>OU342793.1:21756497-24689427 GCA_910591515.1 Cerceris rybyensis | reverse complement strand
ACGTAACTTCGTGCCAACTACCAAGGGAAATTACAAAATCTTGTCCGTTGGGAATGAAATTAAGAAAGATAGAATTAATCACGAATTCCTGATTCTACGAATATTTACTTGACTGAAGCTAAAGGATAATCATGTTTCTCGATGATAGAGAGAGTTTCGTTTGTTAACGAGAAAAATTGCTTTCATCGTGAAAATCGATGGGTTGGATTTATACGATAAATAAAGAATCTCTTTCGTTTGCCAATACTCTATTTTCGCGTGTAAATAATGCCCATTGCGACATGAAACTTACACACAATGTATCGATTTATTGGGAGATTCATTTTCCCATTTGCACCTAAATTTGGTTGGCAGAGCATGTTCGAGTTAGATAACAGCAATCGCAGTAAATATTGTCGAATTGCGTTAACTTGGCCCTTTAATCTCGCTTTCGATGTGTGAATTCGAAATTCTGTGTTTGTTCTGGCTTCCTCTATCGCGAAAAAAATTAAATAATTCATGTAACATTTGTTCGATGGACGATAATATGTTTTTGTTGAAATGAAAGCTGGTTTAAATCTTGCAATATTTCAGTTCTATTAATCAGTGCACAAATTTAATTGGCATCTATTGATTTTTTAAGTAATAGTTACAGCGAATTTATTATTTCTTTATTTGGTAATCATTAAAAACGTTCGATCAGTGGATGATTGCGAAATGTATAAATTCCTGTTGTAGGCGAAATAAAAGTAAGAAATTACGATGCCGAAGGTCTTTAAAAGTCGAACAATGGAAGAGCTGGCATGCATTCGCGAATACTTGAATGTTTCAAAAGCTAGGATCGATAGTGATTTACATTCCTTTGACGAATTTACGATGAGTCGCGTAAAATTTGATCCAAAAGTGAACGAGACCGTGGTTGGTACACGAGGAATTTTGATATCGTAGAAATGTGAGAAAAAAGAATTTTTTTCCCATCGTGTGCATTGGTATTCGTGCGAAAATACCGATACTCCACCGGTATCATTTACTGCACTGGATATTAATAACATAATTTTTTAAATTTTCAATCCATTTTGCAAAACTTTTGGAGCATAATTCCTTAGTATCGAAGTAACTTCTTAAATTTATTTTTGTCTAACACTAATTAATTTTCTTGTTCGTAAAGTATTCACTATAAATATTGAAAATTATCTCGTATAAATATACCAAACTTGATATAAATTTGACAAAATACAATTTTGGGACAGAAGCTTATTTCGTTTACAATCGCAAACTTATGTTAAAAGAGTACGTGAACTTTATAAAATAATTATACGACCAATAAAATATTCTCAGACGATAAATTATTCAAATATCACATGAAATTGTTAAAAGATTCAGTGGATCATCGATCATACGCAATTTGTTCCAACAAAATGCAAATATTGACAGATTTCTCAATTTTCATATTTGTCTTCGAAAGAGATCGATAATTTGTTTACCCTTCGGCATAAATGTAACTCACCCCTTTCGACGTCTCTGCAGAGAGACCCGCAATATTTTCACGCAACACCGATTGTAAACAGAACCGCTTTATTCGCCATCTAAATCTGACTATCACGAAGATACATTTGTCGTTGTCTCTGATTCCATGATATATTCGATAAGAGGAACTTTTATGTACCAATAGCTTGAGAAACTACACCATAATACAATTTGATAGAGGAGAAAGTCCAACGAAAATTCGAATCGTCGAATAGATCCATCGAGGAGGAACATTTTATTTCGAAAATTCTCGTTTCATCGTATTTCGTTTCGACAAATACGAACAATTGAAATCACTGTCGTACGACGGTTTGTTTTGTTAACATGTAACACAGTAAAATGAAATTTCCCGCGCTCGATTCAACAAAATCGTAGTTTGATTTACATTTCCCTATGTGTAAATTTTCCATTCGAATTTTTACGTCGAACGATCTGGAAATATAAAGAATAGCTTTTTTTTTTGCTGTAGGTATGCAATTCCGGCATTAAATTCGTTAGTGATATTCGCGCAAATATGGCATTAATGGGTAAAATTCCCAATTAGCGTAGAAGTGTTGAGTTCCCACAATTTTATTATATTATTTAATATATCACATCCCCAGGGAATTCAAAATACACCTGAAATTGTAGATAACGTATGTAAAATAATTCTATAAGGATAACATTTTTAACTCTGCAGTAATTAAAGTTGAAAAATAAAAATGAAAAATAATTCATCATTATTAGACTCCGGATTTTTATGCATTTATGACAAAATGAATACGGCTAAAATACACAAAACGAACATAATATAAAAATATATCCGAAATATCCAAAGTATGGTATTCGTTGTAACATTTATCGAGTGCAACAAATCCCTAAATAGGTTCTCTTGTCTTAACTGCATTTGTTGAATTTGAAATTTGCATAAACATCCGGAGTCTAATCATTATATTCCTGTCGATATAGAGATTGAGTAGGTTGATAGAATCGTTGCTTTCTCGCAACGACATCTATATTTCTCTGTCTGTCGGTTATCTTCATCGAGAAAAGTTGATCGAACGACGAAGGCCATTACAAGCTGAGAAACGATGAAAATGCCGGCAAGATAAAATATCATCGAGGGTGGAAAAAGTGCGGGGGTACGGGGAAATCTGAGCTAACACGGTTATCCAGATGCGGGTGAACATAATCCCTCCTCAAGGGATATCTCATAGGGGTGGCTTTCGAAAGGAATGTAAATGGACTGACTTTCGCATCGTATTCCCTCGGATGAATGAAAAGAGTCGACTTTTTGAGATGCTTTACAAATTTTCAGTCGACATGTTTTGCATTCGAATCTTTTATCCCTAAATCTCCCATCTTTTCTTCATTGTTAAAACTCAAACACACCTGAGACCATTGCAATAATTTCTTATTGCAGTCTAAAAAATATCGTATTGCAGCTGAGAGTTTCAAGAGAGACATACAATTTGAAAAGTTTACTTTTCTTCAATAAATATCGAATATTAAATTATCGAGAGTTTCATAACATTATAATTAGATCAATACATTATACTTTTCTGTAATTACTCAGTTCAAACCGTGAAGATAGATTTATAAAAAAAAATATAACGACCAGAGAAATTCTTTTTGTTCCGCAATTAAAAAGGAGTTCGTTTAAATTTCAAAGATACACTTTGGCAATTTCAATTACCCAGTTGTGTAAAGAATTTACAAATTTATTAACGTCAATCTACGAACGTCAGGAGTATAAAGCGTAGGATTTAAATCGTGACGTGATAATACGTAAAATTATAGTCGTCTTGGTAACTTTTAAACGAGAATGTTGCCACTGACGATGAGATGCTTTAATTGGGTTATTTTTCTGTATTAACTGTCGGCTTTGCCGAATTATTCGTGGGCCGTAGTTTTGTGAGAATTCCGCTAGCTGGTCGTTTCACGAGCTAAGTTCACCTATTGTCCATGAAATTGACGTACTTTGCGCGCAATTAGAGGCGACTGTAGTTTGCATTGCACTATGAGGACTCGTCTGAAGGGGATGCTCCAGTAATGACCAAGTTTCGTCTCGTTTTCTTGCAAGTACAACCCCGTGGAAATCGTATGCACCCAGTAGGGGCAAGAAGAGAGGAAAGATTTGCATTCTAGGAACATTCGTCGAACTCTTTTTCGACTGAATGTTCGCAACCTTCGCCGAGTACTCAAATTGACTTTATTCGCCCTGTTCAGACTGTCCAGTTGAAAATTAGGCATAAGAATTTCTCAAAGTGTCATAAAATATTGATATTATTAATTGACAGGCGATATTGGGACTGTGTTTTGTGAAAAAAGATTGGACTACTCAATAAATGGTCCTAAGTTCAAATGATATACAAAATAAAAAATTAATTCTGGGGAATTAAATAAATTTCTTACCCAATCATTAAACAAAATTATAAAAAATCCTAAAATTGTAAATTTTCTGCCAAATTATTCACCGAATATTACTTCAAATTTCTAAACTCAGACTGAAAATGACCAAGTTCCCCCTGTTTTAATTCAATTAATTCAATTAACCAACAATATCAATAATAAATAGAAGTAACGATAAAATTGAAACTTCATCTGCAAACGTAACTGAATTTCACCCCCCAAGCCTCAACATCAAAGTGTAATAAAGTGAAAAAGAGAAGCAAGCAAAATTTCATTGTTTCCCCCGACAAATCCGTAGCAGAGACGAGTCAAAGCCGAAAAATGTTAACAATGAACCGTCAGGTATTTCACTGGAAACGTGAAATGGTGAAAGCGAGGGTGGAAAATACCGGAAGCTGGGATTTCATCGATGGGGCAGGGTTAGCAGGCTGATATTGTCGGGCGGGGTGTGGAAAAATTAGTCATTTCGGCGATGAGATCAGCCTGTCGAACCCTGCGCCGTGTTTTATTTGTTCGTTCTTCCCAGAAAACCTTTCTACGTGGGATTTCTTTCTTTCGTATATCACAACGCCACGTTGGATCTTCGTAGACGAGGAGGGTGAACGTTTTCGGGATCGTTTAATTCACCGAAATTGGATTTCTCTACTTTCCCTGTTGACGACGTATTACGATGATAAAAGGGAATTAACATTTTTTCCACCGGGATTACAGAGTACCCGCTTGATACTACGAGACGTAAAGAGGGAAGTTTTAAGGGCGAAGCTCCATTTTTAGGATAAATGCCCTGATTTTCTGATTAAAAGGATCACCGTGCAAATTTGAATCTACGACCGGCTGAAATTTCTCATGGGGGATAATATTCTGCTTGCTGGTTAGGTTTATGATCTATGAGAGATTAAGGACAGGTTAGACTAGGGTCGAAGTTAAATATGAGCTTGCATCAGGTACTAAGTATGAACTAATAATAACTCCATGAATGATGAAACCAGCTTCACTTTAAACAGTAATTTAAAAATTTCCATCCAATCAATTGTAATACAGTAAATCCTGGATAAATGCACTGAATTCGGGACCGAAACAGTGCAGTTACGAAGTGGTGGTTTCTATTTTGTGTTTACGTTCGGGCTCCAGCCGAGCGTGAACTTAGAAAAGAACAGACAGTAGAAGAGACATAGAGGTACAAGCTACAGGGGGACCGGCCCGAACGCGTCGGTGACGCAATACTAATTGGAGACTTGAACTTTTCCATTTTTGATTTTTTTTTGTTGAGAACTTTGCTAACATATTTGTGTCATTTTTCTCATTAAAATGATACCAAACACGACATAGTTTGAGCAATATTTACTTAATATTTAATTCGTTTACTTTCTATTTAGGTAACTCAAACATATAGTGTTTGGTATCATTTTAATCAGAAAAATGCCACAAATATGTTAGCGAAGTTCTCAACAGAAAAAAATCAAAAATGGAAAAGTTCAAGTCTCCAATTAGTATTGCGTCACCGAGACGTTCCGATATATCATATTACACT
This sequence comes from Cerceris rybyensis, assembly GCA_910591515.1. NCBI lineage: Eukaryota > Metazoa > Arthropoda > Insecta > Hymenoptera > Crabronidae > Cerceris > Cerceris rybyensis. Next base: position 24,683,999 of record OU342793.1, on the reverse strand, counting down.
GCCTCATCGTCGAACGTCGAGGTTCGACCGAGGGGGATCCCCCTATGTGGAGGGGATGCCCGTGATGCATTTATCCAGGGAAATATCTTGTGCATTTATCCAGGGATTACTGCACATCCAACGTCTTTCTATCAGTTTCTTATACTTTCTAATTTTTAAGTTCAAATTTTATCGAAAATGATTCCCTTCTTGGTAAATTGTTGCCTCTAGAGATTCAAAACTTTGAAAATACTTTCGTATTCTCAACTGACTGCCGACGGAAGAAAAGTGAAGCTTCTAGTCGCAGAAATCTTTGACACAGTTTGAGTATTCTGTCCGGTTAACTCTGTGGCAACGTCCACTTCCGGTTTCAACGCGTCTCGCGGCCAATTTTATTCCACAATGGCAAAATTAGCTAAATAGCAATATTAGGTTTACGAAAGTGTATAGAACGTGTTATCTCGCTAGTGATAAGTCGCTCGACAACGACGAGGAGTTCATTTTGACTTTGTTACTTCAAGAAGTTTGTTCGTTTCATGTTGTGCCTGCTATTTCATCCATGACGTCATTATGCAAGATTAGAAGTCAATTTCAGGGTTGATCGTCGTCTAACCGCCAGAGCATCGTGAACAACAACAGCAGGTCAACGAGGAGGGAAGTGATGAGAAATTTACGCCGTTTATCATTTCCAGATTGATAACGTGACCAACGATAAACATGAATATTGAAGCCATTGTTTGCAGAAACAATTTAGAACAATGTCATTAAGGAGTAATCAATTTTCGTGTAATTAAAATGACAAATTTTCAACGTACTCTATTTAAATTAAGATTTAATTATGTCCTTCAATCAGAGGAATTTGTATGATGAGGTAATATTTAATGGGTGCTGTATTTAATGATGTAGTTTTGTAAATAACTGTGTAGTAATTTGGAAGATCGAGCGTCTAAATTGTAAAACATGATGGCAAATGATGCAGGTAATTTCGGGACGATAATCACGCTTCGAAATGTAGCTTGGAACTTGTAAAGGTATTTTAGCCACCCCGAATATTAATTACTTTCGTTATTTTGATAATGTTACAAAGATGAAAGCTCGTTATTTCGTTCATAATTTGTTACTTGTATCCATTCGTGAATTTTGTACTTTAGCACGTTCCATCAATTGGAGATAATTACAATGCTTTCACTTTGATTTGCACGCATTTTATTATCAAACTACAAAGCATCAAATAAGAAGATTGCTTAGCTTTAAGTGACACATTAATAAATCGTCATGGTGCTCTGAGAATTCAATTTCAATTCAACAAGCACTTCAGCTTTAATAGTTATCCTATAACAGTGTTTTCTAAAGCTACAATAAAAATATCGGTCGACACAACTCAATAGACTTTGACAATTTTCACACAGATCTAATTAAAAAAAAAAAGTTGATTTAAAATATGTTCAAAATTCTTTCAACAATATTTGTATAAAAGAAATCATTATAGGAGGTTACTGTTATTTTTCTCAGTACTTCAAAACCTATCAAAAGTGAAATAAATTTATGCTTGAACAATGACATAACTTGCTCGATGGCGAAATTAGCCGTCTTTCATTAGACATTTCTTCGAGCGAAACAAAACGAGCTCTCGGTGAGTACTTGGACGAGGAAATGCAAGAGAAGTGCACTATCTTGGAGCGATTGCACCATTATACTGTTTCAACTGTCATCAGACTGAAACTCCTCGTTATCGTCACGCCAAATTAGGCCGATCAACGTAGGATAGAACTTCGGTAACAAACCATTAATTCCTGTCAGGGTGCTTGACATTTTGAACTATGCACCAGTGCAATTTTCGTAGATGTTACGAGGAACGTGAATTAACTCTAAGATGCATGGAGATTAACTCTCCTTAAGTATTAAAGTAAAATCACTAACACAAATAATTTTTATAATCATAGAATTTATTATTTAGAAAAAAATCATCAACTCGAATAATTCTATACCCTTGAAGCTAACTATTAAAAATTTAGAATCTTAATAATTATGAAAGTACATAGTAAATGGAGTAGTATATGGAGTAAATAATAATTATATTAATTATCATAATTTTATCGCAAAGTACAAGTTTGAATATTTAATAAGACACTCAGCAAAGCTGATGAACCCGAGCAAAATTCATCTGGATATTGTCTCGCAGCACTTAATTAAAGATTAATCATCAATTCTCATTTTAAATTGACTGAATTACTAATCATCGAATCCGGATTACTCCGAATGTTTACGGATTACTAGAACTGTTCACGATAGGGAACTGAAAGGAGTTTGCATTTTTTAAGGGGTTTGAAAGTACCCGTGAGATACCTCCTTCCGTTTCTCGCATTAGCTACTTCCGTAATCGATACTTTATCGAAGTCTCTTCCGATACTTTTTAATTAGAAACATTGTCACGATTTAAGCTCTTACAGAGAGTTGTAAAATGGTGCTGCAGCTTCCAAAGGTGAAAACGATAATGAGGGTAGAAATGACCGGATCGATTCAACCCCCCTCCGAAACAATCGAATTAACAGACAATTGCGCGACATTAAACCGATTAAAAAGGAAAGGAAGAATCTCATATACACGAGGAATTTATAGAATACCAATTGTTTCCTGTGAAGTTCGAATGGCAATGTAGAAAAGCAGAAATGAGATTTCCAGGGAATTTATCGTCGAGTACGAATATTCGTTTATCCGGGAATGTGAACAATCGGTTCGCACTTTACACGATTCATAAATTACAAGTCACAATAGAAGTCGCATATTTATATTTCCTCGATGTTTCGTTAATTCACGTCGACGGGATTTAAAATGTATTTCCATTCCGTTATATTTACGAGGCTCGAATCAAGCGATAATCGAATATCGAGTATAACGGGAACACTGTGCGTCGTTAATTATCAGGATCGATGAAGATAATCGAGAAACAATGATTGTATAGTAATTGATCCTCATAATTCACCGATAAATTGCAAAATTTCGTGTGTCGTTTATTAATATAATCATTCGATGGAGAATTCGGAGTATAAAAAAACGAGAATTTTTTTAAACAAATTTTCGTAATATTTGTAATTAAAGTGAACGGGAATTAAAAAAGGAACATATTTTTTGATGGAGAATCTCCAAAGGTGATGTCATAATGGAAATTAAAGGAGGAACGATTCCAGTAATGAAAATTTGATGCGACTGGTTCATTAAACGAAAATTAAGATCGAGAGACATTCATTATAGTCGTGAAAAAAATGTTTCTTGCTAAATTATGGAACTATGTAAAAAATGTACCAACGAATTCTTTGGTCAGGCAATTTTTTTCTAATTATTCGCTCGTTTTGCAAAGTTCAGCGAGATTCATGACTCACGTTGTGGCGAAAAATTATGCAAAATTCAGAAAAGCGTGTTGAAATTATAAAATTAAAATAAAAACCTGCCCTTCGTGAATAAAGAGTTGGCAGGAACATTCTTTGGAATTAAACGTATGCTCCCAACGTAATGAATTTACTTGTTCAATTCAAATTGACGTAGCTTGCATTTCGTCAAATTAATTGGTGATTTTTACAACGTGTATGATGTTATTAATGGAATCTATGCAATTTCGGCTATCTTGAGGATCTGTCTTGACGACTCTGCAACCTTTAACGAGTCTTGCAGCCTGTTCAAGTGTGAAAAATCCCTAAGGTCGAGTGTCAAGAATTCACGCATGAGTTCACTGGTGACTGAGATTTTCGATTAATTTCTTATGGATCGAATTTTCTAGTATACTCAATATTTAATTAGCGGTATTAGCAAAAGTAACTTACCGCTGTGTATTTAATTATTCTATCATAAACCCCAAAGAGATCTTTGTCTCGCGTCATTGTTTCAAGGGAAATTCCATTTTCCCTTCGTTGACCGAATTCCTCGAGGGACGTTGTCTCTCATTTCGGATTTTCTCGTATTTTCGCGGTTCCCTTTTTCTTCTTTCTGTTCGATTGCCGTCGTTCCCGGAAAACTGCGGAGGTGCTCGTAAAACCTTGAACTTCCTCGCGATTCCGACGCCGGCGAGGAAACGACCCGAATCACTTTTTCGGTCCGGAATGTCTCTCGGCTACCGTGGACATCGTTGTTTCCTTTCCATTCATTGGTTTTATGTCCCATGAGAAAACAGATTCGACTTGGAGAAAGAAAAAAATAAAACTCGAAGGCGGAAGAACGGAGAAAGGGCGGAATATTTGATGTGCTCGCGGAAAACGCCTGGATTTAACGGACAGTACATCTCGAGAGTCGTAAAAAAAACGACTGTTAAACCTATTCTTCTCTGAGTCATCCGAAATTTTATAAAAAAATTGTTATATTATCAAACTTTCATGGCAAAAACCCTTTTAGTGCCGGACGACGATATATCGTCGTTAGGAATAGTGCTAACACTGGATATCGAAGGGCTAATATTCACTTTCCAATATGATATTAGTAATTTTAGAATATATAATTGTAAATACACAGTTTATGCTCTATATTGCGTGTTCTATCTCAATTATCGCCAAACGAAAATTCTTTTTATTCGCAATTATATTTCTTATTAATTCCATCCATTTTTTCGCTCGCAACTAAAAGGGTTAAAAGTCAAAGTTATAATGAATCAATCAATCCACCTCAGACAGATATTAGAAGCTAAATTATTACTATCTGTATCTCGATCGGCTGGGCAATTCCAAACACTAGAATTCAATTACATTTCTTTAAAAATAAGATTGACGAAGTATTATTTTGAGATTAGTAAAATATCAAAGGAAGTATCTACAGTTTCACGACATACCAGCGTCAGGAATGAATTTATTTCCTTAATCCTCTTCCCATAAGCGACAAAAAGAACTTTCGAGAGGACAAGGCGGAACAAATGTGTGTGTCTAACCCATTATCCCTTAAGTTTTTGTCACAAACGAGACAGTCGAAGTGGTACTCGTTCTTCTTCCAATTTTCTCGTCTTTTCTGTGCTCGCCAACTGACATCGATTTCTTGTCAAGCAACAGTGCCATCCGCCGTCTTTTCTACCTCGAGTTTCGTCTTCTCGAGGTGTTTTCAAAAGTAATTCTTCCTTCTTCTTCTTCGTCCAACTCGAAAATGATTACAGAGGACAAGGGATTGCTCTCTGAAAAGCGACAGATACTCCCTCGATGAGCTCGATCGAGAGAAGGAGTCGACCGAAGATGTTCTTGCGAATGGCAGAATGATTACTCGCGAGACAGTAAGAAAAATCCATCGTCTCCTTCTCCCCTCTAATAGGATTGAAAATACAATCTCATTAATCTCCCCTGGCCGAGCAATTTTCCTCCTCTTTAAAGCCGATGTGTGGACCTTTTCTTTCGTAATTTCGTCGATCTTTACTTTTTATCGTCCGGCCTTAATTACTCGGCTAAGTGTTCTCTTACACCCTCTTCAAGGGAGGAACAAACAGTTTCTTCGTGATTCTACCTGGGAGTAATTTGCACTCGTTGTAGAATATTTTTATCTTGGTTTAAATGACTTAGAGATTTTCTACATTTTCAGTCGTGTTCCAATTTAGAAAATTGTACAATTAAAAGGAAAGAAATGGCTAAAATGTATTCTAATTCTTCCAGGAAAAAACTCCTCTTGGATTCACCGATCTTGGAATTTAACAAATTCACGGTGTAATCAACGCACTACAGTCAGATATAAATTTCGTCAAAGTAAAAATCAACGGTTTCAAGATAAATAACTTTAAATTGTCCAAATTCACTAAGATCTCATACTTCCAATTATAAATTAAAAATCCGCTTCACCTCCGATAAATTCTTCCTATTTAATTAATTAATTTTTCAGCGCCTCAATGGTTCGAAACCCATCTAAAGTAGTAATCACAGTGACCATAGGAATCGAAGTAGCAGAAATGCATTAAAAAAGGAACTTCCCTCCAGAACTTCAGCATTAAATCGTAAAAAGCTATCACACATCCTCTCGTCCCTTGTCGCGAGGATGTTCAGCGAATCGAGTTAACTTTAATCTGTCGCAAAAACAGTGATCTCTCGAAAGAACCGTAGACGGTACTCGACCTAATACATACTAAGAAGAAACATAACGAGGCGCCTTTCAAGAATTCTCCTGAAGCGTGCAAACGACGCTTTCCCGGTTTTACGGTAAACGTCCGTCTCCCTTAATGAGCGCGGCGAAGATCCTCGGGACTGAATGCAGCCCGAAAACCCCTCTTTCTTGCTCGCATGCATATCCAAGGATCTTCTAATTAGTCACGCGGTAATCGAGCGTACATAATTGCGAAGGGTACTTGCTTTCGTGCAAGTAAACAATTTTTCTGAGATGCAAGTCGAGGGAGTCGCGAGAATTTTGGGTCTTCCAGAAAATTGTGGAGTTTTAGAATTCTACATTATATGGAATTAATTACTCGAATGATTTAATATTCATTGTATGGAATTCTTATTAATTATAGTGTTAATATTAAATATGGAATTAATAATAACTGGTCGCACCATTTCTTTTGTAACTGATGGCGTTGCAATTCAAAATTAATTATTGATATAATAATAATCTGTTAATGATTTCTGATATGACTTAGAATTGAACGTAATATTAATAGCATAGAAGTAATTTGATCGTATTGTGGGCCACTGATATTTTTAATTTAATAGTTTTTGGAGAACTTCAATATTTCCTATTCCACTTGTCGCGTGACGAATGTCACTCGTTATTATAATAAATTAATAAATGGAACATTGAGGTGAGGAATTTTAAAAGATTTTTCTTTGAATAATATTGCAATTATTTAATAATTACGACAGGGGTAAGTTTTTCATCTATGATGACATAGTAGATTTCATTAAATTTAATGGTTGCTGTACAAGAAGGGTTCTTTTTAATACAGTTGCAAATATAGAAGAAAATAATGAGACCTTAAAGTGCACTAAAGGGTACAGAATTGGAATGTAATTTGAGGCAACAGAATAATTGGATTTGAATTTGCAACAATGTTCTTCAAGGAAACACTAGCGGGATTTTAGAACATGAATGCCATCAGAAATTAATGTCAGCGAGTTGATACGAGCAAGTTTCTCATCTATGACAACAATGTCGAGTTTATTAAGTTGAGAGTATTACATAGGAAGGGTTCTTTTTAATACGGTCGCGAACTAGCGAGAAATTAATGAGACCCTAAAGTGCATTAAAGGAAGGAGGATCACGATGTAATTTCAAGCGACGATATAATTGAATTTGAATTTGCGACGAATTTCGTTTTTACGAGATTTGCAAGAAAGATTTGGAAAGTAAAGCGTTCTAAGGGAATTGTTTAGCGTGGAAAATTCCCAAGAAAATAGTGGCGGGAAAGGTGGTCCTCGAGAGCCGCGAAAGAGCGAAGTGGAAACATCCTGAAGTAATTTGCGATCCAATAAGAGATCCTCTCAGACCTGGCAGTTGCATGCTGCATTTAAAAAGAACAACGAAGGAGCTTCTGTCGCTGCCAAATTTGTTTTCGTCGTTTCTCGACCTTATCACTTTTCTTTCTTGCTTTTCTATTTCCATTTAATTCCTTTCTCGAGTTCAACGTACAAAGTTTCTACGTCTAAGAAATTTGACAATTATTTTACAAATAATCGAATTACAATTGCATGAACATGGGGCGAATGGAAAAACACAGATGTACAAGTATACTCCGAAAGGAAAATTTCCTTGGAGTTTCGTGAAACTACTTCGAAACAGCGAAACGAGTTTACAGAAACAACGTCAGTCGCGGTGATATTTGATATTTCAATGTAAAAGATGGATCCTATGGGAAATAAATTCCAACTATGGCTTGAATTACAGGTATTATCCGAAAACGAAATTAAGATCAACGTGAAAATGTTAATGATAATAAAATTAGAATTTATACAAAGTTCATTAACACTACGACTATCGATATTAAATCTATTACGCTCAATTAAAATAAATAAATACTTTGAAAGAAAACAAACCAAACGACAGATCTTCTACACTTCTTCCTAATAAAAAAAAAAAATATATAAAAGATTAAAAAACCGTCATCGTAACTACATCCATATTTTTACTCTGTAATTAAAAAGCTACCAGCTACTCAACAAATTCTAACTAATCAAGAAGTAAACAGCTCTCGATAAAAAAAATACCCAAACCCTTCATTAAAGTCACTAATCCAAAACATTCCTCCCTCGAAAAGCATTTCGCCTTCGATTCTAATCAACCGTTTCCATGGAGACTGCTATAATTGGCGAATATTTTCCAAGAAACCGTTTCTGATTTCAAACGAACCATCGAATTCTTCCGATTGTCTCCACCACAAGGTAGCAATCCGAACGAACATCTACCCATGAAGAAGTAAAATCAGGCAAAGAATCTAGGACGCACGATCAGCCTTTTGTGGCGGACGGGGGTGGTGCATTCTTCTTCCAACGGATTACGGCCAAAAAGAATCTCACCTCGGCCTCGAAATTGTCGATAAGAGATAGCAGAGAAGCAAACTTCGTAAGGTCGCCGTGTAAACCCTTCGAGGTGACATTGTATTTACTCCTCGACGAGGATGCTGGTGTCTACCTAGAGGAGCATTTAGATAACGCGAAGGCTTTTATTAAATTTACACCTCTGCTCTACGGCGAAGGTCGAAAATTCGAGGTTTAAGGTCGCACCTAAAACGCGAGCAAATCTCGAGGAGCACGGTCGAGGATTATCGGTGAATTTGGGCAAACGTTTCCGCCATTTCGAGCTCTCTTATCGTGGACAATTGTCGACGGGAATTTTGCAAGCTGAGCTTGCAGAAGGAACATGGCGAGGAAACGGTTATAAATCTTGGAAAGAATGGAGGTGGACTCACTCAAAATTGTTAAGTTGTTTTGTTAAGGGTCACTTTTATATTTAAGTAGTTTAAGAGTAGTATTTGTTATGTCATTTTTGTTTTTGATGATAAATGTGGAATATTTGCTGTATGACACTTTTATCAGTTTGGGGAATTTTTAGAAAAATTGAAAACTGGGGATTTTCATCCGCTTGGTCATTTTAATGTCAAGGATATTATATTTCTATTTTTCTACTTTTCTATATTTCTACATTTCTACATTTCTACATTTCTATATTTCTATATTTCTATATTTCTACATTTCTACATTTCTACATTTCTATATTTCTATATTTCTAGATTTCGATATTTCTATATCTCTATTTCTCTATATCTCTATTTTCCTATACTTCTATATCTCTATATCTCTATATTTCTATATTTCTATATCTCTATATCTCTATATCTCTATTTTTCTATATTTCTATATTTCTATATTTCTATATTTCTATATTTCTATATTTCTATATTTCTATATTTCTATATTTCTATATTTCTATATTTCTATATTTCTATATTTCTATATTTCTATATTTCTATATTTCTATATTTCTATATTTCTATATTTCTATATTTCTATATTTCTATATTTCTATATTTCTATATTTCTATATTTCTATATTTCTATATTTCTATATTTCTATATTCCTATATTTCGACAGTTCTGTATTTCATATTAAAGTTTCCGAAGCTATGGCCCCAACTGAGCTCAGAACCTTCAATAGAAGCTAATCGCCGTGCAATTTTTATGAATTCTTTTTCTTCACTTTAAAACTCCATGTACAGAAAGCAGACCACTTTAAAAATTGTACGATCGACATATTAGCTCTTAGAATACTTAAGTCTTCCAATTCGCAATAGGATATTACAGTTGCAACCTCCAGGGGTAGTAGCAGTCCTACTTCCCAGACGACATCCACTCGAATTCCGTATCGATAGAGTTTTCAACGATACCATCAACGTCCACGGTGATTGGAAACGCGATGCTAAATTGAAGGCTAAATTAAATCACGTTTCAGCGTCAAAATTGAAAAAAAGAGAGTAGCGGTGAATGTAAACTGGGGGAGGGCGGTTTTACACTCAGCGTTACTAGTAATTCGAATGTTTAAATTGGAGATACCGTTGGAACGAGGGAGCCAAATGTTCGAGGATAATATTTTAAATCTGCCAACCGAAGGGCGGTTTCATATTTGGGGTTAATGCAACGTTGTTTCGAAACGAGCTCTGCCGTTGACCGGCAACATCGTGCAATTGCAAAACTTTGAAAGATATTTACGTTTACGAGCACGCGACATGTTCGCCGTTGTACCGCCAAGTGGGAAGTATTTATTGCGACGATAAATATCGTGATATTTTTCAAATAACAGCGAACGCCTGGTAAAATCTTTCGTACAAACAATACGTCCGTTTTGCTCGACGGATTTCACCGAGTTGAGTCGTAATGGTCACGAGGGACCAGGGAAAAACGATGTTTGAAAAAAACAAGTCGAGATTTCGAAGGATTTCATGGAATTCTCTTCGTTAGCTGTATACATTTTGAAAGAATTTTATTTTTCGCAATAATTCGAAAACTGATAGAATACTCTGGTCACCTCTGTCTTCTTTAATAATTATTTCACTTTTAACAAAGAATTTTCAAAAGGTATAACTACCGATGCAGTCTAAACGACTGGTTCCAAAATTTTTAAAACATTCCGCAAGATTATAGATATAAATTATCCAATTTTCTATCCGCTTCTCTTCTCAATTTCTGTTTCTCCAAACTACTTATTTACACATTGAACGCCATGGAGGTAACCGGCAACCTGCACTTCTAAATTCAATTAAATTACCCATAACTTCAAAATTGTAACACTTACGAATTTTCTAATAAATAAAATATTCAAATCTTGCCATTAAAAAGTCAAAGCCCTACCGTCAATATATCTGCTGGTACCTTTAAAGTCTCCACTTTGTAAAAAAATTATTTTAACAAAAAAACTCTTACTTCAGCAAAGATGACAAAATCAGCAAAGAACCTTTGAAATTCAGCGTGTTAATATATTAAAATAAAACGCATCTAACACGGGTAATTCTAGTATTAAATGTAAACCTCCACCCTCAACAACTCCTCCTCCTCGTCGTTTCCTCCGCAACCCCCATGTAGACCCATGAAATTGTTTTACCATTTTCGCAGGTAGTCCAACGTGAGTACGAAAAATTTCGCGCACGTATGAGAGCACGTTTGTGTGCGTTTACATAGATATCGGGAGAAACGAAATCGTTTTCTCGATTCGACATGTCGGCAAGTATCCGCGCGATGTAAACACGCAACGTTTCATGGGAAGTGGTCGGGTTGTGTTCTGGAATCGAGTTTTCCTCTCGGTTTTCCTCCACGTTGGAAATGAAACTGCAGGTAATCCCTTTTTCGTAGTACAGTTAACTTGGGGGGAATTTACGAGATGGGAACGAATACTTTTAATTGTTTCTTGTTTATTGCATTATTATGTTTCAACTTTTCTGCACGGTCTGGGTATATAAAGGTATGGTATCTTGGAAGTTAGCGCTCTGTTTACTGTAGGAAATGAGGAAATAAAAAGGAATGTAGAAATGTACTGGCTAGTTTTGGTCTATGGTGTGATAAGTACGTGTGGCGAGTTGCTCTTCTCTTTTTACCGTTCTTATTCGATTTATTTTAGCGTGGGGAATATCTCTGTAATCTAATAGAAACGAAGGAGTAATTTAATTGATATTTTGGAGTAGGAAATACAAGTTGATGTACCCGAAAGCTGGTGTCAATATTTTTAAGTAAAATCGCAAATCTTTAACCCCTTGATCTACAATAAGGAACACATGCAATACGGTGGTTGAAATAGAAAAATTTCTAAGTCTTCTAGAAACTATCAAATTGAAAATATCAGGGTAACACAACACAATAGAAATGTTTCCTAGCTATTAATATTATTTTAAATTACACAATATGTCAGGAATTACTAATAAATTTTTAATTCTTCCTGATTTGCACGCAAAGTCAGTGAAGAAATCGTAAGAATTCAAATATCTCGCTTCGAAGGCAAAGTATCTTATGTCAATTTCAAAATAAACTGTTCAAATCAGTCATGTACTACGAAGATAATTTCATACTATTATTCTTATACTCCTCGCAATTAAATATTTTATACAACATCCACATTTTCTTTCTGAAATAGTAATCGTGAATATTAATCGACATTAGTTGTCTCAACGTAGGAAATAAAATTCTGAACACTGTAACAAGGAAGAAACACAGAATGACAAAGTAAAACATATATCTAGCCACTTAAAAAATATCATGGTGAAACAGAGACGTTTACGAAAAATATATCATTCGCGAAGGGGTGGCGCCACACATTTCTTTGATATACGGGGTATAAACTCGGCTAGAGCAAAAATCATAAATTATTCTCAGCGACTGATCTGCATTCGAAAAAGGAGAAAACTGGAACGATGACGACGTTACGAGAGGGTGGAAAATCATACGAGAGAGAGGGAAAACATAATGTACCAACGAAATTGCGAATTTGCATAAGTTCCGCTGCCTTTCGCACTCCAACAACTCTCTCCATTGGGCAGCCGAAAAAAAAGGTAACTTTCCGGTCTATTTCTTTTTTTTTTCTCTTTTATTTTCCAAGCTGCTTCGTTCCACCGCGATGGTTGCCGTACTAATGGAGTTCCGTAGTCCTCATTCCGAGACATTCCCGCCTCATTCCACGTATTTTAGTTCCTTTCATAACGCTAATGAAGTCTCCGTGCTTGTCAATAAGGAGACAAATTTCATTTCTCGCAGCTTCCTACCGAAGAGGGCATAGAATCTTAATGCAACTTACTTCTTGTTTTCTTCCTTCATTTGAAAATAATTCACCAGAAAATATTTCACCTCAAGAATCTCCACAACGATATAATACATTATTTTTATGCATTTCAACAACTCCAAGAAGAAATCCTTTGTTAATTCACGAATCTCTGAAGCAGCTCGAATATTTCTAAAATTCCTTGCACTTCAGAGATACTCTACTGACCCGTATATTTGACAATTATTTCTCATCAAACCCAAAACCTTTCGAAACTTTTAACCTTTTGTGATTCTACGTCGAGCTGTACCTGAATTTCACATCATTTTATTTTCTAATGATTTAATATCTTATACTTGTTGCTGTAATTATCAACAAATAATGAATAACCAACGATAGAAAATGTGAAATTAACACTAGATTTACGGAGCCAATTTGGCTCATTCAAAATTTGATTACTATATGTATAATATATTGGTTGGTTAATTTTTTAATAATAAATCTTTCATTTAAATTGATTTGAAACTATTTTCTTTGCAAAAAATTTCAATTTTCTTGTATGATTCAAATTGGCTCACTTCAAAAAAATAAGTATATCAACATCCGTAAATCTAGTGTTAATAGCATTTACTGCACTACAAAATTAATAAAATAATTCGAATCGCAAAGGGTTAATATCACGAATTTTTCCAAATCTTTGGATTTCGAATCGATAGAATTTTCATTCAATTTTTCTGCATCATACGATGCTGAAAATTAAAGGAACAAAATTCGTCGTCATTGGCAGACATACACTTTCTTTCGGCAAACACCATCGACGATGTGCACCTCGAGAGGGAACTGTTCCGGGGAGGAAAATCAACCCTCCCTGAAATCACCATAGGAAGAGATAGAAAGAGAAGGAATATTCTCAGAAACCATTCGTACGACGGAAGAAAGCATGGATTTTTATATTTGGCAGAACTCCATCTCCAAATGCCGGCGGAATGAAAGCGCCGCAAAGAGACGTTAAAAGAAAGGAGCCTAAAAAAGTGTACGACGGCGACAAAGAACCTGCTGCATGTTTCAGATCTTTCTTCCACCTCTCGAATTATCAAAGCACCCTGTGAATTTCGAGCGAGAATGAGAAAGTGGCGTACGGCATGTCGACAGACAAGCCTCTAATTAATTATCAGAGAAAGTTTAAGCCTTTCGTCTCGCCCTCTGAGTTTGCTCTAGCTGTTCGTTTCATTTCCCAGGAGTCTTCGCCATCGTCCAATACGATCGTCGAAGATGACAGTTTATCGTTCGTTGAACTTCAGGAGCCATTCTCTGGCGAAAGAAATCGAGGACACGTTTAAAACTTTTCATCCATCCTGAAAGGGGATGTTCGTTTAGAGGGAAAAATTGTATTTTCTTTAACTGTCTTCATGGAAGTTTCTTCAGGGTTTAGATAGTTGGGTAGAAAAGTTCTCTACTGTACATTTTTCCGAGATATTGAAGAACGTTCGATCGATAGTCTGATGAATATCTTTTAATAGAATTTGAATATGAATAACTCGGTAGAAAAATTAGAGATAGTAGATTTTTCAGGACTTTTGGGGAACGTTCAATTGACAGGTCGATGAATTTTTTAGAACTCGGATTTAACACTAGAACTACCGGCCTCAAATCTATCATATTTTAATAAATTAAATAAGTACTTTGAAAAAGGGGGAATCAAGCGGCGGAAAATTGGATCGATTGGGTGATTTATGTTTATTGATATAAACGTAGAATATTTGGACCGTTTATTTTGAAAGTGGTGTAAGTCCATTTTCTCTTGTTTCGAGATATTTAAAGGTTGGCATATCTGTCAATTTAAAAATATTGGTTAATTATGAAGAATCTGACAATGTTTCTATCAATTTATCAATATTTAAGTAATTTGATTATACCAATTTCTTTTAAGCGAATTTAACTAAAATTATGTATATTTACAGGCTGCAAATGGACTTACACCACTTTCAAAATAAACGGTCCATTTATTCTATGACTGTTATGTAAACTTGGAGAATTTTTTGAAAAAATTGTGTACCAGTCATTTTGACTGGTTCGGTAGTTCTTGTGTTAAACAGCTGGACATAAAAATTGTCGATGGGAGATTTTTCACGGCTTTTGGAGAATGCACGATCGACAGGACAATGAAATTTTTTAGTAGAATTCGTTTGTTAATAATTGGGAATAAAAATGAACTACAGGATATTTGTGAGGTATTTTGAAGAACGTTAAATCGTCAGGTTGGTAAATATTTTTGTTAAAATCGTCACTGAAGTAAATAACGCGACAAGAACTCCTACGTTCCGCTTGATTTGAAGCTACAAATTCAAAGCAATGAAATTCAAGCCGGTCGATTTAATTAACAGCTTCGGAATGCTGCTGGTGGTCGTCGAGCACCGGAAGCTCGGATGGAAATGAATTTTCGTATACTCGATTCAGCGGACTCATACCTCGCAGGATTTACAATCGGTTTGATTAAATTTCATATTAATCCCTTTGGCCCTTATATCGCGAAAGGAATTATTTGCCAACAATTCCCAACCGAAATCCCGGAGCTTTCGATATAATCTCACAATGAGTAGAGGTATCTTTGTGCCATAGGATTTCCGTAAACTGCCCCAATGAAATTATACTCCGCGGAATTGAAATCGATTCTTACGATGTTTACGTCATAATATTAGACAATTGTAGGTACACAAATTTGCCAAAGAATTCCATTCATTTCATTTAGTTCTTCTTCATTCTCCAATCCATTCAAGACTGGTTAATTTCTACTATTTCTCACGTTCCTTGGATTTTCAACACTACTGGAACTTTAGATGTACTTATTCTTACCAGAGTAGGTGATTCGACTGATTATAAAATAACTAGTAATACAAAAAATTGCAAATTTTTATTTCTGTGAATTGGAGGTTCCACTGAGGGTGGTGTGGATAGTTTTAAATTCTATAATTTCGAAATACTTTAATCTCGAATTAATTATCATGAATGTTTACTATCTATTGTGTTTTTTATTGAAATCTTATCAAATTGACGTGACTGTCCTAAGGTATTAATGCTGAAAATATGTTTGAATAACTTCTCCAATATTTTAGCGATGAACTCTGACCCTGTCAGAGCAATATGTGTCTTGGGCAAGTTAAATCTCAGGGTTATCATTGTAGGGAATTAAATAGAATAGGTGATCCTTATTAATGACGAGGGGTAGTACCGGGAAATTGGCAATTCCCGAAAATCGGGACCAATCAGCGACTGGCCAGGAGTCTAAGTTCGACGGAGTAATCTTTGGGAACGGATAACGTAAATCGGATCACTGCGATCCTCGTCTTACCGTCGGTGATTCCGAATTAATGCCTTGATCTCGTGAGAAATTATTGCCGGACGATGATTCGAGTGAATTGCCGTAATAATCTCACGATGATGGCAGAATTGGCGACTCTGGCAGACGATTGTCAGGGGAATCTGAACTCGATCAGGAATGATCTAATTTCTCCTCGTTAAGATTCCCAATTGCTTCCAATTATCTACATATCTAAAAGAAATTTCTATCTCACCATAAACAAATTTTTTTTCTTCCTACCTTCAAACTGTCCTTCAATCGATTTTCACAGTCTATCTCATCTTACTATAACGTTCTCAAGATTATTATCCTCACTGAATACAATAACTCTCCTCCATCGTTCTAATAGAATCTCAGCCTGCGCTTAATTGAAATCTATTAATTCTCACCGAAAGTCAATAACCAAGATCGAGAATCTTGTCTCCATGCTACGAGAACCACTTACGAGTATTAGCATTCTCCTATCCGCGAATATACATTCCATCCTTTACCAACCACGTAAGTATTCCATGGAGGATCTACCTGCTTTCACGAATCAATCTCTATTAATCCTGACGATAGTGGATCCATGGGATCCAGGTAATTTAGACCCTTCCAGAGGTGAGAGCTATTATGAATATCAGATTAGGCATTGCATATCAAGGGGATGCACTGAGTTTTAACCCCCTTCGCAGTCTTAAATCGAGCAATATTAGTTCATAGTTCTAATTAATACGAATGATGGTGGATCCATAGGATTGAGGTCACTTAGATGCTCCCAAAGGTGAGAGCTATTAGGAATATCAAGTTAGGCTTTGCATATCAAGGGGATGCACGGATTTTTAACCCCTCTCGAAGTTTTAAATCGAGCAATATTAGTTCATAGTTCTAATAAATACGACTGATGATGGATCCATAGGATTGAGGTCACTTAGATGCTCCCAAAGGTGAGAGCTATTAGGAATATCAAGTTAGGCTTTGCATATCAAGGGGATGCACGGATTTTTAACCCCTCTGGAAGTTTTAAATCGAGCAATACTAGTTCATAGTTCTAATTAATACGAATGATGGTGGATCGATGGGATTGATGTCACTCAGATGCTTCCAAAGGTGAGAGCTATTAGAAATAACAGGTTACACGTTGCATATCAAGGGGATGCACGGGTTTTTAACCCCTCACGACGTCTTAAATCGAGCAATACTAGTTCATAGTTCTAATTAATACGAATAATGGTGGATCCATGGGATTGAGGTCACTTAGATGCTTCCAAAGGTGAGAACTATTAGGAATATGAGGTTAGGCTTTGCATATCAAGGGGATGCACGGATTTTTAACCCCTTTTGTAGTCTCTTAAATCAACCAATACTGGTTGTAGTTGATGCGCATGATAGTGGATCCATGGGATCCAGGACACTTCGATGCTTGCAAGGGCCAAAGAAGCGATAAGGGGTGGTTCACGTTAAGCAGGGTACGTTAAGGGGGTGTAGAGTCTTCATCCAGAGCGGATCTTCCCATGTAGACGTTAATGGTACCGCAGGCAAGCCCTGTGATATTTCATTTGCATACAACCTACGGTGATAATATTACCTCGTTATATGGGAACAAGGTTCATGGCGACCCGATTCACCCTCGGAATACCGAGAAATTTCCAGCGGTCTTTAGTCCTTTCGTTGGTGTCGTTTATGCGAAGGCTATTGTACCGTAAAGCTCACTTTTACTAGTGCGAATCTCGTTGGGATGTTTGCGTGAGGATAATAACACGCTGGTGATGTGGAAAATTTATTTTATGGTGTGTAGGATCGAGGATTGTTCTACCTAGGAACGCTAAACTCCTAGTTTTTGTATCACGAGGGAGATACTTTAGTCTATGGGGTTGTTGTTGAAGAAGACGAATATGGAAGACTATTAGAAGCGGTTGGAGAGATAAGGTGTTGCTTAATGCGGAGGTATTTAGGGAGAATGTTTATAATTGATGGTGTGCTTGTTAATTTATGTATTTTCGGTGGTCGTTTCGGTGGAGAGCTTCAATTTCAGATGAGTTAGGAATCTTCCGAGGCTACGGTGTATATATCATGGGGAAGATATTCCCGGAGGGGGTAGTGAGAGGATTTCAACTCGAGCTCGCTCTTTAGGGGTTTCGAGACCGTTCGTTCGTATCATAAACATGTCTTTGTTTTTACAGGGCATAGAGCAATTTAGAATTAGCCTCCGTTCTCATTTTAAGCTACAAAATTCATAGGAGAAAATTAATCATTCCAAACTAAGAGACAATTTCGCTTTCGAGTACGTCGCCAAACTATTGAAAATGTCACTTTAGCGATAATCCTCAACTCGACGACATTTGAATTCTTCCTGGAACGCTAAACGATTATGAAAATATTCTCCTTTACATTCACGTAAGTTTCTATAAGGACAAAGTTTACAGAACCTCGTTAAAAGTTTAACTACAGAATTAGCAGCTATTTCACTTCAAATAAGTACCAAAATCATTAACAAAGTCGCTTCAACGTTAATCATCAAAAAACTTTACACTCCTTCGATTTTTTCTGGAGGACTAAACAATTATGAAAATATTCTTATTTACATTTATATACACATTTCTATAAGGACGAAGTTTAGAAGACCTCGTTAAAAGTTTAAGTACAGAATTAGCACCTATTGTCCACGAACTTCGTCCAACGCAGGTTTGTAGCTGAACAAGTACACAAAATTAGACGGGGATTTTTTTCTCCCCTTTCCTTCGTGCAAATTATGCAAATGACACGTACGTTACAGCATGCAGGCGTAACGTAGGAAACGAGAAATCTACTCGCCGCTATAATTCAGGCCGTAATTAAAACACATAACCTTATCTAACTACGTGTAACATCGAGCAGGGATGGCACGAAATTACAAAGGTCCATGGTGAATGAAAATTAATGCCAAGGTGGAAACATCACCGGTGTCAGACGTCAAATTGCCCTCTCTGAGTAGCCTCTCGTGCCAACTTTCGTCGGTTCAACGTTTCTCAGCACTCCAAGACCTCACGGTTTCTTGTACTACTAAGGAGAACTTCGTTCCATTATGTTGGGGAACACAAGTCCATTAAACTTAATTGAAGATGTTAATGTAACCTCGATATTGGTTTTGAGATCGGTTAACACTAGAAGTACCAAACCAGTGAAAATGACTGGTACACAATTTTTTCCAAAAATTCTCCCAGTTTACATAAGAGTCATAGGATAAATATTCTACGTCTATATCAATAAACATAAATCACCTAATCGATCAAATTTTCTACCGCTTGATTCCCCCTTTTTCAAAGTACTTATTTAATTTATTAAAATATGTTAGATTTGAGGCCGGCAGTTCTAGTGTTAATAAAATAAAATTCATTTCAATATTAAATAATGAAATTAGCTAGGTAGTTCTAATTAGTAGGTAGCTACTAATTAGGTAGTTCTAGTGTTAAATCTACTGGAGCGAAATTACTGTGTTCTGATCTTCGATTCTGGTCGTCGAGGTGGCGAAATACATATTTCTAATTAAAATTCTAGAACTTTGCAGAGTTTGAGAGATATTTTGATACTTGAGATGTACTACTGGAAGATTTGAATTTTTTTAGGGCTATATTGTTATGCTATTGCTTGGATTTTGAGGGGGTAGTTTGATGGAGTAAAGAAATTTGCAGAGCCAAGAAGAGAAAGATGCACAGAGTGAAAGAATAAGACTTAGAATTTGTCCTAATTTAGAATACTTTTCAAATTTGCAACTTTTTACACAAAATTCTTTAAGTTTTGAGACCGTACTATTTATAGATTATATCATATTTCTTTTCCACTTCAATGGACTTCCCACACTAAATCCTCAAAGCAATTGGTAAAATACACAGTCGGTGAAAAAATCACGATTTTCCAGCAGTACAGAGCAATCGTTAAAATAAATGGGAAATTACATATTAATGTCATAAAGTATCTTTGCGTGACGCAATTCTGGCAAACGTAGTTATCGCTCCGTTCGGGCAAGCAGCGAGATAATGCAACGCGATACGTGCATCCAACGAGCACATAGATGAGAGGAAAACTGCGTTCTCCACTCGTGTAAATCACGATTCTCGTTAGCTCGATTTGAATTGCTCGCCGCCGCTGAGAGATTTAACGTCGGCGTACCACCATAATCTCCGACAATGCATCTACGACTCTGCTAAACTATTACGTCCTCCCAATCCGTATGTATTCGTACATCTCCGATTTTACTCTCAACATAATCTGATTATTCCATGAGAAAACTATTGGCGACTTTAGGGATTGGATTTTACTCCAAATTTTCTCAGTTTCATTTTGCAATTATATCAAATCGTCATTAGGGAACAAATTACTTAGAGTCGTCAAATATTAGTACTCCTCATATTATGCGAATTTAAATTCGTATTTAAGACGAAGGGCTGCGATGGTGAAAGAGAGGTTAGGGTCAGAACCGATCGCTTTATCCCTCAAAACCTCGAGTATTTAAGAGAGTAATAAATTCTAATCGTCGAGTGACTCTATGAGATTCTACAAGGGTGGTTAAAAATAAGCGTACCTTTAAGGGTGAGTGCTGTTATTGTGCAGTTCTACGTTGTTGCAGTGTCTGTAGACAGTGAAGGGTTGCGTGCCATAAGAGCTCTGCGTTGTGTGCATTCTTGGAGTTAGTTGTATCAAATTGTGTTACAGTAGTCGTGCAGATTGATTAGTTGCGAAGAACCGTTGTTGTATTGCGTTGTCACAGTTAAGATATAGTTGCAAACTCCCGTATAAATGTTGTTAACAAAATTAATTACAGTAGAATCCCTCTAATGTTGACAACTCGGGCCAGGATCATTCGCTAATGTTGACACTCCCTTCTAACCCCACTTTTCATGACTTATTTTCCCCTATGCGCATAAGCATCCGCAGAATGGAAACTTGAGCGAAGGATCATGTAAACATCCATAACCTACATGACGCGCCACGAAACTAAAATTCTATTGGGCAATAAGAAGTCCAAGTGGGGGAAAATACAAGTAACAGTAACGGGAGTATCCTGTCAGCATTAGCGAGAGAGCAACCATAGAGGGAGCAACATTAGAGGGATTCTACTGTAATTGTTATAGTTGACGAAACTAAAGAACACCACTCGCGTTAAGTTAACCGGCTTGTTTAGATGTCAGAAAACATCATCTATGATTACGGTAATGAATAATTTATGTTTAGTAAACAAATAAAGGTTAAAAAATGTATATTGTAAGAGTAGGAAGCACGTCTGCCTCGTCCGAGTGCTCGTCTATAACTGAATCGCGATCGACACCTTCAAATTCGCGACTGTTGACATTCCGTCCGGCCGCGCTATGTTTACATCCCGGCCGGATTAACTCCTTGGGTGTGTCGCGAAATCTAACTGTAATATCACGTCACTTCTACCTGTATATTATGAAATATAAAATTCTGGAAGGTCCAAGAACCTCTGAACCACTAAAAAAATGGAGTGCACTGTTTTAACTGTTAAAAAATTGCATCTGTTATTCTACACTTAATGAATACACTTCTTGAAAATGATTTTTCAATATTATACATTTATAAATTATAAAACATATGAAATTGGAAATATCAATGAGACGAGGTACAATAAGATTATTTCTATAATATTAATAATGCTTTGAATTACATCCTATAGCAGGAATCAGAGATCAATATTTATTTTTGCACTCTAATTATTAATTATTTCGGTGGCAGTTACAAAAGAAATCGTACATGAAGGAATTAAGTCACATCACATTCATCTTCACATTTTTTAAACCACATATCAAGTCTTGATAATCCAATTTCAGGGCCACAGTGGGCAAAAATTCTCAGGCTTTGGCTCCAAATTAATGTCCCTCTCAGAAATTTTGTTAGTACAACACAAATTTCATATCCACCTAAAACAGAAATTCTTTTCCAAAATGATCACAGAAACGAAAGGTAAAAATTACAAATGAAATTTAACCAAGCAAAATCCCTCATAATTCTCCTTTCACATTCGAAACAATCAAGACTCCCATAAACACAAGTCGCAAGATCCTCCACAGTCACGATATTCAACGTTGTTTATTCACTCAGAATGTCCAACTCATCCGGCAGCTGCTAACCCGGCTCTGTTATTCGACAATTCAGTTTAATACGAGGCGGCTAGCTCTCATTGTTGGCTGCTGCAAATCCTTGCAAAGTCGAAACAACCGCGGGTGTATGTCGGTGCTCGGTTGCTGCTGTTCTTACACCGATGTGTAATTATTGTTGTCGGAGCTACTGATATATTGCCGGCCAGTAACTATGGTTTCTCTTGCGGCCTCGATATTTCTTGCGGCGTCCATGAACGCACGTTTCCGTGGATGTTGGCTGGTTTTTTTGGTCGGTCCCTCGTTAGGATAGAAAAATCGGTTGTTCTTCCATCTTGTTTTCTGGTAGGGTCATTGGAACAGGGCATTTTTCTTTAGGATAGAAAGGTTCTTTGGTATCGTGCGGTTTGATTTTCATTATCACTAATGGTACCGGCTCTTTAGATGTCTGTTCTTATTTTCAAACATTGTCTATCGAATATTAGAATAAGAGACATTAGTTAATAATACAAAAATTTACTAATTTTTGTTCCCATGAATCGATCACTTTGCTGGAGATGGTTAAATAGTTTAAATAGTGAATATTGTCTCGATTGATTTTGTGATGAGTGCTCTTTGATCCTTTTAACAGTGTCATATTTAATTGACAAGTTGGTTAATTAAAATTTGAGTGGCTGATGCAGCGATGCGAAGCAGCGTACAAGTTAAAATCATTCATTGATGAAAATTGTCATTAAAGTTACTGTCAAAATTCCTAAAAAAAAATTTTTAAATTCATTTCTCCCGTGTAGGCTAGCGATGTAAATCTTTTCCAGACAAATTTATTAATCCCTTTATGCGTATATCATGAGACTACGAGACAACAAATGGGTTAATATCGAAAATATCTCAGCGCATATCATGCACAATGTTTGCATCCCTTTGTTTCCCGTGTTTTGTTATTTATGAAAATAATGTCCCGCATAACAGCGTAAATACACGCTTATCGCGTTTCAACTATATTTCACTGTTAATGTCCAGTGATCGTGGTTAAATCAGCAAGTTAAAGCCAACTGACGATATCGGCGCAACCTGTTACTCCACCCCCATAACAGATCGGTTTACCTCCATGTTGAAAATAATGCGCGAAAGCACACAGAAAGTTCGCGGCAGCAGAGTTTCTTCTTTGTTGTACACCTGCGGGCAACTTGTCGAGTTTCTCCGTGAAATCGCGAATTTTCTTGAACGTTAAAACGTTTGCCGTCAACTTGAAACGATTCCGTAGAAACGAGAAGAGCAGGTTTACGTCTGCTTCAACTTCAAGAGGACTCTGAAGACTGTAGACTTCAGTCTTCGCGTTATCGTTGCAAAATCAAATTTCCCTTTAAGCGATACTCGTATTATCGGCAATATCTACGTTGCTTATATTTCGATACGTGGGGTGGTGAGATTGAATGGCATTTGAATAGCAGAAATTTTGGATTACAAAAATTTTCTAGGTTTTCCACTAACTGACGGGGCTTCAGACGTTTTATATCAAAAGAAAATTACTTAATTACTAGACATTATGCAAACTGTAATATTAAACCTATAATAGGTAAAGTTGCTTTATAATGGGTAATTGAATTCAAATCAGAGTTTTACCGTAGAAAAAGGATAAGTGATAGTAAGGCTGTGATAGTGATAGAGTTAATGACTTAGATTTCTAATTGACACGTTGACTGCCGTGGAAGTCACCGGTGATTGATGCTATTGGATCCAATGAAATTTCATGTAACTTTTAAAAATCAAATTTCCCTTTAAGCGATACTCGTATTATCGGCAATATCTACGTTGCTTATATTTCGATACGTGGGGCGGTGAGATTGAATGGCATTTGAAGAGGAGAAATTTTGGATTGCAAAAATTTTCTAGGTTTTCCACTAACTGACGGGGCTTCAGACGTTTTATATCAAAAGAAAATTACTTAATTACTAGACATTGTGTAAACTGTAATATTAAACCTATAATAGGTAAAGTTGCTTTATAATGGGTAATTGAATTCAAATCAGAGTTTTACCGTAGAAAAAGGATAAGTGATAGTAAGACTGTGATAGTGATAGAGTTAATGACTTAGATTTCTAATTGACACGTTGACTGCCATGGAAGTCACCGGTGATTGATGCTATTGGATCCAATGAAATTTCATGTAACTTTTAATTTGCATTTTTTATGAATTTTTGAATATACTGAATATATAAATACTGGTATTAAAAAGATAAAGGTCAGTTGAATATTTTATCAATCTGTATCTTTAACATTTCTGCTTTATAATGATGTGAATTTAGTAGAAAAAGTTTCTCTTCAGTATACAAGATGAAAGTAGAGAAATATTAGTGACGTTCGACGTGTTAATGATAATAAATTTACTTCTTCGTCACTTTTAGATATCTCTCTTATTACTCAATACGATGATACAAATTCTATCTCAAATTCCCGATCCTGGGCAAGAGAACAATAGTAATTCTTCTACAAAATTATTTTCAATTGCAGTACTAATTGATCTCTCGATAAAAACACGGCACGATCTCGAAACACGAGGAGATTAAGCTACAAATCTCATTCGTCGTCAAAGATGTAAGCTTAGAAGAGAAATATGCTCAGGTTTGCATCCAACTGAAATTTCCTGAAACGTGCGCAGTCTTTGCAAGTGAATTCGCAGTGCTGGCTTCCGGTCGTTGCCAAAAAGCAGTAACTGCGGTGCGTTCTCCGTGCCGTTTAAATAATAAATACGATGGGAGTCTGACTCCGTGGTGAGAGCTTAAGGTGTTTCAACAAACCAGAACCAACGTTTACTCGCTCCTCTGCGGAAGATTGCACACCTGTAGCAAGCTACACGTCAGAGAAAGCAGGGATTTGTGACGATGATATTTCGAGTCAAGAGCAGATTGCTCATCCTTCAATGTGCTTCAATGGATCCTGACTAATTAGGCGAAAGATTCCCTGTTTTCAACGAGCAGCAGTATTTCTTGATAGTGGCTGATTAGTACAGGATAAACCTACTTACCCTGGGGTTTCGTGTTTTTCCCCTTTGGTTTTAAGACCTTTGACCATTTATTATTTATGATCACGTTTCTCTCTGAGTCCCATATAAAATGTGAATCTTTTCAATTGCATACTTGGAGATACAAAATTGTTTCTCTTCAGCCTGACTAAAGACACCATTAACCCCTTAGTCTATAAAGAAGTGTGACGCTCGTGGTGCGGAAAATCGAATAGAAAATTTTGAAGACTTTCAAAAACTCTTAAATTGCAAATACCAATCGGTTGCGAAACAACCCATTATTTAATAATATTTTCAGTTATACGAAATATGAGAAATCAGTGAGAAATTTTGATTTCAGGAATTGATTTTGAGCCTTTGCACATCCAATCAGAAAATAAATTGTAGACAAAAGGGTTAAGAGAAAGTGCTAGTCATTTAACACCTTGCCTAACAATTTCCTTTGTGACTGTCTCCAGAAGAATTCAAAATTAAATTAGTAAAATAAGAATTCATCACTGATTCCTGAAATACTATGTAATTCAAAGCAATATTAATGTTATAGAAATAATCTTATTGTGTCTCGTCTCATTGATATTTCCAATTTCATATGTTTTATAATTTATAAGTGTATAATATTGAAAAATAATTTTCTAGAAGTATATTCATTAATTGTAGAATAGTAGATGCAATTTTTTAACAGCTAAAAGAGTGCACTCCATTTTTTTAGTGGCTCAGAGGCTCTTGGACCTTCCAGAATTTTATATTTTATAATATACAGGTAGAAGTGGCGTGATATTACAGTTAGATTTCGCGACACACCCAAGGAGTTAATCCGGCCGGGATGTAAACATAGCGCGGCCGGACGGAATGTCAACAGTCGCGAATTTGAAGGTGTCGATCGCGATTCAGTTATAGACGAGCACTCGGACGAGGCAGACGTGCTTCCTACTCATACAATATACATTTTTTAATCTCTATTTGTTTACTAAACATAAATTGTTCATTACCGTAATCATAGATGATGTTTTCTGACATCTAAACAAGCCGGTTAACTTAACGCGAGTGGTGTTTTTTACTTTCTTCAACTATAACAATTAATTCATTTTGTTAACAACATTTATACGGGAGTTTACAACTATATCTTAACTGTGACAACGCAATACAACAACGGATCTTCGCAACTAATATATCTGCACGACTACTGCAACACAACTTGACACAACTAACTCCAAGAATGCACACAACGCAGAGCTCTTATGGTACTCAACCCTTCCCAGTCTACAGACACTGCAACAACGTAGAACATCACAATAACAGCACTCACCCTTAAAGGTACGCCTATTTTTAACCACCCTTGTATGTCTCATAGAGTGACTCGCCCATTAGAATTTACTACTCTCTAAAATACTCGAGGTTGTGAGGGATAAAGCGATCGGTTCTGATCCTAACCTCTCTTTCACCATCGCAGCCCTTCGTTTTAAAACTACAACAGCGCGAATATTTATTTTCTAATAAAGATTTGACATAATCGTGAGTGGAACTGCGGAAATATGAAATAAAACCTCTCCCCAATTTTCCAACCCCCTAAAATCGTTAAAATTCGGACAAAATGGAAGTAATAGTTTTCACGGAGTAATCAGACTTCGTAGAATGTACGCAATATTTTTAACCGACGTTCAAAAAATGCAGATATTCCTCCTACTTTAAAATTTTACATTTTCTACCTCTATTCATTTGCTAAATATATATCTTTCATCTCCGTAAATTTGGAGGATGTTTTAACATCTAAAAGAGACGGTTATGCTTCATACAAAGTATGATAAAAGGTCAAAGATCACTATAAGGTAGCTTATAAGTCATTCCTACAGCTACTCACCGCATCATCCCTCATTCTTCTTCCCTCTCTGTGCTATATTACCAACTAAACCGACTTTAAAATACCCGCAATATTAACTCCAGTCTACGTACCGCATAATGAAGTAATTCCACGAGCACCGTTCGTATCTCCATCGCAACTTTGCTCCTAGAAGATTAACATCCTAATTACTTTAAAGAAGAAATGAAACAAACACAAAAATACCAAGAAGAAAAACAAATCTTCCATCCACCTATACAAACCTATATTTTCCACATGATATTTATTCAACGTGAAAATCACACTTCCTGAGACGTAAACACGTAGAAGGGCCAATTTAAATGCCGTCAACGAGGTCGTGATTCTAGAGAAGAGGAAGAAATCCTTTCAGTCGACGAGTCACGTGGAAAATAGCGAGCGAGAGGGTCCGGCTGAACTAAATTAAGGTTAGCAGACGGCAACTAGGCGTTAGATGTCGGGACGCGTCAACGCCAGTAGCGAGGGTAATTACACGACTGAAAGAACAAGCGAAGCAAACGTATACTGCGTTACTTCGTGGACTGCATTCGGTAACAGGTAACAACGGTGCCGCGTGTACAACGTTGCATCGGCCAGTCCGCAATTTGAATCTGCATCGTGACAGATGTAATGTGCATCCGCGCCGTGTAATCCGTCAGAGATCTCCGCGCCCATGGAAACGCCGGATGAATGGAAACGACGTTGGAAAACGTGTATTCGGGATGACGGATAATTAATAGCGTCGACAGCACGGTTCGTATATCGTGAATTTCAAAAAAGGGATTCGTGTTTCGGGTTTGCTGAAACGGAGTTATCGATTTTGAAGGGGTTAGAGATAGTTGAAGGGAGTATTAGGATTTCTTTAGGTTTTTGGTTAGGTTTCATTGTTCGGGCAACCTCTCGGTGATATGGCGAACTGTGGCGTGTAAGGCGAAAGTTTACGAGAGTGAATGAGTGGAAACATAATTTGATAGAATTTACTTTAGAAATTTGAAATTTGAAGTTACTGAAGTTTGAATATTCCCGTTAAGTAATGGATTCTACGGCATGTATTGAAAAAGAGATGTTGTATGCGATTTGTATTTCGCGGTCGGATTCAAGTGTTGACGATCGCGTCTGCAAGTGATCGGTCGATTTCGGTGGTCTTCGGCTATCATCGCGTTGGCGGCAATCGCCCATCTTTTTTACGAGATTCAGTTTTTCTTGCACGTTTCTCCACCAGAACGATTCTGACCGCCTTTCTGAGCAGAGTATATTTGTTATAATTAGACTGCGGATGTTTATGCAAATTTCGAGTTTCACAAATGCAGGTGAGACAGGAAAACCTATCTAGGGATTTATTACACTTAATAAATATTACAACAAATACCATACTTTGGATATTTTAGATATATTTTCATATTATGTTCTTTTTGTATATTTTAGCCGTATTTAATTTGTCATAAATGCATAAAAATCCGCAGTCTGGTTATAATCAATCATAGCTTGGTGCTGTGCAAGGCGAACATTATAATTTCCTACTTCTTTTTGTAAATAAATCAACATAATAGTAAGACAGTGAGACACTTTCTTTTTCTCACGACCGTGCCCGTCTCTTGAATTCCGATCGACGCACAGATGTTGATCTTCGTTAAGTCTGAATTAGATTCCCTTTTTGTTCTCCTAAAAGGAATAGAACTTGAAAAATCCCATACCAGCCCTGTGGAAGGGTGGCGCATAGGATAGAAGTTTGATAGAGTGGACGAGTCAGAATCGAATTTGATAGAATTTATTTTAGAAATTTGAGATTTCAATTAACTAAAGTTTTAAGATTCCCATTAAGGGATGGATTAAATAGTATTAAAAAGTAGATGTAGATCTTTGTTAAGACTGAATTAAATTTGTGCTCCCCCACCCTTGAACTCTTTCGTTCTCCGAAAGAAATAAAACTCGAAAAACGTCATACCAAGAAGGCGCATACTCTCTGTCATTATCTCCAAAGCCAACGTTTCAGTCTCAAAGCAAGTGACATGGTAGCCAACGTGTTAATTGCATCTCCACGAAGAGAGGCTCGACCACAGCAATTAGTCCGACGACGTTGCATACCTCGAACGTTTCCGATCGTCCGATCCACGCTTCGGTTGATCCTTGATAAACAGGACTTGCAGAAGCATCAAACTATGTTCAAAGCGACCTCCTCTAGTCCTCGTAGATTCTCATTGAACCGATAATTTCTCACTGAGAAACTCATGCACCACGTGCAGCAATATTATCTTCTACAAAGAAGGAATAGTTGGATGTTAATTACGATGTCAAGGCTGACTTCATTATGAAAATTTTACGGAGACGAGCCGAACCTTTCAGGCTGTCGAGACGAATTCATTGAGGCGAAAACTCGCAAAGTTCCTAGAAAATTCAATAGGGAGAGACGAGAGGAGCGAGGACTTTCTGCTCGATCGCAAATTTCATTAGATTCGGCGGAATCAATAAGGGGTCGACCCATGGGACATCGAGGGCGGACATATTGCGGAATGGTATGTCAGGATCGCTTATGAACTCTCCACGACTTTACGCTTTTACGTTTGAATGTCGAATGCCGGTTTATTTCATCGATGGCTCGCTCATCCGCTATTTTACAAGGGTAGTTTTTCAAATGTTTAGACAATACCATAATATTTTCTATAATTTCCAATTTATCAAAGGATTAACACTCTTTTCCCCTTTCTTCTATTTTACTTAGAAATTTTTTGTCAATGACAACATTGAAAAATAATTACTAACTCTTAAAATCCACTAATTTTCTTTTAGTGTAATATTTGCAAACGGAATGTTTTTCTCAGTTTATGGTCAACCATTGTAAAATTGACTGGTTTTCAAGTTTTCCTACTAACAAGGGAACAGCCGGAGGTGTAAATCACCGAGTTTGATGACATTTTAGTATGATATAGTCCTCGCTAAAGTATTTGACCCGTATTTTTTTTATCGGCAATCGTCCTCGTTAAAGGGGTGAAAACCACACTCAAAGTTGAAAAAAAGTATTTTTTATCATATTGTTTAAACAAATAGGTTTTTTAAAAAAATGTTTATACCATTTGATTCGTGGTCGAAATACGTTAATTTTCAGCCCCTAAGAAATTTTTGTATCTCTAATAGTTTTGGAGATATTCGATAAAATAGTTTTCGTTACCCCAACTTTGGGGGCGGTTTTCACCCCTTTTAACGTGGACGGTTGCCGATAAAAAAAATACGAGTAAAATATTTTCGCGAGGACTATATTATACTAAAATTTCATCAAAATCGGTGATTTGAAAACTTGAAAACCAATCAATTTTGCAATGGTTGACCATTAACTGAGAAAAACATTCCGTTTGCAAATATTACAGGAAAAGATAATTAGCGGATTTTAAGACTTAGTAATTATTTTTTCAATGTTGTCATTGACAGAAAATTTCTAAGTAAAATAGAAGAAAGGGGAAAAGAGTGTTAATCCTTTGATAGATTGTAAACTTATAGAAAATATTATGGTATTGTCTCTCTCGGGATATTCCCTTGTAAATTCCCCAATAAATGTCAGAGCTATGAACCAAATATTTTACATTTATTTTGTAAAACAGAAATTAGTTGTCTCATAATCTTTTTCATATTTCAGTTACTCTTTTTTAAAAGTATTTAGTTAGTATGTTTAGTTGTAATAGATTTACAGCAGGTAGCTTTAGTACTGATCAATTAGAAATCTCGTTAGGAGTTCTCCAATCGATTCTTCTCACTGTTGGATGCGTTTTACGATTTTTCATCTTCGCGCTTTCTCCTCGTGTAACGTGCGATTCAACGAGACTGCGAAAACGAGAGAAATACGGTCGCTGATTAAGCACAGTGTCAAGTAAGTTTAATCCGAGCCGTCTTTCTGTTTCCTTTCCAATGGCCGTACGTGAAGGAAAAAAGAAGAAAGAAATCCGTTCCTACTGACGTGAGTTCCTTTCATCATCGTGATGCACACCTTTCTTTTTGTTCCACCTTGATTCTTTGTACACGACGTTTGCAATATACGTCCGGACAAAAGACAACACAGAGTACTCCCTGTACATCCTTCCTGTTCTTGTTCACGTAAATGGACGGATGAAACGGATGAGGTTATAAAATACGAATACAGAGACAACTAAAGGAATTCCTTTAATAAGCTTCTTCCGGTGTTACACGTTGGTAATTAAATTCCTTCAGAGTTCACTCAGATTTAACGGTGATAATTTGCATATTATGTACACCTTTGACAATTTCATTCATCAATTTTTTTTGGATACATAAGGGTATTCTAGTGTTGTAAGTGTGGAATAGAATACAAGGTTAATTATTTTGTAATATTTAAATAATGAATTTGCAGGAAATATTCACATTTACAAGAGTAATCCTTTAACCAGTTAACTGCGTTCGACGTGTATACATGTCAATCGAAAGTTCTATCGCGTAGCCTTTGTAATACTGAATTGTCAATTTCTTATGGCCTAAAAAAGTAATTTTTCTACATTTTGATTTCCTCTTTTCCTAAAATTTATAGTAGAAACATTTGTCTTGTGTTCGACGATTATATACGTCATTGTTCGATTTTAATTCCGTATCCCGCGAGGTACATATTCATAAAACTAAATTCCGCAGTTAACTGGTTAATACCACAACTACCAAGTCAAAATGACTTGTTCTTAATTTTTTCCAAATATTTTCCAACCTTGTAGGAGAGTCATCAATTTTATGAAACACGAATTACCGAGTCAATCATATTTTCCACCTCTGCATTCCTCCTTTTCCAAAGTATCTATTCAACATATTGAAAGATAATAGATTAAGCTCCAAAATTTCTAGTTTTAATACCCATATGATACTTTTTCAAGAAGATAAAGGTATTATTTATTTTACTTAGTTATTATAAAATTAATACTAATGTACCAATTGATACATATTTCTTGTAAACTACAACATACATATATTTTTACTTTTTGTTCTTATTTCACAGGATGACCAATGAATATTGTAGAATCTCTCCTCTGTCTCTATTTATATATATTTATTCTACACACTTTTATCTAACAACTATATACACACCTTAAACTAACTAACAATATCATAGGCTAAACAACAAAATAACAAAATAGAAACACTCAGAAAAAATAAAATAACTCTAATAACTCTAATTGCTAATACTCTCCACTAAACTCTCTATATAACTGCAACTCTCCTCGCAACAAACTCTGTGTCTCAACTCTCTCGACTCTCTCAACTGACTCTCCCAAAAATTCACGCTCGCATCCACCCTCGATACTCTTTCTCACAGCATGCATTCTTCGTCTTTCTCACAGCTTGCATTCTCTATTGCACTCACAGCTTGCACTTTCTATTGCACTCACTCATTTCTCCTTGTCCACAGACTAAACATTCACTCTAACCCTCGAACTCGCCGTCTTCCAAATCACATATTCTAAACATTCACTTTCAAATACACAAAATCCATCCACACTCACTAACTAAAAGCTATCTCTTATTTCTAAAAAATTACGATACTACAATATCATGTAACAAAAAAGACCACATATGGTAGATTAAATTTCTACCGTCCTCCACTATCTCCACATCAATTTTAATATTCCTTTCTCCATTCTTTATTATTTAATTCTTATCACTTCTACACTCCTTTTTAATTCCAATACATCCAGCTACCCAACAGCGTCCAAAAGTTTCAAGACGATTGAACAATTTGATACCACTCCTTCCATAAGAGAAACGTAAAAGAAGAGTCTGAAAGAATATCGCAATAATCCTGAAACATTCTAGGATAGATACTCACATGAGATTATTCGCACGAGTATATTTCCTCACGACGATAAAAATCCGATAGGCCGTGGCGTTAAGTAATCGAATGGAATCGCGAATACGCTCGTCCGCCCCTATTTCTCTCCTGAAACGAACACCTCATTCAATTTCTCGAAGTCGTCGTAGCTCGAAGGCGAGGAAAGTAGAACTTCCCTCTCCTGTCGGACGAATTTTAAGGAGATAGCTCACAGCCCTCGACTTTTTCTCCCTTCGTGGATCCATTCAACCCTCGTACACCCTCTTCCCGGTGTAAACTAATTCCCAAGCCCTTATATATTTCCACGGTAGATCGCCCGAAGACAGTCGCGTCACTCCGGGAATTCGACGGCCTGATTAAATCCAAGAGTTTCTACGACAATCGCGGAGAATCGTTCGTCCTCTTCGAGAATTTCAGAGCGTAGGAGTAAGAGATCGACGAAAGAATCTCGAAGTACAAATTCTTTCGAAGCTCGTTAGATATTCGATGCCTTGCCAAATTCGATTAGAGAGAATTTTTGGGGAGGAAATTTTCGGGGGTTGGAGAATATTAGTTTCTTGATAGACGTAAGACAAGGTCATCGAGTTGCTTCACTTTTGTCGGTTATGTAATTGATTACATTTGGAAGTGTTGATTAAGGAAGACAACTCATGGAGAGGTCAAAAAATGGAGGTGTTTAAAATTTAGGAGCGATATTTCAAAGCATACAGTCATGAGGATCGTGAGTGGAAATTTTTTACTATTTAAATGACTGAATATCACTCTATACTTATCATTTATAACTATACGAATCACTGAAACAAAATAATTTGGAGTGATAGTCAGTCATCTAAATTTTCAGAAATTTGAATTTCAGAAATATCACTCCAAACTTTACACTCCTTTATCTTTTTGACTCCGAACGAACAGCCTTCCTTAATTATTCAAATTGTTATATATCGAAATTCCAAAGTGATAGATAAGGCCACTGTAAATATCGAACTCTAAATATCATCCCCTAAATACTCAAAACCATCAGCACAAGGTTCTCGTCTATATACACCTCGAAATACCGTCTCAAATTTTCCACACCTTCATTTTTTTAATTGCAGACGAAAATCTATCCTTCGAATTTTTACCTTTCGAAAATTAACAGCCATAAATCAAAAGAACATCGACATTCGAAAGACAAAATATTCAAGGCACATGTACACCCTTCCAATTGCGTCTCGACACCCTAGAAGTCATAATAATAAAAACCTTCCTTCAAACATAACGCATTCCCCATACAATGACGTCAATCGCCATAATCGTTCGTCTCTTCCACTAAAACTTACGAGTATCTCGGCAAGGATCGATCAACGTCACTGCCAGAAATCCATTCGCAACGGTTCGCCGATCCTCCGGTAGTTTCAGTGACACCATACTCTATGGTCCGTTAAAAACTTGTAAATACTTCACCTTTTGTAAAAAAGCCTACCACATTTCTGGCCACCAAGGTGGTAATACCTCGTACACGGTGCTCGGTTACGGAAAGAATCGAAGGGTGAGTTTTGTAGACCGGAAAAGATCGAGGGTCTCCCTCTGTCGACGGGGTAAATGGAGCGTTTTTCTTTTCTCCTTCTTCTTTTTTTTTCTTCCCTCCTTTTTTTTCTCTCTTTCTCCTCATTCCTTTTTTTTTTCTTTACAAAACGACCTTTCCACCTGTGCATACCGACAATTCCATTTTATCGAGGTTGTTCGACGAGTAGCCCTTTGCGCGGTTCACCGGAACTTCTCACGATCTTGAAACGAGCTGCTCGTGTAAATCAAGGGAAATACCATGGGGAGTACCAGACATCCTTGCTCGGTCAATTGACTTTCCGAGGGAAAAGGTTCCTTTCTGCGTAAAGGCACGGGGATTGTCGGAAATTGCAAAGCAGACGTTAGACGTCGAAGGGAATTAGGTCAACGCGATGGAGACCTTGCTATAGTGAATAAGGGTTTTGTAAAATTGAAAAAGGCTACTGTGTAAGTCGGTTTTTTTTGTAGGCTTTATAGTACATGACTTTTCTCGTAGGAGATAAAGGAAGTAGCTCTTTTCAGGGATGACTTCTACGATTTTCATTATGCTCCTTGTGTTTTGAGGTCGTAGAGAGTTCACCTTTATCGTCTTCACTGTATTTTCACTTTAGAATTAACGTCTTTAGTGAGCCCGAGGGAATTCTGTGGAGAATGAAGTATAGCTTTGAAGCAGCTCAAATCTGAGAGAGGTTTTTAGTTGGAAATTTTTTGAGAGAGATTACTGTCTGGTAGGATTCTCATATTTACGATGCACTTGTAAGGTTTGGAGAGGAAGATGATGGAAATACGGTCTGTGATGTTTACTGTAACGTAGTGCATGGATTGAATGCTTGAACCTTGTAAGAGATCAATATGGAGGATACGGTTGAAGAATTTTGGTTGTCGGGGGAATCGATGGAAGGAGATCAAATGGGAATACTTTAAATTCTTTTCGGTACTATTTACACACGTTGGAACTCAGTGTATCCTTACGATAACTTAGATCGTCGGTGGTACATCTCTTTGTGGGTCAGTCTAAACATTGTATCTGAGCGAAGCCGCACGGAATATCAGCAAAAGCCTTGAATTTAACTTTAGGTCCAATACTAACATCTCTCCTTGTCTAAACTCTTGAAATGACTTCTCATAATATTATTACACCGGTTAAACGAAATCCAATAATTTGCAATAACATAGTAGTTGCAAAATAAATGTCTTAATTTCCTAAAATCAAAGTCACTTAAATTAAAGGGACAGAAAAAAGATTCAAAATCGTACATCACACGAAAAAATATTCTACAGCCCATAATCAACGATATGGACACAGAGGGTTCGCGAATTCAACAAACAGAAAATCCAAAATGCGTTAGAAAAATTCCAAGACGAAGTCTAATGAATTCTAATGATCTAGAAGTTGCAAAATAAGTATCTTAATTTCCAAAAATTAAAGTGAGTGAAATTAAAGAGATAAAAAGGACTTAAAATAGTATGTCAGACGAAAAAATAATCTATACCCCATAATCAACATGATGGACACAGAAGGATCGAGAATGCAACCAGCGGAAAATCCAAAACGCGTTAGAATAATCCCAGGATGAAGTCTAATAAATTACAGTGACCTAGAAGTTGCATAATAAATACCTTAATTTCCAAAAATTAAAGTAACATAAATTAAAGAGACCGAAAAAAGGGTTAAAATCGTACATCACACGACAAAATATTCTCCGTCCCAAAATCAACAAAATGGACGCAGAGGGGGTACGAGAATTCAACTAGCGGAAAATCCAAAACGCGTTAGAATAATCCCAGGATGAAGTCTAATAAATTACAGTGACTTAGAAGTTGCAAGATAAATACCTTAATTTCCAAAAATTAAAGTAACATAAATTAAAGAGACCGAAAAAAGGGTTAAAATCGTACATCACCCGAAAAAATATTCTCCGTCCGAAAATCAACGAAATGGACGCAGATGGGGTACGAGAATTCAACTAGCGGAAAATCCAAAACGCGTTAGAAAAATCCCAGGACGATCCGACAGAAGTAGTCGTAAAAAACCGAGAGCACCCACCGATGTCGTTTGGGCTCGTAAGGGTGGATTTACTCTCTCGCACGGGGTGAACCACGATCGTACGTCATTTCGGGGCGATAACCGGCATGCTTCCAGACTCGGTTACACCGAGTATGTGGTACCACTTGGTAGCGAGCCAGTTCCCATAGAAGCCAGAGAGATATAAGGCTGGACGAAGATAGCCGAAAGGGGTTGCGGTTATAAAGAACGAGGGGGTGGACCGAACAAAAGAAGCAGAGCGAGATTACCGGGATAGATGGCCGGAATTGTTTCTGTCCTGTGAAAAGAGGTATGGTGGTTTCTTTTTCCTTGTGGGGTGCGAGCTACCCTTTAATGGCTCCATTGATACCTTCGACGTGTCTTTTCGGAAACTTGCTTCCCTTTGTCGCGACAACGGTGGATTTAATAGTGTCACCTTGATATTGGTCTTCCAAATGTCCTACCAATTAATTATTCTGCTTTTTGCACACACAGTTCTTAATAGTTACTAAAAATTTTTTAACATTGGTTAAAAATTATCTAATAGATCTACAACAGCCGTTAAATTGACGGATTTCCACTTTTTTGAAAATATTTCTCTCTATAGTGAAGTAGTACAGTAAATTTTTCACGTGTATCTTATAATAAATAAATTACTTGATTGTATTTTTTTCCACTTTATCCATCATTTTTCAATGAACTTATTTAACACTAGATTTACCAGCGTGAAAATCTATTATATTTAAATATGTTAAATATGTACCTCAAAGCAAGGAAAATTAAGATGCGGAAGAGATGATAGATTCGGTAATTTATGTTTTATACGCTGGACGAAGAATATTTATTCTACGGCTCTCTCATAAACCCGTAGAATTTTTGGAAAAAATTGTGCACCAGTCATTTTGACTGGTTTGGTAAATCTAGTGTTAATATATTTAAATACATCTGATTTAACGACAGTAAATCTAGTGTTAAGTAACAATTTTAACGAAGCAATCTACTAAGATAAAATCTTTAAACAATTTCCCAACTGGCTTAACTTTAACATTAGAATTACCAGCGTTACATCTACTAAGTTTAAGCATATTAAATAAATACCTTAAAAAGGGTAATCTTATTGTAAAAGAGATAATCGATTCAGTAATTTATATGTTAGAAAATTGACGTGGAATATATACAACCGCTCCAGAGAACTGGAAAATTTTTCGAAACTATTAGTTCTATTATTAATACAAGTAATAATGCTGCAATTGTGAAGGATCAACTCACAAATTCGTTTTGTCATTGCCGCTATCATTTTACCATGGAAATGTTAATCCAGGAGCATGCTACTATTAGGATCCAAGCAACGTTTAATTTTCTCCGTTTGATCCTGCGGGCTTTCGCTCATCCCCACGGTTCGTTTGCATTTAGCACCGAAAGTGCCGGTACATCCGGTTACGCGCTCTTCATCCAAACCCCATAAAATGGTCGCCCTCGTTCGATCGTATCTTGAATGAAAATTTGCGAAGTCGTTCTTTTCTCGGTCAGTGAAAAATTGAGAAAATCCTTCGAGTAAGGGGGAAGTTTTTACAATTGGAATTTAGAAGACCGACCGAGCGTAACTGGAATTTTTCCGCTGGACGACTCTTACGAGTTCGTCCGATTGCAGCGAGGAATTTTTCATCGGAAATACAATTGCAGAATTTGACTGAATTTTTTTCATATCTACAACGAGGAACGTTTCCTGGAATATTATTTTCCATCGAAGAGAAAATCACTAGGTCCAACTACCTTTGCTCTTGTCCATTGGAAAGGAAAGGTTCGTTGGAAAAAATTGAATTTTTTCATCCATCCATTTGAAAAGAATATTTAATTCGTCGTGAAGTAAATATGCCATTACGAATGTTTTAATCCATTAACCTATAAGACTTCTTTTCTGATGTGGCGTGCAAAGACTCAAAATTAATTCCTGAAATCAAAAGTTCTCACTGATTTCTGATATTTCATATCACTGACAGTAATATTAATAGTATAGAAATAATGAAACTGTTTTACAACCGGGAGATACTTTCAATGTAATAGTTTTTGAACGACTTCAAAATTTCCTATTCCATTTTCTGCGCTACGAGTCTCACCCTTAGTTATAGGCTAAGGGGTTAATATTAACCGTATCGACACTTCATAGAAATCCATTTTTAATGTAGCAAATCGTCTGAAAATTTATAAAATAACCGTGGTACTTTTGTAAAAGAAACTCAGGAGACTATGAACTTAATACTTTATCGACCAGTATTTTTTCAACATCCTCCCCCCTTTGGCCAATCACTTTGCCTTAGGTACTTCTGCGATACTGACACTTTTTTGAATATTGCAAATTCTCGTAAATAACTCAGTAAACCGCAACGATAAGTATCAATTTATCAACTGTCGCGCCAAATGATTAATAAATTAAAAGTTTAAATGTGTTGGGTCCAAAAAGCCTATTAACCCCTCGCCCTACGATTTGTTTTGTGACTGCCTCCGCCTTAATTCCAAGTTTTGTTGCTAAAATAAAAATTGATCAGTGTTTCTTGATATGCCGTATAGTTTAACGTACTATCAATGTTATAGAAATAATATTATCGCATCACGTCTCATTAAATTTTTTAATTTAATAGCTTTTGGAAAACTTTAAAATGTCCTATCCCATTTACCTCAACGCGAGTGTCTCTAGTCATTATGGGACAAGGGGTTAATAGGTTATCGGTAAAATGTTAATATAGGAAATAACAAACAAACTGTCCGTACTAAATAATACAAGATATTGGATATTTTTATCGATTTGAAGAGGTCATTTGACCGCGCATTGTACAGTTTGTGTTGAACACAATAAGATGGAAGTATAGAATATAAAAGAAGGGCGGCTTGCATGGGGAAACGAGAAGATCCTTGGAAAGTTGTATTAAGAACTTCTCGACGTGAAAGTTCTTCGGTATTCGGGGCATTTAATGGTTTGCGTATCAAAGTACATAGATCGCTGGTTTGAAGTACGAGGAAGAATTGAATTTCTCTGTTTCCTTATTAAAAGTTAACGCGAGTTTCTTGCAAATGCGTGCGGCCTGCTTGTTTCGTGTGCATTCGTTAGTATTTTACCTTGAGAAATGCAACTGGATGAATTCTACCATGAATTATTTATAGTGAAAAACGGGAGGCGATAATATTCACGAGTACTTTGAATTTTTATATCGTATGTGGTTTTAGCCGTTGGAAAAATTAATGGAAATTTTAAAGCCAACGGTTTATCGAATTGTAAATCATTAATGCGACCGGAATACTGGCTTTGGAAACGCTGATTTATGAGATTAATTTCGCCCCATTGTTCACCAAGCACGACACGTACAACCCTGTCTTCTCGTGTCCCACATATTTTGGAGAGCTCGAAATCAACCGAACTCGTGATTCCCGTTAAAAGGAATTCTCGGCTGAAGTGTAAAACACTTCACTAAAAATTCTCTACCTTCGATATTATCAAACTTTCACCCAAATAAAGCTACCATTAAATAACAACCCTCAAAATAATAAAACACAATGATCAAATCCCCATACTCGCTTCAAAATCTCCTCCCCTCACGTTCAAAACCCCCCAAAAAACTCTTCCTCCCGAAAAATATATTTTTTCAAGCTCTAAATTTCAAGAAAGAAAATATTTCAAGGTTAACAGGTTGAATGGCACCGATGTTTCCCTTATTTCGTCATTTCTACTGAAGTGAAACTTTTTTTATGAAAATCACATATTCGTAAAACAGAAATTTCAAGGACACCAACTGATCGGTGTTTATCAGATCTTCATCTTCTTAACGCCAAAATTTAAATATTCAATATGTTCGAGAATTCATAAATATTACAATTTAAACGTAACATAAAATTTCATTCAATTGAATAGCGCCGGTCACCGGTGACCCCCATGCCACTCAACCTGTTAAAAAGATTTTTTAATGACCTCTGAATTTCAGGGTAGAAATTGTATCACAGATTCTAACAATTTCACGATGGTGTTCCATCGTTTAGGAGGAACCGGTCCTTCAACAATTAACGACAACCTCTCCCAATGTCATTACGGTTAATCGTCATCCCAAAAACCACCCCTGTAAATCCCATTAACCGTAACTCTACCCCGTCCACAATCGGACAAAAGCAATCACGGTGTAAGATCTCTTCTCATCTAAACCGGAAGCTGCATTATGCCGATGTCTATCGTAGTGCCCATAGACCATGACAATTATGCGATCGAACGTTGCTGGTGGCAGAAGCGTGACTACATTAATCAGCGTCACCAATGAACCGGGCAGTAACTAGTGTGTAATTATAGGTAGGCAGGAGAGAAGCCGTGAGACCGAACACGCGTACAGGCGTGTCGGTGCGTTGTGGAGACACGGCTATATTAACCGTTGTTTAGTAGCAGTAGTTAGTTCATTATTGTCCTCCTGGGAGGATGCAGGACGATGTTGGACAACGGGAGACGACACAGGACGTCGCGGAGGTGCCATTCTCTCACAGAGAGACCATGCAGATCACGTAGCTAATTGGCCGAATGGTCCAAGTGGCGAACTACCGGTGACACAACAGTGGACTTGGACACTCGGTGAATTTATCCGTCTCTCTTCTCGCGAATCCTCCTTCCACCTCTATTCGAAAATTAGATCGTTCCGTTAATTAAATTGCCTCGAAGTGACCGAGCGTGGCTACTCTGAAAATATCAGGCCACGTCGACCTACGATGTTCTCTGTCGACCTCCTGCTTCTCTGTCTTTCTCCTTTTCTACCCTTGTCTTCCTCCTTCTCCACCCTTCTCTTTCTCCTTCTTCACCTTCGTCTTTCTCTTTCTCTCTCTTTACCTATCTTTCTCCCTTATTTGCACATCCTGGACGTTCCGGTTCCTCCGGTGGAGGAAGTTTGGAGGGTAGTTCCATTACGATGAATTTTAGGGGAGGTATCGTTGGAAATTTGATCGTAGAACTCGTGCCTTCGTTAGAGAACGAGGATTCTCCGTTGAATTCGAGTGGCTGAACTTTTGTATCTGATTGTGGATCGGGTTTTAACGTTTCGCTTCTGGAGAAGTTTCATCGGCCTGCTTCAAGGAAGTTTGAAAATTGAAATTGTTTTAGGGTCGATTTGTTGAATGCGATGATCACTGGATACTTCAGGAGAGAGGTGTTTTATAGAGATTTCTGTGTACTTTGGTATATTGTGGAGAGATGGGATTTTTGGACGGATTTTTTTTTATGGATCGAAGAACGATGAATGTGGAGAAAGATGTACGGAATATCCGGGCGAAGGAACGTATTAGAGGTTCCATTTTTTACGTCAGCCTGACGTTCGATATTTTAGACAAGAAAGACGTATGGGTGAAATCTTAGGGTCGTTAATTTACCGAATATTGGATTGGAAGAACACCCTTAGACTTCATTTTTTCCCGTCAGATATATCTTCAATATTTGGAGAAAATTTTCCTGTTTTTAATTTACAAAATTCGAACTTCATTCCACGAAACTTTGTAACAATTTACTTGTAACCCTTTGGAGGATTTAAAAGTCTTATCAGAAGATACATAAATTAGTTTCAGTAAATATTTCTCGAGTTCTACGAAAGACTGCGAATTTCGTCTATCTCGCACTATATTCGAAGACCGTGATAAATTTAGCGGAAAACAATTTATCTTTCCAAGTAGCCAAAAGATAAAAATTCCACGAATGGAACGTTCCTTAGATTTACACGTTTCTGTGCACGCAATTTTCAGAAATAGCAAAAATACCCTGGTATCGTAAAAATAGAAACTTTATTAGTATCTTGATCTGGCATTTGAATTTTGACGAGTTGCTTTTGTATCGTGCCGAAATAAGAAGTCGAAAGAAGTTTGCCCGCCATTGAGAAGAGTCTTGGAACTAAGCCACGACCCGGTTTCAAGCTTTTTGAGAAATTGAAAGGTGTCTTACGTGGAATGTCGAGTTACCACGTCGCTTCCATTAGAACGAGTTGTAAGCGCGAAATGCTTTTACGTCGTATTAGCACGAGACACCATGCTTGGCTTCATGGCGTCGTTGGAATTCCTGTTTTTCGACTCTGTAGAACTTAGCTGCCTTGGAGCTGATTGCAATATGGAAATCAAACGGAAGATATCACTCGTGTAGCGAGATTATACGGTTTTCGAGCTACAAATGCAAGGGGTTTCGTGAAATATTTGGTTAACAGCTTATTCTACGGTTTCTTTTGCAAC
Source organism: Cerceris rybyensis (assembly GCA_910591515.1). NCBI lineage: Eukaryota > Metazoa > Arthropoda > Insecta > Hymenoptera > Crabronidae > Cerceris > Cerceris rybyensis. The sequence continues at coordinate 24,641,416 of OU342793.1, read as the reverse complement.
TCTCTGCAATTATTCAGAATTAAATAGATGAAATAAGAATTAATCGAAAATTAATTGAAATAAAAAGTCATATCAATATTACCGAAATAATGTTATCGTTTTGCAACTCATTGGAATCTTCTATTCGATAGGTTTTGCAAAATTTGAAAATTTCTTATTCTTTCTGATTTATCAAAAATTGCATTTCTCAGTTAAGAAAAAAGACGAGACATATTTCACAACTTAGGTGGATTAACACTAGATTTACGGAATCAATTTGGCTCATTAATAATTTGATTACTATATATATAATTGGTTCATTCTTTAATAATAAATCTTTCATTTAAATTGAATTGGAACTATTTTCTTTGCAAAAAAGACTTTAATTTTCTTGTTTGAGTCAAATTGGCTTACTTCAAAAAAAATAGGTATATCAACATCCGTAAATCTAGTGTTAATAGAGGATTATTTTATCAATATAATGGCTGTCAATTAAATAATTTAGATTTTACAAGATAGAAGTGGAATATTAAGTGCCTGGCTTCCCCATTAATTTGGGGAACGTTGAAAAAAAATTTTGAAAAGATTTTTTTGACCATCTTGACGGATTTACTGTTAATAAGTGACAAATATTTCGAATGGATTATATTTCAAGAATCAAGAGCAGCTCTTGCATTGAATATCAAGAGACACCGAAACCAACCCCTTTAGTTATTCAAGGGTGCAAATGTAAAATTCACAGAGAGTGCTTCATTGTTCCGAAAATCCCTTCTTTTACTCTCGTTAACACGTCGAGTGAAAATAATTAACGATGTCTGCAGAAATCGATCTTGGGATTAATCTTTCGGATAAAGAAACAACGGACGATCTCGTAGTCGTAGACAACCGAAACCCATTGTCTTTTCTACGGTGGCTCATGAATAGTAAATCGTCAACCGGTGGGGGCATTAATTCGCGTTTCTGTAAAGTACAGCAGACGAGATTACACTGAGAGCTTTCTTCAGCTGCAGAATATAAACACAGCTTTCTGTGCATGCACCCCCGAATTACTTTCGTCGATTTATGTCACAGGAACATTGTTACAGATATTTTATAGCTTCCATAACAATCTACATTTTGACAAATTTCCATTGAAATATTTTTCAAATGTATTTCCAACAATCTACGGTTTCGTTTATTTTAGAAATGAACGTTTATTTATTTGCAATTTTTTTTAACTGTGAATTTTATTCATTTAATGCTGAAATAATTTGGTCGTTGCACAGTGGAAGTAATGAATTTTTGTGGATTTAATAATCAGAGATGGAGTATGATTTTAACGAAATAAACGTGTTTGTGAGAAATTGCGATATTTTTTTGTTATTTTCATTTCTTCTTGGGTTTCATCCACCCACTGACTCTTATTTGACTAAAAGGAGAGTTCAGAAAATTTGGAAAATCATATCTTACATGTTACTCGGTCGATTTTGATGCAGCTTTCGATGCAGCTTCGCAAAATATGCTAATAGGATCAATTTTCCTACGATATCCAGACGAAAGAAATTGGCAGACATTTTAAACAAGAAGGATACATATTTCTACCTTGCAACACCTGCAATGTTAGGAAAAAAAACGTTATACAGAATAATATTTAAAATCATATGAAAAGCGTGAAAATCCTCAGGTTCTCGTGCACCGGTTTTAATTTCCTGCAATTAATTTCAAATAGTCTTGAATAATCTTGAACGTACCATTAAATTCATACATTTCGATGACTTTGGTCCGATAATTTTTCCGTATATTTTCCACGCGAAGTTTTCGCCATTTTGAAACTATTCGAAGTGAACGGCACTGGAGGTTGAAGCATCTCGTGAAATTTCTAGAAATCGCAAATGGTGACACTAAACGCAAACGATCTGTTTGATCGTGAATAGCTAATGGGCTATTACACGAAACCGATCCTCCTTGGATTGATTCACGGTATTTGCAGAAGCTCAAGACATCTCCGTGCAAACTGTCGAGCCGAATCAGACTTCGCTTCAGTTTTGGATAAGCAAATATTTACCACTGGAAGGATTGCAAACTGTGTGGATCAAAGGTTAATGAGATGAAAAAGATTGTGGTGCGATATCAAACATAAAATAATTTTCTTATCTCCCCATTCTATTGAATAAAATCATTTTTATATTCGATTACTTACACTGACTTGAAAGAAAACTTCTGCACTTAACCAGCTAACTGTGGCGAAAATTCTTTTGGAATTTTGTGTCACGAAAATTGAGAGACGAGGATAAATCTATTTCAAATTATTTCTACATTTTAGTTGTTCGTTTTATTTCGGCAAGACCTCAAAATATTCCAAACATCTTGAAATTTACGAATATATTTTAGTTTCCGTCAATATTTCAATTCATATAACCAGTGGTAGCTTTTACGCATGACGAGTATACTCGTCAAACACAGCTAACTGGTTAAACGGTAAGAATACTGTAACAATGAAGTAATTCTCTATGGTTCCCTTTGACTTTGAGGTAACGTAAGACACATCTAAACTTCTATTCTTCAGCCAAATTCTCAGTTTCTATCAAACATTATAATTAAGCTCGTGAAAATCATGATAATAAGATCAGTAAAACTGATCTTCAGATACCACAAAGAAATTCGATCTATAGAGTGTTAACTACAGTTTCAACATAATAACACGAAACATCTTCAAATCTATGATTTCTAGAATTTTTCAACATACTATCAATTTACAATTAAAAATCTTCAACACATAGACACTCTGTCAACAAACTCCATTATACAATTGCAAAATAATTTCCCAAATTGCTCGAAGATTCATATCAAAGCTCACAAATTAATCACAAATCCCAGTACAAAAATCCCACACGAATTTTCCCCCGGGATTTCCACGGTTTTCCGAGAAATCCTTGAAAATCTTGAAACTCTGAGTGTGTCTCCATAGCAAACACCTTTTAAATAACTGATGCACCTCGAAGACCGCGTAAGACGCGCCGTCAAATGTCACGATCTCCTGCATTTTATGCAACGACCTTCTACCCCTCTTCGCCACCGAATCGCCCCGCGTTAGGAAGATCGACCGGTAACTTTCAACGTCGAACTTACTATAAACCTCCCTTCGGTTTCTCGTGTAACCTCACCGGTCTCGGTTCTCGTTGCATGCATTATTCATCGAAAGTCATGACTGATACCAGATACGTGGCATTTTTACCGTAATTTCGCTTGCGGCTCACGGCTCGACGATCCTCGTGCTCGGTCTCTGGTCGGTCAGCTTCTTTGAGAAACCCAAATGAGGATCGTCGACGCGAAATTCGCCATGTTCATCGCGGATTTTTATGTCGTTGAGAGGCGATAATTAAGAAAATGGATATGGTGCTATTAAAAAATAATTAGCCATCGAATATGTGCAAATTGAACGCTATTGGAGCAAGCGAATTGCACTGCATTTTGGATACAATGCGTGGGATACAACTTTTTTATCCGGGGGTACATAGAAGGGCACTAGAAATTTAATTCTAGGCAGACGTTCTCCAGAGTTGCAGTTGTTTTCTTAACACTAGATTTACGGATGTTGATTACACCTATTTTTCTAAAGTGTGGCGATTTGACTTATACAAGAAAACTGAAGTTTTCCGCAAAGAAAATGGTTCCAAATCAATTTAAATGAAAGATTTATTATTAAAAAATTACCCAACCAATATATTATATATATAGTAATCAAATTTTGAATGAGCCAAATTGGCTCCGTAAATCTAGTGTTAAATATTTCATTATTCTTCTTTAATTCGATTATTATTCAAATATCAAGATATATTTTTATTCTTAACACACGCCGAATGGCACCGATATTTTGCAAATAGTTAAATTGTCAGTGGGACTTCAGATTTAAATATTGAATGCATTGGAAAATTCGTGGTTATTGAAATTTAAACGTTATATGGAATTTGATTGAATTTAGTAATATTCACCAGTGGTTTCCATGGTATTCAACGCATTAATAAGTATTAGTCCACTAGAATGAGCCGATTGCTACCCCAATGCGTTTAAGCCGTTGCTCTTCATTGTTCCACCTCATTGTTTCAACGCTTCATTTTTATCTCGCGATAATCTGCGATGAAATTGTATCAAACAATAACTTTTCAATATTACGTGGAGAGCAGTTTGTGTAAACTTGCGATGTACCTGATAACCGACAGTGCCCATCGTAAAGAAAGTCGAGGACTTCCTGGAATTCCAAGTTTCCAAGAATTTGGATCTGCCCAGGTGTGGCGAAGATTTGCGAATCGGAATGTTTGAAAACAGAGGAAGGTCACGACGCTGTGTAATCTGCTATGGAGCAAACTGCCAAGCCCAAATTCAGAAATGTCCTCAGTATCGAACCGACCGTAGGGAAGTGCGGAACGAAGTAAATACGGTCCAGACGTGCTGTCGAGCTATCTTTCCAGCTGTGGCTTCGCTGAGGAACTTTACTGGAGCAGTGACGATGAAGAGACTTGCATAAAGGAGCTTGCAATCTGCTTTCATCCTGCCTGCATCCTGTCTGCATCATCGACGTACACATATCTCGGCTCATCTGGACAGAAAATCAGATTTGTAAGTAGAGATATAGTATCACATAATGCGATTAACCTTCCAAGAGGCGCATTATATTCTTACAATTAGAACAAGAAAAGGTATCATTTATTGCTACATATGCTTAGTAAAATAGAAAAAAGGGGCGATTTGATTAGATAGCCATTGAGACATGAGACAAAGGTTTCGTTTTTTCGTGGATCAATGGATTACCACTGGTTATCGCTGGATAAATATTTTTAACTGTGCTTTTATAGCTAAGCTTAGGAACAGAGGGGTTAATAAGTACCCTATTATAGGTATTCGCATTGTAGAAAATTGTGCTGGAGGATAATTAATACTATTATGGTCGATATGACAATTTTAATTTTCTATGTTTATCAAATAAGACAATACTTTAAAAATTAATGGCGTTTAGAAAAAGATCTCTTAGCTTATTGAAATTTAGTGATAAACAAAGCAACTTTGAAGTATATGGAGCCGATGACGATGAGAAAAACAATGCAATGCTCAAGTAAATTAGATTTGATTCTTAAATCAGCTAATTGCTGTGTTTACTATCTGTCGTGACGTAGGGTGAATCGCGTTACATGAAATCAGTAGTAGTAATTTATTTCTCGCACTATAGAAATTCGCATCGAAGGTACTCGCGTTATTCGAGAGTCTATTGTACATAAGTGTAAGTACGAGAAGGAAGGAAATCGCATTAAAGCCTCCAAGTTAAGAATAATCTTGTATCCCATCTCGAAAATAACCTTTTCAGGGGAGATACCGGAAACCTGGTACGATAATGTAATTCCACGTTTTGGGAATATCAGTCGTCGACTGAGTCGACCAGTCCGCCATGTTGTGGTTGCTGTCGATCGTTACCAAATTATAGGGTACACTCTCTCACCCTTAAACCCTCGATATCTACTTTCCCTCTAATACCAGACTTCTCTTTTTACCCTCTTACCCTTCTTTCTGTCCTCCTCTTCTCTCTCTCGTCCTCTATCACCTTTTATCCCCCTTTCCACCATTTCAAAGTTCTTCTCGAATCTCTTCGACGCTTTCTACTTTTTTCTTATCCTTTCGTTCTTCATTCTTCATTCTTTTTTCGCCTAAGATGAAATTCTCGTGATCGAATGTATGCTAAGATTTGATCCTCGAACGGGGGCTGAAATTACGCGCAGGTAGAGAAATAGAGGACACTCGAAAGGAGAGAGATCTTTGGTGGAATTTTGAAAATTGAAGGAAATAGTCGAACGTTGACGTCAGTATCGTTAAAGTAGGACTCGAAGTAAGTAAGATGTAAAGAAATGGCACTTCTTTGAGCGAGAACGAGTACGAAATTGAATGGGCAGCGTGGGATTACGTGGATTTCAATGGGGATTTCTTAAGAAACGGGATGATTAGCCAATTAGCATCGAGGAGTCGATACTTAATCGATGAAATTTCATATTCGGGCTTGGATAAAATCGACGGTATTCTTCAACGGTGGCCTTCGTTTAAGAGATGCTGCGATTGCAACCCCATTTCTCAATGACATTGCAGAACGGTCTAATTAATATTCCATTGAAGTATCCAAACAACAAGTATTCAATCTTTCCTAATCGATCTTCTAGTAACAATTAATTAACACCTTCAGCACAGTTTAGAGCTTAATACAAAATTTAATATCTTCGGTATACAAATTTCCCACTGAAACTAAGACTCTCCATCCTTACTTAACCCTTTGCAGTCCCAATCATTTCGTTAATTCGGCAGAGAGCTAAATAAAATTAATTTCACAATATTTTCTATCATTGGTTATTCATTTTTAAAAACAACATCAATAACTATAGATATTGACGGTCATTTAAGTGACATTGCAAAATCACTATGAAATTGGAAAGTCAATATTAAATTGTCAGAAAATAAAATGAAGTGAAAATCTATGTCAAGTACTGCTCGACATTGAACTTCAAAGTGTGAATACTAGAACTACCGACATTAATTCCACAAAAATAAAGTTTTATTTGTCACTTTATCTTCTTATCTTTTGATAAAAAATCACGTCATACCGCCGCCTACATGTGTTTCTTACAATTTCATAAATCTAGGAACATCGTGTTAGGTGGAAGAGAATGTTCTGTCGTTTTTAATTCGTGTGGCATCCAAACAGAGAGTTCAGACCGGAAACCAAGTCTTTTAATGTGATCGAAAGCAGTAGTCTGATGAATTTCAAGCTTGAAGCCCATTTCTGTGGAAGTTAACGTGGGATTTGTTCTGCGACGGCTTTCCTAGTCTGGATTCATCTTTCAAAGAAAAATCACCCGAACGAAATTTCGCAAACCATCTTTGAGATTTTCGAACTGTTATTGCATCCTCTCCAAACACCTTACACAAGTTTTTTTTCTCTCCATCGCGTTATTCTCTTTTTGGAACTCATGCAACGTGCAATGTCTTAAGTTCACTTTTTCTTTATTCATGTTAAGAGTTTTACAAGTTTAAAAAAACTGACTAAAATACAAAATATGTGTATAAATCATCAACCACGTACTAATCTAAGTGCTTAACCTGGTTTCAGTCGATCCAGAATTCTTGCTAAGGATCGAAAACGCATAAAAGTGAACGTGTTCAAAAACGACAGAACTTTCCCTTATACCTAATACATGACATGTATCACGTAAAAGCCCATGCTTCTACAAACCTCGTAAATGTTGCGGCACTTTAAGTAAAATTTCGAACAAAATACCCTGTGCTTGAAGATTTAACAAGCTTCATTTAATATTCACCCCAGAAACGTATCAGGCCATCGTCAACGTGAACGTCGTAATTTAAAAATCCCTAAAATTAACAGCTCTTTAACAAAATAACAGGTTGCATCGTACGGAAGGTGTATCGATAAAAAGTTAATGGAACGATCAATGTCAACGAGGCTACCGAGAGAATTTAAACGTTAAGTGATTATGAGAGACGTAGTAACGCGGATAAACGAGATCGGTCAGGCGCAAAGATAAATGAGAACGTTCTTTGAGATTGTCAGGATAAAAAACTGATTTATGGAAGGAGCCACGAGGCTGGACAGGACGAAATCAGTTTTGCAGTAGATTCAAGCTACGCCATAATCGAAGGGTTTTCACTGTAGAACGTGACCTATCCGAACGTCTTCTATTTCCGGCGTATCTGCGCTCTACCTCGCAGACGTTTCCGCATTTCCATTCGGAAGGAACGCGACGGTACTCCTAAAGCCGCAAATTTACAAGGACTTTGAGTTCCATGTTGCCTTCTCTCTCTATCTTTCGTCTTCTGTCTTCGTCTATTGCTTTCCTTGCGTAGCAGACTGTAAATCTCTATTTGCTTGAATGCCACGAATTGCAAATGACAGCAATTCTAAGCATAAGTTGCAAATACTAAGCGCGAGTAGCTACTGATGGTTTCATTACAATGTCTTAAACGCTTTGTGATTTTTTTCTTTTGATTGGGAGTTGTGGTGTTATGTGTAACTGTGGTTTATATTTTAATGATACGAATATTGTTATTTATTTGGCGCTAAAAGTGCCAAGGGGGTGAAGCGACAGGATTTTGATTTTTTTAATTTATTAATTTGATGGGAGAGTCTTGTGGTAAATATTTGAATTGTATTATTAAATTAGTTGATCGATTAGATTTTTTTGACTGTTGATTTTTCTTTTTGAAAGTAATTATTGGGGGTATTTAAATATAACAGATTTAATACTGGTAGTTCGGATATTTTAATGAAAGAGTATGTTAATTCTTAATGGGTTACTAATTTATTGAAAACAGAATCGATACAATATTTCCACTTAATACGTCGTTGTGATCGACACGACGAATAATCGATAGCATCGGTAAACAGAATTCGAAATGCGATATGGAAAAATGCAAATGCGTCTGATAGAAGTGCCAATCACATCATATCGTACGATCGATGATGCATTTTCCACCCTCAACGTTAGCAAAATGATATGCGTTGATACGATCCACGTATAATTTATATCATTTCATATGCCCGCATTATGTATAAAATAGATTTCATGAAAATTAATCAGTGGGAAGGTAGAAATACACCGTTCCCCATAGCATAGTTTAAATTTTGGTTCGCCCTCACATTAAAATCATATAATTGCAATATCACGAGGGAAGATCGCTTTTAAACGAGGAAAATCAAAATTGCAATTGGGTCTTCCAAATGGAATATTAATTTCGACATTCTTTCTACGATCCCGCGAATACTGTTCTCCATAAAGGAAATGTGACCGTGGGAAAGTCTAAATTATGTTGAAATTTAATGACTCTAATTGATATTTAATTCCGTGTGGTTCAGTTGTTTCGTCACATTTGAACATTGAAATACATTTCCAATGGTCTGTATCAATAATATGTTGTTCATTATTATGTATCATTATGTTGTTCATTATTTCATAAATATCAGAGGATGTTTTTAGAAGTTTCACATTTTAACTGTTTCACATGATCTTTAACAATTTTAATACAAAATGAACAGTCTCCCGACATTGTACTTTTGTAGATAAACTTTTAAGAATTATATACGTCATCAAGAAGTTTCTTCGACGTATAATTCTACGAGCATTCGCAAGCAGCTTGATTAACCGTACGATTTATAATATTCATTTTAAATTTGTCACATAGAGTAGATTATTATATTATGATGTTTATAATAATTATTATTATGTACTATTATATATAAGATATAGTATTATATATAATAACTATTATATATAAGAATTGTTATGTTATGTTATATTATAGTTGATTTTCTATGTTGATTGTCAAGCTGTCTGTTTAATTTATATGTTAACACTTTACCGACCGGTTCTTTTTAACATCCTACGCACTTCTGATTGGTCACTTGCACGCAAATATTTCCCTCATACTGATATCTCTTCGAAAATTGCAAAGTTTCTTCACTGAGTCCTTGGCACAGTTAACCGCAATGAAAAGTAACAATTTATTAATTTCCGTAGCGATCAATTAATAAGTTGAAAGCCCTAAAGTGTTGGGCCCGAAAAGTCGATTAATCAACTACCGGTCAGTAAAGTGTTAAGATTCTTTTCCACTCGATTTTATTAGCTATTCACGGTTTTCTTCATCAGTTTCATCAGTCTGCGTGAAAAATCTACTTGATGATTGCCAAAAGGAGGATTCTCACGCTTCAAAAATTACCTTTAACAAGTATTTTTACATCGATAGACTATTTAATTTGCCATGAAAGTAGGGAATTATCTAGCGTTCTACTATCGACCCCAATTTCCTTTTAACCTTCAAAAATCCCAACCACTTCCAGCAACTCCACTTTGGCCATCCTCGAAACAGCCACTTTCATTTCCCGATTCGCATTCGGCCTTCATCGAAATTCCCTCTCCATTTTGACCCACCGGTACATATTTGCAGAGGGTCGATTATCATTGCTACGGACGAAATTAAAGAGAATCGTGAACCCTCGTGGAGTTCCGAGAGTACGAGAACCGCAGCTTGAAAATCCACCCCCTCGGGAAACCATCCCTGCCTCGTGTCGACGATAGCCGTCGACCAGAGCTTTCTATCTCATGAATTATTCCATACGCACATACATACATAAGATTCTTCCTATAAACTGTTCGTCCGTGTTCCCTCAAACGATCACCAACGATCTACGTCATTTTGATCATAAATATTATCTTTCTTTCAGCTCCACCATAACATCATCCTTTCATCGAATATTATAATTGCGTAACTCAAATTGATTTTAGAGAATTTTTCAATCTTATTATCTAGTTTTTAGACATTCAGTAATATTTATTATTAGACTGCGGATGTTTATGCAAATTTCGAGTTTCAAAAATGCAAGTGAGACAGGAAAACCTATCTAGAGATTTATAGCACTTAATAAATATTACAACAAATACCATACTTTAGATATTTTAGATATATTTTTATATTATGTTCTTTTTGTATATTTTAGTCGTATTTAATTTGTCATAAATGCATAAAAATCTGCAGTCTATTTATAATAAAAGGATCAATTTGTTTGTTAAATTTTATTAAAATTAAATTATGCTTGAGGTGTTGACAATTCGATATTCATCTTGATATTCAACTACACCTTCAAAATGTATCACACTACAGTTCCCAAGGTTTTTTCTAATCCGTAGTCTACTTCTTATTAAGAAACTATATTTTGCTTCAGGTCTTTTTTGTTCCAAATGAATACAAATTGTGTGCAGCAAATATATATTGTTCTCATCAAAATTATTACAAAGGAATAATAAAATAAAATGTGTTTTCTTAACCCTAGATCACTAACCTTCGTCGATTCGACGACACGGATTTAATAAGTATGCCATATTAGTTAACGTTATCGTAATAAATAAATACCTATCTTTAATAATAGAAAAAAACATGTTTAAATTTTATTTAAATACTACCCTTTAACCCCTTTTGTAAACACCGTAGTCGAAGAGACGAAAGTTAGTGTTAAGCATCGAAAAATAAGGTTAGTGATCTAGGGTTAATAAGAGTAGACTAAAGATCAGAAAATACCATAGGGTTCTTAGTGTACAATATTTTTAAGGTGCGGGTGAAGGTCATGATAAATATTAAGTTGCCAACACCAGAGGCATAATTTAATTTTAATAAAATTTAGTAGATAGATTGATCAGATGAAGTTTAAAGTCACAAAAAGTTGACTATTGTATTACAATATATGTATATAATTGTAGGACTCCACAATATTTTTATAGATTGATAAAGAGGTTTTGGGCGAAAGAATAAATATAATATATGTAAATATTACACAGCGATTTATTTTTCTTCTATCTAAACACAATGCACTTTTGTTTCTCTCCCTTTTTTTTTAAAAACTCTCAGCGCCACCAAAGCTTCTGCATCGATAAAGCTCATTTCTCACAATAATAATTGTTGTTATAATATTATATCGTAGTTGATTATTATTATAATGAGTTCAATATCTCGTTAGCATAATTAGAAATTCTCGGTTCAACCACGGATAAAAGCGAGCAGCTTCTCCGCTTAGGGGTTGCGCTTTTCCATTCTCTTATACCCCCAAGTAAATGTGAATCGCGTTAATTATTTGCTACATTCTACTTTCACCCCTGCCTTACAGCCCCCACCTTTTTCCTCGTAGAAAAATACTTGTATTATTCCCAAACAAAATGAATATCGTCTCAAAAACTCGATATCATACAAATTAATTATTCCTACCACATTCTCCGCAAGGAAATCTACCCTACATAAATTTCAATCAAACTTACTCGTTCGTTTACATTTCTCACTCGTCGAGAGCTGAGATCTTCCCCCGTTTCTTCGACAAGTGTCGAAAACTTTCGGAAACAAGAAGGAAAAAAAAGGGGGGGAAACAATTGCCAAAGAAAGTTCTTCACGAGAAACTCTGAGAGAATTTTGCGTCTTCGATTCACGAAGGACGAGCACTCGAGCGAATTGAAGAATTCCACGTAGCCAGTCGTATGCGGTGAGCAAATAAATCTACGTTAAAGTGCAGTTTCTTTTTTTTTTACGAGTTGCCGATGGTGCAGTTTGTGGCGATCTGAACATTTCTATACACTCACCCTCGTAAACTTCGACGAAACTGGTATCCCTTGCCGTTTATAAAGTCCCAAGGACTCGAGAACAGTAAAAATCCCGGTGTCTACTATTTACGTTTCACCTTTGAACTGTATCCACCGTGATTCGTTTCTCCAAGTATCGAGACCCCTGCAAACTTCCTATTCTCCTTCCCTCTATACCTATAGATTCGAATTTTCTTCATATAAATCACAAAATAATGTGAAATTTTCTCCAGGAAAATGGTACACCTCTATCCTCTCAACTCTATCGTACAAACATATCAATTCCTTTTACACACAAGCGTTTATTCTATTTCCAATCGACAAAGTTAAAGTCCCCAGTTTCAAACTGCTCAAACTTCCATTGAATCTATGTTCTTAAGTCATGGACATTGTGCAAGTATACATTTCTGATAATATCAATTCTAATGGATACAGTTGAATATCGATGATATTAAACCATGAATTGAATATGCGAATTAAACAATCCTCTCGCCACATTGGCGTTTGTGTTGCTGTGAGAATCGACGTGAAATTAATTCAACGATCGTCATAAATGTCGAAGCGAAGTTGGTAGAGATCTTTCACGAGGTTGTGCGAGTCGAAAGGTAGAGCTTGGAAACGGTATATAACGGTTTATATATCTAGGTGGACGTTGACTTAACTAATCGTGTCAGTGCATGGCTTCCCTGGCTTCGCTCGTGTCTGACCCTACGTGCCTGCCACCGGAAGACGCACGCCATTCCATGTGACCACGACGTATTTATTAACACCAGTCAGCAGACGTATATCTCCTGCACAGGGGAGACCTGAAACTTGTCTGTTTATTTTTTATCCCATCAAAGTGATTTTTTTCCCCTTGACACTTTTTTGGATTTAATTACTTTGTCAATTAGAATAGAAGTTACAGAGTTATGGGGTGTGGAAGTGGATGTTGCGAATTGTTTGTGTTTTTTGGCAGTAAAGAATAGAAATTGTGCTGTTTTTGTGGATTGTTTAATTATTGGACGTTGATTGCTGTGGTTAATTAGCTTGAGAATGCAGATTTACGGGGTTGCAGAATTGCAAAATGGCTGTTTGTCAATTTTTGTCATATTTTGATTAACACTTTGACTGCCATGGAGGTCACCGGTGACCGGCGCTATTGAATTCATTAAATTTCTGTGTAACTTGGAAATTGTAATATTTATGAATTCTCGGATATATTAAATATTTATATATCCACATTAAAAAGATAAAGGTCTGCCGAATATCTATCTATCTGTATCTTTAAAGTTTCTGCTTTGCAAAAATATGAATTTAATAGAAAAAGTTCCACTTCAGTAGAAATGATGAATCTAGCGAAATACCGGTGGCGTTCAAAGTGTTAATAACTTATTGAGGTTGAATGCTGTGGCCATTTCAAAAAATGAAATACCAAGGTTAATGATTCATTAACACTAGAACTACCGGCGTCAGATCTAACATATTTTAATAAATTAAATAAGTACTTTGAGAAAGGGGGAATCAAGCGCTGAAAAATTCGATCAATTGGGTGATTTATATTTACTGATATAGACGTAGAATATTTATTCTATGACTCTTATATAAATTTGGAGAATTTTTTGAAAAAATTGTGTACCAGTCATTTTGACTGGTTTGGTAGTTCTAGTGTTAAATGATAATTAAGAAGAAATTTATCGGAGCTGATGAGGATTTGAAGTTAAGTTGGCTATCTGATTGTCCGGGGCTACTTTTTGGTTAGTTTCAGGAGATTTAAACATTGTTTAAGCAATTTTAATTAACACAGAGCAATTATTTTCCACTTAAATTGTCCACCGATCACCAGTTTCTAATTAAATTGTTAAGAGTTCCCAAGTAATGACCAAAGATGTCTTAACCGTCCTTAATACTTTACCGATCGGTAGCCGATTAATCGGCTTTTCGGGCCCAACACTTTTGGACTTTTAACTTATTAATTGGTTGCTACGGCAATTAATAAATTATTATTTATTATTGCAGTTAACTGTGCCAGGGACTCAGTAAAGAAACTTTGCAATTTTTGAAGAGATATCAGTATCAGGGAAATATTTGCGTGCAAGTGACCGGTCGTTAAAGTGTTAAGAACCCGAAATTTCACCCCCATCAAGAATTTCAAAATTAATACAAGACTTCTCTCCAACTTATCGCGAAACACAAACATACGATCAATGAAGTCTGTTTTTTTTTCATCAAATGCAATATTTATTTACAGGGTGACATTCGAACCGTGTACGAAATATTTTTTTCCAGAGTAAATGCCCGAGAGGCAGAGATATTCTCTTCGGAATTGTAAATAGTGAGGCGATAGGGGAAATAGAAAAGGTCGAAAATTGAAAAAATTCAATTAACGTGTTCTAGCGGAGAGTTTCGGGGTAGTGTAGTAGATGGTACCAGCGAGAAAGGAAATGCGTGAAAAAATGTTCCATCTGCCGTTTTATAATATCGTTAGATGGACGATATTTTTTAGCGATATCGTTGGACACTGTGCAGCTACGTTAAAATTCAGCGTTGCAGCAATAACTGATTCTACCGCAAGCTAAAATTACTGGCGTAATCGAATCACAAGTTGACGAGGCAACCTCGTGCCTTCGAATTTCTGCCGGGCATTGTTTCAATCGATAACTACATTATGCTCGTACGTGGGACGTTTTAGTCGATGGAATTAGTTTTTTTTTCGTCATCCTCGGGATTATTTTCACGGCCGACAACAAAGGATTTCTCTTCTCTTCTCGATGGAAAATGAAATCGCGCGTTATTCCAGTTACATGCGCTCACGATTCCCAAAATCGACGGGATACTGGCGATCTACCGTTAACTGGGAAATAGTCCGAGTATTTTCATTTTCATTCAACAATGAGTTGTCTCTGTACTGTGCATCAGAAATGGTAGAATTTATTGTTCCATGGAAACAATTGAATTTGTTAGTTTGAAAGAATCTGAAAGTGCGAAATTGAAATTTGATGAAACACGCGCCATTGAACTGTACCCTTTTAATACCTTTGTGACTCTTCCATTATTGAAGATTTTTTGAAAATAGTTTATTTTGAAATATTATATAAATTACTCCAAAGTATCAGTAATATAGATCGTAAAATTTCCAGGTATTTTAGAGGTACGATATCAAATAGAGAGGGATCCAAAATTCTCTGCATCACTTAACATTAAACCTACAAAGCCGTAAAAAAAAGACCAGAACCAATTTTTTTCTAACAATTATCTGAATTAATAGAATAGCCATGAAGTAAATATTCTACTTCCATCTTACAAAACCTAAAGTAGTTAATGAATCGTCTTTTTCGCCTCTTCATTTCATTTTTTCTAATGTGGTTGTTAAATATATTAAAATTTTAGTTGATATAACGCCGGTAGTTTTAGTGTTAAAAACAGAATAGCTCCCTTATCTATTAAAAATTCATATTTATTCATCAACTCTTTGCCTTATAATAACAAGTGACACTCTTAACGCACTACAATAGAAAATTTCATAGTTTTCCAGAGAGTTTCAAACCGCAATATCAGTAATACTCAAGATCTCTAAATTACTTCCAGACCATTAATATTGCATTAAATTATACAATGTAAAAGGCATCACCGTTACATTTTTATCTAATCAATTTAACTCCAAATGACTGCGCATACAGTCACACAAGAAATTGTAAAACAAAAAATTAACAAACAATGTAAATATTCTTCCCCCACATTACTAATCACCATTTCCTTCTCACTATCAACAAATTAATAGAAAAAAAAAGAATATTTCAAAACGATCCAATGTTCAAGCCACCCTAAAATCTTCACACAAAATAAAGAAATATTCCTCCAGAGTCCCTCGCACGTGAATAACGTTCCAGTCGGTTCTCCACTGACTCGTTATCAAGTGTTGGCACTCGTTGGATCATCGAATCGAAAGATCGGCCATACTTACCTCCGAGTGTCGAGAGGTCAAGAGATGCAACCAGCAAACTCGCTTTGCCTGTTGAGAATGCAACTCACGTAGGGGACATTCGTAGAGAAAGGTAGGTTAGAGGAGGTCCTTCTAACCCGAGTGGTTTCTCATCGCGCAGAGGTAGCCTTTGCTTGTCCATGACGGTTGGTATTTTGTGAAAACGGTGAAAAGAAATGGCGACAAAGTGGCGAAAAGAAACGTCACAAGACGAGAGGAGCCGTTTGGACGATTATGCTGAATTTTTCTCCTCGTAAATCGTATTTCTTGCGCCTTAAAGTCCTCGCGGACGAAGAGGCTAACGTGTTAGAAGTTGAGGGAGGATTCGCTGACCTCTTTCTCCTTTCATCCTTCATCTATCTCTCTCTCTCTCCTTCTGAAATCCTTGAATCGTTCCAACTTTCTTGGAGAACCTCAAAGCATTCGTAGTCGAGTCGTTAAAGGAACCCGAGGAATTTGATACCTCTCAAGTAGCAAGATCGACCTGAGGAATTTGAAATCAAAGCGTGATTCGAGTGACGCTAGTTTCGTTGATCCTTCTCGCGGAAATGTTAAATGTCGACAAGTTCGCTGAAACGACTGTGAAGCATGTTGTTCCTTGGGTTGTGTGCGAGATTCGTATGAAAAATGTCGGGTCAAAGTTTGAGGTGGAATCGCAACCCCAAAGGGAAGACGGAAAATTCGCATAAACATGAGTTTCGGAGTTGATACGCTCCGAGGGATAAATCGAGGAAAGTTTCTGGAAGTAAGCAATATTTCGTTGCCGCGGAGTCTTCCCTTTATAATAGTTAAACGTAATGTGAAATCAGGTGACTTCTCGGAGCTTCTGTTTCCTACAGCTGAATTACGTTCGTTTACATTTTTTTATCAGCTCAAGGTGGAAGAGTTATAACCAAAATTTATACCTTGGATTTTACGTTCTTTGAAAAGAGTTTTCTTTACCTCCAACGAGAATATCATTCTTTAGGGTAAAACTCTTTTACTGGTTCGTCGTATCATCCCCCTGACAAAGATTGGGAAGTCATAAATCATGGGAATCCGATTTTATCTTTGTCGTGCAATCCCCATGAGCCTTCGGGGGTGACGAAGATATCGTTTGACTCTATTTGGTTGCTTATCTATGAGATCTTTTTTTGGTACCATCTAATTTCTACCGTGGTTGCTGACACTTCATATTTTTTCCATTTAAATGCTCGTCGTGTTAGTCGTCACATTTCTTGCACTCTAACGCTCACAGATTTGATTGAAGTAATCCAATTAATTATATTAGGGGTACCGAAAAGTAATCAAAATTGGAGAAGTGAAAATGTAATTGGAAACGTCTTTCTACAAAAAATTGAAGGACTTTTTTAAAATGGGACTCGAACAACTACCTTTACGCTGGCAAAAAGTGTTAGAAAATTATGAAAATTATTTTATCGATTAGTATTTAAGATTTCTTTAATAAATAAATGTTTTCTGCCAGCAAAAAAAATTTTGATTACTTTTCGGTACCCCTAATATAATAATTAACTCTCAGACTTTCGTTCAAAACACACTGACTTGCTCCTCCACTCTCACTCGCTTATACTCATGCTCATTTATACAGTGTTTTCCTGTTTCTTAGAATACACCCGCACTCCTCCACAATTCAATCTCGTTTATAATAACAGGTATTCTTCAGTCACACTAGAATTTTACATCTAAACATTGCAAGACGACCATTCTACACTAGATCGTTAAATAATAAGAAAAGTAGTATGGAGAGAAATTAAAAGCTCCCTTTTATCACTGTGAGGTTTTAAACCCAAAAAATACACACCACATGAAACAAAGCAAGACAATTGTTATTACACACCTGTACAGGAAGCAATCGGAAATCCTACAAACTACAATTGCGCATCCTACACATTAATTCCATATGAGAGCGCATAGATCTTATTTCTAACAATCGCGTATAATATCAAGAAAAATATTACAAACAATGAGAGAAGCGTAATCAACCCGTTTCATTTCCAAGAAACCGACCAGAAGTCGTATTTATGCAGCCGGAAAGCATTAAAAGTGGGAAAGCAGAAGTTTCAGTCCGCGAATGGCTGTCGACGTTAATGGCGGTCGTCTCGGTAGGTTGATGTACTTCGGTAATTCTATATAATTAACGAAGTAGCCATTAGTGTCGATAACTTGTCAGCTTCCGTTTAATTGGATTATCGTCAGGGTTATTGAGTGTCCCGTTGTCAAACCACCGCACGGCCGAAACGCGAAGGGGTGAATTCGATACGTCCAGCGAGAGTACGTGCTCTGTAATAATTCGATAGGAAACTCCTCTGTGACTCTACCTCATGTTACGACGATACGCGTTGCAGTATTGGCAGAGTACTAACTCTGTCGGCTGAATTTATGGGCAACATTCACCGCAAAGTAACCCAACGGTGAACTGATTCTGCTTGTTGAGGAATTCTCGATTTGTGAGGGTGGAAGAACTGTATTTATTCTGCTTAAGAAAATTGAGGTGAGATGAGAGGAGGAGAAAGTTCTTTCATTCCATTTTTCTTTTTTTGGCTTCTTCGGTTGTAGTCAGTTCTGGAACCTGGTGTTTTTAGGTGGGTTCTGGACCTCTGGAGGTAGGGTGAATTAACACTAAACCTACCAAGCCGGTCAAAATGACCGGTTTCCAATTTTTTCTAAAAATTCCCTAAATTAATAGGAGAGCCATGAAGCAAAAATTCCACTTCTATCTTATAAAACATATATTAGTTAATTAATCATCGCTTCACTTTTTGATTCCTCTTTTCCCAAAGCACTTATTCGGAGTATTTAAATATGAGTAGATATAACGCCGGTAGTTTTAGTGTTAAATGTAGGGGTGTGGTGTGTGTGTATGTGTGACTGAGATGCGATGAGTGAGTGCCGATATGGTTTGGGACCGAGAGATGTGCGTAAGAGACAAAGAGTGTATGAAGTGTGACAGAGAGAGAGTGTTCAAGAGGGTTTTGGAAGAGTAGAGAGGGAGTCGATAGAGTCGGAAAGTAGAAGTCGGAAAAGAGAGTTGAGAAAGAGTGTGTATTGCTGCATTATTCTGTATTGTATTTTATCATTCATTTTATTATTATAATTATATTTTAACGTATAATAGGATAGGTGTATCGTTCATTTTATACCTCTGCACCACCCATTCCTATATAAATATTAATTTTTTCTACTTTAATGGCTGTTGTCGTTTCGCTTGAGAGTCTCACGTTTTATGTTGGTGTCGGACAACTGCAGTTGCACTGCATATTTTAGATTAAGTTAAGATTAGTAAAATTCAAATTCCAGACTTGATTTTTTTCCACTTAGATTATGCATTTCGTTCCACTGTGCAGTGAGGGTGTGATGAATTAAAAAACTATTTTTTTATTTTAACTACTGTGATGATTTCACCTGGGATCTACTGGTTTCAGGTGGGTTTAAGGCCAAGTAAGTTGTAATTTGTTAAAAAAGAAATTAGGGGAAATTTTGTAAAGATGGGGAATAGGAACTTGAGTCCACTGACTGCCTCTACATTTTGCTAATTTGTTTTTATGAGATTATGGATCGTATATGTAAAGTTAGCAAGATAGAATGATTAACACTAGAACTACCAAACCAGTCAAAATGACTGGTACACAATTTTTTCAAAAGATTCTCCAAGTTTACATAAGAGTCATAGAAAAAATATTCTACGTCTATATCAATAAACATAAATCATCCAAACGATCAAATTTTCTGCCGCTCGATTCCCCCTTTTTCAAAGTACTTATTTCATTTATTAAAATATTATAGATTTGAGGCCGGTAGTTCTAGTGTTAAAGGTTTAATATAGAATTGAATTTCAATTTTATTTTGGAACTTCCTAAAAATAGAATGTATTGCGCAAAAGAAAATTTGGAATACTCTGAAAATATACAATCCAAAATGTACCTCAAGATAGAATTCAAGGAAGGATATAAAAAGCATAGCATATTTTCCTCCCAAATGGAACATACTTCCGGAAGTGCAGTGGTACCACCGGCGAGAATTCAAATATCTTGGAAGAAACTTCGTGGTGAAATTTGTCTGTCATCTCGTATTTACAGCACGTAAAATACATATCGAGGAATACGCTTTTGATCTTCCAATATTTCTCCAATTTTTACAAGCCGGTGAAAAAAGTAGGAACGTTTTCTTCGCGGAGGCTCCTCGCACTTGGAAAAATGAAAGATTCTCGTTTCTTTCGTTCTTCATCGAGTCGAAGGCAGAAGCTCTTGAGCTTGTAAAGCTGACTCAGCTTTCTACGGTGAAAACGAAGCGGAATAAGCGTCGGCCTGTTCCCATCGGCGAACCAATCAGCCAATTAGTAACGACTTATTCTCCTTGGATTTTTCTGTGGAAGTACGAGGACTGCGGAAAAATAAACGGTCCTAGTGATGTCACTTCGAGAAGCGGAAACTTATTCTTTTCAACGTACCTTGCAGTTTTTATTTGTCCAAGGTGTTCTTAAAAATATTTAAAAGTAGAGTTTGTGGAGTAGAGTTAACCGAAGAGTGGATAACAACTTGTGGTACTAAAACTACCAAGCAGTCACCAAGCGGTTCAAAATTTTGTCGAAAATTCCCCGTGCGTAAATATATCACGTCTATCTTATAAAATTCAAGTTACTTAACCCCTTACCCTACAACTATTTACGTAACGCGGAAAATGGAAAAGGATATTTTGAAGTCTTCCAAAAACTATTAAATTGACAATGTCAGCCGATCACGAAACGGTTCAGGAAGTAATTTTGAGACTTTACACGCCGCGTTTAAAAAAATCGTAGGTCTAGGGGTTAATTAACCATCTTTTTCACCTTTTGACTTCTCTATCTCCAAGGAACTTATTCGGTATATTTAAGTATAATAGTAGATGATTCCAGTGTCAAAAAGAAATATATAGATAGTAGAAAATCACCTTATTTTATTATCGTAGTGACTTTACAAAAAAGGAAGGGCAATTTGAAAGTTAGGAAGACCTTCTTTATATTTTTTACGACGAAGCTCCGTTCATTTATTCCAGCAGCTTATCTCCCGATCAAAGTCATTTGACTTCTCGCTTTTGAACTAAAGAAATTTTATTCCCCTCGTTTTCGTCACTTTACGATAACCTCCCCATGAACTTTTACTTCTTACTTCTATCAATGACATTTACGTTTCAGCGGAATTTCTAAACCTGGCGATGTTACCAAGTTTTTTACATTGATTTCACGAATAAATCTCCCCGAACCGAGTGTCGGATAACCTTGAAATTGAAAATAAAATTTTAACTGCACCAGAGACGCGATAAACCATCCTATTCTGTCGTTTATGCGATGCAGTAAGGAATATTGTATCCGGGATTCTTTGTGAAAGAGAATCGCAGAGAAGAAAGCAAAAAGGAATAATTCAGAGCAATAAAAAGAATTTCTTACGTCATTTCCTTCGAACTTTTACAATATTTACTACAAGACACAAATAGTTCTACGAGAAACTATGGTGGGTACGGAATTCAAAGCCAAGATTTCCATTTAATGGGCTGACATTCAATTTCTCCGTCACCTCCGACAAATTTTTCCTAAATTGTCATTTTAAACACCACAGATTTGTTAATTCTGCACTTCAACCCGTAACTCCTGTGCAAAATAATCATAGCTCACTTAACATTCAAAAAATGTTACATTACACAAACAGTGTCTAATGAAACCGACGATAAAAATTGTATTCAACACCGTAAATTATCTCCAAGTAATTATACATGAAAAAACAAAATTAAATTCCACCAAAACACTATCATAACCCTCTACCTATTCTATTTATCCTATACGGTTACGAAACACGTACACCAAAGGTCGCTCCGCAGCCCTCGAAATCGAAGGACGAAAATTGCAATAGAAAGCGGAAATTCGAGTTTGGCAGCGTCACGGATGCGGAAGGCAAGGTAAAAAGCTCGAAGGAAGGCGGAGGTATGAATTCCAAGAGGAGCAACGAAACGATAGTACCTAGATAGAACGTATCTTCACGCACACGTGCTTTCTGCACCTTTGCAAGAGCGGGTTTCGATGGAGGAGCCAAGAGAAGACAGAGAGAAAAAGCAAAAGAGAGGGTTTATCTTATTTTGTCGTTGGATCGAGCCACGTAAGAGTTAAGGAGTGAGCATTTTCACGTACACGTCGTGAAAACGGCTTTACACCCAGGGTTTATCTCATTTGACGTCGTTGTAAGAGTAACAAAGCTCCTTTTAAGGGTTGAAGCCTATATCCTTGGGGAATTCTTTGTTCTTGTTCGATACCCGATAAGAAACTATGAAATGGATACGAATGGTTCGATGGATGTTACGATAACTTGTAGAAGGGAAATTATGGTGATCTGGAAATCTATTTGTACGGCAAATTGCCCCGTGGACTTGCGAAGGAATTGGAGATAATCGAAGTGGATATAAACGCAGATCGAACTTTATCAGGACAACGAAAATGTTAAATGAGGATTTTAATCTCGTCTTCGATACTAGTTTTACTTAACACTTTACCGACCGGTATTTTTTAACATCCTACCCACTTCTGATCAGTCACTTGCACGCAAATATTTCCCTGATACTGATATCTCTTCGAAAATTGCAAAGTTTCTTCACTGACTCCTTGACACAGTTAACCGCAATGAAAAATAATAATTTATTAATTACCGTAGCGACCAATTAATGAGTTAAAAGTTCGAAAGTGTTGGGCCCGAAAAGACGATTAATCGGCTACCGGTCGGTAAAGTGTTAATAGAAATTAAGGTAGATATTATCGAAAAACAGATGGGTTGAGAATGAGGGACCGAAGAGTAGATCTTCAAAGTGACTTCAGTAGCATCTTCTTGAACAATTTACTTAGGATTCCATTTGAAAATTTTCCCGTGTTTTTCTGTATATTTTTAATTCAACAGCAGACATAGATATAGAGTTAAAATTTGAACTGTCTTGCCTATTGACTTTTATAAGAACATTTCCGCACGTAGTAAATTAATATTAGGATGCACTCTCCATCCTGTGACCTATTCGTGAACCCTTCGGTAAGCAGATCGAACAGGTCCTGCCCCAGATACTCTATCTCGAATAAAACATTTTCTATCTGCCGCTCCCCCGGTATATAAAGAAACCGATAACTTTGTAACATTCTTACAAATACTCCTCGAAAGATACGTAATCCAGTGGGCGATCCTCCAACTAGTCAAGAGTAAAATGCCGTCTGTTAGGTCATTTCCGGTTTTCCAGCTCCTGCTGCTACAGGTTCTCGCAAAAACTGCAGAAAGTCGATGCACAGGGACCATCATTAAACTCAGGGGGTAGTCTCTGTACACCTGTTAAGCGGAGAGTCTAAGCAACCAGACGATAAGCTGAAAACTGAGTGCATTTGCATAATGAACCATTTAGGGAGAAATGAGGTAAGAAATGAAAATGACGGTGTTTTAGCAGAGATAGAGAAAGAGAGAGGGAGAACGAGAAGGAAGATAATAGAACGAGAGAAAGAGAGAAGGTGGACATCGTGTAAAGTCTTGTAGCAAAAGTGACATTATGGGAGAAAATAACGTTGGAGTATCTAGTATGATGCAGTCCCTTTTCGATGCAGGCTCGTGGTGAATATCGTCGCGTGTAAACCCACCCACATAATTGCTTTTCGAAGCACCCACGAGGAAACCGTTATGCAAGCTGTCCGTTTATTCGTCCTCTCTATAACCGGATATCGTTGGACGAGAAAGTTTTTCTCGCATAAAGCGAACGGCATTGGAATACCTTCGAGATTCGCTCGGATTTAGAATGACTTTGATAGTTCGAGCGGGATTTAATTTGAGAACTTCCATTGACGAAAGTGAGCGTATGAATGACAATTTTACCTACGCCGCACAGTGGTAGAGAATGTGCATTTAGCCGCGCAAAAGTCAAAAAGTCGATTTTGGTTTTGCATGTATCGAATCCTAAATGTCCACCGACCTCAGAAATCAAAAAATGTTTGAAGTTGAATAAAAATTGTAGTTACAATAAACGCTTAACCCTTTTAGTGCCGGACGACGATATATCGTCGTTAGAAAAATTGCTAACACTGGATATCAAAGGGTTAATATTCAGTTTTCAATACAATATCAGTAATTTTATGACATATAATTGTAAATACACAATTTATGCTGTATATTGCGTATTCTATATGACACTATTGCCAAATGACAATTCTTTTTATTCGCAACTACATTTGTTATTAATTCAATCAATTTTTTCGGTCGGCACTAAAAGGGTTAAAGTTGAAACTTTTTCTGGAGGCCTTTTTCTATCGAGAATCCACGTTGTCTTCTTTCTGACATTCTGACGAAACTATGCAATATTTTTTAATAATTATTGTTTCGGCGCGCCGTTTACCTTTGGAAAGAAGATTTATGGAGAGATACGTTTAACGAGCGAGTTTCCTCGAGGGTAGGTAATTTTGAGAATGTTTCAGTTATGGTTTGTCGAATGAAAGTTAATTTTCGTGCCATTTTTTATGGAATGCTGTAAGGCATGTTATCTTGAAAGATTCTTGGCATTATCTAAAATGTTAATAACAACTGACGAATAGAAAAGAAAGAAGTATCGAAGCATTCTATGTATAGAAAATTTTGAAATTTTCTAAAAATTAGTAAATTGAAAATATCAGGTGGGCAAGATCAGGTATAGTATGAAAAGTCAGAGTGAATTTTTATTTCAGGAATTAATGGGAGGTTAAAGAGTTACTGCTACTTGACATAGAATTATATTTACTAAGTTTTGTAATTTTTTACAATCTTCTTTGCTTTTGTAATAGGAAATTTGCTCTCAAACCTCATAAACCTCAAATTCTCTTCCCTCCTCTTTAAAAAACCCTGCTAAAATTCAGTCAAGCCCCAAATACGCGCCCTTCTCGGTTAAAAGATTAATAGATCCACCTCCTCGTCAAAAGAACAATTTATTCTCGCAAACGTGTCTCCATCCTTAACGTTCAAACACGTTCAACCATGCCCTTCAAATTACCTGCTCGACATAAACGTTTAAACCGACCGTCATTATTCACCATGCCAAACGTGTCGCAAAGAACATCTTTTTTTCCATCAACCGTCAAGGAATTACCAAACACGGTGAAAACAACTCTAAAGATCATACAAAATAATACATTTTCAACTTTCAGGACAGTTCCTCCATAAAAGATCGCACGCGTGAAACTAACTCGACAAAATCGCGAAGGGAGAATCTGCAAAAAAAAGAACAAAAAAAAACTAAAAAAAAAAACCGAAGCTCTTCCGTGGCAGAAAGATGAACATGTGTCGTTGTGGAAAAAAGCCGAAACGTTTCGCGTGAAATATGCACTCCTGACCGCGAGAGTATTCGGGCAGAAACAAATTCGCAATTTCGCGAATAAATCTCGATCCCGCTGACCGGCTTTTCGCGTAACTGCTGCACCGATATTGCGGTGCTTGGCACTTTCGAGGGTGCACACACACCCCCGCCATTCCTGAAGTCTGTCCGTACGTGTGCTTTAACGACGGCATTTATCATCGTACGTTCTTGCAATTCGGATAGAGAAATATTGTTGCTTCGGAATGTATGAATATTTCCGATCGCGGTGATTTAATCATTTGTTCGTGAGATTGCTGGGTATTACTACCATAAACGCGAAGAGTAATGGAGGCATAGCTATTTGATATTGGGACGTTAATGTCAGAGAAATGATGATCGAACGACCGTGCAAATGCGATATCGTTGCAAACGTAACCATTTGATGATGGGGTAAATACTGTGCCATAGAAATAATGTCTGGGTTGCTTTGGATAGTTGTTCGTTTGTATTATCGATAATCTAACGCCGAATAGTACTGAAAACTCGATTAAAGTCATTAACAAGTACAATATTCTGATCGATAATGGTCAGTGTAATAGTGGATTTAGTTTATGTGCATTGGGAAATTTCTCTGAGATTTTAATATAGAGAATGAGATTGAAAATTTGATATCATTTTAAGACTTATTCTTAGAGTGAGCGACAGATGTGGGAGGAGATATTGATTAAGTCATTGAAGATGAAAGAGGGTTAGGGGATGCAGATGTCAAGTTTAAACTGAATTCATCAGGAGTCATAATCTGGCACCATAGATATTGATTGATAACCTGATATTTCTTATTAATAATAAATCAACTACCCCAAACTTTTTTCCACTGCAGAATGTTACATGTGATGTAAAATAGAGAACCAAATTTAAAAGGAGAAAATTTAATCAACCAGCGCACGAAGTGTTTCGTTATGCATAGAATTACACATCCATTAATCTACCAGTAACATTGTAATGCATAATGTAGCTATAATACGCTGTAAACGTTCGTACTAATAACGTAGATAACTCTACATTGTCGTACAGTTTTCCTCGTCGATCATTCAATGGAGTAATTAGTGCGCAAACATCGCCAAATCATATTACGAAACACGATCAAACGAGATACAAAATCATCTCGAAAGTAAATTACCTCCAACTATTTGTCAAAGATGCAAATAACGAAACCGCATTAGCAATTACGGGATTAACGAAATAAATGACATCTCGGTGTGCAAAAGCGCGGCAATTTCACCCCGAGCGTTTTCTACGGTCAAGTTTCTCGAGAGATTCTGGCAGGAAAAACAGACGACTCGGTGGAACCTAGGCTCGAAGTAAAGTTTAACTAAACGGGCTCTTATCCGGGCATCGTTGGGAGAGCAAGAAAGTCGAGAAGGAGAGGAGAGCAGTCGTATTAAAGACAATAACAAGTCGAAGTCGTAATTAGTGAAGTTGCTTGCGGAGTGGCTGAGCTACGCTTTGTAGGAGGGTGAAATAAGAAACGATGGTGCAGCTGCAACTTTCCTTAGCTAGCACCTTCTTCTCTCGTTGACAACAAGAGTGCAAAACTAAAGGAAATACTCTAATTTATCAGTGGTACTGTTGCAGAGGGTAGAGATAGAAGTAAACACGATGGGGTAGCAGCGGATTTAAAACAAACTCGGTGGTGAAAGACGAGAGTAGACAAGTTTTAATTAACTTCGGTCGCACTCTTTGTACGATGTTTTCCCTTTCGGTGGATAAAGATGATAAGCGGAAATTTCGAGGGACTGGCCGTAGATTAAAGTCAATTAAGGCAGCCGATGGTAAATAACTGTCGAAGTTTCGAGACCGGAGAAACCGCTGGTTGCGCGTAATTCAGGATGGTCAACTTTGTCAAAGGTTTATTTGGTGTAATTTGTCAAAGATGAAACTCACCCATTGGAGAATGGATGTCTTGCGAAGGTTCGATGCTTTGACTTTAATCTAGACTTCATTTTGGCAGTTTGTGGTTTAATAACTGTGCAAAGATTTCACGCGGTGGTAATTCTTTTGAATAAAGCTTTTTATACTGCAATCCGCGGACTTGTATTCGTTAGCAGAAATTTTAACACTAGAACTACCAAACCAGTCAAAATGACTGGTGCACAATTTTTCGCAAAAATTCTCCAAGTTCATAGAAGACCCATGGAACAAAAATTCTACGTCCATCACAAAAGACATAAATCACCGAAATGATCATTCTTTCCGCCACTCGATTTCTCCTTTTTTAAAGTACTTATTTAATATATTGAAATATGATAGATTTAACGCCGGTAGTTCCAGTGTTAATACAGTCTGTTAAAAGAAATAAATAAAAGAAAAATTAATTCTTAACGGTCGTAAGTCACCTTTCATGTAACAGAAATACTTAGGCGATGCAGTCGTATGTCATTATGGAGATGACAAGTTAAACTTTGTTGAAATTTGATGTCTATGAAATTCGACGCGATTATCTTGTCATTCAACCATCAGAAACTGAGCAATTAACATCTCCAGTAACGTACCAGTGCCTTCTGTAATCAATTTTTAAAATATCGGTTCTAAAAAATGAATGAATACAATTTTCTTAATTTTGATAGCGATAGTAGTCTGGAGGAAAGAAAACATAACTATACTTTTGCGAAACTTGAAAGAAAAAATTGTTCCTTCATGTTTAAAAAAATATCATACATTGAAAACATACAAATAACTATTTTAAACCCAATGATTTGTAATGCTCCTTCAAAAAATAATTTATTTCTATAATAAATAGACTGCGGATGTTTATGCAAATTTCGAGTTTCAAAAATGCAGGTGAGACAGGAAAACCTATCTAGGGATTTATTGCACTTAATAAATATTACAACAAATACCATACTTTGGATATTTTAGATATATTTTTATATTATGTTCTTTTTGTATATTTTAGTCGTATTTAATTTGTCATAAATGCATAAAAATCCGCAGTCTAATAATAAATGTTATTCTTACAATTCTGGACATTTTTCGTACATTCAAAAATCAGCGATCGACAAGGGTTAATAATGGAAACAATTTACATCACTGACACATACATTTTGGAGCGAAAATTACAAACAACAAATACTCATCTAAAAAAAAAAGCAAAAGGCGCAATCCCACTAATGTTAATATCCCCGGAAAATAATCCAATCAGACTCCCCGGAACCCTTTTGTTTCACATCCCAAAGAGAAGCAGCCGTGTTTCAAGAGCTCGCAAAAACCTCGACGTCACAGACGTCTAAAAAAGGACTGCGAAATAATTTCGTGGTTCGATATGGTGTAATACTGCAAAAGAAAATCTCCGTCTAGCCCTCGGTACTCGCGAATGGATGGCGCATAATCAAGGGGGTTGGGTGAAACTTTCACAGACGGCAATGCGACGGAAGAAAGGGAGAAGGCGAGAGAGAAGGGAGTCGTTGGTTCGTGGATAACGATAAGTCGAACTTGTAATTAGCGGAGTTGCCTTTCCTCGTAGTTGCCAGACAGGGTGAGAGAGAGACGAAGGGATGATTGTGCAGAGTTTGTCTTGTACGGTATATCAACGAAACCTCCCCCTGGTGATATTCTTCTTCGTTATGCTTCCCGTTTGCAACCGGACCCGATGATAATCAAAAGTAACACGCTAATTTACGAGAGAACGTCGACTCATAGCTACGTGTTTTCGAAAATTATCGGATTCAGAGTTCCTAATGAGTTAATAAGTTCGTGGAAGTAACAGCTCAGCAATTTCTAATGTTATCGGACTGATGTAAATGCTATTGGATTTGCACATTTCGTAAAATTATGGGAAAAGTCATTTTTGTTTAACAGCTTTCGTCCAATTAACCGAGTTATTCTTTGGACGATGAGACGAATGAAACTTATAGGGATGGTATTCCACTCGTTGCGAGATTTATCGTTGGAAAGTGAGATGAAGTTTGGAGTTTGAAGTTCTTCGGCTACTTGAGCCGCTTACAATTTTCTCACTGTCTTCTTGAGAATTTCTACAGTTTCGAACTTTTTCACATTTAACGCCGTTTATCATGATGATGAATATTGAAATTGAAGAGGATCTGCAATTGTTATTTCGTTTGGAGAGTAATTGTAGTTTGGAGTATTGCTCGTTTCTTTTTGTAAAGTGGAAGTAGAATGATATTATTACGATTATAGAACCAATAGTTAGAACTGTCGAATAGTGAGATAATTTTTTTATTATTCAATTTATTGTTAACTCTGCATTCGATATTTGATCAAAACGTACCAATCTTCCATTAGATCGGCACAGTCAGATTTCACTTGACTAATGAACTACTAAGTAGTTTAAAACGATGGCTGTAGATTTTCGAGGCGACTGGAACGATAAGAAGTTCGCTCTCGAAACTTGTTATTCCTGTTTTACGGTGAGCCGCGTAATTATGATTCTCACCTTTTACGATTATCGCAAGCTACAGCGGCGAGCTTGAACTCTGCACGCTAATTATCCATGCTCAAGATACTTTATTAGCCGTTTCTAACGATAATACTACAGTTTACTCAGCTTCCATGGTGTTCAACGTTCGGCGATTCGTTTTCTCTGAACATTTCACGAAATTGTCACAAATATTGGAACCATTTATAATTGTAAAATTTGAATTGAATAAATGGATTCTTAACCCTTTGCGGACGACGGGCGAATATATCCGCCCTGAGAAAAAAATTGGTTATAGTTTGTCGGTGCATATATAAACGGTTAGAGTTGAAAAATTAAAATATAATCGTTGAAATATTATTTTACAAAGAGTAAATTTCAACTTGTATACATTAACAGACTGTCTTTCCGATGAAAAATTGTTTTTTCATCGCCAAATAATTGATTGTTTCTCGATATTTAAAAATGCCTCCGTCCGCAAAGGGTTAAATAGGTTGAAAATTGTAAAAATACTTCATGCAGATAGCTTCATTCTCTTGGAGGGCATATTGATCGACTTCAGCGTGGGTGGATAATTCACGATACAACCAGACGACGCAGAAACTATTATCCTATCATAACGTAATAAGTTGTTAATCAGCCGAGCAATAATGTGCGGATTATAAATCGTAGGATTGCAATCGCCGGCCGTGAAACTGCGTATCTATTCGTATTTATGGAGGAAGCGCATTATCGGTTCCTGTTATGTCCACCGTCCGTATTTCCCATGGGTGCTACGTCGTGGCTGCGATAATTCAAGCAACGAATCGGCTTCTGGTAGATGAATTATTTGCATTGATCAATCTAACTTTACTTTCGTTACTCAAAGCATCGTTCGAGTGAAATTCACGGTGATAGGTTCGAGCTGTTTGAAATTAGAGATGAAATTGAATTAGTGGAATTAATACACGACTATTATTTCATTTTTCATAATAAAGGAAAGGAAAACTTTGATATTATAAATAATGTGGTGAATGAATATAATTTCTCACGGTGATAATTAAAATACAGATATGCTTGATCGAACGATGATAATTTGACACGAAATATTAATTGGCAGGATTTTCAATAAAAATTGTAAAAAGTTAAACTGCTGTTATTCAACGTAACGACGTCACTTAAAAACGAACAGATTAAATCAGCAGTATATTGTGATCTTATAAGGCAGGGAGAATCTCAAACCTGGGGTACAAAAGAAATGCGAGTAATTTACAAACAGATTACACCCCGCTACAATTTCCCTTACAATTAATTTCCCTCTTCTTTTTCTTAATTACTTCGAACAAACTGAAACGATCCAGACGCCAGGGTAAAACGTCAGAAAGAATATTATAAAATTAATTTCACTTAACCGAAGATTAATTAGAGAAATAATTTCGCGAAGGGTTGAAAGCACGTCTATCCAGAAACTTCGACCTCTCTTCCATTTTTACGCCACGATTTTTTTCCATAATAAACGAGCGTACATATATTAAAATATTTAAAAAAAATCTAATAACAAAGATTACGTCCCTGTCTCTGTAACATTGCCTTAGAAAAAAAACTGTATATTCGAGATGTTTTTATATATCCTCAAATATATTAAAATCCCTCCCTCTTTCTCTCTCGTAAACTGGAGAAGAACATTCCAGCACGTTAGCCAAGCAGAGGAATGATATATTGCATATATATTCCTCTTTTTGTATTCTTTCTCTCCATTTTACTGAAATTTGTCTTTTGTAACGACGTATCTGTATACGCATTCTTCGATCTGAGAAGTCGCATTCTCCACCTCTTTCAAGGAGGGTCATAAAAGAGACCTCACTAAAGGTGTGCATCCTACTTTCACAGGTTGAAATTGCAACGTTAATGGCGAAGTTTGCGGCGACACGAAGAAGAAAGGACGAGGCTAAAGGGCGATCA
Organism: Cerceris rybyensis; assembly: GCA_910591515.1. NCBI lineage: Eukaryota > Metazoa > Arthropoda > Insecta > Hymenoptera > Crabronidae > Cerceris > Cerceris rybyensis. Next base: position 24,609,645 of record OU342793.1, on the reverse strand, counting down.
TTAAAAGGGACGATCTATCATTTTCGTAGGATTCCGTTGTGGAATGTTTAGTCATAATTTTCTGTAATTTAACCGAAATACAGGAAGGAGACGAGAAGGAAAGAATCCAATTAAATTCCATCGATTGAATTTTCAGATACTCGTCTAATTCAGGGTGAAGTTGCTTGAATTTTATTCGAAGCCTTTAGAAAGTTTAACGAGCAATGAAATAAGGCAATTTATTTCCGCGAGAGGATGGAGAGAAAATGTTTCATACGTTCGATGAAAACGGAAGGGAATTTTTCCGTGAAATAAAGTTGCGTTTTGCAGAGGGTATTAATAATACACCCCAAGGGGATGGTGTTTAACGGTAGATGAAAGGTCGAGAAAAACTTATGTATTTTACATTACTCCATGGAGAAAAGGAAGATATCGAAACGAGCACATTCTTTGGGGAGGTAAAACCAGTCTCTTCTTTCGATTCTTCCTTTTATCCGGCTATCAGGGATGAACTTCTTATCGACGGTGCTTAATGTGCTCTCTATTCTCGGGAAATCTAGATATCCGCCTCGTGCCGTAACGTTTTCTCCCAGAAAAAGGCCTGTTTTTTAAGATAATCTCGTAAAAGAATTCACTGGATACTCTGCAAAAATAACTGCATCCTTCGGAAGAACAATATTTTTAGAGTAACGAACAGTGAAAAATATTATTTCTTATCACAACCCTTCGCCCTGGTATTAACCCTGTGCGCTCCGAATTATTTTACTAACTATCCGTCAGATAAGTAAATATAGTCTCTGAAAATTGTCTCCTAATAATTATTCATTTTTACATTTTGAAAAGTCAATAATTAATAGATAACACGTTAAGTAGCACAGGAAGTCGTGTCGAGTGTAGCTCAACATAGGAGTGCAAACGGTTAACTCTTTGCCCTTACGATAACTAAATAATATAACAATAATCCAAAAACAGCAGATTTTCAAGCATTGCAGAAGTTAACAAATTAAAAATTAATTTTTACTTTAACAATTTAATTCTGAATCGTTGCAGAGGCACTGGTAAAATCTATCGTCGGGCAAGGGGTTAATTACCCTTTCATCTATTTACATATACATTAAGACACTAATAACTTTTCATACAAGTTTCACAGAATATGCTCACCCTCTTACTTTCATCCCCTAACGTTCAACAGCACCGCCGACATTCGGTAGATCGAGTTACATTCTTCCCAAAATTTTAATTGGAAACCATCAAGCTATCGAACCTCCTTTGTTATTCATCAAAGAATATCTTTATTTCCCGATATAATCTCATTATTGTGCATGCAGTTACATGAACCATTAAGAAGGGAAAGGAACTACGAAGTATACACCGGTGCTGAGTTGACTGAGGGATGGAAGCGACGTTGAACAAACAGATTTAATCGCGTTACTCAATTGCGTTACTCTAAGAGGGTATATAGGCCTCTACACTGTCTGCGAAATTCGATTCGCGATCCTTTTCTATCGGAGGGGAGTAATTGCAAGGAGTTGAGGTTACCACCGTTAAGTGCTAGCGTTCGAGCGATGCCGCGATCGACGAAGGGCATACAAGTTCACCAAGTTCTCCAAGTTTGCCATGCCGGATCACTGACTAACGATAGCGCAAGATAATGGCATGAATTTGATGAAATTGCTTGTAAATTGAGGCGCGTCCTTCAGCCGTTGTAAATACTTTCGTCGGACATTTGCATAGTACTATACTAGATTATTATATTATACTGTGGAAAGTGCGAGGAAAGGAAAGCATTTAGGAAAACCTTGTCATGAGTGATTTTTAAATTTATTAGGAGTACCGAAAAGTGATCAAAATTGGAGAAGTGGAAACGTAGTTGGAAACGTTTTTCAACAAAAAATCGAAGGATTTTTTTTAAAAAAGGAATCGAACATCTACCTTTACGCTGGCAAAAAGTGTTAGAAAAGTATGAAAATTATTTTGTTGATTAGTATTTATGATGTCTTTAATAAATAAATGTTTTTCGTCAGGAAAAAGAAATTTTGATTATTTTTCGGTACACCTAATGTAAGGAAAACTGAGGATAGTTAGGGAATTTGAACATATTGAGTATAATGGTAGGTGTGTTATTAAATTACAGATCATTTAACATGTTGAACGCCATCGGTATTTTGCTAGTTACATCACTTCTACTGACGTGAAACCCTTTCTATTAAAATCGCATCTTTACAAAATAGAAACTCTGAGGACAATGATAGATAGATATTTAGCATATCTTTATTTTTCTAACGTCAATGTTTAAATATTTAGTATAGGTATTAGAAAATTCATAAATATTGCAACGTAAAAGTTACCTGAAATTTCATTGAATTGAATAGCTGGTCACCGGTGACCTCCGTGTCAACGTGTTAAGAAAACCGAGGACTGATAGGAAATTGGAATAGTAATCTTGAGATTAGAGAGGTCTTGGAATTATTTGGAAATATTGAGATTCGTGGGTCAAGCTACAATTTCTCCACTGTTAGTAAAAGTAACTCAGAGTTTAATTTACGAAAGGTTCTTCGCAGAAGCGAGATTGAAATCCGACCAGATTTTTCTACTGGGCTCTTCGAAACGTAGACACATTATCAATTACGAAGAAGAACCGAGAAATTCCACGGTTCGAACTCTCTAAGTACAGCTGCCGCAGTGATTTATCCGCGCCCAGAGAAGACACGCCGAGCCGGAAGAAGTAATTAATTATTCGCAGCTACCCCCGTATCCTCGACGCAACTCGAAACCATTAATTGCACCGCCAAAAAGTACAAACCGCCCGTGAAGTTTAACAGTTGCGTCGAAAGTACTACACAGAGAAAATTTCCCAGAATTAGCTATTCTCTTAGAGTTCTCATCGACCAGAATCTCACAGTTCCCATGAAAATTCTATTTTCCATTCGAATGATTCCCATTGAACTTCCCCAAATAGTCAAACATTATCAACGCTATGCTGAACATTTCTGGAATTTGTTTTTCCAGCTTTTGCACCGAGATGCTTGTTAAATTTTAAAATTACAAAAGAATTGGATAGGAATTTATTGAACGTTCTATGAACGTCGAAACGATCGTTATTCATGATGAATAATGAGAAATAACGTTTATCTCCGAGCAAGAATAATTAATATCCTGATAATATCCGTTGCCCGTATACGTTTTACATTATAGAAAATTATTAGAGAATGGGTGCACGTGAAAACACCCTAGCTTGCAAATACCCTCATCTCTCTGTTCTTTCTGTTTTTTTTTTATTTTCTTCCTTTGCTAATTTATTCGCACTATTCCCCTGCCGTGTCGTGAAATACGACGGCCAAAATTATTCGACGATACACGTGAATTCCATTGAAAGCGGCGTGCACGAGCAAACAAATGCGGAAATTCGATATATCAGCACGTTCTATCAGAGAGCCGGATACAATGTCGCGTTCGATACAGGAACGAGAATGTGATGCAGGAAGGATGTGAAAAAAAAAATATATTTTTTCAAATATTCTCATAGTTTAGGTTTGCGTTATTAGATATTTCGTAAGGTAATTTATGATATTCTGGAGGACAATTTTTTTGGGGGGGTTTTAGAGAAGTGGGAATTCATGGTTATTTTAGGAAAATTCGGGTTTTCTTGAAGGATAGAAGTTTTCCAGGCTTTCAAGCACGAAGTTCTTGGTGAAAGGAATGGATGAGACCACTGTCCTATTCGTTGGGTTCTCCAAGTGTGGAAACACCATCGACGTGGTTGCAAGTCGGTAAACAAACGTTTAGGGGCCTTTTATCATCGATGTTCCATCGTAAAATGTGACTTAGAAACATTTTTCTGAGAGTTACTATATCAGGAATTTGTTCCAAAGTATTCGAAGCTTCCACCGATCTTAGATTATAACGTAAAATCTGGTTTAATGTTAATAACTAAAATTTTCTGCCGTTTTTTATTGTGGTTAGCGCGAGGAATTTTAGGTGAGCAATTTTAATTACAGAGGAAACTTCCTCAAATTCTGCTCCCTAGAATTCAAAACTGTGCTCAACGAATCCGTAATAGTTGTTTAAAAATTCCACATTAGCTTTTCCATTATTAAACCAGAGATAAAATCTAAAATACGAGACATCTGAAAATATCCTCTTTCAAAATTCATGCAATTAAAAAAAAAAATGCATAATCTCATCACCACCACACCGAACCCCACAGAAATTCCAAAATAGCAAAAATTTTAAGCAAAGTAAAAAAATGTAACAAACTCCCCTAATAATCATCGAATACCTCACTGATCCTAAAAACAAATTATTAAGAAGTGTAAAAGGGTCAACAAACATTCACTAAACTGCCTCAAAAGCCTAGTCATCCAAATTTTTCCTCTGCAATGCCTGCATCGTCCTTCGTAACGACGCGAAACGGCAGCCGTGATTCTTTTTTCCTAGCCCCGAAGCACGACACTCAATTTCAATAAGTGTTCGCGCTCACGTTTCCCGAAGGAGATGTCTCACCACGAGCCTTGCTAGAAACGATTTGAAAAGCATGCGAGTGAGAGTCCTTAAGGAACACGCGCCTTCGCTGATGGTTCCCCTGAGGCTCAGCCTCAAGGCCCGTTCACACGGCGCCAGTAGAACGAGACGTTTTAGGTCAGACGCTCGAGAAGACACTTTGAATCGTTCACGTTCGCATTGCAGTGCTTCTTCGTGCCATTTCCAATTGGATATTTAAATTTTATTTATCTTAGAAATTAAATATCATGGTTGATTGATGTTTTTTTAATAAATTTTAACACTTAGGCGAGCGATCGGGTAGATCTACCCATTTCCAAGCTAGTCGGTGGCCGGGTATTATTTTTGAACTGAGGAACGCTTCTTTCTCTATAGAGCTTCTTATTTCTATAGAGTACAACATATAATAAAATGCGCCAATTTTTGAAGTCTTTTATTGCCCATTATTACGTGTTAAGAGTTAAGTATTAAGTGTTAAGAGATATGTGAAAATTTGAGTTGAAATTGGGCCCATTCTTCCTGATTCATAGACACCATTGAAACTGGTCTTCGAAGGTGGTTCTATGGTGATCATGTAGGCCTAGGGGAGTGTTTGGCTGTTAAAGTTCAGATTGGAGAAGTTTAAAATTTTTTTAGTAAAGTCGGAAGAAATTCTTGATGAGTGATAGGTTTTGAAAATAGTGCAAAGTTTAAATTCTCATGTGTTATTTTCTCTTTGTATAGTAGAGAAATGATCAGGTAATTTTAAGATTTAAGAAATTAGTTTCCTGATTGTTTCTCCGATATGTAAATAAATCTGAAGTTATAGCAAGTTAATTTTAAGTTAATAACGGCTGTTATGGCAAAATCGAAGCCCAGGAGTTTTATACCTCGAAACAAATTGAGACTCTGAGATTGATACCCGAAAATTGAATCCGAGACAGAGAAATTCGACGTTTCACTCGAAGTTCGATGTGAAGAGGACTTAAGAGTAAAAGGATCTAACAGATAGGGATTCTTTCGGTAGGTGTGGGAGGAAGGCACACGGGTCTCCATTCTGAGGATCTTTATCGAGTCGTCGGAATCTCAATATACTCGACGCCGGCTCCGTCGGCGTCTCTGGATTTCCCATCTCACCCCTCTAATGCGAGTTTGAACGACAACTGCTAGAACATACGGAAGAAAAATGTGGACTTCGTTTGCAAGAGACAAAGGAACTTTTTCCTTACGGCTGTTACGATCGTTACTAACGTTTATGGGATTATTTATTCGAGCGGTATACGATTTTCATCCCTCCCGGTAAAATAAAGTCCAATATTCCAAAGCACCGGGGTTATTCTATCGCAGGATATTGCCGAAGGATATCACAACCTGACTTTAATATCGACGAGAAACTTCGTATACGAATAAAGAACGATCTTCGATCGTATTACCATCGAGTTTCTTAATTAATAGGTTGAACATCACCGGTATTTCGTTGGTTTCATTATTTTTACCAAAGTAAAATTTCTTCTATTAAAATCACATCTTTGCGTAGTAGAAACCTTAAAGACAGAAATAAATATCTAGACAGTAGGGATTTACCTTTGTAATGCCAATATTTAACACTAGAACGACCAAGCAAGTCAAAATGACTTGCTCACATTTTTTTCCAAAAATTCCCTAAATTTACAGGAGAATCCTAGACTAGAAATTCTAAGTTGATCTTATAAAACACAGATTACAAAATCAATCATATTTTCCACCCTTTGATTTCTCTTCTTCCAAGGTTCTTAATTAACATATTTAAATGTAATAAATTTAACGTCAGTCGTCTAGTGTTAAATACAGGTAACCCTTCTATAACACGGTAAATAAATATCTTTAACACTAGATTTACGGAGCCAATTTAACTCATTCAAAATGTGATTACTATATATATAATATATTGGTTGGTTAATTTTTGAATAGTAAATCTTTTATGTAGATTGATTTGGAACTATTGTCCTTGCAAAAAACTTCCATTTTCTTATATGAGTCAAATTAGCTCACTTCAGAAAAATAGGTATATCAACATCCGCAAATCTAGTGTTAACAGAAATCATGATTTCAAAGATGTAGAAGGTTTACGCAATTTTCTTCTTCTGTTAGAGCGAAACCGTGTTATAGGATGCCGTTTTGTAGAAGGGTAATTATAAATTGGAGGAATTATAATAGAAATATAAATAGGAGGATAATTTTCTACTAAATTCAGTACCTGTATTGAAGTTATTAGAAAATTTGTAAACATTCCAATGTCAAAGTTATGTAAAATTTCATTGGTGACGTTCATGGCGTTCAATGTGTTAACCCTTTGCGGACGGAGGCATTTTTGAATATCGAGAAACAATCAATTATTTAGCGATGAAAAAACACTTTTTCATTGGAAAGACAGTCTGTTAATGTATACAAGCTGAAATTTACTCTTTGTAACTTAATATTTCAACGATTATATTTTAATTTTTCAACTCTAACCGTTTATATATGCACCGACAAACTATAACCAATTTTTTTCTCAGGGCGGATATATTCGCCCGTCGTCCGCAAAGGGTTAAAAAGAAGTGAAGAATTGAAGATGATTGCCCGTAATTGATTAAAAGAGAGGAAGGACATCATAGTCAAAGTAAAATCAAGTAATTATCACAGCCATCTAATTGAACGAGCAGAAGAATCTCTACGAAGTAGCGATCGTTTGGAACAATTAATTTCTACCACCTGATTATCGTCTGCGTCGTTTTGCCAGACTGATGGAGATTGATTCGTCGCTGAAAGAACTTCGCTTCCTACCCGCAACTTCGCTCCTGACGAAGATAAATTTACTTTCTCGCCAGGAATTCCAGCGAACAATTACATACGGCGTTGTATAAATTAATATTCACCAAAGTTCGTTCGATTGTTTCCCGCGGATGAAACTTTCTGGTTAATACCACGCTAACAGGTAGAACAGGGACTACTTAATGGAACTTTTAAAAAGAAGATTGAAGTGAAAAGAAATAAAAGAGTGAACGGATTCGAACGTGAATAGTCTGCGATACGATAAAACTTCGTGATCGGACATAACGATGTAAAATCAATTAAATTGTTCGAACTAGAATTCGTTCTAATAAACTCATCGAAGTTGTCGATGGAAGTAAATAAAAGGGTATAAATTGCAGGAAAAAGGAACTTGCTCCTCGATATTTAACCATGGTACTGGGGGATATAATGAATCTGGGAGAAATAAAATTGATTATCGAAGTTACAAAAGTTGGAAGTTCCTTGAATGCATAAAATTATGAGTAAGAAAACGAGGTCCATTCCGTGCGGCATTTCAGCTGGAATCTTTCCTCCTTGGAGTTTAATCTCGGGGAGGACTTCTACGAAGATTTTTATTTCACCGAGGAAAGATCGTTAAGTACTAACGGTAAACTTTAAATAGTTACGCGAATCGAATTCTTAATTCGGTAGAAAAATCCGGATTCTTCATTTTTTGTTATTTAACTTGCCATTGATGTTCAATTCCAATATAACGACACTTTTAACGATTATTAAATAGTTTCTTACATTAATTTAGTTTGATTAAATTCAGGGAAGCTTTAAAAATCTGCAATTAGTAGAATTTTTAGAATAACTATATCAATTTTCCAGGATATAAACTATCTATTTATAGCGAAGAAAATTTGTTAGGCTATACTTTCTCGAGATTCTAAGAAATTTGCAATTTTAAGTTCATTTCATGTCATCGAGACTATCGTATGCATGTAATACTGAATAAATTTTCTACGGGTTCCTTTTTATGGTGGTTCGTGAATACATTATTTAAAGGTTTCGAACTTCGTCTTCCACCGCCATTATAGTCCTTCCATAAACCATTTTTTTTTTCTTAATACTACGTCCAACTTCTATTGTCAATATTAACAAAAAATATTCTTTATACTCCTTCCTGAGATGTAAAAAAATATATTTTTAATTAGTACTCCTATAGTAAAAACTTTTGTAGCGGAGTTAATTGAAAACGAGGGTAAAAAAGGTATCGACGTGGAAGGACAATGAAAGTCGAATCTCCAACAAGCCTCACGATAAGAATTGAGAAGGAGGTTTACGAAAAATAATTGCAAATATTTTCCTGCCTCGTTAAACGGTATCGGTCAATGACCACGGCGTTAATTACGTCTGCGGCAGTTTGTTCTCCGCCTAATTAATGCAACGCCATTAAGGTCACAGACTGAATGCGGTTACCGAAGGTACATCTGAACACTTCCGATAAATTTTCTCGATTCCCATAGGAAATCGACATTTTCGCGATAGTATAACCAACCAAAAACTTTCCAATCCTCGAATAAAATGAAGTACTTGAAAATACTTCAATCTTGACATATTATTTACATACAGTTAATTCACTTCTACGTCTGCTATTTCGTGAATTAAAAATTAGAATGATAATATAAAAAATAATAAGGGGGAATTACTTAATTCTCTTTATGCCATGAGCAAAGCCAAAGAATAACAGCTCGAGCGGTTGAGTGTTTTACGGTGGGCGTGATAATTACATGAATTTAATTAAAACTCGCTGGCGCTGCCGATGATGTCGTTAATTCAAGGCGAAGAAGGATCATGGTGAGGCGATAATTTCGTGGGAAATGAATGTGAGAGGCGCGCATCGGCGCACCGCCCTGAATTTCGGCTTATGAGCTCTTTTATGAGCTCCGATAAATTCTCTTTCTTAAGGGGACCACGTATGACCCTCGATTTCGTCTGGGGGATATCACGCGATTTGAAAAGCGGAAATTGAAATATCTGTCTCCTGACCGAATGAAGTAAAAATTCGGAAATACCTTGAAGCATTGCGGTGGCTTCGTTCAAATTTCAGGCTACGTGCGAAAAATATCAAATTTCATTCTATGCGGTATTCTTTATTTAACTTCACAAATGGAATATCTACTTTATTAATCTATTAACCTTAAAAGTTATTAGCTTTGAAAATACTTTAACACTTTGACTGTCACGGGGGTCAATGATGGCCGGCGCTATTTAATTTCGTGAAATTTTCTGTACCTTTGAAATTGCAATGTTTATGAATTTTTTGATATATTTAACATTTAAATATTGGCGGTATAAAGATAAGGGTCTGCAAAATATCTGTCTATCACTGCTTTTATAATTTCTTTGTAAAAATAGCGAAACACTGGTGGCGTTCAAAGTGTTAATATTTTTCGAAGGGTTGGAGGACAGCTATTATGGATATATCTTTAATCTAACTGATATATTTTACCATTCTCAGATAATTAAAATATTCTAGAGACTATGATAGACAAGGTAAAGTCAACTTTGCATTAATTAAAGAGCCCAAATTATTATTTAATATCTGATAACATCTGTGTTGCACCCCCACCTAAAGCAAAAGGTCCCAAGTGATATGACCCAAACTATTAAACCTAAAAATATATATATAAAAATTATACTATGTATTTTTCTAAATTTCCACCGAGATATTTCAAATTAATTTGAAAAATTTACTCCGGCTCTTAGAGCTAATAAAGTTACCAAAGACGAGGGGTAAAAACGATGCATTTTCTGTAATATTCTTCCATTAACCCTTAAATGCGCGATTTTATTTTTTTAATCAGAAAAAATGTTTTTAATAGCCATATATAGTTTAGATTATATCAAAAATATTAAAAAAAATTCTTTTGAAAGAATTCAGCTTCTAAATTACCTGAAAATCCTTTGTTGCATTTATGCAACACTGCGCGTTCCTAGGTAAGCAGATGTATGGGGAATTATTGACTCATGTAAATAGAATAACAAGATATTTTAGTACTTAATTATAGTTCTATTTATTATGATAGTTATAAAAACAGTTATTTTCTCTATTATAACAAAGACCGAGGAAAGTTATTCCAATATCACTTTTTTCCGCGCCGATGAAAACCCGCTAAAACTGACAAATAATTAAAACATTTGAAAGTTGGTGCAACTGCACATGTCAAAAATTTACAAAGTACACTATAGTCTATGACAAAGTTCGTTCAGAAACCGTAATCCGTTCAGATTTTTTTTTTATTCTCATAGAATTACTATGTTGCAGAAATGCAACTCCGCGAATTTAAGGGTTAAACCGATGATTTTCCTTGTCTAATTTATTTCTCATGCTGTTGCAGGAGCGATCTTCACGGAAGATCAAAAGGATAGTCCCTCGGAGCTGGCTTTCAAGTACGCCATTTACAAGATCAACAAGGACAAAACTCTCCTAGCGAACACGACGTTAGTTTCCGATATCCAATACGTGCCTAAGGACGACTCTTTCCGGACGTCCAAGAAAGGTGAGTCTCGGCTCGTCGCTCCAACGAGTACAACCTCTTGCTTCTCTCGAGCCGAACGTCCTCTCGAAGCGCGAATCGAAGCCAAATCGATTACTCGATTGCGATAAGAAAAAAGAAAGGAAAAAAAGGGAAGAAGCAGGAGGCTCGAATTCTTTGATGTCGGACGGGAATTTACAACTTTAAAGGTAGTTTACCTTAAAGTTGCGAGCCAATCGGGTTGTAAAGGGTGCGAAGGGTTTGGAGGAAAATTGCACCGTAGGCGTAGACACAATTTCACTTGCTAGATTTGCCACCCTTTTTCCATCAGAGTCGTAATTCTATTAATTATTTTTCTTTTTCTGTTACTCCGTTCTCTCTCCTTTCTCATTCGTGACAACGTATGTATTAACGTTTCGAAGCGTCTCGACGAGGGACGTCTCTCGACACGGAAACGTCACGATGTCGATAAGGCACGAATTTCTCATCAGATTGACGCCGAGCTCTCGCCAAGTGTCTCTTTCTATCTTCGACACTTAATAAACGGTAACGTAAGTTTCGACCAACTAGGCGAAGGTGCTCCAATCAAACTCTGTCTCTGCGGTTTAAGTACTTTATACTGGTATTTTCATTAAAGTTTTGTAATTATTCGTGAATTCAATTCTCACGGGTTTTTACCATCAAGATGAATTCAGAAGGGAACCTTTTAATTTCAGTTTCAACTTCATCATTCTGTTTCAAACACGTACTGTTTGTTCTGTTTGAACGTTAATACCAAAGATAATTTAACCGTTTGAATACCGGGAGGGTTTTAAAAAGTTACTTCGAAAAAAGCCAAAAGCCACTTTCGCGCTCTTGAGATTTTATTTCAAAACAAGCTAAAGTTGGTGTTTTATTTTATGTAGTGTACAACAAGAACAATCCTCTCCTGCTTGTATCATAATTTGGAATTACTTTATATTATAAAAGAGAAACCTGATGCCTTCTTAACAAAGTCTTCCTTCAATTGTCAACATTGAAAAAATGTCCTGCGGTTTTTCGACACAAAAACTGAAGAGCGCGAAAGTGGCTCGTGGTATGCAAACGGTTAATATCTTAGCGAATCGACTAAATTTATTTCTCCTCTGAATTCCAAACTACACGAAACAAATCACTCTCACATTCTGCACTATCGTATTTTCAGTTCAATCCACCTCGTTAAATTCTCTGTCTTGTCGCATAATTAATTCCCTCACTGTATAATCAAGCAAAACGAAGCTGTAGCTAGGAACAAACGCATTATTTATCCTGTAACGGTGAAATGGCTATCCAAAAAGCGACCTGAAATTACTGAACTGTAGAGAACAAAAGTCGCATTACCCTCGAAGAATTCAGCTTGCTCGTAATTTTCATCGTTACCCGAGAGTCAGCGTTTTTCCGGCCGCTTTACGAGCACGCTCTCGAAATAATGTACAATCGAGGGATAAAAGTGGAACGGTGCTACTTCCTCAGAGAGATATATCGATAGAAAAATACGAGTATTGTTAATAACTTTAGCCCTCCCTGCGCTCTGTATCGTCGTTCGGTTATTTATCGTCCACGTTGAATAACGTTCCACGAGAAAGGGGTTGGAAAACGATTTCTCCGCCGTGTAGACCGAAACATCCCCTTTAATACCGTCCACCCCCTTTTCGAAACGATTGCCTCCCTTTGGTCTTTTACGGAATAACTCATTGCAAGTGGAATCGTGAATCTTCGAGAGGAGAATCCGCGTACGGAATTAAACTATCGCGTTAACGAGAAAGAGCTGAATTCGATTGCTCGAAAGAAACGTTTCGATGGGAATGGTCTCTCGGTTTTTCTAAGAGTCGTTGATACTTGGCGAAATTTAGCTACGTCTGCGAAGTACGATTTAAGTTGTACTTCTAAAACGAAATCGTGGAATTTTCCTGGAACTTTTTGCAAGTTGAAACCTTCAAGTACTTTGGGGGATGTTTACGCGAGGAGTGGATGATGTACTGCGGCTGGAATGGCCGTGTTTACTTGTTCGACGTTTTATTTGCGGACGAACGCTTTGCCAGAGGTTTTCGAAAAAAAATCTTCTGTAGAATTCTCGTAGAATGTTTAAGCTTTTAGGTGAAGCGTAAGGAGTAGAGGTATCGAGGTGTTGATCGATTAGGCTCGATTGGTTGACGGTAAAGTTAAGATACTTGGGTTAGATTTTTAAGAGTTAAGTTAATTTTGAATTTTCATATTTTTTTTTCTGTGCATTTTGATTTTATGAAACAAGATGTTTGTACTTTATAATGTTTTATGATATGGAAGTAATGATACAAATATTAGAACAATGAAAATCTCTGTGCAATCGTGGAGTATCGTCTGTCCGTTGAAACGTTGACAGAAGTTCATTAAAAAAAAGAACGCGGTATTTCTTTCGCCGCAATGGACACTAAAGAATTTATGTAAAATAATTCCGAACCAAGTCAATTGTCCCGGAACGACAACAACGTTTCTTGCGATCGTATCGCAGGTAACGGTACAACAGTCGAACATAAATCCTGCACCGTAAATTCAGTCGAATGGCAATAAATTCGCAACAAAGTCCTATCTCCGTCGTACATTTATTTCCTCTCGCTTATTGAGATTCGAAGTTATCCCGATACCATGGTCACGCCAGCCTGAAAATTCCTTTGACAAATTAGCCAACGTTCCAACGGCAACACGGTATCAAATTCCACGATTCTCATTTCCCTCAACCCCCTAAAATTTTTTTCTTCTCCAATTACAAAGATACCTCGTAATTGGAGCGTGTCAAAAGAGCTTTCCAAAAGTTTCGACATTTTTGCAACTCGTTAAGCAGAGTCTAAAACGACACGAACAATGGAGAGAAAAAACAACCCCTTGACATTTACTCCCGAGGAAGATTTTGCATTCTAACCCTCGAGATATCCAGTAAACCGCAGTTACTCGGCCGTATGGTCGACGTATCTCTATATGGCCCCTTCAGGATCTCCATTTTACGAGGGCCATCCCTTTTGTAGACTCCATAAATATGCTTATGGCGTCTCGTGGCTGACGTATCCACGTACGATATTCAAACATACTCGAGGACTCGGTCTGAAAAGATTTTCCATCTTCGGACGCCTTTGCCCTTTACACCATGAGGAGATTCTTCCTTATGTCTCTTTCTTCCCCTTTTTTTATTTTCTTTCTTTCTTCCTCCACAACGAGCAAGCAGGAAGGAATTTTCGCACGGATAAATCTTCGGTGTCGGGAGCTACGAGTTTGTTAGACATTTTTTTTTTTACCACCCCTTGCGACGAGATTTTCACGGTGCGAGCTTAATGTCGCGTGCAGCCGAGCACCATCGCGCGACGACTAATGTGCCGTTGGATATTTAGGGAAACACCCAGCCTTTCCATGATTACGCTTTTTATTATTTATTGAAGAATTCCTCTTTTTGGGGAGCAGTTTCTCGCCACGGCAGGGAACAAATCATATTTCACGGTGGTAATTTTTTTTTTTGGAGTAAAATTTGAGAAATGAACGTGTCACGTTTCTACCCTTGGATTTTCCGTAGCGCGGTTTTAGCGAGGTACAAATAGGATGCGGGGATTAGAAATGATTTTAGCTCGTTTGCTGCCTTTTCCGAGTTTTATTAAAAGGTAGATGGAGGGAATATATTCTTAGGTTGTGGCGAGGCAGATTTTTGGGGGATGAAAGAATCAGGAAAATGTGAAATTATGAAGGTAGTGGAAGGGGTTGAAAGTTAACGAGGAGATAACAATAGCTACTGCAATAATAACAATGGAAATCAGAATAATTAATGGAATTTCAACGAGAGTCGATGAGTAACAATCGTATAGGAAATTATTAATGCATTGAATACTGCTTTTGTTCCGGTTACGTAGTTTTTATTGAAGTTCTTGTACATCCTAATTTTCTATTACTTTTACTCCTTTTAATTCTTCTTATTCGTCCCCATTGCTTTTTAAACTTTAAATATACAGATATTCCTCGGTCATTAGCGACAAAACATCGGTTTTTATTTGCGGTCGTCGTCGGTATTTAGCGAATCGTGATAATTTCGCTCGAGTAGCGACGGTTTCGTTCTTCGTTACGCTCGAATTATTGCGAAAGAGGAAGGAGAAAATATATAGAAATAGCGAAGAGAAATAAGCCCTTGAAACTCATCGAATAACTTCGAAGGGCGCTTCGCTCTACCGAAGAGGAACATTTTAATGGAAGGCTTCGTTTATTACCGTCCCCGGTGTCGCGCAGTTGACAATGCAATTACTTCTTTTAATTCCTCTCCACAAAGACCCCAGAGAGAGAGAGAGAAATACAGATAAAGAAAGGGAAGGAGAGAGAACAAAAGGGAAAGAGAAAAGGAGAGAGGTTTCTCATGTATACTTACTGTCACGTGTTACGACATTTAACATTGTTACTCCTGTGTCTATGTTGAAGAGGGGACTCGAAATTTGTACGAGTTGTAGAGCCAATTAAACGAGCAAATTAACTGAAGTTTCGTACATATACATACTTCGAATTTTTCAGACGTGCAGACATTTAAAACTGGAAGGTCTCTTTGATAAAATAGAAACTCGAAGAGAATGGAGATGAAAAATGTTTACAATGAAACTTGAAAATTACAAGGTACACATTGTAGAAAAAAAAACGAGAAGAAAAGATAAATCATTATAAAATGAGATAAATATGTAGTCGTGAACGATTGATGATTAAATTAAAGAGGAAGTAATGGCCGTCGAATCTTTTTGTGCAATTAGCGAACGAAATAGCGTGCTTACAGTACGAAATTTATGGGAAACCGGGCGAAAAGTTTGCCTCGCCTTGACTTCTAACGATGAAATTAGCAGGATGGAACGTTTAATGGGGCGTTTCTCATCCGGCATCCGACAGAAGAGAGAGAATATCGCCATGGAGTCTGCATCTGCGATAAATTCGCGATGAACGCGAAGAGAAAAAGTCGGCGGTTGGTAAACCGAATGTAATTTAGTTAAATGAAAGTTGAGTTATTAAAGCGCTGATAGATAATTCTTTTTCATCCGTTGGGATTAAAGGATTTAAAGCTGCGAGCCGTGGCTTGCTACTTCTTTTACGAACAATTATACTTGTTTCCCTTTTCTTTGACTCCTTCTCAACGTTTCTGAATTCTCTTCATCTCTTCGTCATTGTTTGCCTTAGTTTCGTCGGTCTAAGTGTATACGCGTTACATAATGGTTCAAATGAGGGTGCGAAAGAAAGACTACTTTATTATAACACCCCTTTTCACTTTTCTTTCTTTTGCCATCTTTTTCGTTTAACTGCGATTGTCATTTTCGTAAGACCTACACAGTTCTAATTATACTCTAAACAACAGTGGCTCCACGATACTTTAAATAACAATTTAAGAAAAATCTTACACTGATGATAGGAATTAAAACTCCGCTCCGTTTAAGTCAGAGCTTTAGATTGTAATTTTTTGCTCTCTTTTTACGTTGCATCCACTATTTTATTCTTACTGAATGTAGAATCAATTTTATTAATAGCGAAAAATCAATCTTGAACCTGCAACAATAATCAGCGACACCCCTGAAGGCGGTAAATACAATAGAAAATTTTAAGGTTTCACAAAAACTGCAAAACTGCAAATATTGATGGGACGATACATGGTGGAATTATTTCCATTCTTGTAATATTCCATTAACCCCTTGCCGTGCCATTTATTTTGTGATTAAATGTGCACTAACTCTGAATTAATTACTAAAATAATAATCTAGCCCCTAATTTCGGATATAGTAAATGACTTAACGTCAAATTTTTGGAGCACTTCAAAATTCACTATTCCATTTATCGCATCACGGCTAGCACTCGCTAATGTACGGCAAGGGGTTAAAAAATAATATATATCAAGATCCACTAATAAATTTTCATTTCTGCTATAATATTTAATTCAAATTATATCCATTTCGAGTACAGGTACAGCCAGTATAAAAATCACGTGTATTTGTAATTCCAGAAAAAAATACTCTTCGAGGTAGTTGAAGTTCTTTTGAAAAAGGCCTTCTGATTTCAAAACATCCCTTCTCGCAATGCTTCCAACGACTGTTAGCAGTAATCCTTCATTGTTACGCAATCCTTACGTTTCTGTTCGCCATAGAAATAGCGCTCTAGGCTACGTTACATGGCCTACTGCGGAAATTAGTGACGAAGCCATTTCTGAGTGCCGTCGAATCGACGAGCACTAGAACTCGTAACAACCGTTGATGTGACGAGCTCGATCGTTATACGAGAAATCGAATACACCTTCGAATGGATTCCAGAAATAACGGCCATCCATTTTGTAAACCTTCAACCGGACATGCTTCACAATTTTTATCAACGCATAACTCTGTGCTGTGTCAAACGCGAAAACGACAAATAACGAAGATGTTTTGCATTCTCTACGATACACGGAAGAACGTATTACGAGGGTGGAATATTTCTTTCAAGTAATTCACGTGTCAACGCCCAAAAACGAGTTATAACGTTAGAGAATTGTTTCTGATAGGGAAAAGTACGTAGAAAATACAAGGATATTTTAATGACAACGCTGTATAATTAACTGACGGTTGCAAGATCATAACAACGGTCTATATGGAATTTCCTAATTAATGTTAACTTTTATGTCCCTCAATAAAAGTTCTCCAACTCTCGTTTCATACAGTAATCTCAGAGCATTGTGGATATACTCATTATTCCCTGGGTACTCTCGGTATATTCATTCTCTCGTCTAAATCTCATTCGTTTATATACAGGCTGATACATGCTTTGTTACTCAATACCTAGAACACATCCCCATGTTTTCTGGACAGGCTCGCATTTCTTTACGCATCATACTCGCCATAGAATCATACATTTATTGCTAGGCAATTTTTCATCATTTGATCTCGACACTTGAATGCAAACATTGACGGAGCACATAAAGAAATGCAGATGGAAATTATTTCGCAGGAGGTTGTTAAACTACACACTTTCACGATTCAAACAAGACCAAAATCATCCTGCTACGCATTGCAGAAACCGAAATACGGAAATTCAAAGCGAAGTCTGCACCGCTCCTCTGACCACCATGATGCCACACCCTGGGCCGTCCAAAAATCGTACACCATCGGCTTTAAAATTGAATATCTCGGTTGTTTCTCGTCCGATCGTGATGAGACTTGTTTCCACGCCTTTCTAAGACTTTAGGCTTTTAAACTAAACCACTAAAATCGTCATTCAACGATTAGTTTTAGTACTATGGTCTCGAGAAGGGAACAAAAGCCTCTCACGTTTAAACAAATACTTTCGAATAGCTGGACGAAATGCATTAATTCTGAAAAGTTTATTCACCTTGCAGTTAGTTTAATTTGATGCTAGTTGCAAGGGCATGGTGATTAAGAGATAAATTTTGAGGTTTGAGAAAGTTATGCTAAATTGTTATTTAATATATTATCATCCTAATCATTCTAAGCTCGCCTGGAAGTATAAGTCCTGGATGAAATTACCATATTGATTAAATTTTGTCAGCCCCTGGGGCATTCTTCGACATGAATTGAAACTTTGAATGTAATTGAGACAACTTTTTCACGGTGAATGCATATTGTTCTCGATAAAGTTAGTGATGGAGTGATTGACAAGTGAGCGTTAGTATTATATTTTAATATTTTATTAAGTACACGTATAACGGGCCCCATGATTTTATCAGTTATTATAAAATAAACGATAGTCTTCTTTTTTAATTGAATATAGGTTTTCAAGTGTAGAATTGAATAGGATGTAGGTTTTAGATATAAAATTATGAAGAACATAATTCTTAAATTATTGAATTGAATACAATATAGGCTCTCAAGTATAAGATAGAGAAGAATGTATATTTTAAAGTATAAAATTGAAAACAATATACTTTTTCAAATAGCATTTTAACAAATTGAAAGTTTATCGAGTCGAAGTTTAATCCCAAAAATAACAGAAAATTCGATTTACGAAACCAAGAATGAAGCTCAATTTTCCTCAGCGAAATCATTTTATCCAATATCACTGGTTCCTTGCAAATTGAAAATTACGATCTCGTCCGGTTTCCAGTAGAATTTCAAAAGTTACGTAGCCAGAGAAACAAAGTATACCAGTTATTCCCTTCCAGTTTCAGCTTTTCGCTAAAACAACCGCGAACAATTCGGTACCGTGTAGTTTCCTCTTTCACGAAAGAAAGCGTAGTTCATATTTCCCATGAAAAATCGACCGAATTATTCTTCCTGTCGCCCGTACGCCGGAGAAGCAATGAGAATCGTTCGCCGGTAAAAATTCGTGACGGTGTTTCGCATAGAAATACCCTGGCGGATTGTGTCGCCGACTTCTACGACGATGTTCCCGCGGGAGTTTCGCGATGTCGTTGCGATTCTTCACATTTGCGGCAACGTGAAGCCGACTGATGTTGGTTCGTTAGACGAAACTGCGATACCGTGAGGAAGTAACGACCCTTATTTACTCACGCTCTAAAGAGCCTTCGACTTAATCAAGGGGGCAGCTACGTAGAATCTCGCTGGTGATTCGAGTGTTGTTCCAGAATCGGTGAACAACCGAGTCGAAAAGTCCAGCCTAAAAAGAAACTTCAAATTCTAGATTCTTTTGATTTCTCATTTGCCGCTTAATTATGTATACCATTTTGAACCTCAAAATCCTCAACTAGTGTGTCTACGCGCCTCAAAGTCCTGTAAATATGATTTTTAGGAGTTATATGGATTGATCAGGTAAAATTTGTATTCCGATTTAATCTGACATCCCCTAAAAATATTTCAGAAGTTCCAAGTCTGTCGACTCATATTCTAAAAATAGGGCTTTCAGGAGCAAGTAGGTATTAAATTATCATTTTATTCCATATAAATTCTAAATCTCCTAAAATCAAATGAATTTTTAGTATATTGAGAATTCTTTTTGGACCTAGATCATTCCACTCCAATTCCAATCCAATTCTAAAACTCCTCATTGTAGAATGCTGAGGATTATTTTCGGCTGTATGAAGCCTAAATTGATCCTAAGCTAGGGAAAACTGGCAAAAAGTAACAAGTTTAGGGTGATTATGGAATTAAAATTTGCATTCTTTTATATATAACATATTTTTCCATATTCAGCCTAAATATCCTAATTTATTTGGTAATTTAGGAGGATTTTGGTCCGTACACGCCGATTTTGATGAAAATTATGTGGTAGATAGATCTCGAAGAAATATTTGACACGTGTTTTTTTATATATGCTGTCGTCCACATTGAAGGGGTGATATTAGCCCTCAAAGTTTGGGGTTGAAAACAGTTTTTTAAAAATATCTCCGTAACTAAAGGGCGTAGGCAAATACATTTTTTTTCAAATTGTGCGTCTCGAAATTACGAATCCATCGATATATATAATAATTGCAAAAAATTATTTGTATATATAGAATATACTAAAATTTTGAAATTTTTGTTAACTTTTCATTCGTTTTTCGTACTAAATGTTGTTCTTTTCTCGTGTAAATTTATATGTGTAAAGTATAGACAAAATTAGTGAATACGTGTTTTTGGAATTTTTTGTTTTCTAACATTTAACGGTATAGAAGATATCAAAAATATATAGCAGATATAAAAAAACACGTGTCAAATATTTCTTCGAGATCTATCTACCACATAATTTTTCCTCGTTAGGAGCACTCATAAAACATTCGTTCTTCTAGATTTCTTTAAATTTTTCTCACTTTTTCTTGCTGTATTACGAATAATCGGATATTTATTTCACGTCGATATCGCTATTTGTTATAATTGGTCTTCAATCGATAAAGGAAGGGTAGAAGGTAAAATTGCAGGTGTTATCATCGTGTCGTCATTGGAAATTCTATCTCAACGGTGTAGAAAACAAAAAAAAAGGTTCTGCTGAATAATGCAGACGGTGCTCGCAATGTTGCGGAATACTTATGCGCCGAAATTCCACTTTGAAAATCGAGAATGCATCCATTCTCATTCAATCGGTCTTTACTCGCGTGCCAGGAATAAGTTTCAAAAGGGTAGAATATTCGTGGCGTCCTACGAAGGTGCTTTCCCTGAAAGGATAATGGATCGGGAATCCGATTCTTTGATAACGTATCAATTTCCTGCCTATGATATTCGTAGCTGATATACACAGGTTCCAAAATCCTGAAAATCGTGCAACCCGGATGATTGATCGACGTAGATTTAGATGTTTGACGATAATATCGTTTTTTTTTCAAAAAGCCAGATTGTAGACGGGTAAAAATTCCTGGCGATAACAACATTTCTAGAAATATTTGTACAAACAATTCAGAACAATGCTCAGGTTTAATATTTAACAACGTTGAAAAGCATATTACTATGTTTAAAGGGCAATTATTAAATATTTGAAATTTATTTGAGATAATGAACGTCATTGTTAGCAAAGCGGGGTGAATTTACGGTAAAAAAGATCGACATTTATTAGAAATTCCTTGCAACGAGCTCGTTGAAAGTTTAAGGAGAAGTTACGGGGAAATGATAAGCTCCATAATAGAGAACAAAATGTGTGCGAAAATTTCTGGAAACGATTCGGGGTAGTTTTCGCTGATACAGAACTCCCAAGTGGAGTTGGTAGAAATATGAAATCGGCATGTCAGTACCAGTTCTCCTTCTATCTCAGATTTAACACGCTCTTCTGCCTCCTTCTATGCATTTTCTCCTTCTTTTCCATCTGAGATCCTCACTTGACGTTTTGCAATCTGCTGACGCGTCTTAATAATAATTTAGAATCGCGTGCGATAGGATTCGCGGAAATTTAAGTCGTCTCAAGTACGTCCGACTGAGTGACGGCTCTGTGGATGAAACAAAGTTGCAACAGTTGCAAGAAGTACACTCTGCTGAATTTATATAACTGTTTTTCATTATTGAAATAATTACCTACTCTGAAAAACCTTTTGGAAAATTATGAAAGGTATTATATTATACATTTATATTATTGTACATTTCATTATTATAAATTATTACATGTAATCAAATTTCCAAGGTTTGGGATAAATTGCTACGAAAATTCTGTAGGGAATAATTAATATTGATGAATTGGGGATGGAGATGGCGTTGAAAAATTTTTATGATAAAATTCCTGGGTGTTTGTAATTTTAATTGCAATTTTTTATAATTTTTCAGCTTGCAAACAATTGTCGACATCGGTTCAAGGGATTTTCGGGCCGTCTGATCCTCTTCTTGGCGCTCACATCCAGAGCATATGCGAGGCCCTGGACGTTCCGCATTTAGAAGCGAGAGTAGACTTCGAGCCCACCTTCAAGGAGTTCAGTATAAACCTCTATCCCTCTCAGGATCATCTGAACAAAGCGTTTAAGGATCTTATGTCTTTCCTGAACTGGACAAGAGTGGCGATTATTTACGAAGAAGATTACGGTGAGTAGAAAATCCTTTATTTCTTCTGTACCCATCTTCAGGATGTTCTTTGAGCACTCGCGAACAGAATTATTTATATTATTCCATGGAAAATTGAAATGACTTTCATTGAAGAGGTCACGACCCACCCCCGAGTAATCACAGAACATTAAATAGATGAAAAAGTAGGGTACATCAGTTCCTCATTTTTATCTTCTCCCAATACAAAGTTATCCATAAACTTTCAATATGTTTAAAATTTAAAATGAATCGGCAGAATTATTATAAATATCACAAGACCAACCCCTCACAATATTATACCACTGTGATCCCTTTCTATCACAATTACAATTATACTAATTCACAAATTAATTTAAAAATAATTATCTTCAACATTAATTTCTCTTTTATAATTACATTTCATACATTTTGCAAATTACAATTGTTTAACTATACCTTCTTTTGGTCACGTCCAAGCTATTTCAATTCCACCCCAAACTCCACAACTACCAATATCACGATTTCGCATTCACCTATTTTTCCTGAGCGAACGAATTAACTCTTCAAAAAACAGATCACCACCACCCCTTATAAACGCAAGGGTAAAAAAAACAACTCTCCGTACGAGTTACAGGTTACATTCCCTTTTTTTCGCAAGTCTACGCGGATGTTTTCCCTATGCAAATAAAACGTCGGAGTCAGGCGGCGGAAGTGGATGCAGGAGGGACAAGGGGGTTGCTTGCACCCCAAAATGTCGTACTGTCAGCTGCACGCAAACGTAACTACGTTTACATACGACGGTGTAAACTCATAACGCCGCTAGCGTGTTTTCTGGTCTATCCTCTTTTTGTGGGTAACCTTAGCCCCGAGTATTTGCCACTCTCTGCGATTCACCCCCATTCTCTCCGCTGCAACCCCTCGCACCCCGTCACGCGCTCGTTCCATTTGTAACAGGGCTGCTCATCGAAATTCCGCGGTCGCTCAGAGAGGGTTGGTTCTCTCGTGCTTTCGCAATTGCATTATCTTTTGGGTTCTTAGTTGGTGGTACGCGAGGCGATGCAAATCGGACGGTGATTTTACTTTCTTGCATCTCCTTTCGAGCGATGGAAAGTCCATTGTTTAAGGGTTGAAAGGTCGTTCGGAAAATTCGGACGTATAGGGAGTTAGAATGCAGGGTATTAGGGAATCTTTGGATAGTATTTGTAAGACGTTTTGGAAGATCGTTCAATCAAATTTTGAATTTTGAATTTTGAATTTGTGGAAACTAATTTGTTAGTGGTTACTAGACTGCGGATTTTTATGCATTTATGACAAATTAAATACGACTAAAATATACAAAAAGAACATAATATAAAAATATATCTAAAATATTCAAAGTATGGTATTTGTTGTAATATTTATTAAGTGCAATAAATCCCTTGGTTAGTTTTCCTGTCTCACATGCATTTTTGAAACTCGAAATTTGCATAAACATCCGCAGTCTAGTGATTACTTATGATTTATGAAATTCATTTAGATATGTTAATATAAAATTAACATTAATAAACCCAGTGACGTATATCTTATGTAAAATTGATAACAAAGAGGTGATAACGTTAAATAGCCACTGAGACATAACACAAATGTTTTTTTTCCCTTGTGTTAATACATAATAAATTAGTTGAGATGTGATTTCCTTGTAAAACTGCTAAGAACAAAAGGATTGCAAGAGGTGTGAAAGAATTGCGACGAGTTTTTATCAATGAAAAATTTTATTTGCAAATTTTTGAGATTCACTCAAAGTTTCTCGAGCATTTCCTAGATTACGATAAAATTTCGCGAGAAAGGGGATTCTGTCATTTCGTGTGATCTTCCCTTCTGTATATAAAGTGAAGAAAAGTCATTTTAGAAATGACTCATTTATCGGAGATAAAGAAACAGGGTGGAAAAAGGAACAATCGCTATCTCCTAAATTACTCTCTCTGATTAGACGATGTAACGCAACTCACAGGAGGAACGAAATGTCGCCTTTAGGGATGAAATAGGAAGAGACGAAAAAACGTCCCTTTTTACAGTCCCTTGATGTCTACGACTGTCATAAATTCTCTGCCAGCTCGGAGAGAGTCTGGCCAGCTCAGAATTCTCCCTCGTCGAATCGTGTCACCATGCACTCCACCAAATTTTCCTTTCAAACAGAATATTCTCCTTGGCCAAAATATTGTATATATCACCAAAACAATCTGCAATTTCAAATGCCACTACAACATCCAAAAATTTCTCACTCCTTCAAAATTGAATATACAACTATCCACTTCCCCCAAAACGTTTCTCAATCTCGTAGAAAGAAAAATCTGGACGAATCAAAATCGTTTCCCATTGTAAGTGCTTTGCGTTCGAAGAGAAAATTTTTTCTTCGATAAATTCACCTACCTAATCGTCGATATAAATTTTCAAAACTTTTCTAGCAATAAACTGTAAGAATGGAAGTTCATTACAAATTGAATTTCCTCCTCAAAATCGCTGATCTTACCTCATAGAACTCCATCTAAAGAATTGTCTTCGGCTCGAAGAAGAAAACTGTTAAGAAAGTTGCTCGAATTTATTGAAACCTTTAAATATATCCTGCACCCTGCGACATTCTTTGCAAAGAGAAACGGTTAGTTCGAACAGTGAAATGCCTCTTCTCACATTGAATTTCTCCTCATCTATTTCTTCCATTCCCTTTGTACAACCAAGGAGAAACTCTTGCAAGTTAATCCTTCATTGGGGAGACACATAATTGCTTGCATTAATGTTGCAACGTAAGCGGCATGACATTTCACCGGTTGTTACACGAGTATCGTAGCTGCGAAGGTTTAGGACGTGCTAGTATGTAAATCAAGCGGTCGTGCATCGTGCTTTGTGCTAGCTATCTCTCTCGATTATTCTTCGACAGAGTAATTTCCTGCTTCGGGTTAATCCATTGAAATCGCACGACATTTCACGAGTACAATGCATCGTGTTTGATGTTTACGGTCGATTCTATCGTTGCAATTACAGTGGCCATTGTTACGTATTGGAGAAATAAGATGGAAATAACGAGGCAATTTTATAAATTTCAAGCGGTTGGAAATTAATTATTTCCAAGGAGACGAATTTATTATTTTTATTATTGAAGCAATAATTTTTTGGCAAATTTTATTTACTTTTTGATGTAGAATAATTTTAATTTTAATTAAATTAAACTTTCACATATGCGTCAATGTTCTGCAATAGTTCAATCAACACTTTAACTTTTACTGCCATTATTCAGATTTTTTTTCGAGCGTGAGAGTTCTAAATTAGTTTTGTTAAAAATTGAATGTAAAATATTGCACTTTTAGCATTTCTAGTTGAATGTAACTGAAAGTTACAAGTTTGAAAATGAAATTTGAAGGTACAATGAGGTTGATGTAATTAATGTTGGTTATTAGAAGAGTTTTATCGTCGATATTATTTATAAAATACAAAATTTCTCTCGGAAATCTCATTCTCTCGAGAATTCTCGCAGAGTGAGGTATGAAGAGTTCCAAAGTCGTGCGAGAAATGGCGAGGTTAAGAAACTCGACCCGTTATCCACCGAAAAGTGTGAGTAGACTGCGTTAGAATGACAGTCTATCTTTCCTAGATTCTTTCTGGTCTTACGTTGCTTCTGTATCGCGTAAAACGCTCATAAATTTCAAGCTACAAGAGCCACCAAGCTACTTCTATGTAAGAGGGCTTTCCGGTAAGGCAAACTTGCTCCCTGCCCTTGTACTTTTTCTTCATCATCATTCCTGATACTGTTTCGGCCACGGAGAATTCCTTCTTGCATACTGGAAAAGTGTTGTCGTGATAATCGACGAATATAAAGTGCCACAAGTACTTCTCACTCTTTAACACGTTAAATGCCACCGGTATTTCGCTAGTGTCATTGTTTTCACTCAAATAAAACATTTTCTATCAAAATCACATATTCACAGTCCGCCTTGTAGACTCTAAACATTAAACAGTTAACAGAACTTCTCCCTTTTGTCGGCGATGAATTTTTAAATTAAATTAAAAAATTGAAGCTTCAAAATTGAAATAGAATTTGGAAAGAATTTTCTGACATCGTTAGTGTGATCAAATTTCATCAAGTTAGTGTATCAAATTTCTTAAAAACCCTTTGGCCTATAATTTCTTTTCTGAGGGTGTAATAACTCAAAATTAATTTCTGAAATTATAAGTTGTTACTAATTTCCGGTATTTCGCATATCTGACCGCAATATTAACACTTTACCGACCGGTATTTTTTAACATCCTACCCACTTCTAATCGGTCACTTGAACGCAAATATTTCCCTGATACTGATATCTCTTCGAAAATTGTAAAGTTTGCTCACTGAGTCCTTGGCACAGTTAACCGCAATGAAAAATAATAATTTATTAATTGCCGTAGCGACCAATTAATAAGTTAAAAGTCCAAAAGTGTTAATAGTATAGAAATAATGAGACTATTTTGAAAAATTGTATTGATTCAAGATAATTAAAGATGTGCTAAGCTTTTGCTCTCTGCCCCAAGATTAGAGGAAGTCTGGAAGATGTTGGAAAATAATGCTCAATAAACGGAAGAGCGAAGTTTTAGTAGAATATATCGAGAAAGAGACAACGTTTGAACAGTTCGTCAAGCTTTTTCGCCGGCACGGTGCGACGAACGTGAGAATCGACGTAAAACGTCTTGGACCACATCGTGTAGAAGTTGGCACGAATGTTCGCTGGAAAAGGGAGAGAAAATGACTTTGTAGTTCGTGACCGGCGAACATTGTGGCTCGTCTTTCAAGCTCGTTCGTTGGGTTCGCAGTTTCAATCGCCGGGGACACGTTCGCGCGCATGGCTGAAACTCAAAAGCGAAAATTTCGACGTCTCGCCGAACGAAAATTCGTTTGCGCGTGTCCCGAAATTAAAGTTGGAAAATCATCGTCTATTTTCACCTCTGTACATTTTTCTATAAAGTGGATGATATTAACACATTCTGTTCTTTTTTTTCAAAGAGAGCCATTGTTAATATTGTACAGCAATGTCACTATTAAAATTTATTTATTTTTTTCCTTTTAACAGCTGCATATTTGAAAATTTATCTCCAATTTTTTTCTTTACATTTTCAAACGGAGTGGCTGATGATAATAAATTTTCCCTGATTTTTTAAAGGGTAATATTTTTCATTTTCCATGGCTGCATATTTGAAAATTTATCTCCAATTTTCTTTTTTACATTTTCAAACGGAGTGGCTGATGATAATAAATTTCTCTGATTTTTTAAAGGTAGTCGTTTGTAATATCGTGCAATAAAGTCACCTTTGAAGTTTCAATGGCTCGTCTATAAAAGACTATCGTGTTCTATGTGAATGTTCTACGTGAAAATGAAATTCACGTGACGCGTGAGAAAATTACGAGAAGTTATTGCTCTTTAAATTGCCCCAATGAATTTTTCATACTAATTTCACGACTCGGAAGTCAGAGCGTTAATCTCGAGCACCGAGCATCTTTTCATCTCGCTCATTTATGTCCACGATGTGCTCCACTTTGGCGATGAAGTGTAACCAGCAGATTCTCGCGTATCTGTGTATCGCATTAAAAATGCAATTTAACCCAGTAAAAGTAAAGGACGATAGTACAATTTCGCAAGATTAATCGTTGAAATTCTAACGGATATACTTCCATGTACCTGCTGGAATTAAACAAATTTCCTTCGCGAATTTCGAGGGGCCAACTATTAAACCGAAATGGTCGCATAAATAAAAAAAGTTTCTCGAATGTACGGAGAAAAAAAGGATCGACGTTTTCGTACGTGTTGAATTTTTAAATGAAATTAGAAAAACTTAAGCTTCAAAATCGAAATAGAATTTAGAAAGAATTCTCTTATATCATTAGTAAATAAACTATCAAATTTTATAAAATATCTCTAAATACAAAATTAATCCATACAAGTACTGCAAAATTTGCATTAACACTAAACCTACCAAGGCGGTCATATGACCGCTTCGCAATTTTTTCAAAAAACTACCTAAATTGATAGGGGAACCGTGAAGTAAAAATTCTATTTCTACCATATAAAGCCTAAATGAGTTAATTAACTAATCCTTTCACTTCTTGATTTATCTTTTTTCGAAGTGCTTGTTCAATAAATTTAAATTTTAGTAGATATAACGTCGGTAGTTTTAGTGTTAATTTCGTTATATCGTTCAAAGGTGCGCTATTTGAGGCATATATCATTCAATTGGCACCGTAAATTCCTACGAGCATAGAATCTAACGATCGTGGAGGTCAGGATTAACAATTGTTTGCAGTAGACGACACTAGATTCTAGATGAAACATGTCTTATGTGTTCCCCCAGGTCTGTTCAAGCTGCAGGACCTCGTAAAATCTCCACCGTCCGCAAGAACGGAAATGTACATTCGCCAAGCGGGTCCAGGATCATACAGGCAGGTCCTGCGAGAAGTAAGGCACAAGGAGATTTACAAATTAATTGTCGACACCGATCCGGCGCACATGCAGCAATTTTTTCGAGCGGTAAGTTTGAACTTCAACCCGCAACCAATTTATTTTCATTAAATTAAATGAGATAAATCTTTGCCCCCTCTGTAAAATCTTTCCTAAATTATTATTTAACACTAGATTTACGGAGTCAATTTGACTCATTCGAAATTTGATTACTACATATATAATATATTGGTTGGTTAATTTTTTAATAATAAATCTTTCATTTCAATTGATTTGGAACTAGTTTCATTGCAAAAAATTGCAATTTTCTTATATGATTCAAATTGGCTCGCTTCAGAAAAATAGGTAAATCAATATCCGTAAATCTAGTGTTAATATACCATAGTGGTCCAAAAATCCTATAAAAAATTGATACCACCTAAAAATGGGCATAACAATTGGAAAATTACAAAACAAACAAACAAAAATTTCCTTAGGTAACTTCTATGTTGTAAATCTCGCCCAAGATTGTACACATTCATCCAAAGAACCATAGATATATAAGCTCACCGTAATAAAAACGACCATCAATATTCCCGTACAGAGATGGTACCACGAAAGGTCCTTTCTAGCAATAAAACAGGGTTGAAATCATCTCATCGTCGCCCTCAGGGAATTTCTTTCGCACCACGTGCGTATATAACATCTTTAGTGCGTAACTCACCTAAACCCATAGGTCCTCCGCAAAATGACCACCGATATAGAAGTCGATGGTTCAAAAAACGAACATCAATATCACCAACAAAGAGAGACCATAAAGATAAAAGCTCTAGGCTCAATTTCCAACCCCAAATTTTCACCCTTAAGAAATTATCCTCTCATCATTCACACCAAAACACAAATCAAAAACGTCCACCATAACTTTTTCTTTCCCAGAGTTCTCAATCATTCCAAAAAATTCCATTGGTCTTGGAGAACGCATAAAACGTATGTCAGCGGAATTTCAAGCTCGAATTCTTCCCTCTCAAGTCCCAAAGGCCCACTTTCTCGTCTGTAAGGCATACCCACCCTGAAATATTGTATCTTTATGTCCTCCTACATCAAGGATATCCTTGATCCTCCTCCCCCGTAATCCTAGTTAACACGCGTCTTTAATCGGCGAAAAGTGGAAAAAGGAAGACGTTGGAAAATGTGCACGAACTCTGCTCCCATCTTTTGCGATCGATACCAGCAAGTAGAATGTTGTATATATATTTTCACGATAGATAACAGAAAACGAAGACCCACGTAATGCTTCCCGTTGCGGTATTTAATCGGCGCAGTCTTCGTAATGCGTATCGGTAACGATACTCCACGAAAGATGATTTAGAAAATTTTCTCGCCAGAGGTAAAACCAACGGTGGACCATGGAAAAAATCACGAAATAGAAAGGAAAGTAATTTGCAAAAAGAAGGAAACAATTAATCGGTCGGATTGTACGTGAAAATGCAACGAAAACAAAGGTTCTATTGCCTCCTCTGGAAAGTGTACTCGCTAAAATGGAGTTGTTTGCGATCGAAAGAGGATTCGAGAGAATCTTCTTTGCGTTATAAATTCACGATGTAATTCCACCGAGAAAGAAGGGGATTATGGGTAGTTAGAAGGCGCGCCGCATGTAGTTTCGCGCAAGGGAGAAGTAATTTTTGCAGGTAGATTTTATAATAGCCACGATACTTTCGGAAGGTCTTAGAATTTTTGCAATTTTTTTTTTACCCTTTTTCCGCGCACCTCAGAGTTTCATGTTCTTCGTATTCTTTTTTTTTTAGTTCTCTCTCCTCCTCTTTTGCTTCTCGTTATCGTTGCACGATACACAGCGAACAGTTGTTCGCCAGGAAAAAGTTGCAGCGTGATTCCTTAATGCGGGTTGAATTCAGTAACGTGGAAGAGAAGCGTTGAAGGTAGTTCGGTGAATTTTCGAAACTCAGGTGGAACGACCGAAACGAGCTTGGAGTCTGTGCATCGCTAAAAAAGCAAGGAGATTAACGGCAACTTTTTCTTTGATATCGCGTGAATTGCGACAACCCTCTGCTTCCGGCGAGCGACTGCTTACTCTTGCTCGAACGCGGAGGAGTCTTTGTTTGACTCGAACGCGTCCTTTCTGCGTGAAATTTACGAAATCCACGTCGTCGAGGAAAATTTTTCTCCACTGCTCTTTCAATTATAATTTTTTTTTTTTTGTACGCGACAGAAAGACCTTCCACGAAAGCTTACTGGGTTGATCATAAAGAATATGGAAATACAAGATTGCGGTGAAAAAATTAACGGGAAACTTAGGTCAACAATTAATGTTTATTTTCTTTTTGGTATTGTTGTTTAAAGAAATATATTGTATAATTAAAATGTACGACCTCGTTATAACATTTTCTCAGGGGTTTTCTTTTATAAAACGCATGTTTCGTCTTTCTGTGAGAGAATGAAATCTCAGGGTTGCGAGAAGGTATGTATTAATCAAAGGGAAAGCACGACGTGAAATTCTAAAAGAATAAAAGTTTCACTGGCTGCAAGCTAAAAAATATAATTTCACAGAGATTTTTTTTACCTGTACGTGAAATGGTTAAAAAAAAATAGTTGCCTTAACTCCATGAAGAAGAGATTGCAATAATATGAAAATGGAATACGTTAATAATATGGAGAACGTAAATCTGTATCGTAGGGGGTAGTTTTTTTCCAGTTATGAATCACAGAGCTCTTGTAAAATATTCGCCGGTTCCGGGGCACTGCGCATTACCGAATCGAAAGTCGATAAGGTAACGCGAAATCCTCGATAAAATCACCGGCGAAATATCTGCTAGAAGCTGCTTATTGAAAATGTATGAAAGCATCGGCGAACGGGCAGTCTACTCTTTCGTAGACGTGGAACGACCATGTCCTCGATGCAACCCTTCGAATAACTTTCGTTTCGACAGATTTACAGTGATCGAATGGAAAACTGGGCGCAAAGATTGTTGCAAAATGTTGAGGAAGCAAGAACTGCCTTCTATAAGTAACATAGGAAGGTATAAATATAACATTTTCACGTTTAACCCTTAAATTCGCGGAGTTGCATTTCTGCAACATACTAATTCTATGAGAATAAAAAAAATCTGAACGCATTACGATTTCTGAACGGACTTTGTCATAGACTATAGTGTACTTTGTAAATTTTTGACACTTGCAGTGGCACCAACTTTCAAATGTTTTAATTATTTGTCAGTTTTAGCGCGTTTTCATCGGCGCGGAAAAAAGTGATATTGGAATAAATTTCCTCGGTCTTTGTTATAATAGAGAAAATAACTGTTTTTATAACTATCATAATAAATAGAACTATAATTAAGTACTAAAGTATTTTTGATTCTATTTACATGAGTCAATAATTCCCCATACATCTGCTTACCTAGGAACGTACAGTGTTGCATAAATGCAACAAAGGATTTTCAGGTAATTTAGAAGCTGAATTCTTTCAAAAGAATTTTTTTAATATTCTTCCTATAATCTAAACTATATATGGATATTAAAAACCTTTTTTCTGATTAAAAAAATAAAATCGCGCATTTAAGGGTTAAGTTCATTGTTCGTTATTACATTTTTGCAAGGTCAGGAGAATTTGTACTAGGAACATTTTCGTTGTTTGGTACTTTTTTTTTCTTGAACTTCAATCGTTATTTCAACTGTAAGATGTACAATTTTGGATCTTTGTTTAATTTTATATTAAGGAAAATTTTTTTAAATTACGGAAAGTATTTTAAAGCTAAGAAAAAGCAAAACATATTGCTTATGTTACAGAGAGTCGCACTGTTTGGAAGATAATGCTCGTATTGTAATCGCATTCGCGCTTTTCTATATTTAAACACGCCACGTAATTTCAGCGTAATGGAAAAGTCGCCTTGTTGAAAGCTCGAGTCTCATGCAAACAGTTGAAATTAAATAAAATCTCACACACGCCGCCGTGAACGGGCGAGTAGTATTAATTAAACTGATTGTGAGTAGAGAACAGTAACAACAACTTTGCTCAGTCAATTTTGAACTTTTTTTTTACGTGTTTTTCGCAATGTTACATTTATAATTGATTGTATTTTAAGCAAAAATTTCATACACTCCAGAATTATTCGTTGAAATTTAAAGAGGGTGATATGGTAATTTTTCGAATATAATTAAAGGATTCAACGAATTTAAAAAAAAAGCAGCTATCGTTTTTCGTTGATTCTGCATGGAATTCATTTGCGTTTAATGCGTAAATTTTGAAAGACATTCGCGAATTCTCTCGCAGAACAGAACGAGTAACGTGGAATTTAATGTTTGCGTAATTGACGTATGCATACGTAAAAATATGAGAATAACGTGGAAAACATTTGAAACGACTGAATGCTTTATTCATTGACTAATTTTACAATGGAAATTCTGACGAAAATTCTCCATGTATTTTGAAAGAGGAATTTAATTAATTCAATGTTATACATCGAACAGTATCAATATTATATTTTGAAATTACAGATGATACATAACATATAATGATAAAATTAGTACGGTTGCTATAATTAACAATGAAAAACAGTTCCAATATTTCCAATGTTTTAAAAACAACAAAAATTATTCCCACAAATACGTTACTGTTCTTCCACTTCCACGAAAACTGAATAAAATTTATTTTTCTCAAAGAAACGTTACAATATTGCCAGAAGTTAGCAAAAATCTGGACAACAAAAATTTTTTCGCACGGTTATCGCCGGTAATTTACCATTTTGCAGACAAAACAAGAAGTATAAATTCAGAAAAGCGTGCGATTACACGGATGAATAAGTATCTAGTACGTTGGAATATTTAATTTCACACGTGCATTTCAGTTTGATCGTAAAAGTAGGGAGATACGTTTCATCCGACTAGGTTTACATTCGCTTTAAAATATCTATTTAAATTACACCGTGCATCTGCTTGCATATTTCGCGTGGACTTCCTCTCCCGATTATCCAAAAAGGCGATAAATTTGTAAAATATTTTGGCAGACGAAAATCGGGGAATATGATTATAAACTGAACTATATTCCATGATGAAACGAAAGTCAAAAACTGTAATGAACCGAGTGTACTTCTAGGTTCTCGCTAAACAATTTTAGAGAAGGGTGTAAAACGTATTTCACCGCGCAGAGATGATTAGAGTCTGAGCTTGTAGCATGATAATTCGCAAAAAGACATTTTTACTGCAAGAATTAATTCTGAGTTATTGAATTATTTAAAAATTGCAAGGAAACAAGAAATTCGTATATTTAACAATTTTAGAGAAGGATTTAAAATATATTTCACCCTGCAGAGGTGATTAGGGTCTAAGCTTGTAGCCTGATAATTCGCAAAAAGAAATTTTAACTGCAAGAATTAATTCTGTGTTATTTAATTATTTAAAAATTCCAAGGAAAGAAGAAATTTGTATATTTAACAATTTTAGAGAAGGATTTAAAATATATTTCACCCTGCAAAGGTGATTAGGGTCTAAGCTTGTAGCATGATAATTCGCAAAAAGACACTTTTACTGCAAGAATTAATTCTGAGTTATTTAATTATTTAAAAATTGAAAGAAGTAATTCGTATAATTAGCATTCATAAGCCAATGATTTCAGTCTGTCAGAACGACTTGTCCTTATAATTTGTTTTACAAGTTTTATAATCGTTATATGTCATTCATGCATTCCATTGCGTCAAGAAACATTTTTCACCCTCATAAAAAACGGATTTGTACCTACCATAATTAAAAAAAAGACTACCTCAGTAATTCGCGAACAATAGTACCGCCAACAATGTAACTTCCACTGTCGAAAATGCGTCGATGCGTCTGTTTGCATCAATTTTTTTCACCCATTGTCACGCATCGTTTTCCTGTAAATCGAAATGCTCAATATTACAGTCCATTGTTATGCATCGTGGTTAAGTCTCACGGTTTTGGTATTCCATCGCGTTCGTGCATCGCCTGCACAACGAATATTTCTATTTTCCCATCCATTTCCGGGCACACGCAACGGCGGCTACTAGATCGTGAAATTAAATCGCAGGAATTGTTGGCGGTAACGCGGCAAATGTCAAAAATAGTCGATGCGAATCATTCTTCCACCTTCCGTGTTACATCGTCACTACCACCATAGTACGATTGTAAATCAAGAGTTATGGGAGAAAAAGATTGAACGGTGTTTGTCACAATTTTTCATTATTTTTACCAAGAGGAAGGTTTTTTTTTCACACATTCAACGGCCAGAAAAATTTACATAATCCACGC
Organism: Cerceris rybyensis; assembly: GCA_910591515.1. Classification (NCBI taxonomy): domain Eukaryota; kingdom Metazoa; phylum Arthropoda; class Insecta; order Hymenoptera; family Crabronidae; genus Cerceris; species Cerceris rybyensis. The sequence continues at coordinate 24,574,785 of OU342793.1, read as the reverse complement.
GCGAATCAACGGCCAGCCGGAAATTGCACGGTAGGAACGTTCATCGAGACCGACGTACTTCCGATATTTTGGGATCCCATTGCGACGATTTAAAATGCGAACAGATTTATTTCAGAGAATGGGAAAAGTCGAGCGTTGACAACAGAATGCGAATGGAATTAGTAGTTTATGGTGGTAAAAAAATTGAGGCGAGAAACGAATTCTCCTTTCAACGTGAAAAAAGCAACGGCCACTGGTACGTCGGAAACACGATTATACGGGAATTAAATAACAAAGGGGAAATCGAATCGTTTCTGTCTGACTGCTAGCATTTTAAACGTGAAATTCCAACCAGATTCGTATATTTGTCAGGTTGTTCTTTGATGTCTACCAGTCCATAGATGTCTACTAGAATCTTAATGAAATCTAACAAAACTGTATTAACACTAGAACTACCGGCGTTAAATCTATCATATTTCAATAAATTAAATAAGTACTTTAAAAGAGGAGGAGTCGAGTGGCGGAAAGAATGATTATTTCGGTGATTTATGTATTTTGTGATGGGCGTAGAATTTTTGTTCCATCGGTCTTCTATGAACTTGGAGAATTTTTGAGAAAAATTCTGTACCAGTCATTTTGACTGGTTTGGTAGTTCTAGTGTTAAGATAATTATAAAAGAAAATATAAAAAATCAACAGCAATTACATTCCTAAAGAATCCTCTCTCGAAACCTACACGAATGTAACAGAATATCAAACAGCGAGTATACCGTGTACAAAGTAAAAGAAGAGAGGATCAGCTAATTAAGTGGGATCCTCTGAAAAAGCCCGAATGATTTGCCGCTCTTCCGCAGACCCAAAGTCTCTCACGGATGGGGACAGTCTGAAATATTTTCGATTTTAATTGGACCAACGTTGGTCCTCGTTAGAAGAGCTCAATAGGTACAGCGGGAACTTTGAGGTTCAATTCCAAGCCGGTTCTCCAGCTCGAGAAGGCAATCTCGGTCTCGACGTGGTCGACGGAGACCCGTTATTTGCATGTCGCGTACCACCGGGATTCCCAAGGATATCCATTCAGTTGGTCGGATAATCAAAAACCGTCCAGGGTTTTGTGCAATCCCCTTCGTCTCCTCTGCTCAACCTTCTACATCTCTTTTCCTATTTCTTCCCTCTCTTTTGCACACATATCCCGCTATTTCTTTCGCTTGACCCGTGCACGGACGCATTTATCCGACTAACCTCCATTCTACGTGTGCACATTGTGGGATCAATGCTTACCATGGTACTTCCCCTTCGTCGAAGGAACGAGGAACGAAGTGTATTATCCCGGTCGCTGATATCCGTATCGATATCTCCATCGAATACTTGTGCCCGTGGCTAAACAGCCGGCTATTTCAAACCTCTTTCCATTCGGTTCTTCGCGTTCTGTCCATATGGAGGATTGCTGAACTTCCTTTTACCTTGTATCGTCCTGGCATCAATTGCTTTGGTCATTTAACGTTTGTATGTGAACCGTAAGGGTGGAGGAATCGATTTGTTTCCTTTTTTTATGAGAACAAAGTTCTTTTTTTAATTACAGCCAGTGTGGTCATTTTACATGGGATTTTAACACTAAACCTACCGACGTTATATCTACTAAAATTTCAATTTATTGAACAAGTACTTTGGAAAAAGATAAATCAAGAAGCGAAAGGATTAGTTAATTAACTAATTTAGGCTTGATATGGTAGACGTAGAATTTTTACTTCACGGCTCCCCTATCGATTTAGGTAGTTTTTTGAAAAAATTGAGAATCGGTCATTATGACCGCCTTGGTAGGTTTAGTGTTAAGTTAGGCTGGTCTCAAACCGGTGATATGATATATCAACCACTTGATATACAAGAATGAGTGATATAATACTTGTAATGTGATAAATTAAATAGAACATTGTCAAGTTGTGTCAAATCTATCGAATTAAAAATACCAGTGAGACATGACAGGATAAAATTATTTCTAATTATCGTTAAAATTGTATCAATAATAAATAAGAACATTCTCATCCGTAGAAATTTAATTTAAATCTATGAAAACGTGCAGGAGCTACATACGTTCAGGCTGGTTCCAAACTAGCGAGTCTATGGTGTATTAACACTAAACCTACCAAGGCGGTAAAAAGACCAATTCCAAAATATTTTCTAAAAATTATCTAAATTCATAGAGTAGCCATGAATTAAATATGCCACTTCTATCTTACAAAAGCAAAATGAGTTAATTAATTATCTTCTTTATCTCGTCACTTCTCTTTGTGTAAGGTCGTTACTGAGTATATTTAGATTTTAGTAGATATAACGTCGGTAGGTTTAGTGCTAAATAATAAGATAAAAAGAGACTCCAAAAACTCCTGGTCATTTAAACCTCAAGCTAGTAATTAACTGCGCTACAAATCCAACCCTTTAAGTCCATAGCCCGACGGGATCTTATTTAAACGAGCAGAAAAGACCCAGGAAGTATTCCAATTGAGGATGACCAAAGTGACCTACGTTTCCCTTTTTTTCTGTTCCAGATACTGCAGTTGCAGATGAACGATTACAGATACCACTACATGTTTACGACATTCGTAAGTACACGAGTTACGAATGGGGATGAAGTATCGTAGCTGTGCAGAGCTGGTAATAGAGATTAGAACTTCAGAGGAGAGTCCGTCTAATGAAACTCGCTCTAATATTCTCCCTGGCAAAGTTCGTTTACCAGGCCTCGTAACGTCACTACGGTTCCGTCGTCCTTTGACTCGCTGCCTTTTGAGTGCACTTGCAAATTTCAATTTCTGCCTTCGATGCCTCGAATTTCAATGCTAAATAGAACGAACGGCTCACCTATAGCTTCGAGTGCTGCCAGCTCTGCAACGCCCTTTGCGTATCAAGGAATTATGACGTACAAACAGTCCAGTGTAAACAGCCCGTGCTCGTGTGTACGTTATAGTTACGGACACGTGTCTGTAGTTACGTATGTACGTACCTACGTGTGCATATATGGGAACATTGAAGCTTAGTGAACGCATGCTCTGCGTACTTTATTGCAACCGGGAGATTAGCAACGTGGAGTTTGACTGCAATCTCTCGGATGCAGGTGAAATCGGTGAGGCATTTGAAATTAAGGAGGGTTTGATACCTTATGGGGATCTTTTTTACGGGAATATATCATTTATTCTTAAGATTTTGAGTGTTACGTGGCTGTTAACGCTGGATTTATGGAAACTATAAAATTGATGTGACATAACTGTAGAATTTGATTGTGACTTTTTTATAAAAATTTCTGAAGTGGGGAAGAAGTACAGTGAATATTTCACTTGCATGTTATAATATGCAAATTATTTTTTTGTTTTTCTTCATTGCCTTTTTGGAAGAAATTGTTTGAGATATTTTAGTGGAGCGAATTTTATACCTTTGGCAAGTACGATAGTTGAATTTTAATGATGATGATGGAGATGAATTTTCAAGGGGTAGCTTTTGACCTTGATTTAATGTCGGAGCTCACCTTGAGAGAATATTTGGGTTAAAATTACTATTTCGAAAGTATATTTGATGTAGAATTAGAGCTGAAGCTGGAAATTAGAAGAATCTTCAACTTCCGGTGGAGGTTGAAGTTTAAACGAATGTATGCGCACCCTGGACTTTTAGATTTTGGAATCTTGGAACTGGAAGATCTTGGAATCTCTTAACCTTATCCTTGGAAATTGAACCGAGATACCTTCGTTAGAATTTCATTACCTTCTGTGCCACCAAATGTAAATTTTCTCCAAAAGTTCAAATTAATATAATCCACCAAAAACCTCAAATTAGTTTATTGCACTTCGATAAATTCTTGCAAAAAGTCTGCAATATTTTCAGTACCACCAGAAAGTGTTTTGAAATAATTAGTCAAATCGATTCACCCTCAAGCATTTTATCGTTCCAGCGTACCGCGAATCGCGAGCTAATTATGATATCAAAACACATATCACCCGTGTTTATCACAGTGCAAACATTGACCATCATCAGCGGAATATCTCATCATTCCATGCACGTAACACCGGGTTATTCGTTAAGTTTACTCACCGCTTAATTATCGATTTCTCTTCGTTATTACTTCCACCTTCCCACTGCATATCGCAATATGCCATATTTTGTTTATCATCCCCGAATTATTGCTTTTCTTCCATTAACTTAATTGACTTGCTAAAATCCAATCCTGCAATCAGTTCGACTAAAAATCGTTAATAATTTTTTAAAAGAATATTAAGTCTTAAAAAGAATTAAATAATTTATCGTGCTTAGTTACTTGACCTCTGTATTACACCACAACGAATAAAAAATTAGTTTCTATGCCTGCGAGATGCTGCAATTACTATTTCCATAAAATATTTAAATTAGAATTTTTGCGAATCATCTACTAAATTTTCATCTTTTCACTCAAACCGATATTCCAACTATTTTTGAGTCGATTAAAACTGTCTGACGCCCTCATTACTCTACACGACAATTTTAATTGCATCAACCCTCTCACTCTCTGCCAATCTACGAATTTTCCCCTTCAATCAATTAAAAAGTCAATCATCCTTAACCAAGTCCATTAACAATCCACACTCCATCCACTTCTTTCTACACCATACAATTTTATACTTCCCATAAAAACGACCAGTTACAATTCATCCTCCAAATCGGTGTAAATCAAGAACTCAAATACAGCATGTAAAATCACGTCAAACATGTTCTCGCTTATCCAAATACTCACCCCTTGAAAATTCAACCTCCACCGTCCAGTCGTAGGTAAAAAAAGGAATTCCGTGGGTAAAATAAATCACGTAAATTCTTCGATTCTGAAATACGGTGCAGAGTCGGGCGGTATCCAAGGAATAAATCATTTTCCCCTGACATGGGCCGACTTCCTGCAGATTTGCCCAACGACGTCGCAATTTGAGAGGAAAATAACACCAGGCTCGATGCGACGTAAAAAAAGAAATACGAATGAAAACTAGAGAAAGAAACGGTGAAACGAGGAAGCGCCATGAGGGTCGGAGAGGGTTGAAGAGGGGGTTGCGATAGGTAGGAAAGCAGAGGGAAGTTCCTTCGAAGCGGAAGCTGGCTTTATCTGTCGGCCTGAGTTCGCAGTGCAGCTGCTCTTGCAGGTCGTCGGCCTTCTCATGAAAATCCACATTATTTACTTTAACGATCCCCGCCGAGCGATGCATCAGCGTATAATTATAAATCATATCTTCTTCTCGGTTAGAGTCCGCGTCTAAGGAACGAGACGAAAAAAAAGATGGAGGAATGGCGAACGCGGAGGACGAAGAGTAGAATAAAATTGCAATACTGTTGGGCGATCGTTTTTCTTCCATTTCGAAGGCTTTCCTTTCATTACATCGGCAGCAGGGAAGGAAAACGGGAGTTCTGAAATATCTTGAGGGCTGAAGGTGATTCGGGTTTGAAATCGATGACGTTGGTTTTCTTCGCTTCTTTTTGGGAAGGGGAAGTTGGTAAATTTTATAATTAAGGCTAACTATGCGGGTCAAATTACTGGTTGAAATAAAAATTGTAAACTTTTACACTGTTATCTGAAGGCTGTTTTGAGTCGATTCGAATATTAGATTAGTAATCACCTGCATATATTTTGGAAAAGTATTATAGATATTTTATAACCTATGGAAAGGTTCTCACATGTAAATTTTCGGTACGGTTAGTGCTAAAATAGACAAAAGGAAAATTCTCATCTCTAAGATTTTTTATTTACCGATCAGTGAAAATTGTAATAAGGTTACTACTACTCTGCTTTCCTCAAAATAAGTTTCTCTAAAACTGTTTCAACCAATCCGTTCAAAAGTAGCCAACTGGCGAAATCTAACGACACCGCTTTAAATGCAACTCCGCAGAATTTCCGAGCGATCGGAGCTCAAGTAAATAACGATGTTTTCGCGATTCCCTCGGTGAAAGTCCAATTTCATTTCTCCGGATGGTCTCTTTCCGCTTCCAGGACATCGAGACGTTCGACCTGGAGGATTTTAAGTACAACAGCGTCAACATGACCGCCTTCCGTCTGGTGGACCTTGAAGAGCCCAAGGTGGCCGAAGTTCTTCGACAGATGGAGCGCTTCCAGCCGATTGGACATGCGATCCTGAACAAGACCGGAGTTATCCAGGTTGGTAGAAAGTTCAAGTAACTCTTAGGTATTCCGTAACCGGAAATCGCGGTTATCAAACGACGCGGAACGCCTCGAGACTCTACCCGATACCCTTTAACTCTTCAAACGCGAAGCAATAACAGAACCGTTCGAGCTACTATCGCGAATTTTCTCGATATTTCAGCGAACGTTTGATGTCTCGCGTTTTAACGAATTTCCAGAGATATTGCCGTATCCGATGCAAATCCTGATTTATGTTACGGCGACGTTTCGAAATATGAAACACGGTGAGAGTTACGTCTGGAAAAGTGTTCCGGAAAGTATTGAGTTTGTCGATTGCTGATGACATCAGAAAGCTGGGAAATATACGTAGTCGAGTTAGAAGCAACTAGAAATAATCTACGTTCTGGCATATATATTAAAACATGCACGTAAAAGAATACGTGGAATTTTTATTGAGGTTTGATTCTGATAATTGTTAGTTCTTGATATTTTTTGACATTTGATGGAGGAAGAATTGGGGAGAAATTCGATGAAGTTCTGAATCGTAACAATAGATGAGACGTCGATGAAGTCACCCGATAAATCTCGAGTAACAAACTTAAACAGAGAAGTCGAACGAACTGCGAAAGTTCCTGAATTTGACGCAGCTGGTGACAAGAGGGGATAATAATCACGTCATTACGAAACTGGGAACGAGCTCCAAAACGACTCCTCTCGAGATTTAATCGTGATTCTCTCTCCGTCACTCCTTCATATCTGAAATGCCTGCTTGGGAATTTTATTATTTTCTACTTTCAAACTTTTTCTCGTCCTTTCGCCTCTTTTTTGTCTATTTGCGTGGATACTATCCAAGGTTGTAGACAGAAAATAATCAAGGGGGATGATATCACCGTAAAAACATCAACTTTTAACTTCTCTCGTCACTCCTATTTATTCTTCCCTAATTCTTTGCAAAGTATGTGCCCAAAACTTTATCGCTTATGCAAAAGTAACTAAATTATCTGTAGAACTACCACGACCTGAAATAACTAAAGCAGAAAATTGTTATAATTAATTAAAAAATACTTGGAAGGAAGATGAGTCAAAGGACAAGAAAATTGAACAATTTGTGTTTTCATTTTTTATAGTACAAACATGAACACTCTGCTGCATCGCAATTCTATTTTTCCAAGTTTCAAAAAAATTTTAGCAGCGTCTTTTTAGCTATCGCAATAATCCTACTCTTAATTCCTCTTCTTCGATAGCTACAATTTAAGTTTAAAAAATTATATTATAAGTTTGGGCTAATTATATTTCATTTTCGTTGAATCGAACGTGAAGGAAAATCCGCATGTCTTTTCACACGAAGGAAAACGCATGTTCCAGGCAGAACCAGCTTTGATGTACGACAGTGTGCAGGTTTTCGTCCATGGACTTGCAGCATTGGACCGCAGCCACGATTTACGGCCTGCCAATTTATCCTGCGAGAAGGAAGAACCCTGGGACGATGGTCTGTCGCTCTACAATTACATTAATGCCGTACGTACGTTCTATAATTTTTCTCAATGAACAGAACACCTCTGATATCAATACATAACGAAAAAACATCGTAAAAATTGATTTTCCATCGAACAATACCACATTTTATCAAAAAGACGATATTTGTCGAAGGACCGAACGTTATATTTGTCCAAAAATAGGAGGAGGATTTTTGTTGACTTTTTATTACCACTCGAAGTAGAAAATCCTGGCTTTCTTTCTTGTTTTTACTTTTCTTTTTTCCTCTACGACGAGACTCGATTCTGAAACAAAACATTTTTCTCTTCACCGAAGTAATATTTGAAAAAGAACTCCTTTTTGTACCGGTTGCAACGAGACATTTATCCATTTGATCGAAATCGATCGAATCTCTTATCGTTGTAAAAGTTTTTTACAGTACGTCGTAAAAGGAAATAAAGTTCGGGGGATATCTTAAAAAATGAAGGAATTGTGAGTACGACATTGACATCAATCGATTCTCCAAGGTTTGAAGTATCGATTTCTAGGGATGAAAAATTTGTTGGGGTGCGCTTTCGCAAGTTTCTAGAATGCTTCAAAGTTGGATCCTTCAAGAAAACGATTTCACGATGGTAAAGGTAATTAAAAGAAAACAGGAAATCTAAATGGACCAGGATACCCATGAAATGTGAATTGTTTGCTTTTTCGAGAACTTTCTCTTCTATCGAAATTAATACCGATTTTCTACCATAGAGTCGAAGGTTTCCAATCTTGTTTCAATTAACGAACTTAATGAATGACTTGGAGCATCCTTTCAGTTGGAAAATTAATGATAAAATGCTACTTCACTTTCAATAGACCCTCTCCACTCTCTTTTTCCCGTTGGATAAGAACTGAAGACACCAGTCGAGAATAAAATGGCAAATTTTCTACCGATATTCTTTTTTTAGTGTGCTATTTTTTGTCGAAAAAGGTGAAAATTGGCCATCTAGAAATTCTACAATTTATCTCAAACGAATTCCATGAACTTTCCTCAGAAATGGTGCAGTGATTTAAAATTAATTGTCTTTCATTAGCAATTACAGTGGACTGTCAAAGGTTCAAATCCAATTTGAAATAAACGAGTGCTGGGCAATGCCGCAATTTTACGATAATCGAACCAATCGTCAAAAGACTAATGGCAAAATTAAGCGGATCGTATAAATTATCCAGCTGGTCTCTAAATCGTACTGTTATCTACGAGCAAAACCCTTTATCAAGAATTCAGATGGAATGACAAAAGAGCTTTACCTAACGAGCTCTCGATCTTCACCTGTTTTATACATGCCGCTTAACGGATCAAATTGCTTTATGAAGTATTAAAAAACCAATGAAGAAAATTGCACGTTTCATTGATTTTTCTGAATTTCCAACAAACACGTGCAGATCGTGCTCACTCGTTAAATCAACAAGTGTTATACAGGTGGAATTCTACAGGATGTTCGAAGTATGTTACAACTTGTTATAACAAACAGATTTTAATTAAGTTTCTCTTTAAAAAAATTCTTACTATAATTCAAACTGAAGTTTCTAAAATTTCAAATATCCACAATATATTCCGTACAATCAAAAAGACAATTTAGAAATTCATAAATAATTTTTGACTCGAATGGAAAAGAGTCGTTTTCTTTTTCTTCACGGGAAATCGAAGCGTGCTATTTTCCATCCAGGACTTTCAATCGATGGATTAATATCTGAGATTACTCGACGCGAGAAGGTATTTATATATTACATCACGAATATCGCCCCCGCGATATTTCATGGAAGGGGATGATTTTCGTTGTACACGTAGCAAGACACGTTTCAGTGACTTCGAGAGTTTTGCATGAGACGAAGTTCTCCGCCTGCCGTGAACAAATTGCGAGTGCTTACTGGCAAGGAATGTTATGCGATAAAAGGATAACCCCAACTCCGCGATGAAATTTCCGCCCTTCCCCTCTTCCTATTCGACGTGTAATATCGTGCCGTTTAAAATCAAATCGGTTGAGAAATCCTTAAGAATACCGGAATCACCCTGCATTCTTCGCGAAATGCCGAGGAATCGTTGGTACAAATTATACTGGTTGCTAATGCGGAGGGAAAAGAATATTAATTATTCCAATAACTTGGAGAAGATTTGTGATGTTTCATCTTGAGATTAAAGTACCAAGAAGTGTCTTTGACTGTTTGAATGAAAATATTCGCTATATTTTACACTAAGACTTGAACGAAGCGCCATTGCGCTTCATGGCACTTTGCTATGAAAATCTGCCACTGTGCGTCGAATTTTGCAGACATTTGAAAACCGCTGCCAGTCCCAGGGTGGCCGAGAAACGATTAAAACATTGAAATATATTATAAATATTGGTAATACTAAACGATTATACAACACTATATTTTATTATTTTTTAGCAACACTATATTTTTGATACATCAGAAAAAAAATTACACAGCGTCACAAATTCCTAGAAGGGCACATTTTGAAAATTCTCGTAAGAATAGAGCTTCGCAAAATCTCGATTGAATGTCTCAAGGGATATCTTCTCGAAGAAAAATGGGGGTGGAAATGTACCGTTTGGGGAGGAATGAGATGGAAGAAAATCATGAATATCTTCGACGAAAATGGGGTAGAATATTTTAGCCCGAAGCGGTGAGATCGTTGCTCGTTCGATGATAAGCAACGAGCATATAGAGAGCGAGGAAACACGGACGGTGATGCATGAATAATTGAACAGCGTATTTAGCAAATAGTTACGTAGAATGGACGATGCTTGCGCGGCCATTCCTCCGTCAGACTTTCCTTCTTGTCCGTCACTTTCTTCGCTCAATTTTCAAGCAGTTTTCCCCTTCGTTCGTAGACTGCGTTATTTGGCTATCGTTCTCTATTTTTTTTTTCTTTTATTTATGCAGAGGATTCCCAGAGGGTGGAATCGTTGTTTTCAAGCTTCCAGTTCTCCGATTGTCGCCATTTTCCGCGCGTCTTTCTACATTTAGATTATCATACGTATGTCCGCTTCTGTGTTGTCTGTATTTTTTTATAGATTTTCGGAGGTTCATTTACATTTTTACTAGTTCCCATGCTGCATTATGCGATTCTACTTTTTCTGCGAATCGTTCGCAGCGTTTTTCTACTTGGTGTGAATATTTGTACATCTTTGCTTACTTTCTTGTCGTGGAATGTTCAGCGAACGATAGGAAATTTAATTTCTCCTTGTGAAATTCTTCCACTGTGATGCTTTTTAATTTACTTTCGAATACTGTGCAGTTTCAATTCACCCTTTGGTCCACGATTTCTTTTCGAAATTAATTCCTGAAATCAAAAATTCTCACTGATTCAATATTAATAGAATAATAATAATGAGGCTGTTACACGAATGGCTGATATTTTCAATTTAATAATTTTTGAGAGATTTCAAAGTTTCCTATTTCATTTTCCGCGCCACGAGTCTCACACGTTGTCGTAAGTCAAGGGGTTAATCCATATTTCGACTTTTTGTTGGACCATCTTTCCCTATTTTATTTGTAAATTACATCCATTTAGTTTCCATCAAAATTTTCGTCCCATACAGATTAAATCGGGAGCACGAAGCTTTTCAGAACCATTTCTCAGTGCTTTCTCCATCCCCATATGACTATCTTTCGTATCTCCACCCATTGCCCAGCAACATGTCTGATTCTGTGCATGTCTATTTATTCCCTCAGCGTCCCATGCATGTTCCACCCATCGAATCCGCCTCCTAATTTCACCCTATCTATCCCCATCCCTCCATGTCTGTGTCCCTTTCGTCCAACATGAGAAACACGTAGGCAAACTCGTAAGTACGTCCGCTCACGTCCCGTTTCCGGGCAAGATTCGCAGGAAGTGAGGCTTTATTAACCGAGTATTACAACTGAAATTGAACTTTCCGACGAATCGCTGACTCTCACACCGAATACAACGGAGAGACAACAGGCACGTGACGTTCTCTCCTGTTACGAAGACCTTCGGAAATTCACCAACTGAAAGCTAAAATTACGAGGGGTTTCGTGAAACTAAGTTCGATCCTGTGGCTCTATTTAGCCAAGATAAACAATGGGTTTTTACTTTTGAAGTATTCCCTTCGATAGTCGATTTCGTGGCAAATATTTGGCCGGAAGTATATCCACAGGATGTTGCAAGTGTTTACGATGATCCAAAGTCAACGGAAGTGTTTTTCAACGTTTCGAATCTCAGAGATTGCTTCGCATGCTATGCGCCTTCCTTGAGGTGTGTTATTGCTTCTCCACTTGGTAAGCAAACAACTCGATGGGACAGTTTAATTAAACTTTTTCTGAAGGCGACAGGAAAGGAGCAATATCCCTTGGTCTGCTGTCGAAAAAGTTGATTTTAACGAAAACTAGAATCATCTTGTCTATCGCTTTTTCTTAGAGTCAAATTTGTACAGAGCTATTTATGAATATTATAAGTTTTGTTGTGGTATGTAGTTTTAACCCTTTGAGGTCCTATGTCGAGCAGTACTCGATATAGATTCTCCCTTGATTTTATTTTCTGACAATTTAATATCGACTTTCCTATTTCACAAAGATTTTCGAATATCTCCTAAATGTCCGTAAATACTTATACTTATTGATATCATTTAAAAAAATGAATAACTCATGATGGAAAATATTGCAGAATTAATTTTATTTAGCTCATTACCAAAAGTAACGAAATAATTCGGACCGCAAAGGGTTAAAACTGGTCCATCTTCCAATATAACTTCTCTTATGGCTCTTCTGTGGTAGAATATATTAGCCATAGATATTCTATTTATTATTATATTATAATCTTTGTATGTGTTATTTTTATTTTATGTTATAGTGACAACTTTCACATTTTTTAATTTTTTTTTTAATTTAACATTTTTTCCTCCTTCTTAGCCGAATCTTATTACCCTCTACCCTTAGCTTGATTTAAATCTTCGCTTTGTCGCAACGGTGATTATTAGACTGCGGATGTTTATGCAAATTTCGAGTTTCACAAATGCAGGTGAGACAGGAAAACCTATCTAGGGATTTATTGCACTTAATAAATATTACAACAAATACCATACTTTGGATATTTTAGATATATTTTTATATTATGTTCTTTTTGTATATTTTAGCCGTATTAAATTTGACATAAATGCATAAAAATCCGCAGTCTAGTGATTATAAATTCTCCTGTTTATATTCATTAAAACGCATAATGAGTCAGTCGACAAGCAATCTAACGATGAGACGGTGAACGATAAAATACAGCGGAGAGGTTTATCGAGAAAACACGTCTAGAATAAAATTCATCTCGAGAGTCAAATTTCGTGTGGCAATTTTGCAAGAACCGTCAACGATCCACTGACAAACATACGCGTAAAGTAAATCCAGTATCGAGATGACGAGAGCGAAGAGAATCGGTGGATGTAGGAACGTCGTATACGTCGACGACGTTTCAAAACGACTCGAGCGTTTCTGCGGAGAGGAAACCAACCGGAAAACACGTCGCGAAAACTTATAAGCCGCGTACAATGCCGGCTTCCTGGGAATTATTCCGGTATTCCACTCTTTTTCCTGCCGCCATTATAAAGTTTCTCTTTTTCCGCCGGCAAAGGGGAGAAGAAAATTGGACGCCCCTTTCCGCCGAAAGTTTCAGCAGAATCGACGGAATAATCGAAGACTTTGGACGGAAGCACCGACTCCTGAGGAATTTTTCAAAATTCATTCCGCGTGGAACGAGGATGGGAACTGGGCTAGAGATTTTATGCTGTGACCGATCTTAGTTCCCCTCTTCCTCCTTCACCCCTACTCCGAATTATCGTTTTTCGAGGGTAACTCCACAACTATATTTTATATCATAATCGAAACATTATTTTTCAAATTTTATTCAAATTTTATAATACCTTCTACGATGAGCAAACGGCTAAGGGACGTTGGAGCGTTCGGCTTTAAGTTAGACAAAAGCGAACCCTTTAAAAAGGAGATTCACGGAGCAAGGACCTGTAGATGCTACGGGTAATTCTACGGAGACGGTACGGTGATTTTTATGGAGATTATTATGGAAACCAAGGACAAGGATGGTTTAGTTTAATAAACAAGTCGCAAATCAACGTCGCAAATAAAGTAACATGATACTTTCCCTGCTACAGGCTTAATGAGACATAAAATGAAATGAAACGAGCAACAAACATGTTTCTTAACAATAATAATTCTGCGAAATCTCGAAACAAAAGAATACTTCATCCTAAACAATCCCATTTTGAACCCATCTACCCTGAGCATTTCTATCATCAGTATTCATCAGTCAAAGGGTTGAACTTACCCCAAAACGTTACACGATCGATTGAAACAACATCGCGCTCAATGACCACGATATTCCTGTCGATAAATCGTGCTAAAGGTTCTCGAATTTAGTAGACACATCCCCCGTGCATTTTACATCATTTAGGCGGCTTGTCCGGGTCGAAAACGTACAAGAGAACCCCAACAAGATTAATGCACCCCATGGCATGGTACATTTCGTTTTTGCCGGTCTTGTGTACTCGATAAGGCGAAGGGATCAGAACCGAGGGAATATAATCAGTATTTTCTTTCGAGGCCATGGTGTCTCGAGTGTCTGAGAAAATATTTGCAGTTTTTACTGCCACCAGACACTACGTCCCTTCGCCGTCTTCGTACAAATCATCCATGACTCAGTTACAGTTGGCACTCGAACAAAATCAATAAGCAACAGAAATGCAGGGTGTGAATTAATGCACAAGTGTCACGTCCTTGTGGCAGGTTTAAGCAGGAAGTACACACTGTAAACAGGATTAATAATACCTAGTAACGGTGCTAGAGGGTACTAAAGCTACTATCGTTACGGCGTTAAAGGGATAGAGGGTAGAATTTGAAATTACTAGAGCTAAATTCATGTGTACAGTCATTGTCCATGAAACGCTCTCTGTGGCAAAGTGATGAGTATAGTTATCGTCCTGAATTTCGTTCGTGCTGCTTCCAAATGGAAGGTTTAAGCCTTTGGCCTGTTATCCTCTTAAAGATAAGGTTTAAGACAGGGGTAGTCAACCTCTTCCCGAGGGGCCTGGCCGGTTTGTTGGGCAGATACGGGTTTGGCGAACCCGGGGCACCTGAGCCAATGGGGTTGGGGGTGGACTTTGAAAATTCGGTTCAGTGAGGATGGAGTTGATGTCTTGTCATAATTTCATCCACTCAAACTCCAGAATTGTGTACGTCATTGGTCCAATTATTGCAGCCACGATGAGGATGAGGAGCAGTCATATTTTAGTATGGCTGCTCCAAATCTCGTGAAAGGGTTCCTGAGAAGTATCGACAAGTATTAGTTAGAGGAATTAGTATTTTAAAAATGTAGGTACAGTTAGTGTTAAGGAAAGAAGGAAGTAGATTTAGTATCAGACAAAAATCGTACTGTTCACCATGAAGGCTTGGATCGCCCACTAAGGGTTAGTAGGGACTAGATTGACTACCTCTGGTTTAGGGTATTTGTTCCAGCTTTGACATCCCTTTAAAGGAGGCAGGAAAAGTGTGAAGGGTTAAATGAAGGGTGATTGTATTATTTTTAGTAGCATGAAAGCAACAGGGTGAATTTTTCGAATTTGCTACTTAGGATTCTCAGCACAATTAACATTGTTAGACTCGTAGTTGAATTGGTCCAATAGGTTGTCTTTGTGCCAAGGATAGAAGGGTTGAAAAATTCTCAAGGATATAGTTACAATTGAATTTTTACCGGGTCAATCGGTGTATTACGTAATGTTGTCGCGTTCACTGCTTTTATCCATAAATATTCGCGCGTCCCTCCGAAAGAGGCACTCTATTTTCACGCAAGTAAACAAACGCACGAGGAAACAAACTCACAAATCTGAGAAAAAGTTCTCCCCTTCGCCATAAATCCTCGAGTTGAACCTGCGTTTATGGACCGTGCATCAGGATGATCGTTATACGTGGATAACGAAACGTACAGACTGACGATGCTCTTTCTCTCTCTCTTTATCTCTCTCTGCTCCTGCTGAATGCTTGCAAATGGATTTACGTTGGCCCGAGAACATAATTCACTCTAGCATTGGCTCGTGCACGAGCCTCGTGCTAACGGAAAGGGGAACGGAGCTAATACATCCGCAACGATGCACGGGGTGTTTTCGAAAATTACTCTATTATATTAGGTTTGACTTGAAATCCTCAAGCAAAATAGCATTTGGCAGTTTGCGAAAATAGCAGCAGATTATAATTTTCATCAGGAACGATAGACTTGCCTCTGACAATTACGGCTAGAGATAATCAAATTTTCTAGTTGAAGATAACTTTAGCCATGGAAATAAAGACTACTGCAAATTGCATCGATGAGAAACTAATTCAAGTACAACATTCTAGCGTATTTTTTTCTTGCAAACGTGTAGAATTATGAACGTATGAAAATATGCATAGAATTAATACGTGCAAAATGAAATTAGTTGGCAAATTGAAGATAACTGAGAACCTAGGAAGTTATCATTTTTGAAAAGGAAACAGGTTGTACCACTTTTCCGAAATCTTGACGCGATAATTTGCAGAAAGTAAGAGAGCAGAAATAATGGAATTGAGTTCGGTCGAGCGATTGCACGAAGAGAAAAGGCTCGTAATTTCGGTGAACCCACCGGGCTCGTTTGTCGGCCGCAAATGGTAATTAACGAGCAAGATTTCTCTATACGCCATAGAAATGTAAGTCTCGAGCGATAGATCGAAACATCGAAGGAAAAAATTTTTACTGATCATTCGTACAATTTAGTTGGACACTGTCTATTGTTTTCGCGGAATTATGACGTTTTGATTTTACGTCATTGTGCACTTGCAACAGGTGCAACTGATTTTCTAGACGATATTGATTTACCCGTCAGACGTAATCCTTCTTCCTGCTGTTAATTACGTCTGCCAACTGCGAAATGATCGGACGAAATTAATTTAATTATCGTGCAGCAATTTGTGAAGGAACGTTCACGTCCTTGTCCTCGTGTTAGCTGGTCAATCAACGATGAAATGTGTAAATAATCAAATATTGGAATCGTAATGTTTAAAATTATCGTTAATTAATATGACAATTTCGTTTAATTATAATTACTGTGTATACATTTATTTAATTACCGTATTTCGCACGATATTCAGGGGGAAAAAGAATTTAAATCTGCATCTGCCTTGTGAATAAATAAAGTTCATCAACTCCTTTCCATCCAATTATGAATGACACTCGTGACAACGTAAATTGACTATGAAATTTTCAAGTTTTGCAAAATCTGTCAAATTGAAAATATGAATCAGACACATTTTTTCTATAACGCAATTCAGTTCTGAATTCTTGCAGAGCCAATCAGAAAAGAAATAGCATAGAAGAGGTTTAAGGGAAACTATATAACTGTTGATCAATTTTTGCAAATATTTGATCAAATCTCTAAAATAAAATCTCTGAGAATCGAAGCGATCAGGAATTTAGGGTTACGAACATTTCTGTTGCAGGCAGGCTTACACGGATTAACGGGGCATATCGAGTTTAACGAGGGGAAGAGGAACAACTTCAAATTGGACCTTCTGAAGCTGAAAAAAGAGGAACTCGTCAAGGTCGGCGAATGGAAGCCAGGATCCGGCGTTAATGTCACCGACGTCGGTGCTTTTTACGAGACCACAGCGACCAATATCACTCTAGTCGTCATGACGAGAGAGGTAATTAAATTCGTCCTCAATTGACATCAAATCCTATTATACGCTATTAATTAATTAAAAATAACACAGGACAAAAAAGTAGAAAAACGTAGAAAGAAATATCGAAGAAGTCTTCGAACGAAACCACTCAATAGCCATTCCACGAAGAATTGTGTCAAACTCTGATCTTCCTCTTCTCAATCCGTGAACATTTCACGTTTAAAGTGCTCAATGAACCTTTTTTCATTAGCGATGTCGTTTGTGCGCGAATGTATTGCAAAACGTCGACCCATAAACCTCGGTATTTCGCGTTTAATCTGCAGAGATTCTACCTTGCCTCTTTCGACCCTCGAACCACCCCGTTATTCTTCCTTCTGGGCGTTATTGTTGCTCCCGAACAAAACTCGCGTTCTCATCGTGGAAGGAGGAGAAACGGAGACGTTTCGTTTGTCCTAGAAACGATCAAAATAATCCTCGCGAAACGATTCCGAGGGTGGAAGTTATCGTTGGAACCGCGGTTGCATGAGAATACAGAAACCGGAAGATCGGACGATGCGATATCCGGGCACATCTCGATATACTTTGAAATAAAATCCAAAGGAGTAAGGAAACTTTAACGTTTCAGACGAAATCGAATGGAACGTAGTGCGCGTTAAAAAGTTGGAGAACGATTTAGTGATGCTTTTAACTTTTCATATCGCGAGGATCAGGTTTATGAGGGTCTTTGCTAGATGTGGAATTAAAGGAGTCTCAATTTGTGCGACTTAGTTGGAGTCTTTAATTTGTTCTTAATTACCATTTCATGCAATGTAGTCACGGTGCTTAAGAATCCACTTAAAATTGTAGATCTTAGGCAAATTCATCGTAACTTTGTTAAATCTAACAAATCTATGAAGGAAAAAGTCACTTTTCTTATGGAAACAATGCAAAACAATATTTCCTTGAGTTTTCTCTCCTTATGACATTCCTTGCAGCAGCGTTTCTCAAACTCTTTCGACTGAAAATTGCGGACAATTCGTAAGCTGCCCTGTTTTATATAAAACTATTTATATATTATCTAAAGTACTAATTTTTATTGTTGGCCAACCGATTAATAGGAAACTTGGTTATTGACTGTAAAAGGAAAACTCAGTTTGAGAAACGCTGCCTTACAGTTTGCCTCCTTTTTTTATTTCTCGAGAAAATGAAAGTTCCCTCGACGCTTCATTTCTCGTCCTTTCGCGTGGCCCTTCTTCGAAAATTCTCCGCAACGATGATCCATCACGAGGATCTCTATCATCCACAGGAGAAGCCGTACGTCATGGTGAAGGAAGACAAGAATCTGACGGGAAACGCGAGGTTCGAGGGTTTCTGCATCGATTTACTCAAGTGGATCGCCGGGCAAGTTGGCTTTCAATATGCCATAAGATTGGTACCCGATCACATGTATGGGGTCTACGATCCTGAGACGAAAGAGTGGAATGGAATCGTTCGGGAGCTCATGGAGAAGGTAAGAAATTGCCGTGGGAATTTTTGTAATTACGCTTAGCAATTCCGTTGAATAATTCAGGTCGATTCACGTTCGAACGAATTGCGTAAGTCGACTGCGGACGTTAGATCGAGTTTCTAATGGGACTTCTGATCATACAATAATTACAAACGTTGAATTTTCGGTTTCTCTTGATATTTTTCAAATTTAATTAATTTTCTTTAGACTCTTTCAACGTCATTGTTATATGGATATCTTATTTGGAAATATTCCTTAACACTTTGACTGCTATGGAGGTCACCGGTGACCGGCGCTATTGAATTCGTTAAATTTCGGTGTAACTTTGAAATTGTAATATTTATGAATTCTCGGATATATTAAATATTTAAATATCAACATTAAAAAGATAAAGGTCTGCCGATTATCTATCTATCTGTATCTTTAAAGTTTCTGCCTTGCAAAAATACGAATTTAACACTAGAACTACCAGCATCGAATCTAACAGATTTTAATAAATTAAATAACTACTTTGAAAAAGGGGGAATCAAGCGGTGGAAAATTTGATCGATTGGATGATTTATGTTTATTAATATAGACGTAGAATATTTGTTCTATGACTCTTATATAAACTTGGAGAATTTTTTGAAAAAATTGCGTACCAGTCATTTTGACTGGTTTGGTAGTTCTAGTGTTAATAGAAAAAGTTCCACTTCAGTAAAAATCATGCATCTAACGAAATACCGGTGGCGTTCAAAGTGTCAAGTTAAACTTGTCCACCATTTTTGTTAATGTTAGGTGAAGCGAAAAGAAATATTTTTTTACAGCTCCAACAAATTTGTTTAAAAGAAAATATACGTAATATACGTTCCACCTAACTTTGCAGAATAAATCTCTTCTATAGTAAACTAACTAGATTTGAATAATTCAAAATTAATCAAACTTGAAATATCCTAATAAATAATAGAAGAAAATTATATTTTTGTTCGGATTATCTAATATTAACTGTTTGTCTATCTTTTCATCCTAAGATAATTAGAAAGTGTCAATGAGAAATGCTAATAACAAAATTAATAGAAATAATTAATAAGGTTTTGCCGATATTCAGAGACCGGGGCAAGGAATATTTTTATTTTGCTGGAAAAGTAATAAAAATTTAATGAACTAACAGAGAATGGTAGGAGCAAACACGGATACCAATTTCGTATGTAAAGTAGTCCCAGGAAGTGTCGCAATAAATCCATCCCATTGAAGAATTTCATTATGCATACCGAGCTACAACGATCATCTAATTTATCCTTTTCCATGGGATAACGACGTATCCGATATTCCGATTCATAGAACGTCAAGCAGATGTTGCCACGTGTTATTTGAATTGTAAAAAGCTCAGAGTTATTAAAGCCAAGTTCGGTGTACACGTTACCTGATGAAGGTTCTACCTCTTTTCCATTTATTTATGAAACACTTTTCCTCATGCAGGATTACGCTATTGGATATTCGATGCGCGGTGTATTAATTTTCCTTTCACGAAGGAACGTGCACTGAGAGGATTTCTGTAACACCTTACCTCCCTGTTTTCAGAAAATAATTACAATAACTTTGTGGTATTATATTAATTACGTGGACGATGCTGTTATAATACAATGTTTTTTGCAACAAAGAGGAGGTAAAGATATAAGGAGAAACGAAATTTCTATTGTTTCAAATATTTTAATTAATTGGGTTTTACTTACATAACAGAAATTTCACAAAAATTATTCCTGCGAGGGTAAAATTTCCTCTTAGAAACATCTTCAATATTATAAAACTTTTATTTTCAAATAATGTTGCCCCAGAGGACATTAACCCTCGAAATTGATTTTTACTGATACGGTATGAACAAAAAAATAATTGCTACGAGATTAAAACTCCCTCTTAAAAGTAATTTCAATATTATTATACTACATTTTTTGAGTCATTAGCATCTTAAAATATCCCAAAGCAACAATGAAAAAAAAATATAATACGATACAGCTCTAAATTACAATTTCTGCCCAATACTTTTCAAAAAATTCAATACGATTTTCAACAGTTAGAAAGAAAACATCACAAAAACTCTTTCAACTTGTCGAAAAATCATTCTTAATCCTCCCATATCCTGTTTTTCATTGAAATCGTCGAAGTGCAAAATACTGAAGTGTCATTCCTCGCAGAGAGTCCGCGAAAAATCGCGAGGTATTTGTACAACTTAGTTATTCGCTCTTTGAGTTTTTATTACAACCGCAATGGTTTCCGCGCACGGAGGTCCCCGTGTATAAAGTAAATGTTGTCTTTCCGTTACCAGAGAGAATAATTCTCCATTCGTTGCATGTATGGGTCTTTCTGTGCTTTCTCCATGTTGCGTCTGCATTCGTAATAACGCTCGCAAAAGGACAGGGTGTGTACAATTGAATCCTCCGGGGGTAGAAAGAGACGATGGAAAAAAAAGAAAAAAAAAGAAACGTAACATCAACACAGTCATGACGGTCGCTAATACTCGAGAATGCTATGTATGGGTGAATAAAAATTTACGATATTTTTCATTACGCCGTCGCACGTACTCGCTGTCGGCAAAAGGGTGGGGAAAAATGTGAGATCGTTCGAGTGGAAAGACAAACAAACGGACAAATATTTCTCGCGTTATTAGGAAGGCAAAAAACAATCGTAACGAACAATTCAGACGGGAACAATGAGAGGCGAGGCAGGAAATGAACGGGGAATGTCCTCATGGAGTATTTATCATTTCGCGTTTACTTTTGGTGAACGTTGAATTACAGTGTTTTGTTATCGATGCTTCAAAACTTTACAGTGTTTGTTATCGATGCTTCAAAACTTTTGCTACGTGGAAAAAATATCCAAATGAGACTTAATCTCAACACTAGATTTACGGCTGCTAAATTTGTCATATTCACATATATCTAGTAAGTAGCTTGTTGAAAAGGGGAACAAAGGGCAAAAGATACAATCAGTTAAGTATTTAGTGTACTACGAAATAGGCGTGAAATATCTACTATTTATAAATATTAATCATATATTAATTAATATAAATCAAAGTAACTTTCTGACAACTCTCATCACAATACAATAAAAATGACAGAACGTCTGCATTCGCTGACCACTGTGCCAAAAAATCTCTAAAAAAGAGAAGATCCACCAACTCAATTTGATGTGGCGACGCTAATTTACTCCAAAGCGAACTTCCTGGACTCTATCGAACTAGACGACACAATTAATAAAGTTAACGTCACCTCGCACTAGCATACGAAAGTGCGGACGAGGCAGTGCGACAAAAGCGAACGTTCTAATGAATGCAGAAAATAAATCAACGTTTCATCCGACCAGGCAATTTTTCCGCGTCCCATTAAATCACTTCGTCACCCTGTCCCACTGAATTTATCTCATTTTCTCGAGCAGCAACCTACCTCCTGTATTTCAGCACAACCTTCGAGGCTGCAGAAAGATCCTTTAGCATCCCTGAATGCTCGTATTTTCTGTGCAAGTATTCGCCATTTCTGCTTCGATACTTCGGCCAAATGTTTGGTATTATTTCGCGCCTGTTCTTCCACGAGGAATTGATAACGAAGTTGGTCCATCGTTAATGACGATAGAGGAGCTCTCGCGTTCCGTTCATTGGGAAATTTCATTTCGCTCATTAATCCGATTCGGTGAGTCGGGGGTGAGAAGAAAGGGATGTCTGGGGACATAGGAGAGAGATAGGGTGGCTGAAAAAGAGAGAGAAGCTGAAAGGGTGTAATGGAGAAAGAGAATGAACAGAGATTGGAGAGTGGAAGAACGAGAGAGAGAGGAGAGAAATTAGAGAGGAAACGAGAGAGATAGGAATCTTGTTGTATTTTCCGGGACCGTGAAACGTCCGTTCTCTTTTGGGATTAGAGTAAGAACGAACAAAGGGTTCTCGCCTTCGAGATACTCGAGATACCTCGCAAATGAATGAGAGTAGTGTCTGACACCGAGTAAATTAGGGACTTACGAAATCTTAACACGAATTTAGTCCCTTGGTGAGCATGAGCTATTTGAAAATGTGCAATTAAGATTAACGATTAAATTTATGTAGAAAATAATCTTTATGATTTTTTTAAGATTATATACAGTCTGTATCACGAGAGCGTGGATGCGATATCTCTGTGGGAATAAAACTTTTTAATAAGAAATATCATATAAATCGAAAGTACATCTAAAAAATTGATACGCACTTCCTTGATAAAATGTCCAATCTCCACCATTAGCGATTATCGTTTAACAACGTCTCGGCATGCTTTCAGCCAACTTTTCAGCATAAGAGACAGGAAGAGACTTCCATATCTCTCGAATTCGACGAACTAGTGTTTTCATTTTGAAAATATGCTTTTCTCGGAATTTGTACTTCATAACGGACCAAACATTTTCGATTGGATTGGCATCGGGGGACTGAGATGGCCAATTCGACACATTAATACCGTTCTGCGTTTTCTATTCCGTACAAAGACGGCTTCGATACAAATATACCTATATCTATGCCCTTTTTAGTTAAAATTGTTTGCGCTTTACGTAAGGAAAGCGTCGGATTTTTTGAAAAAAGGTGTAAAATCGCTTTATCTTCCCGTTTCGTTGTAACCCATTTCGAACCTCGACTAGGGAGATCATCAACACAATTTGTGTCTTTATACCGTTGCACCCACTTATTTACGAATGCGCGAGGTTTATGCACATATTTTGCTGCATCTCTAACAGTCATTTTAGGACCTTTCGGGTGATAGCACAAGAAGACCGCTTCGAATCGTTTAGCGTACACGGCACTAATTTCGAAATGAACTGAATTTCTCAGAGATAGAAACGATACTAAAAGAATTGGGCCTATTGCGTATTAGAGGAAATTTTGTATGTTTAGACCAGCACAGTTTTTAACAAATTGCATATCAGATTTCACAAATATCGCGTCCACCCTCAGACTGTAAATATGTGAGATAGTCCATGTATCATTAGAAGTAGAATATATCCTTCAATTCTACTGAATGTTGATCGAGCTCTTCTTTTCAATTCATTATGGCACGAGCTAGGAATATTTTATCCCTTACATTCATCCAAAGTAAAACACACCGACCTAAATTGACCGTCGTCGAATAGCAAAAAAAAAAGAAGAGTGACAAACGCTTCCAAAGGACCTCAAAAAGCTCCAAGGACGCAAATATCCCCCGGTGAATTTGCATCTCGCGGAACTAACCGCAATGCCGTGACGGAGATCCTCTTCCATCCCTCGGAATTCCAAAGATCAGCAGTTTATAAAAGATGCAAAGCAATCTGTCCCTAGTGAAAGGGTACGGCGCCTTAACCCAGAAACCGACGAAACTGTAGGCGGATCGTCTCGAAGGAAAGGTGTTATAGATATCCCCTGTTGATGCCATTCCGCATACGTCCGCTCATAAAAAATGCATTTACTATTTTGCAAGGCAAACACTTTCTCGTTCTCCTTAGGCGGTGGTATCGCGTCTTTACGAGTGATTTTCACGAACCATCGAAGGACGCTTAACTTTGTACAGGCTTCGGCTTTCAGCGGGATATGGAAGAAGAGAGAGGATGAAGATCGTTGAATTATCGCACTTGAAAATCATACTTTTCACGCAGAGCCTTCGGCGGAGATGTTTCTTCTCTCTGGAGGAAAGATTCTCCGCCTTGGAATTTTTCTTTATTATTATTTTATACGATATAACTATGGTACTTTAGAATTCATTTGAAATTGATGATCTTAGGCAGAATCGCTGTAGGTCAGTTAAATCGAAAAACTTTAACAGCGGAAAAGAAACAGTGTAATGTAATATTTTTAGTTTTCTGTCTCTTTGTAACATCCTTTTTCCATTTCCCTAATTTTCGGCCGCGGAAAGCCTTCAGCTTGAAATTTGTACGGAGTGGAAACGAATAGGGAATACATGTTTTGGGTTTCTTTCAATTTCTCTGATATGGAGATAATTTGATTGTAGATATATGTGTGGATTTTATTGATATTAGAAATTTTGTTTTTTTTCACAGAGAGCGGATCTCGCTGTTGCCTCGATGACGATAAATTACGCCCGGGAGAGCGTGATAGACTTCACGAAGCCATTCATGAATCTCGGTATTGGAATTTTGTTTAAGGTGAGTCGCGGTTGCCTTTCATGGACTTCCATTTCAATCATATTTGCACGCGGCAGAATAAACGATCTTTCCATTCGGTTTAGATTCGGCGTGTCCCGAATCAGATTATTATCGCGAATTGAAATATCGATTGCAGCTTTTCTACCATAACACGCATAGACGGATCCTTGTTAAAAAGATCAACAGAAGAATCTCGTTTCGGTGATCCTCGTTTATACGAACAGAAACGTGTCAAGTTTCTCTAAATTCAATATTTATCATCTCATATTTCCAATTCTTTTATATTAAAAATTGGCAGTATCTTAGCTTTAGACAAATCTATCAATACATCAATTTTCAGTATAAAAAAGCACCGTAGCAATATCAGCACCAAAATAATTTCCGCGACATTCCACGCAAAACAGCATCCAGTAACAAAAGGACCGTCGTTTTTCAAATATTCCCATTACTTTCATAAACGTCAAATCTCAAAAAATCAAAACGCATATCCATTCAATCACTTGAAAGTATCGTAATACTAGATAAATACAAACTTTTAATAATTCATTATCCAATACATCAATCTTCAACATAAAAAAAAATAATATAAAAAAACACAGCAGTATCAGGACCAAAAGAATTTCCGCGATATTCCACGTAAAGCAGCACCGACTGACAAAAGGACCGTCGTTTTTCAAATATTCCCATTACTTTCATAAACGTCAAATCACAAAAAATCAAAACGCATATCCATTCAATCACTTGAAAGTATCGTAATACTAGATAAATACAAACTTTTAATAATTCATTATCCAATATATCAATCTTCAACATAAAAAAAATACTATCAAAGACCATAGCAGTATCAGGACCAAAAGAATTTCCGCGATATTCCACGTAAAGCAGCACCGACTGACAAAAGAACCGTCGTTACTTCCGACTTGATACTTCACTCCCATCGTCGTTGTATAAATTGCCCCTCCGGCGCAGACGAAGTACGAGAGAAGTGAGAACATAGATAACGGGTAAAAGCGAGAGAATGAGATGAGAATACATGGATCCATAATTAATAGTACACCGCGAAACGACTACGGACCGAGAGAAACTGTGGAGCGATCGTACAAAAGGGGTGACTGAAAAAGGGAACAAACAGGCGAGACGAGACGAGATTCTCGATAAAACCGATGTTACAGTTGAGTCTCCCGTCGCACGGCGGGCAAGCGCCACGGGATCCGTTTTAATTAAAATCGTAGCGTAACGTAATTTAGGTGCCCTCCAGCCAGCCAACGCGGCTGTTCTCCTTCATGAACCCCCTGGCCGTCGAGATTTGGCTGTACGTCCTGGCCGCTTATATGCTCGTAAGCTTCACCCTCTTCGTTATGGCCCGATTCAGCCCGTACGAGTGGAACAATCCGCATCCCTGCCTCGCTGAGAGCGACGTCGTCGAGAACCAGTTTAGCGTGAGCAACAGCTTCTGGTTCATCACTGGAACATTCCTCAGGCAGGGCAGCGGGCTCAACCCCAAGGTACACTCAACGAGGTGCTCCGCCATTGGAATACTTCTCGAAACAATTTACAATGTCGCGTAACACTTTCTCGCAATTTGCTGGCGATCGTGCTTTCGCTGGAGCTTTTTTTTCTAACAGGTGGATTGCTGATTTTGGGGAGGATACTGTCGATGAGTGGGAGATTTATTTTATTTTGGGGTGATGGGGGATGGAGATAAAGCTTGGTTGGTTTATAGGTGTTGCTGTGGACGTGTACTATTTTTTAGGGTAGCTTAACACTAGATTTACGGATGTTGATACACCTGTTTTTCTAAAGTGTGCCAATTTAACTGAAGTTTTTGGCAAAGAAAATAGTTCCAAATCAATTTAAATGATAGATTTATTATTAACAAATTAACCAACCAATATATTATATATATATAGTAATCAAATTTTGAATGAGCCAAATTGGCTCCGTACATGTAGTGTTAATGGACGGATTTAACCCTTTTGGTATCTGTTGGAAATATGTAATGAAGTGAAAGGTTGATAGCTACTGAGTTGAGACAATTTGGCATGCATTCGATAGTCGAGTTACTGTTTTTGATTTTATGATAAATTACTACTGTATGAAATTTGATATAGTTACAATTTTTTAATCAATATTCAGAGATACTTGACAGTTGTTGGCAGGATGTATTAGAAAATGATCTGAAGTAAGATCAAATCAATGCTGTCAGTGACCTTTGCCACCTCGACATTATTAATCGTAGGTGGCACGATTCGATCCATTCAAGGGAGCTCCTCTTAAAGGGCTGCCCTTTATCCAGTCACAAAGAGTTAACGCTCATCCCTGATAACATCCTCGAGTCTATTCTTGCGCAGAAAGAGAGACTCGACAGACTGAAATCAGAAGCTGTCGCACTTTGAATTCACGAATCGTCATCGTTGTCGTTTATTCTTACGGAGAACAGTACCTTTTCGTAATAAATTCGCGCAATGGACTCACGCGTTTCGCACACTCGTCGCTCGCCAAACCAAATTGCATTTCGCCTTTCGCGTTCGATAGTGACCAGGGAAAAAAAGCAGAAGGGACGAGGAACGAAGGATAAAAGGAACTCGTATAACGCTTGAACTCGCGAATGCCGTTCTGCCTGCCTATTGTATCCTGGCTTGACGGGCCAAAGAATAATGCGGAGCCGTGATTTTCAGCGAGATAAAGGACTGTCTTGCTCGCCATTCAGGTCTGACAGAGGCAGAGAAGCACCATCACTAGACTGGAATCTCTTGAATTATTTCTCGCGAAGAAATAGACTGGAAATATCCACGGGAATGTCCAAAAATTCGCAGTGCAAGCGACGGGGCTGAGATTCTTTCTAGAAACTATCCTGAAATTGTGAAGCCATGTTTCCCTACTTCTTTGTAAAGTTTCTTCCCAATTTTCAGACACTTTTTAAAAAGAAAACGAAGATTTTCCGCTTATTCTACGATATTTTTAACACTAGAACTACCAGACCAGTCAAAATGATTGGTACACAATTTTTTCAAAAAATTCTCCAAGTTTATATAAGAGTCGTAGAATAAATATTCTACGTCTATATCAATAAACATAAATCACCCAATCGATTAAATTTTCCGCCGCTTGATTCCCCCTTTTTTAAAGTACTTATTTAATTTATTACAATATTTTGGATTTGACGCCGGTAGTTCTAGTGTTAAGCAACTTTAATATTTCCAAAGTAAACATATTAATTTTTAATCAAATGACAATTAATATTCATCAGGAAAATTTCATTTTATATTCTCACGAAAAGGTTGACATGTGGAAGATATTTGGTCGTATTCTCAGAGTTTTCTAATAGCAAGATGTCGAAGGTCGAGTTCTATCGCGAACACGAATTGTTTCGGAAACGAGTGACAGCGGAAATGGATGTAATTGCTTCAGGTTTCCGGTCGAATGCCATCAAGGTTGTTCTCATTTATGAACCCTCTGGCTGTGGAGATCTGGATGTCGATGTTGGGCGCTTACGTGATGGTCTCATTGACGATTTGGATAGTGGCAAGGTTTTCCCCATACGAGTGGGTCGAACCAACCCCCTGCCCCAGCTGCAAGTGTCCTCTGCAGGTATGCTCCCGTCGAGTGGTGCAAATCGAACTTAATCGTTACTATCTCCACTATTTGCTACGAGTTAATACAAAATGAAAAAAAAAAAAACAATTACACCTTGCACCGTTGAACATAATGACCTTATTAAGATATTATTATAATAATAATTGCATTGAAACATAGTGCTACGAAACGGTGTAATATTCCGGTGGAAAGGACGGTCGTTAACGAGTGAGAAACTTTTTTAATTAAAAATTCTTTGTCGAATTAAAACATTTCCCGGTGGCAGCCATCGATTCGGCAATTATGTCTGACATTAATTAACTGTTTTCGATAAGCTCGCACGGATAGGGTGGTGGGAAAGATGTCGAAATTTCAATGACTATCAATGGGGATGATAATTTCGAGAATATTGATAATAATGAAACTATGAAAGACGAGGGATGAGAAATTTGTTAGCGGTGATTATGGAAGGATAGCTTGTGTAATTGTTTTTGAAATTTTGCACCACTTGGCGGGGGTCACGATGTCATCAGGGTGGTCACGTCAGCGCCTTGGATCCTGACAGCGACGACATTCCCCTGCCGATAACGGTCAACGAGTTCACCCTGGCCAACAGCTTCTGGTTCATGGTCGGCACCCTCATGCAACAGGGCAGCGACCTCAACCCCAAGGTAAACGTGTCACCAGAGAGCAACCGGGTTTTGCGACATACCTTATTATCAACAAGTTCCTAAAGATCGGTGAAGCTCGTTGGATCACTGGAATAATCAGAAGTACCAACATTAATTGTTGTCGACAATTAAAACAATTATTTGATATAAAAAAAAGTCGAAGTAATTTAATATCCAATAATGATAATGTAAAATATGAAAACTCCACGACACCGGGAACGATAAACAAAGGGATCAGCATCATCCTCGGCTAAACAAACGCGATTAATTCCTACGGTTAGTCATAATTTCGGATACCATAAAAAGGAGGCTTCCACGAGTCGAGATAATAGAGGATTAACTCGCAAAATCATCCAAGTTTCATTGTTTTCCGATACGCGCCAGTCGAGCGTGAGCATAAATCAAGAAACGGATAAAACAGAGATCCAATTGATACCGGAAGTTCGAATGGGGCCCGAAAATCTCGCGATTTAAAGGCGAATAAAACTGTTAACCCCCGAGGGCGTCGCCAAGCTCGAAAAGGGGTTGTAACGAAATTACCAAGCTCTAAAGTAACTTGTACCTCGTAACGATATTATCTACTATAAAAGGGGGCCATTTAAAATGAGCTTGCGGAATTTCGGTGTGGTTATAAACCCAGTGAATGCAAGAGGGGCTGTTTGCCCCATACAAACACTGGCCCTCATAAACGCACACATACAATTACTTACGTGCTTAGACTGGCCTCGGTTACAACGTGGCGCAAAAAACCAGGTACGTTTTATTTGCGAAACAATTACGAGAACAACGAGAGACTTCTCTTCCTCCTTTTTTTTTGCGACTCTACCGTCTTCTTCCCTTGCTCTTCGCTCTTGTTCCTCTCTCTTTCCTTTTTTTTCTCTCTCACTCTGCTTTTTCCTTCCGTACACCTTTGCCCACTTTTCCCTCGTTTCCACGAAAATGAGTTTTCGTCGAGTTTAATCGTCACGAGGGTATACCGAGTGCATCGTTAAATGTCCTACTTGAATCTAACACACGTATAAAGGACTCCACGGAAAAATTAGCAACGATTGCACAATTGCAGAGGGCTCGGTAAGTCGAGATAAATCGAGGTTTCTTTGGCGACATTGAAAATCGAGTTTCGAGACCCCGATCCGTAAATGAAAGTGATTGAAGTAGAAAGTGGTTAAAATTAATTGTTACAAAATGTTTTAATATGATCTATAGCTCTTTTATAAATTTGTAGAAATTTTGGGGAAATGGGGAATCAATTGTTTTAACCCTCTATGGGCACCTGTAACATTAAGGTAACGCAAGATACATCTAAGTTTCTATTTGTCAAAGACAAATTTTTGATTTTGAAGAATATATAATTTAGCTCGTGAGAATTATGAAATTATTTAAAATAGTATTCTTATTGTTTTCTAATTGTGCTATCGTGAGACTGATATTCGAATGCCACAAAAATTTCTGTAGAGGGTTAACGTCTTTCAAGGGGTTGAAGTGAGGGTTGAAAGAAGTTCTCTGCCTAGGAGAAGTGAAAAATATTCTTACGACGTAGAGAGGATGCACGGATAGTAGAATTTTTGACGGAGCAACTTTTTAATTAGAGAGAAAGGAAGGAAAGTTTCCGGGAAACGGATGTTCCTAATCGTGAAATTTCTCTTTGAAGGACAGTTGCAAAGTACCTTGGTTGCATCGTTGAGTGAAGGTCACCTTTGACGACACACCCTGTATACTCGGAACGCGTGTCGTAAAAGTTTCTCCGTTCTCTGCCACGTGCGAGACGAGGGGAAGAAAAAAAGCACCGATGAAACCTTATCACTCGCGATACCAGCGGTCCATCTCGCATGAAATGAAAAATGTAACATCTCTCGCCTTTCAAACGAAACTACCGCAATTCTGTTAATTTTACGGCACCTTCTCGTCGATGAAGTAACTTTTATCCCGTGGAAATCGTGAAATCTCGACGTCGATGATACATTTCTGTCGGTGTTTCGATAAAGATAGGTGATACATCTTCCTGAAATTATAGATACCACAAAAAATGATAGAAATTCGTTCTATTAACTGTAACAGAGTTTTTTACGTCAAATATGAAAAGCTAGGTTTGCTTAATTTTTAGCAAAAAATTTTGAAACGATCCACTTTAAAGATCAATTACAATTCTGAAGATTTTAAAATCGAAATTCTGAAGGAAAACATTTGATTCGATTAAATATATTTCAATAATTATATGAAACTTTGGCGATAGAAAAATACGTTTGAATTATCAAGATGGAAGAGAAATTAAATTACTACAATATGCCATCAACGACTCGCAACTTGACTATGGTCGGGAGTTTCATTTTTCCAAGAATTTCCCGGTGATGGAGATGGTCCATCAAAAATACAAAGTGCAAAAATGTGACGAGAAAACGAGATCCAACGAGCTCCACCGTCAAACGAGACACGAGGTATAAACTGAGAACGCGTCTCAAGCACCATATGAGTACATCCTGACAGTTTGGCAGTAGAGACGATGAACACGTGAGAGCAAACCTACCTGTCAAAATATTCGCACAGGAAACTGCAAAACGTTCATGAGTTTCGCACAATATTGTTTCAGTTTGGAAGTTTGATGTGCTTACACTCATAGATTATCAATTGAATTAATATTGACAACATAAAATGACGAAAATTGACCGTTTGAGTCTCGGCGCGGCGCACAGTGGCAGAATATCGTGCAAATGTGCCGAGCAGCGCGATGGCGCTTCTTTATTTATTGAGTTAAAATACAGCGATTATTTTTTCACGGAAAATTTCAAAAATTCAATCTCGTTGCATGGAATTCAAACGGTTAATATTTGAAGCATTCAAG
The DNA here is from genome assembly GCA_910591515.1 of Cerceris rybyensis. NCBI lineage: Eukaryota > Metazoa > Arthropoda > Insecta > Hymenoptera > Crabronidae > Cerceris > Cerceris rybyensis. The sequence goes on along the minus strand of OU342793.1, from coordinate 24,542,807 downwards.
TTTGAACTATCGGTGTAACTGTCATGCAAAATAAAAAATATATGAGTCGTTTATTTTGAATGTGGTACAATTAATTTTCTTTTTTTAGATTAGCCAATTTTCTACACGATTTACGTACAGCTTTTATCTTGGATACTTATGGGTTTACCGGTTTAAATGATTTTGTATAATTATTGAAAAATTACCATTTTTCATTACGGTAAGATGAGTTATACCACTTTCAAAATAAATGGAACATATAAATGTGCAATTGGAGCGACGGTTTATTTGGAAGATATTTATCGTAGTATGATTTAAAAAAATTAAATTTTATTTTTATAAAGTGAATTTTCAATGTCTAAGTTTTATTTAATGCACCGATTGTACAAACTAGAGAGAACAAGAAGAATAATTGTTTCGTGAGAGCGCATGTCACCCCTGCATGCACATAGAAGCCAAGCACCTTATATTTTTTTTCGTCTTCGTCTCTGTCAGTAGTAACGCCGTGTCTTCCTACAATTTTTTTTTCCATTCATTCCGCGCATCCTCGAAGGACAATGGAGCGAAAATTAAAAAGACAGAAAGATGGAAGATAATGCAAACGCCTTCCACACAAATAGTCTCTCGAGAATTTTCCTCGCACCCTTTTGGTTTCCAACGACTTGAGAAACTTTGTTGCAGTGCGCTTAGAAAACTTTGTTTTAATGCAATTAACTTTTTTTTTCCTCGCATGAGTGTATTTTTCTCATCGCCATTATCTTTTTACATATTCTTTTCCGTGGCAAAAAAACATTATTTTTTTTAATCTATCAATCGTTAGAGAGTAATCTATGTGTCGCAATTATGTAGTCTAGTTTTTAGCTGCTACGTTAATTTTACATGTGTCCGCTTCAATTCACAAAAATGATCTCTGTCGAATGACTCTGCATGCAATTACATTTCTCATCCTGATTCGATTGGATCGTAATAAACGTAGTGAAAGAAAGTCTACACAGAATTAAATTATCAATAAAATAATTCAAATTAATGTCAGAATCATCGAGGAATTTTTCTCATAAGTTTCTTCCAACAGGGAATTTTTTACTTGAAACAAGCAACAATCAGGTGTTGTGAATTTACTGGACTTTCGAGTAATTGACGACACTCGTATAAAAATCTCGTCACTTTTAGGGATTTTCAGTAGTAAAAGCCAAAACATGTACGACATATGGTGCTACCCGGCTCTCTGGTGGCATGTATGTACATGCGGGGTTGTCGTTGCGATTTTACAAGATCTGTGACTGTATATCAGTACAGCCTTGACGAATCACCATCCATTTTTTACATACTTAACACGTTAACTGCCATAGGGGTCACCAATGGCTATTGATTTCGATGAAATTTCATTTAACTTTAAAATTACAATATTTATGAATTTTCCGAGATATTGAATATTTCACCATTGACCTTCAAATGATAAATATCTGCCAAATATCCATCAATCTGTATCTAAAAAGTTTCCATTTTACAAAGATATAAATTTATTAGAAAAACTTTCACTTTAGTACAAATGATAACACTTGCAAAATACCATTGGCATTCAACATATTAACACTAAAATTACCGGCGTCAAATATATTATATTTCAATATATTAAATAACTACTTCGGAAAAAGGGGAACCAAGAGGTGGAAAAGATAATCGTTTCGGTAATTTATGTTACATCAAACCAATGTAAAATATCTGCTCTATGACTCTCCTATAAACCTGGAGAATTATTTGAAAAAATTGGAAGCCAGTCATTTTGACTTGCTTGGTAATTCTAGTGTTAATCATACATAAATTCAAGTAACAAAATTTAAATAGTACCAGTGAAAGAACAAGATACACTTATCAGAAAAAATGTATTTAGTTTCTTCTACATTTATTGGAAGAAAAAAAAGTGTGTTTTTGCAACGAAGGAGGAAAAAAGAACTGAGAAGGCAGACAGCAATCAATACAAAACATGCATAAAACGTACACAAGCACAGGCAAACTAGCGCAAAAAGAATCTAAGCTCATGGGAGGTTTGCACGGCTCGCCGGAGCCGTTTTACGCTAAAAGCACGGATGTCCAAATGTACACACAATCAATTACGGATCCTTTCGCGGGAAAAAGCATGGAAACGCAGGAGAACTGCGTTTCCCTGTTGGTCAACTCGAGTGAAATTGTAGTTCGGAGCTCGTTCTCGGTGAGAAACGTCATTTCGTATTGCCAGGAGGTAGAAAGCTGAGCGGACACGAAATATTTATGGGTAACGGCAGCGGCAAGTTGGGACGTATAAAAAAATGAAAGAATAAACGTTCCTAACAATAAGTCTTTGCTTTTAAAAAATACACGAAAGTAAACGTCACTGGCAGAATGCGAATAAAGCGTTTCCGCGATTCAAACGGATGGAATTTTATCAAAAAGCGAGCAATTCCTTTGAAAATTTCCTGCGGTGAAAAAATGATGACGTTCGTGTATGTTTGTAGGTTGACATTTCCACGTTTGAACTTTACCTTGCAATCGCGTACGTTTCTATGGATTATTTCATATTAAGTTCATGGATTGCTATATCACATTGTAAATCGTTTTCTGCAAGGTAATATTGTTACAGGATTTCTGTATTATTCTGTGCATTCCTCGCCAACTTTAAAATGTAAAGTAGATTAACGTAATTAAAATTTAACGCTGGACATTTACAGAGAAGCGTATAAAAGTGCCGTCTAAAAAAATGTTACAATTGTTACGTTTAAAAGTGTTAATTTCCAGTATAATTTTTTTTGTTCTCTTTTACCAATTAATATCTTATGAAAAATAGATACTTATACTCGTCGTTTAAAAGCAACACTTTGAAGAATAATGAAATTCAATCCATCTGTGTCGGGATAATAAAAATCCATTAATTGATAGAAAAAGGTATTTTATCTGAAAGTATTTAAAATACCGAGAAGACTTAAGTGTTTCTTATCACCGAGGATTGATCATATTCTATTTCTCACCCCCTCGAATCGTGTAATCAAGAGAAAGGAATTGCTCGTAGCCACGATTCCTTGCCTCGAAGTAAGGAGAGTATCGATCGTCATTATCAGGCAACTAGCACGAGAATTGTCGGTGGAATCTGGTGGTTCTTCACGCTAATCATCATCTCGTCTTACACGGCGAATCTTGCGGCTTTTCTGACCGTCGAGAGAATGATAACGCCGATTGAGAACGCAGCTGATCTCGCGGAACAAACAGAAATCTCTTATGGGACTTTGGAAGGTGGAAGTACGATGACGTTTTTCAGAGTAAGTATGAAAATACTATGAAATAACTGGAAAATAGTTATAAAATAAGCATGTGATAAGTTGTAAATGATTATGAACTAGGTATGAATTAAGTATGAATTAAGCACACAGTTAATTGCAAAAACTATTTCTTTGTAAATCCATTTTACTTATTTCAAAATTTATTATGAACTAGGTATGAATTGAGTAGGAAATAATTATGAAGTAAATATGAAATAATCGTGAAATAATTACACTGTTAATTTGGAAATGAGGAAAATGGATTTAGATAGAAATGGTTGTTAAAGTTAACTGTGTAGATGTATCAAAATTTAAATATTAAGTCGGAAAATGTATTGGAAGAGTTTGTGAGTCGGGTCAGCGGTATGCAAAATATTCTAAATCCAAGTAAAAAGACTCAATAAAAATCTCGCGGAAAGCTTCATCGAATCGATTTTAACGAGTTTCAGGACAAATTTCACATCTGTGAAGCATGCAACTTGAAGCATTTTGGGAATTCTTCTTCTACTATTCCCAACTCCGAGTTGATAATAGGAGTACCGTCACAAAATGTACTTACAGCCAATGTAGTTACGTTTCGAGTACAAAAGAGACCAAAACAGAGTTAAAATTGAAAATTCCTTTTTCCTAAGAATCGAAATTTCACTGGAATTATATTTGATCTTTAAAGTAAAATAGAAATCCGTTCAAACTGAAAATTCCTTTGTTAAAAAATCCAAATTTAATATTCTTTGTGCCACGAACATTTTCTATTATACTCTTTAATTCCTAACAAAGAATTTTTTACATCGAAAAAATTGAAACCCCTCAAAAATCCCTTTGAATTGAAACAAACCATTCTTTTCTCGATGTTAAAAAATCATAGGACTCGAAAATCGGGATTTATCAAAAAATGTGGAGATTTATGGAATCAAGATCGCCTGCGGTGTTCGTGAAAAGCTACGAGGATGGGGTGAAGAGAGTTTTGGAAGGTGACTATGCCTTCCTGATGGAATCCACCATGCTCGATTACGCTGTTCAAAGGGATTGCAATCTCACGCAAATCGGTGGCCTGTTGGACAGCAAAGGCTATGGGATTGCCACTCCAAAGGGTAATTAAAAAACAACAAACAAATCTTTTTCCTCTCCTACAATTTAATTACAACTTACAAAATATTCTAAACGCACAGAAATTGAATTTATCTTGCAAATATTAATTTTTTTATCGTACAAGATCTATCGCTTAATAATCCATCTAATTTTATATCTGCGTGAAAATAGAGTAAAAGACACAATAAAAAATATATTAACAACATAAATGAATATTCCATTTAAAAAATACAAAAGATATAAATTCAATTGCCAACAAAAATTCAAAAATATTTCTATCACCTTTCGTTAAATTAGTAACTGTCAAATTAACAGACATAATGATCAAAATAAAAATCTCATCTACGTCTACACATCAGTTTTAAATCCACGTAGTCCAAAAAACTGCTAAAACTTCCGTAGGACCGTCACGAATCTCGTTTCGAGGAAGTAACAGCAGCACGAGCTCGGCAATTTTCTTAATTGGAGGAAGGTGTCCGCATTTTAATTTACCCCTCGCATGCTACCATACTTAATAACGAATCGCGGCGAGTGCAGCAATTATAATTCCCTCCATCGAGATGCGTCGAAAGCGCGAAAAGGTTCTTTTACCACTCGAGTCCTCGTCGTTTAGCTTTTAAAAGAAGCATCGCGTGAAGACTCTTTCGCTCGAGCGATCCGATATGAAAGATTTAAGAGGACGCGGCACTTTTTCGTTTTCCCATCTCGAAGGCTCCGTCGCGAGAAGATGGAAGAAAGAGGTCGTCTGTATAATCCGAAGTGGTGCCGTTCAGAAACGGAAATGTCAGGATCCTTGGGCAGTCTAACGAAGCCGTTTTATATGCAGGTTCACCCTGGAGGGACAAAATATCACTGGCCATTCTGGAGCTGCAAGAGAAGGGCGTAATACAGATTCTCTACGATAAGTGGTGGAAGAACACTGGAGACGTGTGCAACAGGGACGAGAAGAGCAAGGAGAGCAAAGCCAACGCCCTTGGAGTGGAAAATATCGGTGAGCTTGAGAAACTGTGTCCTTTTGCTTTTTCTTTTTACTCCATGGACTGGAATTTTCATTTGGGTTAGAGTGTAGACTCCTAACGAGGGCACTATCGTCGAACGGTGGGTGTTGAAGAGATCTAAGGGTGTTTTTTAAGTCCAAGGCAACTTTAGGGGGTGTTAAGTGTCCACAAGAATGAGCTGAATAGTTTGATTAACCCTTTGCACTCGAGAGTTGCCGCTATGATGTCACTTAACGTGTCTCGAATTCTATCTTTTTTATTTCCTGTACTATAAGATATTTGCAACCCAAAATCTTTTCGTAGATCCGACTCGCTCTGCGTTTTTCATATAAAATTATTTTAAAGTGCCTGGAAAACACTTGTCTAATAGAGCGAAAATTTTTTTGAATTGCTAGCAAATATGTGCTCGAGTGCAAAGGGTTAATAGTAGAAATAATCGAGCTCAAAAACAGATCTATTGTAACAGATTGTTCCTAAAATTATAATTACAAGATGTTTCGTAATTGGAAGTGAATTGGTTAAATGATAATTAATTGAAAGTCTAGATATCTCCTCAGAAGCTGCCAGTCTGTGGCAGGAGATTTAGCATTCTCGAGGTGTCCTAGGAATTTGCATGTTCCTCCAGGTTCAGTCAATAGGCAGTCAGGAACTGCCCGAGGGATAACAAGTCATGCAAATAAAAATTAAATTACGTTCTGACCAAAGCATATGGGGTAAAATATTAAATCACATGGATGAAACAGAAGTCAGTTCTCCGGATTCTGTGGTCACTCAATTTTGTATACTTGTATGAGAGAATCCATGAAGGGAGCTTCAGTGATGTTGAATCATCATGGATGTAGACGTCCACGTTGATATTATAATTTACAACTGACAATTACTCGTGTATAATGCCTTATTATTCCATTCTAATGTAAACAAAGCACAAACGCTGGTAATGTAGCAGTCTGAGTTTACACGACCAGCAAATAACAGTGGGAGTTTAGAGAAGACGGAATCTCCAGCTATTATTCTGCTAATAAGGCAGTCAAGCATGAGATAACATAAATTGAATCTCACATCTAGTGATACGTAAACAGAAGAGAAATCTTTATCACCATACTAATAATTAAAAAATAAAAAAGAATAATAAAGGAACAATTACTTAATTCTAGATGGCAGGGAAATTCAGTTCTTCGTTGTAATAATGAATGGTAAAATGAATTCTAATTACGTGGAAAGATTTAATACCATAATCATCCTGATTTACGAGTACGTAGAAAAAGTCACAAGAAAGAAAAAAAAAACGAGAGAACGACGATAGAGTTCGACGAACCTTTCCACTCAGCGTATCAAGAACTAACTTAATTTACCGACTTCTATCGAGCATGTCGGGTTACATAATGGTAAATGGATGAATTTCAGCCCGCTATAGAATTACGTAACGAAATATTTTCCAGCAAGTAGAGGTGGTTCAATTAATTCACGTGGGCTTCAACGCCAGCTCGTGATTAGAGTCGAGAGTTTCGTTCGTTAGAACGTAAAACAGTTAACTTAAGCCTCGTCTCGTTCTGCTCTCCTCGAAGCTAGAAAAGGGGTTGTCACAATTCTCAAACTTGGTCCCTCAAACGAACAATTGAATCGTTGCCAAATCGACTTCACCGAGGAGTGTGTGGATGTCAATTTGACGTTCGATGAAAAGGCACGAAGACTTCTTTCGATGCGCAAGTCTCTTCGATCGTTAAACCTTCGTTATTCCCGACTCTCAATGGTGTCTCGTAGAATTCTTTTCATCGAAGTGTCCATGTATAAATGCTCGTTATTTAAATCGACGTTACTTTCACGGTTTCTTTAAGATTTCTATCGAAGCTTGGCCTAGGAAAGGGATCAAGATGCAAATAACGCATTAGGAGTTGAAGACTCAGAAACGAGCTGGATTTGCACCATCGGAGTTAGTTCGTTATTTCATTGTACAACAGCAACGTTCAATAGAATGGAAGGGTGGGAGGAACGAACGTGAAAAGAGGAAGACGAAGAGGAGAAAGACAGAGCTTTCAAGCTCGAAGAAATCTCACGAAAAGTTCTCGGTGAATTTTTCTCCGGAGTCTTCGGGAAACCCTGACGGATTTTATGAAAGTCACAACAAGTTCTCCCTTTCCGTCTTTCAGCTACCCCTTGTTGTCTCCCTTCTTTCTCTCCTGTCTCAATGTTCTTTTATCTTTTTTTTATCTAACAGTCTCCGTTGCCACTTTCTCGTCTTTCTCTCTCTTTTTCTCTCTCTCTGATACAGTCTCCATCCCCTTTCTCGGTTTCCTCGGCTACCCCTGTAACTTAGGTAAGTACCCACTTTGCCGGCGGCACGAATGTACTTGGTGAGACAGGAAGAAGGACGAACGACTCTCGAGGTTGGAATCTCGCGAAATTTCAGACCGTCTTGCTAATCGCTCCTTTTCCTTCGATGTGTCGATTATTTGCGAGGCTCTGCTATTACAGAGAGCCACTTTAACTTTAAAAGGTGAGATTGAAATTAGTTGGAATCGCGCTTCTTTCTCGACTCGAGTGCTGGGAATTGAGAGACGGTTATTTAACGATCTATTTTTATTCCAATCATTTTTTTACTTTGAAAGTGCACATTATAAATTCTCTTTTTTTTTGCTGCAGTAATCTAGAAGAGGTCTCAAGAATTTATCTTCTGAATATTTAACAAATGAGGCTCTTTTTAGAAAGAAGATAATTCATAATTACATTATGAGTCAGAAATACTTAAATAAATTGGGATCCTTACTCAGATGAGATTTATCTTTCGATAAATGGAGTGTTTTATTTTGAAGGCATAAGTTGCATTGAAATTATTTATATCGAGTAAAATATAATTATTCACAATAACGAGTCAATGTTTTTGAACAAGTTAAGAGTCTGAAATAGTTAAATATACATTGTAATCCTTACTCAGATGAAATTTATTTTGTAATAAACAAGAATCGACTCATATTTGACTGTTCGATTGATCGAGGAATTATCCAGTGAAGCTGGTTTTTCAACATGAAAACGAGAACTTCCGTACCATTTCGAGGAAGAAATGAAGCATTTCGCGGAAGCTGTCGTCCAGGACGAAACTCGAGGATATCCTGAGTTCAGGAGGAACGTCGGAAGTTCCCGCAGGAGGAAGCTCGAATCATTCTGTAGGCGTGGAAAGTGGTCTCAGCTCAGAGTAGTTGTCCCTTCTCGTCTTACCGCGAATTAATTAGAACGGAAATATAGTCGCGTTCATGCGAGAAACTTTGGTCCTTCTTCCGGAGGACGTTCTCGTTGTCACTTAAATCACGGCGTGACGCGATTATGCAAATTCACTTGGCTGCAAAGTATATATATCCTCCGAAGTCATTTGTTCTCCTTCACTAAAAGGTCGCGTGAGGCCAGGCTAAATTTTCTTGACCTTTTTGGAGCTTTAGATCAAAGTGCAATTAACCCTTTAGGTCCCAATGGACGTTGTAAGTCCCAAAACACATTTAAACATCCTAGCAGAAAATTATGCGTTGCAAACTTAATACCCAGTGTAACATATATGTGCTGCACACCAAAAAGAAACCCTCTTTTTCAGTGGTTAACGAAAAATGAGGTTTCTAATTCATTTACGAATTAATTGCTTTATTAATTTAGAAGTTATACTCGCATTATTCTAAATTTTCAATAGCGCATTTAACAAGGTAGAGAAACAGATTGTAATGTTTACAGTGAAGAGATGTATTATCAACATATCTTTCCAACAAAATTAAAATTCAACTTTCTACTTTCATTAAGACTACTCGTTTCTCCAAATCGGCTTTGCCGAACGTACATTTACGTCGAGGATCGCGAACAATCCCTCCTAGTTGTATTCGAGTTAAAAAGCAAACCTTTTTTCCTCACGGTTTCGGGAAAGGCGATTGAGGTAAATAAAAAAAAAAAAGAAAAACGAGAAAAACCGGAAAAGACCCCACCGTTCGTGCACCCTCTCGTCGACGAGTAAATAAAAAGTTAGCTCAGCCAATTCAAAGGTAAGCAGTTACAATGAAAACTTGCTTTTCGCGCATATGCAGGATTTCGGAAAAGTTTTTACCCACCCAGGCTGACCCAGGCGAAGGAAAACAAAGTTCGCGAATCTCGTTTCGCCGGCATGAAAATGAGAACTCACCATAGCTCGCATAAATCCGGCTGCATTCGAGAATATGAAAGAGAGATTCACCGTGCTGCATAAAAATCGTGAAATTCTGATAAAACGGACAACCTGCGTACGGACAATTTAATTCTTCGTGGATGGAATAAAAGACACGAGAGGAATTTACGATTTTTTTCGGTGTATGTCAATTTCACGCTTTAAAATATAAATGCTACGTAGGAAATTTATAAAAAAAAATATGAAATTTCGAGGGTCAGACATTCTTTTATGATAGTACAAAAGCAAAAGTAGAAATATTCACTCCTCTTAGAATAACGTTGAATGGAAGTCAATCATTGCGCATAAACAAAGGGCATTCGGGACGACTAAGTTTTCATTTAGGGAAAAAATTTTTACCGCAACACACTTGCTTTAGAATTATCATTGTTATTAGATCGTTGCACGCATGCCTCTTTTCACCCACAGAAACGTAATGAAATTACAGAAAAGTATCTCTATTTCAGCATAAAAAGCAGAAGCTATTCGAAAACAAAGAAAAGTTCCTCTCGCACAAATTTTCAGCTCCATATAAAAGCGAGAATACCTTTTGAATCCTCTAATTTCCCCGTGTCATTGAAATTTCATAGTCCCGGCTAATTCATTGGAACAATACGAAGAAAAACGGCCACCATGAAACAAAAACACCCAACCCTCGAAATCAACCCCAGCCATTTTTCGTGACGGAGAATCATAAACCTGTAATAATTGAAAAAGTTCTCTGCCATTTCTTCCTCTCCCATCGTTTAATTGTACGAAAGCGCTTCTCGAATCTTTCATCCAGAGAGAATCTTTCACCCCTCTTCATCCCCCATACCGATGGTGTACCCTTCACGGCTACGTTAGATATCGCTCGCACGATTTCCCGACTCCAGATGGAAGTTTTTCTCCTCGTCGGCATCCGTCGACTTTTTTTCCTTCGGGCAAACTTTCGATTCACCGTGAAAGGCAAGAAAGAAACGATGGAGCTCGGAGAGAAAGGAGTAAAGACAGTGCGGCTTAGGAAGACAGAGAGAAATATCTGTGGAAATAAATCACGAAGGCCAGCACGATAGACGGAGGAGCTAGACGTGAGAATAGATAAATAGTTGGATAGACGAATGAAAAGATAGATAAAGAGTGAAAAGAAGTGAAAGAGAGAACTAAAGGAGAGACGAGTGAGACGACAGAGGAAGAAACAAAGATCAACGGGGATGATCCTTGACTGCCTACGGCAACGACTCTGAAGAGTGCTCCGAGGCCAAAGTCAGGAAAGATGCAGAGACTGCCAGAGGCGGTGAAATAATGAGCTTCCGGTTTGTCTCGTTTCAGGTGGTGTTTTCGTCGTGCTGCTCTGCGGCCTGGCATTAGCGATCCTCGTGGCGATCCTCGAGTTCTGCTGGAACTCCAAGAAAAACGCCCAATCGGACAGGGTAAGCGAACGAATTTTCCAGACGAGGACATTTAGTTCTCGTGCTTTTGCGCGAACGTGTTGCATGAGTGTACTTCCTTTGTGCGCAAAACCGTTTCAATTAATAGGAGTCTCTTTAAACGAATAATTAAGATTCTCTCCTAACGAGAAACTCATTGCGAAGTCTCATTTTCTCTTCGACATTTTACGAGCAATTCCAAATCACTTAAAATAGAAAATAAGATTCTCAAAGTTACAAAGTTACAATGAAAAGTGTAAAAGTCAGTATCATTTCTATCTCAACTCCAATCACTTCGATCCAGAAATATCTAACTCCAAAATACCACGCAGTCCCTTCTCAAAAGTTCAAAATCCAGAGCTGCTCACCTGTTGCGCAAACATCCCATCAATTCCAGTCAAAGAGGTCTCCCCGTAACACGGACAGGATCCACGAATTCGATCGTTCCCTTTGCAAATTTTCACCCCTACCTATCGACACCCTCTCCGTCCACCTTCAAGATGTCGAATAAATCTGTACTCCGATTCTTCTCCCCTCTTACAAATTCTCACCCCGTTCTACCCTCTTCCTCCACCTTCCAAATGTCAAGTAAATCTGTAACCCGATTGTTCTACCCTCAAATTCTCACCCCAACTTATCTACACCCTCTTCCTTCACCTTTGAGATGTCGAGTGAATCTGTACTCGTATAAATTGTAAAAAAATCTCAAAGGAAAGCGGCTTTGCGCAACAAGAGGAGCCGCATGCGTACGTGCTCGTTGTACGATCGTATTGTGTATCGTCTTTTGGTATTGTTGTTGCGCCTCTCGCCATTCGACGCATCCGACGACGCATTCACGCCGGCCGTGCTTGTGGCCACTATGGAAAACGCAAAAAAAAAATCTACGGGGAAAATGGTGACCGATCGATCGGACAGTCCCTGTGCGCCGAGATGGCCTCGGAATTGCGGTTCGCCGTGCGCTGCGGCTCGCGACAGAGGCCGGCCGCGAAGGCGCGCAATTCCGGCGCTGCGGTGCCGTGTGGTCGTTGCAGCCCTCGTTCGACAAGAAGAAGAACGCGATATTGCTCGACCGGACACGAGGAAACCACCTACATACCGAGCATCGAAATACCGCGACTAAATGGTGTAAGTCCTGTCCCTCACGATGGGCTAACGACACGTTGGATCCTCCTCTTAGATACGCGGACATTGATAGTTACCGATTTCTAGAACATCGTGTTCTCCATTCGAGGATACGTGTTGCTGTTGAGCTGGAAATTGATGGAGGAACAGAGAAAATAATACTAGCTATCTTGAAATTAGTTCTTTATTTATCGTATCAGTAATTTTACAGTTATTGATTGGTGTGTCGGAAAGTTCTGGATGTTTTTTTGTTAAATTTTTGAGTGAAAAATGGCAGCGTCGAGATTGGTCCAATTTTTTGTGCCAAATTTAACGGTGAAAGCGTCAAAATGACTAGTTTCTACTTTTTTTCAAGGAATTTTTGAAAATTGTTGAGGAGTTGTGCGGCAAATATTCTCTTTCAGCCTTTAAAGCAACAATGACTTAACTATCGTTTCTGACATCTCTTCATTTTTTTGTTGCCAAAGTACTTGTTTAGTATAAGTAGTATAACTGCACTATTATCCTTTAATTAAAAAACGGACGGACTTTCGACAGATCTAGTTCGTAATTGTAAGTTGCGCACATCAAACGATATATTTTATATCGAATTTTAATTAAAGCCTCGAACGAATACGATACAATTTCGCCTCCATAATATCCCTCGACAGAATCTCTATTTAAATACCCAGACAATTAAGCAGATTGCAAACACGAAACTCGTGTCCAACAAAAGCAATTACATAAAACTGAACGAACGTACAAGTTAATACATCGAATGTTACATCAAATATACATCGTGAATAATACCGGCAATTAAATTCAAATGACAATTCCAAAGGATGAAATTCTCATTCATGAAATTTCGATCGGCACTCGCGATAATTTCGATTTCTCGATGGCCGAGCATAATTTCACTCGCAATTGGATCCTTATCTTGCCGACCTGAAATCCTGTGCACGAACCGGAAGACGTAAAGGATCTCCGAAGGATCTTCGAGGAGAAACCAGCGTTGGTCGTGGAGCTATGCTCGTTTCACGGTAATTCAATTTCGACGATATCGGAACGAATTCAAGGGACGTCATTCCGGTTTCCCTATTTACCAGCGACATTTTCCGCGAGGAATACGGTTACGTAGGAACAATCGGCATAATCTGTGAGCTATATGAGAGACTCGCATTACCGTGATCGAAGCACAGACTCCAATGAGCCCGATGCATTTTACGCGCGACAGGTGAAAGTCGATAAAAGGATGTCCTTAGAGGATAATCGGAATCCGACGATGAGAAAGGGAGTATGTTGCAAATGCAATGGCTTCTGCGGTGAGCTCCTTTTTCACTATTTTGTGTACACCTCGTATTTTGTGTCTATTGGTAATCTTTTCAAGGAAATCTCGTTGTACGTGGATTAAATAGATGGAAATTTGTTGCGGGATAAAACGTCAAGGTGATTGGTGTGTGCCGATAATTTCGACGAGGTTGGACAAGGGAAATTAATTGGGGAAAAAAATATGGATTGTTTTGCACTAGAAGTACCAACGTTAGGTCTATCACTATTTAAATATAGTGAATTAACACTTTATTGACCGGTAGACTATTAATAGGATTTTTAGAACTTTTGGACTTTTAATTTATTAATCGATTGCCATGGAAATTATTAAATTGTTATTTGTAATTGCGGTTTACTGTGCTAAGGACAAGAATTTGTAATTTTCGAAGAGATATCGGCATCGGGGAAGTATTTGTGGCCAAGTGACCAGTCAGAAGTGGATAGGATGTTAAAAAAATACCGGAAGGTAAAGTGTTAATATTTTAAAAGTGAAAAAATCAAGTGGTTGAAGAAATGATCTATTAAGTGACTTAGGTTTGACAAGATAGAGGTGAAATATAACCCCTCTTTGGGAGAATATTCATTGTAAATTAGGGAGCAGTTATATTACGGTGGTATTTCTAGTGTTAATATCATTCTTTAAATACGCGTTGAATGTTCGATGATGCAAAATGTAGTCGTTAATGTCTTTTTCAATTGATTAAATGTGGAATCTCAATTAGAACGGGTTTTAGAGTATTTCGAGATGGAATAAAAATAACGAAACGGCAGTACCAATTATCAGAACGTTTACCTTAAATATCCGATGCAACAAGACCATATTGTGCGAGCTGTTTTGTATATATACACACAAAAAACATAGCTCCATGAGTATTGCATTTTGGCACGGAGAATATCTTGCTATTAGCAAATTGTCGATCGCCAATATTTACAGGCGCTGCAAAGTTTAATCGTTCACGCTTACACTCGCAGTATACAAATTATCACCTGTACATATTTATATATTCAGTTGCATGCTTCAAATATTTACGGTGTACGACGACGTCACTTAAAACTCGTCGTCGAATCGCGTCGATTTTTCCATACCGCTCAAAATAATTTCTTCGTGTTTGGCTCAAAATACCAATTTTCTCTTCGAAACGACTCTAATTTTCTCCCTCGGAGGATCGTTCTTTTTGAACGATTCGATCGAAACAATCGCAACATCGGAAACAAAAAAAAGTGATATATATTCAATGTTTCGTTTCGTTATTCGTTCTATCGTTGTTCTAAGTAACTCGTAAAATTTTATTTCGATCGACACTCCACGGAGAAATCGGTTGTCGTTACAAGCATCGGCAAATATCGGTTTTGCGAGTTACATCGCGAGAGAATAGAGCGTTCGTTAAACAAGATCCGAGAGAAAAAAGGGGGACGGTCTCTCGAGTTGGAACGATTCGACATCCTCGAAACTCCAGCGTGAATGGTGCTCCTGATGGTGGCGGAAGTGATTTTTCCAGACTGCGTTCGGATTTTCGAATCCTGTTGGTCTGCATGGGGTTGCAAAGTCGATGGGAATATCCCTCGACTCGTAGATGGAGGAAATTTGGTATCGTTGCCGGTGTTATTCGAACGTGCAACGCTTGAAACCGTTCGAATTTTGTCGACTCGATGTCGTATCACATGGTCGTTTAAAAAATTGTTTCTATTTTAACAACGATATCTTATGTTAAATTAAATTAACAGCTGTAATGAAACACCATGATAAATCTTATTTGTCAGCACTTGTAAATGTTCTCTTTCCACTTTTCAATCGATTCGAAAATAGAATTCCTTTGAAAAACGACACTCAGAGTTAAAATTTTTGATGGTTTTCAAATTTAAATTCATTATCCACGATTCTAATCTGTCAAACTTTTATTAACATCTCAGGAGCAAGGAAGAGAGGAGTCTAAAAAAATTGTAAAAGATCTAGTCGCAGGTAGATGTTAATAAGATTTACTTAGCTGTCTAAGAGACTCATAATTGCGCCGATTTATTGCGCAAATTAAAAGTGAGATCGATTAGTAAGATTTAGCAGCGTTTCCATGGCATCGAGGATGCAGCTGGTCATCATAGAAACCACGTAAAACGTGGACGTGAGCTCTGAAGCAAATTCCTGTGGGACAGGAGCGATAACGCGACGTTCCTCTTCGTTTCTCTTTGATTCTCTCCGTTTCTACTCCGCCCTTCCTCTCATGGCGTGTGTTACCCTCGCTTCGGCCACCCTCGGTTAAAGTTTAATTACAATTCAGCCGAGTTAGGATTAGCGACTCAATCGAATTTCATCGGTGCATTCATCCCCAAACTACGCTCGAATCGGATTTCCGGTCTTCGGTTCGACTTAATTGACGACAAAAAGGGGTAGAAACGTGGAAAGAGAATCCACGTTGGTCTCGCTGGACACTGGAGGGGCTGATATATCGATTTTGTTTATTTTTTGCAAGAATATATCGAATCAGTGTCAAAAAAACTTTATCCGATTTCAATTAGTCGATACTTTATTGAATATTGAGAGGTAATCATTTATTTCGCGATCGAGAAGCACTTTTTTTAGCAGAAGTTCTGGCTTCAAGTATTAAAAATCAATTCCCGAATGTTGATCTTTTTCTACATACATTATTTATTCCGTTTCACTGTGCATTCGTGGAATTTTGTTCAGACGGCAGAGATTTTCGGTTTTAATTACCGAAGCAACTTCATCGTTAATCAGTTCTTCAAATAGGATTTCGAGTGATTTTTTATCGTTACGCATTTGATGAGAATTTCGCAAATTTTCTGTGTTTATGTACTTGCGAAATTTCCGCTTGGCAGAGGTCGAAAAAACAACAGCTAGCACAAAAGCACATTGTTAAATCGTTCGGCTTAAATGCCATGGCGTTTCATAGGCGTGTTTTTGTGCACGACAATTCAAAATTGGCACGATGATGAAAAAAAAAGTGGCTCGTACGCTTCATTTTGCGTGCGCTCCATTCCGTCCAACACCGTCGAGGGTTGTTGCTTCGCGCCGTTGCTTCTTTTGTTCCTTTCGAACGAGATGCTTCCCGTTCTTTTTTTATTCCTTTCTCTCTTCTTTTTTTTGTAGGTTATAAGCGACATCTGTCCTTTTTCTGCTGGTCGACACGTTTGGTAAAAAATCCTCTTCCGTGTGGGATCGATCGGTCGAACTTTATCGGAAATTCAATCCCTCCGCGAGTATACATATTTTCATCCGAAATAAGTTTTTTGCCGAGATTCGCACAGCTGGCCACTCTGTCTATCGATATATTCCGAATTTACGGGAATTACTTTGCATCTGCATAGAAAAAATCCAATCGAAACGAAACCAACGTAAAGTCTAAAGCCTTGCGTAGCGTCGAGCGAAAAGAGGGTTAAAATTTAATCGATATCTTCCAGGAACAAGATCAAATATTTAGCAACTGATATTAACGTTATAAAAGTAGATTCAAATCTTTTGTTAAACTAGAAGCATAGTTGGATCGTAAGACAGTCTTTTCAAACAACCCCTATTAAATCTTTACTCCATTTCAAGTACTCCAGAAACTTACCCTTCATAGCATTCCAAGTCATCGCTTAAAAATTAGAATTCATATCGAACGTAAATTCCAAGCATATTTTAATCATATTCACATTCAAGCAAAGAAATGCTCTGATTTCTAACAAATTCAATTTCATCCCCTCACCAGTACCTCGGTATAAAAGGAAGTAACGATAAGAAAGAGCTTTCGCGTGCACATGATAAAGTAACCTGCCCTAAAAATGAACTTACCCACACGACTGTAGTCTAACTCCTTTACGAGCTCTTAAAAAGTTCCAAGGAGTTTAAACGAGCCGTAAGAAGTTTTAATAAGTTGCCCTTCCTTGAGGAAGATCGCAGGGGTCGGTGTTCGCCGTGATTCGCCCCGATCCAGCTAACACGTGTGTTTGGTTCTATCAGCAGGAGGGTGGTGCGTTGTCGATGACGGAGATGAAGAAATCATTGAGCTTCGATCAAGTAGCAGCGGCCCGTGGAGGGAACACCTAGCACAGGCCTCATCCTCATCTTCATCCTCAGCAGCCGCAACAGCAGCAGCAACAACAACAACCACAGCCACCGTGCAAAGTCACGCCCACGCACACGCGTCACACACACTGCCACTCACATTCACACAGCCACAGTCACAGTCACAGTCATACGCACAAGCACCAACCACCCCCACTGAGGCAGAGACGGGGTTCTTCAAGCATCGCCTTGGGTCAAGGTCAGTGAAGTCTTGGAAACAATTGTACTCTTAACGTTAATCTAGAACAGGGGTGGAAAACCCAAATGATCTTGCAGGCCACTTTGGAAATGCATCATAACTCCAAGGGCCGCATATAAAATTATATATCCCTATAAATTAGATTCAGACTCACTATAGGCACTTTTTCAGAGTGAAAAATTGAAATATAATGAGTTATTATTATTGTGTTTACTATTACTCTTACATATAAACATAAATTATATAATAATAATGATACTGATGATAATCTCGCGGTACGGAAAAATGTTCAAAGCGGGCCGCGGGTTGGCCACCCCTGATCTAGAGGGTAGTTGTGGGGTCAATTAAAAATATCTGTCTTCCTAATTTTTTAGTACTTAACACTAGGTCTACGGTCGCTACATTTGGTTGGGTTAACACTAGAATTATCGGCTTTTAATCTATTATATTTCAATATATTAAATAAATACTGTGGAAAAAGATAAATCAATAGATGGAAAAGATTATCATATTAGTAACCTGTATTTTGTAAGTTCAACGTAGACTATTTGCTTAATGACTGCCCCATAAACTTGAAGGAGTTTTAGAAAAATTTGGAAACGGGTCATTTTGACTTACCTTGGAGTACCTTGAAGTACTTTTGGAGTACATTGCAAAAAGATGGATCAAGGAGCAAAAAATATGATTAATTACGAAATTTGTATATTTTAAGATACACTTGAAATGTGTACTGTATTACTTCTCTATGAATTTGAGAAGGATTTTAAAAAAAGGGGGAACCCGTCAATTTTATGGCTGTTGTAGATCTAGTGTTAATGAGTTGGAAAAATTTGTCAAAAATTTTCAAAGTTAATGGGGTTTGTAGTATTGAATGTTTTTTCTGTTGGATCTGCGTCTATGATTTAAAATTTAAGGGTGACATGGAGGCATATGCCATGATGGTGATTTGAATTCCAGACCTAACCCATGCTTCTATCTTTCTCGTAAAACAATAGAATTAACCCTTTCGCTGGTACGAGCGTGGATAGAATGCTTCGCGGAATTTAAGTGCCACCGCAAAATTCTGGGATTTCCATGGCGCGTTCACAAAAAAGCCTTTGTGTCTCCCTTTTCGGTGGGTACGCGCGAGAAAGCCCTCGGATCTCGTAGAGGCACTTATGCATCCCCTTCAAAGTGCGTTCATCGTTCTCTGCATTACACACTCGCTCCACTAAAATCGTCGCTTCTGTTTTACGAGCGCGTTCATCTGCGCTTGCTGTTTCACCGACGTCTCTCCGAGTTCGCACGATCCTCCACTGCAAATTGCCTCCCTTCGAATTCCATTCTCTATCGTCTTCCTCAATGAGTCAAAGAGAATTTCGCATAATCTTCGAAAAATCGTTTCAAATATGCCTAAAACTTATGGAGAATCGTGCTTACACTAAAAAATCCACCACTTTATTCTCCTTTCCACATTTACTAAAATAAGTATTTTATATTTATTCTCCTTTCTCATTAATCCATCTCAATTGAAAAACCAGTCTCATAATTCACCCAAATCCCACAAATCTCCCTTTAACCCTTTGCACTCCGAGCAATATGTATTATGAGCTACCAACACTTACTAAAATAACTAATTTATATTTATTTTCTTTTATCATTAATCCATCCCAATTGAAAAACCAGTCACACAATTCACCCAAATCCCAAAAATCTCCCTTTAACCCTTTGCACTCCAAGTAATATTTATTATGAGATACCAACTACTTCAGAACTAATTGCAAAGAGCAAAAGCACATCTCTGAAAAGTTGAAAATCTTGCTTTCCCATTAAAAAAGAAACCTAAACTTTTGTAATTTATATTTTACAATACAAAAAATATGAAATCATATCTTATTTGACTAGTAACGAAATTATCAGTTTCTATTCCAATGTCATCCCTACGACTACAACAGAGTGCAAAGGGTTAACCAAGAATCATCCAAAACCACCCTCCAATTCCAAGAAACGATTTCAAACCACTAGAAATCATCGAGCCATGATATCAGTTAAAGCCAGTAAGTCATCAAGAGCGAAACGTCAAACTATTCCACAGGAGGTGACCACCCTGAGAGCATTCTCTGGAGATTCGACTGCGACCTGGCTGGTGAGCCGGACGTAGTGATTTCCCCGCCGCCACCCCCACCGCCTCCACCCTCGGCGGCGGTATCGAGGACCACGACCCTTTGACCAATACTCGAAGAGGTGCCGACAGGTGTGCCCGTCCAGAAGGAGTTGCCCACACAGGCCTCCGTGGTCATCAACGTGGTCGACCAGAAGGAGACGTGCTTATAGCACATATAGTCGCCGCGACAGGTTGGGAGACCACAGGTAACTTCATCCTGCACCGACGGCGACGGAGGATCATCGATCGAGCGTAGATCCATGACGTGGAGGACGTCATCGAAGCACGGGTAGTTTACCGGGGTATTTTGAGGGTGAACTGTTCAATGGAGGTAGAAAATTTGTGCTGTGCCAAATGTGTGGTCCAATTGTACATGAAAGATGGGAAACTTTGAACAATTTGAAAAGATTCTTCACACGGATTGTGAAAGATTTGTGGAAGAATTAAGGAAGAATGGCGACGGTGCTGTTTGAAGGGTGGAGATTGAATCATCGAGGATGGAATAATGTATTTGATTGTTCTTTTTGAGTGAAGATTCTAAGAGGATTAATCGATTGCAGGACGATCGGTGTTGGGATGAATGATTACGGTTGATGAGAAATCTGTGTACCGATCTTCCTGAGGATTGATGAAGATGGAGGATTTCCTAGGGGGAGGAATTTTGAGGCGAAGAAGATAGAAAGAAGAGAGAAGAATCGAAAATTTGAAGTTACACATATCGAAATGGATTGAAGGTGACTCGGTGATTCTATGGTGAATCGTTTCGAAAGAATCGCTGGAGAGAAGAAGTCCAGATCTGTTCAGAAACGAATTATTTAGAGAGAATAATTCGACATGGCGATACAAAAGTCGACGTTTACGATTCACGTCGAATTGGAGCATTTGCGGTACCGTTTCCCGCAAAACTTTGGCCTAGTTTGCAGAATTCGAGGATTGGCTGGAACATGTGCGAGAAGGAGCTCGTATTTGCAATGAAGATATGAAATTAATGAGAATTAGGTGGTATTATTCAACGAGGATGAAAACAGAGAAGATCAAGGATCGTAGGACGATTTGACACGGACCAAACTCATAGTGATCACTGCCAAAAAGTTATTCTAATATAGTCAAAACGGTCTAATACGATCTCGACCAATTAATTAACATCCAATAACCTTCGAAGATTAACGAATAACATTAACATCCGGCGAAAACAACGGCCTAAAACAATGTGAAGAAATTTCTCGACATTTTCTGCGCCAGGACGAAGAATCGTGAAATCGATGACGATGGAAACGGATTTCGAAATTCGAACGAATTCGAAACGGATGGTTTTCAACGAACGACAAGAATGATTGCACCGTTGTGCAAATAAAATCGCATATTCCGATTGTTGGTACTTGCTTGTGTGCGCTTATTCGCGAGGCAACCCCTTCGGTAGATGTATCGGTGCTAATTTTGCTCGGATTGGTGCACTTCTGTCGGCATCATACAAATTGTAAAAATAGGTTTAAAATTTCAAAGACACTGTATGCATTCTGTACCTTTTTTTTTCCTTTCTGATTTTTTTTTTAACGAAGGTAAGAAAGGAGAAACTTCTGGGAGACAATTATGAACTCTTAAGTGTGTGAGAGGTATGTTTAGACGTGTATAGAGGTGTGTAATTACGATATCATAAATTAATGATCGCGCTGTTTCGTGGAGGAGATTAGATAGACTTTTTATCGATATATCGAAATCGATGGGCCAATCGAGGCCTAGAGGTAATCGTGTTGCCGTTAACTCGACCAAGAGGAACGATTGAGTTTCTGTGAGAAGTAAGGTTGATTCATAATTATTACCCGTTGATGTTTCCATGATTTTAGCAATTATCGTTACCTTGAGATGTGATTTCGAGGAGGTTGACAAATTTTTCGCGAATTATTGAGAATAATGAATAAAGGTGATTTGTTAAAAATAATTAAACGTTACTTTGTAGCAAGACGGATTAATGAATGTTACAATACGTGTTTTTACGATGGTATTAATAACAATTTTCAAGGGAACTTTATTTCTTCCAGACAACTGTGATCGTTATTTCTCAAGAATACAAATTTTGAGAAACAGATAAAGCTTACACCTCGCGTTGCAATTTTACTGTTTACATGCATAGTTAAATTTTTGTTTTATCAAATTTTTTTATTAATTCACTTGTAATTATCGAGACGTGAGAATAATTATCGACACGAGGTGTGAACGTATCGAAAGATAATGTCTCATTAAACCCTCGTAATTATCCCGTTACAGCCACCTTTAAAATTTCATATTTTCCATTCAGAATTTCAAAAGTAATTAAGCCTGTGTTGAAATTTATTTTCTAAAACAGAAATGTCTGTTAGAACGATTACTGTTCGTTCAATCGATAGATTCTTGCCGCTTCGTCATTCAATACGTCAGAGAGAATATCATTGGAATAAATTCGAATGTGATGTTATGCGTTACGAATAATACGTTGCATCGACACCAATTAATATTGAAACGAGCACCGTAGCACGTATTTAATTGACGGCATATGATCGAATATTTCAAACACCGTTCGACCATTCGTCACCGTTACTAAATTGATATATTTTATCCCTTTCGTATCTGCACATTTATCAATACAAAACCATGTCGTTTCTGTTTCTCATTCAATTCAATTTCCCACTAAATCTATCCAACTGAACCAATTCTTCGAAACCACGAACTTTAATGAACCCCTTGCACTTTAAATTTTCAACAAAATATTAAATTTCCCTGAAAAAAATGTGTAAAATTGAAAACAATGTTCACTAACGTTTATTCAATGATTTTTTATTTATCAGTGTTCTATAACTTAAACTATACTTTATTATATTTATATTGGTGTTGGGTGTAAAATTGAAAACAACGTTCGCTAATATTTATACTATCATTTTTTTATTTAATCAGTGTTCTACAACTTAAACTATACTTTCTTATATTCTTTATTTTTCTACCCCCATTAAATTTTGATGTTTCAATCAGATTAACTAATTATTCCTGGGAAATAGAAAGTGCAAGGGGTTGAAGGAGTAACAATGGCATGTCAGTTTACCATTTCAGGATAAAAATGGTCCTCCAATTCAACGGCGATCTTGTATCTTTGTATGATATACATGTTTGTACACCTGTAACCGGTCGTTCGGAGGGTGATATTTATAAAAAACAAAAAAACACTTTAAACGTTACAGCGTCTGTATAAATGTATGTATATGTATACGCGGGACATATGTGTACATACATACGCGCACGTACACAACGTTAAAATTAGACCCACGCCATAGTTAAGAGTGCGTAGAAGGCGTGCAAGAGACCTAGTCATATTTTGACACGATCGACAACAACTTTAATATACATATATAAATATATATATATGAATAACGATAGCGATATATTGTCGTCTGTACAGCGAGCGTTTTTTTCACTAAGATTACGAGGAAGAACGAAAAGAAGGTTTAATTAGTGATGGGCTGACGATCGCATTGAATTTCTGCAAATAGAGAACGAAAGTTTCGAACCTCTTGCAGTATTTGAAATTTTGAGAACTCAGTTTGCAATTCTTCATATGTTAAAATATTTTAGAAATATTCTACGGTCATTTTATTAGCATCTTCCCTTTAACCCTTTGGCCTACGATTTATGACTCAGCGTGCAATGATTCAAAATAAAATTCCTAAAATCAAACATTCTCACTGATTTCTGATACTTCGTATAACTGAAAGTAACTTTTAAGAGAATCTGAAAGATTTTGAAAGACTTCAAAATTTCCTATTTCATTCTCCTCGACGAGAGTGTCACACGTTGTTGTAGGCAAAGGGGTTAATATCGAACACAATTAAATGTGATATAGAAAAGGATCGTAATTTTCACGACTGAATTACTTGGAAACGTGCTGAGGGACAAATTAAAATGCCCATCACTAGATATAATGCCCTATCGCGTTTGTTCGAACACACAAACACCACCACACACATCCACACATTGACCCACAGAATTTTTACTTCAACACAAAACGCGGCACACGTCGAAACGACGTATGTCCACGTTATATATGTATACAAGAGGCGCTGTTTGTTAAAAAGAGAACAAATCGTTCAGCGGATTTATCGAGACGTTATTTAGACGAATTCAGACGAAGACAAAGGGGTTGGAAGGGCGATGGGGGTGAGAAAGGGGATTATTTTACGCGTGTGTTTGTTTGTACGTGTGTACGTGTGCAGATTGAGAAAGGATTTTGTCAAGGACGAACGAAAGGGAAGAGAAAAAGGAGGAAAGTGATGGAGCAATCCGTCGAAAGTGTGATCACGATGCTTTTTGATGTTCGACACGTTTATCCGCCGCGAGATCGCATTTTGGAGAACAATAAAACGGAGAAATACGATGAGAAAAAGTTGAAAGAACTTCATTTATCAGTGTCAAAGTTCAGATGCGCCATTATCTTCATTGTGGTATCCTTGAATTCGTTACTTACAGATAATTAAAAGAAAGAATGCACGAGGATTATTCTAATTAGAGGGTTGGAAACTCGGACTTAAGAATTAGCGGGACCGACTTCAGATCCTCTCATAAATACTAAAAAATACTTTCCAAGAAATATAAAATACATTTTTTTTTATGAGACATCTACTGTCTCAAAATGATGAATTATTTAAAATAAGATCCTCACTTGATGCAGTAAATTAAAAGAAGAAATCGAGAGATAGATCAAATTTGCACGGTCATTAAAATTCACAAAAATTAGCCCTTCTAGAACATGTTCTAAGGGCTAACGAAAAGGGATACTTCATCCGTGGAAAATAGTTGGTGACCCATTTCTCTTCCGTTTTCCGTAATTTCTCACCATTTCTTCCAGCGCTGTTAATTTTTGCTCGGGTTGATCCGAATTCGATTGTACTTGGCGATAGTGGGACGTAAATCGCAAACCGGGTGAAATAGACTTGAGTTGGAATCGAGGGAGGATTTAAATGGGCCATTTGAATTCGCCGCGATCGCGTGTTTCCACGGTGTGCGGATAAACGTGGCGCGTTTGCGAGAGAAATTTCGAAGAAAAATCGAAGGTATTTCGCTACGGAATGCTAGAAACGAGAAACGTCTGGATGTCTTCAGTCACATCGAAAATAAAACGTTTTGAACGTCAACCATTGGTCGTTTTATATCGTGCGAACCATCGGGTGGCACGACTCGATGAAAATACTGTTCGAAAGTTCAGGGGCTACCTTTCGCGCTAATACACTACTGTGTGTGCCACTATTCAATAAATAAATTTTATTTACTTAATCAAGCTGAATATTCCTGCACTAACGGCGACAATTCGAACGAGAAATCGACATTTTCGAGGTATATCTGTCTCATTAATTAATTCACACGGAAAACGTTCTATTTGCATCGTATTATTAAAATTCCAAAGCTTTATTATTCCTTCATTCGATATTCTTCCGTTTATTTTACCATACAGCATCAATTCACTGCAATTGTCCGATTGAAATGACTTTCAAACGAATATTAAAGTACATCTCTTTTATCATTCATCCCAATTCAAGGCTCGAGCTAAAACAATTTTAAATTAATAAGCAAAATTATTTATTAATGAAATATGTTTACTCCCTCATTATCCTTGACATTTTTTACAGTTCATATCCTTTCGACTTCTACTTTACAGCCACAGTTTGCAGCAAACCGCTGAATCATTCAGGTAAGACAAAAACGTAAAACCACCCCTGGTAACACTGTAGGGGTGTTCGATCGGAAACTATAGCGTTAACTATAGCAACGATGAAGGAGGGTGGGTACCTTCGTGAAAGGATGACAAGTCAATGCGACGCTTCATCAATCACGACGCTAATTCCTCGATACATATTCAGAATGGACGTCGTTGTTCCTTCGCCTTTACCCGGCATTATTTCGTTCATGGCTGACTGCGGCTGCCATTACATCATTTATGCAAATCTCATTTCCCACTCGGACCTTTCGACACCATCTCTCTTCTTGTCCTGTCTTCCACTTCCTTTCTTCTTCTATCTTTACGTCTCTCTTATTCGCACTTCGTCCATCTTCTCCCTTTTCCCTAATGGTTCGCAAGTCGATTTTAGCATCCCTTTCGCACAGGTATTTCCGTTACCGTCATCGGGAGGTAAGAATAAATGGAACGTTTTAAGTATTCACGAGAGGAGAAGATTTCAAGAAACTTCCAGCAAATTGATGGTACCCCCTTTTTTTCTCTCTCAGTTCTTCTTCGTGAAAAGTGATTTAATTCCTGAGAGGCGGTATATCTCATTCTGGGTTGCTATTAAGATTTCAGATGCAAAATCGCGCGCTCTGTTTCAGCACGCTGAGTATACATATATAGTAAAACGTTGTCGGGTCGTGAGAATTATAAAAAGACAATCTACTTTTTATTCCGTGATAGAAACTTCTGAGGAAGCAGATCGAAAAGTTTATCAATAGTTTCCCATCGTGTAATAATTCAAAATTAATTCCTGAAATCAAAAATTCTCATTGATTTCTGATATTTCGTATAACTGAGAGTGTATTAATGTTAATGTTAATAGTATAGAAATAATGGGACCGTTTTGCGACCGGCTCATATTTTTAATTTAATAGATTTCAAAGAGTTCAAAATTTCTTATTCCATTTTTCGCAATACGAGTGTGCTATCGATAGACAATTCTATTTTCTGAAATCTTCGCATGGATTATTTATCGAGAATATTTTTATCTCTTTTGGACTAGTTGTTTTATAATTATATTAGGTTAACTGAAAAATATTTTGATCCCAACCGAGATTTAATTTGATCGAAATTCAGACAAGTGAGACACGATAAATACATATTGTTCTAAATAAAATTAAATATTGTGAAAAAGAAGAAGTAAAAATAGACTTTCTAATTATAAAAAATAAATTAATGGTGGGAAGTGACTCTAGGATAATTAACATAATTTTTTTTTAAAGAGGTACCGATTAAACTGGCTATCAACAGCATTGCAACCCTCTCAAACGGTGCAACACCAAATTACATAAAAAACGGTGCTAATTTATCTTCTGTCAAGCGAAATAATTTTTGCGGGCTAATTCACCGCGTGAAATTTGCCAACGGATGAAAAATGATGAAATATAAAGGCACAGTCGTTCTATTTATTCGCCGTCTTTTCCTTCAGCGACATCGAGGGCGTGCTAAATTGTCGGCGAAGTGGCCAGCTGCCATCGTTCCATATCGAAAATTGCATTCATTTAATCGCGTCGCTTCAAAGGGTAGCCGTTAAAATCTAGGCCATTTGTTCTGCACCGAAAGAAGATGGGGAAAAAGGAATGAGCCGACAAACGAGCAGACGAGCATCATCATCCCCGTTGACGATGACACTTCTGTGGCTTCTAGGACTGGCGAGTTGCGATGGCTTTTTATTTTGCATTTTTATCAGAACTCGAATCGAATGGAAGACGATGCGATTTAATCGTTAATGGAGGTTCAAAGTTGATAAAACGTCAGTTACGAAAAGCAATTGCTTGCAAACTGTATAGCGAAGGAAAATTAAATTATCGAGATGAAAGGGAGACAAAGATTTTTATTGATAAAAAGAATTCACTTTCGAAAATGAATAATCGAATAAGTTGACAGTCTCTTGAATTTCTTTCTGAAAAAAATATTATTATTTTATAATCCATTAGAATTACCAGCGTTAAATCTTTTATATTTCTATATATTACATAATTGCTTTGCATAAAGAGAAATCACAAGGGTGGAAAATAATATTTTATGGGATGAACGTAGAATTATTATTAATTAGCTCACTTATAAACTTGGATAAGTTTTGAAAAAAATTGGTTACCAATCATTTTGACTGGCACGGGAGTTCCAGTCTCTTGAATTTCTTTCTGAAAAAAATATTATTATTTTATAATCCATTAGAATTACCAGCGTTAAATCTTTTATATTTCTATATATTACATAATTGCTTTGCATAAAGAGAAATCACGAGGGTGTAAAATAATTTTTTATGGGTTGAACGTAGAATTATTATTAATTAGCTCACTTATAAACTTGGATAAGTTTTGAAAAAAAATTGGTTACCAATCATTTTGACTGGCTCGGGACTTCCAGTGTTAATATATCTAACTCAAGAAAACAGTGCAGCTATAATTCACCAGTTACTTAGAGCCTCAAAAGAAAGAACGAAAGAAAATCAGATATTTCCCCATGATGCGTCTCCATACTTTAATATTATCAATTACCTCGGTTGACAGATGAGAAAGGAAAGTATCAGGTGAAAGAAAGATGAGAAAAATCTGTAGATAGTACAGTCGAGTCTAGGAATCCTATGAACCACCATTCAGATTCAATCTATTCCCTCGCTCCTGAGGGCCTTGAGTCTCTGTCATTTTTTACAATTAGGTCCTCGGGGTGATTTATCACCCTTTGCAACACCCCTCACACGTATAGATGTGCGTAACACGAGAACAGAAAGTTTGCGCACTGTGTTCTTAATGCTAGTTCAATCTTCCAAGGTGAAACAGAGGTCATATTACGTTGGAGTCGACGTTTCACGTTCCATTTTCTCTATTGGCATGACTTTTTCCATTCTTATCAGGGTAGATCCTTTCCCAAGGGAGTAGTGAACACTTAGGATTTGCATGTTGACAAACACATACTCTTATTATTCTCGATGCTAGCCACAACTAATCGGGAGGATTTCGTTGACAGTTCCATTGGCACGGGCTGCCAGATAAATCCGTAAATATGAAGGGTGACCTTTGATCGATGGAGCTTCCGGCAAAAATGACAGAGCCCGTGAAAGGGGGAGGACGATAAACTACACGGATCTTTTATCGGTGATGGCTAAAATGAACTTCCGGTATTCTACACACACAACTTCTTTCCCTCTGGGAAGAAAATACTTTTCTCATTTCTATTTCCATTTTCCTGATCATCATGTCTGCAAGTAGATACGTTCACTATCTTTTGAACTTTAAGAAATTTTTATTCTTCCCTTAATAATGTGTATTTTAATTCTTACAATTTACTTTTATGTTATTAGATTTTCAAAACATCAATATTTTCGAATTGGTGTGTTTTACCATCGATGGAACGCCTTTTTTAAATTCGTATTCAAAATCTACCACCCTCCACTAAACCTGCGAACGTAGCAAATGCGAAAAATGTCGCAGAGGCAAGTAATCAATTTTCAATTTGCCGAATCAACAGAGATTTTTGTTCGTTGTTATTATCTCTCGAAGTAGTGGTGACTCTCTTCTTCCAACCAGGTAATTCACCCCCTGATTTTCTCGCGCGTTGGCCATAACGAGGGATGATTTTCCTCCGACGCTGTAAGTATATTTCTTTTAAGTTTTCGTCGTTACCGTAGGCCAAGTAAATCGAGCGTAACGTATCGCAGGGAGGTTTTTACGTTCTTCGGCTATCTCTTCGTGTATTTACCCTTCGCCTACCCTCTCCCTTCTGTCGGCACGTATCATCTTCTTTCGTTGAAACGTTCTCAGAGGAGTTGGGAGGAAGGAGAGCACCATAAAGAAGCCTCAATCGTATGAAATGAGAGGGACGTTTAAGAGGGTGGGCCTACCCTCTTCCATATCTGTGCCACGTACTAGGAAGGAACTTTTCAGAGTGTTTCGAGGTGCTCTCGTGGCTTTAATCTTTCAAGGGACAAGTGGCAGCCGATGAACTCAAGGGAATAACCATCCGTGACTGTCATATGACGATGAAGAAATTGCAACTATAATATTAGAACTGCCAAGATAGTCAAAATATCTCAAATTTTTTATAAAAACTCACCAAGTTTTGTAGGCGAGCCGTAGAGTCAATTTTGTAACAGAGGAATTTGAAAAATTACTGAATTAATTATCTTTTGAACCTTCTGCTTCTTGCTGTTCTACAGTAAATTCAATGTAATAAATTAATTATTTAGGGTAGTGAAATATTAAATTTTTAATGTTGGTAGTTCTAGTTTTAAAAGAGACGGGGGGTTGAAAAGGTGTTTAAGGATGAAAAAGTGTTTGGGATTGTGAAAAGTTGTTGGATTTTTAACAATCGACACTATGGTTTCTATTTTTTCTAATTGATCAAAAATAGTGTCAAAATTAATACCTATCTTGAATGAATTTTTTTACAGAAGAGTATTATTGTTTGTGAGAAACGGCGGTAAAAGACAAATCGAAAGTTTTAAATTTCGAGTGTCACAGAGGTGGTGACGTTGAATTAAATATTTGCAGGTTCGCTTTGATGGGTGGAAAATAGAATTTATCGTTATGGCCCTGATGAAGTTCAATTTGAGAGGGATGAATGGAATTCAGAATGAAAGGGCGCATCGTTATCCTGTCGGAATTATTGATTTATTGTTTCCGGCGAATGGCTGCAAAAAGAAAGATATTGGGGTGAAAAAAATTAAAGTTTTAAGGGAAATTCCCATTTAGTCTTGCAAATATAACTGAATATTTTAATTTCATCCCTTCGAATACAGTCACGAAAAAAATCTAGAGCAAGGAGGTAACTATAAATAAATATTCATTTACTCCCCGTAAAAAACAAACTTAACCCTCTATAGTCCTAACTTGTTATGGTATCCAAAGATCAATTTCACAATAGCACAATTAGAAAATAATAATAATACTATTCTAAACAACAGATTAAATCTGAATTTAAATATTAAATTATAATATTTGGTAAAGTTAAAAATTTCACATTAAAGAATAAAAGTTCAGATGAGTCTTACATTACATCAAAGTCACAGGGGCCCATAGAGGGTTAATAAACCATACAAAAAAAGCATCTTCTACATCCTTCCAAATTGATCTGTTTTCCAAGTAAATAAAAGCAAAATTGCTTCCATAAATTAATGCAAGACGAAATTATCGTAGACACAGTATAAACACCGTCGAGAGGAGAGGGTTGCTTAATATATCAGGCTTAAGATTTAAACGATAGTCACGAACTACTAAAGCTGCGTTTAATTACTAAAGGGTAGTGGCAATCTCGAGGGCAGGAGCGTTTTTCGCAACAACGCCGCTGAGACTCGCTCCACGGAATAAATTATTCGCATAATCTAGTGCGCCTGCTCTTTCCAAGGATAAATCGCAGCCACCCGTTTTCTTCTTCCTCCTCGAGACGATTTCGTCGTTGAATCTCCCACTCGTCGTCGCATTAAAGAATCAATCTGCAGGAGGTACACAAACGAGAAAGTCCATCTTTTCACGAATGAATTCACGAAACGTTCCCGGGGCAAAAGAGGGAAAGTTTTCGCTAGACGATTCTTCGAATATTCCATTATCACGTCGACGTAACAGCGGACGAGAGTTATTCGTGATGCTGTGGAAAATCGTTGGGAAAAACGTCGCCGATATTCGATTCAGAGAGGGATCTAGCCATCTCGGAAGTCGGTAATGAGACATCAACGTCACGAACAGTCGGCAGCTTCCTTAAAAAGTTTCTTCCCGAATCTATTTGCAACCTGGTTCCCTTTGTGCCTTGAAAAGATCGATGGAAGAGACTTTACTATCATCTTGACTGAGTTCGAGACATTCCATGCAAGAGGAACGCGGCGAAATTGAACAATACCGTGAAATACGATTGTTTAAAAGGAAATCCTTGACTTTCTGTGTTATCTTGTAAGAGAAGAATTTTCTTGCTTTGTTCGACGACTCTGTTCAAATATTTAGGAAAAATGGTTTGTAATTTGTTACAATTTGAAAAGTTTCTTTTTTGGTTTTTTTTATTGATTTGGAAACACTATTATTGTGTAGGATGAAGGATTTAACACTTCGCACTACTATTTGTTTCGTGACTGTCTCCGCTGTAATTCAGAATTTAATTGGCGAAATAAAAATTAATATGCTGCACAATTTAATGTAATATTATTGTTAGAGAAATTATATTATCGTATCTCATTAATATTTTCAAGTTAATAGGTTTTCAAAAACTGGAAAATTATCTATTCCATTTACTTGATCACGAGGGTCACTCGTTATAGTGGGACAGGGGTTTAATTTGGAGAAAAATAGATGCGGGACGTTGGAGGAGCGTTTTTTAAATTAATTTTGATTTTTGATGTAACGAAGGAAGGATGGAAGGAGTAAAGGCAACTTATAAAACGTTAATTGACGCGATAGGAATTGCTAGATGTCTCGAGTAACAGCGTGTATTCGCAAGTGTGCGGACAAGAATGAGAATATAAATCAACGTTAGAGTTAATTACTGGGATGTTGTACTATGTCCTGTTTACTGCTATAAATTCATGGGGTCGCTGCCAGGTAGACTTAGCAAATGATCCAACGTTCCACAATAGCTTTCCTGTTCATCCTCTTCTCCGAATATTATTTTTTTTTTACATTTTTAAAAAGTAATTTCAAAATTATATTCATGAACGGAACTGACGTATCGAGCGACGATAAGGAATTTCGCGAATTACTTTATCTATTGTGGAAAGATAAGGTAGCACTATTACTTACTTACCTTGCAACGGTACACAATGAGAATTTCGAACCGCACTATCGATTTAACATAATAAATTACACTAAACCTGATAAAATAAGGTATTGGAAATGTATTTACACATTGTAAAAAAATTTTAGCGACAGAACAATGAATTTTATTTACGAAGGCATTTAATCGTTCACCAAATGGAGAACACTGTCTCTCGTGATACCACTTTCCCTCAGCGTTAAGCCTAATTGTTCCAATCTTCTCGGCGAGTAACTAAAAATGTGTGTAATGTTAATACAATAATTAATATGAATATAGAATAATTTTGAATTAATTTGACATGGAAATATGCAAAGGGGAGTTTGAAAAGAAAGAGTTACCCGCTGAGGACAATTTTATATGTTCTTGGCACGGAACTTGACATAGCTTTATCCAAAAGCTGATAAAGACGAGTTATCGATTCGTCGGTGCAAACGTGCACCAGATAAACGGTACCTCCGCTCAGAGACCTGACCTTTAATCGAAGTTCTCCAGGTTTTCCGGATGGCTCGTTGATTTGATGAAGAATTGGTGGCTGAAATGTGAAAAATTGTATTCTTTCAACACAAAAATAGAAATATTAACAAGCAGAAATTCTCATCTACCCGAAGGTGAAGTTAGGACCGAAGAGAACTTTGAAATTTCTCGAAGAACTTTATCATTTTTAATATCTTTGAAGTCTTTTACCAATTCGAATCTTAATAATTCACATTAGTTGTGTAGTTAAAGTCAAATGAAATTTGATGAGTGAAATTATTTCATGAAGTAAAGAAATTGTGGAGGATAGTTTGAACACCCACCGTGCTTTTTCTAATCTGAGACGCCGATCTGGCACGTAGACTTCTTTTAGATGCACTAAATTCCATCGAATGATTAGATAGTCTCAAAGGATTTACGCTGCTAGATTCCGTGGGTATTTTCATCCTTGGAGTACATTTCGAATTTGTACGAACTCCTGACAAACTTGCCGATCTCGATCGCTGTCGTGCGCGGTCACCGAGGTTTTCCAGTCGACTAAAGACAAAATAACATAAGAGAGAGAGTTTAAAGAATTTTTAAAAATATCTTTTTACCATGGTGACACTCTCGAGGATGCTCTATCGGCTGAACTATGTTGATATCTGCCACAACTTGGAACTCTCGTTGCTGCTCGGGATTTTAACATTCTATCTCGCCCCGAAAGATCGTACTCGGTATTTTTCGTAGCTAAATCTCGCTTGCAAAAATTCAAAATAAATGTCAGTCAATTATTTACTCATTATTCTGTCTACTATTGATATTCACCTTTTCTTTTCGACTACTCAAACCGAGTTCTGCGTTGATATGAGATTGTAGATGAGTATCCGAGCATATGTTATTGTGCGATGCTAAAATCTGAGAACGCAGGACATACATTTCCATCGATGGTGTCTCTGAAGATCCTCTGGATTTACATGATCTGAAATCAAAAACAATATTACAAAAATACCAATTCAATTTTGAATTATAAATTGAAAGAAAAATTGAACAAAATTTCCTGTACACATTCTAGTTCAATTTAATCAACATTTAGACATCTATGGTGATCTTTTTTATACAAATCGAGATTTAACTCCCAACGTGTGACACTCGTGCTGCGGAAAATGGAATAGAAAATTTTTAACTTTAATAATGATAAAATTGAAAATAGTAATGAGACTCGATGCGACAAAATTGTTTCTGTAGCACTAATATTACGTTGAGTTATACGATATATTAAGAATTATCAATTTTTACTTTAGCAATTTCATTCTGAATCATTCAAAGGTAGTCGAGAAACGAGTCGTAGGGCAAAAGGTTAACCCTTTAGTCTACAACGTGGGACACTCGTAGCGCGGAAAATGGAATAGGAAATTTCAAGGTCTTTAAAAAACTATTAAATTGAAAGTACCAAAAATATACACAATTTTTAAAAAATTATAGAATGAATCAAATTAATGTACGGTGAAAAAAGTGAATATAAGGACGATATTCGTTGAACATTGCACAGCTTATCTCGAGCTTTCTAGGACGTTCCGTTATCAGTACCTGGCAGTCAAGGATGGCGTAGAAAATTCAGCATTGGACACATTATCTTTCGAGAGAGAATACCGACGCCCTGTTCTCTGAGAAGTGCCATCGAACTTACGAGGCTTCGTGGATAAGAGAACGTTATCAACCGGTGGTTGTTTTCCCAAGCGATAACCATGGCCAGGGAAGCTCCTATAATCTCCCACGAATAATTCCTTTCTGTGATCTTCCACCTATCACAAGAACCATTTAAAATACCTACCTAATTTTAAAATTAATTTTAATGACAATCAACGTCAGGACATCTTACTTTAAAGGGAACACCATTTGGATAAGTTTGTTGCAACTCAGATGGAAAATATCCATCGAGAATATCTCGAAGGAAGGACACCGTCGTTGGATCATCGTACGATCGAAGCTGACTTCCTTGAACGATCATTCCGTTCTTGTAGAACTTGAGTATCATGCATGGTGGTGTCTTAAAGAAGATCAGTGATAAACTAATTTTTAAATGACAAGTGGTTATCTATCATATAGCACTTGTTCAAAGTATTTAAATGTAATAGAAATAACGTCCATAATTTCGGTGTTCAGTGAGAACATTCTACATGATTGGAACAAAGGGTCGCAAATTTAAAAAGATATAGTATAATATAATTGTTATCGTATCGATTCCGTCTTTTGCACGTCATTGGAATAACTTAGGGTTGACTTCCCAAGAACACCATTATAATTTTAATCCTTCACCATGTGACATGAAATGACACTAATCGCTACAGTTAATCTAACAAAAAGAAGTTTGCAAATTTTATATTTTTAATTGATATTAAATCACATTGCAACATTAATCAACATCAATATTGCAAAGTTAAAGTATTCCAGAATTTTTCAAAGGCAAAATTACATAAAATACTATTCATTTATTATATTCATGCCATTAAATTATTACGAAGAATTATAAATACCGTCATACAGATCTGAGAATGGAGAAATACTTTGTTACGGCGTATAACGCAAAATGATCTTTAAGGTCGGAAGATTAGAAGCGAAAAGTGACACCTCGAGCGATTATTAACTCCGACGGTAAATAAATTAACGACACGCGATTCAATTTTTCCATCACGACGTTACGTTTCATCAGAACGCGCAACGAGAGCTATGAATAATGCCGGATTCGTTATGAAATCAACCAATCTATACGCCATTATGCCAACCGGTGTTGAGTGATCGAAATGAAACGCAATAATCCGAGGTTCATTTTACGCGAAAAGTATATTACTTCGTAGTTATAATCGCCACAGTAAATGTGTCATTACAGTGAACATATACCACGGTGTTTGATATACTATTTTATAATTAGAATTAGAATTTCAAAGGTTGAATCAACCCCTCTACTTTACAACCAGGATTATTTTACAGGGTTGTAATTATAAATTGGCTTATTTGTTTAAGAGATAAACAACAGTAGAAGGAAATTTGTAAATAAGAAATCCAATTAGAAAGTAGAAGGACACTTGGTGTTTTAAAAGTGAAATGAAAGGTGTATTACTTTAAAACCAGCACCGTTTCCTTTCTCGTTGCGTTCGACGTGAACTTCGTCCTTTCCAGCAGCTAAATTAAGCTGATCGATATTCGCGATAATTTGCTCGTAATAAATCTCAACGTAATTACTGAAAGGCATCGATGACTGATAATTAATTCGATTGGTTGTTGACAGATTGGAATAGTAACGTATACTCGATTTACTTGGAAATGTTCTCCGACTGTTTTTCGTTGCCCGTGTCACCGACCCAGATCAGACCGTAGTCCGCTAAAAATTTCTGCAAAGTGCACATTCCATGATTTATAGTCATACTTTTAATTAACAAAGTAATACTAATTATATTAAATAGAATTTCTTTAACACAAAGCTATTTCTTTGAATAGAATTCTCTGAGAGATAAGAATTATTTTAATACGAAGCGGAAAATCTCATATTTTCAATTTTTTGACCTCTTGAGATATTAAAATTTTAATAATATTGCAATATTTTTGAATTTTATTGAAATATAGAAATTTCAAGTGATTCTAAGATGTTGAACTTTTATATGTTTGAAAAGGCTTTAAAATTGTATACTTTGATGGTAAATTTAGTAATGTAGGGGGTAAAAACCTTGAACTTACGAGAATATTTTTCTTACTGTCACATTGATATTTTTGAATTTGAAAAAATTTTCAAGGAATAATAATCTGGTAATTATTTCGTACGGAATGTTAATAGTATAATTCTACCTCCATTTCAAAGATCTTGTGCTCAAGCATGAGGCATCGTCTGTAAAGATATTCCGAGTGATCGATTTCATGACGTCTATGTTGTTCCTCCTTTTTGCGCTGAATTTCCTGAGACTTGTTCTTCGATTCCCAGTCTTTAACCTAGCCTCGAGAAATATCGCCTGAATATTGTAATCTTATAAAAATTAGTAGATAAAAGAAGTAATCGATAAACGTAAAAATGGCAGAGAGAACCTTCAATTTCAATCGACCTATTTCCTGATCCTTCGACTTCAAATGTTCCTCGCTCTTCTTCAAATTCGATTCCACTTTCTGAATCTTTGCCTCTGCCAGGTACAACTGTTTCGTCAGCATACTTATCAGCTCACTTTCTGCGAGGAAAATATTTTCTCGATTTCTCAGAATAAAATGTTACAAAGCGTTGAAAATAATCAAAGCTTTCGAATTCACGCAACGCGACAAGTTTCCTGTACACTTCCTCGAACGCAGATCCAGCATGCTGAGTTAATAAAAAATCTCGGTGAACGAGAATTATAATTTTACATAATACTACATAAACATTTTAACGAGGATGAATTTATTTAAATAATTCATTGATCTGGAAGCAGTCTGCGTTATTTTCAACGTACGATAAGATCTATTAGAACGTTATATAATTTTTGTTTTGACGCTTTCCGTGCAAAGAGGTTTTGCGAAGTGTGTAATTTGTGATTAATCTTAATGATTAATAATTGTTATTTGTATGTTATGGACATTGAAATTACCTTCTTCGATGGCGCCGTTAATTTTCGATGGAATTTCAGGAGCCTTTGGATTCCAATTCCAAACTTTTCTTCCACCGAAATTAGTGCTGGAAGTCTAAAGAAAAAATTGGCGAAATATTCTGCCAAACGAGTGGAAACTCGTCAAAACGAATGGACATGAGTGAGCTTCGAGCTCAATTCCTTCAATGTTGAATTTGAAATTAATTGAAATAAAATCAGATGAAAATTCATAATGTCATAGGTTAAATTTGCATTATAATTAATTGTCTGATTACCGTTTTATCAATTCCTTTGCCAGTTCGATCGACTTTCCTTGCATCAAGTATAACACTCGTCTCTTCGAGCGAAATAGCCGCGAGATTTTCTCGAACTTCGTCGTCCACAACGTAAGTAGAGGTGGAAGGAATTCTCTTCAATCTGATAAAGTTGCAAATAAAAAAATTGTTCTCTGTTTAAACTGTATTTAAAATGTCTCAAATATTTCCCAAGTAACCAAACCACGAAGACATATTATTTATCTTGCAAATATCTTAAAAAATAAAGAATAATGTTGATAATTCGTGTTGTAAAGTATATGAGAATTTTCAAGTTAATTAAAACAATATTTATTAATAAGACTGAGAATACTTGTGATTGCTATTGCGAGAGGAATTCGCGGAGCACTTTGCAGATTTCTTCCGTGTCGTTGCGGAATTATTTGGCTTGCTCATCGTGCATACGGCGGCATTTATTAACAAATTTGACAGCATTTACGTTGCAAATTTTTTTTCCAATTTTCCAAAAAGAGTTCGCCCGTCCGATGGGTTTCAATTACACGAGGTCAAAAGAATTGCAGCGTGATTGACGATGCTTCACATTAATGAAATTATCGATACAATGATTTTCTTTCGATTATCGAGAACAATGAGGAAACTTCACATTTTTGTTGACTTTTTATAAAATTGTAGCGAGACATCATGAGTATTTCTTTAGAGAAAAGACTTGAAATGTGTTGTAGTTGTGATTTCTTTCATGAATTTCATTGTGCAGAAATGTGCCCTCGGGTGGAAAAATATTTGGGCTGTTAGTGAAGCAAGATTGATGACGTGGCGAATAAAATGTATTCAGAAATAGTTCGAAGCAGTGAAAGTACGTGCAAGACCTTCGTGTCGAAAAGACTTTGACCCATATACGGTGGATGCACGAAAGGATTGTGCGATCGAATTGATTTCGGAGAAAACGGAATTCAAATCGGTTAGAGGAAAGGATCTACGCTGAATTGCGTATTTCTATGAGCCTCTGATAAATTTATGGTTGCTAAAATACGCAAAAACCATCTGATAAAAAAATGAAATTTATGGCATTCACTCCCAAAAGGGACTGAAAGGTATTTCTTTTTGGACTCTTCTCTTCTAGCACCATTTATTAAATTTGAAATTTACATAAAGATCTATTTGTTCGTGACAATTGTTATAGTTTTTATTACAATACAATTGATACATATCACGTTAATGCGGTGTATTATTTACACATATCACATCGTGAAGTAACGTGACGCAATACGGTCTTCGCAAATGCTTCAAATCGTTCATAAACAAGCTTCATGAATTTTTAATTCCAAAAGACACAAGAATTTGCGAGTCTTGCACAAAGCTTCCATAACTTATGGCAAAAACGTCGCATTGAAGAATAATGGAATCGGAATTTCTCCAGGTTTCAAATTCCACGACTACATCACATTTTTAATTCAAAGAGAACGACCTTGACTTTAAAACGCATCAAGTTCCATCTAACTGAAATGAAAATTTTAAACCTTCAGAGTACCAATTTATTCGAAAGTTTCACCTCTGATGACTTTTATATTACACCTGCGATCATTAAACAATTATACTGAAATATATTACTCAAATCCTTTAGAAAAAAAGGAATCAAACTCCAAAGAAGGAGATCAGCCAAGAAATGTCTACGTTTCTAAATTCTACTTCTGTCTCTACAAATTTCAGAATAATTTACAAAAAAAAGTATGAGCCTGTCGCTAGTTAAATAATTTCCATTGAAGAGAAACTACTTTTATAATGTCACATATTTCATTTCTCCTATTTACAAAGCTACTAAATGCAAATTTCCTACATTGACTATTTAAATATCGCTACTAAAAAAGTAAACTTCCCCTAAACATTTTACCATTGTCACCCTAAATGTCCCTACTCTACAAAAGGTACGACTCCAATAGAAAAGTGTTCCATCCATCCGCAACAATGAAACTATTAAATACACGTGACATTTGATACATTAACGATAATAAAAAGCAAAAGAAAAATCCACCCACGCCGCGTAACTCGACGCATCGACGCAACGCCTCTCACAATTCTCATAATCGATCGGCGCGCGCGATTTTAGTCTGCGCACGTGTCACGTGACCCCTGCGCCTCCCGGCACAAGGGCGGACTTACGAAACACGCCGCAGCATCGCGAGCGTAAATCTCCGTTTCACGTCGTCGCGAGATCTTCCGTTTCCCCGTATTTAATCGTGCGTGTACGTTTATTTAACGCCGGTGCATCGTGACATTCCATTTATCGTAACGATAGTGCGTTTTTTCATCATTATTCGTGATATGTCAGTGATCGCGTGAAGGTTACACGGTTCGCCGTCGAAGAAAATGCCCGGACGAAGGAACATACTTGAACTTCGTGTGATCTTCGTTCGACTCAGGCGAGACGGGCCAAAGGTGAGTCATTGTCACGATCGATCGTTTCTTTCACGCTTTTACAAGGCATATGTTTCTTTTCCTGGAAGCTAAGTCTATGTAATGTAGTTGGAAAAAGCTGTTGTACTTAACCTCAATTTGACGCCGTAGCGTCGCGGTTCTTTGAGGTTAGGTATTTGGATCGTACGTGAGGAAACGCGTGTAACGTCCTTTTTGGCGACGTTTTTGTGACGTGTTATTTTTAAAAATGAAACGTGTTGTTCATTGGATGATGAGATTTTAGATGATGTAACTTGTGCCTGATTGTAATCGGACGAAATGACATTGATATCGTCGATTCACGCTGGTTGCCGGCTCAACGTCGATGCATATGTTCACCGGCGAGTGCTGGTGCTTTTATGTTAATTTTGATTATTGTTCGTTTTTAGGTTGTGGCAAATGAGTCGAGTGATGTTGCATAATGAGAGGAATTGAGAATGCGTGTTGAGACTAGGAGATGTACGTGGACATCGGTGATCTTGTTTCCATATGATTTGTTTTGTATTGTGCATATGGTGTCTTTATTTAATCATGTGCATTTATTTATGTCGAAGAAATTGTAAGTTAATCGGGTAGGATGTGAAATATTGAAATAAAATAGTATGTTTGATGTCATTGGTTCCATTGAAGAACGTGCGATTATACCGTTATCTTTGTCTTCTTTTACTCATTCCCCCCATGCTCTTTCTTCTGTCTCTCTTGATCTCTTACTT
Organism: Cerceris rybyensis; assembly: GCA_910591515.1. NCBI lineage: Eukaryota > Metazoa > Arthropoda > Insecta > Hymenoptera > Crabronidae > Cerceris > Cerceris rybyensis. The sequence goes on along the minus strand of OU342793.1, from coordinate 24,502,053 downwards.
TTAATTCAAAAATCCGTTTTACCCGCAACGTATCCTCAAGGTTACGCTGCATACGCAAAAAAATATTTTAACGATTCGTCGCTTACACGTGAAACGACATGGCGACGCAAAGTCGCAAGTTTCTGTCTCGCGTTTTTGCGGGTTCGAATTCCCAAGGAATATTTATGCAAATAGCGGAATATTCTTGTCAAGACAATCAGAAATTTCAAGAAACGAATGCATTCTTGAAATCGTCGTAAAGTATTGTCTCCTTCGGGGAATTTTTTGTCTTTGAAATCAAAGATTTATGAACGTGTTGAAGAGTGCCACGCAGCGGTATGGCGCTGCTTTGTAAATGCGTCGAAAAACAGTTTTATGCCCCGTGAAATTGCACTTTACGGTATTCGAGCATCTAATATAAGAAGAATGAGACCAGGAAAACATTGTTGTCAGAAAAATAGCAAACTAGAGAACGAAGAATTGCGGATATCTTTTGGAGCGACGTCACATGTTCGTTGATGCCGGCCGGCACGGGAATTACGTCGTCAGAAACGCGTGACCCTTCTTAATTGCGAACATGATAGGGTCAACTACGAAGTAATTAAGCTCGATGCGTCCATCGGCAAAATTAAAAAGGCACACGTTAGCTTATCCGAAGCATGCAGCTCATTTAAAGCGAGCGTTCCACACGAGGGTCGATTAAAGCGTGACGACTCCGACCATTGTTTGCTCAATTGTCCGTCCATTTTTCTCCGACTCTTATAAAAAAAAATTACTCCAAATCTTTCCTCGAAGTTGTCATCATTCATTGTATTATTTTCATTCCTGCTAACCCACTGCTCTCATTGTTAATAATATTATTACAATGATGAAGTACAGTAATTTGTTATTTCAGTCTCTCCAAAAATTCTTTAGGCTGCAAGAATCGGGAAAATTGGCTTTGTCATAAATAATGAAAGATCTTCGTCTTTTAAAACAAAAAAATTATTTTGAAAATTACTCCAAATCATTCCTCGAAGTTGTCATCATATATTACTAGACTGCGGATGTTTATGCAAATTTCGAGTTTCAAAAATGTAGGTGAGACAGGAAAACCTATCTAGGGATTTATTGCACTTAATAAATATTACAACAAATACCATACTTTGGATATTTTAGATATATTTTTATATTATGTTCTTTTTGTATATTTTAGCCGTATTTAATTTGTCATAAATGCATAAAAATCCGCAGTCTATATATTACATTATCTTCATTCTTGTTAATCCAATGCTCTCATTGTTAATAATATTATTACAATGATGAACTTCAGCAATTTGTTATTTCAGTCTCTCCCAAAATTCTTTAGCCTGCATGAATTGGGAAAATTGGCTTTGTCATAAATAATGAAAGATTGTCGTTATTTAAAATAAAAAAATTATTTTGAAAATTACTCCAAATCATTCCTCGAAGTTGTCATCATATATTGCATTATCTTCATTCTTGTTAATCCAATGCTCTCATTGTTAATAATATTATTACAATGATGAAGTTCAGCAATTTGTTGTTTCAGTCTCTCCCAAAATTCTTTAGGCTGCAAGAATCGGGAAAGTTGCCTTTGTCATAAATAATGAAAGATCTTCGTCATTTAAAACAAAAAAATTATTTTGAAAATTACTCCAAATCATTCCTCGAAGTTGTCATCATTCATTGTATTATCTTCATTCTTGTTAATCGAATGCTCTCATTGTTAATAATATTATTACAATGATGAAGTTCAGCACTTTGTTGTTTCAGTCTCTCCCAAAATTCTTTAGGCTGCAAGAATCGAGAAAATCGCTTTTGTCATAAATAATGAAAGATTGTCGTTATCTAAAATAAAAAAATTCTTTTAAAAATGAGTCCAAATCATTCCTCGAAGTTGTCATCATTCATTGTATTATTTTCATTCCTGCTAATCCACTTCTCTCATTGTTACTAATATTATTACAATGATGAAGTTCAGTAATTTGTTATTTCAGTCTTTTTCTCAGAATTCTTTAGGCTACAGGAATCGAGAAAATTGCCTTTGTCGTAAGAAAGGAAAGATCATCGTTATTTTTATCATTTCTTGTGAAAAAAAGTCGTACCATTTTATATGGCAACGGTAAAGTAATTAAACGTAGTTCGTGCCCGTTGAACCGAGGTTTTTTAAAGATTCTATCAAAGTGAGCGAAAAATCGATCGAAGTTTTTCACGATTAGGAAATTTGATAAGGTGTTTGTAGAGCCGGATCGACGTAGATTCTTCCATCGTGCAATGCCGGTGGAAATAATAGCGGCAAATGCCTTTTACGCATCGCTAGAACGATCGATCGTTGAAAATTGACCCGTCGACTCCTATTGCCGTGGCCTTGCGGTTTTACGAATGCCGAGCGTGTAATCGGGGAAAGCGTTTAATGAGTTTATCATAAGGAGAAGTTCAGCGAGCCGACGGAATGGAAATTTTATCGGACAACTCGGAAAAAAATTGTAATTTCACGGTAGGAAAAGTTTCTTTTTAACAGGGAACGTAGATTTTTTTATTCGGTTTCGAGAATTAAAGTTTGACGCTTGATAATAAATATGGAAATGCAGCTTTTTTCTATTTATGCCTCTGAATAATATTTTCGCGCATCTAACAGTGTGTCGATAGCTGAAACATAATCGATATCGTTAAAATCAAATTAAAAGAGTAATATAATTTGAAAGCCGTTTCTAAAGCGCTTTGCAGAGACAGATTTTTAATCGGGCAACGTTCTCCATTTTTCCAAGTCAAGAAACAATTTTTCTATTTTGGAGCAAACGTTTAATAAATGACATTTCTATTTTCTATTTACATTGAATTGTTTCAAAAGAGAAAATGTGAAATTCTATTTGACTCTTTTGGAGCATGTTTAATAAATATCAATTATACTTATTTGCATCCATCTGGATTATTATTACTCTGAAACACCCCTACTTAGTTTCTTTACTTAAATGTTTAATAATTGCCATTTATATATTTTATTTATTTCATTTTGGATTACCTTGACTCCAATAATGTCCTATTCAATCTTTCTATTTTGGAGTAAATGTTTAATAAATACCATTTCCATTTTCTATTTACATCGCTCTGAATTATTTCAAGAGAGCAAATGTCAGTTTCTATTTCACTATTTTGCAGCACGTTTAATACGTACCATTTATACTTATTTGCATGCCTCCGAATTATTATTACTCCGAAACACCTCTACTTAATTTATTTACTTTGGAACAAACGTTTAATCATTTCCATTCACATATTTTATTTATTTCATTTTGGATTATCATAGCTTCAAAAATGTCCCATTCAATCTTTCTATTTTGGAGCGCCCTCTTAATAAATGCCATTTATATTTCTCACCCATAGACCAAATAGTCTTTTTCACCGCTCATTAAACTTTTAATAAAATCCAATTAAACTTAGTCCAATAATCGAACAACAAATGCAATCGTTTCCCTCGCTGCGGAAGTCACGTGAATGCCGCAAATCGAAAGGCCAAAAACACCGCAGAGCACGTGTCCATGAAAAACTCAGTTCTCCGGTCGCGTGCTCGCGAATTTCGGTGATTCTCCAGCCAGGAAGCGAAGCACCGATTGAAAGAGCGGTTAAATGTTCCTGTGTCATCGTTCATGAATTGCATTTCCACCATCGTTGAGAATTTCAATCGGCAATAATCACTTGACGCACAATTGCCAACTGCCACGCGATCACTCGTTGTTGCACGACATCCTGCAATATATTCGCAGAAACACTGTGCCTTAGAAAATTCACCTTAAAAGAAATTCAAATATTTCACACCAATTTCAATTCATCGTTCAAGCTCCCCTAAAAAAAATCCCATTTTCCTATTTACCATTCAATCATGGTGCCCATCGACTTAGATAATACGTCATTTCAAAGCTCACACGTGTTTCTACAAAAGTACCAAACACTTGGACTGAATTGTAGAATACCAGTCAATAAATATCTGATTACGTAACGTAAATTCATTTACATAATTACATACACTTATATAATATTTATCTCTTAAACATCCTATCAATCAAAGGGATTCACTTCGTCCTTCTAGTCTCCCATACACTTTTATTTAATCTGACTCATTGAGCACATTAGTCAACTTGTTGCACCACAAGCGTACATTTTGCATTATATCCTATGTAATATACATATTAACTGAACTAACAGCAATTCAGTTTCATGATACAGAAAATCCAAAGTGATTTCGCAACGGATCGTTGGCACATCCGCAGGTAGAACGGCTTAACCCTCGCGATAATTATCGCTACGTGACGTTCGGTTAATCGTCGTAAAAAGAGTCGTCATCCTCGTTATTTCCTCGATCGTATTCACGATCCTCGTGTGCTTACTATACTCGAAAGAACGATCGAAAAGTAGCAGTGGTGGGGCCAAGAAGATAGTCAATGCCTCGTGGTTCGCTCGGCATTCAGTGTCGACGGTTCTCCTCGTCCGAGACGATGTTCCGTTCATTTTCGCTCCTCGAGTTTTTCCAAAACGTAGAAACCTTTCAAGACATTGAATTCTGATTAACAATTGCGGTGAATAAAGGTGTACAGGATTAAAGAGAATTTGAACAAATATTCTTCGATATTTGATCATTTCGCGCTCGAGATTTGAACGAGTGTATATTAACGTGCGAAATGAATCGTGCTTGTTATGGGACATCGAGTTCATCTTGACGGGAAAATTGTAGGGATAGAGAGATTTAGTTGATTAACTTGGAATTTCCATGAGAAATATTTCCTTGTTAGAAATTTAATTGATACTTGAGTACTGTGATGTAAACATTGTTGCCGTCGACAGAATTTTACTTGGAGAACAGCTCACTTTGATTTTTCAAACAGAGACGATCACGTGTCCTATGTAAGTAAATAATTAAGTCTTCTGAAGCACGTAATGAGATTGTAAATGTTTCTGTGATCGATAATAACGATTGTTCTTTTAACTTTGGAGATAAATTTTTAAACATATTCTTGACGTTTGTAGATGTTTCAATTTGCAAGTATTGTATGTAATATGCAAGTATATTTGCAAGTAGTTTATATTTATATATATTTGCAAGTAACGTAGGTTTGTACGCGGTTAAATGTAATTAAAAATGCTGATCGTGATTATGTGAGGAATGTGTATTTGAAGATATGTTTAGGTTGACTTTGTGGATAAATAATTAGGTAATTTTAAAAAGACACATCTCTGTCGGTGATTCCGCATATGTGTGAATTATAAAGAAGCACGTGCTGATATATTGTTGCAGAAATTTCAAGCTCTCACCTCGCGATTAACGCATTTATTTATTCTCGTAATCTGCATGCGGTTTTTGCACATTCATCGTTTCTCTTTCGCTCCGTTTCCATACGTTTTGGAATACTTCTTTATTACTGGCACGTATACGCGTGTGTTATACAAATAAACAAATTTCGCAGCATTTCCCGTGTAATTGACAATCTGTCGAGGTAATTTCTTGCGAAATCCCAGGCGTTTTTGTAATTATTGAATATAAACGTTCGCAGCGTTTCTGGTGTAGAGAATCTGGAAATAGAATAGCGAAATATCGACTTTACTACGTCTAATATCAATGATTCACCTTAACTAGAACTTTAGCTGATAATTGTAAAATATTCTCGCATTAATAGTCACGGTCAAATTGCTGCTTTTAATATTATATTCATATTTTCCAACAAACAATGACTGATTACTTATCAGTAAAAGTGTCAAGGAAAAATGAGGAATTTCAATTTTTTTCAAAAAATTCACCAAATCGATAGGTCAGCCAGATAGCAGATATTTTACATCTTTTATAAAATCAATATTTATTAATTAATCATCTTTCTCACCTCTCGATCTCCCTTTTTCCAAAGTTCTCATTTAGTATATTTGAATATATTATATGTAACATAGATAGTTTCATTGTTAATAAATATTAGAAGGTCTCAAATATGAGAAAAATGGATAAACAGAATTTCCATTGTTGCATCGTTCATAGAACTGAGGAATAAAAATACTTTATCAACGGAGCAAAAAGTATCGAAACGAAACGAGTCATTTGTAGTTTAAGAAACGTGTTCGATGCATAAATTTACGAGATTCGCAGCATGCATTATTGGCATGCAATCAATTCGCAACGGCGCGAAAGAAGCGTATGGATTTCTCACGAGATAAATTATCGCTCCGAATGAATCATACTTATCCTGACATTCGAAACGCGAATCTCATTGATGATCGTTATTGCCACTCGTATAGATCATTATTATTAATAATGTTTTCCAGGAAGGAAACACCCGGGAGTTCGATGCATTCTAGCAGTTCTCTTCTCGTTTCATTCTTATTTTCTCCATCGTAAAAAATAAGTGGTAACACATTTCCTTATATCCTCACGAGATAATCGTTCTATGGTTGTGTTTCCTGACTTTTTACTTATCGATGATTCGTTAAGTGTCTTTTCCCCGATAGGTTCCCACTTCCCGCGCGGAGATAATGAACTTTGTTGTTCCAGGCAATTAACGCGGCAGACGAGTTTCGAAAAAACGGTAAAATTCAGGTTAGAGCACGTTTTTGTCGATGTCACATTCATCTTGCACAGATATTTTTCAAAATTATACTTTATCGTTGAAAAAATAGTCAGTTCTAAATTATAAGATAGAAGTAATTCTGAAAGAACGTGGTTCTTGGATTCTGCAAAAATGAAAAATTATAGAAATGTCGAAGAAGTATTACGCCGCTTCTTTCTACTAGATTAGCGGCATATTAGTTCGTTATCGTTAAAAAAAAATTGTAAGTACTAAATTAGAAGTTTGAACTAATTGTAAAAGAACGTAGCTCTTGGAACCTGGAAAGGTAAAGAATTATAGAAATGTCGAAGAAGTGTTACGCCTTTTGTTTCTTCTAAATCAGAGGAATATTAGTTCGTTATCGTTAAAAAAATGTAAGTACTAAATTAAAAGATAGAATCAACTCTAAAAGAATTTGGTTCTTGGATTCTGAAAAGATGATGAATTATATAAATGTTGAAGAAGTATTGCGCCGCTTCTTTCTACTAGATTAGAGCAATATTAGTTTGTTATCGTTAAAAAAAATTGTAAGTACTAAATTAGAAGTTTGAACTAATTTTAAAAGAACGTAGTTCTTGGAACCTGGAAAAGTAAAGGATTATAGAAATGTCGAAGAAGTATTACGCCCTTTGTTTCTTCCAAATCAGAGAAATATTAGTTTGTTATCGTTAAAAAAAAATTGTAAGTACTAAATTAGAAGATAGAATCAACTCTAAAAGAATTTGGTTCTTGGATTCTGAAAAGATGAAGAATTATATAAATGTTGAAGAAGTATTGCGTGCTTTATTTATATGACATTAGAGCAATATTAGTTCATTATTGTTAAAAACAAATTGTCAGTACCGAATTAGAAGATTGAACTAATTTTAAAAGAACGTGATTTTTCGATTCTGGAAAGATGGAGAGTTATAGAAACGTCGAGGAAGTATTGGGCCTTTTATTTTTACGAGATTAGAGGAATATTGGGACGATTCTATCGTATGAAGAGATTTATCGATATTGAAATTGGTGAGGTTGAAAAAAATGCAAGCTTTGCGGAGTTCTAATGAATTTTTTCAGCTTCCAAAGCGAAGGGTGGTTGATATGAGCTCCATGTTGGAATTTCATCGTGCCATTAGAAGGCTCGCTATTAAATTCTAGGCATTTCGTTCTCTTCGCGCTATGGAATCCGTGAACGATTGTGGGATTAATAAAAATGCATTGCCCACATTTCCGAGTCGCTCGAACTAGGTCAAGAAAACTATTCTACCGTGATAGTCACGCGAAAAACTAGGGAACTCGTTAGCTCAATTATCATTCGTCCATTTCCATCATTCGGTCACCGTTTGTACGTCGAAACAAACGGAAAAGTGAAGGTCACTCGTAGCGATTAATATTAATTAAATGGGCCATGAAAAAAAAAACTGTCGATAAGGAAAAAACTTGTAAAATGTTGCATAATTTCAACCGTCAAAGGGGACGATATTTATGTGTTGTTATTCAAACAATTTTGACATTAACGAACACTTTGATGGTCTTGTTAAATTGAATTACCGCAAAAAACTCGACACTTCCATTGATAACGTGATAGTTGCTCGTAACAGTAAAGTTTTATCGATTCGACATAACTTCCTTGTTAGATGTCGTCTGAAAATTACATAGTACGATTAGAATGATTCATTGAAACACACATTCATTGTGTTTTCATGTTACGTGAAAGCTCTTAAATTGTATCTCTATTAATTATCAATTTTCAACAACGACAGACCCATTGACTTTTTGACAATTGACAAAACAGTGAGATATAATATTATGATCGTTAATACAACAGCCGTCGTTTTTTCCACGTTAGGAAATGCTGAAAGAGCTAAACAGGAAGTGGTCGTGAGGGTCTAATGGATGTGTCGATAAAATAAAAGGAACCTCAGGAAAAATACAGTCTTGATGTAGAGGCACAAAGAAATTAATGAACTAACGTTAGTACAGAGAAGTTGAACTTGAAACGATTGAACTTTCTGAAGTTAATATCGATTTACCGTCTCTGAAGCTTGGTAAGGTGACGAGTAAACAGGTTGTTTTACTAACTACACATAGGTTGTAATAAAATTATCTGCGAAATGATCAAAATGCGTTAATTAAACCAAGTCGATTAATTGACGTATTAATTACTGTCTGGTCGTTCGTAGAATTCTTTTACTCATCGTTGCGAGGGGATATAATCTATGGAATTTAATATGATTCATTTCCTTAATGTGCTCTAATAAATTCATTCTTATTGAAGAATTCTTTTTATTTACATTGTTTAGATTTTTAGATAGTAATTATTGTGATTATTGTTCTGTTTCTAGAATCCTAGGTGATCCTTATCCTTCACGTTCGAACCGGAGACTCTTATCCACTTTCGAAGAGCGAATCAGACCTGAAACAATGGAAGATTCCCAGAGGTAAGGAAATAACGATGTTTGATTGAAAGTATTAACAACAATATAGACGTAAATTCAAGCTGAATTGTCTATCGAATGCTACGCAATGTCGTCAATGTAATCTATTATCTGCAAAGTGTACGCGGGAAAAATTATGTAGATTTTCAAGCGAAGAAAATTTTTAAAAAGACATTGATAATTGTAATATATTTCATTGTACTTAAAAGTGATTAATTGTTTTTTACAGATACGAAGATCACACGATATACAAGAATGGACGGCCGTGGAGCCTGCGAAAATTCGGAGGTACTGTGCAAATAATTATTATCGATTTATACAAATTATAGTTATTGATATATCTAAACAAAATTACCGTATTATGAGAAAAAAGCCATATGTTAACCCTTTACCGTACCTTTTTCTTCTTTTTCAAGAATTCTTTTTGCGACTGAATGCACAGTAGATCAGAATTAATTGCTGAAATAATGTCTCACATTTCTGATATAGCTTATAATTTAATACGATATTAATAGCATAGTAATAATTTGATGGTATCGTGAGTCATTGTTATTGTTAGTTTCATTGTTTTTGAAAAAACTTGCAAATTTCTTACTCCATTTATCGCGAGGTTCACTCGTTATTCTATGGGAAGGAGTTGAAGGAGGGAACCCATGTAAGAATTGAAAATACAAGGAAGGTTTCAATGAGACAGTGATTATCTACGTGAAGTCTTTGACAATTGATACGAATTTAAATGACAATTGATTACGAAATTATCCTACGATTAACGCCCACGAGGTTACTCTGAATTGCAAAAATATTCAAATTTTCAATTGAATCCAGCCGAGAGGAAATTCCATAAACTGAGCCTAAATTAGAAGAAACACGAAGTACAAATTTCAGTTATCCACACAGTTATATACCTTCGTAACTGTGACAATGGTCAATGTCATCCGGTTCTGGTTTCGTAATATTTACAATTTTGTTTTGTCACCTGTGTCAAGTTCCGCGTTGCTAGGCGATTACCAAGTTCATTAAACCGTTTAATTTCTTATTATATCAAGAAAGTATTATAGCTCCACCATTTGGTATTACACATTTGTATAACGAAAGATAGGGGTTAAATTGAACATAAAGCCATTTATTTTACAAGTGTTATATGTCGCTTTTCTCGAATGAAAAAAGGCAATTTGTTATTGAAATATGAAGTTATCTATACTCGGAAAAATATAAATATTTTACAAGTCCGAGTAAAACCCGACATGTAAACATTAAAATCTAAACTCTTAACATTCAAACTGCCGGCGGTGAATCTATTATATTTAAACACATTAAATTAATAGTTTAGAAAAAGGGGGATTCAAAAGGCGGAAAATATGTTTAACTCCTTGACTGGCGAAATAAAAAACTATCACTGATTTCTGGTATAACGTATAACTTAACATAATATTACTAATACAGTAATAATTTAATTATCTCGTGATCGACTAATATTTTCAATTAATAGTTTTTGGAAAACTTGAAAATTTCCTATTCTATTCACCACTTCGGGAGAGTCACACGTCATTGTACAGTAAGTGGTTAATTCAACAATTTATGTTTTACAAGACAGACGTACAGGATTTACTCTATGACCCCCCCATAAGCTTGGAGAATTTTTACAAAAATGAGAAACCAGTTCATTTAACTGCATCAGTAGTTCTAGTGTTAAATATCTCCATTTAAAGAAACTGACACATTTTAAACAATTCTAAACGTCTCACTTTTAAAAAAAAGTGTCTCAAGCCACTTACAGAATGAGTGAAACAAATGTGAAATCAACGTAGAACAATCGTCGATGTTTCCCCATTGTTCTGGCGAAAGACAGGGTTGTTTCCGCTTTTAGACCTGGTCCCAGCACGGGTTGTTCTATACTTGCTCTCCTTCACGGGATTCCTCGTCTCATTCATGATGAGGACGGACATCAACATCGCCATGGTGGCCATGGCAAAGCCACCATCGACGAAATTCGACGCCGAAGCTGCGGTGACGTCTCACCACTGTTACGTAACACCGAATGCATCGCATGCCGAGAATACGACAATCAGTCCGGAGGTAGAGTAATCGTGAATACGCGATAAATTGCACATATCACGTAAACACGACCTTGTTTGCGAAAAATGCACCATTTGTGAGCATATTCATTAGGAGTAGCGAGGATAATTCTTGCAAGTTCTATGGTGTATCCTGGATTCGAACGTTTCAATGTCATTTCACCCTTTCGCATTGTTTTCTGCAATTAATTAATTTATGGTGGCATTAATACAAGTGTTTTAACAAAAATGTATCTTTTAACCCTTTGCGGACGGAGGCATTTTTGAATATCGAGAAACAATCAATTATTTAGCGATGAAAAAACACTTTTTCATCGGAAAGACAGTCTGTTAATGTATACAAGTTGAAATTTACTCTTTGTAAAATAATATTTCAACGATTATATTTTAATTTTTCAATTCTAACCGTTTATATATGCACCGACAAACTATAACCAATTTTTTCTCAGGGCGGATATATTCGCCCGTCGTCCACAAAGGGTTAAATAACTAATGAAAGTTGAAAAAAGAAATTTGAAGTATCTATCTTGGGTTACTTCAAGGTCAGGGGATTCTGTGGATCGTTTAAAAATCGTCTGGAGGAGTTTTCAAGGAAAACGTGTTGGGAAAATGTTTCATTATGCTTTTTGGTGTCGCAGTAACCATGAGTTAAGAAACTTGTCCACGTAATGCCACGTGTTTAATCGTAGTCACGTTAAGACACACGGCGCAAAAAAAAAATCTGCAAGATTATCCGGCTGAAATTATAGTAGTCTCGATACCGATTAACACCGATACTTCCTAGAATTCTGATAAATCCAATAATTGAAAGCGTTAAAACGATTCTAATGGCACGTACAACGATTCATTCGCGAGCTATAATCATGGGTGACATAACGATACGAAATCCAAATTCCTATTTAATATTTCCCTGTACGCCCACCGGGAAACGTGTTCTTTCGAGAGGATATATATCACGGAGTGTCGATTAAAAGTTGAATTTATCACCGGTTATTCGCAGAATCCTGATAATTCGGTTGCACGTTCAAATCACATTTCCTTCTTCAATACTCCAATGCCCGTTTCTCGAAACGTGCTGTGCGTAAAGCCACACTAATTACGATTTGAATTGCGAATTCTTATACAACGTTGTTTTTTTTTCAATTAGCCGAGAGTATTGCAAATGATTCATTGAAAATTATTGTTATCGTTTGATCAGAATTGTAATTTCGTTCGATATTTAACGATGGTATTAGCTCGTCAGCACGTTAAATGCCATGGCAGTCGATGATAATCGGTGCTACTGAATTAATAAAACTTTTAATAAATCACTATAATATTCAGGAATTTTCTAGTATAGATGATTCATCTAAAATTATTTTAAATCGTTTGATCGAAATTGTAATCGCGAACAGTCCTTTACATTCATGGTATTAGCTCGTTAGCACGTTTAATGCCATGGGAGTCGCTGATGATAGATGCTGCTGAATTAATGAAATTTTTGATAACTCAGTGCAATGTTCAGGAATTCTCGAAAATAACTAATTCATCGAAAATTATTGTCATAGTGTCATCGAAATTTCAGTCTTTTATGTTCATGGTATTAGCTCGTTAGCACGTTAAATGCCATCAAAGTCGCTGATAATCGGTGCTACTGAATAAATGAAATGTTTAATAACCCACTATAATATTCAAGAATTCTCTAATATAGATAACTCATCTAAAATTATTGTCATCGTTCCATCGAAATTGTAATCTCAGTTTTTCTTGTTCATTGTATTAGCTCATTAGCATATTGTATGCCATGGAAGTCGCTGATAATCGGTGTTACTGAATTATGAAATTTTTAACAACTCGCTATAACATTTAAGAATTCTCTAATATAGATGACTCATCTAAAATTAGTGTCATCGTTCCATCGAAATTGTAATCTCAGTTTTTTTTGTTCATGGTATTAGCTCATTAGCACGTTGAATGCCAGGGAAGTCGCTAATAATCGGTGTTGTTGAATCTAATGAAACTTTTAATAATTTTTATTAGTTTTAACCCTTTGCACTCCGATGTCCCACCTGAAGGGACATTGCAAGTCTACCATATCACTTGGTTGCCCCCTCCAAGGTGACCTTCGAATTTATTAGTAATCACAGAAGATAAATTTATTGCACCGAAATATCTGAAGGAATCTATGTTTACCTGAATTTTTCTATTGAAATGGCACAAGATAACAAATTGTAAAGTGCCGCCAAGTTGCTAATAGATAAAGTCAGAGATGGCTCGGAGTGCAAAGGGTTAATCGAATGCAAACAAGTAGCGTAAAGAAATAGGGATAGAAAAAATCAATTTAAGGAAGGGAGACATGACTTCTGTTTCTCCTGCAGGAACAAGGAGAGTTCGAATGGAGTCCTGCCATTCAATCGGCGATTCTTGGCTCCTTTTATTGGTGCTACATATTATCGCAAGTTGTTGGCGGTGTCCTAACGCAATACTTTGGTACAAAAACTGTCTTCGGTGGTTCGCAACTTGTCACTGCAATTTGCAGTTTGCTGATGCCATCCGCCGCAGAGATTCATTATGGTGCTATGATTGCTCTACGTAGTATACAAGGTGTCGCAAGTGTAAGTTTTGATTTTCAAATTCTATTTCTTTCACTTGGAAGCACGAGTGAAATAGTTAAACGATATAGCCTCTAGTTGCACGATTATTTGGATTGTTATCACTTTAGTTGCAAAAGAAATATATCCAATCGCGTTTAACTCCTGCCAATGTTTATGCTTCGCGTAAAGCAATTGTTGTTTTTTTTACTTGAACTGCTTTATGGTTGAATAATTAAGACCATTTGAATACGAATAGTCAGTGAAATGGAACGTGGCACACCCAGAAGCTAGTGGACGAGGAGGTTTTCCTCATTTAATCACTTACGAGGCAGGATAGATTTCCTTTCGTGTGAAACTAACAATAGAATTTATCTCCTCCTCTATTAGCACTTTCAGTCTTTACAATTCATTAAATACGACACTTAATTTCTTCTTCAAAATGCTAAACTGACACAACATCTATTATCTCAACATTAATCGTACAATACGCGGTCTAGTGGCTAGAAATCTTTTTATGTTATTAATCAAAGACTCCATTGTACGTTATTTGATAAATGAAATTGACAATCTTCTGAATTTTTTCGACAAGATTTTATCGTTACTCCTTAATCGATTAAATGATAGACTAAGGACAGAATAGGTATACACAAAGTGCCGATACGGTTAGTGTTAACACCTCTTTCATTATAAGTCGTCACGCACTGAACACCTAACGTGAACACATTTTAATAATTCTAAACTCAAATTCTCCACCGGAGAAATTAATAACTGGCTAAATGATACACTGAAGATAGAATAGGTACACATAAAGTCCCGGTACCGTTCGTGTTAACACCGTACACATGAACAGTCGCCATGCACTGAACACCTAACGTGAACATGTCTCAATTACTCTGAACTCGAATTCTCCACCGGAGAAATTAATAATCAGTTAAATGAAAAACCAAAGACAGAATAGATACACATAAAGTGACGGCACGGTTAGTGTTAACCCCGTACTCAACAACAGTCGTCATGCGCCGAACACCTAACGTGAACATGTCTCAATTACTCTGAACTCGAATTCTCCACCGGAGAGATTAATAACCGGTTAAATGATAAACCAAAGACAGAATAGGTACACATACAGTGTCGGTACCGTTAGTGTTAACACCGTACACATGAACAGTCGCCATGCACTGAACACCTAACGTGAACATGTCTCAATTACTCTGAACTCGAATTCTCCACCGGAGAAATTAATAATCGGTTAAATGATAAACCAAAGACAGAATAGGTACACATAAAGTCCCGGCACGGTTAGTGTCAACCCCGTACTCAACAACAGTCGTCATGCGCTGACCACCTAACGTGAACACATTTTAATAATCCTGAACTCGAATTCTCCACCATAGAAATTAACACTGCACCTACGTAATTTAAAAAAATGCAAATAATCTGTCCAGGGACTAACATGGCCCGCAATGTACGCCATCGTTGGACACTGGATTCCACCCGTGGAACGTTCACGTTTCATGTCTTCCTTCCAAGGTTAGTTGATGAATGCTGAACTCTAACGGAACTTACTTTTGTGTGTTACAGTGAAACTTCGATACGAACCACATTACATGCGAAAAAGATTTCTATGTTATTTTCAAACGTTCGTAAAATTTTAACATTTATTATTTCCAAAATTCTATGTTGTTTCTTTGTTACTTTTATCTGTACATCCATCTCCCGCCCTTCTTCTTAGTTCTTCGTCGGGATTCCTGAATGATACTAATGCACGATTCTTTCAGAAATGGATAACAGAAGTTCGAATGAGAAGCTATTTGTCCGCTCCAATGGTTTTTCAATCAAAATTCAAGTCTGGATCAAGACAGTCAATAACGATTATTAATATTTCATAGAAAATACAATTTGCTTTTAATAATCGCTGCTTTTACGCTCGCAGAGCGATGATGCTTCGATGATTTTTTATTGGTTTAGCTCCACGTGCGGTTGCATTCGCCGGACCGAGGGGTATACTCAACAGCGACCGCTCAACAGCATGAGAAAGGCCGAGTATACTTCCAGCTGGTAGAATCAGCCAGGCTCGAGGGAACACGTTGTATCATTTTATCATATCTACATCTCAATCTTATATACATAGTTATATATGTATATTTATTTGTGTGCCTTTAAAATTTCCATTTACTTTTCTTTCTCTTGCGATACGAGACAATACGATCATCTCCTTCTCACTCAAACTTTCCCAGGTATTGATGCACAGTCGATTATACATCGTCGGGTTAATATCCGTTGAATTATATATTTATTTTTTATTCTCTTCTTTTTCTTTTATCATCGTTATCTGGCCTAGCCTTGGTGCGCATAAATTCCACGACTTTTCGCTGCTTTTGTTTTCCACGTGGAACGATATACTGTCCGACAAGTGAAAGATGGCCAGCGAGCGGCCTCTTTTTTTTTTAAACTCCCTATTTCTGTCATTTCGGTTTTGGAATTTTCAAATCCAGCTTCCTAAAGTAAACACTCCACGTAGTTGTTGATTTTAAGAGGCTGGGTTTGGTGATTACCAGACTGCGGATTTTTATGCATTTATGACAAATTAAAGACGACTAAAATATACAAAAAGAACATAATATAAACATATATCTAAAATATCCAAAGTATGGTATTTGTTGTAATATTTATCGAGTGCAATAAATCCCTAGATAGGTTCTCGTGTCTCACCTGCATTTGTGAAACTTGAAATCTGCATAAACATCCGCAGTCTAGTGATTACAAAAGTGAAATGACAAGAATAGATGGTTGGAATCGAGAAGTTCCGCTACTCTCTAGCCACCTTTCAGTTGTCGGACAGTAGTTGTTTTAATACGCGTCTCTAACACGCCTGAAAAATGAATGACATTCGGAGTTAGCAGCGAAAGGACGGAGATTCATAAAGTACCTCATCAAACATTCGTACCGTGTGAATACTCAAGGCTGGACTCGAACCTCGATCAATTCCCTTGAAAAACAGGCTCGTTATTTTTTCCACCATTATCTTTTTGTTTTCCAAGAATCAAAAGATCAGATACATGAAAGAGAAACAATTGATAAATCTTTCCAGTAAATCTCGATATAATTGTATCTTTGTACGAAACAAAATGAAGTTTGAAAATTCCAGTGAACCTGTGTGATCTCCATGAAAAGGAGTAGGCTCGAGTTGCCGAGATTCCAGAACGAATCCTCCACTCTTGATATTCGCCGTTACTGAAGTTTCATTGTCCCATAACACACAGCTACTTCGTCCGAATTTTGATCATCCTCATCCTTTCGTACTAAGTCTCTACTTGAATCGCTTTACAGGGTGAAAGTATACCAACTACCACTGAAGAGCGATCGTCGCCACGCATGAATCGTACACGAGCCAAGGCGAAGCCATTCGACAAGCATCATGTTTCAGCTTCCTTCCGGGTCGTGGGGTGAGCCACACCTAACGTCTAGATTATCTATATTCAGGGTTCAGCTTCGGCATCGGGTTGACCTATCCACTATGCGGATTCATCATCGCCCACTTCGGATGGAGAGTCGTCTTCTACACGACTGGCAGTATCGGTATCTTCTGGTGTCTTTTCTGGTATATCTTCGCCTTCGATACACCGGCTGCGCATCCAAGAATATCCCAGCAGGAATTGCGATATATTCAAGGAAGCGTTGGGAATCAGGTTCATCAAGCGAATGAGGTAGATTATGGAAACGTCTTTTAACCCCTTCCCTTACGGTTTCTATTTCGACACTGTGCGTAATAATTCGTAATTAATTTCAGAAATAAAATTCTTTTTATACGTTTGGTATAATTCGTTGCAATGTTAATATTTTAGAAATAATTTGGCCGTTTCCTAGTTGATTGATACTTTTGACTTAATAATTATTGGAAAATTTTTAAATTTCGTATACTATGTGTTGTCACGCGTTATTATAAGCTAAGGGGTTGATATTTCAGTGAATAATTTGCGAGATAGATTTTTTAGGTGTGAGTGAAATCAATTGGGAAATCAATTGGCGAGAGTTTTTCATGTGATCGTGCTCCTATGGGGTAGTTTTATAGCACGATTTCTATATGAGGCGACGCAAATCAGTCTACTTTGTATTATTTGCAAATTTCTAATAGAGTTTATATTTACGAATCAATCTAATTTGCGTAAATTCTGAGTTTCTCATCGTGCGGATTTCCACCTAACGCGGTGCCAATTAATCTAATTTGCGTTAATTCCAAGTGTCCTATAGCGCAACATAAAATCAATCTGATTTGTATCAACACCAAATTTCTGATAGCGCAATTTCCACGTAACGCGATACAAATTGCTCGCCTTACAGATGGGTACAGTGCAGTACAATAGTATCCATATCAAATACAATGATAGATAGCAATAAGCATGTAAGAATTTAAGTCAGAAAAACTGAAATTCTGTTACTTAAAAATTCTATTTCCGCCAAGGGTACGGCCGTCCCCTGGAAATCGATCCTAACATCCTGGCCGGCATGGTCGATCGGGATAACGACCTTCGGAAGAATATGGGTCCATTACGTCTTTATCATTCCTGGACCAATGTACATGAAGACAGTTCTAGGCTTCAGTATTCAAGCTGTACGTAAAAACCTCCCCCATTTTAACAACTCCTTTCAAAAGTCCTTGCACATTGCACTTCATTCCTGATAGCTCAAAGTATATATTATCTCTTGACTTAATCCATCACTAAAGTCACAATATTATGTACATATATGTATCTTTTATACATTAGCCTGAAGTTCCATCGATTAGAAAAGCAAGGACTTAAAATAACTCGTCCTTCCATCGCTTCCGTTTGCATTCGCATCATACGAACGTTTACCTTTCTAGAATGGCATTCTGTCAGGGGCACCATTTATCTGCAGCTACTTAAGCTCCGTTGTATTCTGCTACGTAGCTGATGTTCTTGTCACCAGACAGATTCTATCCTTGACCAACGTTCGTAAAGTATTCACCGCCCTTGGTAAGTTCTCCTCTGTCGAGATCATGGAAAAGTTTCTTCTGCGATTTTCTGATATCTTGCAATTTTTCTCGATTACAGCGCAGGTAGTTCCGGGAATCCTAGTGCTGTTAATTGGATATCTAGGTTGTAATATAATCCTCGTCCTAGTGGTGTGGTTCGTAGCTGTAACTCTTATCACTGCTGCCTATGCAGGAGCAATGGCAAACATCGTCGATATAGCGCCAAATTTTGCTGGTCAGTGTTATTAGGGGTGAAATATTAATTGTTGTGTTGTGATGGTGGAGAGACCTGTTTTGAGAGAATTGTCAAATTGTTTCTTTAATTTAGGTCCAGTTTTGGCATTCGCACAGACGATACATATGACTGCCAGTTTCCTATCTCCCATTGCAGCTGGTCTGCTCACTCAGGAAAGCGTAAGTACAGACTTTGTGTGATTTTTATATTCAACTTTCTATCGATAATTGACAAAAAGTTTGCTTGAATTTTTTAATGAAGAAATATTGATATTTATCCAATCAAGAATTTCTTATTTAGAAGGGATGAAATTACTAATGTTTCTTAAGCAAAAATAATACTATCTGAACACTAAAACTACCTGTCGGTTGAAATCACCGACCCTTAATTTTTCCGACTAATTTCCCAGATTAATTGGAGAAACTCGAAGAAAATATTACACTTCGATCTTATAAAATTGCAATAATTTAATTGGTCACCCTTTCCATCCCCTGACTCCTCTTTTTCCAATCAACTTGTTTAGTAGACTTAAAAATAATAAACATAATATCCATAGGTCCAGCGATACTAATAAAACCGACTGAAAATTTTAAATTCCGACAGTTCAAAACTAAGCACACAATCCACTACTATGTAGTGTTAACAAACTCAAATTACTTAATTGATAATCTTACTCAATTTTCTATCGTTAATTGACTAAAAGTTTTCTTCGGTATGAAGAAATATTGATACTTTTCCAAGCAAGAAATTACAAATTTTTTTCAAGCAAGAGGAATATGATTTAAACATTAAAACTGCCAAGTCGGTCGAAACGATCGATTCTCAATTTTTTCGAAAAATTTCCAGATTAATTGTAGAATCCTGAAGAAAATATTGCGCTTCTATCTCATAAAATCGAAATAATTTAATTAAACAGCCTTTCCACCCCCTGATTCCTCTTTTTCCAATCAACTTATTTAGCAGACTTAAAAATAATAAATATAATATCGATAGGTCCAGCGATACTAATAAAACCGACTGAAAATTTTAATTCTGGACAATTCAAAATTATACACACAATCCACTACTATCTTAACAAACCACAAATTGCTTAAATGATCATCTTATTCACCTCCTGATTCCTCTTATCCGGAGATGCTTATTCAAACCATTTAGATGTAACAGAAATAATTCGTATCCTTTAAAAGAAGAAAAAAATGAGCGAAGAACATTTTCCAGCAATCTCTCGATGCCTGGAGGAAAGTGTTCGGCGTGACAGCCTGTGTCGCATGCAGCACTTACGTTGTCTATCAGATTTTCGGGACGGCTGACATTCAGCCCTGGAATTATCCCGATCAGAAGTATCCTCGTTCGATCGAGGAGGATTCACAACCTCTGGACGATTCATCGAAGAAGAATGGAAAAATCGTCGAAGCTCAATCGAGCCTTCTAGAGGAGCCATAACACATTTTACGTTTCCACAATGACAAAACATAAATTTCTACGGTTTCTAAAAGTTAAAGACTTCTCCTAAAGCTATCCATGACAGAAGAGAAGATGGAAGTTTGACCGTGTGCTCAGTGCTGGTTTAAAAGTCTATTTTCAATGATCTTTCGGGTTAGTTCTTGTAATTAAAACCCTTAATTGTCATGTGAATAGCGATACCAGAGAAAATTTAAGTTATGACGTACGTATTTCCACATTGTACGTTGTACGATAGTATTTTTGTGAGATAACTCAGGAACAACGCGGAATGATAAAGTCGTCCTGTTTTCTCTACGTTCTTCGATGGTTGTGTGAGAAATGCACAAAACTCACGGTGAAGTGATGATTCTCGCGAGAAAGAGGCTTAAGATTTTTCAAAACTTGATACGTTTTCACTGGATTCACTGTGATTCGATGTATATCCTGTTTTCTATTGTAAATTTCACCATGTGAATGAAGAGAAGGAGAAAAAGATCTCGTTGTGGTATATTTTACGTGGTTGCTCGTTTGAAAAAAAGATATTCTATCGTAAGTTAATGTTGTCGACGTAAACGAGGGATTCGTTATATTTTTTTTTTTCCTTTTCATGCCTTTCTTTTATTCTTGTTAAGAGTCTCGATGATTCTCTCGCGCGATTCCGTGTCTTCGTTTGTAAGATTATTAATGGTACTTACATTTAAGAGATCGCATGACAAAGTTTCTAACTTGCCGGTGATATTTCTGTCAGCATGGAAAAGTCGTGTGAACGTTTGTAAGGTGGATTTCTTTTGTACGATTCGTACTTGTGCAGCCGTTATGGGGTGGATTGTAGCAAGTTACTGCTGGTTATAACAATAGGATAGAAAAAGTACAATTTATAGAAAAGACAGATGATATAACTATTGTCTACTGGATCAGTGCCTTGCAATAGGTTCTCATTTTTACGACGAACGATCTACCGACTACTTCCCCTTTTTCGATTATTTTGCGATTCTTCTTCATCGTTAAAACGTGTCCATGTAGCTTTAGAAAACAGATGAAAACTCTTTGCCTAGTTGATTTTTATTAACAAGTTGAACGCCACCGGTATTACCCTAGTTTCATTGTTTTTTACTGAAGTAACATTTTTTCTATGAAAGTCACATCTTTACGAAGCAATAAACTTGAAGACACAAATAGATGCATAGTGAGCAAGACTTGAACTTTTTAATGCCAATATTTAGATACTGAATGTATTAGAAAATTCAATATAATAATATAAAAGTAAATATTAGGATATAAAATTTATATGAAATTTTATTGAATTTATTAGCCTCGATGACCGGTGGCCCCCATGGCGTCCAACGTGTTAAATTCATTTCTGCGTAGTAAAATCTATGGAAGAAGAAATGCAAAGACCTTAATGAATTTCCCTGTAGTGAAATATTCACTATTTAACACTTTATCAACCGGTAGTTTTTTTATATTTTATCAATTTCTAACCGATCGTTAGGCAAAAAATACTTTTCTAACACTGAAATCTCTCAATTGTAACCTCTTTGAAAATTACAAATTCTCGTCACTGACTCCTTCGCACAATAAACCTCAATAATAAATAACAATGTATTAATTGCCGTCGCAAACGATTAATTAATTAATTAAAAAGCATTTGACTCGAAAAGTTTATTAATAGTCTACCGGTTGGTAATGTGTTAACAAGAATCTTTCGATTAATTTGTATGCAATAGCGGAAAACAAAAGTACCGAATGCAATTGTTGGAATTCTCATTATTTTTATACTCTTCCCCGTTTGATGGAACGAATCGGTTTCTGTTCGTTCACTATTTATATAAGTACGATAAGTTAGGTGCGGATACTTAATAGCGTCTAAGGGATAATTAACATTAATTGTAAAGAAACTTCTCACCGTGTCACACTCTGCGCGGCGAAGAAACAATTCCTCGCATTGATTGTACAAAACGGACATGTGTTGTACATGTAAGGGACACAATGGATTCTTTTACCTTTTTATGTTACATGAATTAGGAAATTACAATTGACACGTTTTTTGTCCCGATAAAATGAAAAATAAATCGTTTACGAAGTAGCGGGCGCAATTCGAGTCTTTACTGTTTTCTACCTGCCAATTAATATGGAATATAACGACGTGGGTGTCTATTGTTAAGAATAATTTAACGTGAAACGATGGCAGATGACGTGTGAATTGTAATTTCAATTTATACATTTCAATTCTATATTTTTCACGTGCCATTTCAAGCTTCAGGCGTTTATATTACGATTTACCGAATTGTTCATCGCAGGGAAAAGGGAAGAAAATTTGTACGATTTTTTTTTCAGAGTTGTTGCCACACTTGGACAATTTGATAAATCTTAAGGAATTTAATTAAGTTCAAATTACACGTTAAATGATTTTGTAACACGGATGAAATCATGGCACAGACAATTAATATTAAATATAAATGAACAAGAAATATACAACTACATATATATATATAATTTCACTAAATTATATGTGTTGTTTTATAACCTTCATAATTATTCTGTTTGTTAAATAACCATACTATTGGAACTCGTAAGATTATTATTTACACGTGTGAAGTCATTGCACGATTATCGATATGAGACGCGGAGGTTCAAGATTCCGTAAGAAGAATAAGGAGAATACGTGAAACCAAATATTGTAAATTAAAATCACATGATGCGAGTGTATTCGCGACAAATTATTTCTCTAACGAATGAGAGAACAATCGTCAGATAACCGGTGCAAACGACCTAACGAAAATGATAAGAATATTCAGAGGAAACGTATTTTCACTTTGTTTTATCAGAATTTCTAAATGTTCCTGCGAAAATTATCATCATTAACAAATTAAAAATGATTGCTACTATCAAAAAAACTACTGAGACTAAAATCAAATTGCGGAGGATCATTGAGCAATTGAAATCAAATAATTAACACTACAATTATCGGCGTTAAATATTTTTGAAAAATTGATAATCAGTAATTTTAACTTGCTTAGTACTTCCAGTGTTAAGACTCCAAAATTCATTTTCTATTCAATATTAACCCTTTGCCCTTCGATTTCTTTATTAACGACAATTCTTCCATAACTCAATTGCTGAAATAAAAGTTCATCGCTCATTTCTAATACTCCATTTTTGAAAAATTTCCTTTCCTCCTCCCTTTAGCATCACAAGTGTCACTCGCAAATTGTACCGCAAAGGGTTAAAATTTCTCTCCAAAGACGCAATTACAATAAAAACAATGAAGTTTCACCAGAAACAGCTCAAATATTCTACGCATTCCAAGAATCACATCCAAAAATACGAAATCTCCAACCAATACCTAAAACAATCATTCAACAATCATCCAGATCTACTCAAAAGACCGATAATTTATCACGTTCGTCACATCGAACAAACGTAACACCGGGAGACAACGTCGTCAGGGGTACGAATTTCTCGAAATCACCTGCATAACAAACCGCTTGTTTGTCACATTATAATACATCATTGAGTGCTTACTGACGTCAAAGCCCGCAAGTACGCAGATTAGATATCAGCCGACCTAAATATCTCAGCTTAGTCAGACCGATAGAAATCGGTGCTCGTGCAATGCATCGAGAAGAGAGAATAAGACAGAGATGTAAAATACTCCAGGAATAGTTCTCCCTCGGTGGGGTGAAGGGGGTTGATTTTGCACAGTTTCCATGCAGAATATGATGCCACCGTAGGTCAAGAACGACGTTGTGCAATGTCTATGAACATTCTGTAATTCGTACTACGCACTTTGGTTTAACGAGAAGAAAACGTATTTTCGTACGTTCGATCACAATTGTCGATCGGTCTTTCACGATATCATCGGTGATATCTCGAAGCGACGGAAGGTAGACTAATTTAAACGTACCGCCGGGAATTCTGTGTTTATCGAGATAGCAAACGTAAGTGACACACGTAGGAGATATAAACGGCAGTTGAAGTCTGACTGGCAGTCAGTGTTGTGTTGTATTCCACGAGGTGTTTCAC
Organism: Cerceris rybyensis; assembly: GCA_910591515.1. NCBI lineage: Eukaryota > Metazoa > Arthropoda > Insecta > Hymenoptera > Crabronidae > Cerceris > Cerceris rybyensis. The sequence goes on along the minus strand of OU342793.1, from coordinate 24,477,719 downwards.
GATATAGGATATTGGAATTCGCCAGGATGCGGTATGAGGGATTGATATATGACCCGTTTATTTTCAAAGTGGTATAGATCACTTTATCGTTATGAAACATGGGGTTTATTAAAAATAATCGTATTGTATACGGTCAAATTATTGGTGCTATAAAAAGGAAATTTATAATTTTGTGTACTATTAAGTAAAGATTGTTTTGCTGGCTGTTTTATATATTAAATTGGCAGTTTTTGGTATTTTTTTTAGAAAGATGGTACTGTTATTTTAAAATCCGCCGCGTTGTCTCTTATGGTGAGAATAAATAATAGATATAACTGTTCAGAGGTAAGATTTACAATTAGTAGATGTCGAAAATTGACATGGATATTTTTAAACACGTTAGATTCTAAGTACCTGGATTTAAAATAAACGGGTCATGTGTGTTTTTATAAATTGAGTTTTTGGATGGTTGGAGTGAATTTTTTGTGTTTCGCAGGATCTGGTTATTGATCACTGTCGTGCTGGTCGTTACGATATTCGTAAGCGAGACCTCTGCGAAAAAGTCGGGCAAGGATGTCGAATCCTCTGGTAACAGAGAGAAACAGAAGGAGGAAGTAGCTTATCGTTCGAAGTGAGTTTAAAATAAACTTTTGGATGTTGTCTCTCGTCGAAGGTCGAATACAATACATCTAATAGACAGTTAGATTTGGCATTGTTAGCACTTTATTTGTTGTATGTTCATTTTTTTTTTAAATTGTGAGTTGAATTAAATTTAACGACCGTTAGAATATTTTTGCTTGTAAATGGATTTTAAGTGCGGAGAATTTACGGTCTGTGTTGAATTTGTAATTTGTCGGAGTCAATATTTGGCTGTGGATTAATTTTGTATAACCTTTGGGATATTGTCTCTCGTTGAAGAACGAATTCATCCAGTAGATAGTTAAATTTGACATTGTCAATGCCTGATTTGTTGTGTTTATTTTTTTTTAAATTTTGAGATAAATTCAATTTATTGTCCCAACTGTTAGAATTGATTTTTTGCTTGTAAATGGATTTTAAAGATGGAGAATTTACGATCTGTGTTGAATTTGTAATTTGTCGGAGTCAATGTTTGGCTGTGTATTAATTTTGTATAAACTTTTGGATGTTGTCTCTCATCGAAAATCGAATTCAGCCAGTAGACAGTTAAATTTGACATTGCCAATGCCTGATTTGTTATGCTTTCATTTTTTTTAAACTGTGAGTTGAATTTAATTTAATGACCGTTCAGATATTTTTAATTTTAAGGGCGGAGAATTTACGATTTGTGTCGAATTTGTAATTTGTCGGAGTCAATGTTTGGCTGTGTATTAATTTTGTACAAACTTTTGGATGTTGTCTCTCCTTGAAGAACGAATTCATCCAGTAGACAGTTAAATTTGACATTGTCAGTGCCTGATTTGTTATGTGTTTATTTTTTTTTAATTGTGAGTTGAATTTAATTTAACGACCGTTGAGATTTTTTTGCTTGTAAATAGATTTTAGGGACGGAGAATTTACGATCTATGTTGAATTTGTAATTTGTTGGGGTTAATGTTTGGCTGTGTATTAATTTTGTATTATGCTATTTGGAAATGTAACGACGAATTAATGACGATTGTGGTTTAATATCGAAATTCATTAGTCGGCTGGCCGGCAGATGTTGTCGCTTGTGTTTGCTCGAGATTTTATCTGATAAATTCTGTCCAATTTTTCCATGTGATATATCTTATCCTAATACGTTCATTCGTCCATAAAACTTCAGAGAGGGAAAATCAAAGGAGAAGAATCAGAAGGTTCAAGGACATTCGAAAAAGAGGAAACACAGTAGTTCCGAGGAGAAGAAATTCGACAATCTGGCAGAGAAGTACAATGAAAATGGCGGTGAAAATCAAGAATCTGGAAAAGTCTACAAATCAAAGAACAAACGATCGAAGCAGAAGGAAAACGTTGATCCAAGAATGAAGGAAGAAATTTCCCAGTCTCGTGGTAAATCAAAGTACGATGTCTCGAAGAAGAAATCCAAAGGAAAGGTTAACCCTAGCGACAAGTACTTGGCAGAATCGCAAGATTTACATAGTCGTAAAAATTCCAAGAAAACTCTAAAGGAGAAGAAGAATAAGAATAAATCGAAAAGTCCCATCGAAGAGGAGCAGATCGATGAAACAGTAGAAGTATCCATGGATAATCAGAAGAAAGGAAAGCAGAAGAGGAGCGACTATAAATCCGCGGAGAAGACTAGCAAGAAAACGAAGCTCGATAAGAAGAAGAAAAAGCAACAAGTAGAATTAGAAGAAGAAGAATCAAACTTAGCTGAAGAAGCTGAGAAAGAATCACAGGATGGAATCGAAGTTGAAGAATCTGAAGTCAAAGAATCCGTTAATGGGAAAAAGGGGAAGAAGAAAACGATGGTGAAAGAAGAGAAGAAAAACAGGAAGAAGCGAGAAATCGTGCAGGAAGTTGTAGAAGAAGAAGAGGAGGAGCAACAGGAAGAAGAACCTGAACAGGAAGCCGAGATTCTTGAACAGGAGGAAGAAGTTCCAACAGAAGAAGAAGAACAGGAGGAGGATGTTGAAACTAAAAGTTGCAGAAAACGAGAAGAAGCCGAGAATGAAAACGAAGAAGCCGCGGACGAAGTCGACTCTTGTGACCTTTGAACCGTTTCGATATCGCGTCATTTTCAACCGTCATCTTTCTCGGCTTATCGATTTTCCTCGATAAGGTTTATATTAAATCTTATTTATTTCATTTGTCTACATTAAATCGTAGATGCAGAAAATACACTCTCACTATATCTCTTATTTACAAGTATCAGCGATCGAGCATCGTTTCTTCACATTCTTCAGTCCTCCATTATATTCAAGGATTCGGCTGCAAAGCAATTGATGATTAATTTGATAAAAAAAATGTCACATGTTATTCCTAAAGATCGAATATTTTTGTAAAGTTCGTTACACTTACATGTAGGGTTTCCCATAAAAAGTATGACCCAACCAACGCCGATATTATTCACCGAGGAAGTGTACTTCACGATTACACGATTACTATTGGCTTCAAATTTCGCTGGAGTATCCTGCAATAAATAAAATAATTTATAAAATTTATAAAGAAATTCTTAATCCACAAATTCTCTAAATACATCTACAATGAGTTTAAATTAATGATGTTTTTAATAAAAGGGGACGTCTTTCCTTTTAACCGTTTGAATACCGGGGGGGTTTTAAAAAATTACTTCGAAAAAAGCCAAAAGCCACTTTCGCGCTCTTGAGATTTTATTTCAAAATAAGCTAAAGTTGGTGTTTTATTTTATGTAGTGCACAACAAGAACAATCTTCTCGTGCTTGTATCCTAATTTGGAAGCACTTTATATTATAAAAGAGGAACCTGATGTATTCTTAACAAAGTCTTCCTTCAATTGTCAACATTGAAAAAATGTCCTGGGGTTTTTCGACACAAAAACTGAAGAGGGCGAAAGTGGCTCGTGGTACGCAAATGGTTAACACAGAAATACAGTCGACCCTCGACTTTCGCATATAATTGGTTCTTGAAAATATGTGCGAATGTTGAATGTTTCGAAAGTAGAGGGATACAGGAAAAATTGTATGTAAATGTGGTTTCTTTGTAAACTTGAGATTTTTTTAAATCCAGTAGCTAATATTAGAAACAATAGTACAATGTTACAACACCTCTAATAGGCAATTAGTGAACACGAGCTACAAACACTCCTTGGCAGTGGCGAATAAAAAGAAACATTTTTTGAAATATGGAGAAAAATCTTTAAAAATGGAATTTTTAAAAACGTGCAGAAATAGGGAATTGTACGAAAATAGAATGTGCGACAGTAGAGGGCCGTCTGTAAATGTATTTAATAAAATGAAGAAATCAGGGATGCTTACCCCACCGCAGTAAGTGGAACGCAAAACTTGTTCGCCTTCTGGCGTAACGTCGAAGATTTTCACATTGTTTTGCGAGCAAGTTTTTTTGGTACCGATGTCGAAGAAAGAGAATTGCAATGAAATTTTGAATGTACGTGGTACACTGACATCCCAGACGCATTCGGTGTTGTTTCGATACGCGTTCGGGTACAAGGGGGATGTAAATCTTCCACCATAGTTGAATATTCGACCACCGCAACCACGACCTGTGTCATAATTTATTTTCTTTTCCATAGATTCCTTTTTAATACCGTATTTTTGCTGTTGTTAAAATGCAAGATAAGTTTTCTGGGCGGTTGCTTGGGTAAAGTTAAAAGGATATTTAAAATATGGATATGGAAAATTTAAAAAAAAACTATAGATTGGGAATTTGATTAAAAATTTGAATAAATTAATTTTTTGACCGCCTTGATAGGTCTGTTATTGTTAAAGCGTATAATTGGTATAAATTGTAAAGTGCTAAAAGAATGTTTAGAAGTGCAGACTTCTTGAAATTGTGGAAGTGATTTTTCAATGAAGGTTTTATTGATTAAGTTCGATTGGAACTGGTGCCATACCTTTGTCGGTGGTCGTATACGTGATATCGTAATTTTCATAAGAGTCTCTGTTTACAGACCAAGAATGTAAACTGAGCTGATTGCCATTACTGAATATTGGACTTGGTATTTCCACTCCGCATAAATTCGCTAAAAGATTCCCGCTGAAATTCCCTTCGCGTACCTTTGAAAAAAACACAATAAATATTCCAGAATAATATAACAAATGCATAACAGATCAAATAATTCCTTCACATAACAAAATATCAAACAAGAAATTTCTTCCAAATTCAAACCAATCAAGAATTCATCGATACCTTACTTTCCTTCACTTTTCACACCTTTTCAAAATAACATATTTTCCAAAAAAAAGAGTGAACCAATATCACTTAAAAGTAGTAGCAGAAAATTGCACTCTTCCAAATTCAAATAATTCCTCCACATAACAAAATATCAATTAAGAAATCCCTTTCAAATCCAAACCAATTAAAAATTCATCGATATCTTACTTTCCTTCAGTCATCACATCTTTTCAAAATAACATAATTTCCAAAAAGAAAAAACAAGTGAACCAATACCACTTAAAAGTAGTAAGACAACGAAAATCCCATAAAAGAAAATTCTCCAACAAAATCGAATGACTATTCGTCAAAGAAGAAGAAGTCTAGTCGTAAGATCCGAACGAAATGAAAATTCCGTAAAAGTGAAATCTTCTTCTCCGTTTTACGAGAAAGAAAGAAAGAAAAGGGAAGATGCGACTTGCTTGCAAAGCAGATTCCGTGCACTGCTGCCGATCGTAAACTTGGAACTGATTGAAGTACAAGGAAATGGTGTGGTTCTTCGGTGCTATGATCGTGATCCAACAATCCGTGAAACTTTCGTGAACAATTCGACCTTGCTCGCTGGTGTAATTTCGATCGCAAGTCGGGACTCCGTACTCCAATTTGAAGCCCTTGTGCCTTCCGGCTTCCCCATTGAACGTTATTTCGACCTCGTTCCCGGAACTGAAATTAATCGAATGGAAATTAGCACCTCATCGACGTTGATTTCGTGGCTTCGATGCGATTGACAGCCGATTTCGATTACCTGTAATACTCATGGGGTAGAGCACTGCCGCAGTATTTGTACGAGGAGACAGGTAAACGGGTTCCCTGTGAAGAATTTTTAATCAATATGCTAAATTTTCTCACTCAGCTTTCTTTCTATTTGACACTATTTCTACCAAGAGGTGTCAAAAGACACCTTCCAAATTTTAACTTAAAATTATTCTCTAAGTTGAATTATTTCTCCACAATTGATTTTTTGACTTTTCATACAATAGTTGTTAAATTAATTCAGCAATGTCATTTGCTACCAGCACATCCTAGATCTAAAAATGTGTATATGGTATACTTATTTCTACCATGAGGTGTCTTTTGACACTTTAAGGATTTCATGACAGTGCCTAATTGGCAGCACCATATCAATTATAATCAGATTAGAGAATCCCTATTTCAGTTGTAACAGAAAATACAGAAGTTGCGGCATTTACAACTAGCTGCACACCGTTGCTAGAATTTGCAAGCTGATTAAATAATTTCTAATAAATACACATCAACGTATCAATAAATATATTCCTCAAATTGTCTACATTTAACTGATAATTTGAAATCTCAACAGTTTTGGCACATTATTTGCATTCAAATGAATAGGTGTCAAAAGACACCTTTTGGTCGAAATAGGTATACAGAAAATCGTGGTAAAAATAGTGTTAAAGACAATTGAATGAAATTAACACTTAACTGACGGGTCACGTCAATCTATCTTTTTTACTTATGTTAGTTCTTCACTTCGCGAGGGTGATTGTTTTATAAAATATCACCCACAAAAACTATTAAACATGTGAATAAATAACTTTGTAAAATATAACAAGAAGTGGTGTTGATTTAATAAAAGTACAACGCTATGTAACTAAAAACTCCCCGGAAATCAAGGAAGGCAGAGTAGATTCGACCCGTCCGTTGAGTGTTAAGAGAATGGTGGATATATTTAACAATAGGGGGAAAAAAATGAAGAAAATTTTACCATTTCAAAGGACACAGGATATGAAACTGTACCGCTGTATATGAAATCCTCTCCGAATCCTTGACTGATGTACTTTTGATTCTAAAGAAACGACAAGAGTATACGTATATTTCGACATTTTTATTTTGATTGAATTGAGACGATCGAGGATTCAATTGCTCACCATTTTATCCGTAATTTGAAGGTATTCCGTGTCGCATCTCTCAGAGTCGGTTATATTTAAATCCAAGAATCTTATCACCATTCTGTCGACGAAATGTCCAGAGTGTTGTAAAATCCAGCGACATCGGGTGCCAGGATCGTAAGGATTCGGATAATTCGGCGAGGTCAAAACGTCCTTTGTTTCGTTTATCGTGCGAATCGTAAGGCCACATTGTACTACAATGATTTTTGAGTTTTGATCGAGAAATGTCGAACCATTTGAAAATTCGATAACGGAATTTTATTTTAAGTATTGTACCTGGTACTGGTGTTAACGTTCCAGTAACTCCGCTTCCTTCGATTGTTCCGTCGCTGAAGAATCTTATCCAAAGATTGTTATTGTTTGATAGTATAGGAAGTGGAATATTTATGCCGCAAAATCGGCCACGAAGGTCAGCAAATGGTCCGGCACCGTCGCGAACCTTGCGAAGATATTTTACACGGATGAAGAATCAGATTATAAAGAGAAAGACAGGTGACAATACATAGGTGGAATTTGGTTTTATTGATTTTAAATTATATTTAGAAAGTGGGGTATTTGATGTACATACATATTTGGTGTAGGTGAACCACATTTATTTTTAACCCCTTCCACTATTTTCACGAATCTCACTCGTGATGAAAATTGTAAGCCAAACTTGAATGTCACGAGTCAGACTCGTGGTCTTAATTTTGGGCCAAGTTTTATTAACACTAGATTTACGGAGTCAATTTGGCTCATTGAAAATTTGATTGCTATGTATACATAACATATTGGTTGGTTAAGTTTTTAATAATAAATCTTTCATTTCAATTAATTTGGAACTATTTTCTTTGCAGAAAACTGCAGTTTTCTTCTATAAGTCAAATTGGCACACTTTGGAAAAATAGATGTATCAACATCCGTAAATCTAGTGTTAATATTTCGAATGAGATCGTCTGTTTCCATTCAGGATTATTAATTTTAGACTTTGATTCAAATACATTTGAGTTTCACAAAAGCTCCATCGCGTGAAATAAATACTGGTGCGATAATCTTTGTCAGTCGCAACATAGCGTATATCGAGCGTTCGATTTAGGCATGGATTCTTGCGAGTTTGCCGGTAGTGCAAGGGGTTAATAGTGTCTTCAATAATGTTAGAAATAGTTTTAAAGTTTTATCATTTTAATTATTAAATTAATTTATGATTTTGTAGGAATTTATTAATAGATCTGACGTTGAAGTAATTGAATAACTGTAGTGATTCAATTGTTATTTGGAATTTTAAAAACTTACATCAAGATAATCACCGGTGCACTCTTTACTGGAAGGACGAGTTCCATTGTTTGTTGCATTTCTGACATCCATACTGTTGATGGTAAATTTGATAATATATCCCGGAGGTGCAGTGATACTCCAATGACAGTCTTCCAAACTCTCGTAATTTGATCCTTTCTGAGTCCTAAAAGTTCTAATTTCCGTGCCTGTCAGATTAATGTTACCACCACACCCTGCTGCCGAATTTTTCGTGAAGATAGCCTGGAAATTCGCAATATTTCTCGTGCATTAATCGATTCATTGGTCGTGATTTTCTTTAATTAATAAAATATTGCAAATTCAAGTTACGTTTGCTGTGAATCCTTCGTAATGGCGAGAGTTGTCGGAAACGAAGGTAACCACCATAGAGCTCGATTGAGATTTAAAGACGGGCAAATTCTCGGTTAAATTTCCACACAAAGTTCCCATTGTATGTTCCCGATCGATTTCATCACCGTCGTAAATTGTCACATAGTCGAAGTAACACCTATGGTACACTTTTAATTACTACCTCATAAATACTATTACGCCTTGAATCACTTAACAGTAGCACTATCAAAGTTATATTATATTTAAATATATTAACTCCTTTGGAAAAAGAAAAATCAAGTTAGTGAAAGAAATGATTAATCAAGTAATCTCCGTTTCATAAGATAGTCAATTTGTTAATGTCAATTTTGGTAACTTTTTGAAAAAAACTCGGATTCGATCGTTTCGGTCGCCTGGATCGTTTTAGTTTGAAAAAATTCCAATAATTCCTTGCGAGACTTTGATACTTCCGCAATTGAACAGAATTGTAGAACTATTTAACCCCTTGCCGTACCATTTCTTTTGTGATTGAATGTGCAATGACTCTGAATTAATTACTAAAATGACAATCTAACCCCTAATGTCGGATATAGTAAATAACTTAACGTAATATTGAATAGCGTAGAATTAATTTTATTTTATCAGGACCCACTGATATTTGTAATCAAATAATATTTAGAGCACTTCAAAATTGACTATTCCATTTATCGCGTCACGAGTAGCACTCGTTATTGTACGGCAAGGGGTTAAGAAAATGCTATCAACGATTCCTGAAGATGTTTACCTCGATGTATATTCGGTAATGAAATTCTCAAAACGTAGGACAACGTTTTTGTCCTCGGGTGCTTTGATAATCCAAGTGCAATTCAAACGGCCGAAATATTGTCCTTCGTGCATCAGAGGTTTTATTTCACCGGGTGACCTCATTATCCCACCGCATTCTATTTGCAGGAGAAAAAAAGGCTTAGAAAATTTTATCGACTTTGCTTCGAAAAAAGATGATAATTATTCAGATGCATTTTTCATTGCGCTTAAAATTCTGCACGGTATAAGTGAAATAAAAAGTGAGAATTGTAAGTAGACATACTGTTTATGGAGTATTTGAACAAAAAGCCATTCCTTTGGGAATAACTGTCAGTCTGGAAGATAATCTCCATGCGATCGGACGACCTTACCAATGGGGGTTTACTTTCGCCACACCATACCTTTACTTCTTTCGTGGACCTGTATGGATCCGTCAATGTAACGGTAAGATTGTCGAAACGACAATCTATTCGACCTACGTGACATTAAATTCAAAGTTAAGTTATGTTTTACAAGACAGACGCAGAATATTTAATTTTGAGAATTTTTAGAAACAATTCAAAACCGTTCATTTTTATCGCCTTTAATTTATCAATTTCGACAGTATTGCAAGCTTTAAAAAATCGTACAATCTTTTTCAGTAGTTCAGAATCAAATTTAACGAATTTAGTACTTCACATCGATATTTTTTAATACATTAAAATATTTTCATAGAAGCATAACGCTGAGAAAAATATCTTAAAACGTATCTTACCTCGTTCAAGTTGAAAATCTAGGAATTCCACGATAATATCCTGATCAGGAGCCAGTAAGGTGTAATTGCAATTGATATTAGGTGGATAGAAATTAGGATACGCTGGGGACTGAATAATCTGTTCTTCATCAGTCACTCGGAAAATGCCACCGCATTTCTCCGTCCACAGGGCGCGAAAACCATCCCCTTGGACAGTTTCGTCAGAGTGGAAAGTTACTTTCATGCGGTTACTGTTGGATTCGAACGGGAATGGTGAGTTTCTACCGCATACTTTCCCGAGATCCTTCCAACTTCCACCTGCAGTTGCATTCTTGATCCATTCGTAGATCTGCAAAGTAGAATGGATTGAGGTTGTTAATTCAACGACTTAAAGGATGGGATAGGTACATCGTAATTGTCTGATACTTGTAGGGGTAGGTTTATAGTTTGCGCTCGACCGACGGTTCGTCAATATTGCAAGTAACTTTGCAAGGATCAAAATTTAACGTCAATAAGTTAGTTTGTGCTCTCATCCTCATAAAGTTACCTGAGATGTTAATGTCAGGGTTTACTGTTACCTTGGAAAATTTGATAGAGGTGGTATTTTTATACTAAATTATTTTAGAAGTATTTAAAAAAATTTTTTTCGACATTAACTGCTGTTATTACTTCGTCTAGGACCTACATTTTTAACTCCTTGACCTACGATTTCTTTTGTGACCGAACTCGCAATAACTCAGAATTTCTTAAATCAAAATTCCTCACCAATTTCTAATATTTAGTTTTTTCTAGTAATTTCTAGAAGACTTTGAAATTATCTATGCGTCACGAGTGTCACGATGGTGTAGGCGGAGCGAATTTATTAGGGGTGATTTTTTAAAATGAATATTTTAAATTAAATTTTAACTTAGAGAGAATCTCTGAGAAAATTACAATCATTTTATAATTTATTTCTCTTTATCCTACCTGCACATAATCCTTCTTGCAATTATCGCTTGTCTCCAAATTAAAACGATCGACAAATGACAAGCTCACGTGGTATCCATTATCCGCAGTTATTTCCCAAGTACACTCAGCGTTATTGGGATACTGTTTCGGGAATCTGTAATAAAAAAAATCCTTGATCCAAGTATCTCAATATCGTTAAAAAATTTCATAGCCGTAGATTTTTCAAATTTTTTCACTGCACTATCATTAAATATGTTTCTCCAATATTATATTAATTTCTAATAATGAGAATTACTGCGGCGAGGAGATCTCCCTGTTGCTACCCCTAAGTGCACCTCCGCAACCATTGTTGGCAAGTTCCAAAGTGAATTCGAAGTCGTTCGGTTCACCAGCAGCAAAGTATTCTATCCACAATCGATCAGAAGTGCTGGTAATGTTGTACGGTTTTATGTTACCGCAGAATTTGCCGATTTGCGGCGAAATTGGACCGCCGTTTCTGAAACATTTATTTCACCGATAATCGATCCGGAACGATTAGTGCGCTGCTTAATTTATGGTCGAGCAGACCGAACGAATAAAGAAATAGAGTTGCGTTAGAGTCGATGGAATATTTAAATTCACTTTATTCGAGCGACAATGTTACAATTAATATGGAAATTTGAAATGAATAAAAGAAATAATAAAAAGGGAATACCTGACGATGATGTAACCCTTGTCACAGCTACCCAAGTTGAGCTTGGCGAAGTGAAGCTTTATCAGCTCACCACTATTCGGATATTTAGCATACCATACACAATTTATGGGATACGAGATATTTCTCGGTGCTGTTATGGTGTGTCTCGGACCTACCAACGTACCACCGCAAGGTTGCCATTCGTATTCCAATTTAAAGTGCATCGGTTTCACGTGAGTGCCATTTAGAATCTACAAATTCACAATAAAAAATATTCCTCTTACTTTTCGACACCATAGAAACACTTTCATTTGACTTATTTCATTAACAGGTTGAATGCCACCGATATTTCCCTTATTTCGTTAGTTCTACTGAAGTGAAACTTTTTTTATGAAAATCACGTATTCATAAAACAGAAATTTTAAGAACACTGATTGATCGGTGTTTAGCAGATCTTCATCTTCTTAACGCCAAAATTTAAATATTCAATATGTTATAAAATTCATAAATATTGCAATTTAAACGTAACATAAAATTTCATTCAATTCAATAGCGCTGGTCACCGGTGACCCCCATGGCACTCAACCTGTTAAATTAAAAAATATCCAACTCAACGACTTACAGTCAACTCGTTCTGAGGCTTTGGACTTCTCAAGTACTTCGGCTCAGTCAAATTTCCACAGATCATTCCAATTTCTATCAAATAGATAATATAATCAAATTGATAATCACATTTCTGACAACATTATGCTAAAAATTTCTAGTTTCTTACCAGCAATTGAAATGTACTGCGAGTAGAAGCACTGTCTGCTATTCTGATTACCCTCGTTCCTACCAATAACACCGGTAACTTTAATGCTAAAGGTCATCTCGGTATTATTAGGAAAATTATCCGGTGGTTCGACACTCCATTGACAGAAATACGAGGTCTCGTTGAAGGGCCTGGTATTAGGGCCCGTTAAAACACCCCGTTGTTCCTTCAGCACTCCACCACAAGCTGGGAGAATAGTAGGAGCATAGAAGAGTAAATGTAGAGAGAACTATTTCGATTTTTCACTCTACGATTAATTTAATTTGACATGGGAAATTGTCGAAGACGTACGAGCTGGTGCGGAAGCTGAGTATCGAAGTTTAAAGCCTCGATATTCCGAGGAAGACAGATAGCCAATCAACATGGTGTTGCCGGAACTTCTGATCTGCTCTAAACTTGCATTCTGTGATAGCATTTTGATCTTCGACTTGTAGCGGAAGTCGTTATAGAACTGTGATAAAGAAATATAACAATTAGAGAAGAATAATTGTTATAATTGATAGAAGATAGGAGAACGTGTGAATTTTGTATTATTGACGATGTAGTTGAAGTAAAAATTGTAGGAGTTAATAACAAATGATTTAATTCAAACCGAAAGAGAAGATCCAAGACGATTGGATCCAGAGGAGCCGATAGCCAATTCCAAAATGTCAATGACGACTTGGAAGCCTCTTGGCAAATTGATTCTCCAGTCGCAGTATCTGGAAAATGGCGTGTATCTAAAAGTGAGCGTTTTTCTGTAGGTTTTACGGGTGAGATGAGAATGAAAATGGAATGAAGAATTACCTTCTACTTGCACTAGAACCTGGATTGGTATGTGAGATTGATTGTATTATGCCACTCATAGCCGTCAACTCGCCGCCGCATACTGCAATGAAAATAATTAAAATCAGTTTTTATAGCAGAAAAATAATGTTAATGATTTGTGTTTATTTACCTTGTAGATTGGGTGTGAATTCCAGGCTGAAACCTCTGTAAAACATATAATCTCTGTTGTCACTTTCAAACTTTATGAAAACTTCATTCGTAGATGTTTCGATGACGTCGGGTTTCGTGATGCCGCAATACTTTCCAATTTCCGAGACTGTGAAAATACAGTGCAATTAGTAAAATATCGATAAAAGTAGTTAATAAGAATGTACGAAATTTCAATTACTTGTTTCGTTCTCCGGGATCTTCTCGCTGATCGTCACCGAATCGGTGTGGTAACATTGACGATATCCAGGAAGATGAAGATCACGGAAAGAGAGCTTCAAAGTGTGATCCGTTGGTCCAATGATCCACCAATTACATGTTTCATTTTTACCATACATCAAAGGATAATTTGGACTGCTAATAACACCTGTTATTCCTCTGATTATTCCACCACAGACCTCTGTAAAAGTAAACAAAGAATTGAAGTATATTTATTGAGTCATGCAAGATTAACCCTATATCGAGCAATACTCGACACTTCACTTGATTTTATTTTCTGACAATTTAATATCGCCTTCTCAATTTCACAATGATTTTGTAATATCTTCTAAATGTCCGTTAATACCTATACTTATTGATATAATTTAAAAAATTAATTTTATTTAGCTCACTACCAAAATTAATAACTCCGACCGCAAAAGATTAACACTAGAATTACCAAGCAAGTCAGAACGACTCTTTCTCAATTTTTTCCAAACGTTCTACAAATTTATAGGATACTCGTAGAACAAATATTCTACGTTGATCTTATAAAATATAGATTAACGAATCGATCATCTTTTCCACCCCTTAATTTCTCTTTTTTCAAAGAAAAAATCACTTAGCCGACCGCACGCGGATCCATCGCGCATTTTTCTGTGTACAGCCGTAATAATGGCCAATAAAAGACTGCAAAAATTGGTGCATTTTATTATATGTTGTACTCTATAGAAATAAGAAGTTCTATAGAGAAAGAAGCGTTTCTCAGGTCAAAAATAATACCCGATCGGTCGGCCATCGACTAGCTTGGAAAAGGGTAGATCTACCCGATCGGTCGGCTAAGTGTTAAATAGATTGAAGTAGATTTCACGCCAGTAGTTCTAGTATTAAATTGCATGGAAACTGATAGACAAGATTGACAGCAACCTCCAACAACGATTTTAGCTTTGAATCCATTTTTCGGTTCTAAAACTTCCGAGTAGAAGTGAATGTATATCATATTTCCACTGGTCGTCTTGCTACTTGGTGCAATATCTTTGCAATATCTTCCCATACTCTTCGACAGAGTTGTCCCACCGTCTCTTACTTCAACGTATTCCTTCTCACAGCTAAAAATTGTTCAAATTATGTACATTATATTTTTTTAATTGTTTTTTCAAATTAATAGGAATATAGAAATGATCATACTGTTCAACTCACTTAGGGGTGTAGCTCAAGTCGAACCTATCGATGAAGTGTATAGACATTCGTTCTCCAGAAGGAGCCATAATTTTCCAAACACATTCGGCAAATGTTGGTGGTATGTTTGGATAATTCGGTGTCGTGATTATTATCTCCTTTTCATTGTGGGATAAAATGTGTTCACCACCGCAATTCATCTCAACTTGGCTAAAATTGCGGAAGGTAAAAGTGTGGAAATATGATGGAAAGTGAGAAGGAGAATGAAAAGTACAATTTTCTTAAGGAAAATGAATACCTGTAACTCAGTTTGAAACGAACACCGATACGGGTACCGACTGCTTTCACGTAAAGACGATTTCCGGTTGTTTCGAGAGGTTCTGGTGGTTCGTTGCCACAGTATTTCCCGTCGCCGAGGATTGGAGATGTTGCTTCGCCGCCGTTTTTCAACTGCATATAAACAATATTTCGATTTTCTTTACAAATGAATAGCTAATTATGAAGATAATTTGGAAAAATTTCTAAGGCCAGTCTTGAACTTCAAGTTCAATTTTCACCAATTGAATCTCACCATTAGATAATTATCGCCGCAAGGATCATTAGCCCGTCTCGTTATTGATATATTCTCGATCGTAACACGTATCGTTCTTCCAGTCTTTACTTCTACTGTCCATTCGCAAATCACGTGCCACGTTCTTATTCCTCTCACCGTGCTTGAATTGCTAATTTCGATTATTCCATTTGGACCGCCCAACTTTCCACCACACTCTGAGCACATAAAAAAATTATCCTTTCAACAATCAACCCTCTCTTAAGATAAATTTCAGGACTATATCTGTGTTTGGAAGACAAGGATGGCATTTTACCAGCATTTCAGCTAAGTTCATCAGAGTCTGGAGCAAACTCTAACATTGTAGAACTTTAGAATATTAGAAATTTCATCAGGACATGAGGGCATTGTGTCATTAAGACATCAGGATATCAGGACATCAAAACAGCAGGATATCGGAACATCGGGACATCAGAACATCAAGACATCAGGAATTTTCTCAAATTCCTGATAAAGCTAGCTGCAATGCTGACGAAACGTCAGAAATCATCGCCTTCCAAACCCAACTCCAACTCAGATCAATCCTAATATTCGTCATTAGTAGACTGCGGATGTTTATGCAAATTTCGAGTTCCACAAATATAGGTGAGACAGGAAAACCTATCTAGGGATTTATTGCACTCAATAAATATTACAACAAATACCATACTTTGGATACTTTAGATATATTTTT
Organism: Cerceris rybyensis; assembly: GCA_910591515.1. Taxonomy (NCBI): domain Eukaryota; kingdom Metazoa; phylum Arthropoda; class Insecta; order Hymenoptera; family Crabronidae; genus Cerceris; species Cerceris rybyensis. The sequence goes on along the minus strand of OU342793.1, from coordinate 24,461,797 downwards.
ATATTATGTTCTTTTTGTATATTTTAGCCGTATTTAATTTGTCATAAATGCATAAAAATCCGCAGTATAGTTCTTCAACTTCCAATTTAAGAGAAGAATATCAAAGAAAATGATATCACGATTAATGTGTCAACTCACCCCTATAAACGTAAGCACTGAAACCAGTCTTGTTTATCCAAGAATCCGTGTGGAACTTCACCGTCATCACGTTCGTTCCTTTTACAAGGGACATCGTGGAATTCGATAGACAGAAACGTTCTTCCGGAGTAGTATCCTTGATTGTTGTAAGAGCATATCCGGGATAAACGGCAAGGTAGTCCATTGTGCAACTATCGGTTTCTTCCAAGTCCATGGTAAGGATCTTGAGGACCAAATGGGTTCCAGGTGGAGAGGTGAACATCCAGGTGCAATCGAGATTATGTTCATAGCCGTTTGGCCATCCAGGGGAGTTGAAGTTGTAACTGCTATTGCGTTCTCCCATTAATCCTACTTCCTCGGTGCATTTCGACACTATCGTTGAGAAATATTGTTGTAATATAATCCACCAGATCAGCAAAGTAAATCCTCGACTCAAACAGGTTGTTATTACACGAATTATAGGTACATACGTAGTCCCTTAGAAATTCATTAGAAATCAATTTTACAATGTGAAATTTGTTTTTTGATTGCTAGGGGAGAGTTTAGGGGTGCAAGCGTGATAGAAAAGAAAATTGTTATTTATGTGCACTAAATTGTGAGAGAATCCGCAACTCTAGTCTGAGCTTTATTCGACTCTCACGATTTATCAACATGTGCGGAATCGCTATGACAAATTAATTTCGTCACTTGAGGATTTACTTAGGTGGATTGTTGTTACACGAATTATAGGTTCCTTAGAAACTTATTAGAAATCAATTCTTAATGGTGAAATTTGTTTTTTTATTGCTAGGAGAGAGTTTAGGGGTGCAAGAGTGATATAAAAGAAAAATCTTATTTAAGAACACTAAATTGTGAGAGAATCCGCAACTCTAGTCTGAGCTTTATTCGACTCTCACGATTTATCAACATGTGCGGAATTGCTAGGACAAATTAACACTAGAACGACCAAGGAAGTCAAAATGACTTGTTCACATTTTTTTCCAAAAATTCCCTAAGTTTAGAGGAGAGTCCTAGGCCAGAAATTCTAAGTTGATCTTATAAAATAGAGATTACCAAACCGATCATATTTTCCACCCCTTGATTCGTCTTCTTCTAAAGTTCTTATTTAATATATTTTAATGTAATAAATTTAACGTCGGTCATTCTAGTGTTAATTCCGTCACTTGAGAACACAGTATATTGCACATTCAGAAGGACGAATAATTGTAGAAATTAGAACAGGGATTATAAGTATAGAATTCTCCATCAGCAAAGTACAGAAACTTACGCTTGACTTCGACATTGTCTGGACTACTGATTTCTCTTGGCACCTCGTACCAGGTGAGGTCAAACCAGCTTCCCCATACGAAGAACTCAGTTTTCATTCGAATAAAAGCAATATTACTGCTCGTCTGTATAGGATCAGGTTTATTCAGTCCACAGGCTTCCAGTAGAACTGGAGCCTCCTCATTGTATCCGTCATATATCTGAGTTAAATCATTAGAATTATTATTATTATTCTCACAATTTTTTGCTTTCTTTCTTCTTCACTCACCTGAATGTACGAGTTGCAACTGTCACCGAAATTTTCGACAAAAAAGTCACTGAATTCTATTCGAACGATCCATCCAAACGTAACGGTGATGCTCCAAGTATAAGTACCACCCTGTTTATTCGGCAGAGGATAAACAGGTGATGTAATTCTTCCTGTTGGTCCTTCAAGTTCACCACCGTGCAAGAAACTATACTCGCCAAGGAAACCCTTAGAGACACCCTCATGATCGCTCTTAAACTTTATCCACAATCTGCTGGAGGATGTTACAGTTTCGATGCTAGTACCGCAGGAATTGCTAATGAGCTTTCCAATTCCGCTATCCTCTCGAATCTCAAGGTAATCCATGTCGCAGTTATTGCTCAGTTGAAGATCGAATACGGAGAAGGACAGGCTGATTTTATTACCAGGCGAGGTGTTTAGAATCCAGACACATTCTGCATCTAGAGGATAACTGTTCGGGTATCCTGGAGAGCTGATGACTCCATGCCAAGAAGTGTAATTTCCACCGCACGCTGTCAAGGATTTTACAAACATTTACATACTTCCTACACTCTTATTTCATCGATTATGCAAAAAGTGATATTCTTTTATCAAAAGTGCATCAATTTCTCTATTTCGTGCAAGCATTGAAAAATTCTTGATATAAATTCCCATCCAAGATGCAACCACAATCTTTCCACAATTTCCTTCGTGAGAAAATATCTAGAAATACAGTCTGCAAGGATCGTTGCAGTAACGATAACCAAGTGTATTCGTTTACCTGAATTTAAAACCGAGTACGTAGCAGCGAAGTGTCCTGAGAAGTCGTACTGATTGTATAGATGCAACGTAAGTGCGTTTCCACTGCTCGTTATTGGTGCCGGTGCAACATTTGAACACCATTTTCCAAGAGAAGGACCATCCATGCCTTCACCCTCTAAGACCTGTATATAATTCCATGAACAAGTTTCACCCCACATTGCTGAGATTTGTGACGGATCGACTTCCAAGTGCGTAAAAGTCAACGTAACGTGATCGGCTAAAAAAATCAAATCAAATTTATTATCTCACGTTGTTTCATGGAATTTTCAAGTCAACTTCGAATCCTTCGTCACCTGGATTCTCAGCTACGAGGATCCACGTGCAATTTTCATCGTGTATGGCATCGGCAATTCTGGTAGTAGATGGTACGATATATCCTTGATCCTTGACGACAATACGAGCACCACAGGCTCTGGAGTATTTTCCCTTGAAACCTTTTGCTGCTATTATCGTATCGGTTCTCATCACTAACAACATTTTGTTGCTGGTTGAAACATAGTAAGATGGTAGGACATTGCCGCATAGAGTGTCCAATAAGGGATACTCCTTCGTTGGTCCATCGTATATCTAAATCGATGAAGAATTAATATCATAATAGAATTTATTAACCGTTTGAGTGCGAGAGCTCTTTGTGAAAATCTGGTTGAAAAGTGCGAAGCAGCGAAATCGCGCTTCTTTCGTTTTGTATCGAGGAATGCAACAAAGTAAAATTTCAATGTTTTTCTGCTAACAAATGGTAAATATTCTTGTTCAATTTGTGAGTTAAAAATATTGTCTATGTTGTAGCTGTACTGTCCTAATCAGTATATACTACTGAACTATATTTATTATTTATGCTAAAAGTGTCATTCATTCTATCGGTCGATAACCTTGGCACTTTTCAGTAATGAACGGAAGAAGCGCAAAATCGCTCCTTAGCACTCAAACGGTTAATTTAATTATTCCATTACCTGAACATAATCGTCGGTACAATTGCTACTGTTCTCCAGATCGAAATCGAGGAAGGTAAAGTTCACCACGTGATTTTTATCAACTTCCAGTAGCCACTCGCAGTTCTGCTTTGGTGGATAATTGCGAGGATAATTAGCCGACTGAATGGTACCCACATTAGTGGTAAATTTACCACCACACGTTATAGGCACGCTGTTGTAAGTTGCGGAAAAACCACGTCCTGCGTAGGAAAAGTCTGAGTGGAATCTTATGAACATCTTGTTACCAGGACTTGTAAAAACCACTGGTTTGTCTGAGTAACAGATTTCAACCAGTTTCGGTGCTGTATCGTCCTCGCCACCGTAAATGTAGACTTTGTCGAAGGCGCAGTCTCTTTGCTTCTCTGTGCTGATCTGTAAGTCGAAGTTTCTCTGTGAGTTTTGAAGCAAAGGCTTTCTGCCAAGTATACAGAGTGTCCCAGATAATTATGACATCTTGAATATTTCGGTATTGTGGTATGTAGCAAAAAATGTTTCACAGGAAACTTAAATGGTATCGAGTGGGGCATAATCTTTTAGTTTTTCCGTACGTGGATGCGTCAAGGACATATTAAGATCAACTTTGTTTTTTTAAATGGAATTTGAAACTGATAGACGGCTAGGGAGCGATGGAACTTCTCGATTTCAATCACCTATTCCCGCCATTTTGTCTTTGGAATCATCAAATTGACTTTTTCAAAGTAAACGACAATGCGGAGTGTTTACTTTAGGAAACTTGGTTTGAAGATTTCAAAACTGGAATGACAGGAATCAGCAATAGAAAAGAAGAGACTTCACGCCTCCCTAGCCATCTTCCAATTGTCGGACTGTACTTTTTTTAACATCAGGCGATGCAGCTAGATATTCTTTATCAAAAAGTACTGATCTATGTATGCAAGGGATTAACCCTTTCGCTTCGAGCGCCGCTTATAAGCGGCGACCACGCGACGTCGTCACCCTATATATGCAGCATCCAAATAATGAATATACAAGTGCCATCGGTAATTTTGTAAGCCGTTTCATATTAAAAATGTAAATTGTACTCATCATATTGGAGCAAAGATTGTTTTCTTTAACACAATTGTTATTTAAGACTTAGGAAAATGTACGCACACTGCATGTATTTCTGGCGCGCGTGTCCGTTCAGTGACAGTACTTCGACGGACTGGACTGCCGAAGCGAAAGGGTTAATAATCTACTCAAGTTGATAAGCAAATTTAGTTTTCTGTCATCAAATTTGCTCACAAATTAAAAATAAATTGGATAATCACCTCATTGAACGTCAACTCGACACTGTGAGAGTAATCGACTTCGATCAACCATTCGCATTGGATGTTCACCGGATAAGCAGATGGATATCCTGGCGATGTGAACCGATCGGACGGTCTGGTGAAATGACCACCGCAACCATCGACCAACCATTCCAGTCTGAAACCATTATAACGAGAATACTCATCGGTTTTGAATTTAAGGAAAACTTGATTCTGCGTAGAATGGATATCCGGTGGTTTCACTTGTCCACAGAACGTTCCTAGCTCAGTGTTTGGTACATCGTCCGCTCCTTCTTGGATTTTTAAGTAATCATACTCGCAATTGTCTCCTGCAATTCTTCCTTCAAGGTCGAAGTGAGAAAAGGTGATATTGATCTTGTTACCAATAGGAGCATTGATAGTCCAAGTGCAGTTCATCTGGTTATTGTAACTATTTGGGAAGTTTGGTGATTCTATCACACCTCGGAAACCGGAAACTTTGTTGTTGCACTCTGCAAGATAACATTCGGATAACATAGAATTCAAGAGACGAAGTTTCAATGGTCCAAAACTTGACGAACTTACTTGTATTGTATTTGAGAAGAAAACCACGACCGGAATTTGTGAAGTCACTGCGGAAACGAATTGCTACTTTGTTCGTCTTGGTTTCAACGATTTTAGGATAATCGTTACCGCAGAATCTCTGCTTCGTACGGAAATCATTTCCTTCAGTTACTTCAACGTAGTCGAATCTACATTGAGAATGTTGCTCGATGTTGATATCGGAAAGGATCACTTGGATTACGCTACCAGCTGATACCACAATGTTCCAGTTGCAATCTACATTTTGCATGTACTGTTCTGGATAATTGGGCGATATGATGTTACCACTTTCACCGGTCATAGTACCACCGCACCCTATAACGAAGAATAGCCATAAATATTTATATCTTCAACGTACAAATAATATGCAATAAGCCATTCTTTCAAAGAAAGAATGTATGTAGGGGAGGGTGGGGCAAAGTGGGCCCCTTAAAATTTTGGAGCCCAAAAAAATTTGGGGGCAAAGTGGGCCCCTTAAAATGTTGGAGCCCAAAAGAATAAAGACATGACTATTTTTTGCTGAAGGGGCCCACTTTGCCCCCCCCCCCTCCCCTATAACAAATAAAAAAAATAAAGATATGACTATTTTTTGCTGAAGGGGCCCACTTTGCCCCACCCTCCCCTAAATTCTATTAACAATTTTATTTTACCCTCTGTAAGACTGTCCCATTCGATTTCAAAACCTGGGTAGTCTCTTGTTTTGTCAGACACAAACTTCAGGTACATTTGATTGGCCTGGCTGGTAATTTCTGTCGGTATGTCCTCACCGCAGAACTTGCCGATTAAAGGTGAAGTGTAATAAGCGCCATTTCTGCATTAGATATCAATCTTAATAGGTTTTTTTTTCAAACAGTTTAGATTAACACGGTAGTTGTGGTTTTAAAATGAAATTTTTACCTGATCTCCAAGTAGTCGAAAGAGCAGGCACTTTGCCTCTCCAACTCAAAGTGTTTTATATGCAAGGTAACTTTGTGCCTGTTTGGAACTTCGATGATCCAAGAGCATTCTTTTTCTGTTGGATAATCATCAGGATAATTTGGTGATCTTATGACACCGTTTGATTTCGTGTAGTGGCCACCGCAAACTTTTGAAGCATCGATGAAGAGATAGGATGCTACGAATCCTCCACTCGTTACTGATGAATCAGTACGGAAGATCACCGTCATCGTGTGACTTTGAGTCATCATTGTCGGGGGGAGTCTTCTGCCGCAGAATCTATGGCAAAAGTAATGATATGTAATTACTGATCGCTGAAAATAGTGTGAACCAATTAAGTGGCTTTTTACTGCTGGCTTTTTCAGAATGGGACATTTATGATATGTTGAAAATAATTCAGAATGAAATTGGTGAAATAGAAATTGATCAGTGATTCTTGATATATCATGATTTAGTGAAACAATCGTGCGATAACCACTGCGATATGCTGATCATTTGACATCCTAATTACTTAATTGATTAGTTAGCGGAGGGTTGGAAACATTTTTTATACATACGTGCCCATCAGATCGCTCTCTGAAGTGGTGTAATTTTCATAAATGCTGACAAAATCATAACGACAGCGTGAATGATATTCCAAGCTGAAGGACATCCAGGTGAGCTGGATAACGTGACCAGGCGTTGCTTGAATCGTCCAGATGCATTCTTCTTCATTTCCATAAGATTCTGCCTCGCTGGGTGATTGAATCAATCCGTTTGGTGTTCTGTACACTCCTCCACATCCTTTAAGTATGAAAAATAACAGTTATTCCTTGATTTCGTACATTAATTAGTTAACCCTTTAGGCTACAACTACGTGTCGAACTCGTAGGGTGGAAAACAGAAACGGGAATTTTGAAGTCTTTCAAAAACTATTAAATTGACAATATCAGCCGATTTTCGAACCGATCTCATTATTTCTACACTATTAATATTACATTCAGTTACACGAAATATCAGAAATCAGTGAAAACTATTAATTTCAGAAATTAATATTGTGTCTTTGCGCACCCCGTTGGGAAAGAAGTCGTAGGTCAAGGGGTTAACATTAACTGTACCATCGGTGGTTGAATGACCGGTTCAACCAGAAATTTGCACTTTTTTATAATCATCTAAAGACTGTTTTTCACGGATTGGTAAGTGTTAGATAATCACTTGTTCTTTAGTAATTGAAGACCAATTGAAACTAAAAATATCCGAGAAGAATCATAAAATATTCAAAGTACGGCATCTCTTCTGAGCAATCTAATAATTACAGATACTAGTGATACACCCTTCATTAATTATACGCATTCTTATGTAAATTTTTTCTTATCTTTCAAGTGATACATACTGCGATCAATCGTGCTGTAATTAGCTTTAAATCCTCGTCCTTCGATGGAGCCATCGGTGCTGAACTTGAGGTACATGAAATTGTGCGTCGAGTAGAATGGATCCGATGGAATATAATCTTCGTCGCCACAAATGGTGGCTAGTTCTGTAGAATTCTCATTATCACCGTCATGAATCGTGAGATAATCGAAGTAACAATCAGGCGGTGATCTTCCTTCGATGTCTAAATCAAGAATCTGCAACATTACTCCTTTTCCTGGCGGTTGAATGATTTCGTACGTGCAAACTCTCGAGCCATAATAATTATTTGGGTACATTGGTGAATGTAAGATTCCAGTTTCTTCGTAAAATTCACCCCCGCAAATAACGTCGTATTTCATTCGGAATCCACCATATTCGAAGGTCCAATCTGTGGTGAACAGTACTAAAACAATGTTCGAGTTTGATTTGATCGTTGGTGGCAAAGTAGAACCGCAATATCTGCCGAGCAAAGGTGCATCCGTGGTTTCTCCGTCGTAGATCTGTGAGAAAACAATAATTGTATATTTAAATTTGAAGGAATGTAATAAGAAACTTGCATATATAATGTCATTCGCTGATTTGTGGGGGAGAGATATGATTGGAATAGAAAATTAGACGTTTTGTGGGGTTGAAGAGATTGAAAGATTACCTCTACGTAGTCGAATCGACAATTGGTGGAATGTTCGAGTTCAAATTCTAGCCAGGTCATCTTTACACGTTCAATAGAAGGCAGTTGAATCTTCCATTCGCATTCTAGATTCGATTGATACGAGGATGTGTGACGAGGCGAGGAAATTATTCCCGTTGCCGTTGTAAATATTCCACCGCAGCCTGGAACACCTAAGAACATTGTGCATTTTTTATAAAATGTCTCTCGCATAGAGTTTGCAGTTATTCAGTGATTAATGCAAAGTAAGAATTACTTTCAATGGTGGAGTAGTGAATCTGAAAACCAGAATCCTGACCAGAACTGTCCGAATGGAAATGAATGGTGGCTTCCGGACCAGGAGTGATCAGAATCGGCGGACGAGTATGGTTGCAATAAATTCCTAAACGTTCGTCGTTTATTCCCGTAATCTAAGAAAACAATACAACTTTTAACATCAACTAAAATTCAAATCTTGAATTCTAAATAACACAACTTTCGTCATCACCCAATTCTACAGGACCAGCCTTCCATACTTTTCTAAAGCGCTCATTTTTCACGAACACTATACCGAGACTTCTCTTAAAATCCACATAACACAACTTTCAACATCAACCAACTCTTCAGATCCAGTCTTATGTAGTTTTCTAAATCGCTAATTTTTAAAAACGCTATTACCAAGACTTCTCTTAAAATCCAAATAACATGACTTTCAACATCATCCAACTCTTCAGGTCCAGTCTTCCATACTTTTCTAAATCGCTAATTTTTAAAAACGCAATTACCAAAACTTCTCTTGACACAACTTTCATCATCATCAACCTCGACAGGACCAGCCTTCCATACTTTTCTAAATCGCTCATTTTTCACGAACACTATACCGAGACTTCTCTTAAAATCCACATAACACAACTTTCAACATCAACCAACTCTTCAGATCCAGTCTTATGTAGTTTTCTAAATCGCTAATTTTTAAAAACGCTATTACCAAGACTTCTCTTAAAATCCAAATAACACAACTTTCAACATCATCCAACTCTTCAGATCCAGTCTTCCATACCTTTTTACATCGCTAATTTTTAAAAACGCAATTACCAAGACTTCTCTTAAAATCCAAATAACACATTTTTCAACATCATCCAACTCGTCAGCATCAGCCTTCCACACTTTCTTAAATTGCCCACTTTTCAAAAGCACAATTACCAAAACTTCTGTTAAAATCCAAATAACACAACTTTCATCATCCACCTCGACAGGATCAACCCCTCATACCTTTCTCAATCGTCCATCTTTCGTAAATACAATTACCAAGGCTCCTGCCAAAATCCAAACCCATATAAATAACACAAAGAAATAATAATACCTCGACATAATCGTTCTCGCATGTCGGATGTTCCTCTAGGAGAAGTTGATCGAAGTAGAACTGAATTCTCTTCGATGGTCTAACTTGGATACTCCAATAGCAGTCTCTATTGGGTGGATATCTTCCTGGTGAACCTGGTGAGCTTATTTTGCCATAGTCATCGGTCAAAACACCACCGCAAACTGGCTCGATGCTGTTCCAATGAAAAGAGAATCCGTCACGCGATATACTGCTGTCCGAGCGGAACCAGAAATACAGTACATTGTGGGTCGAGACGATATTTCCGTTTCCATTGGGCAACTCGTGGCCACAATACTTGCCGATCAATTGACTAGCTGTATTCCAACCATCGTGTATCTGTAATCAATTTTCCAGCCGTTGCAATGGCAAACCGATGTCGAATAAATTCTATATCATGAATGATAAGAAATTCTTTTCATACTTGGAGATAATCGTAGCTACAATCCGTGGACTGTTCGAGATTGAAATTTGTAAATGTGACGTTCAAAACGAGAGAATGATTGGTATGTAGTATCCAAACGCAACTGAGGCCAGTCTGATAAGTTTTTCCATTCACGGGGAACACAAATTGGCCAATAGGATTTCGTAGTATCACGCCGCATGGATTTTGTGCCGTTTCGCATCTGCTCCCGGTAAATGATGGTGGACAATCGCAGGTCGGCGAGCCATTAAACATCATGCAGACACCGTTATTCTTGCATGGATTTGGCACGCAAGGATTAGCAGCCACGTTGCACGTAGTGCCTGCCACAGTTGAAAGAATTCGTCTAATTATTGCAACATTACTGTACACTCTGCTACCACAAACTTCAACGAAGAATACTTACCCCTTGGCTTACAATTTCTATTTCAATACTATGCTTAATAATTCAAAATGAATTCCGGAAATAAAAGTATCTCTCTAATTTTTAACATTTTGTATGATTGGCTGCAATATTATAGAAACAATTTGCCCGTCTCGTAACCGATTGATACTTTTACTTTAAGAGTTATTGGAAAATTTGAAAGTTCCATGTTCCATTTACCGCGTTACGTGTGTACCACGTCACTGTAAGCCAAGGGGTTGATTTCATTTTACTTTCTGACACCAAATTTTTACTATGCAACTGATTTTCGACTTTTCGACCTGCTCGCCCCAAGTAGTCGTTTCCTCATTGAGTAATGGCTCATTGGAGCGCAATTTTAAAAAGTGACAAACCATTGAAAAATTTACGTATTCTGAGGGTACCATGGTGCAGGAAAAATATCTCTAAAGATTTCTGCTGATAAGGAAACCTCTATAATCACCTCAAATAGGAAATCTACCGACTCTATCACTAAAGATCTTAATATCATCTAAAAGAGAGATACGTCTACCTGTATACCCAGCGTTGCATCTACAGGTGAATGTGTGCCCATTTCCAGGTACACACGTGCCATGAACGCAAGGATTACTGGCGCAGGCTGAATTAACGGATAGGTCAGTCCCTGACTGACATCCATTTGGACCTATTCCGTCGCCCACATAACCAGCCGGGCAACGACAGAGCACGTAAACACTCGTAAGTGCTGGATTCTCAAAGCACGTCGCTAATGGGTGGCAGCCACCGTTGTTTATCGCGCAATTGCCGACGTAAATGCAGCTAATGCCGTCACCGCGATATCCCGAAGGACACGGACCGCAAATTCTCGAGCCCTGTCAGTAAAACGTATCCGAGTTAACCATTTGCACGTACCACAGTCAAGAGGAAGCTTTTGGTTTGGACCTCCTTCGTTACCATTGTATTGATGCAGGTCACTTTAGGATTCGTGCTACATCCACCATTGTCTGTTTGACACTCGTCAATGTCGGTACAATAATAACCATTTCCTGTGTATCCGTGAGGACAGGAATCGCAGACGAACGAACCAGGTACGTTTGTACAGGTGACTAATGGATTTACGGAACAGGCTGGATGTTTACCAGCACATTCGTCCACGTCTTTGGTGCATGCTGGATTTTCACCATTTGTCTCCCATCCCTAATAAAATGAGCACATTGCTGGAGAACGTTCATGGTGATTGAAATAAAATTGGGTCAACCGTGCTGTTCTACTTGGTTCTGTATGCTCCGAAATGGAGATTTTTGGGCCCAATTCTTTTGGATTTTTAACTCGTTAACCCTTTGCACTCCGTTGTCGCCGCAGCGGAGACATTCTAATAAAAGCGGATAATTCCGTTATCAGATAAATCCGGTGTACTTTCATATTTTATTATATTGTAAAACATAATTTGAAATTTATACGTTTCTTAGTTAACGTCAAAGCAAAATTTTAAATTTTCCATTTACTTTCGCACCGTGTAAATAGTCTTGGAGTAGAAAGTAGCTGATAATAAAAATTACTTGGAGTGCAAAGGGTTAAATGATTGTCACGTTAATTAATAAATTGTTATTTTTCATTGTGATTTAGTGTATCAATGACTCAATGGTGAGAATTTCTAATTTTTGAAGAGATATCTGTATTAGGGATGTATTTGCGACCAAGTGATCGGTCAGAAGAGGGTAGGATGTTAATATAATACCGGTCGCAAAGTATTAACAGATAGAATGCTTCTAAGTATTAGTTTTTGTTATTCAATGTATTTAACATCTACCTGTTTATATATTTTATGTTTCTTAAAATTTGAGCCTTTGTTCGCCAAGTCACTATGATTGAGATACGATTATGGGAGATAATAATAAATAATATAATAAATGAACGGAACAGCAGGGTTAAATAGCAAGTACCTGATCGCAGATACAGGTGTAACCGAAGCGAGAACTTTGTTTCGTCACGCAAACACCATGGCCACAGAGTGCTTCGGAATTTTCAGCATTGCATATGGATGTTTTTTTGGTGCAGTGAAGACCAAACCATCCTGGAGCGCAATCGCATCTGTCATGGGGATATAAATTTGATAATTGGTTGAGATAGTATGGAAGAGAGATAATTAGGTAAGGGGGTGTAATTTTACCGATAAGATCCAGGAAGGTTGAAACATGTTGCTCCATTTTGGCAACCGAGATCCGTGCCTAGTAATCTCACGCATTCGTTTACGTCGGTTATGCAATTTGGTCCCTGTGATCGATGGAAAATATAAATTCTTGGGACGAAAACTATTCCGAACTTGACTAATAATTTATCGGTCTATATATACCTCCCAATTGGACGGACAGTGACACTGATATCCGTCGTAAAGATCGACGCAGGAGCCGCCGTTTTGACAAGGGTTGCTCTGACACTCGTTCTCCCTTAGTTTCGTCACTATCGTTCTCACTTTGTCTTCTAGCCTTCGTAGCTGAAGAATTTATTAACGTCTCTTGTCATTTCGATGCACATTTCCAAGTATTTTCTAGAAATATTTATATATTTGAACATACCCTTTCGGTAACACCTCGAATTCCATTTCTTCCTGATCCGTCTTTATTGGAATTCTAAAAATATCAGGTTACTGATTATTCGATGCTTTTACAGGAAGTTAAGTGAAGTTAATTTCAATATTGATACCTGGTTATTCCCGGTATTTCCCGGTCGAGTCGTACTATTTCCTTCGATTCCTGCCAAACTTGCCACCCTCTTCACCAACCCTGATGGCCCTTCCACAATTTCAGTCAGCCGCTGTAAATTGTTCTCCACTTCCGCCAAATATCCCATTCGTAATCTCTCCATTAAACGTGTCGCCGATTGTGCCTGGAAAAAAATAGTATTAACATTTTTCCTAATTCTCTGAATTTTTCAACGTCGCATACAAGCTTCGTGCGAGTAGCAAAAGCTTCTATATTTTCTAAAATAAAAAATTCACGTTGGATTTTCATTCCATTATTTCTCTTCATGCATTTTCATAAAATATGATACTAATTATATTGTCACTGTGTTATATCACAGTATTGTGAGATGTATGAAGAGGTAAATAAATAGTGATATAAATTTAATATATTCAGCGGACGTGTTATTTTTCACAGTTCCGACGAACGAAGATTAAAAAGGAGTTTTATTCGATACCGCTGTGGCCACGTGAAGCAAGTTAATGTTATTGATGTTCACATAGCCGCGTCCTATTATTTTTAAGGTGATATTTCTGTCCTTTGCACTGGAGATGAAGAGGTTCCCATCGGTGGACTCCAGAACGGGTCTGAAAGAGAATGAAGTTTCACTCGAGCGGCAAGATATTGAAAAGAGTGAAGCCACTTGGAATAGAACGTTTCAAGCCACGTGAGGGTGAAGTTTTGTCTTGGAATTTCTTTCACAAAAATGTCACACCTTTCGTCCATCCAGGCTGCAGAGACGCTGATGTAAATTAGCAGCAGACAAAGCGTTCGCGAAGCCATCGCGAACATAGTTGAAAACTTCTTCGATTAAATTTTATTGTAACATCTCCTGTCGGATGCTCCGAATCTTTTCGAGCAGAGAGTTCGTCGTGGACTAAGTGGAATGAGCAGTAACAGAGAATATCTTCGCTCAAAGTGGGCGTATTTCGAATACTTATCGAACTCCACCCAATATCAGTTACATCTATTAGGAGGAACGCCATGGTACAGGTCATTCTGAGAAATTTCATTAAATTTATGTAATATATATTGTCAAAGTGTCCTTTTTGCGGTACGTAGATATTTAAAAAAAGTCGAGAGTCGAAGACGCACTTCGAGATTTCTTTTCGGGTATTTAAATATTATTGGGAAATACTTTCAGGTCACTTTACTTTTCGTAATGGGTATATTTCTCTCTGAATTTATTAGATTCATTTAAATATGACAGCAGGAAACATTACTATTTCAAAGAATATTATATTCTCCTAATCTTCAACGGAAGGATACTTTTCAATCTCTCTTAAAAATGCCGCTGCCCCTAAAAAATATAATACTCAATCTAAAACATCCTATTCACGTTTAAACAAATAATTACTCAATAATTCTACTTCCTTAGTATCTTAAATAAATCATCGTAAATAAACCTGAACGAAACTACCCCCAAAAAGCTAAACATCCCGCTGAAAATAGCATATCAAATAAACCCATATCTCTTATAGTACATATGCAACTCAAACGGCTCATAAACGAAGCTATTTTCTCCCGTCTTATTATCGCAGCACGCTGCAAGTGCTGCAGTTGCATCCATCCGCGAAGAGAGGTCAGCAGAGGAAGGTCGCGGGAAAATTGACGTTTAAAATCAATTCAAATTATCGCGCCGAAACAGTGGGCGTCGTAGTGGCGTTCGGCGCGCCAGCCGTCGGGAATATTCGGTAACTCTCGGCCGGCGCACTCCGAGTGAGAGCCGCAGCCGCCGTTCTCGTCGGGATTCGACAGTATGGCTTCGGCTGCCGGTACGTTCGCGCTGGTGGAGGTGTCCCGCGGTGTTGCACCGCGTTCACGATCGCGGGTGTGCGTGCTCCCTTTTCCTCGAAAGAAAGAAGACTCCTGGTGAGACCCGGACGAGAAAGAAACGAGGACGAAAGACGGCGAGGGAACTCAAGGAGAACGCTCGGTGAGAAATCGGACCAGAGATGCGGCGGAATGTGAAAATTGTGTTGCTCCTGTCATGCGCGTGGATGTTCGCCTTTGTTTACTACTACCACACGTCGCGAGATACTAAGGTAAGATGTGTCATTTGTATTAGTGCATTGTTAGGAACATTTAAAAAAGGTTATGTACTATGGGCAAAATCTGTCTTTACTACGATCGTTCGTTTTGAAGCTATTGTTCATTGTCAGTGATTTTCGAACGTCCTTGTACTATTTCCGACAGGTGGATTATTGAGGGTAACAATAGTAGAAATAGTGGTGGTCAGTCGTTTGTTTATATCCACGTTTAAATCGCTTCGGTTAACGTGCGGGTCAAAGTCACCGCGTCTCGTGCGCGAAACTTATTTTCATCCACGAGGTACGAAAGACCATGCCCCTTTAATGCGTCACGTTTGACGAATACTACTCGGTTTTATTTGACATCGTTAAACGTGATTAGTCGTAAGGTTTGTGGCGTACATTGATAACGTTTACGATCGATGCAGTAATGTTACCGGTGAGACTGTTTTCCATGTTTGAATCTGCGATGGTACAATCACGTGACACGTTCACGTGTCACGTGTCACGTATAACCTAGGAATTGAATGCGTCTACTGCAAACGTAACGTGAATCGCAATAAATGGTTAATGTGACGAGAATAATGCTGGGTGCAATGGACTCTTGGTCGCGTTGTTATTGTACTTATTGGTTTACATGCGATACAGTTAAGTTATTTGTATTGTTGGCAAATATGTTCTATTTGAAGTATTGCGATCTATTTGAATGGATTGGAAGCCGCTTTAGGCTTGGAACTTCCGGAATTTTAAGGTTAGTTAATTCTATCGATATCTATTTTCGTTGAATGATAAATCTAAGTCAGATATAGGACATTTAACCTTCATCCTCTCATTTTAAGAAATTACAATTAAATATCTATGATCTTTTCTGACTCCGAAGCTCATTTTCATAAAAGTTAGAGTTTCTTTGTACCAACTTTATCGAGCATAATATGTATATTGAAATTAATATTCAGAGATGGATGAAAGTTGAATAACAAATGGAAATTAATGATAAATCTCTTTTTTAAGATTTCGGCCTTATCTGCATTTATTTGATTCACGTTATATTATTATGTTATCTTGTATGGATTTAAAATATGTTTCATATTATTCCTTAATTAATGAATCGAATGTGTTCCCTTCCTTATAAATAGTTCTTTTTCATGTGGATTTAAATATAAAACTGCCAGCATAGTTTCAGACATCTTTCAATCTTAATTTAGTCAATATTTTATTCGTTTAATTCCATGTATCGATTGTATATATATTTCACTCCGTTTTTTTATACATCGTTACGCTTTTAGAGATAATTCTCGATGAAGAGTGGCAACATTTCTACCGTTACGATAAATTACCGTTTTTCAATAAATCGCCATAAATAAAATATCCAAAACGACAACAGGAAATTTTCCAAATCTCGGGGCTACTGAACGTTACAAATTACTAATCGATCTATATCCGTAAATTGTGCATTCACTTATTTAACAAAAAGTTAAGTCCATTCTCTATTGTCACCGTTCACTTTTTTCCAGTTGATCAGCCAGGCGAGAAGAAAATTTCTAAGAACTCGTACGTCCTTTGTACGATTCTCTTGTTTATTGTCAACCAACTTTAGAAAAAGTCTTTTAGTCGAAGTAATAAGACTCCTTTGAACTCCACTCTAACAAAAAGCGTCGCAGCGTCAAGGTGCAATCGAATTGCAAACAGGATTTCGTACTTGGATATCACAGCATAAAAATAAATTATTAACAAAAGATTCTAATAAAAAATTTAGTAATCTTAGAAAGCTGGAAACGTAAGTTGTAGGATCAAGCAAGGAAAACCCTTAGAAAAATAGAAATAAAACAATATCTTCTAAAGATATCTACTTAATAATCTCACTGTTAGAAAACTAGAAATGCAAAATGTAGGTTCAAGAAAGAAAAACTCTTAGAAAGGTAGAAATAGAACAATATCCTCTGCAAACATCTACTTAATAATTTTAGAAAACTAGAAACGCAAAATGTAGGATCAAGAAAGAAAAACTCTTAGAAAGGTAGAAATAGAACAATATCCTCTGCAAACATCTACTTAATAATTTTAGAAAACTAGAAACGCAAAATGTAGGATCAAGCAAGGAAAACTCTTAGAAAAGTAGAAATAAAACAATATCTTCTAAAAATATCTATTAAATAATCTTACTGTTAGAAAACTACAAATGCAAAATGTAGGTTCAAGAAAGAAATACTCTTAGAAAAGTAGAAATAAAACAATATCTTCTAAAAATATCTACTTAATAATCTTACAGTTAGAAAACTAGAAATGCAAAATGTAGGTTTAAGAAAGAAAAACTCTTAGAAAGGTAGAAATAGAACAATATCCTCTGCAAACATCTACTTAATAATTTTAGAAAACTAGAAACGCAAAATGTAGGATCAAGCAAGGAAAACTCTTAGAAAAGTAGAAATAAAACAATATCTTCTAAAAATATCTATTTAATAATCTTACTGTTAGAAAACTACAAATGCAAAACGTAGGTTCAAGAAAGAAAAACTCTTAGAAAGATACAAATAAAACAGTATTCTCTACAAACATCTACTTAATAATTTTAGAAAATTAGAAACGCAAAATGTAGGATCAAGCAAGGAAAACTCTTAGAAAAGTAGAAATAAAACAATATCTTCTAAAAATATCTACTTAATAATCTTACAGTTAGAAAACTAGAAATGCAAAATGTAGGTTCAAGAAAGAAATACTCTTAGAAAAGTAGAAATAAAACAATATCTTCTAAAAATATCTACTTAATAATCTTACAGTTAGAAAACTAGAAATGCAAAATGTAGGTTCAAGAAAGGAAAACTCTTAGAAAAGTAGAAATAAAACAATATCTTCAAAAAATATCTACTTAATAATCTTACAGTTAGAAAACTACTAATGCAAAATGTAGGTTCAAGAAAGAGAAACTCTTAGAAAGATACAAATAAAACAATATCCTCTACAAACATCTACTTAATAATTTTAGAAAACTAGAAACGCAAAATGTAGGATCAAGAAAGAAAAACTCATACAAAGCTAGTGATAAAACAATATAATCTACAAATATGTACTTGTTAATCTTAGAAAGCTAGAGACAAAACAACATCATCTTTAAACATCTATTTAATCTTAAAAAGTAGAGATATTATCTAAAAAGACATGATCTAGAAATGATCTAGAAGCCAAATATTTAAGAATCTTAGAAAAGCAGTAGGGTTAGACGGTTAGAATTTAGAAGAAAAATATTTAATAATCTTAGGAAAGCATCTCAAGCCTGCTTCACTTCCTGGAAATACGGAACAATGTCATTGTTGTCGGTATATCATAACAAAGCAGTGGTACGAGGCACGAGGAGCTCACCTCTCATTGTAGATCTTAGGCAAGGTAACCGTGGCAGTTGAAAATAAGAGTAAGACTCGAAATATCAAAACAGTTACGCGAATCGTAGTATCTAAAGGTAGAGGACACAGAGGACAACGAGTCACTCCATAAACCATTATTCTGTTAACTTATTCAATGCTGTGGGGACATCGTTGACCTACGCAGCTAAATTGAATGAAATTTCTTGCGATCTTTAAATGAATAATTATCGCGAATCTGTTTGACCATTAAAATGCCACGGTAAAATACTTAAAGCATCGAAAATACAGGTGTAGTTATTTTTAATAGGTTTACTTCATAAAGATGTGCCTTTTAAAAAGAAAGTTTCGCTGTAATAGAAATTATAGGAGATGAGAGCACTTATCATCGATCTTGATGAACAATCAGGCCCAAGTTTAGATTAAATAGGATTACTGTTGGCATTTTTTCTTTTCTTTTCTTATATTGTTGCAGTAATTATTGACATTTTTGAAGTTTTTGTTATAGTAAATATAATTTTCATACCTTGTTGCGGTTTCCTCGCAATTTGGAGTTTTAGAAAAGGACGTTCGAAATTGGCTGCATGTAACAACGAACGATCGAAAGCCGCATTAGACAAAGACTTGGATATTGTAACGCTTAAACGTGTAATTAAGTAAGCTTACGAGACAGTGTAATTCTAGAGCGTATTAATCGGCACATATGAGCACGGTGATCGTTATTAATATTGGTCTCGTGAATAATAAATAGCATAGTCATATACTTAAGCTAAAGCCGGTTTTAATCTCGGTATGCACGTAATCTGAGAAAGTGAACCACCTTGAACCTGAATTATTTAACGTTCTCTCTAATCGCGGATTTGCTTCTGTTGCTCCAATTTTTTAATCGGATCGAGAAACGATGGTGCAATAGAATTACGTATTAGTTTGTTATATACAGATTCTTGTGTAATGTATTTGTTATTTGAAGAAATCTGCTAAAGTTTTTCTATTAATGACTGTTTTAGTTTTAAGTCCATGAGTTCGTTGCTTTTTAATAATCACTTTGTCTTGTGTAAGATGTTTAATTTTAGTCTAGATTGTAAGTCATAGTAATATAAATTTCGCTTAGAAAAATTTTCCAAGGGCGATGGAACTTCCACCATGGTCCCATCAGTAAAATTTTAAGTCTCACTACAGTTACACTTCTTTAAAGCTTAGTTACTACTATAAGTATAGTTTAGAAAAATTTTCCAAAAGTGATGGGACTTTGACGTTCGTCCCATGACAAAAATTTTAGACCACACTGTAATTATAGTTCTTTACAACTTGTTTACTATTATATATATAATTTAAAAATATTTTCCAAAAGTGATGGGACTTTGACGTTCGTCCCATGAGGAAAATTTTAGTCCACACTGTAATTATAGTTCTTTACAACTTAGTTACTATTATATATATAATTTTAAAAAATTTCCCAAAGGCGATGGGACTTTGACGTTCGTCCCATCGGCAAAATTTTAGGTCACACTGCAGTTATAATTCTTTCAAGCTTAGTTATTACGATAAGTGTCGATCAAAAAATTTTCCTAAGGCGATGGGACTTTGACGTTCGTCCCATCGGGAAAATTTTAGGTCACACTTCAGTTATAACTGTTTAAAGCTTAGTTACTATTGTAAGTATCGTTTAGAAATTTTCCAAGGGCGATTAGACTTTAACGTTCGTCGCACCAGAGAAGATGTACGTCTTCGACACTGCAGCCATCAGGACTCCAATTAATTTATTTATCAAACATTGTACATTAGTTCGCCAATCAGTGATAGAATAACAAACTGTGGTTAATGATAAAAGCACCATGTAGAATAAAATTTCCAAAGGCGATTAGATTTTGACACTGCATTCATCAGCACTCCAATTAATTTATTTACCAAAAATTGTATATTAGCTCTCCAATCAGTATTATAATACTTATATACAGCAAACAAGAAACACGAAAATTCGAATATTCTCAATGTCAGTCGACAAAATGGTCCCTGAATGCCTGAAACGCCGGCTCTGATCGACTCTGTACACAAACACCGATCACTTTGTCTTGGACTTTCAATTCACAATTTCCCATTTCATCCTCCCCTCGTGTATCGATGGCATTCACTTTTTCGAGCATTTCCCGTCGAGCATGCCGTCAATCCTCGTGACACGGAAACGTCGAAATTCGAAAATGCGCGATAAATAACTCGGCGGCCTTTATTTCACCTACGCCGATTGGAATTCCATATCCGGCCGATAGAAGGGATCCAATCCGCGGGAATGGAATTCGATGAACAGCTTTACGAGAAATTCGTATTAACATGCAAAACCATTTATAAATTTCACGAATACGATCCACATGAGCCTCGAATCGTCATCAAAAGGTCGACGAATATATTCGTACCTTGTAAAGTTACAATATTTCCCATTAATCCCGGAAGAATAAAGTTACAAGAATCATATAATTTTTCAACTCTTCATTACTCGTTCTAGTAGAACAATTATCGTAGTTTTGTAAAAAAAAAATCGATCTGTTCTCTTTTACGGTCGGGTTACTCGAGATCCAATTATGAGCTGGATTAATTGCATAATGTCTGATAAGTTATTAACGTCCATGTTGGAAGGCACTCCAGCGAGGATAATTGCGAGGCGCGAATGAATTTGGAATGCGAATCCTCTCGCGAGGACGATTACTTTCGGTCGAATAACGCTCATGGTAATATTTCCATGGATAAATTATTTCGTTTGTTGTGTTCGAACTCTTTGATATTTTGCGTACAGGTTGTTATTCCTGTTTGGCATTTTGACTTTGTCATTTCGATTAGAATTGTCTGGGTTAGGTAGATGTATTTGCGTAGAATTGCATTGATGTATCATCGCTCGATACCCCGGGCGATGTTTAGTGTCATATTTTTCTCGGAAGAGACCTTTCATAAATTATTTCGAGATCGACAGGTGTTTGGTGTTGTGTAACGTGCTTCTCCCTGTGCTCGTTCCTTTCTTCTTCCCTCACTTTTTTTCAAATCGATACTCATCGTTTTACCGCGATGTCGATACCCTTGCGTGGTCGGACTTGACTTACGTGAAAGGTTTAGAAAGTCTTTATGTTCGTTAGGAATTTTATATTTTGATGTTTGAAGGGAATTGAGGTTTGTTAAATATTCCTAGGCACGTATATTTATTCTCACTTCTAAATTAGTAGAATATTCAATGATAGAAAATTTCCCAAAAATAAATTTTCTTACCCAACGGTAGGCAATTTCCCAAATCAGATTCTTTCGCTCAGAGTTAGAAAATTTCCCAAAATTAAATTTTCTTACCCAACGGTAGCCAATTTCCCAAAATCAGATTCTTTCGGTCAGAGTTAGAGAATTTCCCAAAATTAAATTTTCTTACCCAACGGTAGGCAATTTCCCAAAATCAGATTCTTTCGCTCAAAGTTAGAAAATTTCACAAAATTAAATTTTCTTACCCAACGGCAGGCAATTTCACAAAATCTGATTCTTTCCCTCAAAGTTAGAAAATTTCCTAAAATTAAACCTTACTCAACGGTAGCCAATTTCCCAAAATCAGATTCTTTCGCTCAACGTTAGAAAATTTCCTAAAATTAAATTTTCTTACCTAACGGTAGGCAATTTCCCAAAATCAGATTCTTTCCCTCAAAGTTAGGAAATTTCCTAAAATTAAATTGTTTCGCCCCAAAGGTAGAAAATGTTCCAAATCTAAATTCTCTCACCTAATGATAGAAACTGTCCCAAAATTCAGTTCCTTACTCAACCAAAACTTAAAACAAAAAACAGTTCCAACCGCAGAGCCTTAACCATCAATCAACGCCATAAAATACAAAATTACATCCGCTTCAATTTCCTCAAACTCCATTCAACCCTTCCTCAAAACGTAACGCGTAATTTGGAGCGTCAGGAATTTCTCAAGCGGATGCTGCTTTCCGCAGAATGTCATTATTGTCCCAGGCGATAATCTTTGTAATCTTCTCATCTGGCCCACGCTTTGATATCGTTTGAAGTACTTCCTTCAGCAACTGCAACAGGGAGATTGCAGTTCCCACAGGCACCGTGAGTCTCGCACTTCTCTTCGGATCTCGGATGTCATGGAGGTCGGAATCGGTTTCACTTTTCACTCGTGTTACGTCATAATTGCTGTATTTCCTCGAGCATAGAATAGAACGCCTCGAGCATCATTGATCTGGAGCTAGGCAGGCGTTTCTGATCGATCTTTCTCGGCGAAAATCCATTCGATATCGCTTCCAACACGAGGTGAAAGTTAACGCGGTAAAAGTTCCAAGGGGATAAAATGATCTCGTTGAAGACCACGATATAACCATAGCTGAGAACTAAAAATACGAAGACTGTAATAAACGCCTTATCGTTGCAGTAGGAAGGGATGAAACCTCGGAATCTTTTTATAAACACTGGCTTGAAGTTTGAATCTCTTTGATCTAGTTTTTGCAGAATTTTTCTCATCGATATGGGTATCATGGTTAGCAATTTATTTAACCCTTTGCTATATTGTGAGACCCTGTAACAATAATTAACACTAGAATTACCAAACTAGTCAAAATAACACAATTTTTTCCAAAAATTCCCCAAGTCTACAGAAGAGTCGTAGAATAAATATTTTAAATCTATATTAAAACACATAAATCTCAAATTTCAAAAAACCTTTCCGCCTCTCGATTCCTCCTTTTTCAAAGTTCTTCCTCAATATATTTAAATATGATAGCTTTAAGGATGATAGTTCTACTGTTAATTTGATGTTTGAATATTTAATTCCATAGCCATTACAGTGATTAGAATTATGAGTAGTCAAATTAAAACAGCAAATAGATTTTTCCAGTCGTAAATAGCAGATTCGATGTTGCTCGATTCCTCCTTTCTCAAAGTTCTTCTTTAATCTATTTAAATATGATAGGTTTAACGACTGTAGTTTCAGTGTTAATTTGAAGTTTGAATATTTAATTCCATAGCCATTACATCATTAGAATTATAAATATTTAAATTAGAACAGCAGATAGATTTTTGTAATTGTAAATTCGATGTTGCAGTTTTGAAGACTATTTTTATTTGATTTATTGAACATGATAATACGAGCTATAGATCCGTGGTAAAATAGTCGCAAACTAAACGATCTACCTTTGCCAATATTGTTTCAAATCAGCATTGCAAGCTTTGGCGTGAAACAGTTTGAACTGGTTTCCTGCAGACTCTGCTCTGAATTCAACTAAATCGACTGTTCCAACTCGTATTTGCGTTTGAGTCGAATTATTATTAGTAGGCTAAAAATAAAACCGTAGTTTATTTATGATCGTACGGATTCGCGCTTATAACACGATCATCGTTTTTGTTCGTCGAATTCGGAAGAACTCGATGGGAAAGTTTGCAAGTTAAAATCAAATAGAAAAATCCTACTGTAATCTTGTCGTTGTAGAATCAGTATAAATCTTTTACGTCGCTCACTCGATATTTTATCGCGTAACAAAATTGCCACGAGTTGAAACGAAGTCAAAAGATTTCTCGTTTATGAGTCGGTTTTACGGCGTGCAATAAAGTCGTATTCGTACAGTGTACAAGCTTTGCTCGTTGCAATACACTTCCATTTTCTTTTTTTTTTTTCTATCCGTTAAAAGTCGCTAAGAACGTTCCTCGGCATTCGAGCGATTTTCTGTCGTTCGAACGATGTTAATCGGCGAGACGATAATTGACCGAACTAATTCGCGCGAATCCGCGGAAAACGATTTGCCCATTAAACTCTAAAGCTGCAATCGAATCCTTCCTCGGTACTTTTCCAATTTCAATGATTATACCATCGATGAGTTACTTGGATCAAATATATTACATATATTCAATATTTTTTTTAGCCAAATTTTTAACACTACATCTGCGGAAGCTGTCAAATTGACGGATTTGCATTTTTTAGAAACTGTTTTGAATTTTGTAGACGCGGTGCAGTAGATATTTCATGCATATTTCATAGTATATAAATCACTTACTTGATCATCTTCTATGCCGGTTAATCCCCTCCACAGTACTTATTTAATATATTTAAATATGCCCCATTAAATAGTAAATCTAGTGTCAAATCTTTCAAACATAAGTTACATTGAATATCTTTGGATGAGAAAGATTCCACGGAGAAATGTAAAAATTGTACTGTAACACAATATTTGATAGAATGGGAGTAGCATTAAATTTTAGGCTTGAAATTATTTCATAGAAATCTGGAATTCTACGTTGTGAAAAAATTTCGAAATGAGGCTACGTTGCAATTTCAATATCGTGAAATGTGCCGACAATGTATTTTATATTAGATGCATGAGAAAAAAGAGAAATTATAATTTTTATCTTTTCTTAATGGCATATTAAAATTTTACTTGTTATATATCTTCAAGATGTTGTCTCTAAATGTAGTGTGTCGCCGTTGAAAATTTGCAAACGGTGATAAGAAAAAGGAGGGAGACGTTAAAAACTTTAGTTTTCGTGCTATCTGACGTAACGCCGAATATTACCCGGGTGAAATGAGGGTACAAGTAATAAATATTTTTATGGGTACTGTTTGCTCGGCGTTTTCCTAGGCAGACTGCCATTACATGTAAATGTCCGTAAAATACGTGACACGTCGATGGTTCGCTGGAGAAGTCGATAAACTATGGGGCGGTTAAAGCATAGATTTTTCCGAAGACTTCGGTAATAATGATAACGTTATTACATCCAATATTGTATTAAATAAAACGAAAAGAATTGTCGTTTTTTTTATTGAGATGTTTTAAATGCGATTCATTAATAATAATTAAAACATTATCAGCCATGCGCTGCCGAGATGTACGACTTTCCTATTTTTCAATTTGGGAAAATATTTTATACTTCAATTAAATTCTATTTTATTTTCTATTAGATTTTTATTCAAGTTAGGCGAGACTTCTTATTTCAAGCTATTTTTCTAGAGACTTAAGACAAGCTGGTCAGACTTCGATGACTTAATCTACTTGCGAGTTAATGATAGTTTATTAGCCATTTATAAATGTCTTTAAATCAATAAATATTTAATTTCTATTTAAAATCATGAGGATAGTAAGTTATTCAAGGATCTAGTGCATCAGCGTGAAAGCAAATTCAGCGGTTTCTCTATCGGAACTGAAGAAAGGGTAGCTTATTCTTCCGGCATCCGCCTTAGGGTCAAACTTTCATGAACTTTCTAGGCATTCTAACCAAACTCTTCCTCATTGACGGACAAAAAGTGTTTCAACTCGGAAACTCTTCGTTTCCGGACATATAACCATACGATCCTTTTTTCTTCGGTGAGCCGAATGAAAGAAGTACTCAAACTTTGCCCACTTGTTTCTCCAACATTGAAACACACGCAAACGCAACAAAATTCATCGCAAGACATTGTTTCCACGTGGCGTGAACACTTTGGAAAAATCACTCCGACATTTCTGCTCTCTTTTCCTTCATCCTCATTACTATTGAAATTTTTATCCTATCCATACACCACTTTACTTCAACCCTTCGCACTTCTAGCCATCTATCACCCTTATTCTTAGAAACTCCATGAAAACTTCAACTCAAAGATTATATTTAACCCTTTGCCAATTTGTCACTTTGATAGTGAACTAAATGAAATTAATTTCCCAATATTCTCATTCGTGCGTATTAATTACTATTAATAGATAGCGATAAATGTAGGTTCCGACGAATAATTATGTGATATTACAAAATTACTGTGAAATTAGAAAGTCGATATTAACCATTTGCACTCCGAATTATATTTCAATTTTCTTACCAGTAGCTCCCAACGCTTTTAAGTATTTTGTTTCAATTTTACTTGATCTGAAAAATAGAGTAATTTAAAAAAATAAAGTATCTTGTAATTTACAAGTGTATGATATATCTCGAAAACATTTTTAGAATGCAATTCCGGTTTTCTTTCGTACGTTAACATCTATTGGTTTGGACTTGAAAAAATGTCGAGTATGACTCGACAAAGGAGTTTTCGAGATACAAACTAATGTCGAGTTAGAAAATAAAATGAAGAGAATATCTATGCCGAGTGCACTTCGACATAGAACTTCAAAGGATTAATCATAAAAAAATTATCTACTCATTTTTAGTTTACTCATTAACACTAGGACTGCTTGTGTTAAATGTGAAATTAATATAAAATACTAGCCAACGTTAAATATATTACAGTAGCGAATATCTATATAAACGGAAGCCTTGATCTTCGATGCAACCTCTTCGCAATATCCTGACACGTTGGCTTGTTCTATTAATGAATCCAGCTGCACCTCTTCTCCTCGTCGCCTTAGCGTAATTGTTTGCCTGGAAGTTGAGATCGGAAGTTTGACGATCGTGGGATGCGATTCCTTCCGTCTTTGCGTATCTCTTGGAAGGCCGAGGCTAAACTTGCGCCACTCGATTTCCTCTTTGACGTTGCTCCCCGTTGCCTTTTGTTGCGTGCAAATACCCGAGAAGAGAAGATGCAGTAACTTTGGTCTCTTTGCTAGAAGTTTAACCTGGGCGGAATATACGCATAGAATCGCTCGTAAATGGTTCATAAAATTGCCCTGTAGTGTATAAATTTACTTCGGTAGCTGCAATGGCTTCTTTGAGATTTTCAGTGACACGGATCAATGCTTCAACGATGATAAAATTTTGTAAATTTTGATCGTTGCAGTTGGAATTTCTCTAGTAGAGAATCCGTAATTATTTCGATGGAATATTTTTTATATGTATGTGCGTTGGGATATTAGATTTAATGTAAGTAGATTGTAATTACGTTGAGGTTAATAAAAGTGAGATTAATTTTGAAGGAGAGTTTGAACTCTTTAAAATAAATTATAGAAAGAATATTATCTTTTTTATGTTATTTCGATGGCTTTCGAATTATCGAAGATATGATATATTAATTAATTAATTTTAGAACTTTAGTTTTGGAATTAATTAGGAAGAATTTTCAGGTACTAATGGAGGGGTAATTTAATAATTTCAGTTTAAGCCGTTATTGGACTTTTTGGGATTGAATTACTTTGGTTATTTCGTACAAGAGGTTTTATTTTAGGTGAAATTTCTCTATTTCCATCCTCGGTGATTTCTATTCTCTGTTCACAATTAAATTTCCCAATTTTCAAACTGAATTGAAACGGTGACTTTTATTTGTGGATGGAAAGAAAAACAGTGTAGACAGTTTATCGGGAAGAGGGATGCAAGGAAGAAAAACAAGGGGGTATAAAATAATCGTGAAATTTCCTATCGATACACACACGGAGATTCTTCGTTTCGCTATCGGCTCCTCTTGCACGGACTTTAATTTCCGTTCATCGATTCCATCGTAACCAACGTTATCGGACGATTGCAAGTACTTCTTTTTAAAGAATAGCCTTTATCGAACGCACGAAAACCGGTGATCGGCTTTCAATATTATCTACCACATGGGCCAGTAATGTAATATGCGGTAAAGCGAATTGAAATTTCCCCCCTTTGCCGAAAAGAAAATAGTGTGAGATACCCAAGAATTTTTAATCTCAGCTCTTCTACCGTTTTATCCGCGCCGATTCCATTGCCAATTAGATCCAGGTAATCATCGTACCGATACTATTTTACCTCAACGAATATCCTGTGAGCTAAAAACATGTCCGCAACTTTGTAACATTGGAACTACTAAAACAGTCAAATCGATAAGGTCCTACTTTTTTTTAGTATAAAAATTCCTTAAATTTATAAATGAGCTCTACATAGAATAAATTATCTTAACCCTTAAATTCGCGATTTTATTTTTTTAATCAGAAAAAATGTTTTTAATATCCATAGATAGTTTAGATTATAGGAAAAATATTAAAAAAATTCTTTTGAATGAATTCAGCTTCTAAATTACCTGAAAATCCGTTGTCGCATTTATGCAACACTGCGCGTTCCTAGGTAAGCAGATGTATGGGGAATTATTGACTCATGTAAATAGAATAAAAAAATATTTTAGTAGTTAATTATAGTTCTATTAATTATGATAGTTATAAAAACAGTTATTTTCTCTATTATAACAAAGTCCGAGGAAAGTTATTCCAATATCACTTTTTTCCGCGCCGATGAAAACCCGCTAAAACTGACAAATAATTGAAACATTTGAAAGTTGGTGCCACTGCACCTGTCAAAAATTTACAAAGTACACTATAGTCTATGACAAAGTTCGTTCAGAAACCGTAATGCGTTCAGATTTTGTTTTATTCTCATAGAATTAGTATGTTGCAGAAATGCAACTCCGCGAATTTATGAGTTAATTTTCATCTCATTCTTGTTCCTTCTAAGTTCTGATTTAATCCACTTCTCGCAGCTGCTAGCCTTCCCAAATTATAGATCGCGCACTAATGTCACACAAGGAAATTTCACAAGCTTCAAGGTGAAATAAACAATTTTCCAAAATCTCTACTTTCACAAATTTCCATTTCCAACAACAAGAAAAAAAAATGAAATGAAATCCTATTGAAAATTTGAAATAGCTATTTTGGCAACTGTTAAAAGTATATCTCCAATCACTTACCCCCAAAACTGGTACAATTTTGCAATGTTTACATCGCGCAGCTCTCCCTTTCGCACGACGGGGTACAATTGCAGAAGAAAAAACACAGTTAAAATCTGTAGTTCCGTATAATCGCGCCTCTCGATATCCGATAATCGCGAATTCGGACATTCGCGTAATGTCGATTCGATGTTGAATCGTATAAACTCGTGGGTGCGGGTGTCCGGAAAATAGAGCTGATCGTTCGAGGACCGGTTTGAAATGGGTTCGAAATGGGTCCCATTCCAGTGACCCGATTCTCCGACGTGTACGCACACGTGTCACTCGTGCGTGGTATGCGTGCACCTCGTCACGCTATATCGGGCATCCTAGGTATTCCCATTCGATGGAATGACGTTCGCGTCTCCCCGTAAAAATATTAACTACGCTCCCCACTGCATCTATCAATTAACCCGATCGTAAATTCCTCATCAATTTTTAATAGGTACGACTATTCCCGTTTGTTCAATTTTTGTTTGAGTTATAGGCCAGTTTTGGGGATGTTTTTGAGAGATGTTGTGGAAAGAAGTTTGCTAATTTTTGTTAGGATGATGATTTTGAGAAATTTTGTGATAAGTAGTGTGTCCAATTTTTGTTAACGTGATGGACGTAGATTGGAGTATTTTTGAGGATTTCTGTGGCAAGAAATTTCATTAATTTTTGTTAGGGCGATATTTTTGGAAGTGTCTATGGCAAGAAGTTGATCTACAATTTGTTACAGTGAGGTTTTTGAGAAATTTTGTTATAAGTAGTGTGTTCAATTTTTCTTAAGGTGATGGACGTAGATTGGAGTATTTTTGAGGATTTCTGTGGCAAGAAATTTCATTAAATTTTGTTAGGGTGATATTTTTGGAAGTGTCTATGGCAAGCAGTTGGTCTACAATTTGTTACAGTGAGGTTTTTGAGAAATTCTACAGTAAGAATTGTGTTTAATTTTTATTAGGGTGATAGGCGTAAATTTTGGGGTGCTTTGAGGGTCTGTGTGGTAAGAAATTTGATTAATTTTTTGTTAGGGTGATATTTATGAAAGTGTCTATGGCAAGAAGTTGGTCCAAAATTTGTTATAATAACTTTTATTAAATTAAGATATTTTTATTGGTTAGAGTAGAAGTTAGAAGAGGGGGAAGATATGTAAATTAGGTCTTTTCGCTTAGGAAGGTGCGGTGTTGCAATTCAGTTTGTGAACTTCGATTAGCGAACGAGTTTTTTAAATTTTATGATATATTTTGAAAATGTTTATTAGTAATTTCCGAAAGGAATTTTGCACTTTCACAGCCACTCTTAAAGTTTCGCTAAATCCGAGCGAAATACTTTTACTTCGAACTGGACCGAGCAATTAATCAACTTATGGGGAATGCAGTAAAAATTTTCATTAACAAAAGGCTTACACCGAGTTTATGCAATAGTATCGCATTGCATTATTGTATCTAGCGTCAGAAATAATTTCTCCATCCTTATATTTCACCTCCATCGATTCTACAGTAGCCACAGGCGTAATAGTTATCATTATTCGAACAGCACATGCATTTTGCCCCTCACGAGATTTACCTAAATCGTCCCATTGAAAAATCACCCCGTCAGATGGAAGCTCGTATGCGTTAAATTAGCCTCTCATTTCTCGCGAAAATTGCGCGTTGCAGTGTATAATGAAAGGCGCACAAATATCCGGTAAATGGTAATCCAGCACACGTAGAATGTAAAATATGAAAAAAAGTTGCAATCTTTCGCTAAAATCTATCTGAAATTGCAGTCCTCATTGGAAATAGATGTAATCTGAAATTAGCTGACCGATGGACCTTAAGCCAACGTAGAATTAATCTTAGAAATGCAACTTTAATAAAGCGTATTGCAGGATCGTTTGAAACAGCAGAACTTTGTGAATACTTGAAATAATTATTGCGCTGGTTGAATAATTAATCGTGCACAATTACCGTCCGGCAAATTCATTCTGTTTGTTTCTATCGACACGTGCTTATATATTATTTCCAACGAATATTCCAACAATCAGGCTGCTCGATTTAAATTGGATTTTAGGTCAAAGAGAGAAACGCTTTATAATTGTAGCGATTCATGTACCTCTCCACTTTTCAAACATTCTTTATCCTCCACTCGAACTCTGGCAAAGAACCCTTTCAAATTTTTCTTTTTCCCTCCAAAAATCCTCCAATTTCAACGTTACAATTCTACCTCGCATAACATCCCCCTAATGATTCAAAATCTACTTCAATCTTTCTCATTTTCACAAAAATTGTCATTCAACCCTCGAAACCACTTATTGTGCTATATCCGAAGTATTTCGATAATTAATTCAAAATCAGTCGTTTCCCGGTGATTCAAATAAAACAATATTTTACCCGAGTTGAAGTTGTAAATGCGTGAAATTTAAACGTGTAAATTTTCTCGCGCATATATCTGTCCTTTCGCTCCGGTGATCCGGGGAATTATTAAATCATAATAAACGATTTATCGACTCTTCTCAGGTCGTACGTTAGCGCGAATATACGCGATAGTTGAATATCATCGACGACTAATTCCAACAGTTCGTACAACCGATCTCTGGAACGGCTGTAGCGTGCAAATATTTAGTTAATGTCTATAACCGAGGTTCACGAGATAGGAAGCCGGCTGCTCCTTCGGTCCCAATGGGGGTAACAAGGTGGTGGCCCTCGACGAACCGCAAATCTGCATATGTATGCGACTCCTGTCCCTTTACCTTCACCCGAACCCGCGTTCATGGACATCCTCGATCTTCTCCTTTCGACCGATCAAGGGATCTGAATTCTGGACGATATTTGCTCCGTAATATAGCTTGTCAAATGCCTATCTACTTTTTCATAAATTCCGTGTGCTCTTGAAAATAAAAGCTAGCAGGATTTTTAAACATTAATGTAAGTTCTTAATACATTATTTTCATTATTATCAAATAATTTTATTTCAATTATTTTCTTATCGAAAGTAAGACCTAGTGAAAGGTATTCACTAGTGTTGTACGATTTTGGATATTTAATTGTTAAAAACATGGATTTATATGAGTATTTTTATTAACATGAGAATGTGAGACTTTGTTTTGTCTTTTTGGATTTTTTCTCGCAAAGGTATAAACCTTGGTGTGCTTTTTTGGGGGTAAATTTAATGTAAGACTAGGTTTTTTTTTCTAGAAAAATGGTTTTTGGTTGGATTTGAGAATTAGTCTATGATTTGATCATTATTGAGGGACAAATTTGATGGAAGTGTGATAAGTTTAATTTTTAAATGTTGCTGATGTATATTTTAAGTGTATGTGATAGTTAGTTTTGGTGTTTAGAGAGGAAGATAATAATATTCGCATAAATTGGATGGAAAATCAGTGCGATTATTTTTTAAATGCAGCTGTGTTTATTTCTTAGGTTTTGCTGAATAATTTCGGAACGAGAGTGATATAATAATATCAAATAAATATATTTCAGTGATAGTAATAGTAGTAATGCCATTTAGAATATCAATTTAACGACAGAAATCCTGCCGAGCAACTATCTTGAAAGAGAACTAACTAAGAATACGAGTAAAATTAATTTCACTGTCAAAAATTTGTACAGATTTTTAAAAAAATTGTAAACCAGCCATTTTGTCCGCTTTGATATCTCAAGCGTTAATATCATTCAGTAGTCGACATAAAAATGTCCCCAAAAATTGTGCGTCCCTCGTTAAAATCAAAAGCACCTTGCACTCGGAATTGTAAAACGGATATAAAATCAAGAGATCCGAGATGGACGACTGCCGTGGTATGGAAATTTTTGGAATTACTTTTAAGCGACGAGTTTGCGCGCGTGCGGTGAGTCCGTGGTTTTGCATGCAATTTGCTCGATAAATATCGCCTCTACGGGCATACAGGAGGTTCCCTTTGGGCTCAGAATAATCTCGAAACTTCCCCGTAATCACAACACGAATTGTGAAAATTACAACGCGGTTACAGAGACAATGGTGTGTCGCTCGTGAACTCATCTTCGCGACGCCGGGGGTGAGATGCTTTTTCATTCGTTCAAACGCAACTACCCTCCGTTTCTGCGTGCTTTAATTTCCGCAAGTACGCGCCAAACCGACGAAAACATTCGCGAAACTTGCGTTTGCTGGATGACGTTAACGGTTAACGTTGCATTAAATGAACCAGTGTAACCATTGTTCAAAGGTAAAGCCGTGGAAGGGCATCGTATTCGTCTGGTGCACGATTGCTTACATTGTTCTCGTTTGTGTGAAATTATCAGCTAGATGAACGTCTCTCTGGTGGAAGCTATGGGAAAGAAAAGACTTGAGCATGTCTTCAGTGTAGTTCAAATTACTGTACCATGGCTTTAGTTATTGAAATCAGTTGTCTTTTGGAAATTTTCTAAATTATCATTTACTGTATCATGGCTTTAGGTAATGAAATTAGTTGTCTTTGGGAAATTTTCTAAGTTATCATTTACTGTATCACGACTTTAGTTATTGAAATTAGTTTTCTGGTCACACTTGAAACAATAGATCCTAGGAAAACGGGCCATAGAATTTTTAATCAAAGAAAATTGTTATTTAATATATCGTAGCCTTAATTATTTGATACCCATCGAAAGCACTGAGTCATCTAGTTTAAGTAACCGTAACAATCAGAGGTGAGAAATATTATTAATTAATATACCATAGCTTTAGATGATCTGAAACTGACCTAAAACAGTGGATTCTACAATAGGTAACAGTACTCGGAATTGAAAATAAATATTGCAGTATTCGAGATACATCGTGTTAGTTAAAAAAAACTTGGCAGAATGCAATGATGGATGATAGATTAATTAAAAGGTGGTAGCTCATCTATGACCATAATGCTCAATAATAATCCAGATATCCGGTACACAGGATTACACACATTTACACGAAGTTTCGCGTTTCCACGAGAACATGTCTGTTCCCCTGTGTAACATTTACGTTCTTGTGCAGTGGCCGAGACATGCTCTTGATGAAATTGCGTGTGCTCGTTCATCAGGAATCGGTGCTGCGCCGAAATAGGACTCTGTAGTTGGAATTTAGTATCACATGCGTGATTCAAGGGTAGTTCTTGGAATTGGCTTTGGATTAGTTCATTAAAGAAAATCGTTTCGACACTTGGTGCACGTATCCTGTAATTTCAAATTTTACATGACAAGAACCAGCCTAACTGGATGTCATTTTCAACCCTTCTTTGCTACTATTTTTTCGGAAATATATAACTGACACATTCAATTAAATTTGGGTAAGGACTGTGCTCTGCGAAGTTAGAGTAAATTCGTGTTTCTCACAATTTTTATCTCTCTTTGCAATTTTCTTGTGTTTCAAGATTGTTGATAGAGGACGAATTTTGTGTAATAGCAGCGAGGATATGTTGATAGTTTAACACTATATCTATGGTAGCCGTTAAATTGATCATTTCCTATTTTTTTCAAAACATTTCTCAAAAGGAGAAGCAGTACAGTAGATATTTCACGCCTACCGTACAATATACAAATTGCATAATTAATTATATTTTTTGTCACTTAATAAATCTTTTTTCAAAGTTCTTATTTAAGATATTTAAATATGTTAGATTAAGTGGTTGTATATAATAAACGTAGCTTCTCTTAATTTGCTATAACGAAGGAATTTCCAAGATCGTCGACACTTTGAGTTAATGGAAATGACATTTTGCGGAAATAACACTGCTTTGCGCTATATTTGGTTGCCGTCTTTGCACAAAGGATTACGCGGGAAAGAGAAAGAGCCAAGAAAAAGAGGAGGAAACGGAAGCTTATTTGCCCTCCTCGCCGTGTAACTGGAAAATGTCCTTTCGAATTAAATTACTTTACGCCCGGCGGGATGTCTTTCGCAATAGTATTTTCGCGGAAGAATTCAATATCCTCCCATTAGAAAGACGGAAATGTCCTGCGAGATCTCGGTCGTAGAAACGTTGAATTAAGTTCGTCGATCGAACCGTCGACGAAGCGAGCCCACTTTGCAGAACTTACGATGCGGATGAACTCACATTTTTCATCCGATATTCAAAGAATTCTCACGTTAATATCATTTTTAATTTAACTTCACAGAATGATTTTCAATTTTTTTTAGCTAATTTTCAAATGTTTCTGAATATAAACTTTCGTAGGAGAAAATTGTGGATTTCGAGTCAACGAAATTTCATCGATTTGATGAAATTAATCACGACAACTATATAGGAATAAATCTAATTGCACATTTTTGACAATTGTGGGACAAATTTCATTATACTTTAATAATGATAGTCGAATAATTAAGTCATTCACTATGGACTTAAAAATTTAGAAAAGTAACTTATTTGATACTAATAGAAAAATTGAAAGAGACATTACTGTGGCACAATTTTAACAAAGCAGAGACACAGTTTATTCTACTCATGGAAAGAACAGAATTTTTCGCCAGGTTTTGGCACGTTTCTTTTGACAACTTGCAGTTTCTAATACGAAATAAAAGCAGATTCGTGAATGGAAGAAGCTCTCGCAAAGTGACGTGCCGAGAGGTTTATTAGGTCGAGAGACAGGAGAAGGGGTTGAGGCCCTTTTGGTATTCTTCGTAGTCCAAGAGAAATCTGGACTAATTAAGGCAAAGCGTACAGAGCAGCGCACGGTTTAATCGCACTTTTCTCTCCTCTTTGCCATCTGCCGTTCTTCCTTACAGTTCTCGCGTTAATGGCGTTAATTCTTCCACCGGTACATACGAATCAGATGTTACTCGTTAATCTTCACCCTCGAACTCATCCCTTATCTCTCCTGTGATAATCAGACTCATGAATCCTTCGTAGGAATATTATCACTCGAAATTTCTGAAAGCTTCTAAAAAGAAAAATATCCAATCGAATCTGAAACCAGAAGAACTTGAATTAAAATTTGTTTTCAACCCCTTGCCCTACGATTTCTTTTGTGACTGCCTTCGCAATGACTCGAAATTGAATTGTTCAAATAAAAATCTGTTAGTGATTTTGATATTTCATATAATTTAGCGTAATATTAATATTATAGTGAGATATTCTCAATTTCATAGGTTTTACGTTTGAAAATTTTCTATTCCATTTATCACACCAAGAGTGTCACACACGTTATTGTAGATAAAGGGGTTAAATAAAAACCAGGTAGTAGTAGAAAAATATAGCATAGAAAAAGAAAATACATTTGAAAGAAATTCTCCTTAAAGAAGGCACCTTTTCAAAAGACACTGAATGGTAATGTAAAAAGGACAGTAAAATAAATGTTACAGAAAGTAGATTTTACTCGTTGCTTTCCCTTTGCATAATCATTGAAAGTTTTCGATCCTCGTTAACCGACAGGTTCACTTTGTAAATCGTTACTTTGCCTCTCTTTTCAAACTTCGTCCCGAGTAGGAATTCTCACGAAAGAGGATGTACTTTAACCCTCTTGTCTTCCGTTACAAGTCCACCCTCGTAGACCTTCGTCGGAATTAACCACCCTTCTCGACAGAATCGTTCTTCCCTTTCAACGATTTCCACGCAGGATTTTATCCCTCGCATTTTCCGTAGAATTCTCAAAACCTTTCAAAGTGAATACACGACAATTAATTCCATACGTTTGGTAGCCACTTTCTGTTTCATCGCTGTATTCCCTCTTTGTTATTGTTTCGCGTTTTTTTTTTACAGAGGATGATATACCTGATCTTGTTACATTGCAATTTATCTCGGGTTTAAGTTGCAACAAGAATTTCCACCAGGTTTTTCCTTCTTGCTCGTTGAATTCCCTGCAATTTTCCGTTCCCGTTTACCTCCGGTAAAACGTTTCCCTTCTCTTTTCTTTTTTTTCCTCGAGCCGCTTCAGGTTCTCGAGAGCCAGTTAAGTGGTTCATTACTCCGAGTTAAATATTATGACAAAACCACGAAGCACGTTTTGACGATGTAGCGCGAGGATGTTCCACGGAAACGATTATCTCGTCGAAACTCTCACGCGAAGTCGAATTCCGTTGGTTTCGATGAAATTCTCCAAGAGTTTTAAATAATATAATATTCCACACGTTGATGTTACGCGGTTTTCCACGGTACTTGACTCTTTGATTAATAGAGGGTTGAAAAACGCTCTGTATTTTTTTAGTCCTTATACGCTTAGTGCTATTTTTTTAATTCACCCTGAAAATTATATTTCTCCGTGTACCGTTAAACTATAGAGTCTATTGAATTAGTAATTTAAATAATTAGGTAATTTTCTCATTCTTAATCTTAGATCTATGGCAACCGTTAAATTGAGAGGCTTCTACTTTTTTGAAAATTATGCTCAGATTGATACAGAAGTAGTACAGTAAATATTTCACGTGTCTTACAATATACAAATTACTTGGCTAATTCATCGCCTGATTTATCTTTCTGCAAGGTACTTATTTAATATATTTACACCTACGAGATTTATGAGCCGTAGATCTAGTGCTGACACTAAACCTATCAAGGCTGTCAAAAGACCGGTTTCAAAAACTTAAAAAATTGTCTAAATTAATAGAGGAGCCATGAATTAAATATTTCACTTCTATCTCATAAAACCAAAAGTAGTTAATCAACTATCTTCTTGATTTCTCTTTTTCCACAGTTGTTATTAACCCCTTCGGGCCCTATGCACATTGTAATGTACATAATACTTTTCGTGCTGAATTTTATTATGTATAGGTTTAAACTTAGTTTCAACACCTAATGAATTTTATTTTTTTATACAAATATTTCTCAGGATCTCCTTAATGTTACAAATTTTGCGTAAGGACCATATGTCCATTAAAATGTACATTTACAACTTATAGATAAATACATATTTTCTTGAATGAAAAGAAATTCGGGTCTGAAGGGGTTAAGCAAATTTAAATTTTAGTACATATAACGACAGTAGTTTTAGTATTATATTAACACTAGCCCTCCCAAGTTAGTAAAATTCACTGGTGCGTAATTTCTTATCAAAATCCTTGAAGTCCCTAACCCCCAACTTTTTCATTTCTCTACGTCCACTTTGCTAAATCGAAAGCTTGCAATTTTGACCACCTAAGTTTTAATGTTAATTACGAATTATTTTCCCTCAGATCTACCCTCGTACATCAATTCCTCCCGCCTTCAACAAGCCTCCAAGAATTGCTTCAATCTTTCGAATATCCCTCTTTCCAAATATTCTCCTTTTCGTATAATCCAATACAAGCGTGAAATTAATCCTCCACGGTTAATCACCTGGTCTTATTCAACCGTTTCGCATCACTCGACAATGAACAGTTACACAAAGACTCGATGCAGCACCTTGTTCGTGGGCAAGCCGACAATGGGTTCCTAATGCACTTAATACCTGCCATAATTCGGGGGCATAATGTTCCCGGTTATAGCGAGTTTGGTAGAGCGGCATTGTACGGGGACGTTTCGACGTAATTGGTCCAGTAACTCGAACGAGAATTGCTCATGGTGTTTTCTCCCTCCCTTATGTCCTACAGGGCACACTCGATTATATCACGGTGTTTCCACGTTTGTGCAGGTGTAAACACAATGCATAATGAGCCGGGTGGATTCGCGGACACGTTCCGGATGGATCTTTCGCCTCATTTTGTTTTCATCGTTCGTTCTATGCTCTCGGTATTTTTTTTTGTTTCGTTTACCCTCTTTTCGCGCGTGACACACGCAGCTTCCCTCAGTTTGCTAGATATCTGCTGTACGTCATGGCAAAGTGGTTTTTTAAATTTTCTACCAACCTTTTGTCTTTGGGATAATTTTTTCAGTCGTGCCGGACGTAACTTTGAAATTTATTGCGATGGAAAGTATTCTTTCAAGATTTCATGTCTGAACTTTGAAGCGGTGGGATTTTCTGGAGGATTTTCATGAGGGTTTTATCGAATTTAAATTCCATTTATGTTTACATAATTAGCGAATTTAAATTGAAATTAAATGGAATTTATATTTGTACAACTATTGAATTGAAATTGGTTTTAGAAATTGAATTAAATTTTAGAAATTTGTGACGTAAATTTTTATTCTTCACTGAACACTAATCCAACTGTCTGAAATTGCAAGCAGCCCTATAGTTCTGTCTCCATGACCACAACCCTAACTGAAAGTATAAACTAGTCCACATTTCAATAAAAATATCATTGCAATCAAACCTATCGAGTTCCGCATTCAGGTGGAATTCAGCCACTCCGAAAAGTGTAATTAATTCCCTTAACCCCTTACCGTACAATAACGAGTAAGTACTACTCGTGACACGATAAGTGGAATAGTCAATTTTGAAATGCTCCAAAAATTGTTATGTTAAAAATATGATTAGGCCCTGATAAAATGCAATTAATTCTATGCTATTCAATATTACGTTAAATCATCTACTATATCCGAAATTACTATCTAGATTGTTATTTTAGTAATTAATTCAGAGTTATTGCATATTCAATCACAAAAGAAATGGCACGGCAAGGGGTTAAATTGAAATAACATTTTCATATTTTCACCCCAAAATTTATCTCCACAACGGTTCGTTATCGAGCGTAATAAACAGAATTAATATCATTAAATTTCATTCCGACATTGACCTGCCGGATGCACTATGTCCATAACGTAGAGTAAACAGAAACATCTTGTCTCGCGAACAGCGTGAAAATTCAGGTTTCCTGCACCATGTCGACTGTACTCTCGGAAGTCGTATCATTAGCGAAACTCCGTAGAGAAATATTTTGCCGGGTGAAATGTTTGCCCGATGTGTCCCAGTGACCAGAACGAGAACAAGGGATAGGGGTGGATGATGATGCCATGAAAATACGTGGGGTGCTTCTCCTCAATGTGTGCGAACTTAAATGGGCGCTGAAAGGGCGAGGAGGAAATGGTCGAATGAAGAGGGTGGGACAGAGAGAAAAGGTGAATGTTTGGAGTGGTTTTTAGAGAGTCAGGAAGAGAAAAAGAGTAAGAGAGAAAGAGTGGGATATACCATGAATGTGTGCAAGTAACTCCGGGAATGCACCGAATGCCGCACTGCGCTGTATTTATTCGTTTTAATTTTATTTCGTCGGCTCTAGCCTCTTTCACGTTAATCAGAATTAAATAGGGTCCTCTGTGCCTGAAACCACGAGAAAAAGGAAGGTGAAATTCTCTGAGCTATTTGCAAATATTTTTGCTACCCGCGAATTATTCGCTGGGAACATTCGGACGGTCTCAACTAGTCGTTTAGAGAGACACGAGTTTTTTCGCGATTATTTTACTTCACAATTATTAATTGAAGTTTGGTAGATATTATTCGTTGATAAATATCAATTCTTGTACAATTATCTTATTAGATTCTTTTGCGAACGAGAAGGGTAGTTTGAATCAATGATCTACATTAGAATATTCAAATTAGACGACATGGTTAGTTCTCAATTCTTTTAAAAAATTATCCAAGTTTATGGGAGAACTGTAGATCATCTTTTCCACCCCTTGATTCCTATCTTTCAAAAGTACTTATATCATTAACCCCTTAAGGAAAGGACCCCTTAAAGACTCTAATTAACTTATGAAATCAAAAGGTTTTACTGATTTCTGATACTCTGTATAAATGAACGTGATGTTAATAGTACAGAAATAATCAGACCGTTTCGTGATAGGCTGACATTGTCAATTTAATAGTTTTTGGAAGACCTCAAAATTTCCTATTTAATTTTCCACGTTACGAGTCTCACACGGAATTGTAAGCTGAGGGGTTAATTGAAATATAATCAGTTTAACGACTCTAATTCTAGCGTTAAAAGAAAGAAAAGTATCTCTCAGATAATTTTTTCCCAAATTAAAATTCAAACTTCATCAATCCCCAAGTAAATGAATTTTCTCCCAGACACATCGAATTTTCACTTCCACCGACTTGCACTCATTCCAATCCTAGAATGATTTCCTTCCGAAGGAAATTCCTTTCAAACGATAAGCCCGTAGATCATGATAAATAACCTGGATGCAAGAGCCGTAGCTGCAGCAGCATCAACCGGGTTAATTTTTAACCCCCTCGTAGCGAAAAGATTTATCGTTCCGGGCTTTGTTAAGCCGGGATGCAGGAGCGTGTGCGTGGGTGCGCGAATTTCGCGCGTTTGACGCTCGTATCCCGTTGAACCATGAAAATGCATTTGTGTCACTGCGAAAAATACTTTTAACAGCAATTCATACCTGATATCACGTATCGTGCAACGATAGTTATCATCATATCAAAACGTTCTTTGAAAATTCCATTCCCTTCGAACCTTTATTTTCTTGTCATTCATTGTTTCCATTTCCACTTTGTTCCACGGTGTACCCTATTTTTTTTTCCTCTCCGCTTGGGATTTTCATGTAAATATCACCGGGTGAAAGAGGGTTGGGTTTGTTCACGAAGGAAAATATGAGTTAAGGTTCAATTTGAATGTAAACGTCGCTCGAAGGACAACGGCCTGTAGGTGGGTTAATTAAAATGCAACGTGCTCGCTCGTATCCCTTTCTGCATGTACGACTACCAACCCCCTTGCAACCCCCCTTTGGAACCCAGCGGATTATGCATTCTCATTCATATATTACACGCACACGGTTGTTATCTATTGCAGGAACGTTCACGAAAGAATAGCATGGAAGCGTATGAAATTCAGGGAAATTTAAAAACTCGAACGAACCGTGCAGAGGGTGGGAGTTGGTCGCGCGAAGTTTTGTTTAATTAAACTTCGAGACTGTACCGATGTCTGCGCGGACCATGCGAGATTTCATTCATTTCTCTTTCGCTATCGTTTGCTTGGAGCTTTTTTTTTCCTCTTGCTAGGAAGTGGCGTTTACCTTTGCGTCTGGATAAATTGAAACACTAAAAATCCGACTGCAATTAGAGACGGTTTGCCACGAATTTTTCGATGTACGGTTTAAGCCAAGTTGAGTTCCGTGTTGGCTGGCAAATTTGAGAAATAAACGAGGGAGAGAGTGCGAATTTCTCTTAGCTTTTTTGCAATATTTCTTCTCTTTTTTTTCTTCTTGTATTCTGTTGATTTCATTAGCAATTTTTGAGAATTAAAATTGTGTTTGTAATTAGCAACTCGAGCTTTTAAATCTACATTTGTTTAGTCTTTTTTTTAACGATATTATAATTAGTTCTTGTAGTTAACCGATAAGTGCATTATCAAGCCGTGGAAATGCGATTCTAATAATCGAATTTTTATCGATAGTTGCTTTTTCCCTTCGTCGTTGAGCTCTATCAGTAGGAAGGGTTGTCTCAAAATAGGATGCACCCTTTCTAGCCGGAGAAGACCGTGGTCTCTCGGGGTAGTGGAAAAAAGGGTCGAACAATGGTCGCTTTACAAGTGTCATCTGCGTCCTGTAAATCATAGCATCGTGCAGGGTGTCTTTTCACGCTCGATTTACGGTAACTGGCTCCCTGCAGGGGTAGAAACATCCCCGAGAATGTTTTCGCAGGGAGTTTCAAGCTAATTTTCCATTCGAAACTTCCAACGAACTAATAATCTATCCTGCCATTTTTAATATTCTCTTCACCATTGAAAAATTAGTTTTTCATCTGGAAAAATCGTGGAAATATTGTAATTTTGAACAATTCACTTGAAAAATTTCACGTATATCGATTCAACGCGGGAAAACACATAGAGCAGAGTTTTCTTCCTCGCACGGGCAGGTTCTTAATTAGAACAAAATTACTAATTACACCCCAGCTGAGCTTCAATTAATTTCTGGTACATCCACACCGCGGGGGAGTTTGCAGTAATATACGCGATTCTCTTTTACGTCCTTTCATCCACCGAAGCTAGCCGGGGGGAATGAGAGACAAGGTCGCAATGGGGATGAAGGGAGAAAGGGAACACAGCCAGCCAATCTCTGTCTACTTTTTCTCCTCCCTTTTTTTCCCGAGCTCCTTCAGTTTCTTTGACCAATTTCTCAGGAAGGTTGATGCGCCGGCGGAGAAACGGCACCGAAATGTGCAGCCTGTGAGACTTCTTTTACTGACCCTTGCAAAAATACTCCTTCTACTCTTCCTTGAGTTGTTGCATCTCCCTGCGCTTTTATGACGCATTTTTTTTTTATTTACATTCCTATTTGTTGCCGACGTTTCTTTTTCTTATTGCGAAAGGCACAATAATTCTGTGAAGATAGATTTAAAAATTGATACAAATCTCACCCCAACACCCAATAATGCAGCTGTGCATCCTAGTAAAAAACGACTTCCAGTCTACCCAAGAAACCGTCCTAGATTTAATAGCAAGAGCAAATGGAACGACAAAATCCAGTCTTATTTCCAGCATAATGATAACGATTTCAATGATCTCGCTGTCCTTCTGTGCATCACGTTCCTTTTTAATTCACCTTGCAATTTAACGCCAACATTTTTTCTTTTTCTGACGAAAGTCGCGAAAATTCCACAAAGATCATTTGCAAGAAATGACGGAGTCCTTATCTCCAACTCTAACACTCAATTCAGCTATGCATCCAAATAAAAGACGACTTCCAACTCATCCAAGAAACTATCCTAGATTTAATAGCAAGAGCAACTGAAACAACCAGGCGCAGTTTTATTTCTAGCACAATTCTAATGATCCTAATATTCTCGCTGCATTTCTTTTTAATTCCAAACTTTCTTCTTCTTCTGGCGAAAGAAGATAGAATTCTTCAAAGATTAATTTAGAGAATGACCCACACCTTACCTCCAACTTTAACAACTAATAACAGCCAATGCAGCGGTGCATCCTGATAAAAAACGACTTCCAACTCGCCAAAGAAAAACCCTCTTCGACCCAAACGCAAGAGCAACTGCAACGACCGGACGCAGTTTTATTTCCAGCCAAATTATCTCACTGCACTTTCATGCATCGCGTTTCTTTTTATTTCACCCTGCAGTTTAAAGCCAAAGTTTCTTTTTCTTTTGACGAAAGAGGCGAGAAAAGATCAATTTAAAGAATGACCCACATCTTACCACCAACTCTAACACCCAATAACAGCCAATGCAGCTGTGCATCGTGATAAAAAACGGCTTCCAACCCACCAAGGAAGCGTCCTCGACCCAATCGCAAGAGCAACTGCAACGACCGGACCCAGTTTTGGGTTTGCGAAATGCAAATTGCAAGGTGAATTAAAAAGGAACGTGATGCACAGAAGAACATCGAGACCATTGAAATCGTTATCATTATGCTGGAAATAAGACTTGATTTTGTCGTTTCAGTTTTATTTCCAGCACAATTATCTCACTGCACTTTCATGCATC
This sequence comes from Cerceris rybyensis, assembly GCA_910591515.1. NCBI lineage: Eukaryota > Metazoa > Arthropoda > Insecta > Hymenoptera > Crabronidae > Cerceris > Cerceris rybyensis. The sequence continues at coordinate 24,417,457 of OU342793.1, read as the reverse complement.
GCGTTTCTTCTTAATTCACCCTGCAGTTTAATGCCAAAGTTTCTTTTTCTTGTGACGAAAGAGGCGAGAAAAGATCAATTTAAAGAATGACCCACACCTTACCACCAACTCTAACACCCAATAACAGCCAATGCAGCTGTGCATCGTGATAAAAAACGACTTACAACCCAGCAAGAAACCGTCCTCGACCCAATCGCAAGAGCAACTGCAACGACCGGACCCAGTTTTATTTCTAGCACAATGATAACGATCCCGATCTTCTCGCGTAGGCGGTGTAACGCCGTTGGCGTTATTGCCGAGTTCGTACTTAACGAAATGACAGATCGTAGCAATTTCCTGCGTGCAAGTTCCACCCCCGGCGAAACGGGGGATGGAGCCAAAGTCGCTTCTGAATTCTCCGAGACGTTATCTCGCGGTTACTCGCTTTCGACCTGTTTCCTCGTGCCGCAGTGTCGGCAGAAGTGTTCTTCTCCTTTTTCTATATTCTTCCATCTCATTTTCTTTATTTTCCTTCTTCTTTCCGACGCTCGCCAGCACTTTATTCACCGTGAAATTCATCGCGACGTAGCGCCGGAAGAGCCGCATAGTTTCGCGTGTTTCACACGACGGCGATTTACTTTCCTTCTTGGCTACGTGGGTCAACCAGGAAAGAGACTCCTCTAGGGCAACCCTGGGGAGCGTTGCGAACTGTAAGCGCCGTTGAAATTACTTTTTTCATGCGGATCTTCCTTTGCTTTTCGTCCGACGGAATGATGGTAACGATGGTTTGTTTGGAATGTGTTTTTTTTTAAACAGAATAAGTTAATTTCTTGGTTTATGATTACAGAGGAAATTTTTAAATCTTTTTAAAAACATTTTAAATTTAAAATACCGGGATGAAATTATTTATACAGTATTAACACTAAACCTACCGACGTTATATCTACTAAAATCTAAATATACTCAATAACGGCCTTACACAAAGAGAAGTGGAGAGATAAAGAAGATAATTAATTGACTCATTTTGCTTTTGTAAGATAGAAGTGGAATATTTACTTCATGGCTACTCTATTAATTTAGATCATTGTTAGAAAATATTTTGGTAGCGGTCTTTTGACCGCCTTGGTAGGTTTAGTGTTAATATTTTGTCGAGATATATGAAACATTTCAAGTTGGAGAAAAATATTGATTTCATTTTAGAATTTTTTGCAGCTTATTCAAAATTGTAGATCTCTGGCGAAATTAATGTAGGAGTTAAATCCGAAGAATATGAGAGAAAGATAGGCAAATTTAATATCTGATTAATTTTTAATATTTAGGTCGTCGAGCCAGATATTCTCTTGTCTTGATTGAAAATTCGTTCATCCTTAATTCCCATTATCCGACGATTATTCAGTCTATTAAATGAGGCCGCGAAAGGTTAAAGTTGAAAGTTTAAAGGTACCAGCTATACTACATCAGATACTGTAACTAAAAAGAGATTCTTTTGACGACTTCCTATAATTATCTCAAAGTATACGATAGACTGTTAATTTCACGTTTATAGTCGTCTCATTTCAATAACTACTATACAAATCGAAGCACGGTTCATAAATTTCGGCACACCTTATACATAGATTCATTCGCGAGACATGTGGAACGTTACGTAATCACCAGTTAACGAGCACCAATTAACATAACGTCGTTCCGTATATTTATGAATGAACGAACCATGTCAATTTACCGAAACATTACAAACTTTGGTCATTTTATTGCAAAAACATCGTAACTTTCCTTCCAACTACTCGTTTATTGATGCAACGACCAAAATTAGAGAATCTTGTATTAAAAAGTAATATTTTATCCTGGGCGCATAATTCGTCCGAAGATTTCGCGCATTTTTGGCGCCGAAAATATGCGAAAATAAAGCGTAATCGCAACGATATCTCCTATTTCGTTGCGTATTATTAAAACACGATTTCTACTTACATTCCTACGTCATTAATGATCTCGTGAAATTTAGTCACGTCACAATGAAGAGTCTCGAACGCCGATTTACTTTCCTTCGCGTGGCACGTGTGAGAATTACAACGTGAGACCTCCAAGACAATTACCTGGACGATCAAATCGCAGACGATTTCTATTCTTTCTCTTGCTTCCTTAACGGCACTTTCTTCCCGGATAATGCCCGCAGTGGAATTTTCACGAGCCGGAGCAAATTGCGGGTTGCAAGTTGTTTTAAGAGTTAAGTAATACGATCGTGTTAATGAACTCGCAATTTAGATTGAGTTTTGTTAAAAATGCAAGAGCATTGGGATATTCTTTTGGTGTTGTCCCTTTTCATTTGTATTCAGCTGTGGTTCAATAGGTATTTAACACTAGATTTACGGATGTTGATATACCTATTTTTCTAAAGGGAGCCAATTTGAATCATACAAGAAAATTAAAATCTTTTGCAAAGAAAATAGTTCCAAATTAATTGAAATGAAAGATTTATTACTAAAAAATTGACCAACCAATATATTATATATGTAGTGATCAAATTTTGAATGAGCCAAATTGGCTCCGTAAATCAAGTGTTAATAAATGTTAAATATCTATATCTTATATACCTCTTTAATGTATTATTAATTATTAAATATCTATACATACTAAATGCCTATATTTCAAACAAAGTATGTTACTAAGAGTATATTTTACAATATTGCAGATTTTTGCGCTATTGGAAAATAATTTATGCCGTATTTCTTAATTCACATTAGAAGGCAAATGTTAATACTCATTTAGAAGATAGTGGCAATTAAGATAGCGGTAGGATTCTCCTAAATTCACGACTCAAATTAAAATCTCTCCTCCTCTGAGAAACTCTTTTCGGCCAAAACACCACTCATAATCATACTTGGAAAAAAATTCCACTCTCTAGAAAATAATATCAAAATAAATTCCATCACTCGAACACTTCGAACATTTGTGAAACTATTCAAGAAAGAAATTCACTTCCAAGTGCAAAGTTCAACGTGAAATTGAAGCATGTACCATTCTCTAATTCGGGAGGTTCTTTCATGAGAATCACCGAGTAGTACAGGCGTTTAAAGATGAACCGGAAAGAAGACATTTATCGTCTCCGTCCAGAAGGCAGCTTCTTTATTCGGTTTCTAAGGTGTCTGTCGTACAAACTCCCCTCTTTCACGGAACTAAGCTATGAATATTCTATTCGCGTGCTTTCGCGGTCACGATTGCGCAACGGCGAGCACCGTTGTCGGGGCGCATGGAAACCGCCTTAAGGCTGCGAACCTCGGATCACTTTCGTTCTCGGTTCCGGTTCAGGGTCGCCCACGACCCATTTCAGGGTCACGGCTTCGCTTCGGTATCCTGTGCGCGCAGGAAGGTCCACTTAAGTGCTTCACGTGCTTCTCTTCCCTCCATATGTCTGCACATGTGTGCTGGTAATTGCGAAAGTGGTCAAAAAATTGAATGCCATTTATTTTGCATTTGATCAGCCAGTATTATGTGTGTATTACAATATGATAGGTCTATTTTGTAGAAATGATAGAAGTTGTATCATTTAACCCCTTGCGAGGGACACTCGTGATGCGGCAAATGGAATAGGAAATTTACAGGTTTTGCAAAATTTATTCAATTGAAAATATCAATGGGATGTGATAAGATTGTTTGATGTGTCGAGAGTCACTGATGCATTTTTAATTTAGGAATTTCATTTGGAATTATTGCTATGGTAGTTTGTGTAGAAATCGTGGGGCAAGAGATCAACTTGAAGTTGCACCGTGGTTTAAAATGAAGAGTAAGTGGCTTAGACCACTGTCAGAATTAATTTGAAGTATTAGTCAAAGATTTTTAGGACTACAGCGGGTAACAAGGTAAAGGGCTTGACCTCTTAATTAGGGGTTGGAGTTCAAATCCCTCGTTAGGCTGTGGAAATGTTTGGTAATTTATTACTTAATATATCACAGCCTCGGTGATTCGAAACCCACCTAAAACAGTTGATTCTAGACGAAATAAGAACAGCAATTACAGTAAAAAAAATTATTAATTAATCTACCATCGGATGATCGATTATTTAAGCGTTGGAAATTGATGCATCTCTACCGTCTTTTACCAGAACATCCGCCCTGCGGAAGGGTAAACTTCGCCGTAACTTTCAAGGATTGCGGAAGAATTTCCTCGCAGCGTATCTTTTTTAAAGTTCGATAGTTTCGAAGCGCGAGAGAAGCAGTTTCTTCTTGCTGGGCTTAATTTCTGATGAGAAATCCTTCAGGATTAAAGGGGCTCTCGTTCGAGTAATTGGTTTACCGATCGATCCGCGAATTACGGGAGTTCGATTCGTTGAAAAGTAGAAGTTTCTTGCCGAAGGGAATGGTCAGTCGCAAGTTGATCTCTCATTGATTCAATCGATGAAATATATCTGTCGGAATATTGCGGAGCAACCATGAGGAATGGTGTTTGCGAATAAAGTAATTGGAGCGAGTGTGCACGTCGATTCGTTCGGAATCACTCCAAGTGTCCTGGCAGTGTGCAAAAATTTGAAAGCTGCCAAGTTCAATCAAGAATCAATTGGGAAGCAAAGTAGCAGCAATTTCAACGGTCCAAAATCATTAACTGAAATTCCGTTACGGCGAAAGTTTTGGCAAAAAGTGACGGGAGGAATTTGCCGGACCCACGCCGATTTGCGAGTCATTCCTTTGAAAAAAATACCACCAGATACCACATATACGAGTATCGAAGAATTTTGCAAACGTGGTATACCTTTAACAGTACTTCTTATACCGTTAAAAATTTTTTATTTATAAAATGAGCCACTTAAATGATATCCGTACGCCTTGTCGTGCAAATTTTGGGCCTTACTTTCAAGTCATAGAACGTAGGCGAGCAGAGGCACAATTTAATTGGAAAATATCAAATATGGACATACAAACTTCCAGATTATTCAAAATTCGACATAGTTTTAGAAATTATCGTCTCTTAGATCACCAGATAATCGATAAATTGTCGTAAAATACATTTTATAAATCGCACCCAGTATAAAATCATTTCAGATTTCTTTTTTTAACATTAGCCTACAACAATGTGTGACACTCGTGGGGCGGAAATTGGAATAGGAAATTTTAAAGTTTTAAAATTTTAAACTTTTAAAGACTATCAAATTGAAAATATCAGCCGATCGCAAAATCGCCTCGTTGTTTCTATACTATTAACACTAGAACTACCGGCCTCAAATCCAACATATTTTAATAAATTAAATGAGTACTTTGAAAAAGGAGGAATCAAGCAGTGGAAAATTCGATCGATTCGGTGATTTATGTTTATTGATATAGACGTAGAATATTTATCCTATGACTCTTATGCAAACTTGGAGAATTTTTTGAAAAAATTGTGTACCAGTCATTTTCACTGGTTTGGTAGTTCTAGTGTTAATGTTGCTTCCATTTATACCAGAGATTTAGAAATATTCTGAAATATTCTACCATAGATCGAGAAAAATCAGAAATCGGTGAGAATTTCTGATTTTAGGGATTAATTTTGAGTCATTGCACGGTGAGTCAGAAAAGAAATCGTAGGTCAAATTGCCTGTCGATCTTTGTTCCTCCACCGAGAGTTCACGTTTAAGAATACTGGCGTCCCTCCAAAGATCCTTCGGAGGCGTAAGAATTTATTCCATTTAATTACGCCGTCTAATTTCTTTTTCCATTGTCCGTTTAATTAAACACTCGAGTACACTGATCTACCGCTGTACCGCGGACGGAATTCCATTCCGTCGGAACTAGGAAAGTCGAGGTGAAATGGGAACGCGGAGAAGCCGCAGGCTAGTCGGCTTAAGTTCTGCTCGCGATGTCGCGGCAGATGCGTAGAAATGTGGTCCGAAACTTCCTCGATGTGTCACCGTATCCTAAGTTTCTGTTGGCGCGATATAAACGACATGATACCAAGGGAAACTGGAAGACGTAGGGAACGTTTGCGAGAAACATTTATTGCCGTTACGTGACACGGTACATCGCGATGCATCGCGGCAAGAATGCTTGAGTCGATGTCGAAAATTTTTGCAACTTTTACGACTACCTCGGGGCCACGAAGTTTGAGAATACAGAGAAGTAAAGCGACGATACGTGGAGAATGACATTTGCTGAGACAATGATCGAGGGAGGTGAATTTTCTGGATATTTTTCGGCATTTATATCGTTGGAATGTCGCAGACTTTATTTAGGGTAAAATATCTTTTATGGAAAGGTACTGTTATATTTTTGGAAATATATTTTATATTTTATTTGATTTATGAGGTATACCGTTTGGTAGAATGTGAAAAATGGAACGTGATATCGATTTGGTGTACTTAAAAAAAAAATTGAAAAGGTACTGTAATGTTTTTGAAATTATATGTACCATTATATTTTATTTGATTTATGAGGTATACCGTTTGGTAGAATGTGAAAATAGAACGTGATATAGATTTGGTGTACTTAAAAAAAACTTGAAGAGGTACAGTAATGTTTTTGAAATTATATGTACCATTATATTTTATTTGATTTATGAGGTATACCGTTTTGTAGAATGTGAAAAATAGAACGTGATATAGATTTGGTTTACTTAAAGAAACATTGGAAAGGTACTGTAATGTTTTTGAAATTATATATACCATTACATTTTATTTGTGAGGTAAAGCGTTTTATACAGTGTAAGAAATAGAACGTGTTGCAGAGTTGAGGTACTTAAGAAAAAAAATGATTATGGTATCATATAAAAAATGTTTCTGTGTCGAGAAAGGCAAGGATAGTAAAATTTATGTATAGGTCTTATTATGTGCATGGTATTGTCAATCAGAATATTGACTATTTACTGGCATTAACGAAAATTCCCGCCAAAAGGGAGCTCACCGATTTCTACTTGAACCAAACCGTAGGAATTATTCCGGCTGGAATGCGAAAACAAGTGAAAATTTAAAATTCCTCGGTAATACTGGGACGCGCATGAAATTCAATTGGTGGCAATCGGAGACAAGCGAAATGAGAACGTCGAGAAGCAGTCCGCTTGCTCGGCAAAGAGTCCCTCGCCATTTCGCGATTACTGTCACAAGAATATCTCACAAAAGTCTTTCGGCATCCGTAAAGTGCGTGTGTATCGGCATATACGAGGTGGGCAAAAAAATTGCAACCTTAATTTAACATTTCGCACCATTGGAAAAGAGTAAAATTGAATTTGCTGAAAAATGGCGAAACATTTTGTAATGGAGCGTTTAGTAAAAAATATTTTATACTATTAGTTTTGTGCCATTTATAATGGGAATTAATTAGGCAATTAACACTAGATTTACCAGCGTGATATCTATTATATTTAAATACCTTAAATATGTACCGTAAAGTAAGGAAAATTAAGACGTGGAAAAGGTGATAGATTCGGTAATTTATGTTTTATGCGATGGACAAGGAATATTTATTCTACAGCTCTGTCATAAACCCGTAGAATTTTTGGAAAAAAATCTGTACCAGTCATTTTGACTGGCTTGGTAAATCTAGTGTTAAATAGGCTTTGTAAAAATAAGTACTGTATTTTAAGAATTTTTCCTGGCAGAAATACTGGCAGGTCTCTGCCAAAGATATATTTTACTATTTTTTAATCGTCATTAAATAAAATTCACAAACCTGTAAGTAACACGCAATAGTTTTCAAAAATATCTTGAATCTCTGCAACTCTCATTATTCCTCCAGTTCAACCTCTTTTTCTGAGCATCATCATAATTTATCCCATTATGCTCAATCTTTTATAAATTCCATCGCAATTTAAAATCCCATTTTTGATCCTTCCTGTATCGCAGAAATTTTCAAAATTACCATCCCATTCGATCCTATCAGGAAGAAATCCTCCTTTAACTCCACTGCATCTAAAAACCTCCCCAAAACCACTGGCAAGACAAGGATTTAAGAAATCGTTCGTCTCCATCTCTCGTTTCTATACATTCCAATAGTTTCCCCGATGAAATTTCACGAGCACCCCTTATAGGAAATCGTACGGATTCGAAATTCGTTCGTTCCACGATAAAATTACATCCATACGGTACGTTCGATCGTATTCTACCTGATACTCGGTGAAAGGCTCTTCGTATTTTTCATCGTACATCCACGGAGCCCAGTGAGATTAGAACGTTTCTTATCGTATCCCGTATCCGTAAAAGGAGAAATCATTGCGAACAGAGAAGACCAAGAGATAATATCGCTCTCTATATGCAGAATCGATATCCACGCTCGGGTACTCAAGGGTTCGCGAGCGCGTGCTCGAATTTGTTGGAGATTCTTTGATTTCAGGAAATTGAAGTCGAGTCCCTCCACTCGAATGAGGCTTGCATGACGTTGCAGGGGAATAAGGAAGGGCCTCCGGCTTCGGATCAGCCTTTAAATCGTAAAGGACGAGAAGTGTGCCGCATTCGATTCCCTCTCGTAAAAGCATCCTTCGATCAAACGCCATCGCCCGTCCCTCGAGATGATCGAATGAACCCGGTGAACATTATGTCGACGTTGATGTTCCAAAGGGATGTACGAATTTCCGAGAGGAATTCCACCACTTGTATGGGGGTTCTCGCGGAAATTTGTTACGCGGTGAATGTAATCGGTAATGGGGAATCGTGCGTGCATGGTGCAGATGCGGCAATGTAGGTGGGCAATTTGTGAAGATATGACTTGGAAGATTGATGCGATTAATGGGATTTATTTTCGGTGATGTGGTACTTGGAAAGTTACGGTGAAAATGTGGATAGAACTTTTTGATGCGTAAAATTTTGAATGTTCAAAAATAATTGAATTTTCTTTGTTAAAATTGAGGGTGTGTTATTGAGACTTTTAGCTAATTTGATCATTTATGCTGAAGTGAACCTTTTTCTATTGAAATCACATCTTTGTGAAGGAGAAATTTTAATGACACTAATTGATAGATATTCGACAAACCTTTATCAATATTGGAATATTCAAGATGGTAGAAAATTCATAAGTATTGTAATTTAAAAGTTACATTAAATTTCATTGAATTCAATAGTACTGGTCATAGGTGATACTCATGGAAGTCAAGGTGTTAAATAATTATAAAATGGTTCTCGAATGAGTCATTAATTTTTTAGTCAATTTTCCGATATTCTAGTTATTGTAGAAACCAATGGTAAAATAAAATAATGAAGAAATTTGTATCCTCCGTGCAGAGAACTTTTCTACACAATTTTTGCAGTCGCTCTGTCTCATCCTAGAGTCCGTGAAAATATCACGTTTTATTTCACTTCGTGGGGCGTAAATTTCTAATGAGAAACAGATAAAACTTGACACAAACTCTAGACTCACCGAATTAATTCCCCCTCGTCGTAAAACGTCAAAACGTCTAGGTCTAGAGATATACGTAATTTTAAAACCGGCATTCCCACGTTCGTCTCATAAAATGAAAGTGCATTCGAGCAATTAAGCCAAAGGTTTAACCGTCGACGTAGGAAGAAAAGCGGAAATTTCGCATAAATCGATGGATGACTGACGGAATAATAATTCCAAATCTAAAATTCAGAATTTTTCAACGCAAGAGTATCCATTCGCATTAAAATTGAAATCACGCTCGTGGTATCACAATTGAAACATTCGACGTCGCTTTAATAAACGGTAATTCGGTGGAAAATTATGTGTCAGTTTATGGAGCGATCATAGAGCGTGTTCGCGACGGGTTTATAACGACCATAAAGAAGTTGGGTGTCGGCTTATTAAAACCGTTATTCGCTGGCTTCAAGTAAAATGTCTCGTCGAGGGAAAAAAAAGTGCTGTATTAATTTAATTGTATGTAAATGTTCGCCGGCCTCGTTAATGCAAACGGCTCTCCCTGGTTTTGCCAATTTCCCAATATCGTTTATTTTCCTCGATAATTTTCGAAAGAAATGGTCTTTTCGTTTAGTTTAACTTATAAATATTTTGTCGAGTCTCTTGATACGCCTTGGAGCTCTGTCTTTTAACCCAGATTCGAATTTTGACTCGGGAGAAATGGAAGTAGCGAAATATTATAATAACATTATGTCATCTTTTTTTGATGAAAATGTTAACATTATGTCATCTTTTTTTTTATAAAAATGTTAACATTATGACATCTTTTTTTTAATGAAAATGTTAACATTATGTCATCTTTTTTTTGATGAAAATATTAACATTATGTCATCTTTTTTTTTATGAAAATGTTATTTAATAAACTTTGAGAAGTGAGACTAAGATTTACGTGTCTTCGTTTGAAGTTGCATCTCCTGAGGCCTGTCGCGTTGCCTTTGACTAATAATATGTTAACCCATTGACACACGAAGCCGGCGAATCGCCGGTCAACTAACAAGTTATGTCATATTATTAGTGGTAGAATGGATTAAATGTGTGACAAAAAGGAAGAGCCGAAAGAAAATTCGAAGGAGAATTAAGAGGAAGGGAGAAATAGTGCAAAAAGACAGAAGGAATGAGAGAAATCGGAAGCGAGAGAAAAATAAAACAGGTAGGAAGAGCAGGAGAGAAGATAGACAGGAGAGAGAAAGAGAGGTAGAGACAAAGTGAGAGGAAAAGAGTGGTTTAATCGTTCTGCTACGAGTCATTAATTACGTGATCGCGACACACGATATATAATCGATTCCTCGACGCGTCCAAATCGATCAATATCGTCTCGCAGCCGTTAATTGATTCTGTTCGCCGTGTCGTGCGAGCACAAATACGAACGGTCACCGACGAATAATTATCGTGCACTCGAATTGCGCTGTCACGAGATGGAAAACTGGGAAGGAACACCAGATATTTTCCCTTTTTTCCCTTTTTGTTCGGCTGCAACATTTTCGTTTCTGTCCTGATGAAAAATGACGGACTTCTGTGCCGTTGCCTATGGCATCCATCGCGTTTTGGCTTAATCGTGAACGATCGGTTATCACCACGGTTTAATTCGGATATTTTCCGTACGCATTGTTATATTTGGAAAATTATTTTGTTACATGACCAGTGATATCTGCGAATACCAGAGATATCGAATTCAAATGGAATAAATTTCTGTAATAGATACAAATTGAATAACATTTCTTTGGCAGTAAAATCAGTGATCATATATTTGTTAAGTATGGAAAACAAAGTTGAATTCGTTCCATTAACTCTTTGACACTGTGTATGTTATGATTCAAAATTAATTCCTGAAATCAAAAGTTTTCACTGATTTCTGATCTTTCGTATAACTAAAAGTGATATCAATAGTAAAGGAATAATGAAACCGATTTGCAACCGGCTGATATTTTCAATTTAATAGTTTTTGAAATACTTCAAAATTTCTTATTCCATTTTCCGAGTTTCACACGTTGTTAAAAGCTAAGGGGTTAATAATCATAATCAAAGTAATTTAATAATAGTAGTCCCGGTGATTTGAAATTCACCTCACACCATCGATGCTTAATAAAGTGTTCATATCACTGTTGCAATCAGAGTAAAAAATTACAATAGAAATCTGTTTGCAAGATGACCTCTATCACTTTAGCAGAATCCAAGGTGTTCAGTCTTCCGATTGTTCACGGACGTTTCTCATTCTCGGCTCAGATTTACGCTGTCCGGTTTCTATGGGGCTCGCTTCTCTGTAACGGAAACCGAGCCGTGGAAAATGGATTCGCTGACTCGATGTTAATGCATTTTCACAGTCAGCCGACTGGCCCTTACAGTTGACTAACCTAAATTAACGGAATAGCCATTACACGCGACCTCGTGTGTATTCCTCGAGTATTTCTCCACGGAATTCATCGCAGCTGCGTTTTCCCCACAATCTGACCGCGTTTCACGCTTCTTAATGACTCGTCGGATCGGTTTCATTTTAATACTTCGATGCCGAGGCTGCAAAATTTACTGAATCTCTGATACAAGACAGATTAAACGGACAAGTTGTTGATTCAAGGTTGAGGAATAATTTTTTATTTAGCTGTTACCTGAAATCTGATTAACCCCTTGCCGTGCCATTCACTTTATGACTGCCTCCACAATAATTCAGAATTAAATTAGTAAAATAAACATTGATCAGTGATTCCTAACATATCGTATAATTTAACGTAATATTAATATTACGGAAATAATTTAATCGTGTCGCAACTCACTGTCATTTTCAATTTAATAGGTTTTTGTAAGACTCGAAAATTTCCTTTTCTAATTTATCGCATCACGAGTATCACTCGTTATAGCACGGCAAGAGGTTAAATAACTTTATTAAATTGTCGACCTCACAGTATAAAACGTTTGTTCTTTACCTTGAGGTATTTGGAATTTTTAGCGATGAAAACTTTTGTAAGGAAATCGCAGGAAATCGCAACATCTGCGAGCGCCATTTGGGGAGGCCGATCAGAGGATTTTTCAGACTCAACGACGGTGGGCATCGCGTGATCGCTGATGCCGAACTAAAGAGAAATCTTGTAGAGCATTCGAGGGTGGTTTTTATTGGCAGTTACGCCCCTCAGAGAAAACCACGCCGTCTTCCGTTTTCCTGAATACGGCCGCGTTGTCGTGCGGGCGTCGAATGCATAGTGATCGCCTTATTTCGTAGTAGCTGGACCAACCCCATCCTCCGTTTCCCTCCATTTTCCTCCCTTCAATTCGAATTTCGAGAAGGGGTGGGAAGACGAGAGGACGATTCTGGAGTCGGACGAAATTCGTGGACAACGAGAAACAGCATATGGTGGACCTGCATGAATCTACCCTTAGAAGACGAGAACTATTTGGTATTTAACCCTTCCTCTCGCGAAACAGGAGACACTCTCGATAAATTCACCCCATACAGTTTGAAAGAGAGTTTTGAACTAATCGTAGCGGTTAATTTAATTATGAACTTTGGATTTGTAATTAAATATTAAGAATTTTACACTTTCATCGTAAACTCACCCCTTCGCTATCCATTGCATCGATACATTTTTGGAAGGATTGAATGTAACATTTATAATTGTCAGACAGTTAGTTAATACTACTTCATCTCGATTTATTTAAACGTTTCCGATATTTGTCGAACGAAATAACATCCATATACGGATATAATCCTTGCATATTGTGCTATTAATTCACCAGAAGCTTCATTCTCTATTGAACATCCCCGAGAGAGTAAAATTTCCACATGAATTTTATGATTTACAGCATCACGTCCAAATAATCTGTCATTTGACGTCTCGCGCTTGGAAATATCTACTCGATGGATCCCAAGCTGCATCGCAGAGGCTATTAAGAATTTAAGCGATTGCTAATGCGATTACCCATGCGTTCGGTAGTCAGTTCTGACGCTCCGTGAAACTCTCTTCGACCTGCCAATTATTTTCACATTCCGGACGCAATGCTAATCTGACAATATACAGATTGAAACTATATAACAAACATTCTCCATCTCTGGAAACTTTTTCCTACTCTATTATTTAATTTGTCACAGTCTTGGTGGTTCGGAATCCACCTAAATAGTAGTTCCAATTCTCAATCACCATAGTAGTTTGACCCACAGGTAATTATCAATTAGTATACTATACTCCTGGTGGTTTGGAAACTACTTAAATAGTAGGTACAAGGATAAATCACCATAGTAGTTGCGGCCATAGAAAATTATTAATTAATACACTATAACCCCAGTGGTTCGGAACCTCCCTAAAATAGTAGGTCCAAGGCTCAATCACCATAGTAGTTTGACCCACAGATAATTATCAATTAGTATACTATACTCTTGGTGGTTTGGAAACTACTTAAAACAGTAGATACAAGGTTAAATCATCGTAGTAGTTGCGGCCATAGAAAATTGTTAATTAATACACTATAACCCCGGTGGTTTGGAACCTCCCTAAGATAGTAGGTCCAAGACTCAATCACTATAGTAGTTTGACCCACAGAAAATGATCAATTAGTGTGCTATACTCTTGGTGGTTTGGAAACTACTTAAAACAGTAGGTACAAGGTTAAATCACCATAGTAGTTGCGGCCATAGAAAATTATTAATTAATACACTATAGCCCCAGTGATTCGGAACTCCCCTAAAATAGTAGGTCCAAGGCAAAATGACTTTACAGTTAGTGCTAAAAAATAAAAAAAAAGGTTTTGCGTATAGAATTTGAAACATAAACCCCATTCGACTTGTACAAGGATGTTGAATCAGCCTATGTACGTAAAACCGATATAATCCAAACATTTCATCATGGCTCGAGTGAACGATGGGATATTCGATCGAAGGGATAGCATTTTACGGATCGAACTCAATAAAGAGGAGAAAAAAATCTTGGGGCGTCTCAGGAAGACGGGGAGTCATCAAGTATCGAAGGAGGATGAGAAAAGAGGGTTGGAAGGGTGGGAGGAGATGCTCATGAATTCACCACCAACCGGAGGTTTCGAAGACCAGCGGTAGGGGTAGAAGTCTCTTCTGCGGAGCAGCTTATTGAATGCGATATTGGATTTTTGCCGACATTATGACCCTCCACCTGATACCCGACCGCAAAACGACAAGGGAAATTTAAAACTCGTCATGCCATGGCCAACCTTCGCCATATTCCACCTTTTCTCGCAGATGGACTCGAAATCTTTTCCCTAGACTCTCAACAACGAGAATATCCTTTAGGACAAGTTTTCATCCTTCGAATTGTCTTCGACCTTATCGTCGATCTTTCAATTGTCCTTTCCTTTTAATTCATGATATTTCTCTCTCTTCAAACTTTTCGAATATCTCTTTACGGAAGTGCTTCCGAAATCGATGAAGAATGAAGGGTGCTACGAAACGTCGATGGGTGTTGGAACGAGATTCTCCCCTCTGAATAATTCCACCCTCGGCCAACGAGCAAATTATATTTTAATGCTTCGACGTATCGGGGCTGATATGATTAATAACAGCTATCGCGGCGTGTATACAGGGTGACTCGTTTCGGGATTGCCGGTGTATAAATGATTGTTCACGTGCGACGATCTGCGCATATACGCTCAGATTTACATGTGGATAGGGAGATTGAACATTGTCAGGTTGACTGCTGCCGGTGACGAGACGCTGAATGCATAATCGCCAGTTTCCGAGCCAAGGGTGAGGCAGACTCGCGAAGGCGAGCAATATTTCACCCTCTACTGAAAATACAATATTCCATGCTAGAAATTTTATCCTGTTAATTTATCTGACGTTAGAAAATTGAAAAATCTTAACCTCATCACTCAAAATTTATCCACACGCTTCAACCCCCTACTACAAAAAATTGTATCCACTATTCTCCACCATATTTCATCTATCCTCCACCATGATTTCACCAACCCCCCCACATACTCTTCCGCTTTCCATTAAGATAACGCGAGAACTATCGCCGATGCATCGAAAACGTCGATGGTAACGACCACGAAGCAACTTTTCCACTGAAGTCCCAGAAACGAACACCCCCACTATTTCTTTTCCTCCGGAAATTTCGTCTCGCCCTCTCTCTCTCCGACTTATCTCGAGTTCTTCTCTTTCTCCTCACGAAACGGAGCTAACTTTCCCGGTGATTTTTCATAAGGATTTCATTTCAACGGTGCTACCACGTAGGAGAGGGGGTGGTAGAGAGTCGTAGCAGAAGGGATGCAGCTGGTGGAGCTCGTGGCTAGGAAAGAGCACCAGCCCGGAGGGTGAACTATACTCGATGAGCCACCACCACGAGGTTGTGGTGGAAATTGCAAGCTCGAAAGAGGAACACCGCCGCAATATTGTTCCTGGATCACGTTTTCTACTCGGTACGAGAGGCCAGGCGATTGATCATGCCGAGCATTGACGGGGCAGAGCCGTATTACGCGAACGAGCCATCTTTCTTCGACCGAGTATCTGTCTGTTCGTATATTCTACCTGATACTTATTATCTCGCCCCTTTTTCGCAAACTCACGCCGCCTCGTCGCGTGTGTTTGCCCTCCGTCAACGTTTTCACGTTGCACGTAACCTGGTGCTTATCTATGCCGACGGGGAGAACACGTTGGGGTATTTTTATGGTGTTTTTGAAATAATGGAAAATTGCATGCTGGATGGGAACGAGAGGAGGGATTGAATTTTAAGCGGCATTGGTGTGTTCATAAATTGGGGACATATCGAAAAGGGGATGGTTTTAGTCGATTTAGGGCTATGATGCTTGAAATGGCTGAGGGGGTGGTTTCTTTGAAGGTTTGGAGGAGTATTGAATTTTCAGATTAGTGGCAAGTGGGTTTCATTTGGTTTGGGTATTGGAATGAGGGCTGTTTGAAGGGGGATTTGAAATTTGAGGGTACGATGGTTGAGGAATTTGTAGTTTTTTTTTTGTTTCTTTTGTAGTTTCTATTGTTTTCGAGCTTGGAAAGTAACAAATTTGAAGTGAGACTCGTTACTCAGAAGTTCAAAGCCTTTGGTAACTTGTTTGTGTAAGTTTCGTGGATCTACTCTACTTTCTTGGAAAGTGTTTAGGAAATTCCAAGGCTCCTTCATCAACCTGCAATTTATCTTTGCGATTCCGTCAAACAATTACGAATGTACCAGTCAGAATCTCGAAACACGATAATTTATGCATTTCGACGTAATTCTGGCTAATTTTAATTTCAAAGTTTCGTCATCATTGCCCAAAGACGGTTCTCCAGCCGTGAACCATGGTTCTCCAGTGACGTTTCCGTTCCACCAAATTCTTCGTGATTGTGGAAAAAAAGCAAAGCCCTGAGGAGAAATTTATCGCGTTCATTTTCGACTTGGGTAGCACGAAAAACTGATTTAGGGGTTGCTTGTGCGGTACGTTCTAGTCGACTTTAAGTTTTAACGAGATCAGTGGTAAAGTTGCCGTGACGAGGAACCCCGTAGGCTACGAAGGGTGGAAATACGTCGAGAATGGTTGTGCATCCTTTCGTTCATTTCACCCTTTCGAGAGTTTTTCCGTACGATGGAAAAATACCGTCGGTCGTGATAAAGTCTCGAATAACTTTTGTTCGCGCGACGACGGAAGACACGTCGTTCCTTTTTATTTCACTTCGTCTCTTTCCTCCTTTTTGTTACACGTAACGTTGGAAATTCTCAAGTTTAATCTGCCTTAAACGAATCGTGATAAGTTAATGCGACTTGAAAGTACTTATCGCGATTATTTTACATTATCTTCATCCCTTTACAAAATGGCTTATCGAAGTGGCTGTTGAGAGATATCGAGTGAAGTTGCACGACTAAATGCATTTATATCGTTAGGTGGTTACAGACGGGATATCAAGTTGAACAAGATATTCCGCTGGTTATTAATATGCCAGGTATAATAACGATTGATTTTGCTTCACGGTAACTTGCGGTTTCGCTTTTCCACCTGCACCGTCCGATGAGATTAATGATCCTCGGGAATGTTTTCCACCTCGTTCATCGATCGTATCTCCGTGTACTCGGTGAAATAATATTGTTAGCCAAATTTCGACAGGCATCTCCAGAGATTCGGTGGTTTCGCGTGCAACATGGGTAAATAATAAATAAAACAGTCGTTTAACGAAATGGACAAATGCTTTTTGTGCAAATATAATCTAATCGTGCATTTTATAATAGTGCAATAACATAAAGTCAATTCTTGGACATTTATGATATTAACCCCTTGCCGAACTATTTTTTTGTGGTTGCCTCCGCAGTAATTTAAAATTAAATTGATGAAATATAAATTGATCAGCGATTCTTGATGTAGCGTACAATTCAACGTAATATTAATATTATATAAATAATGTTATCGTGTGAAGACTCATAGATATTTTCATAGATTATATCCAATTTATCGCGCCGTTATTTATGGCAAGGGGTTAAAATTGTGTCTATCTGTAAACCCAAAGACGCAAAAGTAACAGTTTCAGCCAGCATTTTCAGGTGGCTCAGTATTTTCTAATTTTTCATAAATGTGTTAATAAAAAATCGGATTACTCATTTTTCTTTTAAATTTTCCATACCAAGATTAATTAATGCCCCACAAAATTAACATCAACCATACCAAAGTGTGTTAAACAACCTCTTCAATGATACAAAAATACACAATTTTCTCCACTATTTACCAAATTAAACTCTTTTATCCAAAAAAGAATTATTATTTTCTAACCACCCACAGTGAACGCTACACCAAGAATAAATATCGACATACTATCTGCACAATTTCAACTCCAAAATTTCATAATTCGCCTTCTACTTCAATCAGCCTCAAACTTCCACATTTCCACCGATACTCGAAACATTTACAAACCTATCTCGAAACTGCCAAACACTTTACGACTTGCCCATCTCGCAACTTCAAACGATAGTACTCTTCCATCGATATTTACTCAACTCTTTCGTCTCTAAAGCAAAATGTCCCAAAGTTCGTTGAAACTCTTCGTGAACCCACGTCCCTTCCATTCTACATTCTCGCATTAACGTCCACAGTTTGCTGATAAAGTAGCGTGTAACATTGTCGCGTGACTATCCGCTGTCTGGGATAAGTTTACACGTGTCTCGTCGTGTCCATTCATAAAGCGGTTTGTAGGTGTGTCTCGAACACTATCACCACAATGGTTTCTTCGCAGGTGTTGCATACACGTACAGGAAGTTGGCGAGAAACGGCAGAAGCGATTCTCGTGCCGTTGATGATAGTAAAAGGAAACGCCTTTGGCGATGTGAATGAAAGACACGCGCGTTAAATTCTAATCACTCTTCGCTGACTGGGTTTACCTAATCGCTAGTGTACACAGCTCGTAACGTTCGACGATTGTTTGCACGTCGTTCGTCTTAAACTGTCTTTAACAAGATGGCTTTATTGATCCTGTGGAGTCGATGAGACTAACATCTTCGTGTAGGTGTTTGTTTATTGATGTGAGTATTACACTGGATCGACGTTAGAGGAATTTTTTAATAGGTGAATCAGAAGATTTTACAGTATTTAGATTTATTATTGTAATTTAACAGCTTGCCGTACAATGACGTGTGACACACGTGATACAGTAAATGGAATAGAAAATTTGTAAGGTTTCCAATAATTATTAACACTTTGAACGCCACCGGTATTTCGCTAGATTCATCATTTCTACTGAAGTGGAACTTTTTCTATTAAATTCGTATTTTTGCAAAGCAGAAACTTTAAAGATACAGATAGATAGATATTCGGCAGACCTTTATCCTTTTAATGTCGATATTTAAATATTTAATATAACTGAGAATTCATAAGTATTACAATTTCCAAGTTACACGGAAATTTAATGAATTCAATAGCGCCGGTCACCGGTGACCTCCATGGCAGTCAAAGTGTTAAATTGAAAATGTTAGTAGGTCTGGAGACATTGGAATTAGTTTTATGCGTTGACTTATACCAGTGATAGATTATTATTCCACCAATTAATTCTGAGGTATTGCGCCTTCTGTTGTAAAAGAAATCGCAAGGCAAAGTGTTAAGATTCGTAGGGAAGATGGAAGTTAAGTAGAATGTGTGCTTTGTTGTGCGGTAGCAAATCAGGTATTTTACTTTTAGTATTTATTAGGGGTACCGAACAGTAATCAAATTTTGTTTGCTGTCGAAAAACATTTATTTATTAAAAAAATCTTATTTATTAAAAAAATACTAATCAACAAAATAATTTCCATAATTTTACAACACTTTTTGCCAGCGTAAACGTAGTTGTTCGATTCCGTTTTTAAAAAAAGTCCTTCGATTTTTTGTTGAAAAACGTTTCCAATTACGTTATTACTTCTCCAACTTTGATTACTTTTCGGTACCCCTAATAGTAGAAATTTAGTGTCTGAATTATTTAAAATTCTCGCGGACCAAGGTTGTTTTCAGGGCTCTTAAATTTAGCTCTTAAAATTCAGCCTTTTCCGTGGTCTTAAATATGTTACGGCAAATGTAATTAATCCGGTGATTATGTATAATTACCATTAATTTTGGTAAATGTGATGAATTTTTGAATATTTATCAAATTAAATGGAGAGCCTGGGTTAGATGTAGCTTGTTCCCTTTAGGGACCAGTTTTATGAGAGGAAGTACCTCAGGGGCCTGACCAGCTCGCTGGTCAGGTACGGGTTTGGCGAACCCGGGGTTACCCGAGCCACAGGGGTGGAAAGTCTGCAAGGGATGAAGACGAGAATTCCTCAAGGGTCTGTTCGACTTGCTGGACTGGATCTTAGCGAAAATATCAACAAGCAGCAAAAGGTACCAATGAAAAATAACATTAATACCTTAGCATAAAGATTTTTATTTTTCAAATTTTACAAAGTTGGTACAACATTTTACAAATTTATAAATTTCGTATTGCAAGGAAATGAGTTTTACTTCCGCGGGATTTAATTATTTAATATTCCTCTATGTAAAGTGCTACGGTTTACGAGCAGGCTTGATATCTCGTTTTCTTTTTTACTGCTGTCGAATAGAATTCCTTGCTAGGTTGACATCCAGTTCGGTGATGAGGGGCCTGATGAGTTCCCGTAAAAGATGGAAATGGGACTTCAGTCCGCGGAGAGAATTCTAACGTCGATTTTAGTTTTACGATGAACTCAATATCTCTTTTTATGTGATAAACTTTTATAGATTCAATGTCAGCCTGTCTTTGACACCATAACATCCAATCAATTACCTTCTCACTACCGAATAACTCCGGCTAAAAGTCAATCCTTGCGATCCTAAAAATATATTTCCACGTAAAACCGTTCATACGGTGAGAAAAAAGACACCATTGCCATATGTACCTACATAGATGTATTCTTATAATAGGATCGAACTTGTACGTTTTCCGATCGGTTTCGATTTGTTAATTCCAGAATCGAAGCCTTGATAATCTATCGGCACGGATTGGAAATTCGACGGTGAAGTTTTCACACGACGAATTTATCCGTGATATAAACCCTACGATATTTCGAACATATTTTACCCTCTTAATCAATTTTTCTCTGGAAACGAAGCTAATTCGTAAGCACAATATGATATTTCTTCCACGGAGAGATTACCGTCAAAATTCATGTTTTTTCTTCGTTCGTCTTTTTGTTCTTCTGATTCTTTTTTTTCAAGTCCACACATTCAAATGCAAAACAGAGTCTGTACGTCGAATATGCGCATGATAAAAAATTAAAGTACACTCCATGCAGTACCAGGGAGAATTCGCTTCGATGGTATCCCGTAAGCTCGTCACGCTCCCCGAGAAAAATGTATATCGTGGAGGAGCGACCTCGGGGTGTGCAACCCCTTCTGCACTTTACATATTTACCTGTACCGGCGAAATTCACGTGCCAAGAGGTCGTTGGAGTTCATTGAATAGCTCGCAGCTTCGACGAATTTAGCTTTTAAGGAATCGTTATTTCACTTCGGTCTCTCCTTTTTAGTCTAGACTACCATTCAAGACTTGTTGTTTTATAAATGGAACTTTGGTGCGCTTAAACCGACCGTTTTACTGGATAAAAATATAAAACGTATTTGAGACCGTCGACTAATAAGAATTTAATTCTACTTTAAGTGATACTAAAATATGCAACGATTCACTGAGAATACTTGAATGAATTTTAATATCTTTTATCAGCGGAAATTAATACGAGATAATTTAAAAAATTGAAAATTAAAATTATGCGAGTTTGTTGAATTTATAGGTGATTGAAATTTTTTTAAAAATTGTACTTGTTCAAATTTCAATAACTAGGAAGTTAAAAGAATTTTTTTCTATAACTTGGAAAAGTTGTATTGTCGTTTGTAAAACAGAAGAAACGTGGAAATGGTGGAAGTTGCGAGAATCACGTAAGAGTAACGTGGAATGAACTTCAAAGAGAAAGTAACTAAATAATTCTAGTGCGAGTACATCACAGACCACGAACTCCAACTAGTTCGTTGGCAATTAATGTCAAACTACGCCACTAATTCATTAATAATCTCTACTCTCGATAAATCAGTATAAATCACTGATCATATTTCACACTCACCTCATTTAATTCTAAAAAATGTAATCCTGACTTTCACGTCCATCGCAAAAAACAAAATTCACTCCTCCAAACAAAAAATGGACTCAAATCCCACAGAAGAAATGTCTTGAAGATATACTTCTGCTATATAACTGTTGATTAATGTAAATTATCCTTCAAATTACAAGCGTCATAAAATACATTTACGATGATCAACGACAACAACGTGATTCCCCGGTATAGCTTTATAATGTACCTACACTCAGCATCGCCGGCGGCTATTCTCGACTACTCACGTCACCTTTGACCCTCGCCCATTTGCTCTTCCACTCATGATAATTATTTAGCCTTGCTCATACCTGGCCAGGTAGACGTTCGAGTTCGAGTAAGTCAACGGAATCGTATGAACGTTGGATACGCAGTAGAGGCATCTCTTGCGAGTGAAACTATGGCAAGTTGAGTCGCCAAGATACTTCCTTCGGGCGTTAACTTCCGGCGCAAACGGCAGCTGTTGCGAGCTAACTAGACGCCAATTACCGCGTTTGTCTCGACGAGCTTCCTCCAGATACTCAAGCTTTTGTGGCGGAGGCGGCGAGAAAAAACCTAAGGGCTGTAGAAAAAATTCTTATTGTTAGTGCATTTTTCGACGCATTTTTGTGGAAAGTAACACTTCTGGTAGATTGTTTTTATGCTAATTTACTGATATATTCATCAGTGGCTGTTGATTGCGTGGAATTGTCTACATCTCATGACCTTAGACATTGATCTGATCTCAGACTTGACCTGTATTAGGTACTTTTCATATTTAGAGTAAAGAAATCATTGATTTATAAAAATTACTAAAATATTTAAAAAGTCTTTTTTCGAACTGATATTCAAGAAAATAAAAAACATAAATGTTGGTGTGGGTTAGAAAGGCACCAGATTAATATAATATATAAAATGTATTTATTAACATTAGATCTACGGGTGTGAAGTCAGTCACACTGCAATATATTAAATAAGAACTTTCCGAAAAATCAATCAAGCTGCAAAGATGATAATTCACTAAGTGATTATTGTACTGTAAAATACACGTGAAATATCTGCCGTACAGCTTCTCTGTAAAGATAAATGTTTATAAAACACGTAGGTATCCTTCAATTTAATAGCTTCCGTAAATCTAGTGTTAAGGAAAGTAGCAAAATGAAAGAAAAAAGGATTACAAAAAAAAGCTCTCCCGCTTGACGTTCGTATGCAAGCTACTACTAACTTCATACACAATATTATTTCAAGTGCTAATTTAAACTTTTGGCAAGTGGATTAATAACAATTCAAGTTATTTATTTTAAACGGACTTTGCGAAAATTTTTCGTCTAAAACGCTGATCCACGTTGACTTGTACATTCGAAAAAGCAGACATTCGTGATCAGCACGATGGCCGGTCAAACTTATATAAATTGAACGAGAAAGGAACAAGCGAAAGGGTTTCTTCCACTTTCAAATAATATCATTGGATGGTTGAAGTAACCAAAAGCCAGGAGAACCTGGCGTGTGCTCGTTAAGGTCTTCAAAAGAGAGCAACCCTGGGAGAAAGTTCGCAGAGTTCTCGCCGATGGAAGGACCGGCGCGAGGAAAGTCAGCGGACTTGCCTTCTCTTCACGGACCTCGTTATGATATTATGAAGAAAACGTGCATTTGAGGAGGAATCCCAAGAACGGCTTGGCGAGACGGGGGATGGAAAAGGCGAGAGACGGAAAAGAGGAAAAAAAGGGAGAAACGGAGAACCCTCCGCGAAGCATCTTACTGCTTAAGTGGCGCGGCTACTGCGTGAAATAAAGATTTTATCGCGACTCCGAGACGTCGAACTTCCGAGAAAACCTGTAATTCCTCGTAATTCGATTAAACATCGATTTATTCGCTTTAGGAATATTTTACGCTTGATAAGCAGTTCCTGAATTTTTGATAGAGAAGACTTTGATTTTTATAAAATTACGCCGTTTATTATTTTAGAATGATAGCTCGAGGCATTTTAATTAAGTCGTAAAATATCAAAGGCACTTTGCGAAAGAAATGATAGCAGTGAGATAGAAAAAGTGCGGGATATTTAGAATTCCAATTTTTAACTCTGAGTTTGAATTATAGTATTCCGGTAATTTTTATGACATTTTTTATCCTGGGAAATGTAAAAGTAGACAAATTAAGGTATTGAAAGAAAAAGATTTACCTTCCCATGATCACCAGGTGTCGAGACACAAAAATTCTAATTTTCTTCAGGCTGTAATCCGCTGATCGTAAAAATTAAATTTCCTCAGATTTTGAGGGCCATATCTCGCTTGTTTCTAAACTGATTTTGATACTGCAGGTTCCTGACTATTTCTTGAGGTATTATCTTTCGTGGTTCAAAATTCTAACATGATTAATTCCTTTTTAAATGTGAACATGAACCTATGAATACTTTCAATTAAATCAACGAACCAATTGAAGGGTATTCCTATCGTTACTGTACCACCAACTACGCTTTTACCATGACTGACTAAACAGGTTGATTGGTAACCGACTGTCGAAGGTACACTAATCAATGGCCGTTGATTCTGGCAGAATTACCGGCATCCCTCGAGAAACTCTTCGCCGGTATGCAGCCTCGAGACTCGTACTCGAATTGAAACTGTGACGGTTCCATCTAATCGCTCTCCCCAGAGTCACATTAACTGCGATTACCCGCAGGAAGACGCGATTCCACCAGGTGAATTCTTCCTGAGAGTTCACCGTGGAATAATGGTCGTTTAAATGCCACGAAAATATGTACCCCTTGCGCTCGTAGTTTGAATGGACGCTGAATTACACCAGTGAAAAGATTCACTAAAATATTGTGTCCATTAGTAAATTCGTAATGATCAAATTATAGTGAAAATTATCCAGATATTTTCTCGTTTTTGCAGTCTTCGATAGAAATGGAAGTTGAGAGAGTAAAAGTCTGACTTACACCACTTAAAAAAGATATAGTTGTTGGTATTAACACTTTACCGACCGGTACTTTTTAACATCCTATGCACTTCTGATCGGTCACTTCCACGCAAATATTTCCCTGATACTGATATCTCTCCAAAAATTGCAAAGATTCTTCACTGAGTCCTTGACATAGTTAACCGCAATGAAAAATAATAATTTATTAATTGCCGTAGCGACCAATTAATGAGTTAAAAGTCCAAAAGTGTTGAGCCCGAAAGGCCGATTAATCGGCTACCGGTCGGTAAAGTGTTAAAATTAATACTAAAACTACCAAGGTAGTCAGAATGACTGGTTACTAATTTTCTTAGAAATGTTCTCCAAATTTGTATGGTAGCCATAGAAAACATATTAAACAAGTATCTTTTAAAATATAAATTACTAGGTCAATCATCTTCCTCGTCGACTAATTCCTCTTTTACTACAGTATTTATTTAATATATTTGTATAAAATAGATTTGATGCTGGTAGTTCGTGCGTTAATTCCGCATACTTAGAGATGGAAAAATAAATTGTCGAAGGATTAGCGTAGCGTGTTTCTCTTTGGACATGCGTTCTCATTTATTACTGAATATTCCGTGGAAAGGTTGCACTCTCTTCTGCTCGGGGGCTCAGGCTGAATTTCTTTCGGAAACACTCGAAACGATCGTGGAAGAAGGAACTTGTCTCTTAAACACTCGAGATCTCGAGGCGGTGGAGAGGTTGCGAAAGAAAATACTGGCTGAAATAAACGAGGTGAAAATAATAGGGAAAAATGAAGCAGAGAAATTTCACCCAGGAGACGATTCTTTGGAAGCGGAACACCGTTGGGGTGGACGACGAATGAAATTATAAATTCACCCCTCTGCTCGGTTTGGAAATATCTACTTTGAAAGAGTTCTACCGCGTTTCTCGTGTTTCTCAACTTATTAATCTTTATGATTCTGTAACCTTATAACACCGTACTTTCATATTTCCTGTCGAGTTTCCTCCAGCAAAAGTTTCACCTTACCAAGATTAATTTTTTCAATACTCTATATTCGAATGAGAAAATTTCATAATTATTGGAACGAAGGAATATCATGTTTTCTTTGACGAGGATTTTACTATGTGAATTTTATAACACTAAATTTTTAAAAAATATAAAAGAACTTCAAAATTCATTATGTCGTTCGTTCAGGAATTAATTCACACCGAAGTTTATGGAGCTCGCTTCAAACTAGCATCGTAGCTAATTGCACCTGTCGAGACGAGATAATCGATAAGTAAAGTGACGAATATGGGCAATCCCTCTCCTATTTGGCCAAAGAATGATCGACGAAGACGTCGACGTTGATCCCTCGAAGCTTCGAAAGAGAAACATCGAACTTCCGGAGTACGGTAATCCTGGCAGGATTTAACGATTTCGGGGAGGGGAATCCGTTTTATGCTCGAGGTGTGCACGGTTAATTCGCGATAAATTACTTGCCCCCTTACTTTTCAAAATTGAGTCATGAAAGCCAATAAGGATCATACACGTTATGTCATCTTAACACAGTGTAATTTTATCAACCCTCTTCTCATCTATTTGACATTATTTCCTGTGCTTTGTAAAAAGTAGAATTGCAGAGAAATTTTAGACATTGAATTAAAATTACAGTGTAATCGAAATATTCATTGATATCTGGGTATTTGAGAAATTTTGTCGAGTAGGAAACTTTTTAGCGAGCAGGAAAAAAATGGTGGCAAAGCAGGGGACAAAGAGGATTAAGGTTTCACGACTCAACCTTCTACCTCTGATTATTTTCCATTTGTAGGATACTCGAAAGAGCCGATGATGCTTGAAATTTCAGCCTAAAATTGGAAGCTGAAGTTGTATTCGCTCTCGCAAATCCTCGAATCCCTCCGGTTCTATCGAATGCAGTCGCTTTTATCCGGTGAGGTGACTCTTGCGCGCTGCAGGAAAGCGTAATCGGCTAGAAAATATCGGAGAACTTTCGAATAGAGGTTACCGATGTATTCGAAACTTCGTACTTTTTACCTCACCGACGATAGTATTATGCCCAAAGTTGGCCGTATTACGAATACCAGAATTATTCCAATATAAGGAATTTCCCAACTTTAATCGCCATTTATTCCGGAAGTTCGCTAATTTTCATTACTCGAACTTTAATAATACAAAGGTCTCAATTAGAAAGGACGTTAATTTCTATTTTTTTTTTTAAAGACGCGCAACGTAACTTTCTATCGTTAATATTTTACGTATTAATTTATCAAACTCCGATAACTATGCGGAATGTCTATTTATACACCGCGATGTGTCAAGTTCATGGATGTTTCTTCGCATGACAGTACATCTATTTTCCATGCGACGTTGTAACTGACATCGATGCGAATTCAGCGATCCGTGAAGCCTAAAAACGGATGTACTTTCATCGGAAATAACATCGACCTCCTTCCTGTGTTACAAAACGTAGCCACGGAATGTTGCTTTAAAAAAAAGAAGACAATCCGTTCAATGAAGGGTTGAAAAACCACGAAGTTGAAGATTTTTTGTAAATCATTTTTTACAAATCCATCTTGCATGCAATTCGGACAAAAAGTAGTAGCTTTCAGTCTATTTTTAACAGTAATCCGAAGAACAGAGTGCGGGACTTGAAAATCCTCTGTGGAAATACCCAAAAATTCATTTTTCCGAGTCTTTCGTTATTCTGCTCGCAAAATTTTCGCTCATCCTACTATTCGGCTGTCTAAAAATCCAAGGAATTGGAAAATCTGGAGGATGGAAAAAATGAGAAAATTGGGAGAAATTGGAAAAACAAAAAAACTCCGCAAAATGGGAGAAACTAGAGGAATTGGAAAAATTGAAGAAACTAGAAAATTAGGAGAAATCGAAAGGACTGCATAAATTAGAAAAATAGGAAAAATCGTAGGGGTTGAAGAAATTAGAAAAATAGGGGAATTCAGGGGGACTGAAGAAATTAGAGAATAGGAAAATCGCAGGAGCCGAAGAAATTAGGAAACTAGAAGAATTCGGAGGGGCTGAAGAAATTAGAAAACTAGAAGAATTCGGAGGGGCAGAAGAATTATAAAAATAGGAGAATTCGGAGAGGCAGAAGAAATTAGAAAAATAGGGGAATTCAGAGGGGGCTGAAGAAATTAGAGAGTAGGGAAAATCGCAGGAGCCGAAGAAATTAGAAAAATAGGGGAATTCAGAGGGGGCTGAAGAAATTAGAGAGCAGGGAAAATCGCAGGAGCCGAAGAAATTAGAAAACTAGAAGAATTCGGAGGGGCTGAAGAAATTAGAAAAATAGGAGAATTCGGAGGGGCAGAAGAAATTAGAAAAATAGGAAAATTCGGTGGGTCTGAAGAAATTAGAAAAATTAGAGAAATTGCAGGTCTAAAGAAATTAGAATAATAGCAGAAATCGCAGGGGCTAAAGAAATTAGAAAAATGGGAGGAATCGCAGGGACTGAAGAAATTGGAGTATATATTTGAAGGAATGGACGAAATTTTCAAAATTAGACCAATCAAAGATCGCAGGAAACTACGAAAATTCCCAGAAGCACCGATGCGATTGAAGTACGGATCATTAGAGGCCAATGTGCCTTGCGCGACGCGCATTCTGGAGGCCGATGGAGAACGTCCGGTGAAGGTATACTCTGTAAACTGCAATATTGAGTGAGTTACTCCGTAATAGGTGTTTACCATCCCGAACCTCGACGTTGTTCGGCTTAACCTTGCACCAAGTACACAGAACGTTATGTGTCTCCATGGTGCATACACGCACCTGCTATGCGTGCAGTTCATAAGAGGAGACGGTGTTTATACACCGTGTCGAATTATCCACATTACAGGCTTTGAATTTACTCCATTTTTTATCCTATACGAGTTTCATTAGCGTAGCCTTACCTTTATAATAGAAAAAATCCACTACATGTAACAGTTACAATTTTATGGTAGTTTCGAGTCATCTATACTTTGATATATTAAATAATAATTTAGAGAGAATCACTCAATGACTATTGAAATTTGAATTGAAGGCGACTAAATGGAAGTACATGTCTTTAACTATGTACCCAATATAAGTACCACTTTATTTATGTTTTAGCACAGTGTAAAATTTGAAATGTAACATTTTTTATAGGAGTTTATAATATTTTTCGAGCGCAGATATTAATATTTTGTTATTTGAATAGGACCTTAGAAAGGAAGTGTTTTGTTGAATGAGGAAATTGATAATTTAATGAAATTTCTCTTCACTTGAATTATTAAACGTGTTTACTTTTTCGGAGTCAAAGTCGAAGGAATAGCAAGAGGAGGAGGACGAAGGAAACTTCGTGTTGAAAATGTCTCTGTCGGCTGTTAGTGGCAGAGAGAAACGACGTGTAGTTGCAATTGCAGTTATAGATCTGCACAGTTCCTTCCTGTCGCTTATTTACCGTTGACTAATAATACATATACCTCACTCCAAATGATGCCAACTTGCAATACAAACTGCCCATTATTACCACATTTATTCGACTCCCAAAAATACACACCTTTATCTCCCAATCTATACAATTCTCCCCAAAAAATTTCAAACAATTCCCAATTAATTTTCCACAATTTAATCACTAAAAGAAACAATAGAATTTCAAAATCCCACCTTTATTACTTATACTCAAATACAATAAAAATCATTCCAGACCAATGACCACACTTTTGATCATACACTCGTGCAATGTTATTCAAATCCCTCCCCAAATGAAATACAAACCTGAATATTCTACAATAATTATCCCAAAGCAACTACAATGACAGAAAATTTTGTAAATTACACTCAACACTGTCCAAAGCATTTACATGGTCTCCCTTGTAGAATTTGTCGAATATTTTCCAACAAAAGTCAAAGCAATTCCTCGCAAATATCCCACACCGGAATCGTCGAGCCGCACTAGCCAGGAACGACAGAAACGACTACCGTTGTACACGGTGTAGTATAAATTTAATAAACATTTTACGCGGAAGCGCGGTGTACGAACTGGAATGACAGTAACTGCACCCACGCTAACGTTACAAGCCAAAACAACCGGCACGTGATCATTCTACCGGATGAAAACAACTGTACAAGGTATTCGTTACGTGAAACTTCGACTTCCTCCGGCAAGCCGAGCAAGTGAGTTTAATGACTGGCACGGTTATAACGGTGCAACTAACAACGACGACCAGTAATAACCATAACTGATAGAAGTACACGTACATACGTGATACAGCCTGGATTTACTTCGATGCGCTCTTTTCCCGATACGTTGAAACAGATGTTACGAATTCCCGTCGTTTTAATCGTCGTTGAGTTCCTTTCGTGCGAAAAATGATCCTTTATGGAACGTTTTATCTTCACGCTTGCCTTTTTCTCCGTTTTACTTCTCTCTTCCGTCCGTTTGCGAGCCTATGATTCTGCCTGGCTGATCAGTGATGGTCTGTTCTACTGTGCTCGGTTGGACTCTCGTTCGGTGGGACGTTGGAAGTGAAGTGAGGGATAACAGTTTTATTCATTCTGTTTTTCTACTCTTTTGAGGTCGTATGGATACTTTGTCTGGGAATTATTGCTTGAGGTGGGCTTTGAATCATTGAGGTTGCGATATTTTGGAAGTGGTCTTCGAGGAAGGTCCGCTTATTTTTGTGTTGAGATAATTGAGAGCTTAAAAACTTTCTTGGTATATTTTTTTAAGCACGTTACACTTTCATGTGATTAATGTCTCACACAGCAGAGCCATGTATGAAATTTTGGAATTTTTACTGAAGTAAACTTGTCCTATTAAAACCCGCTTGCACTATTTTCATCACGAGTCAGACTCGTGGAAATAGTTCGGTGGGACGTTGGAAGTGAAGTGAGGGATAAAAATTTTATTCATTCTGTTTTTCTACTCTTTTGAGGTCGTATGGATGCTTTGTCTGAGAATTATTGCTTTAGGTGGGCTTTGAATCGTTGAGGTTGCGATATTTTGTAAATGGTCTTCGAAGAAGGTCCGTTTATTTTTGTGTTGAGATAATTGAGAGCTTAAAAACTTTCTTGGTATATTTTTTTAAGCACGTTACACTTTCATGTGATTAATGTCTCACACAGCACAGTCACGTATGAAATTTTGGAATTTTTACTGAAGTAAAGTCCCATTAAAACCCGCTTGCACTATTTTCATCACGAGTCAGACTCGTGGAAATAGTTCGGTGGGACGTTGGAAGTGAAGTGAGGGATACAAATTTTATTCATTCTGTTATCCTACTCTTTTGAGGTCGTATGGATGCTTTGTCCGGGAATTATTGCTTTAGGTGGGCTTTGAATCGTTGAGGTTGCGATATTTTGAAAATGGTCTTCGAAGAAGGTCCGTTTATTTTTGTGTTGAGATAATTGAGAGCTTAAAAAATTTCTTGGTATATTTTTTTAAGTACGTTACACTTTCATGTGATTAATGTCTCACATAGCAGAGTCACGTATGAAATTTTGGAATTTTTACTGAAGTAAACTTGTCCTATTGAAACCCTTTGCACTATTTCCACGAGTCTGACTCGTGGTATTAATCTCGGGCAAAGTATTCATATCTCGAATAAGATCGTATGTCCCCGTACAGGATTATTAAATTTAGACTTTGATTCAAATTGATTTGAGTTTCACAGAAGTTCCATTGCGTGAAGTAAATATTAGCGCGGTAATCTTTGTCAGTCGCAAGATATCGTATATCGGGCATTAGGTTTAGGCATGGATTCTTGCGAGTTTACCGATAGTTCAAGGGATTAAAGTGACATCTTTACAAAGCAGAAATCTAGAGGCAAAAGGAGATATGTAGTCAACGGGTTATCTTTTCAATATCAATATTTAAAAGTTTGATACGTAAGAAAATTTGCAAATATTACAATTGTAAAGTGATATGAAATGTCATCGAATTGAACATTCAACGTGTTCATTACCCTTACAATTAGTGAGGTTTTCACTAATTGTTACCTAACTTTTAGTCTCCATAGTTTCGGTACCTGCACATATTGTAAATTGCGAAAGTCTAGAAGTAGGAAAATTATACAATAAAATTACCTCGAGATATGTGGATTTGGAAAAATCCTGATTCGCCTTTGACAACTGCTATTCAACGTTTTATATTGACACGACACTCTTGACGACGGAAAAAGCAATCCTACAGTTCGGACAACACGATGGGATATATTTCAGTCGAGTTCGGGAAGAGTCGATAAACGATAACTCTCGATCGTTGGAAATACCAGTGTCAGGATCCACTCGATGTAATTAAAAAAGTTACGAGCTGTCGTCGCGAAAGAGAACGTAACGTCGGGATGCAAAAAAAATCCGGATGCTCGATGTGTTCTCTTTTCATTTACGAAATATCCAAATCGATTTCCCTGTGAAAATTGTCGTGACGTGAAGTACTATCGAGTGCTCTCAATTGTTTCACTCGCGAAATTGTTTCGTATTCTGCGACTACTTTTGATTTTGAAGGAAAATTGTTTAATTGTTTAGAGCAGACGTTAAACTCGGCCTAATTCTTTGTCATGGAATATTGTTATTTAAACATAAACTACCTAACATTTAAATAATGTTAAGTAATGTAGAGCTATGGTGGGTGGAGAGGTCAAAGTTCTCATTCATCATCAGTGTGTCCAAATTCAAATCCCTGGTCATCTCTGGAACATAAATTCTTGAATAATTTACTGTATTAGCAAAAATCGTAATAAATTACCATCTAATACACCATAGCTTCAAAAATTCAGCACCTACGTAAAACAATAGGTCCTTGATGGATTGGGAAACCAACAACGACGAAGCTATTTAGAGATGCATTGAGCCGAAATAGAAGATATATTACAAACCGGAAACTCTGAACCCATAACAAATCTTCAGTGGATGAATATGCAGAGAGTGACATAGATAAAGAGAGATACATGAAGACTGGAGAGAGAGTTGCTAATACGATGCACTATTTGCACGTTATTGTCTACTAGTAGTATCACGAGGAATACCGTCGTCCAGGACACAACGGTCAACATCGTTAACGAGACGAAACTCGTTTTCCAGCTGCTTGAACAAGTTCTGCTACTACCAGTACCTTGTATCACAAATGTACACATAGCCCTTTGCGACAGAAACGAACAAGTTTCGGTAACAGGTACTCGAATGACTAAATTCAACTACTAATCAACCGTGTTATTGACGATTGTAATTTTTTTAAATATTACTAAACCGCTGCTTTTCTAATAGATAATCTAACGCGCCCTTGTAATCCCAGTATATGATTTGCCTCATATAGAACTTACGGTCCACCATATTGGTACCGAATAATGAGAAAACAGTGTCAAGATTTATTTTCTGATTTTTTGAATGGTATAAAAGCTGTTTCGCTATAATAAAGTCATGGTGATAGATCACAAATTAGCTGAGAAATAACGTCTTGATTTTTAGATCACATAAATAATACTATGAGGATTCTGCCTTATGCAGACTTTGTGGTATCATTATCATTATATCATTATCGTGCTATCGAATAACGAGAAAACAGTCTCAAGATTTATTTTCTGATTTTTCGAATAGTGTAAAAGCTGTTTCGCTATAATAAAGTCATGGTAATAGATCACAAATTAGCTGAGAAATAGCGTATTGATTGGTAGATCACATAAATAATACTATGAGAATTCTGCCTTATGCAGACTTTGTGGTATCATTATCATTACACCATTATCGTGCTATCGAATAACGAGAAAACAGTCTCAATATTTATTTTCTGATTTTTCGAATGGTATAAAAGCTGTCCACCTGTAATAAATTCATGGTGATAGATCACAAATAATCTGAGGAGTCACGTATTTAGTAGTAGATCATATTGATAAAAATGCTATTAAAATGATTAAGCGTTAACACTCTAACAGTTACTCCAACAAGGATTCATCGGTAGCAATTGGGAGGGTCTTTCGAGAGAAATTATAACTGTACATTTATCTGAAAACGAATGCCGACGTTAATATCTTCTGCCGGGTAGAGCAATTATGATCTATAATTAATTGCATGCAGATTCCGCGTGGTTGTTCAAGTTACACCGTTGTCTCGGCAGTTGCTCCGATTCGTGTGCTCGTGAATCATGTATTTAATGTTGGGAAAGTTGTTCGTTCACATGTATTTGACAATTAGGTAGGTACTTCCAAGTAGGGTGAACCATTCTCAGTTACAACTCCCCTACAAGTTTTGCGTTAACCGAAGTTCCACGGTGCCTCCTGTGCTTGACATGTATTTCCTCTGTTGAATTTAAAACAAACTTAATACGAAGCTCTACGTCGATGTGAAAACGCTACTATCGATTTATAGACTGGTAGGATTTCAGGCGAAATCTCTGCACTAGAAACGGTTCGCTGTTATTTATTTTTTTCGACGATTTCACCGGAATTTTCGTACCGATGAATATCAGATCACTGAAAATTTCACGCAGTGACGAATGGCGAATGCAACCAGTCGATTTTTGGTTCTAAATCATTTTTTGGTTTGCTGTTGTTAAATATGTGTACTTTGAACCCTCCAATTTTGGACGTCCAGGTTTTCTATTTTAACTCATGCTTGATATTTTTATTTTTCGGTTCTCCTTTTTCAACGACTGGTATCTCCTATTTAGCCACTTCCTTAAATTTTGGATTTATTTCTTCCAGATATTTCACTTCTCCTGTAAAAAAACGTATAAGTTCTTTTTTTAATATGAAAGAAGGAGACTACTGTATCTCTTGTTTCAGTTTCAGGCGAACGCACGATTCTTTTTCTTGATCGACGACTTCGCGCATCAGCTTTCGCAAAATTCTCAAACACTATGGCGCTCCATGAAGCTTCAACGATAACTAAAGTTGAAACTTGGGGCATCGTTAAGAAGACGAATTACTTTCCTCGAAACAGGATCTTCAATAAACGGCTTACTCGCGAAGTAACTCATTTCTGACGCCGGCGGCTATTAGTTACCACATTCGTTAAGCTGAGTCAGGTTTTATTGCTCCGGGGCAGATTCGTCTAGTCACCGATGAAATTGTATCTAACCACCCCCTAAATTCTTTGTCCACCTGTCTACCCTTTTACGGAAAAAAAAATAAAAACAAAATCATCAATTCCGCACTTACTAATAACACCCCTCGAGACAGACTAAGAATTATGAAATTGGAATGAAATGTACCTCAGTTTTTTTTAGTTCTTCAGTTCCAAAAACTTTTAATGTCATTGCACTCCAACTATTTAATCTTATATCACTAACTTCAGAGATTTACAACCTGTCAAAAACTACAGTTTTCATTTCTTCAACTTCTAAGACAAACCCCATAACTCAGTCCTAGAAATATCGTAAAATCGTCCCTGAACGAGCGATCCACGTCCATCGAAACTTTCTCATTCATTATTCCCCATAACCCTCGACCCTCTCGTCATTCACCATCCTCGATAATACGATTCCATTACTCGGCAGCGAAACGACGGAACTGAAACTTGGAGAACACGCGGAGTTGGTGGTTCAGCGAGTGTCGCTCTGGGATTACTCGTAATTGAAATTAATTAGAAGTTCCTCGAACGGATCGAGTGCGACTTTAAACTTGGAAATTAGCTTATTGCTGCAGTTGATTAGCGATAGGGGTTGCACGTACGACAAGAAGAGTCTTTAACCCAACGTCTTTTGGTCGTCATGGGAGCACGATTTCGTTGGCTACTGTTATCCCGGTACCACGAACGATCCGCAACTGTTTAGAAACTACAACGTCATTCGACGAAACGCGAGGCACAAGTTAAAGCTCGCAAGCGAGAGAATTCCATCCGAATCTCTCCTCTATCCCCCGAAGGCTTCTTTCACGATGGAGTTCCGACTACCGCCAACAATCACCGGATGTTACGAGCGCGATTCATCGACCGAACTTTCCGTCCCGATGGCGCGTGTTTGTCGAACGTCTGCGACGCGCTGTATCCTTTTGCACCGGGGAATGTGCGAGAGTATATTTGCTCGTAAATGCTCACGAATGCCTGGAACGAATGATGGAAAAATAAATTATTCCTGTCGACGTTTGTGAATCGATAAAAATCGCTTTGACAATGGTGCCGAGAAGGATACGGTAACGTAGCTGTTGCTTCGGTCGACCGTACTTTTGTACGATGCTTTACGATGTCCGGTGATTTCTCCTTTGTCCTTGATAGGCATTTGAATTATTTACTGGACTATTGTCTTTTTTAACGCTAACCGTACTATGTGGAGTCAAATTTGTTTTATTATTAATTAAAGGTTATCTTCTGCGACAATAACAATAGGAGATTGACGACCTGCACATTTTTCGTGGAAGTATTGTAAGTATGTTTTAACCAGTAGGATAAGCGATTTTGATAAGAATAGGCATGTATCAAATGATCGATTCAGTGGAATGAAAGTATCTGCCATTTGGCAGAAACAAGAAGTGATTTAGTTCTGTTACGGTAGCAAATTACTTGCCAAGTTGCTTTTTATTTATGTTGAATGATAGTATTCTGTATTATATTCGTAATCTTCTGTTGTTCTTTTAGCAAAGTATAATCGTTATTTCATAATCAGTCAAATGATAGGCAATAGTTGGAATAGGTATATCCAAAGAGTCAGTACAATTAATTATAAAGATAGAACAAGACAGTGTCGTGGTAGAGGAATTTTAAATTACGTTTGAGGGTCGGTTCTTCCACCTGAGAGAAAATTATATTTTTATTTAAGAATTTGTGGTTTTATTCTTCGCCATACTGTGTTTGTATAGGAGAAATGTAAACGAGGATTCTGTTGATTCTTTCATAACGAAAATACGGGTTTCCTGTTTCTGGTTAACAGCGGTGTTTTTTCCCATCTCGTTTGTTTGTTTTTGTCATCGAGAGATAACATGCTTCGTGAATTTGCCATCGTTGCTCGGAGTGTTAAAAAATTGGAGGAAAGCGCATCGAGCGAGAAATCGATGGAGGAGCAAATAGAGATTGATTTCTTTTCATTTTTTTATAACGTCGAAAATCGTGCTACCACGAATACACGATGGTTTTATCATTTTCCTTTTTTCCGCCGTTAGAAAAATTCTGGCTGGCCTCTGCAACCGCAATCTAAAGGGAAAATTTTAAATTCCGCATTACTTTGCATACTTACCGAGCTTCTACTACCAGCGCTGCCATAATCTTTATGCATAAGGCGACCCAGAGTCGATTAATACGAACGTTAAGAGCAGAATTATTGTTGGAAATTCCTCCCGGAATTACGGATCTCTTCTCCCTTCGAAAATTTCAGCTTACACCGAAAATTCGCGTCAAGGGATGCTGGACGCTTTCGGATAGTTTTCCCTCAAAATGGATAGACCATTTGCGTTTTTGATTGCCTGATAATGGCATACAAATCCTCTTTTTTACTCAAATCGATGGCTTTTTAAATGTCAATTATTATTAACACTAGAACTACCAAGCAAATCAAATGACTCGTGTCCAATTTTTTCCAAAAATGCTCCAAGATTATAGGAAAGCCATACAGCAGATATTCTACGTTGGTCTCATAAAACACAGATTACATAATCGATCACTTGTTCCACTTCTTGATTTTTCTTTTTCCAAAGTACTTATTTAATATACTGAAATTTAATAGATTCAAAGTCGGTAGTTTTAGTATGAATATAATTGTAGGCATTGTGTTTAATATGAAAAAGGAATGATCGGTACCGTTTTTAATTTTGGAGTGACTACGAGTTTCTACACCTTCAGAATAAAATAATACTTTGAAGGATTACAATGTTGAAATTTAATACTTTCAAAGTCGGTAGTCCTAGCGTTAATATAATTTGGTGTATTGTTTTAGAAAAAACAAAGGATCCGTACCATTAAAAAATTTAGGATGGCAGAAATAATTAACTTTTGGGTGACTACGAGTTTCTGCACTTTCAGAATAAAATAACACTTTGAATAATTATAAATTTTATTCAAATAGTTACAATTCTTCATCACATTTCTTCTCAAGAAAGAATCAGAAATGTTCCACTTAACGTGTCACCGTCATTTGCATCCCCATTCACTGTCGTTCTCGTAAAACAGAAATGATTTACCACGATTAAAGTTAAAACTTATCAAAACTCCATGCGACTGCTTAGAAGAGAACGAAACGAATGACTCGTGATTGTCGACCGTGAGAGTTTCCGAGAAGTTTTTCCCATGGGATCTCCGACGATGGCTCGGGAACTTCTCTCCGATTCTCCGAAGTTTTTCCACGGGCTTTTTTGCTCCACCTTCGGTCTCGCTGAGAAAGCCGGTAATGATGTTTAAAGCCTCTTCAATGAGTCAACGCTTAACGAGCGGTTTCTTCGTCCTTCCTCGTTTCGCGATTTCCCTGCATATCTTTATTTGTCCCCGGCTCTCGCCTCTTAGGATTGGACCAACGAAAAAAGCCATCTTCCTCGTAATGTAGAGCAATTTTTCCACCGTTAAAAAAAAACAATCCCTTCTTCCTTCAACTGTAATCTCCCACTTCGTCTACTCCGTTCTGGTAGATATTGAAATTTGTAGGAATTAACTGAAAGTCTTTTGAAAATAACGTCTATTTAATTTGCCGTGGATGATTAAACTTAGATGGTTTTTATTCTGCACTTTATCACTCGATGCATGGTTAGATAATACCATCATTGATGTCAATGACTTAGAATCTAAAAAATAAGGCTTCCTAAAAGGTAGACTTCCTACTTGCAAAGTGGCAAAAATTAAATTATTAATGCACATAGTAAATTGTACTAAGTTAACCCCCTGCCTTTCAGTTTCTATTTCGATAGCGTGAGGAATAATTTAAAATTAATTCTGGAAATAACAGTTTCTCTGCGGTTCTTAGCATTTTGTATATGTGATTGCAATATCAATATTACAGAAATAATTTGGCCGTCTCGTAACCGACGGATATTTTGATTTTGATAGTTATTGGAAAGTTTGAAAATTTCCTATTCCATTAATCGCATTACGTGTGTAGCACGTCATTGTAAGCCAAGGGGTTAAATCAATGACTGACCTTCTCAAGGGCAGAGTACCTTAAAAATTCAACCTCTAAAGTATCCTGTCAAAAGCACCGTATTTTCCACAAGATTCACCCCGCACGATATGTCATCCCCTGAGGAAAAATCCGTGCTCCAAATCTAATGGAATCTCTTATCAAGCAGACATTTATATCGAAACATCTGAAACTCCCAAGCAAGTATTATTAGCTGCAAGATTTACCCTGACTGATAGAAACTGCCGCGGGAAACAATAAAAGCCAGAGCCATTCGATAAGACGTACGGCAACAAGTTTTACCATCGTTGCGAAACGCGCTTCTCTGCCCCCAGCGCCAACCCCCTATCGCAATGGTACCCCGGAAAATTTATTATCCCTGTCGGTAGCAACGGCACGGGGTAACGACGATCGTCAGAACGTGTTTTATCGTGAATCGTCAGAGTGACGTTGCCTCGAGAGAGATAGAAATGAAAAAGTGAGAAGGAGAGAGAAAGAGAATCAACCCAGGGGTGTTAGGCGAGATGTAAAAGAAACGAAAGAAATAACGCCGCTGGAAACGAGAGAGGTGACGCCGTAAACCACGAGTGCTCGCTATTGCCATCTGCGAAATCTGTAATTCAATAACGGTATTTCAGCTTTTTTCTCCTCTCTCTCTCGTTCTCTCTCGACAACGATCTCGCATCCGGTTTGATGGACGGCCGAACGAGCAGGCGTTTTCGGGCCCATTTCACCCTGGAGAAGAGTCTGTCGAAGTGCCACGAAATGGAGCAGATTCACCCAATCGTTTGCTTCTCCATCGCCTCTTTTTTTTTGCTTTTAAATGTATACGAAGGATTTTGATCCTTTTTATTTTTATTTTTATTTTATTGTTCGTTTTGAGAAGGAAATCGTTGGAGATAGAAAGAAAGGCGATCTTTGGGGGTCTTAAAGTGTCTCGAATTGACCGTATCGACAGGAAGCAACAGTGTGCATCGATTGCACCACGGAGATATTCTCGTTCTTCTTTCACCTCTTCGTTTTCTTCTCACTTAGCTTCTTTCAAACGTTCTCTCGATAGCAGCACTTTTTTCTTCGGCAATCGAGAAGTCGTAATTTTCTTGCATTCAATGCCGAGTAGAACATCTTGTCTACTAGATCGTTTTTAGAGAGTCTCTTGTATTTTTTAGTTACTCGTAAACGTAACGTCGAGGATCGTCAAAGAGTCGACTTTTTACTGGGAAGGATGAGATAGTAAGTTACGGTTTAAAATCATGTAAAAAGATTTTCTTTCTTTTCTGACGCTTCTCATTGCGATAGAATGTATACGGTGACTTGTTGACTTGCATTGATGTTACAGGAAGACTTTTTTAACGAGCGATTCAAGAGAGACTTACGTATGACCCGGAATCAATATTGTATTTAAAGTAATTGATTTTTGCCTAAGATGATTCTCCAGATTGTAAAAATATTTCTTAGTGACTATCAGACTCCTGATTGACGAATAAGAAAATTGGTAGCGAAAGAAAATTATAGACATGATAACAGGGCTGACTTACAAACTGTGATGCAAAGTTCACTCCACCGTTATCGCAGAAAATTTTAAAAAATTTTCCAAATTATATATTATTAACACTAGAATTACCGGCGTTAAATCGATTATATTTTAATATATTAAATAAGTACTTTGAAAACAAAGGAATCAAGAGGTCGAAGGGCTGATAGATTCGGTGATTTATGTTTCTTTAGATAGACGTAGAATATTTATTCCCTGACTCTTCCATAGACTTGGAGAATTTCTGAAAAAAAACTGTGTACCAGTCATTTTGACTGGCTCGGTAGTTCTAGTGTTAATCTAAGTGGTTCGTAACCCACCTAAAATAATAACTCCTAATCAAAATCACCATAGTAATTGAAACCATAATAAATCATCAATAAATACATCGTAACCATCATATTTCGGAATCCACCTAAATCAGTAGCACCAATGAAAAATCACCATACAGATAAAAAAAAAAAATACAAGACAGGCACTATAACAAGACTGACTAACAAATAGTAATTATCTCCGTAAACTCAGACAATTCTTTTAAACTGTCTAAATTATATATTATTAACAGACTACGGATTTTTATGCATTTATGACAAATTAAACACGGCTAAAATATACAAAAAGGATACAATATAAAAATGTATCTAAAATATCGAAAGTATGTTATTTGTTGTAATATTTATTGAGTTCAATAAATCTCTAGATAGGTTTTCCTCTCTCACCTGCATTTGTGAAACTCGAAATTTGCATAAACAGCCGCAGTCTAATTATTAATCTAAATGGTTCGTAACCCATCTAAAATAATATCTCCTAATCAAAATCACCACAGTAGTTGAAATCATAATAAATTACCAATCAATACATCGTAACTTTAACATTTCGAAACTATA
Organism: Cerceris rybyensis; assembly: GCA_910591515.1. NCBI lineage: Eukaryota > Metazoa > Arthropoda > Insecta > Hymenoptera > Crabronidae > Cerceris > Cerceris rybyensis. Next base: position 24,376,261 of record OU342793.1, on the reverse strand, counting down.
TCAGTAGCACGAAGGAAAAATCAGAACAGATAAAAAAAAAACAGTGTTTATATTCCAAACAACTAAACGATCCATTCCCAAACGAGACGAAGGTAAATCCAGGCAAATAACACGAAAACTGTCCAAAGATTTCACTGTATCTTCGTTATAAATTCCATAGAAGATTCATCCTTTCAAGCGAGAAGCGGCTGTTTGCGTTCACGCTTAAGTATTATTACAACAGCTCCCAGATAAAAGATAAGATCCGGCCGAATGTTGGACGTGAACGCTCCACGGGAGGGAATATTTTATCTTCTCGGTCCGGCGCATAAATTATAAAGCTGAATAAATCAGCGTCCGAGTAATTAGGCGCGATATAACGCTCACGGTGGCCGCCGTCCTGGCGAAAGCATCGACGATGTTGACGGAAGGTGCTAATTCATGGTCCATAAAGTTTCGGTGTACGTGTGTGCGTCAGTATCGTTGCAATGCTAACAGAAGTTTAATTTGCGTTTACAGAACGAGGATGATCTTTATCCCAGATTAGAATTACTTCAGGAAAACGATAAGTCCGTAAAATAATTCTGTTATTTCGTAAACTCCTTTCTTAAGAGGATTCGAAATTACCTCGTTAAAATTCGTCTCTCTAGTTTTTTTTCCTCCCCTTTCTTGCTATCTTAAAAGAAAAGAGAAGAAGGAATCGTGCAAATGAAATCCTTTCTCCGGGCGAGGACCGAGGCGATTTTAATAAAAACTTCCCCGTAATGGGAGAGAAGGGTATTTAATTAACGTCCTACTATTTTTCATAATACCCAGCAAGCTCGATGAAGTTTCTTACCGACGAACTTCAGGATAGTCGTTTGGTATGTATGAGGCATAATGAATAGCTAATAGAAGCAACGTTTTGTAGACTCTTCCGTTTCTTCTTCGAGTTACCTCTCGTGTGTGTACGGTCGCGTGCCGTTGATTTATTGATGTCGGTAATTTGAAATTCAGTCTCTACGACAGTGTTCAAGTGTTTGCACGTATGGTGTCTTCAGGTTTCACACATGCTCGCGAGTTTAGATTGATGTTAAAGGTGTTGTAGAATTATAGATATTAATTTCGATGGAATTGTCAATGTATAAATAATTCCTTTCTTTCTTGTAAGTAAGTAGAGCTTGATTTAAATCGTGGATGAATTCTAGAAGATTAAGGTCAGTATCAGATTTCTTTTCACGTGAAAATCTAGAGTAGGTCAATATTCATATTGACGCAATGTACTCCAAAGATGTCCTCTCCATTTGAAGTTTAATTAATATTGAAATAATTCTATGATAGAAATTCCTTCGGATATTATTACTAGATTATTTTATTTACCGCGAAGTTTAAGCATCACTGGGAATCCTCGTTTATTTCTGAGTCCATTGAAATCGACTGAAACTCCAGCGTGCAACCTGGAGGCTACGGATTTATAATAAAATAATAAATGAATTCTTTGCAAGAGTAATTCCAGACCGCAAAAATCGTTCTTTCGCAATGTGTAAATCAAAGGTTCTTCGGCATTTTGACGGTGATGCTCGAAATTATATTTTTTATTACGGTGATTTGTATCCCCCCGTGGTTGTTCAATATTTTGACGAGCATGGAGGATTGTTGTTAAACATTTCACGGTTGAACCGAGCGAGCAATTTTCGGTCGAAATGTTTCCTGATGCGCGAAAAACAAACGAGTCACTTATTGCGGTCGGATTAAATGAACCACCCTGTACGTGTCACGGCAGGCCGGGAAACTCCGAGCGTTTTTCAACGTTCGTGGATGAACGAGACGATTCGAAGAGCGGAAATAAAATATTAATAATCCCTTTTACGAGCAGACAACGAGGGAATGGTGTTTTAATTGTCTCTTTCGTTCTATGTATCTTTTTCACATTTTTCTCTATCTCTTTCTCTGACAGTCTCTCTGGCTATTTGTCTCTGTTTTTTTACTGTTAATCTCTCTTTTGCTCTCTCTCTCTCTCTCTCTCTCTCTCTCTCTGGCTGTCTCTCTATCTCTCTCGAAACGAACAAACGACGATATAACGCATTGACATCGAGAGCGATTCATTTTCGAGCGCACGCAGTTACAGCGGCAGCATCGCCAATTCCGCAAAATTCCGAGCGTATGGACCGGACAAATTGAAATTAATTAGCGATAAATTTCTCCTACGTGAACGTTCCCGGTGGTTACGTGCCGATTGCTTTTATTTTAACCGCGTCTCCTCCCCCATCGTGAACATTTGACGATGAAAGAATAAAATACTATTTTTTTTCCCCCTTTTTTTTACCCCAGCATCGATGAAAGTGGAGCTTTTGCCTCGTCGAAGATGCTTTTTTCTCGCGTTAAAATATCGACGGGAAATTGCTCGTTTCGTGGCTCTGACACATTCTTGCACGTGACGTAAAATTTCAAAAAGCCCAACTCTCCGAGAGCTACGCGATTTTTAAAAATCCGCAATGCCAACCTTTCTAGTCCGAAATTTTCACTGCTACGTTTCCTTTTCAAGTTCCATCGCGCAAAGTTCCACTGCGATTTTAATTGAAATAATTCCACATATTTCCCGCCATTTTTCTTCTTCAAGTCTTGTTAAAAGTACAATTTTTCCAGCCAAACAATTATGATTATTCTCATTTCCTCCGGCGAGAAATTTTTATCAAAGAAAAGAATTTTAATCTCAACAATTTTCAAGTAAAAAAAAATGAATTTTAACATCAATGCAGTACTTCTCCTTTCTGAAAAATTCTCCGTAATAGCTTCACCTCTCATAAATCAGCTCGGAACGTACGATTGTCGAAAGAATCTGGAGCTGCAAGTGCATCCGCGACCTGAATTTCCAGGTGTTAAAGTTCAAGCGCGGTTAAACGACAGACCCTGCACAGCAGTCACTTTTGTCGCGAGCCACTGCATTCGTCGGATTCGATAAATTATTTATCGGAAAGTTCGGAGTGTCTGTGATCGATAAATAATTTATTGCGAGCTGCACCTCCGGTGTTGTGACTTTCTCTCGTTTATTCCGATGCATCACGTGCCGCGGTTTCCGGGCTCGTGGAACCTCGTACTTCCGCCTAAAATGCGGAACTCCATCGAGCGCGGTGCAACGTGTTTCTCGGATAAACGATACAGAATAATGGTAATTTTGTCATTTCCATCGCTCGATCTCTATCTCGTCTATCTTCGGGCGTATAAACTGGTCGAAAATGAAATTTCTACCGACGTCCAGGAATTATTGTCGAATTTATACGAATTTCTTTGTTATTTATCATTTCAGTCGAACGTACATGTATCATTTTAGCCATTGCGGTGTTTGCAGCAAAGTTTTCGTTGTGGGTGAGAAGAATTAATGAAATATTTGATATTTATGACTTGAAGGAATTTTATTATATTTTGATGGAATTTTTGTAGTATTTTATTTTGAAGCTGTATCCCTCTTTGATGGGTTATTAGTGACCACAGTGCTGTTGATGGCGATGTCGGATCGAGTTAACGCATTAGCACCTTTAACGAAGGTTGAAATAGCTCGAATTAAGTTAGGAATTTCTAACGGTGCTTTTATCGTAAATATGTGCACAATATTTCCGAAATTTCAGAATGATAATTAATATATAGCTCTATTTTATTTTATAGAAATTTTCCCCCACAGTTATACCACATTTACAATCACTCACCGATTTTCGTATGTGGAAAATCAACGAGTGAATTCTTATAATTCATTTTAACGTACGTTAATTTATCTGCTACTCTAATATCATTGAAAAATACGTTTGATGGTATACTTCTTATTTTATTCGGTCGCTGATGGAGAAACGGAGAGCACGCCGGTCGATCAGAAGGGATGATTTCATGCGCTGCGGTTACATGCCGCTTCGATTGACTCCACTCCATCTCAATTTCCCTCTTCGTTCTACGTGTTCATCTTCGTCTTCTTTCACGAAACTTTCCGTTCTCCTCTTGACGTTGGACAGAATTCAGAATTTTTCGCGCGTTTGTCAGAATTTATTCGATACACCTTTCATCAAATATCAAACCCACCCCAAAAATTCTACCCTTACTATCAAACTTTTTACGACCTAAAGAATATTTCATTTAACACTAGAACTACCAAACCAGTCAAAATGACTGGTACATAGTACTTTCCAACAATTCTCCAAGTTTATAGAAGAGCCATGGAACAAAAATTGTACGTCCATCGCGAAAGCCATAAATCACTGAATTGATCATTCTTTCCGCCACTCGATTTCTCCTTTTTCAAAGTAATTATTTCATATATTGAAATATGATAGATTTAACGCCGGTAGTTCTAGTGTTAATTTAAACGTCCAAAAAGTAAAATGCCTCATCAATAGACACCAGAATTCATGCAGCCGACAGCAAGTAGCAGCGAACAAATGAAATATTCTGCCGTTAAAGTGATAAAACATTCCTTTCATCGTACCCAACATTCTACACTAAGTCCCACCACATTGGTCCGGATCCTATTAAGTTAAATCGGTCCCTGAAATTGCAGTAAACAGGAAGACAACGTGGACGATGGTCCAGGCAATCGAGCCCGCGTAAATTTCGCGCTCTCTCAGCTTCGATGGACGTCCTCGAGGGTGCAACCGAGCGCGATTCCGTATCGTTCGAAAGCTGTTTAGAACAGTTAGCAGGCTGTCGCCCACGTGCGTTTCACTTGGTACGTGTCGAATATGCAATTGGACACGTACACGATGCACAAGCGGCAGCGAGACGGAGGGATGTAGAGTTCGTGTTTGAACGACCATTACAGAAGTTAGCTTTGATTTATTATCGCGGTTTGCCGACTCGTCTCAATTGCAGACTCGATACCGAATTCCAGCGTAGAACAAACGCGAAATAGCTACGAATACGTGATATTCATAGGATTTCATAAGGGCGGGAAACTTTTCCTTCTATTCATCTTCATCGCGTTTCCGCCGAAATAATCGCACGTCGTGAGTTCTCACGGTTCCTGTAGATCTTCTAATTAAATTGTCTTTATTATATGGCTCTCTTGAGAGGGAGAGAGTGACGGAGTTAATTAAAAGGCTGAAAACTACCCGAATAAAAATGAAACACTGATGCAGTCCGTTCTGCTGCGAGGATACTCCCTGGCGTTGGTTGGACACTTGGATTCGAAACTGTGCAAATATTTTGTGCCAGTGGATGAGCAAGTTTTGATATAATTGGCTTAAAAAATTCCTCGTGAAACGTTCTCGCTTCTGGATTTAAAAGTAATCACTTTAAGAGGGTGCCGAGGGGTTTTTAACTTCCCCTTTCTTTGCGTCCGTTTGCCTCTTCTGACTTTGCGTCAGTTTCTGTTTCTGATTGCCTTTTCATTTCTTAATGTATCTATGTGTCATTGTTTCACCCTCTCTATTGTCTAATATTTCTTCGTTTCTTCATTTCCTCATTTCTTCATCCATCTCGAAACATTTCTGTTCATTCATGCTACTGTACTTTGCCTCCAACCACTTCTCACCTTCTCACTCTCCGTTTCTCCCGCTCGATTTTAGTTCCCCTCTTTTTCACCGAGAGAAAAATTCCAAGGTGAAAACGACAAGACCACCGAGATTCCCTTGAATCTTCCTTGGCACGCGCTCGGTCGAGTGTCAGGAGAATAGAGACAACCAAGTGTCGAGAGAGTAGTCGGATAAGGGAAGCTGGGAACGAGATAGAGCGAGAAGAAACGGAAAAATGGGTCGAGAAACGGATTCGTTATTTTCTTCCAGGCCGTGGCGCCCTTATAAGTTGTGCCTCTAAAGCTGAGATGTTATCTCGAGCTGTTCTAGACGGAGATAAACCATTTGCCGCGATAAATTGGATGGAAATTACTCCTTCAACGTATATTTAACTCAAAATATACGAACGAGACCAAAGATTTTGGCAATTTCTTCCTATCGATGACTCCAAGCGCGACTTTAACACCTAATTTCTTCCATTGACCGATAAATAAAAAAAATGATCTCCAGCTAGGAAAGTCGAAAGGGAAGCAATTTATTAGGTGTACAAATTAATTCTCGGCCTTTTTTCACTAACTTTCATATTTATTTATAACAATATTGATATAAATTCAATATTAACCCTCTATGGGCCGAATTTTCTGAGATATCAGAAGATTAGTTGCACAATAGCACATTAAAAAATAATAAAAGTACTATTAGAAATAATAAATTTTATTTGAATTTGAAACGTTGCATTGTAAAAAATTCCATGGTTTTGAAAAGCTAACTTGTAATATTTGGGAAAGTTAAAAAATCTATTTTGAAAAATAAAAGCTTAGATTTGTTTTGTGTTACCTCAAAGTTACAAGGGTCCATAGAGGATTAAACACAATCTTCTTCATTTTCTATACGTTTTTACCATCTCTCAGGTAATTGTCGGATTCCAGATCGGAAAAATGATAGTTGTTCATATCAATGAAATCATTGAGACATTTATAGACCTGTTCAACTTACTTGAATTGAGAATCAGTTAGGTGGTGTTGTAGGGATCGAAATAGGTGGTTATTTGAAGGGGCTAAGTCTGGAGAATATTCGAAACTGTTGAAATCATTTCTTTCGCCTCTGTAGCGTTTCTTTTTTTTAGTTGAAACGCTAAATGTTGCTTATCGAACGACATCGCTTCTACACATGATTTTTCACATTATGTCTGGAGTAGAGTCATGCGATATATCTTACTTTAAAGCTAACAAATGGCGCTTTAGAATGACTATTCAAATTTGGAAAAATTCTAATCTGAATAGGTTTTGTGGTCGATGAGATCTAGGGGCCGAGAATTAATTTGTACACCTAATACATGCGTCCAGAAAATATGAGACGACTGTCGAAGTGATAAATACGAGATGAAAGGTACCGGCACGTGGAAATAATTGATTTACAACGTAGGAATTTTTCTAAGACGGCGATTCGAGGTTGGTCGACAATAACGTTTCATTTATCTTGCAGCACGGCAGCCGCAGAATAGATACCGCGGCTCGAAACGATCGTCGTTCTATTCGTGAGGGCGTGAAATCTCGTGGAATTCGCATAGTCATGGTTTACTATGGTATACACGGGATAAAAGATTTTAAAGAAACATTTTACCCAAGAAAACTTAACGGTAGAAGTTTCCTTTATGTTCTTAATGAGTGTCTTCATCAAATTTTTCCTCCTATGAAGCTCACAATTTTGAAAAAATTTAATAACGACGAAGTTTAAAAATGATTTTCAATTTATCCAAGTTGCAGCTTCAATTTACCTTAAGTATTTATCACAGTTTTTAATTTAAATTCAATCTACCTTCAGCTTACTTTCAATTTACTCGCAGTGTAACAAAGAAACTAGATTTAATAAGTACCTGATACACGGCTTACAAAATCACGTTAATAAGCGTGCAAACAATAAGCGGTAAATCGTTTTTCTTGCAAAATTACCAAAGTTAACGATTTACCGTGGTAGTATAGCCTCTTCCTGTAATCAGCGATCCAATAGACGGTCGTCTACTTCGCGAAAACGATCTTCCTAAGGCGAAGCACATTCTCGTTCGACCGAGCCACAGTTAGCATTTATCGGCGCCACGAAAATGGTGCGATTTAACGATAATGGCGTGTTACGGCCTCGTCAAGGAACGGGGACACGGAATATTCTATAAGATCCTCCGGATTCTCGAGCGGTCCTCTTAAGGGCGAGAACCCCACGAAATGACGTCCCGTCGTCGTTGCAGTCGAGTCTGACAGTCAATGTCCTTATCTACTTCGCCATTCTAACGGACCTTAGTGTGTATTTCGATCGCCCGAGGTTGTCTCGATACGTTAAGATGACTTATCACGTTAATTGAGACATCGTCTGAATGTCTGCTTCGTGATAAGGACATGAGAACGATCAAAGTGTAGCATCGGAGGAAGAGAATGGGTAGAAGAGGTTTCTCGAGTGGATCAGTTAGCAGACTTTTTTTATATAAGAAGAAAATAACAAGAGGGTAAGGGATAATCAAGAAGCTTGTGATAATACAATCCAGTGTGACCTTTGGCAACGTAAATAGGCAGACGCTTTTATCAGCTTGGTGCCGTTTTATATCAAACAGAGTAATGCAACTTGGGCATGCTTGTTTAATCATCCAAGGATATTTTGCCTGGATTAGTCTATAGTTGTAATTAGTTGTGTTTGCTAGAGAGATCTTCATTTTTTAAGGCTCCATTCGAAGCAGGCATCAAAAATGAAAGGAATGAAAATCTGTCTTGCAAACACTTGTAATTAAGACGTTAAACGGCACTGATATTTCACTCGTTTTATTATTTCTACTGAAGTGATAATTTTCTTATTAAAATCCTGTCTTTGTATAGCGGAACTTGAAAGGTTCAAGTAGATATATATTCAGCAGGATTTTCAGTATTTAAATACTTAATGTGGTAGTAAATTCATGAGTATTACAATTGAAAAGTTGTATGAAATTTTAATGAATTCAACAGCGCCGGTCACCGTTGACCTCGATGGCAGTCAACGTGTTAATTACAACTGTAAAGTAGTCCTTGGATGCCACGATTAATTAAAAACAAATTAAAAATTGTCTGAAAAAATTGAATTTAGGCAACAAAGTATAGAAATATCTTATAATTTCATGAAGAATTTAAGTTCGTCGCAAAATGTTACATTTATGGAAATGATTCGAGTTAAAAATTTGAGAAATTGAAGACACCTAGGTCCATTCGGTGCAAACTTAGATCACGCTTTTATGGAGAATGGAAGTCTCGTTGCAACGGGGGCACGAAATCGTCGTTTCTGAGTTTCTCGATCCTTCAACGTTTGAAATCACACTGGTGGATGAAAGTCCTATAGGATATATATCCATGGGACGAGGAAAGTTGGAACATCTCGGTTCTCTTCGATGGAACTTCTCGACGATTCCTTGTCTCCGGTGGCCGAGGAAAACGGAGATGATCCTTGACCTCTTTCCGTGTTTCTATGGGACAGAGGACAAACCGCTCCGCAAACCGTGATCAAGAACAACTGCCCCAGGTTTCCATTGTTCTGTAACAATGTGAAAGGCTCAATTTCAATCGGATGGTATTTTTAATTTACCCCTATTTTTCATCGAATAATTGAAATTTCATCGTTTCGTCTGGCGAATATTATATTCTATGGGAGATATTTGAACATCGAGCGATCTATGTATGTATCAATTGTAATACTTCGAGATTGGAATTTTTATTTCGAAAATCGAATTTGCGTATACGTGAGGTGGAATTTTCGAAAAAAAAATTTTTTTCATCGTTGGAAAAGCTGAGCTTTTTCTCTTTTGAAAGATATTCCAATGGAATTCCATTGACGACAGGGTGTAACCCATGCGAATTCGTTTGAACAAAAGGCAAATATTCCCGCCGGAAGTTCCCTGAGGTCTTTCGCTTCGAACGGTCCTGAATCAAAGAGGCTCGTTCCCTTTGAACGTCTCATCGACACGAGAATCCTCGAGTAAATCTCGAATAAACATTTTTTCCCATCTCTACGTTCATCTCAACCTAAAGAACATTGAACAAACTATCACGACGCTTTTCACAGCTGCTTGAATCATTTTTTAAATATTCTTCCACTAAAATTCACCATATAACCCACACTTTCGATTTCCATCCAGCTAAAGCAATTCTCTTCTCATCCTCGCAAATGTAATTAATTCAAACGCAGAACCACCATTTCCATTTCACTCCCCCGCCAAAAAAAAAATATAAAGAAAAATACCGAAAATGCAGAGAACGTCATCTCTACTTAAATGAAACTTTTTCTATTAAAATTACATATTTATAAATCAGAAACTTTAAAGACACTAATAGACAGATATTAAGTACATCTTTATCTTCTTAACACCAATATTTAAATACCCAATATGTTAGAAAATTCATAAATATTGCAATTTAAGGTAGTTCTAGCTGGATTCAGAACTAAAAGTTTCTTTTTTCATTAGAAATGAAAAAAAAATTGGGTACGAATTAATGCAACGACTAACTTCACAGAGGTCATTTCATTCACTTTTTAGACATTAAAAAACATCTTTCTCTATAACTATGAAGTAAAAAATTATGAAAAAAATTCAATAATATTCCCAAAGCATAAAATAATACATTGCTAATTTTTTATTAGAATCCATCGACTCGTTTTTCCATTAGAAAAATAAAAAAAGATTTTACGGACTCAGCAAAAATTTTTTTCCTCAAGGCCCATGTTAAATAATTTATGATTTATTCATAAACCGTGTGGACGAACTCGTTGAGATTCCTGTTATAATTATAAAATATCACGAAGAATATATTTTCAAAATTTTAAGGAAATCTATCGAAAAATGATAAGTGCCTAGAACTACCTTAAACGTGAAGTTTCATTGAACTCAATAGCGCCGGTCACCGATGACCCCCATGGCAGTAAACAATTTAAACGGTAAAATAATTTAAACGACGTACAAAAAAAAGTTTTCTTGAAATTGAGATCCTCGTTTATTAGACCGTGCATGAAAAATGGTGCAGATATGCAATTCTCCGCGTTTCGTTGCATCAGTTACGAGGCCACGTGCTCCAACAAGTGAAACAGTAAAGTAAGAAGCAAAGGAGGATGCAGAACGACGTGTTGGTGTATGGATGGTTTGCATGCCAACTCGTAGGAGAGCACAATGCGATCGTTTCATCGCGATGTGTACACGTGCCGAATGCACGGAAATGGAAAAACACGTGGGAGTACTGCAGCAACTTGAAGTGCAACTGCTCTTCGACGATGTATGCGCGATCTTCCTGCTGAGAGGAGAACTGCATTGACTGGATAGAGCGATAAATAATACGACTATAAATAATCGAACAGTCGACATTCCAACGTGTTGCTTGAGAATCTTGATATTATTGGAATCCTGACGATCGAGGGTGAATCGGAACGTTCCGGTTTTTACGGGTTATTTTTATGAGTTGTTTTCTATCTTTGGATGTATGAATAACTTGATTTTTAAAGGAGACGTACTAGAATTTGTTTCATTTCGGTAATGGGAAATTAATTGGCGACCTGTGATAACCACTTGCTGTACAATTAGGATTTTCACTGTATGTTACTCATTCGTACATACTGAAGTGCAACTTTTTCTGTTAACACTAGAACTAGCAAGAAAGTCAAAATGACTGGAGTCCAATTTCTAGCCGAAAATTTTCCAAGTTCATAAGTAATAATAAATTAATCAATCGATCAATTTTTCCACCTTTTAATCCCTCTTTTTCCAAAGTAACATTGTTTAGCATATTAAATTTATTATATTTCAATATATTAAATATATACTTTGGGAAAGGAGAAATCAAGAGGTGGTAAAGGTAATCGATTCAGTAATCTGCATTTTATAAGGTCAACGTAGAATATCAACGGTATGACTTTCCTATGAACTTTGAGAATTTTTGGAAAAAATCAGGAACGAGTCAATTTGATTTGCTTGGTAATTGTAGTATTAAAATCATATTTTTATAAAGTACAAACTTCAAAAACACTGACAAATAGATATTCAGTAGACTTGTGACTTTTTAACGCCAAGATTTAAATATTCGATGTGATAGAGAATTAATCAATATTGCAAATTCAAAGTGACTTGAAAGTTCACGGAATTAAATAGTCTCGGGCACTAATGACCTCCAGTCAACGTGTTAAATAGAATAGAAAATGTTGAAGTTTTCTAAAAAGTACCACCTTGAAAATTTATCACTAAATTAGTTAATGGAAGAAAGTTGAATTGTTTCACTTAACGTATGAAAGAGAGTGTAAGTTGATTTACTTTCAAGAAACCGACACGTTCCACGTGGCATAATGATCTCAATTCGCATGATCGTTCGTCCGCTCGTGTTCTTAAAACTCGAAAGACCAGCACGCGACCTTCTTCGTCGTATTGTACACATTCGACGAGAGATTGTCCCATTTCGTGGTCGAGTTTCCGTCGTTATTGCTTCCCATGGCAGCCACCTACAGAAACTCGATTGGTTCTCCCATAATCGTTCGTGCCAGGAATTTTCATCGAGGTTTCGAGAAAATCAAGAAACCAACAAGATTCACCTTCCATCGAGCACCAAGTTTCCCATGGGACTCGAAAACATTCGATATATTTCATCGACAGTCTCGAATTCGATTGAAAATACAAAAATCACCGATAAAAATTCCCTCTTCCTCTAACTACCCTAAGAAACAATAATTTCAATGGTTTTGTGAATTTCAATACTAATTACAAAAAGATACGAATATGAGAGGGAATAAAAAAGAAATATCTTGATGAAATCTAAAGTCTGCGGTTTCGTGCGAATGGAAAGAATTAAAAAAACAATTAGAAAATTAAAACTTTAATTAAACCAGAACGTTCGCGCAAATGAGAACCGGATGGAATTTTGCAATCCTGACAAAAAGAATTGCCACACCAAGAAGGCCAGCCGTCGAAAGTGTTATGGAAATGAAGAATTCACTGTGTTAAGAGACGATTACTTTTTTAAGGGACCACCACATGGCGCAGCATCGTTAAAATGGTGGTAGTTTGAAGGACAATTTATGGGGGCCAGGTGCATTTACTGCGTTGATACACTTGCCGTTGCTCTAACGGCCGACGAAGTCTCGTCTGACGTCTTACGAGCTGTTTCGAGCTGAGTCTCGAAGTAAGTAGAAGCCATCTCCTCGTCATAACCATAGTGGTCGCTGAACCGGAAACCGACGGTCGCGCTCGTTCAATTACGAAACTGGCAATTTTCCCCTCCTTCTGACATTTCAACCGGAGGAATCTTGCGACAAACTTGGCTGCAGAGTTCATAAGCCTCGTCGAGAAGTCACGCGTTAATGAATTTATTGACAGTGAACTTGGATGAGGAAGAAACAATTTTTATTGGAAATTTCCCGAGTCGAAAAGTCCAGCCTAAAAAGAAACTTCAAATCCTAGATTCTTTTGATCTCTCATTTGCCGCTTAATTATGTATACCATTTTGAACCTCAAAATCCTCAACTAGTGTGTCTACGCGCCTCAAAGTCCTGTAAATATGATTTTTAGGAGTTATATGGACTGATCAGGTAAAATTTTTATTCCAATTTAATCTGACATCCCCTAAAAATATTTCAGAAGTTCCAAGTCTGTCGACTCATATTCTAAAAATAGGGCTTTGAGGAGCAAGTTGGAATTAAATTATCATTTTATTCCATATAAATTCTAAATCTCCTAAACCAAATTAATTTTCAGTATATCGAGAATTTTTTTGGACCTCGATCATTCCACTCCAATTCCAATCCAATTCTAAAGCTCCTCATTATAGAATGCTGAGGATTATTTTGGGCTGTATGAAGCCTAAATTGCTCCAAAACTAGGTAAAAGTGGCAAAAAGTAACAAGTGTAGGGCGATTGTGGAATTAAAATTTGCATTCTTTTATATGTAACATATTTTTCCATGTTCAACCTACATATCCTAAGTTATTTGGTAATTTAGGAGGATTTTGGGCTGAAATTTTCGACTCAGGTTATTAATGAAATGATACACTCAGTGATTTTAAATGTTAAATAAAATGGAGTATTCTTTGTTACTCTTCATTGAGATGGAATCTGCAGCTGTTTGGACTTGGATTATCACGAGTACTCTTCAACCCCTTGTTGTACAAGATGAGTGATACTCGTGAAGGGGTTAGTTGGATAGGAAGATTTGCAGAACGGAAAATATCAGTGAGATACGATTGAATAGTTCTTAGGAAGGTTTGAGTACGTAGCTTATTTTTTTTTTATTTTTTTTTAGTATGGATAAACTTGTGGAATTTTTTGGAAATTTTCTCTACGAAGAAAATGTCTGCTGCAAGTTTGTGGGATGTAAATCAATGATTTGAGTTTCTCCGTGGTATGCGGAGAGGGAAAATTCACCGAGCAGCAAATTTCTCGGCAATTTTCTCTATTGCGATTATTATCCACTTTTCCTTTTGGCTTCTCTTTCCGCGTAAAACTGTTATTCTCAACCGAGCCAGAAAACGGCAGGAAGCACTACCACGAAGATAACGGCGATCATCCGAAGTTGCCAGTAACACAGTCGCGAGATTTTTCCAAATTACTTTGGCATCGTTTCCAAAGAAATTCCGTAACAGTCGCAAACAGAAGAGTAAGCTGGAAATTATCCGGTATTAACTTCTTTAAAGTAAAGTCTACGAGACAGGAAGAAATGTTTGCACCCTTCTTGCAATTAGCTCTGCTCGTTGCGTGAAACTAATAAGAAAATTTGTCTAACAAGCTGGAATGAACTTTCAATTCTTCTTCTTTCTTTGAATACTTACGGTTTTACTGAGACAGCTGTTTTGCGAACTCCCTACTATTTGATATGGGACTTGAACTGGGATTTGGCTATGATAAATCGGATAATTTGGAAAAAATGCTCCAGAAGTGAGAGAAATTTAATCTTTAGTTTACAAATTGAGGGTTTTGTTTTTAATGGATAACTCTTCCTATCATATTCCCTTTTTCTCTTCGTATGTATCGAGTTTAAGTGCTACCAGGTCATCCCGCCTAAGATCTGCTGCAGTTGGATTCCAAATCACTGAGACTATGACATATCAAATGGTCATTTGAAAAATTCTTTCACGAAAAATTTGTCCAACGTGGCATATGACAATCGCAGGTCATTGATTTCAAGTGAGAGCCTTTACTTTCTCACTGACTGCAGCCCAATTAGAATTCTTGCCACCTCGAATTAACGCAATTGCGTTAAAATTGTCACTTTCGACGATCCTGCTCCGGAAACTTTCCATCTGGCGATTTACTTTTGAAATGATTTCTTTTTCTTCGCGCGTCGAAAATGTTCGGGGAACATCGTATCAATTTTTAGCAAATTTTCTCATCTACTTTTTCAATTTCTTCGATTTGCACGATGACAGAAGACTTGCAAAAGTAATCTAACTTTCAATCGGGTGAAGTTCGCACATTCTCGAAGTCTACGCGGCTCGTGGACCATGTACATCGCGATGTACATCGATTTCTCTTTCACCGAGGAACGCTCGCCGAGGGCCTGAAAGTGGGCCGATCGCGTACGAATGCGACCTTAATGGTGCACGACCTCCTGCTACTCTTGCGTGCCATTAACTTTCTAAAGAAAAATCAATCCGAATGGTATCAAGGTCCTCGAAGTGCCCTCGGTTGCACTTTCTTCCATTGACCGTCATTTGTCGACGAGAAACTTTGTTTGCTACGCTTCATAATTTTTTTTTTTTAATTTCTCAGTTGTCTCATTTAGTAACTGTTCGAGTTATTCTGTTTTCTGGATGACTGATTATTTGACATTTTTATTCTGTAACCATCATTCCTCCTTTTGATTCTTTAACACTAGATTTACCAAGCCAGTCAAAATGATTGGTACACAATTTTTTTCCAAAAATTCTAGGAGTTTATGAGAGAGCCGTAGAATAAATATTCTTCGTCCATCGTATAAAACATAAATTACCGAATCTATCATCTTTTCCACGTCTTAATTTTCCTTGCTTTAAGGTACATATTTAACATATTTAAATATAATAGGTTTCACTCTGGTAAATCTAGTGTTAATCGAGGGTAGAAAAGTAATTGATCCATTGAGACATCTGTAATTTTTTAAATTGTATTTAATCAACTTCACGTTTAATTTCCCGCAAAACTTATAATACTTGAAAAATGAAGGTTTCGAAGTTCCAAACACCTGGCACAGCTTCAAATGCTTATAAAAAAAAACTAATTAATAATTAGACTCTTGGAGGATTTTTTGAAGAGTATTTGAAGTTATGTCAGGTCTTTCGGACTTCACGTCCTTTAGTCTGCAAGTGTTACAAGTTCTTTGGCAACTTTGACATAAAGTTGATCCAATGTAAATTGAAAAATTATAAGTTTCTCTAATTATATTATATTAGATCGATTACCTTTTCTGCACAACAAAACATAGAAAGGGGCTATGATGGTTGTAAAATAAAAATTCTAGATTTTCAATTAACGATTTTATACCAAGTGTAAAAATTCGTACCAGCTAAAAATGTATCAGCAACTAAAATCAAACAAATATTGGGTTGTTCGGAAAGTAATTTCGTTTTTTTCGGTGAGAATGAAAGACGATTTTCTTGTAGTCCATAAATATGTTATTGAATTATATATTCTCCATTTTGTTCCAATACCTTTTGTCATCTTTCTGGCAGTAGTATGATTCGATGCTCATAAAAGTTTTGATCTTTGCTGGAAAAAAGGTCAAAGCCATTTTTGACGTCCTCATTTGAAGTAAAGGTTTTGCCGTTCAAAAAATTTTGCAAACAAATTTTGACACTGGCGTTCCGTTAATGCGTCTTATCCATACACATCGAATAATTTTTTTCTCGCTTGAACAGCATTTTTACCTTTTCGATAGTAAAAAAGTCAAATATGGCGAAAATGTTGCTTTCGACTTTCCATCTTTAATAGGACACCAAACAAAAACTATCGTATAGAATCAAACAAATTTTTTCAAAAAAAAAGCGTTGCTATATCAACTGTCAAAATATATAATAGCAATGCGAATTAAGTGTGAAGTTGGCTGTGAAAAAATATAATTATGTCCTCCGTTGGGAAAAAACGAAATTACTTTCCGAACAACATAATACATAACTAACGAAAAACATAAGAATACATTTAAAAAATTCATTCCATCTGCATTCAACCATCGATCTCACATCGCGAAGAAGCGCAGCAAGCTGTTTCTCCGGAACGAACAATCAGTTCACCACTCGCACGGAATGCATTAGCCTGCATCGGTCGAAAATAAACGACAGATCCGACATCACGGTGCATCAATGACACTGTTGTACCATTCTCTCGGTGTTTTCCTTCTCGCAGTATCTCAGAGAAAGAGCACTCTGCGCGTAACACAATTGCACTTTCGTAGCGTGCGTAGAATGGAGCCTCGCCATCTGATACTCCGTGTTTGAATTACGATCGGGAAAATGCCGAGGAAACGATAGAGAGTGGAAAGTTATTGGGACATTAATTACACTGTCGGGATGATTTATATGGGCTTTTTTTGTTACCGTTTTGTATCCTGCAGGCGAGACACGTACTCAAGGACTTTGTTATCGCGGTGTAAAGAGCGCCATGATTGCCTTCTCGTTTTTTTTCTTTGCTAGAATGAATCCGTTTTCTCAGCTTTTAGAGATCCATTTATGAGAGGAGTAAATGATTTTATTTACGATGAATTTATGAGTTTCAGTATATTCATCTTGAGATCAGTTACGTTTAAACTTTTAATTACATTTGATTGAAAACATAGGTGTTGTAACCTTTTGTAGGGTGAGGGATTGATTAACAAATGATGCCGAATAATTCTTTATTACCAAAATTGTAAAACACTAGTGTTTCTCATGTTAGAATTATCAAATAATTAGTCATATCATATAATTAAATGTTCGTAAATCTGCTCAGATATTCACAAAACATTTCACCACCTCAGATATATGGTATGATAAAATTTCCTAGTATTTGCACGGTACTTAACGTATTAAAAGTTTTTCATTTTTGCAAGTTTCCGTTACAGTTATTTGCGTAATGTCTCTTTCCTCGAAATATCATTTAATATCGTAGAGTAGCTTGGTTGTTTAATGAATGAAAACGTGTTAATTAAAGCTCGATCCAACGATGAGCTTTGGATTCTCAGACGAGGAAAGTTTGAAAACGGTACAGAGTATCCTTGGAGTCTGGGATACTCCGAAATAGTATCTTAATCAGTGCCAAGGTCTAGTTCAAAGCGAGCACTGTGCGAGAGCGCGTCCATTTCTCCGCTGCTAATTCGGGCTCAGCCTGATGAATGCAGAAGAGAAGATGGAGAACGAGAGGAAAGTAAGAGCGACGGAGAACACGACATCGAGGAAGAAATAGCAAATGACAGAGTAAAAGGAAGAAGAAACGACCAAGAAAGAGAAAGTTCAAGCGGGAGAAAGACGAGGAAGAAAGAAGTGGAACAATAAAGGGATGAAACCCAAGAACAAGCAGAGAACAATATAGTAGAAGGACAAAAGTAGAAAGTATAAGCTACAGAAGAATCCTTTCTTTCTGAATTTTTCTGTCCTTTTATCCTCTCTTTCCTTTTCTCTTTGCAGCATTTTTCTCTTGTAGTTTCAATCTTTGTCTATTTTCTAACTACAGAAGAATCCTTTCTTTCTGAATTTTTCTGTCCTTTTCTCTTTGCACCATTTTTCTCTTGTGCTTCCTATCTTTGTCTCTTTTCTAACTACAGAAGAACCTTAGAGAATAGACAAAATTCAAAAAGAAGCGATCTTCCTGTACTTTATACTTTCCCCTTTTTTACTACAAGTGCAAAAATGGCGCAAAGGAAAGAGAAGATAGGCGACAAAACGAGAGGAAAATTCAAAAAGAAAAAAAATAAACAGAAAATAGTGCACATAAGATGCACACAGGAATAAGAATGATAGACGAAGAAAAAATGCAAGGAGAAAAGTTTCAAAGAAAAGTTTCCATCTTGTAAGATAGGAGAGACGCGGAAGGACGAAGAAAAAAGATAATACCCAAGGACGATCCTTGGCAGAAAAGGGTAAGCTATCCGAAAGCCGGTGCACTCTTTTCGGGGTGCGCACTCAATTTTCCGAGGCTTAGCCGCGGTTCGGCGTTTTCCTCTCTTTACTCGCGATTGGATATTCGCGAGACGCAAAAGCTCGCTCGTTTTCTTCGTTTAGTTGGCTGCAGAACGAACTTCTCCTCGGCATTGACGATAGAAAAGGAAGAGATCCTGTCGCGAGAGGAACAGGAGGAGGTAATGCTCCAATTCGTTTTATCCGGCCGCTCCATCGATTACGCGCTATTTCCTGGAGATTAGTTCCACCGAACGAATACCCTCCGACGGTTTTCCGCGCTTCTTTCAAACTGGATAGGTCCACGTTTTTGCTGGAAATAAGTCTTTGTAATTGAGAAATTTGTAAGCCTCTTACGGGACCCTCGAGGAAAATTATCAACTTCCGGAAGTGCCTTCGCGAGAGATTCTGTCGGCGAGTGGGACTTTTTCGTAAACCCGGCGACGGCACTTCTTCGAGAGGTCTGTGAAGTTTCTGCAAGATTTCACTTTGCATTTCGTGTCTATGCCTCTTGAATTATTGATAGCTACTTTAGAATTTGTACTTCTGATGGTTTCTATTGATAAGAGGAGAATTTTATTGGTAACGGTATTTTACAGCAGATATGTAGGATCGGGTTATGTGGAAGGAAAGTCAAACTCACACAGTAACCAAGATTTAATTAAAAAAATAGGGTTTAGGTACATCGGAATCGGTCGCGCACAAAAAAAAACGTGGCACGTGACGGAAGAAAAATCGCAATCATACTACATAGTTCAAAACGATAACGGAGCTTCTTGGAATATTTCAAAGCAGAAAAAGGAATCAAACAAAATAGAAAAACATCTCAATCCCACAGATATAAATGTGCTGGGACCAGCTTAATTATTTTTCTTATTAGATGAGGTTGTTTAGAAATTTTGGAAATATTAAAACTTGACAGATTCTTTTCCTTTAAAATTTTATTTTAGTTGTAGTTGTTGAATTCATGTCGTCAATGAAGTTTAATTTCATTTTGGCTGATTTGCATCGACAATGACATTGACCCTTAATTGGTACGTTTTTTTAATCAATATAAATACGTTATTAAGCAAAATGAAAAAAGATATCTTTTCTTTTGCATGTCTGGTAAGATATTTCACGTGTGATTCATTAGAAATTATTAAATCTTAAAAGATCTATTTTACGCAATTAGAAGGAATAAGTATTATAGGATATTTTTAAATTATTTCTTATTGTAAAAGGAAAAAGACATTTTTGTCGTTTTATCTAGTATTATTATATTGGCTGGACTGGAAATTAAGGGTGAATATGATTACTTTGGAAAATTCATGAATGCAAGCAAAGTGTTCCCACCGTATGATACTCCATGTAATTCAGACGCGTACACCGTTCCACGTTTTACTCGCACCGTGACTAGAGTTTCTTAGAATCACCAAAGAGAGAGTATCTTTCGTGGGAATACTCAGACAACTCCGAGGGAGTGAGTTGCGAGGCATCCGGCACGATCGATTAAACGACACCCCCGAGAGAGAAAGGGAAAGAGTCCATGAGAAGGCGAGATCCTGTGAGGATTTAGGAGGTGAAACTTTCTTTCAGGATTTCTCCTCCATGAACAAAAGTTGCTGTGCCTTTGACCGAGGTTACTTATTTAAATAAAACTTTCCGAAGGCGTCCGAAAGTTGGCAACGTCGAAAAACGCCGAGGACCTAAAAAAAAAAAGCTCTTACTTTTTCAACCCCCCCACCCTTACAATTCCCTCTCGCCCTTTTCGTCGATGGGCGTATTGCATATCTAATCAAAGTTTGGAATTTGAAAGTCGACGAAATTAGTTTCGCTTCTGGATAACTTGGCAGAACCGCTTAATGTTGCTTTGACGTGCCATGAATTCTATTCGCCGGTTTAACGAGACCCGTCACTCATTTCTCGACGAGTCGTTGAGGGACCTTGTGTAATGGACGAGTCAAAGAACTGCCACGGTTTACTGAGAATATTTATTTTACAGCTTCTTTAATTACTGCCTCGACGTTTGAGAGGAGTTTCAATGTTTCTCGAACGCTGTCTTCGAAGACATTGAATTATTTCGTAAGACTAATGATGCCCTTTCGCTCGCATCCGTAACAATCGCATTACGGATTATGGAAAGACAAGAAGGTAAAAAGAGAATAGAAAAAAGAAGAGTACGGTAAACTTCTTAGGTTGGTTTGACTCGTCTTCATTTCTTTTTTAATGCATCCAAATTGTACATGCACGCGTTTCATTTTAACTTCCGACTCGTTCCGTAGAGTTTTACGAGTACACGTCATACTAGTTTGGATTAAATTTTTTTGTCTACTTTAATTTCCCATGCGGTGGGTATCGCGGAAGTTCCGTGGCTTTTTTGCATTGTTAATATACACCCACGATGGGAAACAGCTGGATCGCCAGTGAAATGCGACGATTTTTTAATTTAAGGCGAGAAATTCTCAACTTTCCTGGTTCAACCGTAGAAAAATACTACTATTAAGTATTTTCTATATACCGAGACTTTTCTTCAAGTTTATTAAGCAGTCACTTCTTTTTTTCATAGCATGGAAAAAGAAGGAAAGCAAAACGACGTCGCAAAAGTCTTATAGTAATATTTCTGCACTATTTCTAACATCGTATTACTATATTGAGCATTAAAAGCATTACAATTCTCTTTAAGAGGAACGCACCGTTAAACTTTCCTCCCTTAAATCATCTTTCACCATTTCCTCGGCAGATAACTCGACCAACGCGAGGGAAGTTTCTGAATAAAGCTCTGGCACGCCCGTAGAATTGGCTATTCGGCCAATGCTTCGCGAGAACGCGCTTTAAAGATCTCTCCTTGAGAACCCCCATAACACCCCGTCGCGGGGGTGGATTAGTCTAATTCGTAGAATCGCAAAAGCCGGAAGAGACGTCTCAATTGCAACTCTCTCAGTTATAAATTAACGATCTCTTGTTTCTAAATTAATACTTTGTCTGGTTGTTAATCTGAAACTCACCCCCTGGAAAGGGCGAATATCTTTGCAATTTCCCTCTCGCGAGTATTACTCACTTCTCCCTTCGGCCTCTTTCGCAAATTTTAATTTGAAAACGTGCAGGTTCAAAAAATATCTCAATGAATCAAAATCTTCAACCACTGATACAAAACTCACCCCATAGCGAAGACGAATATCTTTGTAATTTTACTCTCGCGAGTTCTCCCCACTTCTTCCTTCGTTTTCTTTCGCAAATTTTAATTTGAAAACGTGCAGGTTCAAAAAATATCTCAATGAATCAAAATCTTCAACCACTGATACGAAACTCACCCCATAGCGAAGGCGAATATCTTTTTAATTTTACTCTCGCGAGTACTCCCCATTTCTCCCTTCGTTTACTTTCGCAAATTTTAATTTGAAAACGTGAAGTTTCAAATATATCTCAATGAATCAAAATCTTCAACCACCGATACGAAATTCACCCCATAGCGAAGGCGAATACTTTACAATTTCCCTCTCGCGCGTATTACCCACTTCTTTCTTCGTTCTCTTACGCAACGTGGATCGTTCCAGGAGCACATCTACCCTAACCCCCGTGCAGGGGGTGGATTAGGCCGGTTTAACGTGGGATCACGATGGAGGGCGGAGATGTCTCAATCGCAGACGCGTCAAGGGGGATCCCCATTGCCTTGCGATGGTGCTGGAGAAGGCCCGTTCAGACGGAAGCGACGATTAATCGAGAATTCGCGAGCTTCGAGACGGCAGCTCATGGATTCTCGCAATCCAACCATCTTTGCCCGCCGAATTTCCTTGCTCGCTCGAGCGTGCTCTCTCTTCTCTTCCTTCCCTCTTCGTATCTTTCAACCCCTGTCATTCTTCTTCGCCTTTACCATTTCTTGGGCGTGCGTGAGGAAACGGTGAAACGTGCCTCGTAGCGGGGCGATTGCAATTTCTATGGGATTAGCGATAATGGAGGGAATTTTAAGGCGATCGGTGCTCGCGAAAAGTACGGCAGGGAAGAGGGATGAAACGGAGCGTTCTTGATCGCTTAGAACGTGGAGACGGCGAGGGATTCAATTTGCGCTGGGTTTTTAATTATTGAATGGTATTAAGGGAGGATTTTTGCAGAGAGGATCTGATGGGGAGGAGGGGAACGTCTTGGATTCTAAAATAGGGCGGATTTTAAATCACTCTGTGGATGGGGTTGGAAAGCTTTTCCTTCCGTGGATCTGTATAATAAAGTTTCTACAATTTTTGAAAAAGAAATACTTGTTCGCGTTATATAAATAAAATTAATTAAAATAGAGCACACCTTTGTGAATTTTAGTTTAATTTACAGGACAGACTAAAAGTCACTGGACCATATTTAACACTAAACGTACTGACAGTTTTTCTTAAAGGCAAACAAACGTTGAGAAGAGGTCAATTGACCCCTCTGTGGTAGCTTTAGTGTTAAATATTATTATTTCTTTGCTACCAACATTTTTTAAATTAAGAACAAAATCGTGTTTTCGATGAATCGTGAGTTTTTAATAGTCATTGTATTTTTAATCAATGTGACGACTTTCGTATCACCCCGTTTAATTACCTGGAGATATTTGTATGAAGGCCTTCATTTCCCTGGGTAATTTTCCCCGGAATTGATAGATTCCACAGTTAATTTCAACTTCTACCAATATTGTGTCCTGTAGCAATAAATTAACATACGTCCATTTATTTGCTTTCAGGTGAGTCCGTAAAATCGTATGATCGAATCGCTTTATCGCAAACACCGGCCAACCTGACCGTAAGTGATTTCATGGAATAACGTTCGTACGATCATTCGTTTATCGTCGTACCAGTTGGTAATTGGAAGCAGAGCCGATTTCTATTTACACGTTTAATGGCAAACTCTGACGGTAATAACTCGCTTTACGATATCTAGCAATAAAGAATCGAAGAGAGGAGAGCAAATAAAGTAATCCTCCGCAAACGAAATACCAATTTTCCGCCACAATCAAGTACACACCAGAGTTTCTCTGTTTCTCCTCAACGACAGAAAAAAATTGCACTTGGAAACAGTGAAAAATGCAAACACAACCCCTCAATACCTTCAAAACTTTCTATCGCCACTAACTGCCAATTCTCTCGCTTACAAATTCCAAAATTCTCAACCCCTATAGCTTTAAACCTCCACAAAAAATAACAATACCCATACAATTCAAATTCTCATGCCATCTACCCCCTAAACATCAAAAATCCCATTAGACAAATCTCAATTCCATCTTCTAATCCTTTAACCACCCTTTCTACTTTAACCACCCCCCCCCCCCCCTAGAGATTCAAAGATCAAAATAAATACTCTCCCAACATTCGAATCGATACGATCTTAATGACCTCTCACCAGAATTTACACCCCCTATGCGCGGTCACACGTAACAACCCATCTAACCCCCCCAACAATCGCACATCGTTTATCCTTCTCGACTAATCGCATTCTAAATCTTCGTATCAAGATTCTTCACGCGACCTTTTCTCGTGTAATCGCAGAAAATCCGCGCATTATTCGGAAGCCGACGTCGCGTAGCTCGTTCCGCTTCCTCTCGGATGCCGAGGGGATATCTCGACGTATATATACCGTCGGCTGGGGATTGGAGACGCGCCAGTTTTTCCATTTCGCGTATATTTTTCACCTGCGCGACCGGCTTTTGTTCCCGGCAGGCAATTACGCTCCCTCTGTGCATCATTCGCGTAGAAAATGCGAGAACCGAGGGGCCAGCGGGGTTTTGTTTCGACTTGCACACATGCAAGCCCCGAAATTCCAGATGTGAAAATGCCAGGGAATTGCGCCCGAGGGGCATGCACCGAGATCCTTTGTGGCCGTACGTGGATACTTTTCTTCACGAAAAAGGACTACGGTTTTTTTCGATACCTACTCTTTCGTTGGTTTACAAACGGTGTCGGTTTTTTCTTCACACTTTTATCTAATAATCGAGAGGTTTTATCTTTCCTTCTTCCTTTTTTTAAACGGTGTTTCACTTCTGTGTTTAAACGAGGTGTAGCTCGAGGGTGGGTTTTTTCTGTCTGCGAACTTTTACGGGCTGTCGCCTTTTATGGCGGGAATGTTATCAAGGTGGTGAATTTTTTACGGTGCAATTTGAGAGAAGTTTGTAACGATAGACGTGACGAGGTCTATCTGAAATTTTCTTTAAATTTTTAACTTTGTAATTCTTTGGATTTTTTGTGTCCCATTTTGGTACATTATGAAGTATTTGAGTATTGTACGATTAGTGTTTTATGAAATTAAAAATTTTTAATTTATAGAAAAGTATTAGGAGATCTTGAGTTTTATTTTTAGAGTTTTGTGAAAGTAGAATTTTTGAAAATTATAGAAAAGCATGAGAGGATCTCTAGATTTATTTTTAATTGACAAGTAGAAGATGTAATTTTGAAGGAAGAGGTGAGAAAAAGTAGAGGAATGAAAGTGGAGTCGTGTAATTCGTATTTGACACGAGAAGCGAAGGTAAATTAGTCATTAGGATGAGATTTTAATGCTTTACGTAAGCGGAATCGCGTACACCGCGAAGGCGTTCCATTTTCCTCGCGAAAGTCCTCGTACGCATACGTAAATCTATTCGCCTCGCGATTGCTCCGCAGATTGCAATCTGCATTTCACTTTCTGCTGCTTGCTGTTGTATACCGTGACCTGAGAATATTATCTTCCAGAGGAAGAACAGCTTAGAACGTATTAGCAGGCGCAAATTAATACGAGGCATCGATAAATTGCGCGCGTTTCATTGCACATTTAATTGCATCTGCTAATATTTCATCACGCTCTTTGTCTTCTACTCCCTCGTGCTTTCCTTTCTCCCCATATTTTTTACTGTTTCACATTGTAGGTAGTTAAATTGACAATGTAAACTACAGTAAAACTAATGAATCATAATGGATACCTTTACGAATTAAAATCAACGCCCACGGGAATATTAATTATGCGAATTGTCTTCTTCGCTTTCTGCTTCAATTAAAAAACCGTCCGAGACAATAGTCCACACTCCTCGACTAGGATTAAGATCTTAATTAGGTGGATGTGTCGTTTGTTTTGCGATATCGTACAAATTTCATCTCGTTAACGTCTAAATTATGTGCCCTCGGATTTCCTCCGGGTTCAATGCTTCTCGTTGCATCTCTTCACTCTTCTTTGAGAATAAGGCTTCCTTGAAGTTCAATTTCATGCTCTTAAAGAGCGATTGGACACGAATTGTGCATACCATTATTCTTGCATTGGACCACTCTGCAAACCCGCAAAGTTTCAACCAAATCCGTTATTCCCTAATTAGAATCCTTCCCTTTTTAGTATCTAAAACGCATGCATTCCCACGCACATCTATTGTTAATCGATAAATGTAATAAAAAAAATGTGCGCATTTATACATTAACACTAGATTCACTGCCGCTAAATCTAGTGTATGTAACCCTCTATGGACTCCTGTGACTTTGAGGTAACGCAAGATGCATCTAAGGTGCTAGTTTTTAACTTTGCCAAACATTATAATTTAGCTTGTAAAAGTCGTGAAATCTTTTGTAACACAACATCTAAAATTCAGATTTTATCCATTATTTAAAATACTACTTTTATTATTTCCTATTTATACTATCGTAAATCTGATTTTCGGAAAAAATTCAGACCTAAGAGGGTTAAATATATTAATATCAAATAAGGACTTTGAAAAAAGATGAATCAAGTGGCAAAATGTACGATCACTTAAGTAATTTGTCTATTATAACTAGACTGCGGATGTTTATGCAAATATCAAGTTTCACAAATGCAGGTAAGACAGGAAAACCTATCTAGGGATTTATTGCACTTAATAAATATTACAACAAATACCATACTTTGGATATTTTAGATATATTTTTATATTATGTTCTTTTTGTATATTTTAGCCGTATTTAACCCTCTATGGGCCTAATTTTCTGTGATATATGAAGATTAACTTGCACGATAGCGCATTAGAAAATAATAAAAGTACTATTATAAATAATAAATTTTATTTGATTTTGAAACGTTAAATTGTAGAGAATTCCATGGTTCTGAGGAGCTAACTTGAAATATTTGA
This sequence comes from Cerceris rybyensis, assembly GCA_910591515.1. NCBI lineage: Eukaryota > Metazoa > Arthropoda > Insecta > Hymenoptera > Crabronidae > Cerceris > Cerceris rybyensis. Next base: position 24,349,645 of record OU342793.1, on the reverse strand, counting down.
GAAATCTAAAAAATCGATTTTGAAAAGTTAAAACTTAGATTTGTTTTGTGTTACTTGAAAGTTACAAGGGCCCATAGAGGGTTAATTTGTCATAAATGCATATAAATCGGCAGTCGAATTATAACATACGTTTGATATATCTACTGTAACGTTTCTCTATAAATTCGAGAAATATTTTGAAAAAAATAAGAACCCCCCGATTTGACAGCCACCATAAATCCAGTGTTAATGATGCAAAAGAGTTAACCGATTGCAGATTGCAAAGACACTTAGGAATTCATCGGTTAAAAAACATTCCCAAAATCCCCTACGACTCGCAATGCCTACCGATTAGGTTCGATTCGTGGTCGATTTTCTCAAGGCGACGTCCTCGATAAATGGAGGGCATCTCGCAATCGGATAGTCGTGGAGCTCATGAACCAATAATCCCGCGAAAATCCTCGGTTGCTTTCGATGCTCCACTTCCACGGGGCTCGAGGCTCGAAAGTAAAACGAGTTTGGTCGCCGAGGAGACAGAGAATCGAGGGAAGAACGAAGGCATCTTCAGGAAGAAAGCAGCTGGAAAATAAGTGGAAAGGGGACTTAATGGAAAAGGAACGCATTAAGAGGCTCCTCGCGGAGAGTATACGCGCCAGGAAACGTTACTTATTCCGAACGGACGATTTCACCGAGGCTGATATGGTTAATTGTGGGATTATTCGCATTGGGACGGATAAATGGGCTGTTTGTGGTGAAACGCGGAAAGGGTATGGTCGTTGAAAGTAATAGAGGTGATGGAACTACGTGAAGGAATTTTTGTTAAGATGATCTGAATAGATATTTACCTTTGAGGATGTTTTAGAGACTCTAGAAAACAGAAATATCTGACTGAAAAGATTGAGATTTTTTAGTCGACTTTATAAATATTGAACGATGAGTAAATCTTTTGGAAATTATTTACAATCGGATAATTCGTAGAAATTGTCTTTGAGAAAAGTAATCGTTATTGTTCGATCGGAATTCCTTTTTATATGAAAAAGTGTGTAATTTAATTGTGTTTTCTTACGGGGATGGATGGATGAATTAGAGGAAACTTACGAGGATGAATTAATTGGAGAAAAATTCCGATCAAAAGTATTCCTTTATATCGTATGGAGTTAAACGTACGCGTATTTGGTACAAAGCCTGATGTATAATACATTTGGTTTCCACCGCGAGTGTGGAAGTTTCGCGGACGTTAATTAATTTAAAATGGAAACGGTCGTCGGTGATATTGCTGTGCTCTGAACCTAAGTAAATATTAATTCTTTGCTCTAGGTGAAATAGAAACTAATTAAATTTGGCTGGAAGTGGTTGGAAGTAAAGACGAATGTGTGCTTTGTAAATAAACATTTTTAATAGAGAAATATCAAATGTCGCTTCATCTGATTACCAGCAGATTTAATGAAAAATCCATAAACTGGAAATTCTTTGCATACATAAACAAACGTTATATATTAACGAAGACTCCAATATTTTTTTATACATCTCTTAAATTTTTCAAAACGGTCGTATAAGTTTTATTGATATTTTGAATATTTAATTGTCATATTAATAATAAAACATTCTCGTCTACTATTTTCGATACTTCTCATCCTGAATCACGTTAACGAGCCGACCACACATGTTTGCCATTATTTCCAACCATGAAATTTCAGCCATCCTCCAAGAGCGGATGTAATTAACAAAATTACGCACCGGCGAATCTTCCGGGCAGGCTGGAAGATTGAAAGAAATTTCGCCAGGCTGACGTTTAACGAGCGCAATGATATCACCCGAGAAACCGCGGAAACTGTAACGCATCTTGCAGATATTACAATCTCTCGTTGTTCGGCCATTCAGATTATAATTGCGATTAAGATTCACGATTATATCCCGCAGAAATGAATTCAGCCTTGCAACTAGAGCCAAAAAATCCAATAACGAACTTAAAAACTTAACAAAATTCGGGAACGATCCATTCACTATCTATCATTAAATCCTTGGAGTTTCCTACGTTAATTAATTCTAAATAAAGCAGAATATCTATTTCTATATAATACTATCTAACACCAACATTTTTAGATAAATAATAGAATCTCCAATGCTACTGGACATTAACCCTCTATAGTCCGAATTTTCTGTGCTCTCTGATCAGTTTCACAATAGAGTAATTAGAAAATAATAAAAGTACAATTTTAAATGACAGATTAAACCTGATTTTTAAACATTGGAATTGTAAAGAATTTCATGGTACTGACCAGATAATTTATAATATTTGGCAAAGTTACAAATTTGACTTTGAAGAGTAGAAGCTTAGACTTGTCATGTGTTACTTCAAAGTTACATGAGCCTATGGAGGGTTAAGTCCTAATTTAGATTTTTTTTTAAATTTCCAGTCAATCATTCGATCTTCAACCATCGATACTTACAGAGATTTACATTTAACCTAATTAGTAATCGAATTCTCTAACTCCACGTGTACATAGCTCTTCAGTTGGATATTTCCAACACGTTGTTATCACTGTGTTTCATTACGCTTTGCTGATAACGACGATGGAGTTTCGTACTCCCAAGTACCAAACCAGAGTTGAGCTTCCCTCGTCGTCACCTCGGAAATTTCTACCAGCCGATATGTATATCGCAAACTCGTTGCTTCTAGGCTAGCCTAAAAGTACAGGTCCTCTGCGATATGACCAGAGTTCCGATTCCATCGCTGTTGACTCTCGGAAATTTCAGCCACGTGATATGCATCTCAAAGTTCTCCCTTGATTATGAAACCAACTAAAACTAGGAGTCAACGGTATAATCATAATTAGGTGAAAAATGTGAGCGTTTTGGGTCAAAGTTGAAAATATGAAATCGTGAGATTCCAGATCTCTCATTTACCTCCTTCGTTACGTGATTCCACGAGCTTATGTGACTCTTCGGCACAGGAGTGGATTTTTAGTAGGCTTTTAGATCTTTATGAGATCCTTCTTTTAGTAAATTGCCATGTTGCTGTAAATTTATTATGGTGAATAAAACCAAAGAGCCGTAAACAGTCAAATAGTCAAGCATGTTGTGAATATTAATTTGAATAATGAATCGAGCTTACTTGAGGCGACATTTTATTATATTAACACATTTTATGCGGGCCACGTAAAAATACGTTTTTTGGACTGTGCATAGACAGTTTAAAAAAGGCGATCCGTGGCAGTAATTACTTAGACTTGAAAAGTTAAGTACATTTTCGAATTTAGAGAGAAAGCAGTTTCCAGCTTATATTATTTTTTTGTAAAAATCAAATTCGTACAAATTTTTCGACAAGTTTTCCTCTTGAGTCTTAATGAAGCGTTACAAAACACCCGCATAATTAATTAATATAAAAATATTATATTCATTTCACTTTTGTATTAATAATTTTATACTTTATCACTAGAACTACCGACGTTAACTATGTCATACTTCAAAAAGTTATATAAATACTTTGGAAAATAAGAAATTCGAAAGTGGACAGGATGATTAATTCAGTAACTTATATTTTACAAGATGGACCTACTCTAAATATAAGTCTGTCCTATAAATTTAAAAAATTTTTAGGAAAAATGAGGAACAAGTTATTTTAATCACTTTGGTAGATCTAGTGTTAATAATATATTAATTTAAAATATTATTAACTATTTTAGTCAGGCTGAAGAATCAGAGATTAGATAAAAGAGTCACAGATAAATCCCTGATTCAGTAAATACCTCGTTACGTAGAAAAATGAATGTGAAAAGGGTATTCTTCTACTTTGACAAATCAAATTTTGTATTCCTTTCGAACATTTTCCGCGAGATTTCTTTCCAGCACTGCATAATATGTTTCTCTCTCTCCATCTGCGTTAACCATCCATTTGTTTGCTCGTCTATCTATCTGTTTGTTCGTCTGTCTCCCGGTATCCCTTCCTCATACACAGAATCATCGATGTGTAGTGATTACAGGAGAATAAATTCGCAAAATATACGAACGATGGACACGGGGTTTTAAACGTGTGCGTCTCTTTTCAAATAAATGCCTCAGTTCTCCCCATTGTCCCGCACGCCCGAGTTTCGCAGCTATTGTCATTCACGTCCGAATTAATTTATACGATCCCGTTTCGCGTAAAGCACCTGTTAAAACAATCCCACGGAGTGCCGTTTATTCTCGAACGACTAAATCGTATTACTACTAATGGTTTACGCTTCGAGCAAAAGTCCCGTGGACCTGATATTTCATTGGCAAAATTAGCGAACGAATGGCATAGCATCGATAATTGACAGAAACACGATGAGAGTTTGAATGACTCTTTTCGGACGATGATCGATCCCAATTCGCGATTTACTTGGAAAAAGACCGAGAATCGATATTCGTTTTATCCTAGAAACAATCTCGGAAAAAATGGACAATTGGAAAAAAATAAACGAGCTATGGTTTCAAAATAATTACCGAAAGTGCAATGTAAATGTATTCGCAGCTCCTTTATCAGGGAATAATTATAATTTTGTCCATTTATCGTTAACGAATTATCTCGAGTTTCTTTTAATTATTATGTCTGATATATGATTGATCTAATCAAGGAGAATAGTTTCACGTGAATCGGCCAGTGAATTATCGTAAAAGAATTATTTCAAGTTTGTTTTAATTATTTCTATGTCCGATAGATCATTGATATAATCAAGTAGAACAGTTTCACGTGAATTGACGAGTGAATTATCGTAAAAGAATTAATTCAAGTTTGTTTTAATTATTTCTATGTCCGATAGATCATTGATATAATCAAGGAGAAGAGTTTCACGTGAATCGGCGAGTGAATTATCGTAAAAGAATTATTTCATGTTTGTTTTAATTATTCCCATGTCCGATAGATCATTGATATGATCAAGGAGAAGAGTTTCACGTGAATCGGCGAGTGAATTATCGTTAAGGAACTATTCCAAGTTTGTTTTAATTATTTCTATGTTCGATAGATCATTGATACAATCAAGGAGAAGAGTTTCACGTGAATCGGCGAGTGAACTATCGCAAAGGAATTATTTCATGTTTGTTTTAATTATTCCTACGTCCGATACATCATTGATATAATTAAGAAGAAGCGTTTCACGTGAATCAACGAAGATAAGAGCAATCGGTGAAATTTCTTTCGTAGCTGAGATCTCTGGAGAACTCTGTATTTACTCACAAGAAGTGGAACTTTACCACGTTAATTTTATCTCGGACGTTCTCCGATGTCGTGTGTCAATCTAACTGCAATGGTAGTTAATCCAAACGACAGAGATTAATTTAATTCAGTTGATTCAATTGATTCGGTTGGGCCGAGTTGATTCAGCTGGCTCAACACTTCAAAGTGCATTAGCAGAATCGTGGAAGTAAATCGACGTATTTCCCGCTAATCAAAGACCGCGACGGATAATTGCCCATTAATTGTCGCCGATTTCATGGCTTTTCGTTAAGCCATTCGCACCTTCGACAATCACATTGACATAAGATCTAGAAATCTTGATAAAAGAAAACAGCAACAGCAAAATTTTGTGTACACATCGAATTCGAGAATGTTCGATAAGCTGCGATGTGTACCGTAGAGAAATTTGCACGAAATTTGCATTTTGAGAGGCAGGGAATTTAGCCATAACGCGTTTGAAATTCGACTAAACGCCTGTAAGTTGGAGCAGTTATTAAACCCTCGTTTCCGGCGATAACCCGTTTAAATAAATGCAGCTTACAAAGCAAACTGCGAACTTTAAACAAGTAAAGTTTCGCTTGATTAGGGTCTCTGTGTAGTTTCATCGACACGTGAGCAATGTCGATCGATTTTATAATGATATAATAGAATTAATATAATCCACGTGACAACTATTCCACTCATGACCTATTGAACTTTTTCCCCTTTATTAATCTCTCTACGCTATCATTTTATTATCCACAATTATAAAAACAGCAAAAAATTTCTTGTACAACTTTTACTCCTTTCTATACATTTACAACTAGCCAAATTAATTTTGATCGTTTTTAATTCCACAGAGAGTACAAACTTTCACGTGATCTTTACACTTTCAACGAGCGAAGCAATGTTGAATTAAAGGTACCATTGAATTTCATGAAATTTCGTGAAAGCGAGATATAATTCCGGGTGATTTTATCATTTTTAATTCCAGAATCACAGTGAAGTTTCGTGCAACACTTCTTCTACTACGTTCAGCCACGAAATTATCAGCTCGCGATCAATTAACTGTGGGGAAATTTCGGTGTAACGGGCAGTCATGTAAATCAAGTCAGTCTCAATTATCCGTGGGTAAAATCGCTGATTAAACGCTCGCATCGTTCGCTCTTTCCTTGGTTATTAACCCGTTTTGTAGCCCAGACAACGAGAATTCTCCTCGTTCAACGTGAATTCCTAATTTTTCGATGTTATCTAATTACTAGTAATTGTAATTGCTCGCACAAAATTCTCCATCGATCCAACAAAATCCAGCTAATATCCTTGGCCAATTTCCTCTTCGTTAAATTTTCCCATTAAAATTCTTTCTCCCCAGCAAAACTTCAGAAATTATTCATCCTAAACGTCAGTTATAAAAACATCATTTTTATCCTATAATTCTTCCATGAGAAACAATCACGAGGACTTTTTAAGGAGTTTCAGGTAATACATTTTAATTGCACGGGGGTAGTTGGTAAATATTTGCGGAATTTCAAACGTGTCCGCAACGGGCGAGAAAGGAGACTCGCTTTGCACTGCAAGTAATTATACGACTCTCCAAATTGGCCTGGTTTGCAAATTTGTATTTTCGCATGTAACTTCACCGCACGTTTCCTCCGCTGAATTTAATAGCTGCGGTGGTCTAATTTTTATCGCCGGATGGTAGCGTCGAGCAAACAGAACTCGTTCCTTCCCTTCTTTCTTTTCTTCCAGTCTTTCTTGCTCTTCTTCTTCTTCTCTCCCTTTGTTCACAAATGCCAGACGCACGTACAGATGTAACCAATTATCTTTACAAGCGTAATTATCGTACGTCGTCTCCCGGGTGGTACTGCCACGTCGTAACGACGTGTTACGAATGAATTGCGATAATTAGAGAAAGTATAGTCGCGAGTTTACCCGTGCGAATGTGCGGTTTATAACGGCACTTGGAATTCGCAAAAGCTTCGCCAGGGACACGCTTATGGGAGAAGGTGGAGGATGGAAGGGAGGAATCGTCTCTGGGCTTTTTGCATAATGCACTTCACCGTGGAGAATTAATTGCACGGGCCGACTGTAATTCGTGGATTAGAATTTTGAATTTTAATGCAATATTATACGAATCTAACAGCTTTTATTGTAAACTTGCCGTTCGCCATTTTAGACTACACCGTTACACAGTTGAGTGTAAATTAGAGAAAATGAAGAAAGTAAATGGACGAATTAGTATAAATTGGGAGAGTAAATAGAGGAAATTAGTGAAGTTATGAGCAGCAGGAATATTTTACTCGTTTGGATTTAAAATGCAACAGGGTATTTTGCCCATCAAAAATATTTTCTTAGATCGTTCAGAGGAATGTTCTGTTTGTAAATCATGTTCGACGTGAGCTGAATTATTTTTACGAAATGTGTGGTTTGAAATTACAATGCCAATGCCAGTCAAGTTTGTCTCGAGATTAGAATTTAAATAGCCTAATTTGGGTGTATTATTTTCACGATACTTTCTAATTCCCATTACGAGCGCGTATCTGGAGGCGATGGAACCTTGGTTGCCTTTAAAAGAAGCAGACGGGGGAGAAAATAAAAGTACCGGGACGTCGTTTCTTTATCGTACATCCCTCCGTGGCCGGTAATTAGAGCTTAACCTTTCGCTCAACTTAATCGTACCTCCGTGTGAAATCTGTTATTTCGTAATGGCCGTGCATAAACGCGCCGTAAAACGAAAGTAATTGCCACAATTTTCCGGATCCTTCAGACGCGAAGGCTCTATACTCCTTTTCTCTTTTCACATTTTGTTTATCTTCCAAGTCACTTTACTTTTTTACGAATCGATTGCTGCTCCAAAAATTACTCTAATTCGAACTTTCCTTATCGCTATTTTAAGCCAAACCACTTTATTATTATTTATCTCCCAAGTCACTTGACTTTTTTACAAATCTATTGCTACGCAAAAAAATTAATTCAAAGTTTCCTTAGCACTCTTTTAAGTCAAAAAACTTTTTTTCAAATCAACGCGATAAAGTTACATTTAAAAGCCAAAGATATGTTGTTTAAAAGCAATTTTTTGAAGGATTTTAAATTCACTTGGTGAAAATTATCTTTTGTTCGATGAGGCACCATGTCTGTTTGCAATATCTGTCCATATACCGATTCAAATTTACCATACACGTGATCCACGACGTCCATTGTTGGTGACTTTAGAAGATGCAATATAACGGAGAACGACGACAGGTTGCATTTACGTAAGAGACGTTCCTTATGCACATACATCCCATATCTTATTTACCTCATACTTTTGCGCCCTTTATGTCTATCGCTTAGATTGAAAATTTACAGAAAATATAATAAATCGTCTTCCCCTTTTATCTGAAACAACTCGAACTCAAATTATCTTTCTTAACACTAGAACTACCGGCCTCAAATCTATCATATTTTAATAAATGAAATAAGTACTTTGAAAAAGGGGGAATAAAGCGGCGGAAAATTTGATCGATTGGCTGATTTATGTTTATTGATATAGATGTAGAATATTTATTCTATTACTCTTATGTAAACTTGGAGAATATTTTGAAAAAATTGTGTACCAGTCATTTTGACAGGTTTGGTATTTCTAGGTTAATTCTATCACACCTTTATATTTACAATGATCAACATTTACCTCGCAAACTTAAGAAAAGAAATACAATTGCAAACGAAACAATTTTGATTCCTGTTTCAATCCAACAGGTCTAAACGAAAACGCGATATATCGGGAATCGAGTCGCGAATCTTCAGTGAGAATCTCGAGGACCTGATGCATGCGTGTGATATTTAAATAAAACTGAGGTGCGTTCGATGCAGCAACCGCACTGCAGCGATTCAGTCGGGCTTCACGTTTAAAGAGCCCCTGAAAAAGCGCATGCACGTGCACCTATTGCTCGTAATTGCGTGTGGTTCCAAGTAATCGGGGCTTCGTTGGCGAAAGTCTGCATTTTGTGATGAAAGGGCGAAGGTGGTTAAAGGTTACAGTTTGACGCACCTCTCGACCTTCCGATTATACGGCTTTGCAGATGGCAATCGTCGCATTTTACTATTCGTTTGACGCAGAGACTCGAGGGAGCTTGTGCCGCCACCCTTCATTTTATGGCTACCCTTTTATTCCGTAATTTCAAGCGACTTTTAGCTCAAATGACGCTGCTGTTTCGTAATAAGCGTATTGCGGATGTTTGTGGAAATGCATGTTAAAAATGCTCATGGGTTGTATAAAGGGCTGAAATGGCTTTCTTCTACATGACGCGATTAATTTAACACGTTGAGTGCCACGCGACTTCTATGACATTTTTTTACTACTAAAAAAAAATAGTATAAACTTCCTTTCCTCCTCTCAAATTTTGACACCACAAGATAATATTTCCTTCGTTCACATGGCAATGAATGTGTCAAAAGGTTATTTTAAGTGGAATCAACTTTCTTAAGTTGTTTCGTAATTACTTAGAATATAATATAACAAATAATAATTTTTAAAAAATTACAGACTTAACGGAGAAGTCTGAGAATTCTTCCTCATTGATATCAAATCTAATCTTTTATCTTATTAGCCACAATAGCCCTCATACTTTCTAACTTTGCTCACACTTTACGTCTAAGTTTTATGTCTGATTCCATCAACGTAAGTTTTATCAGAGAAATCCAAAATAGAGAATAATTCGCAGATACGTCCTGATCGATTTTACTTCAGTATTACAGTAAATGGTACGATAATGTGATAAGTTGCCACGTTAGTAGCGTTATCGATGCAATTTGTCTTCATTTTCTCAGGGCAGTTTATTATCCGGATGCTTCATGGGGTGCATTCATAGACGTCAACATGCTCGGAAGTTTCCCTGCTGAAATTTTATAAAATTTCGTACGCAACCATAGAGTGGAATTGAAACGGTCGAATTCTCGTGGATGGAAAAATTAATTAACTACCGAATTAATTTCGACGTCGTGCAAAGAGTCACGGCAATCGAACGTAAATTAATTAGATGCTGTCAATGAGCGGAGTGCTTGATAATTTTCGCTACACGATTTAAAGTCTTTGATTATTATTGCCAATTCGTTGCGCGGGAAATTCGTCAGTCCCCTCTTTTTTCCCATCTCTCCGTCTCTTTCGAAAGCAATCTATTTTAATTAAATTCATCAAATGCATTTATTCGTAAATGGGCCATCACTTTATCGACGGTATAACATCGAGAGTCTCTTTCGACGTTATTTTTTCCGCCATGGTTAAACGAACGTGATCGACCGATAAAAGATATCACGCGGGTAAACAAATTCAATTCCACCCTTGTATCTCTTCAGTTATAACATCCTTTGAGTCAAAATCACCGGATTTCTAACATCACAGGAGTCAGATAAAGCTCGCCTAACTCAATTATCAAGTTTATCAATTTGCAAATTGAAACATGTTCGATATAAAATTTATTTGAAATCCTAGCGCACGAAAATTCCATCATGAGACTCAAAAATAGCAAGAACTACTTTTTTACTTTTTTTTTACATTCAATCTGATGTCAAAAATCTTTTTGCAGAAAAAAATCCTCGTATCGTTATTTATGCCAAAAAAATACATCATGTCGTAATTCAGTTAATACCAAAATGTTTCATACCGTAATTCGATTAATGAAAAATGCCCCATATTTTAAATTAATGAAAAATAAATGAAATACCATGCTTCGTAGGATACAAAATAGAAAGGCAGCAGAATTAAAAGATCAGGGGGACCCCTAAAATCGGTGGTAAACAGGGCGTTTGCGCGTATCGAGGAGACCGCACCCCCAAGTTGCTTATTTATGTGCATTACTCATGCGGCCTCGTGCATATCAGCAACTCCGAGGGCGTGAGCGGTGCACTTTAAGCGCAGGATATTTTCTCGGTTTTTGATTAATGGTCCCGCGAGCGGACCATTAGCAACCCTGAAACGCGGTAAAAACCTTCCGTAAATGCGACATCCCTGATGCTGCTGTTGGCGGTGCACACACCGTGCACCATGCAACCGGCGGCGATAATAATTATGCGGCCGGCGTGCCGAATTTCGCGACACTTTGGGGAAATTGCAAGAAACCTTCCGCCTGATTATTCGAAATTCGGTTTTGCACAGTGATCTCCCCTTGCTCGTTGCAACTACGAATTTCAGGAAATTTCGCGACATTTGAGAACTTTTTGCGGAGACTTCGGTCCGATTTGTGCACAATTTGAAAGTTTGCTTACTTACCTAATTTTTTAATTAATTGTGACTCCATTTAGCTTGTTACAGTTACGGATTTGCGGAAATTTTGCGTTTCTTGAGACACTTATGCAAAGACTTTGGACTGATTTGTTGAAAATTTGAAAGTCTGCTTACTTACCTAATTTTTTAATTAATTGTGACTCCGTCTAGCTTGTTGCAGTTACGGATTTGCGGAAATTTTGCGTTTTTTGAGACACTTATGCAAAGGCTTTGGACTGATTTATTGAAAATTTGAAAGTCTGCGTATTTACCTAATTTTCTAATTAATCGTGACTTCCTCCAGCTTGATAAAGTTAGAGATTTGCAGAAATTTTGCGTTTCTTGAGACTTTTTTGCAAACACTTTAGACTGATTTGTTGAAAATTTGAAAGTCTACGTACTTACCTAATTTTTTAATTAATCGTGACTTCGTCTAGCTCGTTACATTTGGGGATTTGCCGAAATTTAGCGTTTCTTGGTACTTTTGTGCGAAGGCTTGAAACTGACTTATATTCAATTTGAAAACCTACCTGTTAATCGTACTTCCGCATGAATTTTGAGCTCACGTTCCATGTATTTCGTCTGCCCCCGTTTCACCGGAGGAATAATACTTGTTAAATACCTGGAGAAAGTTTTCGAGTATGCGGATCGTAAATTGTATCAACGAAATCGCTCGAAGCCCTGGTCTCGCAGTAGTTAGTGAGTTTTGCAATAAACCTCGGTGTCACTTTCTCCGTGGTACATTTAATAAACGTCGACTGTTCCTCGTCTTCGGTGCTCGTTTTAACCGCAATCCTGAATGGATGATCAGATACGAATGATGCAATACCTCTCAAACCGCAAGCCGACCGATGGCTGCCTTTCCTCGGAGGAAGTGAAACGCTTCAGTTAAAATCACCCTGTTCGATAGAATTCATTGTACGGTCGCTACATTTCGCATGCAAATTATCGATTCCACCTGCGACACTTGTTCGCCAATGTTTATGATCTTCCAGGCTAACTTATTTGCATTTATCGTGACATAGATTATTAATAAATGGACGACGGAGCTGCAAACTTTTCGTGACTCTATCGAGGCACGAAGTTTCCGGTGTACTTTAATGGCGAACATGATCTTTATGGCGGATTATATCTTGACTTGGTCTCGTAAACGTGCGTTATAGTTAGGAATAATTATTGATATATTAAAATGAGAATATTAGATTGAATAATGTAAGAGCGACCGCGATTTCTAGAGAAAGCTAATTGCACGATGAGTGAGTACTTGATGATATAAATACTTTGGATGAGATTGAAAGTGTTTAGGAATTAGGTAATAAAATTGAACGGTGAGTGGAGATGTAGAAATTATGGTGTTTCAGCATCAACCGCATTCCAATGTACGAGTGACATCTAAGAAATATTTCTTCGTTGCAATCCTTGCAGGAGTGGTACACCCACATCTGTGGGCATTTATCACCATTGAGCTGATCGAGCTACACTTTTATTTATGGGATTGCATTGGGCAAGGAGTAAATAGTCACCGCTGAATAATTTTTTCTACATTTTTTTCTAAACAATCGTAAGTCGATCCTCTGCAAAATCAGGTTAACCAAAAAAACAACAAAAAAGGGACAGAAAAATTTGTTATCTGCCCATATACCGATTCAAATTTACCGTCCACTTAAAAGTGGGCTCAAAATTAAATCCCTGTCACCAGTAATTAATTTTTTCTAAATAATCGTAAGTAGTCCGTTTGCAAAATCAGGTTAATCGAAAAGAGCAAAAAAGGGAAAGAAAAATTGGTGTCAACGAGTTTAAAAATTAAATCGTTTATTATTTTAGCAAAATTCACCCCCTACAACCACCGCTCAATTTTTTCTTCCACTCCAAGTAGATAATGAGTGTCGATACCCAGATATTTCAACGACCCAGAACCTCAGAGCATTCCAACACCCGCGCAACGCCAAAGAACCGTTTCTCCGTTGCAATCGACGGATGCAGGAGTGGTATCCACCTCTCTGCACCAAGTATATTTGCAAATGCAGTGTTGCAGCTCAAGGACGACGAGTTCCGGACAAGGCCGTGAACGTAATCCCGACAACTATTAAAGTCCGACAACGAAACCGTTACGTCTTCTCCCGTTATTGTTCGCGAAATTCTTCTCCTTCGTCGAAAGTAACCGTTCCTCTCTAATTGCGCAATCGTGGCGAAAGAATCGTCGCGAAATCCCCCATCCAGCGTCGAAATTTCGCGAGAACTTTTGTGCAGTTTCACGTAACTGCTCTCGTAGGAAGAACATTGAAACGCGGCTGGAAGTTATTGTATCGAATTAAGGACACGGGCCACTTTACTTTCACGGAGATAATTTATGACGGCGATCGAAGAGACGAGGAACTCTCGTGGGGCTTCATTGGCATTGATTTTTCCCATGGAAAATGCAGACGGTGCTGTTTTCAGTTGTCGAACCATCGAATCGCGTGCATGCAATTTTCGCGATTCGAAGGTTGAAATATGTAGTTACTAATTTTTCCAGTTCGCCTGGAAGAAAATGTTGAGGAAAGAATATAGGGGTGGTTATTGCGAAAATGTGCTGTTCAGAATATTGTGGAGCGTTTAGCTCTAAGTTAAAAATTTAAGACAACTGTAGAAATTAAAACTTAAGACTGAAACTACCGAGTCAGTTAAAATGGTTCCTCATTTTTTATTCAAATTTTCCAAGTGAACAGCGAACCCACAGATTAGATATTTTACGTCCCTCTTATAAATGAGAAATTACTGAATTAGTCTTCTTTGTCACCTTGCGATTTTTCTTATATTAAAGTACTAATTTTTTATTTAAATTTATCGTCGCCACTTCCAGCATTAAAGACGATGGACAAAGTAACATGCGGCGCTGAAAAGAAGTCTCGTAGAGCACGATATATTTAATTTAGTTCCTTCGTTACACGCTCCAATCAGCAATTATTTAGCAAATGGCACGGTACATAAAAAAAATTCAAATAAAAAAGTTATCTTTCTTCCACTTCAACCAATCAGTCATGCACCCCTCGGATCCTCCTCCCAAGCAACTTCTTTCCAACTCCACATCACAGATCTATCTTAACAAAAAACACCATCACATTATCAAGCACCAAATTATCCACAATCCCACATCGGCTATGTTCTATTCACATATTTAAGCAAAGTATTCGTCCAGAATGAATTAATTCAGAAGAGGAGAATAGACGGGAATTTTCGGCAAGTTGCAAATTAAACCATTCCGAGAGAACGGAGTCGAAGCGAATTCAAGGTAATTGGAATACTTTGAGCAAATCCCAGCGATTCTGCGTTTCATGTTTGCGATCAAAGTCATGCTGGAAGGAGTTTATAATAATCGAAATCCTATCGATAGAAAAATGGAACGGCCACAGTGATTGTGCGAGGCGAGTGTCAAAGTTCACGCTATTCTCATTGACTTCGTCTATCGATACTTTAAAGGTGAATCAGTAGTGGTAACTGGAACGCGGTCGACTGACATTATTCAATTATCATAGGGTTCGATCGTCTGTCACGTAGGCTGCCTATTACCACTGCAATTCTGCACAAAAGATCGTCGATAGTGTGCGCCTCTTATTCAACGTCCCGATAAAAGGATCGCCGAGGCGAATTGGAAGAAAAGGGAGGAGTCTTTGTACTCGGGCAGAAATCTTCTCCCTTATACGAGAATCCCGCAATTGGATCGATCGCGGTATATCGTCGGATTCGCGTTATTTCTCATTCAATTGCACCCGCGAAATCGTTGGATTATGTTAAACGCGAGAGACGGAAAGAAGGAAATATTTTATGCGGCTACGAGGGAGAAGATGTTTCGATGATTTCGCGAGCCCACGATTTAAAAGGAACAATGCGACGTTTGTTTGAAGAGGAGTGTTTGTCCGATCAAAGTAGGGATTTTCTACTTTTCTGTCGGGCAAATGGCTTATTTACGTTTGTTTGCTGTTTTATAATGGCGATTGGAGGCAACTGTCGATGGAGGAGATACTATGGAAATGTTTTGAGCTTTTTGCCAAAAAGAAAGAAATACTTTTCATCGAGGCTGATGTAAAATTAAAAGTACTTGACAAGATGGCACTCGATTGAAAAATAATCCCAGAATAGTGTCGAAAAGGTGGAATAAATTGAAATCGAAAATAATTTTATACAGCTTCTTAATAAAACAAAAATGATATTGCAGCGAGTGTCTCGTAAAGTGCGCTTTAATTGAGATTAATCAAGCGAATTTTCAATTAACGCTCTAGGAGGCTTTGCTCTCTATCTCTCTCTTCCTGTGCCTATTTGCCTGTCTTTCTCCCCCACCCTCTCTCATTCTCTCCGTGTATATCACACTAGCTCCGTCGTTTAATTAAATTTCAATCATGCGTGCGGCACACGCACGAGGCGGAGTAATGCATGCCAGAGCATTCGTCGTTAATCTCGTAAAATATCACGATTTCCTCGCGGATTCCCCCGACCTCCGTCCTTCCCGAATACAAGTCATCAAACGCTTTCCACTTTCCGATTGAATCGCGACGAATATAATACCCTCTAGCTCTCGCATAATCGAATATTTCTACCTTTCGCGTAAAAGCCCTCATAAAATTCCATCATATCGCGTTTTCTCCGATTCTCTTGTTCCAAACCGTTCTATCCGCATTGCGAACATCAGCCAATTAATTCTCATCTGTTTCAATACAGCTCACTTTTGAAATCGTACTTGACGTAACCGTTGGCAAAAAACACAGTGAAAGTTCATTGAAAAATATGAAATTAATTTCCCAATAGTATCCTCGGCAATTGGCAGTACCAGGTAAAAGGATGAAGTAAGGAACTTTATCAATTTCGAGACCTCTCTTGAGAAATTGGACGTAAATGGAGATTCTACCAGGAACATTATTGCGACTTCGGACGAAGAATTACGGTTACCAATGTTTTATCTTGTTCCCGTGAAACTTTCCCTGTGTAAAAGGTGCGCGGTGCCTATCATCATTTAATACCGATCCAATTGCATAAGGTAGATATATCGGTAGCGATTAATATCGATTTGCTCGTATTATTAATGTAACGTGGAGGATCTTCTTTATTTTTCGCAGCTTCTCCCTCGTGTACTTTCCCAGCCTGTCTTCTTCCTCGTTCGATATCGCGACTCGTTACTTTCTCTTCCTCCTTTTCTTCTTGGCTGCTCGACTGTCCGCGAGAAAGCAAGTAAACCTGGATAAGTAGCTTCATCGATTGTTTCTCACACAATGGAAGAAGGCCGGAATCAGTCGTATCTGAATATACCACCGTGAGATTAAATGTGTTTTTTTGTTTTATCTCAACGCGGAAAACTACTTTGCGATTCCTTGTACTTTTACGATTCTATTCCTCTCTGCTTGGTTTCCTGTCGTGTTTAATCCTTTGTCTGTTTTGCATATCACGTGTGTACGTAACTCATGATTTGCATAGTTGTGGATTACGTATTTATTATATTTGTGATAGAAAATAATATTGTTTAATGGCTCAAGTTTGAGGAGATTGTTAAAGTGGATATGTTTGCTCGGATAGGGTTGCAGTATTATCCATGATATCGTGTATTGTTGGATTAACGTTAAATTATTTGTTAATTAGGCAAGTGACATTTGCAGAGTTTTCAATTAGGCAAATGAAAAAATTCTGAGTAGACGTTCGAGATACTGGTGCTAGAATACTCTTCAATTTGTTGAATTTAAATTTTGTTGATTTGAACGAAATCTCTCTCGTGGTTTTTGGGAAAATTTGTTTAAAACAGTAGATGAAAAATTTTTATTAAATAGAGGTTCTTCTGGAAATTGCAGCGAATTAAGTTAAACGGAGTAACTTGATCCTGGAGAATAATTAATAGAGAGTGAAGAGTTTACATTTATCGACGATGATTTAACGACTATCGTATGGTCATGGGTTATTATTATCCCCTTAAACGATTCGCGATATTCCTCTTACGAAATACCAAGAGCATCATCGAGCCAGAGTTACTTTTACATTGCACGCTCAATGCAATTGCAAAATTCGCAATTTCGTTGCATCACGTGTACCTAACTTTTTAATGAGCGTCGATTAAATCGCCCTCGATCATCGTAATTTCACTTCCGCCAGAGTCTAAGAAAACAGAAAATTCCTTTTTCCTGGATCTTCTCCAACTCGCTTTATCCAACGGAGTTTTCCTTTCCGTACACGTTTCCCGCGTTATTTCCTCTCTTCGCGATATTGTTTTAGCCCTGAGTGGCATCCTTTTCGAGCAAAAATAGCAAATAACTAAATTAGCCTTTGCTTTGCGCCTTTACGAGAGCGTCCAATCAAGGATAATTAGCCGGCTCGGGTCTCCTAATTACCGGCAGCGTAACACGGTGGTGGTTGACACAACCAAGGAGAACGTACCTTCGCGAATTTTCACCTGGACGTTCTCCAAGCGGTACCACGACGCTAGTTCCTCGTTGAAACGTTTCGTAATATATTTTATTGTTTTTATAAAGTTGGTCCACATGTTTTTAATGATTCGAGAATAATTTCTAACCTGATTTTACATTTGTACGATGGGCAGTTGCAGTTGCATTTGAAAAATGAATTTCGCAACATCCTCGCGTGCCGAGGCGTCTGGATGGGTCGTGGAATTGTGAAAGTACCTCGATATTCTCTTAATCGACGCACGAGATTTACTTTCCAGCTTCATCCCGTGGGAAATAATTGCGGAAACGAGCCGCGAAAAATTGCAGATAGTGTAAGAATAAAATAAAAGTGTTTTAACCAACTTTCGCAGGTCTAAATCAGCGTATAATGTTCTGCTTGACTTGCAACTCATCGAACTCATCTTTCACGAGATAGAGGTGAAGAAAAACGAGATAACGTTCACTTTCTCTATAGAGATTCCACGGGGAAACATTAACGGGGTAATTAGGGGACTATGGTGGCTAACGAGGTAAAGGCTTAGGCGTGTAATCAGTGGAGTCGAATTCAAATCCCTCGAGACCTCTACAGATCTTTCTCTAATTTGTTATTAAATGTATCAGGTGACACGGGTCCCACAAAAAACAGAGGCCTTAGAAAACAGTAGGCCCTAAAAACCGTAAACTCTAAAAGCAGTAGGTCCCAGAAGGCAATAGATTCTAGAAAACAATTGGTCCCAGAAAACACAAGGCCTCAAAATACAATAAATACCAGAAGACACAAGGTCTCAAAAAACAGTAGGCTCCAAAAGACACAAGGTGTCAAAAAACAGTAGGACCCAGAAAACACAAGGTCTCAAAAAATAGTAGGTCCCAGAAAACACAAGGTCTAAAAATACAATAAATTCCAGAAGACACAAGGTCTCAAAAAACAGTAGGTCCCAGAAGACACAAGGTCTCAAAAAACAGTAGGCCCCAGAAGACACAAGGTCTCAAAAAACACTAGATCCCAGAAGACACAAGGTCTCAAAAACAGTAGGCCCCAGAAGACACAAGGTCTCAAAAAACACTAGATCCCAGAAGACACAAGGTCTCAAAAACAGTAGGCCCCAGAAGACACAAGGTCTCAAAAAACACTAGATCCCAGAAGACACAAGGTCTCAAAAACAGTAGGCCCCAGAAGACACAAGGTCTCAAAAAACAGTAGGCCCCAGAAGACACAAGGTCTCAAAAAACACTAGATCCCAGAAGACACAAGGTCTCAAAAAACAGTAAGCCCCAGACACCACAAGACCTCAAAGAACAATAGGTCCCAGAAAACCCAAGGTCTCAAAAAACAGTAGGCCCAAAAACCCATAGATCCTAGAACACACCAAACCCCAAAAAATCCTCCAACCTCCCATACACCGTTCTTCAATAATTAAATAAAAAATTCGATCACTCTTCTCATCCCCAATCAACATAGAATATTGCTCTCAACCTGCAAATCATCGAGTCCATCCTCCTCGCGGAAATAGGCGAAGAAAAACGGAATACTCCATACTTTCTCCATAGAGATTCCAGGATGAAGTATGTATTAGCTGGACAGATGAGCCGGTATTAATTCAAGCGCATGCGAGTGCGCGTAAACTAGCGCGCGTACGATCACCTTTCACCGTACGGACATTTAGGTACAATGTGATCGAGCTTTCGGTAAGTCACGAGGAGGCCGTGTTATGAGGACGATCCTTTCACTGACGGACCTCTCACGAAGTGACCGTATGTCTACTACAAGTTACACAATGTCCCTCATCCTGGGTTAGTTGCTCGGTTGATTCTTCATGGGATTCTATCAATCCTTGCTCTCGAGAGCAAGTGTAATTCCACCGTGGAGAAACGGTCTCGTTAAATTTGTAAGACGTAACTGTGGGAAATCTTATCGCGGTCTGTTTACTTTCCCATGACGCGATAAACGTGTAGAAAGTCGAGGAAAATTACGACGATGTGGAGGGAAATGTATCTCAAGAATTGATCGCGATTGACCTTGAATCTGTTAGATGATCTACTGTACAGATTTTTTTTTAAATTTTGTTACGTCATTTTTTAAATCTTCCTTATTGTTAGATGAAGAATTGTATGAGAAACATTTCTGCAATTTTCTGAGTTACCTTTTCCGGCAACATTGGAGAAAATTGCATTCTTACAGATTTATCGATAAATCAGAGACGATCTATGTAATTTATTCCTCTAGGAGACTATGTTTCTTCAATAGCAGTTAATTTCCCTTTAGCAATAATTTATCATGTCTCTTAATGAAGAAACTACTAGTCACAGTAGATAGAAGAATATCTGACATTTACCGAGGTAGAATATTAATGAAACAGCAAACATGAAGTCATCTTACCGATCAATCGAGATCACACGAATGTCAATTGACACTCCTACATTCTCCCTTGTATTAAGACAGTTAATTTACTCGTAACAATTATAACACCCGAAAGGAAATATTGGCACGATGCCACGTGGATCAGATCCAAATTTCGCATCCCTCGTCGAACGGAGAGGGGTGGTTTCAACTTTGTTCGATCGCTAAGGTCGAGACGCGCCGAGGGCGTCGATAATGACGACGTGACGGTGTTGCAGAATTCCAAGAGTTCGTTAGGATTTCAATGAATAAGTCGTCGGCTGCGGTGAAGCTCGTCGATCACGTCGAATTTCAAGAGGATCGCCAACAAAGATAGGGTTAAACGTTTTCACCGAGGAGGCAAGATAAAATTCAAGGGAGGAAATTTCTAAGTCCAACGTCCGGACTCTGATGATTCGTCTTCTAACAAACGTTGAAACGCGACCTTGTCGAGGGGTTCGATAACGACCTCCTCACGGGATAGTTGAATACCATCATCATTAGGATTTCTATGAATATCATAATCGTTACGATTTTTATGAATACGCAAGCTTGCACTCGCGAAATTTACCTATAATGTCGGAGTACGCAAAACGAGAATGGATATCGATGCAGTAATGGCTGTCATGAGGTGATAAGTAGACTGCGGATTTTTATCCATTTATGACAAATTAGATACGGCTAAAATATACAAAAAGAACATAATATAAAAATATATCTAAAATATCCAAAGTACGGTATTTGTTGTAATATAAATCGAGTGCAGTTAATCCCTAGATAGGTTCTCGTGTCTCACCTGTATTTGTGAAATTCGAAATTTGCATAAACATCCGCAGTCTAGTGATAAGATACATGGGCACTCGACTTGTTCTGAATTTTTTCGAAATATTCTTCTTTGTGAAGCTGTTGGTTCGCTAATTTTTTCCGTTTAACCAGTTAACTGTGGCGAAAATTCTTTGGAATTTTGGGTCACGAAAATCGAGAGATGAGCAGAAATGTATTTCAAATTATTTATATCCCTTAGTTATTCATTTTGTTTCGGCATGGCCACAAAATATTCCAAACATCTTGAAATTTACGAATATATTTTAGTTTTCGTCAAAATTACAATTTATATAACCAGCGGTAGCTTTTACGCATGACGAGTATACTTGCAATATACAAAGTATTAGGTCGATCGGGTTTCTTGCATCGTTCCTCTTTTTTTGAAGTATTATTCTAGTATCTTTAGATCAGTTATTCCGCGATGTTTCTTCCTTATGGTGGATCGAGCGACTTAACTGAAATTTATCAGTCTGATGGTATACTTCCTTTCCATGCGAACTATAACAATTATTCCGTATGAAATATCGAACAACAGATTGAATGTTACTCATAAAAAGATTTACAGTTTTTCTGAATTGTATTCTTACAATTCTAGAAAATTGTGAAAGTTGAAAGGAACTATTGAAAGTATACTGAATTACTTTTTTAAAGTCGTACTTGTTCCTCAACGATTGCCTAAAATTTAGATTAGTTATTCCGCGTTGATGGTGGATCGAGCTATTTAACTAAAATTTATCAAGTTTATGGTATACTTTCTTTCCAAACGAACTATAACAATTATTCCGTATGAAATATCGAAAAACAGGCTAAAAAGTTATTCCTAAAAAAATTCTCAGTTTTTCTGAATTGTGTTCTTCAGATTCTAGAAAATTGTGAAAGTTGAAAGGAACTATTGAAAGTATACTGAATTACTTTTTAAAGTCTTATTCGTTCCACGACGATTGCCTGAAAAATTCAAAGGAATGGTGATTCCTCGTTCGGCATTCACCATTTAACTTTCTAACGAGGAATCGCACGGTGACTAATTACGGAAGCGATCGATCATCCGTAGAAAATCGCGGACTGATTTGGAGAGGCCGCCGATTAGCAAATCGCTTTCGACGCCTCCTTGGATCTCGTTGCGCCTTTTCAGAGTCAATGAAACAGGGAGATTCGAGGATGATTCGTGAAAGGTGACCATCGAAACGGATCCGTTCTCTTTTAAGGTTACTTAACGAGTTAAAAGTTGCGACACGATACACAGATTCCTGGATCGACATTTACAATCGTCCTGGTAGCGATCTCGAGCCATTCACTGTTCTAAATTCGTCACTGTAGATAATTATCGCAACGTAGAAAGCAATAGGAGAATAATAGCCCCGTAAAAGCCATACAAATTTTAAAATCTATTTATTTTACATATAGATTATCCTATAAAGTCGTTTTGACATTTGTCTTGCTATCTGTACAAGTAACTATATACTAGAACAGATTTAATCAAATTTTCTCTTTCATTTTCACCGACTCATTCGATTTATCTTCATTTTCGCAAGACAGCTTATTATTTTCATGGTGCGCGGACCCCATGGGGCGCGTTCGCACAGTTATTCCTATCTCGAGCAAGTATATCACGTTTCAAAGTGTTTTACTCCCAAAATGTGCTCTATAATTTTGCATATCCTTAATACTTAAAATTTCAGTCTCATTGAATCGATCATTCTAGTATTTCTTACAGAAATCATCCTTGTATCTTAATTAATTTGGGAAAAAAATATAATTTTATTTGGATTTATGGAAAATGATGATAAAAGGTATATTAAATATCGTATTATTAATGTTATTATTACGTTATATTCGGCAACGATTTCTCTGAGTACATGCACAGCATGGATTTCATCTACTCCAAGTAGTTCTATGATTAAAATTTAATGATCTTTGATAGTGCTCATTACGTGCTGCAACTCCGATGTCTCTTTTCAAAGACGAGCCTCTTGGGACTAATGAGAACACTACTATTGGCTGTTACGTTCCCATAAACGTACAAGGTGTTTCAAAAGTAGTTATCATGGTTTTCAGCAGTTGTCTTACAACCTTGGATTAAGGGTGATTTTAAACGTGAGACAAGGGTTGTTCTCCATTTGTAATTTTAAAATTAATTCTACGCGCAAGGAGAGCAATTATTTCCACTTCACTGGGCAAGAAGTACGTTCCGTTACTTGTTGTCAAAATATACTCGGCGGAGCTCGGCGCCGTCACCTTCAGGTATCTTTTCCACGAATCTTAATAATAAGGTATTTCGAAGCTCGCCTCGCCTCGATATCAGTTGCCTCGTGACCTCCGACGAGCAATCACTGCTCCGTGATCGCGTTCGCGCATTTTCGCGTATTAGTGCGTGTATAATACTTTCGAAGCGAGATCCTCAATTACCAGAGGCCTCTCTTTTTGCGAGCTACTGGTAATTCATCCCTACAGTGATATCAACCCCTACTTGGTGGTCTCACGTCTGCTCTCAGCTACTAAAGTACCCTCACCGTTGCCATTGTACGTGTACTCTCAGCCACCGAAATAAAGAATCAACACGTTTTTGAGGTACATACAATTTTTGTTAAGATTCTTAGTAGTTTTGTTATAAGTGCGATTCCACATTTTGTTCTGAATGGAACCCGACCGCAAAGTTAAATATCCTAGCTTGTAGGGCAGAAGGGTAAAGGGAGGTTCCTAATTCTTTGATATCCGCGCGCATATGGCTCCCAAATGTTGGTATTTGTTAACACTAAAACTACCGAAGTTATAACTACTAAAATTTATATTTAATGAACAAGTACTTCGGAAAAAGATAAATCAAGAAGTGAAAGGATTTGTTAATTATCTAATTTGGGCTTTATATGGTAGACGTAGAATTTTTACTTCACGGTTCCCCTATCAATTTAGGTAGTTTTTTGAAAAAATTGCGAACCGGTCATTATGACCGCATTGGTAGGTTTAGTGTTAAAATTACCTGAGAAGTAGGTCTCGGAGGAATATTTAACGTATTTTTTTTTAATTGGTTGAAGATTTCAATGATTTACGTTCGGTGTTAGATTCGTTTAAGGGACCTCTTGGGGAGAAGATCATAAACACTTTTGTTTTCTGTACTAGTTTCTTGACTCATTCCTCTATTTTCTGATTTCGTGTAGAACTACTAAGGATATCTCGTGAGTTTCTTTCCGAAAGGTCGGAGATCTGGAAGTCTGAGTTACTCAGCTAAAATTCAATCGCGTAGGCACCATTAGAAGTTAATTTGAGTAAGAATTATTTGTTTCTGATATAACAATTATTTTTTATACACCCTGTACATATGTTCATCGGCTTCGATAGATACGCGATTCGCAGCTTCAGAATCTATCCTCGTTTTCTTCAGCAATTGATCCTCTTTATCATTTGATCGAGCGTTATACGCCTTTCTTTGCACGTAAAAATCGTAATTTGCCATAAAACTAATGGTGTAAAGCACCGAACTCCATCGTCCGATCCAGAGAAGGTAGGATTTTAAAGTCAGAGTCCTTGGAAAACTCAGGATCTAACTTTTAGATGGAAGGTTTGTTCGAAACTCGGAATACAATTCACGGACAGTAGATTTTTCCAAAACTTTGGAGAAAAATCATTTTTAGGAGAGTTTGCTAACAACTAGAAGATAATTCTTGGATAAAAGTATTCTTGGGGCACTTCTTCCGGTGATCCTATTTTCGTAAAACTTGCGGATTAAATTTCTTTTTCTAAATTCCTGTAGAGCTTTCAGTCATTGTATGCACCGTCTAAAAAATATATTAGTATTTCCCATACAAAATAGAAGGAAATATTCTATAAATATAGAACTATATCTCCCAATAAAACAGATATCGAGTGAGCAGCAATATCTTGAACATAAATCTAAAGTGTCTCTGCCAGCACACTGAGCAACCCACTACCTTTCAAATTTTCCTTGATCCTATAAAGAGCCAAATATCCTTGCAATTTTCTTTTGCATCTTCTTGAAACTTTCTATCTTTTTATCCAAATTCCAGCAAAAATATAAATTCCCTTTAAAAAAAGTGCCTTCTTATGCATGATTTCACTGTAAGGTGAAATCAAATTTTTACTGGATTCGCCAAAATACGAAATTTCCCTGTAAGGGAATCTCCACTACTTGCCATTAAAGGAAGTCACTGTACCTTGCATTCTGTGCGTTGTAATTATAATTCCGGAGCATGTGCGTACTTCCGGCTGGCGGTAGAATGAAATCACGTCACGTTCCGTTTCGACGCATCGGAGAAAGGACTTTACAGTATGTTGGTGTACGTTCTCCTTTTTTCTTTTTTACTTTTTCGTTGTACTTTGAGGAGAGAATAAGGGACAAAGTTTTCCAGGTAGACGAAGGAGAACGAGGCGGTAGGAGGTCGTTTATTATTATTCCGGGGAAAACCTCGTAAGAATTTAAGAAGTGGACAAAGTGGAAGAAAAAGGCATCAAGTGGGAGAGGGAAATGAGATTTTTAAAAAATGTGAAAATAAGGGAACAACCGAGATAAATTTCGGTCGTTGGAAAATACTGCGGTGACTTTGGCGGTGTGAAACGTAATTCTGAAGCAAAATCAATGAAGATAAAGTCTGTCTGTAATCAGAAAAAAACAAACAAATAGTACGCAACTACATCATAAACAATTTTTTAATCATTCCTTCACACGCTAGAACTCTATAATTACCCCTTAATTTCTCCAAATTACAAATTACAATTCCATCAGATCCTTAACGATAAAAAAAATGGCAAAATAGTAAATTTCACCTATAAATTTCCCCTAATTCTTTCACTCGAGCAACTCTCAATTCTAACAGTCGTACATTCAGTAACAAAAACGAGTAAAAAGTGCAATGCACCTAAATCCAAAAGAAGAAAAGCCTCGAAAGGAAAGCTATACCAACGTCTCGTGTAATCTTATCGCCGAAAGAATTGCCGTTCCACACTCAGGTAGAATTTTTCGTGTCCCATAAAAATCGTGGAGAAGGTATTCCTTATTACACGATATTTTAGTGGCACCCTTAAATTTCTCTCACGTCCTGCAAGAGCGAAGTAGTGCTTTAAACTTCGTGCTTTCAGATTCCCCATTCCAAGTGCTTTAACGCGAAGAAACAACTTCCGTTAGTTTCTCACCACGATTTTTAACGATGTTTGTACGAATTTAATTACCTGTAATGTAAATCCCGGTCTCTATGCTCGCTCGAACGTAAATTACCGGCAAAAATACAGCTCGTAAAATCCGCGAGAGAGGAAAACCAAGGGGGAAAAATTGGATGGAGAAAAATTATGCATTATACATCAGAATCCTACGTGAAACGTGTACCGGTTGACATATGCAATGCTTCATGCAAATTGTTAAATGCTTAAACGGTTTCACCGGTGTAAAACCGTGCACTCCAGGGTTACCACGAGAACCGCGAATTTTCACGATGGAAATAGTCCAACGATAACGCGAAAAGTTGAAGCGACAAACTTTCATATCGACCATTTCCGGTCACGTTATTGCTCGTTGCTTCCGCATAAAATTGGACAGCTGCATTGAACCATGACGAAATAAATATCGCTCGCGATT
Source organism: Cerceris rybyensis (assembly GCA_910591515.1). Lineage (NCBI taxonomy): Eukaryota > Metazoa > Arthropoda > Insecta > Hymenoptera > Crabronidae > Cerceris > Cerceris rybyensis. The sequence continues at coordinate 24,323,056 of OU342793.1, read as the reverse complement.
TCTACCGTGGATGGACGACCGGTGAGATTTACTGGAAAGATTGCTGGAATAGGTATCCATTAATCTCTTGTACTTGGGATTCCGAAAAAGAAATCGATGGAAATTAATTGCTCATCTATCCACTTGCATCGGTTTCTTTGTGCTAACGTTTCGAAGAAACGATGTTCCTGGTGTAGAAACTTAACAGAGATTTATTATAACAAGTGAATAATTAACCCTTTACGGCTCTATGTCTAGCTTTACTCGACATAGCCTTTCACTTGATTCTATTTTTTACGATTTAATATCGACTTTCCAATTTCATAATAATTTTGTGACATCGCCTAAATATACGTCAGTAGGGGAGAGCGGGGCTAAAAGTTCCGATTTTTAGTTAACTTCAAAATTTGTTAAAATATTTGCTTTTAGTGTTCATACGATGCGATGAAAATCAACTTACATACGTAACTTTGACATTAAGACAGTTATTTGGGTCATTTTTTGAGAGATTCTTTTATTATTAATTTTTTAATGCTAAGTTGTTACCATATCTGGTAAAGCTATTATTTGTGAAATAGAAAACAATAAATGATTAAACCAAGTCTGTTTATTTAAGTACTACTCAACAATATCGTACGAATCATTCGTGAGATAGACCACAAATACCAAATGCGAAAATATTGTCTTACGTGGACCAGCGAGGCACGTGCTGTCGTTCCGTTGTTCCGGGTCCCACTCGTTTGTTTAAAATGCCTATTGTCGGTACAATGTGGCGTTCCATTTCATTACGAATTTACACAATATTCTTATCTCTTCTCCTCGCCGAGTTATTTCAATCGGAATATCTTACCTCGGTAACTTTTAGCCCCGCTCTCCCCTACTCACAATTATTGATATCATTTGAGAAAAAAATGAATAACCAACGATAAAAAATATGAAATTAATTTTATCCAACTCACTACAAAATTAACAAAATAATTCAGACCGCAAAGAGTTAAAGCTATTAGTATAAGATACTGAAAATAATTGGTTTCTAAGGATTTTGAAAAATTGTAAAGAGAAGGTAATATTTATTACTGATCTCTAGAGTTAAAATAAAATGACCCATTTTCTAACGCGTCGCGTCAAATGACGAGATTACCTTGCATCTGTTGCACGAAACAAACGGACGAGAGGGAAGCAAATGTAACCGCGAAAATTGTACGGTAGACGCAGAACGACTGCCGCGTTTGCGTTGCAGAAAATTCGCAGTGGCAGCGGACGTGCAGCGTGCAACCACAGTAGAATTGGACGATCGCGTTTACATTTCGCGATAGTTAACAAATCATTACTGCAGACCGAGGTTACAGGGTACACGAGAGCGCGTTTCTGTGGGATTACAAAAATATTCCACAATCCTGATGCCTCGGGGAATGCGAGAACAGCAGCCGTGCTTTCGACGATTTCGGGTGAATGTCGAAACAACCGCGAGATGCGACGCGAATCTACCGACTTTGGAGAACGGAAGGAACAACCTTGCAGGTAGATATCGTGGAATTCTCCGGAGACCGGCGTCTTTGTGCCTTTTGCGTTATGCAACGACTACTTTTTCGAAGGACGTTATTTCCCTGAGAGACCGTTCCGTCTTTCCCTGCATCCTCGATAAGATATCGGACGATGTACACCAAAGTTTTATTTTCGAACGGCGAAATTTGGAATTAAAGTGTTCCTTTGTTGCACAATATTTTCTTTATCGACCGGAGTTTAAATAAAATACTTCTTGTTCAAATTGTTCGATACGTTTCGGTAACTGTATGTTACCCTCCTCAGTCGTAAAATTTATTAAAAGAAGACCTAGGATATTTTTCTGTTTGAAGTGGGCCTAGGTGCCCTTTGTCTCAGATGTTGGAAGGAGACAATATTTTCTTTATGGAGCGATAGATTTAAAAGATCCTTGGGGAACTGTTGCTTTTTTAGGACAATTAAATTCTTCATATTTGCACAATTTTTCTTTTTATTTATCTATTTAAAGTCGCATCAACCACTTTGGAGAGTTATTAGCGACTATACTTTAGGTTTTACAGTTTATCGTACAAATTGGTAATTTTTAAAAAGTATAATAATTTTTGGGTCGTACCAGAGTCCTTTAGGTTATCTTTTAGAGTGGGTTTGATGCCGAGTTGCTGTTTTTTGGGGTTGTATTTCCTACACTGGATGATGATGTGATCTACTTTGAGCTGGCTTCCGCATAATTTATAATTTAGTGGTTCTTTCTTGAGGAGGTATCGATGTGTTAGGCTCGTGTGACCAATTATGATTTTTTAAATTATAGTTTGGTCGTGTTTTGAAAAGGTAGCAGCTATTGTTTGTGGAAGTCATTTTTGCACAATTATTGTTAAAAAGAATAGAGGGGGGAACAGTAATTTGTACTTGCGCTGTAATTTCCAAATTTTTCGATTATAAGAATAGAAGGGGAAAACGGTTAGCGATATTTGCACTACAATTTGCAAAGCCGTGAATAATGGTGAGAGAAGCAGGTTGGTACAATAACTTCTTTGAATATGAAGAACGAAGAAGTATCGAGAGAAGATGGCCTGGAGAACGGCTCGTGAAAGGAGCGGCACGAAAAATCAGGGATCTTTGAATCCAAGAAATTGGACCATGTCGCAGCTCCGCATACTTGCGCGATGAAGTTACCGCACAAGTGAAAGGACATCGCGAGCAATTCAGGACGGCGTTTCAGTAACATCGATCTCCTGAATCCTCAAATACAAAGTGTACCAAAAAGAAAACTCCGCTTTTCCCACAAATCTCCATTCTGAATACTTCAAACTTAACCGGTTTACTGTATTCAACGTGTATACACGTCAATCCAAAGTTCTATTGCGGTGGTCTATTTAATATTGAATTGTCAATTTCTTATGGGCTAAAAATGCAATTTTTCCACATTTTTCTTTCTTCTTTTCACAACATTTATGACAGCAACATGTACCCTGTGTTCGACTAATATACACGTCATTGCTCAATTATTGGCGATGGATTGATAAAACTAAATTCCGCAATTAACTTTTTAATAAACGCTGCTTCCTCCAAACCACTGTCACTCTCAAAAGAAGGGTACAATAGTCTGAAAATTACCCTATAACAATACACCAAACAACTTCCAAAAAATCTCTACATCGACAATCAATTATTTTCCTCCTTCTTTCAACGAATTCAACTCTCATTTTAACTTCAACCCTCCAATTTTCCGCACACCTTTTATCAGTTTTCCAACGTCGTTATCTAAGCGCGTTTCATTACGAACCGTTAAAGAAGTAAGCCAAGGAAAGTCTTTCCGCAAAATCGATGAATCGGAAGGCACTCTGACGGAGCAGGAATTTGAAGCTGACAGAAAAGACGATAGCGATTGATGCTGAAAGGCAGTTTAAAAAGAAGAGATCACAATGTTGTTCCCCGTCATTCGTTCAAGCTGAAAGCCTCGAAGACTGGCGAGGACGTAATTACTCAAAGTTAGCCGGCGAGGAAGACTTCTCCCCTTCGGAAATTACGAGGAGCTTCATTCGTGATCGATTTTAAGTCGGTGCTTGTACAGAATCTAAATTACGATGACTCTAAGCGCTCTAGGCAAGGACATAAATCATACACGGTTTGCCGGAGTATCGTCCTTGTCGTCGTTGTTGCCATTTAGAATTTCCACGTGGAATTTCGCTAACGTGTTCTTGCTAGGGAATGTCAGTTTTCGGCGTGTATTAACGCTCAACTGGGATGGTATGCCGCCAGGATGCCGGAGAATATTCATAAACTTTGAGCAACAAGAAGTACTTAGCAAACGTAACTGACTTTTCGAACGATATTTTTCACCTCGAGGATTTTAACCCTGCTGTTCTGCTCTATGCTTCAATGCTGAGATTATATTTTAACCGGTACTATGTTTCTGAGTATTAACTTTGATATTCAATGTATTTAACATTTAATTGGCAAACGTAACAACTTTTCGAACGATACTTTTCACCTCGTGGATTTTAACCCTGCTGTTCTGCTCAATGCTTCAATACTGAGATTATATTTTAACCGGTACTATGTTTCTGAGTATTAACTTTGATATTCAATGTATTTAACATTTAAAAAGTAACAACTTTTCGAACGATACTTTTCACCTTGGGGATTTTAACTCTGTTGTTTTACTCAATGCTTCAATGCTGAGATTATATTTTAACCGGTACTATGTTTCTGAGTATTAAGTTTGATATTCAATGTATTTAACATTTAAAAAGTAGCAACTTTTCGAACGATACTTTTCACCTTGAGAATTTTAACTCTGTTGTTTTATTCAGTGCTTCAATGCTGAGATTATATTTTAACCGGTACTATGTTTCTGAGTATTAACTTTGATATTCAATGTATTTAACATTTAAAAAGTAACAACTTTTCGAACGATACTTTTCACCTTGAGGATTTTAACTCTGCTGTTCTGCTCAATGCTTCAATGCTGAGATTATATTTTAACCGATACTATGTTTCTAAGTATTAGTTTTTGATATTCAGTTCATGTATGTCTATTTGGTTGTATATTTTATATTTTTAAAAATGTGAACCTTTGTTCTCCAGGTCACTATGATTGGAAGGAATACGAATGTGAGATGTAAATGAAGAGAACAGCAGAGTTAAATGCGTTTGTGATGAATTTGTTGCTCGGTTGAAAGCTACAGGATTGTGTCTGAAAGATTTTTACTGATGAATTGTGTCAGATAGATCGTGTTTGAAAAATTGTGGTGAAAGATTAGTGTTAGAAGGACACACAATTGCTGATCTTCTTTTGAATATTTAACCTTTGAGAGAAAATCTGTGGCAGAGACTTATAGGATTGTTTTTTTATTCGATTTGCTTCATGCATAGTAATTTTATTTGTAAAATATTTAAAATTGCATGAAGAACATACAGGAGGTATGTCGAGTGAAACTTGCGCGGAGGCGATGAAAAAATGATGAGGTCGTGAGAGTCTACCTGTAGAAATTGTTACTCGAGATCTTTCTATCATTAGATAGCTATTTTTATCGTTATATCAGCGCTTTTAATTCACATTAATATTATTTTGATCCAAGATATAATACTTTTATACCTTTGACAAATTTCGTAAATCTTCAATGAGAACGTGGTAGAAAAGATGATAATTGAAAGCTCATTTTGTACTTAATTCAAATTCAATTGTAAAATATCTACGATAAGTGCTAGCGCTCTTTGGCATAGAAAATTGGAAAGGAAGGAGAATCTTTTGAAAGATCGCATCGTTCTCAAATTACGAGAGTAAGAAGGCCGATATTCCGCGATGTCGACGTTCCGTGAGTAATTTATGTTCACGCGAGATGTCTGGCATTCTCCGTTGGAAAGCTATATTTTATTACTCGCAAGAAGTACAGTGATATAATAATGTAATTCGGATGCCTCCTCCGACGAGCTGGATTTATAGACTTTTCACGAAGAAAGTTGAAAAGAAAGTAATACTCTTGTTTACCGAGAGGCATACCGTATTCTTGAGAACCTACCGAGAAATTTCTATCTCCGGGATCGCTTTTCGTGCTTTATAAAACCTCGTAACTGGAATGATAAGATATTTGCAATCCTTACAAGTCTTTGGTAAAATGATCTTCAAGATTCTACACCGATTTTATACCGGTTAATTTCTGCGTCTACCGAAATAAATTAGTCTTCGTAACTATTTTTTAATATTAATTTGGTATGATATATCAAATTATAAACTAAGAAAAACTTCTCAGTAACGAGGATGAAAAATTTCAAACCGGACCCACTAATTACGAGACTGAATATTTCTTTGTCCACCATAGCACCTGTTTTTAATTGCTTCAACTTTCGGTCCTCAAGGAGCACTCACTCGCCACAAATACAAAATTTTACTTTCTCCAAAAAGGACAAAGGGTCTCTCCGTTGCAAAAATTCCACCAAAAGTTACATTACAAAATTAAAATCTGCAGCAGCTGGTGTGCATGCAAATTTTTGAAACCTGCTTAATTCTGTTTTGCAACCGCCATAATGTTATCTCACCCTGAATACAATTAACCATTTTAAAAAACTCAAACCATCAATTGTCTTTTCCACCAAAAATTGCATTATAAAATTCTAATCTGCAGGAGCTGAATGGAAAATTTTTGAAACCTGTTTAATTCTCTTTTGCAACCGCCATAATGTTATCCCGCCCTGAATACAATTAACCATATTAAAAAACTCAAACCATCAATTGTCTTTTCCACCAAAAGTTGCATTAAAAAATTCTAATCTGCAGGAGCTGAATTCAAAATTTTTGAAACCTAAGTAAATTCTCTCTTGCAACTGCCAAAATGTTATCTCACCGTGAATACAATTAACGATATTAAAAAACTCAAACCATCAATTGTCTTTTCCACCAAAAATTGCATAATAAAATTCTAATATGCAGGAGCTGAATACAAAATTTTTGAAACCTGTTTAATTCTTTTTTGCAACTGCCATAATGTTATCTCACCGTGAATACAATTAATCATTTTTAAAAATTCAAACCACCTGTGACGTTATTTCCTCTCTTGTTTTGGAAAAAAATCTTGCTTTTCATCCAACGGAAAGCAGTGATAAATAATTAACTCCACACAATAATGCATTCCTTCGGTGATAAATCTTTGGAAGAACGAGCCCTCCCTGGCCGCTCATTACAGAACTACGGAACTATTCCTCGAGGCTCGAGACTCGTCACCTCTCGAAGCGGATGGTGCTATTTGAACAATGTTTCAACCCCCTTCATCCCCCTTGGTCCCCATGAACTATGGCTAGGTGGTGACCAGACGCGTCGCGTGAATTGCACTGGCTGTTCCAGCTGGTGAACGCAGTCATTACGAGCCATAATCATCGTCGACGGCTAATTATACGGGCTGATGATCGATGTCACGTTGTTTCGATACGCTTGCCTGATTATGTGGCTGGTCTTCTAATTGTCTCCGCCTTCTCCCGTGCTTTAATGATCTCCATGGTTAATTGATACTATTAATTTACCCTCTTTTTATCAGCTTTACAGCTCTGCTTTGAAACGTTCTACCGTTTCGGATTAACAAATTGTGGGACGAAACTTTGTCCACTCTTTTGATAGAAAATTATTGGAAATTGTTAAATAATTTTTGAACGTATGCCAAGTATTTTCTGCTTATTAAATTTAGAATATTCTTTTTTTCGGTCGAAGCTGCCATAGATATTCGACACCTGTGAAATTTAATTCCATAAAATTGCTATTGTTTTTCAACTATGTTCTGCGTTACATAATATCCACAGATAGTCAGAGTGGATAAAATATTTGAAACAAAATCCGAGAATTATTTCAAGCTCGGTGATGGACCGTTTGTATTTTTCTGTAAATTTGCGAATACTAAAATGCTGAACGAAACGTCAATTAAAACAGCCACCCTCCAATTTTGTTTTCAATTATCCGAGGTAACACGGTCGCGTTGATGCATCAATGAAACTGGATATTTAATTAGACACCTTAACCTCACAAAGCGCACTGCCGGGGTCGCATTACAACATATAATGGCCGGAACTTAATTAATGGAATAATAACGATGTAGCTCATATTAAAATGGTTGCATATAATTAAGGCTATCTGGAGTTCGGTTCTTTAACCTTAGATAATTCCACTTCATCCATTCGATATGATCGGCTACAAATAATGCATTTGATGATATTCCAGATTAATTTATGCTTGAATAATTATTATCATCTCTTTCGCGGTTATATCATCACGAATTAATCCCCTCGATGGAATGCATTAATAAAACCAACCCTTGGTAATTAAAGTTTTACTGTCGCACATCCACAATTCGGATATACCGTGCACAAATGGAATTTTAAGTGAGTGATAACCACAAAAATTATCCAATATTAATATCTTATAATCCACGTTTTGCTTTATTCTCCTTGAGAGAATTCTTTGGAATTAATGCTGTGAAAATATTTCGAACAAAGTCGTATCTTCTGCATGCGCTCTCATTTTCTTTCCTTCTCGTCACTCTTTCATCTACTTGATCCGCATTTCACATTCTCGCGAGAATCGAGCATCTTCTAGCTTACAGTAATTACAAGCGTAATGTGATTAAACTTGGATCGAGGACTATTCTACCACCAAAGCAACGTATTTCTAGCTGTCCTCGTCTCTGTCCAACTGTTTCATGTTTTTTCTAGGACACTGTCCCAATTAGTTTCACGCTTAGAAACTGTAATATTCTTAGGAGCATAGAATGAGTTTGAGATCTCTCTAAAGAAAAAATAAGAAGTAAGGGTTTCCTACAGAAACTATATAAAACTTACTTATTTTTATTTCTTACTTGCCGACCAAGAACTTCACCCCTCGCCCTACGATTTGTTTCGTAATTACTTCCACCATAATTCGGAATTTAATTGCTAAAATAAAAATTGATCAGTAATTCCTGACGTGCAGAATAATTTAACGTAATATTAAAATTCTAGAAATAATATGTCGTAGCGTTTCATTATTGTTTTCCATGTAATAAGTTTTGGAAAAGTTGAACATTTTCTATCCCAATTACCTCATCACGAGTGTCATTATTGTAAGGCAGAGGGTTAACCCTTTGCACTCCTATGTCGAGCTACACTCGACACAGCTTTCTGTGACACTTAATGTTTCATATACTAATTATCTACTTTTCGAAATCAACAATAATTTTGCATTTTAACAGGAATACACCGCAGCATCTACAATTGTTCCTAGTATTAAATAAAAACCAATAATCAACAGTAGAGAATTTTCCGAGATTATATTTGCTTATCTGACAAAAAGTTAAAAAAATAATTCGGTGCGCAAAGGGTTAAAGAAACCTTGAAGACCATAATGGAAATTCTTATTTCCCATATTGTGCCCATCATAATAATAATTTCCGATATCAATTTCTCTCCAAACAGAGTTCAGTCCCCTTTTTCACGAAGCCCAAAAAGCAGCCGAACTCCGACAATCACCAGACGCAGGCGCTTCTCGAAAGCGAGAAGAGGTTGGAAGTCGAGTAAAAAAAAATCTCTTCCCCATACATCAGAATTTTTAATTAAAAGCCTAGCTTCTTGCACCATACCATCCACTCGCGGCGGAGTACTTGGCTCCGGCAACCAAGTGGTTCAGAGACCGGCAATCAGAAAGGTTCTGGCACGGCGAAAACACCGAGTCACGGATGTAATTTGATTAAAGTTGGATCCAGAGTTATCCGAGCGTCGAATGCAACCGTTCACATCCGTCGAGGATCTAGTGGGCGTTCAATTAACAGAATTCCTGCCGTGCTCCAACGGCTGACATGTTCTCCAGTCCCTCTTGCGCGTCTCTCTTCACTTCGATCCCTCGCCTTCTCTCTATTACACGTTTTTCCTACGATTCGACGTCTTCCGGACTTTCTTTCTACCCCTATATGTTCCCTAATTGTATATTACATATGTTTTATAGAGAGAAATTGACGAAATTTTAAAGATTCTCCGAGAGAACATTATAGTACAGCAATGGTACCAGGTTGCAGGGTTGATGCACGTCGACCTTGGCATGTGGATGATTAACACTAGATTTACGGAGTCAATTTGGCTCATTCAAAATTTGATTACTATATATATAATATATTGGTTGGTTAATTGTTTTAATAATAAACCTTTCATTTAAATTGATTTTTAACTATTTTCTTTGCAAAAAACTTCAATTTTTTTGTATGAGTCAAATTGGCTCACTTCAGAAAAATAGGTATATCAACATCCGTAAATCTAGTGTTAACACTAGAACTACCGGCGTCAAATCCAACATATTTTAGTAAATTAAATAAGTACTTTGACAAAGAGGGAATCAAGCGGCGTAAAATTTGATCGATTGGATGATTTAGGTTTATTGATATAGACGTAGAATATTTGTTCTATGACTCTTATATAAATTTGGAGAATTTTTTGAAAAAATTGTGTACCAGTCATTTCGACTGGTTTGGTAGTTCTAGTGTTAACCCGTTTCCGCACTATAACCAGTGATACTCGTGATGCTATAAATTGGAAAGGAAATTTTCAAATTTTGCAAAACCTATTAAATTGAAAATATCAGTCAGATGCGACACGATAAAATTATTCTTATAATATTAATATTACGTTAAATTATGCTGTATGTCAAGAATCATTGATCAATGTTTATTTTACTAATTAGATTATTCATTTGAATTAGTGTGGAGGCAGTCACAAAGTAAATGGCACGGCAAGGGGTTAATGTTCTATTAATTAAGGAGTGTAGGGGTGAAATTAGTGATTGGACATCGATTTGTATTTTTGGCAGTGAGATAATTGTGAAATTGATCATTCGGAAGGTATCTGAAACAGTCTACTCTAGGCGAAATGACCATTGCTGCCAAATTTAAAAAAAAAAGTAGAAAATAAGATTAGGTTTCTTTGAGAATTTCTTTGAGGTTTGCTCAAATTGTCAAAGACAATTTTGGACAGTGAATTGGGCAGTTGTAACTTATGAACTTAAGTCTGTTGGTAATTTAATGAGTTATTCCATGTATACGTCATGGAAAAAAAGTGAAACGGTTCCGCTGGAATTGAAGTAAACGCGACAACCTAATCGACGAACGAAATCATTGCACTCGATCGGAGATACTTCTGACAGGTACATACACGTAACGTAAAACTAGTTTCGTGCAATCCATCGTCACGGACGTTGATCGATTGTCGCGGTTCACTGATACATCTCACGAGCTGGCGCCGTCGTTCCGCGATATTTGTCAGTTAAATCGCAATCGTAAGTTTTCTTTGCGTCTTCTTCTGCGAAGAAATCGGAAAATTGTTTTTATAATATCATGGTAACAATTTTTCTACAATCCTTTCCTCCAAACTAAATAATTAGGCTGATAAGTATCAAATTAATAAGATGGTTGAATTTTGTAATAATTCTCGACGACTCTTTTCGCTTTCTCTCTCGAATAATTAATTAAAAAAATTACAATTGCAATTGCCAAAGTAACATCGTTGTCACTCATGGCAATGAACGTGTTAATACAGTTATTTCACCCCGTACATGCGAAACTTGGCGCCCTCGTCCACGTCGTTCTTTCCCTCATTTTCACCCTCGCTTGGCCGACTCCCACTTGTAGATTTTTTTCTACCTTCTACTTTGTCCTCCGGGAGACAATAGCAAGATCCAGGTTGTTCTGTTGCAGCTTAAACCAACTGTAGAATCTTTCTCGGCTATGCCGTGGAGGAAAAAATAAGCGACGAGCAAATAGTTAAATTGCTCGTGACAAATCATTCTGCATTTTCTCACACTACGAATATTATTTTTATCACCTTATCAACACGGGAATTTTCACAAATAAATTATCATAAACAGAGAATTTCTTTAATTTTTATGCAAATAAAATTTATCTAAGGGAATTAAGAATATTTCTAAATGTTACTGTAATTATAATGCAGTTTCTCTTGCCAGTTCAAAGATCATATTGCGTAAAGATAAAGCAGGGTTGATGTCGTGTAGAAATCATCGAAATGCCGTTGGTATCGATCATCGATCAGTTTGCAATACTGGAAATCCGATTCGCAGGGGAATGCTAAACGCATCATTACTCTGTCAGCGGTATGAGCGATTGGATATCAAATTGGAAGATAGATTTCCTAAGCGTAGTCGAAATTGATTGACAAATCCGAGCCTCCAGCAGAATCAGCCTCTCATTAGAAATTACATTTCCAATCTGTATTCATCGTGTCTCCCTCTCTTTCACCCTTCTCTTAATCTTTCTCTCTCTCTCTCCCTCCTTTCCTTCTTTCTCTCGAATTGCACGTAAAATTGCGTAAAAATTTATTCCTCTTCAAGAAAACGTGCAATCAAGAGAAGAACTTCTTGGAAAACCATGCAGACGACCCAGTTTTTTCTCTCAGTAGTTACGAAATTACAAAGAGGAGCAAACATCGACCGGTTAATAAAATCCGACTAGAAATGTACGGCTAATTAAGGTATCGTCCTGAGATTTCTCGATTAAGTAACACCATTACGAAGTGCACTCTGCCGGCACTACTACCAGAATAATTTTACACATTCGAACGGACGATTGCATCGGTACTCACACCAATAAACGATCCTCTCGATCGACTCGATTTACCAAGGAATGGGTAAACGCTCCACTTTTCCTCCTCAAGGCTTTTTTTTTCCTCGTTGCGTCTTGCGATACGGAAAATCTAATCGGTTTCACAATGTATTCGACGAGTATGCACAGTTGGAACTCTGAACGATATCTGTTTTTTTTTTGCGAGGAATTCTTTGTGAGTACTTTCACTCTGAAATAATTATGATTCGGTAAGATGTTTTAAAGTAGCACTTGCGAAACTTTGTACTTGGTAGAACTCTGTGGAAGAGTGTAATATGAAATTTTTTATGATTTGAAATTTTATATTATATCAAAACTAGTCATTTTGACCACCTTGATAATTTTAGTGTTAATTACAAATCAATTTAACCCTGTAGGAACTCCTGTGACTTTGGGGTAACATAAGACAAATCTAATTGTAAGTTTCTATTTTTCAAAGCCAAATCTTTAAATTTGCCAAATCTCTAGCTCGTGAAAATCGATATTTAATACTCAGAATTAGTTTATTATCTAAAATAGTATTTCTTTTCATTTTCTAATTCTCCTATCGTGAAACCGATCTTGGGATGCTACCAAAAATTCAGATTATAGAGGGTTTAATCTATTTACGAGTGAACTTTCAGCTTGAAATGAAAAAGAAAAATTGCTATTCAATGGTAGAGGGTACCAGCGAATTAAATCGTATTAATTAATATTTCAATGGAGAGTACTATTGAATTAAAATTTATTTTAAAGCTATTATAAAGTGGAATAATCGAAAAAACGATGAAGTACCACTTGTTTCGATTGACTCGACGGATCCAGCGTTGATCAAAGTGCAAAAAAAAATGGTACCTCCGATAGCTGACTTTCGGAGCACGTCGGATGAATTTCCAGATGTTTAACTCTTTCTAGTTTTCAGCCGGCACTCGCCGATGTCAATACCATAGAAGCGGATAAGCCGTTGCCATCGCAAACAGCTTCCATGTTCGGTGTAGACACACGTGTGCGTGTATGGGAACCATATATGCGCGGAGTGACGGTTTGATGAAGCGAAGAGGATCTGAGAGATCGAGTGCAGAGTGACACAGAATCTCTTTTATCCTTTCGGTGTCCCAACGCAAACACGTGCAAGTTCATTGACGCGTTTCTCTTTGTATTGAAACGAATAATTGGCACGGAGATGATTTTTTGACTCTTTGGTGTCACACGACGAGCTGTGCTCATAGGATTTTTTTATCTGGCTGATTTTTCAGTGAACTTTCAACCTGATATTTGAGAATAAGTATACAATTTTATGGATAATATGATCGGGTATCTATATAATTATCGTAAATGAAAAATAAAAATTACTTTTCAACGATGGACGGTATTACGGGATTAATTAATATTAATTAATGGGCGATCGGAAAATGAAATTGGATTTGAAGGATTAATGATGGGTTTGATGATTCATATTTATGAGAAGCAGATTATCTCTGTGAAATTACTCTTTGAAATGACAAATAGAGAAATTGATTTAAATAATGTCAGAGTACTTTAGGGATTATTTTTTTATAAAAATGAAGGAAATAGGAAAAAAACTCGGATGTTTCAAATATGAAGGAAAGTAGAGGAAACCGATATCATCGCTACAAGTTTCCTTTTAGTTCTGCACGAATGGTCTCGTTAAAGCAGCAACAAAGTCGATTGTTCCAGCAGCGTAATTCGAACAATCGATTCAATCGGCAGTGGCCTCGTGTATAGCCTACAAAAACACTCCTTTTCGGCTATTCTTCTCAAAAAAACCGAACACGATGACGAAGAAGAAAGAAATACAGCATCGATCACTTTTTTAGGTCATCCTGCTCGTTGAATTTTCACGGTATGCTCCTCGGCCCGTTCACTTCTTTCTGATTCCCTCTGAAACGTGCATCTATTTTCACATTCTGGCAGATATATCGCAACAAATGAATGGAATCCGAACGTATTGCGAGAAAGATTATTCTATCAGTAAGCCTTCAATAGATACAATATCTACTAACTAATTTAGTAATCAATATTACTAAAATTTAAAAAAAAATATAGAAATATCCTACTCCAACTACCTCTCAGATTTTTAAAAAATTCTAAATATCAATTTCCCACTTCCCTCCCTGACAACAATTTCTAACGAACTACAATTTCCATTATCCAATACTTTTCCAAAATTCCCTTACCCCCAATTATCAACCTACTTCTCACATACTTCTTCTATAAAATAACATTTTACTGATTCTCTCCAAAAAATCACCACACATTTCAATCTCTTTTAAAACATTGCCAAACGGTTAACGCCGCAAAATTAAGTAAGTTAAGCTATCAAATTTTCAACGTTTAAATCAATCCACCCTCGAATAACTCGCTTTAAAAATTACCTAAAATTATTATCTCAACCCCGCGTAAACAATGATATCCCACGTGTCCATCTCCGCTAGAAATTATTCGTTTATCGTAGCCTTTCCACGGCTATGACCGATAAAAGACAACGTTGTTATCCTGGCTTTTGTTTCGTTTGGTCAGCACGCGCGTCCGTTCGCCTCGTTGTCTCCGTTTATTTCGGCACAATGGACAACGGCCGGGCCGCTTGACCGGCCACCCTCCATGGGGTTTCCACCCCATGCCGTTGGCCGTGTTTCGTGGCTAGCAAGCCCCGCGAACCGCCAAATGACGGCCAGCCTTCTCCGCTGCTTTGCCTTTGTCGCTTGACATCGAGACCAGCGTGTGTCGCTTAATGCTGGATTCACACCACCAGAAGGGAGAGGGTTGCACGAAGGGATGTTGTCCCTGTTGAACCATTCTGCATGATGAATTTTTTTTGACTTTGTAATATGTTGTAATTTCACTTCTGACAGCAATTTTATTCTGGTCTTCTGACATTTTTCCGTTGAATTCGCTTCAAACTATTTCTAATTTGTTTATTTAGATTTTAGAAGCAGGCCAAGTAGAATGAGTTGTGTGATTGATCTTTGCTAAATTTTAAAGATCGGACGAAGCATTGACCTCGAATTAGAAGTGGTTCATTATTTTGCACTAAAAGCATGTTCAAACTATTTCCAATTTTTTAGTTGAAGATTAGAAGCATACAAAGTAGAATGAGTTACGTGATAGAACTTTGCTAAATGTCAAGATCAGACAAAGCAAAGTAGAATTGGTTTATTATTTTTCACTGGAACCCGGTTTAGACTATTTCTAATCTGTTTATTTGGACTTTAGAAGCAGGCCAAGTAGAATAAGTTGTGGGATTGATCTTTGCTAAATTTTAACGATTAAGCAAAGTAAATTAGAAGTAGTTTATTATTTTGCCCTGA
The DNA here is from genome assembly GCA_910591515.1 of Cerceris rybyensis. Lineage (NCBI taxonomy): Eukaryota > Metazoa > Arthropoda > Insecta > Hymenoptera > Crabronidae > Cerceris > Cerceris rybyensis. Next base: position 24,307,647 of record OU342793.1, on the reverse strand, counting down.
AAGCTGGTTAAAACTATTTCTAATTTATTTAGTTGAAGTTTAGAAGCAGACCAAGTAGAATGAGTTACGTGATAGAACCCAACTAAATGTCAAGATCAGACAAAGCAAATTAGAACTAGCTTTGTATTCTGTGTTTAAAGATACTTTAAAGAAAAAAAAAGACTCATAATTCTTCAAGTAGATATCAATAGCAGCAAACAATCGACACTTTGCTGAAAAGTATCGCCACTCTTGTCAAGTGCGTGCCAAAAGAGTTTCAGAGTGGGTCTCAACGATGAAAGTGGAGGATCGAGCAATTCGTGCTTTTGCTCGTGAAAGCCGATGATTGATTTAGAATCGCTGGGTTATTAAGATCGGGGATCTTAAATCGCGACGTTCAACGAGGGGCCGAATGATTGATCTCGTACGTCGAGTGACGTAAATGCCGCTCCTGTTTCACGTCGCTTAAGCTCGTTACCTTTAATTCTCACAAAAACAAGCGGTCTAAATTCGTATCTGTACTTCGATAGACGATTTACATTTTACTACTCGAACAATGGCACGCTCGAGGGAGCAGAATTTATTCGAATTATTCCGCTAGTTCCGGACGGGATAAAAATTCAACGTTTTCGTCGATAAGACTCGAGGAACGAATTTTTAACGAACGCTCTACGACCTCTGGAATTGGCGGGACGCGTGGAGGACCTCTTGAAAAATTGAATTACGATCTCCACTATCGTGATTGCCGTTTCCCAAGACCTATAATTACGAATAATGTATCGCGTGCGAGGCACACCCGATTATGGAGTTGATATGACTCTTTCTCTCCAGTAATACCATCTCTCCGTCCTTTTTTTATTCATAAAACTAGCAAATTTTCGACTTTTGTAACCCTGCTTCGAAAATAAGCGGTCAACTACTAACGAAAAAAGGTGGTCAATTACTAGTTTTATCGATCTCAAAAGTGGTCAACTACTGAAGCATTTGCCGAATTTTTAAATATATTTCTCAAATTTTTATAACTTATGTTTTTTTAAAAATTGGTCTTGGTACATAATCTAGAATGTTCAAAGAACGTCTCCAAGCATCGACTCCCGCCAGTTATTGACAAAGTAAATAGTTACCATTGTTTCTATCAAAAATTTCTCTTAACTAGTCAACTACTGGTACCTTTACCTTATTAGTGTTAAAGGATACAAGTCAGACGAAAAGTAGATATCTATCAGGATCTTTAAAGTTTCTGTTTTATAAAGATGTGAATTTAATAGAACAGATTTCACTTCAGTAGGAATAATGAAACTAGCGATATACCGGTGGTGTTCAACATGTTATAACAATCACCTCGATAAACACTCCAGAACCCATCTAAAGCGGTACGTCCTAGGAAAAATGGCCATAGTAATTAAAGTCTCAAAGGAGATCAATAAATCTCGATTTCTCCAGTTAGCTTATTAATGCAGCTAGCTCAAAGTTGAATACAAAATAATTCCTGTACATTTTCAGGTCGGTTGTAATTTTCTATAATGTAATGGTCGTTAAATCCACACGTGCACTGCTATCTCTTAAAGCTGTGCGAGTCAGAGACTAGGAGACGTACTAGGAGTAAACTTTGGAGTTTCCGAGATAACGCTGTTAACGACTCACCCCATATACATTGCCATTTCCCTTGTATACCTGCTAGAATCTGCCTCTATTCCCCTAATTTCCTAATTCTCCCCTCTTCGATTCACCACTGCGACAAATGCGAGCCAGGAGAATGGAATTTCGGGGGAAATGGACGATCAATTAATCGTCGATGACTCATTGGATGGAAGGCAAAGGTAGAAGGAAAAGAGGTCGATCAGAAATTATGGAACGAACAGAAACGATTCGGAGGCGAATCCCAGTCCCTTGAGATATTTTTTGAGAGTCGAAGCAAATACGAGCGAATTTACGCGAGTTGGGACGATTCCAGGCGAGTCGGAGCAAATATCGGCGAATCTAAGCGAGCTGGAATCATTCCAAGCGAGTAGAAAGTAAAGCCGAGCGGGTTGTAGCGAGTTGGAGCGGATTGAAGGCGACCAAGCGGGTTAGGAGAGTTCGAAGAGGTTTGAAGCTAATCGAAGAAAGTACGGACAATTTGAGCCTTCTACCGATGCTTCCAAAAAGTTTGAATGAATTTGAGAATCTCCAAGAATTTCGGGGAAGTAGAAGTATATTGAAAGTGGCTAGAGAAACTTCGAGTTCGTTCCGACTTGCGACTGTATCTTATTGAATATGCAAATAAGCTGTCTCGGATCTTGGATTTCTAACGTAGACGAAGTTTCTGAACTTGGCTCCGAATCCCCTAATCTTTTGAGAATTTTTTTCTGCTGATACCATACGTCGTAACTTCAATAATTTAAGACTTATTTAAAATGAATTTTTCGATTTTAATTGTCGTTCTTTTCACATGAGACTTACTGTCTTAAATTATTAATTAAAAATTTTCTTCGGTTGAAAATCCTACGTTCATTTTTCCAAAGATTCACTGTTTTACGTAATTACCAACCCACCTAATCTCTAATACATTAACTACTAAATTAATAAAAATTTCCCACGCGTAAAAACCATCGAACTCAAGTCCCAACCACTGCTTCATAACTCATTTAACAAATTCTCATCCACTCTTTAATTGCTATCATAATTTCTCCAAGCATCCACAAATCCAGGAGGCTTCCACCCCACCAAGACTACGACACCCTAAACAATACAAAGCAGGAAACAATCTTCCACTACGAAGGATTTAAACTCGCTCCAACCCCTTTCAAATCTCACCCTCCAACTCCATACCTAACGTCTCCACCATACCTGCACCTGTATCAGCAACGAACGAACAATACTCCGAAAAGATATTTAATAACGGAACAACCCTCTACAAGTGTCTCTCGATGATAATTCCCAAGAGACGAGGGGTTCCCCTCATTAACCGTACGAGATCGGAATTTCCTGGAAGGTGCTTAAGCTCGGGGGTAGAAAGCCATGCACGCGGAGAGACATTGTATAATACATCGACAACGAAACTACCACTCCCGGAAGGGTGAGCAACTCTCGGCAATAAACGCCTTACGAAGTTCGCTTCTGCTTCCGTATAGCAGAGATTAAAGAGGTGGGTTTATATCCCTGGTGCAACGAGCGCGACCAGGGGGTTGCGGGAACCGCAGGAAGAGCAAGGTCGTACGTTTTTCCATGCATTTGCGGACTACGAGAGACCGGCATCCCAACGATTAAACATCCTCGAGAGGAAAACCGTGGCAAGAAACTAGTTGGCGTGAAATTTTCCGAAGCTTTTTGAAGTTTCTTGCGCCTCTGCAACGAGACTTAATTGATACGATTGGCTGAATCTGGAAGATGAACATTCTTTCGTGTGATAGCCATTTTGAACTCGATAACTTTGTGAGTTTCGTTTTAACCCATTCACTGCCGGAAAAACTAAGCAAATCTTACTTTGCGTGTTAAAATTTGAGAAAACAGCAGAAAGGCTGTGGAATATTAATATAATGAATCAAAAATATGATATCGACATTTATAAAAATACGAAGAGCATTTTTGTTCCACAATTACTATACACACTCGGTGATTATTGCTAACTTATTAATTCCAAGTTATAGCGCAAGCACGAGATAACTCGTAGTTGGCAGTGAATGGGTTAGAGTGATTTTTTAAATTGTAATGATTTGTAATTATTTTCGAGAGATGTATGTATTGCTTGTTATTACTATTTGGGGAGAAATTTGGATCGACTAAGATTTTAGGGCGAGGTAAAAATGTCTTTTTTAGTATCTGAGGATTTGATTTAATTGTGAGAGGATAATGGTTAATTTATGGGAATAATAGGAATTAAACGGCTCGTTAACTCCATCGAAATGGGTTCGGTGTACTTTAGACTTTTAATATTCAGTGAAAGAGATTTTCTATATTAATTAAACGGCACGAATCTTACCGGTCTTTAGGGCGATTTTCCCTTCGATCAATCGCACTTCAAAGTAGAAGCGTCTTCGACTTGGGAGGAATTAAAACTTTCTCTCGATGGGAAAAGAGACGAGGACAAGTTCTCCGTTTTATCGAAGATTAAAGAAATATTCGATAAAATACCTCCGATAGGATTTACTTCTCAGAATTAAAATCCCTTCTACGATGATTTCCGGTAGGATTTCGCGCCAAGTGAAATTTACAACGTTTTCCATCGTGCAAATGTAAATGTAACTCGATTAATTATTATTTCATTCATCCCTGACGTAGAAAATTACCATTCGAAATTATTCTATGCTGGAACTTTAAAAAGAGCTGTAGTACAACTCCCTTTGTATTTAATATCGTCAGAACTTTACCAACGTTTCCGTATTAACGATGCACTTACCGTAAAAGTTCAAATTTTCACGACTGTTTGCAACGAGACGACTCGATTATTAAACAGCAACCACTCCAACGTTGCACAGGATATCGTCAGAAAATTCTGTACTTTCAAATTACCTCTACATTTACCGCGACCGTTGAAAATTTCACAATGTCTTTCTACATTAGAAGACGGTCCAATTATCAAAGGAACTCCACGCCAGAATTTTAATATGTCTCATTAACGAACCCTTTTATCGTGAAACTCGAAATCGTCGCAATTTTTCCCCTCTTCGTCCTTCGAGACGACAAAATTATCGAAGAAACTCCAACAACCTGAAGAAGCAAGGTAGCCAAAAGTAACGTGAAATCGAGTCGCCTTGTTTCAGCGATTCAAAAGTCGAAGGTTTAAAAGAGTCGACTAGCTAGTTTCCTTCATTTTTTTTTCTTTTTTCGAATTCTAAGCGGGAGCACATGCGAGCATACCTTTACACGATAGAAATCGCGCACAAAGGGAAACGCTTGCTAGGCTATTTGCTTCTTGGAAAAGGTGTATTCGATGCATCGCGATTGAGCAGTGGTCCTCTTATTTTCCTCTCGCTTCCGTATTTTTTTCTCTCTTCGATTTCGTCGACCAGTCTTTGAAGAGGTTTCCTTCCGATCCGATGGAAGTCGAGGAGGAAAACGCGAATCGTTTCGAAGCTTCGGAAGAAGCGCCCTCAAAGAAAGACGAAAGGAAGTCTTTCCAGTCGTAAAGTCAGAAGAAGGCGTACTTCACGAGAGATATATGTATTTCCAGTAGGATTTTTTCCTACTTTGGATGGTTCTGAAGGAGAAGAGGCAGGCAATTATGCGAGAATGGTCGAAGAGAAGTCCTTGGAGGAAGGAAAGATTCGAGGAAGCTGACTGTAACGTTCTTCGTGATCGTTCGTCGTTAAAGACCACGCTCTAAGGATTGGAATTGAATTGGAAGTAAAGTGAAAATTCAGATGGATATTTCTTAATTATATTTCCTTCCTCCAGACTTCTTTAAGTTAAAGTAAATTTCACATAGGATATTTCAAAGTTTCTTTATTATTCACAAGGAATTAATTTTTGTTGAAATATAATCTTCGCTGTTGCTCGCTTCAAGTTTGTAGAAGAACGTGAGGACAGTACTTGAGGGATAAAAAATTTCTCATAACTGCATTCCGCCTTTTTGTCATTTTATAAAGATAAAAATTCCTCGTTTTACTCTCCAAGAATTTCTATTTATTTCTCCGTGAGCTTAATACCCTTTGGCTTTTCACGGACAAAAGCGTCCGTTCTTTCGACCTATTTAGTGCACGTATCTGTAATTAATTTTAACGATTAATGGTTCAAGTACATCGTACACTTTAATCAACAATGAGAACCACGTATAAAAGGTGATTCCAGAGGTCCTTTATCTCGCGTCCTTTGGCTATTAGAAAGTGGATGAAAAGTCGAAAAGAAACAGTACCGACTCAAAGTCGTGACATCGTCCTGATATCCTGAGAGACGTTCTTTCACTTTTTCCTTTATTTCTCTTCTCATTCTGTGCCTTGTTCCGTGCAGGCCCTTCGAGGAGACGGCTTAACTCGGAGTTTCGATGGCTCGTGAAAATCTCGAAGATTCGTTAAGACTTCAAAGCTATCCCCTTCTGCGAGTTTCGAATTAGCGGATTTGCCCTCGATCGTCTTTCGTGCGAAGTTGAAGGCTTGTCATCGATTTCTATCGGCTTTTATTCTCATTCTCTTTGACGTTTCTTTTCAACATGGCACGAACAATCCTTCCAAGGAGAAAAATAAAACAGAAATAGAATTATGGTGAACGTAGAGACCCAATTGGCAATTAGGGAGCTAAAATTTATCTTTCCTAATTTATTAATAAATATATTATACCCTCAAAGCTTCAGAACCCACTTAAAATAGTAAGTCCAAGGTGAATTTGCCACTGTAGAAATTATATCTGGGAATAAATTTGAACCATCTACTAATTAATCTAGTAATTATTAACACGTTGAACTCCAGTAATATTTCGCTCGTTTTATCATTTCTACTGAAGTGCCACTGTTCTTATTAAAATCCCATTTTTGTAAAGTAGAAACTTTAAAGACACTAATACATAGCAGGATTTTATCTTTTAATCGCCAAAATTTAAATATTAAATGTGTGATAAAAATTCCTAAATATTAAAATTCAAAAGTCATACGAAATTTCATTGAATTCAATAGCGTCGATCACCAATGACTCCCTTGCCAGTCAACGTATTAAAATCAAATCAGTAAAATCTAGTTTAAACAAACTTAAATCAAATTTAAACATATTCCCAAAGTAGTCACAGGACTCCTATTTCTATCTCGTTTCACGTCAACGCGTCTCAGCTTAAGGAGGTCGTCGCAGGATGAAGGAATGCCTCGTTTCCGCTCTCTTTTTAATATCCTTGTCGTAATTATTCGACGGTGACGCAAGGAGAATCGGGGGAGGAATGCACGGGGTTAATTAAGCCCCTGTGGGGGTATTACGTGTACACCAGCGTGTCTCAGGTTCGAGCAGTTGAACGACGACGTACACCGTCACATCCTGGTTCCTTCAACGTCCAATCCCCACTTACCTTCTTGTACTCCTCTCTCGGTTAATCATCCTGAGCTATCTACACCCTCCAAGGGTCTGAGGTAATTCGCATCGTGTCTCGCGAAGGGTCACCGCATCGAATTCAGTTACCTGGTTGAAGGAAGAAGGGAGATGAAAAAGGTACATCAGAAAGGGGATGATCATTTTGGTACATGTTGGGAGATGATTAAATTGTGGTGGTAAAATTGTTTATAATTAAAGGAGGAAGTATTAAGCAAAATCTGCTGAGAATTGATGCTATCAGTGAGATGTTAACCCTTTGACGTACAATAACGAGTGCTACTCGTGACGCGATAAATGGAATAGTCAATTTTGAAGTGCTCCAAAAATTATTTTATAAAAATATCAGTTGGTCCGGATAAAATAAACTTAATTCTATGCTATTCAATATTACGTTAAGTCATTTACTATATCCGAAATTAGGGGCTAGATTGTTATTTTAGTAATTAGTTCAGAGTTATTGCACATTTAATGACAAAAGAAATGTCACGGCAAGGAGTTAATAATGAAAATGTGGAATACAGTGAAATAACGAAAATGTATATTTTTGTTTCAGGTAAAATGGGACGACTGAGCCTAGGCGACACTTTTATGGAATTGGTGCAAGTTCTAGAAGAATAATTAAGGATACGCTGATATTCGTAATTAAAAGACATATGGAAATATTCTGAGCTTCGACGTCACTCAGATTTTTTGTCATTTTTTCTTTCCACTTTCTCAACAAACTCGATCCATTTAATATACCATTAACTTACTACCCTCAGAGCGTAAAAAGAAGCCAACTCAAAAACAACAATGCAGCGTCATTGAAATATTATAAATTCGATAATATCCCCACCTATCCCAACTTAATTAAACCTCGCAAAGAGGAAAAGTGACAGGGTAGAAAAAAAAGGCGGGAAACGATTATGCCAGGTTCTTCTGTTCACGAAAGTCTACGTAGAATAATTAATAATCCTTTCTGACTTCCACTTTTAAACACATTTTCCCACTCTCTCGTTCTTACTTTGGAAATTGTAATTTTCTACCCCTTCGATATACGAAAAAAAATCTTTTCCTCTTCTCAAATCGTTCGAAGGCCACCTTCTTGCCACCTAATTGGCCAAGTAGCTACCGGAAAGGCGAGACGAAAACCGGCGAAACTTTCGCAGAGAGTAAATGTTGCTTCCGGCGAGGCAAATACTGAGACGTGATTTACGGATACAAATATTGGCGCTCGTTAGTGTCCGCCAAAACGAATTGTCGAATTCCGCGGAGAGTGCTGGTTAGGAGACGTCGTACTTCTGCTTCTCCTTCGTTTCCTCGGCGAAGTCTTTGAGAAAAATTCACGAAATTGCCTTCAGGTTTTTCTCCATCGGATTTCTTCCCGCGAGAGAATATTTTCCAACTAAATCACGCGATCAACGTGAAAGAAATAAAGAGGATTCCAGTCGACTCGACCAAGTGGAAAAATAATTTGTTAAAAATTAGTCCCAACTCTGAAAAACTTACCACAAATTGTCACACAACATATCGTACCTCACGGTTATAAATCCACCTAAAACGGTAAGTCTCCCACAAAATAGCCATAATTAATGGCAAGAAAAAAAAATCCAAACACCCACGATCCCAAAATCCACCACGGCAGTCTCATTCCTCGTCGTTAATTGCGTTAACCACTTGCCTTACAATAACAAGTGACACTCATGTTAAAATAATAGAAAATTTCCAAGTTCTTCAAAACCTATTAAATTGAAAATATTAATGAGACACGACGCGATAATATTATTTCTCCAACATTAATATTACATTAAATTGTACAACATATTAAGAATCACTTGAACAATTTTTATTTTAGCAATTAAATTCTGAATTATAGCGGAGGCAGTGACGAAACAAATCGTAAGGCAAGGGGTTAAAACGAGCCACCGTTATCTCATCCCTCTTTTTCGCAAGCCGACGTAAAAAGCGCGATAAGAGTTCGTATTAAACGTCAGGATCACTTAAGAGAAACATCCTCGTCGCGTTGGTGTAGAATTAACGTGAGCTTACACGTTTTAGGATTTGCAAAAGCAGACGGTTGACTTCTCGGCCAGCGACGTCGAAGATGCACACGCGAATCGTTACTGGCGCAGAGGGCAGCCTAGATTTTCCATGCAAAACCGCGCGCGACTAAATCATGCTAAGCCTTGTTTATGCAGCTGCAAATTATGTTATTACTTACCCGAGCAAGTAAGTACCATGCACGGGCTAACCAGGACGCTGATATTAATGATTAATTGGACAGTTTATGCCGGCTGCCCGCTTACCTTTGCAGCATTACGTTGTACAATTTGCTCGACGAAACCGTCGGATTAACTTTTGCTTCCTATCGTTATTCCTGCGTCGTTTCCAACGATGAATTATTTAAACCGATTCTTTTTCGTGGATGTTTGTGCGAGGTGAAATGAAAGCTTTAGACGTTCGTTGGAAACATTGAACTCTTCGACATTCTGTAATTTATATATTTAAGTAATTATTAGGTAATGCGAAAAGAAATATTTTTTTTCAACCGTCAGGTAAGATGTTTCGAATGTGATTCATTAGGAATTATTAAACTTGGTTAATCTGTCGGAGGAAATAAATATTATGTATGGTTTTCTTTTGTATATTTCTTCGTTGTTTTAAAAAAGTATTTTGATTCGTTTTGTGTAATGTATGAGTAATATTAAGATGTGTAGATATATTTGAAAATTGAATTGTAGTTGTACAGGTTGTCTATGTATGTGTAATTGATGTTGAAAAATTGTGCAGCAAGTCTGACTTGAAGTGAGGAGCTTAATCTTTAAATTTTTATGTTGAAGATTCATATATGCCAACTGTCGATTATGTAAATGTTGCGTACCAATCGAGAGAAAGAATTGAAATATTGATGTTCATGGTGTATGCGATTGAAGACATTAATTTCGTGTATTGGCATTACGACATGGCGAGAATTAATGTTTCGCCCGCGCATTTTGCAATAGTTACGACCGCTGGTGGGTTTCTCCCTAAGCCTCCAATAATTATGCCCAATTGTAAATTTCCATTCATACATTATTACGCGGGAAATTTTCCAAACATACATCCAATCGCAGAAAAACGTTTAAAGATTCTTAACCCCTTAACCTACGATTTCTTTTGTGTTTGGGGGTGCAAAAACTCAAAATTAATTCCTGAAATCAAAAGGTTTCACTGATTTCTGATATTTCGTTTAACCGAACGTGATATTAACCCTTTGCGGACAACGGGCGAATATATCCGCACTGAGAAAAAAATTGGTTATAGTATGTCGGTGCATATATAAACGGTTAGAGTTGAAAAATTAAAATATAATCGTAGAAATATTATTTTACAAAGAGTAAATTTCAACTTGTATACATTAACAGACTGTCTTTCCGATGAAAAAGTGTTTTTTCATCGCTAAATAATTGATTGTTTCTCGATATTCAAAAATCCCTCCGTCCGCAAAGGGTTAATAGTACAGAAATAATGAGACCATTTCACGATCGGCTGATATTATCAATTTAATAATTTTTGGAAGATTTCAAAATTTCCTATTCCATTTCCCGCGCTACAAGACTCACACGTAGGCTAGGGGTTAATAAATATTTGCCGCATTATTACATTAGCGCCACTTTAAAAGATACAAAAATGAGAGGTAAAAATTCTACAGCACATCCATCGGATAAAACGAATCTTAATTTGCTCACCAGGGATTCATAATCGTTCGGATCGAGGCAATCCGTCGTTGAAATTCCATTTCCCTTCCAGAGAAACCTCCCTCAGTTAAGCTCATCCCCTTTCGGTGGTAGCTTTTTTATTTTTATACGCGTCTGAGAAGACGCGCTAATTAATCTTATTCCGTTGCCCCGAGAGGTATTACGGTAACTCGAGTTACCCGAAGTTTAAAAAAAGATCCTTCAAGAAGCAAAGATCAGGATGTACAGTTTAATTACACGACTCGCAGTTTCCGGCATTCTTTCGTCGACTTCGGGAACATAGTTGCATGCGAAGTACGCGTATACTTTAAAGATGTTGGAAGTTTTCGCGAAGAATTCGCCATTTTCTTCTCTACTGTGTTGCATTTTACGGATGGCCAATTTTTGAGTGCATGCTGCACGTCTTTCTCCCATTTTTCATGTCGACATCAGTGTCTTGGAACAATTCAATGTTACAAAAAATTACACATTGCGAACTAAAGACGTTGAAATCTCTTCCTTCTTAATAATCTTCGCATTGTCTCACACAAACTGCATTAAAAACTTGCCTTCGCGTTTCGGTGCACAGGCAAATCAATACAAATCTTATTACCCTACTATAACACACGTGCAACTATTTATCATAAACTAGAATTAATTACTTTAAAAGTTACATTAACTCTACAATTGAATACTCAAACTCTCAGTTACTAGAGGCGAATTAAAATCTTCCTCAATTATCTCAAATTTTTCCCAAATTATTATTTAACACTAGCTCTACAGCAGCCATCAAATTGACAGGTTCCTACATTTTTAAAAATATTTCTCAAAATAGAAAAAGAGTACAGCAGATATTTCACACGTATCTTATAATAAACAAATAATTTAACTGATCGTATTTTTTACCACTTGATTTATCTTTTTACAAAGTACTTATTTGCACTTACATTTACATTTATTAACATATTTGTATATATCAAATAAGTACTTTGAAGAAAGGTGGATCAGGCACCAAAAATTACGATCAGTTAAGTAATTCGTGTATTACAAGGTAGGCGTGACATATCTACTGCACTGTTTCTCTATAAGTTAAAAAAATATTTTTAGGAAAGTAGGAATCCGTCAATTTGACGATTGCCATAAATCTAATGTTAATATATTTAAATACGCCAGACTTAGCGGCCGTAAATGTAATGTTAGTATATTGTATACCAATCAGTAAACTAAAATTGTACATTCTACACCATAATAACAGTAAAAAGCTACAAAATCTCCAAATAGAGTACACATTCAAAGTCTGAACTCCCGCCAAATCCACTTGGAGTGTTCTCCAAGCAACTGTGCACGCACTCGCGATAGTGTTCTCCATTCCGAAGACGTTCGGCTTCGAAGTAGGGAAAACCGGATTGTCTGGAAGGCATAATGGAACTTCCTGACGTTCGCTCGTGCCATAGTGCACCATCCTTTGTTCCAGACGTAAGAGAATGTCAGCCCTTATTGCAACCAAACCCCGGGATCGAGCTACGCTTCGACCAAAGGCGAGGGTGCGGTGTGCAACGTCTCTTCGATTGGACCAACCACCCTCCTCGGCCCTCGTCGACCGTTTCTGGAATGCGAGAATTTATTCTCGAACATTCCACCGACTGGTAGCTGGACCTTTCCAACCCTCGTATCCTTCCGAACGATAGGAATATTTTTTTTTTTTACCCTTCACCCTTCGACACCTTCGACGACGTCTGGCGACTTTTTACGCCCGGTGTCTCGCATTCGACGTCGTCGTGAAATACGAAATCGATCTTCCTTCGTTGGGACGTTGAATACTGTTTAGGAGGGTAGATATTATTTATTCCCCTTTTTTTTATATTATCCTGGATATTCTGTTATTGCGTTGTAATTTTTTGTAGCTTCGGAACATCGGAATTGTAGGGGGATTGGTGAAAAATGTGAGAAACTCGAAACGAAATTGACTTTGGAATTTTAGTTTACAAAATACGGTTATTTCAGAGTGTTCGAAAATTTGCGCAGTAAATTCTCATCATGGTGAAGCATCAGTTTCGAATTTATCCTCGTCATTCTTCAAAAAATTACGAGCTGTTACGAACGACATGGTGAACGCTGGGAGAAAAAAATTGTTAAAAAATTGAACAAAAGCATACGCGTAAAGTCTGATCAGTTTTTGATAATTTTCCCGTAATTGTTCCCCGCCGACGAGCCAATCGAACGTGACGCGACGGGAGTTTAAATTCGATGGAATTTCGGTGCCAGAAATTACTTCCGGCTCGACTGGCGAACGTACGCGTCACGGTTTCCGGTTCGACGTTTCGTAAATGCACTCGTGAAATTCATGCCTGCAACTTTACCTCACGCCATGGTATTCCGTGTCCTGCCAACCCCATGAGGTATGTCCCAAAGGCAATCTTTGCTCGCGATAACGCTCGAGGAAAAAGAAAGAGTCGATGGCTCCCTAACACCTGACCCTGCAGCTACCCTTGTTTGCGGTTCGCAGACATTTGTCAGCCGATCGCATACTTTTCCTTCGGCGTTTCTTCTCGCTACTTCCCCGAACCACCCTCGTTTTTCACGTCGCGGATGGCTGAAGAGAAAAAATTGCTTGGCGAAAAAACAGAGGCTAGCCGTGTGGGGGATTTAGGGTGAATAAGTCTCTGTGAGGGGTGTGTTGAAAAGATATTATTCCGAGTTTTGTGTCCGTTGCGATTTAGAGGTATCTATGAATTATTGTTGGGTAGCTTTGAAGTTATTTTTTGCTGTGACGATGAACTGATTTTAATAATAATTGAGTTTGGCAATGTGATTGCAAGAAGGTGAAGCGCTGCATCGGAAAGTTTCCTTTAACACTGGAACTAAGGGTGTTAGGGTGTTAAGTCTACTATATTACAATATAATAAATAAATACGTTGGAGAAAAAGAGTGAAGGGGTGGTAAAGATGATCGACTCAGTGATTTATGTTTAATGAAATAGAAGTTGTCTGTCTATTCCATGACTGTGGTAAATAACTGGAGAATTTTAACTGACTTGATAGTTCTGGTGTTAATGCAATAGTGTCAGATGGAATTGACATAAATATTGTACTTTCTGGCAATCAGTGTCAACGTAAGTCCCACTATAAATAGAATTGATCAGACTAAACAAAATCCTACCACCTTAACACTACAACTACCGCGTTAAATCTATTATACTTTAAGATATAAAATAAGTCATTTAAAAAAAGAGGAATCAGTAAACACTGAAGCTGTTCGGTTCGATGATTTACGATTTTTTAAATAGATGTGAGAATTTTGGGAAAAATTCAGTCATTTTGACAGGTTCGGTAGTTCCAGTGTTAATAACAAGATACCTCCTGACATCCTCCTCCAAAATGCAAACTACCCCAACCACCCCGAAAATTTGTCTCACCAATTACCCCATAAGTCTGTTTCAAATCAACAACCCCTTCAAGCCTTCTTTAACCAATCTCGCAGAAAAACAGCCAAAGAAACAGTCCCACGACTCACAGCTTCCTTCATAATTAATTCCCTGCGCAAAATCGTGGCCAATTAGGTGCACAAAGTCGGTAGAAATTTCGCGTGCAAAACATTGCCGTTCGGACAGGACATTTGTCACCGGTGGAAATCAAACCAGACCACTAGGAAACGTCCCTTCCCAGCTTGCGGTTCGTAGACATTTGTTAGCCGATCGTGCGCCGTCCACTGGCGTCGTTTCTCAATTCTCTCCTGGCTTTTGGACGTCGACATGGTGCAAGTGCCAGGAATAAAATCGAATCGTCGTCGTGCGAGTTAAGTGTACGAAAATGTTTCGTAGAAAAATTCAATGGAGAATCGTGCGTCGAGACAGAACGGTTTGTTTCGCCATGGGACAACCCCCTGGGACTTTGGATAGTCTATAGATTTTAGCGAGAGCTTTAAGGTATCGTCTTTCGCAGCTAAAAGCTCCCTACGTGCTCGGCCTTCGATCACGAGTATTATAACGCTGCTCGTGTCACGTGCTGACATCGAGATAACAATTTTAGCAAAAGTTAGCGTGTGTAATTAACATGTTAGCTTGAAGGGGTAGGTCACTTTTGGCACTGGAGACTCTGTGGGTGAAAATAACGAGAGGGTGAAAGTATAATAATTAGTTGAAATTACAGAGCGGCACTTTCTTCGTGCTTAATTAATTGGTATAGAATTATATAATAACATGCAAATGTGACAACTAATGTGAGTCAGAGGGAAGATGTTGATAATTTTTTTGAATTAGAAACAAAGGACTTTTTTAATTAGAAGTAATTTTTGAGAAGTATATTTTTATCGTTTATAGAAGGATAAATGAGAGTTTTTGATAGATAAAAGAATTAGTCTAGTTTTAAGTGGAGCAGTTGGTTTTGAGCCATCATCTGTGTAATAACCGGAGGGAAAATTGTAGAAATTGAAGCCAATTGGCTCGACAATTTTACTGCAATCTACCAGCAATTTAAGATTCTATTAAAGTACATAGCATAAAAATAAATTCGCCATAGAATTTCCGGTAATAATCAGACTTTCCGATAACATGGAGTAATACGTCATATTTTCCAATAATCGTATCGTTCGAGCTTTTTAATGGAAATGCTTTCGTAATATTGCATTCATGTGAAAAGCAACGTTTTTTGTTAATGTATCCCATTTATACGCAGCTAATTGACTATAAATCGATTGCCTTCTGGAACAAACGTTCATCGTAGCGTTTCACAATTCATCCAATTCTGAAATTTCCAATTTACATTACCTTCATCGTGTTGTACAATCAGACTTAATTTTTCCCTCGATAATTGAATCCACATTAGCACAAGGACAAATGAGTTCCGTGGAATTTTATAATAATACGACGAGGTCGATATTGAGAATCGAGCTAAATTATTCTAAATCTCTCAAGTTAAAACGACATAAATTCCCATCGGATAATTTTATCGTCTCGATGTGAAAACCGTGCATGAAATTGTATGCATCGCGAATCGGAGAATTGCACGATCCGACAGAAACGTTCTTTACGATAATATCACGTTTCGCGACAATGTGCACCAAGTTTGCGTATCTCGCACTTCTTATCGTACTCGCACGTTTTTATCGTCGAAATTAAAATGGATGTCCCACTGGTTCACGTATCGTTTGACTAATTATTATCGTGGCTTTAAGTGCAATGTCGGTCTCGTGCTCGAAAGGTATTAAAATTGTGAGGTTGTTGCACCCACTTTATCAAATTACCTACTCGCGTGCTGGCAAATTTTGCGTGAAAAAAAAGGAGTGGAGCAAATTGACGCATTGTCCTTGCTCGAGTTTACGAAAGTACGACCTTTAATTAAGAATGCAACTATAATTGCGACCTTTCATTAATCGTTTAACACTTCTACCTACGTCAGTAAAATTTCACAAATTTCAAATGTTCAAATGATTCACCCACAAGTCCATCTGTTCTTAAATTATGTATAAAAATAAGTATCTATGTAAAATTTGAAAAGACCATGGAAAAAGTATAACTAAATGGGTTGAACATGTTCGATTTAAGCGACGAGAAAGAAATCAATTAGTAAAACGACAAACCCATTTACCACCTCGAGTGTAATTAAGAACGTAGCTATAATTTAAACATTTTATTTATCGTTTAACACTTCTACCTACGCCGGCAAAATTCCATTAATTTAGTATTCAAATTAGTCACTCAAAAATCCGTATGTGAGTGCTGAAAGATTATAGTTATCTATAAAAATAAGTATTTAGGTAAAATTGAAAAAGATTGTGGAAAAAGTAGAACTGAGAGGGTTGGATATGTTCGATTTAAGCGACGAGAAAGAAATCAATTAGTAAAAAGGAAAACCCATTTACCGCCTCGACTGTTTGTCCATTTAATTACAAATTGTTTCTATAATTTTCGTTTTATCTCGTGTATTTAAACGTCACGTACGCACATCTAGGAAAAGGAAGACAGAACTCAATTAAACTACGTTCGATGTGTCGCGCGTGAAGAAAACCGAGCGAATTTTATCGCGAAGTGAAATCAACGTGAAAAAAGAAGAGAAGGTAATACGAAAAAAAGGCAGAGACTATGAGAGCAAGGAAGACAGAGAGATTTAATGGAAAAATACGATCAGAGACGTGAAAGCGGTCGACTAATGTACGACTGTTAATTGAGTGAAAAGATGTGGAGGAGAAACGGAGTTGAGAGAACAAAATGGAACAGTTTTTCTGTATTAAGCTCTCGGCTCTCTGAAATTCATTCTCTCTGTCAGCGAAATGAACTACATCAGGCACACTTCTACGCTCTAAATAAATCGCGAAACTTACGCTTAAATACGCTTTTCCGGGGTTTAAACGTCCCACCGTCATCTACCCGATGACACCGTGAAACAAAGCATTTCCATTTGCATCTTCAGTTCAGCGTGCAGGTAGATTGATAGAATTTCCACGGCAGAATGGTTTTGATGAATGCGAATTGCTCGGAACAATTACGGGATCGGTTTTTTTTTCCGGGTTCGTGTAAAACAAAACTGGCGTAGGGATAAAAAAGGCTGTCATGTATTTTCCAGAGTGACATGTTATTCGCACAAAAGTTTCCGTTTGTGTGTACATCTGAAAGGAATAACGAAACAGCGATGGTAAATAGTTAAAAACAATAAAATAGAAAGAATGGTGAATACAATGCTGCCAGTTTTATTCGCCATTCTTTTACTCTAATAACGTTTACATTGTACAATTACAAACCTTTTTCTTTCACGTTCGATATAGCCATAAATACATTTTACAGGCAGTGACAAAGTTGTGGTGTTGAAGGATGAAATTTTCAATCGGTAGAGGTGAGTTTAAATTCCCATCACCTCTATGACATTTTTCCTAAATTGCTATTTAATATTTCATCCCTGACGCCTCTGAGAAATTTTTCAAAATTGATATTTAATACCATACCCTCTGCGCATTAAAAATTCAGTAAAAAAAAAATATTCCAAGCAAAATAACAATAGAAATCAAGCCCAAGGAAGTACAAAAAGTAAGTAAATTTTCTAACTTTAACTTCTCTCAACAAATAGTAATATTGGACAATACTTGAACCAACTTCAACTTCAAATTCCACATCGTAATCACGTACAGGACACAGCCTCGTTGCTCTTTCCGTACAATCAACCCTTAAGAAGCTCGTAAGAAAAAAGGAAAGGTACGAATGCAGAAACGAATGGCGAAAAAGAGGAAGAGAAAATTTACGAGAGCAGCAGCATTACAAGGGCTGCTTGAACACAGGGTGGCGCGCATTTACAACACCGGGGATGCAGTACCCGGGTACAGTTTCAATTATTTCTCCCGTCACAATACGTCAGGCGTCGGTTGTGTATTAAGAAAATGCCAGGGCGTGCGAGCCATGAATCGAATCGGGTCTCCTCGTTTCGTTCGGCTACGTTTTCACACCCCCTTTCCACCCCCCTTCACACACCGATGAACGTTCGTACGTGTTCACGTACGTCGAGGTGTGCAGACGTGAAAGCAGAAAGGAGCTTTCGTTTCGCGGCACCGAATTTATCTTCCCGGAGGAAATTAGAAAAGGCATCCTTCGTGACGCCACTCGCGAGCTCCTTTTCTACCCTTCCTCCTTCTTCAACCCCCCTCTTCCGCTGTCTGATCCTTACACAGGCTTTCAGAAACAATATATCAGGGGTGGAGGTGGGAAGTGAGACAAAAATATCGCGAAGAGAGGTTTAATACGGTATCAGGGAGTTAATAACGTCGGTTCGACGAGAGGCAAAAATTGAAGGGATGCCTGGAAGGGATGAAATATCCTGGAGATTTCGAGTGAAGAGATTGGTCTTGAATTTTTGGAGTTTTCATCGAAAGGTTTTGTATTTTTTATTAAATTTCAAGCTTGTACCGAGGGGATGATGAAACGATTGTGAGACAGGGGTGGAAAGTGGAGGAAGGAGAATATTGGGAGGAAAGTGTGTTTTAATATGGTACGAGGGAATTGTTTGTTGAATATTTGAGGGTTTGATTTCAAAGCTGTGATAACTTGTTGAGAGAGAAACTAAGTGATTGTGTTATCCAGTGGGATAAATATTTATTTCACGGTTTCTATTTCACCCTCCATTATTTCCATCGTAAATGTTCACGTACCTGTTGAAATGATAGAGAAGTTGTATTATACTTTGAGCTCTTTGATTCTTCTAGAAATCAGGGGAAGGAAATAATCTCCTCGAGTCAAAATAATATTAAATTTGAAAAACTACACGAAGAAAAAATCCTAAAAGACATATTTGAACCACTGTCGAGTACCTACCTCGATAACGTGAAACTGAGTAGAATTAATGTGAATCTTGTTAAAAACATTAACATGACAGGTAATTTATATTCCTCTTAAAAGCAGCACATTTTTACAACTCCACACGAGCCACGATAGCACATTTTTTCTTCGCCTATCTGCAAAATCCTGAAAAATGAAGGGAAACGAAAAGTTTCGCGTGCCGAGGACAAGTCAGAGGGTCGTTAAAATGCGAAAACACGCCCTCACACAACAAAGCCGGAGGTAAAGTGCGTGCCAACGGCCAGTCGCAATTAATTACCGGCAATTAAGCCCTCGCGGATTAATCAAGGGCGGGAACGACAAAGCCGTGGCGATCTTCCAAGTGCGCGAGTACCGCGAATTTACTTGCGGATGGACCCAGGTGGTACATGCAAAAATCAACTTTATATTCTCCACCGTGCAAATAAGACGTCTCAAACGTGACGTAGTTCGGCATTCGACGTAAGGTGAGGACGATCCACGTCGACGTCGGAGGAAACTGCCCTTAGCCACCCCCGAGTCATCGTCCTGGTTTGTATGCTCGCTACGCGTCAGTCTGCATTATTTTGAGGAATTTCTTTTGAAAATTTGTGGCAGGAAAATTTTGGAAAGGCGGATAGGTTACTAACTTTGGATTTAAAAATAGTAATCGATGGAATTTGTTGTATTTTAATTTTTTTCTCAATATTCTATGACTGTTTTGTCTATGATTTATTGGTCTGTTAGTAGTTTGTGCTACTTTATCCAGGTGTATTCAAAATTTTATAGTTGAAATTCGAAAAAAATAGAAAGAATTATCTTCCGTTGATATTTTAGATTTGATGTCATATTTTGAGGTATATTATGTTGGAATAAAATTTAGAAACTTAGGATTTTTTGCGATAATGCAATTGCGCATAATTGCATGCGGTTTGAAAACTTCGTTTAAAAACCTATCGTGCTTTAACTCGGTGTTATTCTCGGTTTTCGAGCGTTGGTTAACGCATCGAGTGTGGTGACCTTTGGCTATTTTTTACACCCTCGCACAGTCCCGCGACACCCACGTGGCGCTCTGGGAGTTTTTTTCCCCTCGGAAAATAATCGAAATGCTATCTACTTTTATCGTTCCGTTTCAAAATATTTTCTATAACCGAGACAATTTCAACTATCCATTGCTAGGAAACTCTACAAAAAGCATCCTAACTTTTTCTAAAATTCGCACATTTCCATTCCTCTTCCTTTTTCTTTACAGTTTATCTAAAAGCTACTGTTCAACTACCACCTCACCCCAATTTAGCAAAAATCGTTCAAAGATGACAAGTATTCAAATTCAATTACACTTTAACTTACAAAATTAGTGAAAAATTTCCACCGAGTTGTTGCAAAACACAAAAGAGTCAAATAAACTTGTTCGACTTCTAATAGAAATATCTCCCCATTTCCCAAATGAAATCTCACGGTCGATATCGCTTTTATGATGCTCTACATTCGGTTTCTGAGAAAAGTTCGCATCACGAGGCATCACGATCGACGGAGAAAAATCAAACATCGATATGAATTCTATTCAGAGGGACGAGAGTACATTCGAGCAAATACTCCTCAGCGAACGTAACGTCACCGCCCAACCTCCTGGCTGCTCGTTGAATATTTGATAACGTCCTGCATTCCGGAAGTGCACTCCATATCAGTGCATACGAGTAGATACGTATCGGCTCTATCCACATCGACGTACGGCTTTACGTGTATTTGCGCGTGATGTGCAACCAGATGTTGCAGACAACCCTGTCCTTCTCTTGAGAAGAGAGTCGCGAATTTGGACGATTGGAATCTTAATTAAAGGGGTCATGGTGGGAGATTAGATAAAAGTTTAGACTTGCGATTAATGGCCTCAGTTCGTATCGTGCTCCGTCACGACTTGGAACTTTTTTTGTGTTAGTTGTTTATTATGATTTTAATGATTCGGGAGCCACGTAAAATTGTAAATTCCTTTTAAAATTGTTGGTGGTTAATTAGCTCTGACATCTCGGGATATTTTTTCGTACATTATTATTTAATGTATTGTAGCTGTGAAACTTCAGAAACCATTTAACAGTAGATCTATCAAGGTGGTCAGAATAACTGGTCCTGAATTTTTCACACTGATCCTGTTTTGAACTCTGTTTCTTTCTCCATTTTCTGCATCTATTTTGGAAACTGTGAGCGATTGAATCGATCAAGTTTTTTGTCTCTTTCATTTATTTGAGTCGAAGAGATTTATTTTACAATTTTAAATATTACATTAATCGTCGGAAAATCTACTGTTAAAACAGTTGGAATTAGGAAAAGAATAAGAAAGTTTCTTTTTTTATTTTTATATTTTTGAGGGTAATATTAGACTTATAAATTAGTTAACTCGCTTCCCTAGCATTTTGTTAAATTGATCGTGCAACTAGAATGGGGAACTTTATTGAAATTTTTTCCCGACCTTTGCGATCAATCATCGTGAATTTTGATAATTAGTATTTTAATTGCACATGGGAAAATTTCAGAGAAATAACGGTCGTGAAATATTTCGATATAAAATATGGAACGTTGTCTCGTAATTTGACGTGAATTTTTTATTTCATGATAGCTGCGATCAATTGCCGTGAATTCAGCTAATTGGAATTTCAGTTGGACTCGGAAAAATTCAAGGGAAGATGCATTTTCAGCCGTGATGTTTATAGATCGGTATTGCAAATTTGTTGAAATTCTGTCCGACATTTTATAAATCATCCGGTGGAAATGGATCTTCTATTTTTTCTTCAACTGATCAGACATTTGAATATACATTTTGTATTTTTGTAACATCGCCGTCCGTAATTTTTGATTAATTATACAAAATTAATGGACACAGTGTATTACGTGGACGATGGAAAATATTTGAACACAATTAATTTATGCAAATTTATGAAAATTGATTGAATACCAGAATTCCAATTTATTACAAATGTCCAGCCGAGTATTTTCATCCAAGTATACCAACACCATGGAATCCAGTTAAAACCTCACCCCTACAAACTTCCCTTGCAATATTTTCGCAAAATCAGGAGCAGCCTCTCCAAAAGAATTTTAAGAAAACAAGAAAAAAAAACTACACCAAGAGCTTCCATAACTCTCACATTTAAAAAAAAACTTATTTCAATCCATCTCAAAATTCCTCGAAGAAATGAACACCATTAAAAATTCAAACCATCGATTCAACGACTCGTTCTCTCCGTCTCTCTGAGATTTCAGCAAGCAAACAAAATACTTTCGGCATTATTCAACGTTCCATCGACGATCTTTTCTCGAAGGTCCTCCGGAAGCTTTCTCCTCGTCGATGCTCTTTCGAAGGTAACGTCAGAATAATCAACAAGAAACAAACACGATCTTCCGTGAAGAAAATTCCAAGGATAGATTAAATATACAAGAATTATATCTACAAGCTTCAGCGAAAATTCTTTTCATTTTCTCTCTCCCCCGGAATTTTTTCGATAACTGAATATTCATCGTCCTCTGATTAGTTCGTCCTATCTTCCTACACTGGATCCACGTTATTAATTCAAAGAAGTGAGATAGATTTAAGAGGAAAAAAAAAGATGAAGGAAGAATAAGCAGAAGAAGAGAGAAGACCTGAATGAAAGGCGGGTTACTTGAATTCATTATGTCTCAGTGTATAAAGCGTGAGGTCCTTCATCGTCTCGCCTTATTTCAAAGAGACGAACAGTGTACAGAGACACTTGTTATATCGTCGCAGGATAAAGTGGCCCTACATAACAATCTCATCTTGGTAATTTATCGTACAGCTGCTCCGAACGAACATGATAAAAGACATCATGTACGGCCATTGTCTGGCTGCAAGTTTTTCTTTCTTCTTCGGCTCCCTTCTCGCCGATGAAAAAAAAAACAAACACTGGCTGCATGGATGTATGAACCTGTCGCTTGAGGAACGAGCAACAATAGCGGATGGGAAGGATAATATATTTATTAACTCATTTCCCACCGAGCGTACGTTGTACGATGAATTTTTCAACGGTGAGTCCTGTCGACGGGGATTTTACATTTTAATGCTGATAAAATGTATCGGAGAATGGAACATATCGAGGATGGAAACGGACGTGGAGGAAGGAAATCGAAGGGAATTGTTGACTTGGAGAAATTAAACAGCGGTGGGACATTGAAGTTATAATTGTTTCTGCATTAAGTGCAGCGGTTACCGTTGAGGAAATTGGAGAACAGAAATGGGAAATTCATTATTGATATAATCATTGCGGTGATGGTATGGTGTACGCGGTATATTCTGTAATATTGTTACTATGTTGTACAGCACATACAGGTGGAATATCTTATGTGGTTAATTAAAATTAATATGGTATATTTTGAGAAGGTAGATGGATTCTTCTATGCTCTGATAACTATATTAATTTTATGGTTTATTACTAGAACTACCAAACAATTCAAAATGACTTGTACAGAATATTTTCCAGTCTCCAAGTTTATAGAAGTCATAGAATAGATATTTCACGTCCGTCTTAAAAATCACCCAATCGATTATCTTCTTCGCCGTTTGATTCCTTCCATTTCAAAGTTCTTATTTAATACATTGAACTATGATAGATTTAACGCCGGTAGTTCTAGTGTCAATTGCTAACTGAGGCTACATTTTGTTAACACGTTAAGCGCCACACCGGTCCCTAGGGACCGGACGTTGACTTCTCGTTTATGCTGACGCTGATCAATGAAAATGAACAATTAGTTTTTTACCTAAGCTACGTTGTCGCGCCTAACCGAGCCACAATTAGTGGAGTTATGTATAAAATAGAACATTTTATCAAAAATGAATGTAGTATGTTAAAACAAATACAAAGATATCTTTTCTAATAAAGGGCCTAAACGGAAAGTGCTTTAAGAACGAGCGTGGCGCTTAACGTGTTAAATATTATATTAAATAATATAATATTATAATATTATAAGAATATTATAATATATAATAAGCCAGACGAATAATAGATAAAGAATAATAAATTCGTCTGGCTTCAGCTATGATAATTTCGTCTGAAATTTACTATTAAGTGGGTTCCAGATAATCGATCTCCTGATATATTAATTAATAATTTAAGAAAAAATTCCTCAAAGGTGTCCGAGAAAGATTTTCCCTTGGACCCACTAATTACAATCTAATCCTGTACCGAGTAACCACAGCTTCAAAATTTAATTTGTAGCGCATTCAAACAGTATTTATTCTACAAAATCCCAAATGAGGGTGTGGCACAATACTCAAATTCGATTTTTCCATATAGTTTTTTCCCTCCAGGCTGTCGAAGAAGGTGATTATTCTTCCTGCGAGATCGCTTAATGCGTCAACGTCAGTTTGCGATCGGTACGCTACCGAATTCGCGATAAGCGAAAAAGTAGCGAGCCCCGACGGAACTCTCCCTCCAGAAAGATTCTCCGGTAACTGATATAAACGACAGCTCGGAGGTTCGACTATAATTCTCAATCAACCTCTGTCCTCGAGGATCTTCGACGTTCCCTCATCTCCGTAGGGCACTCCGGAATTACCGAGCAACGATTCGTCTCGAGGTGTCGGCTCGAGAGTTTGCACCGCTTAAAACGAGGGCTGTCTTCCATCCTAAAGATGCCAGCCTGTATATCGATGAATTTGCAAAGCCTCCTTTAATGCATTTCGTTTGCATTCATTTACTTGGGATGCTTTCAGCGAGTAACTCTTTTCCGTCTGCTTGGCAGAGCTTCGTTTTTCCTGTTGCAGAAAAATAAATATTTTCCGGGTCCAATTCTACCAGACAGGGCTGAAGGAAATCTTGGAGACGTAATTTAATCCTTTGCTGATCGTTTCTCATAGATTTCTTCTGTTAACACTAAAACTACCGACGTTATATCTACTAAAATTTAGATTTATTGAACAAGCACTTTGGAAAAAGATAAATCAAGAGGTGAAAGGGTTAGTTAATTAACTAATTTAGGCTTTATGTGGTAGAAGTAGAATTTTTACTTCACGGTTCCCCTATCAATTTAGGTAGTTTTTTGAAAAAATTGCGAACCGGTCATTATGACCGCATTGGTAGGTTTAGTGTTAATATTAGATTTCCGAATGTTAAATCTGTTGTTTTTAAATTTGTTAAATAAGTACTTTGAAATGTGGAGAGATCAAATGGCAATGGGTATAATTTGTTAAGCAATTTGTCTATTACAATGTACAAATGAGATATCTATTGTACTGTACTCCTATAAATTGCAAAAAAGTACTACTGGATAATACCATCATGTTCTGGAGAAATAGGAGAATGAAATTTCCATGGTACAATGTTGAATCAACCTCCTGTTTTTGTAAAACCGACTAAGAAGGTGGTGGAAGTTAAAGGCTGATTCGGTAATTTTATTCTAAAATTCACATCATGATTGTATGATTATTATACGAGTTTATTTGAAGTTGCAGTCAATTTTTAAATTTTTGTTAACAATATTTCTTGCCTCTCATGCGAATGAGATCAAGAAACGACCATTTTATTTGACCATCGCACAAACATGAAGGTCAACGAAGCGAGAACACGAAAGGTACACGCCAGTTGTTTTAGCGTTAATCGGCTCGTTCGAATCTATTGGTTATTTTAACGATAGCACAGAGAGACATTTCGATGAGAATGACGCCGGTAAAACGGCGAGGTTCCCTTTTGTCGGAATGACCCGGGCAAAACCAATGGAAATATTCAATGAGGTTCTCGGGGACGTGGAGATAGCACGAATATCGAAATTCTGTCGATAACGTTCCCCGTTTACAATTGCATCTGTTTAAACGTTTATAAGTCCCATATTCGTAATGTCTCGATGTTAATACGCGACAGTCGAATAGAATTGTATTTTTTACCGAGTTTCATTATATATAAAAAATAGTCATTTTCATTACTTTCCAGTTTAGCAATATTATCTATTGACAGAATTAACAAACGGTTTTTAATTTGAGTTCAGTTACAAAGGAGGTAAAATTTCAACGAAGAAAATGTAATATTACGTGACTTTAATTATTCCATCACATTATCCACTTACGCTCATCCTACACCTTTTACACTTTATCCACTGCAAGTTTTTACAGGTTTAATTCTACTTTAAACTTTTTCTCTGTAAGAGAGTACTTCGTTGCAACTTACGAAAACGACTCAGAAAATGAGCGAGTTCAAAGGGCGATCTTAACACGTGTTATACCGTGTTTTCGTTGACTTAACCAGGTATTCGTGTTAAAGAAAAGTTAACAACATTCGCCCAACACGTTCGATATTACGTTACCTACCTCTTGTCCCGTGTTTTTATTTTTATCTTAAAAGATTCAAACCTCTCTCGCGTTTCTCGAGAACCCGTGGAAATAGCATTACACGAGGAAGCTCACGTGCCAAAATAGCATTGTTTTACATCGTAAGAAAGTGTTACGTTCATTTCGCAATAGGAAACAATTCGTTGGACGTCGACTTTTGGCGCGTTTTCTTCAGAATCGAAGGTATACCGTTCAGAACCTCTCGCGAAAGCCGATAAGACGTTAAACTTCCCTCGACGTGGTACTTTATCGTGCCATCGATAAATTCTACGCATCCTCGCGAAAGAATTCGCAAGTTGCACGAACCAACAAACCCTTCGAACTGACGGGAGAGTCAGGCAACTTCTCCAACTAGTTTTTCGAGGAGAATTCACGAGAAGAAGCTGGTACAGGGGTGAAAGTTTTAGGGGTTGCTTGTATGGTATCCGAGAAACGTAGCTACCCTGTTTCTAGAAACGTTTCGACTTCTCGCGAAAGATGCCAATGTCACTTAACGATAATTAACCTTCGAACTTTAAGCTCGTTTGTTGAACGATAGAAATTTTCTATTTATAGCATTTTCTAGAATTCTCCCAAAGAGTAATGTCTTCTTGAAAATTGGAGATAAAAGATAAATTGTCTAGTATTTCAAAGTCTATTTGAAATGTAGAGAAATTACAGAGAAAGAGTATTTTCAGAGGATCAAATGATTCTGTTATTTGGTAATTATTAACTTCACGAGTAAAAGCATAGATGAGTCTACTCAGAATTCAAAGGTACAATGACACAGACAGATAATACATTTTAGTTCTGTTGTTATTACCGTAAAACTTCTGCTCTCCCGTAAAATTTCCAAAGTCAATTACATCCTGTGTACTTTTCAAAGTAATTCCATCTCCCATTGTAATTCTAGGGTGCAAAGAAATACTCGAAAACACTGAATGTATCCTCATGTGATCCGTTGGCATGCGACTCCCACGAACTGCGTCCATTTTGCAAGTATTCGACGTTCGTTGCCATTTTCGAGTCCAGCCGAGTGCACAGAAATCCGAGTTAGAAATGTTTGTACGAAGTGCTCGTAACTTGGAATCAGATCGAAAGTTACGAGTCTCGGTGCTTGTCTCTGTCCTTAACTACCCGAAAGTCGGCGCGTTTCCAACAACCACCCCCGTAGCTTCCGGCTCGTCCGCAGTTTCCGCCGGCAGATAGCCGATAGCGGGCCGAAAATAGCGGTAGGAAGCGAAACCTCGTCCATTCAGAGAGAGAAAGAGAAAGAGAGAGAGTAGAGAGTAAAGGAGAGAATATGGAAGAAAGAGAGAGACAGAAAGTTTCTTCTCCTAGCCTATTCCCTAGCCTCTTGCCCTCTCCTTGGCCCTCTTCCTTCTCGTAATTACGCATTCCACTAATTAAGGATGCAGGAAATTGTGCCGCTTAATTATTTTCTAATTAACACCGACGGAGATAGTACGGACAACTATGCGACACTTCTGGTAACTCGGAGTCACGCTCCAGGAATGTCTTTCCCTCGTTCGTCTCGTTTCTCTTTTCATCCCCGTAGAACTAAGCTACCCTCGTCAGGATGGCTCCTCCGTGCTGGAAACGGGACATACTCCAAATGCAAGGAAATGATTGTACCATTGAATTGTTTCCTGAAATAACTAATTCTAAGTGTAGTTTCTACGGATATGCTGATGGCTTAGCGATTAGGAAATAATGAAACTGCAGGAACATCGACGTCTGCAATCAGTTGACGTTCAACTCTCGAATCGTACGTTGCTAGAATTTCGATAGTTCAACGCGGTATTTGAACTTCGATCGAACCTCCGATTACAGTGAATCACCACGAGATCACCTCATCGACCCAACATCAACCCCTCCTCCAATATAACATCACAATCGTAATAAAAATGTATTTTAAAACTTGATCCTCTTCTCGATACTCAAGTTCTTCTCGTACATCAAACATACCAAACATAAAAACCAAAGCGAGCTAAATAAACAAGCTCCGAACATACTTAAACCGTAAAAACAAAAACACTCCAGACTTTGTACAAAGGTAAGTTTACTTTTCAAAAAAAGTACAAACACAACGGCAAAATAAAATGTTTTCTTCCTGACATTCGACGTCCGTGTCTTCACAGGTTCGGGTGTCTGATGTGCTAATTGCTCATCTTTTATTAAACATTTCCCATAACATCCTCTCACAACTGATCACAGCAACTCACAGACTTCATACATCACCATCAACATCCACAGTGCTCTCACCCCCGCTAAAAGAAGGCATTAACTGTACGTCTCGAATTTACAGCAGACATCGACTAACCCCTTGTTCAATCCTACGATTTCTCTTCGATTCTTCGCCACTACCACCTTCCTAAACTCGAGCCAACCTTCCTCGAGAACAATCCTCGAGATTACCTTTCCACCGACACCCCCATGAGACTTCCTTCGAATATATCCGACTCTATAGTCTCACGAGCTGCCGACAAGACGGTCTTCCAGCTCGGTGTCGCTTTTGCGAATGACAGCACCGACACACAGAGACGAACTACAACGTTGGCTGTACTCTGTAGACCCCGTATGTATGATCAATTGGACGATACACACCCGGCTACACCTGGGACCATCGGGCAATTGCTTTCCTCCACGAGTATGGATGTAGAGAACCGAGACTCCTTGCAGAGCCTGGTAGATGCATGGATACCGAGGGTGAGAGAGAATGGGGGTTGGAATGCACCCGCTGAGCCGGCTACAGGTGCAAGGGGGAATCGAGATTACGACGCGGGGATCGTCTACTTGGCGGATAATCGAAAAGGAATTGTCTTCTTTTAAAGGTTTCTATGGGACGGTTTTGTGAATTATAGGACTGTCTTCTATAGTGGATAGATTGTTTTCGTGGGGGATGAATTTTGAATTTTCATTTCGTGTGTTTTTTTTTGGAAGTTTAAATTTTATTTTTAAATTTTTGGAACTTATTAGCAACTTATTAGGAACCATTATTAGGAACTTCTAGTTTGGAGGATTTGGTACCACCGAGAGATGCTAATTTTGACAAAATTGCGAAGAGAATATCTTTTTTCTTGTTTTGGTATCTTTGAGGTTTAGGTACTAAGGTTATTTTTGATTCAATGTATTTGATCTTTTCGAGTTTACTTAATATTTGTTCTGGTGTTTGGATGAATGGTGTAGGGGAGTGAGAAAGTTTAAAATACTCTTGGAATTAATCGGGTGTTTTATTTTAAAATGTCTTCGTGACTTTCCACTCTTTTTTAAGATTTACAAGGTAGAAAGTAGGGTGTATTTTGCTGGAGGAATTCATTCTTCGAAGTATGGAGAGGACGATACACGACATGGAGGAATTCCAAGAGTGAACTTGTAGACTAAACTCCTTTTGTAGAAGTTGAAGCTTTTGTCCGGTTGGCCGTTGTTACTTTTATCTTCTTGAAATTTCTGCATCAATGGCCATAATTTCTTGTCTCGACTGTTCCTTCTGAAATGCGTCTTCTTTCCTCAACGTTTCCTATTTCAACAATTTCCGGTAATGTTTGCAATTTCGAGTCAGATTTTGAAAACAGTTTTTTCCGCTTTTCTTTAATAGTTACGTTGAAGTTAATCTTGTACTAAAGCAATTTTCGATGTGTCCTCTAATCCGGGTATAGTGCAGTTAATCTAAAGCTGGGATAACTAAACTTCTGAAGCGAATACCAGCCACGACGATCAAAGCTTTACCGTTCGCATCATCCTTTCTGCTGATCTTCTTCATCTAAGTCGAAAGTAGCCTGAAAGTGTAGATTCCTAAGGCTGACCTTCCAAAAATTCAAAAATCTTTTGTTCGACACTTTACCCTAGGTATTACAGACCTTAACTTCTGAGACTATATTAACAATTCTCAAAAAAAAATGTTCTATGTCATACCTAACAAGCCATCTTAAAATAGACAAGTTTTTTTTTTAAAAAGCTCTCCATACCTTTAAAATTTCTTTATTTAACCCTCTATGTACCCTTGTGACTTTGAGATAACACAAAACACATCTAAAGTTCTATTCTTCAAAGTTAAACATTTAACTCCGCCAAGTATTAGAATTTAATTCATGAAAATCATGAAATTCTGTGCAATATTTAACACTAGATTTACGGATATTGATATACCTATTTTTCTGAAGTGAGCCAATTTGACTCACACAAAAAAATTGAAGTTTTTTGCAAAGAAAATAGGTCCAAATCAATATAAATGAAAATTATTATTTTAGAAAAATTTAACCAACCAATATATTATACATATAGTAATCAAATTTTGAATGAGCCAAATTGGCTCCGTAAATCTACTGTTAAAATTCCAATTATAGTGTGGTGAAACTGGTCTTCGAATACCATACAAAATTAGGACTATAGAGGATTAAAAAAACAAATTTTAAAAAATTAATGCAAGAAAAAAATAAACAAATTTGTTATGCCACTCTACGTCTAGAGTTAAAGACACTGACTCTCAATCAGTAGGTTTACAAATTCTTCCTAAATTACAATTTAATTTATCACAATCTTCACGTTTTCCAATTTATCTAACGCTACAGTTCCTCGACGAAACACCTACAGCATTAAAATCCAAAAAAATAATTCAGCCTTGTCTCTCTTTCATTCCAAAAAGAGAATAGACTATATTTCCAATTTTGTGGTACGTACAACTCGTTTATTTTTTCCCCACGAAGAAATCCATTAACTTTGAATCAGCCTGTAGACACGTAGCACAGGAGACGTTGTGGTCACACGAGAAGCGCAGATGGTAGACGATAGATATCGGTAGTAGCTCACACCGATTGCACATTTCGAGTAATTGGTAACCTTGCACGATCTATACAACATCCTCAGTGGTATAGCATCCATCCTTGTAAATGGACCCAATGATGGTAGCCACTGACGGTCATTCGGGAACATTCGCGACGAGATATCGGAACAATAGAGAGAGCTGCGTACGGCGAATTTCGATACCAATGATTTTCTTGTCCCATTGTTCTATCACTTTTAATTACCATTCACATTATTTCAATTTTACCCAGAAAAGTCACTTATTATAAAAAGAAAACAATGAGATATAAAATAATTGTAACATACTAATATAATAAAGGAACTACGAGATTTTAATACAAATTACACAAACCAAAGAGGAACGGTGATTCATCAGAAGTGTACTCATTTAGGAATTCTCATTAGAATAACAAATTACATCAATTTAGGTGAATAAAGATGAGCAAAGTCTGGAATAAAAATCCTCCGGCGTATCGTTCAGAATTATAACGAATCTATCGACGGAACACACGTCAGGTTCGTACAAAAATGGCGAACGGTAACTCTTCCATTCGGTATTCGTGTTCCGTTTCGGCGGGAATCGTGACTGCCGAGATTTCGATGTTTATCTAGAACAAAACAGCAGCCAGAAGAGAAGGCCGGTATTATTAAATTAACCTGGGCTCGATTTCGTCGCAGCGAGCAAACATTTGAGCAGAGAGAAAATTCTCCCGTTGTTTAATGAAAAGGCAAGAGACGAGACTCATTAAGGAATGTAGTCGAGACGGAATTAAAAGATCGTTCGCCGGAAGAAATTCTCTCGACGATGAAAAATCTTGAGTGACATTGAGAACGTATTCGGAGGCTAGATAATGTGATTCGTAGTTGAGATAATTCGATTCGAGCAACGATAACGCTCGGTTGGACGATAAAATGGTGGAAATGATTTCATAGGATCGTTGGTTTCGCGGCACCATCCTCGTTTCTTGCGGCGATGATAAGCTTCTCGTGAATTAACGCGAACGATTCCATTTCATTTGGAATTAATCGACCGGCAGCCACCTGATTCGATAATGGCAATAAAGATGCACGTATCTGCGATATATGGTGACTCGAATTACATTTAAAGCCGATCGACGAGAATAGATTGTGCGATTTGGGAATAGGTTCGTATAATCAGCTATTTCGTGATTCTATCGTCATCGAATGCTGGATGAGAATTTAATGGGACAATTGGGCAGAGAAAAACGATACTTTTTTGTTGAAATTTAACATCAGGATATAATTCAGAAACACGTGTGTATTCTCCTATAATCACTAAGCTTTTTTTCACACTTTTCTTGTAAATCTAATTTATAGAAGTTCGAATTTTTCATTTTCTTCTTTCAACTGTACTTAATTTATGAGAGATCTATTTTAAATTAAATTACTGATAACGAATTTCCTGACATGTAGAGAAGATATTTACGCTTTGATTACCAAGTCTGTCAAATTGATTGGTGAGTCATGAATTAAATATTTCCCTGTTAGCTTTAAAACTTAAATTACCTATCGACCAAAGTACTTATTCAGTATATTTTAAATATAATAGATATAAAGCCGCCAGTACTAGCGTTACGAACGTTCATTAACTTTGATACGCTATTTAATATTTATTACAAAATTTGTGTACAAAAGCGTGTGAAATTACTCGCGAAATGACACGAGGTCGGTGAAAATTAGAAAATTCGATCGATAAATGGCCCAAACAATGTAAGGTTGAACAATGCAAACGGCCAATGGACGGGTGAAACACTCGCGCCGGGAAATGCCTTCCATTAGAGCAATAATGGCATGGTGCGCGGGATTTTCATGGGGAATTAGGATTCTAGGACAACCAAGAATGTCGATTGGTCCAGACATCGACTGCCCGAATTCTCGCAAAAGCTGTTGCGTGTGCTTCGACACCGTCGGACCTAATACGGCTGATCTAAAATCGATAGGAAACCGAGGGAATTTTGCAAAAGCTATTTCCTTCGTTGAAAGCAACAGAGATTTATCTCGCATCGAGAGTATAACTCCAACAAACAAAATACATTTTGTCGTGAAATCGTTCAATCGACAAAGCTAGAAATAGGAAATAGAAAACCGATTCAATTCGAAGCGATCCAATCTGAGCACTCGGAATCCGATTTTTTTTTTAATTATTCAGCTAATGAATTAAAACCTATTGAGCTATTCACCATTACAGAGGACTATAGGTACATTTCTAAGTTAGTTTAACAAAGTTTAACACTAGATCTATCAAGGTGTCCAGAATAACTCGTCCTGAATTTTTGCACCCTGTTTCTAAAATTTTTAACCCTATTTCTTTTTCATTTTCTTCGTTTATCTTCAAAACTATGAAAGATTCAATCGATCAAGTCTTTTGCCCTACTTACTTATTTGTTGCAGACAGATTTATTCGACAATTATAAATACTGGATTTAATTCGAATTTTAAAGAATTCTATGATTGTTAAGAACTAAATTGCTGTATTTGGTAAAGTTAAAAAATTGACTTTAAAGAACGGAAGCCCAGGTGTTTCTTGTGTTACGTGAAAGTCGCAAGAGCCTACAGAGAGTTAATGAAGATGAGAGGAAATAAAATAATTTCAGTACTGATGTTGATACACGTAGAAAGATGTAGAGTTCATCTACCTGAAAGCTTGTAGCTTTTGTCGGTTATTAATAACTGAAACTACCTTCAGATATTAATGTCTCCCTTTTCATTCAACCTTTGAACGTTACTCAAGTCAGATAGCGTGCGTATGCCGGTTTCTCTGGCTGCTGTGTTTTTTGTTTACTTATTTAAATATATTTCGCTCTCTCGGTATCTGCACGAGACGAGGGAGCGCGTAAAGGCGGAGGCGCGCGTTCACCTGAAAGCCAAAGGCAGCCCTTTTCACGGAGGCGCATGGTTTTCGAGAAATAGTAGATGCATGTACATAGAATAACTTTATAAGTGTGCGTTTCAGAGGCACGAATACTCGATGTATTCGCCTACTCGAGAAATAGAGATAGAACGATTCGGGAAAGCGTTTCGACTGGTTCGTGCTTCGAGAGTCGAGTATGAATCTATTAGAATTCTTTGCGCCGCGAGTTTTCCTGTCGTCACTTTTCGTTATTTCTGTATTTTCGATCTGTTTACGGGAGATTAACGATTTTCCGTGAATGAATGATATACAGAGAGATTTCCATGTGACGAATTTAATTGCGAGCCTTTGGAGGACTCTTGAATTTTGTTAATTTCATTTGAACGATGACAAAATACTTGACTCGGGACAGAAAGAGATTGAATGACGGAGAACTTTTGTTATTAAACGAATTACTGTGGATGATGGAGATGAGATTGAAAATGCATGAGCACTTTGTGTTATAAAATGAGGGAGATAAAGAAGAAAACAGTTATTGCTATACAAATAATTGTTTATCTGTATTGCAAAGCAAAATAAAGAAAATGAAGATTGGTAGGTGGTAGAAAACGTGCTAAAAATTGTAAGTTATGGATAAAAAAAGCATAACACTTAAACCTCAATATGGAGCGGAAAAATGTTATTTTACCATGAAAACTATGGGAGAAAATATCACTGGCATCTATTTCAAAATTCCATCGCAACGTGAAAACTGTTAACGGCTTGCGATAGTCCCATTCATTGACTTGGGATGAACGGTAGCGGATTTGTCAACCGACGAAGAAAAATCGCAGGTCACCTAGTCACCATACACCATGGGAGCCATCCCACGAATTTATGAACGCTTTATGCCGTCATAAAACGAAGAGGATGAAATTGTAAATTGGGAAAAAACCATTCTAGCCCCCAGCGCACGTAGAACGATACGCATCCATGGAACACGAGGGGGTGGCTTGTCGTGGGATCTGCTCTCTCTTTCACCCCCTCTTCTAATCCACCTCTCCTCTCTCTCTCTCTCTACGAAACTCGTGAAATTTTCATGGGAAAAATCGCTCGCCTCGAAAGTGCACCGTGATATATTCTCGAGGGCGATATCTGTCGTCCTTTTTTCATTAATTAAAACCAACACGACTCTCCATTGGGAACACGTGGAGACTGAAAGCAAAGAAGAGAAAAAAAAATGCACCATACAGCCTCTATTTCCACCCTCGTTCAGCTACCTGCTATCCGTTTGTTCACGAAAAAACGTCGTTTATTAACGTTTTATTTCTCGCTTCCTAATCAAGACTACTATTTAATCATCAATATTTTATTCATCCCCTAAACAACTTCAGTCGCAAAGTTTCCATTACCTAAGGGAGTCAAGTTTCCACGTTTTAAACTCAAGAGGATTTTCGTCGTGTGCCAAAAATGGCGGTAGATCGTAGATCAATCTCGTGTCCAACCAATTTCAAAGCCCGCAAGCTCCTTGGCGACCCAAATCCCTCGTCCAAGAATAACAAGACTTCCGCAGGATCACGAGGAGCAACCACCTAATCCTTACCATCGTCTCAAAATATTCGATGGTTGAATATTGCAAATCTTGGGAGGAATTAAAAAGGAACCTCTTTCCCTGAACAGGGCACGATCTTCTTACAAGAGCTGCCTTCATCCAGTCTTCATCCATCAAAATCAATCTAACTTGCGAGTGCGCTTAAAGTCTGCTCGATAAGGGTTGCTATTCGATCGTCTCTTTCTGTCTCGTTGCTCCTCAGCTTCTCTTTTGTTCTTCGTCTTTCTCTGCTTTTACTTCAACCCTCTTTTACTTACCACTTGTCTGTCTTCTATCTCTTTCTCTTTATATATAGTTGTCTGCTGTTTTCTCTATCCTCTTCTCTTCCTTAGTGCGTGATAACGAAGCACGTAGCAGCATAGTCTCAAGGATTGCATTCAAGCCCCGATCCGTCATCCTATCCGGCGGAAGGTGAGCCATTAAAGTTGCGAGCCTTCCACAAATTCGAACTTGTACCACGACGGTGGTTTTAACCGGAGGTGAAACTGCGAGGGCGATGGCTATTATTTCTGATAATCCTGCCGTTCGATTAATTCGATCTCGATCCTGGATTAAGAGGGAATCTTTCTATCCGACGTTTCAAGGGGGTTGAGAGAGGAACGGGAGAAACGTGGAAGCACCTTCTTCTAAGCTATTGAAGTAATTCCGGTATCTGCCATTGATATCATTCTTTTCTGGTTATTTTTTTGCAACAAGTATGTGCGTGGATTATTTGGAAATTCTACAGTCCGGTGCAACGATCAACAATTGTTTTAACCCTTTCGATACTACCGGTGACTATAGTCACCCGCCGTCTGACATTGGCTTGGTACTAGCGGTGACTATAGTCACCCGACAAAATTTCACCCGAAGGATTAATTATTAGATCATATTTTGTAATTGAATATTTTTCAAATATCATAAGTTCTTATTTTTCCTGTATTGTATGCGTTGTAACTTCCATAAAGAATTAATTATTTATATTATGTCATTAGTCATTAAAAGTTATTCGACCGCGGCGGAATTGTTTCCTGTCGTTTTTGCGAGCTTGCGGAAAAGTACTCCGTTGCGAAAAGGTTAATTAGATTGAATCTATCGAGGTGATTGCAATAACTTGTGAATTTTTTTGCAAATGTTTTTAAGGGTGTTTTCTTTTCAATTTTCTGTGTCTATTTCGCTGAGGGAGAGCTATTAATTAGGCAAAGATTTTTAGTTTGATTGTTTGTCGGTAGGAATATCGTTAATTTATGTGAGAAGAGCTATTATTTTTTAATATTCTGAAAGTCTGAATATTGCGACCTAAAAAGCAAATCGAAAGAACCGGGTGCTTGTCGGGTTCGTTTCATCATCGCCATGGCATAATGTAAGCTCGCAAGGTGCAAAGTCAAAAACACTGAATGAGGGACATTACCTAAAACAGATGAGATGCAAATGCTTCTTTCCTCGCCTCCGATTTTCTATTCTTTTTTATTTCATCCGGCTGAGCTCTTAGCTTTCACTTCGACATATCTTTTCTTGTTCCTTAAACTTGGAAAAAGCTCGCACACGAATTTTCTCGCTCAAAAAAAATGAAACAAACGTGCACGCCCCGAGAAATTAATCGAAGTCATGAAAGCATCATTCTCTCGCTGGAAAATGATGCTTTTAAAAACCGTCAGACATTGCAGTTTAAAAGGATGGGAGTACTAATTAATTTTGTAACTTGTAACTCACATTTTTGAACACCTAATTCTTTAGACATTTCTATCTCTTTGGAGAATAGAGAAACGTTTACTTCAACAGTGGAATTGAGTCGTTGTCCCTTGCGAGAGAAACTTTGACCCTTCAGAGAAAAGTAGAAAAAGTGCATTGAGACAGACGCGGCACAGAGGTGCATTTTGGAAGAAAGAAGTGGCTAAGAGTAACGGGCCGACAGTAAATTTACATTAGGAAGTGGAGTCTAGGACACAGAAAAGCTTTTCCGGTTTCATGCTTCGTTCGTTCTCTATTGGCTATATCGCGATCCATCCGTGAATATCGAAAAAAAAAACTCCCGTCTGCTTATTCTTCCCTTATATTTCACGCTCATAATACCGTCGAGACACTTGGCGAAGTTTCTTCGAACGCTGCTTCAACTGCACTTTTACCGGGATGCGAAACAAGTTTGCGGCTCTTTTCTGCATCCTGAGAAGCGGGAACGAGACGATATTATGCACGTTTATGAAATTGTTAGCAGTTTTGTGACTAGCCTGGGAGAACTATCTCCTTTCTTTAACATTTTCAATAGAGACAGGCTTGAAGTGCGTATAAAAATTCATAGGTTCATTATGAATTGATGTTCTCCTCTTTTAACGAGTTGTTTTCCTCATAAAACTGTGATGAAATTAAAGGACTGATGAATTTTACGGATTAATGAATATCGCGATAATGAAAACAATTTATGAATGAGAATTAGCTCGATAAATGTCACATATTTCTAGATGCAATTTCAACCGAATTAAATTGCGTTAGTAAATGAAAATTCAATTTTTAAATCATCACGTACTATCTTCAGATAAAAATGACCGCTTCAAAATATTTATCTACGTACGGCAGATGGAACTTTTTTTATTTTTATATCAAAACATATTAATACAGTAATGTAGAAATTATCTTTCCATCGTCGAACAGTTCCATTTATAATGCTTTAATCCTCTTTAACTCCATTAAACACGCGAGGACGTTAAATCGATGCCGAAAGCATCA
Source organism: Cerceris rybyensis (assembly GCA_910591515.1). Lineage (NCBI taxonomy): Eukaryota > Metazoa > Arthropoda > Insecta > Hymenoptera > Crabronidae > Cerceris > Cerceris rybyensis. The sequence continues at coordinate 24,269,434 of OU342793.1, read as the reverse complement.
TTTGTAACCGGAGTGTCGTGTCGCAAATTCAGAGAGATCACTGTCGCCAGACATCAGCGTGATGTTCGCATCTACGAGATGCCGACGTCTACCAATATCTCTGTACACAAAGGAACAACGAGGGAGAAGATCGAGCGGAAGTAGGGGTTGCTCCCTCCTTCACTCGATCGACGTAGTTTGCACGAACGAAAGACGTAGCTTGTCGATCTTTAACGCAAAGAATACCTCGACGATCTACTGTCGGTGATGTGTGTGTCGTTTCCTCGACGACAGAAGGAGAGAGTATGAAAAATGGGATAGAAAAGAATAAGAATGTCGTTGATGATGCAGAAAGTCACCGCAGGTACTGTCAGCTCGATAAATGGCTCGGGGAAGGGATACCCCCTCCATGCAAACCGTGTGTCCCTTTACTGTGAACTTCTCTCCACTGCAAGATAAATAATTTAACTGTACTTTATTGAGAAACTGTTTGTCTAGCTCACAATATAATTTCTTAACACTAGAACTACCACACCAGTCAAAATGACTGGTACACAATTTTTTCCAAAAATTTTCCAAGTTCATAGAAGAGCCATAGAACAAAAATTCTGCGTCCATCACAAAAGACATAAATCACTGAATTGATCATCATTTCTGCTACTCGATTTCTTCTTTTTCAAAGTACTTATTTAATATATTGAAATATGATAGATTTAACGCCGGTAGTTCTAGTGTTAAATAATTTTCTTGAAACTTGTGTGCAGTTTCAAGTGAATTCGCCAAATATTTTATTAATAACGTATTTCCAGTTTCTTTCTCCAATTTAACACTAGACCTACCCACTATTAATTCAGTATATTTAATGATACTAGATAAATACTTAAAAAGAAGGGGAATCAAATGGGCAAGAAACTAAATCAACTTTATCTCTCACGTTTTTCGTTAGCTAGATACAGAAAATTCGTGTAACCCTCTGCAGTCCAAATTAACTTGTTAATTTTGTACTCAGCCAAAGGAAATTTAAATAATATCAATTAATATAGGTATTATTAGATATTTAGGTGATATTAAAAAATCATTAGAAAATTAGAAAGACGATATTAAATTGCCAGAAAGTAAAATCAAGTGGGGAGCTATGTCGAGGACTACTCGACATAAAATCGCAAAGGGTTAAAGGGTTAAGGTAGATATAGAAAATTATACTATTCTAACAATCTAAGGATACTATTCTAAAGATTTCAGCAATATTTCTAAAAAATACAGTGCTAGTTGTTTTAACCCCTTGGTAGCCCCAGTAAAAGAGGAGCTTCGAGAGATACTTTGCTTGTCCTCTTGATAATTCTTGTGGCATAATTAAAAATGAGAGTACATGAAGAGGATTCCCTTCTGATGGGGAGGAATGATAAGGCGGCCGATAAAATTCGATAAAATGAGAAACGGCAATTTCCTAGGCAGTAAATTCCAAATACGGAAAGAAGCTTTCACCTGGGGGATGAGATGTTTGAAGGAGTATCACGTGTGTGGATGACGCGCGTATGCCTGCAATTTGGATGAATCTGTGAAATACCAGGTCGTCGGAGTCGTTGAAAGAGAAACCATGAAATCACGAATCCACTGGAGGAGTCTCGTACTTTGAGAAATCAGGATTTTGTGAGGAAAACTGGGTCGACCGTGGCTCGCGAAGTTTGGTGACTCTCACTGGGCTTTACCAGAGAGGAGAAGGAGGAATAGAGGGAGAGAGGTCGTAACGGGGGAAAAGAAATGGATTTGTTTTTGCGGGAGAACAGGTGTGACCTGTTTTAATAAAGTTACACGTTTAATTGGCATTCTTTCAGCTTGTTTATACTCACCGAGGGATTAAATTCCCATCGGTTTTATTTCAGACAAGAATATCACTCTTTACTGCATTCCCATCGATAGAATTTTTAAATTAATTCAAATCTTTTCACAATTATACCAAACTTCTAATATTTTCCATCCTTTTTAACACTAGAACTACCGGCGTCAAATCCAACATATTTTTATAAATTAAATAAGTACTTTGAAAAAGGGGGAATCAAGCGGCGGAAAATTTGATCGATTCGGTGATTTATGTTTATTGATATAAACTTAGAATATTTATTCTATAACTCTTATATAAACTTGAAGAATTTTTTGAAAAAACTCTGTACCAGTCATTTTGACTGGTTTGGTAGTTCTAGTGTTAATTACACGCATCGTATAATTCTTTCCAAACATTCTTTTAAACCCCTCGCCCTGCAAGAACGAGTGACACTCTTGATGCACTAAATTAGAAGATTTTTGAGTTTTGTAAAATCTATGAAATTGAAAATATCAGTGAGCAGCCAAATAGTGAAATTATTTCAAAATCACTGATCTATTTTTATGTTACATATTTAATTTTAAATTATTACAAAGTCCGTCATAAAAGAAATCGTACGGCAAGGGTTTTAAAAAATCACCATTTCACATCCATCCGACAAACTTGAAACATCAAAACGTTTAGATCAATGACGATCTTCCACCGGAATAGAAACAATCAGCTAAAAGCATCGCAAAATTTGCACCTCCCCAAAGGACCATCAGCATCGAGCCCGTTCCCCTATCTTTGTCGAGTCCATCCGGCAGATTCCGAGCAATCCACGGTGTCGTTTCACCTTACAAAAGGTACAAGCACTCCCTTACATCTGGCTTCGAAACATCTCTCGAGAAGTTCATCGAGGAAGGAGACGGCACTTCTGGCCAGGACGTCTGATTTCAACTGAGAGCTGAAACCCCGTCTCGAAGAAGGAGGGCCGACAAGTAGACTCTCCAAGATCGAAGGAGCTCGGCCATTGTTGCCGGTTAATTAAGGGAATTGATGAAAGATTAAGGACTTCTCTCTCTCTCTCTCTCTCTCTCACTTTACCTCTCTCCTTCTACCTATCATTCTCGAATCTACTTTCTCACTCCGATCCTCTCGTGCTTTAACGTCGTTCCGTCGACATACATATATCCTCCGTCGCTCCATCTTCTCTTTATCCTTCCGCGAGCCTCGAGCTCGATCGACGACGTATTGTGCTCGAATATCAGGCGCCGTTGTACTGGGTGAACCACCTAAACTCCAGCAAGTTAATATCTTCAAGAAACTTCTTAATGGTCTTTTAATAGTTCAAGGGAACGCACTATTCTTGGCGGTTGAGTTTTATGTCAAGTTTCAAACGACGCCTTGGACAGCTTTTTTATCGTGTCGCGTATGGTTCTTTTGGATCCTTTTTATGAACTCTTGGAAGGAAAATTTCATAGGATTTTTTTGGAGGACTTTGAGAGGAAAGTAGTTTGGAAGCAATATGTTTTTAATTATTACGATGATGGAAGAGTTATTTGAAATTTTATTGAGATATGGATTTGTTGAAATAGATTCACCCTGTAGAATGTTGAACAGTGTGGTGTGGCTGGGATGAAACCGTGGCTGGAGGCTAGAACTATCGAATATAGTCGGTGATCCGGATGGGATAAAAATTTCATCGCTCTGCCGGCTTCTGTACAGCTTCCTGGTTAATTAATTGTGGAGATTTCGGAAGAAGATTACACCGGTGACGTCTACCTTCCGCCGGAAGAAGTTTTCCTCCGAAGATAGATGTGTCTCGCTATATTCAGTAATTTATAAGTGTCTAGACTAATTCACCTGACACTGATAGACCTCTCGTTAATTTAGACCAATTTCTTATTTGCAAATGAGTCCAACAAAACGTCTCCAACCGAGAAAATTCCACTAACAGAGATTTTAATTTCACTAATCTCCAATTCAATTCCTTATTCGCAGTACCTGACTCAATAAAAATTCAATTCAATCCCAAAATACAATACACCGTCGTAAAATAATTACTTCACAATTTTTCCAGTAAAACCTTCAATTCCAAACCTACTACCTTCACTGAAAAGACAGTACAGAAATTCTCCGTCTCTCGAATCCAAACGAGAACGTTGATCCAAGCCAGGACGGTGGTTTTCTTAAGTAAACTCAAGTCTGCCGAAGATCGAGGTTGACTCGAGGTCTACTTGAGACGAGGTACTCGCGTCAGAATGCTAACATCGATTGCCGTGGAAACATTAAATTACCCGAAAGTCCGTGGTCCGGTCTGCAATCGTCCGAAACCGCCAGGAGTAACGCACAGGACGAGGGATTGTAGCCATTAACCGCAAGAGTCCTGGGTATACAGGAAGGACAGAGGTACGCGTTGCTCAGCCAGCCGGTCGATTGGCTAACTGGGTTTACAGAACCGGCTGAATTAGCCTCCCGATTAGGGTTCGTTTGTACAATACGGCGATGTAACAGGCACGAGCCGTGGTTGGAACGAGTGTAATGTCGAAAGGGAAGTCTGTCATCATCGAGGACCATTATCTCGTGTTGTCTTTGACTCGGTGAAATTGGGGAACAATATTAGCAAGGAATTTGGAGATGTTTCTCTGACATGGCTAGAATATTCTGTGCTTGGAGAAATTTGTTGTTGTAGAGGAACACGTTGGATTTGTATTTTAGCTAGGACTTATTGTTTTTTTTGTAGGAATTGGAACTTACAATTAGATTCGGCGAAGGCGCAGTAATTGGTGACATTTTTCCTAGAATTTGAAGACTTATTTCAAACCACCGTGGATATACTGTGCTAGGATCTTTTTTAACACTAGAATGACCAAGCAAGTCAAAATGACTTACCCACAATTTTTTCCAATAATTCCGTAAGTTTATAGGAGACTAGAAATTCTAAGCTGATCTTATAAAACACAGATTTCCGAGCCAATCATATTTTCCACCTCTTGATTCCCCTTTTTTCAAAGTACTTAATTAATATATTTAAATGTCATAGATTTAACACCGGTCGTTCTAGTGTTAATTAGGATTAATAAGCATCTTTTTTTTGGCGCCTTTTTGTTTCGGGAGGTCATAAATCGTCGAGTTTTATTAATCTCATCGTCAGTTGCCGTGAGTTTTCAATCCTGTCCTTTTATTTTAACGAAATTTTGAGGATATATGTAAATAGATGGAAGATTCTTTTGTATTATATATTTATTTATTTGTTCCGATAGTTTTCGCGGGACACCAAAATGTCACCGGACTGCATAGTGTTAATTAATAACTTTGGAAAAATTTGTCTGATGGGAAGGGGTATTTGAATTGTGAGTTCGAATTTTTGGCTCTTTGATTACCTTAGTTCCAGAAGATTTTGTGTATCAGTTCGATCTCGTGCTTCGAAAGTGGAGTTTAAAAAATCTAGTAATTCTAATCAGATAAAAATCCTGAGCAGCTATGATGCACGTCGATGTGACCTTCTTAATTAACCAGTAAACGAGGTGACTACATGTACAAAGTAATTACAGGACAAAGCTTTTTCTATGGTGGCGTATAGTCGTGACAACGGGCAGAGGCGATTATTTTCTCGGCGAAAATTAACAAGCGGCCCTCACCTACCGCGATGAATGTGAAATAATGAGTTAGCAGAGATGCAGTTGCCGGTGTCCATTTTTAACGTTGTACCGAGCATGCTGACTAGTTATTAGTGTCGGATGGATTTCGTTACGGGTTGTTAAATTAGCCTGGCGTAAGACGTGACAAAAGAAAAGCAAAATTCTGACTTCAATAAAATGGAAATAATATTATTCACATTTTTAATATGAATTTATCAAACTAAAATAATATTTAATAGTCTCCCACTTAATTATATTGATGAATGGTATAAATTTACTAAAATTCACCTGCACTCGACATTCATTTAATTATTATCTCGAATTTCAAATGACAAACATTTTCTAGAATTCAATTGAGCTCGATATTAATTCCCTCCGGTATTCATTTAATTAAATATCACCTCGAATTTCAAATAATAGGAATTTTCTAAATTACAGCTGCACACGATATTTATTCAATTATAATTCTACTTCGATTTTAACACTGGAACTACCAAGTAAGTAAAAATGACTGATGCCCAATTTTTCCAAAAGTTCTCCAAGATTATAGAAACGCCATTCTATCTTGTTTTCATAAAACACAGATTACAAAATCGATCAATTGTTCCACCTCTTGATATTATTTTTCCAAAGTATTTATTTAACATATTGAAATATAATAAATTTAATGTCAGTGGTTCTAGTGTTAAAAAAGAAAAAGAGATAGAAAGAGGAGTCCAAAAGTGAAATACTCAACGGGATACCATTAGAAATATCATTTTATATAACACCCAGAGATGGTACACGTTTCAGCGTAAATGCACGAGTAACGAAACGGTATTTTAATTGCAAGTTTCAACCACGTCCCTCGTTCGTTGCGCCGCGAATGTAACGAAGGTTTTGGTACAGCTTAATGGAACATCTGTAATGCAACGTCTGCGGTTAATTGATATAACAGAATCGCGATGAGATCGCGGTCGGTCGAGGTGAATGCGAAAACACCGCGAGTTTCACGTCGAAGTGGGGAAATTTTGGCACGCGAACGTACAATTGTCGAATTTCAAAAGGTGAAACGTAGAAAATTACTCGACTCGTTAATCTTCCATGAGTGACGCAAATGAAATTGGTACTTTGACTTTGCGCGCGAGTGACATTAATGAATTTCCTGCGTTCTTCGCGGCAATTATCTGACGGTTGCCAGTAAGTGCGCTAATTTGGAGATTTAATCGTTTCGAGGAAACGTTACATTCCAACCTATGCCAAATTCATTTCTCTTCAAATCGTTGAAGTACTAATATACATTACTGTACTTCGATACGAGAGCTCTTTCGTGAATTCCGTCCTGAATTTAACCCTTTGCACTCCTATGTCGAGCTACACTCGACACAGCTTTCTGTGACACTTAATGTTTCATATACTAATTATCGACTTTTCGAAATCAACAATAATTTTGCATTTTAACAGGAATACACCGCAGTATCTACAATTGTTCCTAATATTAACACTAGAACTACCGGCCTTAAATCTATCATATTTTAATAAATTAAATAAATACTTTGAAAAAGGGAGAATCAAGCGGTGGAAAATTTGATCGATTGGGTGATTTATGTTTATTCATATAGACGTAGAATATTTATTCTATGACTCTTATGTAAACTTGGAGAATTTTTGGAAAAAATTGTGTACCAGTCATTTTGACTGGTTTGGTAGTTCTAGTGTTAAATAAAAACGAATAATCAACAGTAGACAATTTTCCGAGATTGTATTTGCTTATCTGACAAAAAGTTAATAAAATAATTCGGAGCGCAAAGGGTTAAACAAATTGAGCAACGAGAAGAAATTCTAGAACGTTCCATCAATTTATTGTAGTAATTGCATAAGGCACGATTAATGAAAAACCTGTGTGGGTTCAAAACCACGTAAAACAATAGGTCTCAAGCAGAATAGTCATAGCAGTCAAAATCGAAAAAAATACAAAAGAAGGAAAGAATGAAGAATCATTATAATTACAGCATCCATGAATTTCTAGAAACTCCCTGGCCATTATCCTCTAATTACCATCTTTTCATGAAGTTTCCTCTTTCGATCGAAATAAAAAAAATTTATTCTTCAGTTACTCTAGCTAAAATTATGTTGCCTATACAGCAGAATTTTCAGTTTGTATATTTACATTTCATTTTGACAAGAGACAGTTGCTTTTTGCGGAAATTCGCGATCTCATTGTTCGCGAATTCGTGAAATACTGTTTCACTGAGAAAGATATCTTACGAGTATAAAAATAGAGAGCTATTTCCAGTGCAGATTTAAAAACTACAACCACGGAATGGTTGAGGATGTTGGAGACGTTAAGAGAATAAATTGAAGAAGAAAGCGGATAAGGAGAAGAAGACGAGGGCAAATATCTCGATGTGATTGGTCAAGAGTACCATCGAAAGCGCCATAGAATAAAGCAAAAATAGGAAGAGAAATCTGGGGAACGTCTTACTACTCCAGTCAAGTGTCATCCTATTACTGCCTTCAACATCCCCCGGTTGTTATTTCTACCATAAAGTCATCTTAATTTTTCCCCTTTTCTATCATTTCTATGCCGAATCTCATTCTTTCATAAAAAAAACTTTCCAACGATTTTTATTAATTTCAACGTTCCTCATTATCCCCGGATCTTTTCGAGATTTTTTTCTGTCCGTTCGTGAAACCTGGTCTGACGTTGTAAGAAATAATCCACTTTAAGAACTTGCATCTGTACGTCAACTCGTCGTTTCATATTTTAATATTATCATGATATACCGTGACGACAGTCGCATATAATAAATTTGGAAATATTCCATACCCAGCGGTCTATACAGAAAGTTGATCGCTTTAACATATATTACCGAAATATCGACGGGATATAAGTAGGATTCGAGACCGATATAAATAAGATTTTATTTATATCCATTCCTAAGATACCTGCCAGTATACACATCTCTCTATGCCAATGAAATATGCTAAAAATATTCGCAAACTCGCCTACAACTCGATCTATCAAGATGAAAAAATAATCATTAAAAGCTATCTTTGTATAAATTACTAAATCTCGCAAAAACTTTGTTCTCCAAATTAAAATTAATCTTTGGTTCACATCGTCATCATCAATTGACACTAGATCTACGGGCGTGGAATATGTTACAACTCAATATAGTAAATAAGAACTTCGGAAAAAGGAGACATAAAGCGAGAAAGAAGACAATCAATTAAGTAATTTGTATATTGCAAAACTCAATTTGACGGCTTCCATAAACCTTGCATTAACACTCGAACTACCGGCGTCAAATCCAACATATTTTTATAAATTAAATAAGTACTTTGACAAAGGGGGAATCAAGCGGCGGAAAATTTGATCGATTCGGTGATTTATGTTTATTGATATAAACGTAGAATATTTATTCTATGACTCTTATATAAACTTGAAGAATTTTTTTAAAAAACTCTGTACCAGTCATTTTGACTGGTTTGGTAGTTCTAGTGTTAAAGAAAGAGCGTGAAAAAATCGCTTTTCGACAAACGTCTTAAAACAAATAATCACTAAAAATTCTACCGAATAACGCGACCATCATTGATCATCCAGTTTACCGGTATGATCGAAATTGCAACCCTTCGAGGTAGACGAATCGAGCTTTGGCTTTTTCGTCGACAGTTAATTCAAAATGGACAACAAGGCCACAGCCAGGAATTTAATGTCCCACGTCTCGTTGGAGTGTCAGCTGTCTACTTTGTCCAGCTAGCGTATCCGCCCAAATCCGTGGCGCACGAGGTCTCTCTATGCAAATCTACTCATAACTCACCGGAAGCATATCGGACGGGCCGTTGGAACGCAGTTTCCGGGTCTCCTCATGGTATTTTCCTACCGCCGATTCACGATCCACGTCTCGGTGTTTTCCTCGAAATTTAAATCGCCGTGGATGCCACGAAGAACGGGAAATTACGAGGTCGAAGGGAAAAAAGGAGAAAGCCGAGAATATGGCACCCTTGCGGCCGGGGTGAGATTTAGACGAATATCTCGCGTGTTTCTCGTAGAAACCCCTGAGCGAGAATTTATCTTCCATTGGATGCACTATTTTCAACTCGGTTTTGTTTAAAATTGAAGATAATTGTTGATATTCCGGTGATACAGAGGGTTAACAATAAAATAGTAATTTTTTTATTCCAAACTAAGAGCAGAGATGTAACAAATAAATTCATAAATATTGAAATAAATCCAGGTGAAAGGAAGCATAGAGGAGAATCAAAGGAAAGCAGATTTTGTATTCTAACATCGTAAATGTAACATAAAACTCATGAATTTCATGGAATCTGAAATTCAAACAAATCAAGAGTATCAAAACGGATATTGCATTATATTTGTAACTCGTGTGCAGTTGTCTTAAACCACGTATGAATAACGGACGATGGTGCAGAGCCAATCGAAATTGCACACAGGCGTAATTTATACCGCAATTGTATTCACCTTCCGACAGAACGATTTCCATTGAAGGATAGAGCACGTCATAATTTATTCGCGGGAATTGTATCGTCGCTTGGCGGCATCGAAATGAGCCCGAATATCGATACCATTCTCTAATTTGCTTACGTTCGCGTACGCATTGTCGTGCTGCAATAACGAGATTAATAATGCGGCCCTCGTCGATAATAATCATGGAATCACGTATCGCGACAATATCAGTACCCCTCGATTTTGGTTAGCCGACTCGAAACCAAGAAATATAGAACTTTCCGGCCATTTGCGGTGTATCGACTTTCGCATTTCCTCCTCGTTATCACATGATAATTTCTCGAAGGAGAAAGTCCTTTTCAGTTTGATAACAAATTGAAGCGCACAGTAACACACCATATCACTCAATATTTCTATAGCGTTATGTAAAATTTGCATATCCCCATTGAGCGATATTTAAAATCAGTCAGTCAAATTGTCAAAAAATTTCAATATTATACACATCTGTATTTTGGAAGTGAAAACAATTTGAAAAACTATAAAAGTGGAAGTAACCCAGACTTGATAATTTCTCGAAGGAGAAAGTCCTTTTCAATTTGATAAAAAATTGGAGAGCACAGTAACACACCATATCACTGAATATTTCTATAGCGTGATGTAAAATTTGCATATCCCCATTGTGCGATATTTAAAATCAGTCAGTCAAATTGTCAAAAAATTACAGTATTATTCTCATCTGTATTTTGAAATTGAAAACAATTTGAAAAACTATAAAAGTGAAAGTCAGCCAGGAATACGAGCTTATTTGAAAGAATCTCTGTATCTGATAACAATTTAAATTTCAACGATAGAAATTTTTATCAGTTAATTTTTCTAATAGAGTAATTAAAATAAATTTTACTATTAATATTGTATCTACAATCTTTGTACTGGACTTCAGCAATATACTCAGAAAATACGGAACGAAGTAATCAGATTATCACTGCAAGTCGATCGTCAACGACGATAATCGATGAAGAACGGCACTGAGATGAATTCGAGTTGGAGTTATCTTACAATTAACGTAATTAATCGTCGAGCAGCCCCGAGGTGGTGGTTCGTCGGACCGCATCCGACTACATTGATCAAGGAAATAAGAAAGTAGTACGACAATGACGAATTAATGCACCTTTGGGAATACTGTAGGTTAATCCGAGATCAGGATCATCGAGGGCAACGCCGTAAATCCTAATTGACTGCAGTTGTAATTCGTTTCCAAAACGGTGCACCGTCCCAATAGAAACCGACAGTTTACAATTCAATCTTAAATATTCCCCCGCGGTCCTCAATTTAAACTGACATTCATCTTCTGATTGAAATCTACAATAATTGAAATAACCACTGAATCCAATTAATTCAATGCCCCAAACAGACAATAATTTTAATTAAAATAATGGATAGAAATTCCCACTTCTACTTCTATCAAGGCAGGAAATTCTCTGTGAATGAAAGGTATACAATTCTCATCGAACATTCTATTATCACAGGTTATAACTCTCTTTCGCGATACAAAAAAAGGAGCCTGAATAACGTCACTTGTTCGAGGAAATCGGAAAGAATAGCGAGTAATTATTCAACGGGATTTTTACATCCAACGACACGTAATTCCTGCCACTGCGGTCCTTTTTTTCACACTTCCGTTTTCCTATCGCGAGCGTACACCATGCCGTTGGTGGAATCAGTAGAATACACCGCGATCATTGTTTCCAGTGTATCCTGATAAAACCCTGCCGTTGCATTTCCGACGCCTCTTGCAATCATTGCGCCATGACACGATGAGTTTTACGACCAATTCTCTTGGTGAATTTTTTTTGCATTATTTCTAGTCCCATCGGCGATTAAGTAATTTCGCAATATCCTTAATGCGGTGGATTCTAAGCACTACAACTTTATGTAATTTGCAAGTGAAATTATTTGACGGTAAAAAGTGTAAATGTTTTTGACAGTTTTAATGGATAAAGTAAATATATTATCTTGAGAGTTTACGTGCAAAGAAGACAATGGAAGAGAAGTTTATTAGTTGATGGTGATGGGCAGAGTGAATAGCACGATATGGTTAATAATTCTATTCGAAGAGAAAATTTCCCGTGTCGATCAATCCCTGGGAACACCATGGACACAAAACGATTTGTCTTCGTTTGTCGACGAATGTGTATGGCCGAATTGCGATGGAAATTTTGATTTGAATTCATTCCTTTTTTTCCCGAGGGAGACGTCTGTCTTTGTCTTTTCCACGTAGTTGGTGCAGAAAGGACGAAATGGGGGAGAATGAAAAATGGACATTTTTCTATTTCCTGGCTAGGGCTTCGTCGTATTCCTGTTTTATTTAAAGCATACAATTGGACCGAGAAGAATTAAATTTAAACGGGTTTTCTCTCTATGTATGTATTTCTTTCCTTTTTTCTTTTCGTTCGTTCGTTCTTTCTTTTTCCCCGTCATACTTCTGGGATGCCGTTGGAAAATTCACGGAGAATTTCCAGCAACTAAGTTCATGAAGTTTTATGCGTCAGACCAGACGACTCGTTTCGACGTCACGTGGTCCGCGATGAAACCGGATGCAACAGCTTGCATCGCGCCTAGCTACCCGACTGCACTTCCGATTTAATGCAACCCCTGACCCGTGAATTAATATTTCATCATGGTTAAGCTGCATACTGTATTTTTCCATCTTTCTTTCTCGTTCGTCAACACTTTTCTTCTTTCTCCTCTTCATCATCTTTCTCTTGATTCTCTCTTTTTTTTAATTCTTTCTGCATCAACTGCAAGATGCACTCTCGTTTATTCGCTTCATTTTTCTCTATCTTCTGGATTCTTAATTATCTTGGAAAATCAATTTTCTCTTTTTCTCCAAACTGAAAGTAATTTTGTGTCGTCGATGCGACGGATTTTTAGGGATTGACGTTTCAAGAAAATCATAGAGATCAAGAATTGACGGATACGTGATTGAGATCGAAGATTCTTTTAAAGAATTTTTTTTTATTTTTCTTTGGCTTCCTACTCGGAGGAAACCACGTCAGGAAGAATATTCCATGAGAGTTTTGAAGTGGCAGCACAAGTTTTTTTCATTACGCGGAGAAAAGTTGCATGAAATTGAGATTGAAATGTTGAAAGATGAGATGAGCATATATTCGATCGAAATGGAAGAACACCCGGAAGTAATTTAAAAACATCATCGTTTCAGTCTACCCGTTTATCTTACATCTAAATTATAATTTTAATTTTCTTGCCCGTGAACTGTTCAAATATTCCGAATAATAATAATAATAGTTCTAAAAGATATTAATATTCATCCTGAATATTCCATTCCACCTCATACTCCAACGCAGTGTTCTCCACCCTATGATAAAAATAATACCGAGCAGATCAAGAAACTTTTAAGACGCAAATAATAACAAATCTAGATAACATTTCTATTCACTGATTAACAAAGAAAGATTAACACTATAATTACCGGTGTTAATTATATTTCAATATACTAAATAGGTATCTTGGATAAAGGGAAATCAAGAACTAAAAGAGATAATCGATGAGGTAATCTGCGTATTATAACGTCAACATAGAAAATCTGCTCTATAACTCCCATAAACTTGGAGAATTTTTTGAAAAAATTGAAATCTAATCATTTTGACTTGCTTGATAGTTCTACCGTTAATAGTGACCGTGCTAATCATGTTTCCTTACATCGCTAATTTACACAATTTTTAAAGAAACGTCTCAAATACCCCACAAAAATTAAAAATCACCTTGCATAACACCATAACCCAGGTATTCCCATCAAAAATATCCTCTGAAATCCCTGCAAACGTTCCACCCTTCGTCAGCCATCAGCAACCAAGTTAATAAGCCCCAAGCGCAAGAATTCCCGCGAAAACCCAAAGCTGTCGCGTTGTCACGATACGAATGTAACCGGAAATCAACAGCTACACACTCCTTCCGTCTGTCATTTCACGAGGCAGCCGTCCGCCTGTCCGTCCGTTGCATCGGGACTTGCATTCAGCAGTCGTTGACGTGTCGTGCGAGGCAAACAGGCAGGTAGATCCCGAGTGCACCCGATGAGCAAACTTGGATGACCTATATATCGAATGCACAATGCATCCGGCGCACAAAGGAGGATACCAAGTGCGCTCGCGACTCTGTATCGATTCAAAATCAATACGGCGTATCTAGATGACGTGTCAATACAAAGGCTTGCAGCGGTGCAACGAGGTCTCCGTGCCTTACAATTGGTTCTTGTGCAGAAGCCAACTAAAGGCTGCGGATCGCGAAGGGCGAGGGCTCTTTTCATTGATTTCGAAACGCTCCCAGTTACAGACGGGACCATTTATTTCCAACTGGATGATAAGACGACTATTGTGCCTCTTTTTTTTCATAATTCGATGCTTCCCAAAAAGTCAGAGATTCTCCAATCTCTAAATTGTATTGGATTGTATTTGATAGAAAATTGTGAACATTTTTAAAGTAAGGTACAGTCCTACAATTGAAAGATGGCAAGGAAGCGACGGAATCGTTTATTTTCAATCATCATTTCGTTATTGGAATCCTCAAACTCAGTCTGCTAAAGTAAACACTCTGCGTAGACGTAGCATTCCCGTATTTCTACTTGTTCGTCACAGTAAATGCAACGTGGATATCCCCTCCGCGAATCAGACCAGCGTTATTTTCTCTAGCCATCTTTAAGTTGTCGGACTATAGATTCAGGTATCGGTTGATTAACTTGAGAAATTTAACGATCCATGTACCTTACAAATTAGCTATGGTGTTATATTAGTGGATTCTCGATAACTTTAGAAAACTTTGTCTAATTTATCACTCAGCATATGATAGTTTCGTTGATTCAGAACCCATTTAAAAGATAAAGTCTAAGGTGAAATTACCATGTCAATGGAAGCAGAAAAGTGTCAAAGGATCAAAGATTTTACTAACCAAAAATGCAATGTTTGTTTGCAGAACGAGAATCGAGCCCTACGACTGAAGGAGCCAGCGTCTTTGGCCCTTTCCGCCGGAAATTCCGGAAACTACGTAGATCCAGATGGCACGGCCATGGTGATGTCATCGGAACTTCTCCCTGCACCTACCCCTGATCCACGAGTCACGTGGAATTACTTCGACGAGGAGGGGTGAGTAAACGATCATTTTCCTGTCGGATAATACCATCTCCTATGCTTTCGAACTTTGACAACGAGGGCGAGTATTAAAAATTCAATGGAATCGAGACGAATGGGAAGACTGCCAAAGTCTACCCCCTCGTCTCTACAAGGGTTGAATTCTGATCGAAGAAACATTAAGAGGAAACGGATTGTCGTATGCATTGTTAAGGCTCTTAAAAAGGACGAGGAATTAGGATATTAATGAATTCGAAAGTGGACTTGGAACTTCCATTTGAGACTTGTAAATTGATATTAATTATTTCGCGAGTTCGAAGGAAGAACTAGCTCGCCACGGACGTTGATGCTGATGCAGCCTTCTTTTGGCGAATGGAAGTTGCTTCTTCAACTTTTACATGACTTTGCTTCATTGGAATTTTTAAATAGTTTACTCGGACAACGATATTTCACAGAGGAATTTCATTGAATTAGAACTTAGCAATTAACACTTTATCGACCGGTATTTTTTCTACATCCTACTCACTTCTGACCGGTCACTTGGCCGCAAATACTTTCCTGATACCGATATCTCTTCGAAAATTATAAATTCTCGTCACAGAATCCTTGGCATAGTTAACCGCAATGATAAACAATAATTTATTAATCGCTCTGGTAACTGATTAATTAATTAAAACTCCAAAAGCGTTGGGCCTGAAAAGCCTATTAATAGGCTACCGGTCAATAAAGTGTTAATATTACAGTATTTTATTCCGAATTTGGTACAATTTTATTTACGCAACTTTAGAGGAATTGAAATTTAGATTTTATTAGTTTAAATGCCATTAGTTAGTTATAATGACATTGCTATTTTATTTTATATCACTGTTTCCACAAAAGGTACGTGTCGAGAGGAGGTCTACGAGCAGGCGAGGACCCCTACGCAAGAAATAAGTTTAATCAGGAAGCTTCAGACGGTCTTCCTAGCAATCGCGACATTCCTGATACTCGCAGTGCCATGTAAGTCAAATAATTAATTACTTCATTACCTCTAAAACATTCTAAACACCTAGTATTACTAAAAGGAAGCACAGATACTAACTAGACTGAAATAAACACTTAGTCCTTCTTCTCTCCTCCTTTCTACCTCTCATTCGTCCTTTTCTCGCCTCATAATCAAAAGATTCACATTTAACACTAGAACTACCGGCCTCAAATCTATCATATTTTAATAAATTAAATAAGTACTTTGAAAAAGGGGGAATCAAGCGGCGGAAAATTTGATCGATTGGGTGATTTATGTTTTATTGACATAGACGTAGGATATTCATTATATGACTCTTTTGTAAACTTGGAGAATTTTTTGAAAAAATTGTGTACCAGTCATTTTGACCGATTCGGTAGTTCTAGTGTTAAAAAATGTAAAGTACACAGAAAAAAATAAATTAACACGGTCAATAAGTAAAATCTATTCGTACGAAAGAAAAGAGATGTAATAATATTCAAAGTCAGTCTGCCGACAATTCGAAAGAATCGGTAAAAACGAACCTGCAGATTTACAAAGGCGATAGGCGAAGATGGATGCACGTTTTGCGCCAGCATATGGCAAATCGATTTCACGGCGCGAAGCAAATGACGTCGCGGCGTCGAGAGAAAAGCCACCCTCTGCTTTGTTCTCCCTCCGGCGCCACCCTCTTGCCTGACTTCCTCTCTCCTTCGATATCGAAATTCAGCCCGTTGGCCGGAGCCAATGGCACGGCTTGAAAGTAACATAAAGTCGGTGATTTTAAAGGAAAAAAGGTACGTTCCTTTTTCACTGCAACGAGTCTCAGCGCAAGGTTTGATCTCGGCTACGAGCCACGAAGGAAAGGTCGAGATAGAAGGGATGAAGGAGGAAGAGAGAAGGGTGGAATATAGGTAGGAGGCAATGGGATTGAGTTTCGCGAAGTTTCGAGGTCTCTCCTTCTTAATGGTATCGCCTGTTTTCCTGTGCCCTGCGCGTACAGCGGCTAATAAAAACGTAGCTACGTTCACGAACGTATTTCGTTATTTCACGTCGCTCCTGAAAAATCGGGATTGAAAGTACTCGGGAACTGTTGAGAGGAAAAGTAGAAAGAAAGGTGGAAGATGAGAGCTGATCGATAATGAAATTCGAGATCGGAGAGAGACATAATTTGCTGGGTTTCGTAAATGCTAATTGAATCGTTGATTGTGGATTTAATTGATGGTGACGATGAAATAAATGGTGGACTCGTGGTCGTAAATTTGGTTGGAATAATCGACGATGAAGTGGATCGATGGCTAATAGTGTTGATTCGATTTTAAGAGCCGGTTCTAGTTAAATTACAATTGATCGCTTCCGATAATATTTGATGTACGTTTTCGCAGTGATATTTTGGTGATTGTTGATAACGATTTATCGAGAATGATACCGTGTTGATGGTCGTGAAGATGGCGGACGTGAATTGAATTTATCGATTAAACAGGAATTTTAAAACTGAAAATAAATAGGACGGTCAAATGTCCAGTTTTTGATTTCTCTTTGTCCAAAGTATTTATTCAATATATTTAAACATAATAGATATAATGCAAGTAATTTAAGTGTGAATTAAGAAACTTGACGGTCCAAAATCAAAAGATAATTAGGAACAATTTTACTCTGCGATTCAATTGAAAATTCTATCCAAGAATAAAGTCTGATAAATTAATTGATAGATTTTCTTTTCCGATAAGACGACGAGGAACAACTACGGATCGTTGAATTTTTCAGAATAGCCTGTTCGCGATTGAAATCACTTTCGAATAGAAAGCCCCGCCTTGTATTCCCAAGTTCGGAATGCATTTTACCTCTCTTCCTGGCGGAGCACGACTGTCTCCCGTCGAACGAGAACCTCTTCAATCCTCCACGGTGATCTAATTTCCTGGCCACTCCACCTACCCTTTCGTTCATCGACTGTATCCTATTTCACGTCAACAGACACGTTCAACAAGTACGAAAGCCCGAATCACCATCCGCGGAAACTTCGACAAACGTCACCCTCTGACAGACACTGTGAGAATTTTTACCCCTGAATTTCTCCCTGTATTTCTTTCCAGTAAAAATTGATCTATCGAGAAAAGAGCGAAGAGATTCTCCCATTCAACGCGTATTTGATCTTCCAAAATTCCTCTCGAATAATAAAACGCTATCACACGAAGAATCAAATTTTCCAAGATTAAAAAAATCGAGTTTCAACATATTAACATTAAAACTCTCGAGGTAGTCAAAACGACATCCCATTTTTTCTAAAAATTCCTCAACCTTCTACAGAAGCCATAGAGTAAAAATTCTACCTCCGTCTTACAAAACGTAAATTACTGAATTAATCATCTCTTCGACCTTCTGATTTCCCTTCTCCTAAATTACTAGTTTAACCCATTTCTTTCGTGGCTGAGTGCGCAATAACTCTGAACTAATTGCTGAAACAACAGTCTATCCCTAATTTCGGATATAGCAGATGACTCAACGCGATATTGAATAGTATGAAATTAATTTTATTTCACTGACCCACTGATATTTTTAATTTAATAATTTTTAGAACACTTCAAAATTGACTCCATTTATCGCGTCACGAGTGACACTCATTATTGTTCGGTAATGGGTTAATACACATAGGATTGGGTATATTGAATATTAAAATAAAGAGTAAGTATTAGTAAATCTAAGATTATTTAGTAAAACTATATACATACTTCATATACTACATATATTTAAGTATTATTTAACGCCGTTGATTCTAGTGTTAATTATATTACAGTACACGGCAAAAGTGAGATTACATCTGACTTACAACTTGATAGCACAATGCTAATATATAATATTCATTATGTAAACACATAACTAACAAGGTACACGAGAAGGTACTACAAAATTGCACAAAAGACCACAGACACGAATATCCGATTTAAAGTGTAATCAAGTTGGCTCGCCAATCGGCCAATAATATCCTATCGTATCAACCGAGGGACACATTGTTTCGGGTATCATTATTTCCGTCAATGTCGTGGCACAAACGGAATCATTGTTACCGCGTATATTAATTACCTCGTTAATAGCCCACCAATCGACGTTCCTATCGACGGAAATGGTAATCGAAAGCTCGCGCCATTGAATCGTCCACAGCGCTCGAAACACATGGATAATCGAGCAATCAATAGCAACAGTGTTGAGGGAATGTTAAGCTACGTTCCCATCGAGAGGAATAGCAAATGTTGGCAAATGGAACACCATGGTTCCAGAAGATCCTCAATTCCTGCCCTCTCCATGGTGACTTTGCCGTCTTACCAAGAAACTAGTTATCCTGGAAGTTCTCCCTGAACGTTTCGAGAATGCCAACGATATTCACCGATCGTCATCGATTGCACTTTCCTCCGATTGCACTGGGTTCGGCGATATTTCATTTTCTTTATGAATTATTCAATGCGACTGCGGTTGATTATATTGGCGAACGATTCGACGTTCGTTACTGCAAACTCGAGGAGAGATTCGAATATTCTCTAAGATGAAATCACCGGAGTTACTTGGTAAATTGTGCTCAGATGTAAGGTAGAACAGAGATAAATGGATGGGTTGAAGCGATCGAGAATTTTGCAATGATGACTGAACTTTGAGATTTGAGAAATGTTTATGTGAAATGATAGAACTTCCATCGAAAATTCGTGGAAGATAAGTGGAGAAGAATCAGTGAATTCTTTCATCCATTCGCTGTAATACGTTTGATTTATTTGGAGCTATCGTAGATGATCCTTCAAAGAGGCAAAAGATTATTGTAAATTTAGTAGCAAAATAGATCGCATTTCAGAGAATCTCCTGGCATCATCGATAACAAATAACGGTAATACATACCACGGAAATACTTAATATTTCCACCAAAGGCTGACGTAGCAAATTAATTGCTCGTTCCAAAGTAATTAATTAATCGAACGGTAAACAAAAGACCATAGATGCACACCGCGTGCATCGAGCAGCTTTCTCGTTCATTGTGAAAACATTGGCTCAAAAGAAAACCTGATTTTACATCAAAGGCTTCCGACAAATTTGATACACCATTGTTGAGTAATTAATTCCCTATTAAAGGATAATGCACAAGATCTTAACAACCGGAGATGGATGAGTTCTGCGGAAGAAAGTAAAAGCTCCATCGTCGCTGAACTTCCATCTAATCGGTAATTCCCTATAATCCAGCACCATCCATTGTGTTCTCGTCGAAGAAACATCGTCCTTCCAATCGTTTGTCTTCCATTCGAACGCACGCGTAGTTCAGTGCAATGAAATATTCAAGAACCGATGAAAAGTTAGCGGCGATTTCCGCAGGAATGTTGGAAAACGACCGAGTCCAACGATGGTTTGTGGTGTCGTCGTTGCAACTTGGACCAGGGCGAGCCGGTTTTCGACAATCCGGAAGAACAACTCTGAGTCACGAAGAAGTAGAATATATTCCTGAAAAGAAGCGACGGAGCCGTTGCTCCGTGTCGAAGTCAATATTCCTCGAGCAAAAGACTTTTAAAGTCGACCCTGCTTTGTTGCATAAAACATCGAGTCTTCGAAGAGGAGCAGAGTGTTTCTTTCTACCCTTGGACTTTCCTGGGTTCAGTCGAATGTTACTTTCGTGTCGTTGCGTCGATTACTTTCTTGTTCCCGTTGAGTACACGTTTCTCATTCTGTCCTTGTCTTCCTTTTGCTTTTTTTCTTAAACCTTTCTTTTCATTTTTTTCGCTGCCACGTTGGTCGACGTTGAATCGTGTCACGAGCTGACGGAGATCCTTGAACTCAAAAGAAACGATGGCATCTCGTCTAATCTACTTGGACGACACAATGGCGCCTACTTGCTGTGCCGCCTGACTAAACTCGTCTCGTACTACTTGTCTCGGTTGTACTTAACCCTTTTCAGCCCTCTGTCGGGCCCTGACGAGACGTCGCGTTTCACTGTGGGAATAAACGTCGAACTAAACTCTGGATTCAACTTTGTACTAGTTTTGGTCGATGAGAATAGATTTTCTTCGTGTTAGTTATGTTTGGAAGTTGTTCTTTGCGATCCTGCGACATGAGGGTACTTATTTTCTACTGTGATGTAATTTTAGAGTGTCTATTTTTTGCAGTATTGTGGCTTTAGGTTACTTATTTAATATTTTTAATTTAAAGTTGCAGTGCTGTAACTTTAAATTACTTATTGTTTGCAGTACTGTAAGTTCAAGTTACTTATTGTTTGCAGTGCTGTAACTAAAAGTTATTTATTGTTTGCAGTGCTGTAACTTTGAGTTACTTATTGCTTGCAGTGCCATAACTTTGAGTTACTTACTGTTTGCAGTGCTGTAATTTTAAGTTTCTTATTGTTTGCAGTGCTGTAACTAAAAGTTATTTATTGTTTGCAGTGCTGTAATTTTAAATTACTTATTGTTTGCAGTACTGTAAATTCAAGTTACTTCTTGTTTGCAGTGGTATAACTTTAACTTATTTATTGTTTACTGTGCTTGAACTTTGAGTTACTTATTGTTTGCAATGCTGTAAGTTTGAGTTACTTATTTCTTGCAATGCTGTAACTTCAAGTTACTTATTATTTGCAGTGCTATAACTTTAAGATATTAATTTTTTGCAGTGCTGTAATACTAATTTACTTGTTGTTTACAGTGCTGTAACTTTGAGTTACTTATTGCTTGCACTGCCATAACTTTGAGTTACTTACTGTTTACAGTGCTGTAACTTGGGATTACTTATATTTAGCAGTGCAGTAACATAAGGACACACTGAAATAGAAAAGAACCTACGTTCGGTCGTATAGAAACTCTCGAGATCTTGGAGAACGTTAAAAGGTGACATCTTGTCCGATGCACCGAGCCGATAAAATGGAGTCTGGCCAGTATACGATGTCACTATCCGTCTAAATACAGCAATTGCTAGTCGTATTGTCGGATAATCGCTGGATCAACAAACGTAGAAGCACTACTGAAACTCCTTTAAACTCCGACTGTAACGGCATCTACGATCTCGTACGTAAAAGAAACTTTTGCTCGCGCGAGTTGGCTTTTTAACGAAGAACGATAAAGAGCAAAATGTATTTCCATTAAGTTCAGCGTTAAAGGACTCCAGGAGAGTCTTGGAAATTGTTAAGAAACAAAATATTTCAGTCGAACTAACGCAAGATAAAGGAGACTATAAAGTCTCGTAGAATACAATTTCCAAAACTTTTCTCAGGATAAACTATCAAATTCTGCGAAGTCGAAAGTCCATCGATATATCAAGAAACAATTTCGAAAATTCTATTCAACTTTGTATTACAATTTTATGCAGTTTTTGTTTCTTTAAACTTGCAGTAAAATATTTTTAATAATATCAGAAAATTAAGAGACGAGTATAATGAAGAATTCGGGTGAAACGAACAAAGAGCGGAGTGAATTTGGTGTGTAGGCTTCATGGGGGAGTCTCTAAGGTCCTTAAGAGACACCATAAAAGATGCTATCGCATCTAACGCACTTGCCAGAGATAATAAACCCACCTGCAACAGCACTAACCGTTACCACTCGCATCGACGCTCCCATAACTGGGCGCTTGTGGCCCTCCATGTACAGGGTGTTCTGAAATTCGCCATAAAATCCTAATGCTGTTGCTGCGAGCTCTCTTGATGGCACCTTTGCCACGGAGAATTTTGATTTTTTCTTCCTAAATAGTAACTTCTTTATAATTAACACGTTGATTGCCATGGAAACCATCGATGACAGGCAGTACAGAGTGCCCAAAAATTTGTTTCAACTTTTTAATTGTAATTAAAAATTGATTCTTCATTTTTTTGATATCAATTGGTATAATGAAAGTGTAATGACATTGATAAAGATGAACGTCAGTGTAAGAGCAACCATGTAACATCAAGTTAAGAATCCTTTCACATCGCGTTTGAATATTCACGCGCCTTTTTTTTACTTCCCCACTGTACTATTATAAGAGGAGTAGAACGCACATGTAACATCACCGTCTGTGATTACCCATAGACTAGATGGTCCCCCCTTACCTCTTCCCATGAGTGGCCCCAGATCAGACACCTATTAACTCCAGTGAAAGTTATCGACTTCTAAAACTGGCAGATAGTGCTGAATACCGTTCTCCGATTAAAGCCTTTATCCGTTCTTCCATCTTTCGATTATCTCGCATTATGAAATCGAGGAGCAGCGTCATTGTTAAGACTCGATGACGACACAGCGAGAGGTCTTTCTTTTTGTTCCTTTTAAACTTTTACTCATTCGTTCAGGCAACTTGGAGAACACTCAGTCTTCCTATAACACAGTTAACACTAGTGCTACCAAGTCTTTTCATTCAAAAATTTTCCAAATTCATAGAGGAGCAATACAGTAAATATTCCACTTCTGACTTATCCAATCTAATTTACCTAATTGCTCATCTTCTTCTCATTATGAATTCTCCTTTTTCAAAGTACTTTTTCAGCATATTAAAATATAATAAATATAACACCGATAGTACTTGGCACTAATTAAATATATACTTGATTATACCAGCTATAAATTATCGTCTGCCGGACAAAGTTGTTAAATTATCTCAAAAAAGGGAACGATCAAGAACAAAACATTTCTCTATGATTTCGATCACATTTAATCCCTTTGTGGTCTCATAAATCCACAAATCCCACATTGGTCTCCAAATCCCTTAATAAATAATACCTTTTTCTTCTTGAAAGAATTTAATTTGTGTCTTTTGGGGTTAAATAAAGAATCAATTTTTTTCTGTAGAAATATCACATCACCCTCTATACACCCTCTATTTTTCCATGCATCGCGTATCGCGCTGGCCTGTAGCTCCCTGAAAAGAGTTCTGGCAGATTCGTGGCCTCCTCTCGATAAGACCGAATCTGGCGGCTAAACTGATTTCTCACTCGAGAAACTCGACGACCATCGTGGATGGTCTCCTGGAAAAGTGCTCGTTCCACGATATCGGCCACGATGGAGAGAACGGCTTCAATGTGGCGATTCGCTTTTCCACGAATCACCCAGATCCCACGGAGAGATTCCTTCGTTCAATCGAAACAAACTGCTTCTACCTCCGTTATTTCTGTTTCGGTGTTCATCCTGAGACGACCGTCGTCAAAATTGTTTCATAAAATTCAATGGACTTAAAAATGTCCAGCGCGGAATTCCACGCGAGCCTCGACTTTGATGGGAATCTTGTTAGTTGCCTTGGAATTTCGTATGACAAGACGAATTAGAATTCAAATTGAATATTTGCAGTAGGCAAACGCGTATACAGCAAAGTCAATGGACCGTTTTCAATATTCGTATTTTATTTACGATAAATTCAACACTCAGCCCAAGCTTGGTGCGCATATTTTAAGCAAACAACCCCAAACGGCAGTTTTCCGTGGTCGCTTTATCGTAGCGTTAAAGTCGCGCAAAACTTTATTAGACCGACGGCGTCTCGGTCTTCTTAAGCAAATGAATTCCCAATAAAGTTAACTAATGAAACAAACATTCCGACTAAAGAGCTTCCATGAAAACCAGCAGGCCACGTTTAGCTACAGGCGGACGCAGTTAAATGGTGAAACTCGAGGAAACAAGGAAACGGAGGATCCAAGAAAAATAATGAAGAGGAAGAAGACCGTGTCTCGGTCCTCGAGGAGTCGAATAACGAAGAAAAGTGGACGTCGACATCGTAAAGTTTATTAACCGCTAAAAACGGATCCTTCTGTACACTGACAACGATGATCCGGTATCCTTCGAAGACATTTTTTTTATCGTTCTACCTGCTGACGCAAAGTTGCACCCTTTTTCCACATCATAAAAGATATTTCATCGTTCTTCATCGATGATTATTTCCTGGATAGAAGAAATAGAAAAATAAGGTTAACCCATTCACTGCCAACTACGAGTTATCTCGTGCTTGCGCTATAACTTGGAATTAATAAGTTAGCAATAATCACCGAGTGTGTATAGTAATTTTGGGAACAAAAATGCTCTTCGTATCTTTATAAATGTCAATATCATAATTTTGATTCATTATATTAATATTTCACAGCCTTACTGCCGTTTTCTCGAATTTTAACACGCAAAGTAATATTTGCTTAGTTTTTCCAGCAGTGAATGGGTTAATTCTTACAAACGTACAATTCTCCGGTTTCTCAGCTATGTTTTTTTTATTTCAATCCAATCTCTTCTTTTTATATGTGCAGGTTATAAGGAGTAAAGAAGTAGTCTAAAGCATAATCATCTGTCGTATAAGAATAAAATTCTACCTAAAATACAGCAGTACAGTATCGTGGCACATCGTTAACGCTAATTAACGATGCAACAAATGTTCCCTCAATTAATAACTAATTAGTCTCAGCCGTATAAATTGCAAATCCGAATTAGCAATGCCGATATTCATTGCTCGACTGGTGAACCGATCTCCCGATGTGATAATTAAAACAGAACTTCTCATCCAAAGTGATCTTTTTGAAATGCACTACTAATGACTATATTAACACTTTAGCGACCGGTATTTTTTAACATCCTACCCACTTCTGATCGGTTACTTGCACGCAAATATTTCTCTGATACTGATATCTCTTCGAAAATTGCAAAGTTTCATCACTGAGTCCTTGGCACAGTTAACCGCAATGAAAAATAATAATTTATTAATTGCCGTAGCGACTAATTAATGAGTTAAAAGTCCAAAAGTGTTAAAATATTAAAATTCCCCAATAATGCATATCATGCAAAAAGAATGATCAATTTGTATCTCCTGCTTCTACAAAACCCCTGCAAGTAATCTTGCTCGAATAAACCAGAGTCATTACGAGGATCCACGTTAACGTTGAAAACTGTAGTCAATTAGGAGCCTGCCGGCAAATAGTTGTTCCTGATTCGTCGAAAGAGCAAAAAGCAGATGAAGAAGAAACTTAAAGAAGGAAAGATTTGGTGCTCGTCCTAAACTCGAGGAATCTGTTCCACCTACTTGCCATTTCTTTTTTTTTTTTAAACTCAGCAAGGAAAGATCTTTCTGGCAAGGACTTCCGTCTACGTGGCACCTTCCAGAGACGAAAGTCTCGAGGCTGGAGATAAGATAAACGAAAAAGCAGCGGAGTTGCGAGCTTCCGTGGATTTCTGCCGGGCTAAGCATCGTCTGAAGATCGTCTCTCATCGAGGATACTAGATGTATTGGCAAATTTCTTCCCTCCCTTTTGTTCAAAGAAGATGAAAGAGAAAAAGAGAGATGGATATTCTTTAAATCGAGGATTTAATTTATAAAACTCTAATTGTGGAAAAAAAAATTCCTGGAAATTCTATACGCATCGCCCGGAAGGGACAGAAAAGTAGGAAAAGCTGTTCTAACGAGTTTCTACGGTTTCTAGACTAAGCATCGTCTAAGCACTCGTTCTAAGCACCCTCGTAAGCTCTTTAAGCCAGCTGCGATGTAAATGCGCTCCTACGGCGTGGTCTGTTTCTCCACTAAAATCGTAGACCAAAAGGAAGACGAAGATGGCCACCTCGTCCGCATATCTCTCGTCGTATTCACGTAAAAACAGAAATTTCATTCGTCATCCTACGCGAAAGAGTTCACGGCAAACATGACAGAACTGCATACAAACAGAAACTTTGTATGGCAAATGCGACTTTTCCATTTTTCTCTACCTTTCCTTTATACTCTTCTGTCTTCCATTCTTGTTTTCGGAGTTCTATGATCTCCCTTCCACAATAATTACCACAAAAAAACCTATTGTCAAGTAAACTATTTTCTAATTAAAATAATAAGCAATGTAACAACCATAGAAACTTTTATCAAAGGTCTCAATTCTGAAACTGTACGTGGTTCTTAGTAAACGCCATCGTGAAGCTGCAAGAAATGGAATGGAAAAGAAAATTGTTGATATTTGCATCAAGAGCAATACTTCAATTTCTGATTAAGTAATTCCCTTTCTTTTATACTCTCGTCTGTCTTCCATTCTTGTTTCTATAGTTCTTTGATCTCCCTTTGTCTCCCTTGCACAATTACCACAAAAAAATCTATTAGCAAGTAAACCATTTTCTAATTAAAATAACAAGCATTGTAACAACTATAGAAACCCTAACACAGATATCAATACTGCAACAGCAAGTGGTTCTCATTGTTAGCAAATGCCATCGTGAAGCTGCAAGGAATAGAGCAGAAGAGAAAATTCTCACTTGACTTCCACCAAGTGTAATACTTCAATTTCAGGTTTTACAACTTGAAAGTAGAGTGAACAAGTCTTCTAAACTACTCAGAATTATAACACTTCGCAAAGACTAATCTCAAATCTCCTTAACCCTTTGCGGACGGGTACATGTTTGAATATTGACAGATAATCATTTTTTCGGCGTTCCAGAACCACTTTTTTATCAGAAATCTGGGCTTTTAATGTACATGAATTATAAATTTGCTCCACTTTTAATCATATCACATCAGTTTTATTTCAATTTTTCAATTTGAATCGTGTATATACATACGGCGATAAACTGTAACTACATTTTTTCTCAGACCGCATATATGCGTCACTAGTCCGCAAAGGGTTAAAGATCAACAGATTTTATTGGAACCAGCAAACGTCCACGTCTGACCACGTACTTCCGGTTCCACTTAATCTCCCCGTCGAACTCTGTACCGCGGCTAGCAAAAACAGAATTTCCCGATGACCACGTTACTTTCGGTCACGAAAAAGTGAACTAGAAAACAAAAGATGGCGATTCAAAGTCTACCACTTAGCCGCATTCGTTTTCCTGCGCTACTGCACCCGCCAAGTTTCTCGTGGACCAGGAAATGAATGGCCGTGCACTCGGATGCGGTGGTTCGCACCTGGAAAACTAATCCCCCCGGGTTACTGCCGACGGTATAATTGTGTTTGCTTTCCATTTAAGTTGTTTGCACTTCTGTTTGCGCCGTCGCGCGGTGGCGCTCGCTTTCGAAGCAAGACGCGTCTAGTGGCTCAACTTTCCGTCGTCGTCGGTTCGTTTCGAGCTCCACTTCTCCATTCATCCGACCTCTCTTGCCCTCTTATTTTCTATTTCCCTCCTGTGCTCCTCGTGCACGTTCCCTCGATCCCTCTTTCGCATCGAAGGACCTCAGCGTGGGTATTAATTACTCGGCTGAATTACAGGGAAGATCTTGCGTCGTCTACTTTTTACACGGATATCCAAAGCGCGAGAATACCTGAGCATTTATCTGGTGCATCGTTTACATTCTCCTTTTTTTTAATATTTTTTGACTGTGGTTATTTCATGGGAGACCAACCGTTTTTGAGTTTCTCAACCCCTTGGATGACAACGGGTGACTCTGGCGAGGGTGGTAAATTAGATAGGATATTTCTCGGATTTCTGAATTCTATCAAATTGTGAAGGTATCAGTGAAACTCGACAAACTTATTTGTATAATATTAATATTATGTTAAATTATCGAGGATCACTGATCAATTTTCATTTTACCGATTTAATTCGGAATCATTACGGAGGCAGTTGCAAGGGGTTAAAGAGAAAATTCACAAGTCTCGTACCTTAAGATTATTCTACAGCGTCCACAGAAACGATAATTTCACGTAGGATTTCTCTTCCATTACAACATCGTACGATTTCCTCTTTAATTTCAACGACGACCATTACGATAAGTCGCCTACGATCATGGATTTATTTAACGAACCTCCGACGTTTATATTTCGTCAAGAAAATGTCGAAGATCGCAGCATAACGAGATTTCTCAATGGATCTCTAGTCATTCCGATCTTCCATTCGTTAGAAGGACCAACTATTGGAATGTTCTTTCACTCGTCAATCGCAAGATAATTTGTACGGGATAACGAGGCACGAACGTACGGAAAATTTGCAATGATAATATTCACAGTTTCTTCCTAGTTCTCACTTTGCAACGAGAACGAGCGACGATCCGATCGTCGAGAAACCTGTTCATTTTCTTCGATCCACCGCGATAAATCTCGACGAGGTGCATTCTTCGTCGTTTCGTCGGTGCATTACCTGCGAAGAAACACGTGAGACGTGCATCGGCATAAGCGGTTCGTTTATAGAGAGAAGCTTCTTTCACTCCATCGCCTTAAAAAGCCCGCTCGTCTACTTTCCCCGAGGGACTTCGATCTTAGGTCCGACTTTTAGATCCGCCATTGAAACTGACTTTTCACGACGATGCCACGAGAGATTCCTTTCTTCTAGTAAGTAACTTACTTTGAAAATAATATCTATTTTTTTACATCCTCTGTTATAAGCTTATATAAAAAAAAATTGTCGAAGTAGAAACGTCGATTGCATTTACAACGGCTAAAGTTCAATTTGAAAATAAACTGAACGTGATCAAATAATAGAGTAGAATAAATATCGATATTGCTGTTATTGTTAGCACAATGTATTTTTCCACTGATATATATTAATGTTATTTTATTGTTTTCGAGTTTGAACATTTTTAGAATTTTTATTTGCAAATAGAAGTGAACACGAAATAAAATATTACGGAGTTATAATTCAATATTACTGGAGAGGAGATAATTAGCAAGGTTCATTAGTTCCTGGATTTTTTTTTAACGAAGTCAAAATTTAAATTGACGGAAATAGAGACAAATTGCACACAGTGAATATATTTTGTTCTCAGTAAATTTATTATAAATAATATCTATACAGATGATTTTGACAGAAAGTAGAATATGTAGAAAAGAGTCCAAGAAGTTTGGGGTGACTTTTTTTTAAGGAGGGGATGAAAATTGATCATTAGTCCCGTTAATTCGTCTCTGATGGAATATTTGGTATCCTCGTAGCATTCGTGTGTACCCCAGACAGCATTATCACCGGCAGAATACCACGATTAATGGGTACAACGAATTTGCGGTATTTTCGACAATCGGCCATCGTCGATCGGACACCACAATCTACCGTGTCGATCCGTCGAAATACGTCCAATACGTTCGATGATTAAATAGCTGTATCCTGTCGAGATACGCGGCGACGATTTCCACCGTCGAAATATACGAGCTTATGTTACTGTTCCGACTTCCGTTAGCTTTCACTGTTCTGCCCGCGAATTCTACGAATATTTCCGAGTTTCATTTATTAAATGGTGTTCCACTTCATTTAGATGAAAACAATTAGTTTATCGAGGTGACGAAAAAATAATGGCAACTTGAAGCATCAATTACGAAAATGCATCGAATGTTTGGTACCTTTTTATTTTTAGTACTTTCTAAAATTCAAACTTACCTCATATTTAATCCAAACACAACTCAAACTGAAAATTCGTACTATAATTTTTAAAATACCTTATGATTGCTGATTAACACTAGAACTACCAAACCAGTCAAAATGACTGGTACACAATTTTTCCCAAAAATTCTCCAAGTTCATAGAGGACCCATGGAACAAAAATTCTACGTCCATCACAAAAGACATAAATCACAGAAATGATCATTCTTTCCGCCACTCGGTTCCTCCTTTTTTGAAGTACTTATTTAATATATTGAAATATGATAGATTTAACGTCGGTAGTTCTAGTCTTAAAAAGAAAATCGGATTTCTTCATTTCTAACTGCTAATCTGTCTGACTGTAATAAAAACAAAAGAGAGGATGAAGGACGAAAGGGAAATCGGTCTTCGAGGATCGTTAATACCGCATACCGAGGAGCAGTTCGCTCGTCAAAGGATCTTAAATCGGCCATGATAATTACAAAAAGCATAATCACCGACGATCTCTACGAGACCTTTTATCCGGGCGCCGAGGGGAACAAAAACGGTCAGCGACTTAAAATCGGCGGGTCAATTAGTACTAATTAATCGTTCCATCGTAGAACTTCCTCGCGTTAATTTTTCCCGCTTCTTTCCCCGCTCCACGTGGGTCACCCTGCTGATTTACAGGGGTGGAAAAGGGGCGGCGCGGTTTTTTGTTGAATAATACATAAACCGCTTTTAAAATCAAAAAGTTCTGCCGTGCACCTTTTTTTTCTCGTTTTTGTTTCACCGTCATCCTTTCGACGTACCGGTCGTGTGAATACTTAAACGAGCGCAGCTGCTACCCTCGTGTGTTGTAACGTCCAACTCTTTCGCAAAACCTCTTGCACCTTCACCC
This sequence comes from Cerceris rybyensis, assembly GCA_910591515.1. Taxonomy (NCBI): domain Eukaryota; kingdom Metazoa; phylum Arthropoda; class Insecta; order Hymenoptera; family Crabronidae; genus Cerceris; species Cerceris rybyensis. The sequence goes on along the minus strand of OU342793.1, from coordinate 24,238,350 downwards.
CTCGTGAGCCTCGTTTTTTTTTTCACGAACCAGGTCATTCTCTTCGGTACTTTACTTTGATGAATTTGTAAACGTTGAAAATTCCTTTGGATTTAAGGAACGTTCTATAATTATTTACTTTTTGTAATTCTCATTGAGTGTATGTATCTCGGGAATTTTTAATGAAAAAGAAATTCCATTGACGTAGTTTAATTCTTTGATATCCAAGCTATCGATATATGTCACAAAAAAAAATTATAAAAGCTTCTACGTCTACGATAAAGTCTACTTTTCGCACCCCTCATCAAGGACATTGAATGTCCGGAAAATTCTGCAAACGTCTCTGGCAAAAATACCAAAATAATGTATGTAGTGAGGAAATTTGATCACTTGTAGATCGATCCTTTTAACTATTTATTTGACTGCGGGAAATTAATCGTATTCGCCTCGGCAATTTATAATCAGCCGAAAGTGAACCAGCTAAAAGCGAACTACCGTGAATGGCACTTGGGGGCATCGACGATGACGAGGATCAAAGCGAAGAGAAAGTTCGAATTAATCGACTCTGCACCTGATCGTTCGCTTTTATACGTCAGTCGGAGAAGATGTTCGTTCAGGATTACCTTGCATCGAGCCTGGAATCTTGATCGATTAAGAGCAAAAGAGCGTTCTTTCACGAAAAGAAATTCTTCTCTTTCTCCTACTTTACTTTCCGTCTTCGACACTGTCCGTTCTCTCTTTTCTCGATACGAACGTGCAGCTCGTTCTCACGCACTCGTTTCTTGCTGAGGCTCATTTATTTCGGTCTCCCTTCGCTTTCGATACGTGACCCAATCTTCCTTCTGGAAAGGACTTCCTCGTGGTCCTGTCCGCTCGAGTGTGTCTTCATCCTTCCGATCTTTTCTCTCTGTTCCCGCCAATCTCGATTCCTTTTTCCCTCCCATCTTCCGATGGAATTTTCTCTCAATTATCGTGCTCGTTTAACCCTTATGTCAATATCTACCTGTCACGTAAATATATCTTGCGAATATTTTCTGCTTGCGAGGGAAATTTTTAGGATTTTTGGGGTAAATCGATTTTCCAGAGGATAATACTAAGAGGTTCCGGCTTTAAAGCTCTTTATATTTAAATATACCAAGTGTGCACTTTGGAAAAAGAGGAATTAGGAGGTGGAGGAGTTTAATATTTGTTCTATGAATTTACGAATTTATGGTATTTGAGAACTTTTTCGGAAAATTTTAATTCTCAAGTGTAGGTTTAGTAGAAATAAATATTTGCCGGTGTGTTGAGTTGACTTTTTAAAAAAGTTTCGAATTATTATCGGTTACAGTTTTTTTGTTTAATCTGGTAGAATGTATGGAATATTTTCATATCGAATTTATCGCTTTGAAAAATCGTACATTCGTGATCAGGTGTGGAGTCGTTTTGGAGTCAGCTTTGTACTAAAATTCCACACTGAAAATTTGCCAATCGTAGAGTGCAAATTCTACCAACGTGTGCCAAAGCTTCGCGTAAAGTTTCGTGAAGCTTCGCGTAATTCGGGTTATTAATAAATTAGTTGGTTCGTTTAATCCCTATAATTCAGACTGTATTACCTTCACGATTTGATTCGCGCAACAATTCTACGTGCACGTTGAAAGGTAAAACGAATGCTCGCGGAAGAAGGAGCACGTTTCAACGTCGAATTTTTTCGAGTCGATTGAATTTTGATGAAGCTGCATTGCCCAACCTCGAAGGGACAAATTGCAGCGAGTGTTACGTTCGCTATTTACATCTAAAAGGAACGGCGTTCAGCGAAAAGAAATAGAAAGAAGACCGGAGATAGTGCGGAGGGTGGAATACAAAAGAAACAGGGAGACCGTGCGAGGAAAGGGGTGAAAAAATAGGAGGAAATAACAGAATTGCAGCAGCTTGCGAGGAATTACAACAAGGAAAACCGAGACGTTCGTGGGCACCAAGTGCGAAGGGAAATGATCTTTGAAAAAGTTATGCGAAATTACATTTTAAATCCTTTCATGGCCTCTCGCAATTGCCTCTCTCTCTCTCCTAACTCTTGGATCTTTTTTAAAAATGGGAGTAAAATGAAAATCTGACCGCAATGGATGCAATTCCTCGCATTTCACCATCTTGTAGATTTTTGGGGGATGGAAAGGAAGGAGTAAATTTAAGGGAGAATTTTGGCATCATTTCGAGGATATCGAGACTCTCATACGATTTTTCCGTTTTCAAATTGAAATTCGTCGGTCGAGAATCAATTTTGAATTCTGATAGAAAGCTAAAACGTGACTGCCAGCTTTACTCTGCAAAGCAATACTTTAACCCTTTCAATACGGCGAAAAATCCAGTCCGAGTGCGCCCCATTACCGGGATCAGTTATTTCTCCTCCAAGCGGTTATTAGATAAAATAATTTGTCTGTCGAAAACTGAGCAACCTTAACAGTTGTCGTTTGTTTGATTAGATCAGGGACGATCGAGATGAGAAATTTATAGACTCAAAACGATTGAGAATCAGTTCGGAGGCCCAACTTGGCGTTATTTTCTGCCCTAGATGTTTTTCAGTAACTGGGACATATGTTGTCTCAGCCGTAATATCAAAAATTTTTCAGCCTGGGACAGCACATGTCCCGTCCGGTGCGAAAGGGTTAACCCTTTGCCGTCCTATGTTGAGTAGTACTCGACATAAATTTTCACTTCATTTTATTTTCTGACAATCTAATGTCGACTTTGCAATTACACAATGATTTTGTAATATCACCTAAATGTCCATCAACACCTATAGTTATTGATATCATTTAAATAAATGGATAACTAACGATAGGAAATATTGCGAAATTAGTTTTATTTAGCTCACTATACTGACATTAACACTAAACCTACCAAGGCGGTCATAATGACCGATTCTCAATTTTTTTCAAAAAACTACCTAAATTGATAGGGGAGCCGTGAAGTAAAAATTCTACGTCTACCATATCAAGCCTAAATTAGTTAATTAACTAATCCTTTCGCTTCTCGATTTATCTTTTTCCAAAGTAGTTGTTCAATAAATTTAAATTTTAGTAGATATAACGTCGGTAGTTTTAGTGTTAACGATATAATTCGGACCGCAAAGGGTTAAAGTCATTTAAAATTATCAATATTCAGAAAGTCTTCGTAATTAGTTCCACCATGAATTTAGGAAATATTTTCCTCAAATAACATTTACACCTAGTGCACTATCCTAAAACCACAAAAAACTGTATTACCCTTAGAACGAACACAATTCGAAAAACTCAATCGAGCGTCGACGATTACGGGGATCTCGACGGTGCATCCATTCGGTCTGGCCGTTCGATCAGAGACAAGAGCAACGTTCCAGATGCTACAGGATAATGCGTCGAGGCACCAAATTAGACGGTAACCCGACCGGGTGCAATCCAATTTGTTTCGTAACGGCGCGCGGGCGTGCGAATCGCGGCGCAATTTCGCGAAACGCCCGCCCGGTGAATCCGGCTTAACGAGATTATCGGCCCGTGGTACAAATTCAACCCCCGGCTGGCCCGCCCAACGGGGGAAGTCCTGACATAAAACGCGCATCCGCACAAAAACGAAATTCGACATTTTCGAGCCGATTGTGCGACGAATCGGCCGATTATTTTCATCGATCATTTGACTATATTTGTTGGAGATATTCCCGTTCGTGTGATATGGTGTCTTCATTAATGGGGAGAATGGTTGATCGTGAATTATTTGTATTTATTAAGGGGTGAGTGATTGTTTGATGGTGGTTTAGCGCTGGAATTATCGACTTTAAATCTATTATATTTAAGCTAACTGAATATTATACAGTTGAGCTTAGTGAACATTATGAAAGTTGGTTATTAATTAATCAGCACAATGATACAAAAATTAATCCTCTATGGGCCGTTGTAACTTTGAAATGACTTGAGATGAATCTAAGCTTTCATTCTTCAACGTTAATTTTTTAACTTCCTCACAGATTACAATTTAGATTTTAAACATCATGAAATTCTTTACGACTTAAAGTTTCAAAATCAAGATAAATCTATTATTTATAATAGCATTTTTATAATTTTCTAATGTGCTGTAGAGGATTAATATATAATGTTCAATAAATCTTCGTTACAAATTGCACGTATCATCATTGTCGTCGTACAAAATCAACAAGTAAACTTTAAGCCACTGAAATTCTTTATTTTTATATGTCACCGCATTCAGTCCTGTTAATGAAAACAATCATATCCACAAGTATTACATATTTAGTCTTTGAATGAAGAGGAATCAAAAGAAAGACCAGATGGTTGATTAAATAATTAAAATATATAAGAATTATAGTATTATATACTACAAGTAGAATATTTATTTTATTGCTCCTCTCAATTAGGGGAATTTTTAGGAAAAATTGGTCGTTTACCAAATTTTTTTTACAGTTAAGTACGAAGTCCAAAAGTAATCATGGAGAGACGGGTTTAGAAAATGTGTATTTATTACAGAAGCATTGTGCATTTGAGAAAAATAGCTTGGAAGAAACAAAACAAATAGTATCGTTACATAGACAATACATATTGATCGCAACTGCCTTACAGGCTTTGACCACAGCAAACGACGACCAACGAACGATGCATAATTGTCGCAAGCAGACAGACACAATCGTAATGCGCGAATTTGCGGATGCACAGATACTCTCTCGATATGAAAACGTTCTCCTCCGATTTGCATAATTTACCGAGCCACGCTAGTGCGATCAGCACTCTATACGGTTGCACTGGCACCGATATCTCTGTCTACATGGAATTACGTGCGTGTACCTAAACCACCGCACTATAAATGTGCAAGTGTCTGCAAAGGGTTGAGTTATATTCCACTAAGGAATTTATAGCCTGATCTGCGTAAATGCACGGTGATTTGCGATACAAATAATTTCCCACCACTCTTTTTCTTTTGAAGGTCGAATTTAAAGCCTTTTGACGAGTTTTCTAATCTGTTTCCGGAACATTTTATTGATTTTGAAAAATAACTGTTTAATTAGTTTTAGAAATAGGCAATGAGGTTCGTTTCTTTGTGTGAAATGAATTGAAACTATCGCCTAGATGAAGGAGAATCAGTATGATCTATCGTGAGGTTAAGGTTCAGTGGGACCAAGTTCAAATCACTCTTACCTATGGTTCAATTTTCCATAAATTATTAATTTAACACACTACAGACAGGGTAGTTCGGGGACCACCTAATAGTTTAGGTAGTACAAATAATAACCATAGCACTTAAATCCCCCTAATAGCACCCCTAACGGTTCCATTTGCTGCAGAATCAACTTTTCTTCCGTACAAACATAAAAACTCAATCCACCCATCCTCCTACGGAATTTTTCATTTCCTGCGAAATTCTGCCGGAAAAACGAAGCTCTCTTCTCGCATTAATCTCCCCTATTTTTATATAATTAGCACAAATATTAAAATTCTTGAGAGGTCCGGAAATACGTCGATGCGAAACGGAAAGGAGGGAATGATTTCCCTGCGGAATATCTTGTCCGGACCACGATAAAATGAACTAAAACAGATTGTTCCGAACAAACAGAAGTTTCTGACCCGCTCGATGTTGCCAACTCAAATGTTTACAACCTGAACCTGGCATCGCGGGAACAGGAATCATCCCTTCGTTCCCTGCGAAACGTTGCCATTCCTGGTCACGTCGTAAACTAACCTGCCATTGCATTCGACGCTGACATCGCGAAGTATCAGTTTGTTCCTCCAATAACCGACCGATTCGATCCAATTAATTTAGCTGTCTGCAATTAATTGCAACCTACGTACGTTTGCTCTTGAAAGGGGACTACCGTTACGAGTCGCTAAGTGGTTGTTGACGATCGATGTCTTAGTAGAAGTAGACGTCAGTTTCTCGATAAAATTTGTTGCAATTTCGAAAACTCTGCAATTGGATTTAATTTAATTTTGCAATCTCTTTGCTTTTTTTTAATGCAATGTTAAGTGAATTGAGGAGGTATGTTATTTTTTTCTGGTAGAATATTTCAAAGGAGATTTATTTTGAATTATTAAAATGAGGTGAGGTACTTATAGTCTAGGTGTACGAGAAGGAATAAATTTTATGTAATTTTTAATAAACAAATTTTGTAAAAAAAGAAGAGGCATTTATCTTCGCTTTAGCTAATGTATTGCTCTTAAAGTTATTTAAAGCTGAGGATTAAAACTGATGGGAAGGTTGGTGATTTATATTGTTATTTATGGTATTTTTAAATGCTATGGTTTCGAAAGAAGTCGAAGTTTAAGTGAAAATTGCAGAGTAAGGTTTAACGATCGTTAAGACTGGGAAAGTAGTATTATTCTTTAGACTTCATTGAAGCACTTTAAATAAGAATCGTTCGTTTCGCCGAGAATAACTTAAGTCTAACAGGGTGGAAAGAATTTCCGAGGGGTGACTTTATTATTCATTCTTTATACAGAAATAGCGTTGATCAACGTTTAAAGTCGGTCTTGATATTGAAAGGGTTAAAGCGAGCTGGTCATTTTTCAGGTAGTTCCCGGGGAAAATCTCGTACAAACGCCGCATGACTCTCTTTGCCGTGTAAAAATGTGAAATTGCAAAATAGCTCGTTTCACTCGGCAAACGAAAAATCGTATTTTTAGCGTGGCGAATATTCGAAATTGCGGACGATGAAATTTTCGACAAATAAAAATCCAAAAATAGCTAGTCTCTTTTCCAGCGATGGATCCACGAAAAGGATGCGATAGAAACTATTACATGGAGAAAATTAAATTGCAAAATAATCCTATCTGGGTATATCCTCGGGAATTTTTCTTGCATAGATGTCCATTCAAAATTCTAACAAATACACGTAAACTTCGCTTTTTCCAGTATTTTCATCGAGTGGCCAAACAATGTCAGGATAAATCAGATATTACGAGATAATCCATGGCGAAATGTAAACGATACGAAATGAAAATTTACCGTTATCATTAACGCAAGGTGGCGGATCAATTCGTAAACGGAGAAAGAGCAAAGTGGAAAGAAATTTTGGAAATCCCGAACGATAATGGGGCTCGTAAATTCTGACAGAAATCAAATAAATATTCCTTCGTAAGAGCCTTTCTCAAATTCTCATTCCTTTCACGCAACCTTGATGTTCCTCGAGTGAAATGCAGAATTTCATAAAAAAAAAGGAGAGGATTTAAAACACTACTTTACATTCAAAAATGTAATACACAATTTTGTAAAACATAAATTTTATTTCACATTCAGCCAAAGGAATGGCAAGTAACGTAAGATATTTCCACAACATTAAACACAATTTGGAAATTCTACAGAGAGAAATGAAATTTGAAAATACCAGTTTAGAATGAAATCTTTATATCTTTGTGGAATTCACTATACGTTTCTAAATTGCGCTGGTCAGTTGACGGAATATTTTGTCCTCGGCATCGTTTTCGACAAAGTGGTTTAACAGGATTCCTGACAAGGTCGTTTGTCGTGGATTACATTGAGAATAATGTCTTGGACGACAGTCAAAGTTATTAACACCGGTTCTCCGTTGAATTCGTGCGATTAAAGATGACTCGACTTTTTTCCGTCAGCTATTTTGCATTTTCTCATCCGCATTCCTAGTCTCCGACGCAATCGAATTTCCGTCGGCTTCCAGAGATGCAAGATGACACGACGAAACTCGATCTTTCGAGGGCTCCAAGTTGAAGGAGGAGGAGAAGGATAGAAATTTGTTGGAAATCATTCTGATTTGTATCGACACCATAGCGATCTCTCGAAGCTCTGCAAATATTCCAGAAATATATTCAACCTGAAAGTTCTTAGACTGAAATGACACAGAAGTAAATTCGCCTAAGATTAACACGTTAAGCGCCACACCGGGCGTTGACTTTTCATTTATACTGACGCTGATCAATGAAAATGAACAATTAGTTTTTTACCTAAGCTACGTTGTCGCGCCTAACCGAGCCACGATTAGTGGAATTAAGTATAAAATAAAACATTTTATCAAAAATGAATGGCGTATGTTAAAACAAATAGAAAGATATCTTTTCTAATAAAGGGCCTAAATGGAAAGTGCTTTAAGAACGAGCGTGGCGCTTAACGTGTTAAATAAGTATTTGAAATTAAAGGAATCATTATTTTTTTTTTATATTTTCTATTTTAGTTTAAAAAAAAAGTGTTATTTTCCAAAGAGTCACGGTAAACCGATAAAACGGGACAGGTGGAAGTAAAGAGGAATAAGAAAGGAAGGGTTGAGGGAGAGAAAAAGTGGAAAATAAGAGGAAGCCGATTTTGGCCATATCCAAGGCCATGTCATGAATGCGAAAAGCGAGCTAGAGCGTATAAGTTATAGGCGCATTATTTTCACGACGGCGGCACACTAGTGATGTCGGCCTTTCCTCTTCTCTCTTTTGTTCGTCTGCTCTTTGTCACTCTTTCTTGCTTTTCCTCGTTCCTTCTCCCTTTTTCTTTTCCTCCTTCGATCTCTCTGATTCACCCTCTTTACCTCTCACCTTGTAGTTTTCTCTTTCACCCCCTTTCTGGCACCCTGTTTCTGTCTATCTCTTCCTCCACCTCTTTCTCTCCCTGTGTTTGTCGTTTTCCTACCCTTTTCCCTTATTTTAAGCATATATTTCCGCGACGGCGCCGCTCCGAGCGAAATTCTTTTGTTTATCGCAGTGTACAACGACACCGGTGCACCCTTCGGTTCTGCTACTCCTTTTTCTCCTACGACCCCACCCAGTCGGATAACTGCGCTCGCTTTTCCTCGCTGAAAATTGTTTTCCGCGGTGAAGAAAGTAAATCCTGATCTCCTGCGAGAGAAATACGACTCCCTGGAACTCTCAAATTTCATGCATCCGGGAATTTCCGAAGATCGGAAGTACTGGAATCGATGGGATCTTTTATGAACGTTTCTTGACAAGGGAAGAGAAAGTGGGAGATAAAACTTTGCATATCCTGTTAATACTGAACCCAAGGCGGTCAGAATCGCCCAATTTTTTCTCAAAATTTCCGGAATTTATAGGAAAAGCCGTACAGTAAATATTCAACGTCTATCTTATAAAACAAAAATTACTTAACTGACTATCCTTTTCAGCTGTTTATGTTTCTTTTTCTAAAGTAACTGTTCAGTATATTTATATATAGCAAACATAAAGTCGGTAATTTCCGTGGTAACACTAGATCTGCCGACAATTAATTCAGTATAAATAATGTAATTAAATAATGTAAATCTGTCCCAATTAAATAAATAGAGAGGACAGAAAATTTGATCGATTCAATCGCTTGTAGTATTCAAGATGGACGTAGACATACGTTGGATAACAAACAGCGTTAGAAATATCAGGATCATTTCCAAAAATTAATCGAAAATCATTTTGACCACCTTGGCAGATTTAGTGTTAAGCAACCAGGCCCTAGGTAAAGTGTGAATCACGGTGACCGCGCCTCCCTTATTTTTCACGTAACGCCACTGTGCAAGATTTGTTTTAACAGTAAAAAATTTTATTTGATCCTCTAAATCTTGAAGTACTAACTCTATTTGTGAATCAACCTGTATGTACATGGACAAACAGGACGAAAAGGATTTTCTTGTTGCCTCTCCCTGTCTCGGTACTGTAACGTTAGAGGAATTAATGAAATTCTTGCGCCAGTTCAAACGTTTCTCCTGATTGCTCTCACTGTTTGCGTTGCTTCTGCCATGGAAGGATAGAAGAAGCTAGGATTTTCCAGGAAATAAAGGACAATAGTCCACGGTCGGGATATATTTTCCAAGGGTGATGTCGAACCACCGCGAAGACCTTCTTCTGGAATTTTCTTACCGGATGAACATCCCCGCATGCAAATGTCTTGAAACGTAGAGAATTGTTAGTCGGTGCAACAATGTTTATCCACGATGCGAGGTGCATTCTGAAGCGTATCTTTCCACTCGTGGAAGAAAAGAAAGAAAATCGTCTGTTTCGATTTCCCCGAGTAAAAATTGAAATCGAATTTTCCTGTTATTCAATTCACCGCACACTTCGTAAATGTTATTTGCCAATGTGATTTTTTCTCTGCTATTTTAATTAAATTTGCAGATATAAATGAAACACGATGGTATTTTCCTACGATCTAAATTTTCTCTCATTACTTTCATTAATTTTGGAAAATTATTTTTTTTTATTTTAATACAATTATTGCTATGTAAAATTGAGAGTATTCTTTGGTGCTGCTTTCATGAAGTCAGTAACGTCTTAGAAACGAAGGAAGGAAGCACAAGTTAAGGGTGTATTAATAAACATGAAATTTCGAAGTGTTCGTGCATGGCATTCTCACGAATCTCGAAACTCGTAAACTAAGATACGTATGTTGAATGGAGTAAGGCAAATTTCGAATGACAACTGCACGTGTAACGTGCATTCGTACACGCGCAAACAGAAGACTTCGGAAGCTTCTCGTGTTGCGAAGTTTGCCAACGGGGTTTTGCCAATTTGCATAACGTCGCGAATGTATAGAGGAATAATCCACGATAACTTCTCCTTCGAAACGTTCTACTTATCGCTAAGTAGTAACATGATAAGGCAGTTAAGTGCCTGGTCGCAGATGTCAATAAGAAAATGATCCCCTCGTGAATATTCTTATGAAACCGGTTAGTTCTTAATTTCAAAAAAATTCCATTCTCCATTCCTTTCCATCACCTACATTGGACGATATTTAAAACACCATCCTAGAATCTTCGCAAATTCAATAGTTAAAAATCTGAACCTCCAATTAGCGCTTCCAAATTCAAATCCTCCCTCGACATCTGGAAAATTTGCAATCTTTCCCATATTATTTGGAATCCACCTAAAATCGTGAGTCTCAAGTTCTTAACACTAGAACGACCAAGCAAGTCAAAATGACTTGTTCACATTTTTTTCAAAAATTCCCTAAGTTTACAGGAGAATTCTAAACTAGAAATTCTAAGTTGATCTCATAAAACACAGATTACCAAACCGATCATATTTTCCACCCCTTGATCCCTCTTCTTCCAAAGTACTTATTTAATATATTTAAATGTAATCAATTTAACGTCGGTCGTTCTAGTGTTAAAATTCTTATTTAATATATTTAACCATAACAAATTTTCCATCCACAGATTATTTTTTTGATTTCCTTAAAGCTTTCTCTCTCTTCCAACTACTTCACCAAAGGAAGTGCCATTTTCAACAATTCCCTTTCATTAATTCCTCTCAATCCAACAACTAACATCATAAAAAAGAACAACGTAATCCTCTTCTCGTAATTACACTCCAAAAGGATCGCTAGCGAGGATCTAATTACCGAGAAACGTGGTTGCACTTATTGCATCAGAATCGAACGTTCTCGGTTTCTACCCGATCCTCTCATACGAACGTGCTACTTTAAAAGGCAAAATGACGATCTCGCGGTTTCCTCGATGCATTCTAGAAACTTTTCATCCCCCTTCTCCCCTCCTGGATGCCCGAAGAAACTTTTCTCTTAGCGTTGCATACCGTAGACTCGCGAAATACATATCTTCCTGGAGAGGCAACCGAAGGAGAGTTACTTACATGTATAGTACAACTACTATACTTCCAAGGAGAATATTGATTTTCCTCGATATCGCGTTAAAGCCTCGAAACAAGGGAGGCACACGAGACGAACTCGCACGATAAGTGCCCCTCTTGGCGGTTTCGAAATCGAATTAGACGCTCGGCCTTACTCGATGAAAGCAACCCCACCTTCATTTTCCTTGCCGCTCGAAAAAGTTCGACGATACGGCCATACTCGATGAAAATGACCTCAATTTTTAACCCTAAAAATGTACAGCAATGAGAATTTTCCTTTTTGAAAGTTATAGCCTTTGATCGAGCTTTTCTGACGGTGGAGACCGACATTTTTGAGGGTGTAGGATTTATTATAATTTTTTTAAGTGCTCGAGAAAGAAATGTGAATTATAATTGTAGCAAGCGAGTTACTACTCGTGGAAATTTAAAAATTTTATAGCTTTAGGAATTTTTGCTGATCGATAGATGATATATTTGTAAATATTTTGTAACTCCAATTGCTATGGTTGTTTCACTTAGGATACTGGTTCAGATGAGTTTCAAGTCACTGAGGCTGTGAAATATTGCACAATAATTTGGAAAATATTTCCCAAATCTGATCTATTTAAGGTAGTTCTAACTGGATTCAGAACTAAAAGTTTCTTTTTTCATTAGAAATGAAAAAATTGCGTAAGAATTAATGCAGGGGCTAACTTCACAGAGGTCATTACATTCACTTTTTAGACATTAAAAAACATCTTTCTCTCTAACTATGAAGTAAAAAATTATGAAAAAATTCAATAATATTCCAAAAGCATAAAATAATACATTGCTAATTTTCTATTAGAATCCATCGACTCGTTTTTCCATTAGAAAAATAAAAAAAGATTTTACGAACTCAGAAAAAATTTTTTTCATAAGGCCCATGTTAAATATGTTATTTTTAAACACGATTTATTCATAAATCGTGTGGACGAACTCGTTGAGATTCCGGTTATAATTATAAAATATCATGAAGAATATATTTTCAAAATTTTAAGGAAATCTATCGAAAAATTATAAGTGCTTGTAACTACCTTAATGCATAAGAGTATTTGTGCTATATTAATATGAAAAAATTAAAATTGAAAGACGATCTACCAATAAGAAATGGAATAGCAACGATTAAAAGGAGACGAAACGATTCCCCGTAATGTCAGTCGAGCGCAAGAACGTGAAAAAGATCGTGCTCGTAAATCTGGAAATACGAAGCGAATAACTCGCTCTCGGTCAACCGCGATATTTCTTCGGCCAGTGATTCGTAATCCATCAAAAGTCGTGCGTCGTAGAAACGGAATGGCGCGTGTCATCGACGTCGTTTCCGGTCTTCCTTTATTCGTTTGCCGCTTCGCCGCGGACATCCGCGTACAACAATGCGGCCAGGAGTGCCTTTTGTCCGTACCTCGTTATTTTCCGACACGCTCTCGAGCTCTCGACAACGGGACAGGGGAATACTTAAAAATGAACATCCAGACAGATAATGCATTAATCAATTTTAAACTGCACCATCATCGGGCTTCTATTAGCATCGGTGGGTTTTGTATTGTTGGAAATCGTATTCGACTGTTTCCATTACGTTTGAACGATGAAAAGCGACGGATTCTCCTCTTTCACCCCCGTTCTCCATTAAGCCGCTCGTAATTTTCCATCTAAATTAATTAGGCGACTGAAAAGCGCAGCATTTGTATTAAGAGAGAGAAGAGGGGGTATAATAGAAAATTCGCAGACTCACAGTAGTTCTCCATGCATTGAAACAGGCCGGTAAAAGTGGAGCGTTCGCGATTATCCATTATTTTCAGCGATGCCGCGCACCACGGCGCTTACGCGTTGTAATTAAAGGAAAGCTTTAATTGATGGTGCTCCAACGATGGGAATTCTGACCCAGTTCCCGTTCGAGTGGGTCCACATGCAAGCACGATGGGGAATTTCGTACGACGGAATGAGAAAAAAGGGTCGAAGTGAAAAGGGCGAGTGGTTCGTATGGCGAAAAGAGAAAAGAAGCGGGAAATGGAAAGAATTATTAAAGATAGATCTTTGTGGAAAGATTTATTTATTTTTATTTTTGTGATATTTACAATTTGCGTTTTAAAGTGTCAACTTGAAGAGGTGTATCGTCGATAAATATTTTTTCCATGGCGTATCGCGATGTTCGTTGTTTCACGTCAAAGTAGATTATATCGAAAGCGTCAAGACTTTCCGGGAAAGTGGATGAAGACCATTTTAAAGGAGATCACGTCGAAGCAAATTCCACGGAAAATTCACGAAACGTATGTCCGATATTGACGTAACGCGACCGCATTCCTACCACACACCATGGATATTCCGTTTTGCAGAGAAAGTTAGATCGCACTGATCCTTCGTGAATCGCACAATTGAGCTGCGCGTTAGCTTAAGTGGGTACTTCCGGAACGAGCGAAACGAGGGAAGTTTCGAGTTTGTTTCCACAGCCTCGTAGAACACTGTCCAACAAGCATGTCTTTCTCTCCCCCAATTTCCCTCGTTTCTTGTCCTCTCTCTCTTATTTCCTCTTCTTTATTTTCAACCCTCTTCGTGACTTTTCTCCTGACAAGTCTCCTTATTTATAATATATTCTTCTCTCTATAAATTCCACCAATCTCTCTCTTTCCACTTTCTCCAATTTTGAACTTTTTCCTCACCTTCTATTTTTTTTTCATCCATTATCACCCTCTTTATTATTCATCCCCTTTTCACTTCTCTTCCTCCCTCATTATATCTTCAACCGACTTACTCTTTGTGTCTTTTATTTGTTCTTTTCTTTGAGTAACACCTTACAATTATCCATTTTTCCATTCAGTTTCCATTTTCACCAATTTTCAATTTCTTCTTAACTTTATCCCAGTTTTCTCGTTTATTCTAATCGCACCCTCTCTATTAATTCTTTTTATTTTTCTTCGCTTTCTTCATCCCCATATCTTCAACCCACTTTCTCTCCCATGGAAATTTACCATTTATTCCTCCTCGAGAGAACTTGAATAATGATTCTGGCATGTTCGAATGGACAGGTTTAGGGATGGCTCGCATAGTTTCGCCAGCCAATTCGGCGAACTGAGGGAAGCTCGATGCTTCGCCGCAGGTTCATTAACCGATCCCCCTCCTTCTTGTTCCTCTTCCTCCTCCTCGTTTTAACCCCTTCGTTAATTAGTCATCTACTCGCGAACCCCTAGCGTTCTCCTTTCGCGCGTTCCTTGGCGGGCTGCATTGTTCTACTTGGATGATTCGGATCGCGGAGGCTCGTGGTCTACACGATCGTTACATTATTGCTGCTATAAATTTCCAAGTTAATATTTGTCAGCCTCGTGTATTTCCAATTAACTTAAAGTTTCTTAAAGTTTTGTCGAATTTCAGCTGTCATCTTACTCAAACTTTTTCCCTCCAAGTTGAATAAACCTTCTAGCAGTCGTTGATCATTCGCTTCGTCATTTTTGTGCTCAAGGTATTTCATATTTTGCCCTGATTTTAGGACTGTCTTTAATTTTCCCTAATTCTAAGAAAACTATGGTGGTAAAGAGTCTCAGAGTCTCCATTGGTAAGCTCGTATTCAAATCACCCTTCGCCACCTTTGATCACTTGTCTTAAATTATTAATTAATTAATACATCATATCCTAGGAGGTTGAAGACCCACCTAACCCGGTAGGTTCTACCTGAAATAACCATAGCAAATATATCATAATTCTTAGTGGACCATGCGACTTATAATTTAATTTATAACCCCAGCTCGCAACCTCCCCAAAAAATGAGTTCTAAACGAAATGACCAAAGCAAAAAAAGTCTAAAGCCACAAAGACCTAATAAAATCTTATAATTTCATATTCATGCACAGACCGATAAGATCGTAACTTCCTAGTAGCTTGCATCGTTAATTCGTCGCCCGAGTAAGTCGAAATTTCAATGAAATAATTACGCATTTAGCGACGTAAATTGAAACAGTCACAGCAGGTTCGACTGCATTCGAATGGTGGCCCAAAGGGAAAATTAATTAAACCGGACCAAACGGATGTTCCTATTGGACATGATCAATCGAGGATCGCTCGTTGGATGTTGAATTTTCGAAAAGAACGAGACAGATTCGCGTAAATTAAAGAGTCACGGTGTCAAACGTGGGAGGTCAGGAAAAAAAAATCGATGTTTTCGATGAATTCTTCATGGTACTCGAGTGGATTGGCTTCGATGGTCCCGGCACGTTTGTGCAGCTGTCGTAAACTCTTGTTGACTTTCTGCCAACGAGAGTGCCATGGGACATTTTGATCGAAATAAATATACTACGTGACAAGGAATTATAAGAATATCGCGTCAACTGAGTTGTCTATGAGAGAAAATAGTGGAAGTAGCTCTCAGCCTGTTGCGAATCGATTTCTCCATAATCGTAAAAAAATATCAAATAATTCTACAGCCAACAGCCTGTTCTCCAAACTTGTCAGCAATATTTCAGAAGCTTTGTAAATCCATTCACAGATGGAACACATTAAATTGCATATTTTTTTCTATCCTTCGCAAAAAAATAAAACAGTGAATCACCGACAATAGCAACATTCGCACATTTAATTTTAAGGCAAGGAATATGGGAAGATATCGTCGTCTTTGTTCGGCATTTCTATAGTGTCTCTAAATTCTCGACGATAAAATCCAAAAGAAATTTACCACCCGTGCGGAATAAAGCACCCGGCTGTATTCTTATTCTACGAGAATTTCTCGGCCAATGGCGGAAGAGCAAACGAATCGACGAGGGCTATAAAGAAATGTATTTATATCGGAAACGCCGAAACCGCGAGGCTATTTTTCTTCCGCGATTTTACACCGCTACGAGAGCCATTTTTATTTTGCGAATATAAAACCGTTGAAACCGCTTCGTGAAACCAGCGACGAATGAAAAAAACGACTGCTTTAAGAAAATCTTCGTTCATAGGGGAAATGAAAATATTCCATTTGCAACGGAGAAACGGAGCGCAGTGGTATAGACCGACTTTGGTCAGACAGGAATACTTTGAATCGAAAGCCGCAGATTTCTCCACAATCGGCTAAAATTATTTGAAGTACCAAATGATGATTAAACTTTTTGTAAAATAACAAACTCCTTGACGACACACTTTGTCACGAAACTAACAAAATTGTCAAGGAACGCTTGTAATTGTGGAAGAATTATTTTCAAAGTTATGCTCGCCAATTTTTCTTTCGTTCTACGAATTTGTAACTTCCAAAGTAGGACATTTTTTCTGTATTTGCTTGGATGAAGTATCCAATTATTCTTTATATAGCGATCGATGTAATTTCTGTTACTGTAATTAGCAGATTTTCCCACAATTGGCATAATCCAGTCGACGTGAGTGTACATAACATGGTCGAACGAAATCATTGTCGAATTGTCGCGACACTATTTATTCACGGGACAAATAAGCAGAATTTTTCGTCATTAGGGGAGTAAAATCGATTGCTAGTGAATGCGAACAGCCGGTGGCAAAGTGCACGCAATACGACGCGATTAATTAAATGTTCAATTATTATCGGAGGTGACTGCGTTTACTCGTTTATGTTTCTGTCCACAGAACGCGTGCTGGTAATCTGACACGTTGAATTTAAACGATTACCCGTACATACCGAATTACTCACTTCCATTAGCATTATTTTAATGGCCACAGGCTCGCTGTCGATACGATTCGCGAAAGAGAGTCGTTTTCATTCAGGCTGCTTAACGAGTAATTCTAATCGCAACGAGATCAATCTATTTCATCCAGTCACGAATACGTGTACATTTTTCCCAATAATTTCAATCTGTTTAGTTTCCGTTACTGTTTATAGATTGAATCAAAAATTAATATCGAAAAGTATCCAATGGAATTCATCAAAGCAGAACGGTGATTAACTCGAACAAAAAGCTAGAATATTTAACAATCTCTTTGAAAAAAAAACGTTTGGAACTATGATCTCTCTGAGAAAGAACGTTTGTAAAATCCTCCACCCTTTTCGTGCTATTTCTTGTCCAAGCGTGTTTTTGGAAAATGAATTTACGGCGAGGAAAAAATTGTTCACTGCGCTCTACCAAAAAAAAAAGAAGAAGGAGAAAGGAAAAATGCAACGGCCGACGATAAAAAGGTCAGTCTGAAAGTTTCGCAACGTGGAAATAAAAATACGACAGAACGTTGAATACCACAAAGACACAGGGCAGTTCTATTAATTACCCTCGCGTGACAAAGAGACACACTTTTACTTTGTCGAAATACGGCCACTAAGGGCGATTTAAAATCGCGACAAAGTCCGTATCCCGCGGGAAGGAACGTGCGGGAAAATCAATAGAAACTTTCCTGCAGCATGTTTCACCCTCTATTCCTTTCCTCCTCTTCCCTTATCTCCTCTAAAATAATATTTGTCCGTTGGATCGTTTCTTTGTGCCTGTGGCTATGCTCGGTGGGTTTGTCTAATTGTAAATTGCTCATTAATTGATCAACACAAATAAAAAAAAAACTATGGAGGTGACAGAAGAGAAAAATGAACGACATAAACAAGTACCTTAGAGACTCGGTGGACGAAACTCATTAACGATGCTACTAATCAACTGATTGTACATTTTGTTTTATTGTAATTCATGTAGAAAAAATTTAAAAAAATTGTAATATTGAATGCACACTGCAATTAAAACGTATTACAGTGTTATAATCTTGATGAATTGTTGGTTTTATGAATGTAAATGTAATTGATGAATTAACATGATGAAAAATCTACTAAGAGGTTAATCGAGGTCGATGGAAAGTGAGAATAAAGCTGCACTGTTTACGCGTGGAATTAATTAACTCTACCTCCCCGTATTTCGTTATAATTCACGCGAAGGAAAGCTCACAGAGATGAAATCTCGCAATTTCCCGGGGAGTTAGATGCACTGTGAAATAGAATTTTCAAGTCACGTAAGGTCTTCTATTTTTTAAACGATCGCCTCGTATTTTCTTGTAAAATATCGCACTAGTGCCCGCCGGCGAGTATTTCACGTGAAAGCGTAGCGATTTAAACATTCTATTTCATGCAACACGTGTCTCTGCATGGAGCACCACGATAAGGGAATTATTCAAAATAATAAGGTTAAGCAATCCACCCTCGTTATTCACTCGCAGCCCATGCATTTCGTATTATCTACGAATTTTAAAAACCCCGCGGATCTTCGAGGGACGATGTTTCGTTGATTTTCACGCGATTCTACCGTCGAATGAAAACCTCGACGTGTTAAACAACGACGCGAAGATACATGGATTCGAGAAGAGGAAGGGAAAAACGAAACAAGAGAACCAATCCACGGTGGCGCGTTCGTTGTTCCATCCTTTTGTTCTCGCCTGCGTCTCGTCTCTTCCCGTTTTAGTCCTACTGTTCGTGTAATACGATCTAAATCCGTATTTACAGCACCGGCGAGGCATCAGAGATCGTCGAATTTATGTCGTGGCACTCGTGTCAACCCCGAAAGGCTCAGCTACCACCCCCGTAAGAGTCTCGGTGATGGGGAGAATGAGAGGGAAAAAGAATTAGAGAGATACCGAGAGAAAATGTCATTTGTTTCGAGGCAAACCGAACAAAGGGGCAAGGAAAAACGGTTGAAAGTTTTCACCCACCTGCCTGGTTTTCTTTTAGGTTTGGTCAGTTTTGCAAATATTCGTATGGTGCAACGCCTCTATGATTTTATATAATGCAACAACACGCAGCGTGAGAGTAATGTGGCAGCGCAATTTTATTCGAGAAGGGTTTTTGTGTTTTGAGAAATTAAGGGTTGTTAAATGGGTGAAAGGTCACATCTACACGAATAATGTTTTTGCGAGGATAGGGATGACAGGGATTACTGGTGCTTGCATTTCGTGTAATGTATGCCAATTTGTTTGTGGATTTTGCATTGTTGAATATAGCTGCTTCTTGATTCTTCTATGGTGGATTTCTATGGTGAACAATGTATATGTTTTCTTTTATTACTAATTGTAAGGTGCATAAACGATGCTTCTTCTTACATGAGAAGAAAGTAATCGGAGAACTGCAATTATTCATGTACTGCCAGTAATATAAGAAGGATAATGAAGAAAAATAATTAATTGTACTCTCTTTGCAATTATATTAAATTTATAAATGAAATCTGGCAAAAAAAGGTACAATTTACATTTGTGAATCGTAACTCTGAAAGAAATTATGCATCATGCGCGGTACATCATGCGTCAAAGGGTTAAAAGTGCTTTTTATCCTCGGCACAACAAAAATGAGAATTTTCAGGTAAGCGGTGTTACGGGAATTCCTAAAAATCGCGATAAATTCGCGAGGAATTCCACACACGGCGGTGAAATAGAAAGGATGCGACGTTGAGAAATGTGAAAGCTAATTAACATGCTCGGTTCTGTTTCTTTTTTTTTATCTCGGAAATTCATACGCGCGAAAATATAGTACACGTGTCTGTCGTGAAGTAATCTCCTATTATGCAAATATTTTTCGCACGATGAAATCTTACGGTAGAATGACCCATGCAATGAATGTGGTGGATCGATCGTATTTTATCTCAATTAATGTTAATCGTCGTAATTAGAATCGACGCAACTTAGTCGTTGGCTAATTTATGAACGAAATAAAATTTTATTTTACGAATGGGAATAAAATTAAGATAGAAACTCAGTGTGCTTTTGGCGCCATGTCGCCATATTTTTTTAACGAATTGTTCTCGGACGAGGAAGGCCATTAAAATTTGATTAAAAATTATTTCAAGAATAGCACGAACAGTGATATGCTTTTAGGAATCTAGTAATCACAGGAGACTGTACCACCTTGTGTTTGGTGCATTATTTTGTCTATTTTAGTCCTTGTAATTTTTTAATTCTGGATCCTACGAGAATTATTGCACACCGAAGTCAATAATATCCCTATCAATAGAATATTCTATGTCATGAAGAAATATCTAATTAAGATGAGCGCAATGCTAATCTTAGAAATTCTCGCGCATTTTCACTTCCATCATCGAATCAGTCTCAAAATTATCATAAATAAGAATGGAATTAATCTTAGCAAATAAAACTCAGCGTGTCGCTTTCAAAATTCTACGGTCGTCGCGGTAACGAGGTTCAGCGTTAATTCAATATTTATCACTTTCGTCGGCTTAACTCGATGTACTAATTAGGTAGCACGGTGTAACTCGGTTCTGGCTCTCCCGGGCAGCCGTGAAGATGAGTTAAATTAAAAATTCAATATTTCTTGCCGTAACTCCCATGTTCGCTGACCAAATATTTCAACGGGTCCGCGGTACGGAGGTAAACTTAGTTTTTCAACCTCACCTTCCTTCCTTTCCCACTGTTTTTCTCAGTTATTCGCAAAGGTGAATTCAGAGGTACTTCAATTTCAAAATAACTCCGCAAATGTTTAATGTCAGCTAAGAAAAAAAAAGAGAGAGAGGAGAAGAAAGGAATTACACGCCTGCGTAACTTCACTGTGGCAAAGAAAAGAACCAAATTCGAATTAATCACCGCAGAAACAGTAGAAACAAAGAAACGAAGATGCCAGAAGTGAAAATAGAATATTTCCCTATTATCCAATGGAATATTGTAAATGGTTTTATCGCACCTCGCTTTATCTCTGATATTCCATTACTCCTATCTCATTCGTTCTCCCTCGTTCGTTCCTTCCTCTTACTTGATTTCCCACTGTCCATTACTCTTATCTCAGTACCCCATTTATGTCCATTCTTCGCTTCCCTTCTATTTTATCTTTTTTTTTATATATATATAATACATACATTCTGTAGAAACAGGTATGATATATCACTCTCAAAACTCAGTTTCCAACAAACCTAGAACTTCCTACATAATACGTTCCTCAACATATGTACATAAATTCAGATCAAAGCATCAAATTCTCAAACAGGTCCAACTGAGATACGCAAATTCAAATTAAAGACATGCAACAACATATTCTACCAAAATAGAAAGCAGCAAACTTAAAATACCAATACGTTCATGCATTTGAAAAAAAAAAACATCACAGATGTAGACATGCATTAAACCTCTTCCTCTCCATATTTCACATTTCCCTCCTTCAAACCGGAAGCTCAAATCCGCACACTCGTGAACGCGCACACCTATGCCTAATTCTGCTGAAAAACAAACAAGAAAAAATCTTACAAATCCAGGAGTGCATTTCAATGCAAGGTCGACAGTGGAGTTTCCGGCTAGGGATTAAGCTCGAACTCGCTCGAATCCGATCTCGCGTGTGGCTTTGCGCGAGATCGTTCATCCTCTGTGCGCGTTTCTCACCCCCTCGATGTTGAACGTGCACACGTTCCACGTTCGGGAACGTGGATTTATACACCCTACACGAAATACATACCACGGTTTCGTGTGTTTTCCCGGTGCGGCCGTCTATTTCATCTTGCTCCTCTCTTCTCCTCTTTTGTTCGCGGAATAAACCGATTCTTAAGCTTAAGTTTCATTTACACTCAGGGTATATTTTCGCATGAATTCGCACGAAAAGCATACACCGACGAATGTGTTCCATTCGATGGGCTACATGTATACATATGTATAATGTACGTATGGAGATGATTCGACGAGAACTGAACGTTTTACGAGGAAATTTTCGCTGAATAGTTCAGTTAAGGTGGTACTTTTTGGAAAGAAATATGGAGCTTCGATGCTTCAGCAAACACTTATGTGAGTATGATATTTACGATATTTATATAATTATGATATTTTTGATATTCACGAGTGTGATATTTTTTAGGGAAATGTAAATGTGGAGGGTAATAAAGTAGGAGATTTGGAAACGCTTGTAAAGGATCTAACCGGATAAGGACGAAAAAAGTGCCGCCCACGGAAATTAACCTTGAGGCGTACCATTCGACAGGAATTCCTGCAAATATAAAACTCTTCCTGCAAGTAGTAGTACCAAATCAGGACAAGCAATACAGGAACAGGACAAGCAGAAGAGGCTCAACACCGACAGGCAGTACAGATGCAGGATAAGCTATATAAGAGCAGGACAAGCAGTGCAAAAGCAGGACAAGCAGCACAGTAGCAGGACAGGCAGAAGAAGCACAAGAGTAGCGGTTAAAAAAGTTGAACAGTGATTTAACATATCCTTTATTTATTATTTGTATTACATAACATGTATTTCACATCGTAAAATAAAATTGTGTGTTTCTGAAACTATGAATTATTTATTTGTTAAATCCTGTCCTGGCTCCAAATTCCACGTTGAAACAATTTCACTCGCTTCTTTCGCTTTGTCTGACTTTTCACTGACTTGTACTACTTGCAAACTGGTCAACTCTTTCCCGAAATGTGATTCAGCTGGCAAATGAAGAAAACCAACATCTTCAGGTTGTATCTTTTCGGTTTGTCTGACTCTACGTCGACTCGTACTACTTGGCAACTTGTACTATTTGGCGGAAAATTTGTCAAACTCGAAAGCTGTATAAGATAAAGTATTCGACTTTCAGCTCCGTCTGATTTATCGTCGACTTTACTACTTGCTCACTTTGAGATTTTCCCGAAAAATTGGCAAACCCAGCAAGTAGTATAACCTAGGATATATCAGCCCTACTTTTGCGTCTGACTTATCATCGACTTTACTACTTGCTCGCTTTGAGATTTTTCCGAAAAATTCGCTAACCCAGCAAGTAGTATAACCTAGGATAAGTCAGACCGACTTTTAGCTCCGTCTGACTTATCGTCGACTCGTACTACTTGCTCACTTTGACATTTTTCCGAAAAATTTGGAAACTCAGCAAGTAGTATAACCTAGGATAAGTCAGACCGACTTTTAGCTCCGTCTGACTTATCATCGACTCGTACTACTTGCTCACTTTGAGATTTTTCCGAAAAATTTGGAAACTCAGCAAGTAGTATAACCTAGGATAAGTCAGACCGACTTTTAGCTCCGTCTGACTTATCATCGACTCGTACTACTTGCTCACTTTGAGATTTTTCCGAAAAATTTGGAAACTCAGCAAGTAGTATAACCTAGGATAAGTCAGACCAACTTTTAGCTCCGTCTGACTTATCGTCGACTCGTACTACTTGCTCACTTTGACATTTTTCCGAAAAATTTGGAAACTCAGCAAGTAGTATAACCTAGGATAAGTCAGACCGGCTTTTAGCTCCGTCTGACTTATCGTCGACTCGTACTACTTGCTCACTTTGAGATTTTTCCGAAAAATTTGCAAACCCAGCAAGTAGTATAACCTAGGATAAGTCAGACAGACTTTTAGCTCCGTCTGACTTATCGTCGACTTTACTACTTGCTCATTTTGAGATTTTTCCGAAAAATTTGCAAACCCAGCAAGTAGTATAACCTAGGATAAATCAGACCGACTTTTAGCTCCGTCTGACTTATCGTCGACTTTACTACTTGCCCACTTTGACATTTTTCCGAAAAATTTGGAAACCCAGCAAGTAGTATAACCTAGGATATATCAGCCCTACTTTTAGCTTCGTCTGACTTATCACTGGCTCCTTACTACTTACCTGACTTTGCAGCTCAAACTTGATGTATACCATTTTAGAGAACTTATAATTATGATACGCTCGCTGGACATTTGTAAGGAATTTGGATGCTTAGGAATCGGACAAGGGTAGAGGTTAAAAAAGTTTTTAAACAGTATTTTCGATTTAACAAATTCTTTATTAATCATCTGTACCATACTACATAAACATATAATATGTGATACAACGTTCATAAAATACAACTGTATGTATGTACAATTCCAAATTATTTATTTAATTAATAAATCGCTCTCTCCTGCACTGTCGTGTGCTGTTCCGTGCTATCCTGCGCTGTCTCCACCATTTATCACCATGTACCACTTGAATTCCCCCTTGATTTTAGATGCTTTTAATATTTTTGATGGAGTTGTGTGCTGCTCCATAGTGAATAATTGTATAGTTGATACTTAAATTATATAATTTCACGGTGGTATATTGGAGTACCGATGCCGTATTGCAAACTAGAGAATTCGATAAAGTCAGTCAGACGAGTTGGCCATTTTAACGACAGGATTCCCAGGCAAATTGAAGTTTCGAATTAAACCGACCGGATGATCCGTCTGGTCAGTCGTGCGAGCTTTAAGGCTCGTTTGCAATCTCGTTGCAGCCCGGAAAATATGTCCTCGTCTATCCCCTGGTGATTTCATTTGAAATTATACTACCGCAGATTAGCCCTTCGATCGTCCTCTCGAGGAAAGATGAGGAGATTCAACGAGAAAAGTTATCAGCTTTGCCAATTTCCTTTTATTTATTGCCAGTTAGGTGGAAGTATTTTTTATTTGACAAACTGTGATTTATATATATTAAATAAAAATAAAACTGGTTGTAACTTCTCTGTATATCTCCTGCGCCTGAAAATTAAGCACAAGTGTAATTTAAGAGTACGATGGTCTTAATTAACTTCAGAATCTCATTTAGAATCATTCATTAAATGTATTTTCTACGAAATACTGGCACTATGGATCGTTGATCGTTACCATTCTATGGCTCGAATGACAGAAGAAGAAAGGGGTGTTCTTCCTTTCAGTGAAGAAAACTCTCGAGAGAATCTTCGAAGTTTCGAGGAGATCGATATCGATTTTACAAGGAAAATGGAGAAATGCTCTGTGCAGTTCTACCAGGAACAATTTAGTTATTAATCTCTTTCTGATTAAATACATTTACGAAACTTTCTCTAGCAATTTCGAACGATTTTCCTCCCACGAGTTAATACACCAGAAAGAAAGAAATTTGAAGTAATGACTCTCCCATCGATTGTTAATTCCTTCGTCATTTCTGTAATATAAAAATCCTAAAATTAATTTTTCACGCACTTACCAACGTAAATTAATTATGTACAAAATTCGAGCATAAATTTTGTAACACCAAATACAAACCAAAACAATTCTTCACGCGCAGTGTCGATCAGTCGCAATTTTTCCAAATTATTAATTAACATATAGTTCCATTAATTCAAAACCATCCTAAACCAGTATAAAAGAAGAAGAAGAATTGCAGTCAAATACAAAGAAACTTCCACCGGTATCAAGCAAAGTAAGAAATGATTTTTCCAAAGAACTCCTCTTATACGTAGAAATAATCGTGAAAGTCGATAATTTCATCGAGACGACGGCAAGTCTCACAATCTCAGTGGTGGCTGCGCAAAAGTGCAAGCTTACACCACGAATGCAGGTGGGTTGCATTCAGCACACGTTTCTTGAGTTTATCTCGAGAAAGAGGGGCTGACATATTGGGATCGTTCTGGCCGTCTAGTCGCGTTTATGTACCCCTCCGCGTCGGCTTACTGCGTCAAAATGATCGTCCTCCTTTTTCTTGCACTCTTTTTATTTACTTCCTTACTCGTCGTTTGCCTCCCTTCTCTCGCACTTCATTCTTTCGCCTTCATTTCACCTCTTCTTCTTCGATATTCGCTAAGATTCATTAAATCGAGCTCACTGAGAATCGGTAAGAGCAATTAAAACTCCTTTTTAAGTCTCGTCATAAAATTTATCACACTCTACAAAATAATTAATTTAAATCTTTGAAGTACTGTTCATCTTATCTGATTTCACTTCGTACATCTTTCCATCGTCTTCATTACAATTTTTATATAAATAATGTAGGGGTGGAAAAATAATCGAACTTTAATTTTAAGGACGATGGGGTGAAGAAACTAAGGGGAAATATGGGCCAGATTTGTTTCGAGGCAACAAATATTTATTGTGTTTATTAATAACCATCTAATTTAGGATGTTGAATTAAATTTTAAAAGTTACAAACATTTACTCATTACCTATAATTTAATTTGAGTTGTATGCAGTACTATATTATCTCAATATCCATTGTTGAAACAAAAAACTCTATAATAATGTACTTCTTGCAAAAATAATTAAAAAAATTACCTCCTTAAACAAAAAACTCCCTCAGAAAGGAATCACTGCCGATTGTCTCCACGCTTTCATAATTTAAACTTTCCAAAAGTAATACCATATATTCCAAACCAACTTTAACGAACAAAGTGCATAAAATACTCTAGTGCTAATGTGCAGATATCACGGAAATGTTAGGATAACAGGATAAATCTCTGCTTTTTACCACACTCTGCAAAAACAGTGACCGCATTCGATATAAATTGGGATAACACTGGAAGGTAATCGGGATATATTTGTCCACACGTTCCATTTCGATAATCGAGGGAACAATATTTAACGATTAGCTGTACAATGCTCCGTTTACCGCTGGTACAATCACGTGCAAGCTTGAGAATCCTCTCGAGATAAACCAGAGAGCATATTAACGAGCGTATAATGTCAGGAAGAAACTCGAGCAAGCACATATCGATCCTCCCGCTACTTGACGATGGTCTAATTAGACGATATCCTAATGTTTCGTTGGAAAGCTCATTGTCACGAGATTCTCTATTCTATGCCCCTTTATCTAGCCTGGCTTTGTGCTGTTTCACAGCACGATGCTTTTGTCACGTGGAGTATTATCATTGGAATCACTGAAAGCAAAATTATCTCGAGCACGAAACGATCTATGCAGGCTGAAACAGTTGACAAAATTAACACAACTGATAATTTTACTGTGAAACATTTTTAACATATATGACTTGTAAACATTTACAAATGCGAGGGAAAATTTCTAGTGGAAAAATGTTTATGGATATTGCAATGACAAGGGAATTTTTAACGTCGTCTGAGATTGCAAATAAATTGCAGTATTGACAAAAAGATGACAGAAAATGTTGAAGAAAGTCATTTTTATTTATTTCAGGTGCCGAATGAAACAATGGAGAAGAGATCTACCACCGACCTCGGTTATAATCACTTTTCACAATGAGGCTCGCTCGACGTTGCTCAGAACTGTCGTAAGGTACTTAATACTTTATCGTACACCGTATTCTACATCGTTATCGTTGCATTCAAATATTTGGAATACTTGTGAACAATGTACCTCTGCTTTATCATCTGCGAAAAATATCGTGGCAGGAAGAATGTCATTCCTTGCTCGTACAAAGCAAGCTTTGTTATTTAGTTGCTCGCAAGTAGGTTATATAACTTTGAAAGCTAACGTGGTTAATTATCGGCATGAAATTCAAAGGAACGCGATTAATGTTTCTTTCGGAGGGAATAAATGCCTCTTCGTGCGCTACCAAACCGGTGAATTTGGACAGATGTACAGCAACCTCGATAAATGGCGCGCAAGTAAAATATTTCCTCCAAGTGGCAGAACAATAATTTTTTTTATTAAAATCCACAACTCTATCTTCCTATTTCTGTCAATTTCTCATCACGAAAGGGTGGCAATAAAATACTGTTTTTTAGTCAATATGATCGTCAAATTGTCAGTGGAGATCTTTTGCTTCCCTTCTTATTTCGTATTCTTACTTCCACCTTGGCATTTCGAGCATATGGGGGTGTATTCCATCTACTCGACATTTATCGAGGTCACTGTACATACGTGCAGCATACCGCAGTCCCACGATGCATCCTGGACGATGCGGCTGAAACGCGAGAAAATTCTCGATGCAGCCAGAAAGCCGACGACGAGGCGATGGAATTTTCTAATCGTCGTTCCATCGGTCTACCTTGTCGCAGCCATTACTCGTTTCTGGGAGTATTATTCCGCGGGGTTGATGCCCATAAATCACGCGTGAATTATGAAGGTTCGCGTGAGTGTCGACATTAAAGGAGTTTTCTTTTTTGCTTCAAAAAGAAAACTTGTTGCGATAAGGGAGTTAACTTCACTGTAATCCTGATACCGCACACATCGTGATTCTCACGTGAATTTTGTGAGAGAACTGAATCAAGCTTTCGTTTCTCGTGGAAGATATACTTGATTTTAATACTTTTTATTATTGAACTTCATCATTTATAATATTAATTCGGAAGGAGATTTCGAAAGGAGTAAAATGAATTAACTTTCACCAGCATCTCAAAAAAAATGTATTAAAATTACTAAGATCTTTTCCACAGACTATTTTCTATTATAAAAATAGAAATATGTAGAATTTGTTTCGATTTGGACCGAGAAACCGGGGACGAATGAAAGTCATAGGAATTTCTGGTAAACGATCGCCCATTAATTTAAAATATTTTTCACTCTTAAATGTGGCGCCACTCGAGCGATATTTTCGGGGGAAAGAATTTTTCTGAGCGGAAACTAGTAAAAGTCGAGGCCGTAAAGGGCGATGGAAAAAGTCTGGCGGATTGATTTAAGGGAAGATCGTCGCTCGTTGGAAGATATTTCGGTATAAGATGAGGAAGATTCTTGCAATTTTTGCGTCCTAAATTTCCTGCCACGATTACGGCCTTCTTAGACAAATACGAGTATAAAATTGCGAATATGAAAAAGTGTTATAATTTAATTTCAGTGTATTGAATAGAAGCCCGGAGCATCTTATCAAGGAAATCATCTTGGTGGATGACTTCAGCGACCATCGTAAGTACTTAACTCAAGACGTGTCTTTAAAGTATTCCTTAGCGTTTTCTACTTCTAAAAGACGCCTCTGCTAATGACATTCGTATATATCCTATATCCTCATTGTAGCAATTTACGTCTTCCTTATTAATCACCACGCAGAGAAATACTCCGCTTTAGAAAACTTGTACCTGAAAATATAAAAGTTTCATCGTTAAAAGGGGCAGATAATAAAGAAATTCTTCTCTTCAAGTTACACAAATTAGAAAGAAGATAATTAAGCTTAAACAGCCGAAAGATGAATAATTATTAGTATCATTACTCGTGCTAAATCTATTATACTTAA
Organism: Cerceris rybyensis; assembly: GCA_910591515.1. Lineage (NCBI taxonomy): Eukaryota > Metazoa > Arthropoda > Insecta > Hymenoptera > Crabronidae > Cerceris > Cerceris rybyensis. Next base: position 24,209,064 of record OU342793.1, on the reverse strand, counting down.
TTATATTAAATAAAACTTTGAAGATATATTGCAACATATACGAGGATTATCTACTTTATAGCTCCTCTGTAAATTGCAGAATTTTTTTAGGAACTTAGAAATCTATTATGTAGACTGTCTTGGTAGTTTTATTATTAATTTTCAAAATAAAATTTTTCCTAAGCCTCGATCAACAATAAACATTGTACTTCCAGCTGAAGATGGCGAGGAACTATCGAGGATACACAAAGTACGAGTAATAAGGAATGAGAAGAGGGAGGGTTTGATGAGGTCGAGAGTGCGGGGTGCAGATGCAGCCACTGCAACTGTCCTAACATTTCTCGATTCTCATTGCGAATGTAATGCCGACTGGCTTGAGCCTCTTTTGGAAAGAGTCGCTGAAGATCCTACAAGGGTCGTGTGCCCTGTGATAGATGTTATAAGCATGGACACTTTTCAATATATCGGTATTGATTCATTTTTCTTTAAACTGTTGCTGTCAAAAAGTCATAATTCATGATTAGTTCACAGTAATCAACCCTTTAAAATGAAAATTTATAAATAAAAAACCGAATTCTTTCGCAGGTGCTTCGGCAGATCTTAGGGGTGGTTTTGACTGGAGTTTAGTATTTAAATGGGAATATTTAAGTCAGGCGGAAAGACTGGCAAGACAGAAGGACTTGACGCAAGCTATTAGAACACCGATGATAGCCGGTGGTCTATTTGTTATTAACAAAGCGTATTTCGAGAGACTCGGGAAATACGACACGCAGATGGACGTATGGGGTGGAGAGAATCTCGGTGAGTTTACGTGCTCGATCAATAGCAGTTTTTGCATATAAACAATTTTGTTCTACTCCATATTAAAAGTTTATAAATTTAAGTCAATATAATAGAATCACACTTTGCAAAGAAAATTTTACATATATTTTCTTTTTATAAAAATCGACCTTCAAGTTCTGTAACTTGATTTTTATAAAGTCAGAATTAAAAAGTCTTTCTGTAAATATTACCGCGATCAAAATGAAAAAAACGGGGAACATTTTTCACAGAAATATCGTTTCGAGTCTGGCAGTGTGGAGGCAGTCTGGAAATAATTCCGTGTTCTCGGGTTGGCCACGTATTCCGAAAACGTCACCCTTACTCTTTCCCCGGGGGTAGCGGAAACGTTTTCGCACGAAATACCAGGAGAGCCGCCGAAGTATGGATGGACGATTACAAGCAATTTTATTACAACGCCGTGCCATTGGCACGAAACATACCCTATGGAAAGTAAGTGCATTCGACCACCTACTTTTACCCTCTTTATTTCCATCTTTAAAGCGCACTTAATTCTTCCGTCGCAAATATTAATGCATGGCACTCCATCTAAATGAAATATTAAAGATCTATTTCCATCATAATTTTTTTTATCTTACTATTAATTTTCAAAATAAAATTTTTCCTAAACATCGATCAACAATTTCAAAAATAGGTCAAAGACGAAACATTTAATTAATACCTTCTTATCTCTCAAAGAAATTACCGAGAACTGATACTTTGTTTTTTCTGCAAATTTTAAATTCCTGGTCTTCTGGGAATAAATCGAGATTTTATGTCTCCGCTTGGATCGTTAACACCTAATTAATTCCCAAGCCAATTACCCAAGCGAAAAATATATCTCCGACTTATTGTACGCGTGGGAGAGCAAAAGAAAAGGGGGTCGGACATCGCAATGCCCGATTTCATTAAAACACGTGAGTGAACGTGAGTCGTGTTAATAACGAACGATCTCGGTTTCGTTTTTAGTATTCAGGACAGAATGGAGCTAAAGCGGAAATTGCATTGCAAACCCTTCAGCTGGTATCTGAAAAACGTGTATCCAGAATTAGTTATACCGACCAGTGAAGGTGGCCCTGGAGGATCGCTGAAACAAGGGACAGCATGTTTGGACAGTATGGGACACCTTATCGATGGAAACGTGGGACTTTATCCGTGCCATGATACCGGTGGCAATCAAGTAAGTATAATTATTAATTAAAACACTTGAAATAACCAGATTATTTCTTAATCCAGTTATCAAAACTTTGAAAAAATTAAATTAACACTTTACTGACCGGTAGTCGATTAATCGACTTTTCGGGCCCAACACTTTTGGACTTTTAACTTATTAATTTGTCTAAATAAATTATTATTTTTCGTTGCGATTGACTGTGACAAGGACTCAGTGAAGAAATATTGCAATTTTCAAAGAGATATCAGTATCAGGGAAATATTTGCATGCAAATGACCGATCAGAAGTGGGTAGGATGTTAAAAGTACCGGTCGGTAAAGTGTTAAGATGAGCACTTTACATAATATGGTATATGCTGTTTAGATTTGAGGAACGAAAAAAATTGGGAAACGTTGCTTTATATTAATTCAATTAAATCTCAAAAGTATTTACCTGTCGATCAGATTCAATAAATCTTAACGCAGTATGTGAACGTTAGAAGTCTTATACCTCCGAATAATTTTTTTCTTCAGGAATGGGGTCTAACGAAGGATGGTCTGATAAAACATCACGACCTTTGCCTAACCCTCCCGGTCTACGCGAAGGGCACCACCCTCTTGATGCAAATTTGCGACGGTAGTGAGAACCAAAAGTGGAGGCATCTCGAGGGTGGACTGATTCGACACTCCAGAATCCCGGTGTGCATAGACTCGCGTTATCACGCGCAACGTGGTATCACAGCTGAAAAGTGCGACTCTAATGCCGAAACTCAGAGGTGGCATCTCTACAATCATAATCACTAGCTTATCCTATCACCGCGGTGAAATTCGTTCTCTACCGCGTCACGACGTCATCGTCATCGTCATTGTCATCGTCGCCGTTACAATCAAAGAACTCGAGGTGTATGCTACCTGTTCAGAAGACGCATCGATCTAATACGGATGACTGATTCGATCGTAAATGATCGTATTCGATGATAGGGTGCTTATTTTGCACCCGATGCGGAATCGCTGTTGCACCGATGAGCGTGATGTAAATTTGTGGTTGGAAACCGATAGTTGGAGAGACTCATGAATGAACTCTGGCCCTTCTGGTTTCCGTTTGATGATCGTGGAGATCGAAATGGGCCGTTGAACTTTTCGATCTTGGATAATGAAGAATTTAGGAGAAGGTAAGAGCAACATCGAGATGGAAGGAGTGTTTTGTTTTTGAAATTGCGAAGAAAAGGAAATCGAAAAACGGATAATTATGGATGACATTGTCGTAAAGTGGATTTAGTTCGCGACTTGTTATCTCTCTGGCTTTTCGAATGATCTCAAATGATTTGTCTCGCGCACGACGTATACTTCGATAATACGTATCGCAAATACCACTTTGAGATTGCGCCGTCGGTACGGCGTGCGATTTAATTAGTATAAGTGAAGGGGATGCTAATAACGTTACGGTGGAGAGAATACTCACTAATATTCCGAATCTTAAGTGAAACTCAACTAACGAATTCAATCTTCCAGCGAAGATTTTAATTTTTGATATTTAAAACCTACGGATAATAATAATAATAATAATGATAATAAGGTTAATAATAATGATAATATACAATAATAACAATAATAATAATAAGGATAATTCAAATTCCTCGTTGCAATTAAAGAACTAATGCTAATCATCCTTAAAGCGATGTCGTTTTCAGGAGTACATTTAGAGAATTCTTTCTAACTCTCTCATTCCGTGACCGTAGTGTTAGTCTCACGCAGAAAAGCTTTCAATCGATTCCGCTATTTTCACAGCCTGACAAAAGGAGAGAAGCTTTCAGGGTTCACTACATAGCGACTCTTGTTTTTTGGGCAAAACTTTAAACGTTAGTGTATACGCGATGACGTTTAGGTACGACGAGAATTTTCCATGACGCTCGATGGGGGTGTACTGCAAGGTAACAAAGGAAGGCTAGTGGAAAAAAACGAATAGAATGCATCTCTGATTCACACATTTAAATTAAATCACAAAGATAAAAAAGAAGAATAAGTCAGATCGAAAGTAAATGAGGAGATCTAAGCATGAGGCCCAGTTTACTGTTCCATTCCGCTAGCCATCTTTCTAATACCTCACAATAGCTACATCGAGATCTTTCCATGACGCATGATGGGGATGTACTGCTAGCTAAAAAAAAAAGAAGGCTAGCAGAAGCGATGCAAATGGAGTGCTGCTGATTTACACATTCAAATGAAACAGCAAAGTGAAGGAGATAAATAGGTAACATCGATAATAAATAAGAAGATCCAGGCAAGAAAGCTCTTCTGCCATTATTTTGTCCCGCAAGCCTTCCTTTTCTTACTCAGCGGTACTTCTTTGTATAGTCCTCTTAGATTTTCATGAAAATCGTATTTTATTCTCTCCTGCATCGTAAAAGCCAGTAAAACGACCGATGTATGTCGCTTTGCATTACACAAGTCACCCTAGGGGATCCCCACCACGCGCCATTAATGATTCAGGATGTACACTTGCATCAGCGTCGAAAATTCAATTGTCTCTCGAATCAAAGAGCGAGAGGCAATACGAATGATGAGAGATTGCTCTCGATCAATGGCACGAGCTACGATTCTCTCGCAAAGAGATTTATTTTTGTAACAAATTGTATACTTACTACTTGGTTGTGCGAATAATTGGGAATTGCGTTACGGGCGCACTTCGAATTCCTTGATACGTCGTCGATCGACGGATTTTCTTATGGCTTTTTTTTATCATATTATTTTAGTGCTTTAAAGGAACGATTTTTATCAAGTGACTGAGTTATGGGAATCCTCGTCTTTATGATTTTTAGCTGGATATATATTTTTATCGACGGCGTGTCGAGGGCATATTGGGCGGAAATATGGTTGGACTAACGTAGCAATATGTAGCAGAAAAACTTTTGTACACTTCTACTTTCCGATGATAATGTCTGACTGCCGCCGTTACGTGTCGAAGTTATGGGGTGGATATGGTGTAAGATTTTGTATTATATGGAGCGTCACCCTCTTCATTCATTGTATCAAAGAGAAAAGAGCCGGAAACTTCGAAATTGAAGGTAATATTGGATCGATAGTGATGTCAAAAATGAAATAGAAGATAGTTAACACGTTGAATGTCACCTCCATTCTTTAGTTTTATCAGTTGCTACAATTTCTCGTGAGGGAAACTTAAGTGACTAATTTCAATTACATTTAATTTTAATTATCATCCCTATTAAAACTGCATTTTTATACAGCAAATTGTCATAAGAAATTTTATTAAATTCAATACCACAGATTCTCGATGACCTTCTAACATTCAAAGTGTTAAACTATAATCAAACACAGAACCCTTTGATCGATGAAACAAAATTAAAACTAGTGAAATAAAAAAACTATGAAATAAAATTGGAATATAACAGATCGATGAAAATTTAACAAATTTTCAGACATTTTCATTGATAAATTCTATCGTAAACACAAACGCAAAAGCACTTCTGTAATATCTATTTTTCACCCCCTGCGCACGATGTAAAAGATGAAGATGTGCACGCGTGCTTTCAAGCTACGACTAAAGCCACACAAAAATTGATCATACGATGAGAGTCCGACGACTTTTGCTGATCGATACGTTGTAAATAATTCCAGATTGATCGTATTACTCCCGTCCCTAATTAGCACTCTTCGCAAACGTCGCTTTTGTGCAATGCGTGCTTCGCGAACGACAACCCCTGACCCCATAATTCGTAAAATAACTGTAAATAATATAACACCACGACTTAATTGTAAGATAAGGAGAAAAAGAGAAAAAAAAAACACCGTACTTCCAAGATATGTATGATCGTACTTATAAGCTGTAAGATAATAAAGCGACTCGAATTTAACGTTTAAGATAGATACAATAACCAGTCAGTGTTGAATATTCGTGTAATGGATTATTTTCTATTCGCGTGTTACCACGAAAACGAATAGAATCACCCCCTTGTGATTCCTTTGTAAGATTCGAAAAAAATCTGACGAAGAAACCTTGTTTTATTTGAAGTAAATAGGTTCGATGCAAGTTTATGGGGTTGTAGTGAAAGTGGTCGTCATTATACAACCGTAAAAGGGGTATAACGAAAAATAAAGTAATTCTATTGTCGTAAAAGATTACAGTCTTCCTGTTAAAGTGGAAGGTTTAGTTGCAAGTTATTTTAAATTCACGAGGTTTCCTTGTCAGTGAAGTCTTTTAATGAATCGTTATTGCGCTGGCTTTAATTTCGACTCAAACGCAACGAGTCGAATTGAACTTGCTGGAACCGCAAAGGGGTGAGTTATTGTATATTAAACGAACACTTCCAGTCAGTTTTACGGCGTTGTGCTGTCTCTTCGCTTACGAAGAACTAAAGTAAATCAAGTTAAAATAACTTGGCATACTAAAGGACACGTATTTTTTATTTTATTAACAATGGTATAACTTTAAGGGATGAAGTTGTTTTATCGGTATCATTGCTTCACTTATCATAAGTGTTGGACTTTATATTCTCCATGTACATTTCTTTCTTATTCGAGTAGTTTTACGTGTCTCTGATAAACGTGATGATACTTTACCCCTTAAAATTGTAAGAAAGTCGATAAAGATATGAACGTGTCTTTTAATATTGTCTTCTCCACGGATTTGCTAAGTTTCATGAAAAAAAAATATCGGATCCTCGGTAAAAGTCCCTTGATAACTTAATGTTCATTTGCGAAAATTGATCCTCGATATGTGGTGCATTTAAGGGCAGGTATTTTCGAATTATACGACAATTAAATATCACGTTGAAGACTGGGTACGATTAGGCTTTGATGATCCACGTCGGAAACGCGAAAAGTCAGTTGTATAAATGTATTTCACGCATGCTTGGCTTCTTTAATGAATATTTACTTTTGCTCAACGAGAAGAAGAGGGATTTTTCAGAGTGATATTTTAACGATTATTTTAATATTTTTTACGTGAAGATATAACCGAGTTTTTAGAAGGATTTGCTAATCCGTCGCTGATAAAAAGAAACTATTCCACCTATGCTTTGGAGTCTAAACACCTGTCTTCAAGGTGGTGAACGTTGAACTTCCAACGATCTGTATTTTGCAAGTGTATAATAATAACTATACATAATGAAGAAAAGGTATACATATTATAAATATTCTGATATAAATATATGTGAATATATGCCGCCTCGTATATCTTCATATATATCTATAAACGTACGATAAGAACGCGATATGATAATTAACAATAGATACAGGATTTTTTAATAAAACAACGGAATAATTCCGGAAACCTATGCGTCAGTGAAGGTACCCCCCTTTTGTAATTTATTTTCTTTTCTTATAAACATCATATACAAATCACCTAATTTACGAGATTACACAATCAAATTTACAATTAAATGCTACGATTGCGCCTTTCGTTTTTTCAGTCCCTTCTGGACTTTTTTCTTGAATTCATCTATGTTTATATCATTTTTTTGCTCTTTATTCTCTTTGGGCTTTTCTTCCGGTGGTACAAACGCTTGTGCCCTGCGCTCTTGTCTCCTCTTTTCAGCCTCTTCGTGTTTTGCTTCCTGTTCCTTCTTCCTCTTCAATCTCTTCTGATCTTCCTTCAAGAAGTATTCACCAGAAGCTAATGCCTTATCAATCTTGCTCTCCTGTTGCGGCGGTGGGAATGGAGTATAAGGTTTCTTCTCTCTCTTATTCTTAGGCTGCTTTCGTTTACTAGTATTCTTGGTACTGAACTTTGGCAGGAATCTCTCCCAGTTTTCATTCTTTAGTCTTGGATCTTTCGCTAATTCTCTTTTGATCATCAGAGTTTTTATATTATAAATAGGGTGAATATTCTTCATAGTTTCTTCCACGATACGTCTGACCTGCTGCAAACCTTTGTAAGGGCCCAGTGCAGCCACAGTTTGTCCTTGTACCAATACATAACAACTGGTAAGAAGCTCAATGGACTTTAATGTACATCCGTTAGGCCCAATGAGCCTCTGGCGTCTCTTAACAAACTTTTCTTTGTTTCTTACAAGTGATGATATTTTAATAATATCTGCGCCTATGTCGTCCTGTAATACACGGACTGCTTGCTCGAATGGCACAGATCGAGATAGAAGCTTAATCATATCACGAGCTTTTATAATAATGTAAGGATCCCACGTTTTTCTAGTTGTTTTAACCGTCATACTACCTTCTATCAAATCCAATTCTCCGGTGATCGCATGCTCGTCTAATGCCTTTTGAACCAAAGGCCAGTGTTCCTTCAAGTATTGTTCACGATATTTCGGAAATAACGTGGCAAAAGAGCTTTCCTCGAGAAGACGATGACGATTATGTTCAGGCTTGAATTCTGGAACTTTTAACGTCCACGCGTCGACCAGCAGTCCTTTGTTTTCGGCAACTTCTCGCTCAGCTTGATCCATTATTGATGTTTGATGATTGTGCAGAATGTTTATATCATTTCACTGTACTCCCTTTGTTTTTGCTGGCTTTAGAAGACTTTGGTGAAGACGAAATGTGGTCCCGAAATAATGAATAGGTTATGTACACTATAGAAACCGTTTAAGTTTACACGAACTTAGTGAGTTTGGCGATAATCGAGAACGAGTTAAATAACGTTGTTCTTGTATACTAGCACGGAAATTATTATGCGATTTTATTCACGTTGTTTTGAGAATAATCTCCTAGTGTGCAATTTTGGATCTTAGTTCATGATGTATGAAAATATAACCAATAGACCGAGTGATGGTAAGCAATTGCATTATGATTGTATCGGTAGAACTGCAGATGGCGTGAATGCTACTTGTGAATTGGGAGCAATCACGTTCATTTTCAACTACGGTGATTTTTGATTTTTACTAATTGATGGAAAGTAAATATATTCTCTGTATACGGCACGTAAAGTGTAGATTTTAAGTATGTACAACCCTTTCCACCAGAGAATCCAATTTTCAATTCAACGTGCGGTACGAATGTTGCAAACTCGTTTCGTGTGGTCGACTACAATGAATATTATGAATTTAGTGCCTTTTCTACAAAATTTGAAGTATGACGCGCATAACTTATGCATTTTGGTTGGCCACGATTCCATCAAAGTATTAAGAATATTAAAAATTGGAGGAATGAGCCAAATATTGTTCGTACTTCGAGAGATTTCAAAGTAACGGAGACTACGGTCACGCGTGGAGTGCAGTGCGAGTCCAGATTGTCGCGCCGGTAATGAGGAGCAAAGAAAAACCTATTTATCCGTTCTTACCACGACGTTAATATCGCAAAAACTAAAAGGAGATGAATCTTGGAAACCCTTGACTGTTAGACACTTAGGAATTCGTAGTTAACTAGAGAAATATTGCTTTCTGTTCGAGATAAGTAACATGCAATTAGGGACTTCGATTCATTAATTCGTCAATTGTAATAAAACACAGCGAGAGTATGCAGATATTAGTAACGTAACGTGTGAAATGTTACGTGATAGATAAAGTAGAGTACGATAATTGGCGTTCGGTAAAGAAGGAAATTGCATAATCGACACTTAGCGTAGAGAGAATGAGGAAGTGTCTCCCTCTCGTAGAAAGCGGTAGAAAATGGTAACTCACAGCAGCTCGGTTGGTTATTGTTATAAATTAACTTATAGTTGTATAATTAATGTTTATGATTCAATTTTATCTAATATTTTGCGACTGTTTCAATAATGTTACAATTATATCATAATTCTTGTATAATACTTACGTAATTATTATTACATAATTTCTCGTGTTTGGGGAATAGTAATAAATTAATAAATTAATTACTCTAATAGCATTTTCTTTTAAACGAAATATCTTTTCGATTTTACGCTACTACGATTCAGTGGCTTTACGCATTGACTATTGCACTTGGATATATGTTAAATCAATTGTTATCGCTATTATTGGTCTCAGGAAATATTCATAAATAAGACAAAATTACTTACTGGTAAAAAAATAAGATAAAATTACCAATATTTCCATCTAAATTATCCATCTCGTTCTACCGTGTACCAGTCTTCACATACGTGCAATGCAATCGACACAAGGTGTATATCTATGACGCAGTTTATTATACAATTACAATATATTTCACTAATCATATTGTATGATAATAATCGTAGTAATCGTAGTATATCTAGATAACACGAACTATTCCAGATTGATATGACTTTATTTATACAGGGCTGAGACACGTATTCCTCTCCCTTTCTCTCTCTCCCTTTCTCTCCCACCCTCTCACTCGACCTTCTCGCGAACATCCCCCGCGTCTAATTAAACCGGAAGTGGACGTCAATGTACTGCGCGTCGCAATTAATTCTCTAATTATTATTACATCCATTATTACACACAGGAACATTCGCGAAACGCGTTTTTTATATGCATGTGGTTAACATGTACATACGTTATGTGCGTGCGTGCAATTCTAAAAATTCCGCGAAAACCTTATTTCACGTATTTTCGCGTAATTCTTCGTACAAAATATTTCAAACGACTTTGTAATACGATCGCAACAGGATCTCGCCCCCCATAGTCGCGAGCCTCGCGTCTCATTTAAGAACTGTCATACCGTGCTCCTTTTTTTTAGATTTCCACCCTTCAACGTTATCCATTTAATGGTAGAGAGTCTTTAATTCTAAACATTTACCCCTAGAATTCTCGCGCGACTTATTATACGAATTACACATCGAGCCTTAACCCTTTGAGTGCAGAGAGGTGAGTTTTAGTTAGACCTAAGAAGGTCTCTCCCTGTTAGAAGAGTTGAAACAAAGAAATAAGAGAAAGGAGAAATTGAACAGCTCCAGTTCAAATTGTTACGTACTGTAAAAATTTTTAAACAGTTAAGTAAAAATAACAAAGCACTCAGAGGGTTAATGGAGTCCCTACATTAATGCTAATAATCCTCACCAAAAAAGGACGATAACTCCTCTACGATTAGTCGATTAAACTTGGTATACCGGCTGCACGTGGATTCTCATTTTCACCCTGAACGTTACAGACACACACACACACACACACGCGTCCTTCCTCAGGTCTTTCTCTCTCTTTTTCTTTTTACACTTTCGTCGGTGATTGCACAAAATGCACCAAGAATTGCATTCGTCCCGGAATTCTCGGACGAGTGTCGTTCTATTTACAAGAATGAACGCGATGGGACGGTAGGAGCAAGGATCTCTTACATTCGCAACGATAACGCTTAACCTCGCGAATTCCTCGATTCGCAACTGAGATCATTTCTTTTCGCACATCCAAGCAAACGAGTCTCTCTGCGTTACTGAAAGAAAAAAGTAACAAAAAAGGGTAAACATAAAATTAAACGAACGAAAGTAACTGAAGTCCGTCTAGCACTTTTATTTTCAAATAATAAAAGTTAAAATTATAATGAAATAATAATAATAATAATTAATAATAATAATAATAATAATAATAATATTAATAATTAATAATTAATAATAATAGGTACTAATAACTGTCTATCGCTCGCGGAATGCGCCGGCACGTCGGGGTTTCAAACGAACCGTATGACGTCGATCAGAGGGGGAGGGCTTAATCTAAAATCATCTCCTATCATTTTTATCTACAATCCATGCGTCTATGCCGAAAAAGAAATCAGGAAAAAACGCAAGAGTCCCTCTCTCTCCTCTCTAATCACGTTCTCCTCTCTCGTCGTTCTCACCCGTTCTCTTTATTATTTATAAATCGTCTGCGCACTCGTAACGGCTGATCTAGGAACTCTTTGAACTCTCTCTTTTTCTTTCTCTCATTCTCACCTTTCTCTCAAACACACAAACATACACGCAAAACACGTTGACATCTACGCATACTCTCTCTTTCCCTCGTTCTCTCGTCTGCGCTCGTTTTTCTCCAAAAATTCATTTTTTTTTTTTACTACAGCTTGGTCCACGACTCTGGAAGTGAAGATTCGAAATTAAAAGCAAAAAAAGACACAAAAATAATGACGGCGGGATGTTTGATACGACAAAGATCAAGGATGGACGGGATGAAGTAAATTTTACCGGATGTGGTTGACGGAGGGATGAACGGGGGATGAAAAGGGGATGAAAAACGTAAGGACGCGCGCGATCGATATGAGATCTCGTCTCGTACGCTCTACTTATGTACATACCTACACACACGTATATTATATTATATATAATCGTCGGAACATAATATATTATAATACGGTGAAAATATATTGTAATATATCATGCTGTTGCTTGTCGCGGTAAACATGTATAAAATTACATATAATATAATATAAAATACATATACACACAGAGATATATACATATACATACGCCGTGAAGGTACGCACCCGCGTAACATGAACGCACAGTCGACAGCCCTAGGGTTTTCATTATTTTTTTTATATATATATCTATTTAAATATATATATAAAAAATTCCGCAACAATGTATCACGTATGAACAGACCTTGCCGCGATTGCAGCGACGATCGTGATGTCAGTGTTATCGATATTATCTATCACGATGATGATGGTGATGACGATGGTAATGATAATAATTAATAATAATCAATATTAATTTCAATAATAATAATAAGAATAATAAACGTTACTATGCTAAATAATCCGCGGTTTTGACGATCGCCGATCGGATACCTATCGATTCTTGCCTACTATTTACACAACTCACGGTATTTTTTTATACATTTATGTATATATTTATACATGCATATTTTCGCGCCGTTCGTCTTTTCCCTTTCTATGTATGTGTATGTATATATATATAATATTTATACTCATATATTCACGATTCTTTCTTATGGATTTGCAACGCAATATTCTACGCGTTGACACTCACACGAAACTCTCACACGAGTCGATGATTTATGCACGAAATTTAGCGCACGATCAGCGCAATTCGCCTAAGATCATAGCCCTTAATTAATCACCGGGAGTTCACCACCACGGAGAGTCGATTTTCGACGCGATCGCGAGAGTTCTCGAGAAGGAGGATCGTTAAATTGATTGAATTTATAAATAATACAAAACTGAGTTTTTTTTTAAAAGTTAAGAATTTCTAGAGATTTTCGTGAATCTTAATTATTCAAAATAAAATTAGAAATTGCATTGCTGTATATTAATTAAAAAATGTATATTAAAATATACCTATGTAAAATTAAATCAGAAATAACATAGGAAATCCCCGTTGATAATTCGCGAACTCTCAGTACGATTTTAACGTCGATCGAATCAAATCGTTTTATATTATGTATAATTGTATAACTTGCGTATAGCGTGTTAAAGTCGTATGTACAGTTTTACGTATCTACAAAATACTACCCCTTCGTGCCCGTCGAAAGCTCTCCATCAAGAATACGAGATCTAAAATGGTGCTTCTCCTTGAGCACACTCCTAACTGAACGTTTCAATCGTTTCTTCCTCTTCGTTCGCGTTGTACGCAAACACTTTGGCATGAATAATTTATCCAATGAACCTCGGACGATCTATGATTATCGTCGACATCGAAACTGTCGGTGCTTTATTTGTATTGGCATTCATAGCATCGATATTAATTAATGTTAATTCGTCTATTCATGATCTAGCAGAGAATGAATCGCAGAGATGAGAAGACAAGTTTGAATGGCAGAGCTGTAAGACCTTGAGCATACGTCAATGAAAAAAATATTAAAGTAATATTGTAACCACAGTATCTCGTTCATTTTAATTTCTGTAAAAGTTACAATTCTTGGATAATTGAATGAATAAGTAAATTTTGAAAAATATTCGGATAATTAAAGTCCCAAAAATGTAGTTATTAGTTGCAAAAATTGACAACCAATCCATCTTTCTAACACTTTGTTAGAAATAAAAAATTAACAGTAGCAAAGTCGTCAGTAAATATTAATTGTCCGAGGTCAGTGCAAACTAAAAAAGATCGATTTATTATCATTCTGATCTACGTGAATTGCGATGGAATAAGGAAGATCGTCGAAGAAGACTCGTATTCTTGCTAATTATGGCGATTTCGGGTCCACTTGGCTTATTTACAGTACAATGGGACACGGATATGTATGATATTTCGAGGGGCACGGGAATTTTTTATGTCAACTATTTACAAACATTGTATTGTCGGACCTCGCCGCATTTTACCATGAGAACGTACGTACGTAAACCCTGCTTACCACGGAGGCGAGAGTACCTCTGAAGGAAAATCTTCTCTCTCTATATGATTTTCTCGCCTTTTTACTCGAAAGTTGGATTTCTTATGTTTTGGCGCTAAAGCGAGAAAATTATTCGCGCTTCGTTGATTCGCGATTTCGCTATTGCGTTTGCGAGGCGTGACGAGTCGATGGCGAAAAATTTTCATAAGAGAAAATTAAAAATGGTAAGAATACAGAAAAGGAAAATTTAAAAAAAGAGGAGAGGCAATCGATGATAGCGTATCGTCGATTGGCTGCCCTCGAAATGACGATTTCTCTGGCGGTAGAGTTTGAAACTATGCTGGCAAAAAATATTAAAAAATTGCAGAATAAATAGTTGATTTGGCACGAACGTTCGAACGAAGGTAAATAGCACGTTCGAATTTTCGTGCGAATCTAAATGAAGGTATTAAGAAACACTGGAGTACTGAAATTCTTCAACCATCTTAATTAACACTGAAAGAATTAAAAAATCGTAACTCTCCGTCTCTGAATTTCTCAAAGTACCATTTTAAACAAGAATATCAAAAATTGGTTGAATATCGTAATGAAACTGCACTTTCAATTTTTTAAACTTCGTTGCCACAAAACGCTACTCTATACAAACCTACCCCTATTCTCTCTTAAATCCTCAACAAAAACTAAATTCCCGAATTAAAAAAAAAATAATAGAACCACAATCGACACGTCATTACCTCGAAGCGCCCTATATTTCGTATACACTTCATGAAATACTTATACCTGATCCAGAAACTCCACCCAGTCTTCATTCTTCCACCTTTCCTTTCATTCCGGCTCTTCCGGGGGGGTTGAATCTCGACGCCAGGATATGTTTCGAATCGTATCGCGTTTTCGTCGCATTCTGCGGATCACCATAAACGACGTGCATCGATGTCCACTTCTAAGGAACTCCTTCACCCTTTTTAAACCCATCTGCAATTCTTCGATGTCCTTCGGCATCACGAGAGGGTGAAAACATCGATCGACGGCCGATGATATTACCATGAGTAAAGCAATCGGGTAATCGTCGTGGATTAATGGTAAAATTCAGGTAGATTGCACAAACGTCGCTGTTGCTGTTGCTGCTGCTGCTGCTGTTGATGATGATGATGATGATGATGATAGAGAGCTTCCCCTTGATGGGTCGGCTGTTGCTGTCACTCGTGAGATTTGCCACTGAGAGGATGATAATTCCCACCTGCCGAGGCTACCAGAGCCAAGGGCAAGGGTGAACCTAGAGGTGTAGGGTGAGGATGGGAATGCCCCATGCCGGAAGAATGCGTCGTAAGGGCGAGAGGACTTCCGGACATCGAACTCGCCAGGGAGGCAAAGACCGACGGCGCTGGTGATGCCATCGTTGGACTTCCCATCGCTGCTGTTGGTGGATTGATTCTTTTCTCTTTTTGCCGTCTGGAATGTGAGAAGGTATTTGTGAAATTTTGGGGAATTTGTAAATTATTTATTGTAATGATTATGAAGTTTCATAGTAGTTTTCTTTTGGTGGAAATTAGAGGTGGATATGAATTAAATTGAAGGAAATGGTTTGATAAAATGGAAAGAAGCTTACCTATTGCAGAACCAAACTCGAACGACTTCTTTTTCCATTGCCAAACTATCGGCAAGGATGGTGATCTCCTCGGAGGTGGGTTTTGGATTTTGAACGAAAGCCTTTTCCAAAGCCACCCTAACGCTGGTTTCTATCGACGTCCTCTTCTTCCGCCGCCTACCGATGGCTTCCGGGGTCGTGAGTGGATTCGACAGTGAATTTGGATTGTTCAGAGAATTATCCGCGTCCTCCAACCACTTTTGCAAAAGGGGCTTCAGTTTGCACATATTTTTGAACGAAAGATTCAGCGCTTCGAACCTGAAGTATACCAAGAGAAAATTCCAACATTTAATTAAACTAATTTTTACAAAAAACTCTTGAATAACTTTCAAAACTGAATACATACCTGGAGATCGTCGTCTGAGAGAAATCATTGCCATAAAGTTTCCCCATAGCGAGTCCAACGTCTCCCTGAGTGAAACCAAGTTTGATCCGCCTCTGTTTGAAGGTCTTGGCGAACTGCTCGAGTTCCTCAAGATCCGTCGTCTCTTCCGGCGATGGTTCCAACCTCGTCGGTGGTTGTTTCACCGCAGGTGGTGTTCCAGGAGGTGGTGGTGACCTTTGTTGCGTCAAAGTTCTTCCAACGAGGCCACCTCCGCCCTGAAGAGCTTGTTGTTTTTGCAAAGCTTGGAGCTGTTGGGCTGCCTGCGCCACTGCTTGCTGCACCTGATCAACATACGACGTCTTTTACCGTCTCTGAAGGACGATCTTCAAAACTTATTCCATCCTACAATTCTCATTAATTATCTACAATAATCACGGGCAAAATATTCCTTGCAATATCTAACGAAACGCAGACGTACAAAGTTTCACGTCAATCCTTCGATATTTAAGCGAGTTATAGCAAATAGTGAATTGTTCCATTTTCATGGAACGAGGAAAGCAGGATGAAAGACGACACATGCGCATTTTTGAAGGCCTATCTTAATTAACAGTACCTGCATGGACTGTGAGCGCGGATGACTCGTTCTTGACGGGTAGCCACCGCTCTGCAACAGCCCCTGCAAGACGTTGAGGACCGTTGGTCAAGAATGTCAATAAATAATTGATTAATTTACACGTTTTGATTTTTTAAAACCTCATTTTCACTTGACACATAAACAAATTCTCTTTCGAAGGGTGGATATACGTTTAGAGCTATGCAAAGTGGCAAATATCGAAGATTCAACGACCTTTTTGATGGACAGAGGAGAATGGCTAGTGTCACGACCTGTTGGTCAAGAATATTAATAACTGATTGATTACTTTATACGTTTCGATTCGTTAAAACGTCATTTTAGCTGACACAAGAATGTGTCCTCCCCTTTCAAAGGGTAGGTATACGTTTAGCGTGATTCCAAGTGGCAAATAACGGAGATTCAACGACCTCTTTGATGGGCAAGGAATAGCGGCACGTGTCGAACTCGTGGACAGGTACGAGAAGAATTCCTCGAGGAAGGGTGTTCCCTGCCGATCGATTATCTTCACCCTTTTCTTAACCAGATGCTCGATTATGAGAATAAGGGGCTCGTGCAAAATGCATCACCCTGCTGGAGGAAAAGGGTTTGGGATAGGTCGCGTGTTGTTTGGGTTGGGAGAACATGCTTATGGTTATTGTTGAACGCGAAGACACCCTGTGCTCGGGGGTTGCTTTGAATACGCACACGTGTCAGGGTTAACCGCGACAGGTTGTCTTGAGAAATTCTCATCCATTCTTTTACATCTTCTGGTGAATGCTTTAGCACTTGATCCACGGAAGTCATGAAGTTTAAAGATTCCTACTCATTTTTAAGTTTCTATATTACTAATTAAATTTTTTTCGGTAGAATATTATCATTATTTTACACCCGACCAAATGACTGATGTAAAAACAGTTATACGTAAAACCCCGATATGATTAATTCAACGTCCATAGACTTAACCAATTAAACGTATTATTTATATTTCCAAATTATAGTTTCAATATAAAGGAACATATAATCATCGTGAAATAACCGCGCACAATAATTAAATGAAACACTCATCAACCCTAAAGTAATCACCATAAAGATAAGTTCAACTCTATACGACGTCACGTGACAATCTACCACATCCCCAAAGAAATTAAGTGTCTATTAAAAATGACAGTGATCCTTCGCGTGCCTGCAACCCTCGAAAGGGGTGGTTCACGCAGGTTGCAAAGAAAGGGTTGCACGAGGAGGTCGTGTGCCCTTTCTTAATCTCTATGCTTAGAAAAACTAAAAAAAAGCTATAGGCAAACGCGCGTGTAAAAGTGAAAGAGACACAGAGGGGTGGAGAAAAGAGAGAAGGAAGAAGGATCTTCATAGAGGGAGAAAAGAAACAGCCCGGCCACGTGTGAGGGAACAAAAGGCACCCCGTGGCAAGGTGCCGAATGGGCCGAAGATCTCCTTGTTGCACCTTTCAAAGGAGACACGGAAGACCCGGCTTTAATGCCCATAGATAGATACACACACGTACAACGCCTCGTACACGGTCGGACATTAAATCTGCCGAAGTTCGAAGTCGTTTTGTTAGTTTTTACAGAAGGTTACGTATCCGTGCACGCTGCTCCGAGCCGTTGCACGCGCACCGAGCGATGGAATCTATAGAAATTTTTTCGTAAATGCCAAGGAGACCCGAGCCCATTGAAGTTTTTGAAATTTACTTCGAGGAAGGCCACCACCGGATAGAAAGAAAAGAGAGAGAAATAGAATCGATGCTATTCGGGAAGGAGGATCGTTTTTCATCGTACGTCCGGATATATCGTGAATCGATTTTCCTCGTTTCGATCCGCAGGATCGAGCGGACAAAAAAATTTGGAGGAACTATCAAAAAAGAAGGCTCTTCATGGGAATGTAGGGCAGGTGATAAATACACCGTCTTTTTGTGCAACGAGATCGGATGCAGTTTTATAGATAGGCTATCTCTTAGACTCATTTTTTTTCATGGAAGAATATTCATTTCGAGCTGCACGATTTTTATTTGTATTGCAGATGAGATTTATATTTTGTGTAGATGAAAAGACAAATCGATGGATGCAAAGGGACATGGAATTTTTAGAATTTCTGCTTTTTAAGTATCAGAAGGTGAGCCTCGGAGGCAAAGATGAATTTGTCATTCCAGAAGTTTTAATTATTCGAGAAAAACAGACTAATCAAATTGTGTTGCAATCTCGCGAAAAGTTCTTCGACCTAGGATTTTTCCCAAGGGCTACGTCGCGAGAAAAGCGCGGCCCTAAACGAGGAGAAAGCCCGTCCCTTTGTGACATCGGCAGACAGCTATCTCGACGTCAAATCGAGCGAACCGTCTCCGAAGAATAAGATGTCTACTTCTTTCCTAAGTTCCATCAGATACGGAGACAGAAACGTCGTCTTTGGATTCTCGCTGATCTACCCTCCTACCTACGATTCGAATCGAATTCGCATCGAGTAGGTAATTCGCTGGAGTATCTCGCTTGCCAGCAGAACAATGACACGAATCGACAATACGAGGGACGTTTTTCGCGCTTCCAACTTAACTTCTTTTCGCAAAATGCGAAAAACCCCTCTATCCATTCGTATAGCCCGTGTAACCCTTTCCGATTCCGTGTACATCACAACGAAAATGAAAATTCTGCTGCTGCTGATTTGAATTAAAATTCAACAGAATAGAAAAATATAACTTTGCTGTAATTAACCCTTTTAGTGTCAGACGACGATATATCGTCGTTAGCAATAGTACTAACACTGAACATCGAAGGGTTGTATTCAGTTTCTAATGCGATGTCAGTAATTATATAACAGATAATTGTAAATACACTGTTTATGTTTCATCTTGTGTGTTCTACATGAGACTATCGTCAAATTACAATTCTTTTTATTCGTAACTACATTTGTTATTAATTCAATCAATTTTTTGGGTTGGCACTAAAAGGGTTAAAGCAGTTATTGCTCATTAACCGAGTTCAACCCTTCTTTCGAATCTCTACTAACCCAACTTTAAAAAATTCTTAATTACCCGAAATTACCATCAAGGAATAACCTAATTACTTGTTAAAAATTCCTACTTAAATATAATTCAAATTCAGCTGCAGAATTTTCCAACAAAAACAAAAGAGAAGGTAATAATCTACAAGGATATCTCCACGAACCTGATTCTGTAAGAAGAATTGCGCCTGTGCCGGAAGTTGTCCCGCCGCGGCAGGATTAGCCTGTTGGAACATAGCGAATTGTTGCAATTGCTGTTGCAACGATTGCTGCTGTTGCTGAAGCGTCGAAGCCAAAGCTTGGATCTCCTGGGGTCCCAGGGCACCGAGAGATCCATGCATCAACAATTGTTGGCCCACCAGCTGAGCAGCAAGGGCTGCTTGCGAATTGTTGCTGTTCTGCTGACTGGCAGTGTGTTGCTGTTGCTGATGACTTCCGGTCAATTGGCTGCTCACCCCGGAACTCGGTGAAGACGCGCTGCCGCTGGTACCACTACTGCTGTTGCGATGCGACACGTCGGTGACCTGAAAATTTTCACCGTAGAAGGAAAGGGTTAATGATACGAAATGATTGGCCGAAGATAAAAGGATTGCTGATTGGAAGGTGACTACTTTCACGGAGAATTTAGCGCATAGACGAGGAATACACTTTGTACTGTCTTTCAATCGTGTAGTAGAGGGGCATTTTAAATTCGTCGATGCGAAATTGCAGAGTAATTTTATTTGTTCTGTTGATTCGTCCTGAGAATGTAATTTAGTGAAATGAAAAGCTATTGAACATCTTTCTTAGTGAATTTATCGCAAGATGGATCAATTGTAAAAGTAATTACAGAAATTGATAAATTCAAGTGGATGGCAAAGCTGCATGCTGCTTTGCTGTTTCATTCTTTGAGTTGGGTTAAAAAATCGGAAAAAAAATCTGTCCTTTCAGGCTTCCGAATACGAGCGTTAGCGCTGTAATGTACGGTCAGAAACACGAAAAATCGGGAGGAATAGCGCGAGCCAGGCTCCCTAATATTACAAAGTAAACGCCGTCGAACAAAGCCCTGTTTACACTCGGCCAGGTCAGGATATTGGTCACTACGGTCCATCGTACGCTTTTGTGTTTTATAAAACCTACTCTGTCCCCACCCCGACCCTCTGTCAGCCCTTCCTGTCGCCCATCTCGCTAGTGGCTTCCTTTATTTATTTGTCAAATATTGATCAGGAGCACTTTTTACGCCCTTCGAGAGTGGGCTATAAAAAATCGGAGCTACCTTCCCACCGCTAAGGGATATTTTCTTCGAGAAAGAAACAGGAAATTGAAATCCCAAATTCCATGGACACAATTCTTGTATGATAAAAATTAGTGAAGCTTTGGCTTCTTTCAAATTGAATTTATTTTTAGCTACTGAGATAATTGTTAAACTAGATGGAACTTTAAAAAACTTTAATTGATAAATGTTTACTAACCAGATTGAGAGCTTCCCTGTCCGAATCCATGGAATCATGGTCCAAGTTCGCTTCAGTGCCATCCTGAATGTCACTGGCGATACTCCTATCATCCCCACTGAGTTCGGGGCCATCGACATCCCCATGTAAATCCGCATCTGAAAAAAATCAAAGGAAAACTGGTTAGAAAAAAAGTAAAATCATTAGCACCGTTAATTCCTAATTAAATTTCTTGAAAATTCGACGACATCTCTACGAAACAAATTAAATTCTTCGCATTAAGGAGAATGCATTAAAAGAAATATCCACTCTTGCAATAAGTCCCTCGTAATTTTAGAGATTTAATATATTAAATGTACATCGAAGACTAATGTAGAAATTCCTACAATCATTGTTATTCTGCGGTCGGTATTTCTGACGATGATGGTATCGCGTAGGGGTTGTAGTCGGTGTGCTGGTAGCATGGAGTCGCATATCCGCAAAGATCATCCTCGGGTCTTCGAGGAAGACCATCTTAACCTCGTTTCTTCTCGAGGATCTTCTTCCACCCTTTCTCACGATCACATCGGAATAGTTTTCCAAATACGACCTGACGGTTACTGATCTTCACAAACGTAATTCGAATCTCAAGGATCACGATCGACGATCTTGCCTCGGTGTCTCTTGGACCACGTATTCATTCCGAATCGCGAAGAAAAACCGTGCACTTCGTTCAACAAAATTTCACCACCCTTTTAAAAATCTTTACCAAAAAGTATCGATAAAAAATCACAGATAATATAAGCACCAAAATTATTTGTAACGATATTAAAATATTTGTTAATTAAAACGAGAAAGTACTTCGATGCCAAACGAACCGAGCGTAAGTAACAAACGTAGAGTGGCAGGCATTCAAGGGCCACCATAAAATGCCGGTCCTTGCCGAAGGGCCGATACAGAGCGAATGTCAGAATGACGCAACGAAATTGTGCCTCTAAGGGCGAACCAACCCTCCCCACCACCACGTGGCCCCGGAAGAAACACCGTGATTGGTCGTACACATCGGATATTCGTGTACGATTGGTCGTCTACGAACCCTTTGACCCTTTTCAGGGTGCCCCTTCTCCCTACCCGCGAAAAACAACCCTTCGTGCATCCATCATCGTATCTTATGACTGGCCTCCCTCGCCACCCCTTCTTTTCTCTCTTTCCATCGAACTTTCCCTCTTTTTTCCACTTCCTGGCGAACGTCAACCCCCGTAAAGGGGTACGCGTCGGATAATGGCACGGAACCGATTCGTTGATACGAGAAAACGAGCTTACGCTGCTGCCATTGGCTGTGGAGACTGGCATAACGGTTTTTAATAATAATTACTTCGATACGCCGAGGAGGCAAAGCCGTTTTTCAACGGGGATTTGCAGCGTGGATCGACATTTTTTCTGCATTACATTTCAAACGACGTACAGTCGAATTTTTTACACTACTTCGGGGGTTAAAATTATTTTTTGTGATATTTTTAAAATCCTGGTGGCAAATGCAAAGATTTCTTTTTAATTTTCGATTTTAATAACGACGAATTATTTCTAATATTTAATTGCGCATTCTATGAAAATGTGAAGGATTTTCGTTTCATTAGGAAAAAGTCAAAGATCCCAAAGGGCAGAAGAATGGACAGGGTCAGTGAACCAATAGGAAAAGGTGGTAGCTCAAGCACTCGGACCGTGCACGAACTTTCCCATCGTTTCTTCTGATTTCAGGAGGGAAAAAAAAGATGAAGAAGGAGCCGAAAATAGAGATAAACGCTCGCGAAACCCCCGTAAAACGTCGAAGTATGCAGGTGGGGGATGAATCGCCGTGGGACGAACAGTTAGAAAGAAGGGACAAGCAGAGAGTAGAAAAAAAAACGTTCAAAATCCTGTGAATCCTGTGAATTCTACGCGCAACTCAACGAATCCCGGTGATCTCGCCCCGATTTTCGCTCCTTCGCATCTGTGCGCCTCTCCCTTCCTACCTGACGTGGATTCCCCCGAAAATGGTAAAAAAAGAGACGACAGGTCAGGTAGAATACCTTCGGACAGTTTGGAAGCCTCGTTATTGGCGGATTCCCTATAAAATTTCAGTTACACTACTACATACAACCTACCCTCCAGGTTTTTCCACCCCTCGACGAGAGAAGACTACAGGTACACCGTGCAGCTACTAACATTCAGACATTTTTCCCTATTTTTTTCTCCCCGAATTTGCATCGTCGTTCCCCTCTTTTCATCGAAAATTACACTTTTTTCCGTGAGAAGTTCCACGGAGTTGTTCGTCCGCGAGGAAGAAAGGAAGTTCGAGGGGAGAAAGGATTTTTGGGGTGATTTCTGTCGGTTCCTATTTTCCACCCTTTTTTAAGGACACTCACACAGAAAGGAGACTAAAAGTGACGTCTTACGTCGCGAATTATGAACCGTTACCAGGTGCTAACACACGGTTGCAACACATAGAAAAGTTTAGATAAGGTAACCGTCGTTCTTTTTTTCTTCCTTCTCCTAAAATCACTCGCATGCGCACACATACACGCAGGTTGGCTCTTTTTTAACGTTCTTTTCGGAAAGATCATAAGGGAACCGAAGAGGTGCAAGAAGCAGGTCGTAGTTTTGAAAAAAGTGCAACGGACTATGTCTCTCGATTCGTCGTTTAAAATTGAGGAGAGAAGATAATGGCGACGACTGAGCCGTTCGTTCAACGGTTTTCTAACGTATTTTAAGATCGATGTCTTTTACAGAGAATCATCAAAAAATCACTGATACCGAAACAGTATCCAGTATCCCTCTACTCTGTACATTTTCAAATTTTAATTATTTATATATCATCTTCAATTCTATGATAAAAGTTTAATAAATTAAATCCTCGTAAAAACACTTTAATAGATGTACCAAGGAAGAAATAGTTTCAATCACATTCCATTCAAAAAAACGTCATTTCCCAATCGAAATACCAATCTATCAAGTTGCGATTTACCGACGACACAGAATTTTATTCCCCCGAAATAAGATCCTATCTCACGGTCGATTCTCGACGTCTCTTTGTCCATCTGCATACAGGAACACGGTGATGCACGTCGCCCTGGTAGGTGCCATTATAAATAACCGGTGCACAATGCCAATGCCTATGCAATTTCCAGCCATTCAACTCCGTTTAACGTGTGCACGAGTGACACGGTAACCGTCTATCCATCACCCACGCACATTTCGAGGCAAATCGACGGGCACCCACACGTAAAACGGGCCCAGAGGTAGGGGATACGGCCCATTCTGCGAGAGAAGCTGCAGCTGGACGTGCTTCTTCGACGTCATACGGAACCTACCTTCCTGGATGCCTTCTTTCTCGTGAAACGAGGGAAAACTGAAGGAGACCTGACTTTTGCACGGGGAGATCCGAACCGGCAACGTGCATGTCACGTCCGTCAGGTGATAAACGGGACAATGAGACACCTGAACTGGACTATGATCCTGAATTCTAGGTTTTTCGACCTGGTGGCATGGATTTTAATGTGATTTATACGAATTTGAAATTTTACTGGGCCAAGAGATTTACGGAAATACTGTTTAAGGGGTTGAAAGAGGACCTCGAAGTTTCTACAGAGAACTAGTATTTTTGTAACATTTGGCATTTCTTTAAATAGTGTAGAAACCACTACGTTTTTAATGTAGCAGTATGAGAGTATTGCAAGTAGAAAATAACCCCATATATTTATCGAAAGACAGTGAATATTTCCATGTAATTCGATGGAATTCGCCAAAAAACATTCTCCGTTTCTCCATTCGTTGGCGAACAATCGCCACGAAGAAGCTCCATTTTCTGGATGAATTCTGGCCATGCAACAAAGCTCCTACAATTTCCATCCCCCTCTCGCTTCTTCTCTCGTTCTCTTGCGCGTTACTCTGCCGATGTTTTTGTTCGTTGAGAATAGCCAACGACGAACGGCACGTTGCCCTTTTCTCGCGATCTACATAAAATATCGATTCTCTCGGTGTTCGGGAAAAATATCGGCAAGTCACGAAGGTCCGCGGACGATTCTACCTTTTGGACCTATTCTTCCCTCTTTCTCTCGCACGAATTCGTCGGCTCTCGTGAAACCGACGAACTCTCTTCTCGGTTTAACGAACGGCATGGCACAAAGGAGAAATCGTTATTTTCACGGCTCTGTCCGATTTCGCGGTTGCATCCCTGCCTCCCTTGGATTCCCTCCCCCTCTTGCTGCTCCGCCCTCGAGATTCTCCTATCTCTTTTCGGCCAATTTTCTCGAAGCTCTTCTCTCTGTAACCGCGATTTTAACGTAGGTGGTCCCTGATTTTTGCGGTGTGCCAGGCAATTTGGAAATTTTAGAGCGAAATGCCATTGTAATTTCACTCCGGAAAATCGGAGTTGTATGGTGATTTACGTGAAGGGAATGTTAGAATTTTGGGGGTGTAGATGAAATTGTGGAAAGCAGTAGAATAACGAAAGTTAACGATATCCAAGGGCAGATGTCTGCTTTGCAGTTAATTTAATTGAGTACTTGTACATGTAGCCTGTGCGGTAAAATGTGCAAATTTATAATTGCGTCTCAGCAATTAACCTGGTTATTTGTAAATTGGTTGGTTCTCCGTTTTTCTTTGAACTTCTCTTTCAATGAGGGCCAGTTTTATTAACTTAATTTTATATTCAGAATGACTACGTTCAATGGACAAAATAGGTTCAAAGTTAAAGTAAAATTCCAATCGACATTCCACTTTCCAAAGACAATTTAAAAATTTTATAAATTTCGTTTGGAACCGAAGCGAACAGAATCATCCTTGACAGAATGAATCGTTTAAAGTTTGAGGTTCGCTGCCGATTTACCTGCCTGAGTTTCAAGCAACCGAATTCCGTAGAATCGCATTAGAACTTCGTCTCTATCTTTCTTTCACCTTCTCGGTCTCCTTCTTGGTGTATCAAGCCGGCAGAATGTCTAAGCAGCATCTGCCTCCGCGTCGTTTCTTCGTCGCCATTCTTACGTAAGGAAACGACAATACGACCAACCCCCCGTTTTCTACGGGGGAGGAATGTCTGAGGTATTATTCCAAGGGATATGCACCGCCTGTCAACCGACTTACGATTTTATTAGGGCCTTACATCATTCGATTATGCTTGCCGGTTTCGTTTTCACGCATGGCGACCATGGTCGTGCTATTAATGCCATCGAATTGAACCTTTCCATTTTATAAACATTCACGTATCTTACTACATTTCTGAGTAAAATAATAACGGTACAAAATTCGTTTCTGACTTTAATTGTCACGGTTACTTCATCTGGACGCCATTATTTGAAGTGAGTTCCAAATGACCCAAGTTGTAATATAAATAAATACCTACCATGTGAAAAAATATTTAAATTTATCATTCTACAAAGAATAAAATTTAATTTCAGACACCTCAATACTTAAAAATGTCTCCTGATTTTTCCATCGTCGATACAATCATATGTTTCAAAGTCAGTAACTACAAAAAACAAGTTTGCCGAAGATACTGCAAGACACCAGTGGTCTAACTGACCCAAAATTAGGAAACAGAGGATGCTAAGTTATCAAAGCCTCGAAGCAATATTCTCGTGTACGAAACACGCGGAATCTCAGCGG
This sequence comes from Cerceris rybyensis, assembly GCA_910591515.1. Classification (NCBI taxonomy): domain Eukaryota; kingdom Metazoa; phylum Arthropoda; class Insecta; order Hymenoptera; family Crabronidae; genus Cerceris; species Cerceris rybyensis. Next base: position 24,182,342 of record OU342793.1, on the reverse strand, counting down.
TTCTCTGAAACAGGGGTTAAAAAAACCGCGAAAGTATTGTCCCATAGCTGGTAATCGCGACAGCTAAGGCGAATCTGACTATAGAAGAGGAGATTCTGTTGAAGGGGGAAGGCACGAAGGGGATAGATTCGAGCCAATAGAATAACAGTTTCCTCCGGTGTGTTTTGAACCCGGCGGTGCCGGCGGCTCGGCAAGGGTGACGAGAAAGAGAAGGGGTGGACTGGTTTTCGAGGAGCGTGTGGGGTGAGTCTAAAACCGTTAGGTTGGTCGCGTGCTACCAGAGGCACGTGGCCTTCCTCTCTCCTTCTCCTCGTCCTCTTGTACCTCTTTCTTCTCTTCCTCTTTCTCGCAGACGTGTCTACACACGCGCACAACTAAACACAAATCGGAAGTGAGCAAGGATATGTAGATATCAATTTATCATTTATAATTTAATCATTTTTGACGTTTAATATATGTCTATGTTAATCCACCCTAGTCCAAAGTAATTTAACACGTTAAGCGCAACGCTCGTTCTTAAAGCACTTTCCGTTTAGCTACATTCATTTTTGATAAAATGTTCTATTTTATACTTAACGCCACTAATTGTGGCTCGGTTAAGCGCGACAACGTAGCTTAGGTAAAAAACGAATTGTTCATTTTCATTGATCAGCGTCAGCATAAACAAAAAGTCAACGCCCGGTCCCTAGGGACCGGTGAGGCGCTTAACGTGTTAAAAAACTGCTGTCATTAGGCATTCTGCTGCTCCAGACTACTCTTCGTTATAATTACTTTTATTTGTAACAATTTTCTATAATTTCACAATTTAACTGTAAAAAATGCCAAACTGTAAATAAATAAATTCTAGCATCGCTTCACAATTCCATAGATCTAAGCCGCACAAAAGTCACCTATGAAAAAACCCATACACCCCGTGTTAAGAAGATGAACGATGAAGAAACTAATGATACTCCTCCTTCAATATTCTCCAATAGAAAACACGTCGAATTTACCAAAAACTCGACACGGATCACGTCCAATTCGTCTCGGTCGATCCTCCATCTCTAAGAATAAAAGGTATTCCTTTTCCACAAAACTATCGATCTACGAAATTCGACGATCGTTTCCCGGTCTAACCCCAAATTAAGCGCCAGGTAAGCAACGAGAGATTCTCGGACACATGGTGTGCCATTAGGCGGGGTTACACCGGTTGAAAACGAAATATCTCGGATGGCGTGGGTCGAGGCAGATGCAGGATCGGTAAATAATCAGCCGCATAACAGTTAGCCATCGACATCGTCACCGTCATCGTCATCGTCCTCATCGACAGCTACCGTTATAATGAAACTGAACGTGTGCTCGTAAAAGAGACCCTTTGGCACGTGCCCATGGAATAAACATTGGGAGTCTGCCTCTTGATGCATATATCTGCACGGTGCATAACGGTGCATAGACGGGAAGGTGCAGACAGGAGACGCAGATGGCTGGAGAACGTCTGGAGAGATTGGATTGGGATAAAAATGGAGAACTTTTGAATTTATTGAATAAAGAAAAATAAAAATTAGTTGGAAATACTAGGAGAGGTATGTAAATTTGATTTTTTCTTATTTAGAATTTTGCGCAGATTTATCGGTTAATTTTTGCGATTTTGTATCGTTAGAGAGATACAGATAGAGGGTGGTTTTTCTAGGATTGTTTTAACAGAGATTTTAATTTTATTTCTTCGTTTATCGTCGAGTTCACCGAGAGACAATGGCCAAGAAGGCTATTCCAGAGAAAACGAAAGAAACCAATTAAGGATGTGGAAGATTCCGTTGCATTTCTCGACGGTAAGAAAAATGGCCCGGTGAAACGAAGGTAAGCGAAGCGTGGCCACGTTCACAGTAAATTTCCGATAAGGAAATGAGACTATGCATATAAAAGAGGGGGTTTCCGCGAGGGAGTTCCATATTGGCACTCCGGGTCCATTTGGTGCTGGCACCCCCGCTGCTGCTTGGCAGTGATATATTGAACGGTAGACCTGCATGCTGACCACTATCGACACGATCATCTTCTGCGTTCGCTTCTTCACGGATTTTACACTATTTACTTTTGAAAGACCGCCCTCGGTATTGGACGCTGGAGAATTTGCAATCTATTCGTTTGTCGAGAAACTCGTGATGTAATGCAATGTTTCAAGCGTACACTGAAATCTTATTTTGTTGTGAATATAAATGTAAAGGCACCCCTTTGGCAAAGACTCAGCAAGTTATGAAATAATTTTTGTATTCCTTTTTAACTGAAAGAACCAATTTGGTATTCATGAATTTAAAATTTGTCAGAATGAAGATTTACCTAATTTTGCAACGATAAATTGCAATTCTTCAGAGTACATTCATTTTTGGCATTATACAATTAAAATCGACGGTGAAAGACGATAATGTTTTTCAACAGAATCGTTTGCCAGTTGTTCCTGATCTCTTTCTCGTCTTCACCAACCCCCCATAAGCGAGAACCATGTGTGGTGAAAGTTGAACGAGTGACCAACGGGAAGAGGAAACAGATGGAGAAAAGAGGAGGGAAAGGGCCAGAGAAGTGGCGAGATTATTTGAATATCCCATATTTAAGATTCGTCCGGCGTAGTCCGAGGCAGTGATTGTCGACTTGGCAGGCCAGTCACGTGGCCGGGACGTCATACACGTCAAACCAACCCCCATGGAAACCGCCCCTATTGCGCTCGACGCCGGCGGCCAGTAGACCGCCACTCGGACTCCTACGAACACTTTACATTCTATTTTCACGCTGTACTGACCCCGATGTATGCGACTTCCTTAACATATTCGTCAGATATTGCCTTCTGGCACGTGCTCCTTGGTCGTTCAATATTCATTCTCGCGGCGAGAATTCCGAATTGTCACGTCATTCCTAGAAAACCATCGATCACTCCCTCAACATGGTCATTTTTCTTGATACACCTCAATTACATTGGATTATACGATTTACAAATTGTCATTACCATTAAATCTATCATTTTAAAATACTTCCCCTACTTCTCAATATATCCACTCCTATCTGTAGAACTCTTCCTAAATTTTCAATCTCAACAAATTTAATAATTCATTTGTCCTGAAATTTCGAAGAAATTAGAATTTTAATAAATTGAAATTATATTGTGAATAGATTATTTAGAATATTAGATTTACTATATTATGGGGGGCCAAGGAGTCAAGAATTATCCATGACATCGCCATGCAAAGCTGACCCTTCAAACTTATGACGAGCACCTGACGTTATAAATGGGGTTGCCTCCTATTTTATGCGTGTCACCGCCCCCACAGTGTTTTCACGGGACGACGAGCACCCCCGGATTTTTCTAGGGGCTCCTCGCGAGGACAAAATCGGTCTGCAAAGGGGAGGACACCTAACCGAGTTAAATAACGCTACATTAGCGTCCTTCGGCGATACAAGGGCTGTCCGAGTGTGAAATACCCTCGGGCTTATCAGACTGCCGCAGAGCTTTTTTTATTAGCTCCTGGTCGATCGTTTTCCCACGTATCGTTGCTCCTGGCGATTTCTCGAAGGAAAACGCCATAGAGTATGAAAAAGTTTGCACGCTCTAAGAGAAAGCGGTTAATCGAGCTTGCAATTTATCCTACAATAAGATGAGCAAAATAAATTGGTTCGAGTTTATTTCTTAGGATGTTTCATCTTCTTGATTTTTTTTCACGGTCTCCTCCAAGTTTCTTTAGGTAAAGAAAAAAAAATTAATAAGCATCACTGAGTAATAATTAAGTAAAATTCTACGGTTAGGTAGGTTTTGTTTCCAAGGTAAACCCTATTTAATTCTCTTAAGAATTCCTGCTCGATCCACGAAGACAATTATAAATTTCAGAGTGTCTCGAAACGACAAAAAAATGGCGGTCTCGTAAGGGGTTTAATTAGCCCCGTAGGGGCGATATCTCCACGAGAGAATGGCTATTCACGGCTACGCGATTCCGTTCCGGTGAGCAGCTAACAGCGCCGTTTACCTGGCCGCATCGTCCTTTGTCCTTTTGCCACAATTACCGTCGTCTAGACGCGGACTCCGTTTCTCCGCGAAATGACAATTACATAGCACTGAAATCGCCTCATCGTCCGTTTCTTCCTTTTAAACGACCGATTCGTCCTCCGTCGAGCGCCCTCGGCGAAAGCTTCCTTCCGAGCGTTCTTTTTAAAAAGCGACAAAAATATTCTTTCTATTAAACGACACTTTTTTAATTCAAAGATTCTAAATGCATTGTAAAAAAAACCCAGCAACAGAAACACCTTATTCGTTGTAAAATTAAACTGTAATTTATTTATTTCTTCAAAGTATGCTTCAATGTTTCAGCGGCAACGAATCAACCCCTTAAACTTGACCTTTTTGCAGTGGCTGTAGATGAAAATAGTGGATTGTTAAATATTTTTAATTTTCAGTAATATATTTAACTTGATTTCTAAGGACTTAATTGCAAGAATTAAACCAGGATAGTTTAAGGTTTAAGAAATTAAAGGTATCAATTTAAGAAAGTAGAAATCCAGATCTACCTTTGCCTCAAAGTCAGAAGGGCTGATAGAGGGTTAATAAAATTGGAAAAATTCGAAGAAAATAGTATCGCAGGGTGTAAACGAGCTCGACGTTTCAGTGAAACGATGATCGCGCGAATTCGCGAGTCCAAAGAAGCCAGGCAACACGATTCCTTTCTCTCCCTTTTTCGCAAGCGCTATTCTCTTCTTCGCCCTCCGTGCTAGCACCCTTTTTCTTTCTCGACGTGTGCAAGAGGAGATCTTCTCCTACCATTGTTACCGGCGTTCTCTCTTTTCCCTTTCTTGCTCTCCTTTGCCCTTCCACCCTTCCTTTCAGAGTTCTGCCTTAATGGCTGACGCGGCTATCGGGTTTCTGCAGAAGCGTGTAAAAGATCTCTGTGGAAAGGCGCGAAATGAACGCTATATCCAGCGCCACCTTTCTGCGGGCTTCTTGCCGAGGAATAAACCATCCCTTGCCGATGGCAAACGAGCCCTGGGAGGGATGACTTGCCAACGGTCTCGTTACGTTTCCGTACTTTTGTCGCTGACTCGCGTGAATTCGCGGTAAAATGATCGCTGACTTACTTGCACGAGGAATTCTATTCTGATCGCTAAAGATTCTTTTATTAATTAGCTGTAAAACTGCGGATACATTAACCCTTTAACCTACGATTTCTTTTTCGATGGGGGCGTGTAAAGACTTAAAATTAATTCCTGAATTCAAAAGGTTTCACTGATTTCTAATATTTAATACAACTGAACGTGATACTAATACTACAGAAATAATGAGACCGTTTTGTAATCGGCTGGTATTTTCAATTTAATAGTTTTTGGAAGACTTCAAAATTTCCTATTCCATTTTCCGCGATACGAGTCTCACACGTAGTTGTAGGCTAAGGGATTAATATCAGTTTTTCCTACTGAATTATTATAGACCAAGCTATTTCATTGATGTCATGATTTGTGAAATGTATGATTTGGAAATATTATAATTATTTAGAGACTAATGAAGGTACTGATGAATAAGTAAGATGAATATCGTTAAAAAAAATCCACGAAGAGACGGGACAACGTCGATAGCTATAGACTGCTGTATTGTTACAAACGACTGGGGAAATGGAAGATAAAAAAATCCTACAAGAATATTAGGTACTACTCTACGGCCTTTTATGGGACCACCCTCTGAAAGTCGGTGCAGGCGGGTGTATAAAGAATCGAAGGAGGGTTGCACCCCTTCGCTGCGAACGCGCACCATGGCGCTTCCTACAATTGTACGATGGTAGATAACTGGTTGCTAATTGATTATAATAAACGATCAGGAAGGAAGGAAGGGGTGAAAGCAATTGCTTCCCCTCGAGGGATCACAAAATGGTGTTTAAATTTACATATTTCACAATGTGTCTTTTTCTGAGATAGACTACTTTGCAATGACAAAATGGGCGAAAGACAATTCAATAAACAGTACGATTTTCACTGATTACCATTAAAAATCTGTCTGGAGAAGACTTTAAAGTAAAATGGACAAAAAGTGGAGTCAAAAAGAAGGGGAAGGAAGAAAAACACAAAGAGACAGAAAGGGAAACGGTAGAGAGGAGAGACATACGGTGCCGACAGCGGGGGCGTTCGACAATTTATCGTCTTCATTTGGCCACGTCCATATTTATTGCGTCGTTACGAACAATATGGCGCCTATTAAGCGAAATACGGGCCCCACCGTAGACGCAGAATCGAATTAATGCCGGGCTTGCGCCGTCGTGTCCGATAATAAGCTTAATAAATATTGATTGTTTAATTAATGTATAATCGCCGCGTGGGACACTGCGCACTATCGGCAGTTCATTGGACCGCCCACTCGTCTTATACGAATTTATTAGTTCTTCCTTTTCCTCGATGCTCAACTCGCATTTTTCCGACTGAATTTCTTTCGTGAAACCTGTCGCGACGTTTCGGTAGAAAGGAACAATAAATAAACGTTAATTATTCTGTCACAGAAAAAAAAAGAACAGAATAAAATCTGAAAGCTTTCAATCAATTCTTAATACTTCAACACAAATTAATATGAAGTTTAAAGTATAATATTTTAAAAAGTACTCTCACTGTATCAAACGAATCGAACGCAACAAGTATTTAGGTGTATGCAATCGCGAGGAAACGTAACTGAACGAAAATCCAGCAAGAGAAGGGGATAATTGTAAAGGCTCGTTGATCCAATAATTATACGTTCTCGAAGCAATTGGTGATCTTAGCGCGAACAGAAGAGTCGAGCAGAAAAAGCGAGAAAAACGTTGGTCTTCTGTGGGAACGTTCCACCCATTAATGGAATCACCAATTGCAGACTTATTGGTTTAATTGCTAATTGCTAGTAGCTCTCGCTCGCACTTTATCCCATACTCTCTTTTCTCGTCACAAAACATAAGAAACAATGGCGCCGACACCCACCAGTCTTCAATGGATGCCATTTTCATAAACATTTCTTTCTCTCCCTTTCCATCATCGCCAACGTGCCGTTTCAATTTTCGTGGGCGATGGAATTAATCTCTCCGTTAATCGAACAAACCGATCTCCCTCGAGTCTCTTCCAGTTTCTTGCAAGTGGACCAGAAAGTGGCAAGAACAACGACGAAGAAGAAGAAGAAGAACGGAAGTCGTCCTCGGATCCGTGAGAAACACGTCGAAGGAAGAAAACATCTTCGTGCTTGTTCCGAGTTGTTCGTCGATGTTTCTTCGACTGCTCGTTCCATCGTTCCGAGAAGCCGTCGCTGTAGTTGTTTTCATTTCCTCTTACGCGATTTGCAGCCTCGCTCCATCGTAGGCATTTATACAGGCTCGAGACTGACTCGCGTGCGAAGAAAACGCGCCTTCTCGTCCTTTTTCATCCTCGGTGGATACTTCGATTCCATCGTTGCCAATTTGTGCGCCTCGATTAATTGCACCGTCGGGAGACTTCGTTTTAACGAGCAAACTTGCGAGAACATTTTGGTTGTTACGAGGAAAGCCTCGGTGTCGGTGCTTTTGAACGGGTAACACGATGAACGAGGATTCCGTGTGATGTACATACGAGCTCCATTTTTTCCATATACACACTTCTCCACCCTTCAGAATTGGATCGTTTAAAACTGTTCCATTTTACTTCGCTTTTTGCACATAGAACGACATAAAATATGTTTCAACTTCGAAAAGTGGAAGCTACTCCTTAAAGTACAGAGTTATGGAAAATTTCCTGCCATCTCTTCTATCAAAGTTCAATGGTGGACTCTTTTTAAAATAGCTTAGAAATTTTTGCAATTTTATATCATAACATAAACCTCACCTTGTTGCTTTATAGAGGTAATTCGCCTGCGCAAGTAGGGTGCACTTTTTTTCTTGGACCCTTGTGCATCAAATAATGAGAGGGTGCAACGAACAGGTACATTTACGTAGATAAAAATAAAAAACGTTGATATTCCTCACTTTTTAACACTAGATTTACCAAGCCAGTCAAAATGACTGGTACACAATTTTTTCAAAAAATTCTATTGATTTGTAAGGGAGCCGTAGAAAAAATATTCTTCGTCCATCGTATAAAACATAAATTACCGAATCTGTCATCTTTTCCACGTCTTAATTTTCCTTGCTTTAAGGTACATATTTAACATATTTAAATAAACTAGATTTCACGCTGGTAAATCTAGTGTTAAGAATACCCTGTATACCTGCACCATCAACATTACAACGTCAAAAGAAACCACCCCCCTTCTTCCACCGCGTTCAGCCCCAATCAAAGAATTCTCCATCGACTAAAAGCTACATAGTCCCCATCGAAATTGAATCGAAGGACCAACGAGACGTTAGAATATCCCTACGATCCAAGGAATCGAAAGAGGGCAAAGGCTGGGCGATTCGCACGCGAGGAATCCAGCTCTCCCAGTGAGCTCGCGTGTGCGAGTAAAACGGAGTGTGCAAGCAGAAGGAACGAAAACCACGGTCAGCACTCAGGAGAATCAGCATATTCCGTTTACGGGACGTTCTCTCGAGGTACGCCGATAAAAATCTGAAAATCCTTGGGAAAGCCTTCCGACGAGAATTTGAATTTGCCCTCAGGCTACGAAGCGCGAATCCTCTAAACCAAGTTGAAGGGGTTCCGTCGACTATTGGACATTCAAAAGCAGTCCACGTTGTCACCATCTCGCCCCTCGAGGAGTCAAGATCCCTTATACCCCTCTCGTCCGAAACGATTCGAATAACAAAGTGAGCTGGTTTAGGTGGAAACGCTTGTTAACGCTCTTACTAACGTTCTTTCTTACGTAACTGACTTTTACAATCGAATTACTTCAAGAAATTGATCGGCTTTCTTAGAAACACCGAAAGGCGATTTAACTTCGCGAAACTTTCACGCTCTCCAAACTTATCGCGTTCAGGGAAATTAGAACGAGATAAATTGCACTAGTAGGAATACTAGATACGTCGTTCTATGTTTTCGTATCAGGAGATTACTTCACTATGTATTTATGCTATACCACGATTATTCCTGTTCTCTTTGATTAACCCGACAATTGCCAAGGCATTCGTACCGTTGGAAGATTAATGCACGGAGAAAAAGTCTGACATTTGGTGGGGATTTTTTGCAAGAAAAAAAAATCAGTTTTCCGGGAGTGCGAGAACCGGACGTTCTGGATTGCCGGGCGTGAATGGAAGCTCGTACGAAGGGTAGGGAAGCCGTTTCGGCATTCAATAGCGGTTTTCCACGGTCACCTCTCGGTCCTGCCAGCGATTTGAATAACAAAATCAGCAGGAAGACGTATTATCGTTGCTGGCCGTGCGACCGAGCCGAGTTCGTGCGCGTTTATCGCGAAAGTCGTTTGCATTCCAAGCGAAATTCCCATTGCACCGGTCAGGATTTCCATCCTCGTTGATCTCGAAACTTCCCTGCTCTCTCGCGACTTTTCTAGATCGAAGAATGTTTTAAATGGTGCTTTATGCGTTACGTATTCATTGATTGATCCCTTAAGAATCATATTAAATTCTCTGATCAATAAAATATATTTATTGTTGCACTGTTTTTTTGTAAAGTAGCAAAAAGTGACGGTTTCATTAAGTAGATTTTTACTTATCGCGCGTAAAACAACTTGGAAGGAAAGGTTTAAAGGAATTGTTTGGATTATTTATGGTATTCTGTAGAATTTTTAATTGAAATTTATATTTTCCATGGGTCATTTCAAGATTCCGAAGAGAGAGTGCAACGTGGGTGAGCTTAGCAGAAAGAGAAATAAAATATTCAACACAGAAGAGATACAGATCGCAATTAGCGAACGTATCTAGGAGCGAATTATCATTATATCAAACGTACTTCATCTCTGCACTGTTATGTACATGCTAGGTTAAAGTAGACTCTAACGGAATATGAGGATAATAAATTCTACTCGAGAAAGTCAATATCCTGTGGCATTATTTATAAAAGATAGTATTAAAGATCCCACCAACGCGAATCTAAAGTATTCTCAAACCAGGTCACGAGAAAATTCTAGAAATAAATTCTACAAGTATCCTTAAAAACTCTCGCTTCCAACTGACCGTACTATTATATCTTCCCTCGATTACCGATCGTTTCCAACTTAATTAAAGGAAACGAGCGAGCATCTCACGTAGGCGAGTAAGAACAGAAACAATAGTGATATCGAATACGGATAACGATCGACAGGTGGAAAGAGAATCGACCCATAAATTACAACTCCCGAACGATATACGAGAAGAAAATTCTTCGATTAATATCTAACGTCCGATATTTCGTCGTTTGATTTTCAACTTACGACGAATCGATTCTACTAGATTTTTCGTTGTTGGAATTGGGGATTAACACTAAACCTACCGACGTTATATCTACTAAAATCCAAATATACTCAATAACGACCTTACACAAAGAGAAGTGGCGAGATAAAGAAGATAATTAATTAACTCATTTTGCTTTTGTAAGATAGAAGTGGAATATTTACTTCATGGCTACTCTATGAATTTAGATAATTTTTAGAAAATATTTTGGAATCGGTCTTTTGACCGCCTTGATAGGTTTAGTGTTAAAGGGTGGTCTGGTTATTGCGATCGTTTCGGTATTATTAAATGAGGGCCAAAAGAAGGGGTGGGAGGTAAAGAGAAAAAGGGGGGAAGGGGCGAATAAAATACCATCGAGAGGTTACATTACAAAGTATGATGAGGAACGTGGTCGTTCTCCGTTCGCGAGAGATCTCCATGAAGCTCTCTCGCGTTAAAAGAATCTCTGGTCTGACCATATCGGTAGAACAGGTGTGCCCGTACGACGCAGGAATAAACGATTAGCGATTCGATTAGCATCCGCGGATCATATCGATCACGGCTGCATTACCAATGATATATCCTCGCTCTTTTAACGGAGATTTCGCAATCGTCACAAAGCAACCGGACGCGTCGAAATGCGCCATTTATTTGCACGATTTTATACGAGCTCGATCTCAGGGAGTGAGTTAATTGTTGATAATTCGTTGATGGTAGAATCGTTGAGAATCAGGGACGAGTTTTACCTGGATACAATGTTGATGAAAGGACGAGGTAAGCTGAGAAGTATGATTGTAATTATAGACTGTTATTGATATTGATTGCGATGAAAATGATAATTGTTCGAGGGTAGAAATCGAGGGCTGCAATTAAGCTGTAAGTATCTAATTAGTACGAATGGAAAAGTGTAGTCGGGTATCATGTGTAATTGTAACTTCGTATAAATTTCTTTTCTTTCATTTTCTGACATTTCTTCTTGAAGTATCGAAGATTGGATCTGGTATCACTGAAGTCAACGAAGCAAGGGGGAAGTATCCTTTACGGTGTTCGTTAGGTCTTACCGAGAAAATCAATTTGGAGTACTTCCACGGTTGAGTCATACTCGAGAATCATGACCGACTCGGAAACTTTACTACCGTCGGAAAAATCGTAAAAACGTAGAGTCGATGTCTCGAGTACCAAGGAAGTTGATAATTCGGAAGGCTAAAGCAGCGCATTGACAGTGAGCAAGAAGTCCTCCCGCACTTTTTCCTTTCACACTTCACAATTTCTCGCAACTATTTAAAATAGTAGCATCACAAAAGTGAAATAAAAAATCTAGAACGAATAGATTATAGAAAAACAATAGTCGTTGGATGAACAGCTACGCTTAGGATAGAGAGGCGGTTTAAAGATCGAAGGAAGAGAAGAAAAATGGAGCGGGTGGCAGTGGTGGCGCTAGGCGATCGGAAGTGTGTCAAATTACAGAGGTCCGTGATATTAATGACCCCTAATGACATGCCCCCTCTCCCAGGGGTCCTTCGGGCCCATCGTTCTCCCACCTGACCACTAGAAGGCCCCCTCCCATTCTCTCGTTCCTCCTTCCTCTTCTCTCGGGCCCCCAAGGTTGGGGCCCTCTCCATGGTCCCATCACCCCTCCTCCTTTCCGTCCGGTCGTGCACTGGACCCGATTCACGGAATCGACATTAAAAATACAATTACTAATTGACGAAGGCTAATAGCAATAAGACAAACAACGGGCTAAATGCTATAAAGTAAAACACAGGTTTGCAACGATGTCCCTTCCTCTTTTCCCTTCGTCCTTCCATATCGTCCTGACTGCACTGTTCTTCGGCGAAGCTTCGCTCGCGATCTCCTCCTTGTGTCGATCGTTACGCTTTTTTTTTGCTACGAGCTGTCTTTCTCGCTCGAGGACGACGTAGGCAGATAGAAGTGAACATCTTGGACCTCCTTGTCGAGGGAATTTTAGTTACGACCGGTTCGGCATTTCCAAGAGTCCGGTCCAAGTGCTGATTTTTTGTCAGCACATCCTTCGGAGCTTTGTTAGCATCCTGGTTTGTGCTCTGAGGATTTTGGCGAACGAAGGTGCTCCTGATTTTGAGGTATAGTTAACCCTTGTTTACTGCGATTAATTTTTATCGTGTTACAGGGAAACTGTGGTGTAAGGGTGATATGAATTAAATTAATTTGGACCATTTTATATGAGAATTACTGCAGAGTTGAGAGAATACCGTGGTTAAAGGGGACTGACTTTAATGGTAGACGAAGGAGGGTTGAAGGAAAATTTTATTGTGAAATTGTTCCAAAGGAAATTTATATGTCTCTTCCTTCGACTGATCGTTAAATTAGGATGTGTCAAGTTCTAAGCTTGGACAGAAATCGGAGAAAATCGTTAAAGTCCCAATCGTTACCCTTCGAAAAATGACAATTTCCTCGACGTGCCACCCCTCGCGATTCTCGTGACAATCGGAAAGAATTCACGTCAATTTCTGCAAACTCTTGCGCGACAGTCAGCAAAATTGTAAAACAAAGTTGCAGACAATTTCCAGGATACACGCGAGCCTAATTTATCAAGAATGATCGCACAAGCTGATGATCGTCCTTCGCCACTGTCGCGTGAGAAGTCCCACAGCAACCCAAAATCACCCTTCGTTTTTTACTTCGAAAAACGATAAAATTCCGAAATTTTTCACAATTATCTGACTCGAATTTTTCTAAAACAACGTCAGCACGCCTCGGGGGTCGTTTCTTCTTATTTTTCGTCCTCCGCAGGGAGAATCCAGCGGGGAGACGATTCACGTTCCCTTTTGCTCGCTCTTTTACGACCCTGACGAAAAGTCCCCTCGAGTTGGGGCAAGGCCGACAGATAATTCTCGAAGTTAAAAGGCCGGTTGTACATCGCGAAAGAATTCTTCGTGGCAAATGACAAACCACCATGGGCTCGAGTAGGCGGTGCTACGCGAGTGTAATTGCTTTTATGACATACTTTACGTGGAAAGAGATTAGCCGGGAGATCCGGACCAGACGAGAACTTCGAGACTGTGCACCGTTCCTTGCAACTTTCTGGTATTCGTTCAAAGTTTTCGATGCTTTCGGTAAAATATCTTCTCATTTCTTATCACCTCTAATATCGTACTTTTCCTTGTTCCTTCTCGTTAACATACTGAATGTCACGGAGGTCTCTTGTAGATACTACTCATTATTTTTTTTCTACAAAGATGTAATTTTAACAAAAATTTCACTTTAATAGAAATAACAGAATTGACAGAAAAACTTATCCACTGCTCCCAAGCTCTGATTCTATCAATCAAAAATTGAATTGTGTAAATCAGAATTGATCTCTGGTTCACTTTTAAAAATGTGTACAAGTTGGGGACTTACATTACGCAAGTTTTCTCTCATCAAGGATGAAAACATTCAAAGATTCCCATTCCCCGGTGTCTTTTCTGGACATTTTCTTCGTCGCAAAAATGTTTTGTAGAATCGAACGAGATTAATTAATCGATACAGATGAACGCGGGAAAAACTTGAAGATTCAACGTGAAGGAAAAGAAAGGGGGTTGCGTTCACCGGCTATGGTGTATTCACCATAAGCAAGTTTTTGAGCGACGATGGAACGACCGTCTCGCGGGTCTTTCTCACATGCGTAAAGAGTTTTCTTTTCGGAAATTTCTCAATCAGCCGTTGCCTTTCCGGACAACGGTCCCTCTTGATGCTTTTTCTAAAACGGCGCTCACGATGCAAGCTCATCGTTGCAATTAAACGATCGCCCCGGCAACGATAGCAGAAAAAGTCGGCTAAGAAATAACGACGCGGATTTATAATGCCGATACTTGGCCTTTCGCTGCCCGTCCGCCGTGTCGTATTATTCGTTTGTGAAATTTATGTTCCTGCCATCGGTGAAGGTTAAACTCCTCTGTACGTTAATCGTATCGTATGAGAGATAGACGGAGAGGACACGGGAGACGAGAGCGAAACGAGAGGGATAAAAGTGGACGACAGACGGACGATGAAACTCTGTGCAAACTCACCTTGTATGGATTCCGGCGAGGCTGGCTCCTTATCGATTCGGCCGAGCGCGTCGCTCGCTGCAACAAAAAGTGCAACGAGGCCTCGTTAGTGACGTCGCGTTATAAGCCGACCGGGAAACTCAGCTGTTTCTTATAAAAATGATAGACGAGACGAAAGAATCTCCGCGAATCCCGTTCTGCCACCTATCCCTTTCAACGTTTGACGATACTGTTCGGAATTCTTGTGACGTTTAATTTAAACCGACTGCTACCGCAAACTGGAGGGTGTTAACTGCTTGCAGGTGAGATACTTTTGAGATTAAAGTTCCAAGGTGTTACAGGATGATCTAAAAGTCCCAGAGGAGGTATAATTTTCAGTCATCCTTGCCACTGAGGTATGTTATTTATCGCGTTTCACTTGGTCGTCGTAAATTCAAATGCCAAATAAGAAACTGCAAGATATTAACCCTCCATGAATACACGTTCGAGTATCCTTGACGTATTCTCGAGTGGATAATTTTATTTTTTTCCTGATCAGCTTGCAAACAAATAGAAGAAATCGATGTACATAATTGTACTCTCCTTTCCCCGAATCCTTCCAGAGTTATAACAATATTCGACCCTCGTATTGCCCCCGCATGCACCCTGATTAAAACAGGGGAGATCCGAATGTGCCAGATCTCGGAGATAACATCGAGGCAACCCGAGTCTTATCAATCAGCTAAATTATGCTAAAACGTGGCCAATCATCGTGACACATGGCGGTCCATCGACCCCGTTGCAATTCCCGAAAATGGGGTGAATCGAGACGATGTCCCTGTCGATGGAATCGATATTCAAATAATCTATTCGAACGCCCTAGGCTAAAAGAGATCCGTGGAGGAGAAGATGGTGGTAATTCGGTGAGAAGATGACCACTATACGTCACACGAGGGTGGAAACGGGGGTGTTGGAACGTCCGAGAAACCCCTCGGGCGGCCACCTACTACCCCCTGGGGGGTCGCAACTCACCCCTGAAACGACTGTATTCAGATAATCCTACCTTTCCTTTCCTTTCCTTTCGTCGGCCACACACGAAAAGCGACATTTCAATACGGCCTCCTGCTGGATAACCGCAAATACGACCGGATATACATGTTCCTTCTCACTCTCATTCTATTTCATTCTCTATCGTTGGAAGTAATGACGGCTTCTAAGGATGAGATGTCGTTGGATTGGAGGAGAGATTTGCGATTTTTATGTTTCACGATTTTCCTTAGGGATGACGAGAGGGATGATTTCTCAAGGAATTCTTTCGATTTTTTAATCTACTAATTTGAATTTTGTACGTCAATGGAACATCTCTTGAATTTCTTCGATTGCAAATTAAATAATTTAGAATTCTAGATGAAATATTTCTGAGAATGAGAAGAATTGTTTTACGAACCTTTGGCAGATCTCGCAAGTTGAAAAGTATAAGGAGTCCTCGCTGAGAATTAGAAATTAGATTGCAATATTTAAGTGATTTAGAAGACAAAGACAAAACGAGAATAGAAGTGGCCTGCAGAGTATAAGAGCGTCTCTAAAAAGGCGAACAATGCGAGATCCTTGATATGCTTGTTTTCATTATTAAACGAAGGACTATCGTTGGAAACTAGCACGCGCTTACATTAAATATGAACAACGACCTCGCATGTAACACATGCAGCCGCAGACATTCGACTTTTTCTCCCTGCACACATTAGTCACAAGTGTAATAACGCCCCGGGTGATTTTCCGTGGTATTTCAAAACGCCAATTGAAACTCGACCGCATCGATGCACGACTCCTGGGAAACAGTTACGATTACGATGCAACCATGTCGATAGTTGCAAATGCAATTGCAATCTTGAAGAGGATAAGAGCAGGATCGAAGATCGCGAGGAATGATGTTAACGCGTTCCTTTCCAAAGAAGCATTGATACTTTGAATTCTAAATAGAACCAGATTCTCTGGAGAGAATTAGTTAATTTTTGCTAATAATTCTTAAATCGGTCTCTCTTTATAAAAAAGTTTCAATGATTTAAAAAGATGCTTAAGAGAGAAATAATTCGTGCAAGTTTTTAAAAATGTTTGAAGTACATGTAAGAATTTCTTACATTTTGATTACAAATTCTACTTGGCGAGGAAAGAGCACCGGCAAGGTGTCAGTAGGTCTTAAGGAGAAACGAATGCGGATAAGTACGATGTACCACCGTCGCATGGTCTCGAGTGGCCCATAAAGAAGTTACAGTTTGCACATGCACTTTTTCCTTATTCACGGCCTCATCGCGAACGACCCTCAAATGCGTCACCTCGTCTTCCACTTTTATTTCGCCATTAAATCGTTTGAGAATTCATAAAACGACGCTGCATCCCATATTCTTAATTTTTTATTTAAGCATATTATCTACTTGCCTCGCTGTGAGCAACACGCGATACAATAGTTTCTAATTTTCCCATTTATTATTTCCACTCGGGATAATTTGAGTAGGACACTTAACGTTAGAACTACCGGCGCCAAACTTATTATATATCAATATATACAATTAATTAATTGAAAACGTAATTGATTTAGAAATTAATATTTTATAAGATGGATGGAAAATATGGAAAAAATTGAGAACCTCTCATTTTGCCTAACTTGGGGATTGTAATGTTAATCATATAATCCAATTAACAAGCTGAACGTCACTAATATTTCGCTCGTATTATCATTTCTATTTCAGCGATACTTTGCCTACTAAAATCCTATCTTTGCAAAGCACATACTTTAAAAAGAAAGCCAGGATTTAAATACTGAATGCGCTAGAAAATTTGGAAATATCACAATTGAACAGTCATATGAAATTCACTGAATTCACTGGTGACCCCTATGGTAGTCATCATGTCAAACACAAAATTCTACCCCATCGATTCACGCCGGGGAAAAACACTAAAATAAATTCTCCAAAACAATTAATTGTACTCATTAAAATATCAAAATAATTCTATTTAATTTTATTCTTCTTTAAAATTTCCACCAATTATTATTTCCTCCAACATGAAACTGAAAATTTCGAGGTCAAACGTAGACGAATACCGATCGAACGATATCGAAGAGAGGTTTTCGATTATAGACGAACAAATGACTTATTAATCCAGCTCGATGGCTTCTGACAGGAATCGCGTGTTTGTGGCTGCTATCCCTCGGTTCCTTAGTATTCATAAAGGTCAGCCTTATGCTCCTTACAAGTGGCACCTCTCGTGCACGTATTCCCGTCCGATGGCTAGGTAGAAGCAAGACACCTGTACGGATACTCGACGAAATTGCGGACAGGTGCCACGTCTGACGAGGAACCTCGAAGAACCGGAAGTTTCATCGTTATCCTCACGATTACCTACCGATTTCCCATCAACGAGACAACGTAGCGTTGAGATAAGAGCACGAAATCGTAGACTATTGTGTTTGATCACTATGATAACCGTAGAAATTCCTTTCTCGTTGATAACTCACGATTAATCGTTAAATTATAGAGAGACTACAACGGGGTGAAATTGCAGGAAACTATATGATTTTATAATTAAGATAGTACCTTAGGAAATTAGATGGTTTCGTTGAATTGCACGATGAAATATCTAATTTATTAGTAAAAAAAAGTTTGATACGGTATTAAAGGGAGGAAGGAATTATGACATCTCGCGACGATTCGTTCAATTTTGTGAAAAACGAATCGATGCAACGGACTCGACCGTTGCGAGTTCTTTCATCCAGCGCGACTGGTGCCGTCGGAAAACGAGATTTTAATATTTAAAACGCACCACGATACAATAAGTGTAATAAGCATAGAAGCGACCACTGGTCGGCACAAGAGAGGACTAAAATATTAATGCTGACATTTCGGTGCTTTGCGGTAGTTTAACCGCACCGGCTTCCACCCCACCGATGTTGCTTTTCCGCAAACTCCAGTGGCGGCGATACCGCGCTTTGCCAATCCGGTCGACACTCGCGATATATTCTAATCATGCCGAATTCGTAAGTACGCCATCCTCGACTCTCCCATTTTTTCTCCTCGACTAGTTTCTCCCTTTTCTTTTCGTTTTCTACGTTACTTTTTCTTCGGTTTCTCTCTTTTCCTCCCACTTTGGTATCTCTCTTTGACTTTCTCGATTTCTGTGCTTTTTTTCTCTTCTTCCTTCTGCTGTCTCACTCGTTTCTTTCCTCTCTTGCTGCTGTTTCTCGAAGAAGCACCATGAATACGAGATGGGGCATCTGGATACATCTAGTTTGCGTGGCGGCGAGCCAACCCTCTCATCAATTTTTAAGAACCACCTTGTAATACGTATGCATCACCCCCTACGGCCAATATGGAAGCCACGTCGTTTCCACGTTTTCACGGTTTCCACGGATGCGCTGCTGCCCGAGGAGAATCGTTTCGCCGCTTACAACGGGTGTGAATAGTGATGAGAAATCGCTGAGTAGCACTCGAGACACGACGGGACACTGGCAGAGCTTCTACGAGAGATTCCCCACGTTTACCCTGAGATTTTTCCGATTGTACGTTCGTTGGAAAATTCCCCGTACTTTGATAAATAGGGGGAGGAAAATTGCGGTAGATGTGTAAAGAGAAATGGAGACTTTTGTTTGAAATGTTTACTGGAAGCATTCAAATTATTTTGGCCCTAGTGTTGGTAGCTAATGTTAGAGAATGTTTCTAAAAGTTAGATAAAAAAATGTTAAGAATGGCAAATTGATTAACACTAGATTTACCAGCGTGAAATCTATTATATTTAAATATGTTAAATATGTACCTTAAAGCATGGAAAATTAAGATGTGGAAAAGACGATAGATTCGGTAATTTATGTTTTATACGATGGACGATAAATATTTATTCTACAGCTCTCTCACAAAACCGTAGAATTTTTGGAAAAAATTGTGTACCAGTCATTTTGACTGGCTTGGCAAATCTAGTGTTAATGTTTCATTCAAATTTTGCAAATCATTCGTCCAACTTGAGCGACGATGCGTTTCATCCCACAGGAGAAAAGGGAAGAATAAACGAGGTATCCGTCGCGAGAGAAAATCCTAATTCTACGGTGGATTTTGAGATTTTTCAGGGAGAAACGTTGCAGCAAAGCGAGCTCGGAAAAAGAGCGGAGCGAGAGAAACGAAGGGGTGGAAAAGTCCGTGGAAGGAACGCAACGCTGGAAATGTTCTTGCACGTGAGCCAAGACTTTTTCCAATTACAAACGGCGCCATTCGCGGCCCGGCTGGCGGCGATTATTTTTAAAACAAGAATATTCCCTTCCGCCCCAGGACATAATGAGGAGGAGGCGGGAGGCACGGTCGGAGGGCGCGATAATGGCGGCCGTTATGAAGAAATCAACCCACACTCCCTGCCTTGCCACCCCTTTCGCCTCTCTCTTCCCATTTCACCCCTCTCGGTCCACCGAACCACCCTTCTACCCACTTGATCTTCCGTCTCCATGGCGACCGCCTTGTCCAACCGAGCGCCTTACCACCCCTGGATCCAGAAGGGGGTGGCTGGGAGCATTCTCTCTTATTATGAGAGTTGCTCCACCCGCGAAAGGGTTGCTACTTCGCCCCTCTTCCCTCGTCCGCTGCTACGTTACTTCCAATGACTTTGGAAACTATTGCAATAGCGGTCTTCGAAGTTGGAAACGAAAGGATTGCCGGCACGTTATTGCCATTAGACGGATATTATATTATGAGGATGGATGAGAAGGTGAAAATAACGATGCCAGATGATACTTGGCGGACGAATGAAGTTGGAATAATCGGACGGGGGGGATGAGGATGATGGAATGAGTTTCTATGTGGTGTCTACGAATTTAGAGGTTTTATTTCTTCTTGATAATTTTTAAAGGTGTTTTGAAAGGCTGATGGTACTACAATTATAACTTATAACCATAAATTGTTTGTAATATTAATCTTTTATGTGATTCTGGTAGCTATAGCTACCACTCCCTTGACTAAAATTTACCATGTATTTTTTACCAAATAATTGCCAGTGTTAGTCACCGAAATGGTTACAATATTAAATTGTCACGTCTCAGTGTCACAGTAGCCGTGGACTATTATTTCTCACTAAAAAAATTACAAATTACCGATCTCTCTACAAACAATCTTAAAAATCAGATCGTTTCCAGTAAACCAACATCTCATCTTTCCTCCATCCACCGAAGAAACAAACTGCAAACACCCGCGATAATCTCACGTGCGTAAAACGCAACCGGATCATTCCTCGACTGTATATTTCCAGGAATTTCCGATGTTTCATTGGGATTCCTGCTCATTCGATCTGCCGACACTCTCGTGCCCCTTGAAATTCCGCGAAGCGTAACGAGCATTATACGAGTGCAAAAACCGGGTCCCAACTGCCTTCCCTCCAATTAGACGTTTTCGTTCGCGCGAACGTGCCAACTTACGTCGATGGATCGATCTGGTAAACGATCGATCATCATCGAGGCGATAATCGCTCTCGAACGCTTAATCCCACCGAGAAACTGATGGATTCCAAAATAATTGCTGGCGATACAAGGACAGAGATAGAAACCACCCTACGAAAACGTTTCGGGGAAGGAAAGTCGGTGAAGGGGGGTGGTCGATGGTGTCGCGGTACAAAAAGAAGAAACGACACCGATAGACACGCGAGAAGGGACGAAAAAAATGATCGTGCGGGAGAGAAATTATTTGAAATTGATGAGGAGGAAGGGTTGTTGGGGTCGCGTGTCGTGCATCCGATGCACGGAAGAATCTTGCTCCCCCTTTATTGGTTTCCATTCTGCGACACACGCGCGAACCTTGCACCCCTTCCTCGGAAATCTTCCCCGCCTTCTAGAGCACCCCTTTGCAATTCGAAAATGGCGATCGTAATTTACATCGGGTTAATTTGATGGGGCCCATGGATGGGGCACGATGGCGGCGATAATGCGAGTACTCCCTGCATGGACGTTGCATTTGCACTATTGTTTCTTGCGAAGATTTATCGAAGAAGGTTGTACAGAAGAAGCAATTGTTCTTTTTTCCTATTATAACCCTGTCAGACCAAAATAAAATTCTTTCTGCACAAAATAGGTATCGTTTGTTGCTGCACAAATTATCTAAATGTAGAAAAAAGTGGTTCACATAATATAGCAATAAAATAAAAATAGATAATATGACAAAAATTCTTTGAAACGTGGTTCTGCAGCAAAACCAATAGGAGCGAAACGGTGAAAGGGTAAGTACTGCAAGAAAATTCTCCAGGTCGATAATAAATTACATAATATTAGTTATTACATGAATATGTTTGTTTTAAATTTTTATATGCCATCGAGATACATATATCCAGAAATTTTACACCCCAAATCCCAGTCAGAAAGATAGCTCCACTCAAATCGAAACAACGCGTCGAATACAGTTTTGCACGTACCTTATTACGATATTTTCGTTCGAATTACCGTGAAACTGTGCAGACACGTACGCCACGTCGTATACTACGAGGACATTTCGTTGCACGTGGAGGAGAAACGAGGGACCATTAACGATTTCGTAGGTACGACTATGACGACACGCTCCCCGAGGGGGTGGTTTTCTCAGCGACTTCGTAGCTCGACGAAGAACGAGAGAAAGCGAACAAGAAGATACAAATAGAGAAATGGTGAAAGAAAGGCAAGAGAATGACCAATAGAAATAGAAAGAAAAAAAGTAGCTAAAGAGACAGAAAGAAACCGAGGGATAGGTATCTCGGAAAAGGAGGAGAACAAAAAAACAGAAAAGAAAGCAAGGAGGTGAGTATAAGTGCTTCACGCAGCGAAGTAATGGAGCCGACTTATTCGTTAGGAAAACGCCTCGGCCGGGAGCAATTGAGACAGAACGACCGAGCGAGGAGAAAAACGAAAGGAAAGCGGTGCCGCTTCCAGAGCGATTATTCGTTGCGGCGGATCAACGCGACGCCACGGAGACTCGCTTTGAGATACGTCGGATTATGCCAGATTGTGATTAACGAGCTTTTGATTAAGCCCGCCGGCAATGCCCATCAACGTCGATATGCAAAGTTCAGAGGTAACTTCACTAACATAAAATACATTTCCATCTAGAAATTAAACCATGCAATTTGTTCTCCTCGTATCAATAATACCACGATACATAGAATATGTCTATGTCGTCGTAACATCGATATAGGATATATTTGATGGAAAATATTTCAAAATTCTGGCAATAATCGCTCTCGTTCTCCATAGCGAGCAAGTACGTTTCATTAAGCGAGACAAAGCGTGGTTGCGTGACGCGTACATACCGTGGATTCAGCGGGTTCGTTCGAGCGATTAATTAATAGGCGCTCGTGCAACTACGAGGCAAGAGAAAGAGCGAAAAAGATAGAGGGAGAGGAAGACACTGAAAAAGAGGGGTCCTGTTCTCCACCTCCGCTGGTCCCTGGATAAATACGTAGCCGGGATGAATGAAATATTCATCGGATGCAAATACGTCCAGGGGAAGCGTGTATAATCCATTGAAAAATAATAACGACAGAAATTTCGCGTTAATTGGCACAATAGCCGAGCCCAACGTACCGGCCGTTCGGACTTCGTAGTCCTCACAATTAAGCGAGGAGATCCTGTCCGAGTACAACGAAGTGTACGTTCGTGATGCTTGTACTTACACTCCCCCGATTCTGATGCTCGTAATTACGCGGTAATTAGAGAGTTTTGTCGGCAATCAACATCTTGAATATTATCTCGTGCAGTCGTCGCGCTCTATCGGCCGGGTACCATTGCACCACTTCGATCCGCTTCGAGGAGCTTCGAGCGGACGTGCTTTTTCTTCACGCGACGTCCATCAACCCCCGAATAAGGGAAGACGAAGAAGCGTGGAATTTATCACGAGACTGATTTCTTTATCGGATATTATGCCAGACTCTTTTTAATTGCCGGGAAATGAAAATTTTATCTACTGAATAATGCATTTTGGGAAGAACTGCGTTCCGCTTTAACACGTTGTAAACTCGGGGTGCTGGACTTTACACTTGGGTTGGTTTGGTATCTTTTTTTACTTTAAAGTTAGAAATTGTTTTAAAGTGTTTTATACGACATGAGATTGATTCTTGGTTTTTGGAGATTGGCTCAGCCTCTGTCCAATTAGAGAGTTGGTAAAATGGGGATGTTGAGGAATAGGGTGTTGAAGAGTACTTGAAAAATATTCTATGAGGAATGTTTTAAATGAAGAACTTTCTAATATTAAAATTCTTGAAAATTGATCTAATGAGAAGGAACGAGTGACTTGAATTCCTGGAAGTAATTAAAAATCGTGGACACGTTCCAGTAAACATCCCCTACACAGGAACAAACACAGAGTTGCCAGTGTCAGAAGCACTCTGGTTGGATATAATATATCGTCCGGATTAGCGAGGGCCTCTTATTGTTTTCCACTCTTGCGAGGAGTGCTACCACCACCCTCTACCACCCTCTACGAGCCGTATCCTCGCCTTTCTTTCCTCTCTCGCCCACGCCCTTAGTTATAACTTAATTACAAGAAAAGCTGCTCGCACAGCCGGCCGGACTGCCTCGAAACGATATATATTAGATTTTCCGTCATTAGAAACTTTTTGCCCCGAGAAATTATATCCGTCGGACGAGGGGATGGAAAGAAACGCGAAAAGAGAAACGAACTGGCGAACTCTCCTTGGATACCGATGCTTCGAATCGAGAACCTGCTACTTCCGGCCGATGGAACAATTAAAAGACTGCGAGCAAGTCTGGCTCTTATTACTACGTGGATTTCCAACTTGAGATCAACTCGTTTCTTCGTCGTTGAACGGACAAATCTGTTTGAACGAGCTTCTTCTTCGTAGCTAAGGGGGTGGACGTCTTTCCACTTTTAATTGAACGTCGTCTCCGGTCTTCTCCCCTTGTTTAATTTCACGATGGAATTGTCCAGGAATCGTTGCAATATAGAAATTAAGTTTCAGGGTGGAACTTTTTTGTAAATCTACTTTGCAAAAATGATAACAATCTGAACCATTTGCAACCCTTGACAACTGTCTTAATTTACAGAACTCAACGCAAGGTTCAAAATAGGAGGCAGTGTTGTCGCAATCAATTTTACAAATTGATCGATGCTAAACAAAATTCAAATATTATAAAATAGTATGAAAAATATACAATACAGTGGTAGATAAATAAAAATATTCCCGGTGAAGACTCACAAGTACTTGGAACGAACACTATGCGCAAAGTTGCACGAAAAGCGTGAAAAGAAGAGGGAGCGACGTGTGAGGCGGACCAATAAAATGTAACAAGACATAAAGAAATGATTTCCGGTGGATTCACGTGTACATTTAGCACGCTCGTGCGAACGTGCGTTTGCGAAGATCTCCCTTAACGATCACTCGCACGCGCGGATACGTAACGAGCGCTAATCGCGAAACATGCCAGCCTCTCGTGGAAGGGAACCGATCGTTAACGCGTCCGTCGAGCAAAATTCGTGAAACGTCTTATCCGATAAGACATCTCATTCTCATCTAACGAGAACATCGAACAGCTTTGTAAATTACTCTATAAAGTAGTAACTAACAAATTAAATTGCGTTATCTGCACCCCAAGAAGTGCATCTGACTGTGTCATTTTGCGATAGTTTGAACACACGAGTTAAAAAATATTTCTGAGAAAAATCCTGATTATTTCGCAACTCTAGAATTTTTTTCAAAGTATAGAACAATGAATTGAATTTTTGCTCAATTTTTCTAAGGAAGAAGTTTGATAAAATAAATCCAAGAAAAGTGTTGAACACGAGACAAGATTTTCGTGGCGAGGATCCGTGATATAAAGAAGGGATTGAAACTCTGGCGAAAGAAGGGGAGAAAGAAAGACCGAGCATCGTCGATAATTATCGCAGCGCGCGCAAATATCGATAATACCTCCGACGTGAAAGAGGAAAACGATAGAGGAAAGAGGAGAAGAGGTAAGAGGCGGTGGGTCGGGCAGCTCCTCGAAAGGAACAACTCAATTGCGCGAAATCGAGTTAGGTACTAGCGCCGGCGGAGATGTAATTAATTAATTCGAGCGCCATTTTGCTACTGACGGCTCAACGAGAAATATTATTTCCAGGGTACATCGAGAGAAAGGGAGTGAGCTAAACTTTTACCCACCGATTTCTCTCGCAATCTTCACTTCCCTCGAAATACCACCCATCATACTCTCCACTTCTATCGACCTAAGTTTCCACCCCTTCTACCACCCCTCTTAATTTTATTTATATCCTGACAATTCTATCTATCTTCTCAAATAATCCCAAAAGTCTCTCTCTCTTTCGAGTGAAATATTTCGAATCAAATATTACTTCCTAATTCGTGTAATTATCAGTCTCCAAATCAAGATACGACTTAATTGGCAACGCGATCCCGTCTACGCCCGTTCATCCCTCTCGTTCTCGCAACAGAAATCTTCTTACTCACGTTAATGGTACGCTTTTTCGTAAAAGAACGATAATGTCCAATAAAACGCTATTGTACCAGGACGCGAGCACACGGTCGGAATTTTTCAGGCAGTTTATTACAAATTTGTAATAAACGTTCCAGGGATTCCGTTCTCGTGCGCACGAAAACGGCTACGTGTTCGGTTAACAAGGAGTTCGACTCATAACGTTTAATTAACGTACGAAGAGGAAAGGCCCGCATTCGGAGGGAAGAGGGGAGGGTAGAAAAGGAGAAGAAGAGGAAGATGGTAAGAAGGGCCATGGAAGGTTGGGGCCCCGATCGTGACCGGCCCAGAAGCAGGAACGCGGGCAGATCGACTGATAACGATCCGATAAGCCGCCCTCCCAAGATCGCGGAGTGACTTTCATTTCGTCGCAAGCGCCACAGGGAAGAAGAGGATGCCTGTTTTTCACCCGTGGGAGATTTTTCCTTGGTCTATAGTATATAGTTATTATTTGAATTAAACTAATTTGCATTGCAGTTAGCCCTCCTATGCAGCACGGTTGTAGCGCCAGTAGGAATTAATCGCGTTACGGAAGGGTTGACCGTGTCATAATCTTAATACTTTGAAACCTATCTTTTAGCTCGTGAGAGATTTTTCCTTGGACTATAGTATATAGTTATTATTTGAATTAAACTAATTTGCATTGCAGTTAACCCGCCTACGCTGCACTCTTATAGCGTCAATAAGAATTGATCTCGTTATAGAAGGGTTGACCGTATAGTAATCTCAATGCTTTGAAACCTATCTTTTAGCTCGTGAGAGATTTTTCCTTGAACTATAGTATATAGCTATTCTTTGAATTAAATTAATTTGCATTGCAGTTAACCCTCCTACGTTGCACTCTCATAGCGCCAATAAGAATTGATCTCGTTATAGAAGGGTTGACCGTATCATAATCTCAATGCTTCGAAACCTATCTTTCCGCCCGTGGGAGACTTTTCCTTGGACTATAGTATATAGTTATTATTTGAATTAAACTAATTTGCATAGCAGTCAACCTTCCTACGCTGCACTCTTATAGCGCCAATAAGAATTGATCTCGTTATAGAAGGGGTGACCGTATCATAATCTCAATGCTTTGAAACCTATCTTTTAGCTCGTGAGAGATTTTTCCTTGGACTTTAGTATACAGTTATTACTTGAATTAAATTAATTTGCATTGCAGTTAACCCTCCTACGCTGCACTCTTATAGCGCCAATAAGAATTGATCTCGTTATAGAAGGGTTGACCGTATCATAATCTCAATGCTTTGAAACCTATCTAATCCATATCACGAGAAAATCTACCGCAGCACTTCAAGCCGAAAACAAGAAGAGAAGGAATCTCATTTTCGTCTTACCATATTTTCAGCGTCGTAGATTTCATTAGACTTTCCCGATCGATTTTTCTCGATTGTTCCGATAAATCGTTATCGACGAGTTCCGATCACGTTTTATCAGGCTCATGAGTTAATCATGATGACGCGAATTCGAGGCTGTAAAACGTGGTTCATTCTCGAGCAGGAAATTGATAAGTCTCCGTTTCTTTTTTCGGTACGTACTTAGAGATAAGTGAAAAGAATTTCTAATCAGCACGGCGCGTGGAAAATCGATGCGAACGAAGAATCCGTCGATGATGCAAAGCGTGACTGACATTCGGCTTATCGTGGTATAATCCCATTAAACTATCATTATGAGCTTACCGTCGAAACACCACAAGTGCTTGCCGATATTTCATGAAAATTTATGAATCAGCCGGCCGGTTTTGCGTACGAGATTCCGGTAACTGTGTTATGGTTACCATGTAAAAACTGTTTGCAGAATGGATAGGCTTTGTTCGACTTATTGACGATAGAAAGATGAAGATCTTATTCGTTGAAAGAGAACATTGAGTGGACGACAATTCGGGAAACGGATACGTGGACGTCGAAGGGGATGAAAAGGGGTGAGAAGGGGTGGAAGAGGAGCTCGAGTGTATCTACAGATAATCTGAAGCGTATGGGGTAACCAGAGATTCTGGCTACTATAAACGAAAGGGGTGGGAAGTTTAAAATGGCGGGGACATCCCCCCTCGACCTAAAAGCAACCCCAATCGCTGCGTGCCGCTCTAATCGCAAGAACGGGGGTTGGTTTTGCATTTTATATCTCACTGGAGAGATTATCGATTATTCTGTACAATATTGTCATGATATTTCCAGCTGTTTTTCATCAATTTGTTAATTATTTTAATTGTATTAAAACATCTTGATTGAAATATCGAAGCAAATTGTTCTTATAATGTTTCTTCTTAAGATAGATAAGAATTCCGTGTATTACATAGATAGCGATTTGATAACGGGCGATTATATCGCGTATTATCTTCTATTAGTATTTGATGGACAACTAAAAAAAGAGACGATCAATCGAATGCAGCTAGAAAGAGAGAAATAATCGATTGACCAGATACGTACACAAGAATGTGGGCATCCGGGCTAAATATAAAAGATTATGCCAGAATTTCGAGTGGCGATAGACTCCATTAAATTAAAAGAACACATTGACCCATGCGGGAGACGATTCCTTTCCACAAAAATTACTAAAACTCATCCGACAGTTGACGTATGCTGGTATTATCATTCACCGTCATTGACGTCCATCTAATTAAACTATTTCCACATCCCCGAATTCATTGGATCCATTTAAAATTCAATTTCTCCCAGTAAATCAACATTGAAACGCTCCATACCATAAACAATCTCCCTCCAAATATATTAAGATAAAAAAAATTTCTTACGTATCCGAAAAGTCGGCTTCGCATCAGCATGCATCTTCCTCTTGCTCCCAAAGTGACAAATTCCCACAACCATTAGAACGTCCTTGATCAAGTCTCTTCTCAAACTTCAATTTCACTTTCCCCTTCAGTTTCTTCCACCCTTTCTTTTCACCCCAGCTTCTAACACCAGTCTCTCAACACTTCACCGACTCACCGTGATAATGAAATAAACAAAACGTCCTACCTTCAATATGTAAAACCATACTAAGTTAAACAAATCCCGTAAACTTAATAATGATCTCGATTACTGAATGATCTTTAAAGGTCACGCGACATCACTGAAGTGCATCGAAACACCTTTCAACCGAGACAGAAGGACAGGAAGTTCAGGGTTTCACGTGAATGTCCCGTTTTGGAGAATTTAGAAAAAGCGGGGGTGCCCCAAGTTGGCCTGCCGGGGGCAACTTGTCTACTGGTGAGCCAAGAGCTGTCCGTTCGCGTTGGTCAGCGCTGCCCCTCTTCTCAGCTGGCTTGGGGGGGTGCACCCCCGCAAACCCTCCATAAGGCGAGATAGAGAGACAGCTAGAGAGAAGAAGAGAGAGAGAAAGAAGTGAGAAAGAGGACCAAAGTGAGACAGTGCTTGTACGTGCTTCTACGGTTCTCTCTCTCTTTTTTTTTCTCTCTTCTTTCCTAGTTCGACAGAGGGTACATACATTATCCGCCCCTGATCCTCGATCCTGAACGACCGACGTTTCGGTAGGTACCGCACTGAATTATAGAAACGTTACTTGGTCTCGTTCACTCTTCGTCTACTTTGGTGATAAGTCCTGTGCGAGCTTTTAATTCTGTGAATTGAACCGAGATTTTTGGGATAATTTGTGTTATATTCCATTGAAAACTTATTTTATATTCTAATGAGAAGAGATGTAGGTAATTGTAAAATGGCTACGATGATTGTGGAGTTACAGGATTTATTTCTTAATACTTTACCGATTGGTAGCATATTAATATGTTCTTTAGGTCCAACGTTTATAGAATTTTAACTAATTAATTGATTTATATGGTAATTAATGAATTATTATTTATCATTGCGGTTTTTTGTGTCAAAGGATCAGTGAGGAGAATTTGTACTTTTCGAAAAGGTAACGGTTTCAGGGAAATATTTGCGACCAAGTGACCGGACAGAATTGGGTAGAATATTAAAAAAGTATTGTTCGGTGCAGTGTTAATTGCAATTCTAATTTAGAGACTTGAACACTAATTTCTTTCACCTTTGAAAAATACAAAGAATGGGAAGTAAAAGAAAGTGAACAAATTTAGTAACTGTTGCATCACTCACTTCTAAAAATATTTTACACACGTTTATAAACCTCCAGAAATTTCTACTGTATTCAAAGAAACTAAGCTGAATAACGGAAAAATCTCGACCATAGGCAGCACCGTGAATAAAAGGATCGCGTTACAGCGGCAACAATTAGCAACACCCAAAACTCTGCAGCGCGTTGTAAATTCCTTCCACGGTTATTCCCAGCCCTTTCGGTACTACGAGTCGTCGAAGGGTGCACGTGAAAGAAAAAAAAAAAGAACCGAGGAAGAAACAACTGCAGCGCAGTTCATCGGAATTTCGGAATGCCTCGTCGGCAGCTGGAGTCATTAAGTCGTAAAACTAGAAAGAGAACACGAGAGAGACGAAGAGGGTAACCTCGAAGAAGAAGAAAAAAAAACATATTTGCGTCCCTTGAACGAACAGGAAGGTTGTCGGGGGTGTTGTAAATTTTTTTTCTCTCCCCGGTAGGACCCAGACTTTGCACAGCCGTGACGAAAATCTCTAAATGGATGTTTCGTGTTTTGCAAAAATCTACATTCGTGCGGAATCGTGGTCACGGAAAGTGCAGAAAGACCGGGCGCGCCTCGTTCATCGCCGTGAAAATTGCGCAAAATCTAAGACAATAATCGTACTTAACGAGGAGGCCGGCAAGTCACGATAAAATAAAGCACATAAATCGATCCAGCTATTGTGTATACTGACTGGCGTATTATTCCGTCGAATTGACTGAAACGAGGAAAATATCTCGCTCGTTCGAGTACGGAACTCGTATAGAAACTCGTAACACGCTCTAGAGGCAGAAACGTCCGCAGTTAATCTATGTTCATCCCAGCTGCCTGCTGCTGCTGATCATTATTGCAAATGTTGATTGGCCAATCCCCATGGAATCGCCCTTCCCACGATCCTGCGATACGAATGTACGACTGATGGTGAAAACAACGTCGATTCACAATTATATTTGTACTCTGACCGATCTGAAAATTATCCTGCTGATTTGTCTAGTGCCCTGACTATTGATCTTGGCGATCTACAATGGAGAACTTGGGGTATAATGTAGATTTACATCTACGAAAATTCATGTGCCTAATAGTAACACGATTGGAATAGTATTTATTGTAATTAATACTTAACTAATCGATTAATTAATGAATCGAACCTAAATTGAGATAACACAGTGTCAATGAAGAGAAAGATCCATCATATTACTGTCAGAGAAAAACAAAATGTTAACAAAATTAACATACAGAACAATTTAAAGGTAATTAAAATATTCAAATAATTAATTCACCAGAAAAATCACGCATACACCAATTCCAAAAAGCTGTTACCAGCAAAAACAAGTCTCTTCACCCCTAAACACGAAAAATCGAAAACTTCCAGAGTCCCAGGACAGACAAGCTCGATCGGAAAAGCCGCTTGTGCACCCCACCCACGTTTTCCAGGGGAGAGAGCGAAGGGTCTATCCAGCACCCCTATTTTGCAACCACCCCCACCAGGCAATAGTGCATTTGACCAAAGCATTGTCCGGAGGAATGGCCCATTGTCGAATTGAATCATCGTCCGGGGTGGAATATTCAGGGATGGCCGATGGTCAGTGGCCATTATTGTTAGGTAGCGTATATAAAGCGGTACCTTCTCACCACTACCATCCTCGCTACTGTCGGTCACTCCGGGAAAATGGACACACTCGAAAATCTGGAGCGTGGACACTCGTCGCCCTTTTATTATTCGTAGGACCCGTGGCCGGTCGGCTCGTGCCTCTCTTCTTAGCCCTTACACCCCTCGCCCTTGTGAATTATTGGCTTTAATTGTGCTCACGGTAATGGCCAGACTGGGACAAATTTCCGGGCGGGAAAGTTCCAGATTGTTGGCAACCGGAATGGAAAATCTGCTGCGCGTGACGTGGTCGGAGCTATGTGGATTTTCTTAATGGTAGATGGAACCGGAAGGAAATTATGGATACTTGTTTTAATGAGGGGGATCATATTTAATTGTAATTTTATAGGAGTTCGTTTTATAAAGGTCTTTTTATCGTGTCGCTTAATTGACTGGGAGAAATTCGAGAGCTCAGGTAAAAATGTATTTTTCCGTGGGGAATGTTGCATTGTCCGATGAACAAGTAGGTGACCCGGGGTCAAGCGAGTATGGGGCGCAACAGACTGCGTTATTGTGCGTTGTATAATGACAGTTCTCGTGTGTCCTGCCTGTTAGAGGTCGTCGGGGTCAGGCTTGAATTTTCGGTGGGTCGTGGAGGGTGGTTTGCACGTTTCATTACAGGGTATTTAATGTATTAAGTTGAGTCTTGGGAATTTTTGAAAATTTATTAGTCCTCGGATAAATAGAATTATAAAATAGATATTTTAGAGAATATTTTTACCAATTTTGTACTCAGATTTAATTATATGGTGGTATATGCGTTTAATTGTAGTAGATTTAATGTGTTACTTTAGAATTTTGTACAGTTTCTTATTCCGTATCGTCAAAATTATACAGTAGATATTAGATAAAGAAAATATCTCCAAAATTAGACTTCCGATTTAATCTTAAATCCAAGTACCAAAGTTCCATCCTCATGATAGTGAAACTCTTCTTCAACGAATCTAATGGGAAGCCTCAAGTAGGTTAAGAGTTAAAAACGACTCGTAACAGAACATCCTTCCAAAACGATCACGAAGGGAATTCAACGAAAGCAATTATCGAGGAATAAAATCAACAAATCGATAACATCAAGCAGTGCAGATCGAAATGAGATTGACAGTGGAGAATTTTAAAACGGTACAGACCCGATTAAACTCTATACAAAGTTCAGAGCGCATTGATTCTGCACTTTTTTGCTCCCACAAAGTGTTCCTACCGACGAACAGCCGAAAGGCAACTGCACCGGAGTCCATCAACGTCCCGATAGCCCGAAGATGCACTCGGGCACAAAAAGCTCCTTAATGAGTCCATAACGCTACCTGAACGAAGGTCAGAGGCGATTTCGATCTTCCATTCGGAAGTGGTAAACCCGGTAGACACGGGCCACGTACAGAACGAGGAGTTCTTCGACATGCTAATGTCAGGGTCCTTCGAACAGACCCCTCTAAGACTCTCATTACTGTCGGGCCCACGTTTTCGATACGTGCCTCGGACGTTCATCGATGCAAAAGTTTTTCACGAAATTTTCACCAGCCGACTACTTCTCTAGAACTCCATTCAGGTCGCAAAAAGTGCATTTACATGTCTATACCTTTGGCAAGGGGTGGGGATTAAGGGGCCTCAAAGGTGGCGCAGGAAGGAGCAGGTAGATTTTTGACGATAACTGGGAATTTTTAATCTATTCTGGCGGTTTCCTTTGAACTGTGGTTAGAATGTTGGTAAGATTTCTTAGAAATGAAATAAATTATGTTGCGACGATGAGAAATATTGTATCGATGTTGTGGTGGGGGAATTAAGGGCGCTGATTTTTAATTAGGGGGATTGAAGTTAAATTATGGTGATTTCTGATAGATTTTTCTATATTATTATTTAACATGTTGTAGTGTTGGTTCTTTTCTATGTTAGGAGTAAAGGATAAATTCGAGGAATACTAAATGAACGTGTTCCAAGCGGAGATAAAATCAAACGGATATTATCGCGGCGGCAAGAAGGTAGAAAATATTTCCGGAAGAGCCGAATGCAGTTGCAATTAACGTCGAAGAAAGGTCTTCGGTGGAAGGAAGCCGATAGTCTGGTCATAACCGCATTCCATATGCCCAGACCGAGGGTTACTGGGCACCGGCGGGTCCGCGACCCAGGAAGTAGGTAGTAATTTCGGGCACAGGGCCCATCGAAATTAGCAGGCAAAGAGTCGAGAGATGATTTTCCAAAATAACACGTCCCGATACAATGGGGAGGCAATTTCCCGAGCACCAGCTGCTGCCACCTATCTGATTTATCATCCCGCCTTCTCGAACCTTAACCACCCCCATTCCTCTGTCTCTTTCTCCATACCATCGAAAAGAGACCCCATATTGACCGGTCTTTTCTTTCAAAGGATCCATTCGGCTCTTCGCTGTAATTATCAAGAAAAGAGAGGATCTACGTGAAAATTTCCATGAATATTAATTAAAATCGGCAAACAGGATTATGAATTTCGACAGCAGGTGAAACGAATCTTCGCGCACTGTTTGCAGACGCGAATTGGCCCTCGGTCGTCTCGGTGAAATTGATCGGGACAACAAGAGAGCAACGGAGTTCCACGGAACGTAGGATTGTTTGGCCGTTAGAGCTCGAAGGAATGCGACCGGAGAGCAGATGGGGGTTGAGAGGGGGTTGTTCAATCGGTTATTGATTGGAAATGTAAGCTGGAGCGTGCAGACCGAAGGGAGCAGCGCAGAAGAGGAGAAGAAAGAGGAGAGGAAAAAGGTAGGGGTGGAAGAACCAGTACAGGAGCAACCCGACAGATGGCCATTGGTCAGCGGGGTCGTGTGGCGAACCTTTCCAATCGGGAAAACTACTTTCAACGCGTTCAAAAATTATCGGACCTTCGAAACACCTCCATAGAATCGTAATCTCACCCTCGAACACCTGTCCGAGACCCTTGTCGATTTAACTAGGAAGAACTATAGGCGCAAAAATCCTCACAGGAAGGTGGTATCTTTCGACATCATCTAAAAATGATCAGGAGGAAATTCTAAGTCGAAATCGATCGTTCAAGGTGAGAGAGGACGAAGGAGACTCTCTCGAAGGTAACGATTCTAGCTAATCGGTATGAGCAAAGAATACACAGAGATACCATGGGGGTAGAACTAGAGGGTGGTGCAAAGGTCATTCGACTAGGTACTTAACGCTGTTGTAAGGGAAATATCGATGCTGCCGATCGTTTACTTAAGTGCAACCTAAGCAAGATCGAGTCAGTCGACGTGTGTACAACTATCGTACTTTCGTCTTTCCTGATCGACGTAAATACAGGAGAAGGAGATGGAACTTCCCACTGGAGAACCATCTAGAACCAAGCTTCGTCCTGGCTAGTTGGAACCTCACCACCACCATGACCACCATCGCCGGATACAACCACCACCGCCATCGACGTCCCTGGCTGCGATAGTCGTCCGAGCTCCCTCGCATCCCCCGGGCAATCTTTTCAATTTAAAGTCAAGTATTATGGCTTAAATTGCATTATGGTTTCCTTCCCCACGAAGAAGGTACGGCCGTGAGGAGCAGCGAAGGGCGGCTCCTTGTAAGCAAGACTCAATCACGCCGCTTAACCTCCGACCCTAAACCCACCAGCGTACCACACGCGAACGCACACGTACGATCAACCATGAAAATGGGCCTTCCGCCGTATTCGTCTCTCGGTTAGCCGCGAATGCATGGGCAAGAAGGAAGACGAGTGCACGTGTGCTGGGCCCGACGGTGCGTGGCTGGGCATCACGTGCCGCGTATCGCCTGGACGAACCGATCGTCGCGCTTCTCGCGAAATTAACCATGAAAACCTGTCTCGACAGAGTCGGTACGTGCGAACACTTGGTTGCACTTTCACACCGATACGGTATTAACGACTTTGCTCGATGGTTTGACGGGTTGTTTGATGAGGTTATTAATTTGTCATTTTTCTTAATCACGATCTTAAGTTTAATAAAAATCGACGGTCAGATTGTCAACGAAGGAGAAGGAGATTTTTAGGAAGAAAGCGAAAGTCTGTTCTACTTTTGTCAAACTTTTTGTTATAAACCAACATTTGGTAGCCATATGGACGCGGATAGTGGAGAATTGGGTCCTCGGTACATCGCTTTACATTTTTTACTAGGAGTATTTCTTACTTATGGTTAGGATATTTAATTCTTTGCAGACGTGTTTCGTTTAGAATGTGTAATTGCACTTACGACAAACTTACTAAAATCTTGGGAAAAATTATATGTACCTCAGAGACGTGTTCATTCAAGGACGTAGAACAACCCCTGAAAACCACGACGACTTTGAAAACCATGTAAGTTCACCAGGGGTTGCATGAAGCTGCTGACTGAATATCAACTATAATATTCTTTCATGGGAATTTGTACTTGGAAAATGAAAACCTACGACCTCATTTTATCCAGTGATCATTTCCTAATACAATCAACGACGTGCTATTCCAACGATGTTTATAAAATGAATTTACCACCTCCCTGAGAAACACAATAAATAAGATCCTTGGTCGACGAGCATAATGGTACCTTCGCGCATGCGAGATATCTCGATCTCGCAACGCGAAAGACAGAATCAAGATATACTCGTACGTGCTACCACGGTGTGTATCCTTATATATATGAACATATGTATATATAAAGATAAGTACATACATAATATCCAGGAGGTGCGAGCATGAGTTTCTCGTCCCTCGTGCAACCACACGCGTACTTTTCACACGAATGAATGAAACGACCCAGCCCAACCCGGACCTTGAACTTAGTTGCTGAGGAAAAAAAGTCACGATTCCCCCCCGTCGTCGTACCATCTCTTCTCGCGGCTGTAATAACGCGTTCCGGCGCTGTCCATAAGGCATGTAGTAACAGATACCTTGCCAAGGTGGTGCGATCCTCTTGCTTTTCCCTTTTCCCGTATTACGTTATCGGTTACTCCCCTGGATTCTCTCTCTTTTACTCTTTATCTCTCTCTCTCTCGTTTCCAACGGATAGAGCGGTGGAGAACGCGCGCGACTGTTGGAGAACGCTCGCGCGCGCCCAAGTGCGTGCATTTATCACGTCGCTGTTGCACGCTATGGCTAGAGCCTCCGATAAGTATCGACAATTTTCATAGATCACCGAGAATGGATCGTTTAATCGAGAAACAATACGGTTAATTATTCGATAACGAATGGGAAATGGTGGAGGCATGGAAAATTGCTTGGTGGTGTTACTCCTGGGATGGAGTTTAGTGTAGTTTGGGATGGAGGATTCGTAGATTAATAGAAGGCTGGATTTATAACGAGAATTTTTTCTGTGGGAAGTTCAATTTGCATGGTTATTGCACTCTGTGGGGATACTTTCAGTCGTGGACTCAAGTTCAGACTGAGGAATGGAATTAAAATCTACCGCTCTAAAATAATACAAGGATCCTAAGTCATCCATTATTATTTTAGCATATGCTGTAACTCAGAATGAATTCCCAAAACTAATTCTCCTCTGATTTCTGACACGCTGCATAATTAATCACACTATTGACAGTATTGAAACAATTAGCAAATTTTTAATCCGATACGTTTTGCAAACTTTTATTTTCCATGACCTCTATCACGTCAGGAATGTCACACGTTGCAGGCCATAGGGTAAAACCATCAAAACCAAATAACCATAGCACTCAAACCCAAAAAATTCAAATTCCATCACACATTCACAATCCACCCTTCACCCCATAACTCAAAACCTCCCCGAAACTCTGAAAACTAGAACCTCAACGACAAACGCTACCAGAAAAAACTGTCCAAAAGGAAATTACAAAGACTCCCAGTGAAATTGAGGAGCAAAGGACGATCGCCTCGTACATAGAAACATTCTTATCGTCTGCGTTCTTAAGGAGTAATCCTTAAGTAATATATTTCTCCGCGGTAATTGCAGGCAGCGATTTCGTGCGGCTCGTTCGAGATCCGGCAGATACCAAGGACCGTACCTCTCCCGGAACGTGTATTGCACGTGCAAGAGCGCATGGGGGAAGCCATGAGCAAGGTACCTACCTAAGTACGTACGGTAGGTTACACGCGTAGGTAGGTACTTACGTGCCTATCCAACGTAGGTAGACACACTCGCGTATGGTGTTGCCGTTTAAAACCGAGCGAGAGACCTGACCCAACAAGTGGGACCAGCCGAGACGAACTTAAACGTACGAGTAAAAGAGAAACGGAGAGAAAACGAGTACCGATAGAGCGTAACTGACTTCTTGGCCGGTGCATATTACCGGGCTGTTAGAGGGCGGAGCCGGCTGATGAGTTAGCAACGTATTGACTTTATAATAATCACGTTAGCCGGTCCACCGTGATCCCTTGGTATTACGCGGTGCTTCGCGCGGATTCACGTACCGGGTGATTCTGTACTTCAGCCTTCAGCTCGGAAGGTACGCTTGGGATGCGGGAAAATGAGGAATTCGTGTGTAGTTAAAAAAAAAGAGTAGGATGGGAAACACGTTGATGTAATCGTTGGGGTAATGGACCACGGTATCGATGGTTATTTGTATAGTATGCCATTTAAGTATATTGCTGTTACGGGAGGGTTATAGTGTGTTGAGATTTTTATGGTGTATGCTGTTAATAAATCTTTACCTCGGTACTCCCCCTCTACTTGTTCTTTCGTTCTTTCTTCTGGTATCGAGCTAGTATACGGCACCGGTTTCATAAATCACTCGACGGATGTAATGTGTGAATATACGAAGCTATGGTCCACGGAAGTTGAACTTTTCATTGAGGTTACGCTTTGGAGTCAAAGTGGAGTTGATAGAATTGCGGCATAGAATTTTGAAAGTTCTGGAATCGCTATATGGGTGGGTAGAGGAATTCGAATCTTCTCTCTGGCGAAGAAGCTGTTACGTAGGTTAAACGCTTTAAGTGCAGAGTCTGAGAAGCGGTGCAAAATTTCTTACTGGTGCTCTCCTCTTTAATTAGTATCTCGGTTTGCTCCGGTTGCTCGTCGACTTCTCTTTGGGTACTGTCAGAAGGTGAGGAAGCCACGTGAGAGTAAGTTACAGTTGTTACGTATTCACGCGCATCCACCGGGGCGACAGGGAGTGCGAAGATATGGCATAGAATCACGGTATACTTTATTTTGTCCTTCTCGTGCAATTAATACTCTTTCCTTTCTTTGCATTAATGAAGTCGACGTCCTAAGGTGGAATATGTTGTACATGGATCTCCGCCTTTCCTTGCGAGATCGTCTCGTACGCCATTTTTCCCAACTTCCATTCTTTAATTATACGTTTCGCTTAATGGGTCTTCGGGTTTCTTCGGGCATCGAAATAGCGTAAAAACGCGTGACCATGCTAAAATAAAGTCATCCTACCTACGTATGTAAGTACATACGTGCATAGCTGTGTATTCATGCGATACCCGTTGAAATAACGGCGGCGTTAAGTGAGGCAAGAAAATAATTGATCTTCCACTGAAAACTTTTTTATCCCTCGGCTATTAATATCCCTTTCATCCCGATGTTAATAACGTTCACATATAACGTGGCGTTACATACACCATGGAATTGCCGATCTACATCTGCGAATTAAGTTTCCTTCATTCCGCCATTCTTCGACGAGTGGACTGTGATTTTGCACTCGTGAGAAGTCGGTCGACGAAATTTTTATGACATAAAAAAGGAAAAAAAAATAAGGAAAAGAAATAACGTTCACAAATAACGTGGCTTTACATACACTATGGAATTGCCGATCTGCATCTGCAAATTAAGTTTCCTTCATTCCGCCATTCTTCGGCGAATGGACAGTGATTTTGCACTCGTGAGAATTCGGTCGACGAAATTTTTGTGACATAAAACAGAAAAAAAAATAATAAGAAAAAGAAATAACGTGGCGTTACATACACCATGGAATTGCCGATCTACATCTGCGAATTAAGTTTCCTTCATTCCGCCATTCTTCAGCGAATGGACTGTGATTTTGCACTCGTGAGAATTCGGTCGACAAAATTTGTATGCCATAAAAAAGAAGGATAATAAAAAGGTTCAAATGTAACGCGTCGTTACGTACACCATGGAATTGCTGATCTACATCTCCGAATTAAGTTTCCTTCATTCCGTCATTCTCCGACGACTCCACTGTGATCTTGCCCTCGCGAGAATTTCGTCGACGAAATTTTTATGGCATAAAAGAGAAGGGGAAAAAAATAAGAAAAAAAATGTGATAAAGAAAACTGGTTTTGAATCTCGGCAAAGTGTAGCAGTTCCGTTTCTCCGGGAATTTCGTGGCGCGCGCGAGCAAAATTGCAAATTGCTTTTGTATCGCCCGGTACAGCTCACGGGTTGCAGTAACGGTCGGTGGAATCCTGACCTCCAATCTCACCTCAATTTGCCTACACGCCGCCATTTGCGTCAGCGAGAACGGCGAGCAGCCTATCTAAAATTATGATCTCAAAAAATCCTCATCGGTCGGCGTGTGTGCTGCGTGAACGCGAGCGCAACATCGCCAACCACCGAGCGCACGTCTCGCCGACGTAATCGATTAATTACGGCAAATCGTGCGTTATTATAAATTTTCAAGGTAATTGGTACCTCCTCGATGGTGCGAAAGAATATCACGAATTATAGACGCCACGGTGGGAAATCCGATTGCCTGCCTTGTCTTCGGTATTCCGCGATATTAAGTCATATTCGAAGATGACGATCTGTAATTTATGTAAACGATAAATAAACAGCGGAGAAAGTCTCGATGGGGTCATTTTTCGATTGAGTAATCGCTTTCTAATCTTGGTAAAATTGCTCATCTTCTTTGAGGTTCGTTTTGAAAGTACGTCTCGATTCTTTTTTGCCGGAAAGACGGCAATTTTGTTCATACTCGTTGCGAGGGTGCTGTTAAACAATCTAGCATTAAACTATAGGCATGTGGAAATCGCTTGATCCACGGGTTATTAATTTTGTTAATCAACATTTCTCAATTTTCTGCAACTGGAAAGTTAATATTCCATAAGTGTTTTATATAACACGTTGTGAATCGATCATATTTTCTGTTTTTCAAGTACTTACTTAGCCCCTTGCCCTATGCTTTGTTTTACGGCTACCTCTGCTATAGTTCAGAATTTAATTGCTAAAATAAAAATTGATCAGTGATACTTGATATCGCGTATAATTTAAAAATATTATTATAGAAATAATATTACCACGTTGCGTTTCATTCACATTTTCAATTTCATGCGTTTTGCAACATTTGAAAATTGCCTATTTATTTGATCACGATTGTCACTCGTCATTGTGGGCCAAGGGGTTAATTGAATTAAGTAATTTTTTAGCTCCGCAGAAGTCTTTGAGAAACTCCAAAAATCTGCGAGCCAACGATCCAACGTGTATTACGAGAGACAGTTTGATATTTCGCAATCGAACCAGCTGACTTTCCTCGCGCTGATTTCTGCAACGCGAGCTGGCAAGCATTGTCGTGCAATATGATCAGTCTAAATCGCGAATCATGCTTAAAACGTGGCAGCCCGAGACAAAAGAGCCTAGCCTACGCCTCGCTGCCAACCGATAGTACAAAAGCCACGAACGTTTCGCTTCCTGAGAATCCGTCGAGAGTAGCATTTAAACGAGCAACATTAGCAACATTAACGAGTGACAATCAACAGAGCGACAAAATTCCCTTCGGCGAAACGTTAATAATTTTTTCATAATCGTCCCAGCAGATTCGTGTAATTTGCTCCCCCTTAATGACTACATACCATTATCATCGGACAATCGCCTCTTTCGCGACTATTTTTTTGTCCGAGGTTTAACGTCTTCATACGGAATTATTCTCGCTTGATTCTCGACTAATCGTCGACTTTGATTTGTTAAGCTCGAGCAGGTCCCGCGATAAATCTCCGCCACGTACACCTGCCGCCATTGACAAATGAAGACCTTAGAAACGGTGGATAGTTCGCCAATGGATTTTGACCGAACCGCGTGACTTTAGTGCGGCCTAATTAACTCTTCAATTAACTCGGCGCACGGCCGCCGCTGGCAGACTGTCGAAACCACTATCGTTTATAGCCCGATGCTAATTTACGAAGCGGGCAGCTGCTTTCGGACCGGCGACGTATATATACGTGGACGATACACGAATCCGGCCTGATTCTTGGGACTTTTTTTCCGCGGTATTCCTGGCAACATCTTTTTGCTTATTAAAGCGAGCCGTCAATTATCGACGAGTATTCGCATATTCTTCTCTTTTACGTCGGACGAAAGTGATTCAATTTGCGCGGCCAATGAAACTGATACCTCTGTTGCATTACATGGGGGTGATTTGCATGGAAATGAAGGAATAGTTTATGGTAGGATTGATAAAGGAAGATTGTTAGATCGAAAGTTTTCATAGATCACTTAGAGTGGTTGGTTTAATTGGAAACGGTAGGGTTAATTGGATGATTGAAGGTGTACAGTCGTGGAAATTGATTTGACGATATTTTTAATATTAGAGTTATTGCCGATTTTGGGTATATGGAGACAGTTTTTAAATATTGATGAATAGTTCTTGTAAATTTTCATTTAAGTGGGGATTTTCAGGAGGATACCTTGCGAGATTGATTGAATTTTTGAGTTGTCGCATTGTTGTACGTGTAGCGAGGTTTTAGCAGTTCGAAACGATTCGTTCGGCCATAAAACTCGAGAACAACTTCGGTCACTATAAATCTGGAGTCTTAACTGCGTGACAATAAATCATAGAACTTATATGAGCGCTGCTACCACGGTAAATCGGAAATTGTGAAACTCCAAGCATAGATTTCCCTCTCTCTTTCTCTTCTTCTCCTTCGTAGTTTCACCGTTTCTAGTCTCAAAGTCGTTGAGAATCGCGGAAAGAATCCATTTTGGGGGAATTTCATGATAGAAATGTTCGCAACGTCGAACTCTGTAACGAAGACTTGAAACAACGATACGAAAAGATACTCCCGCGTTGGCAAGATGTGCCGAGCTAAATCAGAATTCAATTTGAACGACGTTCCAACAGGGAGATCCCCATGAAAGATACGAAATATTCATGGCAGGAATACTTTATCGTACGTTCTTCCTCTAATGTATCGTGTCGTACAATTCTCCTGAAACGCACTCTTCGAACAAACATCGGCAATAAAATAAATTCTAGATTTTTCAACATTTCCTCCTAGAATATCCTGCTTGTTCCTACAATAGGCCATTGACGTAAAACGTCCCTTAATTCTGCATCCACATATAATTAACTCCACCAAGGTGATCAAAATGACTTGTTCTGAATTTTTCACAAATATTCCTAAAATTTCTAAACCTGTAGTATGGATAATTTTCAACGTCTATTTTGTAATACGAAGGAGATTAAGTTCATCACATTTCTTACCACCATAACTTCTTTTCTTCTTGTCCAACATTTTTTTCTCAAGTGAATAAAATACTTCACCTTCCACTTTTTTTCAAAGTAATGTAAGTAAAGCAGATGTCGCACTAGAATTACCGGCGATTAATGCAATATATTTAAAGATACTAGAAAAGAAAAGTATTTTAATCATTTCAGAAAAAAATGTTGGCGTGTTAACAAAATTCTAGCAAGTTATTCCCTCGATTTGTAGTGGATGTTCATAAATATTTTCATGGAGGAACTTTGAAATTTCAAAGTGGATTTAGCAGCTAGTGGGAGCAACACCGACGCGTCGCGACGCAGCAACACACCCTGATCGATTTAGCGCCAAATGTCGCCGTGTTTTACACGCGGCAATAATGGTCGAAATCTATGTAGCCAATATTTCAAGCCACCCTTTCTCGCCTCTACCCTCCTACCGTATATGAAAACGTCCGTGTATGTACCAGCGACTGGCAGACTTAGTTATTGGTTCGCATATGGCCGTTCCTCGATATTTCAACTTACAGTAAAATGGAAATACCGGAGTATACAGAAATCGCCAACTATTCCACAGAAAAGGGGATTTCTATAAATCTCGGTGATATTGCAATTTAAAAATGGCCTATGTTCTAATTTGTCAAAGATACGCCTGTCTTATGATCTCCCTAAAGCGATCTATATTCGCGATTATTTTTTTACAGTTGAAAATTTAAAATTACATACAATTTTTCCCTAAAAATTAACATTATTTATATTTACTTAACACTAGATTTACCAAATCCAGTCAAAATGACTGGTACACAATTTCTTCCAAAAATTCTACGAATTTATGAGACAGCCGTAGAATAAATATTCTTCGTCCATCGTGTAAAACAGAAATTACCGAATCTATCGCCTTTTCCACGTCTTAATTTTCCTTGCTTTCAGGTACATATTTAACATATTTAAATATAATAGATTTCACGCTGGTAAATCAAGTGTTAATTGAAGTAATATCCTGTACTGGTATCTTATTTTAAATTAATGAAAATATGATTTTACGGCAGGGCACATTGTGAATTCTGGTAGCATTAAAAAAGTTAAAAAAAATAATTGATAGAATTCTGATACCGTTGCTTGGGTGCA
This sequence comes from Cerceris rybyensis, assembly GCA_910591515.1. Taxonomy (NCBI): domain Eukaryota; kingdom Metazoa; phylum Arthropoda; class Insecta; order Hymenoptera; family Crabronidae; genus Cerceris; species Cerceris rybyensis. The sequence continues at coordinate 24,138,418 of OU342793.1, read as the reverse complement.
TGTTTTCTTTTGCTTTGATATCGAACACATCGAGATATGCAGGAACGTGAAATCATTTGCCTGGGTTGCTCGAGTAAACGGAATTTAAATACCTTGGAGGAAAGAGGGTGATCCGAAGGAGAAGAATGATAGTCCCAGGGGAGAGATACGTCGGAGAACAGCAAGAAAGGATCTTCCCGTAACCGAGGAGCGTAATTTACACGCGACGAGACTACGTTACACAGTTCACTGACTTCAAAGATTACTTTTTAAGAGGCACTTCAATGCAATTCCTCTTCTTTGTTCTTCCTTTATCCTTCACCCCCCGTAACTCCCTTATTTAGCAGGATAAAAACACTGGACACTTCTAACTTAGCATACTCTTAAAATTATATAAATCATTGTATCAGTATAGATCTCGTCAAAATAAATAAAAGTCTTAATTCACAATGGAGGCCAAATAATTAATTTCTTTTATCGAGCGAAAGTTGAAAAAGTAATTCAAATTGAAAAACTATTTAAACTAAAATATAATTTTCCATTCATTTAAACACACATTCAGCGAATTTGTCAAGATGGACCGAACGATACGTCACAGTTCACAGTTCAAGTGCGTATCATCCACAGGAAACGTGTTAAAATTTCAAGAAAAATGTTATTGCCACCCTTTAACCCCTTGACAGTTTTCTAATTACACGAATGATTTATTGCTCGACCTTCGACTATTTTTCCCATTGCAGGTCCATTTAAGGGTTGCTGGATCCTTCGAAAGGTACCGTCGTTTCGACACATGTCCTTGGTGTCTGCGGGCCAACAATATTTTAGGGTGCTATCCCTCATTCCTCAAAAACCGGGGTAGTGCATATGTCGGCGCAAGAAACATAATGTTATCAAGCTGTCCAGGAGAGAAGGCAGGCAAGGACGAAGGTCCTTGGGGGACATCCTCCGCCTTTCCTCTCTCTCGTCCACTTCGTCCTTATTGATATACCGAATAAACACACTTGGCAGCTAGGTAGGATAGCTTTGCGAGGCAAATAGACTCAAAAGGACTTCGCTCTCTTGCGTGTATCCTTCCCCTTCGAACGAAAGGGAGGAATCTATTTTATTGATCCGTTCGGTTCATCGATCTTCCAAATCCAACTTGTGACCATATCCACAATTTATCCTTACGTTGAAAAATATTTAACAAAAGATCTATCAACGACCCTCTTTTCTTGGATTCATCAACATAAATTAAAGTCATCGATTATTTATTTCGTTATACATTGGAATTTTCAATTTAAAAAATTAGAAAGTGCAAAAAATTCTATTTATCGTAAACTCCAACATCTCGCATCCCCCTCACCATCATCCCCTATTAATTCTCCATCGTCTATCGTAAAATAATCGTCCGCATTTAAAACCATCCCCAAAATCACCCCAAAGTCTCGCGTTTCAGGTTCTCGTGGCTTTCAACCTTCGACCCCCCTCGATCGATAGAGTCTTTTCGCGCACCTTGTCCACCAATGGTTCAACGGTAAATAAAGATGGGTAGTTTTCCCATCAGCGGTTGCTCACACACGTGAAATCGGACCGGCCGTATGTATCTCACAAGAAGCGTGTAGTGGCCACACACGAGACGGTTTTAAATTCCGCGAGTCAAAGCGATGTTTGACATGGAAATGTTGAACGATGCATTAAACATGCCGCGGCGAGTGCTTTCTCTCTTTTCCCCCCACGCGATCGAAAAGCGCCTTCTACGGAAGGAGAAAAGAGGAAAGGCCGTTCTCTTTCGCCGATCGTATGCCGGCAAATCTAACCCCCCCCACCGCTCAACCCCTCGCTATTGTTCGAGCAATGTTTATTTAAGCAAACGAAAGGAGCCGGAGTACCCGAGACGCTCGGATTCACCTTCCTGGATATTCTTGGACCGGCTTCCGGTTCCGATCGATAGACGGCCGATCCGATGCCGTATTCAATGTGTAACGTCCCTTGGAGGAACCTTTTTGGGGATGTTTTTTAGGGTAATTGATTGGGGATTAATTTGGTGTGTGGGATGAGATATTGAACCTTGTAAATTTTATATTTTAACCCTTTGCAGTTCTATATCGAGCTACATTTGACAAAGATTTTATTTTTTTTTCTAACAATTTAATATTGACTTTCTAATTTCATAATGATTTTGCAATGTCAGATAAATGTCTATCTAAAAATGTAGTTGTTGCTATTAAAAAAAATAGTAACCAACGATAGATAGTATTGGGAAATTAATTTCATTTAGATTACTATGAAAGTAACAAAGTAGTTCGGAACGCAGAGGGTTGAAGCTATGGAGGGATGATAATAGCAGAATGTAATAAATTGAAGAAGATGTGCCCGAGGATTTTTAATTATCGTTGCTTGTTTTGTGAATATTAAGATGGAATTTTGTGAAGGTTGTTTTTTCCAATTTTGCGACTTTGCTACAACGTCGCAAATTGCTATCGAGTCATTATCATCGTAAGTAGGAAACGGCAAAACGAGACGAGCGTCGCGAATCACTGAATAGTGATTGGCAAAAGCAACGTCGCCGAGGGGTCGGAAGCACGCACCTGCAAGGGACAATTTTACTGGACCTTCCCATAAAAGGGACTCCCCCCCATTGTCCGGCAAATGACATCAAGCTTATTGCATTATTTAAAGAGCCTCGCTTTAAGGCCGTTTTAAGCCACTGACCCTCCTCGGTTCTTCGAGTCTCGGCGCCTTTCGCACAAAGCAACTTTCGCAAAACGTCGAATCTCGATGTTCGACTAAAGTCGATCCTTGAATTTTCAAGTGACTTTGAAGATTGACCGCCATATTCTGAATGAATCGATAATATTTTTAAACTTTCCAAAATCAGACTATAGTCAGCAATTAACAATACCCACCCCTATCATTTCTGCATTTCCTAATTGACATTATACTATCAAAAAATTTAAAAACATTCTCGATACCATTAATTGACTTTGTTAAAAAAAAATTAGAAATCTTCCTCCTGCAGATATAAGTAGAATTCTGATAAGTTAGCAATATTAACACTAGAACTACCGAACCAGTCAAAATGACTGGTATACAGTTTTTTTCCAAAAATTCTTGAAGTCTACAGGAGAGTCATGGAATAAATATTCTACGTCAATCTAGAAAAACATAAATCACCGTATCAGTTTTATTTTCGATCTCTCGATTCCTCTGTTTGCAAAGTACTTATTTAATATATTGAAATTTAATAGATTTAACGCCGGTAGTTCTAGTGTTAATAGATACTGAGCTGATACTTAATTTGGTAGAAAAAGAAAGAGTTGAAAGAAGATAATCATTGTACTCACCAGGTGAGATGCCGAGTTTCGCGTGAAGACTACTAGGGCTTCTGTGATCAGGAGTGGTCACGGGGGCGGCTATGGGTGGTGACAGGTGGGGATGTGCCGGTGCTCCACCACCTGTCGTCGTCGTGGTAGTCGTCGTGGTACAGGGATTTAGGGGTGAGGTCCTCTTGAAAGACTGTTCGGTTCGCCACGCGACCTCGTTATCGCCTATCCAAACTTTACCTGTGAAAACAGAAAGATCGTAGCATTAGTATCATCCCCCGTAATGACTCAAAGTGAATTCTTAAAAGAAACATCCCCTTTTTTCTCCTTCCCAAGCGTTTTCTACCACTATTATATTCAAAACGATTACTTCCATCTTTCCGCAACCTGATGTTTAATAAATTTCAAGAAAAATCAAAAGAGAACGAAATAATCGAGCCTAGGAAAATTTTGTGAAGGAATTCTGTCAAAGTTCTACAACCCAGATGTAGGCAACATACAAAAAATATAATTGAGGGTGATTCTGCAAAAGTTCTACGACCAAGAGGTGTACTACGCGAAAGAAAAAACAACTGACGGAAATTGCTCCCCGTTTCTATAGACAGAACATCCTCGGCGCAAGATCAAATTGCAAAAGAGCTCTTCCCGAAATAAATTCCTCGTCCTGCTTTTGTATTAATATAACCCACACTGGAGTCCCTTGCCCTGTGCAGAAAATGGCTTCTCTCCCTTCACGAGAGTTCACGTAATTAGCAACCCTCCGAATCCCCTATGCCTGCCAGTTTTCCCGGCTTTCCCTTCGTTTCCCTTAATTTCTGGGAACAATGCCGGTCTATGGATGTTGTTCCAGGCTGCAGTGTCTAATTACACGAGCATACAGCACTTTCTCTCTTTCGGCGGAACCGTAAGGGTCACGTACAGGGTGTATCGAATTTTTCGAACGGAGAGGCAACTGTTGGCAATTAGAGGCTCCTGCTTGGAGGAAATTCGAGAATACAGATGTTTCTGGAGTTATAACTGTTGTTTTTCGAATATTTATAAATGCAACGACATATCACATGATTACGTACACGAATCGAAGACGTGTAGAACTATTAACCACCATAGGGTCTTTAATCCTTTCAAGTTTCTTGATATCCTCTCAAGTTCCAGTGATTACGACAAGAATTTCTGAATAAATCCCTTCAATATTTTTTAAAATCTTGGCAAATGTAACCTCTTACAGAATCTTCAATTAGTGCAAAAAGTATTACAAAATTCTGAATTAAATTAGTATAACGAAACTGGTAATTGACGGTTATATTATCAGCCATTGTTTTAAATTCCTTGCCAGCAAAAATCACTGAGATTACAAACTTAGAAATTCAAGAAATTACAAATGAATATCTACAATATAATATTAGTTTCTTAGAACAGATCTGGAAGAGTAGAAACGATAACTTTCTCGCCACCCCATACGCGACATAGGCATCGCGAAACGCCCAAATGTCGTATCACCCCCGCGTGCAAGAGATGTGAGTCAGACTCGGGTATTATTTGCTTGATGAATGATTTAGTCAGAAAGATTTGCCTCTCTCTCGCACCCTCTCGCCACGAGTATCCATCCTCTTCCCATAGTTTCCTAACGAGGGTGAGAAAGAACGACTTTGGTAAGTTGTCGGAGGAAGGAGGAGAAGAAACGCGGAAACCGAAGTCCACGGAGAAGGAGAGAAGAGTCTGAAGAGGAAAGCGAAGGGAAATAAAGAGAGGGTGGTAACTACGACTCTCTCCTGCTGATTTCAAGGGAGAGCAAGTGGGGGTGAAGGTAGAAAGCGAGATAGAGAGAACGTTTACAGAGAGGAAAAGGGAGGAAGGAGGAAAAGTGGCGGGGTCGAAGAAAGTGTAGCTGGCGCTAACTAAGGGCGGCGGCTAATCAATATCATCAGAGATGGTCGCTGACCTCCGTCTGCCCGATGGACCTTCCATTGTCCTGTATGCCAACTTTTTCCCATAGAAATGGCAGGAGTGAAAACGCTCTTCGATTTCCATCGGAAATTTTTAAACCAATGAATTTGAAAAATAAATCATCGATGAGGAATAGCTTGTTGAATTATTCCAAAAACGGGAGTAACTCCGTCATCAATAGAGAGAAGGGTTGAAACTTTACTCGAGCGAATTGAGAAATTGTTATTGAATATACCTCAACATTTTTCTTACAATAAGATTTTTTTACCTAAAAACAGCGAAATTATGTGATAGTTCTTAAAATTGAAAGGTCAATTTTTTGCCTCGATTACTCTATTCTTATTTGAGTGGATGGTCTACTTATTGGCGATATTAAAAGTCCTTTCAATTGTAAACTCGTATAAGGGTATTTCGCCCGCGGCGTTTCTCGAGGTCTACAGTTAGAACGAACTCCATGAAACGACGGGTTCCTTTAATCTCCTAGTGTTTGCATGCTCCCCCGGCATGTTTCATCCCCCACGGAGACGAGGAGCACCAAACCCCCGCGTAAGGGGTTGTTCGAAATAATCGTACAGTTTGCGCGCGCCTCGTGGAAAATTCAATTATCGTTTCGCCTTCGAATGGTCGTCCCGGCGATGGACGATTTGCTCACTCGACGGCTTGATCTTGCGATTAGAGAGACTTCTTATTAATCCATTAAGTTTCTATTATTAGAAATAATAACTATTATTAGCCTAATCAAATATGACTCAAACGAAGCGAAGCGGAGTGCGCGTTATTAGATTAGCCTTTTCTTACTACACGAGAGACAGTATACAAACAGCCTGCCGTGCTAGAGATCAAACATAAGTCATTACTCACTCCGGGGAGTGAAAGTATTTCCGGTCTACGAGATATTTTATTCCCGCGAGTTGCCAACGTTTCTGCTCTCTCGTGCCGTTGCGATCTCATTGCTCTTACGAGCTCAAAAGAACTGTCTTACAAGAACATTCGAGTGGTCTTTTATAATAATACGATCCTTCAGTCGTTAACACCCCCTTGTTTTTGCGGGAGAGTCGAAAGAATTTGAAGTTCCAACGTTGGCCACTTTCGTCGAAGCAATTGTTATACAGTCGTTCCTGGTATATTGATATTTAACGCTAGAACTACCGACGTTGAATCTGTTATGTTTAAATATATTAGATAAGAACTTTGAAGCAAGGACAATTAAGAAGTGAAGAGGGTGCAAATAGGATGGCTGTGGAATATCTATTCTATGACTGTTCAATAAACTTGGAGAATTATGGACAAAATTGAGAACCAGTCATTTTGACTTCCTTGGTAGTTCTAGTGTTAACAATGTGGAGTAATTTAAAGTCAATATGACTAAGAAATGTATCTTGGAAGGGGTTGTTTGTGTTATGGAGCTGTAAATTTCCAAGGTAAGTGAAATATTAATAAAAGACCTGAACAGTGTCCTATAAGAAATCCTCTATATCAGTTTCTCTATAGAACGGTTCTCCAACTCAAAATCAAACTTAAAAAATACCAGGAAATTTCTTTAATCCACCCTTCGGAACAGAGACAAATGCTCTCAGAGACACCATAGACGATGCATTATTTCGCCCCTCTCATTGCACTCTCTCGAACCTGACACCCAGCAAGTACCAGTTCGCATAAACCCAGCCATCCATTCCACCATCTTCCACCCTGTGTCCTTAATACCAACGGGCCTTAAGGGCGACTTCTCCCTTTGCATTCCCCTCGCTCGTTCGTCCGAGCAGGCGCGAACTCCATTCACAGGTTTATCACTGTCCAGATAACAACGATTTACCTATGGACTACGTCCACTTCCTGAGGGTCGAAGGAAGCCTCGATGTAAGAAGGGACCAACGCGTAGGGAAAAAAGATAGAAAGAGAAAGAAAGCTGAGTAGAAGGAAGGGTGGTTGAAAGGGGGCGAGACGGGTAGCCACCTTGCATTCAGAAGTATTTCACTTTAACGGCCCTCCGGGGGATTGGCTGACCCCGAACGGAGACCCTTCACCGTTTCGGCATAATGGACCTCTACATTACTTATTCGTCCTGGCCAATGTCCTGCCAGAAGCGCCCGACGACGACGCTCGTTTCCACGTCCTTCCATTTCCGTGCGCGATTAATCGCGAGAACGCATGAACCTGCGCGCACAACTCGGGGGGTAGTTCGTGGTCCCCGTTTTACCATTATTCGATGGACAATAAGGACTCTGGGGTGATTTATCGTTGGTACTATAATTAGAAACTTACTTGGAGGTTTTCTGGAGAACATGAAGTGGATGGTTCATGATATTGCGATGTTTAGATATGATAAATTGGAATCTAAGGAATGATACTTCAACGAGTTAGTTATCTAGTTAACACTAAAACTACCGACGTTATATTGACTCACATTTAAATATAGCGAATAAGTGCTTTGGGAGAAGAAGAATCTAGAGATGAAGGCGATGATTTATTAAATAATTTACATTTTATAAGATGGAAGTGGAATAATTGCTTCATGGCTACCGTGTCAATTGAGGGAATTTTTAGAAAAAATTGGGTATCGTTCATTTTGACCGGCTTGGTAGGTTTAGTGTTAAGGTGCTATGACTTCTGAAAAAAATTCCTCAAATCTTTACCTCCTCAAATTCTTTGATTTCTGACACCCATCTTAAAATATACACGGTTGAATCTTTTTTTAGTAAAATTATTTACCATTTTCAAATTGATCTAATGTTAAGTGCCTCGCCAGAAAATAATTTCGTCGAAGCATCAGCAAAGCATCGATTCTACCAGAAATTTCGGTAGCATCGTCGGTCAGCAGACGGCGGAAGCTAAAGAACGCCTCGAGCAATCAGTTTTCCCGCGGTACTCGAAAGAATTGAAAATTCCTCCTCGTCCAAGGGTTGAAGAGGTCGACGGAGGGTGGCGAGCGGGAGGTAAAAGCGAAAAGGAGGAAAGGGAGGAAAATAGAGAGAAAAAGAGAAGAAAATAGGTATGAGAAGGAGGAAGCAAGCGCGGATAAAGCGTTCGATATAAGATTAATAGCGGAGTCCAGCAAGCGGGGCCCTGCGCGATTCAAGGAGGGCGACTCCGACTATAGTCGTATATATACGATGGTGATTCCTCTTTGAAGGTAAAACCGTGGCCAGTGGCCAAATTGAATCCTGCTTAGGACAGGAGAAGTGCCGCGACGGAGGACAGAACCAGCCCTCGAGCACTTTCTCCAATAAATAAATTGCTCGAGCCACGGCCCGATTTGCGAGGCTACTCGAATTAAAGTCGTCCTTCTGGTGCCGAGGGGAATTGCGATTTCTTCGAGCGTTTCGGGCGCGTTTGTACGCTGATATTAAACATGTTCGATGTGATCGAACGATCCGCTGGACTGTGAAAGGATAACGGAAGATCCTTTGAACGGATAAGAAACGAAATGATTTTCATCGGTCGTTTTTCTAACAGTGATCGTACCATGTACGGTCAAATGATTGGCTCAATTAAATGAAAACATTGTGATTTTAATGAAATAATTAAATTTATCAAAGGACAACCCATTGCTATTTGTTTACCAGTCGATATAAAGGGACGATTGTATAACATGCAATTTGTAACAATATGCAATTTCTTATACTATTAATCAAGGACATTTTGGAAGTTTTTTTTTTCTTTTATTAACCCTTTGGGGATGGAGACTTTTTAAAATATTGAGAGACAATCATTTCTTTCAACAATCTACAGCCTCCTGATTATCAGACAGTCAGTTAATTTGTATATATTATAAATTGTTATTTGTTTAATTATAGATCAACGGTTGTACTTCAATTTTTTACTCTAACGGTGTATACCCACGGCAATAAATTATAATTAAATTTTTTTCAGATCACATTTAAGCGTCGCTAGTCCTCAAGATTTAAGTGGATAGCCTTTTATGTTTCTTTCAGAAAAATATCATTATTTTATAACCGGTCAAAAATCTACGGTATGAATAGATTTTCACAAACTGTCAGTACGGTTAGTGTCAATTAAATTTACGTTTTATTGAATGAATATGATTTATGCCCACCTGACAGAAAGTAGAAGATAATTTCAAGCACGTGCCAAGAAGACGAAGACTCGATAAGAATACCTACGAAAACGCAACGGACCGATAACAAAGGCCACATCATCATGAGGAACGTACATAGTAAATACTTTCCCCGATTCTTCACGATGCACGCGCATACAGAATATCTTGAGTGTCCAGAAGTGAATGACCTTTAATCGCACGTTGCTTTTCTCAATCTGAACGAGCAGCGAGGGAGATATCCTCACCGAAACGTGACGATATCTCCACCGGCACGATTCCGATTACCGTTCTTTCGTAATTTTAATACAATCGACGAGAATAAACAACGGAAAGTCACGTTACTTTGAAAGATCACTGTCGAAATCTGTGTCGATCTGTTTAAAAAAAAAATCGTTGCTAGTTTTACCACAAATGAAAGACTTAGGGTTGTGGAGAAGAAAAAGTTCTAATTAAAAAAAATGATGATATTGTTTGATATTATTTACAACATTGTGTACGATTTAAACGACGAGGCCGTAATAATTTGTAGATTAACGCATTAGAGGCGATAGAGGAGATAGATATCGATAAAAAGAGGAAGACTTATCCACGGCACTTGTGCTCGGTTTTACCGAGGTAATTAAATTATTCGCCTTGGACGTCTCATTACGATGACGCATTATTATAGTGGAAAATTTATGCTATTTGCTATCGAGAACTAGTATAGAGGCTTTATCTGTAAAAAGAATGCGATTATCGCGCATTATTCCTACGGTGGATTGATAATACCAATAACGACGATTCGTCAATTATGAAAAATGCGAAGTGTAACGTTATTATGTTGCGCTTTATCTGTCACGTTGATACGACTCGTATTTGAAAATAACCCGATCGTCGATGGGTTTATTAACGATGATGTAATCACCGATTCCGAGCAAAGTCCACTTCACGTTTCACGGTGAACGACACTCGTAAAATGAAATCGCAGGTAAGCATACCCTTTTACAATTAGGAAATTCTCTCTGGTGTTACGAAATTAATGCAGATTTTTATGAGATGAAATTATTCTAAGAAATTGTCATGCTTTGTCCTGAAATAAAAAGAGGGTCGATGATTCTATTTGGAGGGTTGGCTTTTTCCATTTCCAAACGCACTCCATTTGGAAAAAAGGAGACAAAGAATCGGCATTCATCGACGAGAACAGTTTCCCTATTTCTTGCTGGTTGCCCTTGTCAGAGTTCCGATCGATAAAGCCAACCCCCTTTACTCCGATGCCTGGGTACCTTAACACTCGTCCACCCTTGTGTACACTTTTCCTCGCATTCGGAGAAACGCATTCGTGTTGGACCACGAAATGCAGTTTCTGGTTGCTTGGATTTTCCGATTTCCTTTGCGATTTATGTTCACTGGAAAATCTTTGACGATCTGACTCGAAAGATGTGGAAAGAGTGAGAAATACGACGGAGAAAAAATAGTAAGGAAGAATCGTTTGAGTTTTGAGGAAGAAGAATTTCATTGGGATGTATTTAAGGGATGGTTTTTAGATATGCGCCATTGCAATGCGAGCTACCTGAGTCTCGTCGGCCAATAAAAAAGGTGAATAATAAAAAGGTCGTAGAGGTTGGGCATGGAAATGAAAGAGAATGGCAAGGGTTGTGAGCGCAAGCGCGAAACCGCCCTCCGCGGAGGGGTTGCGAGCAACCACCCTTCGGCATAACTCCTTTCCACCGACACCTAGCCAATCTGCATGTAAGTCGCGACCTAGCCGCCATTTTGAAGGGAGTTTAAAGCGGAGGGGATGCTACTGGCCAACCCTTCCCTGCTGGATACTTGAATCGAGCTTGAATTGAGCTTCAATTGAATTTTTGACTCTGCATGTTACACTTCTAAGTTAAGAAATTAAGAAACTGTCTCAGATTTATTAACATCTATCGCATTTATTACCAACACCATAGATTTAACCCCAAACTCACACTTTCCATAGATGCAACAGTGACGCAGAGTTGATATAGGGCCAAAGATACTATTCTCTTGTGAGCACAGCTGAATGTTTATGCCTGCGGGTCAGAATCGACGTACCGTATCGGGAATCCCCATAGGGTAACGCCAAAATAGTCCAAATGTGAGGACAAAAGTAGAATTCGAGAAAGTAACGGGGCACCCCCCTCGCGTTTAAACGTCCCGCTAAAAAAACTAAACATCCCTCCAGCCTTGTCTGACAGCCGCAAATAGGAAATATTAATAACATCCAATCTCCACCACGGGGGTAGTTTTCATCAAGCAAATGAACCTCTACCTTCCTCCTACACCGATACCAATAACAAACCTACCAATTAATCTCTCCTCTACCTCACACCCAGACAATTCAATTTACAAAAATTCCACTTTAAAAATACTAAAAGAAACTTAATAAAAAAAAAATGTATCAGCAACGTCAAAGATGTTCTCCAAGCCGAATCAAAAGGTGAACCAAAGAATGAACAGCACTGCCAGCATCGCAAAAGGGGTGGTAAACTCGCAGGGGTGCGAGAGAGGCAAAGCAATAACGAGGGAGACGAAAAGAACGGTCGTTCGGGTAGCCGATTTTAAAATCACAATGGCAGACACACGTCCACGGCTGATCTATCCATCCGCCTCTCCTCACCCCAAAAAGCCGGCTGGCTCCGTCTGTTCGTTCCCCGTCCGACGCATCTGCGTCTATTCCGCTTCTAAACGCTTCTTCCTGCGTTACAACGCACACCGACGATTCACCGCAACTTCTATCCTGCTTGTTTGCACGCGTCTGCATCAAAGTGTGCGTGGAAAGTTGTAAAGGTACGTGGCACGAACCCAGCACGCGTTTCGACGGCCCTCGGTCCCGTCGAGAGATTCCGCAGGAATACAATCCCTGCCGGCACCTCTCGCGCTGAGAAAGAGAGAGAACGAGATACAGACCCAAGTGGGGGATGAACACCCCTTCCTCAAACATTTTAAACTTTTTTTTTTCGACGTTCTCCCTTCTCCTTGCTTTCCCTCGTTCTCTCGCGCCAAAAGGAGGCTGCACTTTAACGACCCACGACTTCAGCCTCGAAAAGGGTCGCGATGGGGTGCTACTCTGTCTGCCGTTGCGCGATTTTTTATTTATTCTCGAGCGTGCCATGGTGTCTGCTTCACTCTTGCGCCGGGATGACGGTCTTTGGAGTTTGGTAAGTGGAAAGCTGACTGGCGATGATTTTGGGTGGGTGATGAGGATATTGGTAGTTTGATTATTTGGATACTGATAGTTTTTTGATGGGTGTTCTTTGGATTTATTTAGTGTGGTAGTTTCTTCTAGGATGTATGTAGGTTTGTTTTACATTTTTTGGCTTCAATGGGTACGATTGTTTCGTCTGGAGCCCACTATTTTAGGTTGACTGGATAACACAGAGGGGGTGGTATATTAACACTCTATAGTCCGATTTTTTAGTGGTACCTGAAGGTGAGTTTCATGTTAGCACAATTGGAAAATGATAAAAATATTATTTTAATTGATGGGTTAACCTAAACCTTAAATATTGAATTGTAAATTTGGCAATGTCAAAAATATGACTTTGAAGAATAAAAGCCTTGCGTTACCTGAAAGTCACAGGGGCTCATAGAGGGTTAACGCTTTGCGGACGGAGGCATTTTTGAATATCGAGAAACAATCAATTATTTAGCGATGAAAAAACACTTTTTCATTGGAAAGACAGTCTGGTAATGTATACAAGTTAAAATTTACTATTTGTAAAATAATATTTCAACGATTGTATTTTAATTTTTCAACTTTAACCATTTATATATGCACCGACAAACTATAACCAATTTTTTTTCTCAGGGCGCATATATTCGCCCGTCGTCCTCAAAGGGTTAAATATTAATTTAGAAATGATTCTCCACCAAGGAGATGAGAAAAGCGTCATACATTTCTTCAATAAAGTAACTAAAATAAAATGCAATTAAGTTTGAGCCGCGAGAATCTTTTTTCGCGAGAATTCGCAAAGGTAAAGTCGATCGACTGACCTTCCCATGGTCTCGATTCGCATGCCGCGGTTGCAAAACGTCGAGGTGCACTCTCGTCACGTCGCAAAATGGCCGTTTAATGATTAACGAGCGCTCTGGCGATTAATTATGATAATTCTTTCGCCGTGGACGATTCGCATGCACCGCGAAGAGCCGAACGCGCAAAACGAAAGATCGAATTCACGATGCGTTTATGCATTCAAGGCGAGTGATGCGGATGCACGTGGGAATCACCGATAAGCCCTGGTGCCCGAGGGTTTATTAAATTCCTGCCGGGTTCCCGGCCAATCGCTGGCAATCATCTCGCACCTCCCAGTTTCTCTTTTTCACTTAATACCTAATTAATCTCTCGTTGCCTGCTCTTCTCGCGCCTCGTTGCTTTTCCGTTCCGCGTTTTCCCTTCCGTGCCTTACGATTATTTGTCTTCCAATGGCTCGTTGGTTTCTGTCGTCGAATTTTAGATAAAATCGGAATATTCGTCAAAAACATGGCTTAAAAATCCAGAATTGCATTTCAATTAAACGTCAGGGAAGATGGATTGGGGCGGATGCTTGTAGCATGTTTGATATAAAGGTATAATGCAAAATTTCAAGTGATAAGGAACTATGGGTGTGCTTCTTTATCCTTCGTGTATGATATTGAGAAAGAAAATTAACGAACACGAGCAACTTTAATTGCAACGATCGCAAGAAAGCGATAAAAATTTCAAGGTGGTCAAAATGTTCCTCATTTCGAATAAAAATTCTTCAAGTTTATAGAAGATCCATAGAGTAGATATTCTACCATCTTATAAAACATAAATTACTGAATTAATAATTTGTTCCACGTTGTGATTCCTGTTTTTCGAAAGTACTTATTTAATATATTTAAATATAACATACTTAATACTAGACCTACCAAGGTGGTCAAATAGACTTACACTGAATTTTTTGAAAATGGTCTTGTAATTTCTAACGCTGTTTCTTTTTCAATTTACGACGAGTATCTTGAAAATTGTAAGCGACAGATTCAATTAAGTTTTTTGTTCCCCAAGATTTTTTTAATTCAGATATACTTATTTTAGAATTTTAAATATTGAACATCGGTAGATCTAGCGTTAACGTCGATCGTTCGAGCGTGAAAGAAAAGCAAGGTCGATAGAGAGAATCCAAATCGAATATCGAAGACACGTATAAAGTTTGGCATTTGCCAAGAATCGTAGAATCACGAGGAGTCGAATGGAAAGCCAGTGAAACCCCGTCTAGTCTTCTGACTCGTTTAACTAAATTGCAGAGGGGAAAAAAAACTGGCTGAACAGCGAGGCGCTCTTGTGAAAACGAGGATGCTACTTTATTTGTGCAAATTGCGATTCCCTCTCGATGCAGCTGTGCATAACATACTCCTAAAGGATTAATTAAACCATCAAAGAACGGGACGAAGTTAGACAGGCGTTACACGCGCTCTCCATCGTGCTGTTTGCACTTCTTAAGTTTCTTTCAGACTAACGGCTTGTAAACGAGAAATGCGAAAAGGGATTTTACTGCGGCAGAAAATCGTTTCCCATTCTGCTACTTCTTCTCGTGTCTCTCGGAGCTCATAAACACAATTTACGTATCTTATCTCGCACCATGCATATAATATCCTTTTCCAGGATTCATTAAATTGCCCTACAGTAACTGCAGAGCTTGCTTTATGTGAGTTTACATCTCGTTTTAATGCACTGCTTTCCTTGGGAAAAATTAACGTGCAAATGGAACGTATGAACATGGAATTTGTACTCTGTAACCTTCGGATGGGTTGAAATTGAATACGTTTAAAAATTTATTAGCTGATAACTAGGTTGCACTCCGGTGCATTAAGCCGTATAAATTCAAACTACTTTCATACTTATCAATAATATTAATCTCCTCGCACGTTTTCATCCTTACACTACAACCTAACAAATTCAAATGTATTCAAATTCCCATACAACTCCAACCAACCCCTCTTTCTCTTTCCTCGCAAAAATCCTTGCAGAGGGAGAAACCTCGATTTTCGCAGTCCGCAACCATCGTTTCGCAATAATCGGTGAGCAGAAACAAAAAGAAGCAGAATATTCGGAAACCGAATGCGACTCGGCACCCTTTGATACGCGCACGATGTCCACCGATTCCGTGCCGAAGAAAGGGAGAAAAGGGACGAGCTGAAGGTAAACTCGAAGAAAGAGAGAAAGAAGACGAAGAAGAAGCAACGGTAGAAGAAGAGTGCAAAGGAATAAAAAAAAACAAAGGGCAAGGAAACGCGAAGAGAGATCCTTAAAGCAAACTGCCCGCCTCGAACCTCTACTCCGAAACGAGCCTGGAGGGGTGAATTCGTCGCTCGATAACCCGATTGGCTGGCTTCGCCGCCAATGCAACTGCACTCTCCGCGAATGCACCGACTCATGCGCTTGCTCCCCGTGCGTGGATGCGTGCCTTCGCGAGTGCGTGCCTTCTCGAGTCGCAACTCGCGATGCACCGACGGATTCTACGGCTAAGAACCCAGCAGGCGTGCACACGTTAGGCGGACCTCTATGCAACGGTTGCATTCGCGTGCACTTTCGGAGTGCACTTTGTATCGGCACTTTCGCGCGTGCACACTTTCAGCTCGGCAGTTTCATACCGTAGAATCATCTCGCGCGTGCATGATTCTTGTTTGCAATTGATTATTTCTAATGAGGCGATTAACCCTTTGCTCTCTAATAGCGCGTGACATTTGGGACGCTTATGACTAGACTGCGGATGTTTATGCAAATTTCGAGTTTTAAAAATGCAGGTGAGACAGGAAAATCTATCTAGGGATTTATTGCACTCAATAAATATTACAACAAATACCATACTTTGGATATTTTAGATATATTTTTATATTATGTTCTTTTTGTATATTTTAGCCGTATTTAATTTGTCATAAATGCATAAAAATCCGCAGTCTACTTATGAGATAGGGTGTCGCTTAATTGTCTGAGGGTGAACTAAAAGAATTTAAGTAACAGTCTGCTATTTAAAAATTGATCGCCCTATCTGCTTTCTATCATAGAAATTTCTATCGTTGACCAGTTCCTTCCAAAGGGTGAAATCTACCCTTACTTAGTATTCTTACGTAATCAAATAGTTCTACTGAGTTTCAAGAATAGAAATCTTTTCGATATGAAGCTTAAGGAAGAATGTAGGGTCCAGATCACTGGTAAATGAGAAGAAATAAAATATATAAACGTATCCTCCGCCATCCTTTGCAATCGTTTCTACGTGGATTTAAGCGTGAATTCGCATCGGTGTGCGAAAGTTTGAGGACGTTTATATTCTTAGGCGTATTCGACGATACGCGTTTCGCGAATGTGTGCGTGGAGCGTCGTAGAAGAGTCGCAAAAACTGGTAGCCCTGCCGACCGGTCGTTCGTATTGCCATTGCGGACTGCTCCTCGTCCGATGCGACTTCTCTCGATCGTCCTGTTGCACTTCTACAACGACGGAAGAGGGGGAGGTAATGCCGGACGATCGAGGGAGGACTTTTCTCACGGAGCGACCGGTGGAGAAAGAAGAAACGTCGGAGGAACGAACGAACGGCGAAGCCTCCAAGGATGATTCTGAGGAGATGCCGAGGGGCTGACTGAATCGTGGAATTGGTACGTTTTGTTTTGTCTTTCTTTGTAACCTGGACATGCCGATATTATTCTCTTCTTCGCGATTTTCATTACTTTATGTATGCCTCTGTATGTGCTTGCGGTGCATGGATGTATCGATTCTTGGAAGCTGTACAGTTTAAATTTGTTATTTAATTGAAAAATTGCATGCTATGAATTGTTAAGAAGTTTGAAAAGTAATTTGATGGGAAATTTGTAAGATTTTCTTCAGATTTGAGTATCTATGTTGATTGGTAAAATTTGGTTTTAAGATTGATGATTAATTTGGTTGAAAAGAGAGACTTTGTTGAAATTTTGTTATTTTATTTAATTAAGTTTGAAGTTAGACTGGCAGAATTTCACAATTCTTAAGGAGAGAATTGAAGATAGGAGCGTATTTATAGTTTTGAAAGACAAAACAAAAAGAAATCGGACTTACTCGACAGTCGGTTATGCCACGTCGTTAATTACCGTAGGGGACGGTAATCTCCCGTAAGTTTTCTACACGCGAACTCTTTGTCATCCTACCGAACATCAACGGGTAATTGCCGTAACGTCGCATTATGTCATGAACAACCAAAGAATTCACCTTCGTCTATTCTACGTGGTCTCGCACAATAAAATTTCGTGTTTCTCTAATCGAATAAGAAATTTCTCTCGAGCAGACTCTCTAACGGAGAACTATGGTAGCACTGAAGACCGGCTAACCTTGAGCTTAACTTTAAATTCACTGACTACCTTTTGAAAAAACCTTTCTCGACGGATAAAACAAATTCTAAAGTAACGATTGAGTGAGTAAATTTCAAAAATACTTCAATTTGTACCTCTTAATTCATCGATATCCTGTAAATTAGTCTCCCATCGGTTAAAGGCATCTTAACACTTTAGCGACCGGTAGCCGACTAATCGGCTTTACGGGCCCAACACTTTTGGACTTTTAACTTATTAATTGGTTGCTAAGGAAATTAATAAATTATTATTTTTCATTGCGATTAACTGTGCCAAGGACTCAGTGAGGAAACTTTGCAATTTGCGAAGAGATATCAGTATCAGGGAAATATTTGCGTGCAAGTGACCGATTAGAAGTGGGTAGGATGTTAAAAAATACCGGTCGGTAAAGTGTTAAAAATCAGCGTTCACCAAATTGTAGTCGGCCCGCACAAATATTATTATAATATTTGAGATAAATAATCAGATTCTTTGTTAACTTACTTAGAAAAAAAATTAAATTTATCTCCCAAATAATATATATATATTTTTTATATAGGGGCACTTAAAAATTGTTAGTCCACGGTTAATTATTTTCACCTCGACGTTAGTTTATACAATCGATAAATATCGCCTGCAAGCAATGCAGCAAAACGTCGAATCTCGAGTCGAATAATCGAAATTCTTATCAGACATTCCTTCGCGAGAACCGGCGATAAACGTTGCTTCGAGGCTACTCTGAAAATAGTCACGTCGACGTGACCCCTTAAATTCCAGGGCGTACCTGACGAATTCACTTCCCATGGATGGTGAACCATGTCTGATTTCTAAGGGACTCTTCCAGCTTGTAAATCCTGTATCGGATTTTACAATGGGCGCACGATAAACTCGCGCTATCGTTCGCGTGTACGTCGGAATCCGTGTCTTTGAGTGCGAGAACCGTCGCGATAACGGAGTCGAAGGCACACCTCGGTTTTACATGTTTAACAGTCAATAAGATTATCACTGAGTAATGTCGAATAAATCAAACATCGCTGCGAGAGTAAAGTCTCGAGTATCGATAACCTCGATGAACGAGCTGTGTACTTGGAAATGGCGTGTCTCAATAAAAATGTTGAAGCGTTTGGTTCAATTTTTAAAATATCTATATCTAACGAAGGCTTCTTCGAGATTTATCGAAATCCTTCTTTTTGGTTTCATTAATAATTTGGAACGTTTGACCCGACAATTTTTCAGTATAAGGACAAATGTTTAATTGTTGAATTATCGTTGGAATGAAAGAAACATTTGAAGGACGAATTGCAAAAACAAGTTGAGCTGATTTAACACTGATTTTGTATCTAGTATATTTAAATATATTAAATAAGTACTTTGGTGAAAAAGATGATGAGTTAAATCATTTCTCTTTTATACTAACGTGGAATATTTATTGTATGGCTCTGCTATTAATTTTGAGAATTTAAAAAAAAATAGAACTGGCTATTTTAACCACCTTAATAGTTTTAGTGTTGAAGTGATCATCCCTTATCCATTAATGCACAAACGAAAGAATAGTCTTATCGGCTGTGAACGATCATCTATCATGATTAGAGGATCCTCCGTTGCAAGTCTCAAATTTCAATCAAATTGCTAATTCCACCGTTGAGGCCTCGCACGACCGCAATCAGGGTATCAATCAATTTTTAAAAATGGTCCCCGTTCCGCCCGATCGAATCGCCTTTTTTCCTCTTTGTCAGGATTCAGTGCCAGATGAGTATCGCCACGTTACTTTTTTCATTCTCGACATTGTATACCTCGTGTGGGTATATCGACTAATCGGAGGGTGCATTCGTCGATTCCAATTTATATTTAGAGATTGTACTGCGGCTAAAACCATGAAACAGGCTGAAAAACGATATTCATTGTCTCTAGGGAGACTTCTTGCAGAGAATCACTATTTTATATCGGTGCAGAAATAAATGATAATTTAGAAAAAATCTAAAAAAATGATATTAGTTTCCAAATTAGGCTCACTAAGTAGACTACACTTTGAAATTAATTTTAAGCCACTGTATAATTCCCTTTTCAAGAACTTATAACTAAAATTTCCAAAATTCCCACCGTTCCGTGTTTCTATCCTGCATCCCGCTAATCGCGCGACCCCAAAGCATTTTTCCAAAGACACCAAAAACACTCCAAGTACGCCAGTCATGAGAATTTTCGTTAGAATCCCCAGAGAGATTGGTGTCTCCTGGATTCTCGTCGTTTTAAATCGCAACAACCCCCCTTTCACGAGCATCGAGGCCCCACGTTTGAAAGAAATGCGTAAAAACTGTGTGAAAAAGCGTTATTTCGGGGTGAAATCCGATGCTGCAGACTTTCCGTTTTTTTTGTTCTCATCCCCCTCTCCGCGTCAACAAGAAGACCCCGTTAGAAGCAGAGCTGGTAGCAGCAAAATTACGGGGTAGTCAGGTAAATTTTTTCGTGATTCTGGAAGATCATTCCCGCACGAGAAGGGGGATGAAACGAAAGGGGGTCGGGGATGATGCATATCCTGCATATTCAGCCGATTTTCTGTAAAAACCGTAGGGAAGTGAGGTGAAGAAGAAGCGATTCAAGCGAGAAAAAAAACGTTTTTCGTGGAAACAGGGGTAGAGGGATGTTAAGGAGGGTCGAAACGGGTAAAACCGTCTGTTTTTTGAAGGCAAATCCGAAAGTTCTTTAGAATTCCCGATTTCTAGGTCATGGGAAGAACCAGCGATGAATGCATTGCCCCGATCTTGGAAACTGATTTTTTTTCCTCCCCTTTTGAGCATCGCTCTAGACGAGAGGGCGAGTCCTCTCGCTTTCTCCTTGCGAGAGCTTTAAATTCGTGTCGTTTAATCGAAGCAAGGGTTTCATTCATCCAAAATCACCATAGTGGAGTGCGGAAAAAATCCTCGACATTTATTCAACCACATGTTTATTAATAAACACTAACCGTACCAGCACTTTGCAGATACCATACTTTTAATAACAGACCTTAAGCTATCACAGAATAAAAATAATATATTTGTAAAAGAAATGCAGAAGACTGTCAACTATATTTTCATTTCATTAAATCGGTCATTTGACAGCGCATAGTACAATTAGTGTCAACGCAAAAATTCTATGAAAATTAGATGTATAGAAACTCTTCAATGACCGCAAAAAAACTACGTCTCAATCACCTACACAAATTTCTCCACCAAGACGCTAATTAATCATGCAAAGATGAAAGGAACACCGACACGATCACGGAAGTGCGATCGAGTATCCGGGATCGACTAATCGGCTGGATATCGAGACTACTCAGCTGCCGAATGGAAAATCATAAGCGATCATCCCTCCCGACGGTACAAATGTAAATGACGCTCCCTCTTTCCCAACGACGAACCATGAATATCTTTCTCTTTCGTTCTCCACGTAGAAATTCGAGACCTCGAAATTCGTAGATCCCGATGCATTGAGAATGCAACCGAGCGGTCGTTCGTCTCCCTCCACATTTATATTGAATCGTCATAAAGCATTCGCGTGCATCAGACCGGCCTCATTGTCCTGTCATTCACTCGTCATCCCCCGCTTTTCCCTCGCCACGCACACGCTCCTACGTTTTACTATACGTTGGCTTCGGCTCAGAAAAAAAAAGGAAATAAACCACCCCTAATTCAAGTTTACCTCCCTCACGCGATTACGTGAAACGCCGTAGTCCTAAGCCAGGATCAAGAGGAGGATCCATGGTGTTTTCTCTTCTTTGGTCTTTCGAATCGTCTTCTTCTTCGTTTTTAGACGAAACTGTTGCGCTTACGGTGATGGTTTGAGGGTTGATTCTGGCCGCGGAGGTCTCAATACGACTCGATGCACCGTTTGCGGGTTATTGGGGCTTGAAAATGCAACGGTGGATGAAGACGATTGTTCGTATGTGTTTCAAAGATCGTAGAAGAGGCAGGTAGATCTCAGGTGAACGGTGAATTAGAACGGAGAGGGGGATGATTTGTTTTCTTTTTATTTATGCGATGATTGTAATGTATGCGATGATTTTTTTTTGTGAAGTTTCGTGGCAGTTGGGATGGGTTTTGGGTGATTCGTTGTGTGTGTAGGAAAGTTGAAAGTAAAGTGTGGGAAGATTCTCGAAATGGAAAATGAAAAACGACTGAACGTAGAATGGCAATGGTAATAAGAGAAATCTCCCTCCTGTTCGTTACTAAAAAATCAGTCGATGCTAGGCAGCACGTGCGCGTTAACGTAAATGTGACTTTTCAAAATTCAGCTAGGGTGAATTCGCGAACAATGAAACGTATCGCGCAGCTGTCCCATCATTACCAGCCTCGTCACCATAACTCTTACGGTTCGACGGAAAATTTTCAACGTACGGGGGGTTTCAAAAATATTTGAAAAGGTTAAGTTTCAAATAATTGTGCATTCCAAGTGAAATAAACACAGCGAACCCTTTTGTTTCCAGTAGTTTTATAACGCCACATTTCAAAGAATTTCTTACGCCATAGTCAGTGGTGACTTTGTAAAACCATAACAAATAAAAACATTTGTCCCATTTTTCAGTGGTTATCTAATAGAAGTAACACTCTTTTTCTATTTTACAAAATATATGCAATTCTAAATGATACTTTTAGAAAAATAAAATTGGGGTCTTAAGGGGTTAATGCCAAAAAAATACAGAAAGAAGATGCCACTGTACTTGTCGCCAGCTGCATTTTCATGGGATCCAAAAAATCAAGGCTAAACCGGACGGAACCAGCGACGAAATCAATTCCAAGCCAATTTGCAGAGTCTTTGAACGCGACTTGGATGGCGCCTTAAAAGTGCGTAAATAAATAGATTGTAGGGGGGTGGGTGTAGCTGAGGAACGAGTTCGGAGGGTGAAACTGTGGAAACGAGACAATAAGCCTGGAGGGTCCTCGGCGAGAACTCAAAGAGTGCCCATGCTGCGACACTCGTCCAGTAATCTAATAAAGGGGTTGCCTCCACTCTCCCATCCCCCTTAGACTCCTCCTTCAACCCCGTACGCGCATTCCTCTTACTTTTTCCTCCCTCTTTTTCTAAACGTCGACGACGTTCTCCTCGATGATTCGAAGGTAAATATTACCCCAAAAGATTTCGACGGACGACGGCAAATGGGCAATTTTTGCTCCTTAAACCCAGCCCTTTTCCGTGGAACAAAAGGAAACTTCTGCTCCATCGTAATCCCTTGCTATTCTCTGCAATATTTTCCAAGCTACGTAATTAAATTCCGAGATCCATCCTCGTGAGCAATGTTGGCTGGTTCGTGAAGACTCTCTTGCATCGGGGGTGAAATAGGGTGAATTGTTCACGACATCTACTTAATATAATTAATCATTCTACTTGCAATTGTATTTTTAAAATGTGCCAGTGTGTCAACGTGTATCTAATCTTTAATCACGACAAAAAAAATCGAAGTAAAAAGGGTTAATTTCCTCTGGACAACTTGAAAACAAATAAAGACCACTTTCTTGGTAACCACGTCGAAAGAGGGAGTAGCAAGTTCTTTCGTCCTCCGCTTCTTTCTCCAATATCACCGAACACGTGGTACTTTCCTCTCAATGTCTCTTTTGGCAGCTGATCCTCGTGGTCATTGGCAACATTTCGAACGTGTTGCACGAGGCCAGTTTCGCTCGGTGCCTGCAGAAATTGCCAGAAAACTGCACGACACCCTTCCCTCAGCTAGTGCGCCAACCCCTTTGCTCGGTCAGAACGCGTAATTGAATTGAGTTCTGCTTTCGTCCAACCGGAATATCCGGTCTACCTTTTCCTTCTTATTCTCGTCTTTTCTTCTTCTCTCTCGTGCAATCATGGATACGTAACGTCTTTCTGTGGCCGCTGAGGACGTAAAGATATTTTGAACTTCGCTCTTGAAAATCAAACTTGAAAAATTCCATATATGGTCAATTGCGAGCAATTACCACGCTTCAAGGAGACAATTTTCAACTGGCAATTACAAAAATGGAGTAAAATGTAGGGGGAAGAAACAGAAAAAATTGTCGTTCGTCGAATCGAATGCGCCGACTAACGGAATTTCTGCAAAGTGCGCGGAAAAGGAACGTATATACTCGCGAAAAGTGGAGAAAGAGGAAAGAGCTGGTCTTTCAGAAAATGCCAGCTATTTGCGAGACTCAATGGAAGAGGGTCCTCGAAGGGGGTGCGACGCACCCCCTGTAACCCTCCTCCTTCGTGAACGTCGCCCATATCGACCACCGTCAGGTCCACTTGGTCATTCCGCATTTTAAAGGGAAAATTTCAGTTTATTCGAGCCGACTTTTTCCTTCCGGATTATTCGACGAGGTTGCCTCGCGGACAGCAGTTCAGATGGAAAATAACGTGACCTTTTGCTCTTGGCAGCTCCTCCGAGAACGTGAGCGTACCTAAACTCCATCTCTGTCTTCATCGTCCATCCTTTCCACCCTCTGGCTTCGATTCTTCTCCCATTTCCGCTCGAAATTTTCGTTTATCTTGGAGCTCGATAGACCGTGGAAATTCGTCTCATTGGAATTCGCCAATGCGGAGGATTCCGGAAAAGTTTAATTTGAAATTCGCCTTTCACGCTTTTTAAAGAGTTCCGACGGAGGAGTGTTAATTAGAAATTGTTTCTACCTTAGAATTATTGGCGTTAACCTGAGTAGATATACTTCTAAATAAGTACTTTAATACTTATTAGACTCATAACTCTCCTATAAACTTGGAAAATTGTACAAAAATTGAGAAACTGATATTTTTGCTACTTTGATAATTCTAGTGTTAAATGTTATTTGTGAGGCTGATTACTAATTGACAAAACGTTCAATTTGCAGGAACAGGATCCCCAAACTTGCTTTCAATTTTGAAAATCGAATCTAAGAATATCAAAAAGTTAAAGAGAACCCGAGAATTCGGAGACAGGACATCACGGCGTTCGAAGATTTAAAGGACGAAGAAGCAGAGATCCTGGGACTAAACAAACGAGTCCTCTTCATCAGAGCCGGCGAATTCCGAAGTTGTTTGCTCCTGGCGAACTTCGTGCACGGACCAAAAGGGACTACGTTACCGTCAATGCAAGAAACAAGGACGAAGGGAGAAAGTACCAAGGGTTCGGCACGTGACATCCTTCCCGGCTTCGTCCTGTTCTCCTTTCTCTTCGCTTCTCTTCCTCCTTCCGGTCCCTCCTCTCTTCGACGTCTCTGCCGCTGTTTATTCTAGTTATTTTATCACACGCCCGAGAAACCGGAACACCTAGCAAACTTCCGTTCGTTTATTCCGTGCCGTTCGAATCGACGCAAGAGAAATTTGATTTTCTAGAAGCTTCTTAACCGTTCGAGATTCCTTTTCTAATCTAATGTGTACATTGTTCGTAATCTTTCCTAAGAAAATTTACAAAGGGCCAGATACCACTTTACATATTGTGGAAATGAGAAATTGAATTGAAGAGCGACCTTCAAAATTGTACTAATTTAAAAGCTATGGAGGAAAATACTTGAGGTCCTAATTACTGACTGCAATTAATTGCACTTTTGGAAAGTTCTTCCAAAATTATTATTTAACATATTGCAGCCTTGTTGATTATGAATCAAATTTTAATTGAAAAAAAGGGGAATTCACAGAGCCAGACATTTTTCCTCCGGCTCGTTGAATTTGAAAAAAAAACGCTTCTGAATGCTCAACAATATGAATCGTTTTATAATACCGTATGCAACGATGCAGGATACATTGTAATTGTTTTACAATTATCTCTGAATTAAATCACTTACGTAATCGTGAAATTACGTAAATTAAAAATCACCGCGGAACTCAAAGCATTAACATCGTCGAAAGTTCGAAATTTCCATTCGCACCATGCAGCACGGTGCACCTTTGTTTTTTTTCGAAACTCGCGCGATTCGACACACGCTAACTTTCACCTCGATTCGATATCGCACGATACGATTGCACTTTTTCGGTAATCCAATTAATTTGTAATCGGTGTTTTTACCTCACGACTTTATCCGTATGCCAATTTCACGAGACTCGTGTGTTCCTTGGTGCGACTACTCGCTGTAAGATTCTTGTTCTAATTAGCATGTGGCTACTAGCCGACTATCAACGTAACAACGTTGCACAACGATTAGTGCATCGTGCCTGCACATTCGCTGCATGCGTCAAACGTAAAGCCGGGCATAGGTGTTAATTATCCACGGATAATTACTGCCTCGGTGCTCCTGCGATTCTTACTCCAGGAAATTAAAACTTTCTGACTTTTCTATCCCCATTCCACTCTTACGACATTGTCAACTATGAGCTGCAAGGCGAATCGGCATACTGGCCTCTTCAACCGACACTTTTACTCGTAGAAATGCACTTGCACATTTCTGAGTGAATAGTAATCTTTAACTAAAATTGTGAATAATTACTTGAGCATATTTAAAGATAAATATGTCAGACAAATAGAAACGAAGAAGGCAGGAGCCTTGGTTAACTTCATCTCGAAAATTTTTGCAAGGTGGGTACAAAAAATTAAAAAAGAATTAGAAACACTATCTCATGTCGCGGTAAATGGAATAGGAAATTTGAAGTTTTCCCACTTCCATTAAACCAAACTTATAATAACAGGCCTTAAGCAATCACAGAATAAAAGTAATATATTTGGAAAAGAAATGCAGGAGACTATCAACTATATTTTCATTTCATTAAATCGGTCATTTGACAGTGCATGGTACAATTAGTGTCAACGCAAAAATTCGATGAAAATCAGATATATAGAAAATCTTCAAAATTTGACCACAAAAAATCTACGTCTCTCGTGTCGCGGTAAATG
The DNA here is from genome assembly GCA_910591515.1 of Cerceris rybyensis. NCBI lineage: Eukaryota > Metazoa > Arthropoda > Insecta > Hymenoptera > Crabronidae > Cerceris > Cerceris rybyensis. Next base: position 24,112,014 of record OU342793.1, on the reverse strand, counting down.
GAATAGGAAATTTGAAGTTTTCCCACTTCCATTAAAATTACAATATCAGTCTGAATTCTAGCTATCAATAATTCTCTAAGTTACAGGATAAATTAGAAATCAACAACCACTTCTGTGTAATTGCACATTCAGTCACACAGGAATCTGAGGATAAGGTGTTAAAACAGAAATTTAAGTTCATTTTCATCATAGCGGTAGATTAAGTGCTAAAAATGTTTCTTCTAGATGATTCAAGCTTCGTAACACTTCGATAAAAAATCTGAAAGAATATATTGATACTCGATGATCAGTAATGCGGTTTTTAATCGGCATGAACGCACAGTGAACCGCGGGACACCGACTGATTTACTTTCGTTAATCGCGTCGACGTATTTCCTACTGAAGTAATGTTTCCCGCGTCGAGATGTAGTATCGCGATCTACCGATAAATAAAACACGCGATCGTGAGCCACTCCGATGGATCACAAAGACACGGTCGATCTAGGGATCAACGTGGCCACCCACGTGAGCCAATTCGTCCTTACTACACGCACGTGAACACGCCTACGGGAGGCCGGATGAAACGATGATCAAGATCACTGACAGTATCTAGTTATAACAGCCAATAAAATTGTAAAAATCCTTCCCTTTCCTCGAAAGAAACATCCGAGCGATCTTTGATCTTTTAAAGAAGAAAGATGTGCATTTTTGTACGCCCTTACGAAGGTCATCTGCTAAGGATACGACCGTGATGAGTACACTTTGGATTTTTATGCATTTATGACAAAATGAATGCGGCTAAAATATATAAAATGAACATAATATAAAAATATATCTAAAATATCCAAAGTATAGTATTCGTTGTAATATTAATCGATTGCAACAGATCGCTAGGTTCTCCTGGTTAGCTGCATTTGTTAAAATTGAAATTTGCATGAACATCCGAAGTCTAGTGATAAGGTTTCTTCGATAGATTTATTTCCTTTTTGTTTAATCGAATTGATAAGACTTTCTGTGGTCTCTTAATTTATTTCTTGAAATTCTTAACCGTAGAATTTTACCTGACAGTATAATTTGTAACCGTATGTTTTGATAAGAAAGTATAGCGATTCTCAATTAAATATAGGAACTATGGTAAGTAGAAAGTTGAAGGTTCAAACTCCCAATTAACAAGTTCAATTAAGTTCTTATCACCTGTAAGATATTTTTCCTAAGCTATCATTAAATGTATCACAGCCTTATCGATTTGAAATCCACGTAAAAATGGTAGGTTTTAGACGAAATGACCACAGCAGCTAAAGCCAAAAATAAAAACAAAAAGCGAGGAAAGAAACGAGATACCCAATTACGAATATTCCTACGATACCGTCATTCCAAGGGAGCAAAGTCCATCTCCAATCGAGTATCGGACGAATCGTGAAGTTACGATCCAGCAAAACTCTAAATTCTCCAGAAGGAAATTATTTGGGGGATGGCGAAGGAGAAGATGAATCTATACACAGCATCTGGCAACGATATCCGTTGGAACAGTAAACCGAACTCGTAAGAAACACCGACGAGAAGAGGAATAGCCGGGTGATCAGCTCGCATTCGGTGAAACGGACGATAAAGCGAAGCGGATCGAGGATCCCGCGGAAGAGGATGGATTAAGGGAGGACCAGGGTGGAAGGAAAAGAGGAAGAATCCGTATGGGTGTTTCTCGTCCTGCTTTATGGTCGGCCAATCGCGGCGTCATATCTCCACAGGACCATCCATCAACCCATGGGAGAGAACAACCTCTGTTCTCGACCTCGTCTGTCCTCCTACGAGTGTCATAACCTTCGTGAACGTCACGACCTCTCTCTCTTTCACTCTTTCTCTTTGTTTCTTTCTACCTTTTCCTCTTTCTTCTCGATGCCTCCGCAGAAACCTGCACTCGTACGTTACTTCGTGCTCGAAATAGCCCCGGTTTACCCTCCTACGAGGAGCATCTTGTATGATATTTGTCGAGGACACTGTTCGATTCTAAGGAGACTCGCATCGTATGGATTTGTTTCTTTGGAACGATGTCTCTCGATATTTTACACTTTTTTGTCGTCCTTTTCCTTACTTCTACAGGGATGCTGAAGTAGAAGGAACTAATACCGAGGCAGAGTTACTAATATCGAAGCGGAAGGTACTAATATAAAAGCTAAAGGTGCTGATGGTGAAGTGGAATATACCGATATTGAAGTGAAAGATGTCGATAATTCCAAAGGTGTGATTGTGCGCCTGATGTAAAATTAAGGTGAGGAAATTAGGTGGAGAATCAAGGAGAGGGAACTTGATAAATATTAACAGGTTGGCTGCCATGGGGGTCAGCGGTGACCGGCGCTATTAAATTCAATGAAATTTGATGTAACTTTTAAATTGCAGTATTTATGAATTTTCATATAGTGAATATTTAAATACTGGCGTTGGAAAGATAAAGGCAAGTATCTATCTATAAGTGTCTTTAGTATTTCTGCTTTATAAGGATGTGAATTTAACACTAGAACTACCGGCGTTAAATTTGTTATATTTCAATGAAATAAATAAATACTGTGGGAAGAGAGGAATTAAGGGGTGGAAAAGTTGATTGATTCAATAATCTATGTTTTATAAGATCAACGTAGGATATCTGTATGATTTTCATATAAGCTTTGAGAATTTTTTTGAAAAAATTAGGAACTTTGACTTGCTTGGTAGTTCTAGTGTTAGTAAAAAAAATTTAATTTCAGTAGGAATGATGAAACTAGCGAAATATCAGTGATATTCAACGTATTTAATGGAAGGTCGTCTCAAAGGTGGGATTCTAGATAGTTGAATTTTCCATAGACAGTGAGCAATTACGAGAAGTAGTTAGAATAGAAGTAAAAACACGAGGTTCGATGACTCTATATTCTGGAGAATCGAGTTTATTTGCCAAGTTGATGATGCTGCTGTTTTATTACCTGTTTATTCGTTTCCACGAACCGAGTCAGCGCTTTCTTAATTGGACAACCCGATGGAGATGATAATACGTTCAATTCTCACGTTCGAAGGATCTTGTTTTCGGTTTAGATTATTGCATCTCTACGATTCTCAACGGGTGATCGATCCATCGATTTCCTCGAGACGGTTAAACTTCTATGAAAAATCTTCTGCTTTGATTCAACGAGAAAAATAGCGCAGAAGCATAAAACTCCCAGTAGTTACGTAGATTAATAAAGTTAATCAATTTAAAAAAAAAGTAAAATTACTGGCACAGTTAAAACAGACAATTCGGCATCATGGAATATAAGAAGATGGTTGGAACTAATGAATCGTCGAAAGCTTGAAAAAAAAAATAACATTACTGCGAGGCAGTAACGAACATTAACCCTGAGCTGATTCGCTGCTGAACCCTGATGTGGTTACCCTTCTGCTTAACGAGACGCACGTTAATGATCCTTTATGCGTGTCATTAGCTAGGATACCGCGTAAAGAATAATTGGCCCAACGTTATATTCAATCTACCTAAAGATACCCCCAAAAAGTATATTCTTATTTTCTTACAAGAGAAATTAAATTTTTCCTGAAGATGATCGTCTTAAAAATAGTTTCTTTGTTTATTATTAATAAAATAATATTCTCAGCCTCAATATTAAGATAAGATTTGAGAAATCGTAGAAAGACATAGTTTAAAAATTGAAAACTAGGTAGCTAAACGTCTTTTCTTCCTCCGAATAGAGGAGGAAGGTCTCAATGCAGGTATCGTTCGACAACCTCAAGAAGTCTCCTGAGCGGCGGAGCTTCTCGCTAAATACCACTTATTCGCAGCGTTTTTTTTTATTTAATCCACCCTGGTCAGCCTCCTGAAGGAGGCACTTGACAAAGTCGTAACATTGAAATATCTTTATGACGCCCGGCGAATTAGATCCTGTCGAAACAGGCCTACCTCCGAGAAGACTTCTTGAGGTTGTCGCGTTATACCAAAGTACGAGCTGTACAGGGCGTTTCAAAAGTGATTGTTTTGGTTTTCAGGGGTTGTTCTACACCCCCTGGGCAAAGATTTGTGAAAAATCGCCGCAAAATTCGCAAGGCACGCGAGATATCTTTACTAGTACTAGACGAAATTAGAAAATGGATGATTGAGAAGGACTTGACAACTTTTGATAAACCTTTTGTTAAAACTGTTAAACATTTGGGAGCTATATGTTAGCAGTTGCTGAGGAATTAGGCACTTCGCTTTAAATTTCTCACTAGGAGTCTACCTCACCAAGAGTTAGGATATTAAACCCTTTACGATCGTGTTTCATTAAGATCAAAATGTGAAATTGCACTTAAAGCAAACCTACTAAAATCTTAGCAAAAATTATATATACCTCAGAAACGTGTTGGTTCTTTACTTTGATGGCTGCGAGTAGACATACAACGGTAACGGTGCTGAAAGGAAACGTATGACCTCCAACTAAGGGTTGATACCACTGCGAGGATGATTATCAAGTAGTCCGCACAAAAAGAGAGGTCTTCGGTCATCCAGGATCTCGTCTTCGAAATTATTATACACGCACTAACGCGCGAAAATGCGGGAACACGATCTCGAAGCAGTGATTACTCGTCGGCTGTTGAGGACAAACTGATAGCGAGACGAGCACCGAAAAGGCTTGGTATTGTTACGATTTGCTGAAAGGATACCTGTAGGTTACGGTCGCCGAGCTCGGCCGAGTCTGTTTTGACAACACGCACGGACCGTCGTAATCCTTGCCCAGTGAAGTGGAAATAATTGCTCTCGATAGCCGTAGAATTAATTTGAATATTTTACATGGAATTAGGTAATAAAATTTATTTATATTATTTATTTATATTATAACCAAATGTTACAAATGCAGTGCTTTCTTTAACGTAGAGTTATTGTGAGAAAGTAATTCATAAATATTAAATGTAAATTTTATTAAAAAATTTGCTACCCTTCAGCAAATTTTTTTCGCAAATCTCCAGTAATTCAAGAGTGTAGAACAACCCCTGAAAGCCGCGATAACTACTTTTGAAACACCCTGTACTTCTGTGGTGCCAAGGGCCCATAATATATGGCCCTTAAATCATCAGGCAAGAGTGGATATGGTGGCTCCTTCGTCTAACCACCGTAACCGCCCCATAAACGTATCAATCAGTGCAATATCCTCACAAAAGTCTGCCCACAAATGTTCACGTTTGCGTCGAAGTATTAAGTGAAGTTATTTAATAATATGATAAAATAATTGCATTAATAATTGAAGAATTACTTCACAAATTTCACCGATATTAATTTTTGAAACAATTGTACATGAGAATTGCAGTAGAAGAAAATGAGCTATTGAAACTGATATTTTAATGAAATTCATTGTTTTTCATGAAAATTGTGTTGAAAGATTGAAATGAAGAACGTTGTGTAAAGAAAGAGGTGAATGAAGAAGTTACAATTATTCTTGAAGAACATTCTGAAGGTAAAGGAGGAGTTTGAATCGAGATAGATGTGCGACTAAAAGTGTGTGCAATAACACGATAGGAAAACAAACAAGAAAGAAATAGACAACGAGCGAACCGAGACGCACGCAATTCTGATGTTGCATCGACGATTCTACCGCGTTGAAACGTTGATTGTGATGCACCAACATCGCGTGCATTCCGTTCATACTCAGAGTATACAAATAAACGAGTCAAAATAATTTATACTCACTCCTAACATCCTCAGCATTAGCAAGAAACTTCACTGGCAATGAAGCCACTAATCGATCATCATCCCCCTTAACCTAAAACACTTCCCCATTCTCCCCTCAAACTTCAAATTTCCCACTATCTTCGCAACTAAATTCAAAATCAGAATTTTACCACCATACTTAACATATCATTAGCACAAATGACCAAAAGCTCACCCCCAAAACTTCAACCACCATCGAAAACAAAATTAACAATCAAACTCGATCAAACTCAGTCAAACTCTCTCTCAAAAACATAAAAATTCCTCCACTCATACATCCTACTCCAACACCCCTCAAATTCAGCTCTCAATAATTTCAAATCCCACAATTCAAAAAGAAAACAACAAACCATAAAAATACCAATCTCAACCACCATCGAAAACAAAATTAACAATCAAACTCGATCAAACTCAGTCAAACTCTCTCTCAAAAACATAAAAATTCCTCCACTCATACATCCTACTCCAACACCCCTTAAATTCAGCTCTCAATAATTTCAAATCCCACAATTCAAAAAGGAAAACAACAAACCATAAAAATACCAATCTCAACCACGCACGTGCTGAAAAAGGAAGAAAACCCTCCACATTGCTCGCAGCATAAAGAATGCAAAAACGGAAATGATATTCCAAGTGTAATGCGGGGACAATTTCGTAGCCGAGAATGAATCCTCTTCCCGGCGATTATCACGGTAATCAGACGGTACTGACAGGTAGGTGAGTGGTAGCACCGCGACGGTGGAAGGAGATGAAGTCGTACCAGCAGAGTGGTAACAATGACTGCAGTGATAATGCGTCTCGCGCCGTGAATGGATGAAGAAGGCATGAAAAGAAGTGGAAGCAAAGGAGGGACGAGGCTGCGAGAGGTTGCCCAAGGAGATCATTAGTCCACCTGGCTCTGGCCCCAGGTAACGCTTAACCACTTGACAAGCGTTACGGGCCGTTATCGGTTTGTCCCTAATTATGCACACGTGACCATACGTAAATGCCACGAGTTCCGTCCAATCATATTTTCTTTTTTTATTTCAACCAATCCGGGGGTAGAGTGTTTTTCATCTTCAATTAAACGCGTCGTTCTTCGCACGATGCGTGACGAGGGAGATTAGAGAGGGGGTTTCAGTGGGGCAGGAAATTATTAAGGTGGAAAAATTCTTGCTGTTATAGGATGTTGTCGGCTTGATAGTGTGTGGTGTAATATGATTTGTGACTTGGACTAGGATATGGTGTTGGAAATTTTTGTGCCTTTTTACTTTTAGCGCTTACTGTGAATGCTGGACTTATTGTTAGAAATGTTGGAGATTGTTTCCTGTAGAAGTAAAATTGTTGGCGTTAAATTGTTGTATTTAACCCTTTCGCACCGGACGGGACATGTGCTGTCCCAGTCTGAAAAATTTTTTATATTACGGCTGGGACAATATATGTCCCAGTTACTGAAAAACATTTAGGGCAGAAAATAATTGAAAATCCAAACTGATTCTCAATCGTTCTGAGTCCATAAATTTCTCATCTCGATCGTCCCCGATCTAATCAAACAAGCGACAACTGTTAAGATTTCTCAGTTTTCGGCATAAAAATTATTTTATCTAATAATCGCTTGGAGGAGAAATAACTGATCCCGGTAATGGGGCGCACTCGAACTGGATTTTTCCCCGTATAGAAAGGGTTAAATATCTTGAACGTGTATTTTGGTGAAAGATGTGCCAAGCAGTAAGGGAGATAATAAATTCAGGAATGTTTTATAAAATAGATGTGGAGTATTTGCTGTATGGCTCTGTAAGAAATTTGGAGAATTCTTTAACGAAGTTAGGAACCATTTTGTCTGCTTTGGAATTTCTAATGCTAATACTAAAGGTTTTTACATATTTCTTTGGCTATTATCTAACATAGCACCATAGGAATTAATATTTGAGAAACTTTATACACAATTCCTGGAATCCTTGCCAACAGATTTAATACTCTCCTCACAGCTATACAAATTAAAAAAAACTTGCATCCCATAATCAAATCAACGTGCAGAATGTCGTTGCAGGAACCGAAACGAGTGACATTTACAAAAAAATTCTGCTTCCTCCTACTTTAATTACGTCTCGTAGACGAGACACGGTCTCTCGAAAAAACGAGGCGGTTCACCAAAATGGCGGAACGGGAAACGCTCGAGAAGGATGGTTCGTCACGAGCCACGAATGTTTAGGCGGCACGATTAAAACGTCTCCCTTCGTGGACCTCTGAGAAATCGTATCGCGAAACGGATGCCGATCGATCCTCGGCCACGGTGGGAATGCAGGGGCACCGCGTTTGATTTATACCGCCCGCAAGTTTTGCGTGTACGCGTGCGTGGTCCAAAGAGACGGGAGAAAAGGAAATGAGATTTTAAAAGATCAAAGAAACAACCAGAAACAATTCTCCATCCCTTCCACCAAATCGATGATCATCGATTTGACAATGTTCTTGGAAAAATCGAATAAAAAAAAAGGACAAAATCTATCTAATTACAAATGGGCGGAAGAATTCTAAAAGACATGAAAGAAAACTGTGCGATAAAAAAGAAAGAGAATGACTACCAATGAAAGAAGCAACGACGAGGGTGATGTAAAAAAGACCAAGAAGTAAAAGGTGTTCCGTGAAAGTGTATCCACGAAGCATGCAAGGTGTATGCAGACTTCGAGACGCCTCGGAATCGAGTTAATCGTGATTAATATCGCGAGCTCATGCCGTATGTCGGTAATTATCTACACGTGTTTTACCGAGTCGAACGATAGCCGATCGACAACCCCACTACGTGGGAACACAATATCCCGATCATCCTTATATTATTTGCTACCATCCACGTTTCAGAGTTTTTCCACCGTTTTCAACACCTTTCCATGAATTTTTCTACTATATCCCAACCTGTCCATTTGTATCCATTAACCCTTTTAGTGCCGACCGAGAAAAACTATTTGAATTAATGAAAAATATAGTTGCGAATAAAAACAATTGTCATTTGGCAATATTTCATATAGGATACGTAATATAGACCATAAACTGTCCATTTATAATTATTTATCAGAAAATTACTGATATTCTATTGGAATCTGAATGTTAACCCTTCGTTGCCCAGTGTTAATACTATTGCTAACGAAGATATATCGTCGTCCGGCACTAAAAGGGTTAATAATCCACACTTTAACGCACCTTCTGTATTTTTACATCACCTATAAAGGATCCAACTTGGACCTTCTTCTCCATCGACCATCCGCGCTAGTACAAGAGGGCAATCGTGACTACATGCGGTAGCAACGACTTCATTGTAAGCACAAATATGCTTATACCTTCTAATATAAATATCTGGTTTAGAATTGCAAAGCATTCCTTAAGTCGCCACGACGACCTCGTGCCAACACTGTGACCAAAGACACCCCAAGATCCTTTTCAACCATATCTCATTCTCTGATCCTCGAAACAATTAATCCACAAAAAGTTCCAAAGTGTTCACCATCCAGTTTACAATCTCATATTTTCCTTCTCTCCAAGCGAACCCACGATACCGCAGACACAACAGCGACCTAATCGATTGGTATTACAGCAGGATGTTCTAGCCCCCTGCCAGGGAGCTCGCGCCATACATACACGCTACAAAGTTATCGAACTATCGTCGCACAAAGGGAGAAAAAGGAATGGTTAGCGTGGTAAGAGGGGAAAAAGACGAGGGCACGTATAGGAGTGGATAAAAATAATCCAGGGTGGGAGGCAAGAAGCCAGGGCAGGTATTACCATATAGCAGCGTGACTCCGTGCGTCCGCGGGGCTCATCTGAATAAATATCGTATTATAATTAAAGGAATCGTTCGACTCATAAATCAATGAGTTCGGTTTATATATCAGGCCTCACCTATATAATGTGTACCGCTGGAGTACCCCAGCGGGCCCTGCACTCGCCGTGGGGGGTCCCCCTATGCTAATGGTGCCCTCTCACGAAGCGCGAGCCTCGACAAAGGTTGAAAGAGGATGAAAGAACGAAGAGATCCACCGTACCGTGGGCCCCATGAACGTTCGTCCGTCCCTGACCCGAGGATCTCGGTGAAGTATACATCCCTCCGCGATGCCGCGGTCCAGGCCTCTGATCTTCGCCGACCGCGACCGCTTATCAATTTGTTACCGAGCGCTGTTTGTTAAATCAAATCAAGGGCTCGCACGCCGTGCCAATAAATAATCCTGCTTAATATGTGCCTCGAATTCACCGGAGCCCCTCCCGTGGCTCTTCGTGTACATTACACCCACGTGCTGGAAGGGAAGGTGGAGTGGTGAAGTGAGAAGGAGAGAGATAAGAGGGATGAAGGGAGACAACTATCCGGAGTGAGAGTACACGCGTTTCTAACCACGTGGTTTATTGATCCATCGATCGGATCGTGCTCGATCCTCTGTCGGCGGAACGGCTTGTCAGCGGGCGACGGAGGCATCGTTGAAACGATCGAGCCTGATTTGTGGATAGACCGGACCTTAGGATAGGATCGACTGATTTATCGAACGAGAGTTACGACTCTTTTTTTTTTAAATATCTCACGCTATTAGATGTATGCCGGCTGTGTATCTACGGAAACTCAAGTGGTTCTGACAGTACTGAGATTGAATTAACTCTTAACGAGTATGGTTCACGTTTGAGTGTACCTTTGGCAACTTGAAACCGGAGAATAACGCGTTAGGACAGCTACTGAGATGATCATGGAATCGGTAGAATTCTCTGGAACGAAACTCGAAACCTGCTCGTTCTTCGAACGAGTGTTTTACTTTGATATTAACTTTTATATTATCGTCAATGATTTAGCATTAAATACGTAAGAAATTCTCTGCTGGAGAGATGGTAAAACTGTTTTACATCGTAATTCGAAGAGGCGATTAAAATCTTGGAGGCAGATCGCGCGTGTAGCCCTTTCGGGGCGTTTATTATGACGAGTCTGGACGTAGCGTGGACGCACGGTAGTTTATTTGGGCGACGATGGGGCCCCGATTTGCGGCCCCGTACGAATTAACGGCGCGGCCGCGATTAACAAAGGGCGATACAAATTAGATTAAATCGCCGTAGGGGGCGGCATCACGGTGGAGAAAGGCGAATGATGATACCGCTTGATAAATAGACGAACGTCATGCGATGCCTAAACGGAGTCTGGGTCTCCTCGCGATTGGAATGCCGCGGTAACTTTGCTACCCCCTGCAACAAGAGGATAACCTACGATGCTTCGACTTTACCGGCGAATATCTGTTTTTTATTCCTCGCGGGTGCGTGATTGCAACTCGTCGTTGCTTTACGAGCGACGCAGAACCGGTGATTACGTAGAATGCTTTAATTGTAGATTACTTTGGAGTATACCTTAACGAGTTGACGAATGGACGTGTAATGTGGGAAGGAATTGTTCAAATTTGCAATTATTAGTGAATTTTTCCTCTTCGTATATTTGAATATATAAGTGTTGTGAGAATATTGCATGGCACATTACGAATAGTCGAGAGTACATTCTGCATCAAAAATCTTCGAGAAGTGACGGAGAACCTCAGTCATATTCTGCTCCAAAACGAAAAGACACCGGTACCGAATTATTTATTTATGAATTTGTACGATATATAGGAATTTTGCCTGGAACGTAGAAATATTTTGTATATCTGAGACTATATCCGGTATCAAAAATCTTACAGAAGTGACGCAGAACCTCAGTCACATTCTACTCCGAAACGAAAAGTCACCGGTACCGAATTGTTTATTTTTGAATTTGTACGATATATAGAAAATTTGTCTGGAACGTAGAAATATCTCACATATATGAGACTATATCATGTATCAAAAATCTTCCAGAAGTGACGCAGAACCTCAGTCATATTCTGCTCCAAAACGAAAAGACACCGGTACCGAATTGTTTATTTATGAATTTGTATGATATAGGAATTTTGCCTGGAACGTAGATATATCTCGCATATATAAGACTATATCCTGTATCAAAAATCTTCCAGAAGTGACGCAGAACCTCAGTCATATTCTGCTCCAAAACGAAAAGACACCGGTACCAGATTGTTTATTTTTGAATTTGTACGATATACAGGAATTTTTCCTGGAACGTAGAAATATCTCGCATACATGAGACTATATCAAGTATCAACAATTTTTAAGAAGCGATGGAGAACCTTCTGCCTATTGTGCTCCAATTCAAACAGGTACCGGTACCATCGCAGAAACTGTAAAACCATCACCCTGTCCCATTCAGCAGCTTCCACAATTCATCACAAAGTTCTCAAATATAACTCTAAAGCCTAATTATCCGATGGAAATAGCTTTCTTCAATAATTCAACGCATGCAGAGATAAATAGAAATGATTTCTATCCTACACGCAGGCTAATTCGAACCCACCGTTACCAACGACACGCGCAATAAACCGTACCACAACGAGGTGGGTGGATTGCGTAATGCGACTTAAATAATGGTAGGATATGCTACACCGGCAGGCATGGGTACCAAGGAGTACAGCCGAGGATTAAAAATCGGCTCGGAGTTTAACGGCGGATCGCACGAACGGCAGATACACAAATCAGGCCGTAAAGCCGATCAATTAAACGGCAGGCCGCCGATCTGCCGCGCATTATAACCGGTAATTATCTGTAATTAAATATTGGCCAGCCGCCCAGCCGTTGGAGCCAGCTTGACCAAACGTTTTGAGGGGTGTGTTCGTTGAATCTCTACTCGTACTTGCATTCTTCCTCTTCTTCATCCTCTCCGTCTTCTTCTTCTTCATTCTTTCACTTTTGTTCTTTTTCCCTCGCTTCGCGAAGATTCTCGCTTTTTTCTCTTTTATCCAAAAGATTCACGAAAATTTTTCGCCCTCGAAGGAATTAGAATCGATGACTGGGATTTTGAGTGACTATGGCGCCGACTGTCTCACTGAATTTTGTTTAATTATACCATTAGAGGTGTCAGAGGACAATGTAATTTAAATTCACATTTTATTAGATCCTCCATCTAATTCAAATTAGAGCAAGTTTGTTAGATATAAAATTCCAATGTCCCGTAGTATCTTTAATCTTTAGCATTAGATTTACGGCTGCTAATACTCGTATATTTAAATATATTAAATAAGTACTTTGAAAGAAGGTGAATTAAGCGATAAAAAATGCAATCACTTAAGTAATTTGTGTATTATAAGATACATGTAAAATATCTACTGTACTGCTTCTCTATACATTTAAGAAATATTTAAAATAAAGTAGGAGCTCGTCAATTTGACGGTTGCCGTGAATCTAGTGTTAAAAATAATAGATGTTTCCACTTACTTCATTCTTCTAATCACAAATTCCTCAACGTTTAGTTGCTTTTGTTAAGTAGAACACTTTCGATCGACTTGCTTCTCCCTCGTTTTATTAATATTCGAAGAAAAACGCTAAGAAACCCAGTGTATTTTACGTCTTCTGATTAAAAAACCTCGACAGGTAAGTGGTTAACGGAACACCATGGAGAATTCGCGATAGGCAAGTTTGAGAATCCCTGATCCAATAAATAGTCGGCAGATCGGAGGCTCAGCATCCGCGTGGAGGTGGAGCAGTATCTCTCCGAGGTATAAAAGAGAGGACAGAGAAGAGAGAGAAGCAGAGTGAGTGAGACGTAAGAGTTGAAAAGGGACGAGAGAGACTCTGTTCGATCGTCTATTGCATTATTACCGCGTTATATCGAGACGCGTAACCGTTTCTCCCCTTTGGAGGATCTGGCCTCATCTGGTGTGGAGCGTGGTACATTTAAAAATTTTGCCGATAAAACACGAAAGTTCGGCACGGTCGGCTCCCTTTGCCGGGGTCGAAGCATGCAGATCCGACACGAAATATCATTAATAGTCGTTTGCCGGATGACCGAGCCCGGTAATCGTCCCTTCTGCGGTTCAGATCGGATCGTCCGAAAACCACAACACGCCGACGATGCGGCCGATGATGCAGACCCCTTTCGCATCGTAATTTATGTTCATGAAGTACGGATCATGCTAAGTGCGAATACGTTCAAGAATATTCCGTTGATGCTACGTGAACGTGTAAAGAAATGGAGACTTTTGACGATGAGGATTCGCTTGGTGTAAAATACGATTGGAATTTGTAATTATCTGGGGTCAATTGTGACTCGTTGATAAATAGTTGGTAGCCTTAGGAAGACGTGGAGTGCAGTGATCGTGAGTTGTTGATTGATCGAATTAACAAGTTGACTGTCATTGAGGTCAGTGGTAACCGACACTATTTAATTCCGTGAAATTTCATGTAACTTGCAAAATTTAGGAATTTTCTAACATATTGAATATTTAAAAATTGGCGTTAGAAAGACAGAGATGTGCTGAATATCTATTTGTCAGTGTCTTTAAAGTTTCTATTTTATACAAATGTGATTTTAATAGAAATAGCTTCACTTCAGGACAAATGATGAGAGTAGTGAAGTACCGTGGCGTCCAACGTGTCAACTGCCTTACTTTATTTACAAGTGATTATTGTTATGGGCTGAGTTAATCAGATGCGCAGATCTATCGTGTGACAAAGTCACCAAGAATAAGCAATGAAACGAAACAAAATTAAGGTACAAAAAGTGACTGCTGAAACGTATTGTCAATAAAATTATTATCTCCACATACTGGAGGATTTTCCTTCAATAAAATTAAATTTAAAAGAAAACAGTAACGTCTTCATAGAGAGACTCGTAGCCTGAGAAAGTTTATATAAAAAAATGAGTTTGTACTTAAGATTCAGATAAATGTCAGTCCTACAAAAAACAATGAAGCAAGTGATTTTTTAACTTTTTGATTCTCCGTACAATACCCAGGCTCTCATCAGTGTCCACGAAGCAGCGGTAGAAAGTAACGAGGTTAAAAAAAAAAGACAAAAAGAGCGCACTCATCGCAGAGAAACGAGGTCGCATAGAGAGCTAAAACTGAGATCGTTTAAGGGCACGATCTCAAAGAGGCGAAGGTACCTCGAAACAGCAGCGTGCTTTTTGTACGAGATTTAAGAAGGCGTCGTGACTCGCAAAAAACTTTGGACGAAATAAAAGGCAAGAAAAGACGAAGAAGAAGAGAATCCCGCGAATGAAGCCGAGTGAGAAAAGTCCGTGACGGAAAAGGAGGAGCTGCCCCCGGTGTTCCCACGTGTGAGGCCCTAAGCGAGCAGGGTCCCTTTTTGATGGCGCTTCCAGCAAGTCGTAAATACCGTCACCAGAAGCGCAATAACCAAGCAAAACAGGAGAACAAGTGCTACCGTGACTTTCGATGCGACATTTCTTTCCACGCTTATTTTTTCTCCTACCCCTCTTTCAACTCTCACTTCTCCCCTAGCAAATTTCTCTCCAAAGAAGCAGAACTTATGAAACTTGCCAAGACTCAACAAATTCTACTTCAACTACTTCCTCTGTGCAACATTGAACGTTCAATTATCTTAAAAATCTGCTAAATTCCTCACAATATCCCTAGCACACAAAATCTCTATCATCCTACATCCCAGCGTTTCTCTATCATCTGTCCTCAATTTCTATTATTCCATTTGTCAAAAAATAAAAAATAGCACTTTACAAATGTAAGAGTGTTAATACTTATATAAATGTAACACCGAGTATGTTCGTCGCCGCTGCGACGACTGACTCGCGTTAGCTTGTCGTCCGGAACGACGAACAGCATTTTTTATAAATATGGAGTTAGTTGTTTAGAGAGACTAGAAGCGAACGGATAAAAAGTTTTACGAAAGATATTTAATTTATGATTTATGTTTAAAGAGTTATTTATGTGTTTAAGTGTTGTCTTATGTTATTAATTTATTAAAATAATTGATAAAAATAATAGTTTTTCGTCTCTTACACAAAGATACTAGTCTGTGGTCAGAAAATATATAAGTCGATAAAGATTTCCACAGTTTAGGATCTACGTTATCAGGTAATCGGCGACAACACCATTGACACCAATGCAGGGAAATCCACTAATAAATCTTCCCGTCCGTGTCTTAAGAGCGTATCAGTCTCATCATCGCACCAGGTCCAGTCTGCTTTCGTTCTCTCATCACCGTGGAACATTAGCTCCTTTCTTACTCTATCTGAAGGTACGTACACCTGGTACGAAAGGAAGGAAGGAAGGTGGAGGCAATCCCACGCACAATGTCCACCACGGTAAGACGCGTGAAGTCTTCTCGCGACGGTGTCATTGTTCGTTTGATTGCTTCTGGGCAGCTCCTGGTGACGCAGAGATGGGGCCCGCCTTTTATTAGCCGGCGATTAGCCTCGCCGTGCTGGATCCACGCGAGGAAAGCCTGTTCCAACGATGAACCACCGTGGAATACGTGACGGTATCATCTCGATTTAGGATCGAGATATCTCCAAGACTTTAAACGATCAGTCATTTCAGTTCAACTTGATTTTTGACAGAAAGAATCTATGGAGGGCAGGTTGAGGATGAAACTGGGTCGGTGAAAAAAAGTTGCGAAGTGGATGATCTACTTTTGGCTGTCGATGAAGGTTCCATTACCTTCCATGATCCCTATTTGCGGATTTATTCATTTTCTAAGTCTTTTAGCATTCAATTTAGACATTTGACGTACTTTTAAGTGTAAAGCAGTCTATTTGAGTTGTAGTTTTAAGCCGTAATATTCATGAATTATTGTTAGTCCCACCCCGTGACAATAGTTCTTCCAGAAGCAATCAAACTATGATAAATTTGGGTTAAACTTTGAGTAGCTTCAAGAGTTATTGGATAAATGTTACATGTGATGTTCGTTGATTTTATTGAAGTAGATTGGATGAATTTTGGATCGAAGTTGAAGATACAAGTAGTAAAGTATAGGAATGGAAGATGGTCCATTAGTTGGCAGGAAAATCTGAAAGAAGGAACCTGCTCCAGATACAGGAGGTTGGTAGCTGCTTCTGCATCGTCATCGTCGTTCGTCCCGATACAAAGACAACGCCGACATGACGGACGTCTGGCAGAAAAAGCGGCTATGCTAAATAATAGTCCTCCTATCGGTTCGTTGCTCGGCTCTCGCATAGTTCATTCATGAATCGGGATTCACTGTTCCTTTAGTGGCAAAGCCTGCGACTGGAGATCGCTGCATCGGCGATTTCCACGTCTCTCTGTCTCATCCTCCCTTGTTCTCTTTCTTCTTCTTTCTCTCTCCTCTTTCTTTCTCTTTCACTCGATACATCGAAGCCTGAAGTTTCGAAGGTTGAAAAACTACAGCCAAGAAATTCCACGTTGCAATCGATATTTGATATCTTCTCCTTTGACGATCCGTACGCCATTGTTGAAGGAACCATTGTCGATTGAATTAGATCTACGAAGAACTTGGAGTATCGGTTTATTCTTTAATACGAGATAACTTTAGACTCGTCGGACGTAGATAAGATTCCTTTATGAATACCAAAGTCCCTCCTTTCCACCGAAATTTTAGTGCTTTTCTCAGGAAGAGAAGATAACTACCGGATATGGATACCTGTTTCACAGACTCGTTTCTGACTGAAGAAAAAAAGGAAAAGGACCTTTACGAATTTTTGCGTAGGACATCGAAAATTATTATGGCCAGATTGCCTGACGAACTCGAGTGCAATGGGGAGATCATTTTTTTTTCCTTCTGTCTTTCACCGAAAAGGAACTCGGCACTTTCTGGAGCCTTTTAATGGGGCCGTAGGACTGGTCGAATGACACCGTAGCCACCGTAGTTGCCCTACGAAAATGATGGGAGGAGGAACGATGTCATTTTAAGTACCAGGTAGCCACAGCACCGTCACGACACATTTTTGACATTAGGTGACGAAGGTGGATAGATATTGGACCCGAGATCCATCGGATAACAAGGAATACAACCGTTTCTCATTTTCACGAGTTTTAACAGCGTCTAGAAGCTCGTATATTTTACTTGCACCGTCTCAAGTTTCTTTTTCATTTCGTAGAAGATACTGCTGATACGAAATTTCTTTAAGTTTTATTCGAAAAATGTATGCTCTTACACTAATACTCTAAACATCATCGAAGAAGCGGATCAAGCAACACTTAGCCTAACTCTTCGCTACAAGAAAATTTCTATCCACTTTAGAATTTCACTAAGGGTTGATACATATCGCAATCTTCATCAATCACTTGTAAAATTGCCCCTATAGAATAATCTACGAGTAAAATCTATAATTTTTCATTATTTCTATCAGTCCACGAAGGAGACCCTACCGTTCTCCATTCTTCAAGACCAGTTGAACCCTGCTGACCATTCCAGAATAGTCCGAAGGATCCGCAAGATACTTCCAAGACAACTGACGCTCACGTTTTTCTCGTTCACCTATCAAACGAGTTTAAAGTGGACAGGAGTTGGTGTGTTAGTCGAGGAAAGAAAGAGTCTGCTAACGGGATAAACGGGCGATCGGGCAACACCACCGTACACTGGATTCCGATACGTAACGGAGAACAGTATGTGCATCGTACTTCAGACCGGAAAATTGTTTGCTCTTCAACTAGCAACGATGCACATGTGAAATATGTGGAAAACCTCCCAGTGAATTGTACATACAATTGTACATACAGTTTCAAACAGTTCCTTGAGGTCCACTGTTTTGATCCGTTCTTTTGCTTGAAGCGACACTGACTGAACAACACGGAGACTTTAATGCCAAACGTGTCAACACTTTTTGCATACTGATTGCTACCGTATCCTGCCACTCGACTGGCTGAGGGAAAAAACAATAACATTTAGCTAAACGGAATACAGGTGATTGTCATTTTGATAAATGTAACGGTGCAGAGAAGCAATCTTTAAATAATAATTAAGAAAAAGGCGGATTTTAGTCCCAATAGACTGGTTATTTCACCGCACATGGTAGGGTCAGTGTTAACCCCTTGCTCTATGATAACTTATGACACTTCTAACGCTGTACATGGGATAGGAACTTTTAACCCCTTGATACAATTGCTTTTCTGGTGGAAAAAGACTCAAAACTAATCCTCGAAATCAAATGGTTTCAGTGATTTCTGATATTTCTTATAACTGAACGTGATCTTAACCCCTTGCCGTACTATAACGAGTGATACTCGTGATGTGATAAATTGGAAAGGAAATTTTCAAGTCTTACAAAACCTATTAAATTGAAAATATCAGTGAGATCCGACACGATAAAATTATTTCTATAATATTAATATTACGTTAAATTATATGATATGTCAAAAATCACCGATCAATGTTTATTTTACTAATTTAATTCTGAATTATTGTGGAGGCAATCACGAAGTAAATAGCACGGCAAGGGGTTAATAGTACATAGATAATGAGATCGTGTCGTGAACGGTGGTATTGTCAATTTAATAGTTTTCAGAAGACTTCAAAATTTTCTATTCCATTTTCCGCGCTACGACTCTCACGCGCAGTTGGTTAAGGGGTGAAAGTTTTTCAGAAACTGTTAAATTAAAATATCAGTGGATCAGGAGACGTTTCAATTAGTATTGTGCAATTAATATTGCGTTAAGTTCTACGGTTTATTAGAAACAAATGATGAATGTTTATTTCAGCGTTTAATTCTGAGTTATTGCTCGTTCAGCCACAGAAGAAATCACAGGGCGAGGGGTTAATCTCAACAATCTCTTGAATAGTTAAATTGATATTTGCAGCAAAAAAAATATTAATTTCTGTACGTTCTCTCCGTTCAAATCAATTTATCTACGTTCTCCATTGTTCATAAACAAGGAAGGACGAAAAGTCCAAGACAGACATCAGCAGAGGTCTAACACCGGGAGAGACCAACCGAAAAAGTTCGCCTTCAACCTCCCACCATCTGGCAGTGCCATTTCCTGCTCGGAGAGTGCCTCCCGTAATCATTATTATTCGCAGCCAAATAGCCGGTGGCTCTCTCGCCAGTGATTGGTCTCCCTATCTTGAAAATACCAATTCTGCTGAGCCATACTGGTGCATTAAACCTCGTTCGGCGTACTCGGGGTTAATCGTTCGTGTTGCAACAGACTCTTACGAAATTTCACAGTTCGGCATTACTTCTAGAAAACCCAACGGAATTACGCTTTCCATCGGTAGTCGATTAACGACGAACTTCAACCCCCCCAATCATTTCAACGTGTTAGAAACGATACTTGAAGTTTGATAGATTAT
Organism: Cerceris rybyensis; assembly: GCA_910591515.1. Classification (NCBI taxonomy): domain Eukaryota; kingdom Metazoa; phylum Arthropoda; class Insecta; order Hymenoptera; family Crabronidae; genus Cerceris; species Cerceris rybyensis. The sequence continues at coordinate 24,092,231 of OU342793.1, read as the reverse complement.
ACTTGAAAGAACTTCTATACCATTCGTCGTTCTTTATTACAATAAAAAAAAGAAAGAAAAAAAACCTCGTGAAAGCGTAATCGTACGGTAGAGAAAAGGCAGAAGAGAAGTACGAAAAGATTCGTGCAAGACTGCGACCGGTATTAAAATAAATGACAAAGTAAAACGATTCAGCATTTCCAAGAAGGCAACCCAGTTCGCGCAACGAGTGCAAAAGACGACAGATTCCGGTGCTGGTTGAATAATCTTCGCATTACGGAGTACGTTTACAGGTTGTTACATCCGTCGAGAGAGAAAGAACACGTGTGGAAGGATGAAGCTGAAGAGGGTGGCCGACGATGGCAATGCACGCCGAATGCAAAGTATCGGCAAGGTCGCGATTTGGAAAGCAGAGTTGCTGCTCCGTCACCTTCGCAGGTAGTCGAAGGAGTCGGAAGAGAAGGATGACTCGATGGCAGAGAGAGAGAGAGAGAAATAGCAAGAGAAATAAGAGAGAAACGAGAGAGAAAGAGAAGCACAGGAAGGTGGAAGACTACGATGAGGAGGAAGAAGATGAGAAAAGAAGAGAGAAGAGGGTAGGAGGACGAAGAAGAGGAGAGTAAAGGCCCCGGGCGAGGTCACCCACCGCCCCCGCCCTCCTCACTCCCCCGCACACCCTGATTACCCGCCGCCGGGGGCGGGACACACTGTAATGAGCATCGAAGAGGTGCTCAACTTCGACCGAACTGAATTTTCCCATCCGAATCGAAGGAAATGAAAGGAGAACGACCGAATAAACATGCCTCTTTCAAGTTCTCTCCAATTCGAGTACCGTAATATTATCTTTGTCCTTCTAACATCCAATGATTTCGAAAAATCTTTCATCTCACGATGCATTACTTTTAACAGGTTATTAACGATAAGTAAATGTCACGTTTGGTTTTCACAGGAAACACATGATTGCCAAGGATGATCCTGAAGACGGATGATCCGCTCCGTGACCTCGATGCTGTGGTAGCAGTAGGAGAAGGTCACGGAAAAGGGTCGAAAAGGAAGAGAAACGGAAGAAGTCAAAGAGGGGATGTTGCGCCGAATGCGAGAGTAGACTCGTTGCCTGTCGGCAAGACACCGGGATGATCGAGCGATGTTATTTTAAGTTTTCCGTGGGGGCTCTCCCATCTTGCCCTAATCGGCTGTCAGCCACCCCCGTCCATGTCCGGGGTCGTAGGCCACCCCCAGGACACGATGCGTCGACGCTTCGTTTCTGAACGTACGTGACATACAAAGAAGCTTCGAAAGCTAAAAGAGAGAAAGAGAAAGGAGTTCTATAACACGACCTCCCGCGGAGAAGGAACTCGCCCCTTTTTGTACAACGAGATTCGCGCCGAGGAATCATACCCCTCGAGGGGTCGGATTCAAAACGTTTTACACTCTCATAACCCAAACCTGTTGATTCTCCACCCCCGAAAATCACCGAGACCCCTCGAACCAGCTGAAAATCTTTTACCACGTGCTTCGTCATCACGATTGACTTGTACGAATTTACTCCTAGAGGAACTTGACCCTTGTGGATGTCCTTAGAAAATGACGTTTAAATGGCTTCACGAAGAGTTTCATTTTTAGGGATGATAGGGGAGAATGAATTGAGTGGTAAAATGGAATTATTCCTATGTTCAATACGGTTTTATTGAAGGTCATTTATAAGAGGAAGTTGGACACCTGTTTAATTACCTGAATCATAAAATAATTTCTGAAAAGGTAGCCATAGATTTTTAAGTCTGCAATTACTTAAGGAAATTTTTTCTTTACGATTGTAAAAGGAAGCTCAGGTGCAACGGGATAAAATTCAAGTTCGTCCTTGAGGAAATACACGGAGTAAGTCAATCGAGGTCATCTTTCCTCTTACGTTCCCCTCGGATCTTGATTTTGCATAATTAATTTTTAATTACAGACACCACGTTTCTCCTTTATCCATCTTCAAACTTTCCCCTCGACTCTGCCATTAGAGAGACGAATAAGATAGTTATTAATTAGTCTATAATCCCATGGACGTAGTAAAAGTAAGCATCGCGACTGCAATAAAGATTATCAGCAGGTGAAGAGCGGAGAAGAGAAGACTTCTGAAATTCCTTCAGCCCACGAACTCGGAATAGACCGTGAAGATGAAGTCGCTCCAGGAAAGTTAGGATGACCTCGCAGGGTCCTGCGCGGCTCGTTTGATGGACCTCTTCTATCTTTCTCTCTTTCTCTCTCCTCCTCTCTCGTCCCGACTCGTCCAAGTATTTCCACCGGATACCCGTTTACACCATCGAGTTTGGTGGCACATATTATATACCTGAGGACGGGTGAAGAGGACAGGTACGAAAGACGAGGAGAAAAAGAAGAAGAAAGAGAAAAGAGAGAGAAAGATGAGGGAAAGAGTGGAAGGGCTTTCACGAAGCGAGCGTGCTTATTGCGTGATATTAGCCACGGTGGCTGCCGCCACTGCTGGGGTAATCATAATCTCGAAAGAGGGACAAAACACAGGCCCCGAATCGCATAACGCTGAATTTTACGACTTCTGGCATAGAGGAGACACGACCGGATGCAACGCGACTTTTTACATCCCTCCGACGTCCTCCCGGCTTTGATATCAAGTGGAGAAGACGTTGGATTACTCGAATCAGAAAACTACACCCCCTTTTGCTCTCTCTCTCTCTCTCTTCGAAGTCGTTAATCGAAATCTCCTACTACCTGGCAAGAAACTCAGGTTGTAAATCAATTTGCCGGCATCGCGATAGGATAGTGACGAAGGGAGAACTTGGATAACGAGAAACGAATCTTTAAAGTGTGTCGCCGTGACGGCGGTGTTAAACCTTTGTCCTATTAGGAAAGTAGCTTGTAATTGATTTTCTATCGTGCTCGTTTCCCAACGATTTTATCTTGTTTCTAAGAATTGTTCGATTAAAAATTAAATGGAACATTTAATATTCCTGTCATTAGAAATAATATGAATTTTATCCTGCAATAAATCTCTACTGTTCTGCTCGTTTATATCTCACATTCGTATTCCTTCTAGTCATTGTGAACAGGGAGTCACATTTTAACACTTTACCGACCGGTAGTCGATTAATCGACTTTTTGGGCCCAACACTTTTGGGCTTTTAACTTACTAATTGGTCGCCACGGAAATTAATAAATTGTTATTTTTCATTGCGGTTAACTGTGCCAAGGACTTAGTGAAGAAACTTTGCAATTTTCGAGGAGATATCAGTATCAGGGAAATATTTGCGTGCTAGTGGCCGATCAGAAGTGGGTAGGATGTTAAAAAGTACCGGTCGGTAAAGTGTTAAGAAACATAAAACATACAATCAGGTAGACGTAAATGTTAAATAGATTGAATATGAAAAACTAATAATTAGAAAAGTATCTGTTAAAATATAATCTCCAGTTCAGGTCCTAAAGACCTGAGCAGAACAGCAGGGTCAAATCTATGGAACTATTCCTAAATAATAATAATTTTCAATATAATACAAAAGTAGCATAAATTCAAAGGGGTAGTTTAATCCTCAAGAATTATCTCATGCAACTGATAAAGGAATATACGCAATACGTCAATCATAAATGTCACAACCATCGCTAAAATTCGCAAAGTAAGAAATTTCTCGAGCGTCCCGCAAGGTCTGATGCATCGAACTTGTCAAATCATGGAAATTCAATCCCGGCGTTGAGTTTCGCGACACCAGAGTCAAACGGTGAACCGTAAAACGGTTTATATAATAGCTAAGACTCGATAAAGATACAAATTGCACGCACATCGTGAACGTAAAGTAGCCGGCAACTGGAAAGCTATAGGACATAAAATAAATCGCGAATAGCGACGAATCAGTCGCTTTCTATCCGAAACAGTTATTCCCGGAATCCGATCTAATTTGCACGGTTTGCATAAACTCTCGGCGGAATGGCGAGACTCTTTTCCTGTCGTTCATTGCGCCAGGAAAGAAAACGCGAACTCTATCGAGAGCGTTTTCTTGGTAGTTGGCCGGCGTTACATCGTATTTCGCAATGCCGTATGAAATTAACGGCGAACGAGCCGCTGAATGGAAGTGGATTGCCGGCCTAGAAACAGTCGAGGAGTCGAATGCGGGCTGCGTAATAGGAAGGAATATTTTTTCACGGAAGATACTGAATAGAAGGTTCCGTGATATTTTTCTACGACTGTAAGTACGGTCTTGTAATTTCTAGGAAATTGAGATCGTGAGTCACTCACCGTAAGGTCGCTCCACGACGGGCTCGCACGAGTCTGAAACAGAAATCAAAGTTTGATAAGAGATGCAGATTTCGATGATATCCTTCGATTTCTAGTTTTTCCCCTTTGATTTCAATAGAATATGAATGTATCTGATTTTTTAAATACGACTTCTGTGGAGAGAAGTGGCTTTTATTCTGACAATTGTAGGGGTAGGCAGATAAGGGGTGGTTGCAGTATTTAAAACTAATATTAACGACGTTATATCTACTAAAATTTAGATACTCTTAGTAATCACTGTAGAAATAAGATAGAAGTGGGATATTTACTTCATGTTTACCCTATCAATTTAAATAATTATTAGAAAAAATTTAGAACCGGTCTTTTGACCGGCTTGGTAGGTTTAGTGTTAAAGGCAGGCATGAAAAATAATCATTTTGTGAATTAAAGAAATCTCTGTAAGATCTAAACTGTCTTGACAGTACTGTAGAAAAAGAGAAATAAAGAAGCGAATAAAATGATTTATTAACTAATTCAGGTCTTATAAGATAGAAGTGGAATATTAACATCACGGTTATCTATTTAAATAATTTTTAGAAAAAAACTCTGAACTGGTCTTTTGATAGGCTTAATAGTTTTAGTGTTAAAGGCAGACAATATGAAAAATAATCATTTTGTGAATTAAAAAAATCGCTACAAGATATAAACTGTCTTAGCAAGCATCGTCCTCGATAAATCGTCTGCAAAGTGAAATTACACTTCGAATTATATTCTCTAATGAATGCAGGCTGTTAATTAAAATAAGCACTCCATTAACTTTTTCCCTACTTCACTTAAAAATTAAAAAAAGATGAAAAAGTTTTCATTCAAAAGGCACAAATTTCCTCCTCGATTATTGCGACACACGGGGCCATCCTATTATTGTAATTTATTTCGAATTACATCCGATTCACCATACGGAATAATTATTAATGTAAATTCCTCTCTAACGAAGGATTAAGCACATCGTGCTCACCGTATCATTACACAGTCATTTCGATTATTTATTCACGACAGTTCGGAAACGGCCGTGATACGTTGACGGTAATAATTCCGATATAATCGACGTACAGAATGACACTGCCATACGAATGCACATTATCCTCTGCAATTTGCATATACAGTATACCATCGTGATAATTTATCTGCAACAAATCGAGGAGAATCGACTCGTAAAGGCACCGATCTCGAGTTTGCCATTAAGTGATTCGAAGCTTGCCGCAAAATTGCCTGTAATTCGTAGCATAATGAGACAATTACACAATATAATATCGAAGAGACTGTCGCGTGGAAACAAGTTCGTTAGAACGTCAAATTGGTCGAATCAAACGTGGCTCGCGTGGAAATTAGATGTTAATGGTGTTGATGTGAAATTATTTCTACATTAATCTTAATAATATTTCTTTTTTTTACATCTAACTATCTGTAGAATTGAAAAAAGGTATTTTTAGAAATTATTCAGATAATCCTGGAAAACGTGGGAAGTCTTTTAATGAATGGAATTTTTTATTGGATAATGAGACCAGTTCGTAGAAACTGATGTTGCACTTTTCATCCGACCAGTTAGATTCATTTGGAGGAAAAAAGAGGATTATTAATTGTAATTCCAAATGCGATTTCTAACCGATCCAGTTTTAAATTGAAATGAGTAACCTATTTGTTCGTCTTGTCTCGATAAAGTTAATTAAAACAGCGAACCGAATACCTAAGAATGTTACAAAGCAGCATGTACAAAATTCTTTCCACGTCTTACAGAACACTTGGTATTTGCAAAGACTTCACGAAATGCTAGACTTCCTCGTTAAATTTCCCAAAGCGCAATGGTCGTAGAACGTGCAGAAAATCCTTTCGCATTTGTCAAAACCGACAAGTAATTGTGAATCGTCGAACATCGTAGTGAGGTGCCGAAACACGCGTCGCGCGTGGGAAATGACATAAAAAGGAAGAAGGTTTAAAGATACATCCATGAACAGCAGATGGTAGGCCGAGAAGATCGGCTTAGCAGGAGCTAGTAAATGTCTCACTCAAGGCGATCAGACGGCTCCAATAGAAGCCGCTAGGTAGGTCATCGGATGTCATAAACGCTCGACGAAGTTTCTTCGGCGGTGCAGCGCGTGTTAATAGCCTCATTAGATATCACGATACACCCAGTGAAGTATACAGCTAGTCGTGGACCACCAACCTTAAGGTTCTTTTTTTTTTTTAATTTTTTGGCTTAGATTGTTCCGGCAATTTTGCGAAGAATCTACAACTTTAGGTGAATAAAAACCCATTGAGGGTGTCGTCTACTATGAGATCCTATCTGATATGGAGTCTGCGACGAGAAAATATTCTTTGGCCGAGAAATCGGCCAATTTTGTATGCAATAAATAATGTACCTTCTGTTAATTACTAATTAGAACTTTTACACTTTCTTAGAACTTCACTTTTAGGGTTATTTTCCAAGCATTCTTTAACCGAGTAGTTTAGCAATTCCATTGAACGATTTAGGATATTGACACTAGATCTAAGAACGTCAAAATTGTCACATTTAAATATATTAACACTTTACCGACTGGTATTTTTTTAACATCCTATCCATTTCTGTTCGATCACTTGCCCACAAATATTTTCCTGATATCGATATCTCTTCGAAAATTGCAAAGTTTCTTCGGTGAGTCTGTCGGCACAGTTAACCGCAAGGATAAATAATAATTTATTAATTACCTTAGCAATCAATTAATAAGTTAAAAGTCCAAAAGTGTTGGGCACTAACAGCCGATTAAACGGCTACCTATCGGTACAGTGTTAAATAAGTGCAGCTCTAGAATAATTATAAAAGTAGAAACTTGTGAATATCACGACTTCCACTGACCTAGAATTAAGTTTAATAAGAATAATCTTTAATATTCTCATCATTGAACAAGACAATGATACTGTCAACAATTACTCGTTCCTTCATCCCCACCACATCTAACTTTATCAAAATTCCAAAGTTCATAAAGGAATTACTTTGAAGAAATATATTTCCACGAGGCAGAGAAACGTAGCAAATGGAGGTCGTTTCGCGGAGAATGCCGAACGTTACGAGTTAATTCGACGGTACCAAGTCCATTATTCCGAATGGCAGAGGACGCGAGGATTCTCGAAATTGGTGAAGAGAAGCCTGTCAATGGCGAGAGCAGCCACCCGCGCAAGGGACGTACTATAATAGACACGAGTAGGGTCGTCCGGCTGGCTTCGCGATCAAACGTTGAGATTAGATTCAACGGGACAAAACCTCCTGCATCTGGTATTCCGTCGAACCTGTCGTCGACGGTACAACACGAACGATGACAAAAAGGACGTCGATGATGCTGATGTCGGAGCGCGAACCTACTTGCGCGACAGTGGTTTCCAAACGTTCTCTTGGGGGATGAATTAATTCTGCGCGGGGAGTTTTTCTTTGTGCTATACTCTGGCTTAGTGAGATTATTCTTATGGAATATGTTTCGAATTGTAGAAGTTATAGAATATTAATAATCATCTCTGAAACGATGGGGCTTTGAAACTATAGTCCACTGCTTGGGGCTGACAGGGTTAAATTTCTGACGGGGGTAGCTCAAGGCTGATCTTAATCTTCTAAATTATTAATTAATACAGGGATTTCTACTTTTCTCACAAACTTACAGATTATTGAACTGATTATCTTTGCTGGCTCCATGTTTTTTCAAAGTACTTACGCTGGAACTACCAGCACTTGGTTTGCTATATTTAAATATGTTAAGTTAGCACTTGCAAGAAAAAGGAATTACTTAACTAGTGAAAAAGATGATCGAATAAGAAATCTATTTTGCAGGATAAATGTAGAATTTATAGAATTTTTCTAAAAACCTAGACACCAGTCATTTTGACTGGCTTGACAAATGTTTCTTCTGTTAATATGTTTAAATATAAGTGACTCAGCGTATCTCAATTATTAAACAAATCAATTAAACGAAAATCTAATATTCAGTACAAATATGTCACCCTTCACAATTCAACCGAAATCTCCTGCTATCCGATTCAACCCCAGCAATAAATGCAAAATGGCAAAGGTCACTCAATGTCATCCATGCCGATTAAATCAAACAATTCCATTTTGGTCTCAAAAATGAAAGAAAGATGATTTCCCGTAAAAAAAAACAAAAAAAACTCGGCCAGAGCTTTGTAAACCACTGTCTCCAGCGTGGTTTCTGTTCGGCTGTAATCGCGACGCTGCGACGCCGTATTCTAATATTTTCCGTGAACCGTCGCGCGCCATCACGAATTCTAATTCAATCGGCTGTCGTCCTCTTGTGGGCCCTGGAGGTGCCAACGGGGTCGCACGCGATAGTCGATAAATATTAAACGACTTTCCACCTGCCGTCGCGGCCGCCACGACGGCTTACGTTTCGACGGTGGCGGGAGAAGAGGGGGACTTCCGAGAGGGAGATGACTGAATGTTAATTAGCGAGGCGTGACAAGTGTTAAGTAATCCATCCATCTCTACCTACGTGCAAAGAGGGAGGAGCCTACCTAACGCTCGGTAATTAACGCGACACACACCGCCACGCACCATCGAGCGAGCTCGTCCCGTTCCTCTGCCTCGTGTTCCTTGCAATTAGCGTGTGATTTAACTGTTAACGCCGACACGAAAGTGAAATGGAATTTCGTGCCTTCAAGGAAGGAAACTGGAGCTGACTCTTTTTCTATGGGGTTTATGACTTCTCGAGGATCACCGAAATTCAAGTTTTTACTTTGTGATAATTAAACTCTGCAAAGGGGTTGAATGGTCGTGGGAATAGAGGATATTTTTTTATATACTTTTGAAACTTTAAATTCTAGTCGTGAAATATATCGTCCTTATATATAAGTCCTTAAATATATCGTAAATCTATCTCGAATTTGTTAGTAATTACAGAGAAGGAACTTATTGCACCGCAACATTTTAAGAAAAATATGTTCACCTGAACTTTTTTATTGAAATGGCACAACATAGCAAATAGTAAATAAAGTCAGATATAGCTCGAAGTGCAAAGGGTTAAAAATCAGCTTCATCGTGTACAATTAGGATTTCCAGAGCAACGTGCAAAATATCTATCGTATAAAGAACAGACGAAAGATGTCTCGGCACAAATCTATCCAGCCATAGACTTGATAGGAAAATAGACCTGTCGCATGGGTTCGAAATGAACTCGACACACAGATATACCAATCGCGCATATTAACGAACCCCTGGAGGCTCTAGAAATCCTTCTTTCGCAATGGAGAAGTCAAGAAGCCACGTCAACGAGCAAGTACGATAACAAGGGCAATGATATAATATTCTCCGGTGACTGGACAACTGTAACGGCAGTTAGTAAATCGTAACAAAGACTGACAGACAGTACCTGTAACTTCGGTATAAATCTTTCCTCTCCTTTTCTCTCTTTCATCCTCGTCATTTTTTAATCCATCGTGAGAGAGACTGTTCGATATGTGTGTCAAAAGGTACATTCAAATACCCTTCGGGATCGAATGCCGGACGACGGGCGGTCGAATTGCCGAATCACAGTCCCGGTCTCGATCTCCCCTTGTCGATTAGATGTATCAGTGTAATTAACAACAAACAATGGCCGTGAGACGCGCACGTTCGATATCGTATATTAATCGATTAGCCTGCTCTCCTCGGGGCCCTGAAGATATGCGCTGGGACTGGTTGTTAATCATCACCGCGGGTGCGTTTGTACTTCTGACGTTCTTTTTCACGGGAGATGAAGAGAGATGGAGAGATCGACGTGGAAAGAGAGAAAGAGAGATGGAGAGATGAACGTGGATAGAGAGAAAGAGACAACGAGAGAAAGAGCGATCTCAGAGCACCGCTTACGGAGATTCGCCTTAAGGATCCACCGTAGTAAGCACCTTTGTGACGCGTCATTTTGCCGCGCTCCGATCTATCGCCGATGGAAGTCCGTTTGCTCGCGGTAGATTCGATACGCATCGTGATTTCCGTCGTGACCTATCACGTTTCTAACGCAGAAACGATCGACGTTCGTTCGTCGATGGTACTTCCTCGATCCTAGAGGCGCCTCCGACGTCGTTAACGAAATCTCATTTGCGATGAATCAAGCGCACCGTTACGCGTCAAACGACTTTGAGGTACTTTCGTTTTGAGATTTGAAGGAAACGTGGGGGTGAGTTTACTTGAGAATAGAAAAACATGGTTGATCGTTTGATTGTGGTTGAGAGGTGGAACTTTTTTAAAGGGTTTGTAATTTCGAGGGGGATAAGAGACGAGATTGTTTCCGTGCCTTTGAGGTGTATGCGAAAGAAAGATCGGTATCATTAGCGATTATCGATGAGCATCTATGTGGAACAGCTTGCGAGCAATCATCAATTAAAGTTAAATAATAGCACGCCATGTCCATCCGTTACCTCGCTACCTGCCCTCGCTTCCGGGAGCATCGACTATTCTTTTCATCGATTCATCAATGAAAATTCCGTTTGCAGTGTCGTACGAAGTTTCCTTAGTTTATTGAACTTTTATCATTCTATTATCTTAATGTCATACTTGCACAGTATTGTAACACCCGAAGAGAAATTTTTCATCACCTACACCTCCACACATCCCCAATCTTTGCGACGTTTAAGTCATCAAACCTGTTCCAAATTTAACTGTATCTTAAGTAGCTAGGAATCTACAAATTCTCGAAATTTGAAGTGATTCGATACATCGACATTTTGCGAACGATACGCGCATGTATCGTTGTACGGATAACTGTAGAGGAAAAAATTACAGTGTGTCAAAATCATGCACTCTTCGCGACGTTTAATTGATCGAATCTATCGCAAATATAGCTGAATCATAAATAGCTAAGAATCTATACATTTTTGAAATTTAAAGTGATTCGATACATCGACATTTTGCGAACGATACGCGCACGTATCGGCGCGCGGATAACTGTAGAGGAAAAAATCACAACGTGTCGAGGTCTTCCGCACCTTGTGACGTTTAAACGAACGAATCTATCGCAAATCTATCTGTATCTTAAATAGCTAAGAATCTATACATTTTCGAAATTTGAAGTGATTCGATACATCGACATTTTGCGAACGATACGCGCACGTATCGGCGCGCGAATAACTGTAGAGAAAAAAATCACAACGTGTCGAGGTCTTCCACAACTTGCGACGTTTAAACGAACGAATCTATCGCAAATCTATCTGTATCTTAAATAGCTAAGAATCTATACATTTTCGAAATTTGAAGTGGTTCGAATACATCGATTGAAAGATCCGTTTGTCACGCGTTCCGCGAATAACCAGCAACGTTTTGCGAACGATACGCGCAGGTATCGGCTTGCGGATAACTGTAGAGGCAAAAATCACAACGTGCCGGGGTCTTCGACACTTCGCGATTCCGTTCACGGTAAGCTTTACAGCACGAATCAACAAGACAACTCGATCGGTCACGTACGATTCTACGATTAGCTACGCGAGTTCTAAGAGTTTCGTTCGACCGGTTCGCCGGTCGGTCTCGAACCTTCGTGGAAAACGACGGACAACACGAATCCCCTGGGGTCTCGCTACGTGCACCTTGGATTCTGTCGCGTTTTTACATATTTTTTTATCGCCGATAATGCCAACGGGAACGATGAAGCCTTACATTGTGCCGATCTCCCGAAAATGGTCTTGACCTTTTGAACTTCGGCGAACGGTGGGAGATCTTGACGTTGACACCTATGAATCTAACGTTCACCTAAGTTCTCTGACACTTTAGTCCACCTAAAGTAATTAAATTTAAATAATTTCAATTCAACAGTCAATCCATAATATTTAATTACTTGACTGTTTACGAATTTCTGTACAGTCTACTAAACAAATTTGAAGAAATTAGTCTTCACTAAAAAAGGTTGCTGACCTCTGCTGGAGGTCACCGAAGGGAGCAACAGGGACTTATACAAAGTTGCATCGATTTCGTCAAATCATCCAACCTCTTGTGTTCTCACTCCTCCTCTTGCCCTCTCCTACTCTACTAAATGTGAAATCAAAGTTTTTTTACCGAAAGTTCCATCGGATCGCAAGACATTTGCATCTCACCTGACAGCGTGCACTTTGAATGGCGCTCGTTCATGTGCAAATGTTACAAGAGCAGCAAGCTGATTTCTTTCGGGAGTGTATCAATTAAAAGGATGAAACTTTCGCTTGATAATTCGGTCTGCCGATTCATCGGCCGGACGAATGGTTAGATCGACAGTCGGCGATGGTTCAGGTGGTCTCGATGAGTCGACATACCGGTTAATCAGAGTGGAGCTCGTTGTGGATATTTAGTAATCAAGAGATCGTAACTTCTTTTCTCGCTCAGTGAAAGGCCTGTACAAACTGTGCGTCAGTGACGAGCGTTAATTACTAAGACGGTCTTTCGATAATTTTATGTCCGCATTGCGTGTAAGCATCGCCGGTGTTCGCATGCTTCTGCGATTCTTACGCGAGTAAACGTGTTATTTTCTTTTCAATTAAAAACCATCTCCGCGTGATATACGATCGACGATTTAATGCGCGAACGGTAACGTACTTGGATGAAACGAAGTACGAAAATAATTGCTCCTCTGTTTACGTAGTTTTTGTGATTACTTTGCACCGTTTCCCTCCAACTTTCCGGGAGAGGAATACAAAAATTGCCCGTAACAACAATTTTCATTTACTTTTTTGGTTTCACCTCTTGCAATACAATAACGAGTGACACTCGTGACGAGATGAATGGAATACTCAATTTTGAAGGGTTCCAAAAATTATTAAATTAAAAATATCAGTTGGTCACGATGAAATAAAATTAATTTTTTGCTATTCTGTATTGCGTTAAGTTATATTCTATGTCGCAAATTAGAGAAAGATGGTTATTTCTGCAATTAATACAGAGTTATTTCAAGGAATTAACAGAAATTCTCCGGCAGAAAATTACAACTCTCAAATAAGAAATTTTTCCCAAATAATATTCTATATTTCTTAAATAAAACGGCAATATTTTGAAAAACTCACCCTCCAAATTGCAACAGTAACTTGAATTTTCCACGCTCATAGAAGATGTCTAGCAATAGTCGATGATTTCTTCCTCCTCGGGCTGTTATTTAGACGCAGCCCGAAAAATCTGTGTTAAAGTCATCGTGAAGATCTTGGGACCGTAAAATCGTGAGATAAAAAGCTTGGAAGTTCAACAGGGGCCCTAGGGCCAGAGGAGCGCGGACTATCAGACCCGCCCCCGGCTAACAATCCGTCACTGTGCTGTCTTCTGTGGAGTGGCAAGTCCGGACGTCACGGAAGCTCAAAGCGAGCGAACGAACGGACGAGTGACTCACTGCCTCGATGGAAGGTGTACGTGGGACGGAAGATGAAATTTAATGTATGTACGTGTGTTCACAAACGAGAAAGGAAGAGAGACAGAAGAAAAAAAAGAGAGAAAAATAGACACGGAGAAAAGAAGAGAGAAATTATAGGCCCAGCGAGAAAGAATGAGAAAAAGGGTGAAGTTTGAGGAATAAGCGAGAGAGAAACAGAGAGAAGAGTTGAAAAGGCAGAAACTAAGAGAGGAGAGGAGAAAATACAGAAGCTGAGAGAGGAAAGAAAATGGTACAGAGAAAACTAGAGAGGAGAGAAAAAAGCAGAGAAAGTATAGAGAAGATAGGAGAGAAACAGAGAGAAATCGAGAGAGGAGAGACAGAAGGGAACGGAGAAAACGACAGAGTAGAAAAAGAGAGACAGGAGAGAAAATAAGAGAGAGAAACAGAGTCGATTGGAAAGGTAATCAGCTAAGGAAAGAAGAAGAAGCACGGACGTACCGAAAGGTGGGAAGAGAGAGATGGAAAAATGAGAAGGGGGCTAGAGCGAAGATGAGGCCTCGGTAGTAAAGTCAACGGTTGCCGCCCCGGCAAAAAACTCAAATTGATCAAAATGAGAGTTACGTGGACAAAAAAGTAAGCGACCGCGGTGGTGGGCACGCATTTCGTGCCAGGAGAGAGTTTAGGTAGCGACGGCTCGGAGAATGCGATGAACAATAGGTTTTCGATAAAAGTTTCTACTTTACAGTGATCCTAACTTGCACTATTCAATTTTTCAACGATGCAACCTGACGACATATTCTCATTGACCTAATCACACAATAATTACAATAAAGTTAATTAAAGTAAAGCTTCTTTTATTATTTTATTGTAGAGATAAGGCAGTCAAAAATTACTTGTTGAGGGTGAAGTATTTTATGATTTTTTGAGACTATGGAGAGAGAAAAAATATATTTTCTACTTATCTTTGCATCTTTTTACGTAAATCGGGAAGAATGCAACGGTGCATCGAACAGAGTCGATAAATACCGAGGGCATCGAATTCGAGAAACGTTTACGCAAAATCACCGGTTTCTACTTCTCTGTACCAACAAACAGCGCGTATACGAGTACGGATGTACGTTCTACGGCTCTTTCTCAGCCGGCAAATACAATATTAACATACCTAAGTGATGTAAATTACGCTCGGTTCAAACGTTCTTGCAACTCAAAGCGAGCCGTGTATTCGTTCCGGTGAAAAAGCCGAATTCTCGGGATTAATTTTGCCCCGATCACGTGCCATATATCTGTAATTTGACTCGTAATGAAGATAAATCTCAAGAAAAACCGTGGTATTTAGCCGGGAGTATCACGAACGGTAATTTAATATAGTTAAAACGATTCGTGGTATTCTTTACGTTGTAATTTCGTACAATATTGAGAATAATTCACAGTCGTTTCGTAATTCTACTACCGAAAAAACGAAAGGAGAGTTTTTTTTTCTGTTATTCCACAGTTGAAATGTATTTTTTGCAATATTTATAACCGTTGAAAAAAAATCTTGATACAAGCCCTCATAAGTGTAAGAACATTACAAATCTTTGTAGAAATGATCGTTAAACTTTTTATCGATAGAAATTATTAAAATTTGATATTTTCCTATCTCTATCAATAACCAAGACGAAAGAAACGATCCAAAATAGATGCATAAACTGAACGAAATCTATCGAATACTTCCCCATCTCAGTTTCGTATCGCGTTCCATTCTTTTCGCTCAAACTAGACGCAAATACCGGTTGCATTTTAGCATTCGAAGAATGCTCAACGCGTACTCCACCCTTTTACTATTCTCACGCACAATGGAATCGTGCGTATGCAGAGTTATATGGTGAATCATGCTAATGGAACGATACCGTCCGTTGGTCGAACCGGACGAGCACCGTGATATTTATCCCCCTTGAAATGATATCACGAATCGAGCCAACCCTGGTGGATTCTGATGAAAATGGATAGAACTGAAGACTATTCTCCATGATACCCTGCCTATTCTTCTATTTTTACTTATTTTCTGAAGTTAAGGAAAGAGGTCGTTCAGCCTGGGCTAAACTTTTAGGGGTGCTGTCCTAGAGCTAATTTGACCCAGCTAGGCTACAGTTCAGGATGTATAATAATTAAATGAACAAATCTTGACACATTGAAATTTCACAATTTGTACTTCAGCTTGTTGAAAAAATGGCGCAGCCTAGAATCTACAGTTTTAACTTCTACGCCGCGCCATTTTTTCAGCGCGCTGAATTTCCAAAAGAGATTAAAAACTGATCAAAAAATAAAATAGACTATTAGTTATAAAAGACTAATTGATGTAATTATAAGAAGAATTTTCAGAGCTAATGAGAATTTGAGCTCGAACCCTCTAATTGGAAGGTGCAGACTTTAACCCTACACCACAGCCTCCTTGAAGGTTACAATCTATGACACGGTGTCGCAGATCGAAGCAACCCCATCGAATCCTAACGAAGTTAAATGAAAGTACGAACAGAACCGAGCAATATAGTGTACAAAATGAAGTCGTCGAGCCGATTAAGAAGTCAGGTCGGGACACGTGCAAGTGGACCTTAAAATATGGCCGCTTAGGAGGCGCGGGGTTAATTACCTCTGTCTCTCTGAACGGGCTGTACGGTAATGTATTATCGCGTTTAGGCACGGCCAGTTAATCCCGAGGAACTGCTCAACGCACCGTTAAGCACGCTTGACTCGTTAAGTCACCTAATATGAACCAGTATATGAAAGATATTATCCTAAATGTGATCATCGGCTCCACCGTAGAAGCGTCCTCGTGTCCAGTCCGGCTGTAATTGCCGTTCTTTGTGTATCAAAGAGGACTCTCTGAAATATAATTATCAAAATAGGACCATAGGAGGGATGGTCGTTTTCTCTCCTGTATTCTCTACGGTCGTGCGATTAAACGTCACTCACCGGATATCTTCGTTGGCGTTATCCACATGAAAGTAAAGTAAACGGAAGACCCGAGGCATCCGAGTCGATGGTTGGTCTCCTATCCGGGAAGACGAGAATCCGATATTCCGTCTCCAAAAGTCTCCATGATTCCGGTATCATAAATCTCAATTAAGTCCTTAGAATTGCCCACGCATTATGTATTCGCAGTCATAAATTACAGCGCGCGTTCGCGTCTGTCATTCAAATTAATCTGTTAATCCTTCTTGGTCGCGCGCGTAATGATTTATAATGTCTGCGAGCATGGCGAGAGAGAGACACCTGCGAGCGAAAATTATCCCCCGATCCGTTGTTCTTCGTTGGTTTAGCCTGAGGTGTCGTACGGGGCTTCCCTCTTTTTTTTCTTTTTTTTTTAAATTTACATGAAAACTCAGCAACGGAATGAAAACGCGTCCTTAGTCACGCGTGCTCGCTTTTATCGTTGGCTGGGATCGTGCCGGAAGCATAACTCGATTCGCCTTTTCGTTGGCATTTGCATGCGCGGAAATAATTCCCATGATTCGCCGGAAACGTATCAGATAAGGGACCGCGGCTATATCCACGTCGCATTAACGGCCTAATTAAAGCAGCGTAAACAATGGCGGACCTGCCAGGGGGAGGCAGGCAGCATCGGCACGTCAGAAAAATCCGGAATACCTCGGTACGTGGGTACAAGTACGTTATGGGATGTATGTATGTAACGTGGAAGCGTAATCCAGCGGGCGCATTATGCGCGGTACGTAAGGTAATGCACGAACACGACTAATCAGTTGCCATCTACATCGTTAGACTTATGTTTATGCATTATACGTGTGGCTGCGGGTGCGCTACGTATAACAACGATTATGAAATAGAACGATTTTGGTGCTGCCGAGGCGAGGGGAGAGAACGAGGGAAACGAGAACGAGGCGGAGTCAATTGTGGGTTGAAAGTAAAAAAGGGAAACATCAAGAGAGAGGGCGACGGAGGTAGAAAAATTTAAAGAGAGATAGAGAAATTGAAATAGAGATTAAAAGAAAAACGAAGTAGTAGAGGGATAGGACTGGAGAAAGATGCAGGGAAATAGAGAGACAGAATTAGAGACAGATGCAGAGAAATCGAGAGATAGAATTAGACACGGACGGAAAGAAGTAGAGTGATAGAACTAGAGAGAGATCCAGAGAAATAGAGGGGTAGAACTATAGGGAGATTTAGAGAAGTAGAGATAGAGCTAGAAAGGAATGCAGAGAAATAGAAAGATAGAGCTAGGGGAAGTGCAAAGAAATAGGGAAATAGAAATAGAGAGGGATGTAGAGAAACAGAAAGATAGAGCTAGAAAGGGGTGCAGAGAAATAGAGAGATAGAGCTAGAGGGGTGACAAAGAAATAGGGGAATAGAATTAGAGAGGGAGGTGGAGAAACAGAAAGATAGAGCTAGAAAGGGGTGGAGAGAAATAGAGAGATAGAGCTAGAAAGGGATGCAGAGAAATAGAGAGACAGAGCTAGAGGTGGATACAAAGAAATAGGGGAATAGAATTCGAGGGGGATGTAGAGAAATAGAAGAGCTAGAAAGGGGTGCAGAGAAATAGAGAGATAGAGCTAGAGAGGAATGCAGAGAAATAGAGAGATAGAGCTAGAGGGGTAAACATGGAAATAGGGGAATAGAATTCGAGAGGGATGTAGAGAAATAGGAAGATAGAGCTAGAAAGGGGTGCAGAGAAATAGAGAAATAGAGCTAAAGAGGAATGCAGAGAAATAGAGAGATAGAGCTGGAGAGGTAAACATGGAAATAGGAGAATAGAATTCGAGAGGGATGTAGAGAAATAGAAAAATAGAGCTAGAAAGGGGCACAGAGAAATAGAGAGATAGAGCTAGAGTGGAATGCAGAGAAATAGAAGGATGAAACTAGAGAGGGATGCAGAGAAATAGACAGGCAGGTGGAGATACGGAGACACAGGGGAGAGAGAGAAAAATAGAGAGATAGTATGTAGCAATGAGAGATAGAGACTTAAAGAGATAGTCAGGAAACAGAAACAGATAGAAAAATTGTGATTGAGAACTAGAAACAACGAAGTCAGAGGAGGCAGCAAAAAGGAACAGAGGCAAATCCAAGCGCAGACATTTCAAAACGGAGTAGCGGGTGGTGGTGATTCTTATCGGTCGTCGTAGAAATCGATTTTCGATCAATTATTGCCAGGCGATAATCTAACACGGTGCATTGCATTATTTAAAAGACCGAACAATACATTCCGGAGGGTAAGGGATAGATATAATAACGTTGAAAATATCGATGCATTTAAGAAACGTGAGCGTAAACCAGGTATATTATACACCAGCGTTAAGGTAATGCGCGAGCACCGCCTAATCAACGACCATCTAGATCATTAGACTTATGTTTATGCATGATACACGCAGCTACATGCATACGAGATATTATAACACGACCGCCACTTATCTGTGTACACAGGTGCACAATTTCCATTGTTGCACGCCTTCGGCCGAGATTACGTGAAAAATTGGACCACCTTCGTTGTCGTTACATTTGCATCTCTATTTATAAGATCGATGGAAGAGTCGCAATCTAGATAAACTCACGAAAGATCGATCACTCAGCATTTCCGTCGAATCTGATTCGCTTTGCACCTGAGATAAGATTTTTCGCGTTAATCTCCTTGGAATTCGTGGTGATAATTCGTGAATCATCGATGGAGGAATGATTAAAGTATTATTGTTTCCTGGGAGTGGGAATAAGTCGTTGCTAACGTTTAATGGCGGGAAAAAAAAGTAAATGGAGCGATTATTTAATAAACGAGATTATTTTTACGATATGTGCAAAATGATAATTCTTTGCATCATATTGTAGAATCATTTTAATTTATTTAAGTAGGAAATTTTTCATGATACCACGTAATGCCGTGTGGCACAAAAACCGAGCAACTTCCTCCTCGAGGAAGGAAAAGACGATAAAGCGAGTAAAATAATATGCAAAGAGTCTCGTTAGTTTAACGTTTGGCAGGAAAAAGTTAAGAACGATTTGAAACATCCTGAACGTGCGCAAATTAACGTCTAATCAATCCAGTCTCAGCTTCCGTTTGCAACACAGAACGCCGCAAGAAGGGACGATAAGGAAATGTTAATGCCTCTTTAATGCGACGGATAATATTAATTCTTAAACGGAAGCGAGAGTGTCCGACACGCAAGGTCTCCCGCATTGTTGTAAAAAAATTAGATGCTAGAAAGCGCAACACCTCGTGGCATGACTTTAATGAAACATTCGAATATCCAGCACTAATTTCCCAACTGGGAAATCGACGACCAATTCCAGCCTGTTTCTTTCCAATTTTCTCCTCCACGCTTCTACTTATTTTCCTTGCGACCTAAAATTTCGTTCAAAGCACTGTTTCCAAATTTTATTTTCTACTTCCATGCTACCAATATCTATCAAAAAAATAAATAGAGTCAAATAGAAGATACATAGATCGTTGCACAATATATTTTTCATTTTAGTCCCGGTTTCGCAAAAGAAACCGATCTAGGATCTCGATTACTCACGATTTGGGTAAGGCACGATGCCCCCATGGTCTCGTCGGATTAGCATAGCTCGCATAAACTGCGAAATAACACGCTTATGGTAAGCACGCATCACACGCAACCGCGTGTGCACGACGAAAAAGAGGAATAAGTGGTGAACGAGGAGGAGTAAAGAGGGCAAAGAGGAAAAAGGCGTGGTGGGACGAAGAGGTGGCGAGACGGTGCAATTCCTCTCTAAGCCGAGGCATTAACATTGTGCTTTATCGAAACCGCTCATCGTGGCACATCCGGATTCAAATTACGCCGCCTCGCTTACGCTTATGTTTATTTATCCAGTTATTAAAATTACATTAAGAGTCGCGCCTAATTACGTTGCTCAGGGAATGTCCTCGGTCCCAAAGGAGCGACCTGTAATTCCGGAAGGAGTTGTCTGTACGAACAAAAGGTACGAAGAGAAGGAGAAAAAAAAAGAAGAGGGAAAGAAATAAAGAGTGTATCGTGTTAGGTACGTCGAAAGAATCGGACCCGTCACGAAACGATTCTGGGGACAGATTAGTTCGTCCAGGTCAACGATCTCGGCTTTATTCACGAGGTTTCCTTAATATCGACGAATTAAAGCCGACGATTACGCAAGAACCGTGACAGAAGTGTCACGAACTGGTAAAAACAAGGATTCGTCTCCGTCCTAAGTAATTTCCGTACATCTCGTAGGTAATCTATCAACGAGGTTCGCAGATTCACAGTTACATCGGCGAAAGCGCCAAAGTGATGGATAATTGCAGATTTAAATTGAATGGAATCCTCAAAATAACTCTCTCCGCCAAGATTCCAACATTAACATCAAAAATACCTGCGTTATATCTATTATATTTTAAATTATTAATAGACTGCGAATGTTTATGCAAATGGCGAGTTTCACAAATGCAGGTGAGACAGGAAAACCTATCTAGGGATTTATTGCACTTAATAAATATTACAACAAATACCATACTTTGGATATTTGAGATATATTTTTATATTATGTTCTTTTTGTATATTTTAGCCGTATTTAATTTATCATAAATGCATAAAAATCCGCAGTCTAATTATTAAATAAATACTTCAAGCTTTGAAAAACATGACTGACTCCAAAATAATTCAGAGTGAGATTAGTAAAATAAAAATTGGTCGGTGATTCTTAATTAATTTAACACAATACATTAATATAATGGAAATATAATAAAAATTAATATAATAGAAATAATCTTATCGTACCTCATCTCATAGATAATTCCAATCTAATAGGTTTTGAAAATTTGAAAATTTCCTATCCAATTTACCGCATCACGAGAGTCACTCCTTAACACTAAAACTACCGACGTTTTATCAACTAATATTTAAATTTATTGAACAAGTACTTCGGAAAAAGATAATTCAAGAAACGAAAGGATTAGTTAATTAACTAATTTAGACTTTATATGGTAGAAGTAAAATTTTTATTTTACGGCTCCCCTATCAATTTAGGTAGTTTTTTGAAAAAATTGCGAACCGGTCATTATGACCGCATTGATAGATTTAGTGTTAAACTATGGTAAAGGGTTAAACCCGCCCTGCCTCAAACACCTAAGTAACTTTGAATTTTACAATTCCGAGGAGGAATATTTGCTATATAAATTCTGTGCCAATTTGGTGCACTTTTCGAAAAAATCAACCACCGGTCATTTCAGCCACCTTGATAGCTTTAGTATCAAATTATAAAAAAACTACTGATCGCTCGTTTCACTTTGCCAGAACGATGGAAAAATCGGCTCGTGTTCGATATCCATAAATATTCTAATAACGTCGATCGCAAGAACGCCTGAAAGAGAGACACGTGGAAAGCATGTAAAGCCGAGCAGTACGGTACGTATAATAACGCAATTACATTTTACGGTGGTTGAGTAACAGGCTAACAAATTGCGAGCAAATTTCGCATTAGCTCGTCGAAGCATTGCCGGGCAGGAGGAGCGGTTGCATCGTCATGTAGCCACCCGGTGCACCGGGATCACGGTACATCGCAGGAGATACGGCAGTGACAGTGGAAAAAGGCGTCCATGGTTCTCGTTTACCATTATCATTACCATTATACCGGCTCCATGACGGCGTTACGTGCTTTAATTTGAATACATGAGACAGGAAGTGGCGAGTAGTAAGCGCGTTCACATTAGCCACGCGTGTTTCTCTCTCTCCACACTGGCATTATTATCTTTTGGCTTAAAACGATTCCAAGGGTTCCCCCGGTGTCGCCGATTTATTCCCACTCTTCAACCGTATCACAAGGAACTTTGCCGACTCTTGCTGACTCGCTTTAATGCCGCGAAATTCGAAACGACCACCGACGTGGCACTTTTTACCGATTACGTAATCAACGCTGCTGATCGACTTTGTTGAGATTTCGTTGCACGTTGTGACGATGGGAATTTTGTTATGTGAAATTGGGCGAGTGATAGGAAATTTCTATGGGGATTTTTATATCGGAGAAATGTGGAATTGTGTGATAGATATCGTGGGTTGAAATTAGTTTGAATTAATTTCGGTATGTATGCTTTGAGAATTGATGGAAAATTGTGTCGATGGTAGATCGTATCTATGGTGGTATGAAGTATGTAATTTAAATATAGAGGCTGTATTTAACGGAATGGGAAGGAGTTGTTTCGATTATAGAAATCGCGAGAGAGTATTAATTTGAAATGAATTCGATCTCATTAAAATACCGCGGCGACAACGGTGGACTTTGAAAAGTGAGTAATTAATATACAGGGTGTCGGTAGAAATATCAATTTTCTATCGATCAATTTTAAACTTCGTTTTTGAGTTCTGTATATAGCGCATCTCTAAAAGCATAGAAATTTAATTAACCTACCGATATCACACTCTACTCCAACCGTATAAACCTACTTCAGAATTTCTACTTAGATATTTTTCATTTGACAAATATTTCAGATTTTACTACGTTCAAATCAAAAGAGCTCTGTGCGGTGACTCATCGGTTAATTATCTGCAAACCTGCGGAAATTTCTCATTGGTTTAGTTATCGACGCGATGAGGAGGAAAATCCGCGAATTTCCCGCGAGTCGATTTTTCGCGCGCACAGTTGTTGCACGATCGCGTTTCCGATTGGAGTCGCTCGTTAGCGCGAACGATCTAAATTCAGACCTGCACGAAACAATATAATTAAATCTACATCAGCGAAGTATCCATCAAGAGCCGCGAGTAAAAAACTCAGGGAATAATAAACCGGGCATGTATAATAAAGAACTCACGCGCGGATATTATCTTGGGAATGCAAATAAACGCGACGCACACCGTTACTTTCCTAGTTTAAATATTATTTACTCCGTGACTCTAAATAACGACTATTACGTCGACTTTTACATACACAATGATTAATAGATCAATTAGATATAACGATCGGCTCGCAGCGAATCGGCAGTTTCATTCAATTTTTACCAAAATACATCATTCCCTTTGTACTAAGCATTCCAATTGTAAACCACACATGCTCACTTATTAATTTATTCAGATATATAATAATTAATCACAGTGACATTAAATGCTACAATAAATATTGGATCAGCGAGAGAGTAATTTCGGTTTTTTATGAGAGCCAGCGTTACGTTCGTTCTCAATGATTTCTGACAATGTTATGATTTTTTTCTTCTAACAATCGAAAGTTGTGAAACTTTTGACTTGGCTTAGAAACAAATTGCGCTTCATTTTGTTTGTAATTGTTTGTTTAGGAGAAATTTAACATAGAGTGAAAAACGAACATTTCTGATATGTTTTGCTTTTTTATTTTTTGCAAAATCTAAAAGCTTGGTTGGGAAGTGATGTCACAGCCTCCATGTAGCCCTGATCTGACACCATTAGATTATCATTTATTTTTCAGCTTGCAAAACTTTTTGAATGGTACAACTTTCAATGGCAATGAAAGCCTTGAATTGCATTGGGTTCAGTTTTTTGTTGATCTGGGCCAGTATTTCTATAAAAACGGAATCACGAATTTGTCAAAACGATGGCAAAAGATCATCGAAAATATTCTTTGTTAAAAAAAATTAAGTTCCATTTCACGCTACAAAACCGAAATTACGTTCTTGGCAAGCCAATACAAAAAAACTATGCTCACCGATTCATCAAAGTCACGTATTTACTAAAAGCTAATGGATGGTTACAATTTTTTTTAATAAACATTTTTCAAATTTGGAGGCAACAGTACAACGAACAACCCGCTTCTCGAAGGAAAATAGACGTTTTGTCCAAACATGCTAAATTGAACATCATATTATTATATAATTTCTTTTTTATTATTGATTAAGATATTTATAATATACGCTTTATTCTTTCAAACTGATTTGAATTCGAGTTTAAGGTGGATTCAATGATTTGACGGATGAGAGTTCCGTGAGTGAAGTTTAAAGTGAAATTTTTGTATTACCACAGATATAAATATTTCAAAGTTACACTGTAACGTAGAAATTACTTGACCTGTAGATCTAGCGTTAAATTAATTTTTTCCAAATTGGAATTATATCACTTTCGAGAACAGTTGATACTTCGTTCGGTTTGGAGCAGCTGCTCATTCTACCCCATCGACCGAACCCACGATCATTCGTGCTTCATCGAGGAGAAAGGGCAAGAATTTGCATGCGGACATATGGCATGCGTATACCCATGAAATTTTGAATGATGTGCCAGGTCAGAATTCGCAGCAGGAAGCAACGTCGACCACGCAATGACTTGCAATCAACGCATGAAACTTTTAACGAAATTTTGCAACCCTTCGACCTATGTCTTTTCTTCTAACACGCTAAAAGCTACTGCTATTTCGCTACTTGCATCACTTGTACTAAAATGAAACTTTTTCTATTAAAATCACATCTTTATAAAGCAGAAACTTTAGAAACACTGATAGATAGATATTCAGAAGACCTTTATCTTGTTAATAATAAATATAATGAATATTTAAATATTCAATGTGTTAGAAAATTCATAAAATATAAACATCACATGAAATTTCATTGAATTAACACTAGAACGACCAAGCAAGTCAACATTTTTCCAATAATACCCTAAGTTTATAGGGGAGTCCTAGACTAGAAATTCTAAGCTGATCTTATAAAACACAAATTTTCGTATCGATCATATTTTCCACCTCTTGATTCCCCTTTTTCCAAAGTACTTATTTCATATTTATATATTTAATCTATTATATAAAGCTCAAATACCACTGACTGACTGACTCATTCATCCACTCATCACGAAATCTCAAAAACCACAGAACGGATTGCAACGAAATTTGGAACATACCTTCCCCTTGGGTCTTAGGTGCTCACTAAGAAAGGGTTTTGAAAAATTCGAAATTTTAGGGGGGGGTTTGGGGGGTTAAAGTATGGGCAAAACTCATCAACGCAGAGCCGAAACTACTTGACCTAGAAACTTGAAATTTTGCATGAGCGTTCCTTCTAGGGTATAAGCACCCACTAAGAAAGGATTTTTCAAAATTCGAAATTTTAAGGTTTTTTTTTTTAGTTTCGATTAAACCGTAGCGAAGCACGGGAACTTTCAGCTAGTATTATATATTTGAATGTCATAGATTTAACGTCGGTCGTTCTAGTGTTAAACAGCACTAGTCACCGATGACTGGCAGTCAACGTGTTAATACGATAAAATCAATCGGCGATATTCCCCAAAATTCACGTAAAAATACTCTCTCCTTTTCAACAGGTATTTCCTTCGTGCTATGTAGGAAAAAACGGCAGAAGAAAGAAACAGTAGAAGAACGGAGCTATCTCGACGTAAGATCGACTGGCTACTGTTGCGAAAGGTTTTAATTAAATTGCATGTTAAACGCGGTGGCTAATGCTCATCAATATTTCATTCGCGAAAGATAAATATGCGCGGATAACGATTTATCACTAAGTACGTGTAATTATCGCAAACTTGCGCCGGAGTCCTCGCTACGCTCGGAAATAATTCTCTATCTTTACGTTGAAGAAGCGGCGGTTTCTTGTACGGATAGCAATCAATTACCGCGAATCGGTGTACGGTTACATTTCCAACGATCAATTTTCTTTTCTTCGACCCTTCATTAAGGACACGCTCTCGACGCGAAGCGTAACAGAAGAATCACCGACGATGCGTGCACCTTTCTTACCTACGCCACTTCTTCAATTATGTAATCGAGAAATTAACGAAGATCGTTGAGATTTTCGTAGATTTTCAAGCTCGAGAAACTTTACACAAAAGTAATTTCCACTTCTATCGTGGTGGTTTCAAGGGTACCGATGGAGATTTCGAGGATAAAACAATTAAATAAAAAAAACTACTTCGTTTCTCGTCTCCTTTCAGTTACACGCACGTAAAACGTTTTCGATCGTAAAGTGTGTCAGGTTAAGCCTGACCTTCGGTTACCATAAATTCTATACAAATTCTAACGGATGATAATCGTGTAATTTCACAATTCTTTCGGAATCCGACAAGTAGCATTTCCTGCCACTCTCGCTGCTAATACGACTCGTCCTTACATTCCATATCGATGATCCAGAATCATTGACTTCCCATAGAAACGCGTCGGAGAAGCGCTCACGCAATTTACCAACGTTCTATCCTGATTCATGTGTTTCTACGGGTATTTATCAAGCCTCGAATACTTGCGTTGCAACGCGACAGAGAAACCGCGTCATCGAGCGAGCGTGAGAAATTCGCTTCTTTTGATTTTCTTCTTACATTCTCTATCTTTTATTTTCTATTCTTTTCATCCTTTTGTTTCAGAGTTGATGTCTTTCTCGATACATCGATTAAAGATCTACCCTGTGATTCGATATTTAAGCATCAATGAGTTGGTAAATTACTGTTGCCGTAAATTATCCGCATTATTTAAATTACTGGACGCCTCGATGCTTTCTGTAATTTCCTAGCTGTAAGGAGAATCGAGGCTGGCGACTAATCAAAAATACATTTATCTTTACGCAATGATACTCATGCCCACGAATGGAGCTATTATAATCGGTCTATTGAATCACGATGAAACACCGACACGACGTATTATTCAAATTTACGTCATAATATCAATGGAAAGATTCTAGGCTTTCCTATATGCTGGTTTCAGGTAGACGGGACTTCCCGTTTGCCGATCTTCCGTTATTTAAATTAGGAATCAAAGACCATCGATTCGTGGAGCTTTGTGAGATCTTTTCCTTTATTCGACTTTGAATTCATTTAAAGATTATTCAAAGCTGAGAGAAGTCTCTGGTATGTTTATTGAAGACAATCTGTAAGCTTAGATGAAATAGCTGCCACAAGTCTGAATTGTCGTATGCTCAATGTTCTTCCTACGCTCTTCAAGTACATTAGGCTGTCTGGTTTAGAAGCTACTAATGAAATATGTGTGATTCGGAACCAATCTAAAAGTTTGGGTCCTACATAAAATGGTCGTGGCAGTACAAATCAAAGAATACAAGAAGGGATAAGAAAAGGAAAGAAATCACGTAGAACCTCGCAAAAACCAAGCATTCTTAATGTCACAAAATAATAAAAAATTCAACATTCAGCCAATCATCCTAATCCACCCCTTCACTGTAAATTCTACTCCTCAAATCTCTACAAAATTACAAAACTCTTCAAACCTAAGCTACAACAGTCTTTCACGATTATACGCATCCAAAATCCAACCATCTGACAAAACGCTTCGTCTAAATCCATCGTGGATCTTTTTGTTGCAAATGGCAAAAGAAAGAGTACCTGTCTCGCGAAAACGCAAGTCAAAGCAAAATAACTTTTGCACCGACATCATTTGCCTCGTCCAGAATATTATTAACTATGCGCAATGTCACAAAACTGTGGAAAATTCCACATCCACCCAATCCTCTTAATCCACCCCTTCAATATCAAAGACTCGACCTTCAAACCTCGCATCCTACCCCTCAATTCTCTACAGAATTATAAAACTCTTCAAACCTAAACTACAACAGTCCTTCACAATCATACTCATCCACAATTCAACTGCCTAATAAACCCTTTGTCTAAATCCACCGTGGATCGTTTTGTCGCGAGCGCCGATGGAAGGGCGAAAGAAGGAGAACATATCCCGCGAAAGAGCAAAACTCAAAGCAAAATAACTTTTGCACCGACATCATTCGCTTCGTCCAGAAACTCATAAAATATTCACAATGTCACAAAACTGTAGAAAATTCAACATCCACCCAATCCTCTTAATCCACCCCTTCAATATCAAAGACTCAACCTTCAAACCTCGCATCCTACCCCTCAATTCTCTACAGAATTATAAAACTCTTCAAACCTAAACTACAACAGTCCTTCACAATCATACTCATCCACAATTCGACTACCTAAGAAACCCTTTGTCTAAATCCATCGTGGATCGTTTTGTCGCGAGCGCCGATGGAAGGGCGAAAGAAGGAGAACATATCCCGCGAAAGAGCAAAAAGTCAAAGCGAGATAGGTTTTGCGGCGACATCGTTTACCTCGACGGAAGGAATAATTCACTCTGGCGAGTCAACGGGATTGCAGGATTATGCACCTTGTCCTTTTAACTCGCGGTGCATAGGTATGCAGGACCGTAGAGTCGTACGCTGCCAATCCGCAGCGGCAAGGAATTAGCATATGCGAGCGCCAAATACGGCGAGTGGCTCACCTGTGCTCGTGTGCCGACAAATGCAATGAATATGGTGATTTCCATCATTTATCCGGCTCGCTAGGCGCAAACGTTCCCGGTCCTTGAAACGAGATGCGCCGCATTGGGTACGCGTAGCGCATACTCGCCGCAAACGCCGGCATCATTGAGAAATATTAGTAATTTCCATCTACCACTGGAGACGCATTAAGATGAAAGACGAAGAGGAAGAAACTAGAGAAAGATCAGAATACGAATATCATGAGAAATGATTCGATTTCAACTAGAGGATTAATAACGCACTACGTGTCTGAGGGATTAATAAAATATATTATGCACTGAGATCCTAGGAGGTATAAATTCTTAAAATAGAATCGTCATGGTTACTTTGAAATACGGAAAACCAGGGTGGGAAAGGAGGTTGTTGGTAATTGCAGGAAAATGACTTTTTAAGTGGCGGGGGAATTTTTGAATGAAGATTCCCTACATGTATTTTTTGGTCTGTTGAAAAGGGTTGGACAAGTTACGAGGATCGGTGCGATGTGTGTTTCTTTATGATGGACAATTATGTAATGTTATCTCTACTATCATATGAATCATAAACAGATAAATCAAATTGTAATAAATTTCTATCAATCTTTCCAAAAAGACCTAAAGGTCTTTCGCATTGGAGAACGCCCATTGCGTAAAATGACAAGCATAAAATCCCAGAACAAAATACCTGACTATCGATTACCTCCATCTACAAAAGTGTCATTCATCCAAAGAAACCCACTTGCAACTCCTGCACATGGCGACACGATGCAGCAAGACTTTTTGTTACAAAATGTAAGCATTAACATCCTGCGTTTCACTTAAACGGTTAATTATCGATGTTACTCAAGAACCAACGAGATTTACACCTCCTCTAACGCGCAGGAAAACAGAGTCTTCTAATCCGTAAAAAGCAAACAGAAAACGCCAGCGAAAATGTGCTGGTAACGTTTTGTTAAGAGTAGGAGAAGAGAGAAAAAGAAAAGAGTAATAAAAAGATAGAGAGAGAAAGAAAAAGCATGTGTGGGTGCACGTCGTCCCGCACTCTCTACGTGTCGGTGCTGCATGCCCGGCGCATTATCCTCCAGTACGTACCATTATAGGTTTCATTACGAGAAGTGCATTTCCTTTTCCGACGCCGCGAGCTGCAAGGTCGTCCGTGCACCTCTTCCTGCGCGAATGACTCGTACGAGTCGGCTTCGACGCATTCGTCATCGGCGCGAGAGATCATATCGATTCATCGAGGGACAGGATAACGATGCAAGTCATAATTTGCATGTCTCGAACGATGCCAGAGGTAACGAAGAGTTATGAGTGCACGCCGGTTCAATTTTTCGAAGGGAAAACACTCGAGATTGCGATCGGGTCAAGAACGACAGGATAGAGACCGAGATGCTTTAACGATGTCGTTCCAGGTGTGCATCGAGTGCAACGATGCACTCGACTTGATGCAAGTAAGAGTCCATGGGTTTCTAAGATGTCTCTTCGACTGATCGGCTGATCTACGATTGAATAATCTACTTGGGATTCTTTTTGAGCTTAACGATCGGTGTACTGTACTTGGTTAATTGACTTTCGTACTTTGGCTCACTTTTGAAAGTGTTTTTAACACGTTGAACGCGGATTGTGTTTCGCTAGATTTGACATTTTTACTGAAGTGATTTTTCTATTAAAATCAACTTTTTATGAAGCAGGAAATCTAGAGATAGTGATAGATAGAGAGTCAGCAGTCCTTGATCTTTTTAGCGCAAATAATTAGATATTAAATGTGTTAGAAAATTAATAATTATTGCAATTTAAACGTTAGATGAAATTTCATTGAATTTAAAAGCGCCGGCCACTGGTGATCCCCATGGCAGTCAACGTGTTAAGGCAAGCAGGAAGGGATGAAGAAGCATGGCGAGGATGACGGTGAAGAACTATTTAGATATTTTTTCTAAATTACTTCACGTATCAACGCTTTCCTGAGTAGGAAGACATCTACAACTATAGACCCTAGGCGAAATAATCATATTAACCCCTTGCCCTACGATTTGTTTTGTTACTGCCTTCGCTATATCTTAGAATTTAATTGCAACCATATAAATTGATCAGTAGTTCTTGATATATCGTATAATTTAACGTAATATTAACATTGTAGAAATAAAATTATTGCGTCGCATTTCGTTAATATTTTCAACTTGTTGGTTTTGCAAAATTTGAATATATCCTATCCCTAATATCTCATCATAAGTGTCACTCTTCATTGTAGGGCAAGGGGTTAATACTTCTAATTAGTCGACCACCGAAAAAAAATAAGCTGCACGCTATACACCGCCCAAATTTCAGCATATTTCAGAATTCGTAAGATAGAAATGGGAGATCTACTCGTTCGGTCATCAATTGTCTCTCTTTAAAAAAGATCTCCCCATTCGATCAGCTAAGTGTGAATTAATGCTGAAACATCTAAAGAAAAGTGATCGAAGAACAATACCTTCCTATTAAAATCTCACCAACCTAATATTCCATCTCATCCACAGCACCGTTCTCAATGTTACCCTTCTCACCCTTAAAAAACCATCCTCATGATCCTTCAGCTAATTTGAAACAGCACGAAAGAAGCACCGAGGGGTAACCAGGTGGACCAAGCGATCGTAACGTAGGGTAGCGAAGGAGAAGCGTGAAAAACCGAGGCACGTGGCCAAGAAACCTTTCCGGCTGAATGTTTAAAGAAAGGCGGAGGAAAGTTGGTCGCGTGTCGTGCGCCACGGCAGTGATTTGTCGGTCGTCGCGTGTATACGTCTCCAACGATTGCACGTACGTTCACGTGTACGTGTGTAAACTTACGACGCACGCGAAAGGGTAGCCCTATAAGCCGGAAGAGAAGAGAAGGGTTAGAAAGAACGTAGTACCTGACCGTGCGAGACTCCCCGGATGAAGGGAATACGATGGAGGACGAAGCTAAAAGAGGAGTCCGAAGGAGGCTGAAAGGAGCGGGAAAAAAGGAGGAAACTGAAAAGAGAAGAGAAAAGAAAGAGAGAGAGAGAAGAGAGAACCGCCACGTGACCCTTGCACGGTCCTCCATTCCTTATTGGAATCCTTCTGGCCCAACCTGACCTATCCAAGGTGAGATTTATCCAGCGGCTTTACCTGCCACCGGCTATATAGGTACGCTGGTACCTTCCTTATTGCCTGTGCCTACCTACCGGGAATCCCCACATTCCCATTCTCATTCCCCATTCCCGTAAACCGACCGCCCGTCCACCCACTCCTGCGGGTCACGTAACCAAAGACTTTTCGTAAGGATCGACCGTGTCTTCGCTACGTAACGGATGACATCTCGTCCTGTCTGACGTTTCCGAGCTTTCGGATTATTTTTCCTCAATGCAATTGCTGCTTTTGATCTCGCAAGATTATCTATGACTGCTTGGTATTTGATTTTGAGAATGATTAGGGAATTTGAAAGGAGAGGAATGGAATTTAGGGTTTTGGTGGATAGGGATTTAGAGGGTTCGGGTTGTATTTGATAGTTTTAGACTTTATTTAGGACGGTGTATGTGGTGTATTGGGGTATTTTGTAGGTTTTTGAATGAGTGATTGATTATGAGAGGGTATATGAGAGGGTTATGAGATATGTGAGAGGGTGGTACAGATATTATGTAGAATTATTTTTTAAGATGTTTGATTTTGAGAATGATTGAGAATTTGAAAGGAGAGGAATGGAATTTACGGTTTTGGTGGATAGGGATTTAGGGGTTGGGGTGGTATTTGATAGTTTTAGACTTTGTTTAGGACGGTGTATGTGGTGTATTGGGGTATTTTGTAGGTTTTTGAATAAGTGATTGATTATGAGAGGGTATATGAGAGGGTTATGAGATATGTGAGAGGGTGGTACAGATATTATGTAGAATTATTTTTTAAGATGTTTGATTTTGAGAATGATTGAGAATTTGAAAGGGGAGGAACGAAATTTGCGGGTGGTGGATAGGAAGTAGGGGTTGTAGTGGTATTTGATAGGTTTAGACTTTGTTTATGACAGTGTATGTGGCGTATTAGGGTATTTTGTAGGTTTTTGAATAAATGATTTATGACTACGTGATCTATTATGTAGAATTATTTTCTAGGAGTGGTGATAGAAAGAATTTGGCCCTACAATTTGTAAATTTATCTGTGCAAGATCTACTGTAAGAGGGGATTTACAAATTCAGATAAAACATGAAAGAATTTCGATATGATAAGACAATATAATCGCAGAAAAAGAGTACCTCTTATGATAGATATGAATCTTCCATTGCACAATCTGTCGCTCAATTATATTTTACCATGCAAAAATCGCTTTTTATTGCTGGTACCCTCTCCTTTGTCGTTCGCTTCCTGCCGTGCTAAAAATATTTCCCCTCCCTTTGTCGGTGAATTAGCCTGAAGCGTTCGGAGCAGGTTTCAGCCGGTCTTAATTCGAAAACCGTAGTAGCCTATAATCGGAAACCCGCTGAACAATGCAAATAAGAAGTCATTATGTATATCGTGACGTAACGCAAAAATGGCGGGACCCTTCCGGTCAGCTCAGTCTTCCAAGATTCCTACCACTGTGCATTTACGAAAGAACGCAAATTTAACATCGTAATTACACTAGTGACAAATTAATACACTGAGTACTTAGTACGAAATTAATAGCCTATTTACAAGTTAAATATCGCGGAGGTCATCGAAGACAGACACTTTCCAATGCAGTGACATTTCTTGTCACTTTGAAACAGCAATATACAGAAATTTTCTAATATATTTAATATTAAAATACCAGGGTAAAATAAGTTAATTATTGTTGAAGATAAAATTAATTTTATCTTTGCAAAAATCCTTTTGTCAAGTTCTTACAAGAATTCTTTGTAAAGTTCCTACTTTGTAAAAAATGAAATATTACTGAAAATAATTTCGCTTCGATATAAATGATAATTTGGGTGGATATATCGATATCATTGAAGGTGGAAATACGCAGATTTTGCAAATATCCAGCTTTTTACTGTCTATCGCACGCGACCATGAAGCTTCGTCGAATTCTTCGCAACGATCTCGCGCGTTAATTAATAAAATCCCCAGCTCTCTGGCTTTAGTAACCTTTACGTTATTTTCCACTTAAATGTTAAATAAAACATCGTAAAAACTGACATAAAAGTATGTCATAACGCGACACTCACGTTTAACGAATTCACGCAATGCGCTCGTCCTGTCCCGACCCGACATAATCGTTAGAAAAACCTCTTCTGGTATTATTGCAAAATTCTCCTACGTTCTTACGATTCTGAATCGATAATTGTACATGATCGCACACCTTGGACAATAGTCGTATCCGTGTCTATGGGATGCCATTTATACAATTTCGAGGAGACAATACATTTTTGCTTTTCGCATGTTTATCGATCTTGACTGACGTGGTCTTTGATTAATTTTAGGTGGATTTCAAAACGCAGGAGCTATAATATATCAAATAATGTAAAAAATATATTCAAAATATGACTTCAATATTAATTTAACTCGATTAAATTAATTATAAGTCGAGAGCTCTTATTCTGACTTCGACTACTACTCTTATTTCTACTAAAAATAACATCTAAACTTTTAGGTAGACTTTAAACTATCTGAGTCATGATATATTAAATAATTTAGGAAAAATCTACAATAGATTCTTCAACGTGCACGTCGAAACATTCGAGGCCGACGCCACGGGTTATTCGTCCGAGTTTGCCTTAGCCGACGAAATTTACACGAACGTGAAAAGTGTATTAGTCAACTCGAAACGTACATTTCCGGTCGTCTCTTCGGGAGGAAAGGTGTTAGAGAACGAAAGAAAGAGAGAGAAAGGAGTCTTTTTATCTCGGCAAGCCAAGCCTTCATTTCTCAAGTGACGCGCGAGATTGCCGTTCGATAAAAGGCCGTTTCACTCGGCGTGGATCGCAAAAATAAATATATTATTCAGTCAAGATTAATCGAACACGATGCAAAAGTCAATAAATGTTACTTTTATCCCTCGATCGGTCAGAAACTGTCGTCGAAAATCTCAATCGATGACTCGACCTCCATCTCTCTTCAACTTTTACTCGTTCTCCATCAATAACACCATTTAGATCCTTTCACTTCAGCATTTTTTTTTTTTAAATATTATGGAAAAAAAGATTTACTCAAGGATGCTAGATAATCTTGAAGTAATTAGAATAAAACTTTTATAATGAACCAAGGGATTCTGTAACACCCCGAGTCGAAAATTTTAAGCCCAAAATCCTCCTAAATTACCAAATAACTTAGGATATTTAGGCTGAATATGGAAAAATATGTTACATATAAAAGAATGCAAATTTTAATTCCACAATCGCCCTAAACTTGTTCATTTTTGCCTAGTTTAGGATCAATTTAGGCTTCATACAGCCCAAAATAATCCTCAGCATTTTATAATGAGGAGTTTTAGAATTGGATTGGAATTGGAGTGGAATGATCTAGGTCCAAAAAAATTCTCAATATACTAAATATTAATATGATTTTAGGAGATTTACAATTGATATGGAATAAAATGATAATTTAATTCCTACTTGCTCCTGAAAGCCCTATTTTTAGAATATGAGTCGACAAACTTGGAACTTCTGAAATATTTTTAGGGGGTGTCAGATTAAATTGGAATAAAAATTTTACCTGATCAGTCCATATAACTCCTAAAAATCATATTTACAGGACTTTGAGGCGCGTAGACACACTAGTTGATGATTTTGAGGTTCAAAATGGTATATATAATTAAGCGGCAAATGAGAAATCAAAAGAATCTAGGATTTGAAGTTTCTTTTTAGGCTGGACTTTTCGACTCGGGACGTATCTTCGAGGGGCGATGAAAATGTTAGCGAAACGAGCAAAAAGGACAGATATTACGTGGAATCCAAGGTTCATTTTAAGGAAACGACTTCGAGGAACTGTCGTCGACACACGAAACTCGAAGATCACTGATCATGGACGAAGGAAGGAAAGAGAGTCGAGGAATACCGGCGAGTACTCTCACGAATCGGAAAGGAGCCGTCTAATTTTCCGCACGCGAGTCATCCGACGGCACTTGGCGATTCTCCTTTCCTATGGAGTTACGTTAATGAACGGGGAAACACGAGACAATTCTTCACGATAATTGTTCCATCTGATATGTGAGAACAGGATATTCAACGAACGATCAACGTTGACGTTTCAGTAGATTTTTTGGGTCAGGTTTTTGATCGGTTGCGATACTTTATTGGATCCTGCTATTGAAATGTAATGATTCTCTATGATTGTAATTTAATACTATCTTAATTCCGTGGCCTCTTTAACATTTTCTTCAATGTTGTAAAGAAAAATACTGAAAATCGTGTCTCTCTACTCAAAGTTAAATTTTTAACTCTGTCAAGTATTACAATTTCACTCCTCCAAATCATGAAATTCTCAACGATTCAATGTTCAAAAATCAATTGAAATCCATCATTAAAAACGATATATTTATAATTTTCTATCGCACCATCGTACATCTGATCTCCAAGTACCGCGCAAGACTTTAACTATAAAAAGATTTAATATCCGTGGTACCGGAAAGTAACGTCGTTTCTTTAAATTAAATTGAAACAAATACATTTGCAACATATTGTGAATTTATCGAATTCAGTAATCATCTTCGTTATAAACAATCTTTTCCCCCTTACTGTGCAAATTTTCAATACCGGATCGATAGAAATCAATTGCACCTTAACACTTTATCGACCAGTATTTTTTTTACATCCTACTCACTTCTAACCGATCACTTGGCCGCAAATACTTCCCTGATACCGATATCTCTTTGAAAATTACAAATTCCCATCACACATTCCTTGGCACAGTTAACCGCAATGATAAACAATAATTTACTAATCGCTGTGGTAACCGATTAATTAGTTAAAACTCCAAAAGCGTTGGGCCTGAAAAGCCTATTAATAAGCTACCGGTCAATAAAGTGTTAAGGAAAATCGTGAAACAACGTTTCTTTTCTGTTCTCCTAATATATCGAAATATATTAAATTTAACACAATAAAATCCACATTAAATTTCACATCATCGATTACCATTGACCTCCCCAGCATTAATCAAGCATCTCAAAAGTTCACAATCCAATCGAGAAGCAGCTAAAAAGCCTGAGACAAGAATAACGTGTAAAATCCATCCGAAATGACACATCAGCCAGAATCCACCCCGTCACGTACGCTAGACAATGGGGGTTGGATGAAATCAATATGGAGAGCGTATCGAAGAAAATGATTGTTATCAAGTCAAGACCATCGAGCGTGAAGCGTCATTTGCAGGTTCCAACCTCGCGGCTCGCTGACGCGCGATAGAGATTGCTCGAGCATAGAATCTAATTATGTGATAAACATTGTTGCGAGCTACACCTGCTCGTAAATAACATAGAATCAAACACGTATCAGGTTACACGGTAATACACGAGGGCCCCGAGAGAACAGGTCCCTCGAACCTGTGAAGCGCAATCGGCTATCTGCCGATACCAGCGACCGCTTCGTCCTGCGCGACCGATCTCTCTCTCTCGTTTCCTTCGAGCGACCCTTGCCGGGATTAATTATATTCTCTTCGATGTATCGAGCCTACGTTAGCGCAACGAAAGGAAGCCAGGACGAAGGAAGATGGCTGAAGAAAAGAAAATAAGATACAAGGAAAGGTAAGAAGAAAAGGGGGACCGAGGGAAAAAAAAGACCGATACCGACAGTAATTACACTTAGTAAGGAATACAGGACGATATGGTGTCATGAAGATGCAGAAGAGAGAAGAAGTATGGAAGTTACAAAAAATGACGGAATAAAGGGAGAATGATGGAAGGGGAGGTATAAAATTGAGAATTGCGCAAACCAAGGAGAACGTTGTTTTCGAAACGATAAGAGAGACCGTGTATAAAGAGCGGCGCAAGAGTAGATCCATGATTTAAAAGAGTTGGAAGAAGGAAGGCTATTAGAGCGTTATATAAGACGCAACATTATCTGGAGCACTCTACGATTTCACTTGAAGAAGAAGAATGAAAAAAAAAGGTTGAATTTTTCCGTGGTATCGACGGTTGCTCATCGAAAATAACCGTGCGATCACGCGCTTACGTGGAATATTTATTCAAACAAGCCTGTTAGAGGCTAACACCTTATCGGGTTGATACGATATCGGCTAACTTTTTTACCCTGGCCTGACTACGCGGCCTTTGTTTACCGATATATTTTTGAATATTAGTGCAATTATGTAGACGTAGTTGGTATCGCGATTACTGGACAGCCTCGATATCGAGACACTTGAGTACGAGGAACAAGAGAGCCATAATTGTCCAAAGATTAGCCGTGGAATAATCATGATATGTTGGCTCTTATCGACGATACCAAAGATTGTTTCTTTTTTCGTTTGGATTTTTGACTTTTTTATCGGAATTAGTTGCCGTCGTTTAAGCGTCGTTAGACTTTTATTTGTAAATTCTTCGATGCTAGGGTAAAGAGAGAAAATAATAGGAATAATTGTGGTCTGTTTCTTTTTGAAATTTGTTAATGGGAGATCGAGATTAGCGAAAGTTTCCTAGTCTGACCACACGGTTGAAACGTAATGGAGATTTTACTATTTAAAGTACGATAATATTGTTTTGTACACCTTTGGTTCGTTCTTATTTCCGCGATACCAGATTGCCAACGTATTACATCGTGTGACGATAAACACGGATGATAAGACGATCAGAGTTGGTATAATACAATAATATTTAGTTTCTATGGAATAATCGACGACATCTCGGTGTTATGGAGTTTTTTGTCGGTTTCAACGTACTGGTTTTATAGTTTGGCGAAGAATCGAGTGGAAAAAACACTATGGAGATTTTCCTACTAAAATAAGGACACCGAATGTTCGAACCTTCGGTGAATTTTTATCTAAAATTATTAGCATACGGTAACCTAGATAATTTAAAAATTTTCTAGCTAAAACTCCTCTCTGTATAGACAATATGATAATAATTATACAACTGAAACCTCTCAATTAATAAAATCAATAGAACTTGCCCAAAACTCTGATATATTAACAACTAAACTATAGTAATTAAATTTCAAAAGATAAAATAATTGTGCATACGGTAACCTAGCTAATTTAAAAATTTTCTAGCTAAAACTCCTCTCTCTATAGACAATATGATAATAATTGTACAACTGAAACCTCTCAATTAGTAAAATCAATAGAACTTGCCCAAAACTCTGATATCTTAACAACTAAACTATAGTAATTAAATTTCAAAAGATAAAATAATTATGCATACGGTAACCTAGATAATTTAAAAATTTTCTAGCTAAAACTCCTCTCTCTATAGACAATATCATAATAATTATACAACTGCAACATCTCAATTAGTAAAATCAATAGAACTTGCCCAAAACTCTGATATCTTAACAACTAAACTATAGTAATTAAATTTCAAAAGATAAAATAATTATGCATACGGTAACCTAGATAATTTAAAA
Organism: Cerceris rybyensis; assembly: GCA_910591515.1. Lineage (NCBI taxonomy): Eukaryota > Metazoa > Arthropoda > Insecta > Hymenoptera > Crabronidae > Cerceris > Cerceris rybyensis. Next base: position 24,053,028 of record OU342793.1, on the reverse strand, counting down.
ATTTTCTAGCTAAAACTCCTTTCTCTATAGACAATATGATAATAATTACACAACTGAAACCTCTCAATTAGTAAAGCCAATAGAATCTGTCCAAAACTCTGATATCTTAACGACTCGACTATAAATTCCAAAAGATTCGAAAACATAGGAAGAAGCTATTACAGCGATAAAGTTAAAGTCACCGTTAATTGTCAATTATGCATTGCAATTTTGTATCTTCATTTCTGTGTAACATGTAGGTATATCGCCATCTCGCTAAGATAGAAGCAAGATAAAACCATAAATTTGTCAGCACCACGATTACTCCGGTTCCAAGTCTAAATAAAGTGAGAATAATAAGAAGAATCGGAGTAAACATTTGCATAAACATTTTCCAATGGCTGCACGTATGCTCGCGTGTCATTGCAAAGAGACACGTGCAATCAAATCGGATGAAAAGTGAGCATGGCTTACCGTAAAACCGGTGTTACACAAAATCGAAGCTACAAACCGCGCGTTCGAAGCATGCAATGCTTATAAATAAACGTCAAAGACTAACTACATTTCTAATTAATAATATCAAAAGACAGTGGACGACGGTGTCTACGGGTGTTCAGATTACTGAAATAAAACATGGTATATCGGTATGGTTAAGCACACGAAACGTTATTATCGAAATCCAGTTGTAAATGTGACTCAGAAAGTTAATAATGCGAGAATTATCGATACACCTTAATCAGCTTAGACATTAGATACGATCGGAACTGATTTTTCGGGCAAATATATCCAGAGATAATGATACTGAATTAACGAAATGGTCATTATTCATTTACGAGGAATAATGTGGCAATCGGACCGATCATTGATAAAAATAAAATTGACACACTTTTCGACTACGAGCTCGTGCCTTGATGAGGTGTTTGACGAAGATTTTTCTTTTCTAACGCTGCTTGAGATACGTTTAGATACTTTGGAAGAATTGATTTTATTAGGGTGCAATTCATTCTGGATTTGGAGTCGAAATTACTTGGAAATTTTTAAGTCGACGGGTTGAAGGACGAAGAAATGTCTTAGGTGTACTTTTACGCCCAAAAAATCTAAATCATGAGTCAATCAATTACGTTATTAATTCTCCAAATTACGTAATCAACGATTCATTGATTCTACTTATATTGTATCTAAAATCAATTTAAAATTCCGGTATCTCCAAAATGTTAACAAACTTCAAAAATAATTTCTCAGGTATACTTTTACGTCTAGAAAATCTAAATGATGAGTCAATCAATTACGTTATTAATTCTTAAATTACGCACCTCACGCTTCATTGATTCTACTTATATTGTATCTAAAATCGATTTAAAAAACCGGTACCTCCAAACTGTTGACAAATTTCAATAATAATTTAATAATTGCAAGAATGCTAAATATTCTTTCACAGAATACACCGTCAACTCTAATTCTAAGATATCTGACAACAAAATGATTTATATTTCGCATTTCGGTCAGAACAGTAGCAAAACGTACAAAGGTGACCTGTGAAACCAAGTTTAAATCCCAGCCGCAGGTGTCTGAGGGTCAAATCGGTGGAACACGAAGCCATAAACTCCTTTTCATGTTATCAGCTCCATTTTAAAGCACACCCTAACAAACGCTACTTCTAAATGTTCATATTATTACTTCCATGTTCAATTTAACTTGCAAAATAAACTAATATCCTGCAAAATTTCCAAATCTGAATAACAATCGAGTAGAATTTGCACAAACATCGTACCGCAAAACAGCAAGGGATTAATATCTCGCAATATCTCTGAATCTGGCAAACTATAGATTACAATTTGCACAAACGTACGCGTTTTGCACACGAAATAACAACTGAATCAATGCAGGGGCAAAAACCCTCTCGTTTCAGGTAAACCATTCTAGCGATCGAGGGTTGCATCGCTCTTACAATGGAACGGATGCACAATGCAACCATTCCGGGACAACAAAGCCTAGCCAAGGTTATGCGGGGGTGTCGAATGTGTACGCAGGGAGGCTCCATTGACAGCTGACGGATCGAACTCTACGCGTTTCTCTTTTCCCCCAAAAATTCACGACTACTGTCGTTTCGTGTTTCTTCCTGGCAAACGCTGGCAAATATGACGCACACTTTGTTTCAGGATCTCCGGTTTCGTTGTTCAGCGAGATATTTTGAAGTTGAAGACAGATATTTTGAGAATTTTATCACGATTTATAGACAGAAGTTGATACTTTCATTTATAATATTCTTATTGTATGCTTAATTGAATATAATTTGAAAAATTGATTAACGACGTATCAAAGAAGTCAATTAAACCATCCAATTCTCTATCAATTTAGCAAAGAGATACTTTATTTCAACGTTTTATAGATTTTTTTTCGCCAAGACTTTACCTATTTTCGTAATCACAGAAACATATACCATCGAACCTAACGCTGTAAAATTAATTATTCAAGCTAATTTCAAAGAACGAAGCAATCACCAGAAGTATTACCCAATAGCGACAGTAATCGTTAGAAAATATTTCAAGAATTCGCCGCATCGTTAAGGCAGCCACATTAACGGATTACAATCATAATCCAAAGCTCCTACCAAGAATTCGCGATCGCGCAATATCTTGCGTCATACCAATTTATCGCTTTGCATAGTCATCGAGACGATATCGTCGATCGATTACAAAAATCGAGCATTACATTATCAAAGAAACTAAAAATAATTTCACTCACCATTCTCCGTACCACGAAGAGGTCCTGATGGACTGCCACCGGTAGAAACTCCTTCGTCCTCGCTGCTGCTCGTACTACCCTCGCTGGGGCTGTAACTTCTTCTGCTACCGGTACCACGAATTATCTTCTGTCCAGCGACGGTACCATTATTGTTATCGTGCATTCTTCCCTGTAGCCTTTCGTGGATTGTCCTCACACGAGATTGAAGCCTCTGCTGTTGAAGAGAGCCAACAGAAAAGTCCAAAGGCTGATCGATCTCCGATTGAAGAGGTTGTCTCTGTGGTTGCCCGCATATCGTGCCAACCACCAAATTTGGACTTGGTGATACTTGAACAATTGGTGATCCTTGCTGCTGTTGATCCTGGTGAACGCTACTTGGTGGACTCCACCATTGGTGTCCACCTTGAATCGATCTCCAAGCCTCTATAGTATTATTATTCGTTGGGCTCGTTTGTTTCTGCTTCTGTTGCTGCTGTTGCTGCATCTGCTGCTGAGATTGTTGTGCCATTGCAACTTCTATCAAATTATTGTTCTCCAGCAGATGCATACTAGGTGTTTGCGTCATCGACGACGGCAAAACGAAAGGGGATGCAACCACCGAAGGTGGACTAGCTTCCTGACGTTGACGATGGGTGGAATGATGATGTTGTCGATGTTGTTGCTGAGGATGATGCTGTTGTTGCGAACTCGACGGTACGACCGGTGGCGGAATTTGCCGGACGGTCCTTGCGGCCTCGGCGACCCACCGGCGCACCGCCTCGCTGTCGAGGCCCGCCAGCCCTGCGGACTTTGTCTTTGACTGGCCTCCGGGCGATGATAAACCCTTCTCGGGTATCAGGCCGGGTAGCGCAAGGACCCCGGTGCCCGCCACCGCGACCCTGGGTCCCGAAACGCCCCCGTAAGCAGCCAACGCCGCGAGATCCAACGTGGTCACCTGCTGGGTTCTCTTTATTACGAAGTAACAATGTGTATCGTCCTCGAGCTTCCCGAGGGATCTGCCGTGTTTACTTTTACGAGTGTGACTGGATCCGCGGTGTTTTTCTATCGATGACCTTACGTCTTGACGACTTGACGCACCGCGGCGTTAGTTTCGCGGGGGAAAGCGAAGTCTTGGAATTGGCGATCACGTTGTCCTTTTAAATACAATAGGAACTGTTTCCTGGAAGATCTACGGTTGATCCTTTAAATATCACGATATTCCGTTACATATGTACACTACACTTATAACGAGACACAGATACGTTCCTTGTTGAAGAGTCGTCGATGTTACTCCAGTTCTAATCACCTAACCTCTCTTTATGGATCGATCGATCCTCGGAGAGTTATCCTTCGAACACGTGGAATATTTTAACGTCACTGTTGGAAACCGTTGTCCATCGTAATCCTACGATCTTTGTATATCGGTGTGAAACTTCAAACGACACAGGAGATTGGAAATATCACGGAGATTTCTGCCGTCATCGGTACCATCGATGTAACGTCACCCATAGGTAAGTCCACCAACAGTCCATGTATTCTCATGCGTCGCATCGAATTCACTGTGCATCCTCGATGTTAAAGAATCTTCGAGGATACAAAACAATAGCTTAACACTGCTCACTTATTGCTCTCGTATCGTCTACGTCACGCGAAACCGTGAGCGACACGTGTAAGACACGTTCTGTCATAAGTATCCGATCGTTGATTTTTTTTATAACGATTCGATGTCGCGGAAAAATCTATATCGAGCTTGTCCGTCGATAAAAGCTCGTCTTACGAAGTGTCGATTTATCGCAAACACACGAGCATCCGCGACGAGCTACGACGGTAGCAGCAACGGCTGCGGCTGCGGCTGCGGCGGCTGATACAGCGGTCAGATGCTGTCGCGTGCATGTGTGCAGCTACACTAGTGGGCCCACGTACGCCCGCTCGGCCGCCTACCGTCCGCGACAGACGAGAAGGCGAGCGCGAACGAAAACGTCCGAAGTGGGGGAGTAACACGAAGAAGGACAGAGACCGAACCTGCCCGATCGTTTGACCGAGAGATACATAAGATAAACGAAGATAGCCGAACGGAGAACGAGAAAGCGGCGGACTCGCAGTACTAGTGGGGACATCGAACGCGTCGGTGGGGATTCCAACCTCCAATCGCAACGGATCGCGGATCATGCACGGCTCCGCCCGACGAGGAGAGGCAATTTCTCTGGTTCCTGAACATCAGCGCGCCTTTTTACATCGCGTGTACCGGCTTCCACCGCTCCCTGCAACGAGACCACGGCAACGGAGAAAGAGAGAAGGTAAGCGAATTTGCATATGCGAGAAAGCCAGCCAATCCTGGCGTCCTCTTAGACCCCTACCGACGATATACTAACGCAGATTAGAACTTTGCACCATCGCGGCCCACGGCGTATCGATGCCTCGATTGGCGTTTGTCGTGTAAAGCGTTAGGTAGCAAAAGTATTTTTTAGGTTAGAGAAACATTAAGCGTGAGAAATCTTTTCGTTCTATCGAGATGATCACGTGACTTTGTTAATTCAATATGGCGACCGTTGAGAATAGCTTGATGTAAAATCGAAGGTGATTGGCCAGCGAATAGATGAGATTAATGTACTATTAAAATGACGTAGAAAGTTTGAAGTTCGTTAAAGTATAGTCGTTACGTTAGAAGTAAATGTTGAGACGTAACGAGCCTCCTATCAGATTAGCGATGTAAACACCATCGCGTCCTTGGCTAGTAGAATTTCCGCGTCGTCCAAAACATCGACCTGCGTCTGTTAACGTATTTCAGAGGTCCCTCGAGGATCGAGGCACCTGATTCGCTATTCACTCCGATGAGCCTCAGGTCAATGACAGGTGGGGGCTCCTGCAGGTTAGAATCGGTCGAGTGAATGATCCATGAAACAATGCGATCATTGTCCACCTAACTACCCTGCCTAAGTCGATTTACTACCATACGTAAACTTTATCCCACCCTTACCTTATACGTAGCTGCAAATCTGCATTGCCTCGGAATAGGTAATTCCACACAATAGAATCTAGAGTATCGAAAACAAAAGTATCAAAGTTTAAATACATAGCTCCCTCTTGAGATATAATTAAACACAAGGAGTAAATCCAACCTTGCAAAACCTACCATAAGGTACTATAGCGCGAGGAAAGTTCTCCAGCAGCGGCCATTCTTTCGAGAACGTCTCTCACCTATCATATTTCCATAGACATTCATCCTGACTCTCACCACTCCCCGGGTATTTGAATGTGGCATGCGCAGTACCGGTGCAAAAAAATGAAGCGCTTTAAACTGTGCCTTTTATTGGTCGTGGGAGTCGTAGAACATCCCCACCCTTACGTTTTCCCTCGCGTATACAAGCATCCCTGCCATTCTTCCTCTTTTTATCGCGCTATCATATTTCCATACAGCCACCGACCACCACCACCACCACCTCCACCTCCACAACGTTCGCCACCACTCGATACTCAGCTCGCCCAGATTTGAATCCGGCATGCGCAGTTCCCCGCGCAAAAAGGGCGCTTTAAAGAGGTTCTTATTGGCCATGGGAACGCCACCCCCACTCTTATCGCGTGTACAGGGGTATATACCTACCCTCGCGAACGGGGCACCCTTCCTCTTATCGTTCTTCCACCTCTCTTCTTTCCTCCTTCTTCTTTTCTTCTTCTATTCTTTCTATCTCTCTTTTACTACTTTTTTTTTCGTTCTTTCCTTCTTCGTCTGTCTTCCTTTCTCTCGACGTCTCTTATTTCCTTGAACCAACCCCACCAAGAGGGTATGCGACTCCCACGCTAGACTGGCAACGCGAACAACCCCTACCAGAGTTCCGCCACCCTCTTGCACACGAAGGGCAAAGAGGATGGAAAATCTTGGTGAAAGAAGACGAAAAGTATATGTAGCAGGGAGAGAGGGAAAGGAGACGGAGCAGAGAGCTAGCCGGTATTGATTTTAATGACGCCCCTACCGACGTGAATTCACGAAAGAGGCGCGAATAATATCTACGCGCTTTGATTCCGGGAGTCGGGTCGACGATTCTTGGAATGCGTACGCAAATTTCGACACTGTCGAGGTTATTCGTCGTTGAGATTTACATCTTGAGATATTACTTAGGAACTTTGACTTTTACGTAAGTCGTGATACCAATTTGAATTTTTCGGGGTTGATTCGTTAGGGTAGCATTTAACTGTTTATTTTTTTCTTGCAATCTTAACTTTGTTTCGTACAATACTTTTAAATCGCCTTACTAGTTTTAAAGTTGTGGAAAACAGGTGTACGTAAGTTACTAGGGCTATTGTAATGATCTTAATTGGTCCGTGCAATTAGAGGTAATTTTTTTGAAATCTTCTACCTCCAAGAGTTAACCCAGGACTGAAGAGGATTGCCACAATAACATACTTAAATATAATTCACGTTATTTTTCTTCATACACAGGAAGGTGGATAAAATCTACCATAATAATACGGAAAACATAGTAAGGCGTTAATTATACACATGCTAATCTTTATATCGTATACTTCATATCGCATTACATCGCGTGTACCGGTGAAAGGGTAGAGAGGCACTTGTCGATAATCGAAAGGTTTAAGTGGCATTACGGAAAGGGTGTCGTTTAAATACCATAAGTGGGACCCTAATCTGAATAAAACGAACCCTTCTTCCCTCGTGCGGACCCTCTTCGTTTTTTTATTCATCGCGTGCAGGTATTTGCATGACCCGAGTTTCGAGTCGCAGGTGTCGGGACGCTCCCCTTCCTTTTTTACGTTCAATGGAATGAACCTGCGAGCTGAAGGGGTTACCATATGGAAATAGGTAGCTGACTGCGTGATAGCGTACCATTTGCCCATGGGGAATGGGGATAGATCCTTAACTCTGATTCGTCATATGTCGATTCGGTGAAAAAGGGTGCACCTGAGTGTGTACTTTGAGCTGCAGGTGAAGGAATTCTTTTGGAGGACGATTCCTGTCCTTTTCCGACAGTCTCTTATTCAGCTTATAGAATTTTGCGCATCGGTTGCTGCTTTTAGAAATATTTATTTTATTATTTATAGCATATTAGTGTCTATTAGTAGCTACGTTTAATTCTTCTGTTGAATAAATTATATTTAAATATATTAAGTAAGTAGGTACTTTGAGAAGAGAGAGAACAGGTTGCAAGAAAGATGATCAATTTAGTCATTTGTTTATTATAAGTAGACTGCGGATGTTTATGCAAATTTCGAGTTTCACATATGCAGGTGAGACAGGAAAACCTATCTAGGGATTTATTGCACTCAATAAATATTACAACAAATACCATACTTTCGATATTTTAGATATATTTCTATATTATGTCCTTTTTGTATATTTTAGCCGTATTTAATTTGTCATAAATGTATAAAAATCCGCAGTCTGATTATAAGATGTACGTGAAATACCTGCTACACTGACTATGTATTTTGAGAAATATTTATAAAAAGGCAGTAGTCCGTTAATTTGACTTGGATGAAGTTGCGGCACTGATATTCAAGAAGATATATTTAATGTAATGATAGATGAATTAATATATTTTAATTACAGCTTCAATTTTTAATGATAGTGTCTAAGTCTACACGTCGTTCTACAATATGTAAGCCATAGTACAACATAGAAATAATTTTAGATTTATTCACCGACCAGAATACTGCTTTAAAAAAAATAAAACTAAAGACCGCAGGGTCTTTTCTCTGTAACGTTCTATTTATTATGAATGTTTGATAACGAGTGAATGAATAATAGACTGAAAGATACGACTAGCACGACCGTCATCTATATTATTAATTAATTTCAACATTTCTTAACACGTAGTCCATTTTCTCTCAAAGAATTCTTCTTTATTTTTAATCAATCCTTTACAATAAGTTTACAAAGAATAATTACTCAATTTGTCACAAATTGAGCCAAATTAATTATCATATTTGGTTCAAAAAGACCCAGGGACGAATCAGGGTTAAAAATTACAAAAGACAAAGCCTACCACCCTCAAGAAAATAATCATCAACGTTAGAAAATACACCCACGTCTTTCAACCACCATAAAAGTCCTCTCCATGGTACAACCCCATTAAAAATTTCTAATTCCTTCCCAATCGTTCGATCAAGTATCCTAACTGTATTTCTTCGTTCCGTTTTGGTCCAGACACCCAGTATAGTGAGGCAAGTCGGTGCTTCTTGACCCCATGACCCTCTCACAAACCCGACGACCTGTCTATACGTTGTATACGTGAATTGCAGGCTACCATTCGGCCACCTGCGGCTTCTGACATCTCAAGCAGCCTCGGCAGTGACCGTATACACCTCTCTTTGCACGCGTAAACACACTCTTTGACAAAAGAGTATTATCCCTCGTTCTCGGCTTTCCTCGGACCTGTTTGCAAGCGCACCGCCGCGCGATGCCTTTGTCCCTGACGCAACAAGTCACAATAACGTCAAAATCTGAAAAAAGAGGGACGGAATTCTACGTGACGTTAATATTCTCCTACAGAGTTGTTAGATGTGACGTAACGATGATTTAAAGTCCCTGATAGAATTTTAGTTAGATTTCTGTTCCTACTATTGCATAGGTTGTGTTTACAGTTTGAGGTCATAGACCTCTTGCTTCTGTACGCATGTATACGAACTTCGAATTGTCAAAGCAGCAGTTTCCAGTTGAGATGAATATATATTGAAAATATATATCCCCTAAGAATAAAAGTATATTCTTGATTTAGATAGAAAAAAATATTACTTTTGCAGATGATTGGAACTTTATTTGGGTTAATTTATTTATGGTAATTATATAAGTTAAACTGAATAAAGTTCCAATCATCTGCAAAAAATAGTATTTTTTTTTATAGAATTATATAACTACCATGAATAATTCTCTTCAGGTTTTTTACTATTTTAACTGATTCGTCGTGGCAGTGTCTGTGTTTTTATGCCACGGAGCTGCACGTTAAGCGGTTAAAGAAATATTGTTATATTTTATTATAAAACTGAATGTGTTTGTCGCAATAATGCGATTGAACTTTTATTTTATGAATGATATAACTGTGAACTCGAAATTTATTATTCATGCTGTTCCCCTTGGATCAATGTGACCAGAACTAATGTTTACACTTTCACAGATATTATGTTTATAAGTATTTTTTTTTGATTTTCGATGAATGTAAAATTTAAGTTTATCTATTTGCATGTTCAATATTTTTTACAATGTGAACTTTGTTCATCGCATCACTGGTACATAAATGAGAAGTACTAATGAGAAAAACAGTAGGGTTAAATGTATAAATAATTCATTATTATAAAAATCTTAGATGTTACCTTAAAAATTACCATTTTAAATAAGAATACCACTTCTGACCCATATTCCTCAACAGTACCGTTCTCCACCCGGTTCTCACCGAAAGGAAATATATTTTTTTTCCAAAATCTCAAAGAATTTCAACAATAGCGAACAGTATCCGTCGATTCGAGCAGACCTTCTTCAAATTCGTGGCTGTTACCGTTAAAGTGCTTCTGATTTTCATGGAAAAGAATGGAAAAACGAGGTCGACACACGAGATTCTCCCTGATCGTACCCCGTAAGAGAACCGGTCTCACCCCCTAGGTACTTTTTTTTCGATATGGCGGGTTGGCACCCTCCGGTAATAATAAAGACGTCCCATTACGCAGAAAATTAGAGGTTTTGATCCCATAGAACATGCGTGTAAGCAGAAAGAAAGGAGCGTGTGTTCCTTGGCAGGAACATTTTAACCAGCGCTCCTCGATACGCGGTCTCTAGGGGCCAGGTGCGCAAAAACATTTTCCTTCGGCGATTCTCCGCTTTACAAAAAAGTAGGGGAACTTCGATTATGCTTTCCGCATATTTCTACCCTGGACTCTTTCTCTCAAATTCACAACACTCTCGTACTTTCAAGTGGATACTATAAAAGCTTGCAAAAAATTAAATCAATCATACGCCGTCACTTGTTCTTTTTTTTTTAGTAAAATCTGAATCGTTCGTTTCCAAAGTGTCCTTCACTAGGTCACGCAAGTACATCAAAGATTCCTTCTTCATTGCCTTACCTTTTTTACGATCTCAGAAAAAGAAATTTTACCGGTTCATTCGCAGGATGGAATTTTTTTTTTCAACCCCTGTTGGTATTTTTTTAAATTGTTCACGTACTCGAGGAAACTCAGGGCGAACTCGACTGGCCGATTGTTCTCCCCACTTTTCGCGCGGAAAACTTCTTAAGAGCCGAGGTGAACTTTAGTAGCCCGCTATTTTCGTCTCGAACGAGAGGTCGTTTTTTTTTCCTACCCCTCTACGTCTTTTTCCTTTGCCCTCTCTAATTCAGGTCGAACGGTTCGGGGGTTGCCTGCATTAAGTTCCGCGGGACGGTGTAATTTGAAAGAAAAAGGTGGCGTAAACAAACCATAAGGGAATACAATGGTGCAGAGAATTTTTACAGTTTACTGAAATTCTCGTGTCGATCCTCGATTTGAGTGTTTACGGTGGTGCAGTTTATGGCGCGCAGAATCATCCATGACTGAACTCAGGTAGCGCAATATCGATCTAGAAGGTATCACTTATTAGCTCACTAATTACTTTACAATAGGACGACTACGAGAAACTCGAGGGTGATTCGTGTTTCGTTTCTTTCGACTTCTTTTTCATGCTTCTTTACAACAGGGATATATATCTTTTTACTGGGTGCAGCAAGGTATACGATCCTAACAGACCTTCCTGATGGTTCTTTGGAAGATCGACTTCTTTGCTGGCGTTTGTTTCGACGATTTTTGACCTAGGTTATTTTGGAAATTATGGAAAATAGCCGAGGGTATATTTTATAGGGTGCCAGGATCTTTTTATGCATTTTTCTTGCTAATAAAGAACGATTGTCGTAGAATCCATATTTTTACCTTAATTGGCTGTAATCTTTGTACAGCTACAATCTAGAAAACATTATATAAATATATACCCATAATCAACACTAAACTAAAACTGTCCAGGCGTTCAAACTGACCGATTTCCAAATGTCCTTAAAAATCTTATTTACTTGATTTTAGAGGCATGCAATAAATATTCCACTGCTCTTTTATAAAACGTAAATTACTCAACCCCTAAGCCTACAACTACTTGTGAGACTCGTAGCGCGGAAAATAGAATAAGAAATTTTGAAGTCTTTCAAAAACTATTAAATTGAAAATATCAGCTGAAAATGAAACGGGCTCATTACTTCTGAACTATTACTATCACCTTCAGTTATACAAAATATCAGAAATCAGTGAAACCTTTTGATTTCAGGAATTAATTTTGAGTGTTTGCGCGCGAGAAAAGGAATCGTAGATTAAGGGATGAATTAATCATCCATTTTGCCACTTGGCTCCTCATTTTCCCACGTACCTATTTACTATACTTAAATATAATATATTGTTACGAAGCACCCAGTAGATTCAATGTTACTGGGTAACGAGACATGTCAATTGTTTGTCAAATAAAAAGAGTAGAGATTCTACGGTCGGTAGTCCTGGTAGACGGACGTGTTCTCTTAAATAAAAGTTATCGCTTTTAAATTGTGTTCTATTTAATTATGTCTGAAAGGACAAGGGGTGCGCGGTCGACTCGTAACAATATATAGGTAGTTCTGTTGTCAAGCACCGACATTTTATCTCGCAAATTTACAATTTCGCCAAACTTTCGAAAATACTCCACCCCAAAATAAATCCATCCAACGAAGTACGTAAATCATCGACAACACAGCAATCGAGAAAAAAGAAAGACTTTGTTTATCGTCCGAGCACAGCAAGGAGGGCCATTTGTGGTCCGTTTGGGAAGGGTGGTCCCGAGGTGGCATGAGAAAGGAATCGTCCGGAAAATGGAAGTCGGCTCGAGGTGTCCAAGAAAGGCCTTGAAATTGCGAAAGACGATAGGGAGGCTATGGGTCGGCTCCCTTTGATCCATGGATATGTATGTACATACAAGACTACGGCCGCGTCTCTCGAAAAACCGAAACCTCATTATTATCCTCGCGGGTCCCAATGGAGAATCCAATGAAACGTATACCTGCCGACGCTTCTGACTCGGAGCTCTCGATTTCACGCCCTTGGCGCCCTTCAAATTAATTGCTTTTCGGAAAACGCCCATAGAAATTTTCCGCGGCCGAATCGCTCGGTGACTCTTCGAAATTCATCGTTGCCGAGGATCTTTTCAGCGTTGAAATTTTTCAGCCACCGAAGAATTTGCGTAACTAATCTGCGATAATTGCTCGTCGTAAGTGCTTCTTTTGTGCATAGTACTGGCTTTATATCCGTTATATTTATATATACTAAGTAAGTAGGTACTTTGAAACAGGTGGAATCAAGCGGCAGCAGCTCTAATTAATTAATCAATTTATGTTTTATAAAATAAACGTGCTACGTCTACCCTTCTAATGGCTTCTCTCTAAGTTTAGAGAATTTTTCTAAAATGTCAGGAAGAGAAGAATTTTTAATTTAGAATTCTGACTGCCTTGATAGTTTTAGTGTTAAATTTAAGTATGCTAAATTAGTACTTTGTATATATTAAATAAGTACAAACTCAACGACTGTAGGCTGCATTAATCAAGGTCACAGGAGCTATTCAGAGTTCACTATCCGAATCTCTCATCTTTTTATTAGTTTTCCACGTTAGAAAATTTGAAACAGCTTGCTCCCTCTTCTACATAAAATCACTGAAACTCAATCCGTCAATAAGTTCAAAATTAATTCGCTAAATTAAAGAGGCAAGAATACCTACTCGCCTAAGTTCCAGCAGCGTATCGATATTACAAAGCGGGATATTTAAAGAAGTGACATCCTCGAGGGAATTGCGACCGCAGAAGGAAAAAACAGAGGGGTGATTCGTGAATCGCATGGCAAAGAATTATTCTTCGCATCGTTCAGAGTCGGATCCGTTTCGCGGAAGTTTTGAATTAAAAGAAACGGAACTCTCAATTCACGTCCAAGTTGGTCGTGCACTCGCGATCTCGTGGCGCGCGTGACAGCACGAGTTGGCTTGGTAATTTTCCTAGCATTACGCATGTGAGGGAGCGTAACGTGTGATTATAAAATAAGCGGTTCCTTTTGTGGTAATTAGCGGATCAAGGCCAGCCTCGAATGAATTCGGGAGAATGACGTTATCTCGCTGCACCTCCGAGATAGCGCGGCCTATTACACGCTGGAATAGACAGCATCTTTTCAGAAATAAAATGCCTTTGATTCCTTTTAATTGTCAACACTATTTTTACTTTCAGGCTATCTTACTATATTTTTTGCACTTTCATGCCGACTCCCGAATTAATTCGAAGTGACGGATACAGCCTGATGATTGAGATAATCGAAAAGCCGTATTTTCCAAGGCTGTATTTTATTTAATAAGATAAGGTCCTTCTCAACATTGATAAATTTGTTGAAAAAAGATCAACCGATAACTTTGACTGCCTTAGTAGTTTTAATATTAAATTATACACACTTATTTTTAAGCATACTGATTAAGTACTTTGCAAAAATCGGAATCAAGGGGTGAACTAGAGTTAGGGGTTGATATTAATAATATAGAAGTGGAATATTTGCTGTACGAGTCTACTATCGATCTGCAAAATGTACAAAAATATTTTGACATCATTTATTTAGACCGCCTTTGTAGTTTTAGTGTTATTAACACCCGAAAAGTCAGCTACCTCCCCGCATCTCTCCCCATCTTGTCAAAGTCCGATGTGCCGCGATTAGGTAATAAAAAGACGACGCATTCTTCGCATTCGTAATATTTCGCGAACACGTCCGTGGAATGACCTCTGGCACTCGCGATTTGCCAATTGTCTAATGCTTCTCCCTCTCTCCGTGAATTCCATCCGTCTCCTTCTGATGCTTGCCGGTGTTGGCTCCTTTTTCCTCCGCTCTCGGCCCTTTTATTCACTGGAATATTCACCGGATTAAGGTAATTGCTCGTTTTCCAGCCGACTCGCACGTTTCACATCCCGATCCTGCATGTGTGCATCTGCTGCGTGGGTGCATACACACTTGCCTCTGGATATTTGCACTCCGAGTTGCCGCAGCCGTGAGACCGATCGACGTTAATATCGCCGTTGTACAATTCCGACGTAACGTCTTACGTAATTCGGTTTTGTCGTAGAAAAGGAATAATTAGAATTTACGAGAATTCACGAGGATAATCGCTGTGAGGGTGGAAAAGAGTGAGGATGAGGTTTGAGGGTGAATATTGTATGGGGGTTGATCGAGTTTGAAAGGATTGCGATTGGTTTGCTGGAGACTTATCGTTTTGGATGCATTTTAAAACTTAATTCACTATTGTTATAAATATTACTGCAATATGGAGAAGTATTTGGAAATTTTGATAATGCAGGATTTTTCATTTTTGGATTTTCGTTGATATGGCAATTTTGACTGGCATTTAGAGTTTTGGAAGAATTCTGAGTCACTGAGGTTCTGATGTATGAAGTAATTTAGAAAAAATCTTCCAAAAGTGGGGGATGTGATCTTAAATTAAATAATTGGGGACGAGAGTTTACGTTTGTGTCGATATTCTCGGTGCAAAGTTCTTTGACAGAGAGTTGTCTGATTAATAATGTTTTTTTAAGTGTTGAGGTAATTTCTTTAAAATGTCACAATTTTGAGTCGGCGAAAATAGGCGAGGCCTAGGAAAGAAGTGAATTTGTTAGAGACTTTAAATTAAATTTGATCCCACAAAGCAGAAAGACTCTCTCAAGATTCATTCGCGCTATTCCGTTCCTGTAGCAAGAGAATTCAATCGTGGCGGGTTCAGCTTAAATCCTGATTTTTCTTGAAATTACTCGGACCGCCTTTCCAAGTTTCTTCTATCCGCTTTGTTCCATTCTGCTTTACTTTATCTTTAAACTTTTCGAAATCACTTCCCCAGCATTCTACTTTCCATTCCTTCTCTCACAATTCTTTTCTCAAACTCCCAATGCAACCCTTCAGTCTCCCCTTTCAACGTTTTAATTGCAAAAATATAAACCATCTCCTAATCTTTCATTATCTCAAAAAGACAAGGGCAGCATCGAATTTTTTCCTTCCTCCTTTTTTGTATTTTGGTCTAAAAATTTTATCTGACTTTCAAACTATCAAGGTTATTATAATTAAACCGTTTACTTTAAAAGTTTCATAAGTCACTTTTTCAACTCGAGACATTTACAATTTACATTTTACATTGCATAAAAATATTAATTATTTGACCTGGTCATCTTAGATACTTATATTTATCTCAAAATAATTTCACATAGTCATTAAAAATCACAATTTCTCATTAAGATAAAGTGACTCATGACACTTTGGAAATAAACGGCTAATACAGTAAAACCTGTTTTTGTGCGGTCCTTTTTTATGCGATTTGTTTTGTGCGATTTATTTTGTGCGGTATATGAATTCCATCGGTGTTGACACTATACACTGTTGCAAAGTTTTCTATCAGTGTGCACATGTACACTACAAAGCGCTATTCAGCTCCAGACGCTATGTTCATTTGTTATCATCAGAATACGCATCACAACAAGATGCGCGTTTTGGACTACGACGAGCAGCAGTAAATTATGTGCATTTTGAAAATTTCTCCATGTGTAAAATGAGAAATTAATATTTTTTTCAACGTTTCCATGTATAATTTAATTATAACTTTTGTTTGAAAGCACTTTCTCAGTGTTTCATAAATCTTTGACATATTTTCCAAGCGCGACTTCTTTTATACGGTCCCTATCCACCGGATAAAAAAAATTTTTTTCAATATCTTGTAAAACATTATTTGTTATAAGTGTTTGTGAAATTTCTAAATATTTCTTTTATGTGGTCCCTATCTACCGCACAAAAACAGGTTTTACTGTATATTAAATAACAATTAAAGGAAAACCTCTCAGAGATCGGGAACAAATTTTTTCCCAGATCGACGAGGAATTAAGACATCGCGAGGGCAAAATCTTGCCTTTCGGAATCCGTGATAGATCGTAAGCGACATTAAACGTAATGCCGGTATTTCGTGGCAGGATATACTGTTTCGTCGGTGGTAATAGAGGCAGCAGTGGCAACGTTAGCGCCGGCTATGCCAGCGGCCCATGGGGTCGAGGTCTAAGCCGGCGGTGTTGGGTTTCACAGCGATATCAAGCGTAATATAGCACGCGCCTCAATTCAATCCAGCTGCCAGCTACTGTCACAGTTAACGAGTTGCACTTTAACGGCCGGAAGGATTAATTTCTATGCCCAAACCTTCGGTGCGCGGTTGCACGGTGTTCAGGTGCATCGAAGGGGACAGTCTGTAGTTGATTCCACAACCCCTTTGTACCAAAAATAATGTAATTTCATTTCTCTTTAAATTTTGCAATTCTCTTCTGTCAATTTATTAATTATTGATATCAGAATAAGTCGTTAGAGTTCCTAGAATATGCTAGAAACACTTAGATATGCAAATTTTTGCCAGGGGAATTGAAGTCTGGGACCCCATTGTAGCAGAGTATTCGTGATAGGGTTATTTCATTTTTCTTTCAATTTGTAGCTATATGTTGATAGTTTATTAATTATTGATATGAAAATAAGTCGTTAAAGGCCTTACTATATGCTAGAGTTAGTTAGATCCGCAAATTTGCGACAAAGGAATTTAAGTCTGCAACCCCTTTGCAACGGATCATTCGTGATAGAGTAATTTCACTTCTCTTTCAATTCGCAGCGATAGTTTAGCAGTTTATTAATTATTGATATGAAAATAAGTCATAATAAATGTCATAATATGCAAATTTTTGTCAAAGGAATTGGAGTCTGCACTCCCTTTATAGCAAAAGGTCTGTGATAGAGTAATTTAATTTTTCATCGCATTTTCGGTTATCTTTTGATAGTTTATTATTTTCTCGGGTCAGAATAAGTCGTTAGAATTCCCAGAATATCTCGTGGCCACTTAAATCAACATTTTTTTACAAGAACTCGAATCTGAAGGATTACTTTGAAGAACACACCTCCAACTTCCTCCTTCCCAAAACTCCCAACCACCCAGTGTCCCATCGCCAAAAAACCATCGACATTCAGCAATTCCAAAGGTGTATCCGTCTCCCTCTCGAAGTTCCATCTCTACCAAGAATCCAATTACCACCCAGCGAGCGTTGTTAAACGGTCGAAAGTCTACTAATTCCTCTGTCGGCATTCATTCCACAATCTCCATTCCCGTGGATCTCCTCGTCCCTCGATCGTCTATCTAACGCCCCATCAAACTCTTCTCCGTTCTTCTTGAAACGTACACTTACCTCCTTATCAACAATGTTGAGATAATTAAACGGACAACCCTGCTCGTTCTCCCCGTTCTTTCTCGTCGTTTTCAACGAGCTTCGTGGAAGAGATGCTAAGTGGCCACGAAGAAACGCGATGCTCATTGCGTGCATATACGGGCGAGAGAGAAAGTGAGAGAAAGAGTGAAAGAGAGAGAGAGAGAAACGAAAGAGATGGACATTAAGGGAGAAAGAGAAAATATGTTGCTGTTGTTGTCGGCCCATGGTACGATAATACGAGCATGAACCACGGTGGAATCGCATGGTAGCGTTACGCAGTTGCGTCGCGTGAGTGTGTACGCACTGGTGGGCGGTAAACATCAAAGACACGTTGGCTAGTTGAGCCACTTAACGTCCTCGAGTTTTCACATTAGCGAGGCAAAAGACCGGAGAAGAGGAGAGGGGAATGAGGCGCCTTCGAGAAACTGCGACACGTTCGTGAAATTTTGTTGGATCGCTGGAGAACTGCCGAAATTTGGATTTTTGTACAATAATTTAAAATAAGATACTTTCTGTTTCTTTAGGGTTCAAGGTTACAGTAATTTCTGGTAGGAATTGCAATTTTCGGTGGTAGACTATCAAGGATAGGGTACATTAAATGATCATTTTAAAAATGTTCTCCAGAACTAAGAATTTTAGCTGAGTATCAATATTTTATTTGAATTTAAATATCTGTGGTATTATTAACACTAGATTTACGGAGCCAATTTGACTCATTCAAAATTTGATTGCTATATATATAGTATATTGGTTGCTTAATTTTTTAATAATAAATCGTTCTTTAAATTTGTTTTGGAATTAGTTTCTCTGCAGAAAACTTCAATTTTCTTGTATGAGTCAAATTGGCGCACTTTAGAACAATAGGAATAATCAACATCCGTAAATATAGTGTTAAAAAATAGGGTTCTTCCATCACAAGGGTTGTTACTGGAATGACAATGTTTGAAGGTCCATAGAGTCAGTAGAATTTTTGTATTGAAAATCTGCGATGCCCAAAAATTCAGCTCCAAATGGACACACTTCTGGCTGTCTATAGAAAATGAATGATTGCAGAAAAACAGTAGATGATGCCACTATTACTATGATTATTACGACTTATCTCCTAGCTAACGAACCGTGCTACAATATATATACAGACGCAACAGCAGAAAAAACTGTTAGCTTAATAAATCACGGGGGTTAAATACCCCGTAAAGAGGACGCCCCTAACGCGCCCCATTTTCATAAAAATCATCGAACGTGGCAAGATTTTCCCAAATATTCGTCACGGGTTCTTGAACGACTCATGCTCTTATGCAAATATCGATTCATGCCTGTTAGGCATAGCGAAAAAAACTTCTTTATTCGTCGTATCTACATAGCGAGCACAAAGAATCGTAACATAGAAAGCGTTTTTTTTTTCTTCTTTTTCACCATCCCTACGCTCTGATTCTCCCCTTTGTGTCTATTCCTACGAGTTGACAGTTGGCCGGTCACATTTGGCTTGTAATTTCCAAAAAGCCGAAGAAGATAGAACCACCTCGTTTAATTCACCCCCACTCGACGTTCTAGAATTGAAATTACATGGGGTGGATTTTCATCTTCGTAAAAATCTGCTAATACTTTGACTTTATCGCCATGCTAACTATATCGTAATTTTGGAAAGATTTTGAAAAGGTACTTGATTAAATAAATCTTGAAAATTCAAGGTAAAGGGTGAGTTAACTTTAGATGGATAACGCTTTATTATTAATAGACTCCGGATGTTTATGCAAATTTCAAATTCAACAAATGCAGTTAAGACAAGAGAACCTATTTAGGGACTTGTTGCACTCGATAAATGTTACA
Source organism: Cerceris rybyensis (assembly GCA_910591515.1). Lineage (NCBI taxonomy): Eukaryota > Metazoa > Arthropoda > Insecta > Hymenoptera > Crabronidae > Cerceris > Cerceris rybyensis. Next base: position 24,033,217 of record OU342793.1, on the reverse strand, counting down.
ACGAATACCATACTTTGGATATTTCGGATATATTTTTATATTATGTTCGTTTTGTGTATTTTAGCCGTATTCATTTTGTCATAAATGCATAAACATCCGGAGTCTAATTATTAATTTCTGATATGCCGTTCACCATAACGCCACGTGAATTCGTCTCACGGCTCACAGATATTTTCAATTTACTAATTTTTTGGAAACTTCAAAATTTCTTTTTCCATTTACCGTATCACAAGTACGACTCGTTTTTGCAGAGCAAGAGATTAAGATAAAATTGAACGAAGGGATTCCTTTAGATAAGTTACAGAAGACTACCATGAGAAAATTTAGTCCTTAATCGACTCTGTCTCTCCGATCGCAAATCATCCAACGAATTAACATCCAGCCAAGGAGGAACTCATTGAAATTGTGAAAAATTTGCGTGGCAGATCGTGGGTGTAGCATGCACGAGCTCGCTCTATGAATGGCAAATAAGATCCCTCGCAACGGTAGCCCTTACGTTCTCTATCAAGGCACGAACCGGATTCTCTCTCTCTTCAGCTCTCTCTAACTCGCAATCTCTCCTTTTCTTTTCTAAACTTTCCTTCTCCCTCTTCCTCTCCTTTTCCCTTCTCTCCTTTTCTTCCCTTCTACCTTCGTTTGTCTCGTTCTTACCCTTTATATCAGTTTATTTTCTTCTCTCTCCTTGTCTCTCTTTCTTCCTCAACTATCCGGTATCTGAATACAATGAGCTAGCGAGGCATAATGCATTCCTTAATGGTATTGCGACTCCGCGACCTCTCTGCACAGAAGTCTCTTTTGAGCTTCGAGCCGCAAAACGCACACCACCATGCACGCTCTTGTGCACCACCATGAAATGCATCTACACGCGCGAAACGCATTCACACGGACGCGGATAGTTTCTAACATTAAGCGGAGCTAACGTTGTTTTATTAGATAATTAGTTGACGAGAACCGTGGGCGTGTAAGTATATTGAGCTCGAATGTACACCAACGATACTCGAGGGTGGATCGATTCGTTCGACTACTTATTTTAGCATTGCTGTTCTAATAGGAGTATTTATATATTTTTTAGCATAGATTAAAGAGGACTTATTGTACTATTTTAATAGTAGATTTACGGAGATTGTCAAATTGACAGATTTTTATCTTTTTAGAAATGACTTCCAAATTTTTGAAGACGTGGTAGATATTTTGCACGTATTTTATAATATACAAAATATTTAACTGGTTATACTTTTTGCCGACTGATCTCTATATTTCCAACGTTCTTATTAAATATATTGTAACAGATTTCACTTTCGCAAATCTAGTGTTAATATTATTTAAGACTTCATCGATGTTTGGCAAAGAGTTTTATATTCGAGCGAGAAGTTGAAAGAAGAAACTAATTATCCTGTTGCAAGTTGTTAGTTCCTATTAACTCTGTACGTTTAATTAATGATACGAAATTCTAAGTATGCGTACTTGGAATTTTCCTGTGAATTCTTCACGCTTCTTTTCAGAAAGAAATTGGTAGATGTTAAGGAAACATTTATATCAATTTTCCTCAAGAGAATTCATTCGATTTCCTCCAATTGCGCTTTGGCTGAATAACTTTCTAGCTGTTGTCGTCAATATGATTAATATCCAAATGAGAAAAAAATAGCGAGAGTTTCGTTGAGTCCTCGATGGCAACATAGAACGGTCAGTGGGGGTAGTAGACTCGTGTCCAGGGGGTTGATCGGCGAAGAGGGTGGCGAACTTTCAGCCATAAAGACTCTCCTGTCAATTCATCTTTCCTATATATATTTCACGTCAAAATATTGCAATAAATCATCGGAGTGGCGACGAATAAAGGAGAAACGTGGAAGAAAGGATAGGAGAAAGCGAGAAGGAGAGAACTCGATTTTGCGGCAAGTTGAGAGACTGATGGACGCGCGAGTACCAGCCTCTTTCATAAGGAGGAATATTAATCTTTTTATTGATAATAGCAGAGACATTTTACTGTTTATGCAGACTCTCAACGAAAGAAAGTCTCCTGGAGATAAATCATGCCAGCGCGGTTTATTCCTTTCACTTTATTTCCTCCATTTCTGGAACTCCGCGAGCAGTCTCACATTTCCGTTGTTCAAACGACTATTTTCAAAAGCTCCACGTTTACTTCGATGGTAATTATTATGATTTTTATCCGAAGAAAAGTATTTCAAATTCATAGAAATAAATAACCATGCAACCTTTCTTCCCTCTCGTCCTACCACGATTGATAGAAATTCCTTGCAACGGTTCCCATCCCCTGGTTTCCTAACCATATAATTATCACAGTGGCGAACATTTTCCCCCTCGACTTCCCGTCAATACGCGCGAAACTTCAAAAGCATATATTTCCATCGTACAACAGCAATTCCTTTATCCTCATTTCCTCACTCCATCCACCATAGTCACCAGCTCATCGAAGTTCTCAAGTTCTTCAAAATTGTGCACTTAATCCGAGAAATTTTCCAACGTGAAAAACTCCCGAAAAATTCCACCACGTTGAATCGTTCGTAGAGAGTTCGGTGAAAAGACGAGGCAGTAGAACGTAGAATGAAGCAGGGAGCTATTAGCTGGCAGATTAGCAGTTAAAATTGAAATTTGCACGGACAGTTCGATGCACGGCGGCAACGTCTGAAGGTCCCGAAAGTGGCTCGGGGCCTGAAGATTGGAGAAGCAAATCTGCCACGCATCGAGTTCGACGAGGATCTTGGTTCTCTTCTTTATTCTTAAGCTTCTCCTCTTTGCTCTCCTCTTCGACTTCTCTTCTTCTCTTGGACTCTCTTCGAGTATGAAATGAGGTATGGTTACGAGGCCCCATATACCACGGTAAAGATGAGAGCTATTCATTTGCCCGACACTCACCACGAGTATATACGATTGTCTTAACTACATTTGCATCGAGATGTTGCATTATGTATCCCTGGTAGATAGATATACGTACATATACCCCCATCGTGAATTCCAGGGCAATCTATTCTCGTAATGAAGATTGATTACTGGGAAGTTTGTTACGCTTTACAATTAATTCGTAAAAGTATCATCTCCAGGGAGCACAGCACGAAGATGGCATTGTCTCAAGGAATAACCTTTCTACTGTATTGGATTATTCAAAGTTCCTTCACGAGGTTCCAGCGAGTAACGTTACTACCGTGTGAGAAACTTCGTCGTTACATTACGGTCCCTCGAAAGAATACCCGCGGAACGCTCTTCTGCCAAATACAAAGGGGTAATGACGCGGAGGGCCATTTATCTTCGACTAGCCCCGCGAATTTGCAAGTTATGCTCAGTGGGGGTTTTATTAGCGCCGACGTAGCAAGGGACCGTGACTAAAAGGGACTAACGCGATACTCGGTAGTCGATCGTGCAACGAGTTTAGCCACCGTTCTTTATTACCCGCGGTGGTTTTAATTGCGAGCGCCCTCGGAAATTGTATTTTTCTCTCTCTTTCTACTCCTTTCTCTTTTTTTTCTGTTTCTCGTTCTCTCTGCCCCTTTTTCTATATTTCTATCCGATTCTTTGCCTCTCTTTCTCAGTTTATATTCGATCCTCTGTTTCTCGTTCTTTCTGCCTCTCTTTCACTGTTTCTATTCGATACTCTACCTTTCTTTCTCCTTTTCTCAGTTTTTATTAGATTCTCTGTCTCGTTTTTTCTGTTTCTATTCGTTTCTGTGCCCCTCTTTCGCTATTTCTATTTGATTCTCTGTCTGGTTGTCTGTTCCTTTTGATTTTTCCCTATTTTTCACTTCTCTTCCTTTCTCTCTACTTTTCACCCTTTCTCGCTTTCTTTTGCTCTGTTTGCTTCTCTTTGTTTTCACTCTTCCACTCTTCCTATGCTCGTGCAAGAAGTTCACACACACGTTGAGTATCTCTGGGCGAAAGATGGTTTTTCTCTTTTTCTTTCACTCACTCCGTGACGAAAGGGGGCAAACGCGATTCGGGTATCGGCATTTCGAGCTCGATCGACCGACGTTTAACGATCGGTCCGATGCTGTTCCTCATTCCGGAATTAATCGTGGGTAATTTGGAAATAATGAATGCTTCGACTTGTTCCTTGATGAAGAATAAATATTTGGTACCAATGCGAGGCAATTTTGGGGAGAGAGATGCAGGAAGGAAATTGTAACGACTTCACGATTTTATTGCACGTTGCGAGATGTGCCTTTGTTACAATGAATATTCACGTTGCTTCTATTATAGTTATCTATTTCATATAGAATATTCTGAACTCGCCCAATTTTTCCTTCTACCAATTTTAGTTAATCCTGCTAAAGCTATCGAAATGACTGGCGACCGATTTTTTCTAAAAATTTACAAAATTGATAAGGGAGACATAAAGTAAATATTTCTTGTATGCTTTATGAAACAAGGACAAATTATTTGATCGTCTTTTCTTACCTCGTGATTCCTTTCAAAGTACTAATTTATTATATTTAAATATAATGGATATGAAATTGCTAGTTCTAATGTTAATTGAATTAAGAAATCTATAGATAATAGAGTAAGGAAATTCTAATTAAATTTAAAAAAAATCTAAGAAAGACACTGAAGAAAAAATATAAGCATAATGCGTTCGTGTTAAAGTTTACAGAAGAGCACTTCTAAACCAACAAAGACAGAGGTCATCTTCATCGGTTCATCGAAGACGTCGAAAGGAATTGTCGAAAGGATTAATTCTAGGTTTCCACGAAATTACAGTAGCCCGTGTCAATACTCTTGCAAGCAACGATTTCATGTAACATCCTAGGAATAAAGCGTCGCGTGACTCTTCAAATTTCCTTTCCAACGTCACGATATCATACTCCGTAAGAGTATTATTATTTAAACCTTCCAATTCCGTAACACTTGAGCATCCGAACCATCGCGTAATCTTTTAAACTTATCCCATAAACTTCAACGGAAAAGGGAACCAGCACGAAGTTCCGATCGAACAGTCGTCTCCCTTGAGATACGATTTACATGATATCGAGATATCGATAACTCCAGTCATTGCCCGATTACGAGCCAGCACGTGTCTCCCTTTTCCTCTGACTTCCGAGACGCTATGAGAAAAATGAGATATCGATTCATGGGAGCAAAGAGCTACCGTCAAAAGGACGATTGCGAAAGGTGTGATCGATTTAAGTTATTCGTTTGTATCGAAAAACGCGTAGTCTACGTGGATAGACGGGAACACGTATGACTCGTTCTTTTAAGGCACTGATACACGCCGTTGCCCATAAGAAATTAGTCGTGAGAAATTCACTCTATCTCCGTTACCACTTGGAGTCATTGTAGTTGTCTTCATATTTGTAGTTTCAAACGACTACACGCGTACGGTCGAGAACTTGTACCGTAACAAATTACTTTCTGATTCTTGAATTGGATTTAGATTGTGTTTGAAACTCCTGCTTTATTTTCAGCTTACTTATAGTTTTTTTAACCTTATTTGTTATGGTGATTTCTCCTAGGACTCCCTTTGTGGGGAGTCTGTTCTCAGTTTGGAGTTACCAAAGTTAAGATATTAAGTAATAAATTAGAAACATTTTCTAGAGTTTGCTGATTACGAATCCAAACTTTTACCTCTTTAGATATTTAGTCTAGGAGTCACTGTTTTAGGATTTCGAATCATTGAGACTATGATAAATATCAAATTCGATTAAACTTCTCAGGCGCAACAGAGGATTTTAACTCAAGCTCATTGATTGCCACTTCAAAGCTTTTATCTTCTAATCCAACTCAGACCCTTAATCTACATAGTATCGTTAAATTTAATATTAAATTGAACTCCCAAAAAAATATTTAATTCACGTAGAATTAATTATTTGCTATGGCGATTTCTCCTAGGACCCCTGTCTTCAGTTTGGAGTTACCAAAGATAAGATATATTAAATAATAAATTAGAAAAATTTTCTAGTGGTGACGGGAGCTTACTGATTGCGAGTCCAAGCTTTTTATTTTCTAATTGACTACAGCTCCTTAATCTACATAGTATCGTTAAATTTAATATTAAATTGAACTCCTAAAAAAATATTTGAGTCACCTAGAATTAATTATTTGCTATGGCGATTTCTCGCAGGACCCCTGTCTTCAGTTTTGAATTACCAAAGATAAGATATATTAAATAATAAATTAGAAAAATTTTCTAGAGGTGACGGGAGCTTACTGATTGCGAGTCCAAGCTTTTTATCTCCTAATTAAAAACAGCTCTTTGATCCACACAGTACCGTTAAATTTAATATTAAATTGAATTCTTAAAAAAGTATTCCAATGACCTAGAATTAAAAAACACCAACGCTAGTATGTAAAATATTCCCACAACAAAGACCATGCTTAACTTAAAACGAGTCACGAGCTCGCGATCATCATCGTTGATATTGAAGACTAAATTAAAGCACGCATCTCTTGAGCAGAAGAACAATAGACGGGATTGAAGTACGTTTCGTCGTGTCTCCATGACCAAGGAAAAGCATCGCCGTCAGGAAGTCGACTTGACTAATTAAGGCTTAATTGAATGCAAAGCCGCGGTGTGGAGCGCCACAGAAGAGAGAGAAACACGAGAGACTCTTCAAAGGAGAAAGGAGAGCTGCAGAAACCGAGAAACGCAGAAGAACGAAAGGAACGAATGGCTCTCGGTTTGCGAGCACAGACCCACGCCCAATTACCAAACGCAACGTTTCTGCACGGAAATAAGACGAATGGCAATTTTCTTAATTACCATACTAATTGTAATAATTACCGAGCGTATTATGGTAATGAGATGTGACAGGAAGGGAGCAACGGTAGCTTCGTGCGCCCGTACAATTCGTTCGATTCGACTTCGAGCGAACGATACACGAACACAAACCTAACAAAATTGCCCTTGCACATAAACATGCACCTTTACGTACCTACGAATGCACGCACGTAACTGCATTCGTAGGCGAACTTCCTGTTATCGTGCTTACTTGCAGCGACGACTCTACCGCACCCGGTGCATCAGATACTCAAGATTGACCGGTGCACTGTGAGACGTCTCGCGTTATCGATTCTGCACCGTTTATATCGCTGGTGCAAGTAAATTGAAAATTAGCTGCGCTTTATCTCGCATTCGTTACCACGATAAAATAATAATCGATGATCCCTGCGGGGCAATTAATAATATCTGTTGCGAATGTTGATCATTCTGAAGTCTTCATTAATGGAGAAACATCGTTGCTTCGTGCAAGCACTTTTAAACTGTTATATCTTGATTATTGCTATGTTTGATTATTGATAATTAATTGTAGAAGTATATAAATAAATTGCCCTTTTTTCGGTTGAATTTTGACTAAGCAAATATATTTATTTAACTCGACATGTTTCGAAACCACTCAGGGTTTCCTCTTCCGGAGTCTATAAATTATATTACATAAATTAATATTGTTGTGTATTAATCTATATAAAACTAAACTATGGGTGGTCTCAAAATGTTATAAATTAAGTGAATTTTTTATCTCGAGTGTTATTTCTGATTACTCACTTGCCTATCGCATATGTGTCCCTATGTTTTAAGTCCGATTTATTCCTGTTATTATTGCGTTATTATAAAATATAAAAATTATATATAAAAATTAACAAAACACGGTTGAAAGGAAAATAATCTTATACATTATTGATAATTGTAATGTTTAGGGTATCATTGTTATCGAGTTTTAAGATCGTAGATAGAAGTCTCTGTTCTGTTCGGTTACTTTCAATAATACGACAGGTGACAATAATCGTCAATGTTATTATTTTGTTTTTATATTTTACCGTTGCCAGTGCTCGTAATCAATCAATGTTGTGCAACCACCACGACAGGTACCTTTTTCTCTTAACCTTAAGTTCACTTGCAACGTACTCTAAGACTTTTTAATAACCACGATAATTACAACGGTACTTTAGACTATGGCTCCTAGATTCATATAAATCCCCTATCATTCAGGGTAAGTTCTAAGCAACAATTTAGAAAAAAATCTCTCACACATGTCAAAGACTTTAACCCCTTGCCCTACGACTTCTTTTGTAATCGAAAACGCAATAATTCAAAATTAATCGTTGGAATAATAATCTATCACTAATTTCTAATATACCAGTGTAAGTTAACGCAATGTTAATAATATAGAACTAATTTCAACGTCTCCTGACCTTCTGATAATATCAATTTAACACTTTTTGAAAAACAGAAAAATTTTCTATTTCATTTACCGCGTGATGTATATACACAGGTCATTGTAAGGCAAGGAGTTAATTGCAGTCCTTTAATTGAGAGTCCAACCCTTAACTTTAACCCTTCACATCCTCCCTTCTCATTTCTGCGCCACGTTATATCTAACGCTCTTCACAGAATGCCACATAGTTTCTCTGGTGTCGTTCCCCCTATAAGAGAGCTCGTTGCATCCACCCTTTCATCCGCCGATTGCATCTAGTCAAAGCGAAAATATAATCAGCGAAACAGGATTATCCTCGATAGATAGGGACTATCGTTGCTTTCTATGACGTGCTGTAACCGGAAAGCAGAATAATCTAACGATAGTCAGCCAGGTGTACGAGGTCAGTGAGCATCGGCCGATCGTTTATGCACAGTGGCTTCTTTCCCGACAATAAAATTGCGGCAAGTGTCCGTTCTCGCGGCCTGTGTGGGCCGCGGGCCGTATATTCAGCGCGGCACTCACGTCGGTTGCCATTAAGCGCATAGCTCAATACGCATTTATATGATGCGTCCAAACACGCATCACACATGCCGCCAAAGTTACACACTGACGGTCGATCCAAACGCGGCCTTTGCCGCTTCGTGGACGATTGTCCACGGACACTTTCACCGTCCTGTGTATCGTTGAGATTGAGGAAATGGAGTTAAGAAGATTTAATGTACGATACAACGTTTCACAATTGTGAAATGTGCAAATTTGAGGTGAAATTTGACTAGACAATAATTTCAAATTTGTCAGACTATTAGCAGAATATCCGACTGGATTTTTGCAAAGTCGGGATGACTAAAGACGTAGACTCAATTTAGCTGACAATCCTCCTTCTTTTTGTTTCTTTCTAGTGATAGTTAGTCCTTTGAGCTGTGCTCCAAATCACGAAGACTATATTTTATTAATAACAACTAACTAAAAATTTTCCAGTTCAAAGGATGAAAGAAAGGAATTTGAACTCGTTTCCACTGATTACAAGTCAAACTCTTTGCTTGCTTAACTCAAACTGAAATTCTCCTTTCCCTTGGTGTTCTATAACTGAGAGATTCACGGTGACAAAGAAGTATTAACCCTTTGTGGTCGGCAGATTTTTCTGATGGGAATACCAGTCGGACAAATTTAGCTTTTTGGAGTCATTTTTCCCCAAATGATTTGAAGCAGATATATAGATTTAATTTAACCCTCTATGAGCCCTTGTAACTTTCAAGTAACAAGAAACATCTAAGCTTCTATCCTTTAAAGTCAAATTTGTTACTCTACCAAATATTATAATTTATCTCGCTAAAATCATGAAATTCTTTATAATTTAATATTTATAATTCAGATTTAATCCATCATTTAAAATTGTACTTTTATCATTTTATAATTGCCCTATCGTGAAACTAATCTTCAGAGATCACAAGAAGTTCAGAGTATAGAGGATTGAAATGACAAAATATGTTGAATCTCATTTATAGTATTTAATGTCGTCACTAAGACGGCAACGACTACAAAGGGTTAATCGCCACCGATTAATTCCCATACTACTCAATTCTCATACGCAAGGTGTACACCATGCACAGTAAAGGAATGAAGCAAAGTCACGTGTGCACGGTACATGTCGCACATGCTCGTACGTTCTTGGGAAGAAGGCAGAATTGTGCCGGTTCTTTTGCGCCGGTGAAATTGGGCGTGCGGAACACAGAAGCGAAGGCAAAGAGACGCGGCTTAACTCGAAACTCGACGAGGAAGGCGCAGAACGACGAGGTTCGTTTGACATTCCGCGGGCGTACCAACCCCAAATTACCCTATTCTATCTCGGTCTGGCTGCACTCTGATTCTGCAAAGCATTTCGTCGTCGCGCGTCTTCTTTAAAACGTGCACGCCGCCCGGGAACGTGCCACCCACGCAAAAGCAGAACTAAACAAATTTACGGAGATTCAAATGCGGTTCGCGTTTGCAGAGCGCGTTACGAAATTATTATTACTTTGGATCTTTTTAATATTAATGGTACTACCTTCAATCCGCTGCATATGCAAATTAATTAGATACTATAGAAAATGAAATAGAAGGTAGATCTATGGAAGCCGCTAATTTGATCGATTCCTAGTTTTTTCCAAATATTGCACAAAATAATAAAGTTTTTGCTAAGAAAAGTTTGCTAGAATTCCTCAATTTTCTTTTATATTTTTTCAACTTGAACTCATATTGTTGAACGTATAAAAAATAAGTCCTGAACATTTCAGTTCATCAACCTGGATTCCTGAGTGGTACCACTTAAAATCGTAGAATACAAGAACGAAAAAAATTCATTGTTTCAGATCCCTCCAGCTCCGGTTCTCCAGGAAATGATTACACGAAGGTTGGCCGGTTCGTCACAGAGAACTCCATAGACGTCTTGGTAATTCCGTGATTAGGTGCGACGAACGTACGTGTCAGGTAAGGATGCTACCAGGTGAATACACTCTGTTATACCACCGCGAGTGCCCGTCTTTCGTAGGAGTGTTCACCAAGAGATTTCGCTGGCGATATACAAGTATACATGCGAACCTGCAAACTCGTGTCCGCGTGTACAGACGAGCCGAGAAATTCTCAGAATGCTCGTTCGCATGCAAACGCGTTTCGCCCTCTTCTTCTTGTAATTTCTTCTGTTTCTTGTACACACCGAACCGCCTCTATAATGCTTCTAAATTGGAAGCTTCAGGGAAAATTCTTCGACAGTCTCCGTTGCTTTTGTCAAAGAGTGTCTCTGCATTGGAAATTCAAAAAGCGGAATTAATCTATTTTGCTCAACTAGAACTTCCGACATTTAATTCATTGGCGCGAATTGAAATTTTCATCGTTGTGATTCTTTCATATTAGTAAAATAACAAATCAATTTCAGTCACTTATCTTTTTGAATCCTGTCTCGAGGGTTAAAATCTCAGGAACAACCCTCTCATTAATACAACTCGAGTTATATCTATACATTTCGGTATCTCGAATTGGCTCTTCGGAAAAATTCAAAACGAGAGGTGAAGAGAATGACCAATTTCTCCGGAAAATTAAAAATCGATCATTTTCGTTAATTTCGATACCACAGAATTCCTCATAATCTTTCCTTACCCCTTTGCAGACTAGAGACGCATATATGTGTGGCGCGAGAAAAAATTTAATTCTAATTTATTAAAACTATTAATTGTAACTTATAATTGATATGCATTGATAGTCTAACTTTCGGATTTAAAAGTGATTTTGGATCATCAAACGAACTATCTCCGCAAAGGGTCAAGCTTCGAATGCGAGAATGTCGTTTCCACCCCTTGAGATTGAAAGGTCGGTCAATTTGCGTTTAATTATTGAAATAAATGAACACCATGAAGTTGGACGTTCGTTAGCAGGCAAATGGGCGAAACGGTAACACGCAATGCCGAGCTGGCGATTCTTTGTGTAAGCAGTGTGCCGCTTGTAAGGCAACCCATTAGCATTACTCATGATGCTACCGATAGTAAGTGGCTTTTCTTGGAAATCCCCATAGCCCCTGTTCCCTCTGCCCCCGTACGAATTTCCTCCCGCTCGTATTTCGCATCGAGTGGAAACCTGGAAAGCAGAAATCGTTCGACGTATCCTTTTTAAAACTCCGTCGACGCGCACACTTCAACGCTCCTGCGAATGCCGGATTACGTAAAATCGTTGAAACGACTTTCTATCGTATTAACGGGTATTAACACTCAATTAATCCGACGAATCTACAGCTAGAATCTTCCAACGAGGCGATACTTCCGAGGATCGTGGAAAGTTGTAGTAAATAGAATTCTTTTGAATTAAAATATTCAGTTTTTAGCATGGTTAACGAAGGATGAAAAAATTCACATTTACGTGGAGTTTAAAAGAATGACTGGAGAAAATTTGTTCATTCGTGAGTGTACCTCTTGTACTGGAGAATATGTTGTATTGTTACTTGGCTTAGGATAGTTTCTTTTATTAAGTGCAATGTACCCATTGAGATGTTGAACGGTGGGGAGCCACAGATGACAAATGTTAATGAATTGCATTCTATTTTCACAATTTTTCTGCTACATTTCATTATATTATATTTAACACTAGAATTACCGAACCAGTCAAAATGACTGGTGCACAATTTTTTCAAAAAATTCTCCAAGTTTACATAAGAGTCATAGAATAAATATTCTACGTGTATATCAATAAACATAAATCACCCAATCGATCAAATTTTCTGCCGCTTGATTCCCCCTTTTTCAAAGTACTTATTTAATTTATTAAAATATGATAGATCTGAGGCCGGTAGTTCTAGTGTTAACACTGGTAAAGTCGTGAGTTATATATTTCAATCTATTAAATATGTTCTTTGGAAAAAGAGAAATCAAAAATGTGGAAAAGATGATCTATTCGATAATCTATATTTTATAAGATCAACGTAGAATATCTGCTCTATGACTGTCCTATACATTTGGAGAATTTTTTAAAAAATTTGAGGATAAGTCATTTTCACTTGTTTGATAGTTATAGTGTTAAAGTACTTATTAATATAAATGTTAGGCTTTAAATACAAACAATTTCTGTACTTTTACGATAGAAATTATAGAAAGATACAAAATTCAAATGTGTAAAAGGAATATGCACAATAAAATTCCAGCAGATGCCATCTTTAAGATGTGCATTCGGATGCAACGTTGCAACGATCAATCTGGATAGTTCGATCAGATAACATGCGCATCGAATAGTGCTTCCCGTTGATCAATATGCGTAATAAAGCACCGTGCCGATCTAGAAATGCCACTCGGAGTACGTATGATGCAAATGAAAGCTGAAAGTCGTTTCCTAATGTTTCCGGCCTGGTATGCCAAGCACGAACGTATCGCGTATGGTAATCGCCGATGGTATTTCTGAAGGTGGAATCGAAGTAAATACAAAGTCTACCTTCGTAGAAATGCATTGGGCACGGTGAAATGCTGATTCGTTCGATAGAGTTGCTGCAAGGAGGAATAAAAATTTGTTGCTCAATTGTACTTCACGTCGCTTTTCTCAGGAAGGTTTTTAGAGCGAGCTTGGATCACAGGATAAGTCTTTAACTCCTTCCTTTATGATTCCTTTTGTAATCGAACGTACAGTAACTCAGAATTAATTGGAACAATAATCCATCAGTGATTTCCACAATATTAATTGCACGAAATTAATCTCACCTTCTCCTGACCTACTTTAATTTTCAATTAACCCTCTATGGGCCGAATTTTCTGTGATATCTGATGATTAGATGCACGATACAACATTAGAAAATAATAAAAGTAGGTACTATTATATATAATAAATTGTACTTGATTTTGAAACGTTGGATTGTAAAGAATTCCATGATTTTGAAGAGCTAACTTGCAATATTTGAGAAACTTAAAAAATCGATATTGAAAAATAAAAGCTTCGATTGTTTTGTGTTACTTCAAAGTTACAAGGGCCCATAGAGGGTTAAACAATTTTTGGAAAGCTTCAAAATTTTCTATTCAATTTAAAGAAATTTAAATAAATTTTCTATGCCATTGTCAGACAAGGGGTTAAGCCTGTTGAAATTAATTTGATATTTCGATTGTTATATTTATCACTATTTTTTTTTATTTTGACTTAGAGACATAGAGTTATTATGATATATCCAACGATTAAACTAAAAACGAAATGAAAGATATAAAGCTGTCTATTCTTCTTAGAATAATCGCAATAGCATAAAATATCATACGCAAATAGATTTCCAACCCCCAAAACAGTCGCAGGGGTGAAAACCAAACAGCATGAAAAGTCGGAACAGCGTAGTGTCGATTTAAATTTGTTGCACTTTCGTATCCTCCTCAGAAATCCTCGGAGCATGGGATCATAAATGAGTCAGGAATAAGTCAGTTTAATTTCTACTGTGTGGTTATTACGAAGGTAGAAAGGAAAAGGCATACGCGCCGTCTGCATCGTGCGCTCATTAAAATATCTTCGACATAATCCTACCACGTTATTATACAATTAAGACGTATGAAACAAAGTATGCAAGGTACCGTCCACGGAGCGTGCGATTCTTAAGTGGCAGTTATTTTATTGCAACCCCTCGATGCGTTTCGTGCCACGGTGGCTCATGAGAATCGCGCAAAAGGAACGGAAAGACTTATTAAGTGTGAAAAAGGCGGAAGTCTATACCTTAAGAAAAATAAGCCGATTAAGAGTGTACGCGGGAGGTTTCTTGCATTACCTCGATGATGCGTCCGCATAAAAAAAAAGACTGAGTAGAACGAGAAGAGAAAAAAAAATGTAGCAAAGATAGGAACGTTCGCGATGCGATCCATCTGTGTGAATTTCTGACTAATGAGGGAATAAAGAAAGTACACCAAGGAACATCAAAGGACGAAACTAATAGGAGACACGAACGTCTTCGTTGTAAAGGAGATACAATTAACCATCGAGTTCGCATCACTCCTAATTTATTTCGTAGAATCCTCTGAAAACTCCACGAATCAACAAAATAACGTTGTTTCTCGATGAACGGTTTACGTAGAACATCATAATTCTCTCGTAACATGCTCACAGAGATACATACAGCGGTCGGTTAATATTAATTGTGCGAAAGAAACACAAATACGTACAGTTCGATCGCGTGATACGACCTGAAAGGTGTAAAACATAAATTTTAATTCTGCCTTAACTTTCACGCCGACAATCGACCACGTCTGGGATCTCGATGCGGTTAATCAAAAGAGAATCGTCCGCGAAACGAGCATCCGTGGATTCGTGTATAATTATTCTTAATACTCAGCGTCATTAACGGCATGAAAGGTTTAAGACAAACGACTTCTTTGCTCCTCCTTAATCGTATTCCAAAAGCGATCGTTGATTCTTCTTACGGCAAACAAACGTTTCACTCGTGGCGGAATTACAATATCGTTAATTACAACCGGTCGTTGGAGAGATAATGCGATGCATTTTCGTCGTGTACGTATATAGACGTAACGTGTTCGTGATAAATTAATTGTAAATGAACTACACATCTACCTGTGAATATGTGCGAACAAATCACGAACGATGAGACAGCCTAGTCCGCGAATAAATCCGCCGTTAAGGAGATGTGCATAACTAATTTTACGCAAGTGCAGCAAGAAAAATGAGGATGAATTATTATTATTATGTCGGCGATTAGAAGTCTCCTCTTGGTGAACGTGTTATCCACGTGAAAATCGCTAATGCAGCGAACAGGTGGCAAACTCGGAAGACCGTTTCTGCGAGAAAAAGGCCACGAGTCGAGCTGGGAGACGCGAGTCGGCCACATCAAAGTCGCGAATACACGTTAGAACTTTACGTTACAGCCTTAAACATGGTTGGTCTTTCGTAAATACGTAACACATTCGTCCCCGTTTTCTATGGAAAAGTCAATTTATTTATTTATTCTGATACCTGGCTATGAATATATATTTACATGTATGTTCAGGCAACGAGGAAAAACCTTCTTCGAGACGACGAGGCCACTCTTATTTTTTTTTTCCAACGCTTTCCCCCGCTTGGGAAAGTCTCACTGATTTCTTGCTCCTTATTCTATCCTTTCATCCTCCTTTCGTTTCTTTTCTCTTCGTTGACTTTTATCTACATCTCATCGTTTTATTTCGCCGTCATTGTTCTTCCACTTTGCGTTTCGACCTTTTGTGTTTGATTTAACGTTGGATGTAGTCTGACATGGTACACGACAGACGTTTATTCGCTACCCTTTTTCACTTCCTGATTGTTCTCTGAGTTCTACACGGTGGGAAAATGGAATTTTCGTAGGAAAATTAATTCAGTGGTATTGTACTGTTTGTCTGGTGCGCGATATTATTCATGGAGGAGAGTGAAGAGGATTGTTATGGTGGAAATGATTTTGTCGTTTCAGGATAGAGTTTTTGATGGTAAAATTGTGAAGAATTGTTGCTACTGCATTTTATTGAATGTTTGAATATGGGAGGCAAGGAGAAATTAGTGGAGGGAAGATAACTTGCGTCTGCATTAATTTCACCCTGAGAAACTGTAATGTCACCCTTAGATGGTCTAATTTATTTTAATATCTTTCTGATTGAATACCTTTTTAAATGGAGTAACTGAATAATTATCAGGGCTATAACTTTTTTAGAAAAAGTCAATTATTTCAAAAAGTGAGGGTGGTGGAGAAGCAGCGTTTCCTATTTTGAGCTTCGAACAAATAATTTTAAGAATCTGCTAGAATTTAGGACCTCGTTCTATCTTGTAGAATTTTTTCCCTTCCTCCAAAGAAAGAAAAGAAAAAAAATTTCAAGCACGGCAGATTTTTCGCGGAAGGGAGCGTAGACTAAAATTTCCGATCACAAATTTCTCGCTTCCTGTTGCCGTCGAAAATACACTATGGATGGATCGAGAGGTCGATTGCATCGATCGTGCGTGAATGCGCGATCGATCGAACGGGCATCGATCGTAGTCGATGATCGCTCCTGCCGGTTTTCAGCGAATTACGCCTTGAATGCATAATAATATATTTGCGCGAGGTTCGCAACGAGAGAACTCATTTCCATTCAGGCGCCGCGAAGACATTTAGGCGGATTTGCATGCAGAACGTTCGGTTTCGTCGACGACTAAAATAAACTTGCGTACAGTGTACTACCTGAGTCTTCTATCAGACGATTGAATCGGTGAATATCGCGTCACTGAATCTTTTTCCACGCCATTCTTGCAATTTGAATTTTTCCTTTGATAAAAGTATTGTCACACTTTCTTGTAGAAAATTTAATTCATAATTCCACTAGATTATATTTGAAATATTAGACATAGTAAGTCGAAAAGGAAATTTTAAAGTCCAAATACTATTGAATTGATATTATCAGTCGGTCTTGAGATTATTTAATTATTTCTACACAATTAATATTGCTTTCAGTTATGTTAAAAATATCCATAGGATAATTTTTCTTAACACTAAAACTACCGACGTTATATCGACTAAAATTTAAATTTATTGAACAAGCACTTTGGAAAAAGATAAATCAAGAAGTGAAGGGATTAGTTAATTAACTAATTTAGGCTTTATATGGTAGAAGTAGAATTTTTACTTCACGGTTTCCCTATCAATTTAGGTAGATTTTTTTTTAAATTGCGAACCGGTCATTATGACCGCATTGGTAGGTTTAGTGTTAAATTTAATCTTAGATTTATAGAACTTCTTTTAAATTTCTTTTTTGAAATCATTGAAGATCTTAGAAACATTTGATAATTATGTAATCATTGAGTAATTCTGATCTGTCAGACAAAATTATTCCATTGTAGAGAAAATATTGTCATTTCATTGACGAGAAGATTTCGCCCAGTTCGCACAGCAGGTAACAAGTTAACGACCTAAGCCTTGTTACTTCAATTAGCGAATATGGCTAAGGAATATCTTACTCTACGCTTTCATCCTGACAATGAGTTACTTTAAATAATATGTAAACCGGAGGTAAAACCATAGACAGGAAGAAGCATAAAACTTTCACGTCTTTCACCATCTGACAGCACGACCGACGCTACGTTTCGTCTTGTAAAGTAAATAAAGGCAAAGGGGACTCCCACTCTGCATTATCTTACCCATCATTTGCATAACTATGCAAATGAACGAGTCAGCAATTAGGCTACAAGGTTTGCCAGGTCTACTTTTCTTTCCCACCAAGGTCTTCCTCGGTATGCTAAATTTCTATGAATGATTTCTAAAATTCTCCAACTCAAATCTCTTCTTCATCTCTAAAACTTACACATACGAAATCAGACTTCAAATTTCCTGACCTTCAAAAAAATCATCCCTACTTATACTTATTATTTAATACAGTGCCTCTTCCTTTAAATTTCTCTCACCTTTCACCTTTACTTTGTCAACAAATTGCAATAAAGAGCCACGAGAAACTTTCGCCCTAATCAGATAAAACTCATAAAGGTAGAAATAAAAAGGGAGAGTAGAATAGGAGGAAGTGAAAGAACCTGCAACTCGTCGGAGATAGCCGGAGGCGTCGCGATACCGGCGTCGGAAGCCTCGACGAATAAAACCGTATTATTAGAGCTCGATCTACCAGCAGGGAACCACCCGCAACCGGCTTCCAGGGACTCCGATTAATCGAGAACCAGGTCCTCGTGTATCTCACTCTTTTTCTCCCCCTTTCTCTTCACTTCTAGCAGCCCTATTCCTAAGGCAACCATAAACATCCTAGAGAAGCGTCTCTTGCGGCGCCGGATCTCTGTTATTAAACGCATATCAATCAGATCGTGTAACGGAGAAGGTAACCGAGGAGGGTGGCGGAGGTTTTGATGCGCTTTTAAATGCGCCCTGGTTGATTTATCGAGTTCTTCCTTCGATTTCGTGCTCGTACGACCTTGGACATCGAAATCGCTCCATTAATTCGCCCGGGAGATCGTAGAAAAGTACAATTAAGTATGGCCCGGTATGAGAATTATCCATTGTATGAGGGATGAGGTACTTAAGTGAGTCATGCTAAGTAAATTTCGGCTTAGAAATTTTAATCTGTGTGAATAAAATGTGTACTTAACACTAAAACTACCGACGTTATATCTACTAAAATTTAGATTTATTGAACAAGTACTTTGGAAAAAGATAAATCAAGAAGTGAAACGATTAGTTTATTAACTAATTTAGGCTTTATATGGTAAAAGTAGAATTTTTACTTCACGGCACTCCTATCAATTTTTGTAGCTTTATGAAAAAATTGAGAACCGGTCATTATGACCGCCTTGGTAGGTTTAGTGTTAATGACGCACTCTGTGGAAAATATAGTTAGTAATTTTGTAGTATTTTTAATATTGTAGAAACTGATTTTTCTATTGTTTTGTTCAGGCAAATCGTTTCTGTTGTATGTGCGTGCATCGAACGTGAGTTGGTCTGCTCAAAATCAATTGTAAATTTCGCCGATCGATTAAGAAGAGTCGAAATAAGAGTCGGTCACCTGTAATTGCCCAATCGGTCGGTCGTCCTTCTATCGTGCACGTATATCTCGTCACGAAACACGACCGCGCGCGGTCAACGATCGTGTAGCAAGTCGTTTGCATGAGCAACGCGGTAATTAAGTGCAGCCACTAATTACCGTTTTTTTCAGACTTTCCACGCGGCGGACGGTATCCGTGTCGTGTTTACTAAACCGATATCTGTCATCGGGAATTATTACATGAGGTTTCCTTCGTACAAAATAAAATAATTGCTTCCTATTTTCCCATGCAACCGATGCTACCAGAATGCAAAGTAATTCCTTCACGACCCTAACACCAATTAAAACCTAAAACCTACATTAACACTAGAACTACCAAACCAGTCAAAATGACTGGTACACAATTTTTTCGAAAAATTTTCCAAGTGTACATAACAGTCATAGAATAAATATTCTACGTTTATATCAATAAACATAAATCATCCAATCGATCAAATTTTCCGCCGCTTGATTCCCCCTTTTTCAAAGTACTTGTTTAATTTATTAAAATATGATATATTTGAGGCCGGTAGTTCTGGTGTTAATTCATTCAAATAGTACAAAATCCATATCAATACAACATTATTTACCTACACTCCCCTATTCTCCATACCTTTCAAAATTTCCCATCAAGAAAGACTTCTCCAAAAAAAAAAACGTCGGAGATACCTCTACAAAAAAAGTCTTAGATTCTTTCCAAATCAAACAACAAATTGTTATACACAAACGTTAAATCCAAAGAAAAACAACATACATATGTCGTTTCGGCACGTTCCCAGGCAAGATTCCGATAAGGCGGCTCACGGTAGCCAGAAGAAGAATTTCGGGCCCAACATCTGGGCACCGAGGCGGTGGGACAGATCCTTTAGGACGAAGGTACACGCGGCTGGTGTCCCAGCAGGGACAGAGAAAGGCGCGTCGTGTGGCAGGGATCGTTATCAGATTCGATCCAGCTTCCTGATAGTTAATTAACGAGTTCATTATGCACCCTTGCCCTCCGCCGGGGCCCGCTTCTTTTCAGGGTACCGTGCAAGCCAGAGGCCGAGGATCGGCCCGAAGTGAGGCATTACGGAGATCCTCGATAGATAGCGACGGACCCGGTGGGTGGCGCTATTTTATTGCATCACGACTCCTACGGGGACCCGCGGTACCGCACCGGGCCCCGGCGATGCACTTTCAGAACTTTCAGAGGCGATCGTGAATCTTGGACGAGCTTGCCTCGTAAACCTATATTCGCGCTCCTGGCAGAGAGCTAAAGGTATTCTTAACTTTCGAAAGGAGATAAAAACGTCTGGTTTATGTTAGAAGTTTGCGAGCGGTGAACGTCTGACATTTTTCATGTATTGAGTTAGTGCGGCGTTTTCCAAACTGAACCATGACTGGTACCAGGGCGAAGAGCAATCTTTAAAAGACTCTATTTAGAAAAACAACCTGATTTCTAATTTAATCATTTAGGGAAAGTTAAAATAAGCACTTTGAATAGTAGGATATATTTTTTTTACATAGAGGAGTGTTTGTTTGTTTCACCTTTATGTAAAAAATATATCCTACTATTTAAAGTGCTAATCTTAACTTAATTTAACCCATTCACTGTCAACTACGAGTTATCTCGTGCTTGCGCTATAAGTTGGAATTAATAAGTTAGCAATAATCACCGAGTGTGTATAGTAATAATGGAACAAAGATGCTCTTCGTATCTTTATAAATGTCGATGTCATATTTTTGATTCATTATATTAATATTCCACAGCCTTTCTGCCGTTTTCTCAAATTTTAATATGCAAAGTAATATTTGCTTAGTTTTTCCGGCAGTGAATGGGTTAATTTTATCTGATAATCTATTTAAGTTAATTTAATAATCTAATTTAATTATATCTGCATGTCTCATATAACCTTTGGTTGTTGAAATTTGGAAACGGTGAAGTAGTGTCTTTAAGATGGGAAATATAAAATGGATTTACTTTTTTGATACGATCAGTGTGGTGGGTTTGTAATCGAAATTTGGAAGGTATATTTTTGAATGTTAGAGGTTTAAAATAAAATTATCTTTACGAATTCCCTTGCAGTCCCATGGGAGCCACCGCGGCGCCACGTTTTGCGCGAGCTACCGTCGTAAAAGCTGTCAGTTGTTAGATTTACTTGGTAATCTATGGAAGGGCAAAACGGCGCCATTAACGCCCTGTTTGCGCATACCTAATAACCCGAAAGAGTCAGTAATCATTTTACGCTAAGGACGCGCTAAAACCAGCTCGACTCGGGATCCCCCGACGTTTCGTGCATCCTCTTATTCGTTACTCCTCTCGTTCCCTCTTCCTCCGGGCAACCTCTGATCTTCCGCCTCTATTTAATTTCCTGGAAAACGCCACGGCGGTTTCTGGGTGCAGAGGCATCAATCACCCCACCTGACATGGAAGCTGTAATTTGGCTAACCCGGTACGAAGACCCTCTTCTGCCCTTTTACCGGCGTCCTTCGCACCCTGCCAACGCGATTCTTCGAGGCACCAGCTTAACCGAATTGTTACGCTAATCTTTTACGACCCTGTGGTCCAAAGACTTGCACCTTCTTCAACGATTTCGCGGAGATCCTCCGATTTGGATGTTTCGTAAAAAGTCAAGTTAGCAATATTCCTGCGTTGGACCTTCAGGACTTTAAATAAACAATTTAACAGGTTGAATGCCACCAATATTTCCCTTATTTCGTCATTTCTACTGGAGTGAAACTTTTTTGATCAAAATCACATATTCATAAAACAGAAATTTTAAGGACATTGATTTATCGGTGTTTAGCAGATCTTCATCTTCTTAACGCCAAAATTTAAATATTCAATATGTTAGAAAATTCATAATATTGCAATTTAAACGTAACATAAAACATTCAATTCAATAGCGCCGGTCAGCGGTGACCCCCATGGCAGTCAACCTATTAAAATTTGAGCATATTGCACATTATTTATTGGACCGTATATTCCAATTTGGTGGATTTACGTTGAAGAAATGATATAGAAAATTGTTCAACGTAGTTCCACCAACGCAAAACGAGTGATAGGTTGAAATTCTACATCGTTTAATTATTTCACCCTTACAATTTCTGTCGTTTCTCCTCTGAAATACACTTATCACTCCTGGCAGGCTGTTATATTTTATATAAATACTGAGAAATCGTCGAATCTTTTTTAAAAGTTACACCGAGTCGAATCGAACGGAAGAAAGTTATTTTCCCTGGCAGAGAATTGGGACCACACAAATACCGATTTAATTTCGAAAATATTCCTCGTGCAAGCTTCCACATAGGATCGTCGGTCGAGGAAGCGGCATAGCCACGGATCCGAGTGATTATAGGGGTGGCGCTAGAGAACTCGGAATGATTTACATCCCGACGAGGCTCGGACCTAGTCCACTTCTAAATCTCTCGTCCTAAATATTGCCGGCCTCGAACCGACTAGACGCGAGCCGTCCCTCCTGGCAACATTCAAATACATCCCGCCATTCATAAATTCGTCAGTGTATACACGCCGAAATTACCGACGCGCCAAAGGAATCACGTTGGGGCACCTCCTCTCGCGCGTTTTGAACAAAACGTTCTTTCTTTCTTTCTGCGAGGAGAAATTAGCGTTTTCAAGGTGGACGGAAAGGCTTGCGGCGATCTTTATCGTTCTATTTTCCATGAAACGCTGATGGGTGAAGGTTTGGAGGATTCTGAGTTACTGGAGGTTTTAGTATTTGATTTGAAGGACTGAGGACTTATTTGGAGGCTGTGGTGGTAAATGATTGAATTCGAAATTAATCGAATGTAATGTGAGTTTAAATTTTCCTCTGTAACTTCTGGGAAATTTTTGCTAATTTGTTATTAAATATATGGTTGCGTCGGTGGTTCGAAATTCACCAAAAATAGTAAGTCTTAATCGAAACAAACACAGCTGTTGAAGCCTAAAAAATTCAGAAGAAAAGATAAAACTTTATGCGGGGAAAACAATTATTTCTTCTGGTGCCTTTTAAGAGGCAAGTGAGGAGTTGATGGAAGAAACAGAATTCTGAACGTCGCGAATAGTTGAAACCCTTTCTCACGATTAGCGAGGCTAACCCAAATGGTTTTAACATCGGCCAAACAGATATTCCAGGGATGATGCCAAGTCGTGTCGGTGATCCTGCGAAAGAAAACGATCGCGCCATGACTTACGTAGCTCGTAAAAGCCACCTCTCTGCTGGAGGTTCCACGAACACCTGGAAGAAAGGTCGAGCGCGTTTTTTAGAAGCTCGTGGTGGAACAGTTGGCAGTGAAAACGTTTCAGTCACGTAAATATCCAGCGAAATGATACGAAATTGCCTACGTGTTGAAGTATTAAAGAGAATCCTCCGGAAATGGCCGACAAAAATTGTCCAACAAAATCTGTAGGATTCTGATTGAATGAATGATCCATCTTGATCAAAGATCGTCGAATATTTTATCGACCTCGATAGCAATAAAGTTTCCTTCGACTTTAACACTAAAACTACAAAGACAGTTAAAAGGATTAGTTCCTCATTTTCTATAAAAATTCTCCAGGTTCATGAGTCAACAGTAGAATAAATACTCGTTGTCCATTTTATAAAAGATAAATTACTAAACTAATCATCTTTTCCACCTATTAACACTAAAACTATCGGCCTCAAATCTAACATATTTTAATAAATTAAATAAGTACTTTGAAAAAGGAAGAATCAAGCGGCAGAAGATTTGATCGATTCGGTTATTTATGTTTATTGATATAGACGTAGAATATTTATTCTATAATTCTTATATAAACTTGGAGAATTTTTTGAAAAAATTGTGTACCAGTCATTATGACTGGTTTGGTAGTTCTAGTGTTAATTTCTCTTTCTCTAAAACATTTATTTAATATATTTAAATGTAATAAATTTAATGCCAGTAGTTCTAGTGTTAATCTAATAAAGCAAAATGATGGCAAAGAGAAAGAAAGTACAGTTGTGCGACTAGAACGAACAGTTCACGCTCGCGACGATGACCAATCTGATTGCGATCCTGTCCAAGGAAGCGTGATATCTCGAATCTGGCGAAGCCTATGGTCAGATCGAGGCTATTATCGACCTGAAAGTCAGGATGCACGGATAAAATCGCGTGGCTTCGTGTCGAGATAACGCATCGTCAGTAAGTTGGTATTCTCAGCAAATACCGCGACCATGCTCGACCAGGAAATACGACAGAATAGCCGATAAAATTAGAGACTCGAGAGCATAAATCAATTTTATAATTGCATCCCGAGAAAACCCGTATGAATTGTTTCTCAGCCTGCTCACGAATCTTCGAACACTCCTTTTATTCTTTTTTTTTATCTTCATGCAAACTCCTCGCTATTATTCTCAGCAATCAAAATTCGCCGGTTCACGGACTTCCAAAGAGATTACATCGATGGAATTAGAAATTTGCATAGAGATGCCTATCTCGATTGGAGTTACGTTTCTTTTACACGTGTATTCGTTCTTCAGGTACATGCATGTAACGTGCCATTAACTTTAATTCGCGTGATCCACAAATTTGAACCCACGCGATGAACGGAAGTGCCAGGTGAAACGAGGAGTGCAACGAACAAAATCGTGCGAGGAGCAAAACTGGAATATGCAATTTGCACCTAATAAAGAACCATATTACCCTCGTTCGTGCTAACGAGAAACGAAGATCCACTTATTACTTCCCCTTTCGGTAATCGGAGAGACTTTCCACGATTTGCCTTAATCGGCAGCGTGAAATTAATTCGTAAAAGGATAAAACGTCAGGAGCGAGCGGAATTCGCACAGGCGCTCGACTCCAGCGATTCTACGGTATTTGCGACTCGTTCCATGGAAATTTCTTCGATTCATCTCGAGCGTGCAATATCTCGTATGCATATACCTAAACGTACGGTGAAACTTGCCCCACCATGCGCAGAATACTTTTTCGTTATCCTTTCGCGACAGATTTCAAAGTCCCGTCAAACTACGGTCAGACGACTAGTCTACGTTACAAACTAAAACGCAGAACGTTAAAACTTTGCAACGCCCAGGACAATTTTGTTAATCACAAGAGTGTAAAGTATCCAAAATTTCATATCCAGCATGATATCGTATACAATCTTATTAACACTAGAACTACCAGCCATAAATCTATTATATTTCAATATATAAAATAAGTATCTCGTAGAAATAGAAATCCCAAGGTAGAAAATTTGATTGATTCAATAATTTGTGTTCTCTAAGATCAAAGTAAAATATCTGCTCTATGGATCTACTATAAACTCGAAGAATTTTTGGAATAAATAAGAAACCAGTAATTTTGACTTGCTTGATAGTTCTAGCGTAGAATAGCCCCGCATTCTAGATTACCGCTTTGACTAACGATTCCTCGAGACAATCCCGGCGCGAAGAAAGGATCCGAGTCCGGTAGACCGAAGGCAACATACCGATAAGACGAATCATCCGGCCGAGATTACACGAGATCGCTCATCCCCCTCGTGTCGAAGAGGGTCCGGTTTTCGCGCTGCGAGAGGTCATCGTCCACCCGGTATACACACATCTCGTTGTAATACTCGGGCGCACGCTGGCTACGAACGTCGGTTCCGAGCACGGAGTAATGCAATAATAGGCGTATACTAATGATACGGAGGGGGCCCCGACGGCAGCGCGGGGCGGCCGGTCAGAGAAGAGGATTCAGTCACGTAGTTGCATTAAACTTAATATAAATAATAGCGGTTTGTGGAGCGTTCGAGAGAGCCACGGCGAGAGCTGGAGTATATACCCACCTATCTCCATCTTCTCATCCGGCACTCTCCGCGGGACCATAATACACCGGCCTCCACGTCCCCGGACTCGCCTCCACTTAATAAGCGGGGTCGTCCGGAATCACCACGGCAGCAGGGCCTCGCCTCGAACACAAGACTCCCTTCGTCGTTGCTCTTACAACTCCCCACGTACGCGGGAGGGTATTATTGGTTTTCGTTAGGAATATGCACTTTCAACGGGGTCGGATCTCGTTGGGACCAGTTTTGGACGGATTCTTAGTTAGATGGGATGTAAACTTATTTCTTTTTCTTGACTGCATTGTATTCAGGCTGATTCTTTGGAACGATGGCAGGACAGAGTTAATGATTTTGTGGAATTTTTGGAAGGATTATTTTTAGGGAGGGAGGAGAATTTGCGAATAGTCTTTATATTGGTATGATGGGTTGATAGCCTTTGGGTTGAACTTGGGAGTAGAGAGGTGACGGATATTTAATTTTTTAATTGTCTAGCTGCCCAATTAGAGACTATTTGGCTGTTCACCGGTATAACTTAAGGTTCCCTCTGATTTGTTCTTTGGTGTCAGAGTTTCATCAAATCCGTGGTGAACTTGGCAACAATTTTAATGTTAGGTACTATGGCGGAAGCCTCAAAAGTAATGATTAGACTCCGGATGTTTATGCAAATTTCAAATTCAACAAATGCAGTTAAGACAAGAGAATCTATTTAGGGATTTGTTGCACTCGATAAATGTTACAACGAATACCATACTTTGGATATTTCGGATATATTTTTATATTATGTTCGTTTTGTGTATTTTAGCCGTATTCATTTTGTCATAAATGCATAAACATCCGAAGTCTAGTAATGATCTTTGATCCTATAAATTAATTATCTGTTAATCAGCCAAGGATAATTAGCCTTCCATTAGATAAAGCCTCAGCTTCGAAGCGAAAACTCGTCCGGACTTTCAGATTCGAGGAGAATTATGAATACACATCGCGAAATCTTATAATCCGAGAGCGGTCGAGCGCTCAAAAGGTATTACCATAAAAGCTCGTATCATTTATGTTAATACGAGGATTTCTTCCTGCTAGTGGAGATAGATTTTGAAAATAGTTGATACCCGGGACACGCTGTCCCATTAAGCGAGCTACCAGAACAATTTATCATCGCGGTTTCAAGCATTATACGGCACTGATAAAAACCACGAATCACAAACCGAGCTAAGCGTGTTCGCCGCGATAATAACGCAGAAACAACTTCCTGCTGGCGTAACTCTCTCAAGAAAGTGCAATAAATAAATCGGAAATATCTCGAGCGATCGTTGGACCGATCGATCGCGATTCTGGACATAAATCCAGGAGTCGTTCGATCGTAAGAGAGCCGCTTGAACGTAGAGTTGAAGAAATAATAAGTTCGACCGTCTCCCTTCGTCCTTTGAATAGAGGCGATAAGTCGGGACGTTGAGTTCGTTAAATTATCATATCTGCAATTCAATGCTCGGGGTAAGAGCGGACTTTCCTGTTGCTTTTATAGCCGCGAAATTCCATCTATGCATTGCTTAATCTCCGGTTAATAAGGATAATAATTCTCGCTGCAACGTGGTCGATGAAGGTGGTATTTTTTTTTAGATGGTGTTTAAGAGACACTCAACGAACTATTAATCGATTATCCTGTTCTATGGGTTAGCTCGGGCAATTGATTTTTTTTATGGTTGAGAGTAGTGAATTAATTTATGCTGAATTTCAATAAATTTTGGCAACTTTTACAATAATTTTTAAAAGAATGTTTACAAGAGCATAGTGAAGTAACTGAGGTTCGGTGAAACGAATGAATTTATTATTTCGTATAAAAATATAATCAATATAATAATTAATGTGCGGTTAATTATAAATAGTAGGCAATAGAATTTACAGAAGGTTCATTCTATATCGTGTACGAAAATATATTAGATCCCGAGCTATCATTATTCTCGTCGAAAATAAGAGGACAGCAGGAATAGCCAGAGGCACGAGACACAAAGAAAATTACTCATCAAAGGGCAACCGGGAACGTGTAACAAGAATCAAGGATTGGCTATCGTCAACGGAAATTGGCTATTCCGTTACCCGACGAATTAGACATTCCCGAGTTCCTTGCGCTTCTGCAGAGATGCATGGCCTACCGTCGTAACACACAGCGATAATGCACCGAGCGATGCACCGCATCTTGATCTCACAATCAGTTCCAGAACGAGCTCAACCTGTACGATCGATGAACCGATAGAGAATCCGACGGAACTGACCTCAGACATATTTTTTCCAACGTCCCCAGGAAGTGCGACCTTTCAAAAATCTCCTTGTCGTTCCGCTAAATGAATCGTTCGAAAATCGTGTGGAATTGAATCCTTAAACTCTCAGCAAGTGAGTTGAATTTTTGAAATATTTATCATAGCCTCTATAATTCTGTGCCCTTCACAAAACACTAAATAATGCAATTGAAGCTGGAGAAAATTATTTAATACATCACAGCCTCGGTGATTTTAACATCATAACTACCAAGGGGGTGAAAATGATCGAAATGAATTTTTCTAAAAATTCCTCAAATTGATTGGCCAGTCATAATAGTGAAAATTCCACTTCCATCTTGTCAGACCTAAATGAATTCATTAATTATCTCTACCCCTCCTGAACTTCTCTTTTTTCAAATTACCTCTTTGGTAAATTTAAATATAACGCCATAGTCCCAGCGTTAAACCAATTTAGACTAGTAGATATCAGTTAAAATGATTATATCACCAAAATCAACCGGAAAATATAAAAGAAAATATTGTCATTCTTCAATATTTTTTATTTCCCGCGAAGAAAGTAAAACTTTGTTCTCAGTACCGCATTGTTTACCAAGAAAAAGTATAATTCTTCGCTCATCGCAGTTGCTATACGTCTTGACTTAATAACAAGCTGATTCTCTCTTTTTCCTCCTCTCGTCGAGAGAAAGAGCAACGGACTACCTCGAGCCACTCCTCTTCCGAGGGGCCGGCGACTTTTATCGTTTTCCTGACGGCTGTCTGAAAAAGCACCGGTCTCTCCGATGATTTGTATACGTCGCTATCGTAGCGACGATGGCTTCTATTAAAAGTATACGCCCGAGAAATGATTTGTATAGGGAACACCATAGGTCCGAGGTATCAGCAGGACCAACAATTTTCAAAATCCCCAAAATGGCGCTGCTCCAATCCAAAGGATAATCTAGAACGTTTATATTCTCCACTGTTGGATTATCCTGTGGACGAAGAGAAAGAGTAGGATGAACGAAGAGAAAAAAAGGAGAGAAGGGAAAGGGAGAAGCTCGAAGCAACCGCTCGCTCGTCATAATTGCCGATCTGTGTATAACATAACACGATAATTATGACGGGACAACAACGTAAACCCGGCCGTCTAATCGGCCTCCCCTTTTCTCCGAGAAATTTGTTTGGGGAAACCATTTTTCACGGACGGACAGTAATAACAGCGCCGATCCCGATTGCGACCCGTGATTATATCGAGCCAAACCCGACCCTCTCTATCTTTCTCCCTTTGTCTTTCCGTTTTCGCCGGTCGTAAAGTCGTATAGATTATTTCATTCCGGTGAATTGGACTGATCCTAGGAGCAGTGCAATTTCGACAAACTATAGGTACAGTTTTGTGCATTTCGTCGACCTAGATGTTTCTCGTTTAACCGTGCACTGATTTATTTTCATATTAAAGCGAGAGATTTCAACGATCAAGCTCTCGTCCTTATAAATTGCAAATAATGGTTTATACCTATAATTCTGATCGATAGAAAAATATACATAGCCGAAGATAAATTAATAGTAGTGTTCTTCTTTTGTTTTATTCTAATTGGAACATTTCCATTATTAATCGTTTCTTCGTGGCGAATTCATTGAACTGCACGATACACAAAATTCGACCGTAGAATCATCCTACGTGGAATCGCAATGAACAAACATACGTCAATATTTTCCAGTTAGAATTTATCGTCCAATTACACGCTCTATTAATCACCGTTGAATTCCGTCTTAATTTACACCGGCTTATTATTATTTATAATTTATAATGTCGACCAGAGACGTTGCCGTATTAAAGCCACAATCCCCGCCGGTTTCTCGCCGCCGTGGATATATCTCTTCGCCGTCATTTATTCCTTTATTCTTCTTCTCCGCCTATATCGGTAATTAAGTTACGTACATTATTTCTTCGTGGCTATTCGTTTCTGTCTCACCGTTCTCTCCCCTTATCTCCCACCCCCTTCGTCCCCTTTCATCCAATGGCCGATAAGGGCACGTCGGCGGATGCGGCCGAAGTTAATGAATCGGAAGGAGTAACGGCAATCAGCGAAATATAAATGAGGGACACTGAAAACGATCCTTGGCTTGCGTGTCACGAACGCACCGTGACTCATATCGTGGTAGGCGAGAAACGGAGCTTAATTATGGGAACCGCGGTGCGATCTTGCGAGGGGCTCGAACGACGAAGAATCGCCATAGAATTCTGTGTAACAGTGAAACGAAATGTCCCAGAATGCTGGAACGGTGAAGGAAATGGTACCGGCTGGGTTATTGGGGTGGAAAACGAGAGATACGACTTTCGCGACGAGCTATATGTTAGATTTCGAGGATGATGGTACTGTTATTTTTAATTGTTCGGGGAAAAAGTGGTACCATGCTGAGGAGAGAGAGACTTTAAGGTGCTACCCGATACTACGGGGGTGTATCAAGTTTTCTTAGTTAGATATTCCACCCTTTCCACTCTATAGGCATCGCTCTGTCTACGTAAAGATTTTATTTCATAATTCCATACTCATCGATGCAGCCGTGGATTTATTATTACCTATCAGTGGCTATTATTTCTTTATACAATTCAAATTCCACGACTCTGAGATGCTACCAACAGAATTATTTCAACGATAGAGTAAATTACATCACGCTTATTTTGCATGTCAAAAGAATTCTGCTAATTGACACGTACGCCACGTAGCCACGATATATCACGAGCGAAGCAAGAAAATCCATCTGGACCCGTGCAATCTGCTACCACCTACGCGTCGCGAGACGGTCTCTCCTCCCTCCTAATTACGCGTCACAATGGCGCAGATCGAGCCGAAGGGAGGCTTCCGGGCGCAGCAAGAAGACAAAAAGGGATCCGGCTCGTTCTTAGCCAGCCGAATGGCGCCGATTAATAAAAGCGGAAAAGCACGGCGCGAAACTACGAAGGATTTTCCAGTCACGTTCGCCTCGGCCGGGAGTTAATTTACGAAATAAATAATATCTTCTTCTTGCGCCGCTCCACCAGTCTAGGAGGGGTGTCGGGGTAGAAAGGAAGAAGAAGAAGGAGGACGAGGAGGCGAAGGAAGAGGAAAGGGAGGTAAGAGTGCGGCGAAGGGTGGAAGAGGCGCATCGGGGAGATACGTCGAGGGTTGGAGGTCCGAGGAGAAGGGAGAGAGACTCATAAAGCTGCCTACGTGTCGAGCGTAATGAGAACCGGTGATTTTTCTTTCCGCGCTCGCGAATGTAAAAGAAAAATGAAGGCGTTCTCTTTCTTCCCGCCCCCTCTGCCCTTCCTCGTGCCTCTACCCTCCGTGCGAGAGTGTGCGTTCGTTCTTCGACGCTTTACCACCCTTACGTAGCTCCTTGGCAGGTGGAGTCGCTACCAGCGACAGAAATCCTTTCTCCGTTTCGTGGTATTATACCGGTGACGATTTTTCAGAGATCAACCCCCTGTCTCGCAGAGTGCTCCCTTGGTTCGATCGCGGAGAACTTCGTAGTTCTTTAAACGCTTTCAAATTCAAGATCAACGATATATGAACATTTCGTAAAGACTCATAAAACTTCAATTATCCCTTAAGGTTCTTATATAGAAGGGGTGCAAGCACGATATTTTCCAGCGATTTGAAAACCGGGAAAAACTTCACCTCCAACGATCACCGGCTTAACGGACGATGTCCTGCAACGCGTTCATCCAAGGATATCCTATCGCACGTAACGTACGTAGCCTGTAAGCAAAGAAAAAAGGGCATTTTATCGGAGAACGTCCGGTGCATCGGCCCGACGAGCGAATCCCAAAAGAGATCCATATACCGACGGGCTTTCCGGGTACCTAATACCCCGGGCATATACACGGGCATCATTTTTATAGCGGCAATTTCATTTGAGCCTCGACTCATGCAGTGGTTTCTGATGAGCGAACTAAAGCAACCCTCTCTCCCGCGATTCCCCTCCGGTTGGCCATCGCGCGGGCATCGGTATCTCTCCGACCTGGCTGCCCTTCCAACCACCCCCGCTTTCGCGACGCCATCTTTTCATTAAAACGGTTCATCTGTGAGCCGCGGTGAGGCGCTGCCCTTCCACGGATACCCCATCGAGACGAGGGGTTGCTCGGAGGGGTGGAAAGAAGAGAAGAAACGGTGAAAGAAACCATAAAGAAAGAGGAGAGACTTCGGTACCCCGAAGAAGGTGGTAGGAGAGGCTAAGGGGGTGGCTTCGCTAAGTTTTCCTTCGTTTCATATCTCAACTCAACTCACCCCCCGCGCTTCTTCGGCTTTCTCCTCCCTCTAGCTTCTCCACCTACCTTTCTTCTTCCTCTTTCTTTCTCTTCCTCTCTCGTTGCCCCTTTTGCCCACCATCAGCTTCTCTCCTCCATCTAGACCGGCTAGGCGTGCTCTGATTAATGCCCCCGCTAATAACGTCTTCTCCCCCGGGAAAACCCACCCCCTTGCCACCCTTCCGCCCTCTCCTAGCCACGTCACGGTGGACCGTATGGACTTATGCGGAATTAAAAACACATCTCGCAGCTAGGGCGAGTTATTGCGGCAGGCATTGTCTCCGGTTTTCCGCGTGGGTGGACTGTTTTTCCTTGGGATAGATCGCTTTGCAGGAATGAAGAAACGATGATCGTTCATGCGGCTCAGGACACGCCGTTCTGACTTGATTAGATATGTTCGATGGGGCTGATTTCGGTGGTGGGAAAAATCTTTTGAAATTTTAATGGAACTTGATTCATCCATTGGATGCTGGATAGAATTGAGGGCGTTTTCAATTCGTGGATGCTTGGAGTGAAATTATTTTCGATTAATCAATGGAAAAAGGAATAAGTCATTGGGAATTACTTTGTTTCCTGTTAGAAATTAAATTTATATCTGGTTTGTAAGATACATAAATTTTGCTCCACTTTGGACTTTTCCCGGTTAAGTATTGTTTAAACTTTGTGTAAACGTTTATAACATTAATGTAACATGCAAAGTTATATTCGAGAGAGTTTTTAAAATTAATTTATGGAAGGAATTAGAAGTCCAGGAAGTATTGTAATGGTAGGAGGCGATGGAGCAGACATATTTCTATTATAGTTTGTTTAGCATGTATAAATTTACTGTTTACGAGTTATTTTATGACTTTATGTATTATTACAAGTAGTTTGTGTCACAAATACATTTTACGTTTATGAATGACTTTTTTACAATTATGATACATTAGACAAAGCACAATACTTTTAACATTTGGTTATATAACTAAACAATATTTTGTTCACTTCCATTTACAATTTTAAAATTAATTCCACGAGCAGCTGAGCAATTATTTCCACCTCACTGGGCGAGAAGTACGATAACCTCTGCGTGTTGTCAAAATATGCCCGGAGATACTCGGCGACCATAACCTACAGGTATCCTTTCCGGAAATTTTAACAATAATAAGTCTTGTCGACACTTGCCTCGCTATCAGTTTGTCCTCAACCGCGGACGAGTAATCAGTGCTCTGAGATCGCTTTCGCGCATTTTCGCGTATTAGTGCGCGAATCATCCCTTCGGAGACGAGATCCTTGATCACCAAACACCTCCCTTATTACCGGCCACTTGGTAATTCATCTCCGCAGTGGTATCAACCCTTAGTTGGCAATCGTACATCTACTTTCAGCTACCAAAGAATCAACACGTTTCTGAGGTATATATAATTATTACTAAGATTTTAATACATTTCTTATAAGTGCGATTATACATATTATTCTTCATGAAACACAAGTGCAAAGGGTTAATTCTGTAACATTAATATTACGACAAATCTCATGGTGTACCACTTATTTAATTTCACCAACTGATTCCCCCTTGTTAGGCATTCAATCACAAAATAAATCATAAAAAGTGCTAACCTTAGTTCGTATTCGGTTGAAAAATTTATTATAGAGAGAATAGGTATATAAGAGTATTCAAACTGTTAGTGTTAAATGTATTAACGTCTCCAACCACAAAATAATTGACTCAGACAAAAGGATCTTCTCCTCAGCATCAATTTACTTTCCTCCTCGATCCAGAAAGATGACGACAGTTTTATTTTCCCGTCGTTTCGAGATATCTCGTAGCGACACAATGCCAGTCCGTTTCTTTCACTTGCTGCGCTGCTTCTCTTCTATATTTTTTTCCCCTCGTCTTTTAAGAATCCGCCTCTTTCACGGAACACGTGGAATTCCTTGCAAAGTGCAGCAGCCAGGCAGCCGGGCTGCAAAGTATCCAACGAAGCAAAATCCAGAGGCGAGTGCGGCAGAAAAGAACTGTCAGACTGTCGTCACCTCCGCGAGGGTTTGTCGTTGATTAATGGCAGTAATATTCCACCGTATACGGTGACCATCGGTTGATACCATACCCCGCACCTCGTTACATGCTACCGGTGTATATACAGGTGTGCAGGATAGTGCACGACGACGGAGTCGCTTTTACTGTGTCAGAAACCGACGCGAGAATGAAACTTCCCATTGTAGAATTAGCGCAAAATCGCCGACCTTCCTGGAAATCCTTCTTTGGAACGTGGCGGCAGCGAGTTTCTAAGATTCGAGTGGTCGAATATACTCCTGTAATTGCGATATGTTGATTTTCTTAACCCTCTATGAACCCCTGTGACTTTGAGCTAACGCAAAACTCATCTAAACTTCCTATCTTCAAAGACAAATTTTTAACTTTGTCAAATATTATCATTTAGTACGAGCAAATCGTGAAATTCTTTAGAATTCAATGTTTACAAATCAGGTTTTATTAATCATCTAAAACTGTATTTTTACCAGTTTCTAATTGTGCTGTCGTAAAACTTAGCACGAAAAATTCGGACTATAGAGGGTTAAACAACTGAAGACAAGTGTGAAATTGTATGCCTCCATTTTGTAATTTTTATTTTTAGTTGGACATCTGAGTATGACTGGACTTTTTTGGGGTTAACACTAGAACTACCGACGTTAAATCTATCATGTTTCAATATATTAAATAAGTACTTTGAAAGAGGAGGAATCGAGTGGCGGAAAGGACGGTCAATTCGGTGACTCATGTCTTTTGTGATGGACGTAGAATTTTTGTTCTATGGCTGTTCTATGAACTTGAAGAATTTTTTGAAAAAATTTTTGTACCAGTCATTTTGACTGGTTTGGTAGTTCTAGTGTTAATTAATAAGGTCATTGGGTGTTAGATCTACTATTTTAAGTGGATGTGAATGGGAACCTCGAAGGGTAGATAATAAGGGACAATTTTTATAAAAAGTATCAAAGTTAGACATATATAATTTTCAATATCACAATCGTAGGAGGCATTTAAGAAAATTTCATCCTCCTTTTGTCAAAGTCCTTCTCGATTCCGTAACGAAAAAAAATGATATCTGTAACCTTTCCAAGCAAGCGTGCCGCGTACCTTCAACATTTACCTAGACGTCGTACTACACGCGCATCAACTAGAAAGATCGCAGTCTCGTAAATAAATTCCACCGAATTTTTTCCACATTCGAAGGATCACGAACGCCGCAGAAGTAGAGTCACTAAGAAACCTCCGAGTAGCTTCTTCGTCGACTGCTGGTCGCAAAAACACCGAGGTAGACTCCAGC
This sequence comes from Cerceris rybyensis, assembly GCA_910591515.1. NCBI lineage: Eukaryota > Metazoa > Arthropoda > Insecta > Hymenoptera > Crabronidae > Cerceris > Cerceris rybyensis. The sequence goes on along the minus strand of OU342793.1, from coordinate 23,997,468 downwards.
AAAACGTCGCTGCTGCCATTTAAGCTCACGTTCCCTCGGAACGTCAAAGCTTCCGAGACTTTCTCTCATTCTATTTTCCCAAGCAATGTCCTCGGTTACACTTGAGAAGCACGGCTGTGACGTGCACTTATGCGAAAGAGCAAGTCGTCCAATTTGAAGGTAGCCTTTGCCAGGCGTGTTTGCCGATGCGTGCCGCGACGGAATCTTCTTTATTCGCGATTCTCGCATCTTGGTACGCGAACAGGACACCCTGTCCAATCGTGACGAACCGGATAGAAGAGAAAAGTGTAAAACGAAGGATGGAATCCAACGGCCAATAAGCGATGCAATCATGTCACCTCGCTGCCACGACCAGTCCAATCTACTCCGGTGAACAGGCCTCTTCGTCGCCGAGGAAGGTGGTACCAAGGACTATTCCCACGTCGTTCACCAACCGGGTCATCTCCCACCTTCGCTCTTTCATCTTTCGCTCCTGGAAACTTACCGCGAGACTACCACTTTTTTGCATTTCGCCCTCGGGGCGACGCACGGAACCACTGTGATCATCTGGGAACTGTACCGTTGCGTTGCTTTAATACAAGCTACCAGAAACTTGCTGAGGGACCTCCCCTTTTTGTTGGAACAGTCTTGGGAATTGGATTCGACGGTAGGATCGATGAGAGTCAATCGGTTTTGTTGCGTAAGACTATTGGAAGGGGTTGTTGAGCTGCTGATGGGGATGGAGAAAAATGCATGGTAAATTGAGACAGAGTTTTAGTGTTATTTATGTTTACTTGTAGGTGTTATAAGACTTAGACGGAGGAAGTTGTAATGATAAAGGTTTCTTGGATGTACATTGAAACCGTAGAGCTTAACAATAGACCGGTAGATAAAGAGCTGCATTGCAATAGAGGAAGAATAACAGCAGGAGGAAATGGTATGTTATAGGTAAATAAGCGATAGTCATTGAGAAAAGCGAGATACTCGGATAGAAGCTGTAACTTCGTTATCGTTAGTAGCCGATAGCATAAATTTCCTCTTGTCAAATAACGTTGAAAATCGAGTGGAACGAGGTAGAGGATCTAAGGTGAAGGATCTCGTTGCCGAGGAAAAGGATGATTCCAACATCGTGTTCAGGCAGGCGTGACAGCTCGTTAGCCATAATATTCGATTGGATCTCGATCGATTAGATATCGGCATCAACATCGTACCTGGCCTCTTAGATATACTCTCTCGCCCCCTTTTCCTCCTTCTTCTCCGCTTACTCTCGAGCCTGATAAGTGTGGTTGAACGTCTCTCGATTATTTCATACCTTTATCGCGAAATAATGATAATAAGCCAGCCAGGGAGCGAGAGTACCGCGGTGAGGTAAGGGAGAGGAAGAGGAAGAAAAGAGGATTTCTGATGGAGAAAGAACAAGGGGGTTGGAAGGCAGAGATAGGTGATCGTCCGTGCAACAACGGATCGTAACAGACTCCGTTTAATTTTACGAAAAAAAAATCTTTATTACGCCTACGAGCCTTCGTATTTGTGACCAACGAAATTGCATCTTCTTCTCAGCGATGAAATTTCTATCGAGGGGGAGAATAAAGGAAAAATCATCGAAACGAGCCAACGACCAATTATCGTTCATTGAGAGAGATAGATGGCCAAAATTTATGAGAAAGTTTTGACGACACGTATCATCTTGTACTATGGATTTATATAATTTCTATTGTCAAACTCGAAGGGGTTGTTTCGTACGTCTATAGGCAATTATGGCGCGTTAACGAAGCATCGATTATTATTTGCTTTTTATATGGTGAAGATTCGCACGGTAGCGTTATAATTTTCAAGTTTCGAGTGCATCGATAGCGAGTCGTATCTTGACGATGGAAACGATCGTTTCAGGGGATCAATTAGCAATCATTGTCGAAGACACGATAATTTCTTTACCGTTACCGATCGCCCGTAAATTCGATTTCGCATTAAAGCTCGTTACACGATCGATTCGATTAGGTTAATGGACAATATGCTGTCTAACGATCCGCGGAAGACGAGGAAGAAAGTAGGATTTAGTTCACACTCGGTTAAATTCTACCGTACAATCGTGAGCGTACTGCGAGAAACGTAAATTATATATTAAACTACCCCCCGCCTTTTATCGCTACCGATATCGATGCCGGATACGTATACAATTTAACCTCGCTCGATTAAAAGATAGAGTTAGGAGAAGATAGAGATCCAAATTTCTATTGATATCATCGCAAAAAAAATTGCGAAACACGTTTGGACCTACGTATTTCTATCACCTTTTTTTAACGCCTAGAAGTACACGTTCAAATCTGAGCTAAAGTGTTGAAACAGTAGAACATCTTCTCCGGGGTAGCAATTTGACGTAGCTGAAATCTCGGAAATTACAGACCTAAACTATTTCTTTGTCTTCAACAAATTTATTTTACCTGATACATATGTTAAAACTTTAATTATAATTAGACTGCGGATGTTTATGCAAATTTCGAGTTTCACAAAGGCAGGTCAGACAGGAAAACCTATCTAGGGATTTATTGCACTCAATAAATATTACAACAAATACCATACTTTGGATATTTTAGATATATTTTTATATTATGTCCTTTTTGTATACTTTAGCCGTATTTAATTTGTCATAAATGCATAAAAATCCGCAGTCTGGTTATAATTCTTCATCCATTAAACCCCTCAATTAGCATGGTCCCGCGTCAAAAATACATTCATCAATAAAAACTCCACTGCTCAAAGTCACAAGACACAAAGATACCATAAAAAAGAAATCTAAAGTCTCGCCAATTCATCGTTCAAATAGAACACAAGAGAAAGGAGAAACATTTGCACAATACCTACCTTACAAATAAAGTCACAGTAAAATGAATATTCTATGCTTGTAGAAGAAGACTTCCGAGATGGCGCAATAAAGACGATATTTTTCCTCGTTCAACGTCTTCTCGTCGCTTATTATTATGTATATACGCAGAGAGTCCTCGGAGTGACGCGATCTCTATTAACCTTGCGTCGTGGTCATCCTCTTGGCGTTTCTCTAAGGTGATAGGCTTCAACTTTCCTCTACCGGCTACCAGTCCTTGCTACCAGAAGACTCCCCGTCATTACTCGTACGTGTAATCCATTCGATCCTCGTTATCGTGTCGTACCTCGGTCGGAGAACATCTGCACGGTGTGATCGAACGTTCGTCTTTACCTAATCGAACCGAACGTAATCGTGTGATCAGATTTTTTGTGCGATCGATTTGCCACCTTTAATATGCGAGGTTTGGAGTTGACGGCTTGGATTAAATTAGTGCCATAAATTATTAGTATTATAATATACTAGCTGAAAACTAATCGAAACTAAAAAAAAAACTTAAAATTTCGAATTTTGAAAAATCCTTTCTTAGTACAGTAGAGTTCCGTTAAGAGCGCCGCTAGGGGTTGTAGGGGAAATAATTCCGAGAAATCTCTGTCCCCACTACCGCACTAGCTCGAATTGTTACCCGAGTGTCTCTTAAGAGCACATAAGGTTTGTACTTTTAAATGGTTGAGAGTGGGGGACACTCTTCGCACGCATTGAGGGGAAGGCGCTCTTAGCGGATACGCTCTTAGCGGAACTCTACTGTAAGTGCTTATACCCTAGAAGGAACGCTCATGCAAAATTTCAAGTTTCTAGGTCAAGTAGTTTCGGCTCTGCGTTGATGAGTTTGGCCCATACTTCGACCCCCCTTAAAATTTCGAATTTTTCAAAACCCTTTCTAATTGAGCACCTAAAACCCAAGGAGAAGATATGTTCCAAATTTCATTGCAATGCGTTCTGTGGTTTTTGAGATTTCGTGATGAGTGAGTGAGTGAGTCAGTGGTATTTGAGCTTTATATAATAGATTATAATAGTATTATTTCACCTAGGATCTGTGGCTATGGGTGGCCTAACTGTGAGAGTAGATCCTAGAAGAAATTATTATAGTATTAAGCTCATTCTTCAATCTTTGGCTTAATTCCTTTAGCCAGCTCATGTAAAACAGTTTGATTCTTGGCGAAATTAATGTAGTACTTTTTTGCTAGACTATACTAATTGTTTATTCTTTGATGCACCTTTTTTCCAGGTGGTTTATCTAAAACTGTAGGTTTTAGGTGAAGTTACCATAGAACTATTTAGTTAGCTACACTCATTCTTCAATTCTTGTTTCACAATAACAGGGAAAGACACGAGGATAGAGGAAGACGTTGCCTCCTCGGCAGCAGAAGCGTAATCCGGTACGCAAAAGGAGAAAGAGCTCCTAGCTTGAACTTTGCCCGCGGTAGTGAGTTGCGAGCGAACGAGTCGGCCAGGTGATCATGCGTGTGCGTGCATCTGCTGTGAGGAATCATTTTCGCAATTCCTTCACGGTAGTTGAGGGCCAAACGCGTGTAACGCCAGATGCTCACGGTAAATCAGAGACAGGGTATTTACGAAGGGAATAAAGTGACCTTTGTTAGGTTCTCGATGATGCGTGTGTCACAATATGAAAATTGGAGAACGCATTTCAAATATACGAAAACGGTATTTCCAGAAAATTCCTGCCTCAGAGGTTTGATCAAACGTGCTGTTTTTGATGGAGATTTAAAGAGAAATCATTTGAAAATATTGTCATAGTTATAACAGTGGTCTACTCAGTTTAATTTTTGTTTAGTAATTAGACTTTGCCTCGAAGGTACACATTAATTTCTATGTAATAATAAAATTATCAATCCTGTTAAGTGGTCCTGTTTTGGCAGTATTTCTAACGATTACTTTTATCCCATTTTAACACTAGATTTACGGGTGTTGATACACCTATTTTTTTGAACTGAGGCAATTTGACTCATACAAGAAAATTCAAGTCTTTTGCAAACAAAATAGTTCGAAATCATTTTAAATGTAAGATTTATTATTAAAAAATTAACCAATCAATCATATTATACATATAGGAATCAAATTTTGGGTGAGTCAAATTGGCTCCGTAAATCTAGTGTTAATTTATTTTCATGCAATTATGTTTTTCGTACTTTGTACTTATTTTAACAACGACTGTTTCAAATACCCTCGACTACTTCCGTCTGACATTTTCAAAAGGACGATGCGAAAATTGAGCGCATTATACATCAAAGTAATTTGAAACCACCTCGTTTGAAGATTACAATTTAAAATTACGCACTACCGGTTCCTGAATTCGTTTTTATCCCCATCGTTTACGTAACGCTGCTTTTAAAGATCGCCAGAGGCCAAATGCCCGATAATCACGCGTGTGTCACGCGACATGGAAGAAGGAGAGGATACTCGCAAATTGTATCATTTCTCTCTCTGCATGCGTGAATCTCCATCAAAATTTTAACGGTGCGAATTCAAAAGATCCCCATCATCTATTCGACTCAAGTACACATGCAGGAACGTAAAAATTCCATAGTTAGAGATAAAAAGTATAAGATCACGTTGGAGGAGTAAGTCTGCAATAAAGTCTAGCGATCTAAGAGCAGCCGTAAAATCAGCAATGCACGCTTATCCGTCGTAAAGGGGTAAGATTGAATCGATTAGTCGCGAGCTTGTATTCCAAATAACTCGGCGCCTCGCGAGGAGATCTATCAAGGAGTTTACGGCCAAAGGAGGTAAAGGTGCGGTGCTTTTCGTCTCGAGGCACGAAATCCTCTTCGACATAAATTTAAATACGCTTAAGATCATGTCTGCAAGGCGAACGAGGAAGGTGATGCAAGGTGGCGCACGTCGAGTAGCATTATCGATGAGAGGAGGTCTAAAAGTAGGTTTCAACTTGGAGTTCTTGGCGATAATGCTATAGAGGAGACAGAGCTCCTTGGAAAAATATTTTTTATACTCACTAGAAAATCATTGGATGAATAATTAAATTAGGAAAAAGCTTATCGAGTGCTTTACACAGCCAGGCATAGAAAGGGGTGGGTTTGATAACCTCGAGCATCCCTTCTTGTTCTTATTTTACATTTTATTTACTATAATTACTATGTTCATAGAAGCTAAAGATTTAAACGAGTTTCAACCTCCCGTTAAATCTGTTATATTTAAATGAAAGAAGAAGATTGTCAAAACGGTAATTTATATTTTAGAAGATAGGTGTAAAATGTCAACTGTATAATCAATGAATTTAGAAAATATTTATAAAAAATTAGGAACCAGTGGTTGTGACTGCCTTGGTAGTTCCACCGTTAAATAATAATTACCGTAAAAACACCAACAGGTGACGGGGATCTAGACCCGCACCCTCTAATTAGGAGTCCATATCTTTAACACCATGCCCACCGCACCATCCCGCATATTTTGCTATCCAACGTTGCAACATGCTAAGGTTTAATTAAATTTGATTATAATTGAAAGTATAAGATATAAGACAGAAAAGTTGGATCGAAAAAGGAACGTTCGACTGTTCCCTCTCCTTGGAACGATATTGGCGCGATATTTGCGTGTGGCATTATCAGCTACTCATCTGGGAGAGCGCCTACATAAATAACACCAACCACGATGTATCCCTCTCGAACTGTTTAAAGGAATAACCTGGAGTATGGCTGTTATTGTAATGCAATTGGCTCTCACCTTGATGCTCGATAAGATTCCTCTCCTCTTGCAATTTCCTCACCTGGATTATTAAGCCTGAGACGCGCGCTAGGCGATTCGCTCATTTCGCATCACTGTATTCTCGAACAATAAATTAAATAATGTAGTAAAGCGCATTAAAACAGGCGATACAAGGCGAGTAAAATTAATTAAGGATCGTGCGGATTAACGCGTACGAATAGTACGGATATATCGGGAGAAATCTTACCCTGCCCTCCATTATCAGTGGTGTGTATATTCCTCAAAATTTGCGATCAGAGAGCGTGTACTATCTGATATATCGAAACATTAGAAATTAAAATAGCCATTCTCGCGTATTGTACAGCTCTCGCAATATTTTCAAATCCCGTGTTGAAATCGGTGGAAAGTAATCGTAGCACAGAATTAATTTTTAATCTCGGGACGCTGCCGCATAGGCTAATCGCTCTAGAATGATTTTATTGGGGCACTTTGAAGCCTGAAGTCTCAGGAACACGAGGAAAAAGTTTCATGACGATCAGCCCAGAAACAAGTGAGATATTTAATTTTAAAGCCGATAGTGTCCGATTTTTGGGCGGCCCCCGGTAAGAGGTCATGGCGGCCACGGGATCGGTGCAGGGTTCGCTTTGAAATTCCGTCTCTCGGCTTCTGGTGATCGTAGCGGGATGATTTTTATCTCATTTTAATCGTGAAAGTGCATAGTTTCACATGCTTCCATCCAAGAATTTTCACCCACATTCGTCTGAACGTGAGAGGCTTTTATTTTTTCTCGAGTACGTCGTACAAAAGGTACAACCGATCGTACAAAAAGTGATGTGTGCAGGATCATGCCAGTGGCGTAGTTTGAAAGCCTGAAGTCTCAAGACGACAAGGAAAAAAGTTTCATGACGGTCGGCAAAGAAACAATCGAGATATTTAATTTTAAAACCGATGATGTCCGATTTTTGGGCGACCCCCGGTGAGAGGTCATGACGGCCAGGGAAGCAGTGTAGGTCAAAATTCAAAAATTTGCCTCTTGGTTTCTGGTGGTCGTAGCGGGATAATTTTTTTTGAGTCTGAATCGGGAAGGTGCGTAGTTTAACGTGCTCCAGGGTAAAAATTTCCATCTTCATTTGATTAAGCTCACACATGTTTCCTTCTTGGGAGAGTGCCGCAAAGGGTAATCGTTCTAGAATTTTTTATTGGTAGCTTTGGTTTGTTGCTATTTGTTGCTACTCCATAACTTATTATTTATTTCTCGTGTACGCCATTCCTGTGGCAGTGTATGCATGGCTTTAGGACAGTTTATTGTGTTTTATTTATTAATATTTTCCATCCACCAATACGCTTTTGAAAATGTTGACTTTAGATTCATAATCAGCGACCCAAACTATCCTGATATGCCAATTTTCGTTTGAATCAATGTATGTTTTGAAGTGTCGGCCAAGTTTTCGACAAAATCGACCACTGTGCGTCGCACGCGGCACACGAGCACGGAGATTCAGCGTGCGGCATTGCAGAATGGCGAGAGCAGGGGCAGAAATCGTGTGAGATCGGGTAGAACGATAAATCGCTCTCTTACCAATAAAGTTCGTTACCTCGGAACACGCAGGCCCCGTGTAACGAAGGAGAAACGTCAAATTAAGTGAATTACGTGCATAATTACGATGCGTGCGTTTATCGCGCATCGACAAACATTCGTAATATGGGGTTGCACCTACGGCCGCGATGCCACGGTGAGACCAGCACGAACTCTTCGGAATGTTTCTCCTACGCGGATAGAACGAAGGGAACCTCGTCGAAGGACGCAGCATGGAAGGAGAAGAAAGATTTGATGCGTGTGAAATACTTTTTTGTCTAGTTGATTGTAAACTTTATATTTAGAAGCTATCAGAATTAACTGTAGAATATCAGTCTTCGAGAAGAACATCTTCGAATCGTGTATTTTTTAAATATAAAATTATTATCTTAACACTTTTTGTAATCTACCCAAGAATTTCATCCGTTACTTTGCCCCATTTTAGCGATGAAATTCGGAAAGCCAGGTGATCGACCGACGGTTTATCGCGTTTCGTTTCATAATAGGACTTCAATCGACACGTTGTTCGTGTGCGTTTGCTCGCATATCGATTAAGTTTCCATTTATAAAACCGTGTGTTTCCTGAGTTTCACTCGAGCGAGTGTCGTAGCTTGGCCGCGCTTGTTCGCAGCGCACGGCAGGCCGAGCGATGAATATCTATGGGGTATGCAAAGTATTTCGTGTTCCCCATAACAAGCACCTCATTGACCCATTGCACGCCTGGTATTACTATTGTCTACACGCCGGTGCATGGAATCGGTTTGCCTGGTGGGTGGCATCGGAATCTGAGACGGTTACGACTTTCCCCGGTCGAATCGTTTCGATCGAGGCTCCTCGTTCGTTCCATAGAAAACGACGTGCTTTTCGTTTCTCCCAAAAGAAATCTTAAGTTTACAATTATTTACAAATAGTCTACTAGTATTTTGAAATAAGTGCACTTCTGTAGAACGATGGGAATGCTAACAGTTGAAATTTCTCTTCCATTGATCAAAAATTGCAAATCAGTCTGACCTAGGTCCAAGTTGAATCCACAGGATTCTCATTCGATCAAAAGTTAATGAAGATAGACTATAAGTTCTAAAAAGTATTTAAATTATCAAAGTAAATGATCGAGGATTAATCGATCCGATTAAAACGAAACGACCAATCCTACCGTACCTATTTGTCCCACCACCGACGGTCACAATCTACTTAACGTTTCTCTTTCACCACGGCACGATCTTCCGATACGGTTAATATTTGGTTAATTTCAAGGTCTATTCATCTCCAAAACCTTCAATATCAACCTTTAACCCCTTGCACTATTTCCACGAGTCTGACTCGTGATGAAGATTTTAGGCCAAACTTAAATATCACGAGCCTGACTCTTGGTATTAATCTCGGACAAAGTATTAATATCTCGAATAAAATCGTATGTCCCCGTGCAGGATTATTAAATTTAAACTTTGATTCGAATCCATTTGAGTTTCACAGAAGTTCCATTGCGTGAAGTAAATACTAGCACGGTAATCTTTGTCAGGCGTGAGATATCGTATATCGGGCGTTCGGTTTAGGCATGGATTTTTGCGAGTTTACCGATAGTGCAAGGGGTTAACCGTCCTCATTCATACCTCACATTCATATTAATCCAACTTTACCACTTTAATACGACCAATATTAATAAAACCTACAACTTATCAACATTCTGAAGGACTAAATTTCTTTTTTTCACGATCAACAATGACAATTATCCAGCACATTCCCCCAACGATCTCCAAGAACGCTGAAAGGTCCTATCTGAATAGCCAAGATGGGTCGTCGACGGAAATACCTCTCCGCGCGCCATAACGTCCGCGATCGGAAATATATTGCCAGGACGGTCCGTTTGGAGATCTAAACTGCCAGGAAAGCAAAATATTCCACCCCAAGAGGGAGGAAAGAATTCGAATAGGCGTTGGATCGATCGCGTCTATCCGCGGGCGCGCGTACCGGGTGCGGCCGTGCGATCTCCAGGGTAGTCGAAGTCAGAGCGGCTTTCCGTGTGTGCACGTATGCGCGTGTAGTCGCGGGTGCGAGGATCTCGATTCAGGATACCGATAGGATCTCTTCTGGCCCCGGCCAATTACACCCGCCAGCCCGCGCGCGGAGGCATCGAGAAATCGAGCCGGTCTGCCTGCTCGGGTTAACGTTGGGGCCTTACGTTGTTCCTGCATACGTTTCTCCACCACCGTGACCCTCCTCTTCTTCCTTCTCTTCCTCCTTCACCTTTCCTCTTCAGTTTCTCTCTTTTTGCTATGGCTCTTTTCTTCTGTTCTTCTCTCGCTTCTTCATTCTTCCTTTACCCTTTCTCAGTCATGTCTCCTTTCTGTACCCTCTTCTTCGGACGTTCTCCATTTCTCCACCTCCTTCTTTCGAGTGGATCTTATCTACGCGTTACGTTACTCGTTCGCTCCTCGTGCAGCTCGTACGTGTACTTTAAGCAGACCGTTTACTCCCGCTGCGAAACGGTAAGCACCTCGTTGACTGTAATAGCGATTTTAGATCTGCTCGTGCATGCACCCCGAGGCGGAGGATGCGTTTCCCAGCGCGTCGGACCGATGCATCTGGAAACGTATAATGCCAGGAATGACAGGTAGACGCGACCAGACCCCTGCTTATTGTCGTGCGTGCCATCTTCCATGGGAGATTCGTTCTGATACGATGAGGGTGCTTTTCGATCGCGGAGTCTAGTAGCTTTGGAGAATGCGAGCTGCTCCTGGATAATGTTTACGTTGGATACGATAATATACACGGCTTGCTTGCAAAATTCTGTGCAGTTATTTCAGACTAGATTTGATACTTTGGACTTCATCCACACTTCTTTACTTGGAGAACTGTCGTGATTTTGTTCAGGGGGCACGGGGTTTAAGTAGATTCGGAAATGTTTAATTTTTGGAAAATTTTCTATAGTGACAGGGAAGGTGTAAAGTAAATATTCTACTTCTATTTTATGAAATTTAAGTCACTTGATTGTCTTTTCCATCTTTTGAATCCACTTTTTGCAAACTTGTTATGTGATATATTTAAATAGTAGATGCAAGTAGTTCTAGCGTTAATTGCTGCGGCCATTTTGTCTAGGTTCTACCCTCTTAGATGTCTACTGATGTTTCTAGGCTAAAGTACACGTATCCCGTAAGAATAATTTTTTCTAGGGGATGAGAAAGAATCTGAGCTTGGATTCAGTAATTGCAAATTTAAATTTGCACCTCTGTACCCATCATTAACTAGTTGATTATATTTACTCCGAAGTTTTCTCCGCCTATCTTTATCACATGAATCAATCAACACCGTACGCTCTTCCGTCAATGTCACACCGATTTCGAGCTTTGCATAATGTATAGTTCGTTATTGCAAAAAGAAGCGAGCAGAGGCGATCATTAATAATTTATTTCGTCCGACTTGCTCGCAACGGCAGAAATAACCGAGACACTGTCCGTCACTGTAACAAACAACTTACAGTTAAATTTATAATTGGTAACTTCTCTGCACAGGTCATAAATATTAACGACCTGTGCGTAGGTACGTAATAATTGTACGTTCACGGAAAATAATTGCGGCGAGGCTTCCGCGCGCACCTGTATTCGCAAATGACGGACAGAAGTGGGCGAGCACGAATCGGAAAATGTGCGGTTTCTAGTCACAAAGCAGAACTAACCAAGATACCGAACCGATTGCAAACCTACTACTTTCGAGGCACGCGCGCATCAGCCTATTTAAGTGCACCTATAGGGCACAGATGCGTAACAGAAAATACATTTTCTGCTTTCATCGATGCCGACGATTTCCCAAGAAAGGGTATCATTTTAATGGAACAACTTTCACGTCGACATTAATGATCAAACTTGTAAAATACAACATGCATTCATCATATTAATCCTCAATGGCCTCTTATAGCTTTGAACACAAGATAAATCTATGCTCTCAATCTTGCAAATCACTTTTATAACTTATACTAATTTCATTCTAGACTGTCACAACCGTTATGCACAGTTAAATATATTTTTAAAAACCATCTAAAATCTGAAGCTAGTCAATCTAACTTAAGGTAGTTCTAGCTGGATTCAGAACTAAAAGTTTCTTTTGTCATTAGAAATGAAAAAAATTGCATAAGAATTAATGCAGGGGCTAACTTCAGAGAGGTAATTTCATTCACTTTATAGACATTAAAAAACATCTTTCTCTATAACTGTGAAGTAAAAAATTATGAAATAATTCAATAATATTCCAAAAGCATAATATAATACATTCCTAATTTTTTATTAGAATCCATCGACTCGTTTTTCCATTAGAAAAATAAAAAAAGATTTTACGGACTCAGCAAAAATTTTTTTCCACACGGCCCATATTAAATATGTTATTTTTAAACACGATTTATTCATAAACCGTGTGGACGAACTCGTTGAGATTCCGATTATAATTATAAAATATCATGAAGAATATATTTTCAAAATTTTAAGGAAATCTATCGAAAAATGATAAGCGCCTACAACTACTTTAAGTAATTCATAAACAATTCCAATTTAATGTTCAAACAAATATTCACAGAATAATATTTGACTACATTTCTTTCCTATTTAATTTAGCAATGTATTTGATTTATGTTAGAAAAATATAATCGTCAATTCACAGCAATTTACACGATAGACCGCGGTCAGAATAAAGTACCGGTACAGTTAGCGTTAAACTGAAGCGTGCAGGTCGAAAGTAAACGTCAGAGGTATTGAAAATCGAAGGAACTAACCGTTGGAACAATATTCCATAACAGATGCGTGGGTTCGCGTGTGGCACGAAAATTGCGCTTCCTGCGTATGCTAATGATGCCGCGGGACGTGCTCCTTTCCCCCCTTTCCCGGTTTAACCTTTCCCTCCTGTTCCCCATGCCTTCTCTCGGCTTGCGAAACCAAGGGGGAACATATGGAGCATCGGTGGGTTAGCGTGCGCATTCGCAATGTATCATGAAAAGGGTGGAAAGAGCGAGGAAGAGAAAGGGAGAACGTGAAAGACAGAAAGTAGGAAAGAGTAAAAGAGAGAGGAAGAGGGAGGCCGTAGCCTCGTGTGGCGTCTCTCGTTCGGTGGGGCCCGGGCCCTGCTTCCTATCGGTCCCAGAATCGACTCGCGTAATTGGCCGCCTAAGAACGTACGATATTGCACCATGCAAATGCGCGCATCCTCCACGCTCGGGGAAAAATAAAACGGTGCGACATCAGCCCCTGACCCGAGAACAACGCAGTGCGTGTCTCGTTCGAGATGCTCGTTTGCAGAAACTCTCGATGCGTGGGCGGCCAACGAAGAATATTTCGCATGGAACGGGTATTCCCGATGCGATAAAAAGTTTCGTGGGTTTCGAGGTTTCGTTTTAATATCGAAAATCGTAGCTTTTTCACGTCGTTGAAGGTTACTGCGTGGTGAACGAGAGTGTTGGTTTCTAACTTTGAATTTAAATTAAACTTAGAATTTTAGACAAATACCTATTTTTGTTTATACTTCAACTACCATTGAATAGAATAAAGAAGTCACTTGGCAAGTAGTATCCGATTTAACACCAGATTTACGGACATTGATATGCCTACTTTTCTGAAGTGAGCCAATTTGACTCAAGCAAGAAAATTGAGTTTTTTGTAAAGAAAATAGTTCCAAATCAATTTAAATAAAAGATTTATTATTAAAAAATTAACCAACCAACACATTATGTATATAGTAATAAAATTTTTAACCAGCCAAATTGCGGAAAAAGCTACACTTGTTAAATTCTCATGGAAACGACGAAAGAAATGTTTTCTCTTCGATTGCCATTCGTCCATCTCAGGTTGCCAGGAGGTGATATCTTAAAAATAGACGTTGCTCGCAACATTCTTCCCCTACCCCCTAACAAAGTAACTTCTTATTTCTGTCGAATACTATATACAATATGCCACAGTCGACTCAATTTTCCCTGTCGTCTAAAATAGAAAGGAACAACTACACTCGTCATGAAGTCGTCATTTGTATCGCAAAGAAATTTAACGAAGTCTATCGCCCGGCTCATTAGCGGCTCGTAACCAGGCGGAGAAGCTCGCCGAAGAAAATAGGCGAGTCGCTAATTCGCCGTGACAAAATAATTCGCGAACCAAACGTCCCCCCTCGTCGAGCTCGTTAAAAATCTCCAAAGCACCCTGAACACCTGTCCAAGCCCTCGACTCGTATTCTCCTATATAAATACGTCTATGTCGAACCGTAGCTTTCGTTGTTGCCGTCCTGGTGCACCACCAAGGACCGTTCTCCGGCTCGCCGGAGAGTTTCTCTTAATTGGTCGGTTTTTATCCGCTCGGCTACAAATTGTTCTCGTTGTAGGTATGCGGCTCAACCCTGTCTCTGCGTTTGGAACGAAGAACGACGGTGACGAGAGTGCACATAGAACGGTCGTGATGAACGAGGGGAAATCGTGGCTGGTTAGATATCTGACGCGATATTTTTCTTCTCGCCTCTCGAGTCGCCTACCAGCCGATTATACCTCTTCCGGGAAAAATCTAAAAGCTCCCTGTCCAACCGGTGTCATGAATCCATCGTCGAGACGGCTACAACCGCGACGCTTGTCGCTCTTTTCCGATCCAACGGCGAGCCGCGATTGCAACTGTGGACCCTTTAGGCGAGATATTCTACACGCTTGATGGAGGCACGATATATAAGTAAGTACCTTGAATCGTCATCCTGGGCTGGGTAGGTTGAAATTTATATCGTCCGGAAACTGGTTTATTCGTAAAGGTTCTAACGTCCGTTTGCTTCTTGTAATTGTCAATCTTTCAACGTGTATGGCGAGGTTGAACAGTAGTATAGGATATTTATTGTAAATATACTTAAACATAGAACTGTACAAGTGAAAACTGAAGTTTAGTGTGAAATATGGGGAGCGCAGTCTTCGAAAACACACGCACACACACTCCAATTATATAAAACACAAACTATAATATAAAATTCGTCTAGTCACGTCTAATTGTTCGTCTAATCGTCTATAGTTTTGTTACTCTAATCATCTATAATTCTATTCGTCTAGTCTATAACTCTAATCGTCTATACGTTCATCTACTCTCTCGTTCCTCTATTCTCTAAATCGTTTACTCTATAACCCTATACGTCTAATTTTTAACTCGTCCACTCTCAAACTGTGCTCTGGTCCTCGTATCGTCTTTGTACCGTCCTCGTGCCATCGACGTTCGTCTATTCGTCAATCAATCTTCTTATGGCGGATCGTTTTAGATCATTGGAGCGAGATTTATAAAATCCGCACAGTAGATTATATATAAGTTCTTTATTACGCCAAGATTATAGGATAGGTATGAGGTACATTCTATGGGTATTCGAAACAAATACGGCTAAATTGCGAGAGATAAAGTTTCCGGAAAGTCCAGGAGTAAATTGTACCGATCGTCCAATCCCGGCAGTCAATCTGCGTGGGTCATTAATAAGAATCGACGTTCTTCGAAACTCGCGAGAAAAACGCTCGCAAGAATGGTCCCTGGGAATATATCCTACTTACAACTGGGACCGGAATCGCATTATCGTATCTCTCTCTTTTCCTTTCTCTCTTTCTCTTCCTCGATTCGCATCTCGGATGCTGCGTGGACCAGCCGGATGAGACTCGTCGGGAATCATCCGAAAAGCAACGATTCCAGCGACAATTTCGCCGTCTTCGACGATTCTCCTCATCATCTTGCCTCTCCTGGTAGTCGTGCTCGATTGTGCGGACCCGCATTATTCCGCGTACTTTTTCCACGGCTGGGATTTACTAAAGCAAGATCGGATTCCACGAATGGATTGGACTGCATTCCGTTCGCACCTGAGTTTCTGGGCTCGTTGCTTCTTCTGCACGCTTGTCCCCCTCTTCTGAGGACCTTTCTTCCGACCTGAGGAGCCTCGATCAACCGTGTGTAACTAGGTGCTGACGATTCACCCCGTTCGTTCGATGTATATCGAGATATATCGGTCCCGAGGCCTGTCCGCGACTCAAGGAGTTACGATCATGGAGAACCTATAACTTTGGTGGAGAACCTATCGATCGATCGATCGATCGAACGGCGTACAACACTCGACGAACGGATACCGATCCTTCGAAGGAATAGAAGAAATTAATGTTTCGAGGAGCTCGATGTCGCTTAAATGTTCTCTGCAGAGAAAAATCGATGATCGGCGTTATACTTGAATGGAGAACATCGATCGACAGATTTCTAGAATCGTTATGTAATTCTTTAACGTTGATGTTAATTCTTTAACATTGACCCAACTTAGGCGGTAGAATGAAGCTGAGTTGCGAGAACTCGTTGGAAGGAAATCTACAATTTCCTGATTGATTTTTCTACCCTAGTTTCAACACCTGGAACGGAGTAGAGTTCAAGTTGGATGATCAATCGGATGAATTTTGTAATTCGTGCAATCGATTCGGTGTAATTGAGGTTCTCGAGGAGGAAAACGGAAGATGATTGATTTTAGAATTTCACGTTGAAGGAATGAGACACGAAGTAAAGAGCTCACGGACATTACGTAGCGCGCATAAATATGTGAATGCAATTCGAGAAGACAACGAAGCACTCAAAGTTGTCCACCGGCAAAACGGCAGCTGCGTTCCCGCCAACTCGCCCCCAGTGGTTCACATGACGATTGACACAATATCAACTGAAAGATCGATCCTACAGCCTCTATTCTGTCCTACCATCAACAACCACAATCTACTTGACGTATTCAACTCACCATAGACAAGATCTCCTCCCTAATTGTACCAAAATTCATCCCAAATATGAAATATTTCATTTTCCAATCGGAACTCAACCTCCATCTTTATCTCAGTGCTCAGGCTCATAATCACTATTATAATTTCCACATTCCAAACAATTTTGAAATACACAATTAAAATGGAACTATGAAAATTACCATCAACCCACGGCTCTTGGACCGTTCAAAATGATTTGAAAAATTCTTCACCCCATGAAATTTCAATCAGATTTCTCTTCTTCTTCGGAGAACGATACAAGGTAGCAATCAAAGGCTCGGTATTTAAATAGCAAAGAGTGCAGTGAGTGTCACTGCCGAAGGACAGTTTCTTGCTTACTGGGTGCGCCCGTAAAAACAATCGTATCAACTCAACTCACTCATGGCTGGCTGGCTGGTCCAGGCCGACGCGGACAACCGAGTGCAGTTGCAACGAGCCGCTGCATCCTGGGACGGTGGTCCGCGATGCAGCGGCGAGTGGAAACCTGCGAGCATCAGGCTCACGGCCACGAAGAGACGTAGCTTCAGCAACGGCCGCGTACGTGGATTCGTCGCTATGCCTGGTATTTTCACGAGAACTCTTTGATTCAGTAGCGGCAGAAATGCCCGTATCGGGTCTCGCTGCGCGGACGTATGTTTTGCCAGCTCGGCTTCTTTCGACGCTGACGATCGTCAACGTCCTCCCGTCTCGTCAAATCTTCGTCTTCCTCTTGCCAGACAAGACTTCTGACTGCCTGCTCATTTTTAATATACAATCTTCTCGAGCCTGCTTCAAGATAGTCGTCTCGAACGCAGCTGGACTCGTCGAGGATCGAGGACACCGTTAGAAGACTTTGGAAGAGCGACGTTTGCAGATCGAGGATCTCTGATTGGAAGAAGAGTGAGAGAAAATTTGAAATATTGAAATTACACTTCTATAATTAACCCCTTGCACTATCGGTAAACTCGCAAGACACCATACCTAAACCGAACACCCTATATACGATATCTTGCGACTGACAAAGATTACCGCGCTAATATTTACTGCACGCAATGAAACTCAAATGAATTTGAATCAAAGTCTAGATTTAATAATCCTGCACGGGATCATACGATCTTATTCGAGATATGAATACTTTGCCCGAGATTGAATACCACTCGTGATATTCAAGTTTGGCCTAAAATTTTCATTACGAGTCAGACTCGTGGAAATAGTGCAAGGAGTAATGCCAGGTAGGAGGAATCTCATGGAAATGATGGAATTTTAAAATGGATACCGTTGAAAGTTGCAACCTTCAACTTCATTCACGTTAAAACTTCCTCGTTGCATCTTCCATTCAATTTCATTGATTTCCTAACAACGAAAGTTATTTAACGAATAATATAAGAATGCTAGAGACCTTCCACGCGTGCAGGATCAGAGAAATCGTCTCTCTTTCCCCCAATCGATTTTTTTTTTCTTTCTTCAAAAGCAGAATCGAGAGCCGCGCGTATGAATACGTATCACGTTGTTGCACCGCGTTGCACGCCAGTACGTGACCACGCATGAGCCTCGTTTTTGTCCCCATGGAATGCCGCGACGGCGGTTCGTTTGAATCGGCGGATATCCCCGATCGTGGACCGGCCGATTGTTACCGGCCGACGGATCGGAATCGGCTTGGCTGATTTCGTATGAGACACGATGCGATCGGTTGATCACCGTGGAATTTGTAGCTCAATTATACCGTAGCAGCCATTGCACCCTGTGACTCGATGTAACTCAATGAGACGGTTTTACTGGCTGAAAAGCACCTGGAAATCACTCTGAAACCTGGAGAACATTAAGTTCGAGTTCAGTGATCGCAAAATCTTTCTTTCTTTCGCTACTCTTGAAGATCATTCAGCGACGGACATTTTACAAAGAAGAATTGAAATACTTGCTAAATTCTGATACATAGATATATAACTATATCCATTTACCTCATGAGACCACAACTTCCTCCGCGACGCCTTAGGACGTTGAAGATTTATATCCCGCAGAATTAATCACGCCGATAAGGAGCACCGGTGATAAATACAAATTGATACCATTAGAAAATCGACATTTTCGGTGAGTAGATCGAGCCATTCCTTTGATTCTCTTTGCTCCAGCTGCCACGTGCAGTGCTTAAAATTCGCAACGTATTCCCTCGTGCCCTGACTTGTCACGATGTACGTATAATAACGACGCTGAAACCAGAAGCGCACGATTTCATTGCGCAAAATACCGTTTACTGACCGGTCCACCTCACTGGACAAATTGTCAATATTTATGGTGTCATTCTGTCTCTTAAACTTTGCTTCCAAAATCGGCGATCCAAGTTCGAAAGAAAAGCTTACACGGGCAAAGAAGGGATTTTAGTGTATCGAAACTATTTGCCTCTCTCGATGTTGACGAATTTTAAAAATAAGAGAAGAACAAAGTCGATCGCTGATCGAATCGAAAGGTGATCTGTCTATTACGCGTCGTGCAAGGGCTATCGGCTAAGGACTTTCGAAAGAAACCTCGCGGTGCGCCGTATTTGCACGGAGGATTCGCCATCGAGCGCTTCAAATGCTCGCGGTTCCTGCCGGGTGGCGGCTTGATTTATCATTGTCGGGAATGCAGATACTTCATAAATTATATACATCGGACGTCGGACGTCGGACGTGCATGCGTTCGAGTCGACGAGACGTCGACTGGCACGCAAGGCACGAGGCCAACCGAATGCCGCCCTTGTCCTTTCTCTCTTTCTTTCTATCTCTCTTTTTCCTCTCTTGCACCTTAATCCACCGAGGAGCACAGATCAGAGATAATCTTTGGCCCCGCGGTGACATCCAATTTTTCTATTCGGTGCTAATTAATTGCCGCCTCCTTCTGCCCGCACGAAAACCCTAAGCGTGTCTGATTTATTCCTGGCAGTATCTACTGAACTATCGAACTCTCCTCGATCGAGACACTTTTAAGGAGGAATTTAATCATTCGAGTTATTTTACATTTTATTGTGCTCAAAACGAAGGGAAATATACCATCAAGTTTTTTGATGATAACGTTTAATCAAACCGAGAAACTATCTTCCACTACGACCTACAAATGTCCTTCGAAAGTTCTCCCCTTTTGGACTCGAATTCTGAAGTATCTAAGCGTCACTGTATCAATAATTTCTACAAATCTCTTTGCCCAAATGAGCATAACATAATCCTCCATCCTGTCATACCTAAAATCAACCCCTTTCTCCTCCAACAGCCACAATACTTTTTTTAGCGGTATTAAAATCAAGTACAACGACGTTTTCCCGGAAAGCCATCGAATTCTAAAGTATCCAAGTGTCACTATATCAATAACTTCTATAAATTCCTTTGCCCAAATGAGCATAAAAGAATCCTCCACCCTGTCGTACCAAAGATCAGCCCCTTTCTCCTCCAACAGCTACAATATCTCTTGAGCGGTATTAAAATCAAGCACAACGAAGTTTTCCCGGAAAGCCATCGCATTCTAAAGTATCCAAGTGTCACTATATCAATAACTTCTATAAATTCCTTTGCCCAAATGAGCATAAAACAATCCTCCACCCTGTCGTACCAAAGATCAACCCCTTTCTCCTCCAACAGCCACAATATGTCTTCAACAGCATTAAAATCTAGCACATCGACGTTTTCCCGGAAAGCCATCGAGAAATGCAACAACTGTAGGTGCACATGCACAAACACATACTTGGACGATGCGTATCCGCCATCTTTAATAACCCGCGAACGCCATACTGCTGGGTTGTCTCCTCTTTTTGTCATAAATGAGAGGCGACCGCGAGGTTAAACGGGTTGTCAGGTGTCCCCTCCGCCGACGGTAGCTGCTGCATAATTTTACGATCCCGGCGAGTCCTCCTCGTTGTATGGGTTACTCCTGCTATTCTGCACTCGTGTGTGCAATGTGCACATATGCAGACCGTCTCGTATGATACGTTTGTATGTACGTATGGCATGCTAGCCGATCGGGAATAATCTCGTCGGTGTGCCGCGAGAGAGCTTATCATGGCGATCGGTTCGTGGAACCTCGCTCGATTCCATGCCTGTAATATGTATTTTATGGGCATGCTTGACGGTGGTCGGCTCCCCTTTCGCCGTTTCTAAACATTTTAATTAGATTCCGATACCACCGAGTATCGAGCGTAGAGAATTAATGGGAATCATTTTATCGTGGGGCAATCGAATATTCGACCGATTAATCGGATTATCGTATAATTAATAACGAGAAGGGGTTCGTGGGATTGATGAGACGTTTGGATGGATGATAATGGTGACGGGGTTGATTTAATTGAGGTCGAGGAAAATTTGATTTGGGTTGAATATCAGGAAGTTTAACCCATTCTCTGCCTTTTTCTTGGGTTGATTGTTTCTGGAAGAAGTATTCGCAGGATGTAAAAATAACTCACTAACATTAGTACTTAAATGTACAACTAAAACAAATGTAATATCAGAAACACGTCAAGTATTTAAATTGGATACTTAAAAACTTAGAAAATAAATGAATACCCAAATGGGAATCATGGAAGGTAATGGGTTAATTGATTTGTATTGAGCTTCTGTGGATAGGGTAAAAGGACATTCTATGGCGATAGAGATAAAATTCCTCTCTCTGAAAGATTTCCTCCAAGTTCTCACTTAAAGTATTAAATATATTTGGATGACTCCATCATCGTTCCTTCGACAGTTCTAATTCCGTCTAAAAATATAATGTGGCTAGAAGACAATCTTGGCATCAATTTAAAAAATATTGTAGTCTCTGAAAAATTGCGGAAGTAATCGCGATAGAACGAAGAGTAGGAACTCCGCAGGACAATGCGGTCGATCGCGGTACCATACGTCATCCTTGACACAGGAGTCAGCTGCTCCGCAATCCCCATCGTCCTTCTTGCGCGAAGAAATCGGTCCTTCTTGCCGATCGCGGCTGGACACGCATCTTTTAGCTTGTACCGGCAACACCATCGACCCTCGAGAGCCTCAAATCGCTCTCCTCTCATCGATATGTATGGATGGACACGCCACTGGAATTTTAGTTGGTCTCGCCTCTCTTCGGGGCACGACAAACAAATAAGTAGATCCAACCGACGTGAAATAAGATCGACATGGTCAGACGCTCGATTGATGGCTCGAGTTCGATGCACCGTTCATTTCAACTTTTTTCACAATTTTCCCTTGCAATGTAAAAACAACGCGGTATGTGATAACAGTATGAGCTACTTTATTCGACGAATTGTTCAGATTATTATTCCATGGGAATTGAAATTATAGAAACAATTATTACATCCATCACTTTACATCCACCTGAAATAGGAGGTCCTAGGCGAAATATCCATGACAACTACAGTCCAATGTATCCCATAATAATAAATTAATAACAACAATAAGTACTTACAGCTAATAACTGTGGTAAAGTAAAAATTCTCAGTCACAAATCTCTATAATATATTACCCAAAGCGAAAAGAGATGTCGTCTTTCAATGTAACTAGTGGAGAATTTCGACTACCATTCATTAAGAATTATTCAAAAAACTTTTTTAAATATTTTTTTAACTGAATTTCTTCCAACTGTAAAAAATAGATGACATATCCATTCGATTTACCTAATATTTACAATCAAAGGAAATATTATCCTATACAGTAATATAAAAATGGTGAGATTTCCCAGACTTCGATAGCCTCGTGAGATATACTCCCACATATATTGTATTTACTTAGCAGAATTCAGTCAAAGCGTGCAACAAAGTTATTATTGTTATTGTGATACACAAGAGCCAGTCGTCGAGCAAAACTGTGCACAGAGAACGATATTTTATTCGTTCGTGTTTTCAGCTGTTCCCTCGTTTGTGAGAACTATGCGGTAGTTGCTACGGAATCGTTCAAATGTCATAAGAGACATATATCTCTGGTGTAGAGGTTTTGCCCGAGAAAGGGGAAATTCGTGCTGACAAGTCATGGATCCTGTACAGTTTCGGTTTATGAATACCTCGCGTTCACCATGGAATTATATTCAGTTCGGATCAGAATGGCAGGGGTTCATAAATCAGACGGTTTCCAAGGAGAACCTTTGCCGCAACGTTTCAGCCACTGCACGGTTAACTCGTTGCAAATGCGAGCGTTTTATCGCATCGGTCGTTTTCCTCACAAAAACGAGCGGATTGTTGCATCGAGGCAGCTGAATCCTGCGGATGTTTAAATCGTTTCGTGCTAACGAGACGATAATAAGCGCAATGAGCCGAGATATCCTCCAACTTTTTCCCCTATGTACCTTCGCATTTCATATTGTAATTCAATATTTGAACCGTTTATTTTGAAAGTGGTATAAGTCGCTTTTCTTTAAAATCGAGACATTCAAGGATTTGCGTTACTGTGATTCAAAATATTGATGCCAATTTTCGAAAATATTTCTTTCTACTTGTTAGATGAGATACTTCAATTTTTTCAATATAAATCATTTCGTATAATCATTAAAAATCACCATTTTTCATTATGCCACTTTCAAAAAGAACTGCTTTAACCCTTTGTGGACTAGCGACGCATATATGCGGTCGGAGGAAAAATGTAATTAGAACTTATCGTCGTATGTGTACACGGTTAAAATTGAAAAATTGAAATACAACCGGTGAGATATGATCAAAAGTGCAGTAATTTATATTTTATACACATTAATAACCCCAATTTCTAATAAAAAGGTGGTTTTGGACCATCAAATAAATGATTATCTGTCAATATTCAAAAATGTCTCCGTCCGCAAAGGGTTAACTAACTTTTTTACCTTAAATTATCCTACTTGAGGAAACCAACTGATCTATTCAATATTCAGTGGAAACTAAAAATTTCCAAGTATGTGTTTTTTGATGGTTTCCCATCAACAAAGTAAAACGTACCCCAAAGTTCAACGTGCAATTACGAGGATTTGAAGTTACTTAAGCAATTTAAAAACTCCTATCGTTTCCATCTCGATGGATGATAACACAATCGTGACTTCATAATCGCACACCAAACTATTCATCATTGTCAATGCATTCCCTCTCTCTTTCTCTCTGTTTCTCTCTATCTATCTTCCGCAGCAGGATCAGCAAAAAGTCCTGCTGTATCTCGCTGGGTAAACGACTCGCCGACGTGTATCACCGATCGGGGCAAAACAATTATAAATTATTTAATATGTCCTGTAGACCTTAGACTCGTGGGTCTCCCTAATTGTAAGGCAAAGGGCCCGGTAGTCGGGTCCTTTTTTCGCCTATGGGTTCCCCACCGCTTCACCGAGGGCTTCCCCGTTCTTCTTCTTACGTTGCTCCCTCTTCCTTGGCCTCTGGCGACTCTCCTTCTTCCTCCTTCGACTCCTTTTTCCCCATGATCGTCTTATTCTTGGAGAATTACGAAGTCGCCATAGAGAGAACCTCCACCGTGCGGACGTTGACCTCCGGAATAATGCATCGATCGAGTGATACAGTCGTAATTTAACTTCCATTCGAGAAGATAAGCATCGAACGGAAGATGAAGGGAGGAAGAAGGAGACATGGACACGAAGAGGACGATGCAAATATTTTAATATCAGAAAAACAGCTATCTTTCTCCTTGATACTTTTTCCCTCGATAATTTGACTTGCTAATTATTGAATTTTATCGTTACTGCATGGATATTTTTGAGCCTGCTTATGGGTTGCGAGGGGAAGAGGATCGTAGGATCCTGATATCTACTTTGTAGTAGATTGGATGACTAACAATAGATCTATGGGAGTTAAGTTTCTTATACTTAATATATCAACCCCTTAAACCACGATTTATTTTCTGATGGCAGGGGTAAAGACTCAAAATTAATTCCTGAAATCAAAAGTTTTCACTGATTCCTGATATTTCGTGTAACTAAACATAATATAAATAATATAGAAATAATGAGATCGTTTCCCGACTGACTGATATTTTCAATTTAATAGTTTTTGGAAAACTTCAAAATTTCCTATTTCATATGCCGTGCCAAGAGTCTCACACGCTGTTGCAGGCCAAGGGGTTAAATAAGTACTGCAATACGCATGAAATTTTTATTGCAACAGTGTTCCATAAATTTAAAAAGTTTATAAAAAATAGGGGGCTATCAATCGAACATCTTCTATAGAGCCAATGTTAAATTACCCCCTCGAAGATTGATTTCTTTTGAGATATTTACCATTCGTATTTAGACCTCCTACAATTAACCCCACCACGTTTCTCATTATCCGACCAAATCATTTAATTGTACACGTTCTTCTTACGCAAACTCGCGCGCAATAAATATCCGTGTCGATTCCAGCACGCAGGCAATACCGAAAACGTTTCTTTAGCGACTGGAATCCGGCAATTACGAGTTAGCAAACCGGTGGTGTCGCATTTAAACCTGCCAATTCCATCGTCGTCTCGCCGATATCGTCCCGAATTTTTCTCACCGTTCAACGATCACCGAAAGGCTGATCGTTGCAGGGAAAACGTTCCAGTAGATGCAGACTCGCGGTTGCACCGTGGAATGCGCTCCTGCAATCGCAGAAGCTGCGACGACGACGAGGACCAGAACCGTGGGAAGCAAAAAGTAGCTTGAGAACCCGTACGAGCTACGATAGGTCGGCGTATATACGGGGCTATTCCGACTCTAAGGAGGTGTCGTTCTATCCCTACCTCGAACCCGCCTACAGACCGGCCAGTTTATCATCGATTTCGTATTTATCCCGGTATCCCGCCTTCTCCACGCTCGGCTCGTTTCGATGACATGTTATCCGTCGTTTCTCAGCGAGGGGTTTGAACGACTCGCGAAATGCGGATTTTGTTCGTTGAAAGAAAGTTCTGGCAGTGATCGTCATATGGTTTCACTCTGTTGCGTGTACTTTTTTGGATTTTATTGATGTGGTGAATTTGTTTAGAAAACAGTGTTTTTAGGGATGGCATCCAGCGAGGATATCAAATTTTAAATAATAATTTAGGATCAATTTGGAGTTGGATGGGCTGATTGAGAGTTTGAGGCTCTAGGTCTGTGCGTGATTGTTGCTGGAAAAATAGGTTTTTGATTATTTTGGTAAGCTTAGGGACTGGAGGGTGAAAGGGGTAGAAAAGAAATTTTTTAGCAGTGCAGTATGAGTTGCGTTAGAAAATGTATGCAAGTATCCACCCACTCATAAGGAGAGATCACGGTTATATAAATAAAGTAGAATGTTTAACAGACTGGACATGATTAGAATTCAAAATAAATTAAGTACCAACAATTAAATATATGAAAAGTGAAACACGAGGCATCGCTACACGACAGAATAGAAATTTCTCCACTTGAAGATGTGGAAATTTGCTTCAGAACAGGAAAATTTCACCATTCGACAGGCTAATTGTAGATGTTAATTAATTCTAAGCAGCTTGTGGTAGCAATGCCGGCATCTACGTTTGATAATTCGCGATGCAGTAGTTTAAGGCCGTCGCTACTCCGACTGGAAGTCGCGAATGCGCTGAAGTAAGACGGCGTGATGCATCAAAGAGGGAGGAGAGGTAGTGGGAGAGAAAGAGAACGAGAGGAAAGCAGTAGGGAGATGCAGCGAGATGTTTCTGGACCAATGGAGAGGCTGCACCACCGTAACCGTATGCAAACTGCATCACCGCCTCCACCTCGAGTGCTCATCGAGTATGCAAAGTCCTTGCTACGTGCTCCGCCCATCTAGATGGTCGGTACAGATTCCTACGTGCACTTGTACGTGCACTCAAATGGCGTACCATTTTACAGAAGAAACAGTACAGAGTCCTAGAAGCAAGGATACGTATCAAAGACATGACCTTTTACGTCATCCACCCAATAGAAATATAAAATTTCTCTCTGACATCAAGAATTGCTTGACCTCACATTTCTCGTTTCAAATCTACGATTTCTCCACCTCTTTTTTCTTCTACGTCCTCAACACCATTTCAATCGACGGACTATTAATTAAAATTAATCCCAATTCATTAGAAAAAAAGTCTAAACCGCTGGCGCTATCCCCAGAAGCGATGCAACTTCGTTCGAACGACATCTCGGTAAACCGGTGATGCAAGATGCAACGGCGCACCGTCGCAATGGGTTTCCTCGTTAGGCAAAAACACGATCGTTGTCGCAGAAAAAGTGCAGACCCGGGGAAAGACAACTCCAAAGTGTGAATCCCCCACCTTCTCTACGATCCCAGACGTAAACTGTGAAAAACACCGTGGGTAAGAAGTCGCTTTACAAAACCGTAAGGAACGTTAGATTTAATTCAACGTGAAATTAAGATACAAAGTTTATTCCATCGATAACTTTTCCACGGATATCCATGGATTGGATCGGTTGAAATTAAAGTCAGGAATGTCCGCGTAAATCTCCGCCCTTGGTACGTCCGACGTGGAGTTCGCATTTAGGGTAACTAATGGCAAAAAGCGGCATAATAATTCCGAATCGGACTTCATCGAGCACACGCCGATGCGGCAGCCCTTATCTCGCATGTATGTATACAGCAGGTAGACAGCGCGATCACGTAAGAGAGATTCTCGTAAAGGTAAGGACAGGTTGCAAAATCCATTATTAACCCGAGCGAGGGATCCTTGTAATAAACGTCCGAGCGTTCCACCTCTCTTTTGCCTTCGCCGGTTTCGTCTCTTCGGGGATGGAAAACCAACGGAGAGAAAGACGAAAAACGGTTGGAGGAACGTGGAAAATCTAGACGCGGTATTGCGCCTTGGAAAAAGAGAAAAAGAAAAGTCGATGTTGCCGTTACGACGATTTCCTGCGTTAAATCTTACTCGTGCTTAAACCGTCGACGAAAGAGTCGCTGAATTTCGAAGAATGGCGCTAGTAATAATTACTTGAGCATCGATAATCCTTATGGTTATTTTCGTGGATATTCTAGGCATTTATGGAAAATCAATACCCCTTTCGATTAAAAAATCGGATGGAAAGATATGACTCCAAATCATCTCTATTTTCCCATGATTTCTTCGTAGGGTCCAAATGAATTATTATAAAAAATTCTGGGAGATGAAAATCGATGGAAAAATTATCCTTCGAAATTCGTGACCTTTTGGAAGAGGTGTAAGTCCTCTAGGAAATTTTTCCGGAACTTTGTTGTCCCTGAATGTCACCTATAATTACAAAAGTTCATCAGAAGTCGTACAAAACGGAATTTCAGAAGAAAATGGCTTTTCGAAAAAATTCAAAAAATTGCAATATTATTAAGGGATACCCCATACCGTAGCACAGGACCGTAATGTGCCTGAAAGCCGAGAATTTTTCCTCGAAGCGTGGGAGCAGTATCGACGTGTGCCGGAGAGTCGTAAAGCAACCGCAGCCTTGCGTAAACTAACGTTAATGGACGGTGGAGAAGTCGAGTTTTTAGACGTTTCTCGATGACACAGGGACGTGTATTCGCGACGATATGAGACGGTTTGCTATATTTCGTTGTTGTTCTTCCACCAGATCGTTTGTGAGACAATATTACAAAGTTTGCGCACCCCGTCGAATTATATATCCTCGAAAGAAAATCTTCACCAAATTAAACATCCAAATATATCCTCATAAACCAAAGATTCTATATTGCATCGGAAACTTCACAAACTATTTCATCTCCCACGATAACAACCATTCTACCAAGAATGAAACTACCCACCCCACTATCTTCCCCGAAGCAGCAAAGGGTCAACGACAAACACGATCAGGTTTGTCGGACTCTAACGATTACGCATCGAAGGGAAGTCAAAGGAAAACGAGCCGCAGGAATTCCGGATCGCGCGGAATTCTACGACTATGCAGGAATACGCGGTCAGAGGGAAGCGGGGTATTTTCAGGAGTGAAAGACCGAGGGTTTATGGTGGTCGGTCGGCCGTTATCGGAGTTATACGGGCTGCAGGGTTGGCCGGTGACCGACCCTCTCGCAGATATCAACCACCCCTCTATCCCTGTCTTTCCTCTCTTCCCTCTTACCCTCGCTTTTACTTCCTTTCTCGCCCTCTCTTCTACTTCCTTTCTCGACCTCACTTTTACTCCCTTTCTCGCCCTCTTTCAGAAACGATACCGCGTTTTGCACACGCGCGCACACCTACGAGACAGTCGAGGGTGTCCGGCTGGTCGCAGATACGCGTAGTGCCGAAAGTGACCATTGATTATCGGGGCAATGTCTCTCGCAGATTTTTACCACCCCATCGACGATCTTCGGTCACCTCGAAGGCGATGATGCGCGCCTCGAGAGGACGAGAAAGTTCCCTTTACTCGCGGGAGGGCTACTCCATCGTGTCTTAGAGAGACCTGGCATTATGCCTGGCTCGTTAGAGCTCCGAGATCGGTGTCGCGATTCCAGCGATCGAGCAGATTAATGGTCATCGCTGTCACTTAGACTCTGAAAATCGAGATTTATCTCGGTAACGGCCGTCTAATTGTTTAAATCGAGCGCGCACGCGACCCCCACCCTCCTTGGTTTGCGAGCCTGGTCACCGCGGATGGGACGGCAGCCGTAAAAGGGTTGCGATATGACTTTCACGAAGCTCTTTGTTACGCCCTCGCTGGCTGGAATGTCGACATCGCCGTTTGCTCGGTGATTAGTTAAATCGTAAGGTGAAAGCGTGCATCGGACGCGTAACTGGGAAACGCGGCTCGTGTTGTACGATATTGGATCGTGAGGGGAATTCTAGCTAGTACGATTAGTTTTGAGACACTCGTGTGTAACACAATTATCACGTGGAGAATGTTATTTTGCTTTTTTTTCCTTAGGAAATAGTTACAAATATTTTCTGTCTTTGCGATGTATTTCAGACAGTGGTTGTTTTAGAAAAAGGGGTGCTAAATTGTTCACAATGTTTGAAAATTTATTATAAAATTTATAGTGTCTGATAAGGGTCTGTACGAACCGTATAGAGTCAAATTTAATTTATTTAACGACATATTAAATAACTATATTAAAATTCATACAGTTAAACCACACAGTGCCAGTTAACAGGTTGAATGCCACCGATGTTTCCCTTATTTCGGCATTTCTACTGAAGTGAAACTTTTTTTATGAAAATCACATATTCATAAAACAGAAATTTTAAGGACACTGATTGATCGGTGTTTAGCAGAACTTCATCTTCTTAACTCCAAAATTTAAATATTCAATATGTTAGAAAATTCATAAATATTGCAATTTAAACGTAACATAAAATTTCATTCAATTCAATAGCGCCGGTCACAGGTGACCCCCATGGCACTCAACCTGTTAAGGGTTGATTTACGCAGTTTCCAATACAAACCGTACAAAATTAACTTGAATTTAATTAACAACATAATACAATCAACACTATTCATAATATTAATGCACACCACGCCACGAAAAGGCTAAAACGAGCAGTTCTTAATTAAAAATACCAATCTCCTTCGTCAATAGACACCGTAACTTTTTTACTCGCGCTCAATGGTGATCACGAAGAACGAAGAGGAACTCAGGCGATAGAATCAAGCAGCACTTACGGGATGTCGACGTTTACTTATGCGTTTCGTCGTGCACATGCCACGCAGGTGCGAATTATCGATGCTTCCAGCAAGTAACAGTCGAGGCAAATGAGTAACCCGTTAACCGCCACTCTCCTTGTGTGCATGCGACTGTCGCAAAGGAAGAAGAGACCCTGCACGAAACGCCGACGAGCGATAAAGCAAAACGGTGGCATCCTTCTGCGAGGATTGCCGCCCGTGGGGGCGGCCTTTTGATCCTCGCCGCCGACTTCGATCCTAAAGAAGAGCGCGAAGAGCTTCTTTGCAAACTGGAAGAACGAGAAATCCGCGGACTTGAATTAAACCAACTGTGTAAACGTGCTTGATTCTTTGATACGCGTGGCATTTTGGAGGAAACAACTAATTCGAATGTTTCTGCTATTGTGATAGATTAAGATGCGTGGCGAGGATAACAGCAAGAAATTTGTGAAATTGAGCGAGTAATATATTTTTATTAGATTTCTATTTTATACTGTGGGTTATGAAAAAGGCAACCAGTAGCAATCAGAGCTACATTTCATTCGCATTCCTTGCGACAGACTTTTTTCGAGCACCGCACAGTAGAATGGGGAATCAATGAAAGTATATTAACCCCTTGTCATGTCATTTCTTCCCTGACTGAATGTACATTAACTCTGAATTAATTGTTAAAACAGCAATCCATCCCTCATTTCAGTTATAACATATGACTTAACGTAATACTGAATAGCATAGAATTAATTTTACTTCATCGTAACCCACTGATATTTTTAATTTAATAATTTTTGAACCACTTCAAAATTGACTATTCTATTTATCACATCACGAGTATCACTCGTTACTGTACGGCAAGGGGTTAATAATCTCTTCAACCCTTTGCAATCCGAATTTAACATACTTTCGGTTGTAAATCCTGTATTAATTTCACCTAGAACCCCCTGTTTCAAGTGCATCCAATAGTAGGATACCATCACCATCCCTCCAACCCCTTGAAAGTTCCATACTAATAAAGTTACAACTGCCCTGAATCGCCATAAAACAACACAGAAAATCCGCCGACTGTTCCCATTAAATAGTGCAACGTTTCGTCGCAATTTTCACAAGAGGCACATCTTATCTTTCATTTCCACCGTTCGCCAGGAACGACGGTGTATCGTTAAGATCGTAAAAAGGAGCTAGAATCAAAATCCAAGGTAAAAGATGGTCAAAGATAAACACACGCGGTTGCACGTGCACGGCGTACATACGTGAAAATTGCCCTCGATGCGATTGTATACGTGGTCATACGTGCTTGCATGTACGAAACGACGACGACCGTATGCAACCAGCCCCCCGGCGGACTGACCTGCCGCTGCATCTGCGTAATTCGCAGCACGTGCATCTGCGTGCATTTGTACGAACGCGAGCGCTAATCGCGGAAGAGGCCGAGAAAGTACGCGCTCGATAAAGACGACGGGTCAGAAGAGCCGATTAAGTCCTTCGTGATAACGGCACTCTAATTAGTTGGCGAACAACAGCCGCCGTTTTTGCTGGTGCTTTGTCTTTTTCTAATTGGAATTGTGTGGGACTTTTGTGAACGAGCTGAGGACGTATGACCGTAGGTAATATGTAGATATAATTTGGAAAAATTTCTGAGAGATATTGGAAATTGCATTTCGGCTGATTTTTAGTTATATTGAGAGTGTTAGTGTCAAATAATAGGGGAGTTTATGGTGGTGGGTGATCGTGATTGGGTCACATGAGAGTTTGCGTTTCAGACAGGTTTAGAATCACTGAGAGTATGATACAAATATGAAGGAATTAAAAATTTCAGGTGTTTTGGGGTTTTGGAATTTAGGTTTCATAAATTTTAAATTGCTAAGAATAAAGCGACTTGACCTCGATACCTCAATTTGTAATCATGACCCTTCACCATATATTTTCGATTACCGTCCCACTCATTAATCGTATTAATTTCTCACATTCCTCTGCCACAAGAAAAAAGGAAAGGTAGAAAAGAAAGTTGAAAGTGCAACTGAAGGAGTTAATGCAATTTCGGATGGTAGAAAAAGCGACGGCAGATATAAGTCTCTCATGGTAGGCATACGCGGGTAAGTTTATTACGGGGAACGATGTTGGACCGATAACTTCGATCCGATAAGATCGCGATATCTCATCCGGATGTTTATTTCAAAGGCGGAATTACGAGTCTGGAGCGACGCCAGGCGTCGTAAATTTCCCGAAGCGAGAAAAATGGCGTAAATTCCTCTCTTTCTCTTTCCTTCGCTTAACGTCCCGTTGACAACGCGCCTGCCAAAAAGTTCGATAATGGAAAATAGATGCCGAGGATCCTCTTTCGTCTCATAGACAACCATAGGAAAGTATAAATTTTCTTGTGATAAATAAGTCACATTTTCATGTGCAAGAAATCCTTACGAATTTTTATAAGACTTGGAAAAGGAAACACTTGTCGTTTAATACGTCCTAGGACAAATTACGCTTCATTGTTGCATCAAGGGGATGAAAAATGGCGGAAATCCACTTCTTGTCATTAAAGTCGCGATATCTGTTTTACGGTGTCGCTTCTAAAACATAGCTTCGCATGGTCGGGCTGTCTCTCTTTCTGCACGCTTCACTGACTTTTCCTTTATTCTACAAAATGCGGAAGTCTCTCGAATTCCTTTCCTCCTATTAGCAACGAATTCTCTCCTGTCGCGAAGAGTAACGATTAGAAACGAGCCATTTAGCGAGAAGATCACAAAAGTTTCCCCCGCAACATTCACCTACACGTTATACGTAAAAATCTAATTCTTTTTTTCATTCCCTTCCAACTTATCGACGTTTATATCGAAGTTGTGCATCGTTGCATCGTCGAAAAGTCGATTGAAAATAAAAATATCAACGTCGTAATGCAAACAGGTACGAGACACGAGATTTACGATAGGAGCAGCCGAGGTAAACATTTCCGTGTAAAATGTATATATAAAGTGCCACGCCTCGTAACTCTTATCAAAGATGGCGACGTTGCTGTGAATATTCTTAAATCTTCTCTTTATTCATGAAAACAAGCCACAAATAATAATAACATAACAATTTTCAATCAATCTAATCCTCCACACTGAAACTTTTCTGAAAAAAAATCACCCACCGATCGATGATAGGCCTTCGATCTTCCACCCTCTACATATAATAAAATCTTTAAAAAATGCACAAAATAAATCATTTAGAATTATAATAGAAATATGCAACACGATGTGAATATAAATTGTAAGTAGAATGGCGAGTTTTATTCGAAGGAACGGCTAGAGTGACGCGATGGCGCGAGGGGGTGGCAAAAGGGCGAAAGGGGGTTCTCTCGAGGTGGGGTGTTGTACACCTCCGCGATCCATATTTTACAATATGGCCGGGGGGTGGCAGGCAGGTTAGGGGTGGCCTATAGGCGGCACGCTGATGTACGCAGGTCTGCCAACGATTGGTCGATAGCAACGCGACGATTCTCTCCGACTTTCTCTCCCTTTCTTCTCTCCTCTTTCTTCCCCACCGTTCTTCATTCCACCCTTCGCCCACCCTCTTCCCACCCTCGCGATTTACGCGCGTTTCGTGCGTGCGCCTCGAGCGTATGCAGATTCATGGGGAAAGGAACCAACCCCTACGCCAATCTCAGTTCATCCCTCCTTGAGAAACCCTTGGAGAATCGTTCCTCTCCTTCGATGGAACTTCAAGGGTGGATCTTTTAACATTCACGATGAAAAAAGAAATGGCGGACTGAATTTCCTCGATGTGAGCCGGAGGGTTGAAAATTTTAATAGAAAATATCTACTATACTACTTCTCTGTTAAGAAAAATCTTTATAAAAAAGTAAAAGCCCATTAATTCAATGGCTTCCGTAAATCCAGAGTTAAACACGCTTACTAAAAATTCCATCTACAAGTAAAAAAAAACATTCAACTTTGCCAACTGTCCCGCAAATTCTCCATCATCACAAACGAAGAAACTATAAACCGTGGAGTTTCTCGCAAACAACTCAAACGCGAATTGCCAGTGTCAGCCAAATTTTCTGAAATTCATCGTCATCGGCCTGTACCGTGAACTCCTTAGGTGTCTCAGGACTTCTCGTTTCACGAGAACGTAAGACGGAGAGACACCACAGCAAAGAGCAAGAGGAATACGAAAAGTTTTGCAGGCTACCCCTCGAAAGGAGCCGAAGAGACCGAGTTTCCTCGAGAAACAATGAGAATGGCAAACAAAGGACTCCCGGCTGGGTGCATTATGTCCTCTCGAACTCATAAGAAAACGAGACTTCGAAATAGTAATGATATTATGTTTGCGCGCTGCATCCCCCTACGGTGCTCGCGAAGGAGGACACACGAATGGAGGACGCGAGAAAAGAGTCGTGCAACGACACCAAAGAGAGAAGGAGATGAGAGGAGACGATGGAAGAAAGGTAGAGAGGAAAGAGGGAAAAAGAGGGAGAGGGTGTTGCCGGTACTCGTAGACGGGGTGGATGCTCGAGGTATGGGGGAGAGAGAGTGGAATCCTCGGACGTTACGGGAGGGTGAGGCGTAATATCCCGAGTAAAACTTTTCACTCAACGCGAGAATAGGGCTGCCTTGTGCAGGGTGGGGGGTTGTAGACGGGGATAGAGAAATAGAGGAAGAGAGAGGGTTGCTCGAAGAGGTGGAGGTACGGAAAGAAAGGAGGCAAGGGGCAACTAAGTACAAAGAATGTAATGTCCTCCTTCTACCGGCCGCTATACCTTTCACCGGATTTCACCCGGAGATGTCCCGTGGAATAATAAGGATAAGAATGCCGGCGAAAGAGAGTGGATGGTAGGTGTCTGCTTTTGCCTCTATCTCGCGAAGTTTACGCGCGAGGATCGAGAAAGAACGGCCTACTCGTTGGGGGTTGAAAGGAGATCTGGTAAAGATGTGGATACCTGGCGTAGTTCTAGATAGAAAACTGAAATTAATCGATATCGTTCAACCCCTTCGGTTCCACTGAGACATATATAAGTCAAGGAATGTTTAAACAATTTTTATAAAATCTCAAAGATCTTACTTCAAACCTGTTTCTGATTTCTGGCTCAATTGGTAGCGGGAGGATTAAGTGAGAATATGAAATAATAACCCGACGATTCCTTTGGAAGGAGAGAAGGGGAGATTAGGCTACTATAGGAGTGAATTTTTTAGTAATTGTCTGACAAAGAGGAAGTTGAATCGGAGAGAAACCGTACTCTCGTCGATAGGTACCGTCGGCCATTACCGTCGTCCATAAATCCGGTCGGGCGAAACTTTGCAAAGAAGAAACTGCCAGGTGGAGGCTGGTAGAGGGGTTTAGCTACGATATATTAATAGGAAATAATCGCGGCAAGAGACGAAGTATAAGAGCCAAAGTTTCAAAGCGGAGGCGAGCGGGAGCCATTGGTGAGTCTACCCGGCTTACACAAACGACGGTAATTATTTAACCGTTGGTCGTAGCAACGACTTTTTGTCCACGATCGCTGCACGAGGCAGGAGAGCAAGGAGGGCCGGAGAGTCCGGAGGGCAGGGAAATGGTAGGAGAAAAAGGCCAAAAGAAATCGCGAGATTCAAGTACGAGTGGTGGGAGTCCCCGTAGTTCCATAAGGGACACCGTGAGAATTGGAACTGCCTATGCGTCACGGCGACAACGGGCCGAGGAGCTCTCTCGACTAGGCTAGCTACGAGAAAAACTCACCTTCATTATGCCACTGGCATCGTAATATAATGGTTAAAATCGCCGTAAATGGCCGCGACTGGCCGCCCGTCCACGCATTATACGACGTAAGCACGCGCCTGCATGCGTGAGACACTGTACAGGGTGTTGCAAAAATGTTAACGTACACCGTCATCGAAATGCAATTTTTTCTCTAATCGAGCATTATTTGCGAATCGTTGGTATTCGGTGAGTACGCCTCGCAGGGACAGACTTTGTGGCGTGGATGGAAAAGTGAACGGCTCCTTTTCACGATTGGTGTGAGCAGAAAAATATTTTCATATCTTACCAACTAAAGATGATAAGAAATTTGAATTCTTCATAGCATGAGACAGATATATCAGCAAGAATATCTGCCAAATTTCTCTCCAATCTCTCCACACCCTCTTCAGTTACCTCTGAACTGAAAAACGAACATCTAATTCTACTTTCAGAAATTTCTCAACTAGATAATCACAATCTGAGATCTGAAACAAAATTGTCCCCAAATTTGTTAAATTCTTCGTGGAAGAGCAGATTGGAGATCACAATGTAATAGATTTTCAGGGAATGGCGCAAGAGCAGCATGAAACAAAAGCGCTCACGGTTCACCGGGAGCTAGGCTTAAGGCTATCCTCGCGAGGCAAAAACCCACCTTCGTTATGCCATCGTAGATCGTAATATACAGTGGTTAAAATTGCCATAAATGGCCCGGCAACGTAAGACATAAACGTGTGCACGCGTCTCACGTCGTGATATCGTAGAAACGAATCGAAGAAGTCGATAGATCGATGACAAATGGTGCCGGTAGGTTGTCGTACGGCATGTAAACGAAATGCAAACGGCTTTCGGCGGGTCTTGCATGGGCTTCGTTTCGCAAGCGTAAAAATTGCGAAAGCAAAACCGATTGGAGAACGGTCGTTGCTTCCCGTAGCAGTCACTAATGTGGGAGAGCTATGTCAGAATCGCGAACTGTGCCAGATCGCTATGGTCAAACTCGCAGAATCTGACCCATTCTACTTGGTGGTTCGTCATAGATTTCCAGATTCGATTAATAATATCTGATGCAACGAAACACGATTTTCTTTTGAGTTGTAAAAAATACAATTTGGATTCTTTACAATTTTGACACATAGAACAATCAGTGACTTTAATTAATATCCTGAAGGATAATCTACGATAGGCACTTCATTCGTGCTGAGTCAACTCTAAAATACTTCATATCAATTATTATTTCTCTGCTAAAACGATTCTTAAAGAAATTCTACGTATATTTCTCCTCTACGGACCCCATGGCAAACTACAAACCGCACCGTAACGTGGATTCTCTTGTATCATTATTCATTAGCAAACCATACACAAGCATGGATCCGTTTAAAATCCAATTTGCTCGGAACTCGTCCCATAAAAGTCCCAAGATCATCCCGGCCAACAAGTTCGCGAACCTATGGTGGTATTCGCGCGTATCCATCGCAGCACGGTGCAAAACACGATAGCTCTGGATGCTCAGAGATAAAGATCCTTATGCACTCGCTAGAAAGCATCATCCTTCGTTAATGACGAGTATATGCGCTTCTTCGTGGATCCCTTCGGCGGGTAATGGAGTGAGTCATTGCGAAGCGTGAAATGCTCAATCGTAGGTAAATTGTCGGCTTCGTGTTATTGAATAACATGGTACATAAACCTAATGAATAATTACCGAGCAATTACGTCCCGTACATGTAACATTCACGGCGAGAAATCAACCCGAAGCCCCAGGACCGAGAAGAGTGCCGACTGACTTTACTCGATGATTTTTCCGTGCCTCGGAAACCGGCAAAACACCATCCGACAGCGGCTACTAATAGCCCAAGAGAAGAATTCCGCGTTCCCCGGGAGATGCGCAACAGTGGCAGTTGATTTTAATTACGCGAACAGGCTGCCTCCTGCTCCACGTTTTCCGGCATCGCCGAGATGCTTTTTATTCCGGGAAATGAAGATTTTTCTCTGAAAATGCATTTCTATCTCGTTAACGATCACGGTGTTAAACGATCGTTATTCGACGTATGCCATTATCCTTAATCTTCTTTTAAATTTTCGACTACAACTACCAAGCTCTTTCACCTAGATCAGCTTCAAACAGCTTCCCAATCAGCAAGTATCTGACACAAATTTCAATTTACAAATATTACTCCGAAGAAAACTTATTCTCATTTCTACCCTTACAAGAGACCCTAACTCTCTTTCTACTACACTATCCTTACACTAATTCCTAAATTCCTAAAACTAAATCAATCAAAATTGACCCATCTCAATTTTGGTGCCACATCCCTTAACACGTTCACGCCGGCGTTGCAATTTGCGTTTTTCTCCTAGGGGCGGCTATTTTAACCCTCTATGGGCCGCATTTTCTGTGACATCTGAAGATTAGTTGCACGATAGCACATTAGAAAATAATAAAAGGACTATTATAAATAATTACTTTTATTTGATTTCGAAACGTTGGATTGTAAAGAATTCAAAGTTACAAGGAGCCATAGAGGGTTAACCATCTGAACGACACCCAAGCGTGGGCCACCGGTGGTACGCGCCGGCGTGAATGTGTTAAATCAATATGAGATAATATCATTGATGTAAATTTCACTTTATCATCAGTGACGCAAAATTCAAGCTCGCAATCACGATACCAGGAGAGACCTCGGTTGCAACCAGTCCCTCGCTCTCGACGACTGCAATCGGCGCGGAAACACGATGCATCCGATCAACGCCGGCTCTCTTTGTACTTTCGAAGTGCAAATAGGCAGTAGGACCGATTAGACGGGAGTTATCTTAGATCGGTATTCCAGCTCCGCCTTCTCTCTGCTTGATGCTCGAGCACCTGCCTCGGCGTGCGCGGCACAGGTGAGACGGGTGACGTGGGCCTGCCGGCTCCTGACGATGCCCACCTACGACGCCGATGATACCACGTGTCACGCCTCTCGCAGGAAGTGACGTCAGTGTGCCACGAGACACCATGGAATGCGCGGGTGGATCATCGAACGAAGAATACTCACCGATTGTCCAAGTTGTGGGGATTACGGTTGAGAGGGGCGGAGGTTTGGATTCTTGAATGGATTCGTGGGGATGAGGTGCAAAAATGTGTGAAGTTCTACTTCTTCATCTGTCTTTTCGACTTTAACCCTTTTGTTGCTAGTGGTTTTATTGTATGAGGAGCTTTCGACGAATGGCTGCTACCTGCGCTTTCGATTTTTAGATCAATTTTAAGTTTTATAAATACTGCTAATAAAGAAAAATTCATAGGCTTGTGATAGTCAGCAAGTAGAACCTTTTTCGTGTTTGAAGAATTTGATTTGGCCCAAAGAGTTAACTGATAGGAATTTTTTATTGAACTCGCTGATTTAACGCTAGATTATATTATTGAGTAGGTATTATATTAAAATATATTAACCAGTTAAGTGTGGCGAAAATTCTTTTGAATTTTGTGTCTCGAAACTCGAGTGATGAGGATAAATGTATATCAAATTATTTATACCCTTTAGTTATTCGTTTTATTTCGGCATTGCCTCAAAATATTCGAAACATCTTGAAATTTACGAATATATTTTAGTAGTTGTCAAAGTTACAATTTAAATAACCAGTGGTAGTTTTTACGCATGACGAGTATACTCGTCAAACACAGCTAACTGGTTAAGTAAGTATTTTAGAAAGAAAAAAAGAAAAATTATTCCAGTAATTTATGTTTTATGCGATGGGCCTAGTTCTCTATAAGAATTTTTATAAAAAATTGAAAACCAGTCATTTTGACTGCCTCGGTAGTTCTGGGGTTGAATGGATTTTGAATCACTGAAAATAGGGTTGAATTTAACTTGTGAGATTACAAGGTAACGTTGATAATTTCAATTATGACAATTAATACTGTCAGATTAGATTTATTTATGAAATATTTGCAAGAAAACAAGAGGAACAGATATCCGATAGAATCTTGACATCGAAGAGCTACTCGATCTTCCGAATGTATGACAGAGGGGCGAGTCTCACGTGTTGCTCAGGGGTTGAAAGAAAAGTCTCAGACCGTTTGTGCCATCTTCTGGAAAATGGACGTACCGTTTCGGTAAGGAAAAGCCTGAAAATCAATGAGCTCGGGAAAACGACGGAACGAGGAACTTATACGACTCCGTGTCTACGAGGGAAATGTAGGGTGTGTCGTTAAAGAAGGCGAGATAGTTTTCGCCCAAACGAGCGTCGATTAATGCCATTATACGATCATACATAATAAAAAGCAAATGAATCTTTTAGAATCGGAAACTAAAACAAAACACAAATCTCCCAACGAGCATCATCATTGGCAAAACAAAGGATCGTTCGCACGAAGTCATCGATCGATCGTAAAATATGTAAAAACTAGCCACCATTCGATTCGTCATCGTTCGTAAAAACGTTAAATAGTCTTGTTACGTCTCGAATCTCTGAGTTTCGCGGCATTTTTATCGTCTCCGTGAGAGAAGATCAAGACTTCAATCCGGAATCCAGGATGGACGAGAGATCATGGAGGACGAATCCCATGAACGTTCGAGGAGGACACGACGACACCGGCCGTGCAACTTCTTCGCGATACGGTCGCGCAAACGTACGTCGAAAAAGAAATCGGCCCCGACTGCATAAAGAATGCAATTAAGCGAATCGTGTATTGTAATTAACGGCCATTCTCTTCTTCCGACGGATTCCCTCCTCGTCAGGTGCGTGCAAACGTGCTCAGCTGAGTGGACGTAATTTCCCTCTCCTCCTTCTTATCCCCGGTTCTCGTCCACTTTGGATCTCCTTCTTTTCTTCTTCTATCCTCTTCTTCTTCAACCTCTTCTTCTTTATCCTTCCTCTTTTCTTCTTGTTGCGTCATACACCTTCGTCGATTAGCCTCTCGAATTAGCGGCTACCGCATCAACATGACGGACAAATTAACAAATTGAACGAAACCCATGCGATCCACCGGATCTCGATGTCGGATACGGAGAATCAACGGATAATACTTCGTGAAAGGAGCATTAACATTCGAGCCATTGTTACGTTAATTAATAACCAACGATATGGATCGGAGAATAGGGTGATATCGGTTTTAATATCGCATCGGTGCGGTTTTAATGTGAGACGGTAATTCTTCGATGCTGTACGTCGTTCTATGTGCACGGTAATTGCAAGGTGTTGGACGGTTTTTCGCTGTTATCATGAAACTTCGATCTGCATGATGATAATCGCGATGTTCGTTGGAAGGTGACACACTTTATGAACTGACAGGGGTAATAAAGGTAAATTAGATTGGATTGCTGGAGGGTGAACAAGATAATTATTATTCTCAATAGAATTGTACAAAATTATTTATTGTTATTGGATAAATAGATATTTAATATCGAAATACTTAATTATAAAGAGGACTTTAGTTTATAAGAAATTAACACTAGATTTACTAGCGTGAAATCTACTATAGTTAAATATGTTAAATATGTACCTCAAAGCAAGGAAAATTAAGATGTGGAACAGATGATAGATTCGGTAATTTATGTTTTATACGATGGACGAAGAATATTTATTCCACGGCCCTGTCATAAACCAGTAGAATTTTTGGAAAAAATTGTGCATCAGTCATTTTGACTGGTTTGGTAAATCTAGTGTTAAATAAAATTCATGAATCTTTAATCACGAAGGTATCTTGTCACGTCTGATATGTTGTTTGGCTCGAATATTATTCTGTGCGATTAACGCTGGCCCAAGACAATTAAAATGACTGATTCCTAATATTTTGGGAAAATGCTCCAAATTTATAAAACAGCCATACAAAAAAGCTTACACGCCTGCTTTTTAAAACATAAATCACTGAATCTATTATCATTTTCATTTACTGCTTTCTCTTGTGCTATAGTATTTATTTAAATGTAATAGATTTACTGTCAGTCCTCCTTGTCATATCCACTAATTGTAACGTTAGAAGAAGGTCAACGTTTGACTTGTTCCCAAAGGATTCTAAAGTTCCGGTGTATCTTCACCGTGAAAGGGCGATCGGTTAAGGTCACCGTCTGCCGCGGAGTGAGAAGGGACAAAAAGGGTGAGGGAAAGAAATCTGAAGGTTCTCGATTCGGGTGAGTAATCGACAGAGACGGCCACCAATCAGTACGAGTTGAACGAGCCGAAAGTTGATTCGTGCCGGTCGCAAATTCAATTAAAAGTTGCGGTTATTAGGTTGGACAATGAGTCCCCGGAGCCTCGGTGGGAGATGAGGGAAAAAGGCGAAGGGTGCGGGTGGTATGGTGGCAAGAGAGAAAAGAAGATAAAAAAGGACGAAACGTAAAACTAATGGGGTCCTTGCTGATTCCGCTCGGCTGCCACCTTGATTAAGCTCCTCGCGACGCTTCGAGAAAATATAATGACTTCTTTGCTCTGCAAACGCCGTCGAATTCCCGTCTTCTCTCACCCTTCGAACTCCTCTTTGTCTCTTCCTCCCTTCCACCCTCGCCATCGTGAAAACTCCCGCTATTATCGCAAATAAATTGTATCCCAATTTCTCCAAAAAATTTCTCAATTTAAATTAATCGTCTTAACGATCCTACACGATCTAAGCACCGATAAAAATAAGTCGAACGATTAATCCGAAAATTCGTCATTCGATTTTTCATCAAATTAAAAGGTCCCTCCAACCAACTCTTTCTAATCGCTGACGAAAAAGTTTGAACAGGCGCATCAATCATCTCGAAGTCCGTGGAAATAGGCCGTCAAAGGTCTCTTCTTGCACCGGCCGACTTATTATGATAATCGCAGAGTTAATTAAGACCTTACGGTATAAAGTCGCCGGATAAGAGTCAGCCCAAGTGCCTCAGGACGACTAGATCTAAACAACGGCAAGGAGAATGGTCTTCCACCTTCGAATTGGTCGTGGTCCGCAATCTCGCCGGCTTCCCGAGGCTGAGATTAAGGGAATAAATATCCAGGCCCGATAATTGTATTGGTAGTTTCAGTAACTAATGATCTAAAAGTCGTTAGCACCGCGCCCGATCGTGAAGGGTGTTACGAGCCTTATACTTTGGCTTCGGGACGGCTTTCGTGAAGAGAAAGGAGGATGGAGGACAGAAGGGTGAGGAAACGTCGGTATCCTCGATGCTGCCGATGCTCTTCCTGCCTTCTAGAATGAAACTACGACCTACCTATTTCGACGCACGACCAATCCGAGATTTCCACGATGGTAATTCACGATCGTGGCCAGCGAACAAGAATTGCACGAACGAAATCGGGATGTATCGTCCTTAAAACCTTTCCTTCGACGAGGCTTCGACTTATCTAATTTAGAAATTCCAATTTCTCCGTATAACAATTAAAATAATCTTCATCCATACAGATATTCAAACCTGACAGAACTCGTGCAATTTTACTCTTACCATTTCAAGAGTGGAGCTCGCAATGCTAAGTTCTAAAAGGTGCAAAGATAATCTCCGATAAATCCCGCATACCTTCGCCACATACCGATCCTCTTAAGCAAAGCAACACGGCCGCTTCTGCATGATCAATCGAGCTGTAAATAAGAGACGCCTCACCTTCGTATTCCCATGTACTCGAGTCGTCGATACAACGATCATATACGCACTAGCGATGCGTACGATCACCGACTCCCATACGTTTCATGGTGAGAACGAGCATCGAGGATGATTCTACGGTTGGAACGTCGACGTGGAACGCATTGTTCCGCATTGATTCGAGCATTTTCGAGAGAAATATCGATAGCAGGGATTGCGCGAGAACGAAGAAGGGACATCGAGCCGCCGACTGCGCGGGATGTCGGGGTGCTAACCTCTTGATCCTCGCGCGGGTTGATAAAAAAAATAAAAGGAGAGAACAGAAGGTTGTTCTTCTCGTAGACGCATATACGTGGCGATGCTGGTGCAGCAGGCGAAACTTGCCGATAAATAACGTCAGACTGGTTCTGCATATGTATACGTTAGGGGAATCGGGCGACAGGACTTTATGCGAGGCTTTTAAAAGTCTCAGGACGGGAGTTACAAGCGCGCCATTTCGCGATCGACCCTTTCGGTGATAGATCCTTTGCTCAGCGGGCC
This sequence comes from Cerceris rybyensis, assembly GCA_910591515.1. NCBI lineage: Eukaryota > Metazoa > Arthropoda > Insecta > Hymenoptera > Crabronidae > Cerceris > Cerceris rybyensis. The sequence goes on along the minus strand of OU342793.1, from coordinate 23,953,378 downwards.
GTCCATCGTGATTCCTCGCTCGTTCGAGGGATTTTCGTGGGAAGCTGAAGGACTTTGAAGAACTATGGTGATTGACAATGGAAATTAGTTAAGTTTGAGTAACCAAGGAGGGAAATCGGAGCGATATATTCAATTTTTGGGGAAGGATTTAGCAGAGAAGTCAGTGTGCTTTAAAAGTCCTTGACAATTGCTCCCTTACTAACTCGCTTTACTGCTAAAAATTGCGTGGTGTATAGCGTGTAATTTTTTTTCTCTATCGTTAACTAAGTGTTGACGCAACACCTACCAAGCCAGTCCCAAATTTTGCCCATAAATTATTTAAATTGGTAGAGTAGCTGTGAAGTAAATATTTACTTCACTTTTCCACCTCTTCTTTCCTTTTTCTATAGTAGTTATTAAGTGTCCAAATTTTAATCGACATAACGTCAGTAGATTTCAATCGATTTTAATTTAGCATAGTAATTCAAACAATACCAAGACCAACTATTCTCACGAAATTCCACTAAAGTCCGATAGAACGAAACGCTATCCAGCGTATCCTGAGAATAGCAAAAATGCTCGTACAATCGCGTTCTCTCCGTCAGAAAGAATTTCCCGGAGATGGTATCTCGTTCCCTCGAAATAAAACAAAAGGTAGGACATAAAGGAACACGCGTGCGCGTTTACAGCTCGCGATACTGCTATTGATAGAGGGCTGCATGATGTATTTATCGCGGCGTTTACAGAGGAAGCTTACCCGGCCGGACGAGACAAAAGCATAGATCTTCGATGGACTTTTAATACGGACGATCCGCTGGCGCAGACAGATTTGATGCATCGGCGGATAAGTAGCCGGGAGTTCTCACTTCATTTATCAAGGAACTGGCCCACCTGTCGTCACCTAGCAGCCTCCATTCACCGTAAGCTCGAAGAACGAGGCTGAAACCCCTTCGCGGGACGGGTAGCTCTATGTGCATCTCGCTTGCAGCAGATGCAAGCGAGCCCGATGCACAACACGTGCATTAGATACTTATGGATTGTACACATCGGGATACGTGGAAGAGGTACAAGCCGTGCGATAAAGTATGAGCCGACGATTTAATGGATGATCTCAGACGAAGCGTGTCAGCTCACGCCTGATAAGATTCTCGGGATTTTTCATCGGCCTTCGCTCGAATCAGTCATCGTCGTGGACGTCGATCGGGGATTCACGGTGACGTTATCGTTTTACGTGGACTCGTTAAATATTTGGGAAATTGGACGTTGAGTTTTGATCGATTTTAATACGATTTTCAACAGGGCTTGCAACGCAATGCGGGAAGTAGATTATGGTGGTCAGACTTAGATATAGTTCTGATTAGAAAAACATTCACCAGGTATTTCTGTAGATTTTTGAATATTTAGAATACAGGAAATTTGGAAAAATGGTGGTAGAAGCTAGATGGAAAGAGTGAAACATTTAACACTAGAACTACCGGCCTCAAATCTATCATATTTTAATAAATTAAATAAGTACTTTGAAAAAGGGAGAATCAAGCGGCGAAAAATTTGATCGATTGGGCGATTTATGTTTATTGATATAGACGTAGAATATTTATTCTATTACTCTTATGTAAACTTAGAGAATTTTTTGAAAAAATTGTGTACCAGTCATTTTGACTGGTTTGGTAGTTCTAGTGTTAATAACATTATTGTGGATTCACGGTGAGGTTATCGCTTTACGTCGACTCGTTAAATATTTGGGAAATTGGACGTTGAGTTTTGATCGATTTTAACATGATTTTCAACAGCGGTTGCAACGCAATGCAGGAAGTACATTATGGTGGTCAGACTTAGATACAGTTTTGATTAGAAAAACATTCACCAGGTATTTCTGTAAATTTTTGAATATTTAGATTACAGAAAATTTGAAAAAATGGTGATAGAAGCCAGATAGAAGGACTGAAAAATTTGATAACATTATTGTGGATTCACGGTGAGGTTATCGTTTTACGTCGACTCGTTAAATATTTGGGAAATTGCACGTTGATTTTTGATCGATTTTAATATAATTTTCAACAGCGCTTGCAATACAATGCGAGAAGTAGATTATGGTGGTCAGACTTAGACACAGTTTTAAGGGGGTAAATACAATTAGAAGATCAAAAAAATCGATTTTTTTTTGTTCCTCTAAAAAGTTAGGAAATTTCCCGTAGAATATGCTCTAAAAAGTTACAGATCGAAAATCGACCTCCTTATATATTTTTTCTTCATTTTTCGAGAACGCCTTTTTCAGCGCATAGCAGGTATACGAGAGCTCCCGACCCTAATGAAAGTTTAATCTATTGTATCGTACTTCGAAATACCCCAGGCCAGATTTGTGTAACTGAGGGTATGATATCGATGCATATATGTGTATATATACACACACACTCACACATATATATATATTCGGCGTCGTAGCCGACGCTCCTTCTGTTAGGCAATGATGTCACCAATATATATATATTTATATATATAATATAATATAATATAATATAATATATATATATATATATATATATTGATGACATCATTGCCCTACAGAAGGTCCGTCGACTACGACGCCGAATTCGAACGTAACTGTCAGTGTGGCCCTGTTGCTCTACAGAATCACGTGTATTTTCGGTGTAAAAATGTCGTATCCTAAAGGCGAAAAAAGTGCTCCTTCTCGTGCAAATCGTTCAAAAAAAAGAAAATTTCATGGCAATCAACATTCTGACAAGAGAGATACGAGCTCCGATTTGGATTCTTCAAGTTCAAGTGCTACTGCAAGGAAACTTGCTACTGCTGACTGTTCTGACATTTCGAGCAGCCCTTTACTTGCATACCGCATCATTGAATTTTTCTGTGTGTTTAATTCTCTATCTGACATATTATGTTGTCGTAGTTGTAAGCAAAATGTGCGGTTTGAAGAAACAACAAACCGAGGCTTGGGCTTCAAGCTCGTAGTTATATGTCGGTGTGGCAGACGTCTTATAAATTCAGGACCACTTGTAAATACTGGCTATGAAATAAACAGACGTATAGTATTGGTTATGCGATTGCTTGGTATAGGAAGAGATGGGATTAATTTATTTGTTAATTTTATGGACATCTGTAAAGGTATTTCTCAATCATCCTACGATCGCATCATTGATTATTTTTATGCTGCTACTTCATCTGTTTTCGATTATTGCTGCAAGAAAGCAATAGAAGAAGAGAAGTTGGAAAACGAAAAACGTGAAAAGCCCCTTCTGCATTTGAAAGTGTCCGGTGATGGAAGCTGGAGAAAAAGAGGCTTTCAATCTCTGTTTGGAGTAACCACATTGATTGGATATTACAGTGGAAAAATAGTAGACATAGTAGTTAAATGCAGTTCTTGTTTTCAATGTGCGCGTAAAAAAACTGAATTGAATACCGAAGATTTTCTTACGTGGTATGAGGAACATGAAGCATCTTGCGAAAAAAATCACGAAGGATCTGCAGGCAAAATGGAAGTGGACTCTATACTCGAAATTTTTCAGCGATCCGAGGAAAAGTATGGAGTAAAATACGTGAATTATATAGGGGACGGTGATTCAAAAACTTTCAAGGCCTTACTCGATGCTGCTCCGTACGGAGATCTCGTCGTGACAAAAAGCGAATGCATCGGGCACGTACAAAAGAGAATGGGAAGCCGCCTTAGAAACGTAAAAAAGCTGCACGGTATTGGTGGTAAAGATAAACAAAAAAAATTTGTTAAACTTACCGATGCACTAATAAAAAAATTAACTACATACTATGGCCTTGCCATCCGGCGTAATATCGATAACATAGATGGCATGAAAAAAGATATATTAGCAACATATCATCATATGTGCTCGACCGACGAAAACCCCAATCACGCGTATTGCCCGGACGGAGCGGATAGCTGGTGTAGATGGAAAAAGGCAGAGGCTACTGGAGCAGATGCGAGTAAAATTAAACATCCCACACCTTTGCATCCAGATGTACAAAAGCATTTACTGCCAATTTACGAGGATTTATCGAGAGGCGACTTGCTACACCGTTGCTTAGGCGGTCATACGCAAAATGCGAACGAAAGTTTCAACAGCACGGTGTGGCGCCTAGCACCGAAAAATTCTCATTCCGGCATAAAAATCATTGAGATTTCGGCTCATATTGCTGCTGGAGTGTTTAATGAAGGTATGACAACTGGTTTAAAGATCATGAATGCCATGGAAATCATCGTTGGTCGGCAAAGCTTTGAATACGCGCAATTAAAGGACTCTGAAAGAATTAAGAGGCAAGACGTTCGGACCGATCAAACCAGCAAAGAAGCTCGTAAAGCTCACAGAGAGCTACACAACATTAACAACAACTTGTACGAAGAGGTTGAAGGCCTGTTATATGCCCCTGGAATCGCTGATTGAATCGTAAGTACCATTTTTCGATTTACAAAACTTTGAACGCGTTTTTCTCAAAACGACATTTTTAAAATTGGCAACCACGATTACTCAAAAACTACTTGTCCAATTTAGCTGAAATTTTTAGAGTTTCTTCTTTATACCTTAGGCTTGTCTGTAAACCTAATTGTTTTGGTATTTTATGTTGCAAAATTGAATTATTAATGTAAAAATGGCTGAAAAATAGTGAAAATTATCGTTTTTTTACAAAAACTTCTGCCAAACGCAGAATTATTTTTTTTTTTTTAATTTTTGAGGTTTACCGACAAATGACATGTATATTTAAGCCATTTCTTTTTTATGGGCTGTTACAGATCAATAACACGATGTCCAGAGTGGTTGCCGTTTTTTTTTGTAGGTCAACTTCACGCCAGCGTACAGCCGCCATTTTGTTTTAAAAAATTAGAAAAAAAATTTGTTTAAATTCCTCATTTATACCTTAACAAGTGTACAAAGTTTTATAATTATTGCATTAAACCTTCTTTGTAAAAAAAAATGTTTTTTAATGCGTAATTTTTGACCGTGTAATTGTATTTACCCCCTTAAGCAGGAAGACGTTCACCGAGTATTTCCGTAGATTTTTTAATATTTAGACTACAGAAGACTTGCAAAAATTGTGATATAAGTCAGATGGAAGGACTGAAAAATTTAATAACATTGTTACAAGTACAACAATCCATTGTCGATCGCAGTACCCGCAACGGGACAGAAGTAGCTTGAATTCAGAACTTAATAAGGATTTCGTCGAGAGAAGGCAACTCGAACAGTAAAGAGCACAGACCGCCCATAAAAATCGATTCGTTAAAAGTTCCGACAATCGTGCGGACTTTCGCATTTACGATCCTCGCGAGACCCGAGACCGTAATTATCTCGAGGTGTCGGTAAACGTTCCTCTCATTACGACGAGACAAATAGCCGTGGAGAAAAAGTCGTCAACGTATCACATATATAAGTGCATCGAGAACCTATAATATATTGCTAATATTTTTCTTCCTGTCAGAGATTATCGGCATATCAACGTCCACGTAACGTAACGATCACCATGGAATATAACGAGGAGTCCGTTCATAAGACCCCTTCGCCTTCCGGGACTCGCGAAATCTTCGCGTTACACGTAAGGCCCCGAAAATTCACGTTCTCCAGAGAGGAAGAAACGCTGGATGAAACGAGAACGATGAAGAAACCATAGATGGTTGAAGAAAGAAAGAAAACGGTACGGGCGTACGGCTGCGTAAATTATCCTGGCGGTGTGTATTTACTCGGAGATTTACAAGCGGGCAACGCGCGTTTGATTTACACGCCCGTGCGCCCGTAGCCCTGCTGAAACGGCTAAAAGGGTTCCACGGGTGAAATATGCAACAGGATGCGCCAGGATCCCTTCGGATACATCCACCATAGTCCTGCGATGGGGTTAGCCTCTTAGCGCACCTGCGTGCCGAGTCCACCTCCTTTCTTTTTCTTATCGACGATCTTTCGACCTGAATGACGAGATCTTATTCTTAATTATAATGGAAATCTTTCGTCACTGGGGTATCGGAGTTGGAACTTGACTACTTTGAGATGAAACTCAAAAGTCAAAGTTCAAAGCTGCTTATTCCCAGTGTTCTCCGCCTTTTAAAAGCAACTGTAGACATATGACTATATACTCAACGCTACATCTGCCGATAATTAATTCAATATATTTAAAATTGTCGAATAACTCGGTCAGAAATAATTGAAGACTGACTCGCTTGCACTGTTCTAGATAGACGCAGAGAATTGAAAAAGAAGCGGCTTTAGAAGTTGCAGAAACATTTTTTCAGTATCTTCACGGCAAGTCACTTTAACCACCATGGTAGATGTAGTGTTAAAGTTTCTCAGCCAACAGACTAGTCGCAAGTAGAAAAAGTCCAACATAATACAGGTCATCTTTGTCAAAGATCACCGCAAGAAATTCAAATATTCCCCATCACCTCAGCAAGTAGTCGATGGACGAGCGATCGAAGGACAGGAAGTGGACACGGAGGGAAATGCCATCGGTGCACGGAAGAGGTATACCCGAAGAAAGGTGAGGCGGCTTCGGAATACCGCGGGAAGACCGGTAAACGGCGGCCGTTCATACATCGCCGGGCTATGAATCGTCGGAGCGTGAGATCGTAAAGTCCTCCTTATCATCGTCTGCATCTTAATGCAGGGTACATACGTTACGTACTGCTCCTCTGTGGCTGAGCACACGCACGCGTGTGCATCTACATAAGTATAGTTGCCGTGCAGCGTACGTTATGACGTTTCACGGGGCGGTTGAAAGGACGATAGAGAAAGAGAGGGTAGAAAACGAGTCGGTCGAAGGATACAGAAAGTGAATACAAGAGAGAAAAGAAAGAAGATGAAGAAAAGAGAGAGTAAAGAAGCAGAAAGAGAGAAGTGTAAGAGGGAGATCATATGCAGACCCGGCAGGGCACAGGTGTCCGACGCCTCAAACAACATCTTTATGCCCCGTTCTTAACCTTAACCAGCTCGCGTTTGTGCGCTGCAATATATTTCTTCGTGTTACACGTATATACACTCACGTCACACGCGTTTAACGTGTTACTTGTGCAAGCTCCGCCAAGAACTACGGAGGGTGGAACCACTTTGGTACGTTGAAGTCGAGGAACGGTCGAGAGGTCGGGTCCTTCTTGCTGAAATCGAAGCGGTTCTTTCGAAAGAAACGAAACCAATTAGCGGATACAACGGTGAGATAAGGTTTTGATGGACTCTTGGATCGATAGATAGGGAGAAACTTGGGATACTTTGAAAATTATACTTTGATGTTGGATCAACGTAGATGGAAAAATACTGTATTTAAATTTCTCCGTTAAAATGGTCTCGTCGAAAAGAAAAACACTGATTGCCAGCAGTCATTGAACCAAAGAGGAAGAACCGGAAGTGATCAAGATTCGTAAGTCTCATCCGTTTTATTTGCACTCTCGGTCGAAGCTGCGAACAATCGTCCCATATACGATGGCGGGGAGTAACTCGTAAACGGCTCGTTAAGGCGAATTCCATTATCAACGAATACGGAAAGAGGAAGGTTTTACTGGTGGATGGCTCCGATTCCATGGAATGAATCGTTCCGTTTTGGCGGTCGATCGACCGTTCTTCCTCGAACTCCCACGAGACATTTCTGCGGTACTCCGGTACCGGGCGCGTTCCGGAGTCCTCAACGTCCAAAAAACCGTCCTCGTCATCGTCGCATATCCCCGAAGATAGCGCATTCAAATAAAGGCGAGGCCGCTGCGCTCTCTCGTACTCTCTGGTGACAAGGCCTGACGCTACCCTCTTTTGATGTAGCCGCCGTTGTCGGCATCTGATTAGCATCCTTCCTCCACTCCCCGTATCCCTCTTTCTTCCTCTTTTTCTCTCTTTCGCCCCTCGCAGACTCCTCAAGGAGCTTCCTCCTCCTCTTTCGGACCAGGAAAGAGGAAGAGAAAGGAGAGACGACCCGAAGATCTTGAAGCAGGAGGAGGAGACGTCGAGCGAGAGGAATCTAGAGTCCGCGATGTCACTCTGGGACCGTTGACTGAACCACGTCTCTCCTCGTCCGTCCATCTAGCTCCTCTCTAACCCTTTCTTTTCCTCTCACTCGTTCTCTTTTCCATTTCTACACGATGGAAGAGGAAAGAAGGTCGAACAAGGCGGAGGAAGCTAGCCGCTGAGTTATTCCTGTTGCGGCTACTCTCTTTCTCTCTCCGGACGAAGCCGCGCGGCGACATCATTTAAATGTCCCTTTGCGGAGCGTCCGCGGGTTTTTAGTCCCTCATCTCCGAGAAGCCAACGGCCCTCGTCGACGGGAATACGAGAGGAGGCTAGAGATTGAGCTGGTATGCGACGAATACCGGCATACTAAACGACCATACTTTTCCTCGGTGTTTACCAAGAGCCGTTGCTAGACTTCTGATTCCTGAATTCAGAGAGACTTTGTTAGTCCGTCGAATTTCAAATTGTCATATTTCCATCCATCCTGGTCAGAACGAAGTCAAATCTCTTGCATAGGAAGAGTTTCTTTTTTTCACAAAAATGTAGCTCTCTTTGGCAAAGCTCGAATGACGCGTTCAGGATGAGGAACGATCGAAGGAGAGACATCCATCGTACTTTACTTTAGTCGGACCACCGGATTTTACTCTCGGTACGACGATACTACTTGCACGAAGGAACGACGTCGCATTCCAAGCATGCGCGGCCACTCGAAACGAGAGGGTTGCGACCAAGGAGGGAGCGCATTTAGCAGGATCTTCGGTAATTGTCATTTCTGACCATCCAGACATACCTACTCCGACGAGAAGAGCTCTGGTTCTCCTCATAATAATATGCGACCATGGCCGAGCGGTGTCCTCTGTGTGCCTCCACCAGAGAGTTCCGATCCTGACTCCGTTCTCCTAATAAAACGATCGTCGATTATCGTGCAATTATGCCGTCTCATTAATCCACCGGCAATTATGTCCTCCCTTCTTCTCTCTTTCTCTCTACTTTTCTTTCTTTCTTTCTTCTTCATCCACTCTTTTCGTTCCCTCGAGTACATATCTCTTTTGCTCTTACATCCGACATCTTTCCCTTCCTTTGCTTTCTTTCGCAGTCTCCGTGGTCGTCTCTTTTCGTGCCTTCTCTCCCGCAGAGGGACCAGGCAGGGCCTTATCCGCCGTTTCATAACTTATGAACGTTGACGCGCGCATGCAGCAATGTTGGAACAAGCTCGGACGTCGTCGTTCTGTCAGTAGCGGCAATTACACCCTACTTGGAACCTAAAGCCCCTGTCGAGTATACGCACGCGGGTATTTGCGACTCGTCGGCAGGCGGCTTTAAGAAACCGCTCGCTTTTTTTTCATCGGTCATCCTTTTTCGCCGGAACCGAAAAGAAGTTTAGAACGCAAACTCTTCCAGACACGAATTCTATGGATGGACTATGAAAACTGACTCCACTCGAATTCTCATTGGAGAAATCTAAAGGTCTCAACGAGCGACGATGTAAAGTAACATCGTGGACTTTGAAAAGAATGGACGTTGTCCTGGAACATTTGATATTTGACAAGAGGGAGATTCAATGTTTGAATTCGAGGAAATGTGAAACTATGAACGATAAAGACACATCGTTCTAAGTGTACGGAGACACGAGACAAATACCACGATCGCGATAGTTGGACAAATGGCTTTAGATCACTTAAAATCCTTCTTCAACTTGCGGCCCTGCCATAGGCGACGTCGACGGATGAGGAACTCTCGCGATCAGAAGAAGCGCAGTAGCCAAGGAAGAGAAATAAGCATCAACCTGGCAGGGCCTCCGTGGCGGCCTTCGATGATTGAAAAAAATATCCGGCAGGCCGTCGAGTCGGCGTTGACGAGACTTCTCCCGAGGTTCGACCGGTAGCGGAATAACGTCGGTTTCCTCTGACTCGGCGTTGTGGTCGGCGGCGCTTTTGCCACGATGTAGATTTGTTTGCATTTAAAAATCAAATCGACCACGTCGTCCACCTTCTCCTCATCCTTTCTCTCTCTCTCTCTTCTCTTCTGAATCTTCTTCTTCTATTCTTCCTTCAAAAGAGCCTCTGTTCTCTTCTCTTCCCCGTAGAATCATCGATGCTGCGGCATGGAGGTTGGTATGCATGGATCCACCGGAACATAGCTCCCTCCGATTCTCTCTCTCTCCTTCATTCTTCGTTGTTTTCTCTCTCCTCTCTGTTCACCGATCCATTGGCTCTCAGTCGGGGACAATGCTCGCCAGTTTTTGCGTCGTTTGCTTCCACCAAGTCCGCCGGACGATGGATCTGCAGAGGCTTCTGCAACCTTTTCCTTTTCTTCTTCCCTCTTCTTCCACCTCTTCTTCTTCATCGTCCGACTTCTCCTCCTGTGCGTTCTCCTCTTCTTTCTTCGAGAGAGTATCTTTCCTTCTCTTGCAAACGCTTTCTCTTTCCCTCTTGGTGAAGCCTCTTCCTTTTTTTCGTCGTCGATCGTCCCCTCGGTTCCACCCTCGCTTACAATGAAACCGAAAATCTCCTCCGGCGCCCGGGGAATGCGACGCATGATTACCTACATCGCTCGAAGAACCGACTTGCAATGAGAAACCCACGATTCTTGCTCTCTCGCTCTCTTTTTCTTCGACAGAGCCGCGCCACCTTTTCAACATTTCCAACGTCCGGCCGATTCTTCCTGACGAGAGGAGAAGACCGAGTTGGTTCGAACAGATCGCTGATTCTCGAGTCATTTCGAAGCTCGTCACGTTTGACGCACAGAGTGGAACTGGTCGCGTTCGTAGAGCACTTTGTTGATTCTTCTTTACGGTGGACAGATCTATTTGGAAGACCGTAGGCTTTGTTCGTTGTCATCCTGCCTCCTGTCCATGTTAACCGCGTAGTGTGGATAGCTCCACGTTCGACGATTTGCGATAGAAGTCACTTCAAGTTACTGCATCGTCTAAAACTGAAAACTGACTAACTGTATGATGACAATGACCAAAAGCCAAACCGATGATTCGCCTGAATAAAGTCACGTGCATCAAATTGCAACGCAATCGTCAAAATGTTAGTCAAAGCTGCGCAATCCAAAATCAAAAATTAGCAGCCTATTTCACTGAATCATCAAAGTTGCTTTTATCCATAGCTCCGTATCCTTCCTTCGTGGAGAATAAAATTTCAGCAAAGAGCTCAAACGACTAACCATAGGTTCGCCAAGGTGAAAAACCACCATGTTCGCCGATCGCAGTTGACTCCTTCCGAACTTTCAAGAGAACTCATTGAATTGAATAAGTCAACGTTAAATCGGATTATACCTAAGTGCTCAAAGCGTGGCGCACTCTCGAACAGATATATTAAACCTGTCAGTCGAGAAGGAAGGCTACACGTATCTCACTGTAAACGTAGCCAGACGCAAAACGAGAGCACGAAGACCTTCCTTCATTCACATCGTCGCCGGTGCAGACGTTGGGTGCGCCGATGAAGCACGCGACAGCTCTCCTGTCTCGTGACCGTGAATCGTTAAGCTTCGCAGAATCGCATCCTGTCGTCCTAGGATCAAGGATCGATCCGACTCTCGAGAAAGGCTACACGGGAAAATCGATCGTTATCCATGGCGTGTCCTCCGGACGAAACGACCGCCTCTTATCTGACCATGACTATTAACTGTCTCTCCGAATCGGATCACTTTTTGTCAACGTTTCTCGCAATACTTTGGCTTTTCGTGCTGAGAGATGATGATGATGATTGAAATTCTGGAGAACATTGGAACAAGTTTCGTTTTGGTTGATAATTTTTGGCATTAAGTGCTATGGTTGCTTTGCTGAGGACCTATTTTAGATGGATTCTGAATTAGTTAGGTTCTGATATATTTATTAGAGGTCAAATTCATCCCCGTCACCCCTAGAAAATTTTTTAATTCCTCCTCCCCTATAAATGTCACAACCTGGATGATTTAAAACCTACCTAAGGCTTGTAGATCCTCAGGAAAATAACCATAGCACTTAAAGTCGGAGAGGAAGAATTAAAAAATTTGTTAGGGGTGACGGGGATGAACTAGAACTCTATTCCGCTAATTGCCATTCTGCGAGATTTAACCCCTTGTCGTACCATTTTTTATGACTGCTGTATTAACACTTTATCGACCGGTATTTTTTTAACATTCTACCCTCTTCTGAACGATCACTTGGCCACAAATACTTCCTTGATACAGATAGTTATTCGAAAATTACAAATTCTCGTCACTGAGTCCTTGACACAAGTAACCACAATGATAAATGACAATTGATTAATTGTAGTGGCAACTGATTAATAAGTTCAAAGTTCAAAAGCGTTGGACCAGAAAAGCCTATTAATAGGCTTCCGGTCGATAAAGTGTTAATTGCTGGAATCTATGCCTAATTTCGGACACAGTATGCGACTCAACACAATATTGAATCGCACAGAATTAATATCATTTTTCCAGTGATATTTTTAATTTTAATAATTTTTGAGAGCACTTGGAAATTTACTGTTCCATTTTCCGCGTCACGAGTGTCACTCGTTATTGTACGGCAAGGGGTTAAAATCGATGTAACGTTTTGAAATTTATTCCCCGGCTAATCGACGAAAGGACGACGCAACGAAACGGAGAGGAGCGACGATAAAGATTCCACGGAGTCGCTCGGCAATTGCAACTGCATCGAGCCGCTCGATGCATCCGCGGTGGACACGGTTTATGCAGCAGTGCAATTATGCGCTCGCGGGCCTCTTAGCGGGGACAGAAAAAGATGACGGATGCGTGATCGCAAACGGTGCACCCTCTCGCACAGCCGGAAGATATGAATTTCAAATTCCGGCGCGGCGCTGGGATTTTTGTCGGAATTTCGTTGACTTAATTTCATATCCAATTAGATTGCATCGAATTGTACTTGTAAACCGTGGAAAAACTTGACTCTGGCTGTCCTCTCCTCGAAATTCACTCGAGCGAATCATCTTCGAAAATGAATTGTCATTTTTTTTCTTCGATCACTTCGATCAAAATGACTTTTTTGAATTTTTGAAGTTTCTCACGTTGCTTCTACTTCTCACGATTTTTTTAGAAGGACGCGAAATTTTGAATTACGAGAGACACTTTGCGAAACGATGACTTTGCTTAGGATGGTTGAACCGCAAAAGATTTCAATTTATTTTGCTAAAGTTCTTAGTCTACAACAACGCAACGCCATTTTGTCGGGGTTGATGTTCACAGTTAGAGACTGACGATTAATTTGTGTTTCATATCTTTCCGCTTAATGCGTGTTTTATGAATATTCCCAACACTTTATTTACATTCTTTCGTCTTCCCTCCGCGTTGAATTAATTGCATGTTAACCCCAACGCGGAATCGTCGTTTGATTAGAATCGCAGGTCGTCCTAATTAAAAGCGTTGCCGTTGGATCTTTGATCGAACAATTCCCATGGATACTTAATGTATATAAGATATATCGGGATATTACCAGTCATTTTTGTAGAGTCGAGTATCGCCGAGTTTTCTATTTCCTTTCACAATGATTATTTCGCGTAACATCAAGGATACACTGCACTTTGGAGCATTGAATTTCAGATTTTAATCCCGGAATGTATAAATATATTATACATCGAAGAAGGCATGAAGTATAAGTGCAGTGTATATGTAAGATTAAATGAATTAAATATAATTGGATCGATGATTTGAGAAACAGCGGAAGTCCGTGAACCTGTTTTTCTTCAAAGGAATTATACAAAATTGATTCCTCGCCATGAATTAATGAGGTCCATTTTTCTTCCTCTTCTTACTGTCGACTCCATGTTTCCAACGAACAAAAACAACCTGCAAGTAATTCAAATTTTACAAAATATCTATCCCCCTTCTACTCCAAAATTTCTCCTTACCTTTTACAACAAAAAACATACCACTTCCCAAATAATTGCGTCGTCCTTGATGTATTAAGTTCTCCCTTAAAACTTCAAATACCCGAAATCCATCAAATCAGCCATTTCCTAGTAGCAGTCTAAATTTTTCCGCGATCGGAAAACTTTTCACGCTCCCTAAGAAAACACAAATTCGCAGTACAATTTCGGTTTCACGAAGGAGCGATTATCGAGAAGAGGCGATGAAAGAGTTCGATGAAATAATGACGGGAGCATCTCGATAAATAGTACGCCTCTGTCGGTCCCAGGGGCGGAGTGGTTACGGTGGAAGGAGAGATCGTTCCAGGGGCCCTACGGGGTCCGTGCTAATGCCAGTCGATGGTAGACGGCTATCAAAAGCCCATATTTAAATATTATCAATGAAATTACAGTGCTCACTACTCGCGAGGGATGCTCAGTCATTACCGGCTGGCAATTCGGCCTCTTTAATCGCCGTTGTCAATACTAATCGACATCGTCGTTATTTAATATTCCTCGCCGTTCTCCACCTTTTCCGACTGAGCAAAGTGCAAGGAATAATTCACCTGCATCTCCCCCGTTCCTCTTGGAACCTTCTCAACCAAAACTGATCGCCCATGATATTAATACCGCTCATATTCTCCCACAAAGATTTTTAATCCAAATTAACACGTTCACAACGAGTTAAACCACTGGTAGTGCAATTCATGTCTCTCTCATCGAGCGGGCTGAACCACCGGTGGTGGCAAATTTTAACGACTGATTACTCTAATTGGTTAACTATAGTAATTGCACTGTATTGGTAAATTACATTTTCACATAGTAACAAATAATATTATATTTTAATTTCTTTTAACACGTTGAACGCCGCTGATATTTTGCTCGTATTATCATGTCTACTGAAATGATACATTTTCTATTGAAATTCCATCTTTCTACAGCAGAAACTTCAAAGACATTGAGCAGGATTTTATCATTTGAATGCAAGAATTTAAATACTGAATGTTTTAAACAATTCGGAAATATCACAATTGAAAAGAGGTATGAAATTTCATTGAATTTAATAGCGCCGGTCACCGGTGACCCCCATGGCAGTCAACGTGTTAAGTAGCCATAATAAGATGGCGTTTGTTCAGACAAATCAACGCCATTTTTGGTCCCATAGTAAGAACACTAAATTAAACAAGTATTATGCCAGATACCATCGAAAACGAACACCAGTTACGAATTATTCCAACTAAAAGGTATGCATTATTGCAACGGTAGAAGAAGAAGGACGAGAGAAGAGGCAAAAATGAAGAAGACATATCCTTTAGAGGTATATAATAAAACGTTTATGCCCCCTATACAATTGTAACGGGGAAAGAATGAAATATTCAGACGGATTATCCATTCCTCGTCGAGTAAGCGTAATAATTGCGAATCGCAATTAGTAACCAGTACAGGCGAAATAGTATCGGCGTTGGTATCTGCGTTAAGGGCATTAGCATACCGGCGAATAGAGCAGCGATACAACGAGGGGGGAAGAAATAATTAAACCTCCACGATCGTTATCTAAATAATTAGGAGTTAGCGTGACTCTGCATAAGATCGGCCGTACGCGGCAGGTGAACTGTCAGATCGTAGATTCCTGTGAGCTGGGCATAATTAGGAGAGAAATATTAACGCGAAACACGACGGGTTAGTTTGAAATCGCGACCGCGTACAACGAAGGAAACGATGTGTCAAAAAATCGTGAGCTTTTCCTCGGTGATTTGCTATCAGCGATTCAAGGCTCGATATTCTTGATTCTTGCTCCTCCCATGACTTCCTGCACATGGGACCAACGTTCTTCTGACAGTGAGTCACCATTGGTTAGTTGACTATCGTGATAATCTACTTGCTTCGCTTTCGAACGAGTTGTGCAATGGATTTATGAATATTCTTTATGAAACTACGAAAAACCAGGTAAATCGCGCACCAATCTCGCTGGTGAAACCGAGGAAAATCGTGAGGGCTTCTTGCATTATGGGGTTCCTGGTCCGTGTAATCAGATAGCGTTTTGTTGCGCGATTCTTCTTTTATTTTATTCACTCTTCGTTTGGTGGAAAATGGTTATAATTATAATTTGAGATAGACATTTTAACACTAGAACTAACGGTTTGTAGTTTATTGTACTTCAATGTGTTAACCGTTTGCGTACCACGAGCCACTTTCGCGCCCTTCGGTTTTTGTGTCGAAAAACCCCAGGACATTTTTTCAATGTTGACAATTGAAGGAAGACTTTGTTAATATATTCTGTTAAGAATTCATCAAGTTTCTCTTTTATAACATAAAGTAATTCCAAATTAGGATATAAGCACGAGAAGATTGTTCTTGTTGTGCACTACAAAAAATAAAACACCAACTTTAGCTTATTTTGAAATAAAATCTCAAGAGCGCGAAAGTGGCTTTTGGCTTTTTTCGAAGTAATTTTTTAAAACCCTCCCGGTATTAAAACGGTTAAAGAAATATTTTGGAAAAAAACCAATGACGAGGTGGGGAAGATGGTTGATTTGATAATTTGTATTTTGTAAGATCAACGTAGAACATTTGCCATATGTCTCTCCCAAGGAGAACTGCTGGGAAAGATTGGGGGCAAGACATTTTCAATTGCTTGGTGGTTGTAAGGAAGTATTTAAAATCAAAGAAATTACAACGCCTTTTTTCTATTTGGAACGTGAATTTTCTTGAACAAAAGATTACTGCCACTGAAAGAGTATTCGTGGCGAATAGAGAAGAGCAAAAGTTGCAAGCACAGGTCGGCGTTGTCAAAGGGTTCCACCCGGAGGCTCGCGAATCAGAGATGCAATCAGATAAAGGGCGGTTCTTCTCAGATTACCGTATGCGAGCCCCCGCTGGGTCCACGCACCTTAAAGTACCATTCTCACGTGCGGCAACACGAGGAGGGCCCACGTGCTCGAGATACAATTGTGGCCGCCGAAGAAGCACTGTGAGAATTATCACTCGAACAATAAAACGATATCATTCAGAGACCGTTTTGTAATTCACACTTGGAGAACTTTACGCCCGACATCTTGATTTTTAGAGACATCAACGATGTAATACTGTATTTTTTAACCACTTGCCTTACAATGTACTTTGAGGTTTTGAATTTAAATATACTATTTAAATCCAGCGTGCAATGGATCCATTTATAATTAATAGGTTACTATTACATTCATTAGATTACGATAAAGAGATAAAAATATTGAGTTTGATAAAGGAATTTGACGAAGAAAACTGATGAGGGCGATAATCGTCTTTTCCACTCAAGGGGTGAGAGACTTCTTTGACACAGTTTCTTTTGTATGAATTCTTTTCTATTGGCTAGATTATTAAATAATTATGCAGAGGACATTCAGTAAACTTCTGTAACTTACGCTCAAAAATTTTTAGCAATTTTTAAGCACCTCAATTTTTTCAAATTACGTTGATCTAGCTAACTATACTAATATTCTAGGAAAAAATTCTTTGATATATCCTCCAGGCTATAAATACTGTGCAGAGAATTTCCCGCAAAAGTTAAACAGTTTGCCGATCCGTTATCAATCATCCCCGATTTTTTCCATATCTCAGTAATTAAATAATTACTCCGGAGGACATTCACGACTCCAGGAAAAAATTCGTTTCTTCCCGTTCAGTAATCATCGGCGGTCACGTTCGAGCAATACCGAATAAACACTATGATTATAAGAGATACCTTGATGACGAACCTAAGCCGAGCTAGCCCCATAACCCCATGAGCCGGCATCGTGCTCGAAAACCAATCCGAATCGAGTCGGACCAGTCTGGAATTAATCGGACTTTTGTTCTGCGGCAAAGTGCTTATTAAGGCCGTGCCTTATTAAACTCCATAGGCATGCAAACACGAACGAGATCCGTGGAGATAAATTCGACCAAGCGGAAAAAAAGCCACGGCATTGTTTCGAGGGAATGAAAGAGGCTCCATTAAAGACAAACGTGACTGACGACTGAGAACTGAAGTTTTTTTCAGTTTCGACCACCGAGATTTTTGCACCGTGTACTTTTAATTAACGAATGACTGTCTTTAAACCTTTATCAGTAACTGGACATGAAATTTTCATGTGTAATGTTAATATTGTATGTTTTTGTTAACGTGTTAAGAAGAGAAAGGGGATGGTTCCATTCAGAGTATCTTAATTTACCTATTTTTTTAATTTTAAATTATCAGTTATCTGTGAAATTGCTACTCCACCGTAGTAAAAGACATTAATAATTTTTTTTAATGGATACAATTTTTGAAACCGAGAATTGTTATATTTTAAAATATTTTTTATTCGGAAACATTATATTTTTTTATACTTCCGTCGTTAATTGTTTAACCGTATCGATCTTGTAGTGCTGAGTGATGCTTTTGGTCGAAGGAATACGATTTGAGTGACGGACTCTGGGAGACTCTTTTCAATTTTCGTTTTCGAAATATTCCCCGTAGCTGTGGCACACTTGTGGGCTTTTAGCTGATACCTCTCACCGTATTGACGCCCGCAAAAATGACATTTGTAAGGCTTTTCGCCGATGTGCCCGTAAATGTGCTTTGCAAGCTTCGTTTTCACGCTGAATCGAGACTTGCAAAAATCGCACTCGAAACGCTGGACACCTGTGTGACGATATCTATGCACTTTTAGGCCCCAGGATCTTCTGTAACACTTGCCACAGTCTTCGCACTTGTATGGTCTCACCCCTGAAAAAAATCACGCGTTCAAACTGCTAAAAATGCACACAAAATCAATCCAATCCTAAATTTCTAATTTCTTCCAAATTTTAATGAAAATCATAATTTTTAAATTGAGATTAGACTATTTAAACAATAGAAAATGCTACTTTAACACTAAAGTTACTGATCTTAAATATTATATTACTACGTTTCAAGTAAGAACTTTGACAAAAGCGGTATCAATAGCAAAAAATATTTTCACTTAAGTAATTATGAACAATAGGCTACATCTGAAGTATCCACTGTATCAGCTCTTCGTTCAAAGTGTTTTTAAAAAATGAGGAACCCCTTCTTTCCACTCAGTTTAGTAAATCAACTTAATTATCGTCTTATCATTTGAAAAAAATTCAAGCAAAAATCCATGACTGTTCCAAGCAACATTATCTACAACAAACTACCCCAAAAATTGAAGCAATCGAGACATTACTTCCGTACTCTCGCATTAAATCCACATCGTTTGATGGCCGTCGATAATTAACGTAGCTCCGCGGTCTACCTCTTTCGCTATCTCGACGTGGCTTAAAATTTATATGAGAAACTAAAAACCGCGTCAAAGAGCCGTCTACGTGAAAGTGCAAATGCAATCTCGTGCACGGTAGCAGTTTATTCGCAAAGTAAAGTTTACCCTTCGACTGGCTTCCGTGCATCGTTGTGAGAATATTCACATTGGCAGTCGTTAACTTCACCACGGAAACTCACCGTAGTGCGAAAGTATGTGATGCTTGAGTGCCCCTTTCAAGTGAAAACGATGCTTGCAAATGTCACACTCGAATCTTCTCACGGACGTGTGGGTCAGTTTGTGGGTCTTCAGAACAGACGACCTTTTGAATTTCGCCGGGCAAATATCGCATTCGAATGGAGAATCAGCGGTGTGAACGATCATGTGAGCTCTCAAGCTGCTTGGCCTGAGAAATCTCTTTTTACAGATGGTACACTCGAATGGCTTCACGTTTGTGTGCATCAGGTTGTGATCCCGCAAGGACTGCCGGTGCAGCAGCTTCTTCTTGCACACCGAACACTCGAACGGCCTTCTCTTGTTCGGTTCTTCTGGTTGTTGTGTCTTTGACCGATCTTTCGCCTGGAATTTACGATATATGTATCAAGAATCTGCCTCTCGATTGAATGACTCTTTGCTTTGTACTTTGAGCAAAGTATTTTGTTTATTTCTTAAACGATGAATTTCATGAGAATAATAGGGTAGAATTAACCCTTAGCGTTTTAAATAAAATATTTTTTGTATTTGTTAAACGATGGATTTCTCGAGTATGTTGTTTATTTCTTAAACGATGAATTTCTTAAGAATAGTAGGGTAGAATTAACCCTTAGATTGATCGACTATGGGGTTAATAATGTATTAACCCTTTGCACTCCGAATAATTGGTATTATGAGCTACTCCAAAGTTAGTTAAACGGTGGGAATGCACATCTGTGGAAATTGGAAATTTTACTGTAACGTTAACAAAGAAGAGTATACATTTAAAGTTATATTTTACAATATAAAAAAATATAAAAATACACTGGATTTATCTAACAACGGAGTTGACAGTTTTTATTACAATGTTGCCGCTGCTGCGACGATGGAGTGCAAAGGGTTAATATTCATCTGGTTCATATAATGCTAGCTAAGAATTAATTTCTAGATCTCTGAAATTACCTGAAGAGCGGACAACCTGCGAGCAATGTCCGCGGAATCTTTGTGCATCCGCAGATGATCCTTTAACGATGACGATCTTAAAACATAATGAACATTCGCGATTTAACTGGAATTAGAACTGCAATGGTTGTTAAATCATTTATATTCGAATTTTCAACGTACCTGGAAAACTGTCTCGCACAAATTCCACACTGAAACAATTTCCCATGGCTGTGTCCAATCATGTGAGTCTTGAATTCCGCCTCACCCGGAAACTCGACCTTGCAGACGCTGCACATTAAGTGCCTTCCGGTTGCCAGAGCTGCGACATATTCCTCAAAATCCACGTACTCTTCCGTAGTAATTTCCATCTTATATGGTGCGAATTTTTGCCAATTATTCTTCCGATATTTAGCACTTTCCTTCTTGCCATCGAATTTAACGTATTTCTCAACGTCCAACTCATCGTTCGCTGAGAAATTCTCTATCTCGTCGAGGATCTCCTTCTTGATTTTCACCTTCGCATGCAAAAGAATTTTTATTAATAGAAAAGAATTGACATTATCTTCCGTGGAATCTAGACATTATTTCATTATATATTCGAGGCTTTTTTTTCGCGCATAGGCTTCCGCGATGAATGAAAAATTGTTAGGAGGTGAGGGAATAATGAAGCGTTACGCAAACTCGTTAGCGGTCATTAGAAACGCTTACGCAATCGATTATGTAATTAACTAATGTGCTTTACGAAGAAACGAGCCGCGTTTCTGTGGTGAAATTTCAATATAATTTTTATGGACCTCACAGTGCATCTCTTTATAACCTAACGAAGCGGTCTTATCAATCAGAACATACTTCTTTGCAGAATTTGCAACATTTTCGCGTCGATATTATCTCCACTTCTGGGTTTGATTGATGATGCAATCGTTCATGGTTAACAGGACCATCGTCTTCCATGGTGTCATTAAAATTTCACACCTAATTTGCACAAATTTTCACTAGATTCGCATGAATTCAGCGTCGATGAAGAAACAAAAGAGTAGCGTCGAGTTTCGAGGAAACTCGGTTGATATCTGGTCATAGAAAAATTCCGCCAGGTTCCATGAAGTTGCCAGATGAAAGAATTAATTCGTATTATCAATAAACGTGATTATAATTTGTGACTAATTACGATGATTCGTTTGCAGAAGTATCGCGTGTACGGCATTTGTATCGTCTAATTACGAGACTTGTTACCAAGGAGGTATAATAATTTACTGTCCTGTAAGAGGGAAATAAAACTTTGCTACGAGGCGTAATCGTGTTGAAATTAAGGAAGTTTAAGTTAATATAAGTAATTAGCGGCAGGATTTGTAACGGAGCTGGTAATCAGGTCGATGCAGAGATACGTAAAGTGCATTATGACTTATACTAATACGTACATCTCATGGTTTTGTATGCATATAAACGTGATATACCGTGGCAGAAATTCAAGGATAGATTTGTGAAATTGGAAAAATTCACTCTACAAGGTCATTGGTATGATGAAAAAATTGTAAATAAGAGAAAACATGGTTTTCATTTGAAAATTGCGACTTTCTAAAATTACGAAACTATTTCAACGATGTAGATAATTTCCGTAATTGAATTTATCCTATTCAGAAGTCTCTGTGTTATTTATACTTATTCGTATATTTTTATATTTCAACCTTGTTTTTAAATAAAATCAAAAAATTGGGAACAATTTTATTTTATTTATACTTATTGTATTCTCCGCAAAAGTTGCAGAAACTATCCAAATTAATTTTGAATCTCATTCCCAGACTGCTTTCTACCCCTCTACCGATAAATTATTAAGCTTACAATTTTATAAAGCTCATAAGTAATTTTGCAAATTTATATTCTAATTACAATAAATATATTTTGAACATTTCCATTACTTTTTTGAATTACTTCGAAACGTGTTTCCCACACGTTACAGTACACCCCGTACATGAACGTGGCTAACTCACTGGTCTGTAAGTTCATAAATAATTATCTAAATATTCGTGAAACGATCTCCCAGACAAAGCAGCTAATTGATCGAAACAACAAAGGGTATATAAAAAAGAAAAAGCCCGCCAACTTGCGAATCTCGGCTGGTAAATGCATTGTGCTATTTCAGGGGAGATAAGAGAAGTTCGAGTATCGTCTCTGCGAGCGCAGAACGGCCGAGAAAAAAATCTCACGTTAACCTTGAGACGAAGAAGTTTTTAATTGTTCCGTCACGAATAGGTAGTAAAATTCCAAGGTGCGATAATGACGGATCTTTTTTCTTCGCCGTAACAGTTCTTCCTTCGTTTGCCGTAATAGGAAAGAACATAAAAGATGTACAAAAAAATGTTTCCGGAAGGAAGTCTTTCTAGCTGTATAATTTTTAGTGAGATAGAACCAAGGCTGCATTCTGCGCAATATCTTTTTTATTGCTGGTATTTCTACAGAAACTTCGAAGTTTATTTTACATTAAAATCTTATATGGATAATAGTGAGTAATTGGGAAAAAATGGAAGAATAAAGCCAAGGCTACATTGTGTGCAATATCTTTTTTATTACCGGTATTTCTACAGAAACTTCTAAGTCTATTTTACGTTAAAATCTTGTGTTGGTAATTGTGGGTAATCGTGAAAAAATAGAAGAATATTGCGTGAATCCTTTTGGTGTCGACGATGCAAGTGAAACTTTCCCTTGCGACTGCACCGTTCAGGCGGACACCTGTCGAACTTGAAGAGTTTCAGTAGAATCTCCTTTGAAACGGTCAGACGTAGCTTATATCTATTCTGCAATGCACTTTGAACGTCCCACAAGAGAAGACTCTCCCTTCACCTATTCTACTTCCTAAAAATAATGTGGTTAAAAAAGAACCAGCATTTAAAAATTGCCAATTTCTTATGACAATCATTATTACTAATTTCATCTTCTCAAACAGAAATCAAAGATCTAGCCTACGACTTTTCACTCGAAATTTTTCAAACTTTCTTAAACATTTCCCACAACGTCCAACTTCTTTAACAAACTTCTCAAAATTTCGTTTTTTTTACTGCGGCTGCAGCACGAAGTTCTCGTGTCTTCATTCTTAAATTCCAAGCAGGATTTTGCATTTGACGATCATCATCGAGTCTTCTCCTATGGTGTCGCATAAAAACCACCATCGACCGGAGCTTCCGTTCTCAGTGAATCGCATCGATTGACGCAAATAAATCGGCGACGCGCATCGTGCGCGGTCTGATGCATGATTTCATGGAATCGCGCTCACCACCATAGGAGAGGGGCAGCGCGCGTGTGGGAAACTCGCCGGATGCATTATGTATTTATTGCTTTAGTTACTTAGTTGGGAATTACTTTGCCACCGTAATGACTTTCAGGTAGTGCGCTATCTTAGGAATGCAATACCCCTGATTTATCGCTCGGCCGGTGTTTTTCTCGGGCCAGTTTGTCGTTATCGCTGTACCTGTCCTACCTACGCCATCGACTACGATCCTCCTCGTCGTCTTCGTCCTCTTCGTCGTCAGATGAAACGAGGAGGATTGTTCGTTGACCTCGACCGGTGAAAGATCGATGGCGAACGATTCTGAGATCTGGCTGGCGGAAAACCGCCGATGAAAACATCCTTTGATTATTTGCAAGTGCAATTTTTGATCTTTGAACTCTACGGTACCAAGGTACGTAACGTTTGATGGATTCTAAAGTAACAATTTCAGAATTGGGAGATCTCTGAGTGGAACAAGTGGATGTAAGAGGGCAAAGAAGACTTTAGGGGATGAAAGCGGAACTCAGGGCGAAATGAGTAACAGGGTGAATTAAAAAATAGAAGCTATGGTATCAGGTACCTATTGCTTTCACTAATTGGATAAACTTGTAAAATAATACTTATGATTATAATTAAAAAAGTGGTATATGGCAAATTGGGGAAGTTAATGCTATCTCTTATTTTGTAATTGGGGTTCTATCTTAACAGTGGAACTACTGACGGCGATTTATTATATTTTAACACATCAAAAAGGCTTCTTTGAATTCCGTAATTTGTGTTTTATACGATGGAAGATAAAATATCTATTCTGTGACTCTGCTCCCCCAGGGGTCTGTCCGCCCTGAGTGGACAGGTACGGATTTGACGCACCCGGGGCTACCCGAGTCCGCGTGCTGATAAAACCGAAAGAAAGTAGATTCTTAAGTAGTCTACAATTAAAATGAACGTCTAAGAATTTTTACCAATTTTGAAGAAACTTTGGAGATCTTTCCCAAGCAAAATCAATGCGGCACGCGCAATATACCATATGCAAACAACGGTTAATTAAGAAATCATCTAACTATACGTTGTTAATAATGCTCGCAACAGCGAGTTTATCCGCGATACTGACTTTTGCCGAGCGGATAATTGGGAAATCATGGAGAAGGAATGTATTTAGCATTAATGAACTAATTATTACGAGGATACGATCGGGTGATGGCTGGAGTGCTTTCAGCGAGACGAGGCCATAAGTACGGGCCAGTGAATCGCACCGAAGAGATCGCGCTTATTCCTTTTTTTTTTCTTTCCCCATCTTTTCGTGCAATAATTTCGCTAATTGCCTCGAGATAGGCTCGCGCATGAGCATGTGATTCCGCAATAAATATTCGTTGATTAATTAACGATGCCAGATACTCGGACGTTTTTATAGAAAAAAAGGAGAACGAGGGGGAGAGAGAGAGAGAGAGAGAGAGAGAGAGGTAGGAACAGGAGGGGAAAAAATGAAGACGTCTGCTCGATGGTAGTTTTAATTGGACGTATCAGTTCCGAGGATTTAACACTTCGGACAATTCCTTATAATACATTGCGCATATTATTTTATCTGCGACGATATCTGCAATTTCACTGTAATTCGATGGAAATTATTAATCAAATTCCACGTGAGCTGTTACGTTCAGAAAGGTATCGCTTATCGGGGATATCAACGGATAATTAAATTTTTTCTTTACCTTTTTAAGAAGGTCTCGTATCGATGATAGATAAAAACAAATTAATAATCGAATATACGAAAAGAAAATAAGAAATTTTCTTATCAAATAGCTTATCGTTCTTTGAAGTTGAATAAAGTCAGCAATAAATGTTGCGATCGAGTTCCGACATATTCAACGTATGCCTCGCGTGCGAGTAAATACATAAAGATACACTCTTTTTTATTCCCGTTCATCGACTATTTATCGAGCGATCATACTTATCTATCTATATCGTCGATAAACATCGGTAATTTGTCGACGTGTAAGCCTGAACGAATTTTTAAGACACAATGAAAAAGAAACTCCTAGTAATCTTCACGCGGCTGTATTCTGTAATTATTAAAAATTCCATTCTAAGCTTCGAAAGCTAAGCGCGCAATTTTCTTATCTCGTTTTACGTTCTTACGAACAAATCCCATCCGATCGACGTTAATTCTCTACAAAGTTGTAGAATCTACTAACTCCAAGGAAGAGAGACTCTCCCCAACCGCAAAAATTATCATCTCAATCCCCAAAAAATTAAAAATCACCCTGCTCACAGAAAAAAAAATAGTAGACAATGTTACACTGTTAATTTAACAAATACTACCCCATTCTACCAACTATACAACATTCCAGTATTAAATTAGCGAAAAGTTCTTCCACGTTCTACTAATTTCACAGTACAACATTGCCAAACTAACCCAAACTTCCCTTCTACCCACGAATCGTCCAATCATCCCTTATATTCCAAGGGTAAACTCGACCTCCCAATCAACCCAAGTTCAAATCTCCTTCATCATTACCTACATACATTTATACTACATGATGTACCATAGATATCCAAAATATAGCCACCAAACCACCAAACTTCTTCTTCAACAAGCTCAATGAACCATCCTGAACGATTTAATCGTGCATCCCGGATGATGCTAATTCTACTCCTAGACTCAGGTTACCCCGTTCGCAGAAAAAGCGTTGAACTGCACGTAGGCAGATACGTAGAAAAGGCATCCCGGCAAAAGATATCCGAGGCGGAATTTCCCTGCCGGCGTCGATAAATCAGCTCGGGCCAGCCGCTTAACGACAATGAGAGCCGAGAAAACTGTTCCGCGCCATGACAGGCTATGTCATTACTGTGTTACTTATAAGCTCCTTCGCGGGCACGTTCGCCGCATACGAATGAGACGAGATCCGTTCGTCCGTGGATTACAAAACCTCTTTTGAAAAAGAACGCTCGGACGGCACGCCACGTATGCCGAGGATACGAGAGTCGATCTCGGCACCGAGCATCCGTCGACGGCGACTATTAATCGGACATTAACATGCGTCTTGAATATTCCATCGGTTTGATACTTGGAAACTTGGCAGTTTTTTTTTTTATGAGTCAATCCTGTCATGATTTTCCATCTTCTTTTGTAATTTATGAAGGTATCGATTGCTGTCAATGGGAGTATCGAGGAGGCACAAGAAACGTTGAGATCGTTGTGGACTGTTTGTATGGAGGATGCTGTATAGCGAGGTTTCACGTAATGCAATGAGAAAGGGTGGAAAATTTGGAGTACTTATGACTTAGATGTTCAAATTGTTACGAGACAGAAAGATATTATTGTGAACTAGGATGTAGAAACTTGAATTATCAGCCTCCAGTGAGAAGTGGGTAAAAATTCCACCCCTAAATTCACTAAATCCAGACATTCCCAAGTTTAAAGACAATTCTATTATCAATGCTCTTAAATAATTCTCAATATTAGCCTCGATCCTACCAACCCACAGCTCTCCCAGCAAGAAACCAGGCACGTTCCTCAACATCATTGCGCCACCTCGAAAGACCCCATCAAGAAAGGATCCCAGAAGCGACACCACCATCAGAAGTCATCCCATAAATAATCCCACCCTCGAAATCCGTTTGACGGATCCATCGATCGACGTTTGACTTTTTCCCTCATCACGGTGACGTCAATGTCACCGTCATCCTCCACATGGTGATGGCAGCGATGTTACCATCCTTCCTGGCGATGGTGGTGGCTTGGTAGCATATCTGTCTGCATGGTAGCAAGCCGTCGGACAGGTTATGGTCTCCCTTCGACATCCAGCAAACACGTCGTTTCTTAAGCGAGCAGAAAACCTAGCCATCGAGCCGACAATCTCATCCGTAACGTTCTCCGCGGTGGTTGAACGCCACCCTTCCACGTGCCGCGCTAGTTTCACCCGGAAGAAGGGGGTTGAAGCTCTGCCAAAAAGAAAGAACAGGAGAAAACAACTTGCAACTTGCGGGAGAACTGAACGGAGAGCGGGTTAAACGGGCTATCGTGCCACCCTTTCTACCGGCAAACACGTATAACACACTATCGTTGTCTCCCACCCCCTGGAGAACATGGCGAACCGACTCTGCGGATTTTCCACGGTGATGTACACACACCCCCTTCTGCGTATCTGGGATTCGAGGGCAACGGGGGCGGTTGAGAAACGGGACCGGTTGAGAAATTACGAGAGTTCTGGCAGTAACCAACCCCTTATGGTAGAAATGAAAGGGGGGAGTATTGGATACAAGTGAGTAGGATTTTTTTGTTAAGAATTAGTGGAAGATCTGAGAAATATATTTGGAATAATTTTTCTGCATCGTTCTACGTAATTTTTGATGAAGAAGAAAGAGCAGGAAAAAGAGAATATAGAGTGGCTCGGGGTGCGATCTGATCGTACTGATAATTGCAAGCATGGCTGAGAGGAAAGAGGAGGAATTAAAAAGAAGAAACATCTTTTAAAAAAGCCGATAACATCGGGATACCGTAGATGGTAGCAATTAGTAATTGTAATAACGATAGTCATGCGATAAGGTTCTGATTAGCCGACGAGGCGCAGCTCTCCGAGGAATCCGCAGAAATTCACCATGTTCTGTTGGCATACGCCACGCTATCATGAGTCTGCCACTGATTTTATTGCAATTTTACTCGCATTAAACGTTACCCGGCAAAGAATGGAGAACAATTTTCCATCCTCTTAACTATACATTATTCGAATGTTAACCAGATACCAAGGTTTTCTCTCTATTTACTTAGATCGATAGCGATCTATGACTTGCACTTCCCTTCGGCTCATCCTACTAACTCCTCGTTAAAACACCTCCCGTGAACGGCAATGCCGGATTTATGTTTCGAGGAATAACGATAACACCATGGATGGAATTCTGACAAAAAGGAGGATAACGAAACGATGATAACGTAGAAAAGTCGAGGATGAGACGAAGTAGAAAAATATGGGACACTGGTACGCCTTCGTTCTAGTATGCAACCGTCGTGACCTCAGGTATTTATATCGCGTGCAATGGGAACGCTTGTTAAATGCATTTGCAACGCGATGCACCGCAGATCGACAATGAGAAACCAATCCGCGTGCTCACCGCCTTACGCAGCAGTGCAACGGGATGAAAGAATGCAACGAAACCGGCCGTAAATCCACCTCCCTCGAGTGCATTCGCCGGCCGTGAAATTAAGAGAGCAATGGCGAGAGATGAGCTCCGTTGAAAATGCACCATCTTCTTTGTAACGAAGGAAATCTTGGGGGGGAGATGTGCAAGAAGTAGTACACGCACGTGTATAAGAACAAAAGACAACGTGGTGAGGATCGGAGATCGTTAATCATTAGGAATTAAATACTGCTGAGATCGTTAATCATTTAAGGATTAAGGGTTATTAAAGTTGCGCGGTTTTTGAAGGATGAATTTTACTTTATGTGATTTTTTAGCGGTTACGTATGGTTACCAAGGGGTCGATGTTTTATAGAATAGTTGAATTGAAAAGCTGGATGTCGAAGAACAATTTTTTATTACTTAAGAATTAAGGGTTGTTAAAATTGTGCGCTTTTGGAGGGTGAATTTTATTTTATGTGATTTTTGAGCGGATACGTATGGATGCGAAAGTGTTAATGTTTTATAGAGTAGTTAGATTGAAGAGTTAGATGTTGCGGAATAATTTCTAATTTAAGAATTAAGGGTTGTTACGGTTGCACGCTTTCCTGAGATTAGTTTTATTTTATGTGGTTTTTATTTGTATTCTTATGGTTGCCAAGAACTTGATGTTTGATAGAATAATTAGAAAGATGAGTTAAATGTTCTGGAACAATTTTTAATTAGGTGCCTTTAGATACGCGATAAGAAAATCTTTAATCTATCGATTAAAAATGAAATTACCACGGAGAGTCGTTGAAAATAGAACGTTAATGGGAGTCTTTCTTCGATGTTGTTAACGCTTTCGTTTAAACCGTCCAGATAGAACGTGAGTGTTAAATAATTTCAGCGAAATGACGGAAAGTACTTTAAGCCAGTGCTATCTTCGGGTTGCGGGAACGAAAGAAAGAGAAGAATCGTCGGACAAGAAACCGATGAAGGGTTTATCTTAATCCACGGTTCACCGAGCAGACGAGCTCCTCGCCAATCCCCTTTGACCACCCCTTCGATCGACGATGCCCACCCCCTTTTGCCATAACCGATCACACTTCGCTTGTTTCACTAGGTACTTTTTACCGTATAAAAAAAGCTCCAACCGACTAGAATCCTTCGGGCAAAAAATATCCTACAAGCGACAATGGGATAAATAAACTACAATGTCCCTTTACGACAGGGATGATCGTTTCGTTTCACAAATATATCCGTTTTTAACCCTTTCGTTCCTATACGGATATATTGAGGCAACACTGTCGCCATAATAATCATAATTAAGGAAAAGAATTCTATAAATATGAAACAATTTTTAAACATCAGCGAAAAACTAACCCTTTTTTGGATCACTCATAACTTTATTATTAAAATTCTTAAAATTCACTCTTCTCACGTTGAAACTTCAACTGCAAGAATATTTAAGAACACTAGAAAATTAGTATTATTGTGCATAATATAAATATAAAAATTGATGATAAAGATGTGTGGATTTAAACGAAAAGATGTGCGATATATTTTGAAATTTCAGAATCGATGGACTGGAAGTGTTAATAGATGGAACCGAAAAAGTACAAAGAATCGGATAGCAAGGATGGGCAAACACCTGTAACACCGTGTTCATGGCCTTACGTGGCCGGGCGTGGCCGTGACGAAGGTGTCGATGATCGCGCAAAAAGCAGCAGCCTTCGCAAAAAGTCGATCAGCTCGTGCTGATCGAAAAGTTGGAATATTCGCGGTAAACTTGCCCGCGGAGGCGTTAAACCGCAGATTCGTCGTTTCAAGGAAGATCTTCGATTTAACGCGTTAAATAATTCGATTATATTTCACCTTAATCATACTTCAATTCCTCTTATCAATGACTTTCAACTTATCTTCCAAGAACATACCTTACATCCTATCAATAATATACAATTCTCCGCTACTTCTTTCAACAGTTTCAGACTAGAATCGTCAACCGGAAGGGTTAAAATTCTTTCATCCTTCCCTTCACATAGAAAAATCCATCATCACCTTCCGTTCAAAGAAATTCCCCAGAATTCCCAACTCTCTCAAACGTCCTGCAAAACCGCACAAAGAATCGTCCGGAACGTGTCATCCAGAAACATCCCTTCCAGCCGTTTTTTTTTTCTCACCCCCGTCAGAAAAATTGGCTCGCGTCTCTGCGACTTGTCGCGCGACACCAGAAAACTTCCATCTTGTTCGCGTTAAGTACTCTCCTCTCTTCGAGGCTCGTAGATGAACTCACACGATGCTGCCGAACGATGATCGGATAGTCAGCATGACTCCGCGATCTCTACCCTCGATCACCGACGGTGTCCCGCTGACTATTTATCTTGTTACATCGAAGTGATTCGATTCTAACAGGAGATCAATGACGGCCGCCGACCTCCGCGACTTTCCGGCTTCTTGTTCCGTGCAACCGATCTTCAGCCTCCAACGGGAAACTTCCAACGATACACCGGATGATTTTCTCGTTGCAACTCTGCCTCCTTCTTCTGCAGAGTTCATGAAGATCGATTAGGAATTTCATTCGATTTGACTTTGGAACTTGGAGCAATTAGATACTGGAAATTGCGCGTCATTTGGGAAGGACGTTTAGTAGATTGAGATGATGTCTGTATTTCAATTTGTCGCGATGGTCGTGACTTGCTGGGTGAACTTTGTTTAACCCCTTGCCCTATGATTTATTTCGTGACTGCCTCCGCTATAATTCAAAATTGAATTTTTAAAATAAAAATTGATCAGTGATTCTTGATATGCCGTATAATTTTATGTGACATTAATATTATAGCAATAATATTATCGCGCCCCATTTCATTAATATTTTTAATTTGATAGACTTTGGAAAATTTGAAAATTTCCTTTCCTAATTACCTCATCACAAGTGTCACTAATTATTGTAGAGCAAAGGGAGGACGTTGGTCTTTCAATCACGTAGTCAGGTGGAATGGAAAATTCTTCAGTGTACTTTGCAAATAATTAATTAAGGTTTGACTTCAACGATGTAGACTATTTCTCTGTAGTGACTTATGTGTAGATAAAATTTGTCTCTATAGCTTATCTACTTAACCCGTTAATATAGCGTGTACTTTACCGTGATATTAATATTATAAAAATAATTTATTCATCGTATTACAAGCATTATTTGTTTTTCTAAGGAGAGGGATTAAGAAACAACTCAGCAACTCTGTCAAGTGAAAATTGTAAGATTCATGTAGTCTCTCCGATCGATCGTAAGGTACAGTCGATCTCTATCTATTATTTTAATAATTACCAACCAGATATGAGAAACTATATCGATCTACTCAAGGTAGATCAATAATGTAAGAACGATATCGGCAAAATAGTGGTATAACGTGCGAGGGAACACTTAACCGAAGCCACAAGGGCACGCGTCTGCCGGGCCATGTGTTACCTTCCACCTAATGCCCGTGTTCGGCAGTCGGCCAACAAATATTTATTGCTACTTACTCAACGGTGAATGTAAACGTTCCGGTCTGCTCTAATGGAGAACACCTAATTCCACCGACGCGTCACGTCGACGTTACTCGCCCCCGGAATTAATTCATCCCCCTATACGATAGCGCTGTCGTTCTTCCTCCAAATATCCACTTTATCGCCACCTAAAATAAAGTGCAGGGAACGATTAACGTCGAAAAAGACGAACTGTCCTTATCTTTCCAATTGCATCAAATTGATCTGCTGCAGTTTTGGATCGAATGAATTTATTGCTTTTTTTTTATTATTACTTTAGTGGGAAATCCGTGGACACGTGGACGCACAATTATGGGGTATACAATGAACACGATGTGGGTTCGATCGTTGATTAAGCATCCTGACGTGAAAACGCTAACTGTGTACAGAGATAATACGAGCAAACAGGGAAAATATTAAGGGCGGACAGAAACAGGAACCGGAACGCACGTCAACTCGCCGTCACAGTCAAAATGTCGGGGATGTTTGAACAGGTCACTAATGTAATATCGTTTGCCCATGGAGTATCGAATGTTGCTGACAAAAGAGACTTGCAGGGAATACTTAAACAGGGTCAAAGTGGAAAGAACGACGTCTCTTGCGTATTCTTGGGTGGCGAACGTTTTGTTGTAGAGGTTTCTACGAGCGTATTCTTTCAGCTTCATGTATTCTTTTGGCCCAAAGTGCTACTGTCATGTCACCTGAACCTATTGTTTAAGATGGGTTGCGCACTACCGAGGCTGTGAGACATTAAATAATTATAAAATGTTCAAGAGATGACGGGGGATTTTAACTGTGAGCCACTAATTATAATCACGAACTCTTAATCTCCTAAATCGTTAACCACCCTTAAGAAAAAGTTTATCTAATATATTTAACACTAGAACTACCATCTTTAAAAATGTTACATTTTCTATATTAAATAAGTACTGCGGGAAAAGAGGAATTAATGAGTAGATTCGTCCAATAATTTGAGAATCAATCATTTTGACTGTCTTGGTAGTTCTAGTGCTAATTAATTTATAAGAAAAAAATATTTAATCAGTTTAATGATAGGCTTCAAAATTGTCCCGCCATAAAATAAGAGCCTGCACAAAAAGTTCTGACATATGAAGAAAATTCAATAACATCGAACAATTTAAAAATAGAGGACGATAGCAAAGCACAAAAAAGAAGGTTGCAGGAAAATAAAGTCGAGCGAAATTGAGGCACGCGTCGAGCCGAGCGTGTTCAACGCGCCGTCTAATTTACACGGATGCGATATGTTCCGATTAATCGTAGGCCAGCCAGAGACCGGCGCTAATTAACTTATCTCTGACTTCTCGAGGCGCAGTCGACACACCCGCCGCGCGATGCACCTCGGTGCAGCTCGGTGCAACGCCGGAGCATCGTGAATGCGAGACGATGTTAACGCGTGCAAATAAGAAATACATTCTGTCGAGGGTGCATCGGCATAAATCGTTTCTCTGTTGCCGTTTGGAGTTTATTTGAACAAGTTTTAGCAATTTCCAGGCGAGAACTCGATGTTGGATATCGTTGAACGGATTAAATTAAACTGAAACCTGTTTCTAATTGAGAATTAATTGACTTGGAGGAATTCAGGTTCTGGTGTTTATCATTTCTGGAGAATTACAAATGTATGAGACAACTTCCACGTTTGATTGGAGATTAAAAATTTAATTTATTATGTTTAAGTGAAAATAATACCTGTTTTATATGATCTTTGATTTCTGTCTCTCTGTTTCCAAAATTCTTCGACAATGACTTAGATTTTTCGTTGATTTCCTGTCATTTAGTACCCAAAGCTTAGAAGGATGGTATAGTTTCAGCTTTGACTCACTGCTAGAAAATAAAAAACTATTATTAACAAGTCAAAATCCCAGTGGTTCTAAAACCACTTAAAATTCTCGCACCAAAAAAAAGATAAATACAGCAATTACTGAACTAAAAAATGAAGAACGTCATATAACAAAAATTTCGGAGTCTTCTAGCTTTATAAATAAAGCACTAATACCGAAATTAGAGAGGTACCTTAAAAATTTTAACGTCCGATTTTGTATCTCGCTTTTGGCGGGTAATGTGCTTTTTCACGTCACGTCCAGTCCCTGGACGCCCATCGACATCCCCTTAAACCGAACATTCTCCGGCATAGAACGCCATAAACCGAAGAACTCTGAAGAATCGCGAGACGAAAGTGACATGGACGTTTCTTGCGTGATTCTATAAAGATGTCGTCTCTTCACGGCGATATTCTTGCATAATTCTCGCCGATTACCGATCGATTTGCCTTTACACGGAGGCATAATTCTTGCCATTGTCCCTCAAAGACGTACTTTAACGTTCCTTCAAAGATGAGCTCCGTGCCGGCGGAAAAGATTTAGAACTCGTTTCGTTTCTCTGTAATTTAACGGCGTACCGAAAGCCAACGACATTCCTCGATGCTTTTACAGCGGCCTCTTCGAGTTCTGCGGAGAATAAAGTTTTACGCGAATCTCTTAAATTTTGCAGCTCCAAACTAATTTCAATGGATTCCTATATAAAGCGAGTGCCTTTGTTACATGTATTCTATTCTACACAAGAGTGTTTATTACTACTTCAACTATCTTTTATATATTTTAAACTAGTCTAAATAAAAGCAGGATTTTTATTGTATAAAGAACAATGGAAGGAAATCGCTTTCGATGATAAAAATATGTATAGAAGTCTCTATTTCTTGTCTAATATTTCATTTTGCTTAAAATAACCATCGAACGATAATAATTATTAAAACCATGAGACTATAGTAGAATAGTGAAAATGTAACACATCGACTTCTCGGTAGCTTCTGCCAAGAAAACCATAGCTTTCGTTTCGACGAACAGACGCTATTCGCATCTCGAGCAGCCGGAAAGAAAGTTCAAATCGCAATCCAGCAAGAAGCCTCGGTTAAACAACAGACATTAATTACAGCTTCTTCCTCCGTTCACTACTCATATTCAGAATCAAACGGTCCGTCTACCATTCCATCTTCTCCCAACGTAATATTTTATTTGTCAAACAAATCGACGCTCGATGACGTAAAGCTATTAATTATTTTTTAATGAACTGTCAATAGTAGTACGCCGATCTTTGAGAATCTCTCGAGAATCAAACGGAATCGTCCGCTTTACCCGTCGATACAATCGTAACATTCGCGCGGCAATATTTTATAAAAGCCAGATCGATGTAATTTAGTAAAATGCTCGACGGACCGTGGAAAAAGAGAGATCGGTACCAGCTCTCGGGAGCCTGGGACCGGTAAAAATTGAATTACAACGTATTTTAATCTCGTCCGGCAATCGATTAGTCACGATCGTAGATCAGTGACCGCCCACGCAGCCGGTACCAGTATAAATACGAGGCAATACCTATTCCTGATCCACGTCTCTTAATTCCTCCTCACGCTATAATTCATGTCATTGTTCTTAATAGTATCCAACCGATGAACTCGACTCGACAATGATGATGATGATGGTAATGGTGATGATACCGACGATAAGACGGCGGTAATTTTAGGAGAGCGCGATATTTAACGTTTCTCTCGTCCGGTTTCGCGCTGCGTTTCCAATTAACGCGTATACATTTTAATCATTGTCAATGAGGTAAGTGAAATTATCTTCGGCATTCTGGAGTTCGATGTGTTTAACGTAATTAAAGGCCATTGACGCGAGGTAGTCTGTTTCTCTGAAATTATATAGCTCTTTTTTTTCAACAGCGACTTGAGTTCCACGTAATGAAACAATTATTAACACTAGAACGACCAGGCAAGTCAAAATGACTTGTTAACAGTTTTTTCCAAAAATTCCCTAAGTTTACAGGAGAGTTCTACACTAGAAATTCTAAGTTGATTTCAGAAAACACAGATTACCAAACCAATCATATTTTCCACCCCTTGATTCCTCTTCTTCCAAAGTTCTTATTTAACACTAGATTTACGGATGTTGATATACCTATTTTTCTGAAGTGAGACAATTTGAATCATACAAGAAAATTGAAACCTTTTGCATAGAAAATAGTTCCAAATTCATTGAAATGAAAGATTTATTATTAAAAAATTAACCAAGCAATATATTATATATCTAGTAATCGAATTTTGAATGAGCCAAATTGGCTCCGTAAATCTAGTGTTAATATATTTAAATGTAGTAAATTTAACGTCGGTCGTTCTAGTGTTAAGGTCATCCAGCTCGATTTTTTATCATTTTAGCAATGTTATTTTACAATTATGTAATTTAGATTGGTCCAAAATTTTTTTTACACCACCATCTCCATTTTTCCCTCCAAAGTCATAAGACTCTTTAACCAGAAAGTTTGCAATTAAGTTTCCAAAACGTAGAGTACTCGATCTACACATTTTCCTCATTCCTCCATATTCAAGTTTTTTTTGAAAACATTCAAGAATTAGTCGACAGCTCCATTGAGTGAGTTCTAACCAAAAGAATTTCCTTAAAGCGGCATCGAGTGCACTTACAAGGCACTCGCGGGATTTTTGATCGTCGATCGAGCGCCAGCCGGTCGTGAATACAGAAATCCAGAGAAATCGTGGGAAAAGAAACGGGGACCTTTGACGCGAAGATAGAAACTTGGTGGAAAACATGCACTTCCCTTCTGGCACGTTTTCTGCGAATGGACATCGGGCCTCTGAATCCGGATTGATCGGGAATTAGATAGATCGAACCGTAGAGAAGTCGACACGATGCTTCGGTGAATTCAGCCTTGCCTCTCGA
Organism: Cerceris rybyensis; assembly: GCA_910591515.1. Classification (NCBI taxonomy): domain Eukaryota; kingdom Metazoa; phylum Arthropoda; class Insecta; order Hymenoptera; family Crabronidae; genus Cerceris; species Cerceris rybyensis. The sequence goes on along the minus strand of OU342793.1, from coordinate 23,916,586 downwards.
TCCTTACCTTCGTTTCTCTTTCTTCGTCTTTCCATCTCTCTCTTTCACTCCCTGGAAAGGTTTCCTGGTACCTGGTATCCTTCCTCGACGTTGGAAAAAGTGCTGTAACACGAATAGCAAGATGAAAACGAGGAACTGGTATTTCGAGATCAATATTCATCCTCTGCCGTTTTGTTTTTTTTTTACCCTTGCCATTCTGGATTCTTGCACTGGTGTTGATTCCCTTGAATTTTCCTCCTTCATTCAAATGTCGCTTCCGGAATTCTGGGTTCGTACGTTTCCCTGGTTTAGTACTATACTTATAAAATTCCCCGAATTTACGGCTATATATTTTTGATTTGAACATTTCTCCAATTTATAGGGAACAAATTACCTAACTGATAATTATTTTCAACTGTGTATTTTTATTTTTCAAACTACTTGTTTTGACGGCTATATATTTTTTATTTGAACATTTCTCCAATTGATAGGGAAGAAATTACCTAACTGATAATTATTTTCAACTGTGTATTTTTATTTTTCAAACTACTTGTTCAATATATTTAAATATAATAGATATGAAGCTGATAGTTTTAGTACTGATAACATGATATGTTCTGTGTAGTTTAGCACTAGAACTACCAAACCAGTTGAAATGACTAGTACACAATTTTTTCAAAAAATTCTACGGGTTTATGAGAGAGTCATAGAATAAATATTCTACGTCTATATCAATAAACATAAAACACCCAATCGATCAAATTTTCCGTCGCTTGATTCCCCCTTCTTCAAAGTATTTATTTAATTTATTAAAATATGATAGATTTTAGGCCGGTAGTTCTAGTGTTAAATAAATTTAGAAATAGCTTAACGAAGGAAGAATTTATTAATTGAGCTAAAGTATAGATCTACCAAGAATTAAAAATCCAATGTACCCCAATGAACGAACTCGACCACCATCATGATATTCTCCAACTTCCTGAAACATAAAAAATTTCCCCATTAGAATCCTTAAAAACCCATGCAGACAGGCTTCACCGAAGCATACGAAAGCACAATAAACTCTCCTCCTCATTAACAAAATTAGTCGATGAAATTTATTCGTGCCTCAGTGCGAATAATCACTCTCTATTCGGGCTGTTTGCCGAGTTAAACGGGGCCCAGCCGGATCGTTATCTTAATTGAGCCAGCGTTTGATCAAACGTTGATTATTCAATTAAGGGAAAAATATTTCGTCACGGTCAATTGAATGCCCTCGCGAGTGCAGGTATAATAAAGCACATTGTGCGTCGGCCCTTAACGGTACGGTCTGTGCGAACTTGTAAATCAATTATCCGTCTATCGAGCTCGAACGACGTGGCACGAACTTCGTTGAGAATCGAGAGCTGGAAATTAGGAAGGGAAAGGAAGACAAAAAAAAAAGATAGAAGGAGGAGCAAAAGAAGAGGAGGAGGTGGGAGGTATTAACTAATTTCGTTCTATTAAAACAACAACGCAGCAGGAGCCGAAGCAACGATGGCAAGAACTCTGGGATCGTCTCGGCAGACTCGTTCACGTGGCTGGAACTCGTGCTTGCTTCGTCACCCTCGAAGCCACAATTTCTTCACGCTAATTACCGATCCGTCCCGCCCACCTGACAAGCGAGAAAGTGTGAAAGACTCGAGGCTAATCCTCGAATCGCTACTAAGTGTGCCTCGATAACGCCCAGTCGCGATCCGCCGATTAACTTGCGATGGAATTCTTCGGTGGAGGGAATTGTTCGTTGATGTTGGTGCTGATCGGTGGACGAGGGAATATATTCGTGAGAAATGGTGAATAGTTGTGGTGAGAATGTTTAGAGACGACTTTTGAGACTGGAAGAATTTGGGAAAGATAAAAGAAATGAGGGAAGATTGAATTGTGCTAATAGGGAAAGACCAGTTGTAAAAAGGGGGTTCATCGATTTTTTAATAAAGTTTCTATCGCTGTGGGTATCTTATAATTTCAATTTTATTTCATAATTCGAAAAAATTCAATTAGAAAGTTTGTAAGGAACTGAGAGATTGAATTCTCGCTAGGGTAGATAAATATTTCCGATAGGGGTTGATCGATTTTTTAATAGAGTTGCTGTAGCTGTGGCTATCTTATGATTCTAATTTTGTACTAATAATTTTATGTAATTATTGTGTGTTAGAGAATTAATACTACAGAGGTATTTGATAATTTGAAATAATCCAATTTTGTAAAAGAATTTGTAATTAGACCCTGAGGAGGACACCTGAGGTTTATTGGAGAACGCGGTGAATTTATTTAAAGATATATATTTAAGGAAAAGAATTACGTTTTATTGATAATAGATAGGAGTAAGGAATTTGACATGAGAAATTGTAATAGAAAACTTTGAGATTGAACGGTTTGAATAACGAGACGAAGAGGGAGCTTCCTCGTCGATAAATTTAACGCGTTACGGAACCGCGACCGGCACTTTGCCGAAGAACAAAAGTGTTCCACGTCGTTAGACTCCGAGGTTACGTCCGGGGTTCGAGAGTCCCATGGTGGTCCCCCGCAACCAGGTGGGCAGCCCCTCTCCGATGGTAACTAATTAAATCATGAAAAAGGCGGTGAACGTGCGTCCTATAGTTTTTACGAAATTAATAAACCGGAACCACCAGTGGTTCTCAAGAACACCAGATAGATTCATGACGATCTAAAAATATTTGATCAACGCATAGAATAATTTAGCAAAAATTGCAATATTCTTTAAAATCCAATCGTTCTATCGTAATAATAATAATAGAAATTTTATACATAATAGATAGAATTATAAAGTGTGAATTTTTAGAAGTACTTTCTACAGAAATGGTTAAATTTTTTTGATACTCAATATTATGTGTGCCACCTGCAAAGTATGATGGATACTTGGAATATAGGCGAAGCTAATGAATTAATTACGCGGCCGGAAAAATTGTCATCGAGGCGTTAGAGTAGCGTGACCGATATATTTAACGCCTACTTTCAAATTATTCGGCATGACGCTACAGAACGTTCGGGGCTCCATGTAAAAAGTTCTAATTTCTTCGTGGATCGTTCCTCCGACCTGGTCGTTTGCATCTGCACAAAGGAGTTTTTGTGGGAGTCTCTTCGCGGCGCGTCGAATCGATAAAGAATTAATCGAGCTGACCATGCTTCCTCGCTTTCTTATAGGAAACCATTGGAAGAATTATCTCCCAACACTTAACTCCTTGCTGCTTTCTATTCATTTACCTTCGTCGGAGATGCAAAGAAACTCACAAAAATACCCGGCTTTTTCGGCACCGTGATTTTTTTACCCCCCAACGTGACTCGAATCCACGCCTCCTTTTAATTTCCCTCGGACAATCTATTAGTGTAAAATAATTCTATTTTTATATTAATAATTAATGATAAGATGAAGAAGATAATTAAGATTTTTTGTTATTCGTAAAGCCCACAGCTGTAAGCGATTCCAGACTAACGAAGTCGCATTAACCCCTTGCTGTATAATAATACGTAAGAAATTGAAAATATCAATGAACCACGAATCAATCAAATTATTTCTATGCTCCCAATATTACGTTAAACTCTACAAAATATTCGAATTCACTGACCAATTTTAATTTATCCAATTTCATTCTTAATTATTACGCAGACAAACATAAAATTAATCGTTAAACAATGAATTAATAATTGACTTTAATTCCACACCCCTCACAGCTTCCTACATATATTCACCCCCTACAAATATTCCAAAATCTCCATATACTCCACCTAAAAGTCATAAATCAAATACCAGCAATCCACATCGATAAAATTTCTCTCAAATAAACCACCCCTCCTCAACGAACGTTATCAAAAAGTAATAAATTAACCGAGCACGACTCCAGAGTCAAAGCTTACCACAACGTGAACGAGTCGACATACAAATCGTCGTAACACCATAAATAACAGATCTCCTTCGAACGATGCTACCGCGAGCCACCCCCGAGGAGTCCTGGAAAACCCAGGGAAAGATGATTGGCGAGCAGCAGGGCGAAACGAGTTTATCCTTCCCCAGCCATCCTCGAGTTGTCGAACGCGCGATGGGAATAAAATGTGAAACTGTAAATTGTGCGTGGGAAGAATCGGTCCCTGGGCGGTCGTCGCGGTCGACCATGCTTTTTTTTCCTGGGGTGGCTGAAAGGTAGAACCTTTTGCGGAATCTCACCCCGCAATTCGCGACTCCAGGGGTGATCTTTTGCTGGAGAGAGAGAGAGAAAGGTGGAAAGAGAAGGGAGGAAAGAAAACTCAGGAGGATTTAAATGCGCATTCGAGCAAAGGAGAAAGGGAGGGATGGAAAAGTAGGGATGGGTGGTAGCGAGGACCTCGAAGGGGCTGGAAATTTGTTAGGTTATGCCAAGCTATCACTCCCCAGTGAATATGAAGAAAGATTTCTCGAAGCTAGCACGAAGAAGAGGGGTCGAAGCTCCTCCTGGAAGCTCGGACAGAGACGGGGTGAATTTCGGGGGTTAGTTCGTGGTGGCGTTCCATGAGGAAGCTTGCCTAAGGAGAATGGAAGGGATGGAACACGGTGCCAGGAATATAAAGCGGGGGATAAAAGAGACGGCGGGCACATATGCGACTCGTAAAAGCTCTCCTGAAAAGCTGCATCCGTCCCCTTCGAAGGAGCCACCGGGAACTCGGCCTTCTACATTTCCTACATTTCAATGACGCCTCACGGCCTGCTTGCCGCATTTTTGAAGACCTTTCTGTCGAGAAGGAATTAAGACTTTTTCAGAATCTTATGATTTTTCGAGTGAGTTTGACGGACGGTCCCTTTTTGTATTTGTTCTATTTAATCTGGTAAAGTTATTCCACGTTGGATCGACTATTTTATTGCAAGTAATGGGAAGTCAGGTCCTTTAACTCTGTACCATTTTTACAAAAATAAGAAAAAATATTTCTTAAAGTCAAAGACTGAAGTCATGTATATTTAATTCTAGAGAGTAAGAATAGAGTTTAACACTAGATTTACCAAACCAGTCAAAATGACTGGTGCACAATTTTTTCCAAAAATTCTACGGATTTATGAGAGAGCCGTAGAATAAATATTCTTCGTCCATCGTATAAAACATAAATTACCGAACCTATCATCTCTTCCGCATCTTAATTTCCCTTGCTTTGAGGTACATATTTAACATATTTAAATATAGTAGATTTCACGCTGGTAAATCTAGTGTTAATATAATTGTGCATTTATAGATATTTTTATGTTCGTATTTCTAGCAAAATAATACTTTCACATTTTCAAGTTACAGAGACGAAGACATTTTTACAGGCAGAGAAACACACGTTAGAACGTGGACACAGGTCGAAGCACGGCGACATTACGTTTCTATGGGAACGTACAAAAGGCACGTTCAACCCCCTGGGATCTACCGATATCGGCGAATATTAAGAAATAGCTCTCGAGCGGCATTTCCGTACATTTGCGGACAGAAAACGAGCCATTCGTTTGCCCACTGGAACGAGGTACTGTCTATGCATGGCACGACGGCACCACCATCCAACCGCCCCATAAATAATATCTCTCCCTTTTCTCTTCTCTTCTATTCTCGCTGCCTGTCCTCGCCACTCGTTTCTCTCTTTCACGGGAAGGTGGAAGAATCGTATCTCTTTTTATATGTCGTCGAATACCTTCATTTTCGCATGAGGAGAAAATGATGATTAAAGTTCCATGCGTCTTGAACGCTTCATTTACCAAGCTGGCCAAAATTAGTTGATAATTTTTAGTAAGGGTTGCTGAAATTTTTAACAGTCTTTCTTCCTTAGTTATTTAAGTTCAATATTTGAATTTAATTGTACATAATTGCATGTGTCTCCCATCAAATTTGAATATTTGTCGAAAAATATGGGAACCAGTTATTTGATCGATTTGGTAATTTCACTATTAACCCTTTTAGTGCCGACCGAAAAAATTGATTGAATTAATAACAAATGTAGTTGCGAATAAAAAGAATGTTCATTTGGCAATAGTGTCATATAGAATACGCAATATGGACCATAAATTGTGTATTTACAATTATATGTCATAAAATTACTGATATCGTATTGGAAACTGAATATTAACCCTTCGATGTCCAGTGTTAGCAATTTTGCTAACGACGATGTATCGTCGTCCGGCACTAAAAGGGTTAAATATGTTGAATTGATCATTGAATTTTTTTAATACTATTAAAATATTGTTTGTAGATCACGATTTTTTAACAAGTTGCAGAATTACCACCATCACGTTTCTTCCGCCTTTCATATTTTAGATCTGAGGCCCATTAATGAAATTCTACAAATAAAAATGTACAATGCAACCTTCTAATGTTTGAACATGTAAATCAAGTATATTTAATGGAAATTCGATGAAAGATTGTTACTCCTCCACCCGTAGAATCTTTCTAATAATCATCAACGTCTCGCAGGACCATCAAACGTTACTTCATCCCCTTCCCTTTCTTCCCGATGTAACCCCCAAGCACGGGGACACTTCTAGACAATTCCTGGTGGAATTGTCGGCCGTTTAATCGTCCATTTCCACCTGTCAGTCTGCGCGGATGGACGCACAAAGACGATCTTCTCCATCCTAAAGAGAAAGCTCGACAAGAAAACGTGGGGAGACATCTCGGAAGGAAGACGGGAAAGGATAGAAGCAAAAAGAACTTGGACATTCGAGGAGTCGTGGGAGATTATGAAGCGCATACTGCGCCAAATAAAAATCGCTTCCGCGACGGGGGAGGATGCGAAAAACAGAGACATTGCTCCTCGTTGCTGGAGCTTGCCGGAAGACGTTTCGCGGAAACTCGGGGGTGGAACGGGGGAAAGGGGTGGTTGACCATAAGCATCCGCGGTACACTGTGTTCAGCTTGTAATATCGCATTTTATCTCGTAAAATTGGCAAAAGTTTACAAATTGTGAGGAAGAGAAATATATCTGCTGTACGATGGATATTTATTTTTAGATGGAAGCTTGGAAAGAATTTAAGTTTGTCGAAGACAAGGTATAAACTACTACCGGATATTATTTTAGTGATCCTAGTTGTGTCGCGAATATCAAGAAAGTTAAAAGGATAATAATTCTTCCTGATTACGAAAATTAAGTCACTGCCAAATTACTTTTCAGTCATGGAAAAATTGAAACAAACGAAATATTTATCGCAAAAATTGAAATATCTCCAAGCGAAAAATAATTGAGCTAACCCTAGAACTACCGACGTTATATCTATTATATTTAAATATACTGAAAAATAAAATGACAAGGCAAAGCATACGATCAAATAAATATCTCATATTATATAAAACAAAAGTGAAAAATTTTCTCTTCGGCTTTCCTAACAATTTGGCTAATTTCACATCAATTTTTGCTCAAACCATCTCTAACCCTCAATCATTAAAAATCGAATTACTAAACAAAATCGAAGATTCTACAACTAAAAATAGTTCCATATGATGTCATATGCCAGACATTACGTCACGCCTACCATAATTACTAAATCATCGTTAAATATTTAACACGAGAAGTTGGCCAAATCGAATTATCGACAGGCAAGTAAATCCAGCACGTTCTCTTCTACTCCCGGCAAAACAGCGATTAAAGGCGGAGCGAAGGGAAAAAGAGTGACAGGACGAGGAAGGGTGAGTTTCTTGCTCGATGGACGGCTTTTCTTGCGGCGAGTACTCGCCGCGACACAAATAGCGTATGATTGAGTGAGCGCCGCGAGGGATTTCCAGGCGAAGGAAAGCGGAGAACCGAAACTCGGAAGCGGAATATCGCGCGATGGGGGAAAAGAATGGTGGGAAGAACGTCGACGTTTAGTCGCAGAGAGAGGGTAGGGCACCCTGTAGCGCCTCGCGGGAGCGTAACGACCCCAAAAACGACGATGCCGAATTTACTTCTATACCGACCCTTCCTTTTTCTTGCGGATTTTCGTGAACGCAGCTTGTATTTCGTTCTCTTAACCGGCGGGCTTCCACCGAACTTGGAGAACAGCAAAGGATCTATATCTAGAAGAAATCGAGAAGATTTAATACGAGGACGTTTGCATGGTTTCTTGAACACCATAGACAGTAACTTTGACAATTTAGAAAATTTCGTTCTCTTAACCGGCGGGCTTCCACCGAACTTGGAGAACAGCAAAGAATCTATATCTAAACAAAATCGAGAAGATTTAATACGAGGACGTTTGCATGGTTTCTTGAACACCATAGACAGTAACTTTGACAATTTAGAAACTTGTAATTCTGTTCTGATAAATTTTAAAAATCAGAATTGCGTTCTCCAATTTCTCGATGGCGAACAAGATGACCTCTCGGCATTTTCAAAGTTCGAATTTAATTAAAACGGAAATGTTGTAGCAATTTATAAAGTGTGTTTTCAGAATTATCCATATTCATTTATTTACAGAGAAATAGGTGAAATATTTCCTCAAGGAATGGTAACCGTGAGGTTTAGTTTAATTTAAAAAAATAGAACAGTAATGAATAATCATTTAAAGGATTTCAGCAGTGAATAATAATCAATATAATTGGAGAACATCCCTCTCCTTTCGACAAAAAGCAAGTTAAAAGCCCAACCACCCCCACTTGCTTCTCAAGTGCACCCCAACGTATTCGCGCACTCCATCGTTCTCTCGAGCGACTCGTTTTCTTCTCTTCCTCGTTCGAGATAAACGAAATCATCGATAGCCGCGGACAAAGTTGAGAGAGAGAGTCGATCGACTGGATGTAACCCCTGATCTCTCGTTCCGGTCGTCTCGGTCCCTCTCCCGTGGATACTTTCGTCCGGCAGGAAAACCCAGAAGGGAGGTCCGGGCTTTCCCGGTTTATCCGACTGGCGTTTCCGGCGGCGTATCGCGCTCCTATCCTATCGATATGACGGCCCTCAGGGTCGCCCGAAGTAAAATCATTAGTAATACGATTGTGCCGCCCTCCATTCCCTATTTCTGCCTTCTCGGGACAAACATTTTCGAGTGTAGATGCCGGCTTTGCGAGGAAACTCGAACAACTGGAAGAGATTGGTAGAACGGACGATAAGGATTCGCTTAATTGACGATACTTTTCTAGAAAGTATTTTTGGAATAATTACAGCAAAAGGCGTGGTTTCATTGAAGAATTTTAATTATTTGACTGCGATGATAATTTCATGTAGATACTTAAAGTTTTAGGGATGTGGAGAACGACAGAAATTATGGGGTGTTAAATGATAATTCAAAAATATGTTATAGTCCTGGTTTCCTGGAGTAGATTTTTCCTAAATTATTATTTAAAATAACATGCTTAGTAACTTATTTAGAACCATAGGCCCTGGAAGAAATTAGTAATTAAAATCATAGCTATTGAAGTCAGAATAGGAAGCAAAGAAACGACGGAAGAATATTATAAAGAAGTAGGATAATTTCATCGTCGATTCGCAAAATTTCGCTGGTCGAGAGAATATCGGTGTTTCTCGGCGAGAAGTACCGAGCGGAAACTTTTCACTCTGATTTCAGTATTTATCGTCGCTCGTTACGATCACTGTAATCGACATGCAATTAGCTCCGGTTGATTAATACCGCTCGAATGCTGGTAATAGGCACGTTGCTGATGTATACAGGTCGATATATATTCCTCGCAGAAATACACGTAAAGACCTATTATGAACCTATGGAAGAGGAAGAAGAGAAAGAAGAAGAGGAAAGAATAATCGCGACGTTCGATCGACGTACAAAATTCGACGCTCGAATTCGAACTCCACTAATGGGACGATAATTTATAAAACAATTATCCCCTAATGTCTCCTTATTATAATTACAACCAGAAAACCCGATAATTCCTTTTCAAAGAATTACTTGTCAGGTCCATTCTCCAATATTTCTATCTCAAAACCTGACAGACCTGGAGTATCTTTTTTCTCAAACCTCTCTCCATCGTAGCTTTAATAAAAACTATATCACAATTTTTAAAAGTCCCAATTTTATTTTCCCATCAATCAATGATTTCTCTCTTTTCATCCCCTTTAAAATCCACCCCACGAAGAACCACTCCAAAGTTTGCAAATTATCGAAAAAACCTACTCCATCAAAATTTCCATGAAACTCAATAAATCCATATCGATTTAACAAACAATCTCACAATAAATCGAGGAATCCAGCAAGAAATCGATTATGCATTGTGAAAGTCCATCGAGAAGAAGAACAAATACAGCGAGAATGCGAATAGCATGGAGGCCGCTCTATACAAAGCAGGCCATCATGACGAAACCCATATACCCTGATGCAACGTCTCCGTCGCGAAATAAGAGAAAAATACGACCTCCATTCGATATTTCGCGAGGTATAACACACACACAAGAGAATCCATACGCTCGGACGTGTATATACGTGCGCGACAGGACGGCCCACGTATATGTTCGTAGGATATGTCGATAGGGGATGGTAGGCGGGGGAATATGATGCGGTCTATCCAGATATGTGAACGACGCAGATATAATACAGGTACGTACCTATACGAACGCCGTTGCTGGGATTCTGCCGTGGACGTCTGCTTCACGATAAGATACGGCCGTGTATACAGTCAGAATCTCTCTGGTTTCGCAGAAAATTCGCGGACTCCCTTTATCGAGTTTCCTGATAAAGTTCCTCCTTTTTTTCGGCCTCGCGGAATCGCCACTGAGGATGGGGTGAAGGGAGGGAAATTAAAGTTTTCAATAGGGTGCATCGAGATGTTTGGTCTTGAGGGAGGAAATTGGGACAGGTAATTGTTATCGTCGATAGTCTTTGTTGGGAGAAAGCAAAACTGTGTTCAGGATGATGAGATGGAAATACCAGTGTATTGAATTATATTGTTTCTTTTTTTTTTATTTAAATAGATTGTCAGTTTATTTAGAACAAACAGGTTACATTATATTACTAACTGGAGCTGGATGAACACAAGGGGTTGATTTGATTCTCTCCTGTTTACGGTGAATTTCAAATCACCGAGGCTATGATATATTATGGGAAAAACTTGCCAAAAAGGATTTCACCTTGAGACCGCTTGATTATGAATTAGAATCTATCTGTTCATCCACCATGGTCACAGAAAAGGGTTTTATGGTGCTGAAATGATATTTTTGAGGAAGTGAAGCTGGTTCCTATTCCATTCTGTCTTCCTATTTGCATATCCTCAAAGCAGGACCTTCCAAAGAAGGATAATAGTCAACAGAAAGCTTCTTCACGATCAGAATGATTCAAAGCCCTCAGAAGGGACACGAGTTGCATCGCAAGACTCGTCTATCGGATTCTCTAGTAGTAACGGCGAACAAAACAGCAATCAATAAAGACGAAGTTAGGATCCGTGCGGCGGATTCCTTCAATCAAATTAGGAACATCAAAGTACCCAGTAGGGCGAAGGAAAAGGACGAAAGGACGAAAGGTGGATGAGAGGAGTTCGTGCAGGACCTCGACATTCCTCGAGGGGTGGAAGCCGGGAATTAGCCTCTATCTCTAGAATCCGAACCCTCGAGACAAAGAACCAACCCCTCTACCTCCCCTTCCTCCTCTTTTCGGTGCTCTTCGTCATCTTTCAGGATCGTAGCTGAGACTCCTTCCGTTTCCTGATACTACTAGTTCCGTTAAAGAATCGCCCTGGGCGTGGTTTTCGAAACGAGCACCAATAATTCCTCCCTTTCTCATCGACTATCCCTTTCAACTGCATTCTACATGAACGTTTTGCAAATTCTCATCAACGATACAAAGAAATTGTTTCTTTTCTTTCTTTCAATGGCAAGCTTGAAAATTATAAAATCCTTTGGCTCACAACTTCATTATTTCAAGAGTCGATTATACCGTGGAGAATTAATTACTTGGAACAGTACGTAAAGATGTCGATAGAAGTTCATTAAGTGGCAAGACTTAAGTTGAAATTATCCAAGGGAGAATCAATGGCTTATCGGTAGACGTTGAAACTCTATGGAACATTAATTCGCAACGGAGGGGTAAAACTCGTCTACGAGGAAGACGACGTCGTTTTCTCGGAATCCGGCGCGAATACGATTCTCGTTCCAACTAAAACGACTTGGACGATGGTATCTCGTAATTGCCCGGCGTGCAGTAATTAGAATGAAAAACTCCCGGTCTGTTTGATCTTCCGAGCGCGCGTTCCTCGACGAGGCTGCAAACTCATGGAAACTCGCCGAGTACGCATTTTGCGTGCGATACGGTGCGTGCCGGCATTGTTTATTTATTAATTAATAATTATATACCTTCACTGACGCGTTATCGGCCTTTAATTAACTATGATGCATTGCCAGCGATCAATTATTAGTGCAAGAAAGAAAATGCACAGAGGAACGATGAGATATCATCTACCTTCGGTTAAAAGGATTTGCTTTAAAATTATACCGAGCGTTGTACCGGAGAGCCATTGCCATTTTCATTTCTCCATTTAACTTTTATACTTACAATTATTAATCTATACCGAAGCCCCTCACGTTCCATTCGTCGTTGCGAATTATTCGCAATTATCTTAACCTCGGTCTAAAAATCCAAAAAAATTCTTAGCATGAAAAGGGTAGAAGAAAGCCACATAAAACATCAACGTTCCAAGCCACAGATTAACATTTGACCAGAGAATCATTTTCATTTCTTTACTTCATACTTCTTCTTGCAATAATTGATATATATTTGAGCCTACGTTCGATTCATTGCTGCGAATTATTCGTAATTATTGCGAGCTAGAAAAATCTGAAAAGTCAAAAGGATTCATACGGAGAAAAGGGTAGAAGGAAGTCGCGTGAAACATCGTCGTTTCAAGCCATGGGTTGAGATTTGACGCGTAGACAATGGCCGTTGCATCGGCCAGTATAAAGCGAGTAGGGTGAAGTGAAGAGAAAAAGGAAGAAAGAAAAGATCGGCGAGAGTAGGAGAAAGGTAGAAGAAGATAGACACGAAGAGAATGCGAGAGAAGAAAGGAAAATGAGGAAGAGAGGAAAAGAAGGAAGAAAGAATGGAGCTGAAAATTGCAGAGGGTTGGTTGCGTCCGTGGAAAGACGGAAGGGCACGGAGAAGAGAAGGGTGGCTGCGCAAGCGCCCCCAGGAAAGTGGCGGCATAAGCGTCCGCACGGGAGAAACCACCCTCGATGGTCGCTCGACGTACGAAAGAGAAAAAGATATAGGTGGATGGATACCCCGGAAAGGGAGAAAGGGAGAAAGGGAGAAAGGAAGAGAGAAAAAGGGAAAGGTAGAAGAGAAGAGGGAAAGAGAGAGATGAAGAACCGAGTGGGGGATGTAAATGCCCCCGTGATGTATCGGATCGATGCGGCAGCATCCAGACACCCCCTCCTGCTTACTACGCGACCTAAAAACGTTCTCCGGTGGAGCAGGGATGAATTACGACTGTCCTTTTCCTTTCATCGTAATTTCGCCCTCGGCTTTACGGCGCTCTTGACGAAAATTTCGAATCCTTCGAACACCCCCGGAGAAAAGTACGTTTCCTGCCATTTGGTAACGTATACGCCACTGCGATCGAAAGTCCGTGATAAACGCTTTCTAACAAGTTCTCTTCGATGAGTTTGCTAATTGAGGAAATCCTGATCGTTGAGATATTCCTTTTTTTTTTAATAAAATTTACATTGCGAGCGATTGCACAAGAACGATGGATCATTTACGTTAACACGAGTCTACTGTTTTACAAGCAAATCTGTCTGTAGTATTGTAAAAACAAAAATTATTAATATCAATTAACGATTCTAAATGTTAAAAAACCGTTAGGAATATCTATAGGACAAAATCTATAGGTAACATCGTCACATTTAAGTTGGAAGACGACAGAGAAGGAATCTTCGTGGAAAAGTTGGCGCGGTCAGCCACGAGATTTCCTCGTTTTCTCAACTTTTTTTTTCTCTCCTTACCGAATCTCGACGACGACCGCCGGGACGACCATTACCAGTACATACCACCATAGCACGTATATGTACGTTCCATGCGAGTTTACGGATAGATACGTATTTCCAGGCAACGCGAGTGGCAGCGAAGTTACTCGGCGAATTGCGGCGAAAGGCGACGATGTTCGTACTTTACTTGGCGATAACTTTTCCCGAAACCGAAAAGACAGGCCTCCGACAGTAGGTAGAGGGGGATTGAGAACCGGCACCACCGTCATACTCGGAGAAACCACTATGTTCTATTAATGTACACGTGCGAGCTCTCATCTTGGTACCTTGGTGCTCTTGCCACCCTCTTTGTTCGCGTTCGCCGCTGGAAGGACTTTGTCGCGAATTTGCTACCCTCTATAGCTTTCATTGTATCGGATACGTGAAATGTTAAGAGGGTAGTCCATGGGTTTTTTACCTTTTTTTCTTGAAAACTTTAAAATTTAGTCCTTGGTGGAAATATTAACTAAATTTGATTTTTTAAAAATCAGCGATGTCCACATAAAGGTGGCTCGTCATTGTTGGGAATTTGGTAGCCTCTGTAGCTTTCATTGTTTCGGATACGTGAAATGTTAAGAAGATAGTCCATTGATTTTTTACGTTTTTTTTCTCGAAAAATATAAAATGTAAGTAATTCGTAGTTGAAATAATAATCAAATTTGATTTTTGGAAAAGCTGCAATAACCATGTAAAAGTGGATCGTCATTATCGCGAATTTGCTACCCTCTATAACTTTCATTGTGTCGGATACGTGAAATGGTAAGAGGATAGTCCATGGGTTTTTATCTTTTTTTTCTTGAAAAACATAAAATGTTGTTCGTGGTAGAAATATCAATTAAATTAGATTTTTGAAGAAGGAGCTAGGTCCATGTAAAAGTGACTTGTGATTGTCGCGAATTTGCTACCCTCTGTAACTTTCATTGTATCGGATACGTGAAATGTTAAGAGGATAGTCCATGGATTTTTATCTTTTTTTTCTTGAAAAATTAAAAATTTAGTTCTTGGTTGAAATATTAAGTAAATTTGATTTTTTAAGAAGGAGCTAGGTCCATGTAAAAGTGACTTGTCATTGTCGCGAAAGGTGTAATTGTAATATTTCTTTTTCTCTCCATTCTTCTTCTCCCTGTTGAACTGGCGGCGAACAGATCCGCGTAGATTGATAATGTTGACGTTAAGCGTAATAAACCAGCGGTAATTGCCGACGCAAAGTTATGGCCGCATCTACTCATTAGCACCCGACTAGGCTTCTGGCTTAATTAGTAAACCAAAGGAGAGCCCCGTAGCGCACGTTCCGTATAAAAGTCCGTTTTAATGGACGTCCGCGATAGTCTTTAACAGATGAATTTTCATATAGCCGTCGGCTATGACGCACCAACGCGCGCCAGCCGAACGAGAAGAAAGTATCGGGTGAATGGAAAAGTTCTGACCACCTCCTTTTTTTATTTTCCTTCATTTTTCATTCTGTCTGCACTGAGCTGGGCAGATTTCACGTAAAAGTGTGGGTAAAATTTGAAGACTTGTCTCAAAAAATCAATGTTATATTTAATTAATGCTAAGTGGTCGTTGCAATTCTCTGAAACAATTGTGAAGTTTTAATTGTTAAGTTGAAAGCGATTTTTGTACATTCTTAGACATCTTTAGGTGTTAATATTAATAAAATATTGAAATGAATTTGGTAGATGCTATTAACAATTGTTAAAGGAGAATTTGATTTGATTACAAAAGAAATTCCGAGATTATTAGTTATAAGAAATAATTGTAGATTTATTGTACTGATAAACGTGTGAGAAGTAAGAGTAGAAAAAAAATTGTAATGTCTTCTTTGCGAAAATGCGGACAGAACTTTCGCATCTGTGGAAATGAGATCTAACGCGGCAGCGAGGGTTCGCTCATTCGTTGATTCAAAACGAGAAAATAATTTTATAGCCGTTATTATATAGTGTGTATTCCGTTCATGTATATTTATAGAAATATCGCATCGAGGGAAACGAGCGTCTGGTAATTTTATCGAACCTCGCCGGCTCTCTTATCGTCGATCGACGCTAAGTACATTAAGCAGACAAAGTGCACATTTACGGAAAATTAAGGTGCTCGCCTAGACGAAGGAGTTTTCTCTTCGACCTTAATTACTCCGTGGAATCGTTCGAGCCGGCTGATTTACATCTGCTTTCTTTAATCGGAGCGCATAAAAACGGTAATTAATGCAGTTCCTTTGTGCGTTTCCATATGGTTCACGATGATGACGTCTTTATAACTGTTGTCAGCAATAAAAGGAAAAAAAAACGAGCACAAAGTCTACTTAAATAAAAAAGGATAGTTAAATAAAATGTTCAGAAGAAAGGTATACGAAAGAAGGAGACGTTTAATCAAAAATTTTGTTTTATTTAATTATTAATTCATAGGCAAACAAATTTGAAGTACAGTATTAGTAAAAAAGATAATTAAATACGATAGCGTATCTACTTAAACTAGACTCCTAAAACTAATAACAATTTTTCAAAAATCCAGACACTTAAAATACTTTACTCCGATAAAGAATAAAAATAAGTAAAAATATAAAGAACACAAATAAGATACGTCTGCTTATCTTTTCATTTTTGTGTGAAACTCGAACTCACAGGAAACGAAATACATACGATAATCGAGAGACGATATTAATCAATTTATACGCAATTAGAATTAAATTAAAATTAATGTAACACGAGCGTCTACTTCTGCCCCTCCCAGATCCTACGTATCGATATAACATTACACTTTAAGTATAGTTTTAACCGGAAATATGGTGCCGATGAATTTACGAAAAAAAAAAGAAGGAGATCGTACGATCGTGCATGCAACAAAGTGGATATACTCGCATGCATACGGAAAACGGAAACGGGGTGGGTAAATCAGTGGTGATAATCAACGGCAGAACTTTCCTTCTTTGTAATCGTAAGACCCGTCGAGCAGAATAGACGAAGGAATCGGTGGAAAAACACCGGTTAGAAACGGTATCATGATATACAGATGAAATTAAAATTTCTTTAACTAAAAATATTCCTGTAATTAACAGTTGCACGTAGGTTGCGTGCACGTGTTGAGAATCGATTACTGAAATTGCCGTAAAATTCACGGAACCTAAGGTGAGGGCTGACACGAAAATGTTGCATCTTGAAAAAAAAAAAACGCGTCGTTCATGTATATTCATTGAAATCTACCATTAAAGCAACCCCGTGAAAAGCCGACCGCGGTAATTTCATCAAATTGCACGTTCCTTTATCTTCGACGACCGATCGTTCGCCGATCTCTGCTGACCGTGAAAGGTAACAGGAACAATGTATCGAGTTTTCAGATTTTAATTGAAAATTTCCACGCTTTTGAACCTTTGAAAAGAATTAATTTATTCCATAGCTCATAATTCTACGGTAATACGATTTTCCAGAACTAATTTATTAATTTACAGGCAGAAGTTTTATTTTATTGAACGAAGATGAAAGATCATAAGTTAAGAAGTAAAAAATTACGGTAAAACATCTCTGTATAAGTAGCAATGAAAGAGCTACAGTGTCTCTGTTTCTTTTTGTAGCAAGAAATGAAATACCACTCTCCTTTAATGACACACTTTATTAATTCCCACTTAATAACTACTCACGTTAAACTGCCACCCGTGCGCCTGTCTTCTTTTATAAATATTGAAAATATAATAACTGTTTGTCTACTATCGATACTATCTTATCTGAACCCCGTGTGAAGTACATTTCTCTACAGCCATGGTTTTAATCGAATGCATAGTCGTCCCAAGTCACGCGAACGCTGTGAATTTTCAATGTTAGTTTTCCTGAAAGCGAGGCCGCATTATTCCATGCATTTGCGTTGCTCTATCAAGAAAAGTAGTAAATTAAAGAGTCACCCCATAAGCGCAATACATTTACGTGCGATGTGCGTGCATTGATATCGAACTCCAGGACGTAATAATTAAATCGTGATTCGTTGTTAACGCGTATTAGCAAGTAAACGACTGTATCAAGGAGAAGTAGATGCTCGATACGTAAATATTAAATGAGATAGAGATAAAGAAGGAAATAGTAGAAAAAGAGATTACGTTGCAATTCACGAGCCTAGTACGAATTACATGGCGTCTAATCTTAATAAATTGATAACAACCTATTTTAACTACCGTCACGGAATGCAATTGTAATTAGCAATGCATGCTCCTGGAATGAGGAGATAATTATTGCATTTCCCAAGCGGAGGGTAAGGCGCGTTTACGCGTCAGCGCGTCCTGAAAGCTTTGCGCTTGGAAATCCAGCGACGATTCAATGGCACGCGATCTTCCTCTTACCGAGAGCACCCCCGGTGTTCGTGGAAATTGACGAACCACCCTCGGCGAACACGCGAGACCGGCTGGATCGTCCGATTACTCGAGGATACTGTAAATAAAACTCGGAAATTACGCTCTACTGCTTGCATTCCGAGAAACCTTCACTTTTTCTTTTAGTCAGAGACATTTGTATTTGTCGAGGATAATTAAGATTTTCATTTATGTAAATGATTATCATTTTATAGTACTTCCTTGTAGCATTAATAAATATTTTGGTTATAAAGATATAATAATTCTAGCATGGTCTATTTTTCCGTGATACTCCGGAGACGGCAAAGTGAGAATTACGTTTCGACAAGCAAAAATAAGGATTTCTTAGTTGGAGCTCATCAGAGTAGGCAATTTGACGGATCAAAGAAAAAAAGTCATCCCTCTGCGATCACTAGAAGACGAGAAACAAAAAATAAAACCTCTTTTCCACAGATACCTTTGTAGATAAAGTTTCATATAATTCACGTATCGTAACACATTATTCGCCAATGTCCCTTTTTGGGACATTTCCTTTTTTTTGTTCTAGTTTTTTAATATGAATATCAATATATAGTTATTTTAATATTTCTTGTATTCCTGTATTTGCAGGGGGTAATAGGTTGAATATTAAAAGCAGTAAGGGTTCAATGACATTCTTGTACTATTGTGTAATAATTATATAGTCCATTAAATGTACATCGATGCTTCATGCCCTAGAAATGTACTTTAATCCCTGAAATCTTTAGACAAACATTTTCGCAAGTAAGAACAACGAGTTTGTCGCCCCATGCAGGCCGCCTAACGAACCGCCGTCCCTTTCTCGCTCCCGCAGCATTCATCGTAAACGGATTTGGCTTCATTAACCACCCGTAGACTCACCCCCGTCGCCACCCTCACAATTTTCCCCCGACTCGGGCACAACGTTTTCTCGCATGGTAACTATGGCAACAATGGCAAAGGCAATCAGCCACGGCATGGAATTAACGTGGCTCCAACGCTGGATATACCGTGCACGAAAACAGGGGCGAATTGTATCAAACGTTTCCCCGAAAATGCGAACGGACGTGCGCATAATTTTTTGTGTTAATATTACGACAAAAGTCGGGCAGATAGGTAGGGGGATGTTTGTGATAAACTTCGAGAGCGTTGGAAATTGTAAAAAGTATATTTGAGAGCGTTTTTTAAGTTAGTGTTACTTGTTTAATTTATGAAACTAAAAGAATCGAAGGGGTGATTTCGATGTTGTAGTTTTTAAGTTTATTTATTTTTTGTAGAAGTATGATATTTACTTTGGAAGTATTGAGAGTATGGGATAATAGATTATTGTGAAATTTAATAAGAATTTCAAGAAGTTAGCGCAATATTCGAAAGCCATATTGTTGGAGTTAAAGGAGGGATGGATTTCAGCGACTTCGAGGAGCGAGCGATTCGCTGAGCCATCGTAGGGTCCGCCTTCGTTTTTTAAATTTAAAAGGGGTGAAGTTCACCCTTCGCAAGGGTGCTTCACGCACATGCGCAGGTCCTATGCAAAAGAGGAAGGGTTTAGAACAGCCAATAGTAGGCCTCTTAAGGACACCCTTCAATCTTCCCTTCAGCCAATTGGGGCCTTCACAATATCTTCAGATAAAATTAAATTTTAACAAAAGTCTAATTGACCAACTCCAATTAATCTATCCAATCACTTAAACAAAAATACAATTTATATATAATTTTACAATCTACAAATATCCAAGCCACCCCAAAATTCTTCCACCAATGAAAGCTCAAGCACTCTAAACTCAAGGGGTAGAAAAACGCGGGCCACCTTTTACAAAAGGGTTGCTGTGCACGCACATGCGCGACTCGTATGCAAAACCAGGGGTACCTCTCGTCCAATGACGTGGCTTTAAACTTAACCCAAAGTCCATCCCTCGAACCAACCCTGGAATAAGTAGAACGAGACGTTCCCTGGTTGGCGCGCTCTTATCGAGAGGGTGCAGGCAACGGGACTTAAAAAATGATCTATCGCTACCACCAATCACACTGCGGGTGGTAGCGGGTCCCTCTTTGATTGAGACGAGCCACCAGCGCGTCTGGAAAACGATATACCCCATAGATCCGCGGGTAGAAAAGTATTAGCCATAAAACAGGGCGATATATCAAGAGGCAAAATACTGCCCGGATCGATGCTACATTCTATCCAAAAGTTCTTTTCCCGATCCGGAAGCCGTTTCGCTTCGTACCTTTCCGGATCGCGCAGACATTTTCACAAGGGCGCACATGTAGACGTGGAGGTCGAAGTCTATATTGGGGTGGCAGAAGAATTGATAATTCTATTCTGGAAAAATAGAAACTATCTAATCTTGTAAAAGACAAAAATGCAGCCAACCATCCTTTAACGTTAATAATTCGTACGGTGCTGTAGAAGGGTTGTAACTCAAATTAGTTTAATTCGAAGGGTTAATTGTAACTCAAATTAAATTAATTCGTACCGCGTTATAGGAGGGCTGTGGGAAATTTTCACTCCACGTTATAAAAATACCGCGCTATAGGAGAGTATGACTATATTATGTATTAATTATGTAGAAGATTATTTTAATTAAAAATTGTGAGGTTGTACAGTGGTAGGTTTTGATTTAAAGGCTCGGATTCTCAACCAAAGAGCAGAGTATGAAATTTCCTCATCATCTCTGTGAGACATTTTCTAACACATTGTTTAACATGTACCCTCAGAAGTTTCCAATCTATAGGTCAATCAGCACTGACATTATTGCTCATTCTCGCGATCGAACGAACAGACGGCCGATAGTATCGCCGATATCGGAATCACTTTGTATGTGACAGAAACTGACGCAACGTTCGAGTGCCAGGCGGAAGATTAAGCAAGCTACGAAATGGGGGCCGTGTTACAGACGTTCGCAGGTATTGTTACCACCCCACTTCCTCGAAGGCAGGTTCGAGCCGCGAGGGTAGTTGGCGTCCATTTCTTCTTTCTTTTAATCTTACTTTTCCCGCAAACGGGCAGCCAGGCGTTAATTCAACGGCATTGATTGCCACACGAATCCCCCGCCAGAGTTCCTACGGAGGCAGAGGGGAGAGAAACCCCTCCTTGCACCCTCGGATCCGGCTCTCTTTTCCACCCTTCTCCGCGTCTTTCACCCTACGATCCTCGTTTCCTCGGCTACATTTCTCGCTTGCTTCTAACTGCGATGTTGGATGGAAATGCTTATTTCTTGCAGTTAAAGTTTCGATGGAATTCGTCACGATACGGAAATAATTCGTTGCTTCGAATGAATACAAATCATGGAGAACAGAAAGGATTAGAAAGAAATGTTTATTTGAATCATAGCGTCATATTTAGTGAAAAATATCAATGACATTTTAGGATTTAGCCTAAATGAGAATGTAAAAGAGAAGGAAATTTTATTGTCAATTAACGGGATTTGTTACTGTCCTTTTAAATTGATGCTTCCATAGATATTTTGTCTAAAAGCTACTGTTTTAGGGGACTTAAAATTAGCAAATTAGATTTGTTATTTTAATGTTTAGCAATGCTGGAATACTGCAAAAGTAAGAGGCAGGAATAACTGAGTAACAATAGCATACCAGAATTTTCTAAAGGGGGTGGCTCGCAAGGGTGATTTCGCGACGACAGACTGACTCTCTGGTTCGATGCAAACGATCGAGATAAATGGTCCAAAGGGTGTGGACTCGAGAGGAACGAGAGAATCCTCGGGATTGGAGGCAAGGACAAAGGGGAGGACCAGGGTTGAGGGGGAATTGAAGGAGAGGAAAGCAGGGGTCGAGTGCGGAGGTCAATCTATAATAAAGCTCGCGTTATCTCGACCGGCTAGCGTGAACGAAGGCTACAGCCTCGTAAAAAAAGGGGAGAGGATACTGCTTAAGAACGGATTACGAGAATGAAATCACCCGGCTCGTGTTTCACCCTCCACGGTTGTGCTAGCATTTTTGCGCGTTTTCATCCGACATGGATTTTTGATCGGTCAGACAAAGAAATGACAATATTTTTTTTCCTTTTTCAACTTCAATTGATGTTGTCACATTAGCTAGAGTTTAAAGTTTTAGGTTTATTTTGCTCCACCATGACTGAAGCATTCGTACCACATGGAAAACAAATTTCCAAGGATGATGTTGGATTTGAGTTGATGTCCACTGATTGCGGATTTGAGTTTTACATACCATAGACCTTTGAGTAATAATTTAACAGAGATTTTAGACTGTCATGGACCTTACAATTTAGGGTTTGTTCGTAATTTTTATTGAATTAAATTAATTTATCATTGAAATTAGAAGAAACTCAAACCAAAGTGTCGATATATAATAATTAACGAGGCAAGTGTTCAGAATGGAGACTGAGATAACGTGAAAAAGACAGGAAATGAATTATTTTCTTCGGCATCGTCACGAATCATTCCTACGTGCTGACCCTTTTTTCCGGGCTCCGGTCATCGTTATTCCGAACGATTGAGCGCAGTTGTTAGCAATTGGTAATTCAGCACAATCGCCAGAAATCAGGGACAACGAAGGGAAAAAGCGCGTTTGAGTTCGGTAAAGTAAACGAATCGGCGAAAAACATGCGCAAATCGTGTATCGATCTTCGGCCCGATCATTGGTTCTTCCTCTACGAATCTTTAAACATTACTATCATGAAGAATGATGTTCCTCCCTTTCTTCAACAAACGAAAATTCCTAAGAAACTATAGTAATTCGAGAGAATTCATCTGTTTTTAATGAAGACATAACACGTGTGTCTAATGATTCCAACGAAATGAAAATTACATATTCCTTTCTCATGGTGTATTGTTCAACCCTTTGATGTAGGGTTCCATATACATGTACCTGATCTGTTATTATGTTGCAAAGTGGAATCAAGCCAACTACCTACCTGTTACCCGAGGTAATACCCGTGAAATTCATTGTAATTCATAAAAGGGAATACCACGAGGAGTAACCCTTTATGCTAATGCTCCAGGGTTGAATGTTGCGCAAGGGTGATTTTTATCGCACACTTTAAAGCCCATTTGGTTAATGAGGCGTGATACAAGCCCACTTATAATCGCTTCGTGCACAATGGGGATCAATCTCGTGCAATGTTTTCATAAGGATATTAATTGCATTTATTAGAAACAATAGGGAAACATCAAGGTACCAGGAAATTAATGCAAAAATTGATCTCTTTCGCGAAACAATAATAATACGGTACTAAATAGTTACTGGACTAATTTATTCTATTAATATTATATACATTTTTTTGCCAGAAACTTGTCGTGTGTTGCTCATAAGAATGAGAAAGATTTTATCCTTCAGAACACATGAAAATAATTCGATTCGTCGCTACTTGGAAAAGGCATATTCCCGTCCGTGAGAATCGGCCATAATTTCGATTATTACAGTTCTACTTGGTCGTAGAGTGCTTCATGTAGAGACGGTGTTTCTTCCGGAATCCATAATGGGTGGCTCCTTTCGCCGCAAACAATACAAAAATTATGTTCACGAGAGTTCTCCGCGAGTTTTGCAATCTTTTCCCCCTCTATACTTTCGTCCCGGTAGCCGCGAAGAGTTTGCCGTTTATTCAAGACACATGACGAGCTTTCCTTAGAACTGTATGGGATAATGTGTGTCCGTGGGAGTACGTGAGCTAGGGGGTGCGAGGAAATATATAGCACGGGAACGCGCACCAACTTTCTCGATTTAGGGATGATTTGCGAGAATCGCGTGGAAGAGGCCGTTTCTTTGCGAGAAAAATAGGCGGACTTACAGCTTCCGCGGAATCGTCTTCAGAGTTTAAGTTCGATCGTCGAAGAACTTAACAACAATTAATAAAATCCACTGCAGCAATAAGGGAAACCATAAGAGTTATAAATTCCTATTCCCAATAAATAAGTACCGATTTCCAATAATTCATTTAATATGATTCTATCATAATTTATATTTATTTAATGTTAAAAATATCAAAGATATCCCGTCATTTCATCAAACTCAGAAGTTAACACAGGGTAAATTCTGTCTTGACGCGCCGGAAAAATATTCATTGTAGATCGTTTTTAATGTACATGCACTGCACTCATGTAAAATAATAAATCCTAGACCACATCATTATAGCAATTAATACCGAAAAAGTGCAATACCTAAGAAATAAGTTATCGAAACAGCCAGTGAGAAAACGCGAAAGAAGAAGCAATCGTTAAGAAAAAAGCCATTCAACGACCAAATACGAATAGCCGGACAACGAAACATTTTCCAAGGGAGGTGTCACCTAATGGGTCCTAAGAGGTCGAGCAATTCTGTATTGCTTAATAATCTGGATAGGCTTTTAGGCCTATCTCGCGGGCGCAGATGTATACGAGGACTATCCAGGGGTGGTTCTGTCATAAAGGCCGCCTGCAACCCTCGCCGTAACCCGAGTTTCTCGAGCGATCTCGCGCCGTCGAACGAGGAGGTTTCTTTTAATTAAACTGCCCCCACTTTCCACTCCTGCTTTCTCTCTCCTCTCCTTTCTCCTTTCATCTCTCCCGTGCTAGCCTTCCACCGAAAACGGGACTCCCGGGACATAACAGCCGACAGGCACGCGTTATCAGCGTTCGCCAGCAGTCCGACCACCCCCGTCAGTCGTTTCCAACCCCCTCTCAACCCCGTCGAAGATTCCAGAGGCGGACTTTTGTTAAAACTCACTGCTGACATCGACGTCGCGATGTCAATGGGTATCTTCGAGGGATGAAGCGTAGTTAAAAGGGATGAGATGAAATCTTTCGACAATTATACAACAACATCGTTAAGATCTCTATTGGATACATATAGATTATAGTCTTGGGTTTAACAAAATGATTCAAATAATGGCAAATGATCATCCACCCAAAATGACCATACTAAAAACAGAAAATGATTCGTAAACGTGCAAGGGTTAATATCCACCAACAACGTAGACATAAAAGCAAAAATCTTGAAAGAAAAAGGGACATTTTGAACTTTATGCTATTAAGAAAAAAATGTTCGACTATTAGGCTTTTACGGGGGCGGATGACACCGCTCTATTCGAAGAAATAAAAAGGAGGATGTCAAAGCAAAGATGAGGAAAAAAGTTACGAGTCTGGTGTCACGTTGGACGCTCGTAACGTTGACCAGTAGCTTCCTCGAGTTACTAGGTACCTTTGCCTTCGTCCTCTTCCCTTCCTGGGAAAATTACTTATAATATCTGTCAGCGAACAGACACGGCCACTGGCGCTGTTACCGTCGCGCTACAATCCCTTGGAGAAATGCCCTCTTTATTATCTATCAGAAGCAATCTACCGAACGGTTTCCTCTTTTTCTCCTTCGACTGCTTCTCGCCTCTTTCCGTCATTTCCTCGCTCGTTCCCCGCGAATTTTCCATCGTTGCTCGAGGCTTAAGTTCAACGACTAATTTCATGGGGGTTCCCTCGCATTTCTTCAAACTCGAAAATAAAGAAGGAGACTCCAAGAAGAACTACGTTACTTCCAGTAAATTTTTATTATTCGTAGAATTATAAACATTAACAAAATTAACCACCAATAAACTTTACCATTTGGAAACTTCAGTCTTCACCATGAAATATTCACAACGGAAAGCTTGTAAAATATCAGAAAAGTTCTGTAACTCAATAGTTAAAAGACACAAATTTTCAAATGATTTATCATGGTAAAATCTACTTCGATGGAATGGTAATAAATAAATAAAATATTTAGGAACATTCTGACAATTTTCATCTAAAACTGTCTACACTCGTTTCTTCCCTTCACAGACAACCGTACATTTCACCTTGAATAGAACGCCATAGTCTCGATTTTGGGAGAGCATTTTCCCCATTCGATTGGACGGAATCGTCCGAGAAATTTGAACGCACGATCGAGGAGAAGAAGAAGAACGGTCGACGTTGACTGCTTTTCAGGCTCCCTAGAAATGCCCCGAACGTCCCACCGTATAAACTGGCCGGCTAATTTAGACCGACTGTTCCGTGAAATTACCGGGACTCGCGGGTAATGAGAGGGTGAACGGGGAGGTTATCCAACCCTTGGACAGTGGCCGGCTAATCACGGCTGCTCGTTAGCGAATTGAATGCGCCTCGAATCGTATCCGATCGAATCTGCGGCGGGTAGAAAGTCAAAGAGGTCCTTTCTATCTTTTAAAAGAAACCGCCGATCGGTCTCGTCCCTCAAAATTTCGCACGCTCTCGATCGGCAGGCAAAGGCGGAATCTTTCCTGCACGATCATCCGAATCTTTTCTTACAATTAGATGAGAAGCTTCTGTTGTGTGACGTTTTAATGTTTCTCACGTAATTCGCTGGGTTCGTCTTTGAATTTGATGTTGCCAAGGTGAAACAGATGAGAATGAAGGGCATTGATGTCAGAGGATTTGGTATTTATGAAGTTTGTGAATCGGAGTGGATTCTTTGTGGGGAAATTTGGTGTTTTTGTTGTCATTGTATTTTAAATTTGATTGATATGGTGATTTTACGTAGGATCTACAGTTCTAAATGAATACAGAACTATTGAAGCTTTAGAATTTTTAATCATTAAGCTGGAAAAATGTATCGAAGGTGACGAAGATTTAAATTGGGACTTACTAATTAGGAGTTAGGACCCTGAAGTTCTCACACACCATGATTCCAAAAATTTCCAGTGATTAGCCAAAAATCTATGATAAATTCGTATCTTGCAGAAGCTAAAATTTTAATTAAAATCATGGTATCAGGCTAAATTGCTAAATTTTTGGATTTCTGGATCTACACAATAAGAAGTACTAACGATTATCAAATTTTTAGAGATGCCGGAAAGATGGAGTCTATCTTTAAATCATCGGCGAACTCTACGAAAGGATCTCTGATAAAAAAAAAACACTTAACGAAGGTAGCGGAGACTCGTTCGAAAGAAAAACACATCTAAAATCCTTGCAATTTTGTTTTTTACCTTCAACATCCTAAACAAACATGGAATGTTTCTCGAAAAAATTTGACAAATCGCCACCAGTCATTCGTGTTTACCGAAAATCGTCCAAGGATCGATACAGGACGTCGAATGAATTGTGCAAAGCGCCGTCGATTGTCGGTAACTTAATGGACACCCTATATTTGCTCATTAACGAACCCTCTGTCGCGAAACCCGAGCACTTCCACAAACTCTCTCATCGGTGAAACGACGAAGACGAAGAGGACGTACAAAAGGAGAGGCGCAGGTGGAAGTGAAACGAGTCCAGGAACGAAGAGAACGCGAAGAAAGGGAAGAAGAGAAAGAAGAAGAAAGAAATGGTCCCTCGTTACGACCTTCGCGAGAAAAGAAGAGAGACCGTTCTCTCGAAGGCCGTGAATTTTATTTTTTAAAATAGAAAATATAAGAAATATTTCATGGTAATTAAAAATTGCAAAAAGAAAAAAATTTCTACATATTTAAAAACTTCTACAATCGATAAATATTGATTTCTAATGCAAATTCTCTATACAAATTTTTCCCTACTTTTCTTCCAACATGGAAAAATAAGTAGCACAAAAATACATCAGAACTTTTCCAAGTCAGTGAAGATGATTCCTAACTCGGTGTAAAAATTCTCATCGTTTATAAGAGAGGAATAGTTTTAATATTTTACATCCATTTTGAAAGACATGATTTATCGAATCGTTTGTCATTTTTCATCACTTAATTTCTATTTTATCAAAGTATTAATTTAATAAATTTCAATGTAATAGATTTACTGCAATAATTCTAGTGTTAAACAGCGCGTGTAAGAACGAGAAAACAAAGCAACCCCGTTCGAAGTGAAAACAAATCCTACGTTTCTTTCTCTCTTTGGTAATCGCGAAGCTCTCGTTTCCAGCGTTTTAATTTATTTTCCTCGTAGAACAGAATCACAAGCAACGAAGCAGGTTCGTCCCGTAAGGCGTAGGAAGAAAGTCGTTCCAGTTTTTCGCGCCCGTCATTTCCAGCAATTAATATACACGTCGTGATTTCAATCGATACTTAGAATTCACCATTAGATTTCATATCCACGCGCGCCGATTAAATCTCGATCGCAGTCGAGTATGCAGTTCGAGGGCATTGTTCTCTTCGTGGAATTATTATCACCACGGTAATATCGTTTTTAGCCAATTCGCGGCCGGATCGGCTCGCTCGTTAAGAAGATCGAGAGAGGGAACAGGAGAGGAAGTGGCATTCGCATTTCTCCTCGTACCGACGATGGAATCTCGACGAGTATATAACAACCATGCCGACATCGTCTCACCTGATCGTTTTGTCGGCAAATAAGACGATCGACATTCAAATTTTTCACGATTTCCTCGACCATTTGCCACTTCGAAGGTCTGGATTTATACACTGCAAAAGAAAGGATTTGCTTTTCGAGAAGTTCGTATCATACAATGGATGGAACGATAAGTGAAACGATCGTGCTGGTTAAAATGGAAGAAAGTGCAAAGATGGGTGGATTTTTGAATTTGACTAATTGGCAAAAGATTTGTAAATGATTCCAGTATATTTTGAGAATAATTAGTTACACGAATTGTCTGGTAGATGGGAAAGATGGTATTGCAAAATTTGTATCTGTATTAGCTTGTTAGAATTTAGAATTATTCTTTGTATCGAAATAATAGTCGCAACAGCGGTGAAAGAAGGATGGCAAGAAGGGGAAAAATTCGTTAGCATGAGATATTATATCCTTTCTCACAATTAAATTCACCTTATTTTACGCAACGTGGGAATCGGCCTGAATCGAACAATGCCACGGTACCAACTGCTATACTGGTACAGAATCGATCGGTGAATAATTCATTCGCGCTTGGAGTTCGTCAGTGCGCTCACCGTTAATTACCGATGCGTTCTGAGCGAAGAAACGAGCACGATTTATGTAACATGGACGAAAGAATGCTAGGAATAAATGTAGAAACGTCTAAGCGCATAATCGATACGTAGCAAGACCAAAGACACCATGAGATCGCAATAAATACCGCGGCTGTTTCACGTCTCTTTCTCGCATCTCCGGCTACTTCTTTTGTGACTAATTTTCATTCTATCGATCGTTCGCGATCGTACGTTTTCTTACTCCGTAAAATTGCATTCCAACGATTCGTTCATCTCGTCGCGTATCGTCGTGCCTCTCGGTGAGAAACGTATAAATCATTCGGATCGATCGTCGAACCGGCATTTCCGGGCACCATGGCGTCTTGAAGAAGACGCAAGCATCCCCTTCGTGGTACCGTGGCGTAGTGGAGAACGCGCTGGAGAACGCATTGGAGAACGCATTGGAGAACGCTCTGGCAACGAAAGAAATCAAAAGTACCGGTCCGATTTCTTCTCCGCAGATTCCACTCTCGATCGATCCGATCACTCTCTTTCTTTCACTCATTGATCGTTCCATGAATATTCATGCAGTTGCGACTTTATGCAGAACGTTTCCGAGTAAAGGCGCGAGGGAGAGGAAGAGGGAGGATCGGATGAGAAGAGGTTCCGATCGGCACGCTCGCAACCCCGTCCCTATCTCTCTCGTCTTTTTCCCCGATCATGGGAGCTTCTTGTTCCAAGATCGATTCCCCGTAATTCCCCCTCCATGGTGCACGACAGCACGGTGTACGTTCCTGCGGATCTTTAATTAACAAGGAATCAATCAATGGTCGGTCTTCACGGAATTCCGAAGAAAAGCGAGTGACGGGGGGAGGAGGATGAGAATATAGGCGTCGTGAGATTTCGAGAGTGGGGAAGAAGAGGAAAATCGAAGAGAAAAAAAGGGAGAGAGAAAGCTCGTGCTTTCTTAGGATTTCTTCGATTTCTTTTCAAAAGCTCTGGAAATAACTGAAAAGTCTGTTTTTTCCAATTAATATGATGTGCATTTTTAATATTTTAAAGGAAGAAAAAAATAATAAGCAGATGTCTACTTTGTAATCATTGGATGTTTCAACCTGTATCTCTAACATGTCGCAATTTAAAATCCGCATTCTAGTAATTACAAAGAAACCATCCGTCCCATCATCCAAGACATCTAAAGTCAACAAACACAACCAGTCGTTTCTACGCATCTTTTAATTTTCTCTTAGGAAATTCCCCAAACGTCCACCCTCGCGCGGCACAATTAACGAAATTAAAGAATTTAGAGGAAGGGAGTGTCAGCCCCAGCATCTCCGATGTCCTCGCGAATAGTCTCGATACGATACAAAAGAGTTTCGAGGTGAGCCTCTGCTCCGCCAAACAAACAGAAGAAGAGAGAGCGAGGAATCCTAAAGAAATGATAAAGAGAAGAGGAAAGAGAAGGAGATAGATAGAATCTAGAGAGGAAAGGAGGAGAGGAAAGAAGGGAGTATCGAACAGTAACGTTTAAGGCGAGGGATGCCGGCTACCACCCCCTTCTCTAAGAGGGTCAGCAAGGACCTCGGCAAATATTTGGTTAGTCTTTGATGGGCTTGGAGAAAGTACAAGGAAGATACCGACGCCGTCGAGCGAAGGAGGTTCGAGGAAGGAGACGGGATAGAGAAAAGTGGTCGGGACGGCGGAAAAGCGTAGGTGGAGAAGGTCCAGGCGCGTGCTGAACTACACGAACGGACCGCTGGATGAGAGCCGTAAGAGCCGGGGAATGTCGGGCATTTTTATTGGTTCCAGCTTTGGCCCTTCTCGAAACTCCGAAAGCCGATCAACCGAACAGAAGGATCGACGAATCTGATCTCGTATGTACCTACTACCTTACCTACTGAGATCGTACGGTTTGCGCGACAGCGAAGAATTCTTTCGTTTAGATTAAAACCCTAATCTCTATGGTGATAAGAAGTCTACGGTGAGAACATTTTCTTTCCAACATTTTTGGAAAAAAATCAAAATCCTCAACTAGTGTGTCTACGCGCCTCAAAGTCCTGTAAATATGATTTTTAAGAGTTATATGGACTGATCCGGTAAAATTTTTATTCCAATTTAATCTGACACCCCCTAAAAATATTTCAGAAGTTCCAAGTCTGTCGACTCATATTCTAAAAATAGGGCTTTCAGGAGCAAGTTGAAATTAAATTATCATTTTATTCCATATAAATTCTAAATCTCCTAAACCAAATTAATTTTTAGTATATCGAGAATTTTTTTTGGACCTCGATCATTCCAATCCAATTCCAATCCAATTCCAATCCAATTCTAAAGCTCCTCATTATAGAATGCTGAGGATTATTTTGGGCTGTATGAAGCGTAAATTGCTCCTAAACTAGGTAAAAGTGGCAAAAAGTAACAAGTGTAGGGCGATTGTGGAATTAAAATTTGCATTCTTTTATATGTAACATATTTTTCCATACTCAGCCTAAATGTCCTAAGTTATTTGGTAATTTAGGAGGATTCTGGGCTGAAATTTTCGACTCGGGTAATTATGACTGACACGATTAAACGTGAGAAGTATAAGTTTCTCCTAACATTGGTGGGGATCAACGCTGTTCAGGAGGACAATCAACGTTTTAACGTAATCACCGAAATGGGGTGATCTCGTCTCGTCTTACCCTACGGGAGTATCCTCATTATCCTTACAGGGTGGACAGAAGCAAAAGCGAAGAGGGTGGATTGTTCTCCAGTCAGAGATCTTAAGAATTCTGGAGTCAAATTACCCGCTCTTCCGACACGACTCTTCCAACCCTGTCTGTCCCTTTTGTTCTTGACTGTCCCTTATAGTTCTGCGCGTCCCTTCCAGAAATTGCGTATCGTCGCGATTTTCTCACGTTTGTTATCACAACGGACGTTCCTCGCTTTTGTCGCGATACCATTGGAACAAAAGATGAAAATCGTCGAAGTTCATTCACGATACGCTTTCCTACGATATTCATCGGGGCAAGACATAAAAGTCGGATGCAATTCTGTAAAAATACAAGCTTTTATACCGCGAAGGTATATCAACCGTATCTACCAACCCCCTGTCGTCCCACCATAGCTGATACCACGGCGTACAATAACATTCCTCTCTTTCCGCTTTTGTATTTTGTGAGTCAATTCGAAACATGAATCGTATAATAATTCAACGGAGCTAAGGAAAGCACGGTGGATATTGTTCGTCCCACCTTAGTCTACTTCGAAAAACTGAACTCCATATTTATGGGGATGAAGCTTAATAGCGAATAACAGATCCTCGTGCAGTTCAAACGATTTCATTCAGCTTTCCTCTTTCTATATCTTCCTGAAACTTTACATCGATAATATGAAATCTCCTTTAAAAATTGAACTCACTTAGATTTTTGATTATAAAAATTCTTCGTTATTTTGAACGTGCAAGTATACAAAATATTTTATGATCCTTCTGATCTTCCTTACTCCAATAAATTTTCCTTTTATTTTCATTTAATGTTCACCTGGAGAACACCCCCCTCCGAGGGTAGTACAGCTCAGATTCGACAACCACTGCAGATGAATGTAAATAAATATATCTATTAATTCCATCATCCGGATTGTTTTCCCAGGATGACTACATTCGAATAAGAAGTTGTATTGCGCGCAAACAAGTTACTTATTATTTAATTATAAAAATTCTCAGTTACTTCAAAGGACAAGGCTGTAGAATGACCTTTTCCCCTGCTGTAATCGCGCAAGAATAAAAAGTTGGGTAGGTGTCATTGTTAAACCCCCAAGGAGATAAGTGTAGGAGCATAAAATCACGCACGGTCTTTTTGCGTAAAATTATACCGAGTGAGAGTGGAATAATGTATGTAGTTGGCCATAGAACCCAGCTAGTTGCAATTCCAATGAGAAAACTGAGTGCTAGGTGAGGTTCGCTCGTATCTCGACGGATTTCTGTCTTCTCGCCTCTCATACATATTGTGATTACTTCGAAGGGAGAGGGAGGATCCGTGGAAAATAAGAGAGAACTTCTCTCTTTCCTGCATCGGCTGTCGGACTGTGTCTCGAAAAATTTATCGACCTACGAAATTACTGAAGGATCCGTCGTCTTATGGTGATATCTAACGCTACATCGAACGAGTTTCTTTAATAAATACCGCACGATCAAAAGTAGATTATAATACAATTACCATAGAATTTATCTTTCCTTGAGTTTCGATAATACTGAAGAATCTCTCCAAATTATTTAACAAATCATCTTCTCTTCCCTTTGATTCCTCTTTCTTCAAAATTCTTGTATCAAATATTTAAGTATTACAGATTTAACGGCAGTACTTCTAGTGTTAATAAATCTCAATCATCCAGCCAGATTTCCGTTAAACCTGAATTCACAGTCGGTATCGAATCCGACTCAAATAAGACGAGAAACCCCATAGAATGAATACGCGCCGAAGGAACGAGATTAAACTCAATTGTAAAAAGCCATAGCATCGAAGTGGTGATCGATCGGTGACATTAACGAATCGTTTCGCAGTACAGGAAGAACGATCTTATCGACGAAGTTTCCATTTCCGTTCTTTCGATCGTTTTCCCAAAAGTTACCCTTCTCCGTCTCCCCGTCTGGTCCTTTTCTCCTTATCCATGGATTTTCTTCTCTCTCTCTGGATTTCCTCTCATTCAACAACGAAACCCCCCGCTGATATCTCACCGATGCTAAATAGTAGAAACATAATTCCGTGAGTGCAGGGGAATTGCTTTATCGCGCGGAATAATGGCCCGTATTCACCGGACCGGCCCTCATAACTCTCTTCCTTATATTGCACTTTTCGGAAATTGCACGTGCCTTCCTGCGGAACCGGCCCAATGCGTGGCTCGCGGAAAAGCGACGTCGCATAAAACGATCAGGGCACAGTGGAACGAAATGGATAATCTAGGTGGGAAAAAATCAAGCCTGGGATTCGAATTTCAATAATCTTATTTTCAGGCAACAATAATTGATTTTGCAATCATTTAAATACACAAATCAGAGCTTTAAAACAACGAATTTCAATAGGGCGAAAGCATACAAGTAATTCTCATTTTTTCTTTTTTTTTGTACAGTTTATCATAAAAATCCATATTCCGTTTAAGTCGATTTGATGTGCTTTGAACTCGTCAGACAAGTGATGCAAGACAGTGACAAGTCAGAGGGAGCAGAAATGCCGTCTAAGATATTTTGGTTTATACTACTTGCTGGGTTAACAAATATTTCGGCAAGATTTGACAAGTGAGAAAGTAGTACGAGTCGATGATAAGTCAGGCGGAACTAAAGTCGGTTTGAGGATAGCACTCGGTAGCATAAGATAATACAGAATAACAGTTTTAGAAGTTTTGAAGGAATATAAAAAATGCAACAACTTTTGTTCTTTGTACAATCAAATAGTTTATTTTATATTATTAGGTTATTATGTACACGTAATAGTATGTAACAGTATGTAATGAAAGTGAGGTGCGCGATAGCAAATGAAGGCAGCGAGATTTGGGTCGGCGCGGATCCACTGTGCATGGGCATGGTTCGCACAATGCAGCTCTTAGGTAAATTTTGGATTCGATGCATCTCACGAATTTGTTAATTTATTGAGACGTGATTCACAAGATGGCAAGAAGTTGTTAGAAGTTTGCTGGCGATGAATATTGTTGCGGAGTGGAAATAAGAATTTTCTTTTTGAATCAAGAAAAGTGAAAATTAAAAGAAACTACTATATAAAATTAATATGGAATCAGCGCACAGCTACAACTCCAGTGATCTGATAATTTCAGAAACTTGCAAAAATGCGATTTAAAGAACAGATTATTGTAGAAGTTACTCCACGTCACGTTAGCATTGAATTAAAAGTGCAAAGACGCAAGAGAAGACTACGAAACGACGATTAAGTCGTAAATCATCGAACCATTTTTGCGAAATATTACGTCCGCGAGTGTGCGCTTTAAGACAATTTCCTACCTAAGGGAGAAGGCCGAGGACTGCGAGAAAAATTGTTAAGAGAAATTTTCCTGACTTTAAGTGACGTTGATGTACGAGCGCAAGTGAGAGAACGCCTGGAGAAATGTCAGCTTCCGTTACTTCTAGCGGAAAGTACAGAAAGCAACACCCCTTACGCGTTAATCTCATTTCGCGGTTAAGTGGAACGTTAAAGAGCATGCATAAAATTTATGACTACCCTGTCATCCGCCGGAAGTGCTTCCGAGTGTTATTCGTTAAGTGTAATTCCATTGTGAAATTAATTGAAAGAAAAAATAATTAAATACGACAAAGTTAATGATACGTCAAAGAAAGTAGGGAGTACATTGCAAACAGTGATCACACCAAAGTGGAATATTTTCTGGGAGCAATTAAATTTGTAAGTGATACCTCAACGACTGGATTCTGATCGTAGGAAGGGTCTGGTCCACAATTCGATCGGTCGTCCAGAGCGGGTAATTAAAAGCATTGTTTGAGTACAAAAGCCCCGAGGTACACGGTGCAGGATGAAAGGAACAAGACGAAATCACAGAAGCAGAGAGGATGCTCCGATTTCGTGTCGAGGCTCGTTTGGTAATTAAAAAAACCGATCTAAATCAATTTTAATTATTTGAGGCGCAGCGGGATGAAAAGTGTCCCAACTCTTTGATACTCGAAGATACATAGTGGGACATTTTTTGTCCCACCTCTAAAATTCATATTATTATATAACTTTGGATGTGCAACATGGATCAAATTGTCTTCTGAATTCCTCTGCCTAAAAGTGTTAATTGCTGAAGGTCGTACAATTACTTGAAAGAAAAATTAAATTGATATTCTTTCAAAATATCTCCTCATTTCAATTGAACTTCAATTTTTTCATCCTCGTCTTCTTCATACGGTATCGTCCATAACAATTCGAACAAGTAAAAAAAAAATATGTCCCAAATTCCAAGGCCAGGATTCCAGAAGACCGAACGAATTTAAATAAAATGCACGATCGAAGAATGCTGGAGGAGTTTCGAATCGAATTTCGCCAATGAAAGCAGAGCGAAGGGCGAGAAGGAAGAAGGGCGACAAGAAGAGAAGAAGCGCGGATCTTTCTCATTGAAACGCAGTGACACGCGTGGATTCGTGTCCACGGCTTCAGAACCGTCTCGGATGGCGGCGCATCAAGGGAAACTATCGTTCGAGCTCGACTCTGAAGGAAACAATTACTCCGGAGGCAAGTGCATAAATAAGGACGAAGAGAAACGACCGTGCTATGCACCCACAATGCCGTCGATCCGGTGTGCTTGACTGATTTGCATTGCCACGTTGATGAAATGGAAACCAACGCAGAGATCAAAGTGGTCTTTCTCACCCTTCGACCACTGAGAATATTTCTTACGACTTTTATGGTTTTCTAGAGAATTTTTTACCTACGACAATTTTATTTTAATATTTTTAAAGGTCAACTTTACAATTAATGCCACTCTTTTTAATTTGTTGAAGTTCAGAGAGTCAGATAGCTTTGACTAATTTTTATCTTGTCGATTATTTCAAAAAGAAAATAGGACTGCTGATAGTTAAATTAGAAGATTATTTATTAACTCTAATAGACCCTTACTAACTAAATGAGAGGATTACAGAAATTATCTTCGAATCGGTTCTATATTTATTATATCACTTTCCTTAATGTAGTGCAGAGATTTTGTTTATTCTTTTTTAAACAACAGTGGACAATTTGAAATGGTGCAATGAGAATTCACGATTATACTGACTACCATTCAGAAATCCTGTGAATTCCGTTAGAATTCACGAGTTTTTACAGACGAAGGGAGGAAACGCGTGTCAGAGAGGGTGAGAGTGACGGGATAGCTTGAAAAAGAAGCAACGAGGGCTACTGGCAAATACGTAGGACGCATTCAGATCAGTATTTCGCGTGGAGAAACGAGGGAACGCGAAAGGACGTATAGAAAAGGTTTCGGGACGCGTCAGCAAGAAACATCAAAGTTCCGTTGCGATTTCCTTCGCTCGAATACAAATGAAATACGCGCGATTGTATCCTACACGCGTTGATACCTCGCGATTTGCAAGCTCACTTTGCTCGCAAGAAGAACGATCGGCTTCTCGATCGCAGAATAATCGTGGACTATCGATACGGAGATTGGAAAAACGATTCTTAAGATTCCTTCCTTTCCGTATGCTTGGAATAAGAATTATTTCTCAAACACGTGTCAAACTGTTATCTTTTTTCAACTAATATATTTAACAAAATGATATTTTAATTTAAAAAAAGAACATTACTATAATGTTCCATGTGAAAAAAGTCACTTTTATCCAAAGAATTTTTCTACACTCTGTATTTTTTTTTTGCACAAACTTAAAATTCGAAAAACAAGAGGGATGATATTTCGCGGGTAAATTACGTACTTTGCCAAAAAAACTGTCCTACACGTTGAAGAATGAATTAAATTAATTAAATCACTCCAATATCGAAAGATCCTAGTCTTTAATTATTTGGAGCAACTTAAAACCGCGGCGCTATAAAAGTGGTATCGATAAGTTCCAAAGGGAACGGCGCATGTAAACGGCGTTTCGAAG
This sequence comes from Cerceris rybyensis, assembly GCA_910591515.1. Classification (NCBI taxonomy): domain Eukaryota; kingdom Metazoa; phylum Arthropoda; class Insecta; order Hymenoptera; family Crabronidae; genus Cerceris; species Cerceris rybyensis. The sequence continues at coordinate 23,879,014 of OU342793.1, read as the reverse complement.
GAATCGCGAAATACACCGGGCCATAATATGCGAGAGAGAAAATAGCAGCAATACTCTTGAGTGCTTGGAATGGTGGCCTGGGGGACCTACGGACCCTGGGATAAGGATTTCCTTTCGGAAGGGGGAAAACTCTCGTGCGAGTGGCACATGCGGGAATGCATATGCAGGGAATAGCGATTGCAGGTGCGTCGATCTCTATGGCGCTTCTTGGGGTTCTTTGAAATTCTTTTTTCCATGAAAACGAAAAAGAAATTTTGAAAGGATTCAAAAAAAGTCTCAAAACATAAGCGCGCTCTTCTTATCCCAATTATACCTCTATGAAGTACAAGTTCTAATCATTTGTCGTACACTATTTCACGATAATGAATAACTATAATTATGTTTCCTCAAAGTTGCACTTATTAAATGAGAAATTATGAAACAATTAAATTATGTGATTACTTAGAATTATATCTATAAGTATGCAAAGATAGCTCATTTAAAAATAATGCAAAGTCCCAACATTTGCATCTTTTTCATCTAATCATTTATATCCAGAAATTTGGAAATGACAAAAAGTGAGAGTGAAAGTCACCCCAATTTTTTCATCGAGAAAAATACAAATTTCTAACACATAACGATTGCCAAGGGTGCCAGGGTTGTCGCGACACACTGCTGAGACTCGAGGGCTCTATATTCCGCCCCCTTGCCAGATCAATAATACCATCCCTGTATTCGGCGCATGTGCGACAGTACATCCCCCATAAGCGAGCTGGTTTCCACCCCCGATGAGCTACACTTCTGGACGCCTTGTGCCCCTCCATGCAACATTCATGGCGCCATCAATATTATACGCGCGAAATAATAACCTGTGCATTTATTATAACCAGGGTGGCCGACGTTGCTCCACCCTCGCTGTTGCGAGCAGTTTGTAAAAAAAAGAGAAGAGAGGAAGCGCACCGATAGGGGATGATAAATTATGCGTGTAAACTGTTATGCAAATCAATCGAAGGGTGAAAAAGGTCATACTAGATGATGGATCGACTCTTCGTCGCGTATGTGGAGCAAGAGTTTCGCAATACGAATGTAAAAAGAACGTGCACCTTTTTGTAATATGAAAGACATATAATAGAAAATTAATGAGTGACACTCATGATGAAGTAAATGAAATAGGAAATTTTTTAGTTTTCCGAATCTATTAAAATGGAAATATTAATGAGACGCAACTATTATTACTATAACATTAATATTACGTTGAATTATGCGGTACATCACGAATCAGTAATCAATTTTTATTTTAGCAATTAAATTATGAATTATAGCGGATGCAATCACGAAAGAAATCGTAGTGCAAGGGGTGAACCACACTTTTCTCGAAAATGGACTTCACTTGCAATGCAATGTTATCATATATTTAATTTCTATCTGTTAATCACCAAATTAACTTTTTTAATTAAATTTCTCATCCCCACGGTTATAATACAGTCAATAAAAAATTAGGAAAATATTTGTCCGAAGTGACAGTGATTTGAAATTATCTTAGCAACTCGTGGCCAGAATCTTTACTTCCATGTGCACTATAGACTTTCGAATAGATATTGAGACATCCGCATCACGAGGCGAGATAAAACTCTCGTAGTTGCTTATAGACGTAACAGCGTGAAGAAGATCGTGCGTTTGTACATAGCCTTGATATGTAAATCCACCAACGTGTAAACAACCATTGCGAAACGCTATCTCGTAGAACGTAATCATCCAAACGACTGATCGACTCGAAATTCCGGTTTCCTAAAGAACGCGGAGCAACGTGCCTCTACCAGTCTCGTTTTGGTAGATTCGATAGAACGTCGACTAAAGTTTAAAGTGGACACACTTGTGGGATTATGGAGAATTGTGAATGATTTGGAATGATACGTTTAATGATTCTCATCGATTCCAGAACAGTGCGATTAACATTAACGGATCTCTACGAATATTAAAAAAGTGCATCTTTGTTCGGTGAGACCGGAAGACCTCAGCTAAATTTTCTGTGATGAATTATATCTGTGAAGTGAAGTGTGTAGTTCTTGATTAAACGTGAAAAACAATCGATCTTACTTTATCCAACATATTTAATAAACTGCAAATGTCAAAACTATGAGGTTACAGAGTGGACGTTGATAACTATATACTTTGATTTATTTTTTTTATATATGATATAACTATTGGAGAATTTGAATATTTTACACTCCAAGTTTGAACGACATTAATCATGGCTAATCGAGCACCGAGAGGTTTAATGAAGAAAGAAACGAGGGATTATTTAATGAGGTATCAACATTCAAAATTACATTTTTCATTCTTCAAGTTTACACAACTTTCTCAATGAACAAAGTGAAATAGCAAATACTTAGAACGTTTATTATCATTTCGACATCTTCAGAAAACGATCTTATCAGCCTGTAATCTCATATCGTTGAATTTTCTCTGATGATTTTACGATCAAAAGAAAGAAAGCAAAGCATCGTCTCTTTGCGTTCGTTTTCACCTCTCGCTACCCTCATCGCATCCCTCATCCCCCTGAGCCGACTTACTTAGCTTCAGGGGGGTAGTGCGTTTATCATAAAAGAATAATTTATAGAAAACGAACTACTTTTTAAGCACGCACTTCTGGGGACCGGTATTCAACTGGATGATACCCATAGCGGCCATATCCGACACGCAAAAGCATCCGAGAATCATTAGCGGCAAAATGACTTTGGGTGAGTTGGACATACCCGTCCATGGTGGACCTTTCGAGGAATTCATTCGCCGCTCATAATAATCACATATCGCGACAGGAAGAGAGAATGAGAAAGGATTGAGAAGAGAAAGAGAGAGAGAGAGAGAGAAAGGGTGAGAGAGTGCAAAAGGTAGATGAGAAAGAGAGGTAGAAAGGGCCCATAAAATAATTGCCGCTCAAGCGCAGCGAATAACCGTTTATTTCTTAATGAGCGGCACGCCGTGACTCTCCTGGAATACTTCTTGAGTGAAAACTGGTCGACGAATAAAATGTCGCGGTAAAATTCTACGCTCTATTCTCTCTCTATTTTTCCCACTGCTCGACGTTCCTTTTGTAATCCTTTTTGTTCTATTTTATAGCTGACGGTTCCGCCTCTTTTTCTCTTCCATTCGTCTCATTTGTCATCCTTGTTAGTTCTGTTTTTTTATTCATATCGAAGGAACAATAATTTAAGTCTAATCATGTTACATAGAGCGACAAGAAATGTTTTTTTACATGTCTGATGGGATGTTTTGGATGTGATCTATTAGAAATTGTTAAAACTTGATCAGGCTATCACATTCTAACGTTTATCTCGTCAATGGCGTAACTCTGTTTGTTCTTGGCTTACAGCACTGACGTTGTATTCCCTCATATTCATGAGATTTGCGATAAAAGTTCGCCCACGCAATTTGCTGCTGTTCGCGTGCCATTTAACCAATAGCTGTGCACAGATTACGCAAGGTTACAGGTTTGTGGACTATCACTATATCTCGAAACAGGAATCCAAGGAAAAGTGAACCGAAATATCAGTTCGACAAGCTTCTACGTTCTCTTGTAATCCAAAAATTAATTAACGGACACTACGGAAGAGAGATAAGTAGTGTAAAATATACAAAAAGTACGCAAAGTATTCTGTGAATGAACTAAATGTAAATGCGACAAGTATTGTGTGATTACTTTATTGTAATTATTGTTTGCGATCTCTGTAAAAAGGACCAAAACATATATCAAATTGTTTATATCCGTGATTACTGCTAGTGTAGCAGAAATTAACAGATTAACCGTCACGTCGATCACTCATACTGTACTTTGATTAAATCACATTTTATTAAAACTATTGTATAATCTTCTGATTCTTTTCAAGAAGAATAAACCAACCCTCGTGCAAAAAACCGTAAGGAAATTAATTAAGCATTCCTCCTCACCACGTATCTTTCAAATATTAAAAATCCATCCAGCTCTGCCAGATAGCAAGTGCCCTCCTCTCCATTTCCCGGTAAACATATTTATTTCTCGGTTACCTCTCTCGCAAGCCCTATAAATCAACACGATGCACGCTCGCGAAATGTTTTCCCAGACCTTCATGAAAATGTAAAACAGTGCCGCATTCGCCGTCGAGAAACCCCGCTATCCCAGATCTCTCCTGTATTTTTTTTTCAACCCCCTACGTCTCATCCTCCATTCAGCGATCGAAACCAAAAGAAAAAAAGGGCACGAGTTTATTCGCCGTGGCCCCAGTTCGACGAACGAATGTATAAGGAGAGCAATAATTTTCTAGGGTGGTCTCCTTTCTCCTCCCTCCCGTGCGATACCACCGGCACGAGGAGGGACACTCGGGTGATCGTGCTGGGGTCATTTTATGGGATCTGGCACGGATCAGAGGCACGAATCTATCCCCACATTCCGGTTTTTCCGAATGCTAAGCCATGCTGTTTCCTTGCCGACCCTCTCTCCTCTTCTCTCTCATCTTTGCATTCGTCCTCGCCTCGAAGGGCCCTCGTTCGCCGGGGGCATAAAGTCCGCCCTCGCTTCGCTGAATAAATATATATCGCCTTATTAGCCCTGCTTGGCTTCGATCATGCGTTTCTTCCCTTTATCGAACTACTTTTGCATTTGGAAAACACGCTGACGTCACCTACTTCGCTTAATATCACGTTTGAGAGACGTTTCGTCGCGATGAGTGGGAAAGATGAGGGAAGGATTGGTAGGAAAATGTGCAAAGTGTTGTTTTCAACTGATTGAGTGTAGCGAGACGCGAACGATATAAAGAGTGTGTGCACATCTCAAAGAAGCACCTTCGATTTCGCGAGGAAGGTAGATACGCGACGACAAAACGGAGAAAGATCGGAGGCGCTGCTCGAGGGATGAGTCCTTCGGGACTGATTTCACAAACAAATGCCGACGATTGAATCTTGGCATGTCGCAAGATGGATCGCTCTCTTTGAATCACAGATTACCCGCCGCCTACCATTCGCCTGCGAGTTCTGCCGGCTTCTTCCTCGACTCCTCCGCCTCCTTCCATCGTTTTCTCCCGTTCTCCAGCTTTCTTTGCTCGGCGCCTCCACCTCCGCGAGATGGAAAAGAAAGAAGAGGAAAAAAAATGGAGAAACTGAAGGAGACAGAGAGGTAGAGAGAGAGACAGTGAGGTTGAGAAAAGAGAGAGAAGTTCCCTTGAAACTGGCAGCAGCAGCAATTTGCCACATGCCTACGTAGCCGAGCGTCCGTTCTCCATTCGAGGGACTTTGCGAAAACGACGGACGGCCGAAAGTCGCGAAACCGATCTATCGAGGCTGCTGACAAAGATCGGACGGCTGGCAAATCTCGAAAGTCAGCATCGTTGAGAGAAATCGCGACTTCGATGATTCCAACAACTTGATTTGCTTTCAATGTTTCAAGGATGAATCGAAAACTAACGTATATTTTGAACTTTCCACGCACATTCGGAATTGTGAAATGGAGGGGAAAAAAAGGGAAAACTAGAAGATTTGGGGAGAAGGGTACGTTGAAACGAACTGTAAAGCGGAATGCACGGAGTGTAAAGGTTGCTACGACACCCCCGCAAAATCTATGAACTCTGCGGTTAGAAAGAAACGAGGGGATGAACACACCCTCGAACGTTCAGACTTTTCGTCGGTCGATGATCTTTAAATTAAGTGTACCGGCTTATGACGCCCGTGTAAAGTCTTTCACGAGGGGGTGAGTTTTCACTCGGCCCCGAGGAAAGGAGAAGGACTCTTGAAATGCGTGGCGAATTTGGCCCGTAGGGGAACCCATGACTGAAATGAATCAAACGCACCCTCGCGATGCACGATCGTACATTAGCCTGACACTGGCTCGACCATTTGGAATTCTGACTATTTCCTCCGGCTTTTTCCGAGGAAAGAGATAAATAAAGAACATTTTTGTACGAGAGTAACGTATGCGATGATGAGAAAACATGATTATTCGGGAAATCAAAAAGTCCAGCCGGATAAGGATGGAATAAATGTACCCATTTTTATATTTTTACATTATTTTCATTTTACTAACGTGTAATTTTTTCAGATCTTTAGGAGTGATGGAACATATTTAAAAAAATATATAATCTGATATTTACTTACTTGCGGCAAAATTTTGCAAGTGAACAAGTAGTACGAGTCGGTAATAAGTCAGGAAGGGCTAAAAGTCTGTCTGAGATATTTTGGTTTATACTGCTTGCTCGATTGAAAATTTGTCGGTAAAACTTGACAAGTAGTACGAGTCGATGATAAATCAGACACGGCGAATATTCGTCTGAGATTATTGCAACATCAATTTTCGGGCCAACCAAGGAATTGTAATATGGTGTTATTGTTTATTTGTAGGAAATTCGATGGAATAATAGAGGATGTCCAGTGAAAACTGATATTCTTAAAAAGACGTAACACTTCGGAACAAATAAAGTTCGACGATCACAGGAATATGCCGGCTCTAGAATAACATGTTCGGCAGGAGTTCACCCGGGGACACATATTCCTGGTGGATACATAAAAAAACGTGCTCGAGTCACCCCTGTAAAATAACACGAATCCCCGGGTACAACGGTGCACCATACGGCCGTGAAAGCGTACCGCGTTAAAGAATCATAAGGGTGCCGTCTTCCTCGTCACCCACCCCCGACCATTTCGAATTGCTTCGGTATATTTTCAAGTCTTCCATCGCGACCTTACCGAGTGACATAAAAACTCTATATTCGGCTCATAAAAGATTCAAAGTCTGAGGAAAATTTTCGGGATATTTCATTCATTGAATTTAGCATCGCTGAAATTGAACTTGTGGAGTGGAAAAATATATCAAATTTGATGGCTGCAGAGAGTATAGATTTAGAAGCTCAATATACGAATTTAGTAGACCTCAACTCTTAATTATCTCCGAGAAATTTTTCCTAAATTATTATTTATCACGTTGAATGACAGGGGTGTAATCAGAGACCGGCCCTGTTGACTTAAATATTTCTTACAAGTCACATATTTTAAATATTCCCTGATACATTCAACATTTAAATATTGCTGTTCGAGAACCTAAAGTAGCGGTAGTTATATAACTAATTTCACCTCATATATTTTTATTTTTTATTATATAAATAACTTTGATAGAAAACGTTGCAATGTAACATACCCTCTGTGGTTTCAAATCCACCTAAAAGTGTAGATCCTAGGACAAATTATTATATCAATGATAGCTGGAATAGAAACCAACAAAAATTTATTTCACATCTTAATAATTCGTTGATCGGATGAGAATACGATAAGAGAGCCTACGTAAAAACATCTTCGAGCGTAAAAATGGAGATTCACCAGCACCAACTGGACAATAAGTGTGCAAAAGGTTAAGGGATCTCGACTGGTTGGGGTACTTGGTCGCGATGTTTTCGTTCGAGGGGTGCGCCGTCGTAGATGGCAACATAATCCTCGATAGAGGACCGTGACACATGGGAACATGGGGGACATCTTATCTTCATATTACACACATCCGATGGTTCTCAACTTGGAGTATCTACGTGTTAAATATTTTTTTATCCTGTAATATTTCCTTCACAATCTCCCTAACATTTTAAAACATCCCCTGTACATCTAACGTGCAAGGAATACACTTTCAAACCCTCTACACTTAAAGTTTCCCAATTATAGACGTTAAAACACTTCTCTATATGTCAAAAATTCATAAATTTTTAAATTTGACAATCATAAAAATAAAATTTAGACAATTAACTATGGTAGCTAAAGAGATAAACACTTGGACTGATGATCAGTAATCCTCCCTCGTCATGATGCGTCGCTTCTGGGAAATTTTTTCTATCTGATACTTAGATCATAGCATCCTAAAATAGTAAAACCTTAGCGAAGTAACCATAGAAGCCGAAAAAATACAAAAACAAAAGAATAGTCATATCAGCGAAAGTAAAAAAGATACAAAAGAGACATAAAAAGAGGAACTCGGCCATTTTTCTTCTCCGGAACCCTTACAAGAACTTGTTCCATGATTTTTTCTTATTTATCCTATCTCAAACGATTTTCTACGTATCATCACGGTCCACCGATCTTTGGATTGGTTTTCTATTACTTTAAAAGTACTCGAGAAGCTGTAAACAAGTTGGTAGCGCCATGAAACGCGTATTCCACGCGGATCCGTGAAACGTGATGGACACACGTTTAGAAGTGCGTGTAGAAGAAGTCCACACACTTGGAATGATTTCAGTTACTGTAGGATGCTTTATGACCCGTAACCTTCCTGGTAACCCCCTCCTCGCGAGAAACTACCCTCCGTGGACGCAACGTGACTCCACACCCTCTCCTCTAAACTCGATCCAATATATTAGGGTTACCGGGGAGAAACTATCGCCGGTCTTTTCGATCGACGTTTCCGTAGAACTTTCGAATCCGTTTTGAAAGTACTTCGAATCGATTTGGGGTAATGGTGAGGTTCGATTTTTGAAAGATCAATGTCAAAGTCTGTACAAAGTTTGGAATTTTGTAAATGAATTTTTAGAATATTTAAAATGCCTTCAAATTCCATCTGTATCTTAGAAAACTTAAATTACTTAATTGATCATCTTTCTCACCCCTTTCTTTCTCTCTTTTCAAAGTACTTATTTAATATATTTAAATATAATAGATATAATGCCGATAGTTCTAGCGGTAATACTACAAGTTCAAAGGGGATGAAAGATTATAATAATGATAGGAATGATAAATTAATTTGTAAAACTATATACGACACCCCTAATTACTTAAATCCTCTCAGTAACTTCAGTGACGTCAAACGCCTCTCAATATACGAAAGAGCAACAAGAATTATAGTCCCATAATCATAAAATCCTCCTCCGTGTCCCATGAATTTACCAATGGAAAATCGAGCGATAATAAAGAGAATGCGTGTCGTTCCAGCAAGCAAAGTGTCGATAACGCAAAACCTTTTTTTCTCTCTTCGATTTCCAATTTCCCCGATATGCAGGGTTTCGCGTATTCTCCGATTGGTCCACTGTCCAAGGGGTTTCGGTTCGCCCGTCCAGACGCTGGGGTTGGCAACTTTGAAGGATATTTTTTATTCATGTGACGTGTTTGAGGGCGCGGAAAAAACACATTCTCCCGATCCGGAGGTAAGATCGAACTCGTGGGGGCGAATGGTATGTATGTATGTCCTTCCATCCTGCAAGACCTTCAATTTTAAAATTCCCTTCGGTCGAGGTCTACGTATCCTCCGACGTCTTTCCATCTCCGATATCCGATGCTCCGTGGAGAATTTCGATGAATTAAGAATTTTGAAGTATCGCTTCTTGCTACGGTGAAAGGAAATATGGGGGATCTTGCGTGAACGATTTTGAAAAAATTAATTGGAAACAAGTGGCTAATTTGGAGGGTGGAAAAGTTAGAATACTTGGATGTGTTTTATTTTATATGCTATGGTCTTTTTGTTTAGGATCATTGGTTTGAGATGGACTTCAAATCAGAGAGGTTGTCATATTCATATTGAATAATCTTTGAACTTAATAATTGAAGAAATTGTTATTCATAGAAAGCGGAAATTTTATATGGAAATTTCGAAAGATTTAATAATTAAAAAGGAAAGAAGGCGGCGAGACGTCTGAAATATTGCAAGTAAAAAAAGGAATTTACGTGGAGAAAGGCGCGAGTGTTTTGCAGGTCGGACAAATATTGGTTGGAAAAAGCTCTCTTGCTAATTGGTCGCTCAAAATCGAAGGGAAGAAAGATCTGGCGGAAAGTTGTGAGACGCAGCTGCTCCCGCGGGATATCAACGAAATTCTACGGATCGGAGTTCTTTCAAATATTTAACAGCAATATCCAATTTCGCCTTACGTATCCCTACACCTTTTCATAGTTGATTCTTCAAGCCAGTCATTCAGCTAAAAGCCTACTTTTTACCGACGTTTTTGCGAATGTCACAAAACAAGTACGCACTTAACCACCTGACACTAAAAACATCGTGTGAAAATGAATCGATTGACACCTATATTGCGAAAAATTGAAGACAACTTACAAACCAAAGTTCAATAACTCTTGCGTAATTAAAAATTCATTATTTTCATCCTACGAATATTTCTTCCCTATATTGTCTACACCTTTAAAAAGTTAAGTTGAGAAATCTCAACTAAAGGATGTTTATAAAACGAAATTAATCATTAATAATGGACAAAGATGTAACGACTCAAATTGTCAATTAGAGGATCCCATTTATAACCTTCCTCTTTTGCAAAATTTGTCTTAAATTATTATTTATTATATAGTAGCCTTAGGTATTTGGAATACATCTAAAACAATGAGTCTTACAGTTAACTAAAATCATAGTAGACGATGCTGAAAAGTTTAGAAAGATAAAAAATCGTACAAAAATTCATCAACAAAGAAATGATAGTTTGAACGTGCAATTAATTCCAACTACAAGTTTCCAGCAGGATTTACGAGAACATTCAAACCCACGCGATTACTTTTCATCCAGTTTGTTTATCTTAAGCGCAGATATAAAAGACTGAAACGAACGTGCATGGTCGTCAATTTCAAAGCGATATATCGGCCGAAGCGACTAACCGGGGTCGGCCAAATGGAACTTCTAAATGGATAAGATGTAAGAGTTAACACTCCAGCGAAAGGAAGAATTAGGTGTCTGATGTATGAGACGCCGTCATCTACCCACCTCCTTCCGGTGAAGTATGCCCGGCGTAAATGAAAAAGACATTTTCCTCGCATCGGCTTGGAAAACACGATGAATCTTACGAACGACGCACAAACTTCCACTTTACTACGTAAACCTGAATTTTTCTATAATTACACCCTCGATGAATCATGCGTTGGCGTTTTAGAAATTCGATTCTACGAAACGAAATTTTGATTGACAAAAAGTTCTCCGAATAAAAAACTCGACGATCTCACCTTTTTAAAAATATTTACTATTTCTTTTCTCTGCAAAGTAATTTTATCTTAATATTCAAAGTGGAAGCTTTAGAATGCTCATTGTCCCAGTGCCTACAGATGCACTTAATAAACCATTAAAAAATTGGCTCAAATTCGTCACGAATTAAAAATAACATTCAATTCCTAATTCTTCCACAATAAACTAAAAATTCTTGTGTCATCTATATCAAAGCCACGACTCCCCTCATCAAAATCAAACCCATGGATGTAAAGGTAGAATCAACAACCCCAACCATACAGAGAGCATGCACCCCCAAAGGCGAAACGACGAAAACAATCGAAGCTCCGAAGTTTTCCATCCCCAAGTCCCCGTCAAAAAGGAAAAGTCATCATATCTCTTTTCCAGCCGGCGCTAACTTTGTAGATTCGATCACGCGACGTCGACGAGCAAACGCCAAAGTCCAAGGAAGAGGGGGTGGATGGCAGGGTGATGCATGTCCCGTGTACCAAGGGGTAGCAGGAGGGAATGGGTCGAGAACGTGATCCTGTGACTGATCCGTGAAAGCGTGAAAGGGTTTCTACTCCTTTTTCCACCCCTTTATCCACTCTACGAGAACACGGGGGTGTCGCGAAGCGACGATCAATCACTCTGCACCACCGTGCCTCCGATGCACCCCTTTCCTAGGCGACCAACGTTAGATTTCGCTTCCCTTCCCGTCCTCCTATTCGCATAAAGGGTTTCTACCGATACGACCAAACGAACGTCCTGCTTCTTCGGAAAATACACCCCTTCTACTTTCCTCCCTGTTACGCTTGCCTTTTCTTTCTCTTTCTCTCTTAGGTAGATAGACTTCTGTTACGTTGATGTGCATTGAGATTAACCCCTTGCTTGACAACTTAATTCTGGGGTTTTGGACTTAAATGTATTATTTTATTTCACTTTGACCGGTTAAAAATGATTAAGTCTTAGAGAAAAATTAAGTTAAAGAATTTCATTGAAGATTCATCATCAATTTCATTGAAATTTCATTGAAGTGAAAAACAAGGGACGAACTGCTTATCAGACATGAAGACATTGCAAACTAATGCGCACAATAATCATGATTTCCATTGAATGGGTTAATTCACGGTGTTAGTCAATGATGTTTGCAACCCTTAAAAATACACGATAAGTATACCCCTTCTACTCATCCACAAAGAAGTAACCGTCGACGATGAATTTTTTATGGGATACCACGGTGATTATTACGATTAATTCGCAATGTTAATATGTAAGCTATCTCGTAAAAATCCTCCGATATTTGAGTTTCTCCGAAATACCGCATCTTAAACGATAAAAGCGCCAAATTCTCGGGCATTTAAGAGGTTCCGATGAGGAAACAGATAAAGTGTTGCATTTCTATCGAGCCCCGAAGCCGCGACTCGTATCCAGGCCATAGGAATTTTATTTTACCGAGATATAACAACGTCGTGATACCACGGTAATACGGAAACCCTAAAATAGAGTTCTCGATGGAACAGTCTCGCAAAAAACAGCACCGGAATCCTCCACCCTGGAGGCTTCAACCGAGAACGTTCAGATTTCGATGAAACGTTCGAGCAGAATGGAAGATAGACACCCTCGTGGTCTCGGTGAGGTGGTGCTAATGGCGGCGAAGGTGAAGGAAGGGCGAGAAGCATGAGAAAAAGAAGGGAGGAATGGGATGAAAGAGCTACGATTAAGTATTGGGTAGGAAGCGATGCCGCAGAAGCAGCATCACCGACACGCACTGGAAATCGTCCGGGTCAAAGATATCCAATGGCGGTTTTACGGTCCGTGTCCGTGTCGGGGGATAGTACTAAAACTAATGTATTCATGAGATAATTATTTCTTGCATTCATTACGGGGCTGTAAAGTTTTTATTGGCCGGGACCGGAGGAGTCCGCAAAGCGCGAGGCACCCTTACAAAGTAGAGACCTCTCTAACTTCTACCAACCGGAGCCGCCTCTCTACGTTTCTTTTGCTCTTCCGTTTACGACACATTTAAGGACAGTCCTTAGACTTGGATCACGAGGCCGTATCGATAACTGAATAACATCAACGGTCTCGGCGATATCTGGAATGTTAAAAGCATTCTTTGGTAATATTTAACGAGCCTCGTCTCTGTACGAGGCCGCGGTAATTCGACGCCGGCGATCCCGTAAAAATTCGAAAGGGAGACCGAATGCTTTCTTCGTTATTACGTTATAGCAGTGAAGCATTTTGCGACTCGTGGAAATGTGCAAATTTTTCCAGATATTAATGTTTACTTGATACATTCTTTTTGAGATAGTCTGTAATTTTTTAATTGCAAATATCTTATAGGTGATGTATGGTCAATGGATTATAGAAATATAGCTGAGATATTGTCAGTTTTGCAAGTTAAATTTTTGCAAAATTAAAAATTCCGTGGGCATATTTATTCAATGTAATGGAACTATTGTTTCATAAAATGGTAGCAGATTTGGACAATGTGAGCGTTATCTCTTAAAGTATCCTTTGCAATTGCGAGTCGGTATTTTCGCACATCTTTCTTGCGTGAACACTTTCGCATGTGTGCGAGACTACCGACAAGGGTGGCAAGGGGGAAAACCGGGAAAAGAGGGTAGAGGGTGAGGCTGTCCCAGAAGGATGGAGGCGCCGGCGGAATATCAACGACGACGCCATCGTCCTGGACAAAGGACGTTATTCCTTCCTGTACCGCACCCAGAAAGGGAAAGATACATCAACTCCTGTGTCATATAAAAATGTGTTTATGCGCTGCACACGAGGAATGAAAAGCGAGGACCGAGGAGGCCCTGCAGAGGAGGCTGGTACAGAGGAGGATGCCATTGGCCGATTCGTTGATACAGCTAACTTTTTTTACTTTATGGACGATTTTATGTTAGATAATACTTATCAATTTTATCAATTAATAGGCACGAAAATTGATAATAATCAGTTTTTTATTAAAAAAACTCTGCTGTCTTTTAACCCTTTACGCTCGGAATTATTTTATTAACTTTTTGTCAGATAAGCAGATATAATCTCGGAAAATTGTCTACTGTTGATTATTCGTTTTTATTTAATACGAGGAACAATTGTAGGTACTGCGGTGTATTCCTGTTAAAATGCAAAATTATTGTTGATTTCGAAAAGTCGATAATTAGTACCAAGATCTATGGTGGGTATGGAGTTAGAGGCTGTTAATGAGCTCGGATTCAAATTGTCCTCACCTTGAATTATTTTTCTTAAATTATTATTTAAGAAAACCGTGAGTGGTTCAGATTTCACCTAAAACTATACTTCCTAGGTGGAATGACAATAGCTGTTACAGTTAAGAAGTAGAAAGAAGCCTGTCCGGCGATTTATCTATTAACATTAATTAAAAAAAGCTAAACCAAAGAGATATTAAAGTAATTTACCAAATTTCCAACTTATTTAATCGACAACTTGTCTGTTTATTTTGATTGAAAAATATTCCTGTCAATATCGAATATCCTCGACGCAGAATTCTGCCAGTGTTCGACAAGATCGAAAGGCAAGTTGGACTTTTTTTTAATGGAAAATAACGAGCGCAACAAAAATAACGTCCGAGAACGGTGCAAATAGGATTGTTAAGAACTCAGGATTCGAGGATCGACACAAAGAGACGGAAAACTTTCCGACGACGAGGACAAGCGTCAAGATCGAAGGGGATAAAAGGGTGGCGCGAAGGCAGAGCGCGGAAGAATGGAGTTGACGGGGCGAAAATCATGAAGACCGGAAACGGAAACGAACCTCATCGTTATACACCGTCTTGACGTCACTCACGAAAGCGTTTCGCACTTGCAGGAAAAATCTTTCGCTGCTTTTTTTCCTCTGAGAAAAGAAAGAAGCCTTGGATCTTGATGAAATATTGCAATTATTTAAAGGTCTAGTAGAATTTCAATGATCGTCGCAACACTACGGAATTTCCTAACAATGTCTTACAGATAGAAATTATAAATATTGGAAAAAACCAAGAAATTACTATTCCAGACATTTTTCCAGGATCATCTTTTCATTTAAATAACTCTAATTAAAATTATAATAACTATAATGGCTAAGAAGATAAAAGGATTCACAATCAACGAATCCAAGTTAAAATTCTCCCCCATTACTCAAAAACACACCTCACAGGATAATTCCTAGGTGAATTAACCATGGTAATTAAAAACCGAAAAAAAGAATGAACAAAAAAAGAAATATTTTCCATCAACGACAGAAATATAATTCCTTTCACATTCGAACGAAAATACGGGCAATTTTGTATCTCTCTTATCGAATGGAAAGGAGAAAAACGGTCAGGACAACTTTCAACAATAAAAAAAAAATACAGGGATAAAAGGGAAGAAGAACGAAAAAAGGGAAGAGAGCGATCGATGCAAAGGGCAGAGACGTCAGGATTTGGGATTTTCGCACGTGTTTCCAGCCCCGTCTACGCGATTCCCGTAATCCCGGGTGGCCGTTCTCTCCCTCTCTCGAGCCGGCACTCGAGATTTCTTTCTCCGTGTAAAAGGAAACGGAATTGAAATCGGCTTTTCGAAATTGCACGCCACCCCCATCGAGTTCTCTCTTTCTCTCTCAACCTATTCCTTTTTCTTTCCCCGGGGAGAGAAATGCAAACACGGCTTTGCTGAGCGCGCAACTCGCAGATCGAAAGGAAGGAAAAAGGAGGCCGAACGATCTCCCGGATTTAAGGCTATGCCAAAGAGAGGGTGGCTATGGGGATGGCGCGTATCGTTACTCTTAGGATTCTTCCATCCCCGAGTCAGAATCCACGGCAAACTGTGAAGCAACGATTCTATCTTTGAACTTGTACAATCGCTTTAACTTTGTATACTTTGAGATAAACTATTTGCACGGGAGGACGATTTTAGGGGATGATTTTACGCGCCTTTGGGTTAACTTTCGATACGATTATGTTACGGAGAGAATACTAAGGGGAGGAATATATTTTTGGTGTTGAAAAGATACTTGAGATTTTGTGGGATTTGATACTTTTTTCATAATCTATTTTAGAAGTTTATGAAAAGGCATCTGCTTAGATATGTACCTATTAATGATTTTTGATAAATATATACAAAATTATGTAGCAAAGTTTAGGAATGATTTTAATGACATTTTCATATCTTTTTCTTTATGGAGAATAGAACTTTTTAGTACTTGGAACAATTATGGTTATATGTTATCTCTATTGTTTTTTTAATTAATTAAAACTGAACATTTCAGTTCATTGAGTTGAATTTTAAATAATTACAGTAATACGATTATTGCATCACCTATAGTTAACGTGCCAAAGTAGCATTACGATTTTTTTGCGCCGTCGGATAAAAAGGTCTCTGCCATAAATCTTATGGTCGCGTCCTCTTACGTACATTTTCGGAACTTATATCAAGCTCGTATCATAATTATGATTTGAAAAATGATAGTTCTAATCAAATACGAATTTCTACAAAGTACTTGTTAAGACATACATGTAATTAGCAGTACGAGTTATATAACTAACCCGCCAAATACCATTTAGATGTAAATGTATGCTTAAATTGTTTTCTGGTAACAGTGTCTACTTACCCTTTCATTTGTATATCCAATTCTTCTTTATCACAAACACTTCTTTTATTTTTAACGAACTAAAGAAAGTTTAAACAATATATACCAAACATATCTTCTTGAAAAAAATAGGCATTGCATTGAAATGATTAAAAAGAAACCAATAGTAATAGAAAAAGAATATTTAAATAGATTTTAAAACTAAAGTTAGGTAAAATAATATTTAATAGTTGATTGACAATTCTAAGACATTGAAATTCTTAAAAGTACTGGTACCACTGCTAACCACTTTACAGATGTAAAAAAAGCAACCCTTCATCCAACTGTTCCTGTGAAACACTGGCTACCCTTGCCCTTACACTTGCTTAGATATAGAATGGAAGGGAAGTTAGGCTCCACCCATTTTTTACTGCTAGGTAAAGATCAAATGGAAAAATATAGTTAAAAATGACTACGTCTTTTGTCCTTCTTCTATTGATACGGCACTACAAATAAAAGGGGTGGATACCTTCTGTAAAGAAGGGGTGAAAGGGTTGAAAAAATAGGGGTCACAGAGAGGGATAACTTTTCATAGAAATTTACTAGTCTTATCTGTATACAGATTGTTAAACATCCCTCAAAATAACTTATTACTCTTTTTAAAGTTTCAGACATTTGTTTTAATAAATATACTGGATTAGTTACATATATTAGCAAAAAATGATATGATGCAAAAAAATGTTTATATACTTTTAAGCACTCTGACTTATTCACATTTTATCAATTGTTTATTGCACTAACACCCATTGCAATGCACGAAACTTTGAGAAACATAAGAAAGTGTACACTCAACACCCTGTGAAGTAGGTCCAACGGTTGTCTCACGCAAACTGATCTACCCTTCTGTACTTTCAATGGAGAATAGCTACGACAGGGTAGACCAATACCACTCTGGCCAATGATAGGAAGCTATCGGCCAATCCCTGGCAGACTGCCCTCCGTCAGGAATGTAGGAAAGGGACGGTAGGTTTTATAATATGGACTGTATGGCTTGGGAGACGGAGCATGCTCCGTCTGAATATTCCAAATCCCACAACCAAAGGGGTGGACCCTACTAAATTTAACTTGGAATAGAGGAAGGGAGGATATCTTCCAACCGTGATAGAAGAAGATGGGAGATTGTATAAAACACACTGCGGTGGCACTGGAGTGGAGCATGCTCCGTTAGAATATCCCAAAACCTATGCCCAAAGGGGTGAACCCTACAAATTCTAGCTGTAGAGAAGAAAAGAAATTGTCCTAAATGCTCCTGTGCTTAAAAAACATACTTTTTTCCTATTACATGTAAAACATTTATTTTGCCACATATATAATATTAGAATAAACCTGTCAAATTATTGTAGCAATGTAAATTTTGAAAGTAAAAATGAGAGATCTGTATACAAGAAAAATATATTTGATATAACAGAGCCAATTCTTTTGCAGCTGCAACACCCTTTTTTAGCAGCTACCCCTTTTTTTAGGAAGGGGTGACTAGTACCCCTTTCAAAGGGGTTAAAGTATAAAGGGGTAAAAGGATGATTTAATATCGTATAAAAAAAATGTCCTGCGAAAAAGGGTCGCAGCTACGAACTGAAAATCTAACACAAACTACAAATGTACTCTGACAAAAGAAATAATTTGTAATTGATAAATATAGGTAAACAAATTGTCATTCGTAAATGTGTATATATATATATATTTTATAATTAATTACAATCCTTGCATTCCAAATAATAAATGTTAGTAATAAAATGTATGATAAATTTGTCAATTAATCCTTAAAAATAAATTAATACTTTGATAAACATTGAGAGGACGAAACATAACCTCAATCATGAATCTTCGAGGAAACGAAATAGAATATACTTACAGATAAAATAAAAATTATTTGGAAGAACCATCAACTGAATACTTACAGATTTATTGATATATTTTCACTTTAATAAAAAGTTGCTTTCTAAGATTAATAAGTGATCCTTTGCCATCGAGAATTTTGTTGTTACTCACAATCCACAGGAAGAGCTTCATTAAATATGATTCCATACTTTTATATATCCAATTAGATAAACTTACCCTTTGATTAACATATAAACAAAGCTTTTTCTCAAATTAATTTAAACTTCTGATGGCTTTTGAGAGTAGAAACTTCCTTTACCGACGACAATCACAATCACTGTTGCGAGGTTGACCCCGGTTCTCACCATAGTTGTATTTTATGATCAATTATGAGTTGCTCATTTCTAAACTTATGAATGATAGAGAATTAATATTTATATAATATCATAGAAAAATGACGCTGTACCATTTTGGCAACTGTTTAGCATTAGTATATGTTCCATATTATCTAACATATAAATATTCCGGCCTGTGAGTATACCGAGATTTTTTCTAACCTCATTTCCGTCATTATTATTTGTCGACTATTTACTTTACCTTGGAAATTAAGATTGTCCTTCTACATATTTCTACTATATGAAGTTATCCAATCATTAATATTTGAGATACGTTGAAATATTTCATGTATATCGAATCAGCAGTCATAATTTAATAACAAATATTTTTCTAGGTCAGAATACGGAGCATTTTGGAAATGTATTCAAGCAGGAGGTATTTACATCTTCACACAACTTGTAAAAATGTTAGCTCTCGCTACTTTTTTCCCTACAGCTGACAATGTAGGGCAAGAAGGCTTCTACGTATTTGGCGTACGTATCTTCAACATTAAATCATAGTTCAAACCAAACAAATGCAATTTATTCATTAAATTACACAATTCCAGGAGTTTCTAAAATCTTCCATAGATTTAGCTGATTTAGTAGGAATATTGTTGGTACTGAATAGCATTCCTGGAAAGGGGCATGCTAAAGTGTTAACTGCTGGAATCGGATGGGCAGGTGCTGAGGTACTTCTCACCAGGTTTCTTTTATTATGGGTTGGAGCTAGAGGAGCAGAATTCGATTGGAAATATATTCAAAAGAGTCTTGAGTCCAATATCAATTTAGTAAGTAATACAATCTTACAAGAAGTATGTTATACAACTTTGGCACACTTATTTTATATTTGATATGCTTTTTAGGTGCAACATATAACTACGGCAACGCTCGTATGGTTGTGGTCGCGGCATGATTTAAGACGCGGTCTTGTTCCTATCGTCATCGGCATGCTCGTACTTACTGTTTATAGACCACTTGTCTTAGATTTCCTTACAACACTGTTTCTAGCTGGCCCGTGGTCGACGCTTCTCATTAAAGCGATTACCACATTTTTCATGGGCGCTACAACGTTACACATGTATGCGGGTCTTGCACATTCAATCGGCATCTTTTAAAGGATACTATGTAAATGATTTTAATACACCGAATATTATATTAGTTGTACGTGTAAAATTTCCTGTCCATTCTAGACATTGCACCATTGAAAGAAATACTGTTACGTGATTTTCCATCCCATTGTTACAATCAACAAAATAAGTTTATTTTTGCCAATAATTGTGCCTATTTTTTGTTTAACCACTTAACGCTCATGCCCGTGACGTTCACGGGCACGCCAAACGGTCGAATTTGTGCATGCCCGTGACATTTATGGGCATAGCTGATACGGCCGCTACTCTGCGGTTTGTTTATCTTAGCCGCTGATATTTTAGAACTCGGTCCTTTGACATCTTACACTGAAATGTATACATTTCCAACAAACTTTATACATTGTATATTGGAGGAATAAACACAGATAATCTCTCCGTCTTTTGCCGTTAGCTTTCGTCTGCTTCTTCAGTCTTTGAGCGATCAGTGAGCAGTATACGTCATCCTTGCAATATCTTTTTCGTCTTACGATTTTTAGTTTATAGTGTGTTTATTTCTTATATTATTACTTTTGTGTTCTGCTTGTTATAATTAATTGATGCTGTTAATGTTATTCGGTTATATAAGTTATAGAAGGATTTCCCTTAGATAAACAGGTATGATGAAAAACTTTCAGGCAAAAAAAAACTTGTGCGTTTTTGGACGGTCGGTTTGAAAAAAACCTGAACGTTAAGTGGTTAACGTGCAGGCATCTTTTATCTTGAAATTCAGTGTTCTTCTTGAAGCGAGATGTATATATATATACGTACATTTATTTAACTGTAACTCCGTCTTTTATGACCTAATATTATAGTTGGTCGATATACAACATTCAACTTTGTTGTAACAAATATGTTTAATATACCGATAAGTTAAATATATGATCGATATTTTCGTAAGTACCAAAGTCTGTGTATATTTACAATGAATATATGTATAAATTGTGAGTTTAAAATTCGACGTATTATCCATACCAAATTTTTTTATAATATTGCATATATGACGTGCCTTGATACGAGTTCATTAAATAACAAAATCATTGCACGTCTTTTACTTATACTTTATTCGGTTTTGCTGAACGGTATACAGAATAATAGACTGACTGAACAAAAAAATTTTTATAATCTCTTTGATTAAATTTGAAATTTTACGAAACACTGTGATGTAGTATTTTATTTAGTCACGTAGACGCCTAAAGTATGGGCTAGTAATTTAACAAATCACTATGGAAGTAATATAAATGCGTACTTTAATACGAGATTGAACTTTCAGTGTTATCGCGATGATGGTTTCGTTCATAATGCAGCTTTTTTTTTAGAAATAATGTAAAGTACTGATTAATAATCTCTTCTAAAAATGGAACTGTATTATCCGTTATAACCCTGATACTGTACATATTATCAGCAACAAATTTTATACAATTTAACTCAGTCTAACTCTTAACTCTATGATAATGAATAATAATTATCACTCGTTATTGATGTGCAACCACAAACTACTGAACTGATAAAAAAGAAAGGTTGAGGGGAGAAGGTTATAGAACTTCAAGTTCAATTTTTCGTATGCATCCTCCTCATCGTAATGAACAAGATCTAATAAAACTTTTCGGAAATATCATAGGAATATTAAATTACTCAACATGAAATAATCCATTGGAATACCTCTAAAACGAAGGACATCGTAATCTTCTAATTGCATCCCCGTCTAAGTGACTTTCACTATGATCGGACGAGTCATCCGGCGAATCATCTGACGAATCATCTGATGAATCGTCTGACGAATCATCCGACGAATCGTCGTTATCGTCATCATCATTATCATCATCGTCGTCATCATCGCGATTTTGATTTTGATTTTGATTACGATTACGATTTCGATTTCGGCTTCGATTTCGATTCTGGGACGCTATATATGTACTGAGATCCTGCTAGGTAAAATACAAGTGGAATTTGTACAAAATTTCACATTATTAGTACATAATCAATAAATATTCGTTATTACTTACCCTTATTCTTTCGGTATGACGAATATGCCTCAATAATACCCAAAGCACTTGGCTATCAAACTGATCTGCGTTAGACTGACTGTCGTGTGCTCTGTTCATCGCATTTGTTTTAACGCACTAATAAAAATCGACAAATCACACATTGAACAAAATTTTCAACTATACCCACATCTACCTGCTTACATCTTAAAATACATACACTTTCTAAATTCGTCATGGTCGGAGGTTGTTCGCAAGAAGGCACCCATATCTTAACATCATTATCAAGTCCACTTGTTGCAAGAATAGGAAAATGTGGATGAGGTTCCAAACAATTTACCTACATCATAAAGAATTAACTTTGATGTAAGAAACAATGTGTTTTTAATTGAACAACATTACATACCACTCCTTGTTCATCTCCAGCCATCCAATTTACGATCGCTTCGGTATTTTTATCCCAAATAAATATATTACCGCAATCAGAGCCAGATACAACAAACTCGCTTTTTGGCCCAAAGAAATTAACACCCTTCACTGGAGATGAAGAAACCGGTGTAAATACAAATGTAAAAATTACAAAATAATATAAATCAATCACATACCTGTAGCGCTGTTTCTGTGACCTTGATATCTATGAGCAAATTCTCCAGCTTGTGGTTGTACTGTATCGAACAAATATATATCTTCATCATTGTAGGATGCTAAAATTTCAGTTCCATTGTAATTATATACAGCGCAGGTAACATGAGCATTTTCGCTACTTAACTGAAATGTATAACGAATATTATCATTAATTATTATACGTGACAATTAAATAGAATTATGATGTGAATCTATTTGTCTCGTACCAAATGACCGGGGCATAACTTATGTATTGGAGTAGTTACTTTCCGTTGATCATATATTCTAACTGTCTGTGAACGGCCTCCGACACAAAACTCATTACTGTTAAGAGGATTAGAGTGAACACTATACAATAGTACATTATACGAACCATCTTTTACCACTAACAACCTGCGCAAAAGAATATTATTATTACATTTTCACTTTTACAAATATCTTATACCAAGGATTTCTTGCACGGCTTACTTTGTCGGTTTATTATCTCTGATATCAATTGATAGCACTTTTGCATCTTCGCCGACGGAAATAATAACGTGCGGCGTGTCTGGATGAACTGCTAACCTATGAGTTGGAGCCTGATGTGTTGCTATTTTTCGTGATACGCTGCGTCTAACGTCTAATAAACGCACCTTTCCATCACGACCACACGATGCTATGAGGTACTGTACATCAAATGGTAACCATTTGGCCTAAAAACGTACAAATAAAAATAGATGAATCTATTTCGAAGAAGAAATGCACAAATAATAACAGATATCTAGGTATAATAATCTTTTTCACCTGAAACATATTGCTTCTATGGCCACTATGAAAAGAGTAATGTTTTTTCCCTAATTGCCAATCCCATATAACTACTGCTAAATCATCAGAACCAGTGACCAAATAATTCCCTTTTTGATTGAAGTTTAAGGCATTGACACATCCCTGTAAGGTATAACAAATGTAAAAGATTCTCTTTTGAACTTTTCAATGTAAAATATAAGAAGTACCTGATGTTCCTCAAGTTTATACATAAGTTCGAAGCGTTCCGCGACGTGTAAAGATCCGTAATATCTACGTTGAAACAATGGATTATTGCCCACTTCTCGTCTAACGAGTTCTGGCACTACAAACCAATTGGGCTTTGGTTTTGGTTTCTTTAAACAAGCTGGTGTATGTGACTTTGTTCCTAGAAGAGTTTCCAAATCTTCTTCACTAGTTGTTGTCCAATCATTAGAACTGTCTTCATCTTAAAAAATTGGACATGAATGTAGCATATATGATAGATGCTTGTGACATTCGTTGCAGTTAATTACCTTGTGTTGTTTCAGGATCATTGTCACTTGTATCATTACAACTGTCTCTAGCATCACCTCTCGAAGTTTTCTTTGGTGTATTATCAACTGCATTTTTACCTTCCGACCGTGTTCTATCGCACGCATTTTCACTTAATTTTAAACGTTTACTTGAATCTTCGTCCGAACTGTTACCTGACTTTTCCATAGAAATACCACTGTCTCCTTGTACTTGATCTGTGCAACAGAAATTACATGAAAAAATATTGCATGATATTTAATATATATTTTGTATACAGTAAGTTCTGATAGTACCTTCAGAAATACTTCTCTTAACTTTAGTTTGATCGCTTGGAGATACGCTTGATACATTGTCATTGGAAGAAACTGAAGTATTTTCTTTTGAAGTAGATGCTTCCAATGAAACAGCAGAATTAATAAAATTAAATATTGCGTCCGCATTCTTAATTTTACTATTCTTTATTGTTCCTTTTCTTTCATCAAGTACATTACACGCATTATTGCTGGAAGGCTCGAAAGATTTGGGTTCCATTTCGCTATCTTCAGGTCCATCTTCTTCCAAAGTTTCATCGTTCATTTTTGATTCATTCATATTCTCTTCATTGTCCTGTAGGACACTGATATTTTCTTCTCTACCTACTGTGGTTGTTACATTACATTCGGTGCCCTTATCTTTCAATGTTGATATATCAGCTTCATTTACTGACGTGCCACAACTTTCGGTATCCATATCTTAAAACCACCAAACTATCGTAACTTCTTCACATGAAATTTTCTCTCCTCATACTCACTACCTATTATTGTATCTATATTTTATATCAAGTATACCTGTAACACAACATATGAATATCATTTAACATTTGCTTTGTATCAATATATGTGAAAACTGGCGTAATTACAGATCAATCTAGAATTTTCAGCAAGAAATACATAAAATGCCATGATTTATTTTCATTACTTGTTTTACTGTGTATGTAGACGATAACATTGCACAATTATAAAATAGAAACCAAATTAAATATATTGCCAATTCTCTTTCCTCTCATATATAACTGTGTACGAAAATACGTAACATTCCCAAAAACGTAATACAAATGTAATTTTCTAGATTTATTGCATTTTACGAAATATACTTATATCGGCACAACATCGATAAAATTGACGTACTGAAAATTATCGTTATACCGACCTGTTTGTATAAAAAGTATATTAGAACGAAAAGTACAGTCGGCAATAAGCGCTAACGTCAATGTTGCTTCAATGGATATCCAGAAGTAAGACTTGAAATTTGATGTAATTACGCGTTACATAAATTTATTGTATGTTTCTTTTTTAAATGATATTACCTTCAAAAATGGCTGATACGTATGAGAAAAAAGTATTATTCGAAAGTTTACAATCTGCTTGCAAAGAAATGATCGACGTGGTACTCCAATGCGATCGTCTAATGTAATACTAACACACAGTTCGCAATTTAAATGGTAAACGTACGGTGGTACTTTTGCACGAATCTAAGTATCAGGTAGATCCAATTACATTAACGTTATCAGAAAATCAATCACACTATACGAAGTCCTTATTCCTACCTTATAATCGTATCCGTGTTAGAGCAACGTCTCGTGGGAATATTTTAAATTATTATAATTTAATGTTTACCTGCAGGATAAAAAAACTTTGATGCATATTACATTCAGTTGTATCGAATGACAGAAGTTAACGTGAACATTTATTGGTTGGCAGTAGAAATTTACCGCAGACTTTTTTACGAGATTGATCTATAATATTATGGATGCAAAGTTTTACCGAAGCTTTCTATCAATGAACTATATTGACAGGATATCGTTTTTTTTCTTTCCTCGTTCTTCGTGAATTTTAATTTCCTGCAGTCTATTGACGAATTACTCAATTTTAATTGTATCCCGTTGGCACCCGCTAGTTTACCAGACGACTTTTGATTTTACTATTCATGAGAAGGCGGGGTTGGTATGTGCAGCAGTGTTAGATAACCTGTACAGTCAAACCAATTCAATAATGTTTATAAATATTCACATTTGACATATGTTCGGTGATAACTGATTACAGTTACAATTAATGAAATCATGTAAAAACATCCCGATCATTTGATTCTAAGCGCAATGCAGTTGGAAGTTGTGCCTGTAATGTGATATTATTAAGAGTAATTTCAAAGTAATTTGAAGAAGATGACAACTGATCAGAGTGGGCACGATCATTCTCTTGCAATTAGACAGGAAATACAACGTTTTGAAAGTGTTCATCCATCGATATACGCTATTTATGACCTGATAGATCTTATATCTGACACACATATTGCAAAACAGATACGTGAACATGTTGTAGCGATTGAAGGTATGTTATGCAACGAGACTCATCAAGTTCTCAAATATTACTGACCTTGAAATCTATTTATACATTCCCATTTTGTAAATATTTCATTGGTAGTACAGGCAATCACAAGTAATAAGTACATTCTGTGTCTTGAAATTATTTACATTATATTATCAATTATAGATAAATAATTTATTCTAAGACTCTGAAAGAGAAAGTTTATATATGATTAGTCAAATTTATTGTTCTCTTTATGCCATTGTAGATTCTTTTGTCAACAGTCATGAGTGGACATTGGCTAGAGATGTCCCAGAATTACATTTAGGAATAATTGGTTCACCAGACTCAGGGAAGTCAGCTTTGGTTCATAGATATCTTACTGGTTCTTTTATGCATGAAGAATCTCCAGAAGGTGGCCGTTTTAAAAAGGAAGTCTTCATCAATGATCAGAGCTATCTCCTCCTAATCAGAGATGAGGGTAGAATACCTGAGTCACAAGTACGCTAAAATACATAATAATGTCTTTAAATTAATCGTATAAATATAATGCAGTTTATAATTGTTAACATGTTTATCATTCCTTACAGTTCTCTGCTTGGATAGATGCTTTATTACTTGTATTTAGTTTAGAAAGTGAGGAGAGTTTCTCAATAGTTTGCAGTTTCTATAAAAGAATGTGTTCATTTCGAAATATGTCAGAGGTACCAAAAATACTTGTAGGAGTACAAGGTATAATATACATATATCTCTTTATAAAACGGAAAATATAAAAATATTGTCCAATTCAAAATTGTATGTACTTGACAATTGTTTACACCTCTAAGGTTTTAATGACGATTTTTTAAAAAATAACATATTGAAATATCATTGAGATCAGTGAGGTGTTCCTCATCTACATAATTATTTTTTTCACATAATGTTTAGATTCAATTAATGATACCAACCCTCGAGTTATAAAGGATGTCAGACCATGGAAGTTGCCATGTGGTTTGAGATGTCCTTATTACGAAACATGTGCTATTAATGGTTTAAATGTTGAAAGAGTATTTCAAGATGGTAAATATTTAATTAAAAGTTGCTTTTTGCAACTGCAGTTCTATATTATCCTGGAATCACAATAAGAATGTTATAAGGGGAAAAAATGTATTACGAATTTCTGGTAAAATGAGACTCGTTTGAACTAAAATAGTAAGATTATGATAGAGAAAAATTTTAGCAATGGCTTTGCAATCCATTTTCTTATACCATTGTTATTGTGATGCTGAAACTTTAAAGCATTGGTAATCCTCGAAATACTGCGAACATTCCAGTGTGTCAAAAAATCATACAGCACATATCTACGAAACAATTTCGATGTAATGGACAACAGGCGATAGACAATGAGACAAAGTATCCTGTTCCGATGATTGTCAAAAATGTACAGCTTCTAACAAAAGATGCGGAAGCGACGAATTCGTCGAAATTAAATGTAAGGTACCAAATTACTAGATTACAAGAATATTGTCAATATAATGAATTAATCTTTTGTATCTGCAGACATCCGAAAAAGACGATGACTCTCGAGTACTTCACAATATTTCTACACAAAACGATGCAGGATCGATCGGCGATAATTTTCACAATGTACAGACACAGCATAGTGACTTAAGATCTTCGATTCTGACTCCAACGACTATCAGGTTCTTATTCATTATGTAACAATACTCTTTCCTAAAAAATATTATTCATTAATTGAAATTTTGATATCGCAGAAAATTTAGAAGAAAATCGAATATATTTACACCTTCGAAGAAAGAAAAATACAATATGGGCGAAATGGGTGTCGGTAGAGAAATTCCCGTGAAGCAAGGATATTTGTTTAAACGCAGTAGCAAATCTTTAAAAGAATGGAAAAAGAAATATGTTACATTACTGGAAGATGGACGTTTGACTTATCATTGCAGTTTACATGTAACAGAAACAAAACTAAGTAATTCTGTTACGTACAGGGTGTTTCAAAAATATTTGTCATGGCTTTCAGGGATTATTCTACACCTCTGGATTGGGCCATGGCCATGACCATTAATTTTTTTTATACCCTGTACAAGACGAGCATATTAAAAGTTACATATTCATTTTCAGGATTATATGAATGACGCTAATGGTAAGGAAATATTACTGCAATATGTGACTGTAAAAGTGCCTGGAAAAACGCCTAAAGGTTCTAAATCATCCAATGCTCAAGGTGGATAGTGCACTCACGAAATATATATATATATATTTTTTATCGTAATACACTATTATCAATATTCTAAATATTTATTCAATCTTGACTTTTCAGAAGATAGTTTCGAGTTTTCTATCATTTCCTTAGAGAATAAGACTTGGCATTTCGAAGCAAATAATGCTGAAGATAGAGACAGTTGGATATCAGCTATAGAACAACAAATTTTGTCGAGTCTCCAAAATAGCGACGGTGATAAAAAGAATGAGACTGATGCTTTTAAAATGCATTGCATTAAAAACAAAGTATCAGGCAATGACGCGTGTGTGGACTGTGGAGCGGCTAGTGAGTATTTTTTCATCATTAATATTGTAGTAAATTACTTTCATAACCCGAGTTTTGGTTGTATTACGTCGAGGAATAATGTGTTCCTTAATTACATTTCAGATCCTGATTGGGCTAGTTTAAATTTAGGCGTATTAATGTGTATCGAATGTTCAGGTATACACAGAAACTTAGGTTCACACATATCGAAAGTTAGATCACTGGATTTGGATGACTGGTCGTAAGTGCGATAAATACTTATTTCATTCAGATAATCCGTTTAATCTATTTAACTTTTCAATAATTTAACAACATGTATAACAAGTAAGAGTTCCATTGTAAAGATAATGATGAAATTTCCAAAAGGAATGTAATCAGTAACACTTAAAGTTCCGTGTAAAAAGAAACACATTAATTACGAACCATTTTACTCTATAGCATAAAATAGCTCTGACATTAACTTTAGCGCAGGTCAATTGAGTGTAATGTTAGCTCTTGGTAATGATATAGCGAATAGTGTTTGGGAATATTGTTTAAATGGGAAGCAAAAACCAAATTCAGACTCTCCTAGAGAAGAGAAGGAACAATGGATAAGATGGAAGTACGAAGATAAGATCTTTTTACCACCCATTAACCCAAATATCTCTTTAGGAAAATTGCTTATTGATTCAGTGTGTCGGTAAATATTCCTCAATCGTAATTTAGCTGATTGTCGTAGAATTTAGAGAAGTGTATTAGCTAATTATCATTTTTTTTCGTTGCTTCTATGTGGAATTGTAAATGTAGGGGTGATATGAGAGCATTTACGTTATGCTTGGCCAGATGTAATTACGAAGATATTAATATATCTGTCAGTATGGAAGATTTAAGGACACCTCTCCATTTGGCTTGTGCCACAGGAAACTTAGCTATGGCACAACTTCTGATATGGGTGTGTGCTTATTATTATTATCATTATTATTAATATTATTGTTCTAAATACGTACGTATATCGTTAAGTATTAGATAAATGTTGTATACTGTTACATGAAATTATTGCAGCATAAAGCAAATCCACAGAACTTAGACCATGAAGGGCGCACGTGTATGTCGTATGTGCGGGCACTCGAGAGAACGCTCGACAATACGTCAGATTCTATGGAAATGCGGAAGCTTCTTGAAGTACTAGAACAAGCCAGTGTTTCAGGAGTAGATGACGTAGAAACGTCTCAGTATTAAAATTGTTTACATTATGTACTTATTGCATGCAGAGCCATGCTTTAATTGATGGCTTAAAGTTGATATAACTTTTTAATTATTAACAGTACTGATACTCAGAAAGCAACCAAAGTATGTTTAATGAATTTTCAAATATAACGACGGGCTATTTCTACAGAATAGTTATTCTGCACTGTAACAAAGTTTTACATTATGTGTATCAGTGTCTCGTTTCCTTTATCTCTCATATTGGCTATAAATTTCATATGGAATTTGGCCTGATATTTTAATAAATACGACATACTTTGCATATATTTGTACATTAAGAGTAGTCTGAAATAAAAATATAATTCATATTGCGATGTGTATTTAACAAGTTTTAGATCAGTGAAAGTAAATGTTTAATAGTAAATTCGAGTGTACATTATCAATGACTGAGAGTACAAACACTCATAAATCTAATTATATTTATACATCTAATACATGTAATGTATTTGAAGAATGCTTTTATAATTTTTATTTTATTAATTATGGATTAAACATTATAATTGCCTCGCACTATGTTTCAGCTTATTTTGATTGCCTAGACGAAATACATGTTTGTTATTGCATCGACATTCCTTACAATTAGTGCTTCTTATGTAATAATAGTCTTACCGCAATTCTGAAGATTCATTTGAATTTCGTAGATGAACAGACACAATTAGTAACGTAATATGTTTCATCCACTGTATCTATATCATCTAAAATAATTGTATATGCATGTAGGATTTCTTATCCTCTGTTAACTCGTGAAATCCAGTTGTAAAATATTTGAAGTTGAAATCTTAAAGAGAAGACAGTAACTAAATTTTTACCTGGAGAATATATACTTGTTGGAAATATAGGTAAACGGCTGTAATATTTAGTAGTTGTTAATTGCGAAAATTTCGTTTCGGACGAAAGTGAAATTCTTCGTGTGATAGGAATTCTGAAATAATGTGTATCTATAGTTAAGTAAATCGGGTTAAGGAAACTTATACTTTCAATGAAGGTATTAACTTCAACTTACTCTTTACTCATACTATCGATCAATGAAGGAGGAAGTGGAGCCTTTAAATTATAGATTACATTTTCACGTAAACTTTCGTGACTCTGTATAGGTGATTCTTTACAAACAAATTGATTAAATGCACATGTAAACAAAGTTCTCAAACCCTCAATTGAGCATGATATGTTATTCTGTATAAGTATCATAAATTCTAAGCAAATATGAATTTGTGCCATAAATATTAATTTCTTTCTGAAAATCACAAGAAAATGTATATGCACCTCATAAGCAAAGTATAAAAGCACTTAAATTGGTACAAATATTTGCACCTGTAGAGATAAATAACAAATAAGAGTACCACCCATGCAATATAATTAATGTATCGAGTTATTTACCGTGTACCTGTAAACGTCAACGTTGAATTGTCCAAATGATAATTTTCCGAAATTTTCTCGAATGTCATGCAATTCAGTAAATCTTGTATTCAGTAAAATATACATGTAATCTCTACTTAATTTCTTAAATCCCATGTCTATCACATATTCTAATGGTAAACTACCTGAGAGTAAGTGCGAAATTGTTTTTTGTGGATCCAGATCGGTGATAATTTCGGCGAATCTCGTTCTATTTGTAGAACTTATCTGATTGTGATTGTATGAAGTATTAATATATTGTCTTACTTGATTTCGAAATTGACGAAATGCAATTTTTCCAAAGTTTACAATACCTGTGATAAATATCCACTTGATGCAATTTCCTCTAACACTTTATGAATACACCTTGTCATTTCCAAATAATTTGTATTTTCTATAAAATATAAGACATAATTAATGTGACATATATATACATAACATATTGAAATAAACTTACTACTAAATGTTACTTACTTATCAGTAATTCCCATAAATAATCTGTCAAATCTAAATTATGTCTAAACGGAAGATTCTGCAAATACTGTTCTATCCTAATATCTATGCTACTTGCATTGTCAAAATCTATTTGTTCAGAATCAACACCATTTGTATTTCTATAACTATAATCTTCGTTCAGTAAAGAACTTAAATTATTCATTATCTTCGCTTGATCCTAAATTTTTTCGAAAATAAAACAATATTAACACTACTTTGCAATACATTCGAAATGTTAAAGATATTCAATATGTAACATACTTCTGCAAATGGAATTTTCAATTTCTGTGGGAACTGTAAAGACAATGAGTTGCATTGCACAGTCTCATTTTTTTTATAATTCTCGATTATCGTCAAATATTCATTTAACAACAATATTTCTTTCCATAACGTTTGTAAAGGACTATCATCCGCTCCTGTAACAACTTGAACAACCTGATAACAAATTTTTTAAAATTATTTTTATAACTAAAATGTACATAGTATGATTCATGTCGTAATGCATGCATAGTATTTCGGAAATATTTAAGTTGTCTTTACCATATTATTCTTAGATGTTTTCTTGGGTTTATAAGATGTCAAGCTATTAGTTTCCACCTCTATGCTTATACTTCCCTCAAACAAATTTTTTGCACTAGCATTCCAATGAATTGTCTCTGCTTTTGTCCCAAACAAATTAAAGACATTAAATGCAGATGTGGTGACCTAAATGTATAAATATAATGGTCTTATAAAACTTTCTAGTTTTACACTTTCCATAAGAAAAAAAAATAAAATAAACAAAACACACATTGTGATGTTTTATGGAACGTAACTTCTGATGTTCTTGTAAAAGATCACAGGACTTTTGACTCTCATTGAAGGTTTCCATTCCTAATGAATAAACTTCAATGGAAGTAAGGTATTCTTCACGAATGATAGTACCCAGTAAGTGAGTTTTTCTATTATCTTCGCCGTTGCAAAGTGCAAATATGGGAGGAGATTTATGAGTCAGATGCTCAATGCATGCATTCAATGAAGTACTGCAAACATATAGGATGTTTTCTTCATTATTATCATTATTCAATTCAAATATCTTGTGGATTATTCTTCCATAATAATAGTTATTAATTTACCATGCTTTATTTCTATCTAATGGAAGATACTTCTCTTCTTCTTTACGCCAATAACGTTGTATTAATATAAAGCTGTCTTCAAACTCTTCGTCATCAAAGGAATACTTCAAAGGTGATCCAGTAATATCAAATTCTGAAATGTTTGTGTAAGTATTTTACATAACTCTAACGAATTTCGAACACATTTAAGTAAGCTCACCAGAATTCTGTTGGACATTATCGCATTCTGAATCAGAAGTAGATCCATTGTACCTCAGTGAAGGCCTCTGAAAAAATTTTTATCTGTTATATATCTATAGTAAAGTAGATTTTAAAAAGGAAATACGCAATCATTCATCAATACATACTACTTTATGCAGGATAATACACGGAGAATCTTTAAACTCTGGAAAAAGTCGATTGACATAAGATAAAGAAACCACACTTATTTTTATAGACAATGGATTCAAAATTTCCTGCACTTTTTCCAGTTCACACATTTTTAATATGCTGGTATTAAAGGAAACGAATATTTCTAAACGTGTAAATCGTTATTAAATGCTACACCTAAACATTTATTTTCTTTTTTCTAGTTTCATTAATACATCTTCGTAAAGTACTTTGAATTAGAATTTCAAACGCTTTTTTAAATCATCCGTTCGTAAGCGCATCGTAAGTTAGCATCGTTAAGGTCCCTCCACATAGACAAAAATAAATTGTATTCTTAATTTTTTTAATTAGTATATATTACGAAGCTCATTTAAAACATGAAATGATGTACTCCTGATAAATAATTAACAGATATTAATCAAAAAATCAGAATTCCACAGATTCAAATACAAAATAATGAAACGAATCTTCCCTCCTAACATCGCTAAGATTCTCATTAATTGTTGTAAAGGACCTAACGTGTAATTTCTTTATAATATTATATAAATTTTTAACAAACATAATACTTCTAATAATTATCAATAAAGGCGACATTCAAGCATTTATATTGTAAGTGGAAAATTCTAATACTTTTGCGAACCCTACTAGGCATTCGTTGTTCATCGAGTCGAATCCTCTATCAGCCGTTTCGCGTTTGCGCTACGCATAGTAGATAACATCGATATGTCAATACTCGTAAAGTACGAAATGTCGAAAATGTGTACTATGTCGTAGAAATACAAAGAGAAAGTTGCCGAGTAACCTTAGTGACGATAGTGATTAGATTATGAAAAAGTCGAATAAGTACTGGACAGGTGTGGGTAACACTTCACCGTTGTGTTCATCCGAGATAAGGAAGGCCCGTGCGGGCCTCGAAGAGAGTCTTCCGACTTTTTACATGAAGGAGCAAGATATTCCTGAATATTTGGAAGGCTGTGGTTTAACCACCTGTACAGCCGGCGACATGCCTGAGGATGTGGATGTCCTACGGGATAACAAAGAACATACGAAAGAGAAAAAATTGTCGTCTGCGTCCATAGCTGGACCCGACACGAAAAAAACAGTAACTGTCAAGCATCCCGAGTCGAATAAACCGAAACCAACTACGAAGAAAGGCAAGCCTATACAAGCTGATTTAGATGTATCCAAGGAATTCGCGAGATGCCGTGATGAATGTGTTAAACGACTTGATTTAAGTAAATCTAGTATCACTAATTTACCGAGCACGGTACGAGATCTTACGCATTTAGTCGAGTTCTATTTGTATGGAAATAAACTCGTGACATTACCGCCAGAAATAGGCTGCCTTGCAAATTTAAGTACACTGGCTTTGAGTGAAAATTCTCTTACCAGTTTACCGAACACTTTGGAAAATTTGAAATCATTAAGGGTACTCGATTTGAGGCACAATAAATTAAGCGAGATACCTGACGTTGTTTATAAACTGACGAATCTTACTACGTTATTTTTACGTTTTAATCGAGTAAGATATGTTAGTGATAATATACGGAATTTAACAAACTTAACTATGCTGAGTTTGAGGGAGAATAAGATCAGGGAACTCCCTGCGGGTATTGGCAAACTGGTCAATCTGATAACATTTGATGTGTCACATAATCACTTGGAACATTTGCCTGAAGAAATTGGGAATTGTGTCCAATTGTCTACGCTCGATTTGCAACACAATGAGCTTCTGGATATTCCAGACACTATTGGAAATTTAGTCTCCATAACAAGACTGGGACTTAGATATAATAGATTGTCCAGTATTCCAAAGTCATTGGCTAATTGCAAATTAATGGATGAATTCAGCGTGGAAGGAAACCAAGTGTCGCAGTTACCGGATGGATTACTGTCCAGTCTATCCGATTTGACAACGATCACATTGTCCAGAAATGCCTTCACTGCATATCCATCGGGAGGACCATCCCAGTTTACTAATGTTTATTCAATCAATCTTGAACATAATCAGATAGACAAAATACCTTATGGCATTTTCTCTAGGGCTAAAAATCTGACAAAACTGAATATGAAAGAAAATCAATTGACAGCTTTACCTTTGGATATCGGGACTTGGGTCAATATGGTTGAACTGAATCTTGGCACAAATCAACTTATTAAAATTCCAGATGATATTCAATGCCTTCAAAGCTTAGAAATCTTAATTCTTTCTAATAACTTGTTGAAACGTATTCCTGCCAGTATAGCAAACCTACGGAAACTGAGAGTTTTAGATCTGGAAGAGAATAAGATTGAGTCCCTACCTAATGAAATTGGCTTCTTGCGAGATTTACAGAAATTAATCTTACAATCTAATCAGGTAACATCTCTACCAAGAGCTATTGGACATCTGACTAATTTAACATATTTAAGTGTGGGAGAAAATAATCTTAATTATCTCCCTGAAGAAATTGGAACATTAGAATACTTAGACACTTTATACGTAAATGATAATGCAAATCTACATAATTTGCCATTTGAATTAGCATTATGCACAAATCTCAGTATTATGTCAATTGAAAACTGTCCACTTTCTCAAATTCCACCTGATATAGTCGCCGGTGGTCCTTCTTTAGTAATTCAATTTCTAAAAATGCAAGGACCTTATAGATCCATGTAACAAAGTTAGAGAGTCATTCTGCATCTAGTGTAGATGTCAATTCTTAATAAGAGTGATATAGAAACGAATGATATTTGATACGAATATTTATTAATTTAAATTCTCACAATAATGATCTCACATCAATGAAAATGTATGAATATTATCACTTATATGATATATGAAATGAGCATATATTTATAATTTCGTAACATGAATTGCACATGTCCACAATGTATTTGTGACATAAACAAGAACACATATATACATATATTTGTGTATGTTGTATATTTCATGTCTACATATATATGTATATATGTGAAATTGGTGCTGTATTGGAAATATGCATGGCAAATAAAGAAACTGAAAATAGTTAATGCAATCATAATAAGATATTTTAGATACAACACTGAAATGAATTATACTGATATTCTTTGATCAGCCCAAAAACATATAAAAATATTGATTATAATTTTCTTTTTGTTTTTTTAAATTTCGTTCTCTCTGTATGTATATTAATATAAGGCATTATAGCAGAATATAATAGAAATTAATGTAACATATTTTAACAAGTATATGATAATGCACTTTGGCTTGTTGTTACTTTGCATTACAATTTTTAGAAGGATGATTTAAACTATAATTTTTACAGTAATTTGTACCATTCAAATATGCCATACCTGATAATACTATTCCCGAAATTAAGGAGTGAGATAAGTGCAAAAACATTTGAATGAAATCATTAAATTTAATGAGCACTGTTTTAAATTCTTTGTGTTAAATTATCCATTGCTATAGGTGTTTCAAATATGCCGACATTTTAAACGAACATGCTCTTCCAAAATGCAAAAGAGATTTATTTATATAATTTTAGCCGACTGTAATGAATGACGTATTATCTTTTTATTTTTAAGAATAAATGTTAACAGATATATATTACTTAAGTGCACGGAATGATTGTGAAAAAACATGTATCATGAGAAGCAATTATGATAATAGTACTATGATTTAAATATCATTTTTCGCTTTAACTGTATATTTTCGATGTATTATGTCCAATGGCAGTTATATCTATGTGTGTGATTTCTTCAAATCAATTAAGAATTGAATGGTATATGTGTTCTTTCAATTAATTAATAACTTGTAACGAGCAGTGTTACTCAAGTTTTTGATTAAATCATTAATGTGCTCTCATCGGATTAATGAGC
Organism: Cerceris rybyensis; assembly: GCA_910591515.1. NCBI lineage: Eukaryota > Metazoa > Arthropoda > Insecta > Hymenoptera > Crabronidae > Cerceris > Cerceris rybyensis. The sequence goes on along the minus strand of OU342793.1, from coordinate 23,841,949 downwards.
TGCCAAACATAAGCATACAATTAAAGAATAATACTAAAATCATATTGTTATAAGATATTTTCGTTTTCTTTTTGCTAAGTTCCATAAATTCTAGCTTCTTCTACAAAAGAAATTAATATGATATCTTTTGTTACTAGCAAAATCATTTTTCTTGTCTATGCACAAAGGAATAGTGCCAATATAAATGTTAAAGAATTTTGTCTAATACTTTATGAATGTCTGTATCCTAATGATATCATTAAGAATGTTGATTCATTTTTAATGGACAATTCTATATACGTTATGTGCATGTATTAGTAAATGTTTCATAGGTTTATGAACATAGTAGCTGATTGGTCTTTATTTATGGTCAAGGATGTATTGATTTTTAATGTACTATATATTCTTATACAAATAAGATCCTATAGAATATATTAGTACTGCTACTACGTGATGCTTTCAATTTGTAACATAATGGTTGCAAGATGAAATCTATGGGTAATGAATCCTTAGATTTCATTTGTAACCCATTTTAAATTATTTGTGTACTGGCTGTGCAATAAGAAAATGTTAAAAAACAATCATACTTACGTTAATTGTAACTCATTGTCGGAACGATACATCGATGTATTTGTTGTACAATTGTAAAAAAAAAGATTAATGAATATCCTTTATTCTTCTAATGATCAATGTTTCAATCGTTAGCATTTCTCATGATAAGGAAATATAATAAGTATTAAAATGTTTTTTCGAAATATTTATAAATTAAGCGATTTATATTAATATTTCTGAATGTCACTTTAATTTTTCTTTAAGTTTTATAATAAGTTAATTGTTGCTATTACACATATATCCTTAATTTGTAAGATCATCAAAGTATGCAATGGAACTTAGCAAAGTCTTAATTATAATTAAGAGATAACATGTCTATTTTATGATTAAATATATAATGTTTTATCTATCAGCAATATTTCTAAATGTACGATTTGTTATGTGTCTATTTACAGTTTTTGTGCATTAATTATATTTTAATAAGAACAGTGTCATGTAATTGCATTTGATTTTGTTTTACCAAATGTCATAGTCTATTCTTCGATTGATTAATATTTGACGAATAAATTAATTCATTTAAATTTACATTATAAATATTTTTAAACGATCGAATAACTTTTGTATACAATGACGATAAAACGAAAATAACGAAATACATATTCAATGGCATAGAATCGAAATCATTGAAATTAAATCGTATAACTCGATTTATAAACTCGTAATGCTTGTAAATCTGTAAGATGAACTACAAAATCTCTGAAACATCTTCGTAATTTTAAAAACGAAACATTATGTACAAAAAAAAGAGAAGAAAATTGCAAATGAATTATTATTTCGATTATTTTAATAAAAGTGTATATGTATATTTAATATATTTTGAAGGGATAGCTTAAGTTTCAGAATATATGCAAGAGTTGCCAAAAGAAATGCTACAATATTACTTGTTGTGATAAACTGTTCAACGGTTTTAAAATACATAAATAGGCGGAGACATTGTAGTGTAATTGGGAGATGATTAAATTTATATAAAAACTGCAAATGAATAGCACATTATTCTCATACTATAATCTTGTTAAATAGTCTGTTGGATATGATACTATGTGTACAATTTCGAAATCATATAATATTAATGTAATTCAGTGTATATTACATGATTATATAGGTCGCTGTATATTTCTAAATATATAAACATGCTGTAAACATTGTTCAGGCTACAGATTTCTTGTTTATTGCAACTGATTCTCGTTTGTCATCTATACATCGATGATTGTTAGTATAATTTCTATAGACATACACGCATAATATCATTACACTAATCAATAAAGTCAGGTAGTGAATTTTTCATTTCATTAATTTCAAAGTTCAATACCGAATAACATTATTGCAAATGTCCTTGCTCTCTTTCCAATTTTAACGAAATGTAACTTTGCTTTTTAACAACAAACTTTCCGAATTTTTTATTCTCTTTCTTATTTTTATGCTGAAATTCAGATAATATACTGTAATGTAAAATTGCACTTTAAAATATAAGACTTTTATATTGCCAGGCAAGTAGAATTTTCATTTTAAGTGTAAAAAAATGTTTCATACTGTCTGTGATATTTCTGTCATTGTCGTTACAGTGGTTGTACTTTTCTTCGCACTTAATATGCAAGGATGAAGATTCGGTTTTTTCATTAATATTTTTGCATTAATAAAATTTGGAGTAATATTTTCATTTGATAGATTAGATTGCATTTCATTTTTCAACGGCAACGGCCTTTTATTTGTCTCGTAGTTTCTGCCTTTTACTTTATTCGTATTATTCTTTACAATAGATTCCGATGTATTAATAACATTATTAGAGACTTGCGAGTTCATTATTAATCTGTAATTCATACATATAAAAGCGCAAAAATTTGTGATTTATTGCATGAACATCAAATTATTACGAAATACCTTAAAAGTTCCGATATTTCTTCCGAAAAATCCCGTAAATCATTTAAAACATCTGAAGCACGCGTTATTTCTTTACTTGTCTCGTTATTTTTACCACGAATAATTGTTATTTCAAGATTGATATTATCAATATTATCTTTTAACTCTTTAAGTACCGTATCCTGTTCCCATCCTATTATGTGAAAATATATTTCATATAGCTTAAATAATTATAATTCCTGGGAAATAGAAGCATAAAACCTTGTGTTATACGATCCTTATTCGTGTCACCTAACATTGTATTACTGCATTGACATTTCCGAGGTTTATTTATGTCCGTGATGTAAGGATATTGATTAAAAATGGAGTTAAAATTATGATCAGATGAGAAATTCCATATTTCATTACAAAATGAATCTTCTGCTATCCAAACATCATAATTTACATTTTCCTACAAACAGCATATATATTCCATTCAGCATAATATTTTTCTGCACAATTGACAATAATATAAACAATGTGTTATTTAAATGTTTACCAACTGTATATATTCTTTTTTCACCGCGGATTTTCTTCTTTGAAGTATATCATGTTTTGTACTTGCAATACCTTTAATGACTTTCAATTGTACATTTTTAATAGCATACTGTGATAAGCATAGATCGTATGATTTCTTCACATCATTGCCGGAAGTCATGACGACCTGTTGAATTCGGTTATTTATTTACATATTTACGTTAAAAAATTTTACAAATGTTTTTCTAAAACTCTGAAATTGTGAAGCGAGTAGAAGTTTTAAAAAAAATCACTTAAGATGAGATTGAACAAAGGCCCAAGTTTGTAAATAGTGGGCCCAAGTTTGGAAGAAAAACTTATCAGAGATCATGACGTCTGAAACTTGGGCCCACTATTTGTGAATTTCCACGCATAGATAGATAGATATTTATATGTGTACGTTTTAACCTCCACGTTGCAAAATTCATCCAAGTACAATCCCTTGACGAAATGATTTTCGTTGTTGAGGCTGAAAAATCATAAAAAGCAGAGTAATATAATGCAATTAACGAAAAGATTGCACAAATATAGTAATAAATAATGTTTTTAGAAAACCAAAAAAAAATGCTTCGGCCAATGAGAGTCCCTAACGTCACACGACCTTCTTTTCAGCTCCTTGCTATACACACAGATGCATATATACATAAGTTAATTCTGCGAGAAATAAATTGTCACTTAAAAAAAGATTTGAATAAATTTTTATATTTTTTATCACCTCGTCATATACACCTCATGATTGAATATATTTATTGAGGCATATTTCATTATTTCATATGTTTTCGGGAAAATTGTGCGTTAGTTGTGTTATGGCGTATCCGAAGCCTCCTCTTTGATTAGTATCGTAAAATAACCTTTTCCCGCATGTAAACAAACTTTGGACGTAACACTTTTTAATTCTCGACAAAGATTCGGTTGAATTCTGAAATACCAAAGTATGAATATAAGTGTAACATGAATTCCAACGGTTTAAAGTTGCTGAAGAAAAAGTTAGTATGATATTTACACCATATTTTTAGTGATTGATGTTCATGTATAGTATACTATTGTATTATGATTAGGTTATCGTTGATTGAGATATTACAAAATTATTTGTATTAATAATATAAGTAATTTAATATTAGTTTTATATTACTAATAAATCACAATCTTTAATAAAACCTCTTCAGTGACCCGTATCCCCAGGGGATGCGCTGTCAGAAATGTCTGGAAATGGGACATTGGAGTTATGAGTGCAAAGGAAAAAGGAAGTACTTGCATAGGTCATCGCGTACGTCCCAGTTGAAAAAAGCTTTAAAGAAACAAGAAGAAACCAATGAGTAAGTTAAAAGTAAATAATAAATAAAGAATAAGAAATTAAAGATTGTAATCATCCTTAGGCAAGAACAGAAAAAGGAAACAAAAAAAGGCCGTCCACAGAAGAAAATGAAGAAGGAATCTAGCAGTTCCAGTGATACAAATTCTAGTGCTGATAGCAGCAGTTCTAGTAGCAGTAACAACAGCAGTAGTAGTAGTAGTAGTTCGTCATCGGACAGTGAATCAGACTCTAGTGATAGTGTTTCTAGCAGTAGCAGTAGTAGTAGTAGTAGTAATAGTAGTAATATCAGTAATTCTAATTAATATTCGTTACATCTTTGAATGATAAAACTTTTGTGACCATATCAAGTATTTTTCATATACTCTGTAAAGTAACAATTTTCTATTTTTCCATGGAAGATCATATTTCAATGACTTTAGATAAAGGGGAGAGATTTTGCATCTCTTTTCTTTTTTTTACATAGGTAAATGTATAAAACACTTTTTCTGATTCAGCTACGAAAAATATGTAATAATTTAAATGTACGAAATTGAAGTACATAATGTACTTACATGTAAAGCATTATTCAAATAATAATTTTTACGAAGTGTCTTGTAACTGAATGATATTATTTATATTATTTCGCCAACACCACTCACAAAACGTCGTAAATCCAGGATCAAATATTTCTGTAAGAATATCATAAACGAATGGCAGGTAACTGTCGTAGTATTTATTCCTTTTTTTATTAAATTATAAAACCTGTGAATATGTAAATATAATTTATAGTACATTGTGAATTTATATAACGAAATATACCGTGATACGAAAACAGAAAGTCATAATTGTGTCAACTTTACTTTAAATTCGAACAGTGTCAAGTCAGTCATCGATATTTTCAGGAAGGGTTTGTACTATTACTTTCCGTCTTGCATCGAATACAAAATTATTTGTTTTAAAGATATTACTTTGATAAAATGACTGAAGATTATATATATCGATTTGTTTGGCCTGAAATTCATAAAATTCGATTAATATTACAGTGACAAGTTGTACAATTTTTCGTGATATTAATAAAACAAAAGAAATTGAAATCTTACTCGATCCAATAAATCTTTTTCCGATATCTCGATAGTAGTGAGACGACTTCCTTGTATAGCTTTTTGAAAGGCTAAAGTATCCAGCGTAAGTTGTCGTAGAATATAATATAAAAGTTCACTGTGGTCTTTTTTATACGATAGGTATTTTTGGAATGTCTGGAAAACGATAATGATAAAGGTCGTGGGTTATATCAAAACAGCGTAATTGCAAATTTACTGCAGAAAATCTTACTGTTCGCATGCTCTTCATAACCGAATACTTTTGTGTATCGACAAAACTATCGAGCATCATTCTAATAGCAAGATTAATATCGCTTTCTTGAACATTGTCCCGTAGATGTATTTTCGCACTTGCTTCCGCCATACGAATAATACTTTCAATGTGTCGCACAGTAATTGGTAAACTTCCGGTAGCCTACAAATTATTATATACAATTATATTGCTGCAACAACCAATTTTTTAAGGATTAATATCATATTACAAGTGAATATAATTTACCAAACTCTCTTGTCTCAATTGACTATATAATTTTGCAACTTTATCCTGATCGATGTTAGTCAATTTCGGGTGTACATTTTGCCTCGCATAAACTATGTATTTTTTTAAAAGATCTTGGGGAATAGATATATCATCTACTGTCACATCGTTAACAGTGTTTTCTTGGTTTTTCTTAACAGTCGTGGGATGATGTCTAATATGAGAATTGACGACAAATTTAGCCAAATGTCGATCTTGCATGGGATCAATTTCGTCCTTTACTACGCAAAGAATATCGAAACGAGAAAGTATCGGTTCCGACAAGTCTACCTAAAAAACACAAACATATTTCATTATTGATTTATCATAATCTCAGTAACATACATGAATATACAGAAATTCTTACATTATCTGAAAATGTCATACTGGGATCGTATCTACCGCCGATGGGATTAGATGCTGCAATTACGGAACATCTTGCATGAAGTGATGTGACAATTCCTACTTTTGAAATTGAAATACTCTGCTGTTCCATTGCTTCGTGAATAGATGTTCTATCTTGATCGTTCATCTACATGCAAAACAGTGGAATTAAAATATTTCATTTGAAATACTGCATAGAAAAATGTAATTACCTTATCAAACTCATCGATAAGGCAAATTCCATGATCGGCGAGTACTAAAGCGCCAGCTTCTAAAATCCATTCTCGAGTTGTTGCAGATTTTCGTACAAAAGCAGTTAAACCGACAGCCGAGGCTCCTTGACCAGTAGTAAATATTGCTCTTGGAGCTATTTTTTCCACATATTTTAAAAATTGTGATTTTGCGGTTCCTGGATCACCGCATATTAATACGTTTATATCTCCTCTCACTTTGTGCTTATCTCCTGATTTAAAAGTTGTACATTCGTAAGTAATCTATAATTATAATATAATAGTAATACAAAGAAAGCAAGTAGTAATCCAATTACCTGGATTTTTTGGTTCTCCTCCGAATATTGCAAGTGCTAAAGCTCTTTTTATATATTCATGTCCGTAAATCGAAGGTGCGATACTTGCAACGATACGATCGATAATACGATGGTCTTTGCTCAGTGAAATGATACTAGAAATATCTTCCTCGGTTAAAGACTCGACGATTTCTTTCGAATCTTTCACGTGTAAATGATTAGCCAGGAGTACTGTTGCAAATACTGGGAATCCCTAATGTGTTTAAGCAGGTTTTAAAAAATTGTTAAATATCTTGAATGATGATGTAAAAAAAATCTTGCTTACTTGATCTGTATTTAGAGATCCGTCGTAATTATTGGTATAAATAGCAGTAACGTCAACTTCATCTCCGGGTTTACAACGATCGCACAAATCAGATAAAAGAATACATTCTTTACTTCGAGGAATTCTTCCAGCGGGAATTTTACCTGGTGATTCTTGGACTGTAATCTTCTGATAATTTCTGTATATCGTTTGTTCCATGTTCACCTACAATTTTATTAAAAATCGCTGTAATAATTGTATTTCTTTACGCGGGTAAAAAAGTATAATTTTAAACTTACCATAAAAGGACCAATACTCTGACACTCAGGACAGCAGCCAGGCTTAACTTCTGTGTTTTGCGTTTGCACAAAGGGGCCAAGTACATATCCACACTTTGTACAATCGTATTTTACAACGGACAATTGTGGTAATACTCCCGTTGTGGCCGTGACAACTCCAAGAGTACGAACCAATTGATTTAAATGCAATTTTCTAGCATGGAATTTTAAATGATATAAATTTAATGATACTTTATTTTTATGAGATTTTATTAATACAATAATTTGCCAAATTTTTACCGAAATGTTCGTATTTCTTCTATCAAAGGCAACTCTGATATCCTGACATGAATCTCTGATGTAACTCTTTCATAACTGGGAAAGACTGTTAATACCAGCTCTTTGGCTACTTCATCAAATATTTCTAGCATTTGAAATGGTGCTTCTGGGAGGAAATAGGCCAGAACGTGTTCTTTGCTTGCAAGAATGGGAAATTCAACAATGAAGCTAGACTGTTGGGCCATAAAGTTAGTCATGTTGTGAATTCAAATACCATTATTTATATTTACACGAAATTATATTACCTGATTACTTTCACACATTTGACGAATACGTTCTTTATACATGTATTGACCTTTCGAATTTGTGTGAGTACGAAGAAAACTTTTAAAGCGATTAGAAATTTCAGTTCTTGGTCCTAACATAGTTACCCATTCCTTCACAGGATGACCTTTAGTATCTTCTAGATTTTCAATAGATTCAACCATCTATAATAGAATATTAAGTATTACTACATGTTCTGAGATAAACAAAAAGAGAAAAAAAATGTGCATACTTCTGTGTCTTCAATTTCACCTGTAGCAGCTTTCTCTGCCATACGTCGTTTACGTGCTTGTAATTCATCTTCATCGCTTTCATCTAAATCATATAATTACAATTTAATACATAGACCATATATTTGATGAATTACAAATTTCTAAAATTAAGACTTATACCATAAAGTAAATATCTATCGTCTCTTATAATGCCAGCTGCTCGATCTCTATTGTTCATTGCATTTTCGGCAGCTGCACGTTCCCCTTGAGACATTTCAGAGTAATCTTCATCATCCAGTGCATTGGGATCGTATCTATCCAGTGCTGACATTGGTCGATAGTCACTGCATCATCAAACAAGATTTACATTAAGATATACAAAGTGTTTTTATTATTAAATATCTTACAAGACTTCTTACTTTTCCATGTTATCACCAAATAATTCTTCTCCATCTCCTTCTTCTTCATTAATAGTATTGTCACCAAGTATATCACTTTCATCTGCAAACGGTTCATCAATTTCTGGTGCAGGAGATGTCATTGCATCAGTGTGCCTTTCAGATCGTACTGGAGAGCTATTTGAATCCTAAAAAATATTATAATCAATATTTGAAAGTATTTAGAAATTAAGATTTAAAATCTATTGCCTAAAATAAATTTGAGAATTGATCTTATATTTAAATGACTCTCAGTTCTTAATGCTTACCATGGTTGGAATATCTCAACACAAAAAATAACAAAAAAAGAACAATTAACGTTAACAAATATACAACACAAACAGGGCACAAAGTTTGTTCAGAACAGACAAAACTTAAAATGAAAAATAAGGTTTGGCGGGAAATCGTTCGTCGTGCCGGTAGAAAATCAGTAGGGCCAACAGCGATTTTGAAATTTACTGACGCAATTCTAACGAATGACTTAGTCCCTTAATAATTTGTTACTTTTTTGATAAAAGCCAGAATAAAACGATACTTTTTTCTATTTATTCATTTCGTCTATATTTATATATAAAAAAAAAATATGCAATGGAAAAATTACGTATGACCAAATTGAGCGATTGTAATCATTTAGTTCATATAGCTATACAGGAAGGGGATACTCAACAATAATACATGGAACATTTGCATAATGGTATTTATTAATTTTCAGCAACAATAGATTTACAAGAGGTATTCTTCAAAAAGTACAAAGCTTTTAATTTATCTAATACAGAAGTGATTTCTGCTTGTATATTTGCTGCCCTAACAGCAAGATAAAGAGATTCCTGAAAACGTTTCTGAGCAATACGTAAACTTTGTGGGACCAGCACACCAAACCATTTTATGGGATCCTGAATCTCATCTGCGTCCTTATCTAAGTTCTTCAAGCTTATATCAAAATTTGGAACAATCTTTCCAGTGTCTTCAACTAGCTTTGTCTCTAATTCAAACAAGGTTGCTACTTTCTCTTCATCTGTAGGAACTTGTAACACACTTATGGTTTCTTTCCCACGTATATATTTAGCTTTTGCTAATTCTATATGACCATCTTTCAGTATGTTTTCCATCTGAACATTGATATTGACCTTCTCTTCCATTAGCTCTAAATTACGCAATAGATTCTTATCAATTGCTTTACATATATCATCTAAACTTTCATGCATTTTATATATTGTACTTGTTACTTCCTACAATTAAGTTAAATGCCACCTGCAATATTTATGAAATGCATTTATACATATCGGTTTAACAATATTTTATTTGTATACATACCAAGTAGTGAAAGATGATTCAAAGTTTCTGTTATGTATTTGAATCTTAAATAATATTTTTATTGTCTTAGCAGAATATCAATCAAACGTTTCATTGTCGTATGTATTATCGTAGATCATAATCAGCTTTATATAATTTTATAGCAAGTTTTGGGTGTGTAAAAAGTTGACTCCAGTTATTGTGACATATTCTTAAAGGCACACTTAGCTACGCCCTACATATATGTATACATGTATCACGGAGTATGTATTTTCATGTTTGGCAGTACTGCTACTAACCTTACCACAACTCAATACAAAATACGATTCGCGAGTGGATGAACTACGTTGCACAATACGCTGTTTTCAATTTAAAATAATGGCAGTGAAGGAGAAGCAATCAGACGCTTCTGCCGATGAAATAGAATGGAATGTAGAAAATGAAATACAATTATTTTTTGCTATGAATGGACACAAACCTGTGGGTAAGGTTTGCTAAGGAATAAATGGCTTGTAGGTTATATTTACATCTAAACCGATGACTTCATCAAAGCTTATTGTTTCTCTTTGAGGTGTTAATAAATATTTTCATATGGTCTGTATATGGGAAAAATTCCGCGCTGCTATTCACAAAGACGTATCGTTAAAAATGATATGGGATCATTTGGAGTCAATGTATGATCTCATGGCTCTGGTAATTACAACTTTAATGAATGTTTGATATGTTATTTTATATAAATACATAAACCAATTTCGATCTTAGGATGATATGGAAGACTTGCCATTTCCTAGCCAGGAAATAGACTTTGCCTTACCTGAACCAGAATTTTTAGGATCTTTAAAGTCAAGAAGAAGAGAAGAGCCTGAAATGAAGTTTAAGGAGCACAGAGAAAAGTACAAAGAATTGAAAAAGGAGAAGGATAATAAAGAATCTGTGAAAAAGGATATTATGCTTCGTGATCTTAAGGGGAGTAAAGATATTGATAAGAAAAAGGAGGAATTTAAAAAGTATGTCAAAGATATGGAGATGAAGAAGGATAAACTTAGGGATCTTAAAGATGTGAGAAAGGATCATAAGTCTTCCAAAGGAAGATCAAAGGGAAAGGATGACTTGGAAGAACTTGGTATTATTTCTTTTTACATCACACAGTATATAGTAATTTTATCAAATCAATACATATTTTCTCTTCTTTCTAAGCATCCAATGGTAAAAAGGAACGCAAGGATTCTGATTCGGGCAGAGAGAGTTTAAAAAGAGGCCCAAAGAGACCAACGAGACAAAGTATGGACAGTTCGTCCAAAACTTCTAGTCCACGTGACACTCCACCACCGAAAAGAAGAAGAATTTAACAATTTTCATAGAACAAATGTTTTCACTTCCATTCTATCTAACCAGCAAACAGACTTAACATTATAAAGTCTGAAAAAAAGTGTGTGATTATACTACACATACATACAGCTACACGAACTTGTACCGTATCCTGAAGAAAGACTATGTATATACGTATAAATGTGAATTTTATAAAAAAGACAACAAAGAACGCATTATAATTGTAAATATATCGCTACATTTTTTGTCATACACATATTTAAAGTAAAACATCTTTACCAAGAATATCACTTACCTGGCAGCACAGTATCAACTTTATGGAAAATATGAATTACACACAAATCTTAAAACTTACAATATTAAAGTTTTTCCTAAAAGCTAAAAGACAGGATAGAAAGTTCTACTTCGACGTAAGTTAGACAATATTTATTACAGAAGCCACAGACATCTTCGTTAACATGGATGTTTTGGACAGTTCGTGTTTGTGATAATGGAATAGTTGTGTGATCCCCATTTTGTTTAACGGAATGAACTTTTGCTGTCGGAGCGTTCCAAAATTTCCAACGGTTCCGGTGTTCAACAGATGTGAAATATTTCTTATCGAAGTCTCCTTGCTTCACGTTCCGACTCCAGTAAGGTTAGGAGGTCGCCTTCACGTACCGGTCCTTTTACATTCCGTATAATCTGTCGATTTTGTTCTCCCAGGAACTCGACCTTAACTTGCGTACATTGTCCTTGTGAACCAGTCCGTCCTAGGACTTTTATAACACGAGCTAAAACTACTGGCTTATCCATGATAGTTTCACGTGGCTTTGATACAATTGCGAAGAGATGCTTCGCGGAAGTGAAAGAGACTTCGTTAATTCGATATTTCGAGATCCAGCGTGCAAGATGGCTACTTCCGGTTAATTCTCCAGTACGATTGTTGGTGAGTAATAAATGTTCTAGCTTAAATAAGCTTTTTCAACAATTATTTCAAACTAATATTGTTTATTAGTGATTGAAAATGTGTATTAGACGTTGAGGAAGTTGATATCTATATTTTTCTATTGATAATTTTAATTTACAGTATTTCTTATATTATTAAGAAACAGATGGCGTCTGTAGTATTCGAATTTGAAAGATTAGAGAAATTATCACGTATTCATTATTTTCTTCTAAATATGTGCAATTTTTAATATCTTTACTTTGGATATTGAATTTGTACGAATTACAATCACGTAACGGTTTGAATTGTTGCGAAGATTTTTGATATTGGTGTTTTCACGATTCCATTTTTCTGCTAAGTTGATTCAATAAAATTATCGAGCAATTCACAAAACTACCACGAAATTGAATTTCCTAAATACATTTATTATTTCTATAACATAGTAAATAAATTATAGATCGTGATGTATCATTTACGTGATTAGAGAGGATTAAAAGAGTGTAATGCCTTAAAAAAATATTAATATACTCCCAAATTACACGTGAATCATTCGTATAAGATAAATTCCTCAATTCTTCCAAAAATTTTGTAAGACACTTTCTGATTTAAAATAACCACGAAAATTTCATTCGTTTTTTTTCTTTCTTTTCTTTTTACTAAACTTTAGGACCACGTTAACTGTAATATACATTTTATATTTCTTCATGATTTCTATAATTCCATTATGTCTACTATATGATTCATTATCGACCTGAGAGCTTTGCTAATTCAATTTTTGTTTCTCCCTAATAACGTTCTTTCGTTCGTAATTACAACATGATTCAATTAAAATCAACGAGACATTGTATTTCATTAAAACGTATTAAACGTCATATACCTTAAAGTAGATAAAGTTTTTGATTCTTCCTTGTTTGATATAATTCGACAATGTGTATTTGTACTTATAGCGATTTTATAATACACTAAATTCGCCCCAATACAACAGGAATTGCAAGGCATAAAAGTCTTTAATAACTATTGTAAATGAACAAAGATTGTTCCTTAATTCGCAAGAATATGTGAAATATTCATTTCTTCATATTTTTGCATTAGATAGCATCGCGATTTAATATTAATCCGCTGAAGATAATAAAAAAAAAGAGCAAGTGAATACAGTAAATTATGAACGTGACAGATATGTCAGCAACTTATTGTCAAGTTTCAATATCTACCTCGTTATATGGCAATAAGTTACATAATCTTCGTATAGAAACGTGTAACCCTGTTTTAAATATAACTTTCAAACTGTAATCGTAATTAAATTGCTTCATTTGAATACAAGGAATGAATAATCCACGATCGTTTATAATACTTTTGCGTTATGTAACAAGAAATCTTATGTATAATTAATAGGTAGCATTAGGTTCATTAAGTCCCTGCCAGTAGGTATCAACGAGAATTCTACATGCGTTCTAATTCTGTAAAGAGCAATAATTACAACTGCTTAAAATTATCGAAATAAATGTTATTTAATGTGTAATTAGCTTCACGACTCGCGTTAAGTATGAACAATAATAATCACCGAGTATACGATCGGAACGATTAGATTGTAATTAAAGTAAATAACAGAATATAAAATCGTGATGCACGTTTCACGTGTCGTACATTGATAAAAAAAATGCGGGAAATCGTAGTTAGAGTAAATCTACGGAATTAATTAACTTTTTTTTTTACTTCTTTTATGCTTTCGATGTTCTTCGGTGGCACGAACAATTGCTGAAGTTGTAAAGAAAAAAAAATTAGTCAATTCTCTTTGTAGTACGTACAATTATTATAAATAAAGTGACCTCGATGATCTTCCGAATTTAAAAAATTTTGTTTACGTTCTGGGATAAAAAAGAATTATTTTGCAAAATATGCTTATTCCACTAAAGATTCATTTACTTCCTCGACTATAATGGAGTATCTTCTTCTCTCTTTTGTTTTTGCCACAATGAAACTGGACCCTGGCATGTATTTACTTGTGATTACAAAAGCACACATTTTAGCAAATAATACAATTACGTCATTGAATACATATATACCGTATGTCACGAATAACTCTTTACAATCAGTCAAAAAATTCGTTTTTATTCTTAGTTCCCGTTTAGTTTTTTTTTCCAACAATAATGTTGAAAGCCAGCAAAGCTTTAGAAGAAAAATATTTTTTGACTCGAAGTACTGTATAAACCCGACGAAATAGCTTTCGATAATGGCAGCATTCGAGTACTCTTTTTGTGTCTCAGTTGTTTTATGTCCCAAAACAATTTCCAAAGCTAGTATGGAAATACAATCGTTGTTTGGTAACGAACGTTCGACACTAGTGTACAACACTGAATGGAATAATCAACTGACTAAACAATATCCATATGATTTTTACTGCCATAAGTTGGTGGAAAGCGTTTGTCCAGAGTGTGCAGCAGCAGTAGGTTTTCCCGGTGCATTCGAAAAATTCGTGCCACTTAATGATAATTGTGACATTTGCTGTGGTAACTGCAACGAGGAAAAAAAATGTAATTATTCTTTCATTAGACAATATTCTCGGAGTATGAGTTAATAGTAAATACCTGACCACCAAAGCTAACAGATTGCTGTTGCTGTTGAGATGTTAGATTAAAAAAAGGATTACTACCAGGAGCCGGATGTAGATTTTGCGTTAACATTCCGCTCCATCCATTATTACTAGTAACGTTACTTTGCCCTAAGTGCATCATCTGTAAAAATATTTTCTATTAGTCAACTGAAAAACGAAAATTTCAATAAATTATGCATTTATGCACTAGTGAAACGCATATACCATTTGAGATTGCATCGCGGGGGGAGGATTAGGTACACCGTTCAACTGACTCATCTGACCTATATGCATACAGTTTCCTAAGGGGTTTGCTGCCACAGTTCCTAATGGATTAGGATTCACTCCGATTTGAGTTTGATTGATAGGTATCTGATTAGGTGTAACAGACATCTGTGCTGGTAGATGATTAAGTTGAGTCAAGGAACTTTGCTGACTTGGAAAATTATTTTGTTGACCAAACCCTACTACGTTTGGTACCTGTTTATATTGTACAGTGGATTGTTGAGGATACATTCCACCTGAAAATTAGTGTAACAGAGATTATGCAAATTTAGTAAATCCTACAATAGGAATAGAGGTCGAAGTGTACCAGGAACTCCGAAAATTGCTGGCTGTTGATGGCTTGGTGTACCGTATAAGGCCAAAATACTGTCTTTTGTCATTTTGCTCTTCTCTTGAAGTGAAGATGCTGGTTGTTCGAAAAAGCTTTCTTCTTCACTTTTACTTGCTGTTGCTGATGCATTTGCAGTTGTACTGGAAGTACTACTGCTAGTTGAAGCCACTGAGGCTGGAGGTGCAGATAAAAATGATGAAAATATGTCATCCCCAGCACCATTTACGTTTGATTGAGTTGTTGTTGGAGCATCTGTTAATTATTTTCGTTACATTACATCTTATTCTATACTGCTAACAAAACTCTTATTATGTGCATACCCAAGCCTAATAAATCTAAAGTTGCTGAATTATTTGCTCTATTAGGTTTGGGACTAACAGAACTTCGAGGTTTTGGCAATTGAGGCACTACTTCTGGTTTCTTTACAGGTGGAAGTATAGTTTGATTCGTAGTAGTTTTAGAATTATCCTTTTTTCGTCTACGTTGCCTTTCAGCTTCTTCATCGAGCTCTTTATCCCAATTTACCTATATAATTTATATGCAATTTTTAAAATAAATATCTTCTATGATGCCAAATATTAAAGGTATCAATGATACCTTCGGTAAAGGTGGAGGTACCCATTCTCTAGCTATATATTTCTTATGCTCATATTTTGCACGTATGAAGCTCTCTAGGCTACAATCTGTTTGAGGTCTTCGGAAACTATCTGGAAGGTTTGCCTCGTACACTGCTCTTGCTCTAGAATTTCCCATTTGCTGTAAACTCTAGAAACACCAATTAACTCATTATATTTGAAGATAAACAAAATAGCAAGAATTCCTATGAACATACCACTACTTGCTCTGGTGTCCATGTATCTAAATTAACGGATTTAACTTTGCTTATATGCACTCCAAGATTTCTGTGAATCCCAGCACAACGAATGCATAAGAATATACCTAGATTCCAACTAGCCCATCTTGGTCCTATGAGTTTCAAAAATACATGTTCTTAACATATTACAATAACATATGTAGTAGTAATTGAAGTACATCTGCATAATATCAGACAAACTCAATTAATTACAAAACTTCCTTTACAGATACAAGACAAATGGAAGGAAGAATTACATCAGTCAGAGGAGTGGGAAATAAAATAAACGACGTCAGAAAATGATGCATATATTTGTTAATATGTGAGGACATCTTAAATGTAAGGCAATGTGGGAAAAAGTATTATCTTTTTTTTAAAAGTTTTTTTTTTGTCTTATCGAAGAATAATAAAGCGAGACGGCATTGTACACGTCCATCGATTGAGCCGCGGATGCGCGAGTAATAAGCAACTAGCGAATATGAAACCTTGATGACGTTTGCCAGTAATCGCTGTCATTTACTGTCTGTCATGAGCAAATTAAAAATCTATAACGTTTCTCTTTATCAACGAAACTAGGTCGTTTTTCGGGGTCGATATCGATCACATGTGGGTACCGTCAGCTTAAAAAATTCAAGTTCATTGTACAGTATCTGGGAGGAGTGGTAGGAATAATGCGAGTTCGTTGATCGAAGGGAAGAAGCTTCACTAAGGAATTCACATTTTGACGGACGAACCTTTCGCATCGCAGTCGACACAGTACTTGTTGTCTTCATCTCGTAGCATCTGAGTTAATAAATTCTGACATTTTTCTTGAATTTGTTTGGCACGTTCTTTCTCTAACCGGGACGTCATTATTGTACGGTGCCCTGATTAAGACCCTCTTGCCGCGCAGAGCTCCAAAACAATGTTTTCTTCTCGCAACGCTGATCATACACGAGAACCGTCAAGAAGTATGCAGGCAATGGTCTCCGAACGCCCCCAACAGCTCAACTCGTTACTCACTAAAACGTCATGCAGTTGGAGGAATTCTATTGGATCTTCCGTTTCTTCGCCTAAAACGAAATGATAAGTAGAGGTTCGTTTCAATGACACTTTAGTGTCACTATCTATCGTGAATTAGCTGAACTTCACGGTTACGGTAATTGCGGAAATTACCTTTATTACTAGCGATAAGTCTGATTACATTTCACCTTTTGGCTGAGAAATAGATACGTTTTTAAACAATGGACAGGTTTTTGAGGCATACTTTTACCAATATTAATGATACGTAGATATTTTTCTATTTGAAGCTTTTATAAACATTTTTTAATATTCGAAAGAATTGTGAAATAAGATATAGAGGTTTATAAAGAGTAGAACGTTTAATGTATATTGGTATGGGTTTAAAATTGAATGTAATTTTACGTTCATTTGAATTTCCCTCCACTGTAGCGCATTGGCTGGTGGTACTCTTCCGAAGTAGCGGCGACACAGTCGTCTTCGAAAGTTTCCCTTGCGTGGTGGTGAGACCGGGTCTCCCGCATTTAAATCGGTTTTTGGTAAGAAATTTAAATAATTTGTATTCGAATTTCACTCACAGTTACGTATTAGCATGTTGTTCGATCGAATATAACACTGAGTTGTCAATTTCTTCTTTTTTCAGGACGAAAGGACGCAAAATGTTGGTTGAGATCTCCCCTCTCCCCTCCTTCGCCGGGACGCAGCAGCGATTCATAGTCGAATACTTCGGAATATGTGAGTTATATTTCCCTATTATCATGCAGTATGAGTCGTTTTGATCATTACGAGTCGAACTGTTACAACTATTTTATTGAGTGTAACGGTACATAAGTAGAACCAATGTATAATTGCATGTTACGGTTCGAATTTGCATTTGGTATTTCATAGTTGAAATTTTATCCATTGTCGCCATGGTGTCTGCGCAGAAGACACGCGCGCATGCGCCCTGCGACGTCAGAGACAGCTATTTTATAAAGTTTCTCTTGTTTGAACGCGACAAGTTCTGCTACTCATTTCATTCATCTTTCGTTAAGAAATTTTTAAAAACTGTGCTCGAATTTAATTAGTCAGACTCTCATTGAGTTTGTCCCTTTTCTTTTGTTAATAAGCATCGTTAAAATTGTTGCTCGTGTGCGTTTTCCGGAGGGGGAACATATTTTCATAACTGGGGTAGTATATGGCAAAATAAATTCACCCCTGAAGATTTTCGAGAGTGCTGGCTAAAGAAAGGTGAACAATAACTCATCTAAATATGATCATAAATAGTAGTTTAATTGATTACACCGAAGATTCTATGGAAACAGTATTTGGCTTTGCACATTGCTTTGTCACTGTATGCAAAAAACTGTTTCCATATTGACGGTCAGACTGAAATTGAAAAGGGGAGGCTGAGGTCATAATGGGGTAAGTACATTATTATCTAATTTTTAATTCTTTTGCAAACATTGAAAATTCAAAATGAGGGATTTTACAATCATTTCGTTTATTACGTCGTTTAATTAGTTCTCGTAACCGTAGCTTGCCAGCGCGGAGGTCTGGTCACTTTTATTTTTCGAATTAACAACACAATCTCGTTACTCTTATTTCAACGTTTATAATCTATCAACTTCGTCGATAACTGTACACTCTTGCATTTTATTCCCTTCCCATGTCACGCCAATTCTCAAATAGCAAAGAAGTTATAGCCTTTAGTATTTGCCATGTGTCCAATTATTAAGAAATAAGAAATTAAATGATATTATCGTACGTCGATCTATCGAACCACTTTCCATTTGGATATCATGGATGAGTATTTCACACCTGAACCCTTCAACGTCGTCGTAAATGTTTGTCTACGCGTTTGTAGGACGATCTCGTCTTCTACAAGGAAAATTCTAAAAAGCGAATGCCCGTTCGAACAGTGTCTAACGGTCATTCAAAAAGAACAGGTCCCTCTTATATAGTGATTAGAAGAGAACTTATTTTCTCATATTTTTTCCCGATAATAACAGCGTCCATTTGCGTTACTTAACTCGAAGAACTTGGGCAAAGTTTCTTCAGCGGATCGATTGCACTTATCGTTAGATCACGTTCAATTTCCGATCTTCTCCTGCGTGTCTACTCAAAGTGAAGTAATTACAGTGAACTAGAAGCATCGTCGAACAATCGCAAGTTTGACCAAGCCACGAAATATTCTTGCAAGACCGCCAATAGCTTTCAGTCAATATCTAGCGTTCGACAGCTGGGTTTACCAGTGAAAGAGTATTAAATTAATTGGTACCGCTTTCCATCCAGGTTCACCATTGAGAGTATTCAGTTAATTGTTAGTGTTTTGCTATCTGAGTTCATCGTTGGAAGAGTAATGACTTAAATGGCACCACTGACATTTGGGTTCACCATGGGAAGAGTATTGAATTAAATGGTACCACTTATCGCTCAAGTTCACTGTGGAGAGAGCATTTATTTAATTGGTACCGCTATCATCCAGGCTTACCATTGAGAGTATTCAGTTAATCGTTAGTGTTTTGCTATCTGAGTTCATCGTTGGAAGAGTAATAACTTAAATGGTACCACTGACATTTGGGTTCACCATTGGACGAGTACTGAATTAAATGGTACCACTAATCGTTCGAGTTCACTGTGGAGAGAGCATTTATTTAATTGGTACCGCTATCATCCAGGCTTACCATCGAGAGTATTCAGTTAATCGTTAGTGTTTTGCTATCTGAGTTCATCGTTGGAAGAGTAATAACTTAAATGGTACCACTGACATTTGGGTTCACCATGGGAAGAGTATTGAATTAAATGGTACCACTTATCGCTCAAGTTCACTGTGGAGAGAGCATTTATTTAATTGGTACCGCTATCATCCAGGCTTACCATTGAGAGTATTCAGTTAATTGTTAGTGTTTTGCTATCTGAGTTCATCATTGGAAAAGTATCCAGTTGTTTGGTAACACTGCCATTTGGTTTCACCACTGGAAGAGTATTAAATTAAACGGTACCACTAATCGTTCGAGTTCGTTATTGAGAATGTATTCAGTTAATTAGTACCACTTGCCATCTAGATTCACCGCTGTGAGAGTACTCAGTTAATTGGTACCGCCATCTTCCGGGTTCACCACCGGAAGTGTAATCAGTTAACCACTTGCCACCCACTATCATCACTCGAGAATTCCAAATCGATTCGAATCTTCCATCGCTAAAATTCTCTATTGAGATACTCCAATCACATTCGTCCAATTTACTCCAGATATTCCAATTGGCCCGTTTCACTTGCAATAGGCTTAAAGACACCAAAAGATGGTTCTCCTAGGTGATATACGTTCGATTCTCTGCCTCGCTAGACTTTTAGGATGCAGCTCTCTCGTAGTCGCCCAAGATACCGTAAAAGTTACAAAGATCAGTATCATTTGTTCCGGCATTTATTCAATACTTTATATCACAACAGGAATAATGATGTTGTATTTTTACACTGTAACGATTTCCATGCCAGCAAAGATTCTTACTTTGAGTTGCGTCAGAGTATTGCTCTCGTATTTTTGCCTTTTCGCGGATATCAGTGTGACGACTTTGTGGGCCTCGAAGATACGCTCTGCAATTTCGCAGATGCGAAACTTCGATCGTGCGACAAAGTACAACGATCCATTTAGTAGACGAAAGATACGAATTCTTTCCCGATGCACGATGCTCTTCAGCGTGATATATTGGATAACTGTTGGATACTTGAGTTACAGGTAAGATATTTCTCTTGGAATTTGACGGGAAAATCGTTCGAAAGGTTGATCTTTTCTCGAGGCAAAACGAACTCGGGGTGTCGTGAAAGTTATGACGGATTTGCATGAGAATTAGAGTATCTTTACAAGTTCCTGTAAAGCGTTCATTTAGCTTTCGAACTTTGTAATTCAATTAGTCACCGCGAGATGAATAAGCGGTGGCACAATTTAGGCAGGAATTTCATCAAATTCTCATCGAAGGATTATAACTTTTTACAAGGTTCGCTAATAATTCGATTATGCCAGATCGAGACAATTTCCTTTCTACTTTTTAATAAAGAGTTTTAATATATCGAATTGTTACAATTGGAAGTTTCTAGTATCGTAAAGCAGGTTATTCTTTTCTATTTTTTTTCGCAGCTGCGAGGACAGGATGCCAATTGTGCGAGGTGTAACATATGGCATAGTTAACGCGTCGTTGTCCGTGCAAATTTTATCTTTCGTTGGTATTTCTATTCTTTTACACGAAAGATTTCGTTGGCTTTGCAAGTTAGCAACGTTTCCCGAGGGTAAGTTTACTTGTTTGATCTGAAGTTATCATTTCTTCCCCTTTACCTGTTTATTTGTGACTTTCCAAGAGATTTTTCGAGGATGTAACTTATATTTTTGAATGAGACTTCACGTAAATAGACGTCCTGCAGAGTACTTTTACCACATTGTTGACTGCTCACGAGTTAACTC
Source organism: Cerceris rybyensis (assembly GCA_910591515.1). Classification (NCBI taxonomy): domain Eukaryota; kingdom Metazoa; phylum Arthropoda; class Insecta; order Hymenoptera; family Crabronidae; genus Cerceris; species Cerceris rybyensis. The sequence goes on along the minus strand of OU342793.1, from coordinate 23,820,247 downwards.
GTGTTTTCCCGCCCAAACGTTATTGACCGGACACGAGATAACTCGTGTTTGCATTTGCATCAGCCATTTCAATTTTACCACGCCAACAAAATTACTAAAATATATAATATGCTTAACTTATAATATATAGAAAATATGTATAATATTCCATTTAAATTTATTACGTATAAATAAAGTATAGGGGAGAGCCGGGCTAAAAGTTCCGATTTTTAGTTAACTTCAAAATTTGGTAAAATACTTGCTTTTAGTATTCATACGATGCGATCAAAATCAACTTACATATCTACCTTTGATATTAAGACAGTTATTTGGGTCATTTTTTATTTTTTACCCCGACTTGGGGCAAGTTGTTAACAAGCCGGGATAAGTTGTTGCTATATCTGTTAAAGCTATTATTTGTGAAATAAAAAACACTAAATGATTAAACCAAGTCTGTTTATTGAAGTACTACTCAACAATATCGTACGAATCATTCGTAAGATAGACCACAAATACCAAATGCGAAAATACTTTCTTATGTGGACCAGCGAGGCACGTGCTGCCGTTCCGTTGTTCCGGGTCCCACTGGTTTGTTTAAAATGGCTATTGTTCGCTGCAATGTGGCGTTCCATTTCATTACGAATTTACACAATATTCTTATCTCTCCTTCTCACGGATTTATTTCAATCGGAACAACTTACCTCGGTTACTTTTAGCCCCGCTCTCCCCTACTGAAGTTTATTTAGATTTTTTCAATTTCATACTCAATTGTAGAAAAACTAATTGCCGGTCAACAATGCGTAAAATAAAAGCTGCAACCGCGTTTCAATTTTTTAAAGTGAACAATTAATTAACTATTTTGGTATCAACGATTATGTAAATAGCCTCCGCCCATGTAACGCTTCACGATTAAATTCTCTTGGTAATAATAACAAGCATGGAGGTAGAATCTGATGGTCGTTGGAAATCTGTTCACATACCAGCCAGTTGGTATCAAAGGGATTAAAATTGCTTGAAACGGAGATAGAATTTGTATAGCATAGAATTAAAGGATCATCCATTAAATCGATACGTTTAGGTAGATAAGGAGTGGTTTTATCAAAATTTACATTTTAACGTTGTAGAAACACGTGCTGCCTGGTACTCGAACGTTAAACGTATCTTATTTTATCTGAAAATCAAACGAACTATCCAATAATGTATCTGTAATTTCCTAAGTAACGAAGTCGACACGCTCACTTATTCTCGTCCCATTTCTTTCATCCTCAGAAAATTACCTGGACACACCATTCGCCTTTTGCCGACTCTCTTCATTTCCTTCTTTTCTCACAATAGAAATGCGGCTCCTAGCCTTCCTATTCTCCGGTTCATTTCTTTTTCGACTTCGTTTCGCCTTACTATCCTTGAAGTTCCCCTACTGCGAAACCGGCACACCTGTTTTCTCGCACGGTTAATTCGAGACGACGACGTTGCAAGGACCCACGTTTCCTCGTGAAATCGAAGATCAGCTTAATAAACGAGCAAGGTCTTCCCTAGGTTTCACGTCTCGAACGTCGATAATATTTAACCCTACCAGACTATCTTCAGATTTTTTTCACGACAAATCATACAAAGTCAATTCAAACACATGGTGGCAGACATTTGCAATGGCTCACCATGAGATTTGTCCACGATTAGTTGGCTACTTTTAGTTTGTGACCCTCTTTTCACGTTCTAGGCAAAAGCACCGAAAATTAGGTACTTCATTATCCAAAATTAGATAAATTAGGTATAGAGGCAGAATTGGTAATTAACACTAAACCTACCAAGGCGGTCAAAAGACCGTTTCCAAAATATTTTCTAAAAATGATCTAAATTAATAGAGTAGCCATGAAGTAAATATTCCACTTCTATCTTATAAAACCAAAATTTGTTTATTAATTATCTTCCTTATCTCTCCATTTCCATTTTTATAAAGTCGTTATTAAGTACATTTAGATTTAGTAGATATAACGTCGGTAGCTTCAGTGTTAATGAAAAAAAAGAGTTAACTTGAAGAAAAGTCAAGTTCTTGAGCTCAACGGAGAAATATAAATTGAGTAAAATCAGTGAGCTTGAGCTAAATCAAAGAAACTTAGTTTGTTTAATACTTTTCGAGTGTATTTCTGAGATAGTCCTCGCCACTCGAATGGTTAATGTAACTTTGTTTGTTTTTCTTATCTTTACTTACTAGAGGGTAGATTAATGACGGTAGAGCAACCAATCGGTCAGTTCAGGCTGCAGGACATATGGTGGTTGCACTCTTGCCTCGTTAAGGCTACGGAATTAATAAATTCAACTTATGCGATACAATTGTTATTATGGATTGCGTGTATGTCCTTTAATATGCTCTCGCGACTTTATACTCTTAATGAAAACGAAGAACTACCTCTTACCGGGACGATAAGGGAATTAATGTTAGTTCTCGCTTTTGTTGGACATCTTCTTCTAATCACTGCAATTTGCCACGTCACGTCGTACTGGGTACGTGTGTCTTTTAGTTTCTTTTTTTATAGACAAATCGGTGCAATCGTTATTTTCGAATCAATGCTTCTGTTAAAGGCAAATCGTGTCGGTGAGATGATATTTTCGCCATTGTCACCGGTTCTGATGAAACGTTATTCATTGCAGGTAAGACACCGTAATCCTCGAATTTATTAAATGGATATATTTTCAAGAAATGTATGTAACATTTTCGAAAAATTGTTTATATTTATAGAGCTTAAATCTATGGGTAGAAGGAAAATATTCTACTTCTACTTTATAAAATTTAACCCCCTATGGGACCCTGTGACTTTGAGGTAACACAAGACACCTCTAAACTTCCATTTTTTAAAGGCAAATTTTTTACTTTGCTAAATACTTACTATAATTTAGCTAGTGAAAATCACAAAATTATTTACAATTCAATATTTCAAATTGAGATGTAATTCATTTTTTAAAATAGTATTTTTACCATTTTCTAATTGTGTTGTCGTGAAACTGATCTTTGGACACCACAAAAAATCCAGACTATAGAGGGTTAAATTACTTGATTGTTCGTCTTTTTCACCTCTTGATTTTTCTTTCTCTGAAGTACTTGCTCGATACATTTAAATTTAATAGAAATAACTCCAGTAGTTCTCCTATTAATGAATCTCTCGTTATTTCTCTGAAACGTGCGATCGACACGATTCCCGTTTACGTTTTCCACGTTTCCTTTACTTCCGTTATTTTTGTAGTTAGATTGTATACCAGTTCTCTACAATAGTTAATTGCTTCGAGTTAATTGTTCTCGGCACTATGTCTTTCTCACTCTCCCTTCGCATCGACTACCTGCCCTTAATAAAGTTTGCAATCCTATCTCTTCGTTCCTTGCACACCTACGCTCAGCCTATCGATCTCGCCTATATAATTACAGGAAAACGTTGAAGCAATAGCGTATTTCCAGAGAAGGAAGGTGTATTTTTTCGGTGTCTTCGGCTTCATGCGCATCGATCTTCCGTTGCTGTTCTCGGTAAGGCTCCGTGTGAAAAAAGTTGCTCAAAGATCAACTCGATGGAGTGAAACCACAACAACTTTTTTGTACCTTCTTAACCCATTTGCATCATATGACAAAATCAAAAATATATCTTTACTATAAAATATCTTCATATTAACATTTTATCGACCGATCATTGAGCAATAATATTCCCGTGTCCTCCCGACCTCTAATTTCCCTCGCAGATCGCATCAGCCATAACGACATACTTGGTGATCCTTCACGCCGGGAACAACGAGTGATAGCCAATCCAAAGGGTCAACATGAGGTGAATGTCGAATGGGATGATCGCTCCAAGCTCGTCGTACAATCGGATGAAAACGTGTTCGTTCGATGTTAACCGGTGCCTTAAGTGTAAGACAAAACCAGGTGAATTGAGCGATGCAACGTTAAAAGGCCGCTGGTGCATCGATCACCTGCAGTATCGATTGATCTTTGACATCAAACGATATTGGGACAGCCATGGAGACCGATCGGCTTGCCGTAACTGAATACGCGTGAAATTCGCTCCCTCCCTTTGTGACCATACTGGCGCGTTGTTAAATCAACCCTCTCTAACCCTCCCCCCCCCCCTGCAACTCGCCTCTCTAACCGATGGATCTTCGTTCCCTCGTTCTCTTCGTGATAAAGAGCAGAGGACACTAGATAAAGCTGGGACAATGTGAGACGTCGCGTTAAAATGGAGTAATTTGTAATCTGTTTAGGGCTACCGGGACGCTCTTGAATTTTCGATAAATTATTCCTGCCACTCGGGGACGAGAGAGGGATGGAAAATGGTCCCGTGACAAATAGAGGGTAAAAACAATGTCTGGATCTTAAATACGTGCTGTTCACGGTGGGTAGGCGAAATGTATGCTTTAACGGCGACAACATGTTTTAAGTTTCGAACCTTTTAATCTTTCTTTAAAAGAAGGAAATTTTTCTTGTGTTGGAAAAACGTGGCATATAGAATTATGGTCTTTTTGTCGATGCTTTAATTGTGAGACGACGTTGAATCGAGGGAGTTTCTCTTGAGAGAATATAAATCGAAGATGTGGAATAAAAATCTCTTGTGCACGGAACCTTGCCTTTTCTTTTAACAATTTGTGTATAGAATATACAAATCAGAGATATTCCGTCGATCAGTATTTATAATTGATTGATACAACTCATAGTTGATTTTGAAGATTAATTGATGTATTTCAACTAACTTTCATTAAAGCAGTAGCTTACTTATTTACTAGGTTCGCTGAAATCCTTCACGGGAGCATCTTTCATCATTAAATCACGTCGTTATTCTAATAGACACATTTTGCAATCATACTCAAACAATGTGTTTACATTAATACGTAATAATTCATGGAAATTATCCCTTTGACCGAAAAGACAGTCATCAGTAGACTCCGGATTTTGATGCATTTATGACAAAATGGATACGGCTAAAATATACAAAAAGAACATAATATAAAAACATATCTAAAATATCCAAAGTATGGTATTCGCTGTAATATTTAACGAGTGCAACAAATCCCTAAATAGGTTTTCCTAACTTAGGTGCATTTGTTAAAATTGAAATTTACATAAACATCCGGAGTCTAGTCATCAGTAACTTCCATTGCATCGTGTTAAAAAGAATGTACCTTGCAACAAAAAAATCCGTTCAGTAGTACAATCAATGTAGATACATGGATCTTAAAAAAAAAGAAGAAGGATATCCCAAGCTACAGGACACCTACAAATCGGTCCTTGAGCTTAGCGCAATGGAACGTAATGGATCGAAGGATCAGCAGCGATCTACGATTTCACAGTTACCGTAAAGTAACTGGAAGTGCGAAAGAGGGTGCAAAATGTAAGAGACAAGAATGGATGAATGATAGGATGGAGAACGCAGGCGCGTTTCGAATAAACGTGCGCGAGAGTCGCGTCCGTATCTGCGGTCGCTTCAAGACCTGCGGCGGGAGCTGCGATTCTTCCTTTCAGTTCGCCGTCGACTCTCACTCGAAACTTCTCGCTCGTTATTTCACGTTGAGATCGCTATCTGTCGATTTATAACACGTCGTGTTAGCGACACTTTATTAGTGTCGTGGATCTCCGCGAATTATCATTTTTTTTTTGAATTGTCAACAACAAAATTGTCTGCACGACTTGTACCTAAGTATTGCTATAAAACGACTGACACTTTGATAACTCAGGCGGTAGACATGCAAATTATTTTCTCGGATATTTTTTAATCTATAAAATCATCCGAAGTCGACCACCTATTAGAAACGTGCTCTGGAAAAAGTTCGAGAACGATCACTTGGATTCTCCTTGACACTGTGAATCAAATTATTTATTTAGTATTGTTTGGGATTTTGCTTTCAGCTCATTCAAATTTAGTTTGTTTACTTTGTCGTTTGATTTTACGATTGGAGTCTTCGAATTAAGCGTTTATAAGGATTTCGCGAGTGTTGCCGAGGCATTGTTGAGGTAGGGAACATTCTTTTGGAAGCGACGTGATAGTGAATTTTTAGTAGAAAAGGAAAAGAATCGTGAAATATGCGAATTGGAAAAATCCCGAGGGAGACACGGACTTTTAGGTAGTGAGACGAGAGGTGAAGTATTGAGGAGATAAGAGGATTTTTGGGGGTATCTTTGTGATTGTGGTGATCATAAGACGTTTTTGGGTTTGTCGGATCTTCGATGATGCTGGTAGCTTGGTCTGGATGTTTGAGGAAGACGTTGCAGGTTTGTTGGCGATAAGACACGAAGATGGGAAAAGAATAGGGTGAGAGAGAGAGGATGGAAGGTTTTTTGTGAATTTAAAACTCTTTGATAGGATAATCAAGTTGTTGATACTCTCATTCTGTTTTGTTTTTTTGGAGAAGATAATGCGAATGTCGTTGGAATGACGGGAAGAAAAATAAAGTATAGTTGAGACAGAAAATTTAATCTTTTAACGTTAGAGGTAACTGCGATGTGTTTCTTTTGATTTAGATTTTTTTCTCAGAAAAGTTAGTCTGTTGGAAGAGAGATTTAATTAAAGAAATCTTAACTAAACATGACACTGTTATTTCTTTTTTAAATATCTCTTCTTCTATCTGACAATATTTGAACACTAGATCTACCAAGGCGGTTAAAATGACTTGCTCCTAGTTTTTTGAAAATGGTCTTGAAATTCCTAATGCTGTTCCTTTCTCAATTTTCCACGTTTATGTTAACCCATTACCTGTCGCAATTCAAAAATACAAAAAAAGAATTAACACTAGATTTACGGATGTTGATGCGCCTATTTTTCTGAAGTGAGCGAATTTGACTTAAGCAAGGAAATTAAATTTTTTTCCAAAGAAAATAGTTTCCAAAACAATTTGAATGAAATTTTTATTATTAACAAATTAACCAACCAATATATTACATATATAGTAACAAAATTTTGAACGAGTCAAATTGACTCCGTAAATCTAGTGTTAAATAACCTTATAATGAGATACATACTGACTAATTAGAACAAAAAAAATGAGAATGTCCCAAAAATGGGACATTGGCGGATAATGGGTTAAAGATTATAGTCGTTTGAATCACTCAAGTTCATTTTCCCCTTCATTGATTTCATTTTGATATATTTATTTGATAATTGTGAATATATTGAATCAATCATCGGTAGATCTAGCGTTAAGTTAATAATTTGCAGTCTGTGATTAACCATTCTATCAAAAACAAGGATTCTGTAAATGAAGAACATTGTACATTCATTTTCCAACTCATCGCCAGATTAATTTCGCGTTCTCCAAAGACGTTCTTCGCAAACAGACAGTTTGCTTGTTGTGCGCTCGTGCGACAAGGTACGAGAGATCCTGGAATATCGGCAAATATCTATGTAATGACTTTATTTGCACAGCCGGTCTTCATGGGAATGTCAATGTGACAATCTCGCTCACAAAGCGTCTGTCATCAATTCGTGAACTTCCCGTGAATCTCTAATTTTCGTTACTCCAACTTCGTGGCTTCTAACGAATGCATTGCAGAGATAAAAAGAAACAAAGTTCTTTGTACTGTAATTTTCGCGACGTTTCACCGTCACGAGATGACATTCCAAAGTGTACTCGTTAATGTATGCAAATTCTTCCTCGCCTTGTCAGAGCATAAAGTAAAATTACTTGGAGATTATCGGCAAAAGCGATGCATGTATCATCATGGAACAAACACTTACGCATGTAGTAACTCACACGTGATAGATTTTGTTACTGACAGCTAAAACGTTCCAAGAGGAGCAAATAGAAACGAAGTGGAAAAGATTGATAGAGAAACAATAGAATGTGATGAAGAACAAAAAAGAAAATAATATAAATAGAGATATTGACGTGTCCAATGTAAAGGCTAGAGTTAATATTCGGCAGATATTTTCCTTTTCTGCATTAACTCTTGGAGGCACGGTGGGGTGAAAAGTGTCCCACCTCTTTGATATGTGAAGATGCATGGTGGGACATTTTTGACCCACCTCGAAAATTTATATCATTATATAACTTCGTGAATAAATATAAAGCAACGTTATTCAATTAAAATTTAAAAAAAATGGCTGTGTAACTTTGGTTATTTTATTTTTTGAATTCTCGTGCCTCAAAGAGTTAATGTGAAATCGACCACCCCATAGAAACCGACCCTGCAAGAAGGTCGAGAACGACGACTCGGATTCTCCTGGCCGCTTTGAATTAAATTACTTATTCAGCATCGTTCAAGATTTTGTTATTGGCAATTAACATTTAGTTTGTTACGTTTAGAAACAACGTTTTTTGTACTGTAATTTTCCTGACACTTCACCGACACGAGACGAGATTCCAAGGTGTTCTCGTTGACGTATGCAAATTCATCTTCGCTCTGTCAGAATGTAAAGTAAAATTACTTGAAGATTATTGCCAAAAGCGATACATGTATCATCATAGAACAAATATAAGTGCATGTAGTAGCTCGCACGTGATAGATTCTGGTACTGACAGCTAAAATGTTATAAAAGGTGGAAAAAGAAGGGTAGTGGAAAAATAGAGAACAGACAGAATGTGGTGAAGGGCGAAAGAGAAAACAATCTATACAATAATCTATACAAATAGAGAAAGATGTCGAAGTTGTCCCACGTGACAATAAGAGCTGATACTTCGTCGATTCTCTCCTTTTCTGTGTTAATGCGAAGTCCACCACCCCATAGAAACCAACCCTGCAAGAAGGTCGAGAACGACGACTCGGATTCTCCCTGCCGCTTTCAATTAACACTAAACCTACCAAGGCGGTTAAAAGACCGATACCAAAATATTTTCTAAAAATGATCTAAATTAATAGAGTAGCCATGAAGTAAATATTCCACTTCTATCTTACAAAAGCAAAATGAGTCAATTAATTATCTTCTTTATCTCTCCACTTCTCTTCGTGTAAGGTCGTTATTAGAGTATATTTAGATTTTAGTAGATATAACGTCGGTAGGTTTAGTGTTAAATTACTTTTTCAGCATCGTCCAAGATTTTGTTATCAGCAATTAACATTTAGTTTCTTACGTTTAAAAACAAAATTTTTTGAATCTAATATTCCGGACGCTTCACCAACACGAGACGAGATTCCAAGGTGTTCTCGTTGACGTATGCAAATTCATCTTCGCCCTGTCAGAATGTAAAGTAAAATTACTTGAAGATTATTGCCAAAAGCGATACATGTATCATCATAGAACAAATATGAGTGTATGTAGTAGCTCGCACGTGATAGATTCTGGTACTGACAGCTAAAACGTTATAAGAGGAGGAAAAAGAAGGGTAGTGGAAAAGATAGATAGAGAAGGAGACAGAATGAGATGAAGAGCGAAAGAGAAAATGACATAAAGTGAGAAAGATAGGGGATGAGGTTGTCCAACGTGAAAGCAAGAGCTGATATACCGCGGATACTCCCCTTTTCGGCATTAAAGCGAAATCCGCTTGATTGACAACCGTTCGAACATCCATTAATTTCTATTTTTCTCCGAGCTTTCAATAATTAACGAACCAACAACGACGAACTTAATTAACAACGGTGAAACGAAGAGCCGTAAACGTTACGCTTCAAATGTCAGATTTCCGTTTACGATAATGTCATCTCGTTTCCCGACGTTTCCGGTTAAGAGAATTCTGTCGTTCAAACCTATCTTGATAAAAATCCACAATGATCGACGTGCGTCGATGCGTGTTTATTCATCCTGCTTTAGAATCGACGAAGGGTGAACTCGTAAATTGATCCGCCAAATATTTGTCACACCTTGTCCGCGTAAATCGTTTGGAACGTGGTGAAATTGAAATTCAAGGAGATTAGGAGAGAAACATCACATTCGATTTCCTCCCTTGGTTAAAGTCATTTCAACGGCAGGACTGATAAAGAGAAAGTTGAATAGGAAAATCCTGTGGAAGGAAAATTTAATAAAAATCTTTTGACACTCTCTCTCTCTCTTTCTCTTTCTCGTTGTAACTCTCTCTCTCTCTGCTTTCGTGTAGGAGTAAATTTGGTATTCAATGAAGCACGTAGAAATCCGTTCTCCACTGAGCACTGCTTGACAGTCTCAATCCGATGTTACGAGTGAATTAATTAAATAATAATCGAAAGATTTACGCAAGTGGGAGTGATCAAATAGAGGCGCATCTCAAAATCGTTGTAAGTATCTTTTGCAAGTTGTTAAACGAGAAATACTGTATCCGACCGTGTAACCAACCGTATCCAATCCTATCCAACAGAGTATTTAGAAGAGAGTTACGGTTTATCGAGTATACGTGTAATCGAATTACCTCCAGTAGAAAGGGATGAAAGCATTGTCCGTTGATAGAATACGTATACTTTTGTCCTAGTTACGTGATATATGGTGGTACAAAGGTCACGAATTGACTAGACGCGACAAGAAACTTTTCAAGTGTTACGTTTTTAAACATTTTTTAATTCATTAAATTTTCAACCCTATTGATAGGAACATATTATCCATGATTACTATATGAATTATTATTAGGTCTACCGGAAACTACTGTCCGATAATTTCGTGTCGAGTTTGAACACGTATGCACATGTTCTTTTGAGCTATATGTGGTTGTGGCTTTTCATACCTGCATTTATACACATATGTCCTTCGAAATTAACTACTATAAAGATATCTCATCTCATTATCAACACTAGAACGACCGGCGTTAAATCTATGACATTTAAATATATTAACCCATTCGAGACCAATTGCACACCGTGCGTGCCATGCATTTTCGAGCCAAAAAGACCGACTGCACACCGTGTGTGCAATGATCTTGAATTGCAATTATCACTCATTATAGAAAAAACAGCCCTCGAAATAAGACTAGCTTAAAATAAAAGGTATCTTACAAATGTGTAAACATTACATTTGGTATTTGGTTCAATTTCGACCCTAAAGAAGGTGACCCAAAGCCACGATCATTAGAAATACAAGAAGTGGTACATATAAAGCCAAAAGTTATCGGTTTTTCTGGATAGTTTCCAAAAAAAATGCACGGTCTTGAATGGGTTAAGTGAAAAAGAGGAATCAGGAGGTGGAAAATATGATCGGTTCGGAAATCTCTGTTTTATAAGATCAGCTTAGAATTTCTAGTCTAGGACTTTCCTATAAACTGAGGGAATTATTGGAAAAGATTGTGAATAAGTCATTTTGACTACCTTGGTCGTTCTAGTGTTAAGTTACAAGCGGTCATGAAAACATGGATTCTTGAATGGGCATGTTGTATGAATTCCAAGAGGGTAGAAATGCAATAAAATCTTTTCGCAGTTTGTTAAAAGTTTATTTATGGTGGAGATACTATTTCGGATAGAACATGTAGGAGATGGTTAAAAAAATTTGAAGCAGGTGATTTCGACCTTGGTGATAAGCCACGCTCTGAGCGGCCATCTCTGGTCGATAACGATATTGTGAAGACCATGATACACCAAGATCCTTTTTTAACAACATAAGAAGAGCTTAACTCAGCTCAACAAACCATTTCGAATCGTGTTCAGAAGCTAGCATCGTTCCATAAATTCCTTCCTATTCTAAACGGACAGAACTTTCTGATAAACCTAATATAATATTCTATATGTGAAAAAACTAAACAAGTTATTGTAGGATTTCTTAATAGTATATTTAATATTTATTATAAAAGTAATAACTAAGAATGTGAAAAGGAATATAAAGTACACTATAACTAGAAACAAAAGAAAGATAATATCTCGAGTATTATATAAACAATATTTGTCCACACAGGAATTATCACACTAAGAATAATAAAACACAAAGTACATCCACACAGGATTTTTACACACAGAATGTAACGACACACAGTATATATCCACGGAGGATTCTAGCCACAGAGTGCGACGAGCCACCGAATGCTTCGTTGGCCTCGCGAAAAACAAAATGCGATCGCCTTTATCACATTCATACTACTTAAATATATGTATAAAAGAAATCTTTATACATTCGCATCCCACATTATTATAAGTTTAACACTAGATTTACGGATGTTGATATACCTATTTTTCTGAAGTGTGCCAATTTGACTCATACAAGAAAATCGAAGTTTTTTGCAAAGAAAATAGTCTCAAATTGATTTAAATATATATTATATATATAGTAATCAAATTTTGAGTGAGCCAAATTGGCTCCGTAAATCTAGTGTTAAATCAGTTCGTGACTTTTGGATCACACTGTAGAAATGATATCAAGCCATAGAAAACAGGTAGAAAGTCCCTCGAATCTGTACCCTCCAGCAATAATTACGACAGTGACCGCGCGTGTCTTCTTTTTTCATTGGTTTCGCGATACCTTAGTTTTTCTCCCCCATCGAAATAGCATGGCGAAATTTTGGTAGCTCCGTTGAAAAGGCGAAATTTGTTTCCTCTCACGTATCCTTCCGGAGGCGGTGCGAAAGGCGGCACCTCGACACCGACGGAATTTGATGAGTTCCCCTTTCAATTTTTCCGAAAGGGAAACGATGTCGGAGGATGCCTATGATGATTCGAAGATACTTTCGACGACCATGCCTTTCTCGAGGCTCGAGGATCCTTACAATGGAACGGGGATGTTCAACGACACTGCGGAGGATCTGATGACGGATATATTATGGGATTTCTATGATCAGTTCTATGGGCAGACTAATTATCTGCTGATAATACTCTATGTACCTGTGATGGCACTCGCGGTGACCGCTAATGTCCTCGTTATCGCGGTGGTATTTAAGTATCATTATATGAGGAGGTTGGTATATTTTTGTAATATTTAAATATTCTGTGTAGTATTTTTATCATTAGTTGAGTAAGAGGATAAGTTGAATTGATTGGGATTGATGGAGGGGTTTAGATACTTTATATTTAATTAACTTATTTATGGGGGATGTTGTGAACAAGAAGTTGAAACTTTCAAGTTGAAGCTGAGAAGGTTGGAACTTCCAATTTGAAGTTGGGATGGCTGATACTTCCAATTACTGTCAACTGTATCTTTAAAAGATTAAAACAAAGTATCAATCAAAATATTATAAACCCCGTCGTTTTTCGCCCACCTAAAATAGAAAATTTTAGGAAAAATATCTACAGTAGTTAAAATTTAAATGAACAAAGTAGAACAATTTATTGTAATCATTTTCTAAGTTATGAAGAGTTAATAGTTAAAGTTAGTATTTAAATTTTATCAGCGAGGAAATTTCAATTCGAATTTGATCATCGACGGTAGAATAATCGTGGTTAATTCGAACCAGCTTAAACCCAGGATCGGTGTAAAGCGTCTTGAGTCTCTTTCGAGGGAAACATCCTGAAATTACGCGAAGACGATTCGATTGAAACGATCTCGAGTGTATAGGCCGTTGATTAGGATAGACTGCCTCCCCTGTCAGGGTTGTTGGCTTACTATCAGGATATTGCTTTTGGGACAACAGGATCGACCCTGATAGAGTTAATTATAACTTTGGGCGAGGCTCGTTATAAGGCCGAACAAATTAGTCTCTCGAGAGATCAAGGCTACCGTGAAACACAGGCCGAATTTTCTTTCGATTCTCCTTTTTTTTCGATCTGCTTTTCTCATGGTGTAATCTTCGAACAAATTATCAGGCAATATTGTGTTCTTGTTGTTAACACTTTGACTGCCATGGGGGTCACTGGTGACTGGCGTTATTGAATTTACTAAAATTTCATGTAACTTTTACTTAAGGTAGTTCTTGCACTTGACCAAAGTCTGCAAATCAATTTAATGTTAAAATATGATGTTCTTGAGATTGTCACGAACAAGTTACAAGCAAAAAAAAGCTCAGTTATCGGGCATTTCGGTGAAAGAATTGAATTTAAAAATACAGTTTCATACATTGACGTAAATGAGAGTGAGAGAGAGAGAAATAGTACTTCCGACTTTATCGTTCAATTTTGCAATCTTCCATACTGCCAATACTTACGAAAAACGAGATCATTAATTCGGGAACGTTTTCGAATAGATATTTCACAAAAAAAATTGCAGCTGCAGAATATTTAGTAAAGAAATTATTAATTGAAAACTATAAAATCATGCATTTCACGTTTACAATATGGCCACTGTTTGTGAATGAGAGTATTTGACAACGCTGCATTGTCGCTAAGTACGCGTACATCAAATTTAAAATTGTTTAAATCAATACTTCAATAAATTATCACTCGTTTTATAGAAATTCAATGAGGCCCATTCATAGCACCCATAAAATCCGCTCCTATGTGAAAGAACTACCTTAAATTATAATATTTTGGTATTCTCAGGCATATTTAAACGTTGATGTTAAAAAAATGAAAGTCTAGTCTGTATCGTTAAAGTTTCTGCTTTGTGAAGATGTGAATTTAAAAAAATGGTTTCTCTTCGGTAGAAATGATGGAAGTAGCGAAATATCGGTGGCGTTCAAAGTGTTAAACAGAGTTAACTGTAGCGACTTCTTTTGAGAATGCGCATCTACCTATTTATTACACGTGAGTCAGGGAGATCGAGCGATGGCGAGTATACACGTCAATCACAGCTACCTGGTTAACCCATTTGCATCACAAGCGCATATATGCGCGCACTTTTTCTAGTCACTATCATCGAAACGCATTTATGCATTCACATTGTGAGTGAATAGCAGCACATACGAACAATCTAAATTATTTATACAACATTCTTCGATGAAAGTACAATATAAAGAAATTTGATGGTGAAGATATATTTTTGAATTTATTACGTGATGCAAATAGGTTAAATAGCAAATGGTAACTAAATTTCCTACATAACGGATATAATCGTCATGACACGAAATATATGTAATTTCTCCATGACGGATATAGTCGTGAAACACATGTAACTAGTAAATTCTATCCATTTTAGATCATAGCTTACTTTTCCAATTGTTCAATTTGAATCAGCACAAACTTTGAACTGTGTTCGATCCGGCGAAAAAAAAACAGCAGATGACGAACAGGTTTATTTTCGAGGTTGCGGCTGAAATTGATTGGGGATGCATAAATTATCGGTGAATTTTATATGCAGCTTGAAAACTAGATCATACGTGCGTGCATCAGGCGTGGATGAATACAATGATACTAGAGGCACAAAATAATGGGGTAGAAATTGGATTCAGTGATAGAAAACGTCGACGCGCATGGAAACTTATTACGTTGCATTATATCTTTCTCATTCAATATACATATTTTGTGAGCGAGGTAGCAACTATGTTTTTAATAAAGAGTGGTGTTTGTGAAAAAATTAAAGTAGAGGATCCGGAGGGGTTTCACGGAGTTTTTGAAAAAAAATGCAACGTTTTACTTGTTTGTGGAAAATGTGAAATTGGACGGTTCGCGAGGTTTCACGCTACTTCGTTGGCACGATGCTCATGTCGCGACACGTTTGTCGCGAATATTACGGAATAGGAATGTTTGACGTGTTCCCAAAGGAGTGAAATTATAAGTTGGATATCCGCGTGTTCACTCGATGTTCAGTTTCAAGGGAAATGCAATTTTCGCATGCAACGGAAACGTTTTTAAGCATCGCGCCGTATAGGCGTTTGCTTATTTCCGTTGAAGTAACGATCAAATAAGCGAACGGTTTCGCATTTGCAATAGGTGAACGTAAGTGCGTGAAGAACGAACGGGTTTATTTATCGTGGAAAAATTATAGTTCTCTTTCGTGAACTACACGGCATTTTGCCACGTCGACGAAGGCAGGAAAAGTCTGACATTAACCAAAGCTATTTCTCTTGAGCTGTAAAAGATAACAATGGGTCGAAAGGGGAAGACGGATTTCCGCAACTTTACGACAAACCGGATCTTCGGCGAGTCCCTTTCGTAAATTACTTATTCCTCTTTAGCTTTGTAGAAGTTCTTCGGGGAATTACGATAATACCTCGGCAAGAGGGTGCTAAAACGAAGGGGTGTCGAATAAAAAGATACAAAGATCCATGAGAATCGAATAAACCGTTTGCAAGACTAATTTTGGCTTTCACCATTTTGTATCTTTGCGTATTGTGATAGTCGATAAATTAGATTTAGCATTGCACAATTAGGAGAGGTTTAATTCGATTTAAAATCAAAAAATTAGGTGAGCTGTAATTCGAAGTACACTTGAGGAATTGGAAGAGGTTTAATTCGAGGTACAAATTGAGAAATTAGAAGAAATTTAATTCGAAGTACACTGGAGGAATTAGAAGAGGTTTAATTCGAAGTACAATTGAGAGATTAGAAGAGGTTTAATTGGATATAAAATCGAAAAATTAGGTAAGCTGTAATTCGAAGTACACTTGAGGAATTAGAAGAGGTTTAATTCGAGGTACAAATTGAGAAATTAGAAGAAGTTTAATTCGAGGTATAATTGAGGAATTAGAAGAGGTTTAATTCGAGGTACAATTAAGAAATTGGAAGAAGTTTAATTCGAAGTACAATGGAGGAATTAGAAGTGGTTTCATTCGAAGTACAATGGAGGAATTAGAAGAGGTTTAATTGGATATAAAATCGAAAAATTAGGTGAGCTGGAATTCGAAGTATAATTGAGAAAATAGAAGAGGTTTAATTCGAGGTACAAATTGAGAAATTGGAAGAAGTTTAATTCGAAGTACAATTGAGGAATTAGAAGAGGTTTTATTCGAAGTAGAGATAAAAAATTAGGGAAGGTTTAGTCCGAAGGAAAGCTGAGAAATTAGAAGCGTTCCAATTCGAAGTAGAGTAATCTACAATGTTCAGGCCAAGGATAGAGGAGTCAAGATAAGAAGAAGTATCGTGAGAAATTTCTAGTTCCCCGTGGAAGGAAGGTAATTGAGGAACTTTGAAGTAACGAGGAACATGAGACGTCTTCTTGGTTACAGTGTTACTAATTATTTCGTGGTGAATCTATCCGTGGCGGATTTATTGGTGACTACAATTTGCATGCCAGTTGCCGTCAGTCAGGCCGTCTCGATTGTGTGGATTCATGGGGAAGTTATGTGCAAACTATCCTCCTACTTGCAAGGTAATATACAAACAATAGAATCTCGATTTTCTCTTTAACACCTTGAACATCATGAAGGCCATCGTTCAACGATGCTATTAATTCAATAAAATTTATTTCAAAGTTTAAAAAATTATATTTACGAATTTGTTCCTACATTCAATATCCAAATACCACTTTGCGGTTCGTGAAATACCAAAGAACCTATAACTAATTCTACCTTTAACATCTCTACTTCCCAAGTACCTGATTTTAACACATTCAAAGAGAATCCTTAAATACACGAAGACGTTTGAATATTTGATCCATAATTGCGTACATATCCGCCCATACGCCATTAAAAATTAACTTCTCCAAGCTCAAACATGCTTTCATTATACTCAAAGCTAATAAAAAAAAGAGTGACAAAAATTACAACCAGGTATTCAACGTATTAAATTGAATTTCATTCTGTCAAACATCGTCGTCACTCTTTCTCACGAAAATCTACCGAATCTATTAAAGCTTTCCTAAAATACAGAGACATTGACAAACACCTCTTCAAATACTGCTTTAAATCGGAACAAAACAGGTTATTGCAAGACTGAGATTTTTCAAACACACTAGCTTCCCTCGCGCACGGGACACCGGATGAAAAAGAAATATAACCATCGCGAATTGCCATGATATAAATGCATATACTCTCGGAAGAAGAGATGGCAAGAGTCATTCGAGTTCATACATAAAAGATATATACTTCAGCCATGGAAGTCTTAGCGCGAACCATCCCCTTGCCATCTCACCCTTCTTCCTCCACGAGGGGAAGAGCAAGCCACGGTTGCAGTTCTAGCCTTTTCGTTATTTACTTCCACGTTCTTTTTCTTCGACAATTTATGCAGTCGAATAAAAGTATAGATAAGTTCTTCGTCCCGAGAACAGTCAATAATAACATCCTGCGTGATTTATAGCACGGATTCCATTATCTGGACGTTGATAACGCGAGATGTTCATAGGTGTTGCTGTTGCCGCGTCAGTTTTCACCATCACTGCTATGAGCATCGAGAGATACTTGGCGATTAGAAGCCCCATAGCTTTTCGACGGGTTTTTAATCGCAAAAGTATCGTTCTGGTTATCGTCGCCCTCTGGCTCGTCGCTTTGAGCATTTTCACCCCTGTCTTGAGAGCGGTAAGTTGACCGAATTGCAACGGAGAATTGCACTGGGTGAATGTCGAATTGCACGTGTCTAATTGTGGCGTTCTAGTGGATCAGATATTATGGATGAAATATTGATTATAATAGCTGAATGGAACTTTTGTTAATTAGCTCTTTAGCTGAGATTGTTGAGAATCAATTGATATGTGTGATAAATGATGGTTGAGATTACAACAATCTCCTGTATTATGTTGGAGATGTATTCTGAGCTATGTTTCAAGTTTATGGTTGTCTTTCAAGTGATAAATAACAATTTATTAATTGGTCTGACAACTTGTTAATAAGTTAAATGTCCGTATCGTTGACCCCAATAAGCCTATTAATACGAAAACTACCGAAGATTAATGAAATATATTTAAGGACTCTAGAAAATTAGTTTGAGAAGAATAGAAGTGTTGGGGGTAAGAACCAAGATATAGTGTTACAAATTTCTAGAACTTTTTGAAAAAGCTCAGAAGTCATTTTGACCACCTTGGTAGATATGGTGTTAACACGTTACCTGCCAGACCATTTTTTAAAGACTTTCCGTTCAGGCCGCGTGGGGCGTATAAGACCCACGTATTTTTTTGTGGTTTAAATCAATACATTGTTGAAGTACACTATACAATATTTCAATAATGCAAAACCACAAATTTAAAAAAAAGTGTATATTTTAATATGTTTTGACCAGAAAAGTGATAAATTTTATTTTACTTGACAAAATTTTGTTATAAATATCGCCTGTTTTAATAAGCATTTTTCCGGCCTGAACGGAAAGTCTACGCCCCACGTGGCACGGAACGTGTTAACCCTTTGCGGACGGGGACATTTTTGAATATTGACAGATAATTATTTATTCAACGGTTCCAAAACCACCATTTTATCAGAAATTTGGGCTGTTAATGTATATGAATTATAAATTACTCTGCTTTTAATCATATCTCACCGGTTTTATTTAAATTTTTCAATTTGAATCGTGTATACATACGGCGATAAACCATAACTACATTTTTTCTCAGACCGCATATATGCGTCGCTAGTCCGCAAAGGGTTAATAGGCAAAGTGTTAACTTCAACATTGTAGGTACAATATAATAATTTTCGTTTGACTGAAAAGCCACAATATCTATCGGATGATTGAACGACAAACACTTTTTTCTCCTTGTATCATTAAGATGACTATCATTCTCACCAAAGTTTCCACATAACAACCATTAATGGACAAAGAGCAGATACATCCACTTCCCGTAGTTAAAGGGTTAAAGGAACCACCGAAACCCAACGTAATATTATGATGTCGCATTTTCGGGATGAATCGGTGTTTCCTTCATCCTCATAAATCTTCCTCACGGAAGAAGGATCGACGGGCGAATATCGTCGAATCTTTTTTCCCAGATGACCCTTCAGAGCCCCGGCAGCGAACTCGACAACATAACTTTTCATGGTGCCTGGTCGTTGAAAGGGAATTTTTCACGGAATATCTCGCGCATATCACGCTTGCCACCTGCTTTCTACATTTGTTCAGAGGACTTCAAGCCGCTGGGTGTACGGGCGCATCTTTTCGGTGCTGTCTGTTTTGTCCTGGTTTATGCTATCCCCGGTGAGTCCTCTTGATTAATGATACTCTCGATGGTTCAAGTTCTATATCACCTGCTCTAGAACTTCGAGTAGAAGATAGGAGGATCCCCTTTTGCCAGGAAATTGTTAAACTTGCAGTTATCGATTGCGGTTCATCTTCTTGTTATGTAAAGGATCGATGGTTTATTCTGAACGATATTCTTTATTTCTTCGTTGATATCTTTTTTTGGCTTATATGGTCTTGCTTTCTGTCCTTTCACGTTCGCTCTTGTCTAGGCTTTGTAGTAATACTATCCTACTCGATGATGGGACGTACACTTTGCGCCAGGAAGCCGCCATTCGACTGCGACAGCGTCGAGGGAAGCGCAAGTTCGCAACAGGTTAGTGGATGAAATATCCGCAACCATTTCCTCTGAATTAACATCTTCCTTAACTCATCATTGAAATGTTCGTTATTATTTAATCCTCAAAGTTCAATTTTTAACTTTGCCAAATATTGTAATTTAATTCGCGAAAGTCATGAATATCTTTGCGATTTAAAATTTAAAATTCAGGTTTAATCCAGTAGTTGTAATATTACTTTTGTCGTTTTTTAATTATGGTATGGCGAAACTGATCTTCGGATAGCACAAAAAATTCGGGGGTATCTAGGGTTAACACTAGATTTACGGAGCCAATTTGGCTCGTTCAAAATTTGAGTACTACATATATAATATGTTGGTTGGTTATTTTTTTAGTAATAAATCTTTCATTTCAATTGATTTGGAACTATTTTCATTGCAAAAAAATTCAATTTTCTTGTACGATTCAAATTAGCTCACTTCAGAAAAATAGGTATATCAACATCCGGAAATCTAGTGTTAATTAATGCTCGATGATGGAATAATATTAGGAAGAACATTGTTTTCAGTTAAACGTTAGTACAGGGTGTTTCAAAATTAATTTCAGTTTATTCTAATTTCAAGTGTACCCTCAGGAAATCGGCCAATAATTTTTTAAACACTCTCTATGAATCTCTCAGTTTTTATTTGTTTTATCAAAGTATATTCAATCATTCCTTGGTGAATATCGCGAAGTATTCAGAGTTCAACGACGAGATTTCCGTAGGTTCGTTCAAATTACAATTTACCTCGGGCAAACATCGCATCTCTCTTTTTACATCTGCTCACGTTGCACTTACTTACATCCTTTCTCATCCGTTCTCGCAGGTCGATGAAAAAGCGAAAGAACGTTCATAGATTTTCGTATTTGCTTTAATTTACCATCCATTCGACGAATCGTGATATCCATCGGGTGTCCTGATCTCCTTGAAATCCATTAGACATACAATTGATCCCGATCAAAATCCATTGGCCGCACAAGTTGAGTTCTGTTCGCAGAGCTTCAGACTGGTACGTGAGAGGAAGCGAATTGCTTGGATATTGCTGCTCCTGGCGGTGCTCTTTGCTCTCTGTTGGCTACCTTACAACGTCTTAATGCTCTTAGTCGACTTTGGTGCAGTCGGTGAGTGTTCCATCATTCGGGCAAACATAGCGACCTTACGGAATGTCCGTAACGAGTTCTCGTCGCCTTGAATTTCGTTGAGTACTCCTTTAATCATTTTTACGTTCGATATTATGGTATTCAATGATTTTAGAGTGATTAATTTTAACGTGCCAATAGTCACGTGAATTCTATGAATTTTTATGGTTGGATACAATATACTTGGAGAAACGATACAGTTTCTTAGCTGATCAATTAATTATGAAGCTTCATTTAAAGAATTTGACCCATTCGAAACGGATTGCACCCCGTGTCAATTTGTTAACACTAAACCTACCGACGTTATATCTACTAAAATCTAAATATACTCAATAACGACCTTACACAAAGAGAAGTGGAGAGATAAAGAAGATAATTAATTGACTCATTTTGCTTTTGTAAGATAGAAGTGGAATATTTACTTCATGGCTACTCTATTAATTTAGATCATTTTTAGAAAATATTTTGGTAGCGGTCTTTTGACCGCCTTGGTAGGTTTAGTGTTAATTTGTCAACCAAAAAGACGAGTTGCACCTTGCGTGTGCAATGATATTAGATTGCAATTATCAGTTAGTATGGAAGAAGTAGCGGCCGCAATAAAACTATTATAGTTTTTAATATAAAAGGTATCTTAAAAATGTGTGTAAGCATCAAATTTGGTATTGCGTTGAATTTCGACTCTAAAATGCTTGGCCCAAAGACAGAATCATCACAAATACAAAAAATGATAAATATAAAGTGAAAAAATTGTCGGTATCTCTGGATGGTCTCCAAAAAAACGCACCATCTCGAATCGGTTAAAAAATGACAATTAAAATTTTATTATACTTCGTTATATTTCAATTTGAATTTTATTTGATTTTTATTTACGGTGGTATAAGTGAACATGTAAAATATACTATTCGGTGAAGTGATATATTTGCAAGTTCTGAAGAACCGTTGTACAACTTTTCGCTTGTTATTTGTTACTTGCTACTTGATACAGCAGTGTAGCTGACAGAGCCGGTTCGTTCTTTGCGACATGAGACGAGGAAGGAAATGGACGGAGACAGTAAACGATACAGGAGATTCTGATTCAATTATTAGCAATTTTGTGATCAGTGGCATGGCACTCTCAGCTCATTATAGTTATTGTACAGTTAACGTCGATACAAAAGGGTTAATTGTCCCGCAATTACCGAGCACCTGAAATATTAGGACGTTCGCTTCCAACGTCGCGTATACGTGAGACGGTTATTTTCGTACCTTACGTTCATTTATAAATTATACATTGGAATATACAGATTATTGATTAATTTTAATTGGATAGAGATGAAAGGAAGGTACTTTGATGAATATTATTAGAAAAAATTACTGTAATTGGTACATGGTAGTTAGCTCTGCAAATTCCAAGTCGATGCATCGACGTTGTCTGATCACTGAACTTCTACTTAAGTCTTTTTCTATACGAAAGAAGATTAGGGCCAATTAACTGCAGTCTGGGTTAAACAGACTGGAAATTTTCTTTACAATATTCCTACCTTTTCTTTTCCATAGAAATTTGAATTCTACGCCGAGAAAATAAAATAACGGAATTAATTATGTTTGAGTATCAAAGAAAGTCTATTCATACAAAATTCAATATTTTTCCCAAAAGATTACAAGCCATTGTGACTACCTGTAGTATGAAAATTCTGCAAAGCCATACCTCATACTTTTTTAACCTCTTGCCATACTGTTTTTTTATACAACTTGACGCAATATTGGACAGTGCAGAATAAATTTAATTTCAGCGTGACCCACTGATATTTTTAATTTAACAATTTTTGGAACATTCCAAAATCTACTATTCCATTTATCGCGTCACGAGTGTCACTCGTTCCTTCTAAGCAAGGGGTTAAAAACCCTGACTCTTAATTATTTTCTAGGTGTAAATTCAAATCTCCTTTATTTAAGAAATCTTTTTCTAAATTATCAGTGGTTCTAAACCCACCTAAAACAGTAGATTCCAGGCGAAATAACCATAGCCATTGAAGCACCAAGCATTCACAGCCCTAAAACTTTAAATCCCATCAAACCCACCAAACTACTTACAACCGCAAAATATAAGGCAGAAAAATAAGAAAACATTTCAAAGTATGCAATATTCCACCTTGCCGTTCATCAGCTCTATTTTCCACGACGAAACGAAGCCTCGGCTTGTTTGCAGAAAAAGGGAAAACGACGACGGATGCCCTTTCCTATTGCCTCTTTCTGGGACACGCGAACAGCGCTCTAAATCCTGTGGTATACTGCTTCATGACGCGTAAGTTTCGGCGAACCGTGTCTGAGATCCTACGTCGAGGTCCCCATGGGCTGGCACGTCGTAAACCACGTCACAAAGTAAGTGTCGACTCTATGCCTATGTGTTTTTTTCTTTTCCACGTAAACGCGAGCGCGAGGGTGGCGAACGCTGGAGAACATGCACTGGTGAACCTCGCGAAAGGTTTTTTCTTCTTTTGTTTCGCCGCAGGGGCGATCGAAACGTTTCACAAAAACGAACCACTCGAAGAGGGTCTTGACGATATTTCCAGGTCGTTATATCGATTTGTTCTAGCTTTCGTTTATAACATCTTTTTTTTTTCCTTTACATTCTCTCCCTTTCTCTCTCAGATATTTCCCTTTTATTGGCTTTATATTTGCAGATCGAGACTATCGTTCGTTTCGAAAGGTGCAATAACGATTCTAGTTATTCTTTGTAACGATATAATGTTTACAAAGTGCGACACTGGTTACTCGTTTAACAGTTTGTCCGAGAGACGATTATTTTTCGAAGCAACACCAGAGAAGGTCGTACTTTTATTTATAATTACTGTGAGACTTTAGCGAGTAGGAAATCTATTTATTATTACGTCGATTTGTTTCCTCCTGGATTATCGTGATAACGAGCAGTTCCCAATAGCATCGTTCGAATTATTCGTTGCAGTATTCAGGATCTTTTCGCGGGGCGAAAATATTGCTCTGCAGAGAGCAAGTGTGGAGGGGTTGGTGCTATAAATTTTGTGTACATATTCCAGCGTCATATCCTCGGCGTCTCGATTGCCGGTGAAAAGCGATGAACGAAATTGCCGATAGAAACGAGAAAAGAGGGCTGTTAAATTTATATGGACCGTTTGTCGGCGAGGCTCGCCAAGTGTCCGATCTCTATCTTTATGGCAATTCGATTTGCGTTACGGCTATTAATAAAAACCGGCTGCGATCCACGAAATAACGTTGCGCGTATATTTACTTCGTGCTTTTACCTTATAGAAGTTAGAAAAGAATTCAATCGACGAAAGAAACCAACGAATTTCATTCGACTGTTTGCCACTGCTGAAATCAGGAGTAGCTAGAGAACGCGTAGTTTGATTTTGCTTTTGGAAATTTGAAAAATTTTATTCAACGTCGAGGTCTTTGAAATTCATTTGAGATTTTCAGACGTAGTTTAACCCCTTGCCTTACGATTTCTTTTGTGACTGACCGCACAATGAGTTAGAATTAATTGTTGGAATAATAATCTTGCACTGATTTTCTATATTCCGATATCAGTTAGGGGAATATCAATGGCATAGAACTAATTTCAACGTCTCTGATTGATACTGAAATTGATATTTTAGTTTATGGGAAACGTAGAAATTTTGTATTCTATATTAAATGTAAGGCAAGGGGTTAAAGATCGTTTTTTTCAACGAGAACGAGTAGAAAACACGTCAAAGTGGAAAACGCGTAGTTTTATCTTATCTTTTGAAATTTGAAAAATTTTATTCAACGTCGAGATCTTTGACATTCATTTGAGATTCTCAGACGTAGTTTAACCCCTGCCTTACAATTTCTTTTAGTCCGAAGACACAATAACTTAGAATTGTTGAAATAATAATTTAATGCTGATTTTCAATATACCGGTATAACTTAACGAAATATCAATGGCATAGAACTAATTTCAACGTATCTGATTGATACTGAAATTGATATTTTAGTTTATGGGAAACTTAGAAATTTTGTATTCTATATTAAATGTAAGACAAGGGGTTAAAGATCGTGTTTTTCAACAAGAACGAGTAGAAAACACGCCAAAGGAAACACACGTGCAATCGGTGTACGATGACAAGAGAAATATTAACATCTCGCATCGCGACAACGTCAGAGGCTCACCCTCCAACCCTTGGAATTTATATGACCGTCAGAGCAAGGACTTTGCACGCTGCAATTTACAGAGAGGGTGGCAGAGAGTATCGCGATTTCATCGGACCACGCCCTAATATGAATTCTCTGCGTACATCCATGAAATTATAGCGGCTGCGTGACACATTTTACATAAGCATTTACGCGGTGCGTTTATGAGAATTAAATTGCCACCGTGTACGAGACTTAACGCAGTTACTTGCACTTTGTGAGGGTGGAAATGGCGGGAAATTTGTGGAGTTCATGCAAAATTGCATAATTGTTGAACGGAGCCTCGTTAATGCAGCTGGAAACTTTTAAATGCATCGGCCATAGGTCAATTTAAACCAGCGGTAGGCAAAGTATGGCCGCCGGGTTGAATTCACCCCTTAGAAGATTTGAAAATATGAGCACAGATATTTTCAATTACAGTGTTTTAAAAGAAAATCATTTGAAGGGGTATTACTTTTTATATGCACGTTTTTTTTCATGGAAATTAAGATACTTTATGCAGTATGCGGGCCTGTCAATTTTTTTTCTGCTTTCCTGGCCCGCTGCCAAAAAGTTCGTTCATCACTGATTTCGATAAGGTTGCGGAAGACCTATTTACCTTGAGGTTTTTCTATGTTTCCAAAGTTAAGATTAACATTTGAGATAACGTCCTGACTAGGCTGATTTGCATTACAGTGCTGAATCATTACGAAAATGGTAGCTTTTATCGAAGGATTTTAAGCGTTGATCATTAATCACAGTATTGGAGATATTTATCTCTTTTTTTTTTGTTTATTTGAGTGATTATCGACCCCATTGCTTTCAACTTTATATAGGGTACTTTCAATTATTTAGATTAATTCTGAGTGTACTTTATTGTCACAGTTGCAAAATCAATTTTAGACCAATTTTTCTTCATATATGCGTCACTTCAGGAGCAATCATATCAATACATTGTAGTCTGCTTTCGAATAAATCATACATTCAACGAACCTCCTCGCATTTTTTTCAAGGGTATATCCAAAACAGAAATTGGCATTATCAAAAATTCATTTACCAGCCCACGGAACTCGTACCACTCCAAATCGGCACGACCTGACGATCAATGGTCCACAGGATGCTAAACATAGATCAGTGTCAGACGCATGTAGAAAAACGGCAGAACGATTCCCATAAGGAAGCCCGTCGAAAGAATCCGGAGATATTCGCGCATAGCGATACCACACGTGGGGCTATGGTGGGTATGGAGTTGAAGGCTTGGATTCTCAGTTAATGGAACCTAGATGAAATCTTTATCTCCATTGGACGATATTTTCCAAAATCATTTATTTAGATTTCATAGTTTCGGTGTTTTGGAACCCATATTAAATTGTAGCTAATCCAGAAATTGGCTGATTGAAATCAAATTTGTAAAAAAGTATCTCACGTGGATATAAATTCTTTATGATGACCTATTTCAAACATTCAACGGCGGAATTCTATGGCGAATAAAGATTTAATGGCTCAAACCACCTATCAATGGATTCAGCTACAACTTTCCATCTTCTCCAGTAAACTTTTCCTGAATTGTTGTGTATTACACTATTACTTTGCTGTTTTGGAACCCACCTAAATTGTAGCTACTGTTTGTATAAAAAAGATGCTTGCATTGTCAGAAATTCCTTGTGACAACTGTTTCCAAATATCTATGACAAATACTGCTGAAACTCTCAATTTATGGATTCGACTTCACCCCCCATTCTCCCCAGGAAACTATCCTAAATTATTGTTCACTCCATCAATACTTTACTGTTTTGGGACCCACTTAAAATTGCTACTAATACAAAAATCAACTGACTCATTGTCTGATGAAACACCTATATAAAAAATAACTCTGGATCTTTAGAAATTGCCTACGAAAACTGATTTCATAAATCCACAGTAGAATCTACAACGAATACAGCTGAAATTCTCAATCAATGGATTCGACTACCACCTCCCCTTCTCTCCAGGAAACTTGTCCTAAATTATTGTTCATTCCATCAATACTTTGCTGTTTTGGGGCCCACTTAAAATTGCTACTAATACAAAAATCAACCGATTCATTGTCAAATCAAATGCTTATATAAAAAACAACTCTGCATCTTTAGAAATTACCAACGAAAACTGATCTCAAACATCCATAGTAGAATCTACAACGAATACAGCTGAAACTCTCAATCAATGGATTCGACTACCACCTCCCCTTCTCCCCAGGGAACTATCCTAAATTATTATTCACTGCACCAATACTTTACTGTTTTGGAACCCACCTAAAATTGTAACTAATACAAAAATCAACCAAAATCAAATACTCATATAAAAAAGAACCCTGCACCTTCTGAAATTACCTACGACAACTGATTCCAAATATTCAGAGTAGAATTTATGACAAGCACAAGTGAAGCTCTCAATTAATGGACTCTACTATCACCTCCCCTTCTCTCCAGGAAACTTGTCCTAAATTACTATTCACTGCATCAATACTGCACTGTTTTGGAACCCACCTAAAACTGTAACTAATACAAAAATCAACCAAAATCAAATACTTATATAAAAAAGAACCCTGAACCTTCAGAAATTACCAACGACAACTGATTCCAAATATCCAGAGTAGAATTTATGACAAGCACAAGTGAAGCTTTCAATTAATGGACTCTACTATCACCTCCCCATTCTCTCCAGGAAACTTTTCCCAATTATTGTTCATTGCATCGTCACCTCACCGATTCTCCACCACCAAACACAGTAGCTCCTCGACAACACACCCAGATCAATCAAAGCCGCAATAAACAACAACAACAACACCGCACCGCACGTGTAGTGGTCCTGTTGGGATGTTGTTTCAGAGTGCCCCAGGAACCGCGGTGATCGAGGACGTTTGCGCCGGTTGCAGTACCACCACAAAGCGAGGATTATTGCGCAAACGAAAAATGCTACCTGGATGCGGATGTGGTCTACCGATCGGTGGACATCATGCTGTTTTGGCAGTCCGTGGAACTGCCACTTCTAGCAGCATGTACGACAGCTTTTATAGCCGTCATAGTCCTCATCGTCGATGTTACATGTTGCGTAGTCTTCGTGGGATGGCTCAAACACCTGGTGATCAAGTGACGGAAGCTGCGAAACAGGAGACTCGTTATGAGAAAAAGGAGAGAGACGTTGGTCAACCACGAGCCAATACTCTCGTTACCACGGACGAACAGCGATGCTCTTAAGTCACCTTTGTATCGATCGTGATCGCCCTTTCGATACTGGCGGGGGTGGTTTCTCGATGGAAATATTCAGGCTTTCAATAGACGGGAAATATGTTGGGTAAGTGAAGATTTCTTTTTAAAAATTCACTCTAAAGGGTTGGGATTAATTTTGGAATTTTATTGATATTATTTGTTCACATTGCAACTTGATTTTTGTGTATTGGAGTAATTTAACGAGGATAGGGGTGGCTTTATTGGGTGTGATTTTAAAGATTATTTTTTTAGGCTTAATGAGAATGTATGTACGATATATAGATTTAGGATTACGATATGCAAACTTCAGTATTTTATCCTTGAACTATTTTACTAACGTCTGAAAGTCCTTGGGCTTACGGTTCTTTCAGTGAAAGTAATTAAGACTCTTTCTCCTGAATCTCTTTCCGTATTCATACGTAATCCAATAAAAGAAGAATCCCTTAGAGTGAATTTCCACAGAAAAAAAGGTCTTCTTCATTTACAACATGCTTCACATTCTCGAGGGACTTTCATTAAATACTGAATTTTCGGTGTTGGAAATTTACCCTCGCTAGTCGCGAACTCGTACGATCGATCCTTAGAAAGGTCTGAATTAGGTCTCGGTTAAGACTATCTATCTCCCGTCAGAATATTTTACAGTTTGCATGCACAATTGCGTTGACAGTGTAAAACGAAGACGTTTATCAAACCGGTACACACGAGTCTTCGAATAACAGATGTAAATCTCAGAATGTATATAGAATTCACAGTGTGTCGTGTAAACTTGGCAAAGTTATTTGGTAGTCCTCAACTAAATAACACGTCGAATGGTTTAGTAGCTAATTTGTATAGTTAACACCGTGATGAATTTGATGTGTCTACGCGTATTACAATAATCGATGTACATATATATACAAATACGAACAAGATTGCAAAACACGATGGTTATAATCGAAACGAATGATGAACATTTACGAGGGTAATCATCAGGGTGAATGGTGGCGATGTTACTGAATTTTTTCCCTGCGAGGTTTACGATCGACGTGATCTCTTGGTAGCTTCTAGGAACGTTAATGTCGACATCGATCTTCGTACGTGTTCGAAATGAAATGATGTATACAGAAAGGCAGAGAAATCTCTAGATGTACTATTTTTGATTCTCTTCTTCCCTCTCGATCTTTCTTTTTTAGAACGAGGGTGTAAACATCATCGAAGATTGATATTGAGGTTTAACCCTTCTGTTCTCCTCGGGTCTGTATGATCCAAAGTAGAGATTATATAATATTTTAAAAGATGCTATATTTCTAACCCTTTGCGGTCCGAATTATTTTGTTAATTTTTTAGGAAGCTAAATAAAATTAATTTCCCAATATTTTCTATCATTGGTTGTTAATTTTTTACATGTTATCAATAACTATAGGTACAAATAGATATTTAGGTGTTATTACGAAATCATTGTGGAATTGGAAAGTGGATATTAACACTAGATTTACGGATGTTGATTATACCTACTTTTCTAAAGTAAGCCAATTTGACTCATATAAGAAAACTAACTGAAAGTTCCCGTGCTTCGCTACGATTTAATCGAAACTAAAAAAAAAACCTTAAAATTTCGAATTTTGAAAAATCCTTTCTTAGTGGGTGCTAATACCCTAGAAGGAACGCTCATGCAAAATTCCAAGTTTCTAGGTCAAGTATTTTCGGCTCTGCGTTGATGAGTTTGGCCCATACTTTAACCCCCCAAAACCCCCCCTAAAATTTCGAATTTTTCAAAACCCTTTCTTATTGAGCACCTAAGACCCAAGGGGAAGGTATGTTCCAAATTTCATTGCAATCCGTTCTATGGTTTTTGAGATTTCGTGATGAGTGAATGAGTGAGTGAAAATTATTCCAAAACAAATTTAAATGAACGATTTACTATTAAAAAATTAACCAACCAATATATTATGTATATAGCAATCAAATTTGTATGAGCCAAATTGACTCCGTAAATCTAATGTTAAAGTATCAAAATATAAAATCAAGTGGAAAACTCCAGTGGAATGTCGAGTACTCGACATAAGACCGCAAAGGGTTAAGTTTTAGATTTTAATTGCATTTAATATTTACATCTATCTTTTTGTATAGTTTCTATTTCTTAAAATGTGAACCTTTGTTCGCCGGCTCATTACGATTGGAAGGAATATAAATGAGCAGCAGGGTTAAAGTCAATCTGTAAATTGCTCTTTATAGTTACTCACTGCATTATTATCCAACTAGTTTTACCAACCGTGTCTGAAAGAAAAGGTGAGAATATAAAGGTGAAGATGTACAAAGTTTGTTAATTAATCGTGGGTGGAGAAAGTACAGAGGAAAGAAGAGAGAGAAAAAAAGAGACGAAAAGAAAGAGGAAAAGAGTCTAAAGATAGGAAGTTCCATGGAGGCGCGAAGAAAAGGAACGTCGCAAACATTGGCGACCGTCTCGTGGTAGTTACGACAGTTTTTATTACTCGTCACTTATTTCATCCCCCGTTCTTGACTTCGCATCTCGACGGAAGGCTTTCGATGGAAGGGTGGATAAAAAGCAACGTCGAGACGCACCCGGAACATCAATGAACACGTACACAGAGAGCTCTGTAAATATTTATTTACGGCAAACAAACGTCTCCGTCAGGCAAAGAGCTCACACGGATAATGCCAGATGAAGCTGGCATGCAATTAACGTCGAATTCAATCGATCTTAACGACAGCACCGACAGGGAGGAAAATGTTTACCTTTAAGGGTGGACCACTTATATAGAATTGTAATCATTTTAATACGCTATTGGTTAACCGCTTGGGTGCTGATTTAATTTGATGAAATTTGAGTATTCTCTGTTCGATGTCGTAGGTGTCATTGACGTTAGTTAGCTCATTTATCCTTGCTTTCGAAATCCTATATTTTTTATATTCAATTCAACTACCTTGGATTGAGGTTCTTGTTACTTTAATTAAGAGTAATCTTTATGATATAAGCCTGAGATTACTCTGCCTCCTACAATTCTCAGAAAGAGATATTATAAAAAAAAAAACACTACGAATTTAAATCCATGAGAAGAAAAAAAAAACTTGTTTATTCAACAAATACCCGCGTGTCTTTGATAAACCTTGGGCCGTTTGATTCAGCTAAAAGGAACTTGCTAAATGTTGTACAGTGTATTAATGTAGTAGGTGTATTTTGAATAAAAATGAAGAATCGTCGAGTCACTGAAGTGCCCAAGTGATTAATAGACCTTGAATCCCATCGGTTAAATTGTTACTGACGATGAATTTTTAATGAGCCTTGAATCGTTCGATTCAATCTGTGGAAGGACATCGTTAAATGTTTCACGGTTTCTCATCGACGTGGTTCGTGTATTTTGAAAACAAAGAGGCAATATCGTCGAGTAAGAGCAGGGTCGGGTTAAACGCGCAGTGCAGATTCTATTTCTGCACGATCTCGAAAGAATACGATCGCGGGAGTGTCGGTTCTTATTCCTGGAAACGTTATATTGATTAAGTCACGCTCGGTTATAACGTGGACGGTTTTGTGTTGGTTCCTTAAATTGCACTTTAGATTCCTCCCTCGACATTTACAGTCGTCACGGTGCCTATTTCGTCCAGGTCATTCCTTATTCATGGTCTAACCCCTAAAAGATCGAATGTCTCGTGCAGAGATCCGGATGGAAAGCTAAACTAAAAGCAACTAGTGATCAATCCGTGATTTCCTGAGTGTTTCATCGATTCGGGCTTTTGGAATTATTCCCACCTTTGAGGATAGAGATTCTCGAGGTTATTTAACACTAGAACCACTGAGATAGACAAAATGACTAGTTCTCAATTATTTTCCAAAAAATTTACAAGTTTATAGCAGAGTCCTGGAGTAAATAAATATTTTACGTTGATTTTATAAAATACAGATTTCCGAATCGCTCAACTTTCCATCCAAGAAATATATCTTGCAAATGAAATAATGTATTCAGTCGATAAATATAGATTTCAGGAATGAAATACTCAAATATGATACATCAAAGATAAAGCAAAAGGTTAAAGGGAATTCTATTTTCAGTGGAATCTCTTTGTACTCGGATACAACATAATCCACGTATAATGAATGACTAAATGCATCCAAACTTTCAAAACTTCGCAGAACATTCGCTTTCATATAATACTCAAAGGGATTGCAAACTTTCATGCCAAAAACACAAATATATTTTTTTCTCAGAAGTTCATGCTGCCGCATCAGTGTATGTTACCCCACTTTATCTACCGTTCCCCAGTAATTCTAATTAGCAACCTATGTTAAACGTAAAGTTACCAAACTAAAAAATAAAGGACAATCGCGAAAGTAAGTTGAATAAAAAAAAATCAAATTGCTATGTGATCGAAATTAAAAGGAGAACTAATATAGCAATGGGGATTGTTTGATGCTTTCGCTCTACAAACGCAAATAAATTTTTTTCTCCCAAACACATTCTACCCATTAGTGTGTGTCTCCATTCTACAGTAATTCTAATCAGCAACCTATGCTAAACGTAAAGTTACCCAAGCTAAAAATAAAGGACGATCGCGAAAGTCAGTCGAATACAAGTCAACCTGTATTTCTACACCCTATATAAATAAGTCTGAGAAACTTTAGGATTGTTCAAATTGCTATGTGATCGAAATTAACAGAAGAACTAACATAGCAATGGGAATTGTTTGATATTTTCGCTCTATAAACGCAAATAATTTTTTTTTCCCAAACACATGCTACGCATTAGTGTGTGTCTTCATTCCACAGTAATTCTAATCAGCAACCTATGCCAAACGTAAAATTACCCAACCGAAAAATAAAGGACGATCGCGAAAGTCAGTTGAATACAGGTCAACCTATACTTCTACACCTTATATAAATAGGTCTGAGAAACTTTAGGACTATTCAAATTGCTATGTGATCGAAATTAAAAGGAGAACTAACATAGCAATGGGGATTGTTTGATACTTTTGCTCTACAAACGCAAATAAATTTTTTTCTCCCAAACACATTCTACCCATTAGTGTGTGTCTCCATTCCCCAGTAATTCTAATCAGCAACCTATGCTAAACGTAAAGTTACCCAACCGAAAAATAAAGGACGATCGCGAAAGTCGGTTGAATACAAGTCAACCTGTATTTCTACACTCTATATAAATAAGTCTGAGAAACTTTAGGATTGTACAAATTGCTATGTGATCGAAATTAAAAGGAGAACTAACATAGTAATGGGGATTGTTTGATACTTTCACTCCACAAACGCAAATATATTTTTTTCTTCCAAATATATGCTACCCATTAGTGTATCTCTCCATTCCTCAGTAATTCCAATCAGCAACCTATAGAAAACGTAAAGTTCGCCAACCACCGAAGAATAAAGTACGATCGTGAAAGTAAGTTGAATACAGGTCAACCTGTATTTCTACACCCCACGGAGATAGGTCTGAGGAACTTCCGAATTGTTGAGACCGCTACGTGACCGAATTTAAAAGGGGGAACTAACGTGGCAACGGGGGTTGTTCGACGCTTTGACGTTTACCGCATGAATATATTTAGTCGATTCTCCAGTTTTATCGCGTCCAGTCAGGTACAAATTGAGAACGAATTCGGAGATTCGTTGGAACATTTTTGTTCCATCTAGAATTACCTAACTATTAGGTTGTTCGGAAAATAATTTCGTTTTTTCCCAACGGAGGACATAATTATATTTTTTCACAACTTACTTCACACTTAATTCGCATTACTGTTATATACTTCGACAGTTGATATAGTAATGCTTGTTTGTGAAAAAATTTGTTTGATTCTATACAATAGTTACCATTTTCGCCATATTTTACTTTTTTACTATCGAAAAGTTAAAAATGCTGTTCAAGCAAGAAAAAATTATTCGATGTATATAGAGAAGACGCATTAACAGAACGCTAATGCCAAAACTGGTTTGCAAAATTTTTTGAACGGCAAAACCTTTACTTCGAATGACGACATTAAAAATGGCTTTGATTTTTTTGCCAGCAAAAATAACAACTTTTATGAGCATCGAATCATACTACTGTCAGAAAGATGACAAAAGGTACTAGAACAATGTGGAGAATATATAATTCAATGACATATTTATGGACTACAAGAAAATCGTCTCTCATTCTCACCGAAGAAAACGAAATTACTTTCCGAACAACCCAATATTTATAGTAGCTTTGAAAATTAATAATGTCTCAATTTCCTCAAGAAAACTCTATTGCTAAAGGAATAAAGTATGATATGTATCATATGTCACGACAAACAAGTTGACGTTCTCTTCAAGGAGGAAAGAGCAACAAAGTAAATAGAGGCGCAGGATGAAACGTTTCGTTTCCACTGCGGAAACTGACTTACCCTTTCACGGATATCAAGAGCATCATGGATAGAAGAGGGTAGTTTCTATCCTTACTAGTCTATTACTCGAGGCCACGAGTAAGAAAGATCCCCTTAGACGAGAAATTCGAATTACTCTCGTTGCGATGGAAAATGAAAATACCTCTGACACTGTGCGGGGGAAAGCAATCTCTTTCCGAGTCTTTTTTACAGGATTCGTTGGACGAATGCGGTTGTGTGTTCATTTATTAAAAATTTATTCTCACAGGACAGATAACATACATGGACTGGACGTTATCACATTGTAAAAGTACCATGATAAAGTATATTACAAAGAGAATTGTATACTAGACATCCTAACGAATTGATTGTTTAACGAGAAGCTAGTTTTCCTGCTCGTTGGGGGTTAAAACACCCTGGTATTTTCATCGAAGGATATTATTACATAGCTCGTCCCTTCTGGCCCCGCTAATTGGCTGGTATTGTTGCAAAATTATAATATTTTCTCGCAAAAATCGTGTTTTTGCCTTTTCCTTCGAATTCCAACGTGGAAATCGTCGAGATTTCAACGAGTTTTATTTTCTTTAGGGAAAATTCTTTGGAAAATCTTAATACGTGGGTATTAGTACAATTGTATAAAAATTATTAAAATATTTTCGAAAATTTCCTTCTCCATATTTTTACTTCTCGTGTTGCTTTCCTTATGGTACTTACGCAAAAGTTTATGAGGAAGGGGACCACGACGGTTTCCTCCCATGGGAATTCGAAGTATCGATTTGGAGGTATTATTGTAGTATCTTTACCTTTCCATTTGTCTCTTGTAAAATTTATTTAGGAACATTATCTAGTACGTACAAAGTCCACGTCTTCCGAGAAAAGAACGGTGATTATCCTAGGACCAATTAACATTACTTACTCGATCAATTTGTAACCTACCACCTGAGTAATTATACTAAATAATATTCCACGAATAAATCCAAATTTAAGTTAATATTCAAGCGAGCTTTTAAGGACATTTTTATTCAGTAATCCTTTAATTTTAAACATTTCTTTAAAAAATTCAAATCTAATTAAATTTCTTCTTATGACATAAACCCTGGCCATCTCAATCGTAAGACACAGTGGTCGCCAAAAATTTTTCCTTGCCTCTCCACCGTCGTAAATTCTCCTAACACCGTTCTTTTTTCGGAATCTCGTCCCGGCTGTATTTTACCATCTTACACCCCCATTACGTAGATCCTCGTACGCCGAGGCCGTGATGACACCATGGCTCTGACTATAACAACCTAGAAAACATGGTTCACGCATCGTCGTCATCGACTTCCGGCCACAACTATCGTTTCTATCCGCGCATCGTCGAGTTTGCGTCTTCGTTAATTGACAACGATCAATTTGATTATTTTTCAAACAATTATTCCCTCCCCCTGTAGGATCACACGTTGAATTAAGCCTCTCATTGTTAGTATTTGATCGAAGGATCATTCGATGATCCATCGTGACCCTTTTATGACTAATAGACGACGAACGATCTTCCGGACGCGATGGACGTTGTTGTAGGGGTACAGTTTGATTCAAGTAATTCCTAATTACTCGATTTTTCGAAACAGATCGATAAGAACCGTGAGAGGTTTCTAAGCTATTATTGTTGGTAGTGTTGACACGTTTGCTCGCGGCATTGTTATTAGATCTAAGATAATGGCACGTCGTATTATCTGGTATGTTTCTAACGAAGTACTTAGTCGGCAGATTCTTAAGATCATCATTTGTCGATGGTCCTTTTCGTTGATCATCGACGCGCCAATTCTCCGTCAGTGCTCGTTGAATCGGTGCGCGAATTTGTTTCGAGTTTCTTCTTAATTTTGAACGAACAGCTGGCACTATTTGACTCGATCTTCCTCCGGCTGTACACTGTAATCGTTTATAGAGGTATGATCAGAATGGAGAACGTTGAGAGGAGTTTTATTGAGATCGTCTTTGTTGAAACAATCGAGAGAGATTCGAATGAAAATTACTCTGTCCTTTGTCGATACTTGGGGACATTTTGTATTGTGATTCATTTAGCAAATGAATGAAAGAATGATAGAGGGTAATTAGTGCAAGAAGCATGAACTGTGGGACGTATAAGTGAATTTACAGTACCTAAAGTATCCCACGCGGCACGTAGCCTGTAACGACAGAATCGTCCGTTTACTCTACGAGGAGTATGTGGAGTTTTGTAAAGAGAAGAGAGAAGATACAAAGAGTAATAGATTTCTTGGGATGATCTACTTACCATTGCCAACTGGTCCGATTGGATGGAACGCTGAGATTTTGATAAATGACCTTGCTGATGGTTCAGGTAGACGCAACTTTTAGCTGCCGTTGGTACTATATTGTTTACCTCGCCGTTCATTAAATTGTAACTATACTGCGTGGCTACGTTCTTACCTTGCGAATATCGAACAGGGGCAAAAGTTACCTTAAGGTAGTTTTAAGTGATTTTACGAGGTCTTATACGTTTCCTATTTTTATGAATTAACTATGATGACTACAGTAAAACCTGTTTTTGTGCGGTTGATAGGGACCGCATAAAAGAAACAGCACAAAAAAAGAAATTTCATAAATACTTATAACAGATAATTTTTTACAACATATTAGACAAAATTTTTTGATATGCGGTGGATAGGGACCGCATAAAAAAAGTCGCGTTTGAAAAGTATGTCTAAGATTTATGAAACACTGAGAAAGTGCTTTCAAATAAAAGTAATAATTAAATTATACATGGAAACGTTTAAAAAAAATTAATTTCTCATTTTACACATGGAGAAATTTTCAAAATGTACATAATTTACTGCTGCTCCCGTCGTAGTCCAAAACGCGCATCTTCTTGTGATGCGTATTCTACTGATAACAATTGAACATAGCGTCTGGAGCCGAACAGCGTTTTGTAGTATACATGTGCACACTGATAGAAAACTTTGCAAAAGTGTATACTACCAACACCGATGGAATTCATAAACCGCACAAAATAAATCGCACAAAAATAAAATCGCATAAAATAGGACCGCACAAAAACAGGTTTTACTGTATTATGAAGGAGGTGTTTTGGCATCTTTAACCCCTAGGCTACTGAGAGCACCTGTAGGGGTTTAGAAATTTTGTATTTGTGATACTGATTGTTAGAATAGCAGTAGATGCTACTATATTTTAGCTTTGTGACACGGAAGGCGTTAAAGGTGCTCACCGCAATTGGATTTCTGTCATGGAGGGCACTTTTAACCCTTTGCGGTCGGAGGCATTTTTGAATATCGAGAAACAATCAATTATTTAGCGGTGAAAAAACACTTTTTCATCGGAAAGACAATCTGATAATGTATACAAGTTGAAATTTACTCTTTGTAAAATAATATTTCGACGATTATATTTCAATTTTTCAACTCTAACCGTTTACATATGCATCGACAAACTATAACCAATTTTTTTCTCAGGGCGGATATATTCGCTCGTCGTCCTCAAAGGGTTAAATGCAATATTTATAGTACTTT
The DNA here is from genome assembly GCA_910591515.1 of Cerceris rybyensis. Lineage (NCBI taxonomy): Eukaryota > Metazoa > Arthropoda > Insecta > Hymenoptera > Crabronidae > Cerceris > Cerceris rybyensis. The sequence goes on along the minus strand of OU342793.1, from coordinate 23,781,783 downwards.
GGTTCACATAAAAATATAGTCCCGTTTTAATGTAGTGAAATTCAATTTTTCGATTATTGAAATATGTTTTCACAAAAAAGCATTGGTCCGGTAAGTGCGTCTCAAATTCTGCAGTAGCCAAGGGGTTAAATTTCATCAAAATACTATAGAACTTTACAATTTGCAACGTTAAATTTTAATAGGTTCCTGAGAAACGTATACGACTCTGGTAACGATATATTTTTTATCTTACCAGTCGACCGTACAATTTTCGAATTATTCTGCACATTCGATTCCACTGTACTAATTGTTCTCGTCTTGGTGAGCCGTTCTCCACTGTCGATTTGCGATTGTCTCGTATTTTTCCTGCTCGGTGCCAACGAACGGGCTGATAGAATGTAAACGCGACGTGTATATTGTTGATTATTAATTCGTAAATATTTTTAACAGGGACAATTATCAGAAAGTCATTTACTCTCTATTCGTGAAGGCTCGTGCAAGTCGTTCCTATTTCTATCTCTACGTACACCATCATAAGATGGTGCGAGGTGCTGTTTGCGTATGGTGGCATCACCTTGACCGATGACCGGATTAGAATTACTGACAGCGGTTTCCTTCCTGATGTGCTCAGAGAGCCTCCTAATTCTGGACTTGGACCTGTCGAAAAGTTGTTCTCTCGAATGATAAACAAGTATATTAAAAGAACTCTCTCGGCTAACTTAGACGATCGATCGAGTAGCGTTTCAAATAATAATCATGTCTTGAATTGATGGATTTACTTACATATTTTTATGCTTTCGATGCTTCTCGTCCATCATCGCGTAAAGCTTATTTCTGTATTCATCGACGGAGAGCTGTACATCGTCCCTAAGTAGAGGCACAACGCTAGATCCTCTCTCGGGTTCGTTGCTTCGTCTGTGAAAACTGTCGGAGAAATATCTCGTGTTTCTTTTTTTTTTCAAATATTTTATCCATGCTATTAATCGCTTATCACTCTCCCTCGAATCTCGATAGAGAACAGATCCACGAATCTGATCGACTTTAATGTGCTATATTACCGTTAACACGTTTCACAACGTTCTATATATTTTTTTCTCCCATCTTTTTCTGCTTTTAGAACAACTCAGGATTGTTTACATTGTACATTGGTAAACAGACAAAACAATTTCAAAAGTGTACACACCTGGCAACGTAAGGATGCTCCAATGCTTCGACAGCTGTCAGCCTGTGATTTGGATTGAAGACTATCAAGCTACCGATAAGATCTAGTGCCTTGTCCGAAACTTTCGGCAGTAGATCTTTAAGGGCACGCCTCGGTACGTTTGGTGTTTTCTCCAGCAAATTAATCCCATAACCGGCACTCACCGAGATCAGATCTGAAAGGATGAACGAAGAGAATTCAGAAGTTATTTTCATACGTCTAAGAATACATATGAAAAGAATTACCTTCCTGCGTTGGAGGAGGAAGAGTGGCCATTATTCTTTCCACCTGGTTGATCGTCGAAGAACCAGGGAACAGAGGCTTTCCAAGGAGCATCTCTCCAAGAATGCAACCCAGTGACCACATATCGATGCCCTTCGTGTATCTAAATGAATTTTTATTATAGAGGAACCATTTAACACTTTGCGGACTAACGCCGCATATATGCGTTTCTCCTAAACCGTAGATTTCGCTGAGAAACTTATATATACGTTTGGCGAAAATAATTGATATAGCGGAAAAGCTCATATATGTGTCTTAGAGTGCTATGAATGTAAATAGCGTTTAAGGAGAAATGTGTGCTGGAAATTTTAAATGATTATTGACCCCATGGGTACGGTTCATTTTTAACCGTTTTGTCTGCAAAGGCTTAACCCTTTGCACTCAAGAGGAACCGCTACGGTGCCCTGGCACGTCTCAAATTCTATTTTCTTGTTTCCAGTACGATAAGATATGTATATCCCAAATTTTTTCGTGGACCCCAATTGGCCTGTGTTCTTTGTATAAAATTATTTCAAAGTGGCTGTAAAACGCTTGCCTAATACAGTCAAAATCATCTCGAATTGCTAGCCCAAGCGAAAATGTCCTCGAGTGCAGAGGGTTAACCCCTTGCCTTACAATGACGTGTGACTAGAAAATGTAAATAGAAAATTTGCAAGTTTTCGAAAAACTATTAAATTGAAAATATCAGTAGGTCAGGAGACGTTCAAATCAGTTCTATACTATTAATATTACGTTAACTTATACAGATATATCAGAAATCAGTGATAGATTATTATTTGAATAATTAATTCTGAGTTATTGCGCGTTCGGTCACAAAAGAAAGGGTAAGGCAAGGGGTTAATAATATTCTACATTAAGAACACATTATCTATGATGAAGGAGGACATCAAGAAAGTACCTTTTCGAAGCAACGAGTATTTCCGGCGCACGGTACCACCGAGTTGCAACGTAATCCGTCAAAGTAGGATCACTTCCGGTTTCTCCATCGCCCTCGCCGATCTGTGTCACTGATCTTGCCAATCCAAAATCAGCGATCTTACAGTGGCACTGAGCATTCAGTAGAACATTCGACGGCTGATGGAAAGAGAAACGAGTCAACGGAAAGGAAAACGAGTCGTTTTAATTCATGTTAAATTGGAAGAATGTGAATTTATCAGCTCACCTTCAGATCTCTATGTATAACGTTCCCTGAATGAATGTATTTGATCGCTTTAAATAACTGATACATGATGTAGACCTTATGGATGTCCTTCAGGATGTTGCCCTTCTTAATGACGTTGTGAAGATCGGTCTCTGGGGAAACGGGCCGAAACATTTGTTTCAGGCCGGAGGTCTGAGAATCTTTTCACCTTTTGCACGTCACCTTTCGTGAATTCTTCTTCGGACCAGGGCTAAAACTCACCCATGTATTCGAACACGAGATAAATGTCCCGGTCGTTGTTCGCTTTATGAAGGCCGATCAGCCGAATGATGTTGTCGTGATTGGCGAACGATAGGAGAAACATTATCTCGCGGAACGTTCGTTGGGCATCCGTTTGATTTCTGAAGGCGTCGAAGATCTTCTTCACTGCGACGATCTCCTTGCTTTTCTTCTCGATCGCTTTCCATACGATACCGTAAGCCTGATCATTTGGATATTGTCAATCAAAATCAGGATATATTTGGATCTTAACACATTGTATGCGGGCGACGTAAAAGTACGTTTTTCGAAAACTGTGCATAGACCGTTTAACACTAAACTTACCAAGTCGGTCAAAATGACCGGTTCTCAATTCTTTCAAAAAACTACCTAAATTGATAGGCGAGCAGTGAAGTAAAAATTCTACTTCTACCATATAAAGCCTAAATTAATTAATTTACTAATTCCTTCACTTCTTAATTTATCTTTTTCCAAAGTATTTGTTCAATAAATCTAAATTTTAGTAGATATAACGTCGGTAGTTTTAGTATTAAAAAAGGCGCTTCGAGGCATTAATCATTTAGTTTTGAAAAGTTAAGTATATTTTCGAATTTGGAGAGTACGCTGTTTTTAATTTATACTAATTTTTTGTAAAAATTCAATTCGTACAAAGTCAACAAGTCTCCTTCTTGAGTCTTAATGAGACGTTAAAAAACACCCGCACACAATGTGTTAAGATTTTAGCGTGCTGATCCTTTTGAAGGGATGAAACTACCCTCTGTGCGTTAACTCTTTGAGGACGGTATTAAATGTATGCCACCTCTTTGATGCATGGTAGCACATTTTTGTCCCACTTCGGAAATTTATATTAGTTTACAACTTTGTTAATAAAAGTAAACTAACTTCGTTTAATTAAAAAAAAATGTTTGTGCAACGTGGGTCAGTTTATTTTGTAGATTGTCGTCCCTCAAAGAGTTGAAGGAAAATGTGTGTTTGAATATTGTAAAGTTCTTTTCATTTCATTTCACTCTGCTTTTATAAAAAGTTAGGATCGTTGGAAAGTAAGGATGTATTGAGTCTAAGATGAGTTTTATCATGTTTTCAAGTCAGGGGAGATTCTGGAAGTCCGCTCAGTGTAGAAATATTCTTTGTTTTTTTCTTAATTAACGTGTGCATTGTAAATTTTGATGATACGAGGATGTTTTAAAGTTGTCGATTTTATGCGGAGTGATATTTTTGTACGGTTCCTCCCGAAATTGTTGCTTGTTTCCAGGATACATTGGAATCGTATAAGTATTGATTGCAATTACAGTCCTTCGTGATGTAAAATAAGATAATGAATGCGTCATTGATTTTTTTTTAGACGTTGCAATCAAGGCACTTTAGTTGCTTACGTGGCACGATTGCCAGAAACATTTAAAAGCACATATAATAATATCAAACTACAAAACCCTCCCAAATGTCTTCGTAACAAAACATACTTCTTAACGCTCACTAAACACAAACTGTACCAGATACATTTAAAAGTTTCAAAATTAATAATAATCCACGAACAAACAAATAAAAACATTCAGTTTAATCCAAAGAATCAAAATAAAACCCGCAAGAAACGTAAGAAACATGAGGAAAAAATTACCCCTTTGCCAAGACGTCGAACGATGTCATAGTGCTTGCTAACATGAGAGTCGATTTCCGTAACTTTTTCAGCATTGTTTTTCCCCGACATCGTTGTACTATTTGTAACAGCTACGGACCAGTTACACGACCGGCTTACCGATCCAAATGTTTGAAGGCGTACGAAAAATTTCAAACGGAAAGGACGTTCACGGATTGCAGCAAGGCATTCACATTTTTACACATCAGGAAGGAAGCTCCGGTCGAGCAGTTTTTTCATTCAACGTTTGACACATCAATGCGGCTATGTTTATAGAATTCATGCCGGTTACCACGACGACCACGTACTTGTCCGGTGTTGTTCAGAGTTGCCAGCGTTATCGCGTGACCGGCTAATCGGATGTCACGAGGTCGTGGAAGGGATGACAATATGTATGGGGTAAGGCCATAGAAAGGGTAGTAAAAGGAATAATTATTGAAAGTTATTTCGTACAAAAACGTTTATTTTCCTGTCAATTGTCGTACAAACCGTAGCCAACGTTTAGAAATCTCGTTCGTCAATTTACACGCGCAATAACATCTTACGTATGTTATGAAAATTAATTGCCCGTATCGATGACTAATAATCACGATAAGGTGTTCGTCCTGATATCACGTAATGTGATGTGGATCGATCGAACTATATTTGCGATCGATTAAATGCGAATAATACAGCAAAGACTTTTAAACGAAAGTATCAGCGGAATAGTACAATTCTTGAAGCTGTTCACGAAATGCATACCTGGTCCCGAGAACGTTTACTCTCACTGTGTTACACTTTAAATCGTATAATGCGAATAATATGTTACTTGGATAATGGAAAAAGATAACGTAAAGATATATATGTATATATATTTATATATTAGGAATAAAAAATAAATCTCAAACGAGCGGCAATATAAACGTGCGATACTATGAAAGTAGCGGATACGTTTAAACGCCAATTACTCGGGAATCTCGCGTTGCTACGTTAAAAATAAATTCTTTCTTTTCTTAATAACAGTAATAAACTCTGGCGAGATACTCTTTTCCTCGCTATACTAAACCATTACTTCCCGAATGAATTTTTGGGAAGCACTTAGCATGCACGCATTAGAAAATTAGCATACACGCGATATCTACCGATTAATATATCCCATAAAAATGTTCAAGTACATGTGTATATATATCTATGCTCAATGTTTTTTTTTCTTGCTTTTTAAACTTAACGGATGACTTTGCAGGCCGGTATCATTTTTAATGGGTCACTCCGATAAATTACAAGCGTGCAGTTCACTTTCTGGGCTGCTGAATTATAATGGGACGCGAACAGTGAGCCGGACGCACATCATGGGTCGGTGTAGGTTTCTCGTGAAAGACCTGCACCGCTTCCGGTGGGAAATCTGCGTTTCCTTTTGCAGGAACCCCGCTGATCATCATGATTTTAGGTGGACTGCAAATAACATAGGGGGTTCAGAATAATTTCTTCCATTAAGACATTAAAATACTCTTAAATTTTAATTATACAGGATGACGTGGTTGTTGTTGTTATTACTATTATCTCAACTTTATCATTATTATTATTGTGCCTCAAAAAGTTCCATGTTTCGTACATTACACTTGCAGTAAGTCATGAAATGTTATTTCACATACGTGCAAACACTCAGACTGATAAAAACGTTTATCAGGAGCGCGTCTGGCCGATACCGCGAACCGGACTAACCACCTATGAACAGTTGCTATCCTGGAGGTCACTCGTATCCTTGTTACTTTATTACGATTATTTATTTCCAACGTAAAATAACGTTTCATTTTTTTTTCCTTAAAGCATTCCTAATTCCTTTCAACGTCTAATCAATCCGTGGTTACTCTCATCGATTTAAAAATACATGTACCTGCTAGATGGTTTACTCTCTTCCACATCTTTCGTCGGCTTTATTTCGCGATCCTCTTTCGGCGTTTTATGTTGCGTGATTCTCATACCGCCTGCTTTCACTGAAAAAAAGAAAGGAAAAAGTAATATATAAAGTATATTTATTACGAAGAAAGTCAAATAGATCGTGTGGCCTTGAAATATCCAGGCAGGTGCATACGTCATTCCATGAATCGTGTAAATACATTTAACCTTCCACGATCACGTAAGAGGATTCGAGAAAATTTATAATAGCAACCTGCAGGAGGATGTCCGCCTTTGAGTTTACATTCATCCGGACTCGACATTTCTTCGTTGATTGAAATAAAATAATATTTCAAAAGATACGATCGCTCGTTCGTATGAACAATATGCTACGTTGTTACACTCGTTTCACTGCGACACACTACTGTGTAGAACGTAGTCACTGGTAGTCACGCGGATTCGATGGCGACAGGCGCTGTAATAACGATGTTACAGCAGTGGGGAGTTTTGCACCACGAAGACGTATTTTTTCTTCTCTTATCTCTTACTGTTCCGAATTCTTTTTAATACTGCGAGGAGAGTGGGAGATTGGTAGAGTATTGGTGTTGTTTGAAAAATTAACGTTGTAAGCAATGTTATAGTAATTTGAATAAGAAATGCGTCATGGTGTTCGAGCTTTGCGAAGTCGAAGGATCCTAGGTTATGTTTATATACGTTATATATATGTTTATATAGTGTTCTTTCTCAGTTTACGAATAAATATTATGAGTCTTGTTTTAAAAACTCGATTTTATTAGAGAAAAAAAGGTTACAGGAATATATATTAATTGGTAATTCTTTTACTTCTCAACTGGTTTGTCTTTTTCTTCTTGATACATGTAATGAAGGTCCTTGCAATCTTGATCGGAAATCCGAATCCAACCAGTTGATTTCATGTGATAAACTATGGAAAGAGATCATGCACATGTTAGGCTGTTATATTTGACTGTAGTAATTTTACTTTTTAACAATTATTGTACATACCTCTCACTATACCACCAGAGTATGCATCTCTGTGTGTGGCATGATAGATTGATCTTCTGCCAAGGTCATAAGCTTCCTCGTCCGTTAGATCCCATCTATATCCAGAATCTAGTACACCAAATGCATAAATCGAGCCTGATCCTACACTGAAAACTTTGCCTGGAGTACGAGTACCCTCTGCATCTACGTAATATAGGCCCGGACCTCTCTTATCCCAACCAGCAAACATCATACCTATTGATAAACAAAATTGTTTTTAGATGAATGTTACTAAAAAACATTGATAGAAGAAAATATAGGGTCTCACCCATGCTCAGTCCCATTCCTTTGTAACTGTACACCATGTTTGATAGAAGTTTACTAGCTGCTGCTACTGAAATGCGTTCTCTGTTTCTGAGTTCATACATGCGACACTGTTTTGCCAAAACACGATCCCAATAGACACAATCTGCTGCACCACCGGCTAAAGTTCCTAGGAGATAGTCATTGATTTCGACTATCTTTTTCATGGTCTGTGAACCTAAGAATAGTACATGTTAGAATTTTCTTGTAACATAAAATCCCTTGGTATATTGTTTTATTCTTTTTGTTCTTTACCAATAAATTGGCCACCGGTGGCACGAGAGTCCACAGCCAGAATAATGCCTCCCTGATACTGAAATCCCAAAGTTGTGGTTCCATGATCGAATCTGATCTTTAGATGTTTGCCAGTTTCATCTGTGCCATCGGCTAAACGAGCTAGACTTTCGGCCGGCTTTAAAAGGAAAAACAAACTTCATTATTGTATAAATGACACCGTACAAATTTAACTAATGTGTTCTTTTGTTGTAATAATTTTCTCTGCAAGATAAATGTTCATGTAACGAAATAAAGGATGAGCAATAAATATAGGTGGATATAAGTAGAAAATATACAATTTATCGTTAATATTTTATGCACAGCAAGCACATGATGTAGCAAATTTAAACGAACCTATCGTAGAAAACAATGACATAGATTCTTCCTCGTGGTTATACTCACGTTTATAAAGGGCGGTGCTGCTAATTGGACATTGTTAATGAAATTTCGGCTATAAGCTTCGATCCCCTGGGAATATTCATCCTTTTTTCCTATTGCGTTGAAATCAACGAAAGAATTAAGACCGCAAACTTCGGCGAGCGCCATTTTTGTGGAAGCCTTTAGTATCGAATGCTTGTCATCTCCTTGATTCAACGTTTTTACGACAGGGAGCGCATTTAACCTTCCATTGCAACATTCGATTCGTAGCCGCGGAGATTTTAATTCCTCAAGTGAAAAGGTTGTGCAATTAATTCGGTTATAATTTAGTGCAAAAAGTGTACGTTAAAAAGTATATTTATCATTGTGACGAATCATCAGAATGAGCTTTAAACGGGTTCGGAATGGAAGGACAATGTTAACCTTGGAAGAAACGTAAGCAAAAGATATTTCGTTTTAAACAAGTGCCGTACAACTTGTAGGTTATAAGTTACAAATGGAATAAGATATATTAAAATTTGTTAACGTTTATTAACAATTTGAAACGATTATTAACATTTGAAAACGTTTATAGAAAGCAGTGTATAGATTCAATTACAAACGAGAAAACGAGCTGCACAATTATCTCATTGAAATCTCAGCTTTCTAAAGCTAAAAAGGAGAAAAATTTTCTGCGTATATTAGTTGAAAAGTAAAACCAAGTTTTGCATATTTTAAATAAATAAAATCTAAGGTAGCCATAATTCTACCGTTGCAAAGCATCTGTGATTTCTGGATGAAAAATCTCTTTGCATTAAAATACCAAGAAACTTTTTCTCCAAAGCCAATGTAAAAAAACATTTTTCTTCCATTTACAATATTATTTCAATGAATTTGCTTTAAATATTTTCTTATTAAACTATTATAAGTAATATATAATTGATCTATAAGCTTAAATCAAATTTATAAGTAATATATATAAATTCATCTTTATTTTAATGGAGTAGAAAATATTTGACAATGTTAGTTAACAATTTAGAGAAATTTATTGCTAGCATAAACTGTCGTTTTTCAAATCATCCTCCTAGCATGCCAAATTCCAAGAAGCTGTCGTGTTTATCGATCGCCGTTGGTATTTCAGTTCCCCGAAGCAGTCACCCGCTGTGTTATTGTTTGCCATCGGTCGAGGGCGTTGCCTGTTCGTCGGAGCTCAGTTGTGCTTCAGCGCCCGCTACGCCAAGGATCACGCGCTCCCGAAGCCGAGCACCGGCACCGAGCAACAATCATCGATAAACTGAGACAACTATCTGTAAGTCTTGTCTTTTTTTATCCTCTAAACGATACATATATTAATTATTCTACGTGTCATGTGCAACTTCTTCGAAGTTACATCACACTTTTTATATATACCGAAACGACAACATACCGATATACTTTTTCGAATTCGTCGTCCTTGCTACTTATTGTTCTGCTGTTTATTTACAAATTGTAAATAATGCTAGCATGAATTTCCGAAGGAACAATAGGGCATGTTTAGTTTTAAATCTGATGCACCTGGTGTCGAACGCTTAGCTCCTTAGTATGCGATTAATAATAAGGAAGAGATAATAATTAGAAGCAGCGTGCACTTATTATCAAAGTATTAGCTTCGCAAATTCTGATTCTGAAATTTTGAGCGATACCGTGCGAATACCTTCTTTGAGTACTTTTTAACGCCATAGAGTAAATGATATTCTGGAATTTGCAACGAATCCCCTACAATGTGACTTACAATAACGTACAAATATCTGTAAATTTTAAATATTTATTATTATACGATTGCTATCAAAAATTCTAGTCAGTAGCTCGCGAATACCGTCCGCGAGTACTTTTTAACGCGTTAGAGCAAATGCTAAACATGAATTTGTAACTCATCTCCCTACAATAACGTACAAATATCTGTAAATTTCAAATACTTATTATTATTCGATTACTATAAAAAAATCTAGTCAGTAGCTCGCGAATACCGTCCCCGAGTACTTTTAAACGCGTTAGAGCAAATGCTAAACATGAATTTGTAACTCATCTCCCTACAATACGACCTACAATAACGTACAAATATCCGTAAATTTCAAATACTTATTATTATTCGATTACTATCAAAAATTCTAGTCAGTAGCTCGCGAATACCGTTCTCGAGTACTTTTCACCGCGTTAGAGTAAATGCTAAACTTAAATTGGCAACGAACCCGCCTATAATGCGACCTAAAACAAGGCACAAATATCATAAGTACCAAGCACTAATTGCTAATCGATCAGCATCAAAAATTCGAACCAATACCACGCGAATACCGTCCTCGTGTACTTTTCAACGCGTTAGAGTAAATGCTAGAGTCCATAGAGAGAAAGAGAGAAAGAAAGCTGACATATCTCTCCACGTGGAGGCGTACTCCACGCTCCATGTATCGTGTGATTTATAGCGTCGAGATAATCAACTATGAGGGTACGTCACATTTCGATACCAACGGGCACAAAATATGTTGGCGTTTCGGTTAAAGCATTATTAAATATCGCGTATTATTTTGCTCGCGGGGTCAGCGATATGACGTAGCCATCGTAGAGGTCACGTGTACGGGGGTAAGGCACTTTGCCGAGCTCCTCGATTGGTCCGTTATACGATCGCACCACCCATAACGCTCTACTGCGTTATCCTGAAATACGATAATATATAATTGTATATTTTCCTTGCGATTCTCTGGTAAAGCGGTCGATGTTTGCGTGCCACGGAACGTACGATAACGATAACATTCTTCCACTCTTCTCTCGTTGCCTCTCTCTACTCCTCCAACCCCGTGGCTCATCCCCCGTTATCGTCCCGTTTATGGTCCCTTTCCAAACGCGCAGATACGTTCGAAGGAACTTATCTCTTCTTTTCGTCCAGGTCGAATCGATCTCTTTACGATTTTCCATCGATTCGTTCGATTTTCTTCGTTCACTTCTTACAATTAGGATGGAGAAGATTCTAGGTTTTGCTTCACAATAGACGTTTCTTGGAGAGAATAATGGATAGTAATCGAATTAGATGTCAGACGGAGTTGAATTCTGTCGTGGTAATTATTATGGGGTGCATAATTGGGTGGGATAGACTCTGAGAATTGCGCCGTACGTTTGTTCGTTTTTTAATGTTTCCCGTGGAGGGTAGAAATCGAAGGATATTGATGTAACGGAGGATTATTTGTTTGGAGATTGTTATTGTAGGGCAGGTTTGTTTATTAACACTTTAACGACCCCTCACACAACATGTGGGTGATGCCACCGCAGAAGGTTGTTGGCCAGTACCACACTCTCTGTGTGATAATTTATGAATGTAAAGTGTGGATATTGCTATTGGCTTCGTATTTCATCGCCACGTCTTTGATTTTATTTTTATTCTCTTACTTTTCTCTTCATTTTAATAAACTTTTATTAAATTAATTCTTCAAAAATACTGCCGGCCTCTGGCGACGTTTGACTGCGTAGATGTGCGGTCGTTAAAGTGTTAATCACTCATCGAAGCTGAGCTGCGCAGTTTGTCAGGTAAGAAGAATTTCTGCAGCAGGTATTCAACGTGGAGTGTACTATTTTGCTATTATAGTGTCTATAAGTGCGTTACATATAGAATAGAATAGAAGAAGAGGACATTTTAGGAGTAATCTACACGATATCGACGAAGCCACACATCTTTTAGATATGAAGCACTAAAATATTATATTAACCCAAATTATTCTTTACATTAAGTATCAAAGTAGTCGTATTATCAGCAATTTAGCAAAACAGCCTACAATTCTGCTCTCCTTTCTTAAAATCAGTTCAAACCTCCAATTAACACATTGCGTACGGCACTCTGCTGTTTCAATGTGCCCGCAGATCTTTAAGTGCTCCAGAGATTTCGTACATTTTATACATCCGATTATTTTGTACTCTTTTGGAAATTCGATATACACTTATTTCGTTAAATATTTGTCACAAGAATATTCAAAGCTGCATTAGTAAAGTACCAAGAAGTCTCGAGTAGTCGTTCAATTAAATACGGGGTATCTCGTGACCCGTACGGAATGTGTTAACACTAGAACTACCAAACCAGTCAAAATGACTGGTATACAATTTTTTCAAAAAAATCTCCATGTTTATATAATAGTGATGGAATAAATATTCTATGTCTATATCAATAAACATAAATCACTCAGTCAATGAAATTTTCCGCCGCTTGATACCCCCTTTTTCAATGTACTTACTTAATTTATTAAAATATGTTAGATTTGACGCCGGTAGTTCTAGTGTTAATAGACCCGAGTTTCTTTTCCCTAATTTATCATTTAATACATCATCCTCTCGGCCAGTTTACACCCATAAAATATTAACACTTTACCAACCGGTATTTTTTAACATCCTGCCCACTTCTGATCGATCACTTGCACGCAAATATTTCTCTGATACTGATATCTCTTCGAAAATTGCAAAGTTTCTTCACTGAGTCCTTGGCACAGTTAACGGCAATGAAAAATAATAATTTATTAATTGCCATAGCAAGCAATTAATAAGTTAAAAGTCCAAAAGTGTTGGGCCCGAAAAGCCAATTAATCGGCTGCCGGTCGGTAAAGTGTTAAGTCTCAAACGAAATGGACAAATCACCTAAAGTCGAAAATGTAAGATAAAAATAAGTAACTAAAATCAGTTCCCTCGCAAAAGATGTCTAACTAGGAAGAGGCATAAGTGACGGGATTTCAAGAGATGTAATCATTTCATTTATTCCCCAATTATTTCTTCGTCTTTCCTCCATGACCCATAGATTTCTACGATGTTAGAATATCTTCGGACAACGTGGAATCCCCGAAGATGGCTCGGTCTACGAGGGATAAAATATTCGATAACGCATGGACGCATTCGACGTTCAACCAGAAGCTAGCAGTTTTATCAGGTTTTGAGGGTCGACGAGGTCGACGGTGCGACGTAAGATTCGATAAGTTAAAACCGTTCCCGCGTTCTGCCTCCTCTTTTGCCGTTCCGATCTCTCGATCGACACTTTCGTCTCATACTTTCCCTCCTTCAATCTCTTATTCTTCCTTTTCTTAACATCCAGAGCGAATCATATCATTCTTCTGCTTCTTATTTCCTTCGGATCTTTATGTATGAAAAGTACAACCCTTGTTTTCACGAGGAGTTGGAGAACGAAGGGACGATAAACCGTTTGCAGGCCAAGGCGGAAGTAACGAACGGTATCGCGTAAAACAAGCAAATAGATCGCTCTTGTTGACTCGTTTGTATGAACTTCGACATGATCAAAACATGTTTTCGCTGGTACTCTATTGTTGTTACGTTCAAATTTCTGATCGACGATGAAGCTACTGTGTCTCGCTAGAAAAGAATTGATACACTGCGAATGTTCCTGCTAATTTCAAGTTTGATAAATGCAGCTATAGAAAGGGATCAGAATGAAGTCACTTGGGACGTAAGGGGAGACTGCTCTCGCACTACCTATCTCTTTCTATTCTATATGTCTGCTGTCCTCTTCATTCATAGTCGCAGTTATTCACATTCATTTAACCCTTAAATGCGCGATTTTATTTTTTTAATCAGAAAAAATGTTTTTAATATCCATATATAGTTTAGATTATAGGAAAAATATTTAAAAAATTCTTTTGAAAGAATTCAGCTTCTAAATTACCTGAAAATACTTTGTTGCATTTATGCAACACTGCGCGTTCCTAGGTAAGCAGATGTATGGGGAATTATTGACTCATATAAATAGAATAAAAATATATTTTAGTACTTAATTATAGTTCTATTTATTATGATAGTTATAAAAACAGTTATTTTCTCTGTTATAACAAAGACCGAGGAAAGTTATTCCAATATCACTTTTTTCCGCGCCGATGAAAACCCGCTAAAACTGACAAATAATTGAAACATTTGAAAGTTGGTGCCACGGCACCTGTCAAAAATTTACAAAGTACACTATAGTCTATGACAAAGAAACCGTAATCCGTTCAGATTTTTTTTATTCTCATAGAATTACTATGTCGCAGAAATGCAATTCCGCGAATTTAAGGGTTAAGTAGGTAAAATCGGTGTCTACCAATCTGATAATAAAAAAATATCGTGCGTACGTCAATGTTTCGATTTTCACGATCGATATCGTGCTGTCGCACTCAGTTCCATGGCTTTTTCTTTTCTCTCTTTGTCTCGCAGTGCGATTTCGCCTCAAGTTACTTGTTTCTGATCCCTTACAATAATAAGAGGATCTTAGTGGAGGATTCTTCCACTTGTTGAATATTGCAACGAACACTGTACCTTACTGTTAGATATTTCAGATATTTATTTGTATTACATTCTTTTTGTATATTTTAGCAGTGTTTAAGTCATAAATGCACAAAAATCCTCAGTATAGTGTTCAGGAATTGCGACTAGACAATAAGTTTTTCTTCTCGATGTAATCGAGTCGTTATATTTGAAAGTGGTACAAATCCCTGTCTTCTTATGCCGAGACAATTACTTCTTTTAGCCTTCTATGGTGTTTGGAGCAGAAAAAGAATACTATTTTTTCCGAAAATTATCACAAGAGTTTGAAACAGCCACTCCAAGTATTCGATACAAGCATAGAAAAGATAGAACAGAATTTCTAGTATACAAATTAATTACACAATAATAACTATTATGTACATCGACTTCGAATTCATTCTTTGACAGAATTTAAAATTTTCTCGTCTCAAATAATACTCCGGTGATCATTCCGAGTATTATTTTTTCGCAAGAGTGTTTCTATTTTCTTTTTTTAATAATATTCTCGTCCAAGCACGCGGAACCGATAAAGCTTGGTTTAATATAAAATATCGACGACTCGGTAATCGGACGATGATTCACGTAAATCGTAGCCAGACGAAAAGAAGCTGCCTCCGTGTCATTGTCGGGGTTCAACGTTCAATTCGCGCAAGGACGCGAGCTTTGCCGTGGGCAAACGTTCGAAGATACATGAAAAATGCGTGAAAATATTCGATTCGTTATCGGTACTCTTAATGAGCGGGCTGACATTAGGAAAAAATCGAGACCTTGGTGTATACTTAGCAGATAGAGGCACGGGAGATTTGTTCTCCAAGTAAATTATCGTTTCCGTTTTGTTCAGATATCGTAGATGTTCGGGGATGAGAAGAAGCCTTTTCTCATGAACAGTGGAATCGCGTATGTTTTATTGGATGTAGGTGCGAGTTTTATTTCTTTTTGTATGTTTAGGGACATTTTGGGACGCCGATACTATCATTTGTTATATAACGATGTAGGTAAACCGTCCTGGAAGTGCCAGAGATTTAAATTCGATTTTATTAATTGGAAGATCAGCCTTTAACCCTCTACAGTCCGAATATTTTATGGTATCTGAAGATTTCTTGAAAGATAGCATAATTGTAAAATGACAAAAAATCTATTTTAAATAATGGATTAAAACTAGATTTACCGGCGTGAAATCTATTATATTTAAATACGTTAAATATGAACCTTAAAGCAAGAAAAATTAAGACGTGGAAAAGATGATAGATTCGGTAATTTATGTTTTATACGATGGACGAAGAATATTTATTCTACGGCTCTCTCATAAACCCGTAGAATTTTTGGAAAAAATTGTGTACCAGTCATTTTTACTGGCTAGTGTTAAAGCTGAATTTTAAACATTGAGTTCTAAAGGATTTCATGATTTTCACGAGCTACCATAGTAAATTATAATATTTGGTAAAGTTCAAAATTTGATTTTGAAGAATGGAAGCTTAGATGTGTCTTGCGTTACCTCAAAGTCACAGGGGCCCATAGAGAGTTAACTTCGTACTGAATTTCTCCCTTATTAGCGAATAGGGTTACCCAATTAATTCCTTTAACCCCTTACTCTACAATTTCTTTTGACTACGTGCGCAGTAGCTCAGAATAAAATTACCAAAGTATAAATTAATCCCTGATTCCTAACATATTTCCAATTTTATAGTTTTTAATTTCAAAATTTTCTATTCCATTTATCGCGTCCCAAGTATCGCTCATTGTAGGGCAAGGACACTTAATAATCCCACCAGCAGTATATTTGCCGCCAACTGTGGATGTTTCAAGAACTGAATGAAAAGTAATTACAAGTTATTTATTATACATTTAGATAGACAACACAGTATACCATTACCTTCTTTTTGCTAGCAGCACAACATAATACCATATTATCAGCCACCATGGTGCAACACCTAGGACAAAAAGATATATCTCCATAAATCATAACAAGATGACTATATTTGTAATCCACTACAAAATTTTCTTCCAACGATTAAAAATTACCCATCATCGAATCACAATTTTCTAATTTCCATCGACTATAGTCAAAAAACTTTCTCCCTCAGCGAGATGTCATTCGACATAATTCGTTCATTATTCCCCCATCTCGAGGAAGGTATAATTGTATCTAGCCCGTGTACCCAGTAATAACAAAAATCCCCCTCTTTTTACGGTTACGTAATTAAGCCGCGTTTCTCCGTGTTCAACTAGGCGCGCACAATGCCGAGCGCACCGTTGCATTTCGGATATTTGAGACTTCACTTCGCACTCGACGATCGACGATCGGCGATCGTGCAAGAACGAGTGTAATTTCACGTACTTACCCGCCGACGGCGTACGTGTGTACGCACTTATTCCGCTCGAGTGACGATTCGACTCGGTAATGATTATGCGCGGCGAAATTACGCAACGGGGGTAGAACTCGGCACGATCGTTGAGTAAGAGACGAGGTGAAGGTGAGCAGTTAGTTAGACTCGAGAGTGGTAGTAGTTGAGTGAGCTGCAGCTGATCGAACGCCTCGCTACCGTAGGTTGATCCTCGGGAGATCCTAGAGACGATCGTGATCGATGCCACGATCGATCAGGATTGCGAGGATGTTACATTTTTTTTCGTGGCATTTTTTCATACAGAAAGATTAGGTGTTAGACCCGAGATTGGTTGTTGAGAGAGTTGCAGCTGATCCTTGAGAGATGTTGGAAGCAATTGAATGAGTACACCGGAATGTTACATTTTTCGTGGTACATTTTGATACAAATTAGAAGTTAGGCCAAAGATTGGTTGCTGAGAGGGATGTGTTTTATTGTTGTAGGCTGATATTGGAGAGATTTTAGAACTAATTGACTGGATACATATGTACGTTGCATTTTTCGTGGTACTTTTTGGCAGAAATTAGGAGTTAGGGCAAAGATTGCTGGCTGAGAGAGATGTGTTTTATTGTTGTAGGCTGATATTGGAGAGATTTTAGAAATAATTAACTGGATACATAAGGACGTTGCATTTTTCTTGGTACTTTTTGATAGAGCCAAAGATTGGTGGCTGAGAGAGATGTGTTTTATTGTTGTAGGCCGATATTGGAGAGATTTTAGAAATAATTGACTGGATACATAAGGACGTTGCATTTTTCGTGGTACTTTGTGATACAGATTAGGAGTTAGGCCAAAGATTGGTGGCTGAGAGGGATGTGTTTTATTGTTGTAGGCCGATATTGGAGAGATTTTAGAAATAATTGACTGGATTCATTAGGGCGTTGCATTTTTCGTGGTACTTTTTGACACAGATTAGGAGTTAGGCCAAAGATTAGTAACTGAAATTGATGTGTTTTATTATTGTAGGCTGATATTGGAGAGATTTTAGAAATAATTGCCTGGATACATAAGGACGTTGCATTTTTCGTGGTACTTTTTGACGCAGATTAGGAGTTAGGCCAAAGATTAGTAACTGAAAGGGATGTGTTTTATTGTTGTAGGCTGATATCGGAAAGATTTTAGAAATAATTGGCTGGATACATTAGGGCGTTGCATTTTTCATGGTAGTTTTGATAGGGAAAAATGAGAAGTTAGATTCGAGATTGGTGATTAAGTGAGTTTCAGTTGACCGACTGTTTTGTTCAATTTGATCGTCGGGTGGTCCTAGAGATGATTGTGATCGATGACATGATTGAGAATAGATACAGAGAGACTTTTTATGGATGCAGAGAGATGAAGAGTTAGTAAAGCTTACGGCAGTGGTCGAGATAATTGTAGTTGATCGACTTCTGCGCTACCGTAGGTTGATCCTTAGAAGATCCTAGATATAATCGCAATCTGTGTCGCAATCAATCGACGTTGCGAAATTGTGTTCCATATTTGTCGACACATTTTGATGAAGAGACGATAGCTGTATTTGTAGAATGGTCTTTGTATTTTTGGGACTAACGGCACATAGTAAGGTAGGTCAGCAAAAGCCTGACGTAGGTAGATTGAATAGTCGCTGAGCTACGAAACTGGAATTTTAATTAGTAATCTATAATATATATATTAGCTAGATAGATTTCTTAAAGATGACACTTGCCAGAGGCGCAAACTTTAAAATCAGTCGCACTATTTCGCGCCCGAGGCTCTATCCCCAACGCAAATCTTTTCCCACGTAATGACTTTTTTATCTCTCAATAAACACACGTCACAATCATCTCTCTTCGCGAACCATTCAAGAGTTCTCTTGGTCATTAAATAATAATATTATTAAATGCTTTCGTTACGTCAGTGAATAAGATACGAAGTCATACTCATTAACGCAATAAAGCTCGTCGTGTTTATAATATCAAACCGATATAATATTGACGAATTCAAGGTAAGTTCCAAAGTGCACATAGTTCACGAACAACTTCGTCAATCAATTCCTAAATAACAATCCCCCCATAGAAACGATCTTGTGCGGCCTTAACGATCAACATTAAGCGTAGTTTCTAATTTTATCCACGCACATTTAAAAACGACATCGGTCATGGAAATGTGCCGATATCTCGAGGATTATCACGAGATTCCGCGTGTCGAAATCTCGGTTAAACGCTGACTCGTCGAAGCGAACCGACGACGCGGGGCGCCGCGACGTCGGACGTGTCCGTCCACTGCCCACTCGAAGGCAAGTCGCGTGGGCCCAAGTGGGCACGAACGGGCCCCGCGACCGGGTAGGTGTGAGACTATGCACGTAGGGGTTTTACGAGGAAACCGAGGAGAACCGTAACCCACTTTTCTACGGGTAAGCCGACATCGGAAGAATCGAGGCAACGGGGTGTTTCGTGGAATCTGTTTGGTCATCGATTTCTCGTGGAATGTTTCGAGAACTTACGTGGTTAGAATTGAGCGCCATAATTGGAAGTTTGACCGATTTTTTTCCGTTGCTTCTTTTCTATCGTTTGAGGGCGAGTAAAATTACAAGGAGCTGAATATTAAATCAGTACTTTAACACTAGAACTACCAAACCAGTCAAAATGACTGGTACAAAATTTTTTCAAAAAATTCTCCAAGTTTATATAAGAATAGTAGAATAAATATTCTACGTCTATATCAATAAACATAAATCACCCAATCGATCAAATTTTCCGCCGCTTGATTCCCCCTTATTCAAAGTACTTATTTAATTTATTAAAATATGTTGGATTTGATGGCGGTAGTTCTAGTGTTAACTGGAGAATTAGGTATATTTGATGGTTTTGTAAAATTGGGACTCAGGTTAACACGTTGGCTACGGTGTCACTGGTGATCGACTTCTTAATTCTGCGAAGTTTCATGTAATTTTCAAATTGCAATATTCATGAATTTTCTAAGGTATAGAATATTTAAATAATGGCGTTAAAAAGACGAAGGTTTGGTGAATATCTGTATTTCATAATAATTTTGTAACGTCACCCTAATAATTCGTCAGTACCTATAGTTATTGATATCATACAAAAAATGAATAACTAACGATGGAAGATGTGAAATTACTTTGATTTAGCTCACTACAAAATTAACAAAATAATTCTTACCGCAAAGGGTTAAAGTTACGATTTCATAACGGTGCGATTCTAATAGAAAAAGTTTCACTTTAGTACAAATGAAAGTGGCGTTCAACGGATATGGCAAATAGAAGGAGGAAGATAGGTACAACATTTGATAAAAGTTGTGGTAATTAACTCCGTGTCCTCTGATTTCCTTTCTGATATCGTATCCGATCACTAAATCAGTATATTCTAGCCTAACTATAGTACTCGAAGTTCAAGGAATTTAAAAAAAGAAACATATTGATGAAAAAAAATTGTATAAATCGTCTTTCCTTTCGTTTTGTACGATTAAAGTAAACTGACCACACTTGCAACCAAATATAGCAGTATCGCTCGTCGCTTTATTTCCTCCAATTTAAAATCCCCAATTTCAAGCATGTAATTATGTCTTGAAATATCTCCGTTTTTCTTGGAAGCATTCGACAGTCGATTCAACGGTCGTACGATCATTCGTTCGCCAACGATACCGTCGTTTTGGGTCGTGTCACGAGGTGAGGATATAATACAGTGTAGACGTGAAAAAAGAGCGCGATACAGGAGAATAATATCGAGCGGAGGATTAAATTCATTATTTAAGCTCCACGTTATCACGTCGACCGGGAAAAGGGTTATCAGAGTTATAGGGCTATCGGAGCATTTTCGTTCGTGGCCTGTTCGTCTTTATCTTCCACACATATACGTATCGTCACACCTTTCAGCACTTACTACTGCACCGTCTTATCATGACGGTTCTCTGCAAAATTTATGCTTATTAACCTACGAAAAAAATCTTCCGTTCTTTCTAATCTCTATCGACAATTTTTAACCTGTCCTTCACTCTGCATAATCAAACTTAATATCGATCATTGTAACATATATTGTAGATTTTTCAACAGTTAAATCTTCCTCGACACTTCGTCCTATAAAACAAACTCTTATTTCTCCTCAAAGTAGTCCGATATTTGGAGTAATTAGGTAGAGAGGTTTCATCATCGAACTGTGAAGTCCAGTGCGCGTCACTGACGTAGAATCTCGGTAATTCGTGAAATTACGTAGGAATACTTGCGCAAAAAGCACGAGTCAAGAGAAAGAGAGTGACTGGAGAGATGGGGGAGGAGGAGGAACTCGTGAAAGGAGATGGAAAGAGGAGGAAAGAGAAGGAAAGATGAGAAAGAGGGTGAAAGAGTGAGAGGAAAAGAGGGAGGTGTAGGAGGGAGCACGGGGCAGGAGCAACGATCAAAGTGGAAGAAAACAACAATAACAACGATCACAGGACCCCCTGCGACGCATATCGCGATAGAATTGCGTCAGCAGTTCCAAGTAATAAGGCGACCCTAGCACTAGTGCCATCGGAGGTTATCGTTGGGACTCTTTTTCTTTTTTTACCCTTATAATTCTCTTCCTCGCTTCTCCGTTCGTTCTTCATCGTTGACCGTTCGTACGATAACACCGTACAATATCTTTCCGTTCGTTCGTCGTCATTTTGCTTGCGCCCCGACACCGAAGATTTTGCTCGACCTTCGGATCGTCAGCTTCTTTTGACAATTTTTCCATTAACCCATTGCCCTACAATGACGAGTGTCACTCGTCATGAGGTAAATGAGATAGGAAATTTCCAAGTATTCGAAAACCTATTACTTAATTTGGAAATATTAATGAAACGTGACGGGATTATATTATTTTTCTAACACTAATATCACGTTTAATTATATCGTATTTCAAGAAACACTGATCGACTCTTTTTTTAGTAATTAAATTTTGAATTATAGGGGAGGCAGTGACAAAACAAATTGCAGGATAAGGGGTTGAATTGTAGCTACCTTGCGACTTGGGTGTGTAGGAACATTGGAATTTATAGAGTTAACGTTGATAATTGTATCTTTTTGATTCTACTTAACACTAAAGCGACATTATGTCTACTTGTGAAGGGATTATATTATTTTTCTAACATTAATATTACGTTAAATTATACCGTATATCAAGAAACACTGATCAATTCTTTTTTTAGTAATTAAATTTTGAATTATAGGGGAGGCAGGGACAAAACAAATTGTAGGGTAAGGGAATTGTAGCTACCTTGAGACTTGGGTGCGTAGGAACATTGGAATTTATAGAGTTAACGTTGATAATTGTATCTTTTTGATTCTACTTAACACTAAAGCGACATTATGTCTACTTAACCCCTGACTTTATAACGACGTGTGGCACACGTGACGCGATAAATGCAATAGAAAATTTGCAAGTTTTCCAAAAACTGTTAAATTGAAAATATTAGTAGATCAGGAGACATTGAAATTAGGTCTATGCTATTGATATTGCGTTAACTTATACTGCTGTATCGGAGATCAGTGACAGATTATTGTTCTAACAATTAATTCTAAGTTACTGTGCGTTCGATCACGAAACGAAATCGTAAGGCAAGGGGTTACATTTACATATACTGAATAATTGCTTCCGGAAAGGGCGAAAGGGATGATTGATTAACTAATTTACGTTTTATAAGATACAAGTGGAATATTTGCTTCATGCTTCCCTTATAAACTAGGAGATCTTTTTGAAAAAATTAGAAACCGGTCATCTTGACCTTGGTAGGTTTAGTGTTAAGGACAATGTAAGTAAATATAATTCCGTATAGAAAAATCCCTGCTGGATTTACGTATTGATGAAATTGGAAGTATTAGCATGTCGGTGATAAGATATGTGAAAAATTGTTAGGTCTGAATCCACCTAAAATTGTACCTTCGATACCAAAATACTCCCTGAAACATCATCTCTCAAATATCAAATTTGGGTAACTTCGTAACATAGACACCATAAATTCTCAACTTCCAAAGAGTCAAAGTTCATGAGACCAACCCAGTTTGAGACCAGCGCAATTTTAGAGCCCCTACAATCGTCGACATCAACTCCAAGTGTAACTTGGCCACAATTATCCTCCTCTAATTGGTGCCAAGTCAACAACATCCATCTTTACATCGTTCATGGTTGTTTCTCCATGCCATGAGACATTATCTTATCCTACAAAATCACGATAACAATAGAAATCTGACTAGGAACATCGTCGCTTTTAATCCAGCTCAATGCCAATTGCCGATCGTCGACGACATAAAAGAATATAATTAGCAGATTTAATCTTCTACATGCTAGTCTACCCTCTGACCTCGAAATGATTCCACTGACTGTCAGAATGTATGCGTACACGCGCAACGATCGGTTTTACGGTTTATTCCATCGTCAGAAGCCGCGAAAGAGCGAACGATGCCATATTTTCGAGTACATTCGAGAACTCAGGTTTTCTGGCATCGATTCGTTATTTTGACGATGTTGCGGAGAAGTTTGTAAATTAGGTGAAGATGTACGATGAACATGGATGCTTCAAGTATCCACGTTTGTCCGGCGAATACTAGAATCGGTCGGAACGACGATAAGAAGCTGACTTCTTGTTGGCTGAGATTAAATTATTTTTCGTCGAAACGTTTTTTTCGGCTTGGCTTTTATAGTTTCGTTTGAGAATTGGATTGGACGATAAAATTTAAACTTTCTTGTTCAACGGTCAGTGGCGTGTACGAGAATAATTCAATTATCCGTCTTGCAAAAAAAGAATGATATACGGTTTTATTGAAGTCAGATAGGGTGATGTCTGTGGTGAAAAAAAAGGCGGAGACATCATTGTGCCCGTGGAGTGAATTTTATGCGATTAAATCATTAGTCAGCCGCTGGAAGCGTGAGCGAAGAATTATTCTTGGTTTAAGGACGGACAGACACGCTGTGAGAGACGAGATGAAACTTCTACTAATCTGAATTCCTCTAGAATAGTTCATTGTGAATTGTTAACCCTTTGATTTGCGTCACGATTGAGCGTTTAAGTTTTGGTGCTCAGAAGAAACGTCATTCTATCAGGTGATACTTGTCTGCACATTCCGCGTTTAGTATAATTCTCGAGGGAAACTTGCAGCAAGACTTAATAGTCTATTTTTTCGTTAGTTTCTGCACTTTATTCAAAATATACTACAAATTTTCAAACATAGTTCTCCAAGCAGCTCTACACCGTCGAAGAATTAGTCACGAAAC
This sequence comes from Cerceris rybyensis, assembly GCA_910591515.1. NCBI lineage: Eukaryota > Metazoa > Arthropoda > Insecta > Hymenoptera > Crabronidae > Cerceris > Cerceris rybyensis. Next base: position 23,757,509 of record OU342793.1, on the reverse strand, counting down.
AAATTAGTTCGTGACTAGAATTAGTCCCCCAATACAACACCCCAATCGGTTTTCCCTCATCTTAACCCCTAAACACTGAACCTACAAGCCGGTCAAAATGACCGGTTTCCAATTTATTCTAAAAATTCCCTAAATTAATAGGACAGCCATGAAGCAAAGATTCCACTTCTATCTTATAAAACGTAAATTAATTAATTAATTAATCATCGCTTCACCATTTGATTCCTTCATTTATTCGGTGTTTCTAAATGTGAGTAGATAAAACGCCAGTAGTTTTAGTGTTAACCTACGATATCTTTTCTGATGGGACGCACAAAGACTCAAAATCAATTCCTGAAATCAAAAGGTTACATCGTTTTCTGAAATTTCGTATAACTGAACGTGATATTAACAGTACAGTAACAATAAGACCGTTTCGCGATCGGCTGATATTGTCGATTTAATAGTTTTGGAAGACTTCAAAATTTCCCATTCCATTTCCCGCGCTACGAGTCTCCCACGTACTTGTCGACTAAGGGGTTAAAACCACCCAAATAAAGCAGGATGATACCACAGGTTCTCCATTATTTTCCAATTGTGTTCCATCGCATCCAAACTCGCAATCTCCTCAAACGAGACAATTATCCTATTTTTCCCACAAACTTCCAGAAACGATACCCCAATTCAATTCACCCCATGATGAAATCCACCCAGCGCTTTGCAGGGTGGCCGAAAAGTTTCTTTATCACTTTCTTTCACGAATGTTATATGACGGTATCGGGAGTAAGCTAGCAATGAAACGGATGCATCAGGAACGCGTCGGTCACTCGGTCACTCGTGGTGCACGCGGCGGTGTACGCTAATATTAGCGTGGCAACATGGTAACCGCGCATCGAGCTTATTCCTGGCCGAGCAGCCAGCTGCTTGGCTAGCCAGAGTCAAGGTCACGGCATTACTAGCTACTTGTCGTCGTAGCTGCAAGCGCGGTTATCTCGTCCGGACCGATCCACTGCCGGATACTTCGACCCTTTTTAGTCAAAGGCTAAAAAGACTGACGTTTACGCGGTTCTTCCTTCTCAAAGTGGTCCTACTGATCAAACGAACCTGGAGAACCTTTGTTACTTTTTCCAACAAGTTATGTTTATGCAGTTTAACCCCTTAACCTACGATTTACGTTCGAGAATTTTGGGCCGGAAACGTAATGTAATTACTAGACTGCGGATGTTTATGCAAATTTCGAGTTTTACAAATGCAGGTGAGACAGGAAAACCTATCTAGGGATTTATTGCACTCAATAAATATTACAACAAATACCATACTTTGGATATTTTAGATATATTTTTATATTATGTCCTTTTTGTATATTTTAGCCGTATTTAATTTGTCATAAATGCATAAAAATCCGCAGTCTGGTAATTACATATCAAATATTCCACAAATATTTATAATTTTTAGGGCGCCGCCGCTAATATTTATATTTGACCCGATCATCGTAATACATACGGGCTATGCCCGTAATATTTACGTTTGGCTTGATCATCGTACTATGCCCGTAATTGTTAAGGGGTTAACGAGGGTTGATAAAAACAAGCTAGCGAAATTAGGCATAGCTGACTAGGATTCATCATTAACCCCTTGCCGTACCATTTCTTTTGTGCCTGAGTGCGCAATAACTCTGAATTAATTGCTGAAACAACAATCTATCCCTAATTTCGGACGTGGCACATGACTTAATGAAATATTGAATAGCATCGAATTTATTTTATTTCATCGTGACCCACTGATATTTTTCATTTTATAATTCTTAGAACACTTCAAAATTGACTGTTTCATTTATCGCGTCATGAGAGGCACTCGTTCTTGTACGGCTAGGGGTTAAGACTGGTACAGGCTAGCGAACGCCGTAGTTTCTACGTCTGCAAGATATTTTAGAACAAAAACAAAGATTCTATATCTTTTAATCGATCAGATTATTCTTCTACAGCTGAGGCAGTCAATAAACCATAAGTATGGAGGAAATAAGGGTCGATGATCCCTCTCGTTATGACCCCTACAAATCGTATCCCCTTGCAATCCAATCTAATTACCCGCATGAAGTTTAACTATCAGACGTTACACTGATTTTAACCCTCTCAATTGCACTTCAATCGACAATATTTCTCGCTCATTTTACCCGCTTGAAATTCCTCCTTGGAGACTTCATCGGCAAATCGCAAACAGGAAAATTCCGCGAAAACCAAACCCAGATGAACGCAAGGTAGACGAAACGTGTCTCGTCGCGAGGGGGTGAGAGGACATCGTTTCCTCGTCGACATCGTTTCCTCGTCGACATCGTCTCCACGTCGATGTCGTCGACGATGTCGATGACGGAGGTAATGTTGACCTTGGCCTTCGTTTTCAAACGGCGTTGCATGAGCTTGGTGCTGTCGCCCGAAGCGAATCGCATGTGCGAACGTCGTTGCGCGAGCCAACCCACTTTGGCCGTGCGTTCTCATATGTGGAGCACACGGTAAAAGTGACAAGGCGTCGAGCCTCGTCGCCGTTACCGATCTATGCTGTATGACCCGTTATGGAGTACGCTCGCGAATGCTGCACACTTGGTTTATCCTAAGCGCCGGAGCAGCTTAAGGCCAAGGTAGTTACGTACTTTCACCGATTATGTCAATTCCTGGCAAACAACGCGGTTCCGCGCTTCGTTGACATTACGAAATCTTTCTCTCCTTTGGTCCAACCTTCCGCGATAAATTGCTGTGCCGAAGAATACTTCCGGCGTGGACGTCAGGGTGTCTCTGCGGGATGTGGCAAAGTAGGTGGTCCTGTTGATGTGGAAAAGTACATTTTTTGTGTATTTGGTAAAATACACTCGATTGGAGGTGATGGTTTATTGCCTGGGGGTGCGATATGTAATTAATAGACTGCGGATGTTTATGCAAATTTCGAGTTTCACAAATGCAGGCGAGACAGGAAAACCTATCTAGAGATTTATTGCACTTAATAAATATTACAACAAATACCATACTTTGGATATTTTAGATATATTTTTATATTATGTTCTTTTTGTATATTTTAGCCGTATTAAATTTGTCATAAATGCATAAAAATCCGCAGTCTAGTAATTAAATAGGTGGTTTTGTTGATGTGGAAAGATTAATTTTTTGCTCATCCGATATGATAGATTTGAGTACGTATTGTGGTTTATTGTAGAGAGGGTTCGGGATTTTGTTAGATGGATAGTTTTGTTGATATGGAAAGGTGAATTTTCTGTTATTAACACTTTTCTGACTGGTATTTTTTTAACATTCTACCCACGGTAATCGGTTACTTGCCCGCAAATAATTCCCTGATACTGATATCTCTTCGAAAATTGCAATGTTTCTTCACTGAGTCCTTGACAAAGTTAACCGCAGTGATAAGTAATAATTTATTAATTGCCTTAGCAACCAATTAATAAGTTAAAAGTTCAAAAGTGTTGGGCCCGAAAAGCCGATTAATCGGCTACCGGTGGGTAAAGTGTTAAGGAAGATTAATTCGATTGATGGTTTACTGTACAGAGGTTGTGGAATGTTGATACATAGGTGGATTTGTTGATTTGGAAAGGTAAATTCTTTGTTCATCTGAGAATAGAAATTCGAGATGGTTTATTGTACAGAGGGTGGAAGAACGTAACTAAGTAGGCGGTTTTTTGAACTGGAAAGGACAATTTTTTTATTCATTTAGGAAGATAGATTTGACTGGGGATGGTGGTTTATTGTAAGGGGGTGCGAAAAGGGTTTGGAGGTTTTGTTTAGGATATTAGTAGAAAGATTCGATGGATTTAGGTGGATAAATGCGATTCGAGAGTGCGAGAACAGTTTCATAATTCCGAGTTAACGAAGGAACAGAGTCCAACCGTGAACGGTGTTGCTTAATCTTAGAATCGTCGTCTTAGTTTGTAGCGAGTAATTTCTATCTCCTCTCCTTTTCTTCCTCCTTTTTTCTCTCTGCGGCTAAAAAAGATTACGTTGCAAGGTTTTTCAATGATAATTCAGGTATCGTGAGCCGCGGTAATTGATTCTTATCTTGGTACAGCTAAAAGAAGATTGGTACTGGTCTTTAAAAACTAATTGAAACACGGCATCGTTAAAATCCTAGGTTATTTTGTACTCAAACACCGCACACTAATTAACTTAATCTCTTAAACATTAAGCATCGCCTATGTTCTTTGTTCAGACTTCATTTTTCTCGAACTTAGCTAAAACTTAGTAGTTCGAACTTTTATTTTAATTATATCTTGATCCCATAAAATACTCATTAATCCAAATCATTCTCATATTATTCTAAGGAAAATATTTTGATTCTTCGGTTCAACAAACTTTTCAGGCGATCTATGGTGAACCATCTAAAATATAGTAGATGAAAAAGTCTTAGCAATTGACGCTGCAAAAGAAAGCTCAAAACTGTTGCCAAAATTATTATTATTCAATTAATATTCCAAATGTTGACAATGTCTCCTGAAATATTTCGAGCACAAAGTATTATCTCTGAATGAGAATGCGAAGAATTAGGAAATCGATCGATCGAAGAGCCTCATCGATGAAAATCTCGATGGGCAACTGAAACTTCGAGATTCGAGAAGAGTTTCTTAGCACAGCGAGATTAAACGGACGCGAAAGCTATTTTCGAAGGCGCTTAATCTACGTAATTATCTTTTAATGACACGCCGCGCGAAGTAATTTACGTATTGGGTTAAACGTCCGTCAGAGACTACCGTTTCTTCGTAATTTACATTAATTATAACATCTCCGCGTTATTACGATGTACGTGTTCATTACAGACGTTGAAACTGAGTTCTCGGTTATTGCTGTATTATCGCATTTTATTTCAGCGAAGCCCCTATCGCAGTTACGATTCTTTCGGCGGAAAATATAAGCCGGGTGTTACAGAGGAGCGTCGTTACTTAATTCGTTACACGACTGACTCCATGCATCAGTTTATCCTCATATTGTCTTTTAGACTTCAAAGATTCTCTGAACTTAAATTTAATATTATCGAATTCTGTTACTGTTCTGTGTCGAAATTTTAATTGCCCGGTAACTAGGATTTACTCTCTTTGAACTTGGAATCGCATGTGGATTTTTAGCAACCCTAAATCCACCACCTTAGAATGTCCGAGATACTTCGAGCAACATGTGTCATGAGGAAGAAATTTCCCCAGAGTCCATGGGAAGGAGATTTGTACCTTGTCCCTTTATTCGGAAATCCATGGCTTTATGCTTGTCCCCATAGCGAACCTTTTCGTGGTATTATCGAGTATAGTGTACAATTTTCAGAGCGAGATCGTAATAACCCTCTGATTGCCTATGTAGAAATATCTAATAAGGACAAAGTCATTTATAATTACCATTTTGAGTGGGCCCAAATTCAAATGCCTCTGGGAAATTTTTCCTAATTAATTACTTAATATGCCATAGCCTCCAGAACCTAGGATGAGAGCCAACTTAAAACATTAGACCCTTGGCCAAATGACAATACTAATTGCAGTCAAAAATAATTAAGAAATGTATAACATTCGTCAACACCAAAACTATCAAGATGGTAAGATGGCAGGTTTCTACTTTTTAAAAAATTCGTCAAATCTATAGGAAAGCCATGCAGTAAATAGTTTATGTCTATCTTATAAAACTGAAATCACATTTATCGCCTCTTGATTTCTCGTTTTCCAAATTACTAATATAATAATAATAATCCATTATAGTGAAAATGATACACTCGACACATACAGAAACATTATTTAATTATAACAGTTACAACTTCAACTATTTATATTTCTAATAAATACAAAACTGATATAACGCGACAACCTCAAGAAGTCTCCTCAGAGGTAGGACTGTTTCGGCAGGATCTGATTCGCCAGGCGTCATAAAAATGTTTCAATGTTACGACTTTGTCAAGTGCCTCCTTCAGGAGGCTGAGCAGGGTGGATTAAATACAAAAAAACTGTGCGAATAGGCGATATTTAGCGAGAAGCTCCGCCGCTCAGGAGACTTCTTGAGGTTGTCGAAAGATAACAGCAAGTACCCAAATTTCTCGAAGTTTTTCCTAGTTTAATTGCTCATAGTAGACGAATTACGCGGAATATTCCGCGCGGCGATCCAAATGAGTTAACCCTTTGCGGACGGAGGCATTTTTGAATATCGAGAAACAATCAATTATTTAGCGATGAAAAAACACTTTTTCATCGGAAAGACAGTCTGTTAATGTATACAAGTTGAAATTTACTCTTTGTAAAATAATATTTCAACGATTATATTTTAATTTTTCAACTCTGAGCGTTTATATATGCACCGACAAACTATAACCAATTTTTTTCTCAGGGCGGATATATTCGCCCGTCGTCCGCAAAGGGTTAAACCATAGCGCTCGAGTTTTCTCGCGTGACAGCTAATTCGCGATAAAAATATATGGGCTAAGTACTCGCGCTCGCATGTGCGCACTCTGCGCACGTAGCTACGAAGGAACGAGAGTGAATGAGCGTAAACGAAGCGCTCCTTTGGCCTCGTAATGAAAGTGAAATCGAGGGCGCCAGAGTGCTTGCTCGGCTCTTCGCTCCGCTGCCCCACCGGTAGCTTCGCCGTTCGATTTTGCACTTTGGATAGCAACAAATAGTCGCAACAAGGAATGTCCGTCTCGTAAGAATCTTTTTAATTCAATTCTACATCCTACTTCTAGTCACAAAGATAGGAATTTTTCAACTTTTCCTCATTATACGAGCGAACATTCGAAGAGGACTTTAATAGCGACGTTAGCGAGGAATCGGCGAAAGAGACTTCAATGCCTAATCGTGAGTATGAATGGAGAAAAGTAGATGGATAGGAAATTTAGGGTGAGTTGTAGGGAATTACAGGGTTGGAATGGAAATGGAGGAATGAAGGTAGTATCGAGGAGGGTAAATTAAGAGATAGGAGAAGAACGGAGGATTCGAGGTGTTGGCTACCCGTAGCGTTGGCGCAAACTTTCACTTTTTTCGTCTCTTCACCCCTCCCTTGATAGAGGTTCGTAAAAAGAACCATGGCGGTACCAGAACCTGATTGGTGGATTTTCGTTGGATCTCTACGTTCATTGGGTCTCCCCCCCCCATACAGAGCCCTCTTTGCTTCTCTTCCACCTCTTCTGGCCCTCTTGTTTTTCCCTCTTTGTTTATCTTTCTTTCTATCTCCCTCTTTTTCCCTCTCACCCTTGATTCCCCGTATCGCCCAGTTCCTCCCTCTTTCTCTATCCTCCTCTCGCTCGTTCCCTTTCCTCCCCCTTGCTCACTCACGTTTTCTCTCTTTCTCGTCGTTTCTCTTCCTCCCTCTTGCTCATTCTTTCGCCCTCTTGCTCTCTCTTGCTCACTCTTTCACCCTCTTGCTCTCTCTTGCTCACTCTTTCGCCCTCTTGCTCTCTCTTGCTCACTCGTTCGCCCTCGTGTTCTCTCTCCCTCCATCGCGCACTCCTCTCTTCCTTTCACTCACCAAGAATCCTCTCTCTTTCTTCGGTGCTCCAAGTCTCTCCCCCTCTTCGATGATATCTCTCCACGATCCCCCTCCAGCAACCCTCGACACTTCTGGGCACGGCAGGAGTCCTTATGTAACTGACACCATTCCGCTAGAGTAACCGGGACAAAACGCTGCCGACACGCCGGTGTTCGACAGGAAAAACAAAAGAAATGGAAGGAAAAACCAAGCGGAATCGAAACGAGATCGGCCGTGCGATAGGTTACCGATAAATTAGCCAGGGCAATTCGAGAGGGATAATTGAAACGGGCCGAATGACGCGTTGGCCCCGTGTGTACGATCGGACGAAATGGAAAGGAAGTCAGTCGAGGAGGGTGCTTTCGCAGTTGCGCCAAAAGATTTCACAATGGAAAGGGAGAAAGAAACGTTGTTCTTTTTCCTCATCTTTTTTTTCCTTCTTCGTCTACTCTCCTTTTCCTTTTTTTCCCTCTTCTATTTTTATCTTTTTTTTGGTCTCTTCTATATATCGCGTATGAACACGAAAAAATGAAATTTAAACGATACATTCGAGGAATCGTAATAAAGTTGGATAAAAATGCAGCACTCGCTGTTTCGCGATCGTTGAAACTGAGAACTTTCGAATCCGATAAGATTAACGGGTATATTAGGAGATACATAGGTGTTTAAGCGATTGCCGGGGGAAAAGAGTGGACTAATTGCGGCAATTAATAGCGGCTCGTTGTTGCTCGTAGAGAGATGCGGATCGGCTCGTCCCGCGAATCTGGAGCGGATTCGACGGTCGTCCGTTCTATTGTAGTCGCTTGGAAGAATTCCGCTTTTGCAATCTTCCCAGGCTCGATTCTACTTGCGCGCCAATCGGCGCTTCAAAAGCGACGCCCGACAAAAGTTCGCGCAACAATGAGCGACGTTGCAAATCCGCCGGAGATCCTTGCGAAATGGATCCAGATATTCTCTATAAACGTATTCCGTCCGATGCCGTGGGATTAATTTTCTTTGTTGTTCAATAACATCGATGTTTTGATCGGAATTCGTTGGGGCTTTTGCGCAGATATCCTTGCAATTGAAATCTTTTAGGGGTAGAAGATGCGATGGTAAGGTTTCTATTCTTTTTAATTTTTATTTATTTTTATCTGAATAATCTTCTTGTGACACGACGAATTAAATTTTTATGCAGATTCCCTTGGAATTGAGATTTTTTAGGGGTAGAAGATGTCGTGATAATGTTCCTATTCTTTTTAATTTTATTTGCTTTTATCTGAACAATCTTCTTGTGATATGTCAAATTAAACTTCGATTGATTTGAGATATCGTTAAAATCAGATTTAGTCCTCGTGCGCTTTACCATTAGATCTAGTAAGATTATTGTTCTTAACCCTTTTAGTGCCGAGCGAAAAAATTGATGGAATTAATAACAAATGTAATTGTGAATAAAAAGAATTTTCGTTTGGCGATAGTTGAGATAGAACACGCAATATAGAGCATAAACTGTGTGTTTACAATTATCTATCATATAATTACTAATATTGTATTGGAAAGTGAATATTAACCCTTCGATATCCAGTGTTAACACTATTGCTAACGACGATATATCGTCGTCCGGCACTAAAAGGGTTAAACATATTAAATAAACAGGAATATCTATTTAAGTCTAGTGAGAAGAAACTCCTACATTGGAAAAATAGGAATTTGTAGATCAAAAAGATTATCAATATAGTAATTAATATTTTACATGATAGATATCGCACATATACTGCATGGTTTCCTTATAAATTAAGAAAATTAAAAAAAAAAAAATTCGGAACTATTTTCACTGCCTTGGCAATTCAATCGTTAAATTACAAAGACATATTTGTTCTTATTTCATCAACTTGTCCCACCGCTCGTGTACCACTTCCATTGTACTCGATAATGCCCGATGAATATTTACACGTAAAAGGTTAATCGTATTTCTATTAATTGCGCATTGCTTGCAAATCTCGATCCGGGCCTATTACATGCGCACAAAACGAATCCATGAATACAATGTATTCTCCAACGTTCCGTATAATTTTCACCGACTCGCTTCTCCTTCGTGGAACGCAAATTATTTGTCGGTTTATCGTCATCCATAAATATGCATCCGAATTTGCAACTTAATACCCGATAAACCGACCAGCTCGACTTAATTTCCTAAACGATCGTACAGCCACGACAAACTATTCTCTTTTACCGTTAGCCGATGCTATTATGAGTAGTATTTTGCAATTAATTGATTATCGAAAGTGTACTATATATCGTTAACGCACAAGCAAGCCTGACGTCGACGTCGATGACGACGATGACGATGACAACGACGACGACGACTAGCAACGAATAGCAGTGGGGACGAAGTGAAAGTGAGTCGAGTATTGTTTAGGAAGCCTCGACGATGCAGGGATTCTCAATGCCGCGATATTCGCGTCGTGTAGAGGCATCGAAATCTCTATTCGCTTGAAAGGCACCCTCTTTCGTGTCCTTCGCTCCCGAACGCTTTCTCGCCGACGATAATTCCCCAGGAGCGATCCTCCTCGTGTTGAATCGCTGGGAACCGTCAACCTCGATGGATAATACGCAAAGTTGTCGAAGGTGTAATTGCCACGGTACAAGGAGCAAAAAGTGAGATAGAGAGAATACGTGAGAGACGAAAGAGCCGGGAAAACGTGAGGTAAGCCGGGTTAGGGCAAATGCATCGACGATTTCCCAGGACTTGGAGATGTACACGCGAGGATATGGCATTTGGCGATGGCCGTTCAGAGACGTCGACGTTTTACCTCTATCCAGCTGCCAATGAGTCGATTACATAACTTACGATGCATTCCGAGATTAACAATGATATTTGCTTTTGGCGATGCAACTTTCCTCGGGACGATACGATAGCTACCGTAGTTACAGGCTTGGATTTTAACGCTGTATATTACCAAGTATATTTAACAAATTTAACACGTTAAACGCCATCGTTATTTCGCTAACTTTGTCACTTCTACTGAAGTGAAATTTTTTCTATCAAAATCACATTTTTATAAAGCAGAAACTATAAAAATTCTGATATATAGATACTCAGCAGACCTTTATTTTTCTAATGCCACTATTTATATATTAAATATATTAGAAAATTCATAAATATCGCAGTTTAAACGTTACATGAAATTTCATTGAATTTAATAGCGCCGGTCACCGGTGACCCCCATGGCAGTCAACGTGTTAATATAGATACTTGGTAATTTTTAGAATAAGGTAAAATCAGAGTAGATGAATATCTTGTTTAAATTAATTCATTGATTATCCTTTTCATCCTTTGATTTCTATTTTTATAAAGCAGTTGTGAAGTATGTTCAAATGTAATGGATATGGCACAGGTAGTTTTAACGTTAACACGCATTGAGCTCGAATTCTGCGTGATCAGCGCCTCTGGGGAATTTTTGTGAGGTCTTTTGAAATACACTTAAAATTATGGGTCCTTGACGGTACATAATTGAAACTGAGAATATAGAAAATGAGTATAATGGAAATATCTACCATAGCTCTGCCTGTGACGGTTAATGAGGGGGTCCGAGTTTGAATTCCCTTGTTGAACGCTTCCGAGGAATTTCGTTCACGCGGCAAACAATTTTCTTTCGAGTAGCATGATTTATCGATAGATAATACCAAATTATCGAAATATTAGAATGCCAATACCTTCGAACAATAGAGTTCATAATTTTCTCCTATTAATAAACGATGATACTTCTTTCATGACTACGGTGTCAGAGTGCATTGGTAAAAGGTGTCACGCTTCAATTAAGGGAGATTTCATGCAGCCAAGAGTGCAATAACAAATCGTAATTGCGCCCGGACGTAAACCATGCACCGATACTTTCTTGCACTCGTGGGATTTCCTTCGAGCGTAACTCGCTCGTGACCTTCGCCGGGGTCCATTGTCATTAATTATGCAACGGTGTTCGCGTGACATCAGCAACGATTCAGCGGGGATTCCTGTTAATTTTCCTCAAGAATTTCCATGAAATATTCCCATTCTTCGATCGTGTACGGTCCTACACTACGATTCTTTTAGCGTGTCCTCTATTCGCTGATCATAGTTTGATGACGCATCGACGACCGGTTTTAATCGTTTCGGTTTAAAAAAAGAAACGATCGCGGAAGTCCTCGAGTCGCACGCTTCTCTTTGCGATTATTTCTCGCCGGTGTCTGATCGGCCGTGATAAGTATCGTGGCAAACTGCAATTATGCACTGTTGCTTTCATGAACGCGAGGAGCATACGTACGGAAAAGTGATGCTAAAAGAAGTAGATTTTGAGCAGCGAAGTTGTACGGAAGTAGACACAGCGAAATACTTTCTGGGGATGATTAATTGACTATCGGATTTTAAGACATTTTTCTAGTTTCCATTATTTAGATCCATGCTAGAATATCAGGTACTCAAAAAGTGTTCGTCATTTATTGTTAGACCGTACATTTGAAAAGTAAGATATTTTTATTTATTAACAGTGTTACTTAAATTGCAGTTTTTTATGTAATTACGACAATTTTATAACTTTTATTGCAATAATTAGCGAGTGAAAGAAATGTCTGCTTAGTGTCTTTAGTCTCACTGGCTCCTAGCTAATTTAAAATTAGTAAAAACACTCGCACTGTAATGCCACTCTTTTTTTAACCCCTTGCCGTACCATTCATTTTGTGATTGCCCTCGCAATAATTCAGAATTCAAGTGGTAAAATAAAAATTAGTGATTCTTGAGACATCGTATAATTTAACGTAATATTAATACTATAAAAATAATTCTATCATACCGCGTCTTACTAATATTTCCAATTTAATAGGTTTTGCAAAACTTGACATTTTCCTATCCAATTTACCACATCAGTGTCTCTCGTTACAATACGGCAAAGGGTTAATTATCTGCAACATATAAATCGTCTCAAGCTAAAAATAATATGAACAGAGAAACTTTGTACTTTTCTCATTCACGTAACGCAAGCCAGAGGCAACTCGTTTCCAGTTTTACCATAAAAAAAAATGTGTACCTCTTCAACCAAGGTATGCCCTTTGCGCTTCGTTTCCGTGAAGAGATGTACACAAAGAACAAAAAAAGGAGAAAAATAGCGGTAGAACCGCGTGTCGAGCTCATTCCACGGATAGAGCACCGATAGAGCAGGTTCTGAGGTCTTTAGCCGCTCGGGTTATCCACGCGCGGACGTTTGAACGTTAAATTGTTCGATCTTTCGTCGCATCGTGCGATCGCCTCGTAATCGTCTCGTGCATTAGCGATGATTTTCATCGAGACTTTCTCACGAGCAATTGCAAATGGTTTGAAATCATTTCGATCATCGGGTTTCACAGGGTCGAAGAGTTCAGCCGTTCTCCACTTCGCCTCGGCAAGTGGAGAACGATCGACTTCGATGTTGTCTCATCGTGGAAACTTTAATTTTATTATAATCTAGAAGGTTGAAAAATGACCTGTCTCAGGTTGTAATCTCAGTTTTGAAATTGTAATTAATCTCGCATAGATTTTAATTAATAGCAGTATTCAGGAAATCTAAGTTTAATCCTAGCTAGTATTAACCCTCGATGTAGACGTCAAATCTATTATACTTAATTAAATTTACGAGCAAAAAATCTGTTATGTTTTAGTATATTAAATAAGTACTTTAACACTAGAACTACCGGCCTCAAATCTGACATATTTTAATAAATTAAATAAGTACTTTGAAAAAGGGGGAATCAAGCGGCGGAAAATTTGATCGATTGGGTGATTTATGTTTATTGATATAGACATAGAATATTTATCCTATGACTCTCATGTAAACTTGGAGAATTTTTTGAAAAAATTGTGTACCAGTCATTTTGACTGGTTTGGTAGTTCTAGTGTTAAAAAAAAGCGATAAAAAAAAATTAGATAATCAGTAAAGTAACTTATGTACTAACAAGTATCTTCTCCATCTTGTTCTTACAAATTTCCAAAGCCTTTCTAAAAAAGTAAGAATCCGTCGATTTGACGGTTTCTGTAGATCTAGTGTTAGGTTTATGAAACAAATACTTTGAAGAAAGAGGAATCAGACGCCAAACAAAATCATCAATTAACCCATTCACTGCTAGAAAAACTAAGCAAATAATATCATACGTGATAAAATTTCAGAAGACGACAGTAAGCTTTTAAAACATTAATTTAATTATTCAAAAATATAATCTCAACATTTGTAATGATACGAAGAACTTTGTGATTCCAAAAATGCTATACACGTTCGGCTGTTATTGCCAACTTATTAACTGAAAGTTGTAGTGCAACCACGAGATATCTCGTAGTTGGCAGTGAATGGGTTAAATAATTTCTACACGTTAAACATCTACTATACTTTTTCTCTACAAATTAGATAATGATTTGTAAAACTTTGAGTTTTCCTAATAACCCCCTACTACCCTAACAGATACAAGATCGATGCCATATTACAAATCCTAGAACGTTAACACAGGTTTAAACTGTCTCATGCACCCATCCATCGAAGCAATCAGGATTATCACGATCTTCAAGCCATTAACCGCAGCCCATTTAATTACATCGTAAGATCCCTCCTGAATCTCCGTACGTCGGCAAGATCGAGCTCGATCGGAATGTCATTGCGCGATGTTTTATTCATGCATCGGCTCAGCCACGTGCGAAGAAGCCGACACCGTACATCCGATCCGTCGTAATATCATCCAGGGATGATGTACCGGTCGATATCAAAGGTCGAACTCATACTCGAAATTTTCGCCAAGAACAATACTACCTGTCCATGATACACTTCACGATATCTCGTTTCCCTGTTAGCGCGTAGTTGCAGGGATCGAAGTACCTCGCGTGTTCTTTCGTGCGAGTTCAACGACCGGGCTTGGCTAGCTAGGAATTTGGTGCAGGTGAGGCCCAATGAGGAACGCCTCTCTCTGTCGGTGAGGGGGCCTGAAGGGGGATCGTGTCTGCTTGTTTGCTTGTCTTGCTGTATGCTCTTACGGGCCAACGACCCGTCACACGCCACTGTGGCCCAACTCGTACTAAAATAGTTGACTCTTCTTTGACCATCTCGCAAGTCCTCTTCCTCTCCCTTTCAAATTTTCGCGCGAAAAAATTATATTCCAACGACAGAGATTATGGATAAGAAAACTCCATTTCTCTCTATCTCCAACTAGCATTTTAACGCTGCTATCTTCCAAGCCCTTTGTTTGGTCTCCAAACACGTAGAACGAACGAGAAGGTCGACGGCCGTAGTTCTTTCTTCGAGGCTGAAGATAGAAGAGCGAGGATCTGTTCGAAGATCTTCCTGGAAGACGGGAGAACCAAAGGTGCTTTCGACGAAGCACAATAACAGGGTAAATTCTCGTCGAGGTAGGAATAACTGGCAGCTAGGTTTTCGTACGTCTATCGCGACTCTGGAGATGAGCCAACTTGGTTGCATGTAAATGAAAGTACGAGAGTGTTGGTAGAGGTTGATGTGTACCTGGGCGGTGGATTTGGTGCTCCTTGGTGCACAGGTATATCGTGCGCTGTTTCGAATTTAATGGAGATATTTCCATGGACGATTCTAGATCAAAATGGTCTATGAGTCGGGTAGTAAGATAGTTGATGAGAGCGCCGGAGTTGGCGATTTTCATCTGTCAGAGATACGTTGGAAATTTCGTCTTTGCAGTTTGAGAGTGAAGATATTTTGATGGACGATTCTAGATTGAAATGGTCTATGAGTCGGATAGTAAGATAGTTTATAAGAGCACCGGAGTTGGCGATTTTCATCTGTCAGAGATACGTTGGACATTTTGTCTTTGCAGTTTGAGAATGGAGATATTTTGATGAACGATTCTAAATCGAAATGGTCTATGAGTCGGATAGTAAGATATTTAATGAGTGCGCTGGAATTGGGGATTTTCATCTGTCAGAGGTACGTTGGAAATTTCGTCTTTGCAGTTTGAGAATGGAGATGTTTTGATGGACGATTCTAGATGGAAATGGTCTATGAGTCGGATAGTAAGATAGTTTATAAGAGCGCCGGAGTTGGCGATTTTCATCTGTCAGAGATACGTTGGAAATTTTGTCGTTGCAGTTTGAGAATTTTAGGGAGCAGTTTAATTTTGATGGTGAAATTTACGAGCGACGTTAAATACCGTTAGCTACAGATATTTGGCGGGAATTTCAACGATGTAGATTGCGCCTTGTGTAAAGTCTGTGGGAATTTTTACGTGGGAATTTGGAGATTGAAAAATAGAGGCGATTTTAACGCGAACGGTACTAACGTCGTATGCATTTAACTATGCAAACATAGTCTTTGTTTACTATTACATTATCTCAGTGTGATCGCCGTGGACGATGTATAATCGCTAAAAATATTGCGAGTTTTTCCAAAAATAAGGCGAGGTAGATTTAAATACGATGATTTCGAGGAGAACACGTTAATTTGAAGATCCATTGAAATTTCTAATCGAGACCTGGTGAACGCGCAAAAATGGACGTTTTTGCTCAGAGAAGTCACGTTTTCGCACATGTGCTCTTGCTCGCGTGTTTATACACAGGTCGAATCGTTTCTCCGTTAATGCGAATCAGTGTCGACTCTGTGCGAACACTTCGATAGTGTTTGTGCAGTGTCGTTTGTAAATTAAGTATGCGCGTCTCGATTATGAGATATTTTTCCACCGATTTCACTCGCATCTCATTTTGTCGGCGACCTTTCAGGCTGCGCTGTTCGCATTGATACTGCAAAATTCTGTTGCCTTTACAATTTAGAATAGCGATACTTCGAAAATGAGAACTCGATAATTATTTAAACTATTGCCGCATTATACGTGTTAAATGTAAGCTTGTAAATTTGCAAAGTTTTATTGTAGAACTTGAAATGTGAAGAGTTGCAAATTAGTTAAAATGTACGTCAGAACGCGGAAATTCCACGGAGTAGGCAAATATCAAAGTGGAAATTTCTTCAAGTCATTCATTACTCTTTGCACGATATTTAGATCCTTGTTTTGGTGAAAAATTAAAAGATTCATTACGCTAAACACGGGCTGCATTTCACACTTTCTTTTTTACAAGAAGAAAAATGATTTTAAAAAACTAAATATTACAAATTTACAGATTAATGCATAATATCATTCAACAAACACTTCGCAAACATAATTTTCTATTAACATTTACAGTGACACCCAATGGTTAAAAAAACAAACTAACGTGACAATTGTCAATTCAAAGTTTACAATCAACAACTTCAAGTTTGTTGTACTTTAATTTTAATTCGTTTCAAGAGTGGAGAATCAACGAGATCGCGAAAGTCGCGTGCAAAAAGCAACCATCGACAGCGATATTCGATGGAAAGACGCGGGAAGAGAGGACGGGAAGAAGCGTGGCAAAATACGCGAGACTAATCACGACGATTAACGGCATCATTTATTAATATTCTCCGCGAGATAATTTTAAGGCAGCCTTCGGTTTCTGAATTCCTGTTTTGTATGTGCTCTTCGAGAGTGGCTATTTTCGTCCAGTTTCCCGACCTACGGTAACGGTGACAAGCGTTTACATGCGTGCGAAAAGGAGGAGAAACAAAGTGACGCTGGGATTCGTTAGTTTCCTTTTTTCCTCGGTTAAATATATGTGGTTCCGCGAACGTAAAGAAGAGGCACGCGTTTACTCCACGAGCGAAGTGATCGCATGCCTTTTCCTCCGTTTTCCTTTGCTTTCTTTTGCCGCGAAATCATTCGAATTTGGAGACTAGGACGATCACGCTAGAAGGTCCTTTTAATCGAATCGTGGTACGCATTTTAATCGTTGGTAATTACAAGGAGACCACAGTCTTTTATTCTTATCTCCTACTAGTTTATTCTGCTTCATTCTTTATTCTTATCTCGTAATTCTATTCTAAAATATTCCACCTATTTGTATACAATCTTGTTATCGCTTCTCCTCTCTGTTTCTTAACCCCTTCGCCTCAACATGCGACATTCGTGACGCGGCAAATGGAATAGGAAATTTTGAAATTTTCCAAAAACTACCAAATTGATAACATCAGTTGGTCACGAGATAACCAAATCACTTCTACACTACTAGTATTACGCTCCATCATAAGAAATATTAGAAATCAGAAAGAATTTTTTACTTAAACAGATAAAACTTGGAAATTCGAACAATTCCCGATGTTTCACAAAATTATTCATATTTTCAAACTATCTATTTTCTTAGGGGTATCACTCACCCCTACAATCTCGTCGTTTATATCATTCAAACTCTGTCTGTACATTCATACTCGAATATTTCTGTTTACCGTTGATAATTCCCCAAAATAAGATCCTTATCCGCGAAGGTTATTCGCGGTTCGTACGATACACCCGAGGTACACATAAATATACATCTAGATAACAGGAAGCGCTCGTTGTATGAGCAACGAGGCACTGTTTTCCTCGTAGGACGTAACCGTAAAAGCTTCGTAGGTCAGTAACGTCGATTGCGAAAAGCCGTTCGCCCGCCCAACAATCGACCCGATCCGCCGACCATCTGAATGGCTGACTAACTGACTTACTTACTCACTAACTGACTGACTAACTGACTGGCTGACTGACTGACCAACCGATTGCACGGCTGTCCGATTGGCTGATTAGCGGTAGCTGACTGGCCTGTCTCTGTTTGGCGTAGGCCGTGCACACAACACCGTCGCGGGCCAAGCAAGGTCATGGCTTCGCGAAACAGCTGTTAGGCCTAACCCAACCCACATACGTGCTCGCGCTTGCGCTAAATGTTACGTACTCGCTCGCAAATATCTCCCTCGTTCGCCACTCGTCGGTCCTTTATGTCGTTCTTGTGAGTTTACGTCACTGCCGGATCACCGTTTTCGCTGGCTCCATTCACCGATGCATTCTGATGCTTCGGATGATCAGAAGGGACAAGTATGCTCTTTTTTTTTTAAGTGCTTTAACTACTTTGCCATAAATACAATTCTAAGTAGAATCTAACCCATTGAACCTATAACGTGCTAAATTACAATTTAGAACGAATTTCAATTCGATAGCAGTAGGTACTTACAAGTTTGGTGTGTCGGAGAAGGATTTTGATCAAATAATTGAAAGTTGGCATTAACACTTGTATTTTCCGTAGACTGAGTGGTCACATTCGCTCTTCGATTTAGATTTTTTTTCTCATTCGCTTCGACCATTTGACACACACATATACACTGATTCTTGAAATATCCAAATATTTCTAGTACACTTTCCTGTTACTCTGTCAAAGAATCTCACTCAGCCATTTTTCTTTCACGTACTTCATTCATTCAGACATTCCTAACACTTATTTTTAACCCTTAACGAACGAGCATAATTTATATATAACGTATAATGTCACGAATATGGCGGCATTCGTTCGCTAAGGGTTAATACTTATCCTTAACATTAACCCTTTGATGTCCCATGTTGAGCAGTACTCGATATACATTTTTCACTTAACCCTTTGCACTCCTATGTCGAGCTACACTCGACACAGCTTTTTGTGACACTTAATGTTTCATATACTAATTATCGACTTTTCGAAATCAACAGTAATGTTGCATTTTAACAGGAATACACCGCAGTATCTACAATTGTTCCTAGTTTTAAATAAAAACGAATAATCAATAGTAGACAATTTTCCGAGATTATATTTGCTTATCTGACAAAAAGTTGTTAAATTAATTCGGAGTGCAAAGGGTTAATCTTATTTTCTGACAATTCAATATCGACTTTCCAATTTCACAATGATTTTGTAATATCACCTAAATGTCCGTCAGTATCTTTAGTTATTGATATCATTTTAAAAAATCAATAACCAACAATAGAAAATATTGCAAAATTAGTTTCATTTACCTCACTACCAAAATTAACAATATAATTCGGATCGCAAAGGGTTAAGTTATAATTAGACTGCGGATGTTTATGCAAATTTCGAGTTTCACAAATGCAGGTGAGACAGGAAAACCTCTCTAGGGATTTATTGCACTCAATAAATATTACAACAAATACCACACTTTGGATATTTTAGTTATATTTTTATATTATATCCTTTTCGTATATTTTAGCCATATTTAATTTATCATAAATGCATAAAAATCCGCAGTCTGGTAATAATATATATATCGCTAGGCAAGTCTCCTTTCAAACCAGCCTCACTTTCAATTCCGTATCCACAAAACTTTTAAATTTCTTCGATCCAACAAAACATCCCTCGCATTTCTACCTACGACAAAAAAGTGTCTCGTTTCTTCATCAACCTCCACGCATCGCTGTCTTCAAAGTCATCGATATCATCGACATTGCATCGACTTCTCTCTCCATCCATACGTTCTCAGTGCGACCTTTAAACTTCGTCACTTCCTGCGAGATCTTTTCGTATAGGTCACGTAAGATCTTTCCTCCTACAAGATCACGATACGCGCCGGCCTTGGTGACTCCGGGGAGAAAAAGCGCGCTTGATCGTGACCTTTGGCGCGAGCCGCTACCATTCGAACGTAAACGCACGCATGCACGCGTGCGCGCGAGCGCATTGCGTGTCACGGAGTAAATTTGATTGCGTAACGCGTTACGTAGCGAGTTACGTTGAGAGGTAACACGGGTATCCAGGGAGAAACGACAGCATCCTGCGTGTTCTTCACTGTCGTGCTGCTTTTTCCTTTTTCCGCGACTCTCCTGCGATACCTTTGTCTCCGATATACGCCAGCTCTTTTCATCTAACTTAGAAATGCTGGAGTGAACGTGGGTTTTACCTTTTCCGCGAGAATATTGAGTATTTTTTTCTTAATTAGATTTAATGGGGAGATATATATAGAATTGATCTTTGTCTATGATTGTTAAGACTTTGTAGGAGGACGTAGAGATTTATTATTTCTGAGATGGTTTCCTTGATTGGCGGGTGATTCAAATTTTCTCTCTCTTTCTGTCTGTGGCTTGTGAATGATCGAGACAGGGGTTTTCCTCTTTTCCGCGTGTCTCGTCGATTCGATTGATATTGCGAGAGGTCATTGGGTGTCTCTTTCGTCGAGTCTGAGTTTAGAGGGGAGAGAGGCCTCGACAGGTTCTCGTTTTTTGAGACTTTCGTAACGATTTTATTACTGTTTTTGTGGATTCTTTTTTGTAGGTGTTTATTTAAAGATTGGTGGAAAATTGTGGCAAAAAACCCAGGTTTTTCCGTTTTCTGGGAGTGCCACGGTGATTCGATTGCAATTTGTGCTTCTTTCTTTGTCTGCGTTTGTCTCTCTGTCTGATCGTAATTTCGCGCTCTTACGCCTGCCGATATTCAATACCTCTCTGTTACCAGTTGCAATAATATCGTTAGGTGAATTTCAACGTTGAAATTCGAATTGTATCTCTTTCTTTTCTTCTCCCTTTTGTCACTTGTAATGTCTATGATCGTTTGTCATTGAAAAGGACAATAGATTTATTTCAATGGCTGGATCACTCGTTGAGAATGGGAAATGAAAACACAAACTTTCGATTTTTTCCGAGTGGACGATTGATCTTATTCAAACTAGGAGAAATTCTACCTTTCGAAATTTGTTTTTCGATGCAGACGGCGGAGTTACACTGACACAGATCCGCTGAACGAATTCTGGACTTAAATGCAAACGGCAAAAATAACCTACGACTCGTATTTGAATGAACGTCTGCCGTCGATCTATCACTTTGGAATTGCAAATGATATTTTCAACGTCTCGACGCTGGAAAATGTGGCGATCTACGATCGTACCGTGGTGAAAACGGTTTTCCAGTTTTCTGTTTGCTCCCAATAATCACTGAAATCTATATTCAACCGTAAATAAAATCATCGACGTTCCTTAAATCAACAATCGAAACAATTGAATAATTTCCGCAATCGCAGGTAATAAAATTACACATATCACAAATAATTAACACTAGATTTACGGATGTTCATTACATACCTATTTTTCTGAACTGAGCTAATTTGACTCGTACCAGAAATTGAAGGTTTTGCAAAGAAAATAGTTCTAAATCAATTTAGTTAAAAGATTTATTATTAAAAAATTAATCAGCTAATATACTACATACATAGTAATCAAATTTTGAATGAGCCAAATTGGCTCCGTAAATCTAATGTTAAATGTAAAAGTAGTTCAAGCCAGAATGTCAACAAGGACGAAGTTCCATTTTCACAAGTAGCAGTCATTTTAGATCAAAACTTTTTCATCAAAATCTTCCCAGCTTCTAACTCATTTAAAAGTGTCAATAAACTCGATAATACAGTTAATCAAAAGTATCAAGTCCATTGAAATTGAAACTTGCAAAGAATACCACCTTCCATCCCTGTTATATAATCATTTACAATCCTCCCACGTGAAAGATCATAACGAATCGAAATCAGTAGCAGTTTTACCACGGCTATCAAAGTAAATATCAAAGCACCAGCGTTACATCGTCTTTCCAGCATCGTCTGAACGTCTGGTATACTGGGAATACATCGAATCCCCTCGGAATTGCAGATAACACTGCTGAATCGCATTGAGCGCGAATGTACGATACCTTTTTGTTTCTTGATTTACGATAAAACAATCTTACGGCACCTTGAATCGCAGACAAATATAAAACACCGCCGCAAAAACATCCCGGCGACGAAAGTGCGCCTCGCGCCGTTATCACACGCGTTCCTTTTCCTCTTTGTCTCCAAGAGTCCATATCCGCGGCAGCTCCTATCGCTCAAATCCTGCCTTGTTCTACGTCTACGACGGAGAGGGAAAAATGCGTAGGAAATCGAGGCGTGGTACGCATAATCGTGCGGTAAATTCTCACGCCGAATGACCGCCTCGTTTTCTTACCTACGTCCACCTATCCTATTCACATACGCAGCAAGAAGGAGCCACGGTGTAGGCGGTCCTAGGTGTGTGGAACGGGGGCGAGAAGGTCTCTCTTGCTGTAGATCGTGACTCGGTAACGAAACTTTATTAATATTCTTTCTTACAATTTTTTTTTAAATTTAATCATATGATTATTGCATGTAGAAGCTATCGTTTTAGGAACTCTTGAGGGTGGGATGATATGAAAGTTTTTTGTTGGATTTTTTTGAACTGAAGGCTCTGTAGTCTGAATTTTTTGTGGTGTCCAAAGATCAGTTTCGTGACAGCACAATTTGAAAATGATAAAAATTATATTTTAACACTACCGATCGGTATTTTTTAACATCTTTCCCACCTCTGATCGGTCACTTGCACGCAAATATTTCCTTGATACTGATATCTATTCGAAAATTGCAAAGTTTCTTCACTGAATCCTTGACACAGTTAATCGCAATGAAAAATAATAATTTATTAATTGCCGTAGCAATCAATTAATAAGATAAAAGACCAAAATTGTTGGGCCCAAAAAGCCGATTAATCGGCTACCGGTTGGTAAAGTGTTAAGTAATGAATTAAATTTGAATTTGGAATATTGAATTGTAATGAATTTCATGCTTTTCGCGAAGTAAGTTATGATATTTGGTAAGATTAGAAATTTGAGTTTGAAGAATAGAAGTTTAGATGTATCTTGAGTTACCTTAAAGTCACGGGGGCCCATGGAGGGTTAAATGATAGGGTTGTTTCGTTCAGAACGTACGGTTTTATGTAGGTTTTGAACTGCAGACGAGCAATTATTTTCAAAGTGGTATAATTAGGTTTTTTTTAGATGGAGATATAGGGTTTACGTTAACGTGGTTAAAAATATTTTTCATTGCCACAAAGTGATTTACGTCACGTTTAAAATAAACGGCTTGTACGTAAGCTGATGATTGGAGAAGATTTCCTAGAGATCTTGAAGATTAGAGTTTGTCCTCACTAATTGGAATTCTGATCCAGTCATGATTATACTTGATTTTCTCTCTACATTTAACGACCCCATTTTGAATCCTTTCCTTCATCATCGTTGCACCCGCCATAGATCTATATTTACTTTTCTTAACCCTTTCGCATCGGACGGGACATGTGCTGTCCCAGTCTGAAAAATGTTTGACATTACGGCTGGGACACCATATGTCCCAGTTACTGAAAAACATCTAAGGAAGAAAATAACGCCAAGTTGGGCCTCCAAACTGATTCTCAATCGTTCTGAGTCGATAAATTTCTCATCTCGATCGTCCCCGATCTAATCAAACAAGCGACAACTGTTAAGGTTGCTCAGTTTTCCGCATAAAAATTATTTTATCTAATAATCGCTTGGAGGAGAAATAACTGATCCCGGTAATGGGGCGCACTCGGACTGGATTTTTCTTTTCTTTTATCTTCTTCGTACAACTTGTCAATAAATATCGCGCCTCCCGAGTTTCTTATTGCAATCCAAAACGGTTTATTGTGAACTAAGGACGGTCAACCGGAACGATCCATGGAATGTTTATTGTATGAGTTCTATGATCAAACGTTGCTGGTAACCATGGAATACGGTCGTTTCACAGAGTAGTTTGGACGGTGGTGCTACGAGTCTGCTATAACGCTACTGCATTGCAACACCGACTAGCGGTTCCCTGGACAACGTCCAGGGGGGCAGGGTATTTATGAGCGAAAAGAAGTAATAAACGAGGTTAGCGCTCGGAATACATTATAGAATATAAACAATATCAATGCCACTGGATAAAAATGCCGGTCAACAATCCATTCAGTATCTTCCTTCAATAACCTCCTCATATCCTTCATACTCCAACCGCCCTCAAACCTATCAACATTCACCCCCAAGCAGTAACATCTAATTCCCCTGTTTATTCTCATTTTCAATGAATACCTCGAGGATATTCAATTCATTCGTATTTTTTGAACCGCTAGAAAAATTATGGTAAGGACAGACACTGGCCGAGTAGATTGCGACATCGGCTAGCGGTCCAGCCTCGTCCAAACTAGCTGTAATCCAGAGAGAAAGGAGAAGTGGAGATAGTCTCAACCATTCAGCCTCCTATGACATCCAAACTTCCCATATTCCAACCATACTTTTAATCTTCTCCTTTTCCATACTACTTCTTTACAGTTATCTCGATTTTTGTGCAATTGAAAAAAGAAGTGGAAGAAGCGACATCCGGAAGACATTTTGTTCGGACATGAAGGGCGTCTTTGGCGCGCGGGTAGAAAAAGGCGGGATTTTTCACTTCGTAACTCGGTCAGTATCGATCGTAGAGATATGCGGCTTCCGTGGATCGATCGTGGAGTCAAAATAGAACGGCATAGAAATCGCGAACGTCTTGCTGTCCTGCGTTCCGCACTCGTCTAAGCGGCCGGCCTTGATCCTTGGCGCTGGAGTCGACCGAAGCTGGTCGAGCTCGCTGCTACTCGCTACTTTCACTAAGTACTCTATCCTGTCTTGTCCTGTCCTGTCCTATCCCGAGTGTTCGTACGTCGATATCTATGTACGTGTGGGTACACGTACTTCGTGCATTATGCTCGCTTAGCTAGACCAAGCTTAGAGCGGGTTCTCAACCGGCTTCTTCCTCCAGTCTTTCTTTCTTATCCGTATCGCCATCGATCCAACGGAATAAAACAATCTTTATCTCCCTTTCTATCTGGCTTCTCCGTATACTTCTCTCAGCCTCTGTTCCTTCGTCTTTTTAACACGGACAAATCGAGATTGTTCAGTCGAATCTCCCTTGAAGACGTTTCACTGTCCTCCATTAGGGTAGTTTTTTATTTTATACAGAACTTTGCATAGACCTAAATTCTTCTTGTTTTTCCCACTCAAGATTCATCCTTGACGACTGTAGAAATTAAAGTCAAGGGACTAGCAGCTGACGAAAATAGAGTCACAGTTTCCAAAATAGTTTCTAAATTCTGTCTCCTCATTGTCACAAGGAAAGTCCTTCCACGTGCTGTTCCGTGTCACAGTTTCGACAATTTTCTATGTAAAATAACAAAGATAGATGTTTATGTATCACAGTAATTAACTATAACAATGCAAAGAACGAGTAGAGATTCGGAAAAGAGGAAGTCTTCTCCGGCGAAGTGAAGTAAGTCGTCAATGGTCAGACGTTGCCCACTCCTCTGATCGTTTGCCAGCTCGGAGGATCAGGGGAAGTTAACGATCGCCGGAAACGTCGTTCCGACGTACTTTGAAGATAATAAAATCCAGTCGACGAATTGCGTAGTAAACTCGGTCGTAGATGTACGGGCGCCCGCAGAGTTGAGCACCGCTTGGCCGTTTCTAGGTTACACGCGCAGCGAGCCGAGTTTCACTTTTTCAGCGTTCGACGCCACGCTCCGCGACCATCGGGAGGTTGATCGACTCGTCTAGCATCGAGGCTCCTCGGTCTCGAGCGTACGCACGCGAGTACCGCTTCTCCGGAATGTATTCCGGCAAATACGGACGTTGATTTTGGGTTTTCGTCTTCTCAAAACGACCCAGCAATTATCCATCCCTAGTTCTCGTCGCGAATGATGCGTGGATACCACGAAAAAATGACCTCTTCAAGAAAGAATCCTTTGATCGCTACGTTTCTCTTTGTCGTTTAGAGGAAGGAAAGAATGGTGAATTTTAATGGCAAAAGTCTATGGATGGATATGTAGGTGTTTTGTCGCGGAGTTTGCTTTTAGGATGACTTTTAAGTTCCAAAAGAACCGCTCCGTCATAACGTGTCTCTAATGGTTATCCTTTCTCTTTCCCCACCTTCCTTCTCCTCTTCCTTCCTTGTTTCTCCTTCGAGAGTGGCTTTTGGATTCTTCGTGGATCCCCGCTAAACGCATACACGGCGAATGTTCGGTGAAACTCATGGGGACGACACGAGCCTGGAATACGGGAGGAGACCGGTACTTTCGTTTTTGAAAGAGTCCACACTTCGCGCCGAATGTGCGCGTCCTCGAGAACGCTCCTCTTTCCCTTCTTCGCCTCTCGAAATCCTAACCGCAGCCTAATTATGTGAGTCCACCTCGAGCGAGGAGAATAGTTCTCTCTTAGTGCGTGGTATGTGATAATGATAACGATTTAACGATATATTAATCACTCGATACGAGGGATATTGTTTTTTCCGAATAACAACTTGTTATTGACTAATCCACCGTTATTCGATTCTCATCTTTTCAACGTCATTATTACGGTCTGCGCATTAACGTTACGTAATTTATGCGCGAATGCAAATTCTTCTCGCAAAAGATCTCAGTCGACGGAGAGGAATTGCAGTCGGTGATTTTTTTTTTCATTAATTCATTGGTTTCTTTGACTTCGTATAAAAGAATCTGTCACTACAAGTCTTTCGGCTTTGAATTTTCCCGTTTCCCGCGCTTGAGAATTCTTTCACCCCTAAATTCAAACTACTCTCTTCCAGAATTCTTCCATACTGTCTCTTTCGTAAACGATTCTCCAAAGCTAAAAGAAGAATATTTTATCTCAAAATAATCATCGGAATTTCCTTCGATAAGGTTCATCTAAACCGCGAAATTTCTCGCTGGTATAATTTCCATCATGAAACATCAAGTACTTTGATCAACACGCGTGGCGCGCAATCTTTAGCAGGAGTTCCATGTGCGACCACCTGTTGCTCGATTCTGGCGCAAATCGTCGCAAGTCACGTCAAGCCGGCTCGCCTCGAACGTACAATTCCGTCGATTCTCAGTCCCTCGGAATTCCTCTACAGCACGTTATTTGCTCGCGCGAGAGTTCCCTTTTTTTCTCTTCCCACCGGATTCGCTGATTTCATTGGCAGAGCTAACGTAGTGGCCCTCGAAATTTTGAACTTTCTCCGATGCTGTCGTGAGGACGACGTTACACGTATACACACGATCGTAACACAAGACTTGAATTGGTATGGAGAGCCACGTGGTACAACAGGTACGAAAATAACCGGCGGAAACGAGCCAACGAGAAGGAAAGTGAAACTTCGTACATAAGCAGGTACATACATCCACCGAAGCTAATTGTACGTGGCTCATTAGGTATGATTCGCCGTGCTGCCACTATTTTTGGCATACTTTTCGTCCTCCGACGGTTCCCCTGCCAGATATCCGTCCCAATTTGTTCGGCAGGTTTGTGAAAAGAGTGAGAGAGAAGAGAAAAGAAAGAAGTGAGAACCTCGGAGCATGGGAATAATCCTCCGAGTCTTTCTCAGGTGTGCGCGAATCTTGAGCACGCATGCGCGCGCGCGACGGAAGTGAATCTTCTCTCCGTCTGACGTAACACTCGAAAGTCCTACTGACACCCATCCGGCGAGACTACTTATCGCCTCGAGATCGACAAAAACAGAAGGAGACTTTCGATTTTAAGCGTCGTTATCTTAACCGCGATACGTTTGCGGCGAAACTTCTCGAACGCCTGCAGGCTCTTAGTTCTTCGTTAATGTAATTTTACTTAATGATCGACATGGTATCGACATTCTTCGGATTGTCGTCCAAACTATTCGACGGTATTGATAACTTTGATCGAACACGAAAGATCATAGAACAACTTTCATTTCATTGAAAAGAGACTTTGAAAGTATAACAAACTTCTAAACCAAATATCGTGTCTCTATTTAAATTGATCCAGATTCTCGATCCAATTTTCCTAATCCTAATCAACTTCATCTTTAAAAACTACATACTATCATTCAATTAATCCTTTCACTTACAACTTCTTCTGTGACCGAATGTGCAACAATTCAGAATTAACTGTTGGAATAATAATCTATTACTGATTTTCGATATACCGGTATAATTCAACCCCTTGACCTACGATCTCTTCTCTAATGGGGCGTGCAAAGACTCAAAATCAATTCCTGGAATCAAAAGTTCTCACGGTTTTCTGATATTTCATATATTCGAATGTAATATTAATAATATAGAAATAATGAGAAAGCTTCTCGACTGTTTGATATTTTCAATTTAATAGTTTCTGGAAGACTTCAAAATTTCCTATTCCATTTGCCATGCTACGTGCCTCACACGTAGGTAGTTGTGCGCTAAAGGGTTAATGCAATATTAACACTTTAAACGCCACCGGTATTTCATTAGATTCATCATTTTTGCTGAAGTGGAACTTTTTCTATTAAATTCGTATTTTTGCAAAGCAGAAACTTTAAAGATACAGTTAGATAGATAACCGGCAGACCTTTATCTTTTTAATGTCGATATTGAAATATTTAATATATTCGAAAATTCATAAATATTACAATTTCAAAGTTACACGGAAAATCAATTCAATAGCGCCGGTCACCGTTGACCTCCATGGCAGTCAAAGTGTTAATAGCATAAAACTAATTTCAACGTCTCCAGACCTTCTGATATTTTTAGTTTAAAAGTTTTTGGAAAACTTAAAAATTTTCTATTTATCCCACCACGTGTGCTGCACGTCATTGTAAAGCAAGTGGTTGAAACTTTCAATCTCTCGAAACATGAAAAAAAAAAATCACCTTTCTACGAATTCAAGACTTTCATAGATCCTCGATCAGGATACGTAAGAGATCGGTCAATTTTTCATCGTTTCTCCTTATCACGGTGTTTCGATCAGACCTCCGGAATAGCAGCGACGCGGCATGGAATGTCGTCCCGGTTTTAAGATCGCACGGTGCGCATCATCAACGACGTAACTTGGTTACGATCGACTGGACTCGGTGGCGTTGTCACTTTCCCCGGTACAAGCTTCTCGGGAGCTATTAAGTGTGTCACCGGGTCTACCGAGTGCAAATAAAATGCGATCGTTGCCGTGGTCGTTGTCGTCGCCGTTCACGCCGGCGAGTCTTTCGCTTCTTGGTCGACGTTTTCGTTGTCGCTGAGATTGCGTAATACCTATCTACGGCTAGCTCTCCGCGAGCTGCAGAGGGAGGAGGAAATTTCGGGTAAGTGGGTCGACGAGGCGAATTCGCCTGCGAAAAAGATCCTGCCACGAGTAAATGACATGAACGACGAAGAGAATTTAAGAAAATTGCTGTCTAGATATTTGCGCATTGTTTTGCGGAGATAATTGTGAAATTTTTAATATAGGGTTTCCAGCGAATTGGTTACTATTAACCCTTTGGCCTACAGTTTCTTTTCTGACTGCAAAAAAATTAAAATTAATTCCTGGAATCAAAAGTTCTCACTGATTTTTGCTATTTCGTATAATTTAATGTAAGTGTAGAAATAATGAGACAGCTTCTTGACCGGCTATTTTCAATTGAATAGTTTTTGAAAGAGTTCAAAATTTCCTATTCCATTTTCCGTGACAGGAGTCTCACACGTTGTTGTAGTCTAAAGGGTTCATATTTTTGCACAATTTTGTGCAGATTTGGAATACGAGAACTTGTATTCCTGAAGGTATTGGAGGTCAATGTCTGTCTAAAGGGCCGGATGTGACGTAGAGCGTCACTTTCCAAATACTTTTGGTCGACTCGCTTCGAGTTCTATCGCGGAACTAATCGAGCCTCTTCTTTCTCCTACAAAACAACCGTGGAAGATAGCGAAGAAACTTCCTTATTGTCACACAAAACAAAAATGATATTTCCAGTAAAAAATCTCAATCCAAAAGCGCCTAAATACTAAAAAAAGCTCTTCAACCAGAAACTTCAAAAATTGCCAACCTTCCGCATACCATAAATTCCAAGTACTCGACAAACAAATGAAAAGATTTCCAATTTTCCTAACCCAATAATGAAACGCCTAAAACAGGACAAAGAAAAGAAATCGCAATGACCCGACGCATAAATCCTCATCTTGAACCTAAGACCAAAAGTGAACGCAATCAGCGTTCCAACGAATAAAGCGTCTCTGACGAATCTCCAACTTCTTCACGAAGCAAATGTTTCTGCTCGCTGGTAGTCACGAGTTTTTTCTTTTCTCGTTCCGCGGCATAGCGGCCAGTTAATGGCCGTCTTTCAGGTGAAAAGGAGCCCTTTCCCATCGGTTGTAAGGTCCGTGCACGTGTCAACGAAGCGGTTGAACTCGAGATCGCTGGTTCAGAAGCGAAGCGAAGTGTCTGCTCTCCGCGGTGAAGGCAATCACTGTGACTGGCTTGGCAGCGTTCACGATCCGTGACGCTCCGTGACTCGGGATCTAGGCCGATTGTATAATGCCGCGAACGTTTCACTAAAATCGTTAAATAACAGCCTACTTTAGTCGGATCGGTCGACTCTCCGTGGCTGGGTTCTCCGGCTGGCTGGTTGCTTGCCTTGTCTTGCCTTGCCTCGCCTCGTCTTGCCGATATCTTGCCTCGTCCTGCCTCGTCTTGTCTTGCCTTACCTTGCCTTGCCTTGCCTTGCCTTGCCTAGTCAGAGAGAGCTTATGGTCCGAGATTCATAGTAAGTCGGAGTAAGAGCGAGTTCTACGTTCGCCGCTTAGTCATCGTCCATCGGACCGCTCTCTCGTCCTCCTCTCTTTGCCGATGAATAATCGATTTTCGCTTTCAGTATGCTCGCCCCGTCGCGTTTTACCGATACGATGCCATGAGTTTCGCGGGCCAACTCTCCCTTGGACAAATTCAACGCTGCGAATGGGACATCGAGCGTTTCGTGTTTTCCGCTCTGCCGATTGTCCGGTGGAATGTTTCGTGACTTTGGTTTTAACGATTATTGACGAATCGTTACGTCAAATTGGATAATTTTTAGGTAGATGAGTATATATATTGTGTGAATAAGTAGGAATTTCAAGAGTTCAAGTTGGATAATTTTTAGTTAGATGAGTATTTATATAGTGTGAACAGGTAGGAGTTTGAAGAGTTCAAGTTGGATAATTTTTAGTTAGATGAGTAGGGGAGGGTGGGGCAAAGTGGGCCCCTTCAGCAAAAAATAGTCATATCTTTATTTTTTTTATTCGTTATAGGGGGGGGGGGGGCAAAGTTTGCCCCTTCAGCAAAAAATAGTCATATCTTTATTCTTTTGGGCTCCAACATTTTAAGGGGCCCACTTTGCCCCACCCTCCCCTATATTGTGTGAAGGAGTTTCAATTGATGGGAATTTGTAGAAGAAGGGTGTGCATGGGTGGAGGAGGATGTTAGTTTTATTGAGTTTTCTTTAAGGGTTAAAGATCTTTGGAGTTGAGGTGAATGTGGAGATAAAGACCCGGACATTGGATTAATGAACTTGAGGTCAAGTTCTCGTCAGCTTGGGAAAGTTTTTTCTAAATTATTATTTAACCCTTTGCACTCCTATGCCGAATTACACTCGCCACAGCTTCCTATGATACTTAACGTGTTATCTATTAATTATTGACTTTTCCAAACCAACAGTAATTTTGCATCTTAACATGAATATCCCGCGGTAATTACAAATCTTTTTAGTATAATGTAAAAATGAATAATTATCAGGAGACAATTTTCAGAGACTATATTTGCTTATCTGACGGATAGTTAGTAAAATAATTCGGAGCGCAAAGGGTTAATGTATTGTAGCCTGAGTGACTTGGATTATTTCTGAAGATATCTATGTTAGGATTTCATTGACTAAGGAGATGCAACCCCTTCAATGACGACTATACTCGTCGATCAAAGTCGAGTGGCTAGCTTACGATAATAACAGGTGGAAGGGCGAGAAAAGTTCAGAACTCGGTAGCGTGACTTATCTCGGATTTCGTACGATATCGTTACGGTGTCTCGGATCGAACACTTTCTCTAGCCGCGAATCGTAGTTTAACGGTAAAACTAATTGTACATTAAGCAACGAAAAGCAAAGCACTCGTTGCGAAACGAACAGCCGGATAGCTCGCTGAATTTTACCAGCCATGGGGATAGGAGAAAAGCGACTCCTCGGACAAAGTGCACCACGACAGGGTGCGGTAGGGTAAAATCGAGCGCGCCGGCATGTCGGATTGAGCAATTCCGCAATTACGTTTATTGCCAATCTGTGTTGAGCACATACGTAGTACTTCTCTGCCTACCATGCGATCCTGGTCAATATTCGAGTTAATTATGGCCAAGTGCACTTAATTAAACATTATCCTCCGTTCGCGCAGCCTGCAATCACCGCGGTGGTACACCTACAGGGTGTCCTGCAACGCCTTAGAAACCTTTTCTGAATTCCTTCTTTTTTTTCTATTGTTTGTCTTCAATTGTTGCAGTTATTTTACTTAGGACGGCTTTAGGTGGCTTTCGAGTCATTGGGGTTGTGATATGACAAATAATAATTACAGATGGATCAGAGGTGACGAAGATTTGATCTTAGATGTACAAAGTAGAGGTCAGAGTTCTCAAGAAAGAGCTTCAGATTCTATGTCTGCCATAGTTCTTTTAGGAATTCGTGTGGCGCTTGAAAATAAGTTGTCACGGGGGTATCGAGAAAGCGAAATATTTAGCACGTAGTCTCGCTTTATCGTAGAACTAACGACCGAGCGTTATGACGACTATGAAGATAATAACTCAGAGTCTCAAACACATTGCTGGAGTTCCAGTCGCTGAAATACCACTGAGAAATTTTTCCTGGTATCTTGACTTAGAACTGTGCTAAAAACTGTTGGGCAGAATATTGCCTTAGTATTCGAGTAGAAAGATCACGTCTATGACAAAGTGGAAAATTAGTGAAATTTTCTATTTCCAAATACTTTCGTAATTCTATGTTACTATTTCTACTCTCATCTATGTGATTAATATTACAGAATTCCTTCACCCTAATCCTTCGTCCACTTTATCTATTCTTACCTAAAGATTTCTTACTTTTAAATAGTTCTCCGTCCACGAGCGTTTCCTTTCTCCATTCAAGTTCTTTGCACGACTTCATTGATTCAATAGAAGCAATTTAACATTTTATAGAACCCTGTCAAAGTTACCCTATGGGAAGAAATAGGTTTCTACGCATACCGGACACCCTGTACATTCCAAAGAACCTTCGATCGTAAACCTTTACTATCGGTGCGGCACGAAATACCGATCGAACGGTGGAATTAAGACAAGGATCGTTCGGATCGTATTCGCGTATTATCCGATCATCGTCCTTGCGCGAAGGATACGGCTAGATCCGTAACAGTGCGATGACGGATCATTGAATTATTCCTTGGCGAACACTGCAAGCTGTACTTCTTTCGAAACGAGTTTTGTGTCTGGTGAAAAAATTCTAATTGCTAAGAAAAATTCTTAGCAGGTGGATTAGTAATCCACTTGCCGCAAAGTGGTCGGATAAAGAGATTTAATTATATGCGAATGACGTGGCGAAAGAAAAAAAAACTGTTCGCGATAATTGTTGAATAGCTATTGAAAATGGCGTAAAACATCTACGTGACTGTGTCTTCGAACTTCAATGCACTTTCTTCTACTTCACCGAATTGACTGTCAGTAGTTTAAATACTTCAGTAAACTGAAGTTCTTCCATAACCAATAGTCCATTAGTCACAAATTATCAAGTGTAAATCATAAAGTGTATCCAAGTTAAAATACCTGATTGCGTAGATATTCTACTGTTTTAGCAGCCTATCAACACTTTATCCCTAAAAGACTGCACTTCTCGATGCTGATTCCATGTTATTTAGAATCAACAGATTCAAGTAACTTCAAAGTTGCAAGATTTGTGGGAAGAAGTACGCAAACGAAGATTTACAGTATTGTTGAAGTCCAAGTCTTTATCTTCCAAGGGAAAACACTGCGAAAGGAGACAAGACTGGTAGCGCTAACCTCGTTTCTGTCGAATACACAGACGCTCGTGATTCGTAACAGGATGCATTGCGGATTGTAGATTAAAATTAGTTATGCATTCGTCATATCTTCCGGCAGTCGGAATCTTCTCCTGCAAAGTCCCTGGGAAATCTGCGGCTAGCCCGCGTGGGAGTACGATAAATTTGACTCATCCGTAGAATTACGAATAGGGAATCCTCTCTGCTGCTACCGGACGCTTCCTGCCGCGATATCCTCTCAGCCGCGTCACTTCCTTCTAAGACTCCGTGTGGTTTAGTTCCGAGTAATGCCGGAATCAACGAATTAATTATGCTTGCTTCCTTCTTCGTCTTCCATTTCTGTGCTTTTCTTCTTCTGTGCTTTTCGGCTGTAACCACTTTGATACGGCGCGTAGTGGCCACGCCGTGTATAGTCGTCGACTATTGTCGACGCTCGTATCGAAATAATTACATGCTATGGTTATTTAGCCTAGGAATCACTATTTTACCATTTAACAGAAATAAGAAATCACTTGGTTTGGTTACGGGGTAAGGGGGAGTGTCGCTTGCTCCTCCTATCTCCATGTCACTTTTGAAAATCTGAGATCGACGAATGACAATCGAAAAGAAGCCATTTGTTTTGTGGTTCCCATGAGTGTAAGGCTTTTTCAGCCAGTCACGCATTAAAATCGGAAAGATGTCAGAATGAGAGATGTCTCTATCCATCGGACGAATCGGAGCAAACTCATCAAATTATAGGTGACTTCGGAACCACTGAGAATGTAATATGTTAAATTATAATTTCTTCAGTTAGGACTTACTATTTTAACACTAGAACTACCAAACCAGTCAAAATGACTGGTACACAATTTTTTCAAAAAATTCTCCAAGTTTATATAAGAGTCATAGAATAAATATTCTACGTCTATATGAATAAACATAAATCACCCATTCGATCAAATTTTCCGCCGCTTGATTCCCCCTTTTTCACAGTACTTATTTAATTTGTTAAAATATGTTAAATTTGACACCGGTAGTTTTAGTGTTAAATAAGTCATAAATTTGGAAAAATTTCTTTTTTCGACGGTAGTTCCAACTCGAATCTACCAATTGCGAGTTTTAGGTTTTAACGTCTGGTAAAACGTAACTCCCTTCTTCCCCCTTTTTAAAAAATTCTATGGGGTCAATTCCTACAGTCACTTCGTATTTTGGCTTTTACCATATAAAAAAAGGCCAAGCATTCCAATAATCGTAAATCGATTCTAAGTGTTCAAAGATTAACCAGTTAACTGCGAAATTTAAAGTTGAGAACTCCTCGCAGGGTACGGAATTATAGTGGAGCAATGACGTATATATACGTTAAAGCCAAAGCAAATGCTTCTATTGCAGATTTTACGAAAAGAGGAAAGTGAAACGTGGAATTTTTACATTTTTCGATAAAGAATTTACAATTTAGTGTAAAAGGCTACCGCAATAGAACTTTGAATTGACGTGTATACACGTCGAACGCAGTTAACAGGTTAAAGCGCGTAATTTTGATGAAACAGGCAAATACTCCGATCTCATTGATGACAAAATGATTAGTTTTATAGGTTCGTTGATTACGAAATTTTCCATAATTATTATAGAAAGGATAGGATTGCATCGAAAAGTTGAAAAAAATCGACACGATATCGCGACACTTCCGGCAGCTTCGGCAAAAGTCTCGAGCAAAAAAGCGAGAGGGCCGTTGCGCAAGGAGGCTCTCGAGTGTGCGGTTAACCTTAGCTGGGTGGAAGCCGCAGTCGCTTCTAAGCCTCTAAGCCGAGTCGTTGCACGCTTCGTTCGAGGCGCGAGGTTCGAAAGTAAGTGCCCCATCGAGACAATGCCTCGTGAAAATGGGGCAGAGTAATTAAGCCGTTATATAACCGGTTGAAACGGAGTTCATAGGCCGAAGTGTCTCGAACACGACGCTGCCTGCTACACGTCGTTTGCCACTGTCGAATGGGGTGCAGTTATTCGCTCGTTGAATTCACCCCTTTGAGTAATTTACATAATCCCGACCAATCCATGGTTTTCAACCAATTTGATGCAGCAGGTTATCGTTAGAAATAAGTAAAGAAGTAGATTAGTATATTAATACTAGAACTACCGGCGTCAAATCCAACATATTTTAATAAATTAAATAAGTACTTTGAAAAAGGGGGAATCAAGCGGCGGAAAATTGTATCGATTGGGTGATTTATGTTTATTGATATAGACGTAGAATATTTATTCTATGACTCTTATATAAACTTGGTGAATTTTTTGAAAAAATTGTGTACCAGTCATTTTGACTGGTTTGGTAGTTCTAGTGTTAAGTACACTGTTAGATTAGAAATTAATTTTTTGAGGGGTCATAGGTTGAAATAAAAATATGAAAAGCTACAGAGAAGAACGCGGGAACTTTGAATTTCAATGGAGATTTCGATGATTTGCAACCCAATCGTATTCATAGCGCAACAATAAGATCATTGGCAAGCGAAACTATAAAAACAAACAACAGCTTCGTTTAGTCTTCAATTCTAATCAAACAATCCAACATAGAGGTATATCAAGCGCGTCCTTCGCGTCAAATACGACCTTTACCACCGTATACGTACGCTTCGTTTGTAATTATTACAGCACCACTATCGCAACCGGTTCCCCAGTTACCGATATGATTATGCTAAACGTATCTGGTGCAACTTCGAAAATACGTGCCGTTGTCTATGAAAGATAACTATCCTATTGATAGTAAATACCACGATACAAACTGGACAATATTTTATCTCCAGATCTCTTTCTTTATCTCTCCCTCACCGTGAATTCTCGTGTTTGAAAATCGAGTCTCGAGCGGTCGCGCGACCGATTTGCCATTTGCACGTTAAAATGTGACTTTTTCGTGGATTCGTGCAACTCCGAAGTCGGCTCGTATTTCGCGCGGTTTCGTGCTCGATTACTCGAGGGGAAGCTGCGCGAACTGGCGAACCTGGTGCACCACGCGTTTCCATCGAAATGCATATCTAATCGCGTAATCGCCCTTTCCCTTTTTCTTACGTTCTCGCGACAAAACAGCGAATTCCTTTCGCTCCCGAGAGCCCAGCACGGCGATCGTGGCAGGCTATCTATCTCGATAGAGTTCGAGATAGATCGAGAGACAAACCGGCCGAGGTACGTATTACGCCACTGTCTGTTTACACTGGAAGTCGACTACGATCGCGACCACGAAACGTTTTTATACTTTGACCGGGAATGCGAAGACGGCTTTGAAGTTGCCCTAATGGGGTTGACTTTTCTACTTGTACCTGTAGGTTCGGTAATATTGCTGGAAGAATTCTTCGAGCGTGGAAAATCACGTGCGATATTAGATAATCGTTTAGGATTAAATCAAACTTAAGAGGTGAATAGAAAAGAATAATTCGCAATGATTCGTGATTAAAATCGTTGCAACGGTTTCACAATTCCATGGAGGAAAACTATTGATCTTAAGGTAGATGAAACTACAGATTTACCATGTATGATGCACGTGAATTCTGAAGAAACAACAATCATCGTACTCCACTTAAACTCTTCCTCTGTAAAGATAAATAATTCTTTTCTTCATAACTTCCTCACGATTTACCCCTTGCTCTACAATAACGAGTGACACTCGTGACAAAGTAAATGGCATAAGAAATTGTCAAGTTCCCCAAAACCTATTAAATTGAAAATATTAATAAGGCGCAACGCGGTAACATTATTTCTATAACATTAATACGTTAAATTACACGGCACATCAAGAATCACTAATTAATTTTTGTTTCATCAATTACATTCTGAATTATAGCGGAGGCAGTCACGAAACAAATCGTAGGGCAAGGGGTTAAAATCAAACTAGTCAATCTCCTCAACACCATAGCTACCGGCGTTACTACCTTTAAATAAATTTAAGTACCAAATAAATACATTAAAACGAGTAAAATCAACAGGTTAAAAGAACGATCAACTAAATTCTGAATTATAGCGGAGGCAGTCACGAAACAAATCGTAGGGCAAGGGGTTAAAATCAAACTAGTCAATCTCCTCAACACCATAGCTACCGGCGTTACTACCTTTAAATAAATTTAAGTGCCAAATAAATACATTAAAACGAGTAAAATCAACAGGTCAAAAGAACGATCAATTAAGTAATTTAGATTATATAAAATAGACGTAGAATATTTGCCAAATACCATTCATATCGATCAAAGGAATTTAAAAAAAAGTTAGGAACCGCTCATTTCGGCCATCTTGTTGGTGCCGCTGCCCAACTGTACCCTCCGATAGGAATTCGCAGAAACAAAGAAAGAAAAGAAAAGAAGAAGAATGAGATTCAAACAAGAAAAATAATAGGCGGGGCAGATCGAAGCTTCGTAGAGCGTACTCTTTAGGAAGAGAGGAGGATTATTTGCAAAGTCGTGGAACAGGATCGTATCTGCTCGGATGGCTGCCGGAGGTGGCTTCGTACACCGGTGGATGGTGGATGATGGTAGTTGTTCGCGAGTCCACGTCGATGTCGATGTCGATGTTGGTCCTCGCATCGGTGTGCGCTCGGTGCTTGTGCCACTTTCACTTGGTTACATAACCCGTACGTTCGTGCGCGCGAGCGCGAGGGGAACTGGGTAAATGGGAGAACCACAATCTGCGCCTGCACCACCGGCGTAGATGCGAGCTGACTCGTTGGCGTGTCCGTGTCCTAAGCCCGGTTGGCTCG
The DNA here is from genome assembly GCA_910591515.1 of Cerceris rybyensis. Taxonomy (NCBI): domain Eukaryota; kingdom Metazoa; phylum Arthropoda; class Insecta; order Hymenoptera; family Crabronidae; genus Cerceris; species Cerceris rybyensis. Next base: position 23,718,846 of record OU342793.1, on the reverse strand, counting down.
CCTCGCTTTACCTGGCTTACCTGGATTACCTGGTTTTACCTGGCCCGCTATTACTCGACCGACATCGAAGTCGACTCTCATCCGACTCGACTCGGTGGCTCACGAATTCGTAAAAGGTTCGCCGGCACGAGCCACTGGATTTCGCGCTGCTTCTCCTCGCTTGGTGCTACCGATTGCAGATTACTAATTCGCGCTTTCGATTGCTGGTTTTTTAGGTAGCTGAATTGATGGAAATTTAACGACAGGGAACTCGGTTGGGTGAAGAATGCAGCGTTGAAGCGTGGATGAAGGAATTCGTGGTTTTCTCGAATTATAGATTTACATAGTTTTGTCTGAAGTTTAGGACTAGATATTGTAGAATGATTTGGATAGAGGGAAAGAAGAAGGTGGAGAATCATGTTAAAAAATATGATACGCAAAATGATCGTTAACGCGGTACACTGTAGAGTAACAGTACTCGCAAATGCCAAGCGGAAATGCCATATATGACGTTGTACAAGACGAACGGGGTCTGAGATTTTGACCGCGTTCAACGTTATCCCGTAGAATTCAAACCGCGAAAAAATGTATCGCGGAAATCGAGCGATCGTTTACCGCGAACCATATCCCATAAATCGACGGTTCAACATATCCATTCAGTACTTTAATCTATTACTTTTTAGATCCACTATACAAAACGAACTATAAATATCAGGCATTTTTTGCATATTCCAAGGGTCGACCGCGTATCTCAACGAGCACGCTGATGCGCATGCGCAGACACGAACGCGCTCTCGGTTAAAGGTTAACGAGTGTCGGCGTGTCAAAGGTACGTTCGTTCGGAAGTCGAAAAGATCGTTAAAGCGAGTGACCCCGTGGGCGTAATTCGTATAATCGCGCTCCTTTCCAACCCCCGTAGAAGAGAGCGGCCGAGGGGGAGGCGAGGAGACGTCGAAGTGGATGCGATGACCCAAATACGAGGTAGTGAAAGTGGCACACCGGTCAGGCATGGCCTGCCGCCACCGTCGTTCACCCACACGCGTGCGCGCACGCACGCAGCCACGCACGCAGGTACGCACGCGCGCACGCGAGAACGCGCAAACGCTCTATGGCTCCGCTGGTGCGCGCCGGCTACGTGACGCGTGGCTCTGCGTGTGCGCGTAAAGCGCACGTTAATGCGCACTGCGTATCGAAGCGAATAGTTGTGCCGGCGAGTTGGCAGCGGCGGTGATGAGGTGAAGGCAATATAGGCGCAGCTACCGACTGATTACTAATTGGAAATTATGGAAATTCAGTATTACGCGTATAGAGGAGTGAGGGAGAGGAGAGGGAGAGTGAATGGAGACGAAGAAAGGAAGAAGGGAAGACAAGGTGAAACGAGGGAAAGAGGAAAGAGAATTTTGTAGCTTGAATGTTTTTCCATGGAAAGGAATCGTTTAGGTTTTCCTTTGGATGGTCTCATCTCCTGATCATTCTGGGTTTCTTTTAATTTCGATGTTCGCCCAGTGGTCGCCTTTTATTTCCGTGAACGATGGCTTCACCTTTCGCCTACACGACGGTGTATTGTGGCCGGCTTCGGCTCCTTCGGCGAAAGATCCTAATTGAAGATACTTGAATGGCATCCCTCGTTCGGCCGAAATACCTCTAGGTGTTCGCGCGTAAATTTAGCGTGCGAGCGACAAGTTGGTTCGTCTTCTCGGCTCGCGGCAGCCCGGCTTTTAAGTCCGCCAGTTTTGCCGCAGCTTCCGGACTTTTGATATCTTACGGAAATAGTTACGTTTGAGCTCCTGGAAATTGTTGGATCTCCGCGAACTTTTCGATTTCCTAGTTCCTCATTGATTTTCTATTCTTCCTTGCTTTAAGCTTCCACGGAATTATGTTTCGCGGAAAATCTTCCGCGATTCTGTGAAGATCGTTGGATTACTTCCTCCGAGGAATCTCGAGGAATAATTCGACCGTAGATTTTCCAATGCTATCGAAGATCGTGGTACGTTAAAAAGTTTCTTCTCTCGACCAACTGGGTCGTTCGTATCGCCGAGTAATCTCTGAATCACGACCCACTTTGGTTCCTCGTCCGTCCGTCCGTTTGCCCGTTTGTGGGTCCTCCACTCACAAAATCCGCGTTCACCGGCAGCCGGAACTGAAACGCTTTTGTGCCTTCCCGGGACGATCAAGGACGAGAAAGTGAATTATGGCTCGTTCCCTCGCTTTCCTGTGCTCCGTTACTCGAGGAAAGGGCCCATACGATTCTCTCCTCTTTCTTTCGTCGATTCTTACACGATCGCTCGTACAGGCGCACGTATAGATTCACTCTCCTCGTTATTTCTATTATCTAAGGAACAACCTAAAATCCTAACGAAGCAGAAACAGTTTCTAATGTAACACTCGGAACGAGGCTTTGGATCAAAGTCGCGACACCTTCGAATCTAGTTCTAGTACGACTATGAATAGACGACGAGGCCTCTTGGCCGAAGCGCGCGAGGCTCGTATCCCAATTAAATGCTCGTACGATCGCCTTACAATTAATTCGAGGAAAATCTGCACACTCGAGCAGAACTAACAACCAATTCTCCATCGATACTTTCAGTTTGAAACCACGGAACACCTTTTTACCTATCTAGATATTTTTCACCTTTTTTCCACATCTAATGTAAAAGATCATGAAATACTTGATCGGATCTTACATCCTTATCGAACCTATGGCACTTAGTTATTCTGAAAAAAAGGAATGTATTCTACTGACGTGCCGTTTCGCGGGAACTTCGATGATTCTTCGGATCCACGTAAGCGTCGAGAAGCGTCGTGCATCGTGTTCCCATCGGACGGTGTGTACGTGGTTATCTTATTTTCACGCGACTATCTTTATCTTATCGTCTTGGATATCTCTCACGAATCGGAATAAACGGTGTAGACAATGACGAAGATGACAGCGATGACGACTCGACGTAGACTCCGGATGATCGACGTCTACCTCGTTAATCCGGCCGAGAGATTTCGCGAGTACCGGGATTCCGATATCGCTCTTTCATCCCTTGAATCTTTCACCCAGGCTAACGTCGCAGGTTATAATGACGTTCGCGTAAATAAACATAACGATTGAATTTTTTGGGGCCACCTTATCGCAACGGATATCGCGTCAGGTTGATAAAAAGGAATCTCTGGCGCCAGTGGTGCTGCAGCGAGACATCAAGTTTGAGCGCGATTCTTGAGAATGTAGACACTTTGCTGGCAATAATGACGAGAATTGAGAAGAAATATTGCGAACCCTCGGATCATTAAGGATCGTCAGATGTTTATCGTTGACGAGATCGTCTTCAAAATGTGATTGGAGTATCTTGAGATCTATTAGACATTTAATGTCGATACTCGAATAATCAGAGATTTTGGAGCTGAAGCTGACAACTTTCCTAAAATGAACTCGTTAACACTAGAACTATCGGCGTTTAATCATATTTCAATACATTAAATAAGTACTTTGAAAAAGAGGGAATCAAGCGATAGGAAACTTGAACGATTGGGTGATTTATGTTTATTGATATAAACGAAGAATATTTATTCTATGGCTTTTATATAAACTTGGAGAATTTTTGGAAAAAAATTGACTGGTTTGGTAGTTCTACTGTTAATTATCGTTATGGTTGTATTCAAGGAACAAGTGACGGAAACACTTTGTATTTGAACTGGTAATTCCCATAGCTACAGATCCATAGCTCGTTTATCGTTCTACTCACGGTAAAAGGATTAATCGTCTCGGTATTCGGTTTCGTTTGAGACCAACCATCCGATATTTATCCTCCTCGCGGTTTTCGTCGAAGCGCGACGACGGGAGACCCAAATCGAATTCTATCTCGCGCGACTCACCGGCATCAAGGGCTAAAAATTTTCTCGACTTCTATTATTAGGGTAGGTGCCCTCAATACCGGTATCTATATTCAGCATATACGCACAAGCGCAAGAAGGCGTGTGTGCAACGACCACCTATGTATAGCGAGGGTCTAGGGGTAACGATGCACACGAGGAGGACCGGTCAGCCTGGCCTAGACTACTAGAGACTGGCAGTCTCCTGGGGATTTTGACTTTTACTCGAATTTCCATCTCAGGAGCAACGGAGCTTTTGACGATTTCTAGAGGAAATAGAACGAACTTTTGCCGCTCCTCTTTCGTCCTTTGCGTTATTCTATTATTTATCAATATCATGAGAAGCGAGGCCCAGAATCACGATCTATGAGCCCAAGTTCAAATCCTCCATCCTCTCTGGGAAGTTTTGAATTTTTTCCTAATTGATGCTATGGTGGTTCCAAATCCACCTAAAATTCTAAGTCCTAAGCGAAACAACCGTAGCAATTGAAATAAAAAATTGCAAACTAACCAATCCGATATCATTTTGCATACCGGTAACACGGTAGTCAGCATCCTCATCAACGATTCATCAACTATTCTCTATCTCGCCCTTCTGAATCTACCACTCGTAATTTCTACCCAAACTGGTCGAACCTTCGCTAGAAGCGAGTACATATTCTAGATCTGAAGGGATCAAAGATCACCTGGAATTGCCGCTCCTCTTTCGTCCTTTGCGTTATTCTATTATTTATCGATATCATGAGAAGCTAGGCCCAGAATCTCAATGTATGGGCCCAAGTTCAAATCCTCCATCCTCTCTGTGAAGTTTTGAATTTTTTCCTAAGTGATATGTAGCTACAGTAGTTCCAAATCCACCTAAAATTCTAAGTTCTACGCGAAACAAGCGTAGCAATGAAAAGACAAAAAATTGCAAACCAATCAAACCGATACCATTTCACATATTCTTCGACAACCTCAAGAAGTCTTCTGAGCGGCGAAGCTTCTCGCTAAAGACCGCCTATTCGCACAGTTTTTTTTTATTTAATCCAGCCTGCTCAGTCTCCTGAAGGAGGCATTTGACAAAGTCGTAACATTGAAATCTCTTTATTAAAATATCTTTAACCCATTTGCATCACGAGCGCATACATGCGCGCACTTTTTCTGGTTACTATCATCGCAACGCATTTATGCACTCACATTGTGAGTGAATAGTAACACGTACGAACAGTCTAAATTACTTATACAACATTTGTCGATTAAAGTACAATATCACTTTTTGAAATACTGTTAGACTTTGACTTAATATAAAGAAATTTGATAGTAAAGATATATTTTTGAATTTATCATGTGATGCAAATGGGTTAAGCCTGGCGAATCAGATCCTGCCGAAACAGGCCTACATCTGAGGAGACTTCTTGAGGTTGTCGCATTATACCGGTAACACGGTAGTCGACATTCTCATCACCAATTCACCAACTATCATCTATCTCGCCCTTTTGAATCTACCATTCGTAATATCTACCCAAACGAGTCGAACCTCCGCCAGAAGCGAGTATCCTAGATCTCAAGAGATCAAAGATCAACTCGAATTGCCGCTCGTAAAGCCAAAGGATTAGCGCGTCTCCCCGATGCAACGGTGCACCGGTCGGAGAAGGAATACGTTCACCGGTCGATATCGGCGGAGATCAGCTTCCAGGATAGGGAGGTCTCTCGTGCAAACGAGACAGGATGGAATAGGATCGAATCCGCGCGACTTGGGATAGTCGGGGCACGGCGCAGCGGTAGTGGTCCGGTCGGTCCGGCTTTCTCGAGAAGTGCACCTTGGCACACTTACCGGCGCAACCCCACGCCACTTCGCTCCATGCCGCTCCACTCGACTCGACTCTACAACACTCCACTCCACTCGACGCTACTCGACTCGACTCGATTCGACTCGATTCGACTCGAGGCAAGCTCCGTACACGGTTTCGAGCTCGGCCGATCCGCGCACAACGAAACGATTCACCTCCTTGTTCGCCGTGCCCTCTCTTTTCCTCTCCTTCCCTTCCTTTCTCTGGCTTCTTCTCTCCGCCTTGTGCCCGGACTTATTAGCTTCGAAAGATCCTCTCGCTTCGGCGCAACGATCTTCGAGTAGAATCGAGATGTCGAGCAGTCGATTATAGTAACGTGCCTTTATCCACGATCGGCGGAAGAGGTCTTTTATGTTTGATATAAAGTTACGTCGTTTCACTTCTACCTACTGGATTTTCTCGAGGTGATTGTTTCACTTGCAACGTTTCAAGCGTGATTCTTGGTTGCCACGTAATAAAATGATATGATTTTTCACGATAGGAACAGCGCGTCTTCTGTTTCGCGCTCGTTTTTGAATCATGTCGGTTCGCGCGAGTGTACCACTTGCTCGTGACGTGTACTTGGGTTGCGCGCAGGAGTGTGTCGGTGTGAAGGAGAGAAATGCGAGAGGATAGAAAGAAATTGAAATTTTTTTTAGCGGCAATTTAATGTATAATTGTATACACGAGGAGGTTGAGCGCTTGAGAGAGACTTTTGTGTCTAACTGAGAAATTTCAACGATATTTCTGTTCTTGCACGCTGGAAAATGGTGAACGAGAGAAGGAACAAAACTAATTTACGATCTTTAATAGTACGTACATACGCGTGTAAATTTGCAGGAGGAAAGAACGCAAATGCGCGGTTTATCGCTATAAACACAAGTGCGCGTTTTGCGTAGAATCGTCTATGATCCAAGTGTCTATTCGCACGGTTAAAAATGGCAAGCGGTGTTTTGAGACAAAGCTCATCTACGATAGTTTCTTCGATTTGCGTTTAAACTTATACAATCAACGGACACGAATACATGCTCGTTTTTGTTAATTAGTGCACGTACCGTTGACGGCGCTCCTTTGAAACTCGGTCTCCATAGTTTGGCACGTGTTCAGGCATCTCTCTTTTCGCGTATCCAAGAATGGTAAATATATATGCAAGTGTAGAAACACCAAAACAAAGTTACGATCTTTGGTATCGTTGGTGACGTACGCGCGCACGAGTTTACACACTCGAAGAATGCAAACGAGTGCGTTCTTTCGTGTGCGCGCGCTCGAACGTTCACGTATTTGCGTTCACGATAGAAAACGTAGCCGGCATCTATACTTTGACATATATTCAGGTATCTTTTCTTTTACCTATTCAGGAATGGCAGATATACGCGCGACTAGTTTTAACGTCCAGTTCGCGCAAGTGCACGTAAATACGTGCGCGCGAATGGAGTTCCAAAACAAAACTACGAAACCTGGCAATGCAACGATACGCAGGAAATTGAAATATATGCAGGCTCACTTGAACGTATGCGAGTTCGCATATATTCGAGATTTTGCTCCGGAGTAAGCTTAATATTTATACTGTGACACACATTTACATATCTTTTTCCCCGGTTACACGAGAGAGATAAATACACTTGGTGTACCTATATGGGAGAGCGCAAACACACAAGTAGAAGTACAAACTTGCAAATCTCTAATATTGTTACTCTCAAATACCCCCGATATTTATACTTCCACGTAACTTCGTACGTTTCACTCATGAATACATGCGAACACCAATCACTTTCTACTGGTGCATTCGCGCGAATTCCGCCCCAAAACAAAGTTACAATCTCCGATTCACTTACCCTGAAATAAACTCAATATTTATACTCTGACTTGTTCCTACAACACGGAACAAGCAAGCGCGTGGTTAGGATCACGGTTCCGAAACAAAGTTACAATCTCTAATTCTGCACCCTGAAATAAACTTAACATTTACATTTCCACTACGTTCCTACGTCTTTCATGTTAGTAATGCGTACATGCAAATACATATAAGTGCGCGCAAATCAGTGTGCACCGATGCAACTTCAAAACGGTCCAACACAGTTGCAACGAAGTATATTTTCAACGTTCATATTTCCTCTCGGTGATTCAAGTTCACCTAGAACATTTCGAGGAGAAAACTGTTGGCTTTTTCCAACTGCTACCATCATTCCGTCTAAAACCTAACATTTTAAGTTCCAAGTGTTCGAGAAATCATTGAAATATCATTGACTTACTCTTCGATTCAGAATGAACCTACAAATTGGGACCGGCATCGTGCACTTGCGCACTTCGCTTGTACGACTAGCAACGACAAATTTACAAATGCGCACTCGTTCGCTCGCACGAAGCAAAGTTCCGATTCTTGCTACGATCGACGCGCATCCGTGCACACTCGCGGCGCGCGAATGCTCGGTGCTCTTTTTGAATGCGTGTGCGTGCGCGCGCGCGAGTGCGCGATGAGCTCCGCACAAATTGACCTCACTCTCGCGCGTGCGCGCGCGCGAACACGACGACGCTCGTCCGGCGCTGCTGCCGCCGCCGCTGGCTCCGAGAATCGCTCGATTACATAACCGCGGAGGCAGAAGTGCCTCCTTCTCCGCGGGCTCCTTACTTTTCCCGGCTTCACCGGTGCGCTTCATTTTATCTTACCTCGACGTGGCGCGTCTCGCGCACAAAGAGGAGGAAGAACGTTCGCCAGGTACTCCGTGGAGGGCGAAAGGTGTTTCGTGCGTGACTCTGTTTTGTACGTCGGTTGTTTCGCTTGATACTTTTGAATTTGTAATTCTGCTTTCTTTGCTTTTTGGAGCTTTTGGATTCAACTGATATGTTGATTAGGATTGGATATTTTAGGTTGATTTCGCATCATCAGGATGATGATGTAGTAGTGATAATGAATTAGGAAAATTTACTGGGGTTATTTGGAGTCTTGAACTTGGACCCACTTAAGTTTTAGACCAAGTCTTCAACTTATCGACTATCGTGGACCACTTTTCGATTGTTTCACGTTGTCTTGATTTTAACTGCATAGTCATTTCGTCTAGAATTTTCTGTTTTAAATATGTTTGTGGGTTTCAAACCACTGGGGTGTAGAATAAATATGTGATAGGAACAATTAAACATTTTTCAAAACGGATGACTGGAAGTCTGTTCTACTGATCGTAAGAGCGAGTCATTACGTTTTATTTTATTTAATAATTATCATGGCACCAGATGTTATTTGGAATTGAGGCAATCATCTACGACGTACTATTTTAGCGCTGGGAGAACAACGGTATATGAGAATGCGTAGAGAAAGTACGGGGGATTTTAATCGATGTTAATGATATTTTAATTGCCATTTACCACGATAAGAATCTAGGAAGCGAGGTATTCTTATTAAGTGGTTCGTAATATTTGATCGTTAATACGAGTGCTTGGTAATACGATTTCTCGATGGCGCAGATCAATTTTCGTCGTATTCCATCGAGTACCGAACTTAGTCGAGCGTGCGCATTTAATCGAGCAAAAAATGTGCCCCTTTTGTGCCCTCCCTCCCGCGTTTCAGACAAGGAAAGACATAGAGCGATGGAGGAAACGACGAAAGTATAAGAAAAAAGATAGATGTGTTTCTATGGATTGTCGCGATTCTAAGCGATTCTTCGTACAATCGAAAGGGATAAGACGAAGGTAGAGATATATGTATACAAAGATAGATAAAGAAGTAGACAAAGAAAGAAAGAGAGACAGAGAGAAGTTAATCGTTTGGTAAGTTTAATCCAGTGAAAGTACGAACGTGGCCCCAGCTACTTTGTCAATTTTTTCATTCCCATTGTAACGCAACGGCGAGAAATTTCGGGCGAAACTATTTTCACGATCTCAGGAGCCGACTAGAGGCGACGGTTTCACCGAGTTTCACCGTTCTGCTCACGGCTTTTGGGCCATTCGTCTTATCATTATGCAATCATTGGGCAACGGATAAACGAATTAGGTAATTCTTATCCGTCCAAATCTTGATCAGGCTAATTGAATTTCTTACCCGCTCAACGTCAACCATAATTTTCTCCGTATCTTCATTCAACCCTTCAACCCTTTTCAATCATACCTATCATCCTCAACATTTAAATCATCAAAAAATCTTCAAATTCATCATTCTCCCGCTATCAAACTTTTACTCCTCATCGACAATTTTTTTCCCCGCTGGAAATCATCGAAAGTTTACATTATACTCCACTATCAACGGCGCTTCCGCGCCCGATAAGGTGAGATAAGACCTGCAACGAAATTATTAGCAGGATTTTCACTCCTCGACTTCCGACTCGACGTACCCCGTCGTCGAGTCTTTGTTTTCTCTTAGTCACACGCGGTATCCGTGAGCACGGGGATCGCGCATAGCTTCGATAAGCCTCGCCCCGCTATCAGCCGAAGAATCACTGATAATCGTCTGCGTTCCACTTAAAAATAGCCACGGATTATGCGCGTACCGTCGAGGCCCGCGCTGACGCGTTTTCTGCACCGCGTTCATTCATGACTCGTCGCGACACGTGCGCGACGGTCCAAGCGACGCGCCGCGACGCGTCGACGACGAAACGCGGCGCGCAATTTTGCATTCCACTCGGCAGATCGGACGCGCATGGTTGAGGAGAAGATAGTGGGATTGAATGGATCGTAGAGTAGGAGAGCGGGAGTCTGACGGGTTGGCTTGCTGCTATGAATATTTCGAGTATTTTCAGATGGGGTGCGTAAGTTTATGATAACATTAGGAAGTAGTTGGTAAGATTTGAGTAGACTTTGACGAGGTTATTGTAATGGAGATAAAGAGACTTGATAATGGGGTTGAAACTTGCTTTGTGAGGGTTTAGTAATTGTTACCTGTAGATAATTAGCAGGGTAACGGCTTAGACTTGCAATTAATGAGTCGGAGTTCGAATCTTTCCTCGTCACTTCTTGAAATTTTTGTTGAATTATTGTTTAATGGATTGTAATCTCGGTAGTTGCGTGGTACTTTGAATGAGTTGGAATTTTTGAAGTATAGGTATTAGACAGTATGATAGTAGATTAAAAGTAGTAGAAGAGTTAGGGTGAAAGTCTCGTTTCTACGATAGGAAGATGTAAGTTTAGAAATCATGAATTTGTGTGTTAACTGTATCAATATTGAAATAGTATTTTTGACACAAAGTATTTTCGAAATTTCTAGAAGAAAATGCAAGAGAGTAGTTTTAGTCCGATTGTTCTCAAAGTTCTGTCTACGGGAAGGCGTGTAAATCAGCTTGTTACTAAAGAGGGTGACCACAAATTTGAGCGGTTGTGTCAGTTACATTATAAACGTGATATTATTATTGGAATCAACGTTGTTTTTCAAGCGAGCCCAGCGTATTTTGCAAAAATACTCTGCTTCCGATAATGTCTCCCGATTTACTCCGCAGCTCGTTTCTTCGATTGAATTATCTTCCGTGTGAGTACGGGTAAAACCACGATACACGACGAATCACTATGCGCGTTAGATAACGCATTTTCCTCGAGCGAATCGCCGAGCGAAAGAGAGGAAAGTTGGGATTCACGTAAAACCGCGGGAAATTTCCCGATTGTTCACGCGCCGAATTATTCGACGGTTCCATCTTCGAAATTCGATCTCCTTCTTCGACTCATTATTGCGCGCAGATCACATTTTATCTGAACAGTGACCAGCGAACTTGTCTCGCACAAATACAAAGCTGAGTAATGGTGACAGAGAAAAAATTGTGCGATAAGCGGCCCGAAATGTTGTACTATATTTATCTGTAAGTAGGAATAATGAACCGTCGCGAGCAGAGTATGATGCAATTGCGACTAATATGATATAAACGATTCGCTGTCCCTTATTAATCCATTATTAGTTTGAGAAAAAGGAATTTTTCTGCGGAAGAATTTCGGAGAATCGGATCAGGTCACCTTTCACTTGTGCTCTTGCAAAATTTATAGTGATTATAAATTTATAGGAAGCTAAGAAAAGGTACAAATAAGACGATACCTCATCCCTCCCTCCAATTAACACTTGACCTACCAAGCCAGTCAAAAAAATGATCGATGCGCAAATCTTTTTCTAAAAATTCCCCAAATTAATTCCACTTCGACCTTACAATGTCTAAATTAATTAATTATCCTTTTCATTTCTTAACTGCTCTTGATTCGAAGTATGTATTCCGCATAGCTAAATACAATAAACACGACGCCGGTAGTTCTATGGTTAACCCTTTGCGCTCCGAATTGTTTTACTAACTATCCGTCAGACAAGCAAATATAGTCTCTGAAAATTGTCTTCTGATAATTATTCATTTTTACATTATACTAAAAAAAATGTGTAATTACCGCGGGATATTTATGTTAAGGTGCAAAATTATTGTTGATTTTGAAAAGCCAATAATTAATTGATAACACATTAAGTACCACAGTAAGCTGTGTCGAGTGTAGCTCGACATAGGACAGCAAAGGGTTAAAACTCTCCCAATGAGTACCACCCTCCTGAACTGGGATCTTACAATGTCTAATTAAATAAAATGACTTCTTAATTTCTTTTTTTCATAGTATTTATTCCATCTGTTTAAATACAATAAATACAATGCCAGTAGTTCTACAGTTCAAACTCCCCCAACAACCACGACTCTCCCGAATTGCGATCTTACAATATCTAAATTGTTTAATTATCTCTTCACTTCTTAATCTCTCTTTTTTCAAGGTACTTATTCCATCTACTTAAATACAATAAATGCTGATATTTCTACGGTTAAAACTCCTCCAATGCACTCCACTCTCCCGAACTGCATACCTCAGATCCAAAGATTCTCACGTTCCCCGGTAAAAATAAACCACACGAACATCCTCGATCCATTTTTCTCGACGGCCATTCGAGCGGTTATCGCATGCCAAATACGTTGTCAGTCGATTTCGTGGAAAAAGTATGACTCGATCAGTCCAGTAATCTTTCGGAGACGGGTTTGAGTGTTTGCGTCCGAGGTGTGCAACGCACGGTGCATCGTCTCGTTGCATCGTCGCAGTGCAGGAGTTTGTTGCGTTTGTCGAGGACAGGCAAGCTGATAAAAATAATCCAACATCCGTGTATTTCATACGTCGTTAATCGACTATCGACGTGCACTCGAGACGGATGGAGTTTGACGACCTCCTTCGCGTTTTATTTAAAGCGCATGCAGATATACGCTCATATGCCCCATGTATCATCATGGTATTGTGATTTTGCCTCGAAAGAGCACTCGTACAGGTAATTAGCGTTGGAAGCGATGGCTGAATTAAAGGCACTCGATGGAAGATGCACGTGGGCCTGAACGTGGGACGGGATGCACCCACGCCTTCTGTCACGTCGATTAATTCATCCAGCTTAAATTCCGGCACGATGTTAGCCGCTAAAAGATTCGATTATCCGAGTTTAAGATGACGTGGATTCTCGCTTCTGTCGAGTAGATCTATCATTTAATCATTTCTTCAAGAGATTACGATCCTTTGAGAATTTTCTGAACAAAGAAAATGTATTAATTGGATTTATTTGTTTCATTCTATCGGCAACTGTAAGTAGCAGTTTCAAATAGTTATTACGAAGAGTTCTATATCTGGAAAAAATCATAAAATTGCAAATAGACGATATACGTCGTAGTCAAAGTACAGAACTTATAATTAGTAGTTCCTTATCGTAATCTGAAGTTCTAACAGCGAATAAATATTTTGCACTTGTTCTATCGTTAGAATTACGTCTATTATTCCTATACATTGATCGTACAAACACTGTAATCAACATAATAGAAAATAGATACCAAAAAGCTTCTCTCTCCTCGGCGAACGTGAAGTTCCACGATGGCGTCGTCGGAACTGGCAGATCTTATCGGAGCAACACTCTTCTACTATTCTTGACGTAATTCCGATCTTTTTTCTTCCCTCTCTCCCACGTTTGATAGCTATGTTAATCGTCGATCCTCAATTACGACGCGAAGAATGTATGGAAATGAGCCGCGTGGCAATGCCGCGTCTCTCTTCTTTTTTTTTCTCTCTTTTTCTCGTTAATCGGCACGTCGGATGAACCGAACGAGTGATCGACGATGCGCGGTCAGTAACGACGACGAGCCAATGTCCTCCATACACTTACCTTTCAATAATTCGATGAGTCACTTTCGGCATATGCAGCTTTTTTCTTCTTTTATCGCGTCGACGTCGCTGTCGCGCTCGAGGACGCCGCGGCTTCACCGCGCGGTTTTTTTCTCAATCGTGTCAGTGCATCCATACTTCCGTGTTCTCGTTCCATCAATGGAATTGGCGTTTCTTCTTGTCGGGATCCAAGGACGGCTCGATTCGAGGGTGATCTTAGAAATGATGTAAATGCGGAGATGGTGTCATCGGTAGAACCGGAGGATTGCTGATTTCTATTTGTCTAAGTTACTTTTTTTGTTCTTCTTTTTAACTTTAACACTAGAACTACCAAACCAGTCAAAATGACTGGTACACAATTTTTCCAAAAAATTCTCCAACGTTATATAAGAGTCATGGAATAAATATTCTATGTCTATATCAATAAACATAAATGACCCAATCGATCGAATTTTCCGCCGCTTGATTCCCCCTTTTCCAAAGTACTTATTTAATTTATTAAAATATGTTGGATTTGACGCCGGTAGTTCTAGTGTTAACTTTCGCAACTATTTTGGAAGGTATCTGCTACTTTGGGTGGGTTTTGAGCGAGCTAAGTAATTGTATTTTAACCCTCTATGGGGACCCGTGACTTTGAGGTAACGCAGGACACGTCCAAGCTTTTATTCTTCAAAGTTAAATTTATAACTTTGCTAAATATTATAATTTAGACCGTGAAAGTCATTAAATTCTTTGCAATTCAATGTCTAAGAATCAGGTTTGATCTATTATTTAAAATTGTACCTTTTTTAGTTTCCAATTACGCTATAGTGATACTGATCTTTGGATATCACGAAAAATTCGGACTATGGAGGGTTGAATAATAAGTTAGAAACAATTTTTCGGAAGTATTTTTTGGAAGATTTGTGCAAGGATTTAGTACCTTGATGTTTGTATCTTTTAACTCTGTAGACACTAGTTTCGAAATACTTACAATTAGTATGAAGCCTATGAAAGTAAGATGATTAGGGTTTTTACTATATTAGGCTTGATGTTTACGATAAATTACTGTTTCCGGGGATCATCTGTAATTGCAAATCCTCAGTGATATAACTCTGGAAGTCAATTAGAAATTTACTTCCATTAAAGATCACACTTGATTCACGTTATAATGAGATATAAATGAAAATAACTCGGGTATAATATGCGCGTTACGTGGATCTACGTTCTTACCTGTAATTCACTAAATTACATTGATTTTCTATAGCAAGAATGCCGACAAGAAAGGCGGGAATTTAATAAAGAAATGTTTATATAAGTACGGATATATAAAACGTCGGTTTTGTCGTGCGACATTCACTTTAGAGCGACACAGTTTACACGTAGAGACGGTGCAAGCTTCACGGTACATTATTCTATTGAAAAAACAGCTGCGGCAACATGTGCCGTTGAATCTATCTGTCATTCATAAATGAAATCTATCCGCTTTCACGGTGACCGTATTTTTCCGTCGCCTCTCCAACGGACAACGCGATAGACGAAAATTTTTCAACGTAGAATTGTCTTCAATTAATTGTGATACTTTAAGACATTTATTGTACCTTTTGAAATACTTCGTATTTTTTACTACGTTGAGTTTCCATCATTGAGAAAATTATCTGTTCTATTTAATGGTACCATTTTTTATTATTTTCAATGATATTCCAATTTCAATATTTTTCACTTTAGCGAAGATCCTTTTTGTAATCTCTGATGCAATTTCTCTAATAGGAATACTATTTGACTTCAACGTTATTAAAGGATTTTTCAGTATTTTCAAATTGTTATTGAATGCGTGGCTCAATGATTTTTTCAAGTAAATTCATTGCCATTGGTATTGATCGGGATTATTAATTTTCGCAATAACACTCCCGCCATAGTGCATGGTATTTACGCACGCTAGAACTTAGCCTGTTTGTGATTGTTTCACGATGAACTTTCAATGAACTCACGGTCTTTGTTTTTACTCATTGTTACAGTGAGTTTCATCGTGGCAAGATTTTTGCCATTGCAATTCCCGAGCAAACACATTCGACCACGTGGCGTCGCATCAACGTTCCGTATCGCGAGAACGGATTAAGTAATTGTGCGAGAGGGTAAGTACTTGAACTTTATGTAACGATGCAAATAATTGTTCCTCGTTCGAATAACGTAGATTCTCTTCAGTGGCTTCTAAGTTTTAACGGTAGTTTCTCCGTTGAGTCTATTTCTTCTTTGTCTGTATGTATAAATACCGTGTGTATACATTTTTTTTTGTTTTTATAATATTTATATTGGACAGGTTTCATTCTCTTGGTGCTTGATGCGTTGACAGTCTTCAGTTTTAGGTGGATTTAAAATCATCACAAGGAAGGCGTTTGGGAGACATGAAAAGGATTCCAGAAGGACGACCACTTACCTTTATTGTTACTTTAGTTTCTTTATTATTAATTGTATACTTTTTATTTCAGCTGTCTCTGGCCATTCAAGTCTTTGTTTATAAATATAAATAAAAGAATGACTACAGATAAAAATTGCTATATGATGAAGTGCCACTATTTTTAATTATAAATTCATAATGTTACAAAATAAAAGTAAAACCCATCCACTTCCTTGCTGTATTCATAATCAGAGAAATTTTAGCGTAACAATCAGCACTTTTTCCCCGACTAACAGCAACATCGCGTGACGGTGTGACACAAGCGAGAGTCACTTTGCGTCATCCGTGCATCTCCTCACGCTGCATCCGGATTGCGTGCGCCGAAAGTGTGATCCATGTCAGAGTGTATCGCGGTAGGCGGAAAATGTCAAAGGTAAACAAAAAGTAACTGAAATCAAGAGAATGGAGAACTATGACAAATAAACGGGACGTCAAGAAATGTAATAAAAAAATGAAGAAAAGTAGAACCACAAATAAACGCGGAAATGTTGAAGATGGGGTTACCTGGAAGAGAAGGAAATTAGAAACTCCAAACGGTAAAATAGAAAGAAATTGCAAATACCAAACGGTAGAAGAGAAAGAAATTAGAACACCAAAAGATAGGAGAGGAAGAAATTGCAAATACAAAATGGTAGAAGAGAAAGAAATTAGAACGCCAAACAGTAGAAGAGGAAGAAATTAGAACACCAAAAGATAGGAGAGGAAGAAATTGCAAATGCCAAACGGTAGAAGAGAAAGAAATTAGAACGCCAAACGGTAGAAGAGGAAGAAATTATAATAGAACACCAAAAGGTAGGAGAGGAAGAAATTGCAAATACCAAACGGTAGAAGAGAAAGAAATTAGAACGCCAAACGGTAGAAGAGGAAGAAATTAGAACACCAAAAGATAGGAGAGGAAGAAATTGCAAATACCAAACGGTAGAAGAGAAAGAAATTAGAACGCCAAACGGTAGAAGAGGAAGAAATTAGAAACAGTAACTGATAGAGGGAAAAAAAATGACAAACATTGAAGCAGCAGAAGAGAAAGCAATTACAAACAGGAAGCAGTAGAAGAGAAAGGAATTACAATCAGCAAGCAAGAGAAGAGAAAGACACTACCAACATCAAGAGCCAGAAGAGAAAGGAAGAGCAAAGAGAAAGAGATAAAGAAAGTGAAACCGATTCGTAATGCGAGCTATGTATGTACACGTAATGTTCTCCACCGTACTCTCTTACGATGCACATTGCACGACCTTGCGAGCCACGCGCGAATAACGGCCTCAGTGCAGCGGGTGCGTCTCTGGCGCATGTGCAACGGCGACACGCGTGCACACACGCAAGAGAATGCCGCGTGTATACGCGAGCAAACTCAGTTCGCGTGTTCTTCCTTCCTCTCTCGGGGAATCCGGCAAGAATTACTCTTCGTGGCATAATTAGATCTCGTAACGGTGGCCCTGGCCGCTCGTTTAATTTATTCGCGTTGACCCGCCGAACGTTCCTCCTTATTCCGCGACCGCTCGTGCTCGTCCCCCCGATTTGATCATTTTGCGTCACTTTCGGCATCAAGCGAATTCTACCGGGCTAATTATGGACCATTGGATTTTCTTCCTTTTCCCGAGCTCCCGGGAAATACCACTTTTAAATATCGTCGTGGAAAATTGAATAATTTAATCGAACTTAATCTATGCCTGAGTCGAAAAGTCCAGCCTAAAAAGAAACTTCAAATCCTAGATTCTTTTGATTTCTCATTTGCCGCTTAATTATGTATACCATTTTGAACCTCAAAATCCTCAACTAGTGTGTCTACGCGCCTCAAAGTCCTGTAAATATGTTTTTTAGGAGTTATATGGACTGATCAGGTAAAATTTTTATTCCAATTTAATCTGACATCCCCTAAAAATATTTCAAAAGATCTAAGTCTGTCGATTCATATGCTAAAAATAGGGCTTTCACGAGCAAGTAAGAATTAAATTATCATTTTATTCCATATGAATTTTACATCTCCTAAAATCACTCCAATTCCAATCCAATTCTAAAACTCCTCATTATAGAATGTATGGCTTAATATTGGGCTTACAATTAGATTAATTTTCTAAGTAAGAATGCTGAGGATTATTTTGGGCTGTATGAAGCCTAAATTGAGCCTAAACTAGGCAAAACTGGCAAAAATTAACAAGTTTAGGGCGATTGTGGAATTAAAATTTGCATTCTTTTATATGTAACATATTTTTCCATATTCAGCCTAAATATCCTAAGTTATTTGGTAATTTAGGAGGATTTTGGGCTGAAATTTTCGACTCGGGTGAGCACAGAAATTCTGATACTACTGGGATGGAAGAATTTATAATGGGTTTGAAATTAACGACTCGAATTTCTAATTAGGGTGAATAAATTTAAATTCTTTAGGTGATTTATCTGCAATTTTTGTTCTAATTAATATCGTATTCTTGATTATTTGGAGGTACTTAACACTAGATTTAGTGGACGGAAAATCTGTTACACTGCAATATATTAAATAAGGTCTTTGAAAATAAAGGGACCAATCGGCAAAGAGGATGATCAGTTAAGTAATTTGTATATTATAAGATATGTGTGCAATATCTACTATATCAATTCTCTATAAGTTTGGATGGCGTTTCTAAAACGGTAGGAATTCGTCAATTTGACGGCTTTCGTAAATCTATTGTTAAATTCGTAGATTCTAGGTGAAAGGATCATTAATTAAAATAGAAGAAGATCTCTATTGAAGAAGATCTTCGATTTTTCTTAATTTAGTGAAGAACACGTGTATGAAAGTAAAAAACTACTTTTACTTTCCTACCATCACCGTAAAAAGTACTTCCTTCCTTCCATATTGCATCTTCACTTTCCAATAATTTCACGAGATCCGTCGATCTGCGATTAATCGCAAATAATCAAAGGAAGTTCCAATGGGTATTGGTGTTAAATAATCGTCCATGGTTACTCGGAAATCGTGGGTTATTTCTGCACGCGCATCATGGGGTCAGAAGCACGACAGTGGGACGCTACAAAAGGAGATAGTTATCGTTGGGTTATCGATGGTTATCGGCATTTATCGTTTCTTTTTTCCAGACATTACTGCGTACATCTATCTAAGACGTATCGTTCGTGACTGTGTTAATGACGCGATGAAAATGATCAGCGATGTTGAGTGAAGTTAATAATTAAGTGGTTCTCCCGATAGCGGTAATCGGTTGTATACCGTACGGGGTTAACGAGTCATACATATCATCGCGTCATTTTTTGAGAAGGAATGTTATCGCACATGCCGCCAAGACGATTTCCATGAACCGTCCCTTATCTCCTATTAGAATCGATCCGAGACATCCACTTCTGTGGCGCATTTGCACGAATTTTCGCAAATTTATGCAACAATTGAATTCCAATCTCTGTACACTCCTTAATCGTATTTTCCTTTCAAACAAAAAGGGAAATATAAAAGAATTTTAACGATGCAGAAATTCAAATTAATAAATTCACCAAGAACTCTACGATCTGTGAAACCTCAAGGTGGTTTTGTGGGCAAGGAGGTACTGTCTCGGACAAAACAGGTACCATTTCCATTCCAAGTCTCCTATCTAAAACGGTACGTCCTAAATAAATAATATAAAAATCTTTTCTCTGTTAAAATATCCTTCTCCGAAGTCAACTGTACATGGAAAACACGTGGATTAAGTAAACACCGTGTATCGGCCGCAGATTACAATCCCCTCGTTATTTGTCGAGTTAATCGCAATTATCGATTCGTCAGTCTGCACAGTTATTCATTTCCGGATATCTCCTTTCCGCGGTTATTTTCGCTCTTTCGAAGCCAACGTTGATTTTCTCCCATCCTGATTCGTTTTATGGCGGCATGGAGTTACCAGGGATCTTCGGCGTGTTCTTGTTTCACGATAAAATTGCACATTGACGTTGCAAGTACGAGGAAAATATAAGCGAGGGCCTTCACGAGAGATAAACGTCCCGCGAACGTTGAGTTTTTCTCAATGAATAAACACAATCGATGATCGCTCCGTATCGGCGAACAATTCGAAGGTCTGAACTCTGAACTCGCTGCGAGAACGTGGAGGGACGGGTGAAATATCGTGGAGGCTCGTATAACGACAGAAAATCTCGCGATTAGAGAGAATCTTACAATGAACGTATTTTTCTGTACGTCTCGTCAATACGAAATAGGCCAAAAATAGTTGTTCAGGTCATGACGATCGTACCACTTGCTCGATAACTTCGGAGCACGCGAGTGTTCCTTATCGTTTTTATTTCTTTGGTGATATCTTGTCATTTCTCTCTTCTTTTTTTCCACGTTGATATAGCCGATCCATTGATGCCCGGAGTCTTCGCCATTTGAATTCACGATGTGAATGCAGACAAAGGGAAATACCATTTTCAAGAAATTCTATCGATTCTAGGACTCTTTGGAAGATCGAATGCACTTGAGATTTTCAAAGTACCAAAATTCGCTATCTTCCAAAGGGAAAAGTTTTGACTTCATCTCAAGCCTTTTAAGTAGAAGTCAGTTTCGATGAGAAATTTGACATTGGAAACAATTAAATCGCGTGTAACTCGTCATTAGACCATGAAGAGTCGCAGGAAAGCAAGAAAAAGGAAATCAACTCTTCGAATTGACCCACATCCGCTCATCGTAACGTGACAAACTCCGAAAATTTTCAAGAGCGAAAGGCATCGGGTGGCAGAGCGGTTGCTGATGTCGGTATACTTGAAAGAGCGATCGCGCAAAATAAAACATTAAACAATAACACCAATGTATAGTATCGTACGCATATAACAGGAAAAGGAACCAAAGAATGCGGTATCGTCGCATATCATTGCCGTGATCTCATTCGTTTCGCATTTTGCGTTCGCCACGTCGCAGGAAGAAAGTAATTACGTCTTGATCTTTTCGGTAGTAGCATCAAACGTAGAGTCTTTTCTCACATTTTTTTTTCTTTTCGTTTCATCCATTATCTGAAAATTTGTACCACGTCTTTTATCGGTCACGTATAATCGCGGTGCGCGATCTCGTTATAATCTGTATGACCGATAAAAGGTACGCCTATCTAACCGTATTTGCACACCATTTTGCTTCCTTCGAGAATATGCTTCTCTTTCTTTTCCGATGCATCATGAATTTTCATTGTACGACGGACAAATTTTACGTGACGATATTCGCCATTGGGAAAAGGAGCTCTTCTTTATCTGCCTGATAAACGAACGGGGTCGAGAATGAGACCCGTGTAAGGTCTCCGAAAGTTTTCCGCCTGTCCCCGCGTGTTCACGAACTGCTGCCATGTTCCTCTCCTACGCTTCTTCGTATCTGGCTGACCCACTTCTCGGGCCTCGGTTGAGAAGCGTCGTAAAGAGCTAGGGAAAGGATCGAGTGGAAGACCGAAACGAAATTATTTGTTCCCTCTGTTGCCCTAACTGCCGAACAATTTTTTTTAAATTTATCTTTCCATTCTTTTGTTTTTCTTTTAATGAATGACAAAGTTGTGTTCGAGTTGGAGGGGACTTGAGAATATCTACGAGTGTTAAATCTTTTAGATACAAAGATATGAAATAAGTACATCGAAAAAGGATCGATTGGGTGGCGAAGAACATATAGTTTCTGTAGATGTAGCGTTAATGGAGGAGGCAGGATTTTTATTGTTGTTTTGAGATTTCTTGCGGTTCTGGTTCCTCTATGTGGGATTTCTTAGATTTCTTGATTTTTCTCTTGGAATCCTGGAGAGTTTTAATAAACTAATTTTATCTTCTTGATGAAAGCTTGGAAAAATAACTTGTACCCATGTTTTGATAATTGTATTTTAATTTTTTATACGTCTAATACTTGTGGACTTCGAAAAATGCGCATAAATATAAAGATACGAAGTAATATATTAGGGGTACCGGAAAGTAATCAAAATTTTGTTTGCCGGCGAAAAACATTTATTTATTAAAGAACTCTTAAATAGTTATCAAAAAAATAATTTTCATACTTTTCTAACACTATTTTCCAGCGTAAAGGTAGTTGTTCGATTCCCTTTTTAAAAAGGTCCTTCAATTTTTTGTTGAAAAACGTTTCCAATTGCGTTTTCACTTCTCCAATTTTGATTACTTTTCGGTACCCCTAATAATATTGAAACGATTATTTTAGTTTTAAAGTTAATTGTAGCCGGACCTCGGAAAAAAATGGAGTAACGAAAGAAAGAAGACTCCGGCCATTATTCGCGCCGCCATTTAGTCGGCGTACCTTCTTTCCTCGAAATCTTCGATGCTCGTCTTTCCCTCTGGTCTTTGCGTTCTCACCGTTGTCTTCCGACGACGACGGTGGAATTGTTTGCCGATTAAACAAGACGAATAACCTAAATAACAGCGAGCGATGTGGAGCGAAGCCCAAGGCCGAGACGTTACGCTCGTGTGTTTACGTGTGTATACGTGTTTTTAAAATCGTCCTCGTTATTTTAATGCATCGCTTAACCGTGTCAGATTCCGCTGATTCCGATGCATTTGTTGCCAATTAAAGGCTTTAATGCCGTAACGCCTCGTCTCTCGTTCAAACAAAATAATCGTCACGATCGTTTATGCATCGTGATTGCGCGTATGTTTTGTTTTCATCCTGGTAAGGCTGGGCGAACGTTGTTTTTGGCAAGAGCCTTTGTTTTGGATGAGAAATTCTGTCGGAAGAAATTCGAACGATGAGAGATTTCCGCACTCTGATGGAATTTTAGGAGCGACTACCCTGGAATGCACTTTTCTGAACCTCCCTATAGTGATATCATGATCATCCCTATAGAGAAAAAAAACGACAATCCCATGAGACGATCCATGAACGTTAAAAGTAACTATAGTCTGCTGGAAAATGGCTCTCAGTGCTAAAAGTTTCTACTGTCTCCATCAGTGATAAGATGTCTACTTATGGAAACTGTAAGTCTTTCGCCATAAGCTCCGAGGGTAGTTATAGTCATCTATCACGTTGTAATCTCTCAGTGGTAACAGTTACAATGATTATAGTCATCAACACCAGCCTCCGGCGTTTAACACCTACTATAATCTTTCTCAAACATTGGAAAACCTAAACCACCTGTTGCGCTCCGCTCTCTTACAATTTCTCAGCGCTGAGATCAATTCTATCCATCAAATACCATAATCCCAGTAACACACGCTCTTCATAGCGCTCCTCGACAAATTTGCAATTCCATTCTCGCTCCGGAAAACCCGCGATCGCATATTTCTACGGAGCGATCGACAAAGCGCCCGCACACATCGAAGATCAGTCGTCTGCAAGTCGGACGAGGAGATCCCATAGGTGGAAATCCAGAAACAGCGGACGCATAATAAAATATCTCGAGGCCTACTTTGGAGAGAAAACCTTCTCGTTTCTTCCAACGATTTTTCATTGTAACGACGTGACCGGAAGCTCTCGTTGGAGAGCCACTACTGGAAGCCGGAGCCGTCAGCCACGTAGAGTACATTGGTATTCTCTTGAGTGCCTGCCGGCATCGAAAGGTGTATCGATAGTGTGTGAGTACGTGTATGGACGTTCTTTCCTAGGCATGCGTGACAGTACGAACACGCGTGCATCGTGGACGAGAGCGTGCATGCGTGGATACGCGGACACGTGGCTGAGAAGCGCGCGAACTGGTTGTACGCGATGACACTCGATCCCTCGTCCCTTCATCGGGGCTTCCCAGGGTGACCGAATGAGAAGCTAGTTATCCGTGACCGGTTTCCTCGATTTCGAGTCGAAATCCGTAAAGTGCATTTTTTTAGCATGTGGATAAGCAGAAATTTCAAATGTATCATATATACTTCTACAATTTCTTTTTTAATTAGACTTATTCTAGTTCTAACTCTAACCTAAGTCTAGTCATTCTTCTCCACTTTGAGTGGAAAATCGTAAAGTGTACTCTCTTAGATCGAACCAGTGAATACAAATCTCACTGGCGAACCAGTGAAATTTGCGCCCGCTGCCGCTGCGCCATGCACCGTGTTGTATTTTTGAATATGCTAACGAGTGCGATTCACTGGTAAACCAGTGAACTTTGATGGCCGCCGAGATCACTGGCGGAATCAGTGAGTGTCATTGGTAAACAAGTGAGTTTCCACTGGCGAACCAGTGAAATTCTACTGGTTCGATCTAAGAGAGTAGATTTCTATTTTTCTACCGTGCTGTGGATGAATAGAAATTTCAAATGTTAGCTGATGTGTTCCTAAATTTTGTCTAGATTAGACGTAACTCAGGGAATTAACACTAGATTTACCAAGACAGTCAAAATGACTGGTACACAATTTTTTCCAAAAATTCTACGGATTTATGAGAGAGCCGTAGAATAAATATTCTTTGTCCACCGTATAAAACATAAATTACGAAATCTATTATCTTTTCCACATTTTAATTTTCCTTACTTTAACACATTGAGCGCCGGCCCCGCGATAATGCGGGATTTTCTGTTTCTTTATATGCATACTTCTACATCCTGCAGGTCAAAAGATGATCGCCTTTAGAGTCTTTCGCGTGTTATAAAGAATTATGAAGGTGTTAGAATTATTGGGTCAGGGAAAAAAATTGTTGTGAAAATCTATAAGGCATCAAATATTTTTTTTACCTACTTATTGTTCGGAGACAAGCAAATGAAGCCGGCGCTTAATGTGTTAAGGTACACATTTAACATATTTAAATATAATAGATTTCACGCTGGTAAATCTAGTGTTAATCTCGATTTCGGGTCGACAACTGTACCTTGAGGCTGCCATTTTTAGTTTTGTGCTCTGGGAGAGTAGATATTTCAACCGTGTACTTACTCTTTCATTAATAATTTTTAATTTATGTCGATTGCAAGAAATATTCCTCGATTTCCAGTAAAAAATCAGAAAGTACACTTTGGTAATTTTGTTAATCCTGCCTCTGGCTCGATAAAGATTTCAACCGTATAGCTGCACATCGATAACTTCTTTCTTGCAGACACTCTGCGTCTGAGCTTCCGTATCACGATGAAACGGTACGATTAGACGTTGCATAAAGATCCGGAGAGTAGGATAACGATTAGATTTATCGAACTCGCGAACACTCCCCGAAGCGACTCGAAATTCACAGAGTAAAAGGATAGAGCCGAGGCGGTCGGAGGAAGATGGGACGATCCAGGCCACTGAAAAAGGAAAGTGACTGCTACCGCGTTCGCCGGTAGGCAGAACTCCTCCGTTGTCATTATGCAATAATTATTATGATCGCGTTGTCGTCGTCGTCGACAACGTCGCTGCTGGCATCATTATCGCGAGTCGATTGTAGCCTCTTGGCATCGGCTGCGTCTCTATCGTAATCCTACCTATTCATTTGATTACGAATAATTACGCGCGCAGCTCGCGCGCGATTATCGCCCCGACGATATACGAATCGATCGGAGTTACGCTCGAGACTACCTCGTTTTTCCTTTCTCTGCTGCGATATCTTCTACCTTAGCCTTGGTGATACGGAAATTGTTAAGAACTTTGGGCTCTCTGGAAAATGTCTGTGATAATTGCGACTCGTTGTTGCTAAATTGCAAATATCAGTGGGACACGATACGATAGAATTATTTTTATTATATTACGTTCAATTATACGATATGTCAAGAATCATCGATCAATTTTTATTTTACTAATTTAATTCTGACTAATCGCGGAGGCAGTCACGAAATAAATCGTCCAGCAAGGAGCTAATTGTTCTGCCTGAGGTGTTAAAAATTAGGCATAATAGGTGTTTCGATGGTTCAAGCTGAAGAAAAGGCTATACATTTTTACAGTAGAATAACAGAGTTGTTTAACCCTTTGCGGACGGAGGCATTTTTGAATATCGAGAAACAATCAATTATTTAGCGATGAAAAAACACTTTTTCATCGGAAAGACAGTCTGTTAATGTATACAAGTTGAAATTTACTCTTTGTAAAATAATATTTCAACGATTATATTTTAATTTTTCAACTCTAATCGTTTATATATGCACCGACAAACTATAACCAATTTTTTCCTCAGGGTGAATATATGCGCCCGTCGTCCTCAAAGGGTTAAGAATCACCTAAAGCCGTGAGTTTTCGTTCGCTTAATCAAGATCGCACGATCGTAACAATTGCATTCAGAAATATGAAAAATCGTTCTACCTCGTCGCTCAAACGACACGCTCCTCTTAAGGAATCGCTCCGTCGAAGGAATACGCGTTTTCCTATTTATTTTTGGCGAATCGAGGGAGCAACAAACCATCGAGTCGTTGGAAACACGACTTCGATACATGAAAAATAATGCGCCCGTTGATCGCACGTTCGCCGTCGTCGTGGTCGATTTAGAAAAGGAGAACGGCCATTATTTGCTGACGAGTCGCAGGA
The DNA here is from genome assembly GCA_910591515.1 of Cerceris rybyensis. Lineage (NCBI taxonomy): Eukaryota > Metazoa > Arthropoda > Insecta > Hymenoptera > Crabronidae > Cerceris > Cerceris rybyensis. Next base: position 23,692,302 of record OU342793.1, on the reverse strand, counting down.
CTAAGGGAAAAAAGTGGCACGGTCATTCGCGAGCATCGCAAACGAACGTTCCAGGAGACAAAGGAGAGACCTCGTGCCATCGGCATGAGTTGATGGCGTCGTCGTAAGAGGAAGATCTAGAAATCACGAAGGATGGGACTGGCTCGTCCTTGCAGATGGAATCCAGGAAGTCTTTCCAGGATCGACATTCCACGTGGAAAATTAGAAATGCTGCGACGATATCGGTAGATATTTTTTGTCCGCAAAAAACCGGTTCTGATATTTCTGGCAGATTGAAAGAAACCCCAAAGAGGATCGCTGCTGACGCAGACGTCGTACGCATGGAAAAAATCTTCCTTTCGAAAGGAACATAAAGATTCCACGATAAAAAGAGAAAAAAAAAGGGAAAAGAAGCAATCGTACATGGATTTGCAGCGAAAGTGGTAAAAAAACGTTTGCTCGTTGAGCGATCGGCAAGTTCGATGAACTACGAATCAAAAAAAGCGCACGTACCTGACCAGGCCGATGAATTCTGTCGAGTCGACGTTTTAATCCTTTGTTCCACGTGCAAAATCGCGAACTCGCGAAAGGCAAAAAGGATATGGGCTGTACGCAACGCGTTTATAATTTATTTCTTCGGTTCGACGAGATTCTCGTGATCGTTCCTTTGTTTCTAGTATAAAACCGTGAAAATTATCGATGATCCAGCTATCTTCTCGCTATTTCACGCGGTTTCTCGTTCTTGATTATCGTGACGTTACGAGCTATCGCGAATTTGCAATTTCCTCCGATGGAGAACGTTACGAAGAGACTTTTAAGATACGGGAGATTACGTTCCGATTACTTTAATTAAAGCGAAACGACAATGGCTCCATTACGTGAGTCAGACGAGTGCGAAAGTTAGGCCGCGGTAGAATGCTAGGACGTAATTGCTTTACTTCTCTAATTAATTAAAGTGTTCACCCGCTGCGTGGAGGAGCACGAACGTGCTCGTTATTACTCGTTGCACCTCGGCTGCATTGCGGCCTCCTCGATCCACGGGTCGATCTCCTTTCGCGATTACGGAAAGTACAAGTGTAGCTGATAAATTAAAACCCATCCTTTCAGGACTCTCCGACACCTGTGAGCAATGGTTTTTATTCTCGTTGTTTTTTTTTTTCGCTAAATGCGAATGGAAAAGAAGAAAGAATTTATAGTCTCAATCATGCTGTCGCGCGAGAACGCGACTGGATGATTAATCGAGAAATTACGATATTTACGCGATTGCAGCTAAGCCGTATCTTCTTCGTTCCTCCTTCGAATAGTTTCATGCGAGATTTTACATTCATCATGGAATTTTTTCAGTGTTTTTAGCTCATAACTTTGAAATAAACCTTGGGTACTACTTAGCGCCAGAAAATTAGAAGTGGAGACAAAACGTAAAAATGTAATTCAACCCCCGTCTCTCAAAAAGACTACCCTATCCATCTAATCATCGCCAGCAGCCATCATCTCAGCTCCAACCTAAAATACATCTATCTCTGCAACAAAGCATCAAAGTTCTCACAATTTAAGATACCAAAGTCTCAGCATCGTAGCTTCAGCACGATTTATTCCTCCAATTCCCGCCACAATTTCAACCCCAACCACGATTCCCTCTTACAAGGCAAAGGTTGAACGACTATCAATCCAGACCATCGATATTCAACGAGCAAGCCTCGAAGGCTCGATCCTTAAGATCACTTTGAAAATTTCACGTCTCCTTTCCACCAGAAGTCTCAACTACGACTCGATGTTTAGACCAACTTCGACTTAGAGCAACGGACGAAATTTTTTTCGCGAAACATATGGTCGAGTGACCGGCACTCTGTGCCAATGATCGCGTACGTGTGTGCGCGAAAGTTCTGTCGAAACGACGCCTTAGTCATCGTCCTTTTCCGGAGGATATAGGTATATATTCGATAATACTAATCCGCGCTCGTACCACTGCTTTTGCTTTCTTGCAGCGCAGTGACCTGATTCCTTGCATGCAACGGTAAGAGTGTTTCCAGAGACCAGCGGAGGGAGATGGAAAGAGAGAGTGGTAGAGTGAGCGAACGAATGAGAAGGAGAAAAAGACAGACTGGCTGGGTACTCGAGTGGAGGAGAGAGAAAATGAGAGAGCGAAAGAGACGAGAGGAGAGAAGAGAGACGAGAGGGAACGTGCCTCGTGACACGTAATACCCGTCACGGTAATAGTGGTACGATATTATAGCACCGCTAATGTCATTCATTTGTGATTTAATGGGAGAAGTCTCGACCGCGGATCATAGGAGGACAACGACTGCACTGACGGCTGTCGAATAGGAAAATGGAGTTTCTTTGGATTTTCTCGTTGCTGAATGAACCCGAGGCACTGTTGTTGCTGCGATGCGAGGGAGGAGTGAACTCTTATGGAATCTTTGCGATGGAAGAGTTGAGAGGTTTTGTCCTGGTTTCTTATTTTGTGAATTTGTGAAATTTGGGAAAACTTAAGTTTCTTTAGCACTGGAAGTGCATTAATTTAGATTTTATAAGATGAAGGTGGGGGAATCACTGGCTCTCGTATCAAGCTAGGGAATTTTTCGAAAAATTTGGAACCGATCACATTGACCGCCCTGGTAATTTCTGTGTTAGAGTTCACTTTCCAGTCCAGAAACTGGGCTCCATCGAAAATGTAATATTCCTGTTTCTCATTTCGCAAAATTTCTTCCAGACCTCTGTAAAATTAGGAGTCGAAGAATTTTGCATAATTTTCTTATAGGACTTAAATTTTCCCGCCTAGACCGTCACATTTAGCAAACATTTGTCGCTCAATTACCATTGCAATTCCTTTTCGCAAAATTGAAATTATTAATCGCAACTTCTGCGAGTCGCGATACAGAGGCTAATTATCTTCAGCCGTTCAGAAGACGATGGATGCTCGAAGTAGCAAGTCGGAGCGCGCGAAGGATCTCAGACGTCTCTGTGCCGGACGTTTCATTCACTTTTTTCTCGAGAAGAACGTGGAAGGAATTCTCGACATTCGCCTTACATATGTTACAGCAGTCAGTGCGCGAATTCGCGACTCGATTCGTCGATTCGGCGTAACTTCTCGTTGGTGGACAGTATCTCTCTGGTATCTTTATGTAGGTTATCCCGGTTATGCTAGTTACGACGGACTCTTAGAATTTAGGTTGACCATATGGCGAACGGAATCGTCGCATTTCTTTCATAGACGGTTATTAATATCGCACCGCGCGCCAGCCTGAATGGTTTGTGCGAGCTACTTGCCAATCTGAACGATCGACTTTGATCGGCGATATCACTTGCATTAGAAGATCATTCTTTTTTATACTTGTTTATGATGCCTCTTGATGTTTTAAGTTTGAGCAGTGGACAGAATTCGAAGGACTTTGTTAGGGAGAAAAGAAAGAAAGAATTGTCAGAAATTTTCATTTCTTGGGGGTGTTACTGTATTGTTATGATAAGGATGTTTTTTTAGCGATGACGTATGGGAATTTTATGTGAAATTTGTAGGTTGTATTTTGTCACATAAATATGGTAGAAGGATATATTTACTATCCGTTACTTAATAATTCATCTATCCCGCCAAGAAAAAGTCTATTAACCCTGCATTGCATAAGACCTCAATGTAGTGTGAGAAAAAAGATTACTTAGTCGAAGTATCGGTACGTGGATTATCTAGTACGAGTAAACGAGAAATTACATTTTTATACGGAACAAAAAATGAAATTCATGCAACAGAGGATAATGAAAGTTTCGCCGATCAACTGCTACGTACGAATTTGTATCGTAAAAGCTGATGTAATCGTGTTCAACATCGGCCCGATCACCGAGGCGTTTTAGGTAGATAAACGCTCAGTTTTACGTGAGTAATAGAAATCAAAGATGCAAACACCGTGTAATGGAATAAACGATAATAATCGTGCCCTCCTTCTACCAATTCTTTTTTGCATTCGACCACATCTTACAAGATAAAGAAAAAAATTGATTACATGCTGCATGCATAAGTAAAAGTTCGAACTCGAAATTACTAAACCTCAATTTCAATCGCCATCTGCCAAATTTCCAAATTGTTAATTAATACTTTTAATTAATATTAAATACCTTCAATCCCTCTCCTTTAAAAGTGCTCATTTAACACTAGATTTACCAAGCCAGTCAAAATGACTGGTACACCATTTTTTCAGAAAATTCTCCAAGTTTACATAAGAGTCATAGAATAAATATTCTACGTCTATATTAATAAACATAAATCACCCAATCGATCAAATTTTCCGCCGCTTTATTCCCCCTTTTTCAAAGTACTTATTTCATTTATTAAAATATGATAGATTTGAGGCCGGTAGTTCTAGTGTTAATATACCTCAATTAATAAGTTCAACACTGGTAAAACTGATCGTCACACTGAACGTCGAAAAATACAATGGAAAAAGAAAGAAAAAAACAACGAACTGAAAAGAAAGGTATCTCATTGCGCGGATACAACGAAGAGTGCATAATTTCGAGCCGCGAAGATGCCGTTGGCTTTGCGGTAGCAGCGGCCCATCGATCGAGTGGGTAAGGCGTTTGGTCGTACGGAAGAAGCGAGATAAAAATAAATTCTTAACTTCCTCGTGGACGCGTGGGTGCGTAAACGCACACCGAGGGCCCTCCGCGTGCACACGCGCGCTGCAACACGTGAATTTATATTTCACCTCTCGCCTTCTTTTTCTTTCACGTGCACCGACAAATAACACGCTCTGTTACGTGCACGCTATGTAATATTCATTAAAATTCACTCCGACAATTTTGTCGGCTTAAGAGAACTTGTAATGTAGGGGTTGATGTTGGTAGAAGGATCTTAGGAAATTATTAGTGTTCTTTATTTACAGTTTAACTGATGTGATCATTTCACCTGGGATTAGATACGTGGAATTTGAGAAAAACTCGAGTTGACTTAGAGTTGGGTCCACTATTTGAAAATATGAACTTTAAACTTTATACCCTAGTCAGAGAATTAAAGATTTGTATCCTACAATAGCCGTGTATTATCTTTAGACATTGCTATTATTAAAATGTTTATGACACATTTCGTTGTTGACATCATCATGAGGGCGGCTATGACAGCTAAGGAGCCAAAGGTCTGGATTCGTAATCAACGAGTTCGAGTTCAAACCCTTCTTCAGTGAGCTCCAAAAAATTAAAAACTTTTTCTACTTGATATGTATATTATACACCCAGTAGGCTCTTGGCAAAGTGACCATAGTAGTTGATAAAATGAATTAAAACTCTCCGGTGCATCTAATTAAAAATATGATAGTAAAGATGTTCGATCATTCTTCGAATTTTGGTTTGATTGGCACCAGGTAAAGAGACGGACAGAGAGAAAGAGAGAGAGAGAGAAAAGGTAAAGAGAGGGAGAGTAGGCGCTTTCAGGCGCGTCCCTGATGCGTCGTACGCGTCTAATATAGCGATGCAAGCGTGGAATATAGGTCGCACGCTAGAACGCTCTTTTATATGTGCCGCCACACGCTCCAAGATCGTGGCGAGGGTACGCGCACGCGCACGCATACACCGTCGACACGCGAATCGGCGCATTACGCATCGCACGCATTATGAATCCGCTAATGTCATCGAGTGTTCGCCGAATCTGCGCGAAACGCGGATCTAGGCAAACGGTCCTTGACAAATTGCGTACGAAATAATTCGTACAAATCCATGCCAAGAAATTCGTGCGACAATGAATAAATCAAACAACCGTCAGCCTGACCACTGTAAAACAACGGATATCGCGTCTACTTGATGTTTTTATTCTTACACCCAAAATGATGAATAAAACACTTTACTTTCTGCAATATACCATTGATTCATTACTAATACATTAGAGAAGCACAAAACTGGGAAAGTATTACGTAGGAATTCGACGACTCTCAGCAACTAATCGATACGTGAAAGAACGATACGCGAAAGAAAGAAAGAGAATCGCAGGCATTTCGGTCAAAACAAAATTTATCAACTAAAAATGCATACTCAAAATTACCATAGTAATCGACTACACCCGTCGCTCTATCATGGCGCGGCAACCGGAGGCCGTCGACTATCCTTGTGCGTCGTCGAACGCAAAAGGTTAACGAGACATAAAGTTTGCAATTTTCAAGTCAGAAATCACGGAAGGATGATTTTCCACGGTACTTCTCATCGAAGCTCCAAAGAACGTTTCGTCTCGCGTCGCATTCCGTCGATCCATCCATCGAACGAGCATAGATCTATGCGCGCAAACTAGTCACTCGCTTATTTTAATTCTCGCGGAGTTCCGCACGTACGTCTACGACCCGTTACGGCCGGCATAACAATGCATGACGTAACTCTGGGTCGAATCCTCCTTACCTCCTCCGTGCAACGATGTTACAGGAAAGTGAAACTCTCGGAAACCAGGTCACACCCACATCGTGCTCGCAGCACTGAACCGCGATGCCGATCTACGAGGCTCCCCTTTTAACTCTGGGCCAGATACTCTTTTCAATCCTACGTTGAGAGAGAACGGCGAAGGAGGAACGGAAGGAGACGTGGAGAGATCGTCGTAGAGGTTTCGTGCCACTGGTTACAAGCTTTTCGAGTCTTTTCTACCTTGATGCGATCAACATCCTCAATTTGCTGATGGGTACCTGAGTTTTCTAGGAATAATGCAATTTGTGGGATCATAGATATACAAGGAATTTTCTATATTATGACACTAGAACTTTCGAGTCAGTCAAAATGACTGGTCTCATTATTCATATTCTGCGTCCATCTCATAACATGGGTTTGATCTTTGCCGCAGTTTTACTATTAACACTTTACCGACATGTATTTTTTAGCACCACTTACCCACCTCTGACTGATCACTTGGCTGCAAATAATTCCTTGATACCTCTTCGAAAATTGCAAATACTCGTCACTGAGTCCTTAGTATTCTAAATCGCAATGACAAATAACAATCAATCAATTGCCGTGACAACTGATTAATAAGTTAAAAGTCCAAAAGCGTTGGACCTGAAGAATCTATTAATAGGCTATCCATCAAAGTGAACATCGCAAGAATTAAGTAATAATAAGAGTAAATAAGGAGCTATCGTCGATTTATTTATCAAAATAGAGTTCGTAAAGTCAACCCGCCAGGTATATCATAAATACCATAATTAACAGAAGACATGAAACATTCTAATTCCACCTGATTCTATCATTAAAACTAGAACGATTGGCGTTAAATCTATGATATCTAAGTATATTAAATAAGTACTTTGAAAAAAGGGGAATCAAGAGGTAGAAAATATGATCGGTTCGGAAATCTGTGTTTTATAAGATCCCCTTAGAATTTCTAGTCTAGGAGTCTCCTATAAACTTAGGGAATTATTGGAAAAAATTGTGAATAAGTCATTTTGACTTGCTTAGTCGTTCTAGTGTTAACAATATTACAAGTTCATCGCCTAAAACAGAACTATACCACCCACCCCTAATCACCTAACCACCTAAATCTCAACATCAACAATGAATTCCATCCAGCAATTCCGGCACGTTACAAAGTGCACCTCATGATCGTTCCAATCGAACGCATCGTTTTTCTCGCAGACAGCGGTGCATCGTGGAATGCACCCGAGTCCTCGGGATGGCTCATGTGCTTGCGTATCTAAGAGCGCGCATGAACGCACGCTGCACACGCAAGTATGCGTTCCTCTCCGGGCGCGGGAGAGAAGTGCGCGTGGGTGAGGAACGGTGTTGGCAGAGCTGGCCCTAACCCATATACCGTCCAAGCCAGAATAGAGACCGAACGGATAATAAGAGGGTGGATAATAATAATACCGCTGCCGGCGTCTCTCTTTCTCTCTCTAATTACGATGACACTGGCGGAATACGAAAATCTCTTGAACTAACGGAAGAACGCTCGGATGGAGAAAGTACATTTAAGGTCGCCGGGATTCTTCTAAGAACGCGTGGGCGACGCGGTGAACGATGAATCCTGTCGGGCTGATCGATCGGAGGATGTTGACGTACTTGTACGTCTATCTTGTGAATGTTTTCTATGGTTTCAGAGAGGTTTTTGTCTTTGGATGTTCCCTGTTGTTCTTCGTCTTTTGCCTTTCTTCATGGTCATTTTGGTTAGGTGGTACGATTTTAGGTTGATGTAGAATCATAGCTTATTCTTGTAGGAATTTGAAGGTAGGTAAGTTAATTGAGAGTGCGGCTTTTTATTTCTGTCTTCACCATAGCGTGTTACCGTTAGACGAGGAATTGGCTACCAATCTGAACTGAATCTCTTGCAAAGATAGCCACAGGGATTTTAAATGGCCCTATACAATTGAAGCGAGAAAAAATTATGACTTCTCTGTGAATCTCTCAGGAATTTGCAACTGATCAGAATTTTAGCTCTTGCAATCACAGTTACAGGGATTTTAAAAAAGCCCTATACAATTGAAGCGAGAAAATATGAAGACTTCTCGGTGAATCTCTGAGGAATTTGCAACTGATCACAACTTTAGCTCTTGCAATCACAGTCACAGGGATTTTAAAAAAGCCCTATACAATTGAAACGAGAAAATATGAAGACTTCTCTGTGAATCTGTCAGGAATTTACAACGGATCGGAACTTAATCTTTTGCAATGAAAGTCACAGGGATTTTAAACAAGCCTGTCCAATTGAAACGAGAAAATATGAAGACTTCTCTGTGAATCTCTGAGAAGTCTCTGTGAATCGCGTCAAAGCAGGGATTCAGCTCTGAAAATCTGTGTTCCGAACCAATACCTACGGACTCTTGGCAGAGCTTAGGTCTAAAACTAGCAGCGACCGCGACACGTGCACGTAGACATCTCGGCGTCAAAACTCGCTGCATTGTGTCACAGTTTTAACCTGGTATCTAGCTGCATACCGCCCAGGTCGGCATCTTCTGATGCAAAGAGGAAGTCAAGCTGACGTTTGTCACTCTTCATCGAAATCGACGGTAGATGATTTTCAAACGATCGGTGAAACGCTGATCATATGGTAAAACGGAGGAAACGCAGCGATACCTGACTCCTTTGATCGTCTGCCTTACTGTTATGTAACTTTTAGCGGTAATTAAAGTACCGATTAGCTCGTAACAGATGTGTCAACAACGGCTTAACTTCGTAAATGAGCATAGACTCGTGCCGAACGATCGAACGGGAATTTGATTATTCTTGATCAAATATCATCGATAGAATTGAACTTCATACGTTGAAGTGGAAATTTTCTGTCGGAAAACGGAAGTGGACATCGTTAAAATCGTATCAACACCAAGTCATATTTGGCGTTTCAAGTAGAAACACTTCTTTTCTTTAAATCGTTTATTTTTAATCTAAAATGACATTCAAGAGATTTGACGCAAACTGACGAAAAATTGCGTTATCCATGCGAAGCGCTCCGAATGAGAGTTAAATAAGAAATATGATATTTCACTTTAATCAAGATATGTCATGGAACAGATAAAAAGTCGACAAAAAAGATAAGTCGATCATAGAAACTCTCCAGCGCTACGAGATGATACCTCTGGCAACGTCACGATATTGTTTCCTGAAAAGCGAAAGATTTTAAAGAATGGGCGATTCCTTATCACTGGAGTAGCCTAAAAAGTTTGGAGTTTGTGTACACATTTTATCTGATATTTTTCGCGATACGCGCGAGTTGATATTTTGATACAGAAGAAGAATTCCCAACGTGCATACGCACAAGCGGAAATCGAAGTCAAATCGGTATAACAATTCGACACTGAAACGCACATACGTCATTGCTGTTCGATTTTCAACTTCGAGCGGAATGCCTTTCTAATTGTTCCCTCGTGAAACGACCGTTTCACGTCGAAAGTTTGGGAAAAGCGGCGAGTGTTTGACCGGCACGGTATACTTTTGTCTATCGTCGATTTATCGCGGCCAAATTTAGACCTCCAGTTGTCACTTTCACTTCGCCGATAACATCCATTCGCGAAATGTTCTACGATCCGTCGGTGAACTTTTTCGAGAGCCAATGGCTTCGGGACAGAAGCGAAAGTGATACTTTTATTTTAACAAAATTTAATTGCCTATTGTTGCTGCGCATAGAACACCAATTCGGACTAATGTTACTAGGTTACGAGATATATAAATTGTTACAAATATTAGAACAAAGAGATTCGGTCGGACGTCCTTGGTATAAGACGTGTTATATGATAAACATTAAATATTTTATTAAAAAGTTTCGATTCATTTATAATATCGAAGGCCCTATGAACGCGATCGACGCGTGATATTATTATTAGAAAATATTTTTGTGAACGGAAAATAGGGGAGGAGAAATATTGAGCATTACTTAGAACCATGCAATGGAATCTGTTTAAATTAATGAAAGAAAAAGAAAACAATACATTCCACGATGACTCGTACCGCAAGCTTATTCACATTACGTTCAACGGTTACGTTAATAAACTTGAGAAATTGATGATATTCTTCCTAATCGAGGTTCTTTCGCAAATCGTTATTACATACCGCAAAATCGTAACTCGTCCACGCAACATTTGTCACAATACGTACATCTCATTGATGAATCACAAAGCACGATGCTCGGGGATGTTTTTGTATTTTCAGAGACCCAACAAGGATAGAAGATATCTCATCGTTCGAGAAACTCTACAACAACTTCCAAGGAAAATTAACAAGAAACTAAATATTTTTATTTCGTTATTCAAATTATCACGATTAAGATTCTACAATAATCAAACTCGCTTCGATTTCCGGTTCCAAGTGCGCAGAAATCAACGCGGGTAATTCAAATTTCTCGAGTCTAGTGTTTCTAACGGAACGTAGAACGAAGTCGAGAAGAAAAGCCTGGAGGAACGAATGGAAAATTCATCGATTTTCTTCTCCATTGAGATACGAAAAACTCGTTTCTGCGATCACGATGCAACTATGCACTTATCGTGGAGTTTTGCGTATCGCACACACGGATGCGTGCAAGAACTCGTGACGAGTGTCGTGCAGAGCTCGCAGAACTTGTATCCTGGTCGACAGAGAGCGTGGAAGGAACGCCACGCTCGTCACAATGGTGTTAATCTATTTATCTGACTAACAACAAACTTATCTCGTGACTCATTCGCCGGCGGATTCGCGCGTTCGAGAGGGCCGATCGCTTTCCTTCCATGTACGCGACAGAGCGCGCGCTTTTTTTCCCGCTGGATTAACGCAGAGGTCTCCAACCCATTTACGCGCAATTGTTTTTTCTTTATTGTTTGTATTTTTTTTTATTTCACAATTCTACCGAATGAGAGTCTAGCCATTATGGTTTGGCTTTATTTATTTGCAGGTCTTATCGTTATTGTTTGTATGGTAGCTTCGGATTTGTTTGCATTGCCACCAGGTAAGAAAAGTGAATTCATAGCGGAATAAAAGCGTAGATTGTAGGCAAAGTGTCCACAGCAAGTGTTGTGGAACATAAAGAAAAGAACAAAGAAAACACCGCGTAACTATTGCAATTTTTATTTTCAGGATAATATAAATTAATAATTAATGAAACATAATGCCAACGGTACCGCTGCGATTAAAATTGAATTTTTGTTAGAAATAAACAAGTATAATGATGTTCAGCTGTGATTCTGTCTTAAATAAATAAATCTCCTGCATAGTGCAATGCTAATATCCATTGTTATCGACGTGAAAAAGTTGCGAACCGCTGTTTCTTCGATCAACGACTTTATTGTTTTTGCCTCCGACGACTCGGAAGAAACAAAGCTCCATTCGGAAAGTGTCTCATCGCGTTGATCGCGCGCTATCTTTTAGCATTTGACGCTTCTTCGTTCGACGATGCTACTGCTCTTTAATTCCACGATGCCGATTGGTGAATATGAATCGGTTGTTTCGCGCGATGCATTGTTATCATCATCCCTCGTCATACGCGGAGGAAAAGTGGAAAAGCCGTTGATCGATCGTTTTGTTTTTACGCCGCGAATGGCGGCGAAAACACGCGTGTATAAACATTCTCTCGACGAATTAGAAAAGCGTATACCGATACGAATCTCGGGGATGTTTTCGCGTTTGCCGAGAGACCCGAATAACGGTATGGAATGTTTCACTTGGAGTCGTAGTATCGTATCGCAATTTCCGGTATATAATGAAAGTACTTAAGAGCTCCGCAATATCCTCAATTTCCCATGCGTCGTTATGACCGTCTTAATTCCTCTCTGCTGACGATACGTAACAGGACATTGGAATATTGGAATTTTTCGTTAAATGTAATTTCAGTTTGAAAAACCTTAAGGAAGAAGTATTACTGATAATTATTAAAGTAGATAAGCTGTAGCAAAAATGTCCTTTGTACTTTTATCGAGATTAGATTTTAAAGTTTGCGATGTTAAAAATAATCCCATAGAAGAATTATATTTTTCCGATTATGAACCGATTGTTCTTTAATTGATATTGAGAATTTACTTATCGATTTGAGCGACGATTATCGCGAGTTTGAAAGCAGACAGGAAGTACGTGTTGGAGAGAAAAGGTGAACAAAGGAGGCGGTTAGCTTTTATATCAAAATATATTTGTGCATAGACAAGAAGACAACCGTGACAGGTAATCTCGTACCTAACATACATCAGTCATACGCCAAAGGAACGCGTGCACATGCATATTCACACCCGTGTGCGGACATGCGTGATGTGCGCGGACATACGTGTGTGATGTACGCGTACATACGTATGTAGTTTGAGTCGTGCATCACCGAGAGACCCGACGACAAACGTCTTTAGAAACTTGTCGCACAAGTACATATATGGTAGTAATAACAAATATCTCTTTCGCTCTTCTTCTCTCATTCTTTCATTCTCTCTAGATTTATTTTGCACGCGATCGAAATCTACGAACGACGAAGAAAATGAAGCCCGCTTCACGCGATTACAAGGTAACTTTCAAAAGTAACGAGGAATCGGTTGGACCGTTTCCTCGGATTACGTCGGCGCAGTGGTTCTCTCTATTTTTCCTCTCTCGCTCAGTTTTCAAACACGCGCCCGTACGAACATTTCGGACGCATGCGCACTCACGCAGGCACTCACGCAGGCATACTCTTTCTTTCGGTTCCCTCTCGCACTCAATCTATCTCGTTCTTTCCTTTCATTCTCACTATCCTTTCTCTCCGTTCCTTCCTCTCTCCCTCTCTTTCTCGCCAATGCAAACACGCGCGCTTCGTTTCTCTAACAAAATATATTAGCTTTTATGTACATACATCTCGAATATAATAAAATTAATAAGAGCTATAATACAAGGGCGTGTATTTAGAGTGTTTTGGATGTTTGGCCGCGCCGTACCACATGGTTTCGCGCGCATGCGCAGTTGCCGCGCTTTTCACCCTGTCGAAGAAAAATACAATATATGTATTTATATATATACGAATCGTAGAGATAGCATTGACGTCGTGTCGCATCGATACTGCTCGTAATTATGGTATCTCGGTATGCCATTAGGTACTTGGTAATGAGAACGATAGTCTAATTAATCGATCGATATCTAAGAACGAATCCAAACGCGGCGGCGTTTTTACGCGCGTCTGTTTTTTTCGTCGAATGCGTGTACGCGCGCATGTGCGTGTTTTCGTTTTGTATTTGCGCCCACAGCCGCGCTTCTCCGTCTGCGCAACCGGCGTTGCGACTGCTGCGCGACGCAAGATGCGCACACGCAAATCTAAGGGAACCGCGCGAAAACCCGAATTCTACGCTAACTCGCGCATCTTTCGCGGATTCGACGTTGGAAACCGTTGATAAGCCGTGTTCGCGAGTGTGAGCATGTAATTGACGCGTTTCTCGTACACACATCGACGAGTGATTTGTTCGAAGTCGCAACACGTGTCTTCGTTGTTGCGAATTACGCGCGATTAAAGGAGGCTCTCCCCTCTCAAGTCTCTGCGAAACCACCCAGTCTTACGTACTTCTAAAATGTAAATACGAAAGAAAGAAGAGAAAAGAAACGAAGAGGACGATCGAGATGATCGATCGTTCGTCCCTCTCGGTTCGTTTTCTCTAGTTTTTTCGCGGTGCTCCGCCAGATCCTCGTGGCTCTTCGCGTCGACGAGGTCCGAAGAAGCAACACGAGACTTCGGTGACGCGTAAGAGCCTCGGATCAATGGTTTCGCGAACGTTTTCTATCTGTAAAGCGGGGACGAACGGAAGTGTCCGGTGCACTCGACGCAGAGTTCGCCATAAGCGGAGCACTTTTCTTCCACACCAAGTCGTCGACTAAGCTGCCGAAAGCTCTACGGAAATCCGAGGGGTCTCTTCGGACGAGTCACGCTTCTCCTGCGTTTCTCATCCTCTTCCTTCCGAGTTGCAGAATCCGTGGGAAGGACGACTCGGGAACTCGACTCCACGGAAATCCGTGAATAACGACCGATTCGGGTTTAAAGGGGTTCCCCGAAAGCGGAAGTCCGGCCGTATCGGGGCATTCTCTCAGAGTCGGATCGGCCTGAGAGGCAAGGGACGAAGGTCGACGACGGTGGACGAGAGAAAGGCGCGATAATCGACGCGCGATGCCACGGAGCTCCGATAGGTCTTCGTGCGCTACATGGGTCCCACCGCGTGTTGCTGGAACTGGTCCAGGTGCCTCGAGATCTCTCGGTGCAGCTGTTCGGGAACCACTCCGACGCTGCTGAAGAGTGACCTGAGAACGTTGAGCTCCTCCGTGAGGAGTTCGATCCTCTTTTTGAGCAGGTCGTTGTCTTTTACCAATAATTTCACCTTCTCCTCGGTTTCTCGCGATCGCACCTTCGCTTTTTCGCGACTCTTCCTGACGGCGATGTTGTTCCTCTCGCGCCTCCTTCTGTACTCGTCGCTGGCCTTGTCGATGGCCTTGGTCTGCTTCCTAGCTGCGGCTGCAGCCGCTGCCGTACTGGCGTGATGCTGATGCGCCATTACCGGCTTCATGGGACCACCCCGGGGTGGAGGCTGATGCACAGGCGCGCCCGGATGCCCACCCGGCACGGTGGAGGGCGTCAAGGTAGTGAAGGTCGGCGCTCCGTTGGCGAACGGGCCATTCGTTACCGGGCTGTATCCTGCCGGTGGGTACTGAGGGCAGTGACGACGGTAATCGGCCGGGTCCAAGGGCTCCTCCTTGATGCTGGGCGATTCTGAGCTCGAGCTGTTGCTGTCGCTACAACTGTTGCTGCCCTGGTGATAACTCGCTCCACTGTGAACCGGCTGAGGCATGTACGCCAGGGTGGTACGAGGGTAACCCGGCGTTCTCACGTGCTTCACTGCTCCATTGTTTGCACCCAGCATGTCCAACAGGCCGTCGTTGAAGTGACTGTCGTCGATCAGGTGTTGCAGATCCAACGATATCTCCGGCGTGTTGAGATCCGTCAGCTCACCGGCCGCGGCACAATGTTCCGCGTATTGCTGGTGAAGGCTAGCCTTGCTCGCCGAGACCTTGCTTACAACCGCGCTATTTTGCTGCTGGCTGTGATTGTGATTCACCTGCAGCGCTGAGTTATTATTGTTCGTTGCGCTATTGTTGTTGTTCTGATTGTTGTTGTTGTTGTTGGTAAGCACCTGAGACTTCTTGAGATCGGCCGCGCCGTGGGCCTGGGCCTGATGGGCCGCTGAATCGTACATGACTGGTGACTCCATCGCTCACTCGCACATCACAGTCACGATATATCCTTTCGCCGATGAATCTCTGCTCCGACACCGGTCCACGCGGAAGTGTATTTACTCGGTGTTCTCGATGTTTCTTCTTAGTCTATGTTGTTTTACCCGTTTCACGTTATCTTGCGAATAGAAACAGAGGAAAGTAACGACGAACTATGGAGAAGTTCGCCGCGAGAACGACCTCGGTCGGCGGGCCGGGGACTTTCCCGAGCGTGCGAGCCGAGATCTGACACTGATCCAAGTATTTAAACGCGACCCTCGACTATTCCAATTTTCGAGGACGACGCGCGCCCGCGGTGATTTTTGCCTCTGAGGAGGACGCGATTCTCGATCTGGTCTCGATCGCGCGTGGTTCGTTTGCGCCAACGCGTTCACCACGCCTACGCGGGCTTTCGGGTCGCTCGCGCACGGTCCACACACAGGGAATGCCGAGATAAAACGAGAAAACGATACCACCCGCACGAGAGCTGGCGCGCGACTGAGCGGCTTAGCGGCATGTCGCAAGCTTTCAATGTGGCGTGCGTCGAGAGCAACTCCATGGCTCATTGCGCTTGCGCCCGCGCGCTTCCCTCCCCCCTCTCGGACCCTCGCGCCTCCACTCCTCGCGGGGCAATCCGCGCCGAGAGCGCGAACACGGCGCGTCCACCGTGTACCCTCCCTTCTTTCCACTTTGCCCACCATCGTTGCGCGCTCGATTCACTCTTTCGCTCTCCTTCTCTCTCCTTCCCTCTCCTTTCTATCCTCTCTTCCTCCCTCCCTCTCTCTTTTTCCATCTCACGGAGTTTCTCTTTCTCTGTTCGTCCAACCGCTTTGACACGACGCTGTCGTCCCGTCGCGGCATCGCGCGACAGGAAAAGTTTTCCGGCGCTCGCCTTTCTCGGTTCTATTTATAAAGACCGAACGCGCGTACGCCGTCCTTACGACCAATGGATTTTCCAAAGGGTAGCCGATGAATTTCCCATACTATTCTTCTTTCTTTCTTTTTCCTCTCTATAAGACTCTTTATTAGGACCGCGGAAACGCAAGATTCGGATGGTACGCGCGCGATTTCTTTCATCGAATCACCGACCAGCAGCGATTATCGTTACCGTCATCGTTGGGCACTCGATCGGAACCGATTTCTATGTAATACGGGTACGTTTGATTTGTCAGTTAGCGCATGCTATCTGTCCATTTGCTTGCGTGAGATTGCGCAATTAGAGGTAACAAAGTAAGAGAGGATATTATCGCTGATGCGTGTGAGGTCCTTGCTCGGAATGTATAACAAACTATCAATTAGAAGGTGATTCTTTTAACACGAAACAACGAGTGGAACTTTCTTTCGTGTAAATTAAACTTGTATACGTATAATGTCGAAGAGGTCTATAGCGCGATCTATGTAAAAGTCGGAAAGAGCGTTTCTTTCCTTATCTTTCCTTTTCGCTAACTTTCTAACTATAAACTTCTACCTATGTATTCATTTTATATCGAAGAATTAATGTTACGATTTGAGTAACATAAAGTGCATATATCGTACTCTCATTGAATTATTTAAAATTACCAGACATTGAAATTTCAAATGTTCCTCCGTGTGCAAAAATTAGCGCGTACAGCGTCATCTCGCGAAAGAAAGCTCACTTACTGTAGTCGGTACAGTGTTCCCGAACCGACTTCCAACGGAAAGATCCGAATTTGGCCGAATTTCCTTGCCGTGATATTAGCCACAACAAAAAATTCGTAGCATCGCGTAAAAACTTTTCGGTGATATATATTTTTCACGTTCTTTTTGTGGTTGATCGTCGCCCTTGAAGAATCGTTGGTTCGTTAGTGCCAGGTGAGTGAGAGATTTCGTTAGGTTATTTTTCTCGCGCGTTTGATGTTGCTGGGCCGTCTTGGGGCCCGAGCGCCTTTGACGGAACGGACCGACGGACGCACGCGTATTGTTATGATGAAATGCGAACAAGACGATGCTGCGTTCGTTCTCAAATTTTAGAATCTGACGATTTACATTTGCCTTGGGATATGTCCTTCTTAATAGAACATTTTCAGCCGTGCAATTACGTCGTCGGGTAACGTTTACAAACTGCTGAAAGTTTGTAAGCTTAACCTAAACGCGATTCAATATTCCGAATTCCGCGCGAAACTGTTACGTGCTATGTCACGTATTTTTTAGGAATTAAGACGTTGGATTCTCAATCGATGACGATTCCATTTTCCAACTAGTCGATCGTTTTTTTTCCCGCGTAAATCCGAGGTGTTGATGTTGTAATAGGATACGTTAACATCGCGATAACTGTTGGACCTTTTATTTTCCTTTTATCTTCGTTCTAGGTAAAGTGATTGTCATTATAACGTTACATATTTTTAATGTCTATCTTTTCTAGGTTGCATTGCTCAGCATATGTTAATTAATATGGAAATATGTGTTTTTAAATTGCAGAATCTTGTCAAGCTTACAAGGACAGTTAAACATCAACAATGGCTGGAGAACAGCAGCAGTTTTTTCTCAAATGGAATGATTTTCAATCTAATATGGTATCATCTTTTAAACACCTACGAGATGAGAAAAGTTTTACAGACGTAACGTTGGCTTGCGATGGTCAAACGTGTAAAGCGCATAAAATGGTGTTGTCGGCTTGTAGTCCTTATTTCAAATCGTTATTAGAGGTATATTATTAATTTTTCTCAAGTTATAAAGCACCCAATACTTTTAGATTTAGGTATGTAACTGTTGATTTGTTTATAGGAAAATCCGTCCAAGCATCCTATTATAATTCTAAAAGATGTCGCATATAGCCATCTTCAGGCTATCTTAGAATTCATGTATGCAGGGGAAGTTAATGTTTCCCAAGATCAATTGCCTGCATTTCTTAAAACAGCCGATCGGCTTAAGGTCAAAGGGTTAGCCGAAGCACCAGGTGCCATTAAGAGGGAAGGTTAAAGAAACAACTTGTAGTTACGGTAAGGTCCTGGGATCTTTAACTCAAACATCTTAATTTTGCTTTACGTAGCACATTACGAATTTTTGTTACAGGTCTTTGGAAAGCGTGCGGACTGAAAAAAGTGTAATAATGTAAAGTGATTGCGCAAAAAACACATACCACACACACTATAAAAAAAAACACACTACGCGTGCACAACTCAGTGTCCTCTGGTTCATGACTTGGATCAACACACGACGACAATGTAAATTATGCCTTTTCTTAATCTCAGTTAATGTTAATGTTCTATTGAATGTATGTATACAAGTACGGTAGAGGCAAAATGTTGATGTTTGTCTTGAACCCATTACGCCACATTGTGGTGGTGGTAACAACATTGATTATTTTTTTAAAACAAAGTGCTGCAAAAACGGATATGCGGGTCACGTTAGTTTACAATACATGCTGACCGGGGCAGTTTTGTGAATCGAATGAAAAATAACTAAGACGCGTCATTTTCGAGCTATCCGTTTTTTCGAGACCGATCTGTTGACTCACAATAGTTTCCTATCGGTTCCATCGGTAGATCTATTCACGAGACATTGGAATCTCGTTCGTCCATACAAAATGCTGCCGATTTGTCGAGCAGATTAATGTCTTTTCTGGTCATATTCAAAAGTTTCCGTGTCACGATACCCGATCGTAAAAATTCAAGGCATAAGACACAAGCTTTCCACTGATTAGGATTGTTCGACACGACATTATTGCCACATAAGACTTTGCCGACTTGTCGGTACGACAACCCAGACTGGTACGACACTTTTTCGACGTCGACCTACGAGAAATTTTCATTTTATCGTGGATAGATTTGCAAACAAAAAAACCCCGGTAATCCATTAAAGAAAAAAAAAAAAATGTCAAATCAAGTTTACTGGAAGTTGTAACATGCGTGTCGTACAGTGCTCTCTTTCGTTATCCTCATGGGTTGATCAATTGCATTGTTTCTTTCAGTATTGATACTCGCAACATTAAGAATGAGAAATTTATTTTCACCGTAAAACGAATTTATCCGCTACCAGTTACCTCTTCTAGTGATCATGATTTTTTACTTAACCAAATACTGCCAGTATTTGTACCGGCGTATTCACAATATTACCGATAGACCAAATTTATTTATGATAATAATATATTAAGGGTTGAATGTCTTAAAACGAGGGAAGGTTGTTGTAATATAAGCGATGCAAATTTTTGTAAAGTCGGAGCGCACAGTTCCTTTCCCCTCCCGATGAATCAGATTAATCAGAGAGGTTTAAGTAGAAACGAGAGGTCAGGAAACATTATCGAGTCAAGGACACGTGTATTTACGTGTGATGGACACAAGCAATCATATTATTTGTTACATGTTACGAAGTGTCCAAATGCTTTTATTATTTTCGTTTTAAAGTATCAAGATTTAGGTGTGCTCGGTAAGGAAGAAAAAAAAAACCATTTGCAGGCTTAATCATCGTTTATTCTTATCTCTATTTCTCATTTTTTAAAATATCATAATACGATTTCGGTTTAATCAGCATTTCGTGAGATAATTATCCAGTAAAGCTCGTCCCCGAAAAATGCGAGTTCTTGATGATTTAATGTGCCTGCCGTGGCTATCGAAAATCGTTCCATGATTTGTTCTATAAATCTTTATGCGACAAGCACGAGTACTTTTACGACACCGAATGCCAATTTAGGATTATTCAATCGCATCTCCAGACCTCGAGAATAACGATAAACAAGCAAGCGAAATAATGAAAAAAAAAAGAAAAAAAAATATCGAATGGCGTTAACGAATCGTCGTAGTATAGTTTTTATTTAAACTTTCCGTCGGATGCTCTTGCGAATATCATCGTACGTATATACTTTTAATTAATTGAAAGATAGGTTTAAGTGGAAGAAAAAAAAAACCTTTAACGCAACAAAGTTAAGGCACAAATTCAGAGAAAGTCACGTTCTTAATTAAGGATGATTTTCGTATGAATGTATGAAATAAATGGGACCACCAGCACACGATAATGAATCACTCGGAATAGAATTCGAACGGAACGGTTGGAATTGAATTTATAAGTTTCAATTAATGGCCCTTTTACACGTACACATATTTTGTTACTTTTTTTTATTGACTCGGGTCCAATTTCTTTTGTTTTATTTCGTTTATTCTTTTTTTTTTTACTTGCGTACTCCTTGTAAGCAAGAGTCTCAAAATTCTTCATGGTCATCCGATGGCAAATTGTAATGAAAAAAGATAAGGAAAGAAAGAAAAAAAAAGAAAAAAAAAATAATATAACGCAACAGCGAAGAAACCAACAACAACAACACCATACGATCCGTGTCTATTTTCAGTATTTAAGACAGCCTTTAACGTTAAGACAGTTGGGTTCAGTTCCTACAATGACACGTTCACCGGGCATTTGGTGGTTGAAACGCGAATCGTCGTACCGTGTATATTTGCTAAAAACCTGTAAAGTTGAAGTATATATACCTTTTAGAGTAGAAGAATGTTACACGAGTGATCGTTTCGATTGCTGAGTTTGCAACTTGTTGATGATAATAAGCCTTCCTCATGTTTTACTCCCATTCCGTTTAGCGGGTTGCGATTGCGAGAGACTTTTTACAATTTTTATTCCCCTGTCTGTCATCGATTGCGTTTAAGAAAAAAAGAAAGAAGATGAAGAAGGAAAAAGAAAACTGAACTTATACGATCCGTTGGTTCTGTTAAAATTGTTACGACGAATCTCTTTCTCTGTCATTCCCTTTGTATACTCCTTATTTCATGGGAATTTCCGCTCCTCTTCTCTTATACGATGTTACTTTTGCTATTATTAGGACTCGATGATGATAATGATGATTATGATTACAATATGACGATGTTGACATATAAAAATAAATTGTGTAAATATATATATACATCATTTTCGTAAAACCGTTGATTCACCTGCTGGCCTGTCATTTTATTTTTAGGATACCGTGAGAAGAGAATGATAATGACTCAAGAGACAATATAAAATAACCGTTTAAATGTTTCCTCCCTCTTTTTTTAAATTTTCTGGTACATTTTGATATATCTAAGAATTTGATTAATTGTTCGTGAAAATTCAAAAGTCGCACGATATATTAATCATTTAATTACATTGAACGTCTACTCGCTATTGACAAAATTAGTCCATCTATGACGATCCATGATAATCACTTTGGTTTAAAAAATGATCCATAATACATTACATAAGTATACCCATAATTATTTAATTATCGTAGCAAATAAAGATACTGTTTGTATTTATCATTTCCACTCACGTTAGTCAATAACTCTAAAGTTTGTAATCAATATGTTAAACAGTATTTCCTTTGTAGTCAAAGAGTCAGTTGCAAAGCAGCATAATACAAATAATACAATGTTGAAATTTCAATATTATCTCGTAAAGTAATTACAAAGCGACAGTGCGTAACTGTAAAATCTTGTGTACGTAAATTAAATCCCAGAGTATATATCTCGATGCAAATGGTTCATTAGCCCTGCACACATAATTCGATTCATTATCGACCTTAATACTTCATGTACCAGAAATACATTTCTCCTACGACGATGGTTCTACCTAAAACCCATAAAATCAATTGGTGGGTTTTATAGAGGATAAAATGACAATTTAAACAAAAGAAAATCCACTTCTCTGCGACAACTGGATGTTGAGAAATGCGCAAACAGAGTTCACCAAAAATTGATCACCACCAGGAGTTTCAAGCCTCTCTAGTATTTTTGAATAGCGCGCTACGGAAATGTGAAAGAACAACGGGGGAGGTTCCGGTAGGAAGCAATCGAGAGGCATCTTCGAGGCACGATCAATCGATATTGTGGTTCGCTTGCGCATTTCGTATGCATCGCATGGCATGCGCACAGCGGCAAATTAATTTCACCTCTTCTGCCACTCCCTCGCGAATCGTTCGCCAAAGATGACGCGCATCAGAAATACGGCTTCTCCCAATGATAATGACTCGTGATTACTCCACACTGACACTTTCCTCTTATCACTACAAGAAACCGGAACTATCATACTTTCTTATCACGTTCATATAATAACAATTATTAATTTATCTTTACGCTGAAACTATACAACCTGCTTTTCATCATTTTGTTGCATAGATAATTCTCTGTCACTTTTATCTGACAGAAATTGAAAAGCTATTTTTGCACAAGTCTCAGTAAATTTTAATATATAAGTGCAAAAACGTGTAGTCGTACAAATTAAGTAAAATTGAAGCTTCGTAGGAAGACCCGATGCAAAGTGCCCCGAGTAAAATACGATTGCGAATCGAACGTAGCCATTGCCATTTGTGTTGTTTATTAAAACATCTCATATTTCTATTCCGTTTCGTAATATTCTCAACAAAGCAAATATCAGTATTTTGCATTTTATCGTTCTGCGTAGCTGACCATGAACGGAGAATCCATTTATTTGATTTGACATTGATCGATCCTCCCCTTTTTTTTCAAATTCGCAACAGCGCGTCAGAAATGCGAATATTTAGATATAAAAACTAAATAAAAGAATCCCGAGCCGTCGATGGCTGGCAGAGAATTGTTTTAATTCAACGTATTAAATACCAAATGAAAATCAATGGTCGCAAAATTCGCTATTGTAGAGAACTGGAGCGTACCTCGACGCTGGGCCGTTTCGCATCGCAATGCGAGTACAACTTCGTTTCGTTGCCTATTGTCGCAATGGGAATAGAGCCTCGGACTTCAAAACAGAGACCGAATGCGAATCTCGTAGTTGTTCCTGCGAAATTTCTCTCGCGTGATACGTGTGTCATTGTAATAGCGTTTCGGGATCCGCTTAGAGTTGTAAGTACTCGCGGATGCGATCGTTGGAGAGAAAAATATGATAACAATTACAATGGTTCTGCGGTGACCGTTGAAGTAAAAGTGTTGGAGCTTTACATCGTGAATTTGAGTTTTGATATTCATTGCTTTTAACTCGGACAGTCCTTTCAGTCGATGATTTGACTAAAATCCATTACAGACCATAGATCAGTGAGGAAATAATGTTAATTAGTGATGGTGAGTAGTGTACCGTAGAGGAATTTATTTTTTGCCTATTGTTGAGTTGATAGAGAATTCTTATACAATTATAAATTCTAACAAGTAAAAAATTGCAGTATTTAAAGCCAAAAAAGTAATTGATTTTTCTTAATTTCATTAATTTTTCTCACTTTTTTAATTTCTTACTTTTATACACAACAGGCTAATAGATAGTGTAAATAAAATTCTAAATTCCCACATAAATGACGATATAATTCACCATAGCTCTTAAAATCTGTAGAAGCAAATCACAATGTTACTCCGTCGCGCAATGCACATATTGGAGGTCCACTAATTAAATGTAAAATGTGAAAAAGCAGTAGCCATTTCGCTGGTACAAACGGATCCTCAAAAGCTCGTCCTTTAAGCGGGAGCAATTTGTACACAGTATCATTTCTGGGTTAATGAAAGCTTAAGTCGGACGTACGAAACGTTAACCTGTTGGACGTCTCTGGAAGACCGAGCTAGGGGATGATTTCGTAAGTTTTCCAAGCGTTGATTCCCGGGACGCAAATATACCTGCAATTTCTCGTGGTCCGCTATTTCGAGGCTATTCCCTGGCTTCGTTTACCATCCTGGCGACTTCCCAGGTTAGCAAATATTCGCACTTTTATCGTCAAATGGACCGCGACCGTGTTCTCTCGAGAACGACACGATTCATGGATAACCGTGGGTTTCGTATCTTCTCTTTTTTCTTTTTTCTCTTTCAATTTAATCTTAAGAACGGACTGAAAATTTATCCAATACGGTTGGTGCATAAATTTCACGCAGTATGCGAAATTACGCGGTGCTTTCGAGGCACGAATATTAAAGCCGACGTAGGTTCGTCGTAAAATGGAGGAAGATGAGCTTACGTTCTCAAATTTATATCGCACACACACGGTAAGAGTCGATCGTTTTTCAAGGTTCGAGCTGGCTTTCGAGAAGAGATTTTTTAGATGGTAATAACTCCGATCTTTCGTGAAAAAGCTCGCAGCTTTGGCTGCAAACGAATGGGGTATGTATGCGCGAAAATAAAGTTTCATGGTGAAAACGTTCCTTCGCCATACACCTGGGGATCAAGCGTGTTTATTAAAGGACAAAAGGGCTGCCGGGGAAAAATGCGATGAGCACGTTTTATCGAGTTGTTAAAAATTCGTATTTTCAGGCTTTTCTTTTTATCCTTGAAATTCACATCTGCTTGTATCTTCGAATTATTTTTCATTCTAGTTTTATTATATCCCATCGATTGTTTCGATTCTCGCTTCAATTATTTCACCATTCCCATCGATAATAATCACCATTTCTCCCTTCCTCCATTTAGCATTGCAAAAAGCTTAATCCGACGGTCGGACTATCAGATCGAACGTTCAAATTACACCCACGATATTACAGACTAAACTCCATCCATCCCTGGAAACCATCGAAGCTCGAAAGAAGCATTACCACTCGAACGTTATCCATCGTAATCTTGAAACATTCAAAACCTCGAGAGTTTTCCACCATGTAAAATTCATCCATCGAGGACGAAAAGATTCTCGACTCTTCACCAAGAGAGGAGGGTTGTCCGAGGGGCATCGATGGGGGTGAGTTTCTTGGAAGGATGAAGAAAGTCCGTCGATGGTACAATGAATCGAATCGAATTGATAAAGAGGCACGCGCGAAAAGAAAGGAAACCCTGGGAATAGAGAGATGGGAAAAAAGGACGGAGAAGGGAGAGAGAGAGAGAGAGAGAGGGAGAAAGAGCGAGTGAGAGCTCCGAAGGGGTGGTTTGGTAAGCTTCAACCCTCAGTAACGCGCCGGCCTCTGTCGAGGAGGCATCTCGGCAATCGAGCTCTCTCTTTTCGTTCTCCATTGTAAATATCGTCGCGTACCTTTTCGCTTTTCCTTTGCGAGCATTCTCTTATCACTGTTCTCTCATGGCTTCGTGAAAATTGTTCGGATATAGGAAAATATTGAAAGAAGTTATCAGTGAATGGAAAACAAAGGAAACGCGATGTTATTCCTCGCACGCTCGCGATCAACAGGTTAACTCTTGCCGGTTGAACGCAGCCAGGGTGAGTCGAGGATTTTGTGGTTTTTCGCGAGTTAACTTTTGAATTTTACGAAAAAATGAGATCAATTCTGGTTAGTCGATGATTTGAAAGCGGTTTGAGGATGGTAAAGGATAGTTGAAGATGTTGAATTAATACTGAACTTCGTGATGGATGATAATATCAGACAAAGTTAATTGTAATGAATTACATCAAATTGCTGTATTCTTCGCGATGATAAATGTAATAATAGATAAATATTCATTGGATAAAGGAAATGAGAGGAAAAATAATCGACAATATTTCCGTGAGTAATAATTTATTGAGGTGTAATATTGACAATAATTACAATTAAAAGAAAATCTTCAGAAACAGATTCGTGTAAATGTGTCTTAAATAACAAACTAACAGAAATTAGCTGCTCATATTCCAGTTTTTTTTTCAATATTATTGTCGGGAAACAATCTACAGTTATATCAGTCCTGAAGTATATAAACAAAGATCACTGTAGGAGCTCCCAGTCAAGGTTTCATTCCGTGAAAAGAAGATTCAAGCAATAATTCCACCATAATCTTATCGAACGTGTAAAATAATAAATTACAATACGGTGTACGTAATAATCGAACGAATTCTCTCATCGATGGCTTTCAGCCTTTGTTTACCCGCGCTCTCCGTCTCTTCCCGCACGAACAGCCGAGTTTCAATGGCGATTACGGATTTTCCGCTGTTATCGGAACATTGATACGGACATTCGTTTCTATATAATTAAAGTCATGTAAATATCCAAGATGATAGTAGTCATTTACCACGTCTGTTCTCGGTCGGGTCAACATAACGAGAGAAAAAAAAACGTGAGCAATAAAAAGGACGATATTAAATCAGCCCGTTTGCAGCAACTACGCTCTCTTTTGACCTGGTTTTAATTTTAAAGGAATTCCCTGAAATCGCTGTACCGTACATTAATTTCTTCGTTTCGCGAAACGAGAACTTTTTAATGAGGTTTCGATGGCTTCCTTTTTTTCCTTTCGCAGTTTCAGATCGTCCTGACGTTTCAACGTATTTAAACGTAACTTCAAGAAAATTCTACGTCACGTTTGATTAATCGAATCAACGGAATTTATCGATTGAATCTTCAAATTTATTCTGGTAGCTGGATAAGTGTAGAAACGTCCTGTACTTTACAGATACGTAGATCACCGTATAAATTCTACCTCGTTGGCATTAATCGTCGCATCTTGGCGAATACTCGAAACATCTCGCTCGAAATCGGCTGCAATTTCGCTGCATCGTTGTACGTTCGTGAGATTATATCAACGTCGACCGGGAAACTGGAGGGAGAGTAAAACGGTACGAACGTTTCGACGTAGCTTGAAATGAAAATCCTCCCGGTTTTACCGCAATTTACGGACGATTCAGAAGCCTCGACAAAAAATTCCACGTTTCAACGTCCTTCCGATGGAAACACAATGAGACCGGAAGCTTATAGGTCGTCGGTGTAGAGGCAAGGGGGAAGATACGAGGGTGAAGGAATATAAAAGACCTGGAGGAAGTGAAAGGAGAAGCGAGACACTCGCGAAAGTATCATCCGACATGGCTAACAACAGTCCCGGGCAATCGATTCGTCTTAAATCACCGCGAAGTCCTCGTCAATTGCCGAAACTTCCGCAAATTCCAATATCAGGACAGAGAAGTCCGACGCAATTATCGGTGACCAAGTCACCTGGTACACCATTAGTATTTGAATTTCCTCCGGAATATTATCCGGAGACACCGAATACAAATTTCGATTTCGAAGAATTCGGTAGAGTCGTTGAGCCTTCTGAGCAACGTGGACCTAGAAGTCCAAGTTATTATGTCCGCCAAGGTTCGAGAAGTCCGAAAAGTCCAAAGACGGAGATGTTACACTCTGGAAGAAAGTCACCGATATTCCAGTTTTGTGAGGCACGGAAGAATCTTGGTAAAACTATGAGCTATCCACCTAAGAGTCCAATCTCTGGACCACCGATGATTCCTGTTAGATCACCGAGTTCCTCGAGTTTTGGTTCCAAGAGTCCAAAACCATTTGATCATCGACGTAATTCATGCTTTGGTCCTAGTGGTTCCATGAGCCCAATGTCACCGACGATAGTTGCTTCCTTTTCGCATGGTCTTTCGAGCCCGAAACACTCCGAATTGAACTTGGAACAACAGCAACAGCAGCAACAACAACAGAAAGCTGCTTGTAGAGAGATGAGCGCTCTCTACAAGAGCAACGGATGTAAGCTGTCTTCTACGGAGGGTTTGTTTAAGGAGAAGATTGAAAATTCGGGGGAGAAGAGAAACACGAAAAAGGCAGGACACTTTAATCGTAGCCAGGAGTGTCTCGACGAGGTTGGTCGAAGAGGTAGCAAGGGTAGCTCGGCTTATGGGAAAAATGCGAGAAATATTGCGAGAAGATCGACCAGCGACCTTACGGAAATCGGTGATACCGATACCGATGTCACGATGCTTTCCAGTCCTAGGAGAAGAGGTTCTATGAAGGGTGGCCTCGGTGAGTTTTGAAAATTTTGATATTTCTTTCGCATGTACCTGCTTTTAATTCACGTCGTTTTAATGAAATTCGGACGACGCGAGATGAAAATTAGGGATGGAGAAACGAATGCGAAGAATTTAATGAGTTTTTCGACCGCGCGGAATCGCACAGGGTATACAGGGGACGTCGTTTGCAACGTTTTAATTATTAGAGTACACACAGGGAATCGCCTAATTATGCGAGCGTTAAAGTATGCATGAGAAAATACACCGGCATATACAATTAACGAGGAGGATCGGCTTGACGCTATATTCGAACGTGGATTATATAATAATTCGTTGTTCCGTCGTGCTTTCACGTACGTCCGTGGATTAGCGTTTTTAATTAACACTCTCCTATTTAACGCATCCTCCGCATAGTCGTTTGTCGCGCTTTTTTGACTGTTCACCTGTACGTAATTAGGGACTCGCAAGGAGGGGTACAATTTTTAACCTGGTCATCAAAGTTTACGTAATACTTTAGCTATTGTTAAGATGCAAATGTGAAACGTGTACTGCCAGTGGGATTTAAATTTTTATACGTCAATGGGGAAACAAAATTTTAATTGTTTTTAACACTAGAACTAACATACCAGTCAAAATGACTGGTATACAATTTTTTCCAAAAATTCTTCAAGTTCATAGATGTAGGATCGTGAAAAAGAAAGGAGAGGCGCGCGGTCACCCATCCAAGGCAGGTACTCGGCCAGAGTAGCTGAACGTCGACGATCGCCTGGGTCGGCGCGGAACCACTGCGTCAGCGACCTCTCGCTGCTGACAATTTCCTTTCACGTCCTTTTCTCTTTAAGTTCTTTATAGGAGGGCTTCTCCGCCCCGATCCCACACTCGGCCGTCCTGATAATGACATTTGCCCTCAAATGTCGGTAACGTCACATAGTCTCAAATCCTCATTATCGGCAGCGCAATCTCGTCGTCACTTGTCGAACGTCCACACACCTAGGCCCTCGCTAAGCACACAGCTTCATAACACACAGTTTCACATGGTGCCTAGTGTGTGACCCGTCCTTTCACTGAATTTCGCTATTTGCGCTTGCCGATTTTTTTTTTTTTTTTTTTTTTTTTTTTTTTTTTTTTTCCTCTGCTCAAATCGTCTTCTAGCGTTGTGGGGATCGTTGCGGTAGCTGTTCCTCCTATCCCGGACGAGCCCCCAATTTGTAGGATCGTGAAAAAGAAAGGAGAGGCGCGCGGTCACCCATCCAAGGCAGGTACTCGGCCAGAGTAGCTGAACGTCGACGATCGCCTGGGTCGGCGCGGAACCACTGCGTCAGCGACCTCTCGCTGCTGACAATTTCCTTTCACGTCCTTTTCTCTTTAAGTTCTTTATAGGAGGGCTTCTCCGCCCCGATCCCACATAGAACAGCCGTAGAACAAAAATTCTACGTCCATCACAAAAGACATAAATCACCGAATTGACCATCTTTTCCGCCACTCGATTCCACCTTTTTTAAAGTACTTATTTAATATATTGAAATATGATAGATTTAACGCCGGTAGTTCTAGTGTTAAATAACAATAATTCCATTACGTGGAAATTGTCAAGAAATCTAAAATTGTCCTGGATATTTGAACCGATGCAAATATATTCGTAACCTGTTACATTATTGTACAAAATTTTCGATCTCCTTGAAGCTCAACATCGTTTAGTCTTCCATAGATATTTATTAATCCCTGAATAAATTTAAAAAATACATAACCGAATGTCATCACTGTTCGATGTCCTATAGAAATGTTAATGTCCTCCGTAGAAATTTCTCAATTTTTCTTCACAATTTAAAATCTCATAGGCGGTAACTTGATTCTGAAAATAATAAGAATTCTTCTTTCATCTTGCACGTAGAGTTCTGAAAGGTAGCTATAATAATTTTTCCCGTCCAACCTAAAGGCTTGATTGGATTTTCCGCGATTTAAAGGTCGCGAATGAAACTGCGCCCAGAATTTCGCTCGGTTTCTTCCTCCTTGCCTCCCTTTACCCTCTACCTCCCTCTTTGGCCTTTTGTTCGTCGTCGAACGAGCTGAAAAGCCGAGGCTCGCTATATTTCGAGGGTATAATCCTCTGATCCTGTTCGATCTTTTAATCCGTTCACCCTCGGCAAGGTATGTCAAAATAGAAATCCCGGGGCTGACTCGCGTTGAAATTGATCGGCGTAGCGTTATCGCGAAAATGGTCATCGATGGCACACGAGAGAACGTTCGTCCGGGGTTGTTCGATGTTTCGAGGTGTGCTCCCGGTATCTGAATCGTTTCGATAACCGACTATCGTTTCAATGATATCATAATCATTGATTTATTAACGGAGATAACCGCCATTTGATGACACAGTACGGGTTATGAGCGTGAGTTGCGAGTTTTAGCGTACTGCGGTTTTGCGCGATCCAGGGAAACGATAGGGAGAAGGATATATGTACCTCAAATAATTACTGGGGTCCTTGTACTCTAGCACAATTGTTATTAATTGTAAATGTTTTTTGACACATTTATTATGACAAGTTTGCGTATTGCGGGCAATGTTTTCCCCTTGAAATTAAATTTTGCATTATTTTCAATATCATAATTTGATATCTACTAACCTGTACGATAGTATATCAAACAGCTAACTTATTTAACCCCTTGCATTAAAATAACGAGTGACACTCCTGCTGCGGTAAATTATATAGAAAGTTTTCAAGTTTTGCAGAACCAGTCTAACTGAAAATACTAGTGAAACGCAACGCGATAAAATTACTTCTGTAATATTAACATTACGTTAAATTATACGATACATCAAAAATCACTGATCAATTTCTACTTCATCAATTTCATTCTAAATTACTGCCAAGGAAGTGACAAAAAAAATCGTACAGCAAGGTGTTAAAATTTATTTAAATCACACTAATTGCTCCATAAATACAAATTTCTATTTGCCATCTGCCTAACGATCATTCCGATAACGTTAACGGTTAACTGCTAAATAATTAGTCGCGTAAACATCGATCCAATCGCAACTCGTCCCGCAAGCATAACGTTTAAGCGCGCATTCGACGAGTATCGTCGACCAGTCGCAGATTGCAGAGGCGGCCGCGGTTTATCCTCAGCACGGACTTCCCTTTGAGCTCTACGTGCTGCGAATTCTCCTGGCAGGAATCAACCGTTGATGAAATTTCCCTCTCGTCTATATGTTACAGCCTATCTCGCGTCCCGGCGAGGCTCCAGGGACAGTCAGTGTTCCAATTTGTCGAACGTCAGCAACGAGGATGTGGGCCCGTTGAATTTCAGTGCACATCCGCGAGGACGGCAACGGAGAACGTCGAATTTTCTCGAATTACCAGGTGAGGAGATTTTCCTCTTTCTCTTTTTGTACGTCGTTAGTGTAAGAGGGAAGTTAATGGTAGGGAGGATTTGCTAGTTCGATGGGGAACTTTTGATTCTCTCGGGTGATTGGAAGATCTTTCTTTTGGAGAATTCAATTATCGGTTTGAGAGATTTCATGGTTCTCAGAGGTTTTTTAACACTAGATTTACCAGCGTGAAATCTATTATATTTAAATATGTGAAATATGTACCTTAAAGCAAGGAAAATTAAAGGGTGGAAAAGATGATAGATTCGGAAATTTATGTTTTATACGATGGACGAAGAATATTTATTCTACGAGTCTCTCATAAACCCGTAGAATTTTTGGAAAAAATTGTGTACCAGTCATTTTGACTGGCTTGGTAAATCTAGTGTTAAGGGTAGACTTAAATTTTGAGTTTAGTGGTGAAGATTGGACGTGCTGTGTTTTAACTTGGAACTTGGATGGAACTTACAATTAGAGAAAGACAAGTTAATTTTTAGAGATAATTTTAGAGAGTGGAATATTCTACTGATAATGTAAAAATATATAAAACCGTCTCGTGTTTGATTGACCCAGATGTTTCAATTGAATTCTAATTTAAATCTGCTCTAATTTTTAGTATTGTATTGTAAATATAAGAGAGCATAAAAAAATGTGTTAACGGCGATGTCAATTGAAAAGTATCGATAACATATCGGGGAACAACCGGCATTCTACCCACGTCATCCAATTTTAAGGCCATCCGTGTTACGCGCAAGGGTCACACGCGTCATCCGAGTTGAATGGGTTAATGGGATTCCATGGATCAAGATTTCACATCAGCCTGGTTCGCGTTACATCTAAAATGTCCACGGCATTTATTCCCATATAATGGAATTCCAGGCAGGTCTGAAGGAACTTTTGGAATATTTAGAGATCTGCGTGTGAACGAAATTTCACGAAATTCGTCTCATTGGAAATGTTAAACGATTACTCCATGGAAAAGAGAACACACCATAATGATTCTACTACGGAGCTGTTGATATTTTTCATGGCTCGAGTTTCGTCCATTTCCGTTATTTAAAGTTTAAACGATGGAATTACAGATTCGCGAAGGTATCCATGAGTATAATGACCGTATTCCGGGAAATTCGTTATTGTTAACGTTTCTGAAGCGAAGCCGACGGTAGACCTTGTAAGATCGAACGGTTTTTGCTTACCAGAACGTACAAACGATGAAGCTGTACGATGCTTTCACCTTCAAAGAGCAAACGGCTAAGTTGAACCCTTTGCGATCGAATGTCAAGACACATCAGAGATTGACATTCTTTCCTCTCTTCGTTTACTGCTTGCCTTTTTGTTTCACACTTTCACGTATACGTGAAATTATTTTGTTTACGTGGAGAATTAAAGAGAATTTTAACCCTCTGTGAACTCTTGTGACATCGAGGCAACAAAAGACATCTAAATTTCCGTTCTTCTAAGGTAATTTTTTAACTTTGTCGAATATTACAATTTAACAGTTATAAACCATGGGAAGCTTTAGGATCTATTGTTTAAAAATCAAGTTGAATTTATTATTTAAACTTGTACAGGTATCTTTGTACAAATTGTATTGATGAAGTATTATTTTGGAGGTTGATGAAAGGTATTGTAGTGTTGAAAGCTTTGCAGCGTATTTTGTTGCAAATGGAATGAAGTATAGGTAGAGAATTTAGAAAGTTTGATGACAGAATTGTGAGCGAATTGGAGAAACGTGGTTGTCTGACTAGTGCTGGTGTATTCTACTGAATCTAGATGGAATTATTCATTGCACTCGGAGGAGGTTATAAATTTGGAATGTGTCGGGGATATAAATATTACTATTGCTGACAGAACAGTGAATAATATTGCATGCTGATTTATGGGGATGCTATGGCAATTCGGATCGCAATTGTTGCAATAACTGTTGCTCGATGAAAGGTTAAGTGTTTCATTTCTAATGCGTGGTGAAATATCGAAGGCAATATTTTTACCTTCGTTTTGCAGCGTAGTATTTTATATTTATGTTCTCAGTATTGGAAATTTAAAGCTAACAATGATTGTAACAGTAACTCGACGAAATAGGCAGAACATAAACCTATCTCAATTCAAAGCTTATCAATCATTATTTTCTTTACAAGCTACGAAAGCAATGACCTGTAATCAAAACTTGAGATCTCCCCTTCAAACTTTCATTCAATTGCACCCACAATATAACAACTTCTTTTCCAATGACATCAGAAAATCCTCACTCTCCAATTGCTTTTTTAATAATTTCAAAACATCCTCCATCTCCTTTTACAATAATTCAAGAAATTTGTAAAAACTTTTATTTATTGCCACTTAATGCGTTGCTTAACTTTAAATCTCCCATACCTGTCTTTGGCTTATAATATTTTTCAATAAGAATACTTTTTATTCCCGTTGCTAAATACCGGGAAAAAACAGACTCCATCAGTGCAGATTAATATAAATAATATTAAAAGGTGCACTAAGGACGGTGTCCTGGAACGAGGCAAAATAACATCCACATTCCCTGCATCAAATTCATCAGCGATTTCGTACGTTGCCCGTAACCCCGACTGAGCGGATTTCCGTCCATTTCTGGAATACTAACTTGGCGAGTATCAAACTGAAGGATTACCGCGACTATCCAGGGTAGCTGGAAACGTTGGAAATTAATTACTCGCCTGACGTCGAGGGGCAAATACTTTCCACAAACATCACATTGCCACTCGAACTACGAAATAAGACAGCCAGTGGAAAAAGCGAACGATTAGGGTCAATCTTTGGCAAGTATTGGGAAACAAGAAGTTTCAGTAAGAGACGTCTTAGCGGAGACTATATTCCTGCTAAAGGGTCTAGTTGGATAACAATGGAAAAAGTGCCCACAAAGCAAATTAATCTTGAGGCATACTATTCGATAGGTCTCTTAAGAAAAACTGTGAAGTATGAATCTGATACCTCTATCGTAAGGGTAGTTACAGGGTGAAATGTATTTTACAGATTTTGTTCAATTTCATTACTATGGAAATATGAAATGACCACTTTTATATTTTTATAGGATTTGCATCATACCATACAAAGCAATGGTACACTCTTGATTGAGGCTTTGAATACGAATTTTAAGTTACTTTCTTCAACGTAAGCTATTGTCATTTGAAGACATCATTATCAATTGTTATTGGAAGTCAAGCAGAGCGAAAATTTGTCAAGTTATTATTGCTCATTTCGGGAAAAGGAAAGGAAGGGCTGGAGATAGACAGGACAGATACGGAACTTGCAGGACAGGCACAGTACAGCCAGGAGAGGCATATGACAGCTAGAACAGTCAGACGACAACCACGACAGGCTCATGACAACCAGGCAAATATAGGACAGGCAAGAGAGGCTCAGGAAAGCCAGGACAGGAACACCACAGACAGGAGAGGCACAGGGCAGTCAGGAAAGGCAAACGGCAGATAGGACAGGTACAGCACAGCTGAGTCAGGTACAGAACAGATAGGAGTTGCACAGGACAGTAAGAAGAACATTTATTTAATAAGTAATTAGTAGTTTCAATAACACACAATTGTATTTGATGAATATTATATCACGTACGTTTATGTTGTGTAATACAAATGATGAATAAAGAATTTGTTACATGAAAAACGCTGTTAATCTTTTCTAACCGCTACCCTTGTTCCATTTCTAAAATTCTATGTACCTCACAACAGCCTAACGAGCGTATCATAGTTTTAAGTGCCTTAATATGGTTTATCTCGTTTTGATCCGCTTTGGTCTCATCGTAGAAGTGATGCAAAACAGTGGCAAGTCAGGGCGAACACAAATTGCGTCTGAGATATCCTAGTTTATACTACTTGCTGGGTTTCCAAATTTTTCGGAAAATTTCGAAGTGCGCAAGTAGTACGAGTTGACGATAAGTCAGACAGAGCTAAAAGTCGGTCTGACTTATCCTAGGTTATACTACTTGCTGGGTTTGCAAATTTTTCGGAAAAATTTCAAAGTGAACAAGTAGTACGAGTCGACGATAAGTCAGACGGAGCTAAAAGTCGGTCTGACTTATCCTAGGTTATACTACTTACTGGGTTTGCAAATTTTTCGGAAAAATTTCAAAGTGAACCAGTAGTACGAGTCGACGATAAGTCAGACGGAGCTAAAAGTCGGTCTGACTTATCCTAGGTTATACTACTTACTGGGTTTGCAAATTTTTCGGAAAAATTTCAAAGTGAACAAGTAGTACGAGTCGACGATAAGTCAGACGGAGCTAAAAGTAGGTCTGACTTATCCTAGGTTATACTACTTGCTGGGTTTCCTAATTTTTCGGAAAAATTTCAAAGTGAACAAGTAGTACGAGTCGACGATAAGTCAGACGGAGCTAAAAGTCGGTCTGACTTATCCTAGGTTATACTACTTACTGGGTTTGCAAATTTTTCGGAAAAATTTCAAAGTGAACAAGTAGTACGAGTCGACGATAAGTCAGACGGAGCTAAAAGTCGGTCTGACTTATCCTAGGTTATACTACTTACTGGGTTTGCAAATTTTTCGGAAAAATTTCAAAGTGAACAAGTAGTACGAGTCGACGATAAGTCAGACGGAGCTAAAAGTCGGTCTGACTTATCCTAGGTTATACTACTTGCTGGATTCTCAAATTTTTCGGAAAAATTTCAAAGTGAGCAAGTAGTAAAATCGACGATAAGTCAAACGCAAAAGTAGGGCTGAGATATCCTAGTTTATACTACTTGCTGATTCGCAAATTTTTCTACAAAGTTTCACAACTGAACAAGTAGTACGAGTCAGTGATAAGTCAGACGGTGCTGAAAGTCAGATACGTTACCTTATGCAGCTTTCGAGATTGAAGAATATTCGGCAACATTATACAAGTTGACAAGTAGTACGAGTCGACGAAGAGTCAGACACAGCGAAAAGATACAACCTGAAGTTGTTCGTTTCCTCCATTTACCAGCTCAATCGCATTTGGGGAGAGATTCGACAAGTTTGCAAGTGGTACGAGTCAGTGAAAAGTCAGACAAAGCGAAAGAAACGAGTGAAATTGTTTCAACGTGGAATTTGGACCCAGGATAGGATTCAATAAATAAATAAGACATAATTTCAGAAAAACACAATTTTATTTTACGATGTGTAATTACAAATAATATAATGTGGTATAAATAATGAATAAAGTCTTTTTTAAATCTAACGCGTTGTTAAACTTTCTCAACCACTACTCTTCCACTTCTTTTGCATGTCCTATGCTTGCCCTGCTTCGATACTGCTTGTCCTGCTCTTGTACTGCTTGTCCGGTAACTGTGCTGCCAGTCATTTCTGTCTTGTACCTCTTCTGCCTGTCCTGCATTATTGGTTTACTCCACTTATGAGCTTAAGTTCGTTTCGGGCAAAAGGATGAAGCTAAACAGAAGACAAATATATCACATTTTTATATTGACAAGAAACAAGGTGTAAAATACATATCGCTTATTTCTCAATGGCTACAAAGACCAATACGCTCCTCAAGTTACGAAATTTATTTTTACGAGTTCGTCGCTTTTCTTTTTGCTGCAAAAAAATTGTTATTGTACATACATCATATAAACGTGATACTTCCACTGTCAAGAATAATCTTCCACTTATCCGTTCACCCGAAACCATCGCAAACATCACCCTTCTTCTCGACGCAAAGTCCACGCGAAACTGTAGTTAATACGTTATTGCGTGATGTAGATCGACGACGTAAGATAACGATTACCCAATGAAAAATTCCCGAACCAAAAACGGGGCAATTTTCTCGCGTAATTGGAGCCTTTCTTACTCAACGTCGTATCCATCATACTAGGGACGTTTTTTCCATCATCTGGGCGGGTGGCGTTAAATCTTACAAATCATTGCACCCGATGAATCGATCTTGGAAACTCACAGAATTCGCCGGCTGTTTCGTAAGAAAAGTGTGGCTTTTGATTTTATTCACTGCCAAAAGAGAAGGCTTCTTGAATCATCCATAGACGTCAGCTGCAATTTTCCCAAAAAATATATTTCAATTTCTGTAAACTTACTCGTATATACCAACAGAGAAATTATGACATTTCGATGGCAGATTTTTGTGGTTTCTTTTGGACGGAAAAGTAAAAGAAAACAGTCTTTGATTAACGAAGGAAATATTCGCGATTATTTCTTCGCACGTCTCTCTTCTCCTCGCGTTAATACGGTTTTGTTAATTTGCAGTGCTTAATGCTCTCGTTTCTTTCTCACGTTTCCCGGAGAGCGAGCCAAGTTGAGTAGTTACTCGGGTGAAATTGCATTCGATTAAAATTTGTCCAAGCTGTCGTGAAATTCGCGTCCCTATGAAGAATTGAATTAACTTCGTAGTTAACGATGGGAAGACTTGGAGCTTTCTCCTTTCCCCTTCGTGACGCCGGATCCCACGGAAATTAATTTCAATTCCTAATTTCAGTTCCCCGCGTATCAACGAATTTATTAATCGAATTATCAATCTACCCTTCCTCGCTACCCTAACGACTATGTGGGGTGCGTTTGCAAATTGATGATTCGAACTTTGCATGCGCCTGGTTACATGTAGAAGTAATTAAAAATGTTTAGCGAGTTTAAATCATTTTCAGAAGTCGTAACATACCTTTTTCATTTTATCTATTTCTCCTCAGACGTTTACTTTTTTAAAATTGCTATACACCTTCAAAATATAACGTCTGATATTTCCAATTGTAAGTTTTAACAATCCTCTACATTTTAAAGCAGAAGTATTCGTATTACCTTATTAACAAATAGTTTCATTTACACCTCTTCGTACTTCCGTTCGCCACCATCGTTCCTCTCACTTCCTACACTTCTTCGAGCACACCCCCATACACTCCTAATATTCTCTAGCTGTTTATGAAACTCTGGCTTCCTTTCGCCCATACCTTTCGACAGTTTCGAAAAGTTGCGACCCTCAATATCGGTCGTAGGAACTTCGGGGGATGTAGTTGGCGTAATTACCTACCCTGCTGGGAGACGAAGTTCTCGAGTGGCCCTACTCGCGACTGGTAACTGTGTTAAACGGCGAAGCGCTGACCCGGCTTGCTTTGTCAGTCGCGTATGCTTCTCCACAATCGACAACGACTAGGTCGACGACAATAACAGCAAGGACATGGACCACAACGAGGACAATAATGACAAACACTGAGACTATGACACGACGACAGCTATTGTAACGACAGGGACCACGACGACAATGACGGGCAACAAGACGACAACGAAAACGACGATGATAACATCAGGTATTACGGCGATGACGACGATGATGGCGACAACGAATAGAGTTATGTCGACGACAACAGCAAGAATTGGAATCACATCGACGACGAGAACCACGTCAACGGCGACACGTCGCGCTCATTGACGATGTCGGTTCGGGGTCAATTTCCATGGAGAGCAAAGTTACCCTCCCACCGGTTAACGAGCTCTCCGCGCTTTACCCGGCCAACTTCCTAAAGGAACTTCACCCTCCTTGTGTGCTCGCGCACTCGAGAGTCGTGAATATGGGTCGAAGCGCTTTTCGGAAAACCGAGCTTTCTCGAGGAGGGAATAAAATCAGCGGATAGAGGGAAACGTGGAGGACGCACGGATGAGAAATTTGTGACGGACGCATCAATCGATGAGACTTTCGGTTCGCACGATGCTATGGATTCTTTTTGACTTTTTTATGAGGTTGGATGTGTTTCAAATTCAACCCATGTGAACTTGAGAGGAAAATTTCTGTTGGAATTGGTATGATTTTTTTATTGAGTGTCGAGTGACGGTTGACGGTTTATACTCTGTACTTGTTGAAAATATCTAACAGATTAAGGTTTATAGATTTTCTAATTTTTATAATTTTAAGTTTAAAATAGTAGGAAATATTGGTTGCAGTTTCTTTTACTATTTTGTGATTACGTATTGAATTAACTGAGGAGAGAAGAGTAGTTATTTTTTTATCTCAGATTTTAAAAGAATAATGGAGGGTAATATGCGTTTGGAAGCAATCTAATACCATGAGTAAAAAGTATCGGCGTATCGATTGACTATAAGGCTTCTAACTAGGATAATTAGTTAAAATGAGGGAAATATCATCGTGCTAATGTACTCCCAGTATAAATACACGCATCTCGTTTAAGTCTGAGCTTTAGGTTCCATCAGACATCAAAATCATAACGTAATTATTATTTCCAAATGCATAATATTTCATACTCCATACTCACTAATAAATGCCTTGAATTTAAATAATTAATAAATTGATTAATTAACTAGTTACATCAAATAAATAAATAATTGTCTGTAATATTTCATATTCGAACATTATATTGCTACGCAATTTTGCATCTGTGAGGATCCATTTTTTTCATCTTTCTCCATCAAAATTTTCTATCCAACGGTGCTAAAAGATTTCGTGAAAAAAGCACAGTTCTGTTCATTTGGAAATTCGAGTAAGCCGGAAACGAATTCTCGAGTTCGTTTTTGGCAACCACGTCAACGGTTTAATTAGAACGACAGAAGGCCAGGGGTAGTACACGGTGGACAATCGATTTTTCTTCTTGGTCCATGAATCCGTCGACTAGGAGACGCGAATGGAATTCCCGAGTTTCCTCGCACGACCGATTTTTCTCTCGTTTCTACAAAATGGTTTTCAAGGGAACTCAACGTTGGTCGAGTTTTCGCCGGCTATTGGGAAATTTACACTACGTAGGTTCGCATTGAAATGGTCATACATCCTTTGATTGATAAGGGAAATCTGATTGTCTGTGCTTTTACGTTAACGCTGGAATGTAGGTTGATAAAACGTAGATACGTTACACATTTTTGTGCTGCAAAATTGTAAAGATTTTGCAAGCTGAACCGTACATGCTATTTTAAAACTAATATTTGTTTTATCTTCAGAGTAGAAATTCTTTAAGAAACTTTGAAAGTATATATGTTATTTAAGATATCTAATCGATAATACTGTACGAAGATTAAGTGTTGTAAATGTCATTTTTATGGGTTAATTTTAACACAGATTTAAAATAAAATAATCGACTTTCGATCGAAGAACTTTGCAGTTACAACAATGGTAAATAGATACTAGGGAACAGATATTGCCCGATGAATGACAATATTTAATTAACGTGAGAATATTTAATTAACGCGACAATAACGTATCAATATATATTCGAACTGATACTGTTGGCTTAATTAACTGTCCATCGATGTGTTTCAGTGCCGGATCACATCAGACCTCGGGTTCACAGCTTGCCGGAAAAAGCATATAATCCAAGAGCAGGGGATGATCTTTACAGGCTACGAGCTTTTAGTATCACTCACAAAGGAGTCGTTAATCGCGGGGACTCGATCATTTCCAGGCGCAGTAGGAGTAATACCTCCGTTAACAGTAGCAGGTAATTGTTTACAATGTTTTTATGCTTTTTTCCTCATACCTCGACATGCTTCTCCTCTAGATCTTTTTAAAATATCGCATAATATCTAACAGCTTGATCCTCCTTATGCCTAAGTGTACAGTTAAGTAAAACTATATAATTTCTAACTTGACACAAATTTCCACCATCAACGTTGATAATCCTCTTTCAATTATCCAAAAATATCACTTCCACAAATCGCAAATACTTTTCCATATCAGATTTTTCCACTTGCCCTTTAATCGTTGAAAAGCATCAACAGGTACTCGAACCCCATTGAAAATTATTTACAATATTTCTCTTTAATCCTTTAATCCATCGAAGCCAACTCCTGCATAGTCGCTCTTCGGTATGACTTTTCAAGATTTTTCATTTTCACGATGCAACAATGCACTCTCGGTTCATTCACGTTTACTTTTTTCTTCTCTTGCAACGTCTTTGAGACTTCCAGTCGATCGTCGCGAGAAGATGCTCCTAAGTTATTTTTCTCTCTCGAGTTTTCTCATTTTTCGAATTAGTATTTTTTATTCCTTCTCACCTTCGCCCCATTGAATCCTCGTTGAATTGGAACTGGAACGAGAACAATGACCAGCGAAATGCGCGACATGTTTCTCCATCGATCACGTCGCGTTAGCCTGAAACCATCGGAGAGCGACATTTAATTCCGTCCTTTCGCAATACTAATCCACCACGAAATCACTTACATTTACGTGTCCGCTTTGCTTATCCGATGAATGATCGCCGTTCATCATCCATCTAGATCACTATCCTGAACTTTCGTCGCTTCGGAACGGTAATTGTTTACGCTGTTTTTCTATCTGCGGAAATAAAAATCATAATGACAGTAGAGTCGTTTTTTTTTTATATTCCTCTGTGATCTGTTTGATTTAGCTGAGAACAAGAAATGAAGGAAATAAATTTTACTCTCACTCTTATATACTTTTTGGGTAGGAACGTTTTTCTAGCTGGGCGATGATTGGAGATGGAAATTACTGGCTGACAGTCCAAAATCCTTTAAGAATTTCAACTTCTACCATTAGAAAATTTGATTGGTAGACTATTTAGTTATTGGATATTTCATGATTGAACTATTTGACTGTCTAATTATTAAATTGTCTATTTATTAGACTGTGTAATTATTAGACCGTCTATTTATTAAATGGTCTATTTATTAGAATGTCTATTGATTAAACTGTCTATACATTAGACTATCTATTTATTAGAATGTCTGTTGATTAGACTGTCTACATATTAGACTGTCTAATTATTAGATTGTCTATTTATTAGAATGTCTATTGATTAAATTGTCTACACATTAGACTGTCTATTTATTAGATTTTCTACTTATTAGAATGTCTATTGATTAGACTGCCTACATATTAGACTGTCTATTTATTAGATTGTCTATTTATAAGAATGTTTATTGATTAAACTGTCTATACATTAGACTGTCTATTTATTAGAATGTCTATTGATTAGACTGTCTAAATATTAGACTGTCTATTTATTAGACTGTCTATTAGATTAAACATTGAAGGCCACTCTTCAACTCCAGGAATCTCTTCCGGTGAATTAAAAGTAACGATAACAACTAAAATTCAATCAAATGACACGGTTTAAAGTATGAAAAACTTTTAAGCGTACACTTCCAGGATTAATCCCTCCTCGATTAATTAAAATTCCCGTGTAGCTTTTAACACGCTTCCCACCGCGAAGTAAAGCTTCCGGATAATCATATTTCAGATCCTATTTCTCACTTTTGCGTGTATTTTTTCTCACAATCTTCCCGTTCGATCGTTAAGTCCCAACGGCGAACAAAGTATTGGAGGATTTAGCGGAAAGAAGAATTAATGGAGTACGTTGGTTAAACTTCCGGCAAGGCATCGTTCTAATGCGCATCCATGATCGAATGTGCTCTCGAACAATATTCTTCGATGGAATAGTATTGATTTTATATTTCACGTCATTTATAAGTGGAATAAATTGATACATTTTAATCCTTTGAGCGCTAAGACGTGTTCGCGCGTTTGGAGCACGACACAATGAGATCTTCATGATTGTTTATTAATTTTTATGATACTCCCTTCATCGCTGTTCAAATGGAGGGGAGAATTAGTTTGTAAATTATTCATAAGAAGTAAATTTAATGGAAGGAAACATGAAATATATTTAACTCGATATGGAAGATATTAAAAAGTATTCCGGAGTGAAAGAGAATCAAGAGAGCTATTCTGTTTACTCATGCACGTTTTATTGTGCGAAATTGTTCACTTCCAATCAATTAAAAGCTTTCGTTGCTTATCGAGTAATATATACCTCTTCTTTCTTTATTTCACCGTCCAAAGAAATTATATTTGCTTTTGACATTGCAGAGACAATCAATATGACCAGTACTCTTTCTTTCTTAATGGTTCCCCAAATTAATATAGGAGCCATAAAGTAAATATCCTAGTTCTATCTTGAAAAATATAAATTACTCAAGTAATTATCTTTTTCATGTCGTGATTTCTCTTCTTCCAAAGTGCATATTCGGTTTATTCCATGACGATAGCTAATTTTACAGTTGAATAATTCAAATCCCTATATTTTTACGTATACTCTTCGATTCATTTCACGTGGAATAATCAAACTCGTCGAATTGTTTTGAAATTTCGTTAATCGCTTTCCACTGAAACGCATCGCTCATCGTTTCATTCCTCCTATCGTTTTCCGATCGTCGGAAGTCTGAGAATTTTATTTTCTAGCGCTCTGTTTCCCAATGAAAATTTATGATGACTGCGAGAGTGGCAATCGAAGGTTTAATCCGATCGTAGATTATCGTCGAGATGATGGGAAGGGGTATTGATGTATTTTAAACGTTCTCCGTCGGATTTATACCGGAATTGGCTGGTCGAGAGGCTTTCATCGAAACGATAAATGCGTATTGAGGTTGTACGTTTTAAATTCTATTCTACATAACTGCTAATAACAATGGTTACAAAAAAGTGCAAAATATTTCCTCGTATTATCGAGAACTTTCTATCTCACATTGCCATTTCAATGCTGATAGAATATTTTGAGAATATTATTTTTTTATGGTTCGGAAGAAAGTAACAACTGTGAGGAAGAAACTTGACTAACTTGATATATTTCCGAGGAAACTGTGAATTCCTATCTACTTCTCTAATATTTTACGACCTTTTCCGTTCCGATGCGAGTTTCAAGTTCAACGTCGACCCGAGAATTCTCCTGTGGGAACGTAAAAAAGTAATGTAACACGGCAGGGTGAATAGATTTTCGAAGATCGACGGGTTTACTTTCGTGAAATACTGGTGGAGAATCAACGAAGGGTTGAATCCATCTTCGATCTCCCTTCCAAAATATTCGATGGACCTTTGAGAAAGAAAGGAAACAACATTACCCTCAAATATCACTTTACATCGATAAAATTCTATCGTCGAAGTTCCCTTCTTGAAGTATCGCCACTGAAAATACAAAGTTCACGCTCCACCGTTTTCTTCAGGGCGCCGAAGAATCGTTTATTCATCGTTGATGGGTTGATATAAGTATTTTCTTGAAGAAGAGGGATCTTAAGAAATTGTGATAAGTCCTTTGGATATTCGATAATTGATATTTTTTGGCTAACTTAGAATTTCCTATTTTGGGTGGGTTTTGGACTACAAAGGCCAGAATATATTAAA
Organism: Cerceris rybyensis; assembly: GCA_910591515.1. Taxonomy (NCBI): domain Eukaryota; kingdom Metazoa; phylum Arthropoda; class Insecta; order Hymenoptera; family Crabronidae; genus Cerceris; species Cerceris rybyensis. The sequence continues at coordinate 23,647,686 of OU342793.1, read as the reverse complement.
TAATAAAATATAAAATAGGAATAAAAATAGGACAAATTTCTTAGAGGCGAAGGGAGAACTGAAGATGGACTGATTGACTGTAAGTCTGAATCTTGACCTTTTTATTCACCACAGTCCCATAGCAATCGGTTGTGTGACGTCGAAGAAATACTCTTTTTACTGTAGAGATCTGTACATTGCTCCAGAATTATGAGAGCACCAAATGAAAACTGTAATTCTTCGCCTGAAAGCTGCACCCTAGAGGCATTAAATAATGCAGATAAACACGTCAACGTCTCCCCAATTCAGTTTCAATTTAAATAATAATTCACGAATTACAGTTTGTCAAAATTCAAATTTTCCATCTCAAAATTCAGGTGATCATCTTGATACTCTTCGAAGTTATTTGAAAATTTCACAAGATTACTTGAAAATTTCTCTCTCTAAAGTACAAATAGAAGGGAAATTCCCTCTTTTTCACTTTTTCCAAGGCCCTCGAAACTTCTACACTCAACGTCAATCATTTCATCTCGTCGAAACTCCCTGTAGAAGAATATTTTTAACTACATCTCACCAATGACGATCTTTCTCCCCGTGAAGTTTGCCATCATTCGCGACTATATCTCCCGTATTTGCCGAAGGAGAAGATACAGAAACTTCTCCCTCTTCTTTCTCTCCCCGTTCTCCAACCTTCCTCGTCCTTTGCCATCGTTGAAACTGAAAGTCGTAAGTGGAGAATCCCTCGGAAGTTGGCGTTGGGTTGTAAAACTTTCAGCAAGGTTTACTGCGTGTCCCATAGGCTCTTGGAAGCGCTACTTAATCTCGGAGGATGACACTTTCCCTTGCCTCTCTCTTCGCTTTCTCTAATTTTCTCTCCCTTAAAACGTGCCCCAGCCCTCGAGAGCTGTTCCTCCTCGAGGTTGTACATCGGTCGAACGTTGCCGCGTGTCAATCGCGCCTGTCGTTTCGAGCGAAATTCGATAATAGGAAGAGAAAGAGAGAGATGAGAAATGGGGGATGAAGTCGGGGTTGAAGTTGTTCCTTGTGAGTGCGAGACTCGATGATTTATGGGTGGATTGACTGTGCAGTATTTAAGACGCGGACTGTTTTCTTTTGTATCGATACATCATAGGTGTCTCCCTTCTTTTAGGGCTTACAGTCACACCTCTTACAATGACATTAAATTGTATGGCGTTATGTGGAAAAGATTGGTTCTTCATTTTTAGAAAAATTCTCTAACTGTATAGGAGAGCCATAGAGGAAATACTCTATGTTCTTTGTGTTAAAGATAAATTACCAAATTAATGTACTCTTTCTACTGATGTATGTACTAATTTTTTACATTTAAATATCGTATAATTGAAGCCGGTAGGTCTTGAGGCAATTTCCGCTTTAAGTCGAATAGGAACTTCGTTATGGGAGGGTTGATTGTAACTGCTGTGGTCAGTTTGGTTGGGTGCTACTGTGTAAAGTTTCATGTGGGAGCGAAAAACCATTGAAGCTATGATATATTACATAGTACTTTGGGAAAAATCTGCCAGGAATGACAAGGATTTGAACTGCGTTTCACTAATTGGAAGTTCAAGCCTTTGATTCCCCATATTCATCCTACCTGTCTTATCTAGCATTTCAATTCAAATTGCAATGATAACTCCGTCCTTCTAAATTGATTAAAAATAAACAAAGGTATGGTATACTAAATAATATTTTAGGATAAAACTTTTGGAGATAACGAGGGCATAAATGTGGGCCCGCTAATTGGGTGTTTCAGCTTTCAATACTTCGCGGTCCATCTGCTAATTAGAAATACAGAGTAATGCTAATATGGAAACCCTCGAAAATTGAAGTGTCTTTTTAGAAAAGTCAAAGTGGCACAGTCAAATTGAATCGAACGTGGAGAGAGTGCAGTTTGAATGATAAAAGAAGAAATCGATAATCAACCGCAACTCGGAATTTCCAGTTCGAAATTGATTTCCCCTTTCGAAGGACCACTTGGGTGGCTGCCTTTGTTTGTTTAATTAAATTAATCAGCTAATTAGAAACATGTCAGATGACCCTTTATCGGTGTTCATCGTTCTACGCAAACAACTGGTGTTCTGTCAGGGATCTATTGTACTATTGCAGACATTTCGACATTGGCTTTCTCGGTGAAACAATCTAGCCTGTTTGTGAAACCTCTGCTTCACGGATTCTTAAAAGTCATCATTTTCTGTAATATTTCATTGATCTTTTGAAAAATAAAAATATGTTTGTTCATTCTATAACTATGTTTTTATTATAATTTACCTTGGAATTGTTATTTGTATTGTACTTGTCGAGTTACGCGTTTCTTCATTCTTTTTTCTATTCTTCATCACACATTCTTTCTGTATTTCGCGTTAAAGACAATTCTCGTTTCATCGTGAAAGGACATCGATGACAACCACGTTGAGGGGTAAAAAACGAGGTGAAAACTCCTTTTCTTTCTCATATCATGTGATACTTGGAATATCTACACGTACAAACGACATCGAAAGCTTTTGTATTTCTGCAAAAAAATTGAGAAGCAACGAGGCGTCTTTCGAGCAAAGAGAATCGAAGGTAAAATCGTATTTGTATCGAGTAATGCCACCGTTCGCTCGACTTTCCCTTATCACCGATTCTGTCTACGTTATTCACGCGAAATCGGTAAATTTAAAGTTATCGAAGGTGAAATATAAAAAACAAGTATCCTCGTAGCTTTTATTGGGCAAGTGCTAATTGGGTCGCAAATATTGTATCTGTTTTCGATATCTCGTTAAAAATTTGTTCCCACGTGACGACTCTATCACTTTATCTATACTCTGGGAGAAGAATGGGGCTACTAAATTTTCTCTATAGTAAAAAACAAAGAATACAGTGATTTAATTCTTTGAGGACTAGCGATGCATATGCGTCGATTAAAGTTGAAAAATTGAGATATAACCATTGAAATATAACTACACAATTAGTAATTTATAGTTTTTGTACACTAACAGTCTAATTTTCTGATAAAAAATCGCTAAATAAATTATTAACTCTCAATATTAAGAAATGTCTTCGCCCGCAAAGGGTTAATTGTACAAATTATTAACGATAATGTGAGAAGTGTAATGGCAAAGATATATTTTTTGATTGTAAGTAACAAAATGACGAATGAAAGAAGTTTAATAGTTTGGCCGTGATTTCGGAAAATTCTGATCTTCGGAGAACTCCGATCGGCAAGGGTGAAATATAAAAAAAACTAATTCTTTCGTAGCTTTTATCAAGGGCTCGCTAATTGGATCGCAAAAATACTCTCTGTTTTCGATATCTCATTCGATATCGTTACCTCTGTGACAGTTCGACCTCTTTATCTCCACACGACGATAACGAAAGGAATATCGCAGATCAGTGATTGAAAAGACCCACTGTCTTACAGATTTTATTTTACAAATTTTCAATTCCGTGAAAAATCTAACATAAATTATCCTATAACCTTTTACAGAGTCAATCCACATTCGATTCAAATAGTCACGAATTTCAACACAAACATTAGTATAAATTTTACACTTCCTCGATACAACTCACAAACCAAGAATTTAAAATACACGAATAAAATACAAAAAAGAAACAATACCAATTATCTAGGAAACAGAAAAACAATCTGAACAATAATCCAAGAGAGGAAAATCATCCAGACATGATCTCCTTCCGTCCAGCCCTTTTTCCTCCGCTCCAATAGAAGAAGAAAAAGATTGAAAGGGGAGAAAAGCCTTAGGGCGAATAAACGACGTCTTAGAGATTTTATTGTATAAAGATTAAAAGGAAATCTCGTAGCGAGATGTCTGGGTTTAAGACGTGACAATGACGCGGTCGTTCGCGTATTCAAAAAGAGGACAGTAAAGGCGCACGTGGAAACGTCCTGGGGAAAAAAAAGTAAAGGGTGAATCGTTTATTTGGCGATGGACCACGCTGATTGGAGGAGAGCCAGTTCATGGCCGAAGTATCCAAACGTTCCTTCGTTTTTTTTATCTCCTTCCTCTTTATTTTCATTATCGCGCAGCTTCGACGAGGACGGTGGTTATTTCTGTAAAACACCCCGAACTCATCGAACTCGGCTCTTCGACTCGGCTCTGGATCAATTTTCCCTCTCGAGGTTTCTTCTTTTCATTCTTCCTTGGACGTTAACCCTTTCGTTATTAAGAGTGACGTTGATTCGATTGAAATACAGCGTACAAACTTTCTCTCTCGAAGGCGTAACTACAGAGACATATTTCTAATTTTGAATGCTCGGAGAACTCGACGAAGTTTCGACGGAGTTGAGGGTCTATTTCACAATTTTAACGATTATCAATCCATTGGATATAACCAAGATAACCGCATAAACTTCGTGCGGTTGAAGGCTACGGCCAAGCTTCAACCGCAGGGAGTGTCGTGGGGATGATGAGTACAGATACTGTTTGGTCGTAGCAATGATTGTCTGGAGGATGAATATAGTCACTTCTCAGCATTTGAGGGTTGATGGATAATTACTATACTTGCTCTTTGGTCGCAGTAAAGGCTGCACGAACGATGAGTATAGTTTCTCTTCAGCAATGGCTATGCGGAGGATGATTATAGTTATCTCGCAGCATCCGAGTGTTGTTGAGCGACTACTGTAATTGTTGCTCGGTTGAAGTAGGTATTAAACAGACAATTCATATAATCACCGATACTGCAAGCCTGAGAGAGCGACAACAATCATTTTTTTCTGCCTTAATTAAACATCGACAATGAAGTTCTCGTCGGAAGAGTTAATTCTGCTTCATCCCCACTCATTTTTTCCAACGAACAGCGCCTCTCCGCAGACACTACAAAAGGGTTAATTTCGCAGATGTCTCAACAAAGACTCTCCTTCTCTCTCACTTCTTTGATATTGTTTCGACTTCCAATTCTCAGCCAGTTCCTCCGTAGATCCTTCCTCAATTTTTTCTGACTTTTCTTCTCGAAAAATTGATCAGGCATCGTTGTAATTCCTAAAAGAGTCGAGTCGAACGTGCCGCGTCTGGTCTCTCCTGCGTGGTAAATACTTGAAGGGAATTCTGCAAGTGTTTTTGTTACTTAATCGCTGTACTCCACCGTCTCCTCGTACTCCATCGACTGCTGGGACCTAGTCGATGAAGAGGACACGGACTTGATCGACGTTGAGGATTCAATGACCGATTTTGTTTGAACGCTTTCAACCGACTTGCTCGTCTGCACCGACTTCATTGCCGATGTCACGTTCATAGATTGCTCCACCAGGCTGCCCGCGTTCTCGTTCGCTGAAAATTTCCACGGAATTTCCATTTTATTGAAGCACACGTGGAAAGGATCGCGGAAATGACAGATTCGATTGCGTGACATTGAATATTTTTGCTCACGATGGACTGGCTGGATGATTCGCGTTTGAAAGTGATTAAAGAGACCGAGTGGACTTTAGATAAGGACTTGGGAAACTTGAGAGTCATAGGAACAGGATTAATCTCGTCTTAGAAACTTTAGTCCTTTGCTGATCGAGTGCTAAGTGGATTAACCCTGAGATTAAGTCGACGGTAATTTCCATATCAATTGCAGTGTTACTTCTTCGATGCTATTAACTGTGGTTAATGACATTAAAAAAGGATTTCATTACTTTTAACCCTAAATTGACAAAAGTGAAACGAGAAAATCAAAGAAGGAAAAAGTGAAGGAAGACATAACGCAAAGGCTACGCGTAAATATCGTTCAACAACCTCAAGAAGTCTCCTGAGTGGCGGAGTTTCTCGCTAAATACCGCCTATTAGCAGCGTTTTTTTTATTTAATCCATTCTGCTCAGCCTCCTGAAGGAGGCACTTGACAAAGTCGTAACATTGAAATATCTTTATGACGCCTGGCGAATCAGATCCTGCCGAAACAGGCCTACCTCCGAGGAGACTTCTTGAAGTTGTCGCGTTATACCTGCATGAGGAAGTAGAATAACGAGATAGAAGTAATCGAAATACAATATAAGAAAATAACAACATAATCCATTACATCTTTCCCCTATTCAAAAACTACGGTCACATCAAAATGAATAATTAATCATAATGAATAACATCCCCAGCAATATTAGCTAAAAGAATAAAATTGCATGAACACTTAAACATACTTCCCAAACTCCAAGTAATAAATATTAACAATTCTATCAAAATGCGCTCTCTTGTAACTTACTACCCTAGTCAAAACCTTTATAAAAAATCCCAAAATTTCTCCACGCAGTTTAAATCCCTCGTATCAACCCCCCAGGGACAAGGAAATCTTCAAAGTCAACGTCGCCGGATATCGGCAAAGCATTAAAGTGGGAAACGATCGAAACTAAATTGAATCGGTGCGTACCTTTGACGACTTCCATGATCTCGTTTAACTTCCTCTTTGGTTCTTCGAGGGCTACGGAATTCCCGCGGGAGAAAGACACGAACTACTCGAGATCGAACTCACGAATGGGGAGGACCTCGGAGCTTTGGGTTATTCTAAACCGGTATCTCGCCGGAGGAGAGGGACAGTCCACGATCACGTGTCGAAAAGACGAGTTTCGGGGAAGGGGTGAAAAAGTTCGTCGTGTTTTGGCGTCTTTTACGACGCGACGGAGAATATTCGTGGAATTTCGAGTGGCTCGCGATCTATGCTGTCTCGGATGCTGAGTCAATGTTCCTTCGAACCTGATGGCTCTCTTGATGTTCGAGAGATGCTAGAGGATTCTTAAGTTTATCTTAACACATTCGCGACCGGCAATTTTTTTCAGTTTCTAATGCTGAGTACCGGCGAAAATAATGATATTGTAAAGCTGGTTGCCGCAAACTTGTATCATTAAAACAAAGATAGTTATAATATTTGTTTTGAACTATCAATGTTGTAATTATGTGTTCTTTAAAATAAAAAGATTTGATAATTTGTATACTTACTTTATAGGTAGATAACGGAGCATTTGTTATTACTATGCTTAGTTTATTTAGCATTATATTACATGCATTTTAGAAAAGCAGAGTCAAGACAAAATTTAATATTTCTGTTTAGTGTGATTAGTAAAAAAAAAACAATGAGTTTTGCGTAAAGAAACTCTACATAATTTGTATATAAATATAAGAAGTGTCACGACATTTTCCATGAGTATTGCAAACTCTGCAACGTTTTTGTGGATATTTCAATTTCCCCGATTGTGCAATTCTTTCCAACTGTTGTGTTGTCATGTCACCTGAAAGTCTGTAAGGACTATCAAGGTGTCTCATTGAGATAGCCATTATCCAAAGCGTCTAATGTTGGCGAATTCAAAAATAGATATTGCAGGACGTGAATTCACGTCAGCGGCAACCAGGTATAGGATTTAAAATGACGTGAATTCACGTCAGCGGTCGCGAATGTGTTAACGTAGTTGAATACCAGTATTTCGCTGTTAGACTCACTCTTCTTTGGAGAATTCCAATTATTGCAATGAAGTTTTCACGTTAAGTATTTCTTTTAAATGCCTTTGCATTATTGTGAAGGCGAAGGGGTTGAAGATCAAAATTTCTATGTATTTGTAAGCTTATCTTTGTGGTAGCACTTGCGTGTGGAGTATGTTAGGAAACTTTTCCAATAAAATAGATTGATCTGAAACTCGGTGAAAATCAATGAAATCAATTGGCAATGAAGTAGAAATTTTCTTTCTTTGGAGAAACAGAAAGTTTCTTTCTGCGACGTACGCATTCCAACGCGTAAAACAAGGGGATGAAAGGTAGACTTGGTTTATACGATTCTCATTTTACGCGGCAAGTTCCCCGGAGGAAAATTCCGAACGATCCGTTATGTTTAACGTCGATGGAAGGGAAGATAAGAGTTTTTGGTATTTTCTAAAACGAAGAATAACTAGATCTGATATAATTATCTAAATTGGTATAGTCGAAACTTTGTCTTTCCAACGATGAATCCAAATAGAATTCGATAGTTAAATGAAAACCGAAGGACGAATTAGCGCGAGAACTTCAGCCAAACCATCGTTATCGACGTGAATTCTGCGCAAATTAAACCACTCCCAGGGAAGTTCGCGAATTCAATTTTCCGGATTGTCGGGAGAAATGGAAAGTTGCCCCCGCATTTCGCGATACGTTCGAACTCCTCGAGAATGCAATTGGCACCAATGCATTACGCGTAATGCATTTCCTCTCATGCATTTCACGGTGTGCGTAAGTTCTAATAATATATATCTTTATTTATCGATGTTCATCGATTGATTACTGCTATTACAAACACTCCACGTGACTTTAATAAATTAATTTACTTGTCTTACTGGAATAGACAATTTTTAAGTTTTTGAAAAACTGTTAAATTGAAAATATCCGTAGGCCAGGAGACGTTGAAATAAGTTCTATGCTATTAATATTGCGTTAACTTATACCAATATATCGGAAATCAGTGATAGATTATTATTCCAAAAGTTAATTCTGATTTATTGCGCGCTCGATCATATAAGAAGTAATAAGTCAAGGGCTTAATACACTTATTGCGTCACGATATAAAATATTTAACTTTAACAAAAAAAAAATAACAGAGATACTTCGTAAAATCAAGCCACCACTCAACATTTCTCTCTTTTTTCAATTACTCCCATTTACTCCATTTCTCTCACACCTCAAAGAATTCGGAAAATTTGAATCAGCGCATCCATCGATGCCATCAAATCGATAATCCCATTGATAGCAACACGAATCTCTCATAATCCCCGTTCGATTCACCAATTCGATGTTCGAGAATTGACGTAATCAGTATCGACAGACACGTCGTTACATTAGTTTCATCGGGGACCATCAGCAGACGCACAAATCACTTACAACCTCATATCCGATGTACATACCTGAAGTGAATTCGCTGAAATCGTCCGAACACTTCTCACGGTCGTGGTATTTTCGAATATCGTTCGAAAATTGCCACGTCCGTGAAATCATTATTCCTGGCATTATTCCGCGTCTCGTCGACTAGCACGCCTCTGTTAGCCATCTCAATTCGCGGATTTCCTTTGAAATCAGAATAGAATTCAATATCGAGTAGAGTTTTCGTGGTGAATAATTTAACAGTTCCTGAGAAATTATTCGTTAGGTGGATTTATGAAATCATCGTCCATTCAGGAAACAATTTTTCGCGACAAAATGAATCATCCTTGAATTGAAAATTTTGACTCGAGCTTTTCCGAGTTTCTTGTTTTCGTGACAGTCATCGCGATGATTCACGTGGAGTAGATTGAAACTGCTATTTCTATGGATATCGTCCAAACGTCTGTCGTGCTATAAGCGACGAGTATTTACGAGGTTGCGTGTAATTCATTGCAATTATTCATCCGCCTAACATTTGGGGGAGGGTATCTTGAATTTTCAGTTTGGACCCATCTTTAATTAATCTCTGGACGTCTATAAGTCCCCGAGGATTTGCCAAGTTTCCAGCCATAATGCACTCTCTTATCTTTATATACTTGGGGTGAAAACGAGGAACGTTCGCTTGCTATTTCTATTCGCAAAATGACAGAGACTGATTTGCAATTGAACTAAATCGATTGACTTGACTTTTCAATATCTTTCAAAAAGTGTAAAAGTATTTGATCAAATTTCAAACTTTTATGTTTGTAATAAATTTCCCTAATAATAACGATGAACGCTATTAAACGACCAAATTTATTTGGTCATCGAGTAATAAATAATTTACTTCAGAAATAAATCTGATTAAGACCTAAGCTATTCCACTTTATTCGTTTCACATTTCGTTAGATGAAAGCTGCATGCTATTTGATATTCTACAATGTTTATTTGTATTTGTATTTCGATTGAGATTTTAAGAAAGAGTGTGTTCTATTTCATTACGCCGCTTTAAATTTGGATTTTTTAGAGTTGAGTGGCTTAATCGGTGTAATGTCGGTCGTCTAGGATTTTCTCTCGTGAAAAGAGAGAAAGAAAATAACAAGAAGTGTAGCTCGGATATTTTTAGGGAATTTTCAGAGCCTGTCGACTTCCTTTACGACTCATTTCTCTCTCGTTTTCTCACGTTTTCGATCTTCGTCTGTCTCTTTTGAAAGGGAGAAGTATTTTCTCTTCGTGTCTTAGTTAGCCACGCGTGCAACGGCTCGTGGTTTCCTCTCGAAAATCCATAGTTAGAGGCTTTCTCAAAATAGTTACGACTTTTTCGGCGGTCGTTGCGAGCCGGAGTTTATTAGACACGCCAGGCTCCTGAGGGTAGGAGAACGAAAACGGAGAATAATTTTTACGTGGGAGGTGAACATTTCTCGGTGTTATCCGCTCTCTCTATCTCTCTCTCTCCCTTTTCGTTGGGAAAAATGTTGTGCCTTTTATAAATTTCCTGTGCCTTTAATACCGCGCGTGTATACCAGCAGCATTATTTAATAAGGGAAGTGCGACTTTAGAAATTCGTATTTCGGTAGAATAATAGTATAATCTTAATGTGAATTCAACAAAATAAAATCCTACCTGTTACAAAATGATTTATTAAATTTTATACTTAATTAAATCGAGTATACTTCGATACCTACATTTTCCGTTACTGTAAAATTAACTAAGAGAGAGAAATAGATTTTAAACAAACGTAACAAAATTACAGATCGACAAAAAATGACATTAAATTTCCTAACATATCTAATTCCTTTCAAATATACCAACTCATAAATAAATATCACGAACGGCAGTGTGGCATAATGCAATGCAACAGGTCAAAATCGATATGTCTGACGGAGCTTTTTCCTGATAAAAAAAGAACACCCCCGAACGGAACTTTTCTCCGATATGACCCGAGAATCAGACTTATAAAATACATGTATAAATGTAAAAATCTCCGTTGCGTTAAATAAAATACGTTTCATCAAAGAAAGACGACAGAGTCAGAGGAAAATGGTTGTTATTCAACCCCCGAGAAAATCACTGTTGGGGTTACTGTGCCTTGGAGTTAATGCCGTGACCTCAATTAGCCGGTTCGAGTCCAATTGCTGGGAAATCTTCATTAAATTATTATTTAACATAGCCTTGGTGGTTTTGAATTCATCTAAAATTCAATGCTTTGAACGAATTAATCATAGAAGTGAATGTAGAAAAAGTGTATGAAAAAAGTTGTGTCGCGGCACGCGGATTACTACACGAATTACCCTGTATTCTATGAGATGTCCTATCTCGTCGACGTATTCTCTCGTCTCTCCAAATAGACAGAGTAAATATTTGCATCGTTTCTTCTTTTTCCTCCCGAAGATCCTCGTTTATATATAACTCGGTACTTGAAGAGCGCCATCTTCGCGACCCGTTCTTATACACGTGCAGACGACGATGGAATGCACGAGGAGCATTGTTCTTGGCCAAAAGAGCATGCTCACCGATGCTCCTCATTCGTAACCAGAAATTTCTCGAGGAGACGATGCTATCGTGGCGAAACCATAAACCGTAAGAACAGGGAAATGAAATGGGCAAGTTTCTTTGGGGTTGTAGAAAGTTTGGGTATTTGAGGGGATGAAAGACAATGGAGTAAATGTTGAGAGATAATTTCTAAGGCTCAATTGAATTACATAATTTTTTTTTAAGAAATATTACTAAGATTGTAAAAATTATTTTCTACGATGAAGAGTAAAGAGCACGAAAGTTTCTTAGATTTTTTCGATTCAATGGACATTGAGGTATGAAAGATACTACCCCTATAAGATTAACACGTTGAATAAAAATTCTATTTCCAATTGATTTTCACATTTTCAAATTGAATTAGGTACCGACTGTTAGTATTGCACTACGTAATACATCATTTCTCATCTGCAAGATAGACGTAACGTAAAACATCCCCAACAAGTTTAACATTGTCCAAAAAATTCGAATTGCTTAAACGAATTATCGGATGGACACCGATGAGTTTTCTCAGTCCGTTAATTCACAATTGATCTCGTCGTGAGAAAGAGGGAGAGAAAGATTACATCCCTCGAAGGAGTAAGAAGCACCCTCGATAATAGAGTGTAACCTCTCCTGAAAGTAAATGGTTACTCGCCTTTTCGTCTACGGTCGAATAATGATTTTACCACGTTTCCCGGATAAACTTATCCATTTTTTCAATGCCACGCATTCCGAACGATGACGTTGACCAGTTTTCATTCACAATTAAAATCTCGTAATGATATATTTCTCGTTTTTATGAAAATTCGTTTAATAACATGACGCGACAATTCCTTGGATGATTCATCGCTTCTCTATACTTAATCTGCCCAAGATTATTAGTTTGAGAGCTGCTCGCTTATTTATTATCTTTTCCCACAAGGCAGAGGAATGTAGGTATTCTTGTCGTTTTGGAAGGGCTGCCAGGTCTGCCTTGGTTCACAGGGTGAGCTGGCAATCTTTTGTTTCGGACAATAGAACGCGCTTGAAAACCTGGCGAGAACCTTGTGCTATTAAAAATTATTGTTACAATGGTAGAAGCAACGACCGGGGGAAATTCACGTAAATGAGAAAACTACACTGAGTAAATTTCGTCCAAATGATCAAACTGGTCTGAATTAACTTCACTTGAACTACTTTGAATAACAGTGGTTCAAATGGTTAAATTACTCCCGCCAAATTTGCCTAAATGATAACCGAGAAAGTTTCTCTATCCCTGAATCCTAAAAATATACTTTTTTATTCTTTTTAATACTCTTGCTTCTTATTATCGTTTTCCAATTAGCATTAGATCTACTAAGGCATGGAATATTAATTGGCTTTTAATTTATTTGTAAAATTGATAAAATTTGTTACCCTGCTACTACTTATTTTCCTATTTCTGTCCTGCAAAATTTAAGAACTTACTATAATTAATATGAATAATTCTAGTAATATGATAATTATAATCTAAGTGATACGCGTATAAAAAAAAGGTTCTTGATATCCAGTACATTTTGCAAATTGATCATTCTTGATTAATTTGACAAATCCAATCGACGAGGCAAACAAGAAGGCTATCTTCGTGCTCTCTCCAATGTAAAATTACATTTCCATATGAGCTTCACCGCATGAATTATTTATCGCATTGTTATTACAATCCATGGCCATTTCACCAATTTCAGACCTCGACAAATTTACTGTAAAATCTCGCTGCTTTCACGTTGAATATCAAAGAAGACAGTATGCAATTTAGGAATAAAAATCAAGATCTTCCGAGGCGTATTACAGAAACGAGCTTACGATTGGCGATTCTCGTAAAATTTTCCCTTGGTCCCAAAGGTCGGGGGTTTTTCCTTTTCGCGTTTTAGTATTTTCGCGTATTTTTATATAACGTAATCCAAGAAGTATAATTAAACTTAACGAATAATATTTAACATTTTTTACAAAGTATAAGCTAAGTATGACTCAAAGATAATTTCTTGCGAAAATAATTTCAAAGGGCATCTTTCCATCGGCAAGAGTATTGTTAAATAACGATTTCCAGCTGGAACGCCATGATAATGAATGTATTAATCCACAGCGTTGGACCCGTAACTTTATTCATCTCCATTACAGTCTTCCGTACCTACGACATTTGAAAAGTCGCACGGATTTACGTAATTTCTTTTCATATTGTTTCGTCGATTCGTCAGGCCACCGTTGTGGAATTCAATCGTGAGAAAAATTGATTTCACGGATGCCACGAACGACTGGTTTTACTTTGCCGATCGCTGTGGAGGACTCGATTTCGAACAGTTTCGGTCCATTACACGCCAGAATCCACAATTCTTTTTTTTCTCCACTCCCCTGTCTCCTCTTCCGCTCAAATCCATCGAGGCTGAGGAATTCCTTTCACGTTTCCACGGGTAAGAAAAAATCGGTTGCACGTTGCTTCGCGATTTATACCTTTCTTCTTGAATTTCCAGCACGCGTTCAAGGGCTGGGGGTAGTTTTTTTCGAGTTTGCTCGAAGCAACGGTACTTTGGGGATATAACTTATCTTTTATTTTAGTTTATGTCAGAAAAGGTACTGTGGATCTTTTACTGGGTTTATAGGTAGGCGCTTAATCTCAATTGGATTTAAATCTGCAGAGGCTTAAAGATTTTATTCATCCCTAGAATTTTGTAGTAGAGTTATCTACTATTTATCTAGTTATAGTAGACTTCTGTCCCTTTATCACACTAATATAATCATTACAAAATATGTACAAAATACGGAACAAGTTATCTAAAGTTTCTAAAATTGTAAATAAATCCTCCACATTAATACCATGAAACCTCAGCCACCTCCCTTCACCATAACCCATCCCGGACGATTAAATCAGCAGATTATCATCCATCGAGACAATGCGCGAAACGGAAAGAAAGAAGCGTCCGGTGAAAAAAGAAGTCGAAGAAGGAGCGTATTAAGGTTTTCCATTAGGCTGATAACGATTTATCGATTCTGCGATTAAAATGGCAGACGAGCTGGAAGCAGGTGGGCGAAATGAAAAGCACGAGGGTGCGTTATCCTTCCTCTTCCTACTTTTTTTATTCCTCGCATCTTACGGTGATGCATTTAAAATGGAAATACGATCTCGTTTCTAGAATTCTACAACGTATGATTCGAGGCAAACTGATGATACGTGGGGTTTCGTGTAATCTTGTTCCAAAACGAAATACCGACGTCGCGAAATGTCCTGCGAAATATTGGCTTTAGTGCGAGAATTTCCTCGTTTTTCTTCGAGCCACCTCGTAACCGCTGTATTAATCCTCCTTTTACACCGTGCTTTCATGGGGAAAGCTCAAGGTACCGTCGTTTAGCACAGTATTCCGTGGAATTCGGTGGCATGAATTTTCCTTGGAATTTCAACGAGTAATTATAGCGGAATTGTTTCAGAATTTGCAGCTGACAGGGTATACGTCGAGTGTGGTCTCTTATTGTTTGTTCTGGAGTGTAGAAACTTGGAAGAGTATAATTTAAGAATGATGGCAGGGATAAAATTATAAAGGGTATCATTTTTTACTTGTTTAAGATGCTTGGAAGAATATTTATTATCGGAGTTGTGGCAGAAAAGTCTACATATTTAATTATTCCACTTTAGTTTTTAAAAGACCACATATTTTATTATTCCCCTTTACTTTTTTAAAGACCACAGATTTATTTATTCCATTTCAGTCTTTCAGAGACCACATATTTAATTATTCCACCTTAGTTTTAAATCTTGCCTACCTCTGGAAGATCGTTTATAAATTATTTGATATATCATGGCCTAAATGGTTCAGAACATGCTTAAAAATTGTACAACCTAAATAAATAATCGTTGCAAAATAAATATATACCGCGGTAGCTCTGTTTGACTTGTGATTACTGCATCTCCTTACGTACTAGAATAGTGAAATTATTCTAGACAATGAGTCCAACATTTTATTAGTAAAATCAGAGAAATTGATAAGTCGTATGAAAGGTGGAAAAGACAGAAATGTTATATCCAACTCAGAGAGGAAATTGATACGTGAATTATTGATATACGGGGCGTTTCAATGCTGCGAATATCTTTCACAAAAAGAGCGAAACACGTTGCTGTGTTGAACGTAAAAAATATTGTTTCTTTACGAGCAATTAATTTCGAATATCGAAGCATTAAACAATTCACATGGAGCGTTAATCGAAAACCGTTGGAAATCGTTGTAAACTTTTGTTATTTCACCAAGAACCCGTGCCGCAATAAAAGCGATGCAATCTAGGTGGACTCAATTGGAAATTTCCCCACGTACGCCAGATTCCCCGTGAAAGTGCAACGGTTACTATTTGCTGGTCAAAACAATCGTCGTTGCATAAAACAGCAATTTAACAGTATTTAAACAAACTTCCTTTCCTGTTTCTCCTACGACTTCCAAGATTGCATGACTTACCGAAAACCTTTGAACAGTCACAGAAATCGTACAGCTTCCCCTGTTATTTACCAACAAATCTATGATGATTAACAGAGTAGTAATGAAGCCAAAATTTCACGACTATATTATAAAACAAAAATTACATAATTAATCATCATTTCCACTTATTAATTTCTCTTCTCCCAAAGTACTTATCTAGTCTATTTAAATGCAGTAGAATGTCAGTAGCTCTACTGCGAAGGAAATAGAAAATACAGTCTTATTTAACACTAGATTTACCAAGTCAGTCAAAATGACTGGTACACAATTTTTTCCAAAAATTCTCCGTGTTTATGAGAGAGCCGTAGAATAAATATTCTTCGTTCATCGTATAAAACATAAATTACCGAATCTATCATCTTTTCCACGTTTTAATTTTCCTTGCTTTAAGATACATATTTAACATATTTAAATATAATAGATTTCACGCTGGTAAATCTAGTGTTAAATAAAACGATAATGAACGATTAATATTAACATATTTTTAAATTACCCTTCCGAAAAAGATAAGAAGAAACCCTGCATCCGAAACGTTTCATCCTCATGATGTAACAAATAAGCCAGGATATTGTTCCCACAAAGTTTTCCACGGTGCACGTTCGTTCCTGACAGGACAATGAGCATTGTTTTCTCGTTCGGAGTTAACGGCCCTTAATTACGCACGCGACATTCGCAATCCGCGAGTTTGCAGTCCGCTCGCGGGCCAACGAGGATCCATTGGAATTGGCCCCATGGATTGGCATTGTTGTGTTCGTGCACGCCACTGAAATCCGATAATTATTACGCTACGAAGCGCCGATAGTGCGCTCGAACTTGCGGTATCCGAACAGCGACATTGCACGCAATCTGCTCGCACACGGATTCGCATTGTTCGACGATTCTGAAATTGACAGTGCGACCCGTGAGTGCAAAGTTCGGACACTCTATCGACGAACGTGTAAAATGTTTTTTAGAAAATCAATGCCGATAATGACGAGTTATTTTTACGGGTCAAATGCAGCTGACGGTTATTTCTGAATGGTGAAGCAATTTTTTTTTTGAGTGAGAAAGAATTCGCGTTTGCTTTAGCCGAAAGGGGGATGTGTTATTGTGATGAGAATAATGGGGAGGAAATAGAGTTCATGTGGGTGGATCGCGATACTTGCAGCAGGAAAAAGGTTAATTTAAGTATGTTTGTGTAAAGGAATTACTAAAAATATCATTATTAAGCCTCGTCAAATTCTGCCTCCGCACTGTCAAATATATAAATATATAAACTTCTCTGAATTAAAAGAAATCAATATTGAGCAAAGCTCATTAACACTAAACCTACCAAGGCGGTCAAAAGACCGCTACCAAAATATTTTCTAAAAATGATCTAAATTAATAGAGTAGCCATGAGGTAAATATTCCACTTCTATCTTACAAAAGCAAAATGAGTCAATTAATTATCTTCTTTATCTCTCCACTTCTCTTTGTGTAAGGTCGTTATTGAGTATATTTAGATTGTAGTAGATATAACGTCGGTAGGTTTAGTGTTAAGCAAACCTATCCAGTTTGCAGTGCTAGATGATTTGCAAAAATTATAAGTTTTAAATCAGCGATTAAAAATAACATAAGTTTTTGCTATTTTCAGAAACAGCAACGTGTCAGGAGAAAGATCTCCTTTTGAAGGATCTTGCTGCAGTGGGCAGGGTGTAGCTGACAGTACCGAAAGCGAGATCGAGGAGATCTCCAAGTACAGAGTAGTCTTGCTCGGAGATTCCGGTGTAGGAAAGACCGCTCTTGTTTCCCAATTTATGACCAGCGAATACATGAACACATACGACGCAAGTCTAGGTAACTGTTCGCATTTGCCAACAATTAATTGTAACCCATGTACGTCGTGGTTCACGCAGAGGATCATTTGTAAATGCAATTATTCTTCGTCCCTGTCCAACTTCATGCTTGACGCCATTTTGGTGCACTTTGTGTTTCACAGCTTTCTCCGGTGTAGCGTTATTGCTTTGCCATTTGTGCAACTTTGTCACCATTATTCTGTTACCTTGCAACATCACTGCCATTCGCATTTATATCTTTATTTACGCTGCTTTCATTCGTTCATTAATTCTATTCTCCTCTTCCATTATCAGTGCAATTAAATTAATACACTCTAACTAGGACATTGTTAATTCTATACATTCCACCTTTATACAATCAGCTTCTATAAAGATCGTTGTATCCATGGTCCATTTAATCGTTGCACTTTTACGAGTCTATCTTCCACACAATGCAGTCTCGTTGCACCGTTGCACGTGTCATACCCGTCGTATTTGCTACTTTTCATTTTGTTAACATCATCGTCCGTACAAATATCGTTACTCCGGTCCACGTGCCGCCCTGTCACATTTGCTATTTTGTACGACACCGGCTCAGGTAATTGCTCGTATTTTCTCGCAATTAATTGCAGAAGCCGTGCACTCCAAGACGAGCGTAGAATCATTTATAAATAGTATCGTCGTCATCGCCGTCATTATCGTTCTCTCTACGTCCAACGAAATTGCGGACAATTTTCTCTGATTTACTGCATATTCATTGCACCTCCATTGGTCGAAGCATTGGTCCTCTTCTTTCATAAAGTGAATCTCCTATCTCATCTCCGTCTTCTTTCGCGTGTCTCGATGAAACCGAGCCAATTCTCCGAGGAGAAAACAAGAAACGAGGATCCGATCGAATCGCTAGTTAATAATGGAACACGAAAGAGGGGAGAAAAGTTACTTTGCCACATTTTTCCATCATTTAATCTGCCATTGGTTTCAGGCGAACTTTTTCTTTTCTTCCTTTTTTGCCAGCTGAAGGGCTTCTCGGTGGCGCGATTAAAGCGTATTGTTGAGCGGGTCGATACGAGACAATGCTCGAGTGCACTCGTACTTTGCCATTTTGCTGCGTGTGCCACTAATGCCTCCCATGATTTTCCCCATGTACGTGAACACGACACTGTGCAACGGCCCTCTAAGACGTCTTTGAGCCTCGACCGAGCTTTGTTTCCCTCTTTATGCGTTTTCGCATACTTCCGCGTCTATGCTTCACGTCGTCCAACGACGTTGCGAATTGTAAATGCATTTAAGTCCGTCAGAGTTTATGGGGATTTTAAATGTGGAAATTGCGAGCAGGTGGCCGTGGATTTTTTCTCCTTTGAGGGTGGAATGTTAGTGGAATTCAGAGAGGATGTACGGCGAAGTCGATGGAAAAAAGTTTTTCTTTTAAATGCAAGGAATTATAATTGTTTCTTGATTTTCTGATGTCGTTGTATGGGTGATTAATGTAGAATATTTTTAGGAATATGTTATATCTTGGTTTTACCTCGATAAGATTGATTTCGTTTAGAATTGGACAAAGTTCGATAAAGATTGCTCAATTCTCATCGAAGGTGGTGCAAATTCAAATTGCACGGTGTAGCCAAAGACATTTATAATTAGTCTCCGAGAAATCCTTCGATTTTCTATTAATAAATGCTAAAGAATATCGGGAACTTCCGACGAATATAATTTACGATTCGCACATGCGACGCATTGGCGAACTTCAGTCGACTCGAAGGATCGAGAGATTTCACGATTTCAAGCGCTTCATGTTTTCTCGGATTCATTCATCTTCTCCCGTTTAAATAATCCGAATTTATCGATGTCAATAAATTTCGTCGAACGTCAGGGAGAGAAAAGGAAACCGAAACGTTGATGGATTCCTCGTTCGTCGAGCGAGGGATGTTTCACCGACTGATGGAAATTTGTCAGACGAACATCGAGACCTTAAGAAAACGACGGAATAAATTCACAAAGCGAATCGAATCAACGACGCGAATCTCGCCATCAATCGCGGGCTGTTGCTCTTCACGTGGAGATTTTCTTTTATTTCTTATCCCTCCGCGTCTCAACCGTTCTCCAGCAACGAGAATTATATCAATCGATTCGGATCGAGAATTTTCATCGTTGCGTTAAATATGTGGAAAAAATAAATATATACGAAGAACCAGGAACGATTCTTATTAACGTGACTTCCTTCAGGATTTCCAGGTCACGTCGTTAAAAGGAGCAATGTTAATTATAAACGTACGCGCGAACTGACGGTAAAAGTTGCGAATTTAACGAGCGTTTCATCTACTTCTATCCGCCTTTTTACGGGATTCCCTATTTCTTTTTTCTCTCCAAGGTTTTTTCGAAATATAATTTAATGGACCCTTTTTGTAACCACTCACTCGGTAATTCGTTGTTCGTGACTTTTCTTAATTTCGTATGCAACAGAGTTTCGACGAGACGGATGTGCATTTTGAAAATTCACAATGCACGTATTGCCGCGTTAGAAAATGGTAATTCAGATGATTCCGTTGAATGAACGAGCGTGCTTAATTATTTATTGAGCAGAACGATCCTTGTATTGTCTGATCGTACTCTGATTATTCCATCGTCTACGAGTAATATGAAACAGCAATTGTAGTGCAATAATGCGAGTATGCTGACACAGAAATGTTGGATATTCGCAAGGGCAGGTAGAATTAGCTTCCCGTATTGACATTGCGACACGAAATTCCCATTATCGCGCGCTGTGCGAATCTTGTTCGCCAGATGAAATTCGAGGGTGGTTCACTTGAGGTCAGACATTCAATATTTTATTTCCTTCTGATGAAAGTGAGAAATGTTGAATGAACAAAAAAGAAATATGAAGTAGATTTGAATATACTATGATATTTTTCTCGAATATTCGAACAGTGGAATTAGACGGTTCTACTGTGTACCGGTTTATTATATTTCCACTCGATAACTTCGTCAATTCAAACAATTCATCTAACTTTGCCACTTTCTCTGAAGACAACCTACATTCTCGATGCTTCATTATTCCGACAATGCGCCACTTTGCTACATCGTCTCACCGTTTTCGACGCCGCTTAAGAACCACCCCCGGCAGAAGGTGCGAAATTATTCCGCGGCTTTAATCGTCACGTTTCTAACCGGCAATCGACCCTACCTCAATTGTTCGACTACACGTCCTTTCCATTGAGAGCCATTATACCGTGTTAAGTCGAAGCTTCGACTTGCAGACGACGAATTTGGAGAGAAGACTGTCTCCATTTTGCTGGACGATGAGGAATCGGAAATGGTCTTCATCGATCATCCGCACGTGGAGATGAGCGTAAGTTTTTCTCTTTCTCTTGAGTTCTCTTCTCTTCTGTTCCTTTACCTTCCTATTTTAAAAGAAGAAATGATTGTTGGAGTCTATTCTTTGTAGTTTAATTGTTACTAACCTCTTAGCCTACAACAAGTCTTTTAAAAACTATTAAATCGAAAGTATCAGCCGGTCGCAAAATGGTCTCAATACTTCTACACTATTCATATTACTTTCAGTCGTACGAAATATCATAAATTAGTGAGAACTTTTGATTTTAGGAATCAATTTTAAATCATTGCACGCTGTTTATAATTAAAGACACGGCTTATGTCACATTTAAAATAAACATCTCATATATCCGGTAGTTTCACATTTCATTGAAGATTGTAAGTCTTCACTGATATAATTGCAGTTGAGTAAAATGAAAATCATAAAAATATCAGTGGTTATAGAATGTCTACTTTATAAACAGTAAGAATCCTCTCACCGTTTCCACGTGAGGGTTTCAGATGACTGAAAATATACAGGGAAACCCTCCGATAAAAATCCGACATTTTCAGGAAATTCCTGCTGTCACGGTGATCGACAATATTTGTAAAAAGTTAGCAACAACTTGAATTAATTCTGATCCTACCGACTTCTCGGCTGACGTTGAGAAATACCTTTTCGTTCCAATTACCGTTTCTTTGCCAGAGAACGAATCAAAAATCCGTGTACGGTATTCTGTTCTACGGTAAAAGTCGTTTCCCTGTCAGCCACAGAGCGGTTCTTAATTATTTCTTCAATTTGCTCTTTTTCCCGCGCTACCGAGAACGAAACCGATTGATAGCCCGATAATTACTTCGCGGATGAATCGTTGCGAGTTAATGATGTAACGTCGACGGGATTACGTGAAAATACAAAAAATACCATTGTTATAGGGATACGTTTGAAAATTCTCATAGCCTAAAGAAACATAGAAAGGTTAGACGTTAATTCCCACTATGTCCCTTTTTGTAAAATTCATTAACACGTTGACTACCATGAGTGTCACCGGTGACCGGCGCTATTTAATTCAATGAAATTTCATGTATCGTTTAAATTGCAATATTTACGAGTTTTCTATTACATTGAATATTTTGATATTAGCGTTAAATCGATAGAGGTTTGCTGCATATCTATCTATCAGTGCCTTTAACGTTTCTGGTAAAGATGTGATTTTAATAGAAAAATTTCACTTTAGTTGAAATTACCAAAACTAGGGAAATACCGGTGACGTTCAACATGTTAACTTGCAATATCGTACATACGTTTCAAACCGCATCGAATCTTCCAATTAACCTTTTCAAAAATCACCAATGACATTCTCAAAATGATTACGTTCCGAATAACGTTTATTCGTTCAGGAATTCAATTAAATTCCACTTCGACGATGAAAACGAGACGGATATGATTTCAAATATTTTAAATGTTCCCGTGATGTTTCTATTCCGATCTGATCGATGGTAAATTCGATGCTTCGTTACGGATGGGATAAATTGTTGCACATTCTCGAGTGCAATCAATTGCCGGAATTGTACGCAGGTGGAGAACTCTCTGTCGACTTACGAGCCGCATGCCTGCATCGTCGTATATTCCATAGTGTCTCGTACGAGCTTTCAAGTAGCCGAGGAGATATTGAACTATTTGTGGAGAGAACACTACACTCAAGAACGATCTGTCATCGTCGTGGGCAACAAGTCTGATCTTGCGAGGAGTCGTACTATCTCTGCGGACGGTAAGATTTTATTTGTTAATTCATTAACCCATTAAGGCCCAAAGTTGCGTTAACGCAACATTTCACTTCTAATTTTTTTCGGCGAATCGGATTAATTTAATTTATAATTTAACCTATGCCATAGTAAAAGAACATACCAAAGGCTTAATTTATGCACTATAAGGTACCACGTAAGCCTAAAGTTGCGTTAACGCAACATTATGTAACCCAAAAACTGATTATAAATTTCTTTCTTCATTTCAATGCTTGGTCCTTAATGGGTTAAACCCTTGGCTTTACAATAACCGACGGCATTTCTTATGACTGTATTTTTATTTCAACAATTTAATTTTGAATTATTGTGGAGGTAGTAGTAGAAGAAATTGTAGAGCAAGCGGTTTATACTTTGAATTCTGACGCACAGTGGCTAAATATCGTTGAAGGGCGCCAAGCGGCGCGATGGCGCTTCTCTCTTCAGAGAGACAAAATAAATCTCGTTTTACGCCGTAAAAATTTAACACTGCGTTCATTTTATACAAGGTCGACCGTTTTACAAAGGTTCTCTCCTTGTTCCTAACACTAAAACTAGCAAAACAGTTAAAATAACCGGTTTCTAGAATTTAACACGTTGAACACCGCCGGTATGTCGTTAGTTTTATCATTTCTATCGAAGTGAAACTTTTTCTATTAAATTTACACTAATATAAACCAGAATCTTTGAAGATACAAATAGATAGATATTCGACAGAGCTTTATCTTTTTAAGGCCAATATTTAAATATTCAATATGTCCGAACATTCATAAATATTGCAATTTAAAAGTTACATGAAATTTCGTTGAATTCAATAAAGCTGATCACCGGTGACCTTTGTGGAAGTCGACGTGTTACTGCGGACGTCGTACAGTAAATATTCCCCTTCTATCTGATTTCCCTTTGTTCAAAATACTTACACAGCATATGTAAATATACCAGACGCGACGCTGAGAGTTTTTGTGTTAAAGTCTACAATAAACTGAATTCTAGACAAACACAAGGATTTTTTCGACAGCCGCAAGTTTTCACCGTTCAAAAATCCGTGTTCTGTTAAAGAGGGCAAGCAATTGGCGACGTCTCGAGAGTGCAAGTTCATTGAAACTTCGAGCGGAATTCAGCACAATGTGGACGAGCTTCTTGTGGGAGTTTTAAAGCAGATTCGACTACGAGAGAGCCGAGATAAGAAGCTGAGAAGACAGGGAAGCAGAGGGAAGATACTTTCGAAGCTTCACGGTAGCAAAACCGCGCTGAGTTTGAATCTTGCCAGGGAGATTTTAAATAAGATGTGCTTGAACGACAGCAAGAGCAAGAGCTGCGAGAATCTTCACGTGCTCTGAGAATATTCAGAGCAGATGGAGAATTTATTTCAGGTATTTTTATCAGGTAATTTCATTGATATTAACTGGTGAAATTTCGATCGCCATGAAAGAGAGATGAAAATGAGAATTTAAAATTCTATAATCCTTTTGTCTCGTCGAAAGTGAGACATGTTTTTGGTCCGACGTGGCTTTGCGATTACACGGATTCTGTTTAACTCTGTGTCCGGTATGAAATCCATACTGAAATGTACGAGAAGTTTTAACGAGATCGTAACAGTTTTATGATTCCTGTTCTGATTACACGCAGTCGAAAGGGAAATAAATTATTTTTAGCACGTACGCGCACACTCGCCCGTGTAACCAGAAACGAACGATTGCACCGCGTTGATGCGCGATTTAAAACCCTCCCCCATCCAAAATTGGTCGACCACCCTGAAAAAGAATGCAACGTTATATCGTTGAACGAAGCATAATTACAGTGTACCGGGATTTTGCGAATATCTCGTTGCAATTCCTCTGTTTAAAAAAGAAAACGTATTGAATGGAATTGTCGACGATTATTAAACGGATAATTAAAACCTTCGCCTATACACAGGGGTGAAGAAATTTGCAATAAAAATTTCACAAATGTACGCTCATGTTTGGAATACTGAATTAATAATTTACACATGTGTAAATTTACTTCGTAAAGGTTCATCTGAGAATGAGAATAAATTAATTAACGATTGTATTTTCTTGTGACAAATGTACAGGAAGAACCGTAAATTCATGTATCGGAGGTTGATTAATCGCGCTATTTTTCTACCGCTGCCAACGATAAGAAATTCAGTTCTCTGTTTAACTATACGAAAAAGAGAGAGATTGTGCAAACAAAAGAGAGCCTTCGCCCTTCCAATCATGCCGCTGTCCCTTCGATAATATTTACTCCATCCTTCGTTTGTTCGTCCGTGGTAAGTAAATAACGCTTAGAAACGAAGAAAACAGGTGGCCTACAGGTCGATCGGAGGTCAGACGAACTCGCGCATGCTTTTCTTTTACTCTTAATGAATTCACGAAATTCCGGGAAATCTCACAATCAGTCTGAACAATCTGAAAATTACTTTTCACTTTTCAGTACTAAAAACATCAATACAATCGTCAGCAAAGTGTATAAAAATCATGTTATATACATATTTCTATAACTAAAACAGTTTATCTCATTGTTGTTACATTCCTTTATATGTTTTTTTTGATTTAGAAATTTTGTCAAGACTAGCTCCTCCTTGCGATTATTTATTAGCGACTAACAAGCACCACGTGTGAGCAGTGTCCCTTTCCTTCTCACTGTATTTCCCGCGCGTATTTTAAATTCGTTTCATCCCTTCTGATTGCAAGGGTACTATCGTCTTTCCTTCGACCATCGATAATGAGACTTTCCCGATAATTGCGGCCAGGTGATACGCCAACCTCAATTAAGCTTCCTCTATTAATTGACCCGGAGCTGGACGATTCTACTTGCAATAACGAGGTTCCCAAAATGATCCGCCGTGGTATTTCTGAAGGATTAAACATCCTCGGGTCAAATGTCACTGGATTCAATGTTTCTCAATAATATGTATACTAATTGGAATATCTCTTCGTTCGTCAGCAATTAAACAAAAGAGGCGAAACGTGGAATAATAAATTACAATTTTGAAGGGCTAAGGGAAGATTTGCTATATCAATTTGATGAAGATAAATTTATAAAAGAAGATGAAGGCTTTTTGTTATTATTTCTGAAAGTAATACATATTGTGAATATGTCTCTCTATAAGATCACGTCAATTTTCTATCAACAGGGAATGCACCTTCAAAGAGGAAAAGCTAAAGAAACGACGTATTTGACGAACATTTCAGATTTAAAAAGAAGAATAAAATGCATTTGAAATTCTCCAGAAAATCTTTGCTTCTCTATCGCGGTTTCATTCTCAAGTTGGTCTACTGTTGAGTTATTGTTAATTAACGAGATACGTTCCACGTGCCTGCATCTCCTTTTACCCTTGATGATGAGTTTTTGCGTTTGTACGTACAGTTTCTCGGTAGCTTTATGAATATTAAATTATTATTCATTTATACTGCTTATAGAAACAACAATGTGCACTATTTCCAGTTCATCCTTTATAAATACGAATAAAATCAACGATCAGGAATGTAAATAACGATGGATAATTCGAGCATTTAATTTCAATATAAATGGATGAAAGATTTATGTGAATTTTCGCGTTAGATTCTCAACGGTGTGAAATTAATTTAAAAAAAGAGAGAGTTATCGATATCGGCTTTAGCGATATCAGGAAGGCGTACTTTACCTACTTTAATAAATATGCAATTATCCGCTCGAGTGGACGCAGGTTTCGTCCAATTCCGACGCTGGACGTCCTTTCAATATTGTCTAATGTATTATAAAGTCTATATATTATATATATATATATATATGTATGCAAAAATGTACGAATATTTTAACACCTAAGAGAATGAATGTACCAATGAAAATCGAACCATCTTTCGATCTATTGGATTTCGTTTTCGAGCAATATGTTTTTTAACGATGTTAACGTCATTTTTCAAAAGCCTTCTATTTCTATTCTCGATGGACGTTTAAATTCTCGAGGGAAATTTTTTCGTTAATTTTTACAACGATATTCTATGGCCGTAGCTTCTTTCTGGCCGTGTTCTTTTGTGCGGAATATCAATACGATTTTCGAAAATTCATTAAAAAAAAAAACGAGTAGGGACGGCCTAAAAACGTACAAGACGGTAGAACTTCTCCGTCGATATGTGTATGTATATGTATGCATGCGTGGATGTACCCATGTATGATTGTAAGTATGTAACTTTTACGATTATCACACGGAGAGTACTTTATCATCGGTAACGAGATAAAAGGAGTGTATGATAATTCTACGGTGTATAGAATTAAATGTACGCTATACATATCGGTCTAAGGGCTTCTTGTAGAGAATCGATTATCCTTTACAATTATATTCGTCAATAATACAAATATTGTACGTTGAATTATCATTATTATTATTATTCTTATGATAAAATTAATGAAAGAACATTTCTCTCTGTCCTCCTACGAACATCGATTAACGATTGGAAAATCCAGCCGGACATTTCTCCAGTTGATGCTGGACGTTTCACAATTCGTAATCGCGAGTATATACCTCAGAGTTTGCGATGTTACCTTAAAAAGCTGCTCTATTTTTATATACGTATAAGCTCGTCCAACTTTTATTAGGTATCTGTGTCATTCGCATCGTTTTTTCTACTCTACGAGAATAATTCCGTCTCAAGCGCGAGGACATTATGCGGGGGATCGGTGAATTGAGATTTCTCTTGAAGTATTGAATGAATTTTTGTCACGGTAATTCATTATTCATGGATTTCCTGCTGGATTAATTATTCGGAAAATTTCTCTAGCAAAGATTCGAGAAAATATTCGAAGATATTGCGAGTACCTTTGTGTATAGTATTCTCGATAAATGATCCGTGGACGAGATACTTTTTTTCCAGGATGTGAATAGAAAATTGAAAGTAGAACGTCTGATTAGTACAGGCGGATACCACTATTGAAATTTCCGAGAGTAGCAACCTCTATGGATTATTAATCGAGTGCACTATACACCTATGTTCATCTTAGTAATGCATTCTTGAAAGAAATTAATTTGGAATTATAATACAAGATTTATTGCAAGGATCGTATTGAATGAAAAGATGTTTTAATTGCTTGAGATAATTATTTTTTCTTCAAACGAACCCCTGCACATGTCCGTACGACAATCAATTTGTCTCGAAAACTATCGTATTGTACTTGATCGTTGTAGTACGTATTAAATGTTCATGTCCACAATAAAGAAGAGCATTCAGGGAGAAAATTGTAAGATTTCTTCATCCTAATGAAAAATTATTCACGTTCTTTTTTACTGAATATATCAAGCTGTACATAAGTTTGTTTCATCTCATTGCTTTAAAGTATTGTTTTCTATATATGTCAAAAAACATCCTCTTGTACTTATGATGAAAATAGCCGTCTAAAAATTGGCAATCTCTATTTCGATAGAGAGTACAAACAGAACCATCTAAATTTAAACAATAGATCGAGTTTCCTGAGAATATTCACTCTCATAATTGCACAATAGACTTTCTATGAATAAGGAACAAATAAATCTCTTTATATTAATACTAACATCGTCATAGCTCCTCAACAAGTATCAAGTCGCATCGATTGCACGCGCGGAATCTACTGTTCAATTTTGCAAAAATGGATTGACGATTCTTGCTGCCATCTCGCGAGAAAGTCCGCAGTTAAATTGCAAGGTTCTAGGTCGATGGAACAGCACGTGCGATGCCAATATGGCTGCGCGTTGAGTGCCGTCAAAGTCTGCCCGTAAGTCCGCCATAAAAGTTACCTTTGATGCGTCTCATTCGAGGCGTTCTTCTGTGACCTCTGTATTGCCAGTGAAAGTTCCCAGCGAGATGGCATCGGTCGCCAAGTGGAATTTGTCCCGCGAGGACATCAAAATCGCGGACAAAGGCGAGAAAGTGAGTGGCGGTGTTTTAGTATCGCGTTGACGTCCATAATCGTCAATTGATAAGTACGACAATGGCGTGACGTAATGCGCGGCGGGAATTTTAAATAGCGTCGATTTGAATCGAATTCTTTCAGGAGTCGCTACTGGAACATGACAGCGATATCGATGAGACTATGCTGTTCGAGTGAGTATTGAATCATGAAGAATGGAAATTATTCCACTGCTTTGTGTTAACACGTGGAAAAATATTTCCAGTAGACCCAGTACATCGGCGGAAGAGGTAACCGTGGACGGAAAAATGGACAGGTAAAAGCGCGGTTGAGATTTTTCTTAAAAAAAACCGTAGAAGATTTTCTCGTAGCGTTTTTTGCATTTATACTTTGTTTCTCTGATACATTTGCCGCGGAAAAATCTTTGGATCGTGGTCATACGTCGATTATTCGCGAAGTTTTTAAGAAAAATTCGTGATGCTTCGTTCGCGCGTAATAAATCGTGCCTCTCCCGTTCGAAGTGTGAGGCTACAAATTCGAGAGGTGACTGATACTATGCGAGACAACGTGCAGAAAGTGATGGAACGTGGCGAGAGGCTGGAGGACCTCCAGGAAGCGAGCGATCGTTTGAATTTGGCGGGTCATGAATTCAGAGAAGCGGCCAAGAGAGCGCAACGGAAGGCTTGGTTACAAAACTTTAAGACACGAATCATCATTGTTGGCGTCACTTTGACCATCGTCCTCTGCATCGTCGGTATGACATGACGTAATTAAAGGCAATTTGTATGATAAAGCACGTTACGCGCATGACATCTATACTGTTCTCTTTATTCGCGCGGAATTGTAGAATTGACGTCGAACTTTTAATGTTGGCTTTAACGAATTTTTAAAATTTGATTATAGTAACATTTTTAATTTGAAGGTCGATAATTTTTCTATTTTTAAATTCACCGTCTTGTCTCATAACAAGTGAAATTCCTCCATATTACGGTCCAAACGCATCAAAGCCAAACCCTATTGTAACTCGTTCCATTGTAGTTATTATTACTTAACACCTTGCCTTACAACAGACCCTAATTATAAACCCACAAATTTCAAATACAGAAACATTTTAATTGCTACAAATTCATCCTAAGATTCCGTAGTCTAAATTTCGTACCTTGCCACCGTACAAGGACAGTCTCAAGTGTACAATGTGAAAAGTAAAAACACGTGAATAAACAGATAAGATAAACAAGATCGACCTTTCGTACTATACAATCGAAACTCTGGCGAGATATACTTCACCTTAGGCCAAATGTTTGCTTACAAACTTCTGCTTAATATTCCGTAAGACGAGAAGTTTGTCTGTTAGATTGAACCTTATTCAACCGTAATTCAATAATTATTACTTATATATTGCAACGTAGAATTTTTTTTCCTAAGGCAAGGAGTTAAATATATTTCTATATGCCCATAGTCTGCCAGTAAAATTTATGTTTCCATTTCTACATTTCCATTTCTAATTAAAAGCGCCAAATTTTGACGCGGCTTCGAATCATTTCATAGTCATCTTAGATCATCACATCGCTATATCGTTTACGTAGTTAGATCGCGTGTCGTTTTCAGTTCTGGACATCATGGTGCTTTACCTGGTTCTCAGATAACGAACGCGATATAGCGAGCATCGATTCGAGCCAAGGTACCTCTGTCTTCCATTTTTTTTTGCTAATATTCACCCCCCTCTCATTCGCATGTCTCGGTGATACAGCGGTGGAAAGAATTTACAGAAAATTTATAATATCTAAAAGAGAAATATTTCTTCTCCTTTTCGTATTAAATGTAATAGTTTTTCCTTGTCCACCGCTGTATTTAATCCATAAGACCATGTTGTATGGTTTAGCAGAGGATTCGATGTTTAACGATACTTGGCACTTTTTCTCTCATCTGCACATAATATTTATCCGCTTGATTCGCACGTATTTCGTTCTAATTCACTATGTTCTTTGAGCGGCACGTGCATCACGTGAATATTTTATTTTATTTTTCAGTCACCATCATCGTGAAAAATTCGTGACTCTGGCATCTATTCGACTGAAACGCGTATCACTATTATTATCGAAAGTATACGCATACTTGTACCTGCCTTTCGTGGATTGTACGCGTGTACGTTAATTGTAAGTTTGTATAAAAATACACTGTCTGTTATTTTTATTTTTGTTTCCATTTCCTGCGTTCCTTTTATTACCTACGTCGAAGCTCCACTAATTTCAACGGTATTAACTACGGTCCGACTGGTTCACAACTATTTAGAAACTATCTCCAAATAGGGGAGTCGTATAGTAAGTATATCACATTTATCTTATAAATTATAAATTAATTGAATCGATCACCTTTTTAATCTCTCGATTCCTTTTTCTTCCATATACGTATTTAATATATTTGAATATAGTTAAAATGTGTACTTGAAGACGTTACAAATAATAATTCCGTACCATCAAGTTTTCTATTGACACTGTTCGTCAAATGTGACGGTACTTAAAACCATTGTCTTCATATTGGGACAATTAAATATTCTTCTAGACAATTTTTATAGTCTCCGTCACAATTATTCCGGAAGAGATAATCCCGCGGTAATCGGCCGGAAGTCGACCCGTTAAATGCATCTCCTTTCCTAGTATCGTTACTTTAAATACGTCTATTGTGCAATTAATACTTCTCTTCACGATTCGACAGATTCGACGTTATACGACTAGTAATTAATTTCTCCTCGCTGTTGTTACACAGACGCGCGCAAATTTCACATCGTTGTGCTTTGTACGTTGCCTTTGTTCGCCTGGCCGAAAGCTTTTACCTCATTAATCGTTTAGAAAATTGAACGTAACGATGTTACGACACGTACATGCAATATACACGCGTAGATCTATGTATGCACGCGTGCATTTGGCTAGGATGTCTAATGCAATTAAATCTAATACTACTGCTTTTGGTGATTTGTTTATTTCCGATGAACAAATTATAGAGGTGCGTTTACCTCTCTTGTTTATCTTAATGTTCGATTTATTTTCGAGAATTATCGCACGGCTTCGATGTAATTATTATTATTCAGGAACCAGTCGGATGGGAGGAATTGAAATTGCGCGGATTTAACGTGAGATTCAATGAGAAATGGGAATTCACGTAACATTAATGCTTCGAGTAATGTACTGATTTGTTTACGGAGTAATTGAATTTTCAGAGGGTTACCTCTTATTGATTACGATGACTTGAACAGCTTGGAATTAACGAGAGAATTAATAAATCGATTAAAATTACGTCTGAATTTTTCTGAAATATAGAAGTAATTTTCCAGTGGCTATTTTTTAATATGCAGGTAAGTGGGCTAATGGGATTGCTGTTCTGAATTTGCGTTTTAGATATATTTATCGTGTATGTAAATATAGATACCTACATGAAAAAGTATTTAAGTATAATTTTCTACTTTGCATCGATAAACTGTAGCAAAACAGTACTTTTAATAATCTCCAATTGTTGTAGTTTATCTTTAAATATTCTTTTCTCATTTTTAATCCTTTTTAATTTACAACTGCTTTAATCCCTTTTGCAATGTTAATATTACAACTATCGGTGTTAGATCCGTTATATTTAAATATACATTTTTATATATTATAAAGTAAAGGAAATGAAGGATTATAAAATAAAGGAAATTATAAAGTAACTATTTTGAGACTAATTAAAACGATGCTGCTTATTCCTTCGAATTTTCAGAACGCTTGACCCATTTGTCGTTTGCACGTTAAACGACATTGGGAATGCTATTGAACATAATGGATTTTCAATGACTCTTAAATAAACATTTACGAGTTTCCTGATATACGAAATATTCAAATATATGTTTCAAAGCGGAAAAGTACCGCCGAATATTTTATTACTTTTACTTTGAAAATTGTACTGTATAGAGATTTTAATAGAAAAAGTTACCCTTCGATAGAAATTCTAAGTAAAATTAATTTTCCATCTGATAAGCAAGCAAACGAGCTTCTCAAAATACAATATGTCATCACACTAACTTTCCTACCATCTCGACAATTACATCTTACAAAAAGAAGCCGTACTTACTCATTTCTCCAACATTCTATCATTACAACTCTCAAAGCACGTTATTCACTTATCATTAACTTTCCACTTCCTCATTCAACAAGCAAAAAATCGATTTAAAAAAATACTCACATCACGAAATTTCCTGAAAAACCCGTAAATCCTCAATTTTTCATACTATACCGACAATTTCATCTCGGAAAAGGAGGCTGCGACAGATCCGCCAGTCTTTCGGATTACATCGTCCTACGCCAATGACTGACAATGACTATCACCATCATTCTCCGCGATCGCGACGGCAGCGTGAATTCGTATATGTGAAAGAGTTCAACTGAGATAGGGAGAGGAAAAGAGAGAAAGCTATATAATAGAGAAAGAGCGAGATAGTCTGAACAGGATAGGTACACAGCAGCGGGCGTCGTTGAGCCCGGTTCAGTCGTCGTTCGGTCGCAGGAATCTGCGGGTGCGCTCCGCTGTGCTCCGCCTACGCCGAGCGTGTGCGTGCGTTTTATTCGATCCGGAGCAGAATCTCGTCTCTCCCCAAGAAGACGAGTTAACTCGAAAAATATCCTCTACAATCGACTCTCTCCGAGTGGAGTCGATAATTTCGCAGATATCCACAATAATCAGAAACGAATACCCGACGAAATGACGGACCTACAGCAAGTTTTAGCAGCGGCATTTGCCGTCTTTGTTGGCGCGTACCTCCTCACCGGAAAACGTTGGCGCCTCGTTTACGTCCTCTACAAAACCCTACCAAGGGACATTCTGTGAGTACTTGAAACATAAAGTGATTAAAAGAGTACGAATGTGTCTTGGAACGAAAGACTACTCCATTTCGTACGATCGAGACTTTGGACGTTGCATCAAAC
Organism: Cerceris rybyensis; assembly: GCA_910591515.1. Taxonomy (NCBI): domain Eukaryota; kingdom Metazoa; phylum Arthropoda; class Insecta; order Hymenoptera; family Crabronidae; genus Cerceris; species Cerceris rybyensis. The sequence continues at coordinate 23,614,179 of OU342793.1, read as the reverse complement.
TTTCTGATTGTAGCTTATCTGAATCCAACTTTTATCTCGTGCTGAGATAGATCTAATTTGTGACAAATTTCTGCGTTGTGTTGTTTTATTATTACGATGGTAGAGAATGATCGTGTTCATTTTCGTGCTTTGACTCCATTCGGGCAGGAACGGAAGAGGATCGATTGGGACGTTGTTGAAGTGCTTTCATGGGTTCTCGGACTACGTATAGGGTGGCGCGAACAACGTGGGGGATTGTTTTTAGGAGACTGAGGGGTATGGTTGAGAAATTCTCGTTTATCTGTTTCATTATGATCTTGAAATTTTTTGTACTGTTATCGACGACTGATTGGAACGAGAGAATGTCTGGGTTTGGTGTTATACTTATGGGAATCGAGGGAATGATCACGTTTTTCTTTACATTCATGCCTCGGTTGGTTGATGAGAGATTAGAGGTGGATCGATAGAAACTTTAACTAGTTTCGCAGATGGGAGAGTATCGGATGATTTAAAATTCACTGTGGCAATTTGTTGAATGATAGGAAGTGTCGATAACCTTCATTCGTCCTTGGGGTAACTTTTAATCCAAATGGAAATTTAAATTGATTCAAACCTCTAAAATTTGTGCACAGTAAATATATATTACTCTAAATACAGTTATGGTAAAGAAGTTTTGAAAATCTTATTTCTTTAATGCAAAATTGACTACGGTATGGAAGAGTTGCATCGACTGCAGGTTGAATTTTTAAAAATAGGGGACGAAGTTTAAATGTATTTTTTATTTGGTTATTATGTTAATATAAGTATATAATTTGTTCTCATATATAGAATATTTGGAAATGTTAAATAGATTAGGTGGAATTTCTATGCTTATGATTCCTCATTGTCATATTATGACGAACTCATTTCGCGCGGAGTAACGGGTAATGACCGCGTTTTCCTTGACAGTCGTGCCTTCGTCAGGCGGGAAGTCATTGGAGTAGGATTGATGAGAATAGTGTTAAAATACTTTCGCAGATTCGAGGTCATAACACATATAGAGTGGTTCAAAAGTCACGGTACGAAGATAAACTGTATTGTTAAATTATGTAAATAATTAAGTCATTCCAATGCGAAGAAGACCTTGTTAAATGACTTCTTCCGTTTGCGAGACACAAATTATCATTTATTTGTCATACGATAGTACTATGAGTTATTATCTCATGTTTCAAAACTACAACTTGTTTAATTAAAATAGCGACCAGAAGAAGACAATTAACGGGATTTCGCACTTTTAATTACACATATTGGAAACTAAGAATTATCACTAAACGGTATAATGATCTTGCCCTTGAATGTCTTACAATTAATGAAACACGCATCACCTGTGTAAAACACTTTGGAAATTTTGTCCATGATGAAGTAACCATAACGCTACCTTGAATAAGCGCACGATTTTCTCAAAAACGTGTTACTTCAACTTGCAAAAAGTTTATCATCAATATTTTTGACGCGTTTTCTAGAAATGACCTGCAATAAAAAATGCAATAAGCTACAATGTCACGACTTGGCACAAAGCTTGATAATTTATAATTCAAATGCTCTGAAATTGCAACAAAGTGATATAAAGTAACACAGGAAAGTCGGCCACCTTGCGAATCCAGCGTAACGACTTTCGCGCGAAACTAAGTAGGCGCAATTTGTCTGCAAAAAGTCCCTAAGCGGAATCCTCGTTAATCCATGGGATCCTGTTGGTTTTAAATAGGGAAACTGGGACTTCGTCCTGGTTGTTCAATCACCATTCATCCGTGTTGCATAACAATGCAAGCGGCATCGATTTTATCGCAGGGTCGACTATCGATTTACAAACGGCACCGAGTATCCTCGTGTACGATTCGGCTGCTGCATGCATGCATCGTGAATTCTACGACAAATATGGCGCGAGGCTGGAATTTAAACGATTTTCTTCCTCCACGCCTCTGCAAATGCGTGATTTAAGTCGTATAAAAGTGAAGAAGGCGTTAAGAATGCAGTCTTTGTTGTGGAATTAAATGTTGGAGAGAAATATTCACTAGCTGCAAGTTCTAAACATTTAAATCACACAGAGTAGATTGTTTTCCACAAACATGGGACTTGTGGTTACCGTATTTTTGCAGATATTGCCTGATTATTAGATGGGGACCTCTAAATAATTATAGAAAGTAGAAATTTATAGAATAAAGATATTTCTATACAGAAAGAGTTAAATGAGCAGAAGATTCTACTCTTCTGAGCATAAGGTGAGAAGTAATTTCATAATTTTAATATTTCAAGCTTTAAAAATAGTAGCACCGTTGATATTGTTTAGAGCATCACTTATCTATCGTATTTCATATTTCAAATGACCGTGGCAATATTGAGGTCACGGTGTACGCTGTTCACAATTAACAATAGATTTTCTATAAGTGAAAGGAGACGTTTCGAGCTTGTCTCCGTTCCATTCGATTCCGCTTTATTCCTCGTCGCCCACGATTTCCCAAAGGAAATGCTAAAGATAACAATTATATCCGGTGTTTAATAAATTGCAATACCATATTTTGCATCAACAACCATTTTACCATTACAGTTTATTAACATTTCTCTCGAATTGCTCTAATCAACAGAGCCACGATACTTCCTGCAGTTCGGTTAAAAGCAATTAAAGCGGTACTTCATTAAAAGTGTATCAAGTTCGAGGGTGAGAAGAATTAAAGAATGACTAGTTAGTAATCGTTGCGTTACGTAATTACAAAGTATAATCAACTAACTCTAATCGACGAATGATGACAAGGCAGACACAAAAGTGTTTCGTGTGTCGTGTTCGAGCTTCGCGAATTAACGTGTCACAAAGGAAACACGTGCGGTTTGATCGACGATCGAAAAATCGCGATCCTCCTTTTATCTTTCAAGTGGTTCAGCTATTTTTATTTTCAAAGTAGTTCAACGTGATCGTTTGACCGTTGAACGAGAGTTTCTATTATGTCTTCACACGGAAGCTGCCATTCGTTCTTTCGATCCAAGAAAGTCGCTTGCAATTAGGCCAATGGGGACACGGTTTCAGTTTAATCGATCTTCTATAAATGTCACGGCATTAATAATTATCATAGCTTATCGATTTTTCTTAATATCAATTAGAATTTTTTAAAGAAATATAAATAGAATTTTTCTATGTATACGTCCATTAATTTTGCATTGGAGATTGAACATTGACGGTTTTATCTCCGTAGAATTGCAAATTGTGCAAATTTCTGTATGTATATATTTTATCTTTGTTTCCAGTGGACTTTTTATGTTAAAACGTATTCAAATTAATGAATAAATTAAAGAATGACCCAAATCAGTAGGTCGTTGGTGAAATAACTATAACAATTGAGTGTCAAAAAATACGGAAAAGTACTTCTTTGCTATCGTTCTAATCATTCTAGATAACGGGAAGAAAAATTACAATAACTTAAAAATTACAATATTTAAGTTATTGTAATTTTTCTTCCCGTCATCTAGAATGATTCGTTAAAAACACAAATTATTTTGACCACTTCTTTTTTCAAGAAAACAAACAACGTAATAAAGGCACACCGGTTAACGGTGTGCTCTAAACAACAAAAATGAGCGGTTTATTTTTGAAGTAGAATAAGTCACTTCCGGTATTCCTAGATTGATTAATTGATTATCTTTTTCACCTCTTGATTTCTCTTTTTTCAAAATAAGAGATATAACGCCGGTAGATATAACATCTAGTTTTAAAATGTAAACCCGAAATATCTCGAATTGAAAGGAAAGTGACTTATGCCACTTTGAAAATAAACGACTCATATGCAAAGTCACACGTGGAACGTGATGATACGATGATGATTCTTCTTCCATTTTCATCCGTCGACTTAAATCGGGTCACACACGCGATACGTGCATGAATCTCTTATGGTCGAATACGAACGGCAATCCGATGAGCAATGTTCAAAGTACAACTGAGGTTTTTCCATTATTTATTGCTGCAGATTTTATTGTAAAATCACACGTTACCACTTTAGTTATTTAATTAATTATCTCACCAATTATCTAAATTAGTCCGTTAAGAGCATGACAGAACCAGGTTGAAACAATTGACAATTGTAAATCCATATTGCAAATTTTACTTACTCGTCATGTTATTATAGTTAATTATTTTTCTTGGGGAATGGTGTTCTTCTGACTTTTATATCAAATAAATTAACGTAGTATCTATATCTGAATATTGAAGAAGATTCTAAAGAATAACGTCCAAAATAATAAAATGGTCGTTGTGACGTTTGGAATTACGTAACTAAATGTTCAAATTACCTTGGATGACCGATATACTTTAATTTTTGCAAGAACTTTTGCTGACTTTTGTAGACAATAGTATTCAATTCAGACAATCTAATCGATTGTATTTTTATCTTTGAACAGCGCCTTTATGTCAGAATTTGCATATTCTTACAAAGCAATTTCGCTGTTTGCAGTTATGGATATTAGTGTGCAAGGATAATCGTCTGACGTCAGTTAGTTAAAGGATTAACGAGATATTTGCAAAATTATAAGTCGCTCTTTTGGGAAAAGTACGAAGAATTTTCTGCTTTCAATTACGAGTTTGTTATCGATTTCTACTTTAAGGAATTATCGTTAAAATCGAGTTTACACAAGCCGATACAACCAATCGAATTTATCGCTCTGAGGAGCTTCAGAAGGCTTACAATTCAGTCGACTAGAAATCCTATACGATCGCAACAAGTCGTCGATTCACGATGCACCTTGAAAGCTCAAATATGTCGTTCGCATTATCACAAAATGTACACGATATAATTTACTGTCATAGTTTCCAGAAATTTTGAAATTTACAATAATGCCTGGTGCGTTCCTGTTTTTAACATATAATTTATAAATAATTGTAGCCACTAGTTCTAAGGATATTCCATGTCTGTACAGTTATTATTGCGCACCAAATATTGTGACCAGATTATTGTGCATCTCTTACACACTCAATTAGTCTATATTAATTCTGCATACTTCTATATTCTCGCTTATGTAATTTTTTTGCTGCGAGCGCCTGGATACCGACGTTTGCATTGATTTGAACGTTTGGTCTATCGCTGCTCGCAGAACAAATGTCTCATTTGCCCTGTGCTAGGCATCTTTCTACTTAGCGCAGTTTCCAACGAGACGACAAGCGCCGATTGAATCGAAAGTGTCACCTTTGTCCTCCCACTGAAGCGGGTACACGTAACAGCTAGCATTTTATAAACGCACAATCGTCCGCAATTGCTTCGTGCCTTTGACGAGTTGTTCCACGTAATTAATGGATTTAGTGTCGGTCAAATTGACGCCGGGACACGCAGGGACTTTTAGTTTCGTCGAAAAGATCATGCGAATTTGATAGTTTAGTCGAATTTTCTTCTCTCGGCTTGTCTGTCGGAGTACTAAATTTTATGGATGTATAAAACCCAAACTTGATTTAGATCTAAATCGAACTTAGCTCAGATCTAAATCGGTACTAACTCAAACCTAAATTCGACCTGACTTAGCTAAATCGGATGTAACTCAGGCCTAAATCGGACCTAATTCGTACCTAAATCGGAGCTAACTCGCACTTAAATCGACCTAACTCACACCTAAATCGGACCTAACCCAGACCTTCATCTAGATTTATTTTAATGTCCAAAGAGGCCCGTGAGATTGCGGATGTTGGATTATGCAAGAAGAATTTCAAATTAGTCTATTGCACTCTGGAATCTCATAAGTGCTTAATTGTTCATAATTATTCGATGCCTTTGATAAACTAATTTAGGTAGCTATTGCATTTAATGTCCAAAGTGGCCCGTTAGAATGAGTACGTCGGAAGAGCCATAGAAAATTGAAATAAATGATCTTGTGTTGAAGTTTTTTTGTCGCTCCTGCAATTTATTAATAATAGATCAAGTGAACTTTTCTTTTAGTTTCTGTCACACTTAATCAGCAAGAGTAAGAACAATACGTCATTACTGTATCACTTTTTTGCAGGTCACGACTCGCGTTATGTGAGAGAAATTAATGTAAAATTTATGATTAATAGGAACGTGTTTGAATCAGGTCTTTAATATTGAATAAAAGTGATAAACAAGGCGATTAATGAACCATGAGCTGTTCTTTACCGCGCAACGATGGGAACAGCGTATATGTTAAATGATCATTAGCGTGAAATCAAGAACAATGAAAACAAGAAATTTTTAATAAAGCCAGGATGCGATAAAATGTCGAGAATAGATTACATCGTTACTCGATACGCCTGTACCGTCTGATTAAAAGCCTTTTATACACTTCACCTTCTACTTTGAACTACAAAGAATATGACTTTCAATCGCAACTCATTTTACACATAATTTTTTCTAGACTTCCTTAATTATTACTATTTAATTTTCTCTCAATTTATATCATTCCAAGAAACCTTCATGAATGTAATTAAAAATATCCAATATTTAAATGAAACATCATTAAAACTGAAGATATAAATATATATATAAGATGTGGAATTTTGCGATTGCCTTCACGACGTCATTAAAACCCGGCAATTCGCAATCTCCAGAGGTGAGACAGGATATCTTGAGGTTAACGCGCGGCAGGAATACCACACTGATGCACCAGTGGTGCAAGTTATCCCTGCACCTGACACGCAATGCACTTCATTATTTTGTTTAATTTCATCCAATCACCGTGGAACGGCTGCGAAAGGGGCTTGCTGACTGCCGGTATCGGATGCCTGCAATGAATCCGGCGCTTCGACAGAGGCGTAATTCTCCAGGGGCTTCTTGTTTCTACATTTTTCCCGTCTATCATTTTCTTCATTTTTTTTCCTATTCTCGCGTGTTTTACGTTCTTTGAAATTCTTCCTCTTTTTACATATCCTGTTTCGTTGATCGATGCTTGTTGCGAGGAGAGTCGTTGAGAATCGTTGGAACAGGTGGTCAGACGCGAAGGGTATATTCTACTAGGACGTTACTTACTCTGTGATGAGCTAATTTTTGTAAAAGCGGGCCAAAGAAAGGGACAATGTAATTTATTACACAATGAAGATTTTGTATGAATTAAAATTCTTTAAATTAATTTTTGAAATATAGTAAGACGGAGAATTTGTATACTTTTATTTGAAAATCTACGGCGGGCTGGATCTGGGCCGCGGACCGTAGTTTAATTACCATTTTGCTACGGGAAGGAGATTTTGAAGTTCTATTTGCATTTTCTACTTGGTCTTTTCCTTTTATTGTGATACTTCGAATGTATAGCGGAAGTTAAATACAGAGGGAATTTTAAACAGTTATTTGCAAGTTGTTAATTTACTTTGCCTGTAATGTTTGTATAGTAGGAACATCACGAGGAGAAAAATGCATAATTGAAATATAGTAGATGTTTGAGTCGAGTTTATATTTGAAGAGTTCTGTATATTTGCTATTCAGACAGTTCTCATGTTAAAGACTTTGAGCAAGTATAAGTTAAAAATACTATTTGCCCTTGGATTCATTTTTCCTGCTTAATATTGGAATGCTTTATCGAAGATATCGATAAATCAGTACAAATTAATTAGAGTTACTGACATAATTGTGGATCATTTGGCAATGATTATATATTTTGAAAACTTCTGCAAAACAATTGATGATAATATCAGAAGCCATCGATCAACGCTATCTATTCTTAGCATTCTATATTGATACGATAATCAACTTGATATTACGCTAATAAATGTAATTTTTCTTTCACTGGTTGCAGAAAATTAATGCAAAAGATAATTAAGAAATATGGTCTTCCTTTTATTTTACTTTAATGAAACATTTTTATACCCCATTTCGACATGGCCCTTAAATGTAATTAACGTATATATTGTTCCCTTTTATTTAAACGGAAGTCTTACGCGACCAATTAAAGTCAGTTAATAGCCATAATTAGAGACGGTCGTTGAAACCGACCCCTTTCAAGTTTTCAAGCATTCCAGTTCCTGTACCGTTTCAACTTGCCTTCATAATTATTCCAAGTCGGAGATTCTCTAACTATGAAAGTTTAAGAAAATTTACCAAGCCTTTGACGTTTTCCTAAACTAATTTTTTCCATAATTACTTGCACGATCGAAGTGATTCCTCGTTCATCACTGTTCCTAATCATTCACTTCTTTCACTCATGCACTTAAGATACCACGAATGTTTGAATTAACATAAAATATTAGTTCATTACTCAGACCAGTCCATCACAAATTTTTATAATCACAATAAAATTCAAATGTTAAATAATTTTCCCAATAATATAGTTGAATACAACAGAAAAATAAGTCATTAACCCTTTGCGTCCGCAAAGTCCTAGCGACGCATATATGCGGCCTGAGAAAAAATGTAGTTATAGGTTATCGCCGTATGTATACACGATTCAAATTGAAAAATTGAAGTAAAACCGGTGAGATATGATTGAAAGTGGACTAATTTATAATTCATATACATTAACAGCCCAAATTTCTGATAAAATGGTGGTTTTGGAACGCCGAATAAATGACTATCTGTCAATATTGAAAAATGTCTCCGTCCGCAAAGGGTTAATATGAAATATCAGCTCATTACTCAGACCAGTCTATCAGAAATTTTTATAATCACAATAAAATTCAAATGTTAAATTATTCTAAATAATTTTCCCATTAATACAGATCGATGCAATAGAAAAATCAGTCACAAGCTCAATTTCTAAAAAGAGTTTTTATTTGAAGCCACTTTGAGCATGATTCGAAGTAATTACCGGGCCCTCATTAACCGTGACAATTGGGAGGATCAGGTGTCAAACGAGGAATGTTACGACGGTGATGTTGCGTTCGCATTCGCGTGACATGTCCCGCGCGTGTCGTGCCACGATATTAACCAATTGATTCCCAAGATGAAAGGATGTTACGCCAGGCTCACATGGCACACAACACGCGCAATGTATTGCCGATTCAGAAAACATGCGATCGCACTCGTCAACGCAATTCTAATTCATTAACGTTCATTATAATCGATTCTCTGCCCTTCGCGATCCACGGAGGAAATTCGAATCGCGTCAAATACTATTGAAAAAATTCCATCGTTTCTCGTGACATTCATAGGCCTGAAAAATTCACTATTTTTTTTCATTTTTAAATAACATAGTATTTAACATGTTTAAATAATAATTAATTTCTTTTATCTGTTGGTCTCAGGGGTGCTTTTAGATTTGGTAGAATTAACATCCTCCTATGGTGGTGGGAAACGAGGGGATACACCGTAGCGAAAGTATTCTCTCGATATGCAGAAGCAAATCCTGACAAGGTTGCATTTCTCTTTGAAGACAAGAAATGGACGTATCGCGATGTGAGTGAAATTTTATGTAAGATTCACTTCTCTTATTTTTCAAAATTCTCTTAAATTCTTCTTTTGTATTTTTTCGCTTTATCTACTATGATCATTTCGCCCAGGACCTACTGTTTTAGGTGGGTTGATAATTATTCATTTAAATCTATCTTTTTCAAATACATTCTCTCTGTCATTATATCATACCACTTGTCGCCTAAATCATAGTACGTTCTTCCGTTTCCTCTTGGAGAACAGTTGGAGCAGTACAGCAACCGCGTGGCGGGTTACTTCCGGAAGAAATCATTGTCTCGTGGAGACACCGTGGCCCTGGTGATGGAGGGTCGTCCAGAATACGCTGGAAGTTGGTTGGGTCTTAGCAAGGCTGGTTTAATAGCGGCCCTTATCAACACGAATCTTCGTCATGACGTCTTGGTGCACAGTATCAAGACAGCTAGCTGCAAGGCTGTTATTTTTAGCTCAAACTTTGTCGAAGGTAATTAACAATATTATATCTCACGGTATTCAATGTGCTAACACTAGAACTAACGGTGTTAAATCTGTTATATTTAACCCTTTTGGTGCCGGACGACGATATATCGTCGTTAGCGATAGTGTTAACACTGGATATCGAAGGGATAATATTCACTTTCCAATACAATATTAGTAATTTTATGATAGGTAATGGTAAACACACAGTTTATGCACTATATTGCGTGTTCTATCTCAACACTCGCCAAACGACAATTCTTTTTATTCGCAATTACATTTGTTATTAATTCCATCCATTTTTTCGCTCGGCACTAAAAGGGTTAAATATATCAAATAAGTACTTCGAAAAAAGGAAAATTAAGATATGGAGGAGATAATCTATTTGATAATTTATAATATGTATTCTATGGCTCTTCTATAAACATGGAGAATTTTTTGAAACCACTCATTTCCACTGTTTTAGCACTTTTACTGTTATAGTGTCTGTCTAGCAAGAAGTAACAAAAGATTGACTTACTCTGTCATTTTAAATCTATTATATTTAAATATAGCAAATAAGTACTTCGAAAAAATGCGAAGTAAGATGTGGATGAGATAATTGATTTGACAAATTATAATATGTATTCTATGGCTCTACTATAAACTTGAATCATTTTTCAAACTACTTTTGGCAGTTTTACTGTTAATAATATCAATGAAGTAACAGAATATTGATTTACTCTGTCATTTTAAATCTATTAGATTCAAATATATTAAATAAGTAAGAGGAGATAATCGAATTGTTAATTTATAATATGTATTCTATGGCTCTACTATAAACATGGATAATTTTATGAAACTACTTTTGGCGGTTTTACTGTTAATAATATCACGGAAGTAACAAAATATTGACTTAGACTTTGATTTTGATTAACGATCTTCAGCGATTCGCGACATCAAGGACAAAATTCCCGAGGTGACTTTGTACCAGTGGTCGGAGACGGTGGAAAATCAGAATCTCCTGGAAGGGGCGGTCGATTTAAACGCGGAAATCAGCAACATCGATCCGCGACCCCTCACGGTTGACCTTGCTTTTGGTTCTCCCCGGGATAAATTGGTTTACATCTATACATCCGGGACGACAGGAATGCCGAAGGCCGCTGTTATCACCAATCTCAGGTAGATACGCTTTCATCGGTTCAATTTATCGAATGGAAAGGGGAATTTAAAAGGGGATCGTTAAAAATATTGGCGATATTACACGAATTTCAGGACATTACAATTTGACATCTTTTTTTCTTGTGACGACAGAAATTTTAAAAATGTTGCGAAAAATTCGCTGAGAAAATTGAATCTCTGTGTTTGTCAGAACTTCGACAATTATTTTCTATCATTTGTGTTTTTTTATCTGCGTTATCAAGTTTTGCGAAAAACTGTGGGTCGTGTCGGGCGCAACATCTTCAAATTAACCGTAATCGTTGCAATTAATCGGCCAATAATTGCTTTTGATTTGAGGGCTAAAATATCTTAACGAGCACGAATTTAATGTCGCAATTAATGCAGAAATTGTGCGCAGAAAAAAAAGCAGAGATATTAAATTTGATTGAAGTGAAAGAATCTCTAAAAATACTCCTCTTATCATCCTTCTTTCTCGAAGGAGAAGAAAAAATATAAATGCAAAAATTAATTGAGTCATAATAATGTCCATGATTGTTTCTCATATTATTGTTTTTCCCTCTGAATTTCCATATTATTCTAGATTTATGCTGATAGCCTGTGGTGTACATTCGATGTTGAATCTACGCTCTACCGATCGGATTTACAACGCATTACCACTTTATCACACCGCAGGAGGTATAATCGGAGTAGGACAAGCCCTTCTGAAGGGTGTCCCGGTTGCACTTTGCAGACGTTTCAGCGCATCGAAATTTTGGGACGACTGCATCCGAAACGAATGCACTGTAAGGTCATTTTTATCTCTGTAATCTCTCAATATATCATATCATAGAAAAATTCTTTATTCGTGAAATTTTCTTTGTACGACCGCTCATATGTCAATGACAGTGTCATGTTTCAATGACTCAGTTTCTGCACACGAGTATCATTCACTATTACTATTATGACGTAATCTTAAAGTCAATGATACCGTCTCAGTTGTAGTAAACATTCTATATAACTTTCCACGATTGTAATAATCTGATAAAAATTAAAGATAGTGAACACTAAAAAACGAGTATCAGTGTTCTAGTAAATCGAATCATCGAAATATATTTGAGACGCTTTGACACGTAGTTTTTATAATTTGAATTACTTTGAAAGTTGAAACAAAACATTGAAAATTGATATTCGATAAAATCGTAGTATTCGAACAATTTTTCAAGTTGTTTTTCATTTAAAAAAGGGGCACAATGTGTGTATTATGAAATTTAGAAAAAAAATAATAAAATCACTGTTCTTCAAGAAATAAATTTTCTTTGCATTTAAAGTTTAAACTAATAATTCTTCCGTAGGTAGCACAATACATTGGAGAAATCTGTCGTTATCTTTTGGCAGTTCCTCCAAGTCCCTCCGATAACACACACAAGGTTAGATTAATGTTTGGAAATGGCCTCAGGCCACATATATGGAAATCTTTCGTCGAGAGATTTCAAGTGAAGCAAATTGGCGAATTCTACGGTGCTACCGAGGGAAACTCCAATCTAGGTAATCAATTATATCTTTTTTTTTTTAAATAATACGTTCTATTCACGTGGATCTGCATGGAACTGATTTTCCACGATGTTTATTTTCAGTCAATATCGATAACACTATCGGCGCAGTGGGATTTGTACCGAGATATGCTCGATCTCTTTATCCCGTGGCACTTTTGAAGGTCGACGAAGAAACTGGAGAACCCCTGAGAGGACCCGATGGATTTTGCGTACACTGTGCACCTGGTGCGAAGATGATTAAATTTTTTTCTTCTTTATCGTCCCCCGTTTTTCGATTTTAATTGCACCGGGTAATTCGCTTGGGACTTCCATTTTTAGCAGACGTTACAATTAAATAATTAAAGTTTTATAATATTCAAGTCAAATATTTACTGGCTATCTCTTGCATCCATTAACGGTGCTTAAAAAAAAATTAGCAATTACTTAATTCGACTGCCTTGATAGTTTTAATATTAAGCTGTGATATAATTAATAATAATTTAGAAAAAATTAGGGATTGAACACGGATCCATTCCGACAGTCTAAAATAATTATCATAGTGTCTCAATTATTTTTTCTCCCTGTTATAAATGACTTTAAATTAATCCTCAACTTTCTTTCGGTTTAATTGTAGTATTATAAATCACGTCTGATCAGGTTGAAACAGAGATATCGTTAAAGCAAATGAAGATTCTTCTTTCAGGTGAGCCAGGCGTCTTCGTAGGAAAGATAAACCCGAAAAAGGTCGTCACCGATTTCACCGGGTACGCTGACAGAAAGGCATCCGAGCAGAAAATTCTCCGAGACGTTTTCAAGAAGGGTGATCGTGTCTTTAATTCTGGTCGGTGTCTATTTTAAGTGTTCTTCATTCCTATCACGTTTCGAGATTTATTTACGTTCTCATTTCACGTTTCTTTTTTTTCGCGCAGGTGATATTTTGGTCATGGACGAATACGGGTACTTCTACTTCAAGGACAGAACCGGTGACACATTCAGGCAAGGATTTTCTTCAATTGTAACGTAATACGAGATAACGAACTCGTTAATTGGGATTACGATTATTAAATTATCATTCTGACCTCATCGAGGTTAATAGTACACGATAAAACACTAATGACAGTTCGTGATACAATGTATCGATGGGGGAACTGTCGTTATCGGAAGTTTTTGCAGACTTTAACCCTTTCTACATTAAAAGTTAATTCCATTTATTCGGTGGATATTGTCTCTCTATCTTTCTCATTATAATCTTTCATTCTTTTTTCATAAATTTCAATGTTGGTCGAAATATTCGCTCATTTAGCAATATATATCCTTTCTTTTATGCTACCATTTTCGACGTCGATGAATCTCAAGACTTCACGGTACACTTTCAATACGTTCGTATGCTTAGAAGTGTCAGAAACTCGTAGATCTCGGCAGACTTTCAAATTATATGAGATATTCGAAGATAACTATGATCTTTCAGGTGGCGAGGTGAAAATGTCGCTACTTCGGAAGTCGAGGCTGTTATAAGCAATGTTATAGGTCTCAAGGACGCTGCTGTTTACGGTGTCGAGGTAATTAAAGAGTAATTAGGTAATTGAGCAATCGAAGGCGTTATCGATGTTATCGCATTGAGGTACCTTTGTGGAATGTTATTATTTCGCACTTACGTCGTTTAATATTTTAGATTCCCGGCGTTGAAGGTAAGACTGGAATGGCCGCCATTTACGATCCCGAAAACACTTTAAACGTTAAGGAAATGGCGGAGGGTGTCAAAAAATCCCTTCCGGTATACGCCAGGCCGCTTTTTGTTCGTGTTTTGTCGGAATTACCGATGACTGGTGGGTATAATTTAATATATATTCAATAACTATACTTATAGTATGATGCATTATATATAATATTAGGGGGATCGGAAAGTAATGCCATTTTTTTACATTAAATCTAAGTAAATAAATTTCTAACAAGCTTTTATTTTTAACACATTGTACGCCGGCTAAATATCTACTACCAAATTTATTATATTTGATAATATTGCTATTTCAATCAATATCAAATTTAAATGAATTAACACTAGAACTACCAAGCAAGTCAAAATGACTTGTTCGCAATTTTTTCCAAAAGTTCTCAAAGCTTATAGGAGAGTCATAGAACAGATATTCTATGGTGGTCTTATAAGGTACAGATTACCGAATCGACCATCACTTCAATTCTTTAATTCCTCTTTTTCTAAAGTACTTATTTAACATATTGAAATATAATAAATTTAACGTCGGTAGTTCTAGTGTTAAGTAATGTTCAATTTAAAAGGAATAATATTTCCTTCTTTGTCTAGTTTACCGTTTTCTTTACCGAAATCTAAAATTATATATTTGAAATCCCGCATTATCGCGGGAGCGGCTTGCAATGTGTTAATGAATGATGTAATCACCCTCGTTATGAATAACTTTGTGTCATCTACGGTGCAAATTTTCAATACTGGATCGGTACAAACCAATTGGTGTTTGAACAAATATCTGGAGAAACGATATTACTTTCAGGTCTCCATAATATAATTTACATTGCTTCAATTTTGAGCAAAACTTTTTCCTCGGCTCTATATATCATAGAAAAAAAGACTGTCACTCAAACTGAGTGAAAATGTCACCGAGGAAACATTTATCGCGGTGTTCAAATACACACAATATTTTCAAACGTTTACATAGTACTCGATTATCAGTATTTCTTCGTTTATGTCAACAGGCACGTTCAAGCTGAAGAAGAAAAATCTTCAACAAGAGGGCTTCGACATTCACAAAGTAAATTCCCTTAAGTTCTTTACGTTGGAGTAATTCCTTTCATTTAACCTTCCCTTTCGATTTTTTTCTTTCTCGTTATTACTATTACTTTTTTTTAAACATCGTTTTTTCCATTCCCATAGTTTACGGATCCAGTTTATTTCCTGGACAACTCCGGAGTTTACGTCAGACTGACGGAGCAGATGTACAATGAAATTCTCGAGGGAAAAGTTCGACTATAAATATTTAATGTACGTCTTCCACGAACAAAGCCCTTCGAGAACGACAATTTTTCTGTCCGACAAGGAGGACTTGTTTTAGCACAAAGTACGACAAAGGCTAGACGCGTGTTTGTTATTGTTATTTTTTTACTGGTAAATATATATATATACAAATGTTATATGTACACAGAATGCGTATCGGCAAAATGAGCTGAGGGTAAAAAGTGATTTTTTAAATAATTAATGTATGAACAATGAAGGGGGACACGTAGAAAATTGACTGTGAATTTCGATAATGTTTTTATGCCGTGTTAAATATTGAAATTGCATTTATACAAGTTTTTTACTATTTTTCTACGCGATTTTCTTATACGTAGAAGATTTAGAGGGAAAAAATTGAGAGTGTATTCTTAGAACGTTGTTCTCCAAAGCGCGTAGGACGATTCTACGGGTATTAATTGTAATTGAATATCCATATTCATCGCGAGAAATGACGAATTCCAGAAAAAAAATTCCTTGCTACGTTAACTTTGGTCGTAGGGAAGAAAATGCAAAGAAAAAGTCTGTGTTAGAGTGAAAAAACGGGAGTGTATTCTTAGAAAGTTGTTCTCCAGAAACCTAGAAATTGTTTACGAATGTTGAATATAATAGAATACGCACGTTCATTGTCCAGAATGGCAAATTCCGGAAAAATTCCTTGGTATATGTTAATTTTAGTCGTAATAAAAACGGTGTAGATAGAAGTTTGTATGTAAGATACTCTTAGAACCTAAGATTTTTACGAGACAAACAACGACTGCAGCTTTGTAAAGTTAAATTGTAAATGGTCGTGTTATAGTAGTTTAATAAATTCGTCTTTTAAAGGAATCACACCTTTTTTTGTTTTCATTTACCGAATTCAATTACTTCATGGTCACCGGGTATCGAGTTTAATCAACACAGAAATAAGCTGCGCAGTCTCCACAATGATTCAGTGTTTCTCATTTTATCCTCGTTCAAAATTAAAAACATACATATCTTTGAACAATTACTATCCTGCAAAAATTCTTAGAATAAAATAATGTCACTCTGAAACCAAAAATAAAATACAACACCCCCAAAGAAATTATTAATTAAACCAGAATAAAAATCAAAAAAATGCAAGAAAAAATAAATTAAAATTATTACAAAAAAAAGTGAACCTTCTATTTAACAAATGAGAACTCCCTTGACCCTTTCTGCAATAAGCGTTGCTTTCATCAAAACTGCGTACCTAGCCAGTTTTACCGCCCACATTGATTATGTAACACTTGTTGATCCGTCGACGAGCGGAAAAGCACTAGCGGTTGCTTATCTATGTACTTCGACATTTCACAGCAGTTCTGCCATTGTGTATACACCAACGAGAATACCTTGAAAAAACTCTTACTCGGTATCACCGATGTAAATACAAATTGTAACATTCCGGTTGTTACAGAACGAGACATAGACAAAGATAGAATCAAAGGAAAAAACGACGTGATGGAATAACGTTTTCTCATTAAATTCTAATCAACCAAATGCAAAGATCTAAAGCGCATTACGTTCGATGACAATCATTAAATTACGTAGTTTTTACGCGCAATCTCAGTAGCGATATTATTACTTAAACACTTAATTCCCGCGAGCATACTCCATTATCAGTCTTATCGGTACCTAAAATTAATATCGTGATAATTGTATTCAGGATAGTAGTTACCATTTAGACACAGTCGATAGCAGAAAGCGGAGGAGATATAGACGTTGGATTTTTAGAAAATTATCGTCAATTATGTCCACCGGGAAATTCGAATTCGCGATAGATCGCGGTGGCACGTTTACCGATGTCTACGCGAGATGTCCAGGCGGCAAGATTCGAGTTATGAAATTGTTATCAGTAGATCCTGCAAATTACGAGGATGCACCACGTGAAGGAATTCGAAGGATATTGGAGCAGGTAATTGTGTGATGATAATTTGACTATGTAAAATGGTTTAAGTATTTTTTTTTTCTTGTTTAATGAATGAATGATTTTAGGAGACTGGAGTGCAGATCGATGGGGAAATCGATACATCTTTGATATCGTGGATTAGAATGGGAACTACGGTCGCGACGAATGCACTTTTGGAGAGGAAAGGAGCTAGAATGGCACTTTTGATTAATCAGGGATTCAAGGATTTACTTTTTATTGGGAACCAAGCTCGGCCGAATATTTTCGATTTGGTTTGTGTCGATGGTTTTCAGTTATTTGGATTAATTAAGAATTTTAGGGGGTAGGAGAGTAATTAAAGTATATTGTGGTAAAGAAAGATTATATTCTTGATAGATTAGAGAGATTGGGATGGGGAGAAATTTGTATTTGAAGAGTATGTAGAAAATTTGTGGGATTTAAAAAATAATGAGGGTTGGTGATAGAATTTTAAATAGAAAGCAGCGATTTGGAATTTTCTTAATTTAGGGGAACGAATGAAAAGGTTTGATTAGTGGTTAAATCGAATTCCGCGCGATAAACAGGTGATAACGCGTTCGAGAGAAAGCATATTTCTTGTCATGGGAGACAATTTAATGCAGACAAATGTTTAAACCATGATAACGTTCCAGAATCTCCTGTCGACGGCGACAAACAAAGATTATGATTGCTGCTGTACAGAAACCCATATGTTCAATAATTTAAAAAAAAAGATTCATTGCACAGACTTTTTCATTTTTATGTTAAAAATTCGAATGAAATCTTGTTTTATATCTATGGACGATTTTCACTAAATTATTATTTAATATACCACAATTTCAGTGCTTGAAAAGCCCCCTAAGATTGCAAGATCTAGGCAGAATGATGAAAATTTAATTTAGGAAATCTCAAGAGAAAAAAGCAATGCAAAATTACTGTTTTCTCTTCTCCAGCAAGTCGTCACTCCAGAAGTTCTCTATGAAAAAGTTATTGAAGTGAAATGCAGAGTGATACCTGCACTCTCAAACAAATGTCACCTGGATAATAAACAATGGCGACGTGTCCAAGGCTCCACAGGTCAAGATTTGTTCGTCATTCAAGAACTCGATGAGGAACAATTAAAAAAGGATCTAGAAGAACTTCGTCGATCTGGAATCGAGAGTCTAGCTGTCGTTCTTGCTCACAATTACACGTTAGTGCGAATATATTACCAATGGTCCTTTTATATATTTAATTCTCCAATTGTTAATTTTCTCGAAATTGCAGATATGCCGAGCACGAGATCAGAATCGGAGAATTGGCAAGAGAATATGGATTTGCCCAGGTCTCCCTTTCCCATGAGGTCATGCCCATGGCGAGGATCGTTCCCAGAGGTTTCACTGCCTGCGCTGATGGTTACTTGACTCCCCATATTAAAAATTATTTGCGGGTAATTACAATTAACTCATTACTTATCTTCTTCAACAGGATACTATCAAATTATCTCCTTCCAGGGTTTCTCCTCAGGTTTCAAAGACCATTTAAAAGGCGTCAACGTTCTCTTCATGCAAAGCGACGGTGGATTGACCCAAATGAATTCGTAGGTTCAATCAATTCTTCATTTTACAATGCAACAAATTCATCAAATAATTAATTCTTTGATCCTTGCAGATTCAACGGTTCCCGTGCAATTCTTTCCGGTCCCGCTGGTGGAGTTGTAGGATACGCCATGACGACTTATGGCAAAGAGACTGATTTACCAGTAATTGGTTTCGACATGGGAGGCACGTCGACCGACGTCAGTCGCTATGGGGGAAATTATGAACATGTCTACGAGAGCACAACCGCTGGTGTTACCATTCAGGCTGCACAGGTATTGCAAATTTGCAATTACTTTAGCACTAGATTTACGGAGTCAATTTGACTCATTCAAAATTTGATTACTACATATAGAATATATTGGTTGGTTTATTTTTTAATAATAAATCTTTCATTTCAATTGATTTGGAACTATTTTTTTTTGCAAAAAATTTCAATTTTCTTGTATGATTCGAATTGGCTCACTTCAGAAAAATAGGTAAATCGATATCCGTAAATCTAGTGTTCATTGTTACTTTGCCTCAAAGTGTGAGACAAATTCTCAAGGTTGATCTTGACGAAAGATTCCATAAATGTCTTGTATTGGACTTAAATTTCACGAAATTGGGTTGAAGTTGGACGTGAACACAGTTGCGGCAGGAGGTGGATCGATGCTTTTCTTCAGGTCGGGTCTCTTCGAAGTTGGGCCTGAGAGCGCAGGAGCTCATCCTGGGCCCGCTTGTTATAAGAAAAATGGTCCACTGGCAGTCACAGATGCAAATCTTGCACTTGGAAGATTGCTGCCTGAATATTTCCCCAAAATATTCGGTCCTAATGAAAACGAGCCCCTTGACAAGTCGCGTACGATGGAAGCCTTTGAAAAACTCACCGATCAAGTATTAAATTATATTGTTTTTTCAAGTTAAACAATGGTAAACTTCAAGAATGAAGTGAAATAAATTGATTTTCATTTATAGATCAATGAGTTTCTGATTAAAGAGGGTCATAGGTCGAAAGATGAGAAAATGACTATCGAGGAAGTCGCCATGGGATTCATCAGGGTTGCTAATGAAACTATGTGCCGTCCAATTCGAGCCTTGACGCAGGTAAATTAACTTGTGTAATTATTATTCCCTCAGAATTAATAGGGGTTTTAATTTATTATTTTAATTAATTAGGCAAAAGGCTATGACACTTCTCGTCACGTGCTGGCATGTTTCGGGGGTGCAGGAGGACAGCACGCGTGTGCAATTGCACGTTCTTTGGGGATGGGCACGGTGTTTGTTCACAAATATGCAGGTATTTTGTCTGCTTATGGAATGGCTTTGGCAGACGTCGTTGAAGAAGCTCAAGAACCGAGTGCTGAAGTTTACGAAAAAGGTAATTGGAAAATTGAAGCATTTAAAGAGTGTTGGATTCTTTAACAATAGATACTTATCGTTTTCCTGAAAAGAATTCTTGCGAGGAATACAAATTGAAGTGAATTTATAAACTAATAGTATAAATCTCTTCAGAATCTTTTGCACGATTGGACGAACGTTTGCACACGTTGGAGAAGAAAGTTCGGGCAAAGCTATCTGCTCAAGGATTTGCCGAATCTCATATAATCACGCAGCCATTTTTGCATTTGAGATACGAAGGCACAGATTGTGCTCTTATGTGCATCCCCAGTGATTGCAGTATTGAAAGGGAGCGTACTAAACATGGAGATTTCCTTGAAACGTTTTTGCAGAGGTAGATTTATGAATAATAATCGTATTGGAATAACATACCGTGGATAATTCTTGTCGTTGGAATTTTTCAAAGGTATCAAACGGAATTTGGATTTACAATGCCGAATCGAAAGGTTCTTGTAAACGATATCAGAGTTCGAGGGGTTGGAAAAACCGACATAGATGAAGACACAGTTCTTCCCTCATCTTCTACGCCCCCAATGGTGGAAAAGGTTGGTCCATTTGAAAATCCTCGCCAAAAGGATCACAAAAATAATAGAAATATCATTTTTTCCAATTATCTAAATTGAAATAAATTTGTAAATGATCGAATGTGGCATTATTTTGTTTCAGACTACCAAGGTGTACTTTGAAAATGGCTATCAGGAGACGAACGTTTACCAATTGTCTCATTTATCAGCTGGACACGTGATACAAGGACCAGCAATTGTCATGGACAGTTTGAGCACTCTTCTCGTCGAACCAGATTGCACAGCTTCCATTACAACTCGTGGCGATGTAAAAATAACAATTGGCAAAGGTCTTCGAACAGAAGTCACCACAGAATTGGACACCATTCAGCTAAGCATTTTTTCCCATCGCTTTATGAGCATCGCTGAGCAAATGGGCAGGTAGAAGAATATTATATCAAAATAAAGAAGTTTGCGTGGATTTAAAAGATATTGATAATTGAAATTGTTAACGAAGGATTCTTCAGAGAACGTCCATTTCTACGAACATAAAGGAAAGATTGGACTTTTCCTGTGCGGTCTTTGGGCCCGATGGTGGTTTGGTTTCTAATGCACCCCATATTCCGGTGCATCTTGGAGCTATGCAGGAGACGGTGCAGTATCAGATGAAAGCATTCAAGGGTGAATTTTCCAGAGGAGACGTAATACTTGCGAATCATCCGCTGGCGGGTGGTTCTCATCTTCCTGATCTCACTGTTATAACTCCAGTTTTTTACAAGTAATGTTCTTTATGATTTATCATTATTATAATATCATTGAATTCATTGTCCATGTGTGTGATATAGTTTAGCATCGGATTGTCCACCATGCTGGACGAGAATTTGACGATTACTTTTTATAATATTACCATTAGTTAATGGAACTGAGTATAATTTGCATTTGTTAGATTTGCACAACAATGCTCTTTTATTTTCAGAGATGTTGAAAAACCCGTGTTCTTCGTAGCCAGCAGAGGCCATCATGCTGATATCGGTGGAATAACTCCTGGTTCGATGCCTCCACATTCCACTACTTTGCAGCAGGTATAACAATTTGTTATTATAATTTATGTTAAATCGAATTACAGTAGACATTGTATATTTTACTTTTTTGCAGGAAGGTGCAGCTTTCAAGAGTTTCTTGCTTATACACAATGGGGTATTTCGCGAGAGAGAATTAACGGAAGAGCTCATGGCGCCTGGGAAGATTCCCGGAAGTTCCGGGACCAGAAATCTCTCTGATAATTTGAGCGATCTTAAAGCTCAAATTGCAGCAAATCATAAAGTAATTTTGTTAAATTACTGTTATTAATTTTTAATGAATCATAACTTTCATATTGATGTAAATTATTTGTGCATTAGGGATCACAATTGGTGAACGAACTGATTGACGTGTACAATCTCGAAGTTGTTCAGGCGTACATGGGTCACATTCAGCATAATGCTGAGGTTGCAGTGAGACAGATGTTAAAATCGGTTGGAAAAAAGCTTCTAGAGGAAACTGGAACTACTACTGTAAACGCAGTGGATTATCTCGATGATGGAAGTCCAATTAAGTTGCGTTTGAGTATCGACGTCGAAAAGGGGGAAGCTGTTTGCGATTTTACGTAAGTCGAAATTGTACTTTCTTCAAAAATGCTTTTTGTTTACTTGATAGAAGTTTTTATCTCGATGATTCGAACAATTTTAAATTTCAGGGGCACCGGTTACGAGGTATGGGGAAATTGCAACGCCCCAAGAGCAATCACTTTTTCAGCCCTGATTTATTGTCTGAGATCCATCGTTGGTCGAGACGTTCCACTGAATCAGGTTATTACTTTCACCCTATTTCTTCAATAATCACAATCACCTCTCTGTTTTTAACAATCCTTGCTCTTCATGTAGCATATTTTTATTTTACAACCGACAATATTCTTTTACAGGGTTGCTTGAAACCCGTAAAGGTAATAATTCCAAAAGGATCCCTTCTTGATCCTTCAGAAGAAGCTGCAGTGGTTGGTGGAAATGTCCTGACGTCTCAGAGAGTCGTCGATGTCGTATTGAAAGCTTTCGGAGCTTGTGCAGCTTCGCAGGGTTGCATGAACAATGTCACCCTTGGTACCGAAGAATGGGGTTACTATGAAACCGTCGCCGGTGGCAGTGGAGCGGTAATATTCCAAATAAAAATATAGCCCAAATAATTTGGACATTTTATATAAATAATTTGATCAAATGTACAAAATTTTTCATTCTTCAAAATTCTTCAGGGGCCAACCTGGGACGGCAGAGGGGGAGTACACACTCACATGACCAATACAAGAATAACCGATCCAGAAATACTGGAGCTTCGTTATCCTGTTATTCTTGACAGATTCTCCCTTCGACCTGACAGTGGAGGAAAGGGTGCACATTCCGGTGGTGACGGGGTTGTTCGTGAAATCACGTTCAGGTCAGAATTAATAAATATCAGTCACCAATTCTTAACCCCTTGCACTATTTCCACGAGTCTGACTCGTGATGAAAATTTTAGGCCAAACTTGAATATCACGAGTCAGACTCGTGGTATTAATCTCGGGCAAAGTATTCATATCTCGAATAAGATCGTATCTCCCCGTGCAGGATTATTAAATTTAGACTTTGATTCAAATTCATTTGAGTTTCACAGAAGTTCCATTGCGTGAAGTAAATATTAGCGAGGTAATCTTTGTCAGTCGCAAGATATCGTATATCGGGCGTTCGGTTTAGGCATGGATTCTTGCGAGTTTACCGATAGTGCAAGGGGTTAAAGAGTTTATAACTAATCTGGCCCACTAATAGTCCACATTGACTATTTTAAATTCTATATAAAATCGCTATCGTTCCATCTTTGAATCTCAAATGACTTTTTTTCACTTAATTCACCATTCAAAGAGTAGTTTAATTATTCCACTATTTTTTTCAGAGCACCAATGATGCTGTCAGTACTAACTGAACGAAGAGTCCACAGTCCTCCAGGTCTTGCTGGTGGTTTGCCAGGTTCTCGTGGAAGAAACACCCTCCGAAGGGTTGACGGTCGAAAGATCAATCTAGGTCCCAAAACCGCCGTCTCGGTGCACTCAGGGGTGAGACATCCTCGAGCTATCATTCCCAAATAACTCTATCACGTTAATTTTCTAAACTGCGAATGAGGATTTCCATGAAAAGCAGGCCCGTAAAATCTCACGACAGGAACAAAAGAATACTAATCGCTAATCAAGGGTGATTTCGAGCAGCACGAAGAAAGGGAGGAGAAATAGAGGGACTACTCGGGTTTTACGTTGCATCGTAAAGATTTTATCTCACCAGATGCGATCTGCTTTTTGCTAGTGTATCTTTTTTCGCTCAAAAGTTCCGTCGTGGGTGGTTCTTTGTTATTATTATAAGATCATCCGTTTTAGAGCTCTCCACGATAGTGGACAAAGGTGAAGAAGAAAAGACTACGAGATGTTTGTTTAATATCTATTCCTCTTCTTTTTTTTCTTTCCTCCAAATTGCGAGAAAAGAGGTAACTTCGAGATAATAACGTACGTTGATTATGGTAACGATATTACCAAACCTTTCTTACCGCGTGTAAGTCGATCTGCATTTGCATCTAAATCGCCTCGCTGATGTTCACTTCGTTTTATGATTTTCTGAGTTACTTCCTGAAGGAAAATAGAAAGATGGAGGGATGGAGAAAAATCGGAAGGGCAAAGGGTTATCGATATACGGCGGCGTATGCATTAAATTCCTTGCGGAGTGTATCAAAATCCATGGGGGTTGCTGGTCCGCATTGGAGAGAATTTTGCACTAGCAATGGATTATTCTACTTTTTTTGCAAATATTTTTATCGTTACTAATATCCTATAATTTTAAATTTCTAGAAATATTAAAATTCTAAAACGACTGCCTTTGAAATGTCTGCTGCTACTTCTCTGCACAGATATCTATAGCTTTTATAATTGCACGTGAAAATTAGCTTTAAACTATCTTCATTGATATTTCTATGTGTTTCTTCCCTCCTTTCACAGGATACCTTTATCCTGGAAACTCCTGGCGGTGGTGGCTATGGTCCTCCCGGAACTACAGCAGAATTTGCTCAACGAAGCGATAAAACGTTCATCCAACGTGGCAGCGTTTTTGAATATCGAAAGGCTCAAGAATCCGTTTAACAATACACAATTTGTTCGTTAAATTTCAATGCTAATAGCTAATTAAAAGAATTGATATTTCTATTATCACCAAGCGAAATGATAAGAGAGTAATCCTTTCACGATTCGTTCCTCTCCTTAAAACACCATGATGAGATTACTCGTAAAATCGGAAAGGAACCGAGGAGATAATGAAAACTAAATGTACCATCGTCCACTGATAACACGCAATTTCTCATCGTTGGATCGATCCTGGAGCTCGTTATTAAATCGACTCGAGCGAATTAAACCTAGGACGATTAATCTTCATCGATTTGGCGACCCGCTTCATTCGGCCGGGCTGCGAGATGGTTGCTCTTCCATTTCCGGTGCACTGTAATTACTGGCCGAAATATCAGCCTGCACGGAGCACAAATCGCAATTAAAGTTCCATTTATCCAAACGGCTTGTTCTTTAATCGAGAACCGTACCGTTTCTATTTACAATTGTCACGAATTTCTTCATTTTCCTTTGCCAATTATATCGATAATAATAAACGTATTAATGAAAGAAAAACTTACTTTTAATGTATTAAATAACGAGTCGTCATACTACGTTCTCTTTTTCCTCAACAAATTCTGAAAGTATAAAACGTGTAATAGCTTTCTGTCTTCATAAATTTTCAACGACAATATACGATACTTTTTTTGCGCGGTTCAATGCTGCTAGTTAATATGATAACAAACTGCACTACAAGAGATCCTATGTAATATTTTACTAACATAGTATACTACTCAATTTTACAGCGAATTGCTTTTAATAGAACAAATCCTCTCGAAACTTTGATATCCATCAAATACCATTTTTTTTATCCAACAAACTACGACCTTTCCTCCTACACGGCAATTGTTCCGTACATTTCTCTTAAACTTTTACAGTGTTCCACTTCCAAGCGTTTAATTAACTTCCCTTCTATCACCGTCAACAAATTTCTCCAATATTTCAACGAGAAAAATATCAATTAATTTGTTCTTCCTTTCACATCAAGTTCCCAGTGGACCATCTATTTACTTTATTACTCGTCAGACAATTATTCGCAACTGCTGATAAGACAAAACCGTGAAACATGCCCGTTATCAGAAAGGAAAGTGTATTTTTTCCGCTCAACGACTTTCCTATACCTAAAATACCGTGCATTTGACCGAAATGGCTAAAACCGTCGAAGCTGAAAATTACGAAAAACCAAAAAAAAAAAAAAACAAAATGGAGAAAACACAAAGAAGCGAATAGCCGCGATGTTGCTTCTCACTAGGGAACGGCCAGGGTGGTATTTTTTGGCAGGATCAAAAGAACGGCAATCACAGCGCACAAGAGGCGGCTGATTGAAAGGATCGAGCAGACAGCATACGAAGGGAAAGAACTCTTCGTATCTACCACCGTTGAAAGAGTCTCGGTTCTAGATTCGCTTTTAATTTGACATTTTTCCTTCTCCTCTTTACCTCTTCCTCTCGAACCCTATTATCATCGACGACCTGGCAAAAATGTCACGATTCAACTACCGTCAAAATTGCGCCGATCTATTCTTCAAAGCGACACATACGTCAGCAGCAAACGCTAGTGACGATAAATTTTTGCGAAAAAATTTTACGAACGTACCAAGTTTCGCGTAAAGGAAAAGTTCTATGATAAACGGCGATAGTCCTAGAAATTTCTCGACGATAAAAACTCATATCTTTTGTTTGTTTTTTTTATACATATCGGCAACTTCCATGTACCTACGTATCGTGGTAATAAAAAGCTTCGATCTTCGACTTTGCGGAATATCCGTCCCTCGAAGGAACGTTTACTCGCAAGCTATAACTCAGTATCGATCACCATACACGACCAGTTGTGGTTGTATCGCAAAAAAAAAGACCTTTGAAATGTTTGCCGAAGCTGTTGCCCTGCATCGTCAATCGATATCATTTTTACTACTGATTTGCCCTCCGATCATTAATTTAATTCGGACAGGCACATCTGTGTTTAATTCGCTCATAGGCAATCACGTGGCGATGAAATTACTTCGACTTATTTACGAGCTTTGGCTACGCATAAATTTCTTCACGATAGTCCTCGATCGTGATGGAACGATGGCACGATCGATGACGATTTGACGTGCCGATCAGTCGTCAAACGTGCTCGTTTAGGCTCTAAAACATATCTCCTTTTATTGTCAGAGTAATAATTCTTCCTGTTCAACTGACAAAAGGCATGCCTATATAATTGCGGTTTTCCGATGAACCAAAGGTAGAATCGAGTTTCAAATTCATCGTTCAACATGAAGGCAGTTATAATTGTGCTAGTGTGCGTTCTCTTTACGGTTCATGCGAGGTCTATTGAGAAATGTCCAGAATGTAAACGTGAAGAAGTCTATGGCCACATAATCCACAGCGACAGCGAGCGATCGTATCCCGCGAAAGACAATATCAAAGCTCTTCAACAGGCTCTGGCTGCCGATAATGCCAAATACGTGCAGGTATTTGGATCCGAACAATTGCGGTACAACCATCCTGTATATGGTGCACTACCAAGACCGCTTAAAATCTCTCAGGTAAAACTGGACAACGAGTAATAATTAAATAATCTTCGACTGCTCTTCGAGCTTTAATCGTGCACGATTCGTCTCGACGGAAGAGGCATCGCGGATGAGGCCAGAAATGGGGGATGCCTGGAAAATGAATTTTTTAGGGTCTCCAAGACGAATTTATCGAGCAGAGGGTCAATTCTGATTACGAGCTGTTACCCTTTGGTAGAGAAATTTCATCTGTTATGAACGAAGATGCTTATGAGGACTGGAAAATGGATTCTAAATTCACGGTTCATGGAGAGAAGAACACGGCAGGTGTTCGAAGATTGTATAAACGTTCTGTTTCACCCCTTTCAACGAATAAGCACAATGTTAGAGGTGGAAATTCTGGTCCAGTGTCTTCTGTAAATGATAACGAAGGGGTTGATGGACAATTTAAACCCATTCCGTCAGACTCGGCTTTCTTCTTTGCTGGAGAACACGCTGGGGAGCAAAATGGCGCAGTTAATTCATATTGGAGAACAGAAGATTTGGAGAGGATCAAACAGGGTTATATACCTAGCGATATTTTTTCCTCCAGGGAGAAATCGGAAGGTAACCCTTCGATCTATCGGACTCTGTTGGCTGGTAAGATAAAGGTGCTTCAGAATATTCGCAAGGTACTTCTCAAGGATCACATCAGCGTTTTACCAACATTGCCCGGCAGACCGATTAAGAAAGTTCTCGGTGTTATTGCGAATAAATTGGCACAGAAAACGAATCCTAACACTAATCCGCAAGGTACTCTTCAGTTTTCAACGATTCATCATGAGAACCCGTCTGCAGACTCGCCGAATCCAGGATTACAGAGTATTTCGCAGATTTTGCGCAAAGCTGTGAGATTAGGTCCTCTGTCGGTGCAAGTTGGACTGGGCAGACAATAATCATTTCTTGACTTTGGCTTTTTAACATTATCGAACAAATTGCACTTCTTCGAACAGTTAATTTTTATAGAGCAGTATTTTTTTTTATTTTCTTTTTGTTTCTATTTTTTTCTTCCAGACAGCGACCGAGTATTATCTCTTTACAACGAACAATTATACCGTATTGTTATTTGATACTGAGCTTATGTTTTACATTTTTGTTCCAACTTCAGCGGCAGGAGAGACTTATTATTGCAGGCTTCGCGCAATCCTGAGAAACTTGAGATAAGATCTTGTAGAAGAAATGTAAGAGATGTGTAATGGATGCAAAAGAAAAATGTGAATAAAAACGAAGAGCAGTCCGAAATTTTGTTTGGATTTGTAAGTAAAAAACGTATAATTATAACGAACAGAATCGAGTGTGGATAAAATGAATCGATTACCTTTATGTTTCTTTGTTTCATTCGGCAATTAAACCGTGGAAGTTTTGAAAGAAATCGAGAGACTCGATGTTGTCTTCCAATAATAATGTAGAAGAAACGTCACATTGTATTCGCTTTCCGCATAATTGCCAATTCGATTGTAACGAACGTATTTCCAACGAAATGGATATCTGTATCGAGGCATCGGTTAATTAGCATGAAAATAATGGGCGTTATGTAAATGAAGACGCCATGATAGTTTGTTTCACGTGCCAAATATGCGTTAATGATTGCTAGTTTACAGGATAGTTGGTATTCCTTAATTAATCACGTACCGATGCAGAATACATATTTGACGAGCGGGTGGATCGTTGAAATTAGTTGCGGTTTAATATTGTTCCAATTAATAATTTATTTGTAACTCGAAACGTTGAGAACGACGATAATGTGATCTCTTTTCATCCGGTGGATTTTCATTAATTCTCGTCATTTCTCTCAAAGGAAATGTCAAGGATGCTTTCGTGACATCGTGAGCTTTGAATTTTCGTGTTAAAAGACACCGAAGGGAGTATTAAAAGATTGTTCACATTTTACGAAAGCGAAACAGCCGTCTGATGGAAAGAAAATCGATAGAAAATTCACATAGCTTCGGGTACCAGCATATTTTTCCATCGTCCTGGGAAGTGCTGTCTTTCCTTGATTATTTGAGTTCTACGTTTTATTCGCTCGCTAAGGCACTTGGAGTAACGGACCTTTTGAGAGGAGAGTTTCTCGATCACTCAGGATTTTCTGTATTAAACGTTGCTGTTTGATTATTGTACAATGTTAAGAGACGTTATCTCAAGGAAAAGAAAAAGTGAAAGAATATTTTCATCTGTGCAGAACAACAATTAATTCTAAAACTATAAAGTCAGTCAAAATAATTGGTTCCAATGATTAACCCTTTGCGGACGGAGGCATCTTTGAATATTGAGAAACAATAAATTATTTAGGGATGAAAAAACACTTTTTCACCGGAAAGACAGTCTGTTAATGTATACAAGTTGAAATTTACTCTGTAAAATAATATTTCAACGATTATATTTTAATTTTTCAACTCTAACCGTTTATATATGCACCGACAAACTATAACCAATTTTTTTCTCAGGGCGAATATATGCGCCCGTCGTCCTCAAAGGGTTAAAAAAGGTCTCTATGTTTATAGGAGATCCATAAAGTATATATTCTATTATTAGTATATCTCATAAATTAACAAATCCATTATCTTTTCCACCTCTTAACTACTCTTCTTCCATAGCATTGATTTAATATTTTCACGATTATTTTTTCCACGAAGTCCGCATTTTTTAATTTATTTTTAAGCGTGAAACGAGCGATGAAGTTTGAAAAGTAGTTGGAATATTCTTCGGAATCCAAGTTGCGGAACTTTACATCTGTAAAATTCAAGTTTTACCGGTGCAGTCATGTGGCTGTTATATTTGCGATTAAAAATGAACAAATGTGCTAAAAGTTACAGAGGGATTCAGGTTTAAACTACTCAACTTTACGATGTCAAAGTTCACGATTCGGTCAAACGGCATGGTGCAGAGGGTTAAATAATTTTCAGTCTGATAAAATTTACAAAATTCCTCGAACTGCACTATTGGACCTTCGGGGCTTACGCGAAGAAATTGCGATACAGCGTTTCGAACTTCTACTCTGAAAGCTCGCACGCCGAGTGCTTGCGGCTAAGAAAACACCATTCGAGAGATCGATCATTCGTACAAACAACGAAACCGAGAAATCGAAGACAAATAATTTCACGATCGACGTACCAACAGGTCGCTCGCGTTGATTGCAAATTGCTAAGGGTACGGTACGAAATGGCTTTAATTATTTTCCTAAAGTTCACGTATACCTGAAGATTCTCAGTGGAAAAATAATTCAGTGAATATCCTTAGCACTCAACGTTATAATTAAAAAAAAAAATATCAACAAAGTTCTAAATATTTTCCAATTACTTCTAAAAATTCCAAATATCTAAATATCCTAAACCTTCCTGGACAAAATGTCATTTGGTTATTCCAGAATATGACTCTCACCTGTTGCAATTGGACGAAACTGTATCATTTAATCATCTTAGTCTACAAACTACAACCTTCATTAAAAATTACAATTATATGCACCCCCAATGTCGCATCACTGAACAAATAAATCTCTCCCGCACCTCAGCCTATTTCCACCCCATTCGAAACATCCCCTAAACTTCAAGAAAGTGTCTCTCCACTCTCACATGAATTAAAAATGAAAAAAAATTCTAGACAAGAGTGATAAATAATAATTCCCAAGAAACCATTTACAGTGTGTGAGAAATACTAAAATCAAATCGTAGAAGGTTGAGAAAAATGGACATTGGCCGCACAAAGGAAGAGGAGCGTTGCAGAGGACAGTCGTAGGTGGTTCTCCAGAAACGAATACGAACGGAAAGCCAGGTAGGTTGGCTAACGATAAAGGGGTGGTCACCCTCTGCCAGTAGCACGTTACTAACCGAGTCACCGGCATAAATCGTCTCCCCTTCCTCCCTGTTCTCGCGTGTAATGCTCTCGTGTAAGTGTATGCGCGAGTGATCTCGCAGGAGGAAATGTTTGCATCGTGTACCAGCCAACGAGGGGTAGAGAGGGTTATCTCGACCCGATCTCTCGCATAAATCGCTACCGTTTCGCTCATCCCCCGCGGAGAACTCGGCAAGAATAATTTCCTCGCTCGTCTTTCTCGTTTTTCTGCGAGTTTTCTCCATTCATGTTTACACTTTCATTGTTACGATTTTTTACACGTGTCTTGCTTTGACAATTGGACGATGTGGTCGCGAATTTCAGACGGTTTGAGTTGTTACATCTGTGTTAATGTTAACCGTACCATCCGCGGTCCGACTGGTTCACTGGGACGAAAATTTGTAACTTTTTTTTGCAGTATTAATTAAAGGTTGCTTTTGCTATGTTGCCAATATTAAGTTGAGCATTTTCTATATATCTTTGGGAAAAATATTGCCAGTATTTTAATGGCTGGCCCCCGACCTTTAACCCGTTAGCTAAATGTGAGACTCGTAGCGCGGAAAATGGAATAGGAAATTTTGAAGTCTTCCAAAAACTATTAAATTGACAATATCAGCCGATCACAAAACGTTCTCATTATTTCTGAACTTTCAATATCACGTGCAGATAAACGATATATCAGAAATCAGTGAGACCTTTTGATTTCAGGAATTGATTTTGAGTCTTTGCACGCCGCATCAGAAAAGCAATCATAGGTTAAGGGGTTAATAGCCCGAACTTTACCGACTAGTAGTCAATCGGCTGTTTGTCCCCTATGCTATGACTTTTAATTGATTAATTAGTTCCTACGGCAATTAATAATTTCTTATTTATCATCTATTACTGCGGTTTTCAAGAGATGTCGATATCAGGGTGGTATTTGCGACCAAGTGGTCGATCAGAAGTGGATAGGGTGTTTAAAAAATACTGCTGAAGTGTTAACAGCGAAGAATCGAAGTTAGGGGTGAATCAGAACAATTTCTGAGACTATTTAGAAGTTGATGTGAACCCTAATTTGATCGTTAATTGATGTAGCTTGTGGGAAAATGAAGTATTTGGGAAAATGCTGGATTTAGTCGGAGAGAACCAAGGGCTTGGACTGTGAGTGTAAAACGAGGGGAAGTTTTCCAATCTTGTTACGGGGGTTGTCGACGATCGCAAAAAGGGTAGGGGAGAAATCGCATTGGTTCGAGTCTGTACGAATGATTTGTTCAGGGATGAGTGGAAATCTATGAAGTTTCTGTTTCGACTGTGTTATTGACTCGTAGCTTAACTTTATCCTTTCTCTATTTTCCTTCGCTAGTTTTTGTATTTTTTGGATTTACTGCAGTAGTATAAATTCATTCGATTGAAAGTTTGATACGGGAAAGTATGATTTCTATGCTTTCATCGTTTTATGAAGTTTAAATTAATAAAGTGTGGATTACTGGTTGAGATCATTTTAATCAAAGTTCATTCATTTTAATATCTGGTAATGCAGCGGAGAAAGTCTAATGAAAATTAACGAAATTACCTCGCTGCATTTGCACTCCATTCTGTAATACAATTATTTGCATTTCATAAATCATCATTGTTTTCAGTATATTGCATATAACATTATTTCATTTGATATCGTCAATTCTAGAACGCACAGAAATATTCCAATATAATTTTATCCCTCACCATAGAAATAAAATGTAATACAGTCCTACTATTGCAACAAAACCCAATAGCAACGTCATAAAAACATCCTATAGCTATTTTGCAATCGTTGCAAACAGAAATTCCAATTTTACAACCTGCTCTCCTCGTATCGACATCCACTAAAACGTCACACCTCAAAAGTAAACGTCCACCGCCATGAAAATTCTCTCGTCCGTCATTGATTTACCATTACGAAGCCACGAGCAACCCATGATTATTCCCTGTGGCACGAAGAAGCGTGAAGTTTCCCCGAAATAACATTCAGAACGATGGAATAAAACTCCGTAAGCAGAATTAAACTTTCCACGAAAGGAACCTTGAAATTCGAAGATACCCAGCAACCCCCGAAAGCGGAGGGTGGATAGCTTGGTCGTTTCGTTTCATTCTAATTTTTTCTTCCCTTCTTCATGCGACGACGAAGCCCGTGTGTTTGCTGAATATTAGAACGCTCGTAGCATAACGACTCCGAAGAGAGAAAAAAAAGGAGGAGGAAGAAGAAGAAGAAGAAGAAGAAAGCGAGGGTGGAGCAGCGAGAAGAAAGAGGAGCAAAAACGTGTTTGCCGGTCCGGCAGAGCATTGTCCCGTAATGGTATGCGAAACTCTTTAGAACTTCTTTTGAATTTGGGTCGCGTCTCTAGGATAGGCGTTGCCCCGTACTTTAAAGCTCAACCAGTTCGTAAAATCTTCCTTCAATTACGAGAATACCTTTTATATTCACCGGGACGATGCAACCATTGCGATGGAACGATTGCGATTAGACTTTTGAGTTATGAAAGATGAATTCGACGAACTTCGGATCGTTCGTCAAACTTTTTAAGGTCGTTGAAATACGATGGTGATGTAATCGTTGATTTCACTTGTTCTTTGGTGTAGAATATTTTCTGTGGATTTTTTCAAGGGTTGAAAATGTCAAGGATACTTGGATTATCTAAGAAAATCTTTAAGAGAGGATTGGAAGTATCTAGGAAAATTTCCTCGCAGGAATCCTGTGATTCTGGAAAGGAGAAGGATTTTATGTTTCGCGTGAGGAAAACTATGTTTAATTTGTCAGGTTATAACAAGTATGGACTTTATAGCCACGATGTGATAGATTACGAGAATCCGGTGGTGAAGGAAGCCCTACGTAGGGTGCCGAGGGACGTGTTGGATGACAGGAATTTTAGGTAGTTCTCAAAATTCAATTTTTAGATTGTTAACACTAGTTTTACCAAACCAGTCAAAATGACTGGTGCACAATTTTTTCCAAAAATTCTACGGGCTTATGAGAGAGCCGTAGAATAAATATTCTTCGTCCATCGTATAAAACATAAATTACCGAATCTATCATCTCTTCCGCATCTTAATTTTCCCTGCTTTGAGGTACATATTTAACATATTTAAATATTATAATATAGTAGATTTCACGCTGGTAAATCTAGTGTTAATAATACACCATCACCGTTCCTTTTCCGTTTAAAATTTAACTGACTACTTTTTAAATTTCTATTTAATTTAAAAATTTGTCTGATAAATTATTTCAAGTGCAAATCAGATGCTTTTTGTAAATATTCCAAATCTACAACAGTTGAATTATTCAAGAGACAGAATTATTTGATATATTAAAGGATAAAAATAAAAATGTAATTTTTCTCAGAGAGTCAAATCTTTCGACACAGTTTCCTTTAAAACGTTTTCATCGGATAACTTGAATTTCTGCGATACGATAGTTGTAAGCTTGCGTTGAAAGCGAATTCCATAAGCATTCCTTGAAAAACATTCAACAATCCTGAATCGTGGAATTTTCAGACTTATACGAGCTTTGCAGCTAGACTTCCTTAAAATTTATCTGCCGAAAGAGAAATGGATCACGTTCGAGGAAGATTTGGAATATCGATATCTCTCGCCACTCATGGAAGAAATAATTGAAGAAAAATGTGAGATTTACGAGTTTGGATGTGTTAATTACAACGAGACTGATTGGCCCTCGAACGAGATACGATAGAAGAACGTTTCTTACTTCGATTTCTTCCGTGTCAAAGTGATAACACAAAGAAGAATAAGAAAATGGAAGGATCCTTTTGAAGAACGAAGAATCGAGCTAACAGGAGTACTTTGTCTGCAAATTCATTCATGGTGTAAAACAGGAGTGAATTCTATGCATTTCAATTCTTGAACGCACCTGATCGATCAATGCAAAGGACCAACTACCATTCTCTGTGAATTGTTAATGTCATTCGGAAGTTAATGGAAGAATACCTCCTCGTCCCTTAATTCCATAAAGCTAATAATGACGAGACTTCCATTAAGGTATTGGAATAAATAATTTCTAAGTTTCTATCAGTGCAAAAAACAAAGTCTTTCTGCTTTACGCCTTAATTTTCAATATTTATGATCATCCTTTGTTCGAAGCAGAAATATATAATACATCGATCTTCAGCCGTAGTCAAAGCAGTGTAACGTTTTAAGAGAATTATTCCTACACTTTTATCAAATTGAATTTTTTATTTACTCCTACACTCTTATCTCATTTTCTACTTCCATAAATTGGCCATTCCCCTTCAAATTATTTTTCCAATTTTTTTCTACCGGCCCTTCGTACTTAATTAATAATAAAAATTACCGAAAAATATTTCTATGATTCAACACCAGTACTACCAAGAGTATCATCATCTTTTCCACCTTCTGATTTCCCCATTCCCAAAGTGGTTACTTAATCTGTATAAATACGACAGATTTAACGATGCTACTTCGGTTAAACATAAAACATTAATCACCACAGAAACCTCTCACGAGTATCTCAACATAGAAGTACAAAGGGCTAATCCTTGCTGCCACAATAGCGACACCTTGAAATATGCATGACCGTGTAAAATGACTAAAGTTCAAACTTTCTGTTTTTATATAGTTTACGTACTATTAAACACTATAAATCAGCTTCGACATATTCTATCCTTTCAAATTAATCCATATATTTACCTTAACCCTTAAATGCGTGAATTTTTATTTTTATTTTTAAAGTCAAAAATACATTAGTATTGATATCAAATAAAATATGAAAAATGCTAAGGAAAATCTCAACTAAGTTTTTATACCAATTTTTTAAAAAATATTATCTGGGTTAGGTTAATTGGGGTATTTACATCTCATTTTTTATTCTAGATGAACAGGCCAGTGGCCAGTTTGGTCTGTACACACTTATTTTGGGGAGAAATGTTTGGTTGGCCCTTTCTTTCAAAACTATCTACGTAAACAGTATGTATTCAATTGGTTACACTATGCAGTAAGCCAAAATTTGTGTTTTGATTTGATTTACATGACTAAATATGAGTATGTTGCCAAATGGCAACAACACGCATTTAAGGGTTAAATTATTAGGGAAAAATATCTCCGAAAAGTTAAATTTGCCTCGACTAGGATACTCTCATTGAAAAAATCTATCGATCGCACAGGGTTAATACCTACGAAAGGCCATTTCTGTTCTCCAATTCGGCCCTAAATTTCTGTTCTCCAAAGAAATCGTAACGCGCAAAACGATGCAAGTACCTTCCACAAAATCTCACACTTTTCTCCTACTCCTCTTTGCGTACATTATGCAACAGTGGATATAGTCACATCCATCTTTGAGTCATCCCTCCGACCCTCACTTTCATACACCGTTTGTACATAGAGACTCAGTGACATCAAAAACTTCTCATTCCCTTCTCTCAATTCTTCAGCGTCCCGTTTCCCGAAGACTGCTCGCGAATGAAACGTCTTTCGGAACGGTGAACGATAAAAGCGTCGAACCGCGAAGGCACGTTTGCGATTTCAGTTTTTGATGGCTTCGTTATCTCTCTCTCTGTCTTTCTCTCTCTTCGCCGTAGCCTTAATTATAGCTCGTGTATTCAAGTGGTCGTCATCGTGAGGATGTCACTCGTAGAAGTTGAAAGTTTGCTACTTCGAGTGCACAGGATTTGTTGGACTGTTTCGAGGGTCCCTTGATAATCCACCCTGACCTCGACGGGTTTTTGCAGTTGGTTCGTTGCTTCTCAAACGTGCCTTCGAATTCTACCCGACGATGAGGATTCTCCTATCTTGAAATTCCTCTCTTGCTTTCGTCTTCGTTGTTACACGTGGGACCTCCTCGAAACCGAGTCTGATGCATGCGCAAAATTCACGATGCAGCAACGTCTAATTAGAAGTTAACGTTGATGCAAAT
Organism: Cerceris rybyensis; assembly: GCA_910591515.1. Taxonomy (NCBI): domain Eukaryota; kingdom Metazoa; phylum Arthropoda; class Insecta; order Hymenoptera; family Crabronidae; genus Cerceris; species Cerceris rybyensis. The sequence continues at coordinate 23,576,864 of OU342793.1, read as the reverse complement.
CGTTTCGTTTCCATTTCTAGCTTCTTTACGCGCTGGTGTCCTTGTGGCTTGGCGACTCGTTCGGCTGTTTTACGTGGAGTTGGAATTACGTGTTATATCATTATTTTAATATCTTGCGTACATGAAAATTCTAATTTATAGAAATTTAATTGTAGTTATTAATCTTAAGTATTTTTTTTAGAAAGATTAACACTAGAACTACCAAGCCAGTCAAAATGACTGGTTGCTCATTTTTTACAAAAATTCTCTAAATTTATAGAATAAACGTAGAACGAATATTCTACGCAAATTTCATAAAATATTAACTGCTGAATTTATTATCTTCTGTACCTTTTGATATGTGTCTTTCTAGAATACTTATTTCATATATTTAAGTATAGGAGATTTAATGCTGGTAGTTCTAGTGTTAATAATGATCTTTATTGAAGGGTAGAATCAGTGCGAGAAATTTGTAGAATATGACATAGATTTTTTGAATAATAATTTTCAGGTAAATGAATTTCATCGATGGACTTTCCTTTGACGTAAACGACGTGCAACTGCTAGAAGAACACTCTCAGTAACGTTCTTAATTGCAGCAATATAAATTCCATCAATAGCTGCATCCGCCCCGATATTTTCCAGACTTCTGGTCCAGTTTTAATGCACTTAACGGTCGCATCGCACGATGTTTTTTCCCTCAAAGTTTTGGTTTAATGCCTGTAACGCACGACTGCCGTCCATTTTACGAGACAAAGCGCCTCGTAAAAAAGTTCCCCATCTCTACGTTTTTATCGGCGAGTGTGGTTGATACTTGGCGAATTTCATGCAAAACATTTTGACGTAGCTCCAACATTCCTTCTCTTTTCTTTCAAAAGAAAACGTATAAACTCTTGACGATTGTAATCCGTGAGGATATCTTCTTTTTCATTCTCTCTCTCTCAGTGTTTCTTTCATCTCGTAGAGTAACCATCGCGCGAAAGAGTGTTTCTCTATGTTCGAATGAAATGAAGTCTTTTTACGCTGTTTTCGTTTTAATGCACGCGCCATACCGTGGTCGTAATGTGTCGTCGTAAAGTTAACGCAAATGCGATTACGTTAATACGTACGCTGCTAAATAAAGCGCTTTATCTGCTGGTTCGTGGGGTCGTACTTTACAGAGTGCAGCGGAATACCCGCTTGCTTGTTCACCCAGAAGCATACGGAATGATGTTAATTCAGCTTCCCTTGGATACTTAACGCCCTGCTTTTAACTCCGCCAAGGTCCTCTTCTTACTTCCAAGGACGGTTTTCGCGCTCGATAACTGGATAGTCAAGAAGATGTCGAGGAGAATAGTCGCTGGGGTAATTTAAATTCCATTTTGACGGGTTTCCTCTGGTGCTACGGCTAATTTCTAACGTTTTGTGCGGACGAATTGTAGATGCTAGTGTGTTGGTGTATCTTCTGCGTTAATCGGACTGAGTTTTTTAACATTAGAACTACCAAACCAGTCAAAATGACTGGTACACAATTTTTCCAAAAGATTCTCCAAGTTTATATAAGAGTCATAGAATAAATATTCTACGTCTATATCAATAAACATAAATCGTCCAATCGATAAAATTTTCCGCCGCTTGATTCACCCTTTTTCAAAGTACTTATTTAACTTATGAAAATATGTTAGGTATGATGCCGGTAGTTCTAGTGTTAATTGTACTCAGCTGTGATAGATTTTTGCTAGATTATTTTTCAATATATTAAAGTCTTGGTGGTTTGAAATTTAACTATTTAGTAGTCATTGTCGCGTCGCAGTAGCTAAAGCTGAAATTTTGTTCATTCGTCACAGATTTTTGCTTGAATATTGTTCAATGTATTAGAGTCCTGGTGGTTTGAAAGTTAACTAAAATTTGGTAGTCCTTGTCCTATCGCAGCAGTTAATCCTGAAGTTTTTCTCAGTTCTGACAGATTTTTGGTACATTATTGTTTAATATATTTTGTTTCGGTGCTTTGAAATTTAAATATTTAGTAGTCATTGTCGCGTTGCAATAGTTAACACTGAAGTGATCGTCAGCCCCGACAGATTTTTCCTAGATTATTGTTCAATATATTAGAGTCAAGGCGGTTTGAAATTTTTAAAGTCTTGGTGGTTTGAAATTTAACTATTTAGTAGTCATTGTCGCGTCGCAGTAGCTAAAGCTGAAATTTTCTTCATTCGTGACAGATTTTTGCTTGATTATTGTTCAATTTATTAGAGTCCAGGTGGTTTGAAATTTAACTAAAATTTAGGACTCATTGTCGCATCGCAGTAGTTAAAACTGAAAACTACAGAGAAAAAAATAAAAGCAAAAGAAATATCTAAGTGCCTCGAAGGTTACCCGAAGAAAGAAGAAGCAGAGACTCAAAGTTAAAATGTCTTTTTATCCACGGTACGATTTCCTTCCACTCGAACAACCCTTTCATCTTTCAAACGCATCAGCCTCTTTATACAAGGTTTCGAAGCAGAACACAATCAAGTTTCGCCGCATGTTTCGAAAGGGCAACTCCTACTTGGACTTCGGGCAACCACGATAACAGTCGGTCGTTTTAGGCTCGTTTACGAACCTCGGCTGCTATCGTCAAACTTCTCACCAAGAAACTCTGTCTTCCAGCGGAAACACTTGCGAAACTATGGTGGTATTCGCTGATTACGCGATCGATTAACGTGCAACGAGGTTCTGCACGAAATTGCTATCGCCCAACTAGTTGGATTTACTTGAAACCGATACACTATCGTTACAATCAGTTTTATCCATCGAACCTATCATATCGTTCAGCTTATCGACATTAATACCCTTGTCGTATGATCTTCAGCGAGAAAACAATTCATCAATCAATGACTATAATCATTTTTATAAGCAAAACCTTACTTCTGATACAATTTCACCCTCATAGTCCTAAATAAATCAGCGCAAAATTAAATCTAACGCTTTCATCCCTCAAAAATATCAAGAACCACTTCCAGAAACCTCTGCTAAATTATTCTATGCAACTAATTCAGATTATTTCAAAATGCAACTTTTAAGAGAACCAATGGCACCGCTAAACTGAAGAGAAAGTACTTTTCTTCAAAAGGACTCCAGCTTACCACAACTCCCCCTCCAATCGCTAGTAATTACTTCATCACAGATTCCTTCAAGCTGGTACTATATCATTGTACCTCAATCTTTTCTCCGTTTCTCTCATCGTACACTTGTTTGTGTTGTACAAATGATAGCACGAAAGATCCGCGGAAAGAAGAGACGACACATTTTACCCAGGACGTAGGGAATTTCTCTGGCGAAGAAACCGAAGAGAATCTGATTAGACTCTTGTCTCGTGCGGAAAGAGAAATCGTGTATTTTTTTCGTCCCTCACCGAAGAGATAGCGACGTACACTGGAGACCGACTCGAGGAGCATCTTAATCTACTTTTTTTTCTTCTTTTCTTTCCCTGACTTTAAGGAGAAACAGTGGAAAGTTATCAGCCAGCGTTTCTCGCGAGTGGGTGCGTATTTCTTACATACAAATTCCTTTATATTCTCTTCCAACGAAAAAAAGAAAAAATGAAGAGGGATGGCACAGATGATCATTATACAGCAGACGGTTTATTAAGGCGTGGAAGTTTCTTTGCGTTCTCCGGAAATTAATTCCACCGGGTTGCGTTATGAGATCCGTTCCCGTTCTTGAGATTTTTCTCGATACACGTCAGGTGTTGATTAACCCTGGAATTACTGGCGGTACGTCTATTCTACTTAAATATATCGAATATATAGTTTGGAAAAGATCAATCGACAAAGAGTTGGTTAGTTGACAGGCTGCCAATTTTTTTGAAAAATTCTCAAAGTTTATAGGAGAGTTATAGAGAAGATATTCTACGTTGAACTTATAAAACACAGATTTTCGAATTGGCCATCTTTTTCAGTTTTTGATTTCTTTCTTTTTGAAGTACTTATTTAATGTATTGAAATCTGATAGATTTAACGCCGATTAGTTCTAGTGTTTATATAATTAGATTATATAATTAATTTGTGCACTATAAGGTACATAAAAAATATTTAACTGTGCAGCTTCAATATACATTTGGGGAAGTTATATAAAAAAAAATTTGAAACCGTCAATTTATTAATTTCTGTAGATGTAGTATTAATTGGTGATAAACTTTAGGATGTATTACCTAACGTATTAGTGGATTCTAATGAATGAAACACTGATTAATTGGCGCGAAGATTGAAAATAAAGTATTAAAGAGTTCACGGATAGAGTTTTCAAAAATTCACGTGTCTCCTGTAATTAACATGCGTATCGTTACATAAAATAGTCTGTAGATTAAGAGACCTTCCTTACTCTCTTGATAAAGTTCCATGTTAATTATCCTTTGTACCTCCTACATCTCTTATCTACGTTATGAGAATAAGGCAATGCGATTAAAGTTAATAACTTAGTCCATTCCACCGTAAATTCTAACGAAAGGATAATTTCCGATTTTCCTACGACAAAACCCTCAACGACTTGCTCTTTAAGAATTTTCTTTCCGAGTTACCGCACCACCACTGTTTCATGGCGTTTGATATTCCATTCACGATTCCACGCTGAGTTCGATCCAGACCGCCTTATTTCTCTGGATATTTCTCTGCCCTCTACAGTCTAGCATTCTGAATATAAAATATTCATTTTTGTAATTCAATAACAAACCGTAAAATTCTTATTTACGAGCTCATACTAATTGATTGTACGCTTCATACGTTGCAATTAAATGCATACTGTAACTGAAAATCATGTCGATGGTACCGAGAGGAATCTTTCCTCTTTGGAAATTTTCACCCAATGCAGGCAAACAAATAGGCGACATCAAAATACACTGTTCCTTCTGTCGCAAATTATTGCGGTTGAGAAATTTTATTTTTTCTTTCATGACAAAAACGAAATGAAAATATCGAATCAAATATTCGAAACTCCGCTGCGTATTTGTTGCGGTCTTTTTTTTTTAGTATCGTACATTTCATATCCGTTCCTGTGGTATTTCATTCACCACTTTCTTTTTTAATTCTTTCAGCAACTAAAAAAAGAAAAAAGGATAAATTGAACACGGCGGACGCGTTTTGCGGATTTTTCGATTTTTGTTGCAAGAGAGTTTTCAACTTGCACGATGAAGTTAGCTCGTCGAGGACGATGAGAAAATCTCCTGGTTTTAGGCCGGCCGCTATTGCGGAACGGCCAAGTTTCACCAGAGGCGCTTAATTTGAATAAACTGCTTTCGAAGAATGAGAATTCCCTGGCATGCGGTGGAAGCCTAAATAAGCGAACGGGATCGTGGCTATTTGGGAATTATAAAGTCAACGAAACTAATTACGGACCGTGCTATTAAAGCTTCCCGTATAATGCGATTACTTTTAATGCTTTGGATAACTTTAATTCGCCGATTTGCCAGACCCATAAAATCGCCTCGATTAACGGCCATTTGAGAATTCTCGAAAATCCGGTGTTTTGCGATTGGATGATTCTTTTTGGTATTGAAAGTTTGCTTATTTACAATTTCATCGAGCGTTTGCGTGGATTAACCCTTTGAATAGTATCATTGCATATATGTGGTCAGAGAAAATATCTGGTCATAATTTAACGGAGCATGTATACACGGGAGAGTCGAAAAATTAAAGTGTAATCATTGAAAAATAATTACGCAAATAGTAATTTGGAATTTGTTTACATTAACGCTTTGATTTTTGGGTGAAAAGGTAGACTTGGATTGCTAAATTATTGCCTTTGTGTTCAAAGGGTTAATAACAGTAAAATAATAATTGCGAAAGAGTAAAATTATAATTTAATTTTCAATAACTGAGATGATATATATCATTGCTGACATAATGAGCACTGTGGTATTTTTAGAACAAAATAATTTTCTAAATTAAATTATCTATAAGAAAATAATTTGTTTAACGAAAATTAACCAGGTCGTAAAAAAAATTAGGAATAATTTTCCTTTAACATAGGTATGCTTTTGATATATGAAAACCATTTTTAACCCTTTTAGTGCCGACCGGAAAAATTGATTGAATTAATGAAAAATATAGTTGCGAATAAAAAGAATTGTCATTTGGCGATAGTTTCATATAGAATATGCAATATAGAGCATAAACCCTGTATTTACAAGTATCTGTCATAAAATTACTGATATCGTATCGGAAAAATGAATATTAACCCTCCGACACCCAATGTTAGTACTATTGTTAACGACGATATATCGTCGTCCGGCACTAAAAGGGTTAAAGCTATTACAGTGTAGTGTTTTAGTAATATTCTTTCATGGTGGAGTCAATAGCATGTAACAATGTTACGCCAGAAAAATTCTCCATAAATGGAACACACAGTATTCGAGTTCTGTTCCAATATTTGTATATTGGAGGCTTTGGTAAAAGTGAGGTAAGAATGCAGCCAGAAGATTGCCATGAATCGACATCTTAGCCATGTGGTGAAGGTATATTATTCGTTCGTCATTTATTGAGCTTAATGTACGTGAACGAAGCTGACTGGTTTTCTTTGAGGACGGAAAAGCGGACAGGTTCGAAGTATCTTTTGGAATCGTGAATGTGTGTCTAGGTTTAGAGATTTCTCCGATTTCCCAAAGGCATTTCCTCTACGTGACTGATAATCCGAAGAATTCCGAAAGCTATGACACTTTGAACGCGAATTTTTTCGTTTGACTTTAACTTTTTGAGCTTCGGTCGTTCAAAGATTTAAACTCACGAGTTTCACGTAATTCGGTGAACGACGAGGGGTATGGAAAAAGTTGTGACTTTTTACACAGTGATATTACATTGTGATATTGAATTGAATTTTACATTGCAATTTTCATAGTACTCTTTTAAATTTGAGATGAGAATGAAATTCTACTTCAGTTTCAATTTATACAAATTTTCAACTCTTCCGATCGATTGTACGAGTAGCAAGTATTTTTTCGATTGAAAATATTGCGAGTTTTCGAGGTGTGAAAAAACACTATTTTCCTCATTTAACAAATTGAACACGGACCACTGCGCGTTCTCGCAATCATCGAAACATACGATATTTCGGAATGGAAAAATATAAAATTCGCTCGGTTGAATATCATTTTAAATAGATTCTTTTCATGTACAAATCGTCTAGATTGAAAAAAAAATGGGAGAACGATTGAAATTTTTTCTGAGAAGTTTAGTCACGCGTTACACGGTGGAGTACAACGTAAATATTTGAAATGGAACGCTTCCCACAAAGTATGTTAAACAGAAACGAAAGAGATGAGAGTTTTATTAAAATCCACTTGGCTCCTCCTATGTTCCAGCATAAATTGCACTTTTGCGAATTCACGCGGATTACAAGAAAGATTTTAATTAAAAGTGACTCCAATAACAAGATTCCCTACCCGCTCTCCGTGGTACAATGTATCCCATCATAAATCCTCATTCTACGCTGCGTTTTCTGGAACAACTCACTCGAAAATTATCCTATTTTTTTACCTCTTCCTACGTGTAATGGGTATTATTTGCAAAGCGGGACCTGAAAACTTTCATTCTCTTTGAAAGAGAAGAAAAAAAAAACTGAACGTACGTTGCTCTCAATTAATACCATTAAGCGTCACTTGTACGTTACTAGCCTAACAGGTCACTTCTATTAGTTCGACTGCCTTGCATTCAGTTATAAATATAATTATTACGTTTTACAACATCAACGCCACAGTCTACAATCATGTGCGCCACTCGTGACGCGGAAAATGGAATAGAAAATTTTGAACTCTGTCAAAAACTATTAAATTGAAAATATCTGCAGGTCGCGAAACGGTCTCATTATTTATATATTATTAATATTACTTTCAGTTATACAAAATACTAGAAATCAACGAGAACAATTGATTTCAGGAATTCATTTTGAATCCTTATACGCCTAGTGAGAAAAGACATCGTAGGCCAAAGGCTTGAATGGCAATAAGAAACACTTATGCTATTTTAATTAATGTATTCAACGACACCGGTATTTCGTTAGTTTCAAAAATTTTGAACAAGTAAAAATTTTTCTGATAAAATCACATCTTTATGAAGTAGAAACCTTAAACACAAAAATAGTTAAATAGTCAGCAGAACCTTACCAGTTCAATGTCAATATTGAATGCATTAGAAAATTGCAATTTAAAAGTCATGTGTCATCGAACTCAATAGCAAAACTCACCGGTGACCCCTATGACGTTTAAGGTGTTAAAAAAATAATATCAATCAACGGGAACTTTTTTTTTGTTTGTCAGCGCTCAATGTTCACTACGTTCGACCGTGAACTTCCTACAGGTATCCGATTCTCTTGTAATTAAATTTATGGAATCCCGTGACCGTTTACACCTTCATGATTTACAGGGTGATTTCAGTGGATCCATCGAAGATTTCCCGGTGTATCCTGTATTTCCATGGAATATGTAAGCCTCGTAAGCCTAGCGGACACGCGTTTCAGAGTCGGAAGCTTGTCAATATATCCTCCCACATCGCTCAAATGGATGATCAAAGATAACGGTAAGACGCTTGTATCGTCGCTTTGACGATCAAACGTCAGGTTTACGTATATAGGAATTAACTGGTGTAATAGTGTATCAATCCAGAGCAACAACATGCAGGAAACAGTATATCTAAGACGTTTATTTTGAAAGTGGCTTGAGCTACTTTCTTGTAATGAGAAATATTAATCTTTCAATAACTATGGAAAATTCTTTGCACGAGAATGAATAGAAGTATTCAAAATAACAAGTACAAATAAGTCTCTTTGGAAATTCACATTAATATTTTAAAACATTGTTCAAATAATTGGATTTGAAAAGAAAGTCTTTAGTACAACTTTCAAAATAAACAGCCCATGTCGTTTGATCGTGGACGTTGCTTCAAATATTTTTTTCGTTGACGGGGAATTTGTGTAATAATAATATTAAGTCCTCGTTTTTAAGAGGGGAATTTGTTTTAATATCATTCACGCGTTTACGTATAAAATGGAAAACGAGATATTTAAAAATAAAGGGAGTAGTTGCATTGGAATGTTAAATTATGTTTTGAGTATATGAAGATCCAGCCAATTTGTTCTGTTTTAAAGTATCTTTTTATCCCCATGCCGATTGTCATCGTCGAATAAAAATCGAAACAACGTCAATAAAGTTGCAAAAGAATCGAGAAAATAAATTAATCCACAAATAGACAGCGATAGTAAGCTTTTAATTCGTTTAGGATGAGCGGTCCGGGAAAAACTGACATTGTTACGACTTTTAATGTCTATTTTTAAGGAAACTTCGTCTGCGAGTCATAATTTGTTGCAATTCAAGATCTCGTACCTTAATAAAATACCGCCGAGAGGATCGTTACTTTCTCCAGGCTTTCTTGAAACTTCCTTCGGTGCTTTTTAACGATCGATTTAACATTGAGCCTCTCTTATCTCATTTGGTCCAAATCGAGTAGGTGGCACTCTACTTTTCTCCCGCAGGATGTCGTTTTAATCCTTCAACTGCGATTGAACACGATAAAAACTATTGGATTGTAAGCGATTTCTTAACTATTAAGTTGCTGTGCTTTATACAATCATTAACATCAGCTAGACTGAATATTTCTGTGATATTTTAATATCACAAATCATATTACTGTGCCGTTTTTACGCGAAATTGATACTTTGTCACATAAGTGTAAAAATATCTTCGATTGCTCCGATCTATATATATTTTATTTAATAAAGAAACCTTTCCAAGAGTTCAGTGTCGCGTGAAAAAGATTTTTCAAACCAATAATTTTGAATTTCTCGCGCGAAACATTGAATATTTCATTCTTTTTTTCTCGTCAAATTCACTATAACAATTTTATTCGATTTGGAAACTTTAATATTCATATCTTCGAGGCAAAAAGTGACTTATAATTCAGATAGAAAAATCGAAACAATCGAAAGAAATTCCCATTTAAATCATTCCGTTGATTAAATCATAATCAGCAATCATTGCATGCTCCATCTCGGGAAATAATTATAACGTACGAATCGGATAATAGCATATTCCATTTAAAACGATGCCAGAAATTTTTATAATTCAAAACCGCACCTCAACGTTTTCCAAGAATGACGAACAATTTTCCGTTTATTTTATTAAATCGATACATCGGCCAATGAATTTTTTAAAGGCTTTGCCGTGACGCATTCGACAATCGGTGGTTTCGTTTGTGCAAGCGATGATATTATTTAAAAACAAAAATAGCAGAGATGAAGAGCGGAAAAAAAATTGGAAAAAAAATACAAAATAAATCTTGATTCATAGAAAAAAAACATTTCACGTGGTATGAAAGTGCGATCAAAAGCTGATATCAATTCTCAAGCTGTCTCGAGTTCACGTTGCTTTCAATTTCTACACTACGAAGATCGACGGCTGCGTTTTCTCGCTGGTTCCTTTTACTCCTTAACGTCTCCATCGCGAGGGCACACGAGGTTTTTTCGTTAGCGTTTTAATTTCCGCGCGGTGGCCTATTTGCATTTATATGGGATCGAGCGTAAGAGCGGTGTTTTTAAACCGAAGAATCAGAGTACAGTCATGGGCTAACGTTCGTGCACATTACGATGCGCATACAATTTGTGCTTCAACGATTAAACGGGGGAAACACTGTTAATTAATACGAATAAAAGATTCTTTGTTCTCCTATTGTTCCTTTCGACGTCATGTATTCCTGGAAATGTGCGAATATTTCATCGATGCTGCAAAAGCGATTATCTAGACCTGGTATCAATGTTTTTGCAGTTTCCATGAATTGCGAGGATAATTGATTTTAAACTATTCATTATAATTAATATTAATTTGTCTTTAAAAATTCCTTAAATAACCATATATTAACACAAAAAACTACCGATGGCATATCTACTAAAATTTAGATTAAAAGTAATAATCACCGTGGAAAAAGGGAAATGAAGAGATGGAAAAGATTATTAATTAAGTAATTTAAGTTGTATAAGATAGAAGTGGAATATTTACTTCGCGGCTGCCAATTTACATAATTTTTAGAAAAAATTTGGTACCGGTCTTTTGATCATGTTGGTTGGTTTAGCGTTAATATTATTCTCGTATCTCAATATCAATCGCACAAAAGCACATTAGACAAAATTAGAAAAGGTAATTTGAAATAAAGGATTTAATCTGGTTCACAGTACTAAAACTACCGACGTTAAATTTCTATTTAAATAAATGTAATTCCTTTCGAAAAAGAAGAATGAACAAATTAAAAGAGATATATAAATATACATTTACAATTAAATAAATTCCTCCAAAAGATAGTATTTGAAACAATCCTTCATTATGACAATTCAAAATTCTAAATACACAAAAATGTAATAAAATATTAATAAATATACAATTCAAAATTTTCTAAATACCATTTCCGTCCTGCATTAACTTACTTCGACAAAGAATGCGAAAAACTTTCCGGAATCGATGCTTCCAGGCACATGTGAAAGGTAAATTAAATTTTCTCCATAAGAACAGAAACCGACCAGTGGCAGAGAACAACTTCAGGATTTAATTCGTCCGTAACGTTTCTGTTTTTCCATTCTGAAATTGATTTAGCGGCTACGAATGAATGGCCACGCACGAGCAACAAAGTCGTACAGAGAGAATGGAAAAAAAACAACATAAAAATAAAACTATAGTAAATACTGCCATTGTCGGGAAAATGGTCATTGAGCAAAAGGGGTAACGGGATGGCAGCGTAACAGAGGAAGAATATTGAGTATACGATGCTTCGGGTCATATGAGATTGCCGTCTCAAAGGGACCCTCGAAACTCCAGGATTCTTTTAACTCTTCGTCCTGTCACTCGCAGAACTACTTCTGTTTATTGCAATTTCGTGCTCGTTTCGATATTTCAAGCTGGCCAGGATATATCGTATGCATTATACATGCATCTTGAAATTCACGATTGAATATCATCGAGGATTTCTACGGGGGATTTGTAGCTACTGATGATGACGTGACGTAAGATACGAAATTTTTTTTCTGTCTGGACGAGTTCCGAGAAATTTATTCTCCCGACGATTTAACTATTTTACATTCGGAGGATTTAAGGGGAAATTGTTAATTCTTTGCTCTACAATAACGAGTGAGACACGTGAAAACTGAAATATAAAATTTGAGATTTTGCGAAAATTGGCTAGTGTGAAAATGAGCAAAATTATTTTTACATTAACCCTTTGCGGACGGAGGCATTTTTGAATATCGAGAAACAATCAACTATTTAGCGATGAAAAAACACTTTTTCATCGGAAAGACAGTCTGTTAATGTATACAAGTTGAAATTTACTCTTGGTAAAATAATATTTCAACGATTATATTTTAATTTTTCAACTCTAGCCGTTTATATATGCACCGACAAACTATAACCAATTTTTTTTTCAGGGCGGATATATTCGCCCGTCGTCCGCAAAGGGTTAATAATTTTGTTTCAAAGTCTCTGGAAGTTTATGATTAATAAAATTTACATTGTTCGAAAAGAAATCATAGGGCAGGGAGTTAATAAATTGTAGGTGTGGTTCTTTTAATTATTACTGAAGAGTGAGTCTGCTGTAGATGATAAAAAATAAAAGAAGAGAAGGAAGATGCCCTAAGGAAATTAAATTCATGGAGAAAGTGAATGGTCACAACGTCGAGAAACAATTGAAGCAAAAATTCTTCCATGTTGTTTGACTGCCGTATTTATCACACGCCCCTTCACCCTCCACCCTGTTCCCTTTGCTCTTGGACTTTTCGGTATCTCTACACAGAATATTAATGGTGAAATGGGGATTAAAAGGATTCCGGCTTGTCGTGCTAATACTCGAACAGGTAAAACCGTAATTTCTCTCTTCCCTCAGCCATGAGCCAGCAAATTTCGCCATTCGGAAATCTACCCCCCGGATATTTTAATTACCAGCAACTCGACCTCTCTACGAATATTCCTGAAAATATACAAAAATTCAATTCAACTCGTCGTCCGGTTAATATTCTGAATTTTGCAGAAATTAAAAAAAAACGTCCAAAAAATGAAGGAATACAAAAAACGTGAAGAATTCCAAACAGATTCAATTAAATATCGACCCTTCGAGGAAAGAATATACGGTGAATTACAAATAAACGTGGAAGAGAGTTTCGCATAAATCTTTCTTCTCTTTTTTTTTTGTTGAAAAAATCAACGGAAGCTGGAAAGCCGTGGATTTTTTTCGGACGATCGATCAAACGAGAGCCATGGGTAGAGTGGAAAAGCTATCCGGAGGAAATAACGGGGTGGAAGGTGCTAAACGTGCGGTCAGAGGTACATTCGGGGGGTTGAAAGGGTGAAGAAGAAAGATAGAAAGAGAGAGGAAGAAAGGGAAAGATTGGAACGTTGGTAAGTGGCCCGGTAGGAACACGACTTGCAGGTTAACCTTGATTTTACCTTCTCTTTTTCTACCCTTCCAGCAATCTCTCCGATCTTCGACTGGACGCCCTGGAAGAGGAAACTCTTTCTCTCTCCCTTGAGAAGTGGAAGGCCACCTGAGCGTCTCGAGAGCTTCATTTTCCACGTTGACCTTTCGTCTCAGTTCCTCCTCCGCGTTCTTTTTCCACGTCGATCGAATTGCTCGACTCGTACGTATCGACAGGTTCGTGTACGAGGGATTCGTTTGTCATTAACTTCGATCAGAACATCCGAGATCCGTCGTTTTATCGTCGATAAAGTTTCTCGGAAATCACGTGGAATTTTGGTGAAGAGAAAATTCACGATTATCACTTTTTAATTGGCCTTTGATCGAGATTGATTTTGCGGTATAGCATTTCACGTCGATACAACGTTCAAACAAAGATCTTCGTTAATGACGTGGCGATATCTGATGGTGATTTTGATAGAAACGTGGCATTAAGTCGACGGATGTTACTATGTCAAGGGTCGTTGTACCTTAAGCCGAGTTAATTAATTCTCCTAGGAATTCCATTGACGAGATACTGTCCATGGAATCTGCTCTCCTCTCGGCCTCTCGAAATACCACTTTGGATAAAGCTTTTTTTTTGTTTTACCAACGTGATTCCTCTACCGTTCGTTCTCGCCGGAGGTGTCGATTTTTATACATTATTTCGTGCGATGTTTCGTGGAATAAAATCACGAAAAAAAAAAAAACACTCTCCCGAGTGTTCAATTTCAAATAATGCAACGAATTTCGTTGGATCAGCCATTCAGAGAAGAATTTTGATAAAAATCATACAATTATAAAACGTAGATATCTACCGAAAGAGTTGAAAGTTATTTGATCTCTTTGTAAATAAAATTTCTCATTTTACTTTAGTATTTTAATATTAAATATCCTTCTGTATCTCGTCAATATTTAAAGAAATATCACATTCTACACGATAATGACAACGATGCATAACAATATTTTGTTTATTCAAATAAAAATCTCGTTCCATCCATCGAATCGCTACGGCTAAAACTTTCGCGTACAATTTCACCGCTGCCAGTTACCTTCAAAATTGAGTAAACCCGTTGGTGTAACTTCTGTATATTTTTTTTCCTCCGTGTCTCTGTTATCGTTCGATATCGCAACCAAGCGACACGCAACCGTTTGCCGGTTTTTTTCCCACCTCAGAAAAATGGTCCGAAATGGTAACAATGCGACTATTAAGCCCTATCCTCCAAACCGCTCGGTAAATCGACGTTCTCCAGGCTATTTGCATGCCGGCAAAAAAAAAAAAGTAGAAAAGAGACATCCACCCCTTCGTGGATAACAATGACGATAGGGCAATTTTGAGACGCGCCGATGGCGAGTGGCAAACCTGGGGGAGAGAAAGTGAACGTTTAAAAGCGCAGGATAATTTTCGTGGTGTTCGTATTATCATACATATTGCATCGCAACCGGCGAGAACGGCATTTCCGTTTGCGGCTGGAAAACACGCGGGTCCTGTTTCCCGAGGCGTTTCCTATTTTCATTCCTCCTTTTTTTTCATCTTTCTCTACGCTGATTTAACCCCCGTGGTAGCACGCTGCGAAAGACAGGCGGATTCGTGGAAGAGAAAAAAATTGAATTAAATCGGAGAACGAGATGAAAGGAATCCATGCGTGTATTAGCAAGTATTTTACTCATTAAATTTGTGGAGAACGAACAAGCGAAGTTGATTGTGGATAAGGTTGAAATTTTTGGTAAACATTCTTTAAAAATCACTAGTACAAAATGACTAGTACACAATTTTTTCCAAAAATTTTCCAAGTTCATAGAAGAGCCATAGAACGAAAATGCTGCGTCCATCACAGAAGACATAAATCACTGAATTGATCATCCTTTCTGCTACTCGATTCCTTCTTTTCCAAAGTACTTATTTAATATATTGAAATATAATAGATTTAACGCCGGTAGTTCTAGTGTTAATGACCACACTTTACCGATCGGTAATTTTTAAACATCCTTATCACGTTTAACCAGTCACTTGACCGCTGACCAGTTACTTTCAGATATCTTTTAGAAAATTAGAAATTTTCATCACTGAGTCCTTGGTACGGTAAAGTAATAATTTATAGATTGCGGTGACAACCGATTAATGAATTAAAAGTCCAAAAGCTTCGGGCCCAAAAAACCTACTAATAAACTACATACCTTATTATAATTATTAAGCTTACCTTATTACTAATAATAATCTTTATACTATAAAGTTGTAATATTGATTTGGAAATTGTTAGAAATATTTTATGAATTACTTGCAAGAAAGCAGGACTCTGAATTTCTAAAGGGTTGACGTTGGGGGTCAATTTTAAATATTTGGAGAACGTTCGCCATTTGAGAATTCTGTTTAGAGGTAAATTTTGTTCATTCCGTTTTTATAGTTTGTCTAAATATATAATACGTATTGGAACACTGCAGTTTAATGTATGGAGAACGTTTAATTGCTCCCTTAAAGAAGAAAAATGCGGGAGAACATTAATGGATTACTCTCGTATCGTGAATACATGAGAAATTCAGATCGCAGACGTTAAGTCGCATTTTCGCGCGTTTGTTTCGATAATTTATCATCGGTGCATTGTACTAAACGTTACGTAGCGAGCAATATCCGCCGGTGTATCGTAAAATATGAATTCCACGCTCTACGTGACAGTGGCAAAGGTAATACGAAGGTATTTAAATACCATGAAATCCCATTTGCTGTTCTTCTCGCGTTTCAACGTAACCCGTTTCTAGTTTCGTACGATACGGCCGTCGTGCCTCCGTTAAATCTCTTATCAAATTTCATCCCCGTTTCTCCGTCAAATTCTCTGCCGTTATATCCAGCTCTCTGTTATTTCCCATCGTGTACGATTACCATTACGTGGCAGACTGGTTTCGTGCGGTGAAATCGATCACCGATTCTCGATATCCGTGTGTTGCCGAAGGTATGGCCCTATACGACTTTTTTTTTTTTTTACTTTCGTGTCAATCGAAAAAGAATCACACACGTTATTTGTCCACCCGTGAGTTTGCCAAGAGGGATTTTTTTTGTTACATTCTACGTCTCGTGGATTTTTACGGACTGTTGGATTTCGGCTGGGAAAAAATTCTGCATCTGTTGATTTTCGTAAAATCCAATTTCCGTTATACTCTATATAGGCAGTGAATTATAACGTGGATTTAATGTTTTTTTGGTATTAACCGTGATTGGAACAAAAAGAGGTTTATATTGAAAATGAATCAATGATGGAACCTCAAATCTATTTGGAATCAAATTAGTGAAAATGTGGTAAAGCTATATGGTAAAGCTATGGTAAAGTATATATAGCTCTCAGTTTTGTTCTGAGAGCAGATATAAAAGAAATGTGCTCGATAGATAATACAAAAGTCGATTATACCCTTCGTGTTACTGATAAGCTAGTGATTAACCTTTTGCACTTCTATGTTCCACCTGAGAGGACAAGTCTGCAACTCGGTTGCCCCCTCTAAGGGGACCTTGGAATTTAGTAGTAATTACAGAGGATGAACTTATTGCATATATTTAATTTATTGCTGAAATGGCACAAAATAGAAAATATTGTAGTCATGTACCGCTAAGTTGCTAATTAATAACGCTAGAGATAGCTTCGTGTGCAAGGGGTTAAGATATTGCAGCAAGAATTTATCGAGCTCATTGTACGCCGTAAGGGGTGCATTGAAGACCGAAATTTTCTTCTATAATTCCACCCATAACCACTATAGCCATTTCACCTAAACCCCACTGTGTAAGATGGTTTTCGAATCACCGACATGACAATACATTAAATAATAAATTAGAAAATATTTCTCAAAGGTGACACGGGACTTGAACCTAACTAATCGTTCTAACTAATTAACTCCCAGATCTCACAGACAGCCCCCTCCTCAACAATATCAAAATGCAAAAGCAACAATGAAAACTATAAAAGAAAAAATATTAAAAGGTATTTCAATGAAATTCATCATTAACGTAAAATAAAACTCGGCAACAATCTCCACCGACTTCCAATCACGATTGTACCAACATTTTTCACCGATTCCACGAAAAACTGCTGATCCATTGTCGACGATAGTAGTCACTGGATAATTCCAGTTGATTTTCGATTGCCGGTGTCTCACGGTGACGACTGGCTACACTTCGTCACCAGTTTTTCCAGTGAGAACACTACGAGCGTGCCGCAAATTGGAACGGCAGAGATCCAGCACGTGAAATACAACGCAATCTGTTCACTGTCGATACGAATCCTAGTGCACTTACGAGCTTGTACGTGTTTCCAGGTTGCTTCCACGTAGCCAACTTCGATGAGTCGATTCGTGCTGGCTACTTTGCCCGAGGAAAATAAGCGTTGCACTGTCTACCGAATGGAGGTAGATCGAATTAGCTTCCAAGCAGTTCCTATGAACCTTCGAAATTGCTATAGGATTCACTGTTATCAATTCCCATTAACTGCAAGATGCCACGTAATATTTATTCGTCTTGGTTAAATTGAAGTTTATAGGTTCGTTTGCCTTACGAGGGATAGCTGGATCTTCTTCTTCCATTGCTCGATAGTTACAGTGTTCTTAGAGACTGTAACTATTATCTAATTGTACGTAAGGTACACAGGTATACGTAGGAGGGAAATGGAACGATAGTATTTTCTTTACATTCGTGGAAGAATTTTAAAAGTATTCTCTGGCACAGTGCGAAAATTGTATCTGGTCGAAGGACTTCCTGTCGCAATTCTTCCACTGCAGAATGTACATTTCTCCGTGCAACGTTAAACCAACGTAGTATGCTCCTGTGCAATATTCCTGGTTAAACATAGTCAAGGAAATTCACTGTACGTTGAAAAATTACGAGTACACCGGAAGGAGGGTAGGGAGAGCACCATGCCACTGTATCTCCCGATTCACCCTCGAAATTTTCCCTATAAAGTTACAGTCTCCGTTTTCTCGTAGCGTTCGTTGGATGCTTCAGATTTTTCTTTTCTCTGGGTACTCTTGCCTGTCATCTTCTACGATGGTGGATGTAACTTCATCTTTTTCCATCTTGGAAAAGCCATGGGACACATAATCGTGATGAAGCTTGAGATTAAATAGAGAAACGTGGAAGAATCAGTGGTTGAAGGTTAACATCGATGGAGAATGATGTATGGAAGGAGTAGATGGGAGTAATTCGTTAAAAATGGTGAATGTACTTCTCATTGAGTGGAAAGCAACATTCTAGAAGGCCAAAAAGAAGCGAAAATTCAATTCAGTTGGCACGTTTTCACGTGACAATTTGCATAAGAGACGCAGGTACGTTTGCCACGGGAAATCGGGTTTAATATTTCATACCTAAGGAATGTATCTTCTCTTCTTTGCTTTTTCCATCTTTCTTTTTCCTTCTTCTCTCCTTTCCCTTAACTTTCATCTTCCGTTTACTCCAAGACATCCTGGCGGTGCTAGGGGTGGAAAGAATTTCACGGACGTGCCGACCTTTTCTTCAAAATTGAACACCGAAATTGTGCCCCCGGAGATGGTACCAACGAATGCGGGACGATCTTGTTCACCATCAATCTCTCGTCAGTTTATTGTGCTTTTTTACGATCGGGGGAAGAGATGAAAAATATGGAGGATAAGTAATTCTACAAATTGCAATTTAACTCCTGGCTGTCGGCGCTTTCTACTTCAAAGTCACTGATTCCAAGAATACCTCGTTACATTAATAGAGATTTATATCATTATGTAAAAATACAAAATACATGGCGACTTTCACAAGTTGAAAATTGTTATTTACTAATTTGTGTTATCCTTTTAACCCTTTCGGTACGGTTGGTACACATAGGTACCATATAAGTTTAAATAATATGATCATGACAGAAAATCTTGCAAGTGGTGGAAAAAAGTATTTTATACTCTTCTAAATGTGGCCGCGGTTAATTCGTGGATTATGTATAATCAAATCAGACGAGAAAAAACACCGTTTTTATCATTCTTAGTAACTCTGTCTGAAGAACTACTTGCTGAAGGGAGTAAAAATACAAGCGTTCACTACGTAAAAAAGGGCGTAACTTCTAAGAAACGAAAATTATATGGCGAAGTATCATTGCATTTGCCAATTGAAGGTCAAACAAGAAGAAGGTGTTCAAGATGCAGTAAAAAAAAACATCAAACAAGAACAAAAACACTGTGTCAACAATGCGATATACCTTTATGCAAAAATTGTTTTAGGCTTTATCATACTGTATCATAAATTGTATATATCTTTTGAAGTGTACAATAAAACAAATTCACAATTTTTTGAATACCGTCCCGAAAGGGTTAAAGAAACATTGTCCGTGTAATTTGAATTTTCCCTTTAAAAACATTAGATGAAATAATTGCTTGTCTCGTTGGTACCAATTTATTTGTAACGAGATACTGCTTGTTATTCTTTGTACGAATGTAATCGAAACATCGATAAAAACTGGGAAATTTTCTGAAGGATGTAAATTTTTAATACTAACCCTACTGTAACTTTAAATGCTTCTATTTTTACCAGGGTCGGTCATTCTACTGATAATAAAATTGTATTTTATCGAGAGATATACAGGAGATTGCTAATTTAATATTGGAAATATTGCAAAAGATAGTTTGTGGTTAGTAATACAAAAAATTGGAAATTTTAATTTTGGGTGAGCTGGCTATTTGACCGCGGATTGTACGGTTAAATGTTAAATTGATATGAAATTTCGCCCTTTTTGCGAGGGATTTTCGCGAACGAATCGATAAGATGACTGAACATCCTCTTTCCGACTGTCCTTTTTTCTATCCTGGATTTAGCGATAGTCCAGCACGCACTGCTAACGACCGAGAAAACAGCGTTGCTGCGAAAAACGCGACAAGGTTTTATCAACGCTGAGGCATCGGGGCAAAGAGCTATATAAAAGGCCGTCTTTTTGCGACGATAAAGTATTTTACTTTTCCAAGGCAGAAACCTTCGGATAGACAGGCATGAAAAGCTTTTTAGGAGCGAAGAATACTAGGCGAACCTCTATACCCTTCCTCCTGCATATATGCAAACATAAATACAGTTGGAGACAAAAGTTTTCGACGATTAACATTTCGGAGAATTATCGTGCCGTTTTGCGGATTCCAAATTACCGTAAATTCTGTTATACTTGAAGCAAGTACAATTTGCAACTCGTAATGACCGTTTGATTCTACTGTGTTGCATATTTTCAGGCGATTTCGTCGTCGCGAGCTTCAACCTCGATAATTATTCCACGTAGTAACGTTTGGAATTTTGTAAATTCTTTCTTACAAGTGACAATCTAATCCTTCATACCAAACTCGGTTTAATGTTGTCAAAATGAATAAAAAAATATCAATTTTGAAGAAGAATATCAAAACATGAATTTCTGCGTTCAGAAAATGAACTAATTGACGACAGAACAGAAAATAAACTGGATGACAGTCGTGTGGTTCGATTTAATCGTATTGAAATTAATTGAAAAATCATTCAATTTGATACTAATCCAATAATACATGAAGCTAAGAAAAACATGAATTCTACTCACAGAAAATAGACGAGTCGCTCTGTTGCCACTTTCAAAAATACAGTAGTCTCTAAACTTACAAGACAACTAAAGCAACGCAGGAGAATCAGAAAAAATAATAATGTGGTTCATAAAAAACAGAAAGTTAATTTATATAGTTCAAAGTTATTGAAAGAAAATCCGAGGATCCTTCAATGGAATCTGGCGAACGTCTCAACATTTTAGATCTCAATGCAAACATCTAAAGACTTAACTCTTTTCGGATATAATCGCCTTAAACTTCTGTCTCCTACTGTAGATACCTATGCACTTACACATACGTCTTTCCCGAGTTGGTAGTATATACTTTACCAAGATATTACGTAAACGCACGATACGTAACTCAGTACTGTTCAAGTATACAATAAATGAAATTGAATTTCAACATCCATCTGCTCGATGGAGCATGTAATTGTCATTTTTTAAAAGTTCCGTAAAGCGATATAATTTAACGTTATCGATTTCGATAATTGTCTATCATTTGATAATTACTTGATTAATCTGAACGATGGACTTAGTCAATCGTTTCCTATGATATTCATTTGGGTAATCATTGTCGCACTCAAATTGAAGTTCGTAATTAAGTACCGCAGTTTATCGAGCATCGACGGTTCGATTCTTCGTGTCATTTACAAGAAACGATGAACCGTGGATTGTTCGTTGAGTATTTGATTCGTGCAATCTAGTTTACGAGATTAAGAATACGATTGCGCTACAACGATTATTGATTTTCAATAATCAATTGCACGTAACAAGTTTCTACTGTAGAGTGGTTTTATGATTGTCTTCTACATCCGCAATTCGCTTGAGTAACTCCAGTTAAAAAAGAAATCGCTCTTATATCCATAACTTGAAAAATCGCAATGTCATTGAAAAAAAAGAGTCAATTCGTATAATAAAACTTCTCGATTCGCAGAGTTCATTTAATACAATGACTTTTTCATCGCACGATGAATCGATGATGGTCTCATACGCTTTTAATTTCCACATTCGTGATTTCATTCAAAAAGAGTTTTCGTAATTGTGTAATAAACGTTATCGATTCCCTGATCTCAATTTCGCATCACCACTTTTTCATCGTTCAATGAACCAACGATATTCTATCTCTTTTTTGCGTGTCCTAAATGTGCACAACTCTCACAACAAAAACGGAGTTCAATAGTTCAGCAACAAGCCTCATCGATTCTACGCAAAACCAAATCTACTTTACATCACGTCTTCTTCATCGACGCCACATCTAGGAGAAAAGATATCCACCATCAGTTACGTATCCCCGTAAAATATGATCCCATCCTATGGTTAGAAACGAAGTTTCCTCCTAGGCGAAACGAGGTTCAGCTTTCACGGAATCAAATAATAAATCTCCTCTCGGACGCAGTATGTTTGTAAACGAGAATCGAAATTTCTTGAGAAAAAGAAGAATAAGACTTCGTCTTTTTTCCTGAGTTGTAGTTTTTTTATTGCAACATCTCATGGAGTTTCTAATGAGTTATTGCAATTAGTTGAACCAAGAGTAGTTACGATTTTACTCTGCTGTGTGGAATATTATTTGTATTTTTATCTTATCAATATTCCAATTGCATTATACTTAGCGATAAACTAAGTTTACGTTATCAATGCAATTATTATCGCGTAGTTAGTGGCGGAAAATAGCGATCATCGATTTTACGGATTTTCCAATCGGCCAAAAACGACGATTCCCGTTTCCCTGAGAATTTATCGTCCCGCGTAATTATGAACGATAATATATAACGTTTGATTTTGTTTTTCGTTAATGGGAATTTTCATCGGAATAAAAGACAAAGGGATGGACTCGGAATTAATAGTCGGAATTAACGTTATTGGGTTTCGTGCCAATGTGTCATTGTCGGGTAGACGCGTCGAATGGGCTCGCATTCAACCTGGATTTATTTTATTTCTGGCGGATGGAAGTTTTTTTTTGAAAAAGCTTACTCATCTGCAACACATAGAAATCAATGATTTCCAAAGGTATAATAATTCGCACGAAATTTCACCGGCCATTTTAATCCTTCACGAATGACTGGTTTTAAGTAACATCTGTTGCTTCCATTTTTTTTAACTAGTGAAAATTTTCATGAAAATCTGACAGAAACGTAGAGACAAACTAACGAGAGGGTAAGAAAAGCAATTTTAGCGAATTGAATCGAGCATTTTGTAGGGAAAATGATCTGGTTTGTGGTCAAGGGAGTCACTTCATTTTCGTCAGCGTACTGGCGCGGATAAATGTCTATAAAGTGTGGCTTTCGTTCGTTCGTTGGTTACCTTTGTATTTCGTAATAACCCAATGTAATAAATCACATTCTTCTGCCACTACGGCGGCTTAATTAATTTGTAACGAGTTTGCACAAGTTGCACACTGATGAAGCTCGGATATTAATCATCGTTCAACTGTTGCAAAACCAGTCTCCTTTAGCC
This sequence comes from Cerceris rybyensis, assembly GCA_910591515.1. Classification (NCBI taxonomy): domain Eukaryota; kingdom Metazoa; phylum Arthropoda; class Insecta; order Hymenoptera; family Crabronidae; genus Cerceris; species Cerceris rybyensis. Next base: position 23,553,454 of record OU342793.1, on the reverse strand, counting down.
ATCGTTCTCATCTTCTTTCGACTTAATCACCGTCCTCTCTCTTCTTCTATCTTCCTTTTTTTTTCTCATCTCTTTGACTCTTTCCTTCTCGCGCACCTCATAAAGATAAACCCACTGGGGGGTGGATAACGGAAGTTTTTAAACGTCCCTTTTGTTTTCGTTGACTTTTCTTCGCCGAGGATGCGAGAGGAGATTTTATCTGTGATTTTACCCGTTGAAAATCTAGACAAACTGGAATAATGATGGGAGTTCTCGTCGAATGATCTTTTGACGTGTTTTTCAAGGTCGTAGAGTTTGTAGGATCTTTTGATATATTTTTGATGGTTTTGGTAGGAGGGTGCACTTTTTGTGATAATGGGAGTGTAATAACTCGATAAGATTAAAATTAACATGTCTCTTTTTTACAAAATTCGTAAAATTTCTCAAAGGAGAATAAAGTTTTTATGTCGGAAAAGTTCAGATGAAGCTTGAAGGCTTGTAGTTGAAGTTTTTGTTGGGAAATTATATTAAAAATGTTGTAAAACGCTTTTGATAATGAATTTCAATATTATAATTTCCCATTTAAATTACTTGTACTTTAATGTTTTTAGTAGCTCGGAATTTCAATAATTTGTTACGTTTTGCGGAATTTAATGAAAACCGGTTGGAGTAATTTCTTCATGGTGAAATATTCGAATTCATTCCGTAATAATTACGACTGTAAAAGGAGAATTTGGTTGGATGTTGAAAGCGAGTTAATTATTAGTTTATTATCGTGTTATTAAATTCCAACGTAGAAATTAATTCGACGAATCGTCGATTTGATGCAAAGAGTTTATAAAACATTAACTTTCGCGAAATGCTGCAATCGTGAATTTTATTGAACACCCGGTGCAGCAGTCCATGTCCCTTTGTACTCCTCTGCATATATGGGGATATATGGGGTGTACCATAACTCTGATTGTGAGTACTATTTCAAAGATTGATTCTACCATTCAAAATAATATTAACTTAAGCACTCATTCCATCAACTTAATCAAACAATAGCAAATACTGTCGGCCCCTAAAAAATTAATAAAAAATATATTAAAAAAATCTGCACTGATCAATTATTCTTCAAACGTTAAACTCAATAAAGTCACAGAACGCAATAAATTACCCAATTGAATTCGAAGTATAAAACAACAAGAATAAAAATTGAAATTTCTATGAAAAAAGGTGCATAAAAATATACAATTTTACATAAGTCACTGGGAAATTGGACAACAAAGAAAATTTAATTAAAGGTGGAAGGACTCAATTGAAGTTTCCTAATCCTTGACTCATTTTAAAAATATATACCATTCTACCGTGTATTTTTCAATTGTACAAATTAATTGCACTTTAAATTAGTGAAAAAAAAGCTTTTCAGCCAACAGCTTTACTCATACGTTCAATTTCTCAAGCTGTACGACCGATCGCTTTAAGAACTTATTTTTCCTCCTCAATAAGACACCCCGTACATGTCTCTCTATATAGTGAATATATAAGAGGGAATAGAGGGCTTGGAGAGCATTAAGCTCCTAGACAGTCTAAGAATGCGTGATCGATTTCCCTGAAGCATGCAATAAGGCGATATTTCGCGATCAAGATGCAGTTGGGCCATGTTGAGCCGGGTCTCTCAATTGTGTCCTATGCACCAGGGGGTGGTGTTTCAGCCCTTAGAATGCGGAGTGCATCTTGGCACTTATATGCACGCCTCTTATACACCATCGGTCATGAAGTCCGCTAGAGTGAGAGATTAAGGTCGATTCGGTCTTAAATCCACGAAAGTGGATACTCTAGTGCGAAATCCTCAAGGCCTCCTTGAGATTTACGTCACGGAGCTTTCGCGTATTCACTCAGATTGAATCCATTTTTTATCCGATTTTTTAAATTGATATTTTCCCGATACTTCAACTGATTTAATTAATATTCATTCAGATTAGATTAACGAATTTCGACAATTTGAAGGATCACTAGTTTTCATAATAAATATTTCTCAGTTTTTAGAGAAGCAGTTACAGTAGATATTTCAGGTGCATTTTATAATAAAGATATTACTTATTGACCATATTCTTTTGCTACTTGATCCCTCTGTTCTGTAAACAATTATTTAATATATTTAAGAATAATAGCTCGTAGATCTAGTGTTAACATTGTACCCGAATTTTTGGGTAATTTTTTACTGCCTCGAATATTTAACAGTTAAACAATTTATGGTTAATGGACAGTGCGAAAGTAAATTGTGTTATTTGACATTTTATAATAAATTGGTAAATGGAGATATTTCTTAGTTGCTTTCGAGAATATTTCTATTTTTGCCGATCGTTTTTTATCACTTGGACCAATAAATATAAGAGAAATAGTACAGAATGAAAATTTCTTTTCAATAAAAGGTATCAGGTCAAAGTGCAGAAAAGTAATAAGAAATGCAGTGGTTTGAACGTTTAAGGATGAACTTCTGAGATCAAATTCGAGAGGCAAGCCACGAGGCAGCGCCATATGACTCGGTTTTCCATCGATTCACAAAGTTCCATCGGTGAACTCGATATGCCGGTTTCCGTCTGGCTGCATCGCCTCGTGCGGTTATCAGTTTGTTAACTGACAAGTAAAAGTACTTGCCGAACTCACTACCGTCCTTCGAGTTGCGGTAACATTGAAAGTTTACGAAAGAAGTTAAATTCCACGAAGGGAATTGTGCTGGTTTTCTTGGTTCTTAAAACATTGATACCGCACAGCTTTTTTTGTCCTTTATTTCTCCCTTGGTACATAAAGTCTTTTCTCTTTATCATTCTTTCCGTCATATTCTCCCTCTTTTGCTACATTCCTGAGCTTTGCGTCTGTGCAACAATGTAGCAAGAATCACTTGTTGAATGGAAACGCGAAATGAAGTTTGTTGGATCGAGTAGAAAGGAAGTACGTTAAATCGAACTTCAAATATCACTGAGAAACTTTAATTTTATTCTTTGATTATTAGATAGTGGTCGCACCACCGAATTTCACCCTGCGTTTATCTCGTTGCTTTTATCTCACTTCGAAGTGGCTAGGAATATTCATCGACATGGTAGTAATTATTTAAAATAATATTATATCAAAGAACAATAACTAATCTTGGTAAGATGGGTAAGTGATTACTCCATAATAATAGCAGAACACAGGAGTTATGGTTTCTATAGACATAAAGGCTCAGACTTCTAATTGACACTACATCTACCAATGTCATCGAAAGGACTTACCCTGGATTATTTTTTAATTTCACTGACATTTCTAAGGCTATTTCTGTTTCAGTTTTCTACGTCTATTTTGAGGGTTGTAAGATATTGAATCGATCAAGTTTTTTGCCCCCCACATTTATTTCATTCGGACATGTTTATTTGACAATGTTAAATGTATTGAATTAATCCTCGATGGAGTTGGTGTTAAATATTTCTTTTTGAAATGCCGATAAGCTCTGATCACTTAAAGTTGTGAGTTCTGAATAACAAAACCAGAGGACTGAGAATCTTAAAAGAAAAGGATAGAAGAAGAATAACAATCAAAGAATATTCCCGCGATTGGCAGGATCTACAAAGGGTTGTGGAAGCTGCGTTATTGCAACCTCTTCGACAAACCAAAGAGGAAGTTGGCGGCTCGCGGAAGACAGGAGCCGAATTAATTACAACCGACGCTCGAGGAACGAGACGATAAGGTTACTCCAGGTAGAGAACGAGGCGGTTGAGGCCACCCCGTGATAGCGCCTCGGGGAAATCCTTGAAATCGATCTTCCAGTTTTAATCACCGTCGCTTGTCGTGGCTACTTTAAATTTCGCGATTGCGCGCCTCCTTAGGTAAGCCCTTTCCCGATTTTACCGCAACCCCTTGCCAGCTGAGACCGAGAAGAAAATTACGTTCCCTTGCTCGGACGTTTATTAACGCATTGTCCGTCAGCCAGGCGTTGCTGCTGGTATAAACACCATAAAACAGGAAAAACGAAAGTATAGAGAGACAGAAAGATAGAGAGGCAGACAGAGAGACATAGAGGTAGACAGTCATAGTGACAGAGACGCAGAGAGTTAGAGAATCATAGAGACAGAGTGTTCGAGAATTAGAAAATCAGAGAAACAGAGAATAAGAGAGACATAGTCAGAGAGACAGGAAATTAGAGAGTCAGAGAGACAGTCAGAGGGTCAGATAGTCAGAAAGTCAGACAGTCAGACAGTTAAAGAGTCAGAGAGTCAGCCAGTCTGACAATCAGAGAGTCGGAGAGTCGGAGAGTCAGACAGTCAGAGAGTTAGAGAGTCAGAGAGTCAGAGAGTCAGACAGTCAGTGAGTCAGAGAGTTAGAGAGTCAGAGAGTCAGAGAGTCAGACAGTCAGTGAGTCAGAGAGTTAGACAGTCATTGAGTCAGACAGTCAGAGAGTCAGACAGTCAGTGAGTCAGACAGTCAGAGGACAGACAGTCATTGAGTCAGACAGACAGAGAGTCAGACAGACAGAGAGTCAGACAGACAGAGAGTCAGACAGACAGAGAGTCAGACAGTCAGAGAGTTAGAGAGTCAGAGAATCAGACAGTCAGTGAGTCAGAGAGTCAGAGAATCAGAGAATCAGAGAGTCAGAGAGTCAGAGAGTCTGACAATCAGAGGTCAGAGAGACAGAGAGACATAATCAGAATTCTATTCAGCTTCAATGTTAACTTTACTCGCAGATTCTCGTACTTTACTAATTCTCGCAGAGATATAAATATATTTAAGCATCCCGGTATACTTTCTGTAATACTCTTGCCGTTTATTAACACGTTCTAAATAACGGGGGTGTTTTACTACCGGAGAAGTTGCGGGGTGTCCCGATAGTTGGCCAAGCGCGTTATACCTGGCCAACTCGGGTTATACTTCCTGCAGATTGCAATAACGTAAAATTTAGACCCAAGTAAATTATTGCAAAGTGAATTCACGATCGGTATAGGAAGCACTAAGCGTCTCCGCGAGGTTGGAATTGCTCTTATATCTTCGATTCTTCATTAAGGAAGAATGTAAAAGTCTTTTAGAGATTCATCGTTCTCCACAGGGATTTTTTTCTTTATTATTTGTTCTCATCGGTTTGTTATTTATGTATTTAGTAATTTAGTTTCTGGAATTACAGTTTTTCCTTAAGTTTCTTTTAATGCGTTTAATTTGACTTCTCAAAGATGTTAAAAAATACGAAGGGGGGTTTAAGAAGCAGCGAAATTGCTCATAAATTCCGTGGAAATATGAATAATACAAAAACTGATGAAAATTCCCGATTCATTTCTTTTCTCGACAGCCCATCGGAATACCGATGTAAGATCTCGTTAGAATTTTCTTCACGGTGCATCCCCTCCGGCTGAATATCGTTAGACTTCGAGTTTAATTCGTTTTTCCTGTATTCTCAGCAGCACTCGAGCTTTATGCCTCGACACTCAGCTCGGTACCTTTATCCGCGAACTTCTACGCAAAAATTCTAGCCGTGCACGCGTAAACAAAGTTTTCCATATTCCAGCCGCATCCGCGGAACTTTTCTATCGGTAGATTTTCCGCGAATCATCGCGGCCTAGCGGAAAACTGGAAGTGGAAAGAAAAGAAAGAAATTGAGTAATGTATATTGAGAAGGCGGTGGCACATCTACGCTCGAAAATGAGCAAACATAAAAGAGGTAGAGGCACGAAGAAATAGGGACAAAGAAAAACAGAGATACAGAGAGACAAACTGACACAGAGACAGACTGTTAGAGAGGCGGACTGTTAGAGAGACAGACTGTCACAGAGGCGGACTGTAAGAGAGGCAGACTGACAGAGAGGCAGACTGTCACAGAGGCGGACTGTAAGAGAGACAGACTGTCAAAGGGAGAGAGTGTCAAAGAGACTGACTGTCAAAGAGGCGGAATGTCAGAGCAACAAACTGCCAGAGAGACTGACTGACAGAGAGACTGACTGACAGAGAAACAGACCGCAGAGAGACTGGCTAACAGAGAGACAGACTGCCACAGAGTCAGACAGATAAAGAGACAGAGAGACAGACTATCAGAGAGACTTACTGACTGACAAAGACATAGACAGACACTGAGAACCAGAGTGACTAGGGTGAGAACCACGGCGAAGGACAGTGTAGAATATATTTTACAAAAGCGATAGCAGGTTTACATGAGGCAAGCCGACAGAGAGAACGTAAAAGAGAAAGAGAGAACTCTGTGTAATATATTTTAGAAAAGCGATAGCAAGTTTACCCGCCGGAAAAAAGTATTAGCGGAACTCCGAAATCCTCCTTGAATTCGTAAATCTCTCCCTTCAGATTCCGCGGCTGATTCTGTTTGCTTCTGATTTTCACACAAATTTCTCTCCGTCCAAAATCCATCCCAATTTCCTATCGACTCAAATTCAAATAAGATTTTCGTCGAAAATTTTCCACCGCCGGAAAAACACTTCCACTATTTTATATTTAACTATCCCCTCATAAATACAAAAAAAGAAGCAACCACCATCTCTATAAAATCCTTTTTGTTTTCAAGCAAAGTTCGATAGAAAAAATCCAAGTGGATTTCCAATCCAAAGTCTTCAGTTCTTATCTCTCAGAGGTCTTCATTTTCTCAACGTCCACATTTTCCTTACCGCGTCTCTATAAAAATATCCTGACGCGGGACGAAGCGGTCAATTCGCACGGTCGTTCGTGGTCACCGCCGATTGTCCTCGGTTTTATCAGCTTTCGATGCCAGCCGAACGAACAAGACGATCGTCGAAGGGGAAATAAAGGACTTTTTCGAGAAGAAAACGTGAGAAAAAAGGGTGGCGGAGGGAGAGAAGAAAAAGAAAAAAGAAAGTAAGAAGAAAGAAGACTGAAAAGAGAAGGGTAATCTTGGTACCCAGGGGTGCGCTCGATTCACCGTCTGGATTTTAGCAATCCTCGCGACTCCTTGGCACGGCTAGAGGGAAGAGAATGATGAAGTTGCGAGGTTAGCTGTGTTGGAAGTCTACCGGGTAAACCTGTGGAAGAAGGGGGTGAACGTGTGCCGCGTTAGGGTGTTGGACGTTACCGCATCCCATTGCTTAGGTTCGACTCCATCCCATGGGATAAAATGGACGCCTCCAGGCACCACGAAGAAAGGCCTTCCTTCGGGATGCTCAACAATGAGGATGGATGACGTGGGATGGTTAAATTCGTCCCTTGGCTAGTGCGTGCTGAGAAATGTAGCTTCCAAAATGTTTACCTCAGGCTAATTATAGAACGTGGATGAAACAATGGATTTGATGGTGTTTATATTACAATTTTTAGAATTATACTAATTGTAAGTAACTATATCAGATGTACAGATGGAAGTTGGTTTGAAATTATGAAAGGGTGGGAAGATTCGTGAAATTAGGGTAGAAGATGAAGTCTGGAATTTGGACTCTACAATCGCTTGAAGGGTTGAAATTTAAGGTGGAAAATGATCAAAGCGGGATGTGTGAAAACGACGGCGAGAAATGAATAGAATTTCTCACGAGAATGTATAACTTCTTACTTTATGGAGATGCCAGGATTTCTTTTATATCTTCTTTCTTTTCTTCTATTTATCATCGTTGGGAATTTTGAGAATATAGTCTATGACACAATTTTGTGGATTTTGATCCAGTGACTTTTCGACGTTGCACGGAGAAATTCGAAGATTGAAAGAGAAATCCGAGTGTCTCGGGTAAATCAAGTTTTACTATTTCGACTATCGCGAATCCTTCGATTCCCTTTTGGCACAATTTCACCATAGAGTAACATTTCTCGGATCTACGGATTAAGGGATCGAGAATTCAACGGACATATCGCATAGAAAATAGACCAGAGCTTTCAGTCAGGCTTTCTGGATATCTCAAGTCCGAGTTTATATCCGGTCGACCACCATGAGTCCTCGCAATTGTTCCTCTCTGCTAATAAGTGAGACAAAGGATCGTCTAGTTATACATTCACTGTTGAACAAACGGAAAGTGAGAGAGAGAAGGAGAGAGAAGGAGATTTATGTGTTTGAATGTGCAGTTCACGAAGTGTATGTACGTAAACGACACCACGGGTGGCTGGAGAGTCACGATTATCCTACTCTGGAAAGCTAGCTAATTAAGGCTGCCATGTTATAATGCGACAATTTTATCCTTGATTTAATAAACAGCTCGTGGACCAAGGATTTAGTTGTGCGCGTGTCTTGGTTTTGATTTAACCTGAAAATAAAAAAAAGATTTATGTAGAACACCATTAATTATCTGTAAATTTTTTGTAACAATAATTAGTAACAGATATTGGATGGAAAAGAAAGATTAATTTTTTATATCAACCCTGACTTCATTTCTCTATAATCTTTCTGTCCGTACTAAAATTAATTTTAGATAATTCAGAAAGAAAAATTAAATCTTATACTGCAAATAAATAAACAATACCGTCCACTTAATTGACATATCTCAGAAAGTTTCATTTACTAATATCTGCACTACACGATGAATTTTCACCAAGAGCAAATTATTGTCATAACAAGATAGCAGTTAATCACGCTACAAAATTTCCGCAAATTCCGAACAATCCATCCCCATCCCTTAATAATCTCCGTCATCCAAAAGTTAGCAGCCCAAAGCAAATTTCGCATAATTTCGCGTACCCTCCATTAATTCAACATAAAGTTCATCCCTTCGGAGAAGTCGTTAAGCTCCCTTGAAAATTAAGTCCATTCTTATCTATTAATTTTTCTCGGGAATTTCCGGCATGCATCTTATCTTCTTTTCGTCTGTAAAAATGTCGAGAACAGTTCCGCCAACTGGGCGGAGTATTACTATGGGGTTGAATGATGGTGAACCGTGGAAACGTGGTGGGGTGTTAGATGACTAATTCATACGATAATTACGGGACTGGAAAATGCGAGTGGAAAATGGCACGACGTAAAGATCCTTAATGGCGACGGCGCACTATCCGGCTATGGTAAAACGGCGAAGGCTGTATTGCCATGCTAGCTGGTAATTACGATAAAGCTTAATTTTCTGCAGGATGCCGCGTGGCGCGATTTGCGGCAAACCTCTGCAAAAAGTCTCAACGGGTGGTTTGCGGATGAGATTTTTAAAATGGTACCCAGGAAACGGAGGAACGTCAGTTGGTATCGGGAGAAAAATGCTTACGATTATTTGCAACGTCCTACTGTTGCAGAAAGCTGCACAAACGGGCAGAAATGAGGTTTTTTTTTCCCTTGCAAAATTCCTACGCGAAATGCTTGGTTAGCTGTTTGATGGGAGTGACTTTATGTGAATGGTAATTGCAGAATCATTTCTTGGGTAAACTTACAATTAGTGTTGTTATTATTGTGAAAAATATTTTCGTGTTGATTCGACATTTTTGAGTGATAATTAGACTCCGGATGTTTATGCATTTATGACAAAATGAATACGGCTAAAATACACAAAACGAACATAATATAAAAATATATCCGAAATATCCAAAGTATGGTATTCGTTGTAACATTTATCGAGTGCAACAAATCCCTAAATAGGTTCTCTTGTCTTAACTGCATTTGTTGAATTTGAAATTTGCATAAACATCCGGAGTCTAGTGATAATTATTAGTAATTTATTCTTTTTGATTCTTTGGCCTACGATTTCTTTTCTGACTAGGAGTGGAACGACTCGAAATTAATTCCTAAAATTAAAATTCTCACTGATTTCTCATATCTCGTATAGCTGAACGTAATATTAGTGATATAGAAATAATGAGAGAATTTCGCGATTGCCTGATATTTTTGATTTAATAGTTTTTGAAAGACTTCAAAATTTCTTATTTCATTTTCCGCGCAACGAGTGCCACACGTTGTTGTAGATTAAGGGGTTAATCACCTTGATTTTATTTGATATTATAATTATGAATGAAAATAAGGTAGTTAGTAATTTAATCAAAAGGAATGGTTAGAAGTTTCATTTTATAAATAAGAATGAAAAGGGAAGGGTGAAGTAATAATGTTTTGTATTGTTAATTGGATAATGGAACGAAATAATACCTCGAGTTTAACATCATTAGCTGGTAACCAGGGTGCGGCCTTAAACGGTATGAAACTTAAGTGGTTTCCACCGATTATCATCGTAAAAGTGTAATTAATTATTCCACGTCCCGAGGAAACAATAGGCTTCACTTATTATTATTTATGTGATGATGCAGCTCGAAATTAGACAGATTATCTTCTATCCTCTCGGTGGCTTTAATTAATTACACGCGCCCGATATGTTATACGGCATACAATTTAATGTAATATTTCACTGTGACAGAGAAACACACACGTCAATTTTGAAAACTATACATAATTGTCATTCGTTTCGAGTTATTGACCCTTTCAATAATTCATATTTTTATTTATTCATTCACATCATCGATCATTGCAATTATCCATTTTATCTCCACAATTTTTACACACCTGAAGATAAAATAGCTCAAGCGGTCCAATGATCCTTTCAAATAATATAAACAATTGCAAATAATTTCACTATATTTATAATATTTAAACTTTCCGTTCGTTGCAATCAAATTTCGAGTTTTACGGCAACGCCATTTTGAAGAACACGGCCACAAGCTAAAATCCATTGCCCATTTCGAGTATCATTAAACTTCTCTCCACCACACGGGATTTACATCCCATAATATCAAAATAAAATAAACATAAGGTGGTTTTACTATTTTATCATCCCCTCTGGACTAAATTCAAAACCGACAAAAAGCAACAACAGTCCATCCAAATGTATTTCCTAACTCATTCAACGTTACAATTCCTCGCCAAAACCCGTATATATGGATTCTTAGATGTACTACGAGGCTTTTTTGCCACTTTACCGACGTTACTAAAAACAACCCTTCGTCGTCCGTGCTCTCATCAAACACGTCTGACGCAATTGTCCGTAAAGAGCGAGAACGTCGAGATGTCGCATTGGCTCTGACGCAGACTCTTTTCAGCATCCGAAAAGCACGCATCGTATCTCGTCATCGTCAACAAAAGCACATCCACCCTGATGTCACTCTAACACGTATAATTCCCATTTCCTTTCGCACTATGGCGAAGTTCGTAACACAGGTTTAACTTTGGCATGGCCTCGATTTCTAACGGTGGTAATTTTGTCGTCCTAAACATCCGAATTCCAAATCGTGCTTAATACGGGAAATTACAATTTGAACAACTACGAGGTTCCCTCCGGGGGAAAATGGTGCAGTTTGGCACGTGGCTGTTACATCGTAGACGGTACAACGTCCGTTGTGCATAATAAGCGAATCTACAACGGCAACAAACAGAATCCCCATAGGAATTCGATGGGTTGGAGAGTCACTCGACTCGTAGTCCTGGCAAACTCATCGGGAAAATGAGAGTCACGTAAATTGGGAAATTCATATCTCGATTGTTTCTCCGACAATATTGATAGAATTGATCGCAAAGTGTTTTAGTTCCCTAAAATCTTAACTTTTGAATGGTGTATTAACCCTAGATCACTAACCTTATTTTTCGACGCTTAAGACTAACCTTCGTCTGTTCGACTACGGTGTTTGCGAAAGGGGTTAAAGGGTATTATTTAAATAAAATGTAAACATGTTTTTTTCTATTATTAAAGATAGGTATTTATTTATTACGATAACGTTAACTAATATGGCATACCTACTTATTAAATCCGTGTCGTCGAATCGACGAAGGTTAATGATCTAGGGTTGAATTCGTAAAAAATCTGTATGTTTTTCTCATTTTTAATACTAGATCTACCTATATAGATCTAGGAAGCCATTAAATTGACGATTACCCACTTTTTTAGAAACGGCTTTCAAATTTATAGGGATGGAGTACAGTAGATATTTCATATGTACTTGATAATACACAAATTAGTTAATTGATCATTTAATTTCTCGGTTGATACCTGTTTTTTAAAGTACTTATGTTTGTATCAAATGTAATAAATGTAACAAATTTAGTGTTCGTAAATCTAGTGTTAAAGAGACACAATACATCTAGATACATCGTATTAATCTTTAATATTTCCACTGTCAATGATACTCTGTAAAAGTTATTCCTGTCACGTTTCAAAATGGGAATAATTGACTACAATTTTCGAACGACATGCTCCCATTGAAAATGTATGTTTTCACGTTTTCGAAAATGAACTGCGTGAAATTTAATCCGTTGAGAGTATTGCACGAATCCGAGTTGAAACGTTGCGAGATCCTTCGCGAGATACCGATAAAAATGCACTACGTGGTGCGAGTCGAGCTCGGGTCAAGCATAAAACATTCCCATGTTCTTTTCTGCACAAGTATAAACACTTTTGCATCTGTATACGAACAACCGGAGGCTGCTGTTCTCGCAGCTGAAATACGATGCAATGTTCACTATTTCCGCTCTGACTCTCCGACTTCCTCCTGCACCGGTATTCAGTTTCATGGCGATTCGTTGCATCTAACAGTAAGTTATTAGCGATACATTGCGAATACCTCTCCAATTAAATATCGTATCACTGGTATAGGTTTCCTCGGTATTCAAGGTACAATTCACTTACGAAAACGATATACGTACATCGTACTGCATTGGCACTAACGACAGCTAGAGATTAATTATTTAAATAATTTCATTGAGTACTGTATATAGTGAAAAAACAATACCCTCCAATTAAATATCGTAGCGCTTTTATAGATTTTCAAGACCTTCGAGGTACTTGTATTGCATTGACACTAATGTAAGGGAAAGTAGAGATTAATTATCTACAATAATTTTTAACACTAGATTTACGGATATTGATATACCTATTTTTCTGAAGTGAGCCAATTTGAATCATACAAGAAAACTGAAAATTTTTGCAAAGAAAATAGTTCCAAATCAATCGAAATGAAAAATTTATTACTAAAAAATTAACCAACCAATATATTATAAATGTAGTAATCAAATTTTGAATGAGTCAAATTGACTCCGTAAATCTAGTGTTAATTGAGTGCAGATAGAGTGGAAAAAAGAATACCCCTCGAATTAAATATCTTAGCTGTTGTGTAGGTATTCAAGCCTTTCGTGGTACAATTGATTTACGTAAGTGATGCTCACCCTATTGCATTGGCACTAAACTAATTGTAAGGGGAAGTAGAGATTAATTATCTACAATAATTTTTAATTGAGTGCAGATAGAGTGGAAAAAAGAGTACCCCTTGAATTAAATATCTTAGCACTTGTGTAGGTATCCAAGCCTTTCGGGGTACAATTGATTTACGTAAGTGATACCCACACTATTGCATTGGCACTAAAGTAATTGTAAGGGGAAGTAGAGATTAATTATCTAAAATTATTTAATTGAGGATAAACATATAGAGTAGAAAAAGATAGTCCTCCAATTAAATATCGTAGCACTTGTATCGAAGGTCTAAGACCTTCGAGATACAGCTGATGTGCGTAAATGATACACACTGTATTAATAATGATACGAATTAAGGAAAAGTAGAAATTAATTATTGATAATAATCTAATCGAGTAGAAGTGTATAGCGCGAAATAAAGATGGCTAGCAGAAGGAATGCGGCATTGGAATTCTTAAAAATTTCGTTTGTTAAACCCTCATCATCGAAAGGAACCCTACAAACTCTATCATCTATTTGTAACAGTTCTGTTATCTGGTTTTGACGGTTCAATTCACTGCGTTCACTCTGTTGGATTACCCAACGATCACCAGCATTATCGAGACAACCAAACCCCGATGCGATAAGCACGAACAAATTAGCACGATATGCTTCGGAGGAGTTCGTTACCGGTGAAAGGTTGAAGTTTCCAGCATTGCTACGACAAGTACATTCGGTAAATTCGAAGTATCGTCGATACTATTCACCGAGACAAAAGTCTGCGAAAGAAAAAGGAGATGACATCGTGTCGGATCGAGGAAAACGTCTTCTACGGTAAAAAGAACGATAGAAAATGGAATAGGAAATCCGTTTCCGGTTGTTTAAACTTGGAATTTTCTTGAAGACAAAAATGCTTTCGACGTTGGACTACATCAATGAAAGTCAAAGGGACAGTTTTGTATTTGTATTCCAAGAGTTCGAAGGAAGACAATTTTGAAGGGACAGTAAGAGAAATTTCATTGTAACAAACTCTATCTTGTAGTAACTTTCGACGAAAAAAAAGATAATAAAATTTCTTGAATACAGAGTTGAAAGATTGTTGTTTTAATTAGTAACAAATTAAAATTTCTATCAGCTTTGGAATAAACAAAGAGATTTTCCTCCTCTTTTCTTTTTATAGTTCACATTAACTATTGGAACATTTCTAGCCTACGATTTGTTAATGAATAATTTAGAAAGAAATTCCCAAAAGTGATTGAAATTATTGAAAATATTGAAAGTATTGAAATTCCAAGAGTTTAACACCATATCCACCATGATCTCACCAATATTGTCTTTAGGGTGAAGACGAATAGAATGATATACTGCAGAGACCCCATTCTAACAATAAGTATCTCATTATCTACTAATTATATCCGTGTAGAAGGTAGCATAATGTGATTAATCAACTCTACAGCTCGGCCATCTGCCAAAGATAAAACTTTTGCGACTTAATCCATATCGTAAACCTTAATTGAATATTCCAGTGTGCTTAAGACAACAGGCAACTACCAATTGCTCCTGGATTCAAGAAAAGTCGACTAGCGGTGACTCTTGCGGCGGTTTATTATTACAAGGGAAACTTTCCAACTTGCAACCGCGGGGGATCGTAAAATTTACTTCCCTAAGCAGTCTGACTATCCTCGATATGCTAATGAGAATTTTAATACGTATTAAAATCGGATAGAACGTTGACAAATGAAAGGGATCAGTCTGTTGTCGCTGTCAGTTTCACCCCTTTTCACATTTAATGCCGCAAAGAGTCGATTACATTAAAATTTTCTAAATTTGTTTCAATAAATATATTTTCAAAGAAAAAATTGTGTTTTAACTTACTACGATTTTACATATTTTTAACCCCTTGCACTACAATTATAAGTAACACTCGAGATAAATGGCATAAGAAATATTCAAATTTCGCAAAACATTTCAAATTGAAAATGTTAATGAAATGCAACGCGACAATATGATTCCTATATTACTAATATTTTTAAATTATATGATATATGAAGAAACACTGATCAAAATTTTTATTTAAGCAATAAAATTCTCAACTATAGCGAAGGCAATCACAAAACAAATCGCAGGGCAATCGCTATAATTGGATTGTTAAAATCCTAATCCATTGCAGCCTCTTTTCCCTAAATCCTACAAATTCAAAAAAATAAATAGTCCACCCCAAAAATACTTTCCTTCCTCCAATATTTATCTAAAGCCACAAGCTCCACAGAATTCTTCTCACACTCAGCATATTAATTGCTAAACAATAATAATTGCGTTTGCTGACGTAGAGAATTCCAAAATTATTCTCCACCTCTGCAATACGCATCGCCGTTCGAATTATACGATTACTCGAGTGTAGGTGATTAAATAATTATTAATGATTTACATTCGGCAATCAGCTGTCTGTAAACAGACACCTTAATTGCGAGCAACGTTAACGATCCTCGTTTGTATTTAATATTAACAATATTTACATACTATGCTACCTTTCGTGGAATCCCTCGAACCGCGAGTTTCCATCGGGAGGATTTTCACCGAGATATCGTGCAAAGTTGTTTGAGGATTCCACGAAATAGAGAAACAATCGACCACGTTTGCAATCCTCCGTTCGATCAATTAATTACAATGAACGCTCCGACGATTATCTACTTTGCGATACACAGTTTTGCGATGGACACTTTGATGGCAGACGAGGAGGATTAAATTTGTTCACAACGGATGACTGTACGCAATCTATCAAATTAATTGGCTGAAATATTTCGAGTTTCCATATCGTTCTGCGTTCGACAGTGGCACTGGTAATAAGGGAAATTGCTGTAGAGGGCATTTTATTCAAATGGTTATCCATTAAAACAATTTCCACTACGCAATTATTTTCAGCCCATTCATACATCGTCTGGAGATATGGTTGGATGCTTGTGCAACTCTGAATTTCAGAATCCCTCCAAAGTATGATAATTAACATCCGCCGGATTTTCCGTTACTTTTGCAAAGTTATCGTTTCAAAGCGGCAAGTGGTAGTGGTGTGTTTAAGGGAGAAACGTTGGTATGGTTTGTAGGAAGAAACAGAATATATTATATTAGGGGTACCGAAAAGTAATCAAAATTTTTTCTACTGGCGAAAAACATTTGCTTATTAAAAGAAATCTTAAATACTAATCAACAAAATAATTTTCATAATTTTCTAACACTTTTTGCAAGCGTAAAGATAGTTGTTCGATTCCCTTTTTATAAAAGTCCTCCGATGTTTTGTTGAAAAACGTTTCCACTTACGTTTTCGTTTCTCCAATTTTGATTACTTTTCGGTGCCCGTAATATATTTTTTCAGGGATGATTAATAGAAGAGAAACGTTTTGTGCTTCATTAACCAGTTAGCTGTGATTGACGAGTATACTCGTCATGTGTAAAAGGGTACCACTGGTTATTTAAATTGTAATTTTGACGAAAACTAAAATATATTCGTAAATGTCAAAATGTTTGCTATATTTTGAGGCCATGCCGAAATAAAACTAATAACTGAAGGTTATAAATAATTTGAAATAGATTTATGCTCATCTCTCGATTTTTGTGACCCACAATTCAAAAGAATTTTCGCCACAGTTAACTGGTTAAGTTGAAACCCAAGGAAATTTGGAGGGTTGGTGCGTTTCGTTGGACGAAATATTTCATTGGTTGGTTATGCGTCATGAATTTTGTGAAATTCCAATAGGCCAGTAATTCGAGATAATGTCTGCCACGGTAATTATAGGACAACCAAATTAATTTCCAACTTGACGGACAGGATCGCGGATATAAATAGATTTAGCGAGTCCCGCGGTTCGCCTGTGGACCACGTGTTAAATTAGGGCTCGTTATTTTCTCTCAGTGATCCGAAAAATACTTGTCTCTGGTTAAATGTCTCTTCAAATGTATTAAAATCATCTACATACAATTAGAAGCACCTATAATTACAAAGAAATCATGAAATTCTTCCATCACATTGCAAGAATTTGCAAATAATCTCGCGCCGCTAAAAAAAAAATAACAAAAATCGAAACGAAGCTCTCCCTTCTGTAGGAATTCGTAGATACTTTTTCATCGGCATTTTTTAAAACACCTAATACGAGTAAATTGGATTTTCTAAAAATAAAAAAAAACGATCGAAGTTCTCCATTGTAGTTTATGAGATAATTAAAGGTACACTGGTGGATTGATAGTGAAATTGATTGGTAGACTTGAAAGGGCAATGATTTTATTTTACTTGAGTACCACACATACGGTATATAAAACGATAGACTTTAAATAGACGATTCTTCGATCCTCGCAAAGTCAATTTCGTTACGGTAATCCGCAAGAGGGCAACTCGATGAAAGAGGCAAGAGAATTCTGCCGGAAGGGGAAAGAGAAAAGCATTGAGCTTCGCCGGAACGAATTAGCGGGACGTCCCCTTTATTTTCCGTTTAGTCGGGTTAATTAAATTTCCATTGATCTGACCTTTACTCTTACGAATATCGTCGTCGAGCGGAATTGGAATAATTTCCGAAAATGCAGTCACGGGAAACCGCGATTTTAACGCTACGCTCATTTCTCTCGTTAAAAGGGACAATTCGTGTTTTATTCCTTTAATGGACGTTATTCGAGTCAATGCTTGAAATTGGATGGATTTTTTTAATTAACGCGACAGGAGTGGATGGAAATCTGTTTCGAAGGAGGGTAGTATTTCTGTAGATTGTCTCTTGACGAACGTAGGAACGTAGAGAGCTACGATTTCGAGTCAAGATGTAGCACCGTACATTTACACGGATGTTGCTTTAAATAAGTGTCCCAAATTACATTGCAGAAAGAGAGAATACTGTCAGAGAAGTGCACTGTAGAAGAAGAAACTTTGGCAAATTGAATTTTAGCAATAAAACAGCCAAGGCGATCGGAATGACAGATTCCATTTTGAAAAATTTTACATATTAATAAGGGAACACTTCCATCTTATGAAACTAAAGTTAATAACTGATAATCTCTTTGATCTCTTGATTTCACTATATTTAAATATAATAGATATAACGTAAGTATTTCTACTCAACCACAGAATTTTTTTACGTGATACGATAGCTAAGTTCTTTTGAACAAGTATCGGTGATTGAATTGCAGAAAACTCGAACTGAAAAATCGAACTGAAAAAAATCAGTAAAAAGTTAAACAGATTGAAGCTCAAAGGACAGTGAATACGAACGGTCAAAAATTGCTGAAAGCACGAAGTCCTCTAAAAACTATTGAATTGAAAATATCAGTTGGTGATATAACGGTTATATTATTTTTTATATTAACCCTAGATCACTAACCTTCGTCAATTCGACGACACGGATTTAATAAGTATGCCATATTAGTTAACGTTATCGTAATAAATAAATACCTATCTTTAATAATAGAGAAAACATGTTTAAATTGTATTTAAATAATACCCTTTAACCCCTTTTGTAAACATCATAGTCGAAGAGACGAAGGTTGGTGTTAAGCGTCGAAAAATAAGGTTAGTGATCTAGGGTTAATATAAAAAATTAATAAGGAATCTTGATTTCAGGAATTAATTCTGAGTTATTGCACGTTTGGTCACAAAATAAATCGTAGGTCAAGAGGTCAAGGGGTTGAATATAATAAATAATTACTTCCTAAAACGAGAAGTAAATTATCAAAGAAAATCATCAGTCAAGCATTTCACCTATTATAACATACTACTCTGCAAACTTACAAAATTTTTATAAACAAGTAACTCATCATTTTCACCACTGTTCCAGTTTCAACGTTAATTTATGACATCTGTAAAATCTAAAACTCTGCAAGCCCTCCGTTAAAACAAATCCCATTAACATCCACCAAAAACGAAGACAAGGAAGAAAACTCCAAAGCTACTCTCGCAACTCCATCGAAACTCGAATTATCCGAATAGCTGCGGTCTCTCGAACCGCGTATTTACATTTTATTAAAAGTGACAGACGTTGAGCGTACGCGAGCATAAATCGCGATTTGCCGATATTACGGTCCCCGCATGTTACACACTGGATGCAGATGTGCAACGATGCAGATAGAAGTCTGATCCGTGGCTATCAGAGCACGCGCCAAAGCCGCGTCGTAAAGCTGGAAACTTTATTCCTACATTTTCCTCGTGTTTCCTCTTTTACGCTTTCCTCCACCTTCCCCTTTTTTCCACCGGTGAATTTCTTGCTGTTATACTTTTGCGACAGGGAATGACATTGTTTACAGAATGCGAATCTGTCTCTCGCATGCGCCGATCCATCTTATCAGAGGCGGAGATTGGAGGAAATTTCTGACGCTAAGAATATTCTACGTGGTGGAAAATAGAGGGTTGGAGGAAAGGTAGACAATCAGAAGGGTAAATGGTGAATTTTACGATATGTAAGAAAGATGTGGGCTGTTATTTTTGAAAGTGGTATAAGTCCATTTCTGAAATAACTGGGTTCAAGTTAGTTTTAGTTAAGTATAGGTATCTCCTCGAATTTTTATTAGCAATGTAAATGGTAATAAAATAAAAATATGGAAGAAAGGAATTTATACCACTTGCGAATATAAGGGCTCATTTGTAGATTTCTTAGGTCTGTTTTTTTTGTAGAATTTTGGATGAGATTGATAAGAGGTACAATTTTCTTGATTATGGTAGGAGCAATTTGTGCATTATTGATAATTCTGAAAATAACATACGAAGTACTAAGAAGACTAATTATTAATTTCAGAAGCATTTTCCTTGGTGGCAGTATATCAGTATCGAATCGCGTGGGAGGAAAGTTTCTTCAAAAGAGCGGATGAGATTAATCAGAAGCAGTTTGTTCGTATCTCGACGAATTACTTACTGAATTTCGGAAGGTCAAGGTAATCTATAAGTTTTAATAATATACGATGAAAAAACATAATCAACTCCTTAATTTAAGAAAGCCATATTTTTGTATCTTGTTTAACACTAGAACTACCGGCCCCAAATCTATCCTATTTTAATAAATTAAATAAATACTTTGAGAAAGGGAGAATCAAGTGGCGGAAAATTTGATCGATTGGGTGATTTATATTTATTGATATAGACGTAGAATATTTACTCTATGACTCTTATGTAAACTTGGAGAATTTTTTGAAAAAATTGAGTACCAGTCATTTTGACTGGTTTGGTAGTTCTAATGTTAAACGATTCTAAAATTGATTTCTCAACAATTTCTATATATTTCCATTGAAATCCAGAGGAAGCGACTTCAAAGGTAGAATTTGTCAGAAGTAATTGCAGAATATTTTACATTTCAATTACGTTTCTAATTCCCTCGAAAATTCCGCGCCCCAAGATCGTTCTGTTGGAGCATCGAGTAGCTCGCAAAGATACAAGCCACGTCCGTATCCGTTTGAAAGTCGATTTTATTCGAACAAAAGGCCATTCGTTCCCGTCGGCTTCGAGAGGAACTCCTTCCTTTACATTAACTTAACGAACACGAATCGCGGAGAAAGTGAGGGGGCAGAGGGAGGCCAAGGAAGAAGTAGTTGCACGGAACATTAGCTTTAAATCCTTAATCGACGGTACCATTAACGCCCTCCAAGTTAGGCTCCACGAAACGTAAGTCAAGGAGTATAACGTTCGACTGCTCGAGATAGTGCTATCGTTAATTTATTTAATAGGAAGCACTATAAAACAGGGAAGAAAATATTTTACTATCGGGAAACTACAAAAAGTACGGTGTACATTTTCCATGGGAAGTATCCAGAAAGTTTATTTGAACTGCTGTTATTGGTTTTGGAAATTTTTTAAAGAGAGAAGAGAGCTGATTTTTTATATTTATAGATATGTAGATGGGGTTAAATTATATATTTATATAGATGGAGTTTTTCTAATGCAAAGGTAGAGACTTGGAAGTATTTCTGCCTACTAATTAAAACTTAATTAAAACCTGCTAAATAATTATTTTCGTTAGGGGTTTAGAGTTATTTTGGACCTACGGATACATTGCATCTATTAACACATTTTATGCGGGCCACGTAAAAATACGTTTTTTGGACTGTGCATAGACAATTTAAAAAAGGCGATCCGTGGCAGTAATTACTTAGACTTGAAAAGTTAAGTACATTTTCAAATTTAGAGAGAAAGCAGTTTCCAGCTTATATTAATTTTTTGTAAAAATCAAATTCGTACAAAGTTTTCAACAAGTTTTCCTCGTGAGTTTTAATGAAGCGTTACAAAACACCCGCATATAATGTGTTAATTAGTTTTGTTGATTTTTAGATTTGTTTCTGGAACCTAAGACATTCAGATAAATTCTTAAATGGAAACATTGAGGTACATAACATGTAAGAAAAATATATCAATGTCAACAGCATCAGAAGCTCTTGCTTCTAGCAGGTCCTTTATCCTCGTCTGTACCACATCCAGCTTCCATTTCCCTTTCCAGCTCCAACGGAAGACGATTCCCAAACGATCGACCAAAAAAGGACTAAAGTCTACAATCCTAATACGATTTCGTCCAAGATACATTCGTCTATCAGTTACGCTTCACAATTCGCACTTCCCATTAAATCTTGCCAATGTAAATAGAATATCGAGCGAATTCTCCAATGATGAATAACAACCTTGCAGTTATTTTTCTTTTGTACATTTACGACTTAAATTGCTATAATCATTTCATCTAAAACCTAAATTGCTATAATCATTATACTGTTTTAAATGGACTTTGAATCACAGAGAAATATATTAAACTAGCTGAAAGTTCCCGTGCTTCGCTACGATTTAATCGAAACTAAAAAAAAAAACCTTAAAATTTCGAACTTTGAAAAATCCTTTCTTAGTGAGTGCTAATACCCTAGAATGAACGCTCATGCAAAATTTCAAGTTTCTAGGTCAAGTGTTTTCGGTTCTGCGTTGATGAGTTTGACCCATACTTTAACCCCCCAAAAACCCCCCCTAAAATTTCGAATTTTTCAAAACCCTTTCTTATTGAGCACCTAAGACGCAAGGGGAAGGTATGTTCCAAATTTCATTGCAATCCGTTCTTGGGTTTTGAGATTTCGTGATAAGTGAGTGAATGAGTCAGTCAGTGGTATTTGAGCTTTATATAATAGATAATAAATTAGAAAAGATATTTTACATATGACAGAGAAGGGTTTGAAACTGTGGTCCACTTTTTGCAAATTCTCCAATGACAAATAACGAGCTTGCTGTTATTTTTCTTTTGTGCATTTGCGACTTAAGTTGCTATAATCATTCTACTGTTTTAAGAGGACTCCAAACCACAAAGGAATATGTTAAATAATAAATTAGAAAAAATAGTAGAGATATGACAAAAAAGGATATGAAACTTTGTCCCACTTCTTGCGAATTCGAGCTACTTATTATTTACTCGGCGTAACCTTCACCTATAGCTTTTGTAATAGCTAAAAATTACCACTGTATTCTGTTCGTTTGTATTCACCAAAATATCGTACATGTAAAGGAAAAGGAACAAAAGACAAAAGCGATTTTCTACCATTCTTTCTTACGAAATAAGTGGGTCACTCTCCAAGGACAGTGGCCCATTAACGCGTATTTATATCTCTAGATAGAAACACCGAAAAGTATATCGTTCTTCCCGAAGATAATCCACGAGACATTCACGAGACGTGGATGAAATTTTCCAATAGGCTACTTTGCCGCCACGACAAACCGGAGTACCCTCTAAAACTTCCTTTTTAGTGGCTGTATATCAATCTGTCAGACAGTACGACGTCATGAAATCGTGATCTCCCAATAAGCGTAAATTTTTCTTCTAGATCGTAAGGTAACTCTACACGGTGAATTCCTTTTCGATGAAGTTTTACGAACATCGGGGTGTCGCCTTTTTCTCCCTCGTTCTCGCTACCGAATAAATTCTCAATTGCTGTAAAGTCGCGGCCGAGAATTATGTCGAGATCGTCCTCCACCCTCCGGGGCATTAATCTCTCCGGGTCGACTTTTTATTCCGCTTTCGTGCGCTCGTAAAATGTTCTTAATAATAAGAACATTAGGGTCGCTGGTAGTCGGAGATCTTGTGTTATTTATTCCACGGAATGATGTTCCCTTGTAGATCTTAAATTATCTATTTTTGAACAATCCTCAACTTTGTTTCTCTCTTTAGAATATTCATGGTGAAATACTTTAACACTTTGCACTCGAAGTTTTTTAGCTGAGTGAACTAGCAATTCGAGACAATTTCCGTTAAATTAGACAAGTGTTAAATAGGTACTTTCAACTGATTTGTATTAACACTTTATTGACCGGTAGCCTATTAACCCTTTGCGGACGAAGACATTTTGGAGTATTCAGGGATAATCATTTATTTCGCGATTGAAAATCGCTGTTCAAGTAAAATGTTAGAATATTAATATGTAGAAATTATAAATTACTATTTGTATAATCATATTCCAAGGGCTGTATTTCAATTTTCAAACTTCAATCGCCCATATGTGGCACAATAGATTCTAAATGAATTTTTTCTCGGACCACATATATGCGTCGCTAGTCCGCAAAGGGTTAATAGGCTTTTCAGGCCCAACGCTTTTGAAGTTTTAACTAAGTAATCAGTTGCCACAGCGATTAATAAATTATTGTTTATCATTGCGGTTAACTGTCTCAAGGACTCTGTGACGAAAATTTGTAATTTTCAAAGAGATATCGGTATCAGGGAAGTATTTGCGGCCAAGTGACCGGTCAGAAGTGAGTATAGGATGTAACAAAAATACCGGTCGATAAGGTGTTAAGAAGGAAGCCGGGTCCACGAAAAAAATTGGGATTATTGTATTGGAAACAGAAATACAGAGCTCGAAAAACTCGAAAAATGTTATGGCGGCGTGGGGTCGTCTCTCGAGTGCAAAGGGTTAAAAATCTCCACTTCTCTACTATCTACTATCTCCAACTTTTTCTGTGATTGCTTATACTTATCTCACTTAGGATCCACTGATGTAGAAATGTTTAGAATCCCCAAATCTAATATATTAATTAATAATATAGAAAAAAATTTCAGATTGAACGAAAGATTTAAGTTAGGTTGCATGAATTAAAAATCCAAACCTACTCCACCTTCACTCCAGCTCCCTAAAACTCACTCAATCCCGCAGTCAAATCCGCTTGCATTTAATAAATCTTTTAATTGCATATTCCTGCAGAACATCCCCACAACTTGGTTAAATATAATTCCATAATACTGAACTCCCATGGAGTCTTGTAAAGCTTTATTAAAATTTCGGAACTTTGATACACGGAAAATTTGAACAGATATTAGTTTTATCGAGAAGTTTTAACCGCGGAAACAAGACAGACAAGGTAGAGATTTCCGGGCAAGAGGGTTGAAAAGAATGGCGAACGTCTCGAAGTGTTTCGATACTCGGATTTGTCGCTCCCGTTGCGAAATACGCTGCGTGCGCGAGAATAATCGAGAATCCGAGAGAGGCGTTTCTTGTTCGCTTTCGAACGCCCGCCAGGGAAGAGAGGGAAATTTATCTTACGGCATGCCACCATAAAAACACGGATCCTCTCGCTGATACAGACGACTCGGAATGTGTGCTCGAGAATGGCATACAAACCAATACGCGAACATCTATGCGACCTACAAACGTATATTTACCGCGACGTCTGGTGTACGTACATCCTCCATTCTTTGCTTCTCTTTCCTCATCTTCTCTCTTCTTTTTTTTTCTATTTTCATCTTCTTTCTACTTCTTTAACCTACGTTCACCCTCTCGACCCGTGGAAGCTGGATTCCACGACCCCTTTCCTGTATTCCTAGCTAGCGTAACTTCCGAGAGATCCTCCATCCGGAAGCTCTCGAAATGCTTATTTTACGGTACGGCGTCATAAAGGCGCGATCTTCCAATGAGCGTAAAACTCTCAAGTTCGATGCTGAAAACGAACGACTACCTTGATAAATACGGATAGGCTGGAAAGTACGGCAGGTTTGCTACATCTTTTGACTTTTCACCCTGGTAGCACGTCGTTCTATGAATTTAAGGGAATGGAATTTCTGAAGGGTGGATATTATTTGCTTTTCTTGGACTACTTAGATGACTTACTAAGATGACTTAACCCCTTCAGACCCGAATTTCTTTTCGTTTAAGAAAATATTTATTTATTTATAATATGTAAATGTACATTTTAATGGACATATGGTCCTTACGCAAAAATTGTAACATTAAGGAGATCCTGAGAAATATTTGTATAAAAAAATGAAATTCATTAGGTGTTGAAAACTAAGTTTAAACCTATACATAATAAAATTCAGCACGAAAAGTATTATGTACATTACAATGTGCACAGGGTCCGAAGGGGTTAACCCTTTGCGGACGGGGCCATTTTTGAATATTGACAGATAATCATTTATTCGGCGTTCCAAAAGCATCATTTTATTAGAAATTTGGGTTTTTAACGTATCTGAATTATAAATTACTCCACTTTTAATTATATCTCACCGGTTTTATTTCAATTTTTCAATTTAAATCGTGTATACATACAGCGATAAACTGTAACTACATTTTTTCACAGGCCGCATATATGCGTCGCTAGTCCGCAAAGGGTTAATAAATATAGATGGAAAGTACCGCGCTTTGTAAGAGGTACTATGAATTTTCTTACAATTTTAACCGCGTTGATCTTTCATGGAAGTATAGTTATTGTTATTTCGTAGGATTTTTGAAAATTTGACTTTGGTAAATGTAAATAGGATTTTGTAATATGCGTAAAATTTTTGGCACCAGCGATGTAACCTTTCAGGTCGATTTGATAAATAGTAAGAAGCTGGAAAGTACGTTGTTCTACGAATGTAAGGGAATGGAATTTCTGAAGGGGTGGATATTATTTGCTTTTCTTGGACTACTTTCTTAAATGGTAGTATGGTTTATTCTTGTAAGGTAGTATTATTTTTACGGTGATGTAATATGTTGAAGATGGTTTAATAAATATAGATGGAAAGTATCGCCATTTTGGTACCGCGCTTTGTAAGGTGTACTATGAATTTTCCTACCACTTTAACCGAATAAATCTTTTATGTAGGGATTTTTATTATTATTTCTTAAGACTTTTGAAAATTTGACTTTGCTAAATGTAAACACGACTTTTTAATATGCCTAAAATTCTTGGCACCAGCGATGTAACCTTTCAGCTCGATTTGATAAATAGCAAGGGGGTGAAAAGTACGGATGTTTTGCTACCCCTTTTTGACGTTTCTTCCCTCGTCATTTTACACCCCACAAACCAAATATTTCTCACACCAAGTTTAAGAACTCGGAGGTTCTTGCACGGATACCGTCTACTGTCATTCTTATTACTTTTTCTTTGGAAATTCTTGGAATTTTTCCGAAAGTTTCGGAAGACGCGCATTATATATGCGGCCGAGCTACTTGCCGATGCGAACGATCCCCGATTTCTCCAAGTTTCTTTCGTATTTTTGTTATCACGATGAATCGATAACCGTGGTCGTTGAATATATTTGGTTGATTTTCATTTATCGACGATTCGTCTCTTACTACGCGACGATCATGCGCCGATCTTTCCTTCGATGAAGAAGGAAAATATTCTGGCAAGAATCCAGCTCATAATCGCTCCCTAGATAAAGGATCCATGAAACGAGGAAGGAAATGGCGAACGATAAAAATGAGAAAGAGAGAACCACCCTGCTAGTAAACAGGAAGAATGTCTCTTTCTCGATACGGGTCAACCTCTATTTCTAATAGAGATACTTCGCGCGGGTGAATGGCAATTGGATTGCGATCAACGTATGTATAATATCTACGAGACCATTCGATGGTCCTCAGTGCCCATTATGTGTAATAAATTTGTAAACTTTTTCAGATAGGAGATAACGAGGAAAATTGACTTTCAGCAGAGCTTCAATTACCACTACAATTAAGTTACTTTATCTACCACTCACTATTCTGAATATCGGGGATATGTAGTTAATTGTAACGTGCTATAAGTAAAACTAATATATTATGAAACATTCAAATTTAAAAAATACATTTTCCTAAAAATGAATCGACTGTTCTTATTCCATGTTTTTTAATTTTATCACCACTTGGAATAATTGATTAATCCTTTCGACACCACCCGCACATATTCAAATCAATGACAGTTTAATAGTCACTGTTCAAATAAATGTTTATATAAAATGCATTCGACATCTCAATTTTTCAATCTTATATCAATTTTACTAGTTTCATGAGCACTTTCAAAAACTAAGTATACATTGATCGGAATTTCTATCGATGTTTCTAAGTTTCTAATCTAAAAATAAAGAAGTTTATAACAGGACCATTTTACTTAAATTCCATTTCCAATTTCTTGCAAAAGTGGTATGAAAAGAGTTAATAAACTACCGATGAGTATCAGTAAATGAAAGGTCTATCAATAGTCTTCGAGTTGTACTCCAATTTTATTTTCAACCGCAGAGATGAAAGTACGATCTCCAAAAACGTCAAATATCAATTTAAAGCTCAAGAACGATCCGCCAAGTAGTTCCACGATGTTGAAATGTTCACAAAGGATTCGAATCTACCAGGTCAGGTTCCAATACAATTCGCAATATACCGAGCTCCCTCCCTGCGGGCTAATCCCGCTCGATATGACCTCCGACCTGACCTATCTTGCGGATTTCTTAGAGCAAAAAGATTAGAGACCACCGACAGGGTTCAGCGAGGAAAGACTTTAGCAACAAGCTGCTTCGCGTAATGACGGTACTCTGATCCGATTACACGATTTAAGCAGCCCGGACATGACGAATTGCGAAGAAGTCGACGAATTTTCAAGTTGAATTCAGGTGCTCAGGAAATGTCAGCATTTCCTTGAAATTCCGGTTAAACGCTTTGGAGTCTTATCTATTTTCACGATGGTGTAATTACAGGTACTTGAAGAAGGTGATTAAACGATGGAATATAATGAAAACGGGTTGAAGAATAAATTTATAGAGGAAATTATATATTACATAATATAATAATTATACTGTGGATTTTTATGCATTTATGACAAATTAACCCGGCGTGTGTATACTGGGTCTTTTAACCCCTTGCCGTACAATAACGAGTGTTGCTCGTGACGCGATAAATGAAATAGCCAATTTTGAAATGATCCATAAATTATTAAATTAAAAGTATCAGTGGGTCCTGATAAAGTAAAATTAATTCTATGCTATTTAATATTACATTAAGTCATATACTATATCCGAAACTAGGAGCTAGATTGTTATTTCGGTAATTAATTCAAAGTCATTGCACATTTAGTCACAAAAGAAATGGCACGGCAAGGGGTTAAGGAACAGTCAAAATTTGTACTTCAAATTTCTCTCTAACATTTTTCAACATTCTGCATTTTTAAAAATAACAGTTTTAAATTCCTGACTTTAGCAACTACTGGTTTAGCAACACTCCAATAAGTATCTCAGAATTTTTGCAGATTTTTCTGAAGTCGAGAAAACCTTGTAAACCCGACTGTTCCCTCAAAGGCCCAGTGTACGCACCGTGCACTTAAAAATTGAGTATACACACGCCGGGTTAAATACGGCTAAAATATACAAAAATAACATAATATAAAAATATATCTAAAATAACCAAAGTATGGTATTTGTTATAATATTTATTGAGTGCAATTAATTCCTAGATAGGTTTTCCTGTCTCACCTGTATTTGTGAAACTCGAAATTTGCATAAACATCCGCAGTCTAATAATAATATTTTTAATTTTATTATTACTCTTCAATGAGTAAGTCGAGGAATTTTTAATGAAATTCTAGAGGAAATGGTAAAAGTAATTTTATCTAACTCTATTGAGAATTCGGTAAAAATCGTCTGCAGCGACTTTCGAGCAAAGAAGCGCGATGAAAATTCTGCGGAGCGGAATCAATGAGTTCAGTATGGTCGGAGCTCTCGAAAGAGATGCGTTTGAAAGAATAAGAGTCGTAAAAGGCATCGAAGTAGCTTCGGGAAATCGTTTCTACATACCATTGTCGAGCTCCGTAGAAATGTTTAACTTCCCGTCCCTCGATCATATTTCTTTTTGCACTTTTATCACTCCTTTGCCTCTGTCTCGTGCGAGACGTCGACTTTTCCAGTTAAATCGTAAGAATTCGAATTAAACTTACAGTCGAGTGAAATTCTAGTTCTTTCTCTAACGCGAGAGTTCTGAAATCAACGATTTAATGATATTTTAATTCGATCATCAGCACGTTAATGAGACTACATGATTTTATGAAATACACGGATGCTCGAAAGAGTTTCTTTGTATAATAATTTAATTATTAATTTAAATTCTCCGGTCAACGATCACGAATATATTAGTTCATTTGCGTGAATGCTTGTTGCGAGTTGATTCACCAAAGTTATAAATAATTTCCTGTTCTCGAGAGAATTAATAATATACAATTATTCCGCCGAAAAGAGACGAAACGTTAACAAAATATGTATCTACGATTGAAATTCGGGTCATGCTCGAAAGTACGAAAGAGAAATTCGTATGTGCCATGGTAATTGATTGCCTTTAATTACGTTACGAATAATTATTTTAATTAGGAATATTTTTGCGACTAATGTGAATGATGAGCTGATGTAAACTAGATAATATTTTAATAATGCGTTTCGAATTTCACGTGTAATTTATTTGAATTTAACTCAACAATGAGAGAATATTAATTACGCAATTGTTAATGATAATTATCAATCATCGGGGAGGTTTATATAACAGATGGAAAATACATTAAAATTTCACCTGATGCTAGCTAATAATTTATTGGTTGCATGTCGTTTTTGTATTGTTTACTCGGCTTACGAGAATTCAAATTAAGTTAGTTGAAAATAAGGTAATTTGGTGGATTAATATGCAAGATTTTCGAGATTGCTTTTGTATTATGGAAGTTAAGAAGAATATATGCAAGAATTAATTATGCAGAGGTATATCCTAGCAATATTCAGCTCGCTTTTAACACGAGATGTTTTGATCTTCTAAAAGCGACATCCGTGCAAAACGTTATCAATTTTCTCCTCGAATGCGAAATTGTACTTTCTTCCTGACTGTCAAATTTCCTGTCTTCCTTAAAATTTAGAAGGGGATTGTACGAGATGAGTAACAAGGGAGGATTTCGAACGTGGAAATTTTGAATTTTAATTAAACTTCATGGAGAGGAAAAACAAGCTGAGGCAGGCGAAGAACTTTTTCCACGGAAGTCCAATCTAAAGGTTTCAAAACAGTTTCAAAAGTTCCTTGAATTTTCAGCATTTTCGATATAGATAGACAAGTTATTAAACATCGGGAGAAAAGTTTTGATAAGAAAATTGCATCTAAGTTACATCGGTCGAATTTAAATTACCTTGATATCAAAATTTGTATTTAAAAATACTTTGATCACGGCTGCCAATTGTAATATGTCTCGTAGACTGGTATAAACTTGTGGCCTTAAAATTTTTATTTCTATATTTATCCTATTAACACTAACACTACCAAGCAAGTCAAAATGACTTTCAATTTTTTCCAAAAACTTTCCAAGTCAGGAAAGTCATAGAGCAAATATTCTACATTGATCTCATAAAACACAGATTACCGAATCGATTGTTAATCTTGATTCCTCTTTTTCCAAAGTAGTATACTTATTTAATATATTGAAATATAACAGATTCATCACCAGTAGTTCTACAGTTAATATATTAATCACTGATACCAAATATAATCTATCTCCTAGAATTATACATACTTTGCACAATTTCGAAAAATGAACCTCATTTAACGCGAACAATGGAGTCACTGGGGAAATATTTATACAACATTTATCTCACCAAAAAGCCACTCTTATCTGATACTTGCTATTTTCCACCCTAAGTTTCGCAGAACAAGCAGAAACAGGTCTCTGTACACGTTTCTTTGCTGACTAGTTTCCCAACCACCCCCGCAATGTGTGTTTCTCGTGCGTGAAAATTTAATCAGAACTACGGCAGGTGCCATACTAATTACTCCATTTTCAGTTAATTATTTTGAGTCGAATAATCCGGATTATATCTAGCTATACGTGTAATTCTCACCGGGACAAAGTCGGCATACCGATTGTTGACTTTTTGCAACCACAAAATGCTTTGTTGAACTCACTCCACTATTCCATACATAAATGCAATTTCCAACTGGAAAATCTTTGGAAAATCTACTTCTTTCGTTAAGTCTGTTTTACATACTACTAAACATAAATGTAATTTTCAATTGGAAAATCTTTGGAAAATCTACTTACGAGGGAGCAAAATGAACCCATACACGCCGATTTTGATGAAAATTATGTGGTAAATAGATCTCGAAGAAATATTTGACACGTGTTTTTTTATATCTGCTGTCGTCTACATTGAAGGGGTGATATTAGCCCTCAAAGTTTGGGGTTGAAAACAGTTTTTTTGAAATATCTCCGCATTTAAAGGGCGTAGGCAAAAAATTTTTTTTCAAATTGTGCGTCTCGAAATTACGAATCCATCGATATATATAATAATTGCAAAAAATTATTTGTTTAAACAATATACTAAAATTTCGAAATCTTTGTTAACTTTTCGTACTAAATGTTGCTCTTTTCTCGTATAAATTTATATGTGTAAAGTATAGACAAAATTAGTGAATACGTGTTTTTGGAATTTTTTATTTTCTAACATTTAACGACATAAAAAATATATAGCAGATATAAAAAAAACACGTGTCAAATATTTCTTCGAGATCTATCTACCACATAATTTTCATCAAAATCGGCGTGTATGGGTTCGGTATGTTCCCTCATTAGATTCGTTTCATTAAGTCTGTTTTACAAAGGTGAAAAAGGTATTTCGATACCTTCCCTTAATTAAATTATGAAAAACCATGCTACCGAAAAATTGGAAGCTTTAAGGGCACCGTGACTGCGTTGAAAGAATTAATGCTGTTTTCCGGAGCTCCGTTGTTAGAGCCGAAAAAGAATTACCCTTTAAATATGACACCCTTTTGTGCGTCGTTGCATGGACCATAACGACAACGTGACTATGGCAGAGTGTTCGTACATAAATTACAAATTACGTGGAAGAGATAAAGGTGACCGAGTACTACGTGTATGCACCTACACGGTACATGCATAATCAGGTGTATATACAACGGGAGATGGTGCAGCGTTTCGCAGGAACGTTTTGTGCAAAGGTTTTGCCGCGATTTACCTCATCTGTCTTCGTTATTCTCCGCTTCTTTGATCTCAGCTATCAAATACCGAGAGTTTCTTAACACTAGAACTACCAGGTCAGTCAGAATGACTGATTTTTAATAGTTCTTTAAAATTTCACAAGATAGAGAAACCTTGGTGTAGACCTGTCTCCATCTTATTAAACATTAATTCTCGAATTGATTACATTTTCTATCATTTTGATTTCAATTTTTTTCAAGCTGGTAGTTCTGCTGTTAATGAGGGTAAAATTCGTGGGGATGTGGTGATTAAGAGAAATTTGTAAATGAACTTAATTTGTAAATGAACTTTTCTGGACGAGTTTCGCAATTTTTGTATGTTTTTACGGTTGCGTGAAATTTCGAGCGGTTTTAATTAAAATTTGATAAAATAGTTATTACATTGATTGGAGAGTGGGTAGAGATAGAAATTATTTTATTCAATATATATTTCTTGCTTTTACTGTGAGATTTGTATTGTATTTTTCCATGTCTGTTATTAATTTTCCATAGTTAATAGCAAATTTCAATTATAACGGGATATGTACCTTTATATTGTTCATATTGTTGTGGATTAACTGCATGAGATATGTCGAGATTACTTTTTTACAATTAACTCCTACTTTTTTAATTTTCCATTGTTTTATATAAATTTCACTGAGTGATTGGCAATATATGAAATTTTATTTTTCGATTCGAATTTTACCGACGATTTTTACGAAATTTATGAAGAGAGAGAGAAAATAGGTGTTCGATAAAGTTTCGGATAAATCGCAGGGTGTAATTAAATCTCGGGAAATTGAGGATATCAGAATGCGATCGTATTTGAAAAAGCGTGAACTACGTTCGGAAATTTTCGCTTTCGAGGTAATGACGAAGTTGCTATCAAAGTAATTACCACGTAAAAAAAGCTCAATCGCGTGGAAATACGGGACATTACGTGCAATTAACTAATTACATTGTCGGATTGTCGTTTCTCTGATAAACTAGGAAAAATTCATTTCCTGCAAGTTAATTTCTCACGTCACTTTCTGCAATTACGTTTAACACGGTAATCTATAACAGCGTCAAACACGCTTGAAAATTTTTCTCATTGAACAATATGTAACAATATTTACAATATTTTTTGTTGTATTAAATTGAGTCTCCTTCTTCATTGAAAAAATTCGAGGGCGTTTTGTGCACTTACCTTACATTTCTGTTCACAGGCTTCTAATATAAATTTTATTATAAAATAAACTACCTTATCGCATTTATATTTTCATCGACCTGTTAATATTTCTTTGCTATAATTAATGTAAATAACACAGAACTAAAAATGAAATCGTAACAGAGAACTTATAATAGGATTCATTTTCTTACAGTTAATATTGTTTTATAACAAATTATATCTAACGAGAGACATCAATATACTTAATATTATTGGTAACGTAAATTCAGCATTGTATCGAACACTCCTGTAATTCAATTAAATCCTATCGTGTTGCAACTATCTTAAGCAAACTTCCAAAGTCGTCTATGTTTATTAAGTCGTGTTACATCGAAACATCGTTTCAAAGGTATCGCGTTATACCAAGACGATTTTCTCAAACTACCTGTTACAGTGAGTTTACCTTTCCCAAATATTCCAACGACATTTTTCATTACTCCTTCATGGTGAAGAACATAGGTGAAATTGATGTTACCAAGTGTAAAAACAAATGCGTTAAAAGAAATTCATCATAAAATTGTTTATGCCAGTGATGGGCAAACTATGACCTGTCATAAATTTTAAAATAACAATATAGAAGTGTTAAATTTCAGTGTTTTGAAAAAACTCATTTAGCCCTACCTATACGGGGGTTAAATCTGTCATACTTAAATACAGTAAATAAATATTAATAACAAAATAAGGAGATCTATTAATAAGGAGGTATCCTTTTTTTCTAGATATGCTAAATTTTCCATAGAAATTAAAATGTTTAATTGATATTGAGTTATATTAACACTACGTTTGCGAAAACAGTTAAAGTGAAAAATTTCTATCGTTTTAGAAGCATCTTCCAAACTTATAGCGACGTGGCACAGTAGATAATTTGCATGTATTTTATAATATACAAATTATTTAACTGACCACCTTCTTTGTCGCTTGATTCCTCTACTTTCAAAGTCCTTATCTAACACTACATCTACTTTTAAATCCGACAGGTTCAAATATATTAAATAAGTACCTTCGAGAAAGATGAATCAAGCGGCAAAAAATATAATTACTTAAGTAATTTCTATATTATAAAATACACGTAAAATATTTACTGTACTTCTTCTCTATAAGTTCGAAAATAATTTTTTAAAATATAGGAATCCGTCAATTTGACGGCTCCTTTGGATCTAGTGTTAATACATCATATAACAGATTTCACGTAAATCGAGTGTTAAAAAAGTTTGCCCATCACTGGCTAGGGGATGGAGATGAACTGGAAGAAGGGGTTACTTTAAAAGTACTATATTTATTAGTCGTCTGACGTATCACTTCTCTCCGCAGACGTCCTTACGTGTCATTTTTATATACAAATGTGTACACTCTGTACATTCTGTCCTATATGATAAACATTAACACGATCTGTACACAAGCGAAAATTTCAAGTACTAATCGCTAGATTCCTGACTGCACTTATTAACATATCTGCTTACATCGTTTAACAATTAACACGCACTTTGGCTCGCACATCCATCTCACCCTCTTTCAATTCCCGCACTATTCGTTCGACGTTTAATTGACTAATTTAATTAATCGTCCGAGCACGACAGTCTGCGCACCCAAACTCCCGCACGGCAGAATTTCAATTTACCACGAAAGTCTGCCCGCGTTTCTCCTCTGTTCGATCGATGCGTTTACTATCGGCAGAAAGCAATAAACAAGTTTACGATTCGGTCCTACGGGCCAGAGCTGTCCACGTGATAGTGTCCCACGAAATCCTCCGGAAAGGTCACTTCAGTTACGTAATTCACGCTACAAATTGGTAATAAGAAAATTCCGTGGAGCACGGTCAAGTAACAAATCCAATATTGAACTTAATTTGAACTATCATGTTTATATGATCATATGCAATTAATGCGAATCGTCTAGCTAATGATAAATGTTGTTTTTCTGGTGATAAATTTAAATGGTTAAAATTAGTGTACGGAGATTTCATGACAGCTGCAATTTGTGTAAATAAATATCGAGATTTTTGCTGGAGACGCTGTTTAGATTTATAAGGGAAAATTGCTTTTTTCTAACGTGAGCAATGTAAAAGGAAAGAGTTAATGATGGAAGGAAGAGCTTTGCTATTGTATTAATTATATAGTAAGGATAATTCTTCGACTTAATTTCTCTGATTATCTAATGTTGTGGAACTAAAATTTATGGCCTGCAGGTATTGAGATTTTCAAGGTAAACATTATTTTTGCTAGTGTGTAATGTAAAAGGAAATAACTGATTTAATATAACAGTAGAGAAACCATAGCTTTACTATTGTATTAATTATACAGTAAGCATAATTATTCGACTTAATTTCTCTGATTATTTAATGTTGTGAAACTAAGATTTATGGTCTGCAGCTATTGAGATTTTCAAGGTAAACATTATTTTTGCTAGTGTGTAATGTAAAAGGAAATAACTGATTTAATATAACAGTAGAGAAACCATAGCCTTACTATTGTATTAATTATACAGTAAGCATAATTCTTCGACTTAATTCTCTGATTATCTAATGTTGTGGAACTAAAATTTATGGTCTGCAGCTATTGAGATGTTCAAGGTAAACATTATTTTTGCTAGTGTGTAATGTAAAAGGAAATAACTGATTTAATATAACAGTAGAAAAACCATAGCCTTACTATTGTATTAATTGTACAGCGAGGACAATTGTTCAACTTAATTTCTCCAATCACCTAACGTTGTGGAACTAAAATTTATGGCCTGCAGCTATTGAGATTTTCAAGGTAAACATTATTTTTGCTATTGTGAGTGGCCATAGCCTTACTATGGTATTAATTGTATGTACAGCAAGGACAATTGAAGGTGACCCGCTGACCAGTACCTGTAGTATTGGACTTAACTACTCCGATTCTCCCAAATTGTGGATTTAAAACTTGTCGGCAGCAGTTATTGAGATTTTTAAGCTAAACATTCTGTCTTAGTTTAAAAATCTCAATAGTGTTAATGATGTGGCAGGAAATAATTGATTATAACGGAAAGAAATGGTTGAAGATGGAAGCTGAAGCTCGACTAGTGTAGATTGTATAGTGTAGAAGACTGAAGGTGAAATGTTGGCCAGTAATAGTTAACAGTACAATGGAAACACTTTGAACAACCTAGGCATGGCGTGAATGACCTCAACAAGGACTTATTTATATCTGTCAGGACGTTACGTTACAAAATGAAAATTTCTAAGCCCACATCTATAAAGATCTCAAGTTAGAACCGAGTTATATCTATTAAACACTTTGGACAGCACTGGATTTCTTTCCCAACGAAACGTGCGTGCGGGAAATTGCAATTTTCATCGACACAATCGCACTGTGTCGTACGAAAAAAAGCGTTACTCTGAAATTTTATCTGCACCATGCAAAAAACGTTGAAACAAATCAGCGTTACGCTTTTCGATCGAGCTACGTAATACCATGTCACCTTCGATCGACACTTAATTAACTCATGCTCGTCGCGTTTCTATAAATGCATTCCTCTTTCGAATTTCCTCACTCACATGTGCGTGATCATACCTATTCGGTCGTATATCAATGGAAACACCGTGGAAAAATAGTTTGCCTAAATATCGCATTAGAGTATCTCCTTAACCTCTTAGGCACTACGCGCCACTATAGTGGATTTCGCGGATGTCATCTCTCTGAACAACGCGCCATTACAGTGGCTTACTCGCTCACCATTTAAATGAAAATTGAAGTATATGTATCGTATCTTTAAGGAAAATGCTAATTTAATTATCAAAAACTTTATTACAATCTACTCGCGTAGTGATACGTTGCAGTGCTGTATCGTTTACACATATGTAATTGGCCTCAGACTCTGCAGTACAGAGAGACAGCACCGCGCAAAATTCAGCCGTGCCTAAGAGGTTAATATTCATTCAGGTTTATAATATCGCGAAATCTGGACCTCGCACGTACGTACATATGTACAATAACAATCATATGTACATACAAAACGATTATTTCTAATGTCGGAATAAAACTATTGTTCTTATGGAAAAAATCTACTTACTTGTTGAACAAATACTGGTTTCACAGTCCAACAATGTCCCTTTGTTGTAACGGTCTTCGAATTACTCCAGTTGTAATCGTAATGAGGAAAAATTACGCAGTTGATGATCCTTGGCTTCGCAGAGATCCTTCCGCTATTGAGGCTCGAGCACGACTGCTGGCTGAGCGAACGAAATGTCCTTTGACCGCGATATGTTTACGTTTCGCTCGGAGCTCGTCCGGAGTTCGCTCGAGGCACATGAATGGGCTTGCCGTTAAAATTCGACAACAAATTTCTTAGAGTGGCCGTACTTTGAAAATATACTAACAAAAAATTTTCTTTTTCAATATTTAGCTATGAGATCTATGTAAACATTGAAAATCAAGAATAATACAGCTGTTTTGAAGTGGTATTGTTGATTTGTTGTTAAATTTTCGACAACAAATTTCTTAGAGTGGCCGTACTTTGAAAATTTATTAACAAAAAAATTTTGTTTTTCAATATTTTGCTATGAGATCTATGCATATATTGAAAATCGTGAACAATACATCTGTTTTGGAGTGGTACTGTTGATTTGTTGTTAAATTTTCGACAACAAATTTTTACTGTGGCCGTACTTTAAAAATGTGATAACAAAAAATTTTGTTTTTCAATATTTAGCTATGAGATCTATGCAAATATTGAAAATTGAGAACAATACAGCTGTTTCGGAGTGGCACTGTTGCCTTTCTGTTAAACTTTCCATAGCAAATTTCTTATGGTGGGCGTAGTTTAAAAAAATGATAACAAAATTTTGTTTTTCAATATTTTGCTATGAGATCTATGCAAATATTGAAAATTGAGAACAATACAGTTGTTTCGTAGTGGTACCAGCGGCTTTGTCTTTAAATTTTCGACAGAAAATTTCTTACAGTGGCCGTAATTTAAAAATGTGATAACAGAAAATTTTGTTTTTCAATATTCAGGTATGAGATCTTTGTAAATGTATTTATATATATATATATATAATACGTATTTATATTATATATAATATATATTGTAATAATAAAGATGTATAGAATTTTTTCCTTGTTTTTTTTCTTGCAGATTTAGAATTTTGCAATTATTAATTTGAAATATTAATTATTGATTGTGATAATTGAAGATGATAGATTAACATTCCGTGTCGAGATTGAGTGACGAGGTACAAGAGATTGTAGAATCTTTCCTAAATAGAATAAATAAATATCTGCGAAAGCATACATCAATCGCGAATAAATCGTAAGGCGAAAAAATGCAAAATAAACTTACTCGATCATTAATGAAAAATCACGACGTGTACATTCGAAAAAGGTCCAATTTCAGCGACGAGAATCGTCGAGATTGCCGGTGCTGCATCGAGTAAACGTAGTCGCTACTTTTATTGCTATCTTTAGCACTGATATGGCTAATGTCGTTTCCTCGTTAACTTTGACCTTTGGTCCATAATCAGAATCGATTTGAAGGCATGAACATTAGAAAGGTATCGAGGCTCCAATTTCAAGATCCATCGACCTTTCCGTCATGTCGATCGACCTGACGACGCAACGAAGAGTTCCAAGGGATGATCTTGTCCCATCCAATGAACTCTGCGTACCCACTGTTCTTTTTGAAGGTCGTATAAACCTTCTAGTGGCTCTATTAGGCCAGGTTCGATAGAGAGGATCCTGGCTGCAACGTTTAAAGGCACTCCAGGTGATCGAGGACCCTCGCGGCTGTAAATGAGAATGCGAAAGACATCCGCAATGCTGCCAAATCAACGTCGGTGTTTTGCACCTGAAGATGGGAGCTCGGAAGGCTTCCGGTGGTCTCAGAATCGGAAGATCGTGCAGCTTCAAAGTCGCGCTTGCTCTCGGTGTTTTCGAAACCGAGGGACTCTCGTCGATTCTCTCATCTCCGTCGTCCTTGCCAAATTGCAAGGTCGAGCCAGCAACATCCAGCATCGTTTCCAAATTTGTCGATCTTTCCCCAAACGAGTCACCGTTCTCATTGACCTTCCCAGTGACGTCACTGGTATCACTCGACAGAGTCTCCGATTCTTTCATCTCAGAGATCGAAACGGATATTGAATGATCACTCTGTTTGGTCGTTTCGAGCAAAACTGAGATTTCGTTATCTCGAAGATTCTCCCGTTTCGAATCCTTCGCGGTAACCTGATCGACCTGCCTGAAATCGACTATTCGGTCAGGTCGAACAATCCCGTCGGTAGACGTGGATCAGGAGGAGGACGAGTTGGCTTCCACGGTTGAGCTCGTCAAGGCATCATCATCCAGGGAGCTCTGTGTAGCTACAGTGACTTTACTTCCATCGTTCCGACTTGACAACTGACGATCAGTGACGTTCTGACGGGGATGGCGTCTCTTGTAGGGCTCCCAATCCCCAGGACTCCGGCGTCAGTGCGTTGCGATTACATCGGGAGCACTCTTTGTACTCTCTATGCTGAATGGTCGCCTTTGATCGACTTCTATTATCGCCTCAGCTCTGTACCTTGGATCTGGAGTGGTCTGTTGAGGACACTTTGGAACTGCTGAATTTTGTGACCCAGAATTATTACTGGAACCATGTCCAGATCCATAAAGTGAACTTCCATACCTCTCACCAGAGCCAATTGTTGCTTGTCTCAAGAGTTTCGGCGATTGCCGATAAACACTGCATTCTCTGCTTGGTTTTGGACTTTGAAACCTCTGATAAGATGGATAATCTGGTTGTTCCGTATATGGAGAACCTTGATGCACACTTAGAGGGTAGGTAGAATCGTGTGACGTCCAACCAGGTGGTGCTGGAATTGGATTATGTTTTGGACAGATTCCCATGCTACCATCTCGACCTCTGGAAGCTGGACTACATCCTGAACATTGAGAAGTCGGTTGTTGGGAACTATGTTCAGAAGATGGTTGAGAACTTGGCTGAGAGGGTTGAGAATTCTGACGCGATTGTTGTGGACTCTGAGGATGATGTTGATGATGGCGATGATGATGGTGAAGATGATTGGTCCCATTTTGAGAACTCGGTCCACGGACACCGAAAGTCGTGAAACCAAGTGGCATTATAGCATCCGGAACACGAGTTTCGAAGAGACTCTCACGGGTTTGACAAGAGTTATCTCTCATTTCCGGTTCCTCGCTGCTTTCCTGAAGACGTTCTTGAGTTGCGTTACTGACATTGTTGCTTTGATGGATGTCATTCATGTCTCTGGTACTGTACGTCATGTCTAGAACGAGATCCTTGGTGTATTCTTGGGCAATTAGGGTGGTGGGTGGTA
Organism: Cerceris rybyensis; assembly: GCA_910591515.1. Taxonomy (NCBI): domain Eukaryota; kingdom Metazoa; phylum Arthropoda; class Insecta; order Hymenoptera; family Crabronidae; genus Cerceris; species Cerceris rybyensis. Next base: position 23,512,710 of record OU342793.1, on the reverse strand, counting down.
AAAGTTCCTTGCTTGGAACTACTTCCACGCTGGGTGATTCGCTACCACGATCCCTGATGTCTGTCCTGGATGAGGAGATGGGGCAGGGTGTCGATTTCCGACCAAGCTCGTCCAATCGATTCTCTCTCGATTGCCTGATGTGTTCCTGGAGAACATAAATTCTTCCAATCAAGTGTGCAAACAAGAGAATATCTCCTTTCGCTTTAAAAGAAAAAAAAGGGATGAAATTTTTATTCCAAGGGATGATCTCCGATCTGAAAATTCCGATTTTAATAAAACTTTACAGGAACGTGGGTGCATGTTCGTGTAAGTGGAAAATAATTTTGTTTACCGCGGAAGTTGAGTTCCGGATAATAAAACAATCACCCAAAGTTTACGCAGTTTTTAATTTTTATCGATGTGAGTTGCTAAACAGTTGGAAATGAAAAACTTCTTTGCATAGAAATTACATTATACCAGGAGACTTGTGAGAATAAAAAAGAAAATTACGATAAATATTAAGTAAATACAATCATTTCAAGTAAGCGATAAAATTTGAATGTGCATTTACCCTCGGAATGTAGTTTAAAAAAGTCGTTAAATGTTAGCAATTTATAGCGAGAAAATTGAAAGCTCGGAAAATGGTACACCGTCATTTCAATGCCGTTGTGTAAAATTCCACTGAAAAAAGTACTCATTTATTTACATTTTCCATGGATGAACATTAAAATCGGTGTTTTCACGCGACAGATCGTCCCATCGTGAATTTGATACTCTCAGTTTCATTAAAATGGCGATTGCTCAAAGCCTGACACGAATCGCAAATCACGAGATTTGAATCGTTTAATAAAGAGCATCGTGGAGCATGTAGCGTTGTTAATAAACTATACGATACGTGCCAGTAGTGCTATTCATTTCGCGTTTTCCATTCTTCGCAAATGGCACGCCGGCTGTTAGCCTTTTCATGAATGCACAACGCTCTGCATGGCACTTCTGTCTGGTTAGATTGCATCGTAACGGTGCATCGTTAACCGTGTTCTTTTAGTGCACCGAACGAATACCTTTGCATGCGTTTCTGTTTTCCGATTGAGAGGAGAGGCAGAAAGATTCGACCTCTTCTTTCGTTGCCTTCTCGACAATAAAGTGAAACAGGCACGGAACTATTATCCTTCCGTTGATGTGAAATTAAAGGAGACAAAAATTAGCAGATCAAGCCATAGCAACTAATAGATAATTTACATTGTGGAGAAATTGAAAGTTCAAAGAATCTTTAAAAATTCTATTCTAACAGTAAACAAATTCTATCCTAATTCTATCTAATACTATCTGGGAATATATTCTCAGGAAGAAAGATCAAAAGTGACAGAACTAACGATATTAAAATGTGAAATTAAAGGAGACAAAAATTAGCAGATCAAGCCATAGCAACCGGTAGATAATTGCAATTGTGGAGAAATTGAAAGTTCAACGAATCTTTAAAAATTCGATACGAACAGTAAACAAATTCTATCCTAATTCTATCTAATACTAATTGGGAATATATTCTCAGGAAGAAAGATCAAAAGTGACAGAACTAATGATATTAAAATGTGAAATTAAAGGAGACAAAAATTAGCAGATCAAGCCATAGCAACTAATAGATAATTGAAATTGTGGAGAAATTGAAAGTTCAAAGAATCTTTAAAAATTCAATTCTAACAGTAAATAAATTCTATCCTAATTCTATCTAATACTAATTGGGAATATATTCTCAGGAAGAAAGATCAAAAGTGACAGAACTAACGATATTAAAATGCAAAATTAACACTTTTAATGCCACCCATATATTTCTAATTTAAACATTTTAACCCAAGTGAAACCTTTTCTATTCAAATCGTATATTAACGAAGTAGAAACCTTAAAGACCCAAATAAATTTATAGACAGTAGATTATCCTTCTGCTGCTAATATTGAAATATTCCATGTGTAAGAAAATTTGTAAATATTACAATTTCAAATTCATATAAAATTTCGAATTCAATAGCGCTAGTAATCCTCATGGCAACCCCTATCAATGTACATTCTAAACTGTATTAAAATACTGATGAACAAAGTTCCGCCTGTTCTGATAGCTCGAACCAATCATTGTTTCGCAATTTCCTTTTTTCTCAGTCCACTTGAAAAATGATTTACTCTTCGTTTGCGCGAATGCTAGTTAGTCTTTTCTCCCCGTTCCATCGATTTTTCCAAGCCGTACAACTTTTCGTGTTTCACCCTTTCCTGAATAGATGAAACGAACCGGAGGGGCGACGCGTGAGCTTGTTTCGTATCGGACGTTATGGGATTTTTTTTTTTCTTCTCGACTTGCGTGCATGTTAGGCACGTATGCCACGTACGTGACAGGCGAGAGTCGTGAAGCGAATCGAAATCTGCTCGGTTCGTTCGATTGCGTAATTGAAATTCCAAAAGTGTGCCGAAACGCGAATTGCATGTAATCCGCGGCTGCTCGCAATTCCTCTGTATCCTCGGGTGTCGAGCTTTTCACGTCAGGATGTACTGGAACATTTTTTGACACTTCTCACGATGGAGAACGACTCGTGAATCAAGCTGGTTTATAGTTCAGAGAATCGGCTTAAATAAAATATTTTTAATGGAGCGCGAAATAGGGGATGGTCGAAGATGGCGAACAAATTTTGGTGATTTCGTCGACGTACACGGATAAACACTTCCAGGTAGAAGTTTAATAGCTGGTGATAAAGTAGTAGAATCATCTTGACGAGGTCACGTCAAAGTGGAGCTATAAACTTTTCGGCTTAACGAAATATCGTTTCGTCGTAAAAGAGATCTTTGGATTGTCTTGCACGATAAGTAGGTCTGGGAGTGCACGTTAAAATTCATTCGATTTGTATTAAGGTAGTTCTAGGCACTTATCACTTTTGGATAGATTTCCTTAAAATTTTGAAAATATATTCTTCATGATATTTTATAATTATAACCGGAATCTCAACGAGTACGTCCACACGGTTTATGAATAAATCGTGTTTAAAAATAACATATTTAACATGGGCCTTATGGAAAACAATTTTTGCTGAGTCCGTAAAATCGTTTTTATTTTTCTAATGGAAAGACGAGTCGATGGATTATAATAAAAAATTAGCAATGTATTATTTTATCCTTTTGGAATATTATTGAATTTTTTCATAATTTTTTACTTCATAGTTATAGAGAAAGATGTTTTTTAATGTCTAAAAAGTGAATGAAATGAGCTCTGTGAAGTTAGCCCCTGCATTAATCCTTACGAAATTTTTTTCATTTCTAATGAAAAAAGAAGCTTTTAGTTCTGAATCCAGCTAGAACTACCTTATCACTAAAACTACCAAGGAAGAATTACTAGTCCCTCGTTTTTTTTTTAAATTCTCGAAATCTATTTTGTAAAAATTATGATATTTCTTTTTGTAAGATATTTCATATATTTAGATGTAACTGATTTAACCCTGGTACTTGTAGTGTTAATTTTCTTTTCGTAGCCAATCGTAGATAGAACAATGATGACTATGCTTACCCTGATGATTCGATGATCTCGAACAAGTTTCCTAACGCAGTTGAAGACGAAGGCGAAGCTCATTCCAAACATGATGAGGGAAAAGACGATAAGAATTATAACGATGTGCTGCGAATCGATCAGTCGTGAATGCTTCTTCTGCAAAACAGGAAGATTTACGATTAATTGGAAAGCTCCGTTCGTTTCTATATGCCTAAGCTCAAATTGCAAGTGTCGTCGCCATTTCAAAGTCAGAATATCATTCGAAAGGGTAAAGGGAGAGGAGCGAAAGCTCCAAAGCAATTAGTTATCCTTTGTCAACGTTTTGCAAGTACGAGTGATTTCGAAACATGCATTTTGTCAGGAAACAATAAACCGGTAGTCCATCAGAGAATAATGTACACAAGTTCCATCCCTTCGGACTGTTCGGCTTATATTGTAGTTCTCCTATTATTAACCCTACTGCAGTTACAACTTTACATGAAACCCAAAATACATTTCAGTTGTAACACTTACAAAAACACTTACAGAAGAAGACTATCCATAGAAGTCTCAATTACAATAATTCATCCTGGTGGCAGTGACTTTCACCCCTCTTTGAGTGAAATCTCCCTGATCTCAAATTTGAACCACAATCATTATCTCAGCAAAAGGCAGAACTTGCAACTAAGCTATCCTAAATTCACAATTTTACTAACTCCCATAACTTGAGAGTAATAATACCTTTGAAACCTCCCTCAACCCCTTAGCCTACAATAACGAATGACACTAGTGCCGCAGTAAATGGACTAAGAAGTTTTCAAATTTCCTTAAATGAAACACGACACGATAAAATTACTTCTACAATATTAATATTACTTCAAATTATACGATGTATCTAGAATAATAGATAAAGTTTTATTTTATCAATTTAATTTAGTGATAGGGCAAGGGGTTAATCTCCGAACCTTCTCCCGCAACTTTAAGAGTCCCTCCGTCGAACTGTTTCCAAGTTGTTTTTCAAAAAATATAGACACACAGCAAACCAGCTACTTCTCATCGACGACAATAAAACGGCATCATTTCCCGCATTAAACGCACAACGTGCCCGCAACCGGAGATATTATGCAATTAAAACAGTCGAGGCATAATGAGCGCATTTCGCGGTGAGTCCGTGTCTACAATTAAGAATACACGGCACTATCAAGTTCTGCCTTCTCTTGAAACCATCCAGAGAGGGTTTGGTGAATGAGATTTCTCTGCATTGGGTGCTCACGTTTTTACAGAGGGTTGGGGTACAAAGTTGCCACTGTTGGTGGCAACTAACGGGGGGAGAGCCTTCGCCGAAGAAAAGCCTCTGCAAGTAGATGCCCCTTTCTGCTTCCATGGAGCCTGAGAGGTTTATTGTTATGCTTATACGGGCGAGTACACCCCAACAGATAGCACAAACCCCATAAATGGGAGACGGTGAAAGCATCCGTAGAAACCGCACACTTGGAACGATCACCCGCATGTGTTTTCCATGGAAGGACGTTTGATGGGTTTCGTACAGATGAGAAGTCTAGGGAAACAGGTATAGGTCCTACTGATGGTCCATTATTATTACTGTTTGAGGCCTGGTAGTCAGATCTTGAGTCACAAGTTAATTAATTCGCTGATGGGGTTGATTCTACTGATAGAATCGCATGGCGAAGGAAGGAATCATTGGCTGAGGCTTGTAGAAATCCCTGAGTCTGTTAGGATTTTTCTCATCTCTGAATAGTATGGCTGATGATTTTTGAAAATTGGAAACTGGAGTAGAAAATATTCCTGGGAAGAAATGGCTCTTGTGGGTCACTTGTAGGTCTTATAGGTCATTCATTTAAATCTGCATGTTTTCAACCCCTTGCGGTACAATTGCTAGGCACGTTCGATTATTATAGAGCCATTTGTACCGATTAATTGTCGTTTATCCCTTATTGGTATATTATCTAGTCCCTTTGCCCTCGTGCCGTCCAGTCGGACTTCTTATCACTGCACAGTAGTATCTTCTAGGCATCGGGGGTGGGTTTATGTCACAAGACACCGCTGGATACTAGATACTTCCAATAAAATTGACTGTTATCTTCGACCGCTACTCAAGACACTATTATCGCGCGTGAATAATTCAGGATATATTCTAAATAAAGAGTATATTCTACTTAATCTTGGTTCCGACATTTGCAACAAAGTCCATAGTCGTAGATGCGAGGAATGGCAACTGTATAAATCGTTAGTTAACGTCGATCGGCAAGGAACGTAAAATGCAGTTTCATTGTAATACATGAAATAACGAGTGGCGGGGTTCTTTGTAAACGTACAGCAGACTAAAATTTCAAACACAATACGTTATAAAAGTTTTCCTCGCCGGTGCAACAAAAGCACAGATCACGCGAGTTCGTGGTATTGGTTTAGCCTTTTGTGGTCGAACTTTCTTTCTTCTGGTTTACCTTTTATTACAGCTTCGTGTTTTTAGAATAATGGACTGTAAAGTTGAATGAAAAAAAAAGAAGTAACATTCTGACCATCCCTTTGTACACCCTATATCCTGTAATTCTTGATGGTGGCCATTGAAGATTCGTACGAAAAAGAATTACTTCGTCTTATACTAGCGATTACACTTTGCTCAACTTACAAGAAAATTGAAATTACATCCTCGTGTAGGTCAAAGAGGTCGATCCTCCCTTTTGTTTGACTAGTAATAAAGAACCAATATTTGAAGACAGCTAACCGGAAATTTCTTCCCGTAAAACTCTATCCTATATTATTATGATGAACCAACAAGACGTCCATCCGATCCGCGCGGTGGACATGCGTTTCGAGCTGCTCTCCTTCGTCCTTTTACGTTTGCTTTCGAGATCGACGTGCATCGGACAACCGGAGAGATCATGTACATACATACAGAGAAATATTTACTTCGCTATCGCGGTACATTTATAGCGAGTGACACCGACAAGATGGCGTTTCCGTACTTCAGGGTAGTTCAGTACGGGGCAGAACGATTTCGTGTTACGTTCCTAAAGCCACGTTCACATTGCTCTTTTGAGGGTAGCTGACAGAATGGACATTTTTGCAAGTAATAAGTAGACTGCGGATGTTTATGCAAATTTCGAATTTCACAAATGCAGGTAAGACAGGAAAACCTATCTAGGGATTTATTGCACTTAATAAATATTACAACAAATACCATATTTTGCATATTTTAGATATATTTTTATATTATGTTCTTTTTGTATATTTTAGCCGTATTTAATTTGTCATAAATGCATAAAAATCCGCAGTCTAGTAATAAGGAAATGTGCAAGAATTAATCTACCAGAAGAACACTTTTTTTTTTGCAAACAAGTAGTAACAAGTATTACGAAACTGACACTAATCGTATAAGCGGCTTATATATGTTACGGTAAAAGTGATTAACACTAGAACTACCAAACCAGTCAAAATGACTGATACATGGTATTTTCCAAAAATTCTCCAAGTTCATAGAAGAGCCATGGAACAAAAATTCTACGTCCATCGCGAAAGACATAAATCACTGAATTGATCATTCTTTCCGCCACTCGATTTCTCTTTTTTCAAAGTAATTATTTAATATATTGTTACGCCAACTTCATATTGGCGTATAGAACGAAGCTGTTCCCTCGAACCCGCTGGATTCGAGTATCGAATCGAAGTCGATGGATCGATCGGCCGGTCGTTGCCTGACGACCGGAAACGTTTATACAGGAAGTCGCTACCGAGCTTTCGTAGAGAACAGACGTTCTATTTCATACTGTATTTGTAATTGTGAAATAAAGAAATGCCCAAACGCGGAAGACCCTCCGCCAGGTGTAACATTGGTGCCGGAAGCGGGATGCTGGATAGAGGGGAAGAAAATTCCCGACCCACTACGCCTGCGGAGGAGCCGGACCGTCTGGAAAGACTTCTGGAGAATCTGAGTTCTCAGTTGCGAAGACAACAAGAATTGTCGGAGGCACAACGGAATCGAGAACGAGAGAAAGAAGCGGAAGAAAGGGCGGCCGAGAGAGCAGCCCTCGATAGGAGGTTTGGAGCGCTCGAAGCCCAGCTACGAGCGCTCACGATACAGATCGGCCAGAACGCCGAAGTTTCTGTTCCTCTTGTTGCTGTGGAGAGTCGTGATCCGATTCCTACGGGGGATACACGGATCGCGGCTCCCCTTGTTTCGCAGCCGATTCCCCCGCGTACGGAATTAGGGTATACACTAAAACCACCTATGTTTAATGGAACTTCTTCTTGGGAAGAATATAAAATTCAATTTGACGCAGTGGCCTGTGCGAATAATTGGGATGCACCGAAGAAGGCTTTAGCCTTAGTGGCGTCCTTGGAGGGATCGGCTCGTAGTATTCTAGTTTCCCTTTCTATTGCCGGACAACCTTTATATGAGGACTTAGTTTCGGCTCTTCAGGCACGATTTGGAACCAAAAATCTATCAAATTTAAATTATTTCCTCTTCCAATCCTGTCGGCAGCGGAAAGGACAGTCAATCTCCGAGTTGGCCACGGAAGTGGAGAGGTTGGCTCATGCCGCTTTCGGCGACTGTCCTGCGGAAACACGGGACAGACTCGCAGCCTCTCAATTTATCTCTTCCCTGGAAAACGAAGAGATGAAACGTACATTGAGACTTGGCGGTTTCGCAAATCTGAGAGCCGCGATTGTCAGGGCTCTTGAGATAGAAGCCGTGGAGTCTATTTCTGTAGCTCCAATACAAAAAAGGACACAGACTCGGCCTTCTCCATCTTTTAATAGATTTCCTCCGAGGACAACGGAAACAACGACGACGGGATCGTGCGTCAAAGAAAGAGCTTCCAGCAACAATTCCGTGAAGCGGCCGATAGAATGTTGGACCTGCGGGAAGAAGGGACATATAGAGCGGAATTGTCCCAAGAAACGGAAGAAGACTGAGGGAAACCACACAGAGCCGGCGTAGAACGGGGACCACCGACTCGAAGTCTTCCAATCCCCGTCGTAGTTGGGAGGTGTTCCACTAAGGAAACTACATCCGTCGTGGGACGCCTGGAAGAAGAGGAGTGTCAGATAGTCCTGGACACGGGCTCACGGGTGAATCTCTTGAATGCAGATAGATTCGCCCGTGCGAAGAATTCCAGCACAACGGAGAAAGAAAAAAAGTCTCGGATCACATCCTTAGGACTATCTGCGAAATAACGGATAGAACAGATTGGAAGAAAGCGCAGGAAGAGGACGAAGAAATTGGCTTCCTCTTACATAAAAAGATCGGAAGAATAAAGCCTACTTGGGAAGAGATCTCCGTGTATCCACCTGTAACAAAGTACTTGTGGAAGGTATGGGATTCGCTGGATGTGAAGGACGGAATGCTTTTCCGAAGATGGGAATCCGCGAGCGGAGAAGATGTATCGCACCTCCTACTGGTCCCAAAAAGCAAGATCGAAGAAGTGCTGCGCGGATGTCACGAGGCTCCTGCAGGAGGACATTTCGGCGTACGCAAGACTCTTGCGAAAGTGCGACAGAGGTTCTTTTGGCCCGAACACCGAATGGATGTCGAAGAGTGGTGTCGCCGCTGTCACGCTTGCACGGCGAGGAAGGGTCCGAAGGAGAAGGGTAGAGGACCCCTCAGGATTTATAATGTCGGGGCACCTTTTGAGAGGGTGGCGCTCGACATTGTTGGACCCTTGCCGAAATCATCAAGCGGTAATAAATACGCGCTGGTAGTGGTGGATTATTTTTCCAAGTGGCCGGAGGTGATTCCGTTGCCAGATCAGCGCGCGGCGACAATTGCTAAAGCTCTCCTGAGAGAGGTGGTGAGTCGACATGGTGTTCCTCTAGAGCTCCATTCTGATCAGGGTCGAAGTTTCGAGTCGGCGGTCTTCAAGAAACTAATGCAGTTGCTCGGAATCAAGAAGACGAGGACGACGCCACTCCACCCTCAGTCGGACGGACTCGTAGAGAGGATGAATAGAACTCTGCTGCAGTATTTGTCGTTCTATATCGCAGACAATCAAAAGGACTGGGACCAATGGATTCCGCTATTCCTCCTGGCATACCGATCTTCTCGGCACGAAACGACGCAATACACACCGGCTACGTTACTTATGGGTCACGATCTACGTCTTCCTCTTGACCTTTTGAGAGGGCCAACCCCCGTGACTATAGAAGATAACACCTTCGTCGGGGAGACAAAAAGAAGACTTCAAGAAATTCATAAGTACGTGCGCCAACGGATGCGTCTTTGCAGCGAGAAGATGAAGACCTGGTACGATTCACATTCCCAGCCAATTTCCTTCGTGCCCGGAGAACAAGTTTGGTTGTACTATCCAAAACGCACGAAGGGAAAATGCCCAAAATTACAAGCCAATTGGGAAGGCCCATACGTAGTACAGGCACGTTTGAACGAACTAATCTACAGGATTGTTCGTTCTCCAAAAGCGAAGCCGAAGGTGGTGCACGTGAATCGACTTGCCCGTTTCGAAGATACCCGCACACCTTCGAAGGAATTAAGAACGCAAGATGGATTTGAAGAATAGATGGGACAAGATTCCGCAAGAAAATGAAACGGAAAAGGATTCTGGAAAGAAAAGAACTTGATTACCGAATCGATGAAATGCCACCGTCTCACTCAAGGTTTTTGGGTGGTTTTCCCTTGGGTCGGAGGACAAATGTCGAGGCGTTAGTTTGATCGGAGCCACACCAGTAGACCAGTTATCTTTGGAGTTGTCTACTTCCTCTTCAAACTAAGGCATCGGGTTCCCAAGCAGTTTTACAAAGGTTATGGATTCAAGAAATAACCTGAAAACTGGGCTCTCCAATTTGAAGTCACCGCGGTCGAGACGACCGCTTTTCGAGAGGAGGGGGGCAGTGTTACGCCAACTTCATATTGGCGTATAGAACGAAGCTGTTCCCTCGAACCCGCTGGATTCGAGTATCGAATCGAAGTCGATGGATCGATCGGCCGGTCGTTGCCTGACGACCGGAAACGTTTATACAGGAAGTCGCTACCGAGCTTTCGTAGAGAACAGACGTTCTATTTCATACTGTATTTGTAATTGTGAAATAAAGAAATGCCCAAACGCGGAAGACCCTCCGCCAGGTGTAACAATATTGAAATATGATAGATTTAACGCCGGTAGTTCTAGTGTTAATCCGGTGATTAGACGTTACGAATTATATAAACTCACCGGTTAAATTGATAAATATTCAAGAATTTATCACATCTACTAAAATAACAACCGGCAATTATGCATAATCACGGGACTAATCATATTTACCGTGACATATGTTTTTATTTTCATTGTAATAGGTCTTTTAACAGAATAACGTTAATATTTGTTTAAAATATATGAATAAAATTGTTAATTTAATGCAGAAAACAGGCTTTAGTAGATAATATGAAAAATTAAATATCTTCACCCCACTGAACCGGGCTTTTGATCGCATCTGGTAAATTTCACTTAGCTGTCGGAAAATTAAACAGTTTGCGATCAATTAGCGAGATATTTGCAAGTTTTAAATTGATTAAAATACAGTTTTTTTTTTTCTGTAGATACTGTGGAAAATTCTGCACAGTCTGAACGCAGCCTAACTCACCCCGTGCGTCGATTTCTTACCTCTTACTCCGAGAAATATCATCCCCTTGCGTGGCAAGAGGACAGTAAAAATATATACTTTCAAGATGTCGCAAATAACGTAACCTCATCTCAACGGAGGAATCGTGCAGACGAGAAACGACGAAGATGTAGAATTGCAGGAACGAATTTCATTCCGTTTTTTTTTCCTTTTCGTTCCCAGTGTCGTTTTATCCACGAAGAATTATTTATTTCGCACAGCGGAGTCTCCACGAAAAGTCTGTCGCACGTTGAACGATTTATCGCCAAGTAAAATCCGCGTTCCTGAATTCCATGACGATTGTACAAAGTGTTACGCGGAGCGTGGAAAATTCGCATTACGCGCCATTTCATTGCAAACGAAATACGAGTTGCTTCCGACGTCGTAGTACAAAGTTCGTCGACAGAATTCGATGTTTCAGTCAAAGATCCAAGGATTTTCGTGGTTTTTGTCAAGCATTTCATCAAGGTTCTTGAACTGGGAATTTTCTATTTTGAATTTGATTTGTTCGTAAGAGGAAAGATATCGAGATAGAAGAAAAATTTATAGAGGTCAAGAAGGAAACGAAGATAATGGCACTTGGAAGTTCGACGTTTTAAATCGAGGCGAGAGAAATAATTAATCAGTAGGTAAGAACGTTGAATAACTTCTCATTAACGGGAAATAACGAATATGCATCATATCGATTTTGTTACGTTACCGATTTACCCTTCCGCGAAGATGTTTCCGGGGGTGGACTGATCATTAAGGAACGTCTCCATAGAATAATTATTGAAGGAAGATGGTTATTGTCACTTTCGAGTATTGGTACAAAGATTGAGATATCTATGAAGGTCAATAGAAATAAAAATGAGAGAATAGTAATTAGAAAAGACATTTAAAATTACATTGTCCTCGTGTAGGTCAAAGAGGTCGATCCTTCCTTGTTCAATTAGTAATAATGAACCAATATTTGAACATAGCTAACTGGAATTTTCTGTCGTAAAACTCTATTTCTACATTGTTTTTAAACTATCATTAAACTTTATTCTACAAAATTTTATAATTTTTGTTTGAAACTCCAAAGCCTTCTTGACGTATTTGCGCAAACCACCTTTCTTACTAGACGATGTCTACCTTTTAAAAAAGAAATTTTATTATTTAGTACAAAAAAATAATGTAATTTTTGATCATCATTTGATTTTCATCAAGACCTGACGCCGACGAGTAGGCTTTTTATTATAAATCAAATAAAATTGGACATCATTCGTATCCATGTGGAATTTCACCGCGTATTTTGTTGCTACTGTCAATTTCATGGTTTCTGCTCCCTTGCGAATGAAACCGCCATCGTTGTGCAATCTCCATGGTTTATTGCAGTCGCTAGATATCCATGGCAAAGAGCGGTAGCTATCGAGAGAAAAATAAAGAAAACTGGGAAAAGAAAGTAGGTAGATACCGTCACCGAAGGCTCAGTGGTAAACAAACCGAAATTTCTCATTTCCGAGTAACTAAAGTCACCGCACGACACCTCGAACTTTTAATTACTTTGGAATTCATGAGAAAACGAGGCTCCAATGGGGTTCGCTTTTACAACTGAATTTATAACAGGTCAAACTTCACTGTCTGCTTGATGTCCTATAGAGGAATTTTGATGTTACGTATTTCAGGAATTCTCAATGACCCTACGTTTAATTTCCTGCTAGAAAATCGAAAAACTTTGACCATTTAAAAAAGTATTTTAGTTGTAGATTTTTATTATAATTATTTATCATAAATTGTTCATGTAAACTTCCCAATATTATTTCAAACAGCGAATAAAATATTTTCTATTCAAAATATCTGACTTATTATAATTTCCATCATCGAATTTCCCGCAAGTCAATTTAAAAACCTCATCCTTAAATCAACCCTTCAAAATTCATCCCTCTAACGAAAGCATTCTTCTCGCCGATAATAAACGGCGATATTCCACGACAAGTATTATCGCCGTTTTACATTTTTCAACAGCGATATCGTTGAATTTCGATGCGCTTATCCCATCGCATAATTTCCCGCGCGATTTCTTCGAAAGATTAAAGAAACACGTCGAAACTCGATCGAAACGGTGGATCATTTTTTACGTATTTCCATCACGCTCGAATTTAACGTCGCCTTCAGGAGAAACGTTCCGTATTCCCTATCACGGTAACGTCGATTATACATGATAGGAGAGATAAATGTACCTTGCACAGATATAAAACACGACTCGATATCATACGGTGGTGAACAGATGTCTCGTAGAACTCGTAATGTTTCAGTTTCTCCATTAACCCCTTTGTCATACAATAACAACGTTATGCATTAAATCTGATAATAAATTACATAAGTTTTTCAAAACTTATGAAATGGAAAATATCAGTGAAACGCGACACGATAAAATTATTTTTATAATATTACTATCACGTTAAATTACATGATATATCAAGCGTCCCTGTTCAATTTTCATTTTTCCAATTTAACCCCTTGCCTTACAATTTTTTGCGACCGAATGTGCAATAACTCAGAATTAATTGTTTAAATAACAATCTATCACTGATTTCCGATATACCTGTATAAATTAATGCTAATATCAATAGTATAGAAGAGATTTCAAAGTCTCCTGACCTACTGATATTTTCAAATTAACAGCTTTTGGAAAACTTCAAAATTTTTTGTTCCATTTACCCCGTCATATGTATCACACGTCATTGTAAGACAAGGGGTTAAATCTGAATTATTGCAGAGGTAGAACAACGAGAAATTATAGGGCAAGGGGTTAAGACAGTATAACAGACAGTTTTAACACTAGAACTACCGGCCTCAAATCGATCATATTTTAATAAATGAAATAAGTACTTTGAAAAAGGGGGAATAAAACAGCGGAAAATTTGATCGATTGGCTGATTTATGTTTATTGATATAGACGTAGAATATTTATTCTATTACTCTTATGTAAGCTTGGAGAATTTTTTGAAAAAATTGTGTACCAGTCATTTTGACTGTCTTGGTAGTTCTAGTGTTAATTAATTAGAATTGCATTTTTTTAGAACTTCTTCAACAAGACTTTTCTCCAGCACCATATAATATTTGTTTCCAAGTTTCGTCGGAAAAGTCTCCTGGTATTTTACGAATTCGAGGCTTTTCCAAGGTTTAGATAACCGTTTCAGGTAAACAGAAGGAAACTGAATTAGAAATCGTGACTTCGTCCCAGCCATATGGTGAAATTCTGCGCATCCAGCATATATTTTCTACTGCCTTTACATTGGAGAAAAGCGTAGATGTCGTATAAAAGAAAAAAGCTGCGTCAGACGCAGCCTCCGCGTCGAAACAACGGTCGCAAGCTGTGCCCTATGAAAAATATTAGATCGCGTCGAGTCGTACTTTCGATGCGGCTTTAAAGCAGGCTTTCCATTCTCCACGATAAAAACCGACAAAATTGGATCTCTCTCTACATCTTACAGAGGGTGGATACGGAAATATCAGTGAGTGTTCGATGAATTGTACAAAGGAATTCTTAAATGTCCACTCGAAGAAAACAGTCTCCATTTATTTCCACCGTAAGGATTTCAACGTGGAATATTGCTGGTGACCGTCGAGTAGAGCTGTTTTTATCATTTCAAACAGGATGCCATCTTTGGCCACGAAGAAAGCCACTGAGAAGCCGGTCACGGATTGGACTCTGCGGTTTTCCTTTTAATTTTAATATTTCATCAGAGGACATACCACCGAGGGAAGTTTTCTCTTCGGTTTTCTTCTACGTCGCTTGCTTTTCAAGCTTTGTCTTAATGAGGTACTTCAACGTCAATGATATTCCTCTTGGCCTCTAGTATCAGAAGAAGAAGAACGACAAGAAACAGAGTCGAGAGATAATTAAGTGAATTCGTCGATCGATCAGTCCTATCATTTTCACAATTACCAACTCACTTCTACATCTTCTTATCTTGAAATATCTCAATTCTATTCTCCTTATTGCACATTGAAGTACATGAATCGACCGTAGAACAACTAATTAAGGGAGAAGAGGCGACTAACGTAAATTCCAGTTCGCGCTAGGAACGATCAAAAGCAGGATACAGCCGATATAACGTCGATGGAATCGAGTGGCACAATATCGCCGGTATTATTCCGCAGTTAGATTAATATCCCGTCGGTGCCATCGTGCCGTCCTTTCGTAGCTGGCTCGTTTTGGTGTCCTGCCAACGGTGCATACCATTTCGCACCCCGGAACCGGAAACACCGTCTCGTATTGCGAGACGATACACATTCGAATATCAGGAAACCGCGGTTCTCTGTGGGTGGATAACGCGATGGAGGTCAGGAGCGAGGAACAACCGAGTGGGACGAGCAAAACCTACCTCGAATAAATTAATTAACCGCCACGGAATAGAGAAGCAGACAGGACTGAAAGGCAGAGGGTTATTAAGTTCTCGTTCGAGGGTTAGGAGGATCGGGTTGGTGGTTTGGTGCAAAGAAACGACCGAGCTTTAAATGAACTTGTCTGAGTCCTGGAATATCAATTAGAACGAAGTTCGAAGGGATTTTAGATGAATACTTTGAAAATATTCTGTTTGAGGGATTCGAGGAAATGAGTGTGGTTATGTGGTGTTTTTATACAGCGATGGAAAATATTTTTCATGGAGTTTTAAGGAACGACGTTTCGCTACGGGGGTGAAAGAGAGGATGGGGCAGTTTTCGTCAGAGATATTGCGTTTTGTAAAGTGGAACGTTTTGAAAAATGAGTAGAAATAAATATGCGTCGGTTTAACCCTAGATCACTAACCTTATTTTTCGACGCTTAACTCTAACCTTCGTCTCTTCGACTACGGTGTTTACAAACGGGGTTAAAGGGTATTATTTAAATAAAATTTAAACATGTTTTTTTTCTATTATTAAAGATTGGTATTTATTTATTACGATAATGTTAACTAATATGGCATACTTATTAAATTCGTGTCGTCGAATCGACGAAGGTTAGTGATCTAGGGTTAACCCCTTCCTCTTTGATTTGTTTTGTGACTGCCTCCCCTATAGTTCAGAATTTAATTGCTAAAATAAAAATTGATCAGCGATTTTTGATATTTCGTATAGTTTAACTTAGCATTAACACTAGAACTAACGGCCTCAAATCTATCATATTTTAATAAATTAAATAAGTACTTTGAAAAAGGGGGAATCAAGCGGCGGAAAATTTTATCGATTGGGTGATTTATGTTTATTGATATAAACGTAGAATATTTATTCTATGACTCTTATGTAAACTTGGAGAATTTTTAAAAAAAGTTGTGCACCAGTCATTGTGACTGGTTTGGTAGTTCTAGTGTTAATATTGGAGAAGTAATATTTTCGCGTCGCGTTTCATTAACATTTTCAATTTGATAAGTTTTGCAACGCTTGAAAGTTTCCTTTCTAATTACGTCATGAAATATGTCGCTCGTCATTGTAGGCCAAGGAGTTAAGGGTGGGTTCTCACTATGCTAAAATTATTAATTCTACTTTTTGGGTGTTGAAAAATCTCCTCTAGGTTTAGAAATGAGAGTGAGTCTCAGAAGTAGGTACATATGTATCGTTTTCATTTTGATAGAATATCGTAAGATGTAATTTAATGAAGTTTGTCGAACGTTAGAAGTTAATACAGCGGGAGGAGATGCTCCTCATCCGTTACTGTCTGGAGCACCGCATTTAAGTTCTATACTATACATATATGCTTGAAGCGTATACTTAAGTCAGCCAGCGGAGATAAGTGAATTAACTCCTTCTCTTCAAGCATTATAATTATATTGCCACACCATTCTACCGTTCTGAGGAGGATCCAGTAGATTATGCTTTTCTGCCATCTATTAAGTGAAATTATACCATAGAATATTATCAGCTACTATCGGAACCAATATTACAAAACCGCTGCAATTTTCAAGAAACCTCTATCTTATGAAATTATGAAACATGTCCAAGAAATATTTCATTCTGCAATCACTTAAAATTATCCAGCAGAAATTGTATTGCTAGTCCCAGTTTCCATCTTTCTCGGTTATTCCATCACAGAGAATAGTTCGATAACTGGACTCCTTGGTGAATTTCAATCGTTACCAACAATCAAAGTGTTGTTTCAATCGATCGCAAAAATTAAGTCCACGGGGGAATCGAGGAAATGCGATTCTTTACGGAGTAAATAAAAGGAAGTTGAAACGACGTCCCTTCGCTATGATTGTAAACGAATGAAGAGTTTTAATGGGAAAATAATGCCACCTTTTATTACTGAATTATGCACAGTGGACTGATGCATTGGCATTAACTGACATTTCATTGTCTCGATTCGTAGGAGCAAAACTTCGTTGGTATAAATTAATTAGTGGAACTAGAGAGAGTCTGTGCGACTAGACGGAAAACGATTAAGCCTTGACGTGGCATTCTTGCTACGATGCATCCTCATCATTCTTCACGAATGGAGAACGAGAGATTGCAGCTTAGAATAAATGTGAAATTTAATTAGAAAGAAAAAAAAAAACTTTAATTTGTAATATCATTCGAGATACATCGATAATTCTTGAGAGTATTATTTTTGATTTCTCTGTCTCATTGGAGAACGGTGTCGCGTTTGAGAATCTGCTTCGTTGTCGAAAAGGATAAAGTGCCGAGGAAATACCTTTCTGCAAAGGTTCCGAGCCAAATAAATCAATTAGGTAAGAGGATCAGAGAAGTAACGAAGAACGGAAGCTCGACGTTAAGCTTTGCACCGGTTTTCAAGGTTTTCTCGCCACCTCCACTTTATCGCGATGTGTTAAAGGTCTCATAGCGTGAAACGTGGATCTCGAGGGATTCTATTTAGAGAACGACTCGAAATTCTGCCAAAGAGAGATTACTAATTTTTATAATCCCGGATTACTCTTCGTTGTCAAATACCACCTTCATCTCCGTATTTCAAGACGAAGAGACGGCAAATCTTATTTAAAAATTGATACAATAACCATACCTTATCTTGATTTAAATTCTTTAGAAAATCTGACACAATATCCTATCACTTTTAAGCTGCTTTAGCACTAGATCTACTGATAAGTAATTCGATATATTTAAAATTATCAATTGAATCTGTTCCAATCAAATAAATGACAGGGATAAAAAACTCGATCAATCGTCTAAAATCTTCAAGATTGACGTGGAAAATTGGAAAAGAAACAGGTTTCGAAACTTCAAAATTATTTAAAAAAAATTCAGAATACTTAAATCATTCTTGGTAGATCTAGTGTTAAAGGAACGATTGCAATATTATTTGTAGAAACGAATCACATATTACTTTCCCTTCTTCTAAAAAATTCTCATATTCATATAGATAAATATAAATGAACTAGAAAATGCAGAAAGAAAAATCCCTTGACTTGTTCACCATTGATATGGTACCACTGCGCAGAAACCTTAATTACCCCAATTTTCCACCCCTTAGTCGCAATCTCTAATGAACCATCTATCTGGAAAGGAGTCGAATTTATATGCTTAAAAGGTTGCAACCGTAGGAACAGAGGATTGAATCCAAAACGAGGGGATGTCCTAGCCCCGATGGCTGCCGGAAATGGCGCCCAGTGGTACCGGAATCGGAAAGCATTTAGCAGGATCTTACGGGATTCTCGATATTGAATTTAGTTTCTATATGACATTCACTCACTCACATGGCACAGTGAATCGTCCTCGTCCCATCGGAAGCGGCAATTCACCCTTCCATTGCACTGCAAATTCCCAGCGATGCAAGTCGCGTCCTCGCAGTAGTACTCATTGTCGGCGCAGGCTGGAAAATTCAAAAGGGAAACAAAACAAAGAAAAATAAGAGTCCTTGTTGCGTGTAAATGCATATGTTGGATTTTGTTCCTCTTACCCATTTTCACGGTTTGGATATATAATTCAACGTTGTCTCATGCAAATCATGCTGCTTGGTGAGATTAAAAGGGACAAAAGGAACACCAGGATCTTTTAAATGACCCCTCGTTGTTCCATGGACTTAAGGTTGAAACGAATAGCTGGCAGCGATATTAGCGCCATATTAAGTCCGGAACAAAGTGGATTAAAGTGCCAAGCATTTGGATTCATTCGACGAGATTCCTTTTTGTGCTTATGGTGCACGTTGTTTTAACGGGCTTTACGGTGTTTCGTTATTGCGGATTTTCGGGTGAATTAGACACAACTAGATAAAAGACTTTTGTAAAGCTGCATCATGCAGATTTATGAATGTAATTTAGGTTTTTGATAATGACCATTGTGATTAGAGAAATTTGTAACAATTTGTTAATTGACACAATTAAAAGCGTTGAAAAAATGGCACAAAATTGAGAGGTGAAGCATCTTTGAAATTAGACTCTACGTTGAGGGGTATTAACATAAATTTTTTGAGCGAAACATTTGTGGCTTTAACTCTCTATGGGCCCCTGTGACTTTGAAGTAACACAGGACACATTTAAGCTTCTATTTTTCAAAGGTTTAACTTTGCCAAATATTATAATTTAGCTCGCAAAAATCAGGAAATTTTTAACAATCCAAGATTTAAAATTCAGCTTTAATTCATTGTTTAAAATTCTGTTTTTATCAATTTGTAATAGTTCTATCGCGAAATTGACCTTTGAATACCACAAAAAATTCTGACTGTAGAGGGTTAATAGATCTGTGCGGGTAAATCTTGCGAAATAATATTCACGCCCGTTAATTATTCATTTTATAGGAGAACGCGGCCATCTAATAGCATAATGCTTTCCGTGGAATTTTGCATAAAACAGAGGGAGACAATTTTCAGCCGTATTATCGCTCCGACCGTTGGGGATAAGTGGATCTCCGAAGGTTTGCGGTTAAACAATTCGTTAGATATTAATTTCGCGTGGGTGGCAGGTGCAGAGAAAGCCGGGAATTCTTCTCGTGCCTTGATAGAATCGTAAATTCGCGAAACCACGATTTCGCGGGATATTCCATCCGCTATTTGAACTACCATTACTTACAGCGAAATTTGAATCGTTTGGTGAAATATTATGCCGATTATAATCGTAATGGTCGACAAGAAAGAATAGAATTTCACTAAAATCTCCAACCATCCAATAAACTACCTAGAAATCAATTTATCCCAGAAATATCATACTGAACTTTCTCCTAATACCGTAAAAACCACATGCAAACTTCACGGAAAGATTCTTTGTATTTTTAAAATTAAAAAAATCCTTCGTTAAAGAAATATATCCAAGAAGTGTCACTTGACGTAGGAAAATTTCGTTAGAAAAATATATATTGGATTTGAAGAAGACTAGAATTACATTTCCGACCAATCGTATCTTTCAATTTATTCCCTCTTTTCTCTCCAGCGAATTAATTTGATATTTTTCATATTAAATAATCCCCGTTATGAGCAATCCAAGGATTACTTTCCTGCAAATTTTCATTCATCACCTGTGCAATAATCCGACACAGGGAAATTAAATTAAATCTTGGATTTTCATCAAGTAAGTCGTATTTTCCTAACACTTTAAACGTTTCAGTCGAAACGAGGAACTCAACAAGTACAAGCCATCTTGGAATCGCGTGTCAAGTTGCATTTGAATTTAACATGCATACAGTAATTCACCGATGAAAAGCACTCCAAATAATAACGCTTTATCTTGTCAACTCCATTGTCCCAGTAATTGTCTAATTGTGCACAAAGTGCACCCAACGTTACCTTTTTTCTCCTCGTTTTGCTTTTAATCGCGAAAAAGCGGACGAACGTTAATTTGTAGATTTTCATTATAACTCCACGCATTTACCGAAGTAACGAGCACGTTAACATTTAGGCTGAATTGTACACATACGAGTGTTTAATTCAATATTAGAGTTAGAAAGGTCTGCACGAGAGACTCTCGTAATATTCGCACGTAGCGTGTTATATAATGAAGATTAAACTTTCTTGTTCGAACAGAAGGGCCAATTACTTTTGCGCACTACATTATTACATTTAACCCAGGTCGTTAAAAATCGTAATTAAATTTCCCTGGGTTCTTCTTCTTCGTGAATTCTCATCATACTTTCCCGTTTGTTTCGCACTGTCTAACGTTAATTCCAAGTTACGCCAAGTAGCGCACGATGATCCCAAAACTTATCTTAGCGGTCATCTTTCACTGTGATTGATTTTTTTATTAATAATAGAACTGCCAATACAGTAAAAATTACCGATTCCTCATTTCTTCTAAACATTCTCAAAAGCAAACACTCTGCGTCCATCTTATGAAACACAAATTACAAAATTAACACTAAACCTACCAAGGCGGTCAAAAGACCGATTACAAAATATTTTCTAAAAATTATCTAAATTCATAGAGTAGCCATGAAGTAAATATTCTACTTCTATCTTACAAAAGCAAAATGAGTTAATTAATTATCTTCTTTATCTCGCCACTTCTCTTTGTGTAAGGTCGTTATTGAGTATATTTAGATTTTAGTACATATAACGTCGGTAGGTTTAGTGTTAACCATCCTTACCATCTTTTGATTCCTCATCTTCCAAAATACTTACTGAATAAATTACAAAATGATAGATTTAACACCGGTACTCCAATTGTCAATTATTTTATAAGACTCCAACTTACAACGTTTCCAATAGCTACAATTTTAGTGAGAAAAATTGAAAGGAAAAGAAATTGAAAATTCTTCCAAAGCACCCCACTGCAACGATGGATCAAATAATTTCACACGAAGAATCGTTAAGCGAAAGGGTAGAAAGTAACAATAAAAGAAAACAATGATCACGAAAAGGTATTAAAACGTGCAGACGATCGGTACATTTCCAGGCTCTGTTCTTTTCATCGCCCACGAGAGATCGAGTGAATTACAGGTTTGGAAGTATTGTCACCGTCACTGACAATATGGCAGTAGAACAAAGGGTCTCCTAGTAGGGTGAATTAGTTGACAGTATTGGACTCACGTTTTTCCCCCGGGTCTTTGTCTCTGATCGCTGTCATGATAGCCTCGAAGCTGCTGTTCAGAGCTTTCGGTTCGGCATAAAACCTGACAAAGGCGCTATTCGACTGGATGATGACGGTGTCGGCAATGCTGCCACAGAAATTCCTCTCCAGGGAGAGCATGTCAGTGCGTTCTTTGAATATGTCCACGAAGTTGGCCTCGCATTCGTTCGGCCGCTGCAGCTTGAAGAGCTCCGGGAACGTCAGCTGAATCTGAAAGTCGTGCTGCGTTATCGCCCGGATGCCCGAGGATGAGCTTTCGAGGAGGTGGAAGCTCAAAGAACTTGCGCGTACCAATTAGACGGTAGGTTTTAATAACGACGGATTGTCGGTCATGCTCGAAGGACTTTGCGGTGGTTGAATATACGGGGAATGAAAGGAGGATGATGGGAAATGGGGCAACGATGGGGTTGACTAATTTTTAGAATTATTGCGGAAGGAAAGAATTTTATATTTAGGAATAATTCTTTCACGATAGATCTATCAAGACTTCGAGAATGGATTATTCAAATATTTCGAAATATTCCTGAAGTTTCTAGCATTTTTGATTGGTCAAATTTCTATGTCTATGTTGAAAATTGTATGGGATTGAGTTTACTTACTTCTAATAGGATTATTTGGTAGAATGTTTTTGAACATATTGGGTTAATTAGGGGTAGATGTAGTGTAAAATTGATTGTGAAATAGTGGAAATGACCACAGGTGGATTTGCGGTGGCTGAATATGCCGGGAATGAAAGGGGGATGATGGGAAATGAAACGATGGGGTTGACTAATTTTTAGAATTATTGCGGAAGGAGAGAATTTTATATTTAGAAATAATTCTTTCACGATAGATCTATCAAGACTTCTAGAATGGATTATTCTAATATTTCTAAATATTCCTGAAGATTGTAGCATTTTTGATTGGTCAAATTTCTATGTCTATGTTGAAAATTGTATGGGATTGAGTTTACTTACTTCTAATAGGATTATTTGGTAGAATGTTTTTGAACATATTGGGTTAATTAGAGGTCGATGTAGTGTCAAATTGATTGCAAAATAGTGGAAATGAGCACAGGTGGATTTGCGGCGGTTGAATATGTCGGGAATGAAAGGGGGATGATGGGAAATGAAACGATGGGGTTGACTAATTTTTAGAATTATGTCGAAGGAGAAAATTTTACTTTTAGGAATTATTCTTTAACGATATATATTATCATGATTGCAAAATAGATTATTCTATTTTATGTTTTTGATGTTTCTAGTATCTTTGATCTGTCAAATTTGAGTTTCCTAATTTCTAACATAATTATTTAGTATTTTTGAAAATATTGGGTTAATTAGGGGTAGATGTAGTGTCAAATTGATTGTGAAATAGTGGAAATGAGCTTTGGCACAGGTGGATCATTCTTGATGTGTTTCTTTTTTTGAGAAACGTTGAGTTACATCGAGAAAATTAAATTTTATGGTAGCAGAATTTGAAAGAATTTACACCGACACCAAGAGATGGAGAGGTGGTTTAGGCACTTTCCCCAGGGAGCTCAGTGCACACACCATATGCCGCATGACATAATAGCGCGTGTACCACATAACTCAAATAAGTAGAGGGAACCTCTCCTCCTCTGCTGTTACCAAGGGTGCCACATTCCACTTTCGTAAAGATACATGCCGTGGAAATTTTCTATCATATAACATTTTTATTTATACTAACTGGAATTGTATGAAACCAATTTCTAGAAAGTGAAATTTTCTATTGATCTTTAAGAATCTCACCTTCCAACCCTCTTTTACTGTGATGTTCCATAGACAGTCCAGGGGGATGCCTTCTCTCTCGGCAAGTTTCTTCCGGTCCAGCACGTCGTCGCTGTGGATAATTTCTTCCATGCCAGACACGTCTTTAATGCACGGTTCAGGCTCCGGTGGAACACCCGCTGTGAATCACACCTATTACAGTTTTACACTTTCTCTAAGCTCTCTATGAGACATTTATTTCGGCAATTATACACGGACGAGTTTAACCCTTCTGCTGCGTGATAGTTTAACCAAAAAAAATAGAATAATTATATAATTCATTCGTAATGGAAGTTTAAAAAATTTCTGCCTTTACTTTGGAAACAGAAAATTTGAATTTTTTAATCTGTTGTTCTACCATTTGTATTCGGACTGCGCGTGCAGTAACTCTGACTTTTCATTCTGTGAAACACACAACTTTAAAGTTTTACAAAGACCATTAAATTCAAAAAATCAAAAATCAGGAATGGATTGTTATTTCTGCAATTAATGCTGAGTTATTGCACATTCAGTCGGAAGAGAAATGGTAGAGCATGGGGTTAATCGTTCTTAATTCTTGATTAAATAATTTCAATCCAAACTACC
Source organism: Cerceris rybyensis (assembly GCA_910591515.1). Taxonomy (NCBI): domain Eukaryota; kingdom Metazoa; phylum Arthropoda; class Insecta; order Hymenoptera; family Crabronidae; genus Cerceris; species Cerceris rybyensis. The sequence goes on along the minus strand of OU342793.1, from coordinate 23,488,303 downwards.
ATTTCGTAATTATTACAGGAAAAATCTAAATTTACATTAATTACAGTCTTCTGTCAGCAAAAGGATTAAATATCACGGAAATGCAAATTCCATTGCAAATCTCCAATCAAATAAGCGTCAGCATGCGGAGAATATTTCGACGGAGGGTTTGTTGATTCCTCCCGAGACATTTTACACGTTTCGAAGCGGCGTTAGAATAAACAAGAGAGAAATTAATCAAACACATTTAGGTGCATTTGTTTGATTAATATCATCTTTTGTCGGCAACGAAACTAGGAGACGTTAAACTGTTCATAAAGCTGCGGTAACATTACAATCGTACGATTCGAAATAACGAGGCCCAAAGCGCGCGTTCCATGGAATTCCAAAGGGGTGAAAGTGTATTCAGACATGGGGAAACCCAAACATCAGGGAATAATGAGATGCACGAATCACGGATAAATATCGTTGCGTTTCCCTTGCAATATCTCCACAGTGATTTTCACGCTGTAAACGTTGTACACGAAATCGGAATAGCGCAGTTGCAATTGCGAGTGCTGTGAAATATCGCAAGCATTCAGCGCGTTGTATTCCTGCATTTGCACATTTGAATAAGCAAAATGCAAAAATTGAGAATATTGTTTATACGCTGCTAGAAACACAGGAGAATTGTTCATGGAATTCGGAGTAACGATTAACACTAGATTTACCAAACCAGTCAAAATGACTGGTGCACAATTTTTTCCAAAAATTCTACGGGTTTATGAGAGAGCCGTAGAATAAATATTCTTCGTCCATCGTATAAAACATAAATTACCGAATCTATCATCTCTTCCGCATCTTAATTTTCCTTGCTTTCAGGTACATATTTAACATATTTAAATATAGTAGATTTCACGCTGGTAAATCTAGTGTTAAATATATGGAGTGATTTTAACTGTTCAAATTTTATACAGATATTTGATACCAAATTTTTCAGTCTCTCTTCTTTTTTAAATGACGAATATTTTGAGAAAAATAGTGCAATACGATCGAACAAGTTGAAGCGAATATCGAGTTAAATTATCGTGCTTCATGGTTCCCTATATGTCGAGGGGTGACTGTCGGAATTTTTGAAAAGATGAGAAATCTGCGAGATACATTCACGACTCTCAAAATCATGCGGTTCGTACGTGTCGCAGAAATCTACGATCGTGCGAGTTCTATGTATGCACCGAGTATTTCACTAGCCTTGACATGTCATCGATTCTGACTACGATGAAAGATAGAATCCTCGAGTTCCATGGGAATCGTGTAGGTTCGTAAAAAAGGGTAGAATTTTCGTCATACTAAAATTTCTCGCGTCAACCGTCCTCGCATGGAATATATTCGACAGCCAATTTCTTTCATACATCCAGGGTTAACGTTTTGAAGTTAAAGTTACATTTTTTGGACTCAACACCTGATATTATTTTGTAGAAAATATTATCATTTATTGTACGAATCTTTGACAACGCGTGTGTAATTAAATACTTGAATGAATAATGTTTAAGAAATTAGAATCATAGATTAGGTCAAAAGTAAACTAACTTAGGTTGCAGAAATCGAAGGCAAATGTGATTTAATGTCGAAGTATATTTCAAAAGGATGAATTCTCTTTTTAACGTAGCGTTTGATGCACGCTTTATAAAAGGAGCACGGCAAGAACACCCGTAGATCTGCTTTTAACCATTAATTTTCCCAATTAAAAATTCAAACTAACGTGGAATTCGACGAAGCTGATTAAATTTCATCTTTATAATGTTTACCGTGGGAAATTGTGCTGCAACGAGAGATAGAAATGTTTATATCAACGTTGAATATCCTGTTGTATACGTAGACATTTTTATTCCTGCGTTCGGTTAAAGAAGAGGGAAAATTTACTTTTAAATATACACGCTTGATTATATAACTTTGCTCTTTCGAACCGAGTCGTTCTTGATTGTACAAGCATTTCAATATCCCATGGAAAAAAGGAGCATCGCGGTGGAGCAAATATTTCCTGTTCTCTCAGGAATACTATTTCCTCTTTCAAACTCGTAAAACGAGCTATGAGTCGTAAATTTAATACTCCCGGTGCATTTCATCCGCATAATAACCTTTCCCATACAAATCCACGAATAAACCAATGACAAACAATATTTCTCGTAAATCTGCTTTGACTTGCCTCCCGTGAGGGAATTTTATTTTACAATTTCGCCCCGCCTATTTAAAGGGAGCAATTCCTCTGCTATTGCATTACATATCATTAAATCTTGTGTGCAATTAAAAATTCTAAATAGCGGATTTAATCGATGTAATCTACTCTTCCATGAAAAATCATTATCTTCTATTATATAAAGCTCAAATACCACTGACTGACTGACTGACTCATTCATCCACTCATCACGAAATCTCAAAAACCACAGAACGGATTACAATGAAATTTGGAACATACCTTCCCCTTGGGTCTTAGGTGCTCACTAAGAAAGGGTTTTGAAAAATTCGAAATTTTAGGGGGGGTTTTGGGGGGTTAAAGTATGGGCCAAACTCATCAAAGCAGAGACGAAACTACTTGGCCTAGAAACTTGAAATTTTGCATGAGCGTTCCTTCTAGGGTATAAGCACTCACTAAGGAAGGATTTTTCAAAATTCGAAATTTTAAGGTTTTTTTTTAGTTTCGATTACACCGTAGCAAAGCACGGGAGCTTTCAGCTAGTGATATATATAATCAAAAGTAAGGAAATTAATTATTTTAGTTTAATTGCACACTTGTTATCTGTCATTTTATTATCCGACTACCTGTAACTTTCTATGTTTTCTCAAATCTTAAATTCAATCACATACCAATTAACCATCACCAATCTATCACCATTATATCTATTATATGTAAATATACTAAATAATTTCTTTGGATGAAGAGAATTCAACAGGTGAAAAATCTGATCAATTAATTAATTTAGATTTTTAAATTTATAACTCAAACACATACTGCACGATTCTCCTATTAATTTGCGGAATTTCTCGAAAAAAGAAACTGAAAGCCCTGCCCTTTCAACCACCGTGGAAATTTAATGCTAAATTTCTCAATTACTAAAATTTTCGAAAAACACCACTCTGAAATGAAATATTTAAATCAATCAAAAAGTAATCTATTGAAACATCATATCAATAAAAATCATAGAACCTTCTCGTTCTAAGTCATATTAACACTAGAACTACCAAACCAGTCAAAATGATTGGTACACAATTTTTTCAAAAAATTCTCCAAGTTTACATAAGAGTCATAGGATAAATATTCTACGTCTATATCAATAAACATAAATCACCCAATAGATCAAATTTTCCGCCGCTTGATTCCCCCTTTTTCAAAGTACTTATTTAATTTATTAAAATATGTTAGATTCGAGGCCGGTAGTTCTAGTGTTAACAAGGCCATGGTGTTTATTGGATGTCGATGGAAGGGGCATCCCGTAAATTCGGGCAATCTGCGAGATTCGTGACGATTCAAAGACAAGGCGTGCCAGTGAAAGGAGATCTATGGGGGAACTCGATGCCACGAGTATATTCCGAGTATTCATAGCTTTCCCCGGGTTCTTCCTGGTGACTATGAATTAATTTTGGCCGCAGGGCGTGCTTGCACTATACTCGGCGCCGTCGACCATCCATTTCAGAAGTGTCTCGTAATTTCCAAACCAAGAACGCAACGAGGACCAGCGAGCATTCACTATCGGCTAAGAGGTACCCCCGTTACTCCTTTCACACCCCTTGCACCCCCCTGAATCGTTAATGTTATAGCGTAGAATCGGTGGAACGTGGAGAGAGAGGAAATTGTGGTTTAGAATTGTCCTGATGATTATGATAATATTATAAGGGAAAGATTCACTTATTTTAAGTTACACTTACGTGCATTGAAGTGTAGTGGAAGTTGAAAATTGTGAGAAATTGAATTGTTAAACATTAGATCCATGGAAAGAGGCAAATTTATGGGGTTACTGCTATTTTATAATTAATTCTGATATTTATAGAACAGCAATACGGTAGATATTTTTAAAGTACATTTTGTAATATGCAAATTAGTTAACCCATTAAGGCCCAAAGTTGCGTTAACGCAACATGTCACTTTTAATTTCTTTTTCGGGGAATCGGATTAATTTAGTTTATATTTCAACCTATGTCATAGTAAAAGAACATACCAAAGGCTTAATTGATGCACTTTTAGTCTCTAATTGTTCATCACCTCCTATAATTTCTGAAACTTTGGAGTAAAACTTGAAATTTTTACAATGACCGTACACTTTTTTTATATATATATTTGCATAATTTTTTAATTAAAATATTTAAAATATTTCTGTTATTTCAATGCTTGGTCCTTAATGGGTTAATTGATCATCTTCGTTGTCGTTTTCTTCAAAGTAATTAATTAATATATTTAAGAATAGTCGATTTAACTGTTGTAGATTGAATGTTAACAAAATTATTAATTATCTTGTTAAATTAAAATCAAAGAGCGAAATAGAGGTATGCTACTTTCTTAATAGTTACTTAATAGTCTAAGCATCTGAAAATTAAGGATATACGAGGAGGCTATGGTGCGTATAAAGTTGAAGGTTTGAACGTTTAATCAAAGGGGCTTCTGTGAGTAAGAAGGTAAAAGCTCGGGTTTGACATCAGTGGATTCGAGTTTAAATCCCATGTTGCCCATGGAAAACTCTTCATATTTGACATGTATATCAGTCTCGGTGGTTTGAAACTCACCTAAAGCAGTGGATCATAGGCAAAATGACCGTAGCAGTTAAAGCGAAAAAGTGCAAAACGAAATTCCTCATAGCTGAGCTTAAATGTTTATTACTTCTGGATTTATTTAATAACTCACAGTTTCCATGATTCCAAAGCAATAAAAAAATTATAGAAATTAAGTTGAGCAATTGAGTGAATTGAATTGAATTGAATTGCAGTTTGGCCGGGCACTCAGCTGTCAGCCATTGTACCCGGGCCCTACGAAGGGCAATTCATATAAGGAGAGTCCGTTCGTGAAGTCCTGCCTCTTTCGCAAAGCGCAGCAGTTCACTCACTTTGACCTCTCCGAGCTTGACACTACCTTCTGCCTCCACTCTCAGGATGTCCTTTCTGGCCTCTCTGAGGGGTTCGCATTCGGTTAGCAAATGTAGAGGTGTTTCAGCCTCTTTTTTGCATCTGGGACATATCGTCTCCGCGATTACGCCCATTCTTCCTAGATGCTTGGCCGTGGTCCAGTGTCCCGTTATCATGCCAACAATCAGCCTCAACTGGCTTCTGTTGAGATTGATAAGGTCTGTCCCAACTGTTTTTGAGGGACCTTTAAAGAGGGCCCTGGTGTGTAGAAAGCCTGTTCCTGTAAGCCACATGTTCTGGAACTTTCCTTGGGTTCTTTGGTCCATGAGGCTTTTAATAAAACAGGACGGCACGGGTACTGGACTTATGGGAAGTTTACTTGTATGACAAGCTCCTTTCCTTGCCAGGTCATTTGCTCTCTCGTTGCCTTTGAGGCCACTGTGTCCTGGGACCCAGACGAGATTGACGTGGTTATTTTTAGCCAGCTGCTGCAGGCGCTCAATACAGCCGTGTACTAACCTTGAGGTTGCCACCACTGTTGTGAGCGCCCTGAGAGCTGCTTGGCTGTCACTGCAGATGTATATATGCTTGTTCCTGTGTTTCAGATTTATTATGTGTTCAACACAGGCCCAAATGGCATATACCTCTGCCTGAAATATTGTGGCGGTGTGGCTCAATCTTAGAGTTTCCTCTGTTTTGGGCCCATCGCTCCAATAGCCTGCTCCCGCCCCCCTGCTGTTCCTGGACCCATCTGTATACCAGACCAATCCTTTTGGGGACAGGAAGTGCAGGTTATTCTCTACCCAGTCCCGCCTATCAGGGAAGAGAACCTTGTAGTCGGTTCTGAAATGGTAGCTATTGGTGCAGCGATCGCCTCCCAGGGTTAGGATCTCTTCGAGGTCCCGTCCCCTTAGGATTGCCGCATGCCCCTGTCTAGCTCCCTTCCAGAAGCCTCCAAATCGCAGTCTTATGGCAGTCTTCACCGCCAAGGCCTCTGCTTGAAGGTGTGGTGGCGCTATATATTTATTAAAATATGTTAGATTCGAGGCCGGTAGTTCTAGTGTTAACAAGGCCATGGTGTTTATTGGATGTCGATGGAAGGGGCATCCCGTAAATTCGGGCAATCTGCGAGATTCGTGACGATTCAAAGACAAGGCGTGCCAGTGAAAGGAGATCTATGGGGGAACTCGATGCCACGAGTATATTCCGAGTATTCATAGCTTTCCCCGGGTTCTTCCTGGTGACTATGAATTAATTTTGGCCGCAGGGCGTGCTTGCACTATACTCGGCGCCGTCGACCATCCATTTCAGAAGTGTCTCGTAATTTCCAAACCAAGAACGCAACGAGGACCAGCGAGCATTCACTATCGGCTAAGAGGTACCCCCGTTACTCCTTTCACACCCCTTGCACCCCCCTGAATCGTTAATGTTATAGCGTAGAATCGGTGGAACGTGGAGAGAGAGGAAATTGTGGTTTAGAATTGTCCTGATGATTATGATAATATTATAAGGGAAAGATTCACTTATTTTAAGTTACACTTACGTGCATTGAAGTGTAGTGGAAGTTGAAAATTGTGAGAAATTGAATTGTTAAACATTAGATCCATGGAAAGAGGCAAATTTATGGGGTTACTGCTATTTTATAATTAATTCTGATATTTATAGAACAGCAATACGGTAGATATTTTTAAAGTACATTTTGTAATATGCAAATTAGTTAACCCATTAAGGCCCAAAGTTGCGTTAACGCAACATGTCACTTTTAATTTCTTTTTCGGGGAATCGGATTAATTTAGTTTATATTTCAACCTATGTCATAGTAAAAGAACATACCAAAGGCTTAATTGATGCACTTTTAGTCTCTAATTGTTCATCACCTCCTATAATTTCTGAAACTTTGGAGTAAAACTTGAAATTTTTACAATGACCGTACACTTTTTTTATATATATATTTGCATAATTTTTTAATTAAAATATTTAAAATATTTCTGTTATTTCAATGCTTGGTCCTTAATGGGTTAATTGATCATCTTCGTTGTCGTTTTCTTCAAAGTAATTAATTAATATATTTAAGAATAGTCGATTTAACTGTTGTAGATTGAATGTTAACAAAATTATTAATTATCTTGTTAAATTAAAATCAAAGAGCGAAATAGAGGTATGCTACTTTCTTAATAGTTACTTAATAGTCTAAGCATCTGAAAATTAAGGATATACGAGGAGGCTATGGTGCGTATAAAGTTGAAGGTTTGAACGTTTAATCAAAGGGGCTTCTGTGAGTAAGAAGGTAAAAGCTCGGGTTTGACATCAGTGGATTCGAGTTTAAATCCCATGTTGCCCATGGAAAACTCTTCATATTTGACATGTATATCAGTCTCGGTGGTTTGAAACTCACCTAAAGCAGTGGATCATAGGCAAAATGACCGTAGCAGTTAAAGCGAAAAAGTGCAAAACGAAATTCCTCATAGCTGAGCTTAAATGTTTATTACTTCTGGATTTATTTAATAACTCACAGTTTCCATGATTCCAAAGCAATAAAAAAATTATAGAAATTAAGTTGAGCAATTGAGTGAAATGTGCTGGTGCTTTGGATAAAAATTTTCTAACTTTTGTTTAAACTGTCTAGAAATAATATTAGCGAGAATCTTTAAGAACAAACTTGTTATTAATATTTTTTCCATCCATTTTCGCGACATTCCAGGAAACATTTATTAATATTTCGACATTTTTCGCGGCACTCAAGCTCCGTCTTAATTTACCATGTAAATTAGGGCTTCGCTGTGTTTAAGATTGCAAGAACTTCGAATTATCTCGAAGGAGGAACGGAATAAAATTCTTCACGAGAATGTACACTGTTCTTCGTTATTGCACAAAGTTCCGAAGTAAAGTGCGAGCGATATTAACGTAATAAAGCACGTCGAATCGTCGAGCAGTTTATGATTTTCCCATTAATTCTACCCGATCTGCTTTCTATCGTGGGATTATGATTTATCGTCGGAAGTTTATAAACGTGGAAAAATCGCAGCGTGAGGGAGAAATAAATTTGTAAGTTAAAAGCTTAAGGATAAAATAATTTCGCGGATGGAACATCAGAATATCATCTCAGAAGTCTTGAGAGAATAAGAGAATTTTATTCTGTCGAAGATAGAAGCAATTGCAAACTAACTTCGAAACTTTGATATGAAAGGACGTGCCTTAAATGATCGATGATATTTTTATGCAAATAAATCTCGTTTGTTTGACGATTGCACGAATCTTTTTCATTCTTCTGTCTTTCTCTTTTTACTTTTCTGTAGAATATTGAAACTATATTGCAAAGTGAATATTCCGTCGATGTGAAATATACATCGTTGAATTTTTAGCATCTTTTACTTGTTTCTCAGACTCTCTGCAAATCCTTTAATAAAATCTTCCGAGGTATTTCCTCGTCCTCTCTGCATCCCGACTTTTTCCCGCGTCTTGCGAACAACCTCGGTGAAGAGAATCTCGGTGTAGAAACAAAAAAAAAAGAGTCGATGCTACGTAGGTAGTCTCGCAGTGAGAAAAATCTCCTGCGATATCTCTCGAGCGGCTCAAAACACCGGGAGACTCTGAGAGATGGATAGTCACGGGGAAAGGAAGAAAGTGGGGTAAATAAATAGGAGAAAATAAATAAATAAATGGAGATAAAGAGAGGAAAAATACATGTATAAATAAATAAACATATGACACGTAGGAAGACGCAGATGATATACCTCCATATTTGAAACCAAAGGAAACGAATTTTAGTATTCAATTTTTAGAATTTGCTGAGCCTTTCTCTGCAAATACACTAACAGAACTAAACTTTCTTCCTCTATCTGAGGGTGGTTCTCATCCCTACCGAAATTTCCATAGACTTCAAACCCTCCAACGACTTCAAGGCGAAACGAGATCAATTTTTGCAAAAGCCATTCAAAAAAAATAAAACATACACAAATACTCGCAGAAAAAGTCAAATATATAAATATCAACATAAAAAAACAGAAGAAAGAATAATAGGGCGAAAGTGAGAACAAGAACGTGCAAAAGAACAAAAACCATAAGACACTTTCTGCGATACATCCAAGGAACTAAACTCTTCTTCCTGTATCTGAGGGTGGTTCTCACCCCTATTGTAATTTTCATAGAAATTAGACCTCCAAACGAACACAAGGTACAGCGAGGTCAATTTTTACAAAAGGAACCATTAAAAAAAAATAGTCATGTGCAAATGCGCAATTAAACAGCCACATAAAGAAATGCCGATATAGGAAAGAAAAAGAAAAAAGACAGAGAACAAAAAAAGGAGAAAGGAAGCACAAGAGAAAAGAAGAGGGGACATAAATCTATAAACTTACGATACGTTGGTCTGGGTATCATGCTCCACACGGCCTTGAATCCTTTGCCCTCAATGTTCTCGTCACTGTTGAATCGTAGCCATAGGTACCTCGTCTTCGACGTGATCTCAGGGGGGAAATTTGTGCCGCAGAAGGTACCGAGGAGATTGGAGTAGCCGTGCTGCCCGTCACGTACCTCCAGGAAATCGAAACGACAGTCGGGGCTGTCTTCGAGCTTGAACTCGTCTCGAAAGTCGAGCTTCAGCAGCATACCTTTGTCAGCTGAAACCAGAGAGAGAGAAGAGAATCAGAAGGGGCAGCAGACTGAGGTGAGGGTGACGTTGCAGACTGTGGGAAAATGGAATGCAGAAACGTCGACGGTAGATTCAATGATTTTACCGTACACCTAGGGAATTTCTCGTCGACGTCGTCTTAAGAGCGCTTCTCGGTGAAACCGATGCCACCGCGAGCAATTATGCGTTTTGATGTTTCCTCCAATTCAGCATATACTTCTGAGTTGTCGTTGATATTGAGATACAATTAAAATTTGGATTACCGAAGTAAAATTGAAAATTCAACTACTTTACTTTAATGAAAACTTGTATATAGTTGATTGGAATATTTAATAGATTATTAATGCTAAGCGTACCAAGCCGGTCAAAATACCAGTCCCAAATTTTTTCTAACAATTGAAACTTGTATGCAGTTGATTGAACTATTTCATAGATTATTAATACTAAACGTACCAAGCCGGTCAAAAGACCAGTCCCAAATTTTTTCTAAAAATTAAAACTTGTATATACTTAGTTGATAGAAATATTTCATAGATTATTAATACTAAATGTACCAAGCTGGTCCAAAGAGCAGTCCCAAATTTTTTCTAACAATTAAAACTTTTATGCAGTTGATTGAACTATTTCATAGATTATTAATACTAAACGTACCAAGCTGGTCCAAAGACCATGCCTAAATTTTTTCTAACAATTAAATCTTTTATCCAGTTGATTCAACTATTTCATAGATTATTAATACTAAACGTACCAAGCCGGTCCAAAGACCAGTCCCAAATTTGTTCGAAAAATTATTTTAATTGATAGGTCCGCCGTGGAATAAATATTCCACTTTTATCTTATAAAACCTAAATTAGTTAATTAATCATCTTTTCCACCTCTTCATTTCTCTTTTTCGCCACTATTAAGTGTATCTAAATAGCAGATATAACGTCGATAGTTTTAGCATTAAAATTTCTCAGATCAATGCGAAAGAACAAATTAATCAAACCAAGTATTTTAAAACAACCAATCCTAGGCAGCAGCCAGGGTGTAAAGTTCAGAACGATCAGAGTTCTTGGAATACCATCAAAATTCGTTCCTTTACGTTAGAATTTAAATCACGTCCAACATGGGAGGCCTCATTTTTATTGCGCTTCCAGTTTACTTCGTACACCAGGTGCACTTTACACCGTACAATCCCTGCAATACTAACGAGTCCTTCCTCTTTCTTTTTTCCATGCACCTTTCCCATCGTCTTCTCCCGTCCCACTTCCATCCCATTCTCTAAGCAGCACCAAAGAAAATAAGCTTTCGACCTAAGAGGGGCAAAGGTCGCGGAAACGTGGAAATTCGCAGGAGGATGATGCGTTCGCGGCTACTTCGGATTACTCGACAAATATTCTAATGTCGTTAGCCTCGACTCTTCCTTTGGATTCCGGCCAGACACCGCTCGTCGAAATCGTCGAGTTGCAAATTTTTTTTTTCCTCTCCTCAACGAGATGTGCGATTTAACCCGTGTCACCTTAGAGCATACTTTTCAGTGCGCTTCTTTCTCACTCTTGTACTATTTCCTTCTCCCTCTACTTTTTTTTAGCTCACGAAATATGTACTTCCGGTGAAACTCTAGCTCACCCGTCACAACAAGGTTGACGTTTCTACTGTGGCAATTTCGGAGAACGTTCTCCAAGAGGACCCATCGATCGTCAGATCTGTCCGGTAAAAATTGAATTAAAACACAGATGGAGAATATAATCCTGATTTATCGATCTGCGCGAACGTTGCGATGGAATTGAGAACACTGACGGATATACAAAATACTGTGATTTGTGTTGCAATAAATGGCAAAATGAAATATCGAGCTACTACGTCAAAAGGGTGTTGATTGTTTGGGCCCTTTTTATCAGGCTGTCGCCACAGGTTCGTTTTCGGTTAAGAAGAATCTTTCAGAGACTTTGATGGCGTATTTTATTTCTCCTCCGACTAATAAGGCTGAAGAAAAAAATACTACAACGGTATAAGAAGTATGAGACTTCTGGCCAGGAATATTAAATGAAGTATTACAAGTATCGAGGTCTATCATTACAGGGGATGAAATTATCGGAAAACGAAACCTCGATTGTTAACTTCGTCTATTATAAAATTACCATCGATACTACAATTCTCTGGTATTTTTCCTCAAAAAGAGCAACTTGAAACTTTTCACAAACTACTAAACTATAAATCCAATAGTTTTTACGAACTATTAATTTCAAATTTCTCATTTACCATAATAGAAAATCTCTACTATAAAATTTTACTACATTTTTCCTCGAACAATTAACATCGAGGTATCACTTAAGCAGGGCAGATTTCTCGAAAATCTTGAAACTCAGACGCGTACCTAGCCTTTGGTCTTCTTCCCTCGCTTTTCTAAGGGTGCGCGTAAATTCTCGAGGTACCCGATGCAATCTATAATGAGGCCGTTGGGATGCAAACGCGCCTTCACTTTCTCTGCACGTAGGAAGCTTATCCGAGAATTATTCAGCGCAAGTCGATCGTTAGAATTCACTTTATCTTTCGTTGTAGATTTGCCGGTATCTTTACCTCTAGCTTTCTCTGTATACACGAGGAGAACCGGAATTTTCATCGATCGTCCACGTTTGCGAATTATCAGAGGATGAAAGGTATACGGGGTAGTTATATTCTGTGATCCCTTTGCTTATTGTTGAAAACGATAATTTCAAACTATATTCACTCCCTGTACTTGTATTGGTTTAACGTTAAAACTATTGAAATATTCTCGATGTTACGGCGAGAGTTGTATTTAATCTGTGCGCTGTTCGTAAAAGTCGAAAAAAAAACGATGATTGTAAAATTGTAACGCAGTGGAATTCGATGCAACGAATCGCAGGACTGATCGTAAATATTCCGGATGTTTGAGAATCAAATATTTCGATGGTATCGTTGCTCGTATAGCGGTAAAAAATTTGTGTGTCTGGAATGTAATGGAATGGAAAATATTGACTGGAAATTATATCTTTGTTATCGAATAACGTGCTTCTTCATTCGGCTCCCCCCTTCGTTTCGGAGCAACTGCACGCTTGGTGTGATTCGAGAAATAGATTTTCTATTTTCGACTCGCTCAAATCGCGCCAACAACTACGAATTCGCTGAACTCGAGCTTGTATTAGCTATTTGCTAGGGAAATGATCGATGGCTGATGTGTGGTGGGAGATCGTGGAGATAATCGTGGAATTACGATATCAATTTGAAGGTTAATCAAGTTTAATTTTGATCAAGAGGTGATAAAGAATATTCTCAAGACTTTAGCTTTACTCATACTTTGTTAAAAGATGAATAATTTGAGTGCCAATGTATATGGAAATTTGCAGATTTTCTCCGTTTTAAATTTAGAGATAAAAAATCATAGTGAGTTGTTGGAAGTACTGTTGCAAGTAGAATAGAAAAATTCGATAATTTGTGAACTAATCACATCGCACTGGACATTGAAAACCGCCAATTACGTGAATTCGCCGTGAATTCCATCCAGCAAACATAGAATCCGTGGCGTTCGTTATTGTTATAATTCGTAACTAAAAAGTACGATCAATTTTAAAGTGCTCGCCAGCGTGAAAATTGAATTGACCCCTGCATATTCGACGTACGCGTCGACCATTCCAAAATATAGTAGAATCCTTTTTTTTTCTTTTTATTGTCATAGAAAAAAAAGTCACGTCCGGTTAAATTGTTTAATTGAATTTAGATTCTCGATTAAATCGACCGAGAGACCGGCGTATCTCTGGAGCTTCCGTAAAATTCTTCAGAAGAACGTGATTTTTCTACGTCCAAGTCGAGTAATTTAAAAGAATGATTGCAAAATACGCCGGATACATTGGACGTTAATAAATTGTCGACTAGTTCGTCGAAATATTTCGCATGCTCGTCCAAGAATGCAATATCGACGAACGTACTATCGTCTTGGGCGTAGTCGTCGTGGATATTTATGCCTCGGTATGAATGAAATTTTGGCCCTCTTCTACGTTCCACCCACGCGAATCGTACAGCTTTGTTTCGTTGCAAAAATATCCGGATAATCGGTATCGATTTCAATCCTGAACGAAAAATAACTGTACTCTGAAAGTCTAGTAAAAACATTACATTGTCGAAGACTGTCGTGAAAATCGTTGCACGTCCGACAATATGAATGTTGATGGTTTGCGCGTGCAGCATTCGCATGGCGAAGAGGGTGGTTTTTGGGGTTTCGTTTGGGGAAAGCCGTGCACTTTAAGGTAGAAGAGAGTGGAAGGAAATTTGAGAGGGTGAATAGATGGGGTAGAAAGCGAGAGAGGTAGGGGTGGAGAGAAAGAGGAGTAAAGTGAAGGAGGAAGATAGAAATGTGTATGTCAGTGAGATGTGGAAATGGTACAGAGAAAAATACTGTTGTGAAGTAAGAAATAGGGAGGAGGAAAGAGAAAGAGGGTGCAAAAAAGATAAACAGGTACATGGAATCCCGAGTCGAAAATTTCAGCCCAAAATCCTCCTAAATTACCAAATAACTTAGGATATTTAGGCTGAATATGGAAAAATATGTTACATATAAAAAAATGCAAATTTTAATTCAACAATCGCCCTACACTTGTTACTTTTTGCTACTTTTACCTAGTTTAGGAGCAATTTAGGCTTCATACAGCCCAAAATAATCCTCAGCATTCTATAATGAGGAGCTTTAGAATTGGATTGGAATTGGAGTGGAATGATCGAGGTCCAAAAAAATTCTCGATATACCAAAAATTAATTTGGTTTAGAAGATTTAGAATTTATATGAAATAAAATGATAATTTAATTCCAACTTGCTCCTGAAAGCCCTATTTTTAGAATATGAGTCGACAGACTTGGAACTTCTGAAATATTTTTAGGGGATGTCAGATTAAATTGGAATAAAAATTTTACCTGATCAGTCCATATAACTCCTAAAAATCATATTTACAGGACTTTGAGGCGCGTAGACACACTAGTTGAGGATTTTGAGGTTCAAAATGGTATACATAATTAAGCGGCAAATGAGAGATCAAAAGAATCTAGGATTTGAAGTTTCTTTTTAGGCTGGACTTTTCGACTCGGGATGAAACAGGGGTGAACAGAGAGACAAATAAGGAAGAAGAGGGGTGAAAGAAGCCGGCAAAAGGGAGATCGACATTAGCTAGACAAAAAGAGACGGAAACTAGCAGGAAGAGTTATATAGTAGAAGAGAAAGACACCTAGGGAAAGAAAGAATTAGACTATTTTTCCCGTAAGATGGGAAAATCTCGTTCGAACCGGTGTCTGCTTTCGCATGGAAATGCCGGTATTTCAGAGTCTGAAATGGTCGATCACAATTTTTTAACGGATTTCCAGTGCCTTCGTCTTTTTACGGTTCATTATGTTCCAATTGTACCACCTTCCGGTCGTACTTGTAATCACCGAGGAATTAAGAACTCGTTTGAGGAGGATCTGTCGTATTTCTGTGCTGCATCTTCTACAATTTTCCGCATCCATGTTCTCTGTCTTTCCAATGTCTTTCAATGTATTTCATTATCAATTAATGCAAATACTCTGGGGGAAGAAATAATTCGAAATCCAATGAAAATTTTCCAGGAAAACCAGTGGTTGTTGAGGATACTGGGAAACAATGAGATCGTTCTCGGAATTTCGTCTTAGGTTCGTTTCATGCCTTCGAGATCCTACCAGACTCATCTGTCGCGAGATTGTGCCACTTTCCGGTGACTATCGGTATTTCCAGTTCTTCGGGTAACGACGACCGTTTCCTCTTAATAAGGACGTCGAATTTTCACTGGTTTCCCGGCAACGAGCCTCTCTCTGTGCATCTTCAAGTCACGGTAACGAAGCCGGCCGATTTCCAAACGAATTTCAGGATCAAATCGATCGTGAATTATAGATTTTTACGTTTCAACTTCGACGGAACGCTGCGCCGACGATTTTATGAAGCTGCCATCGAGCAATTGGAATAACGATGCCGATGAATCTCATAGGAGGAATCGATTTGTCTGACATTTTAACAAGTGGAATTTTTTTTTGGTTCTAGACTATCGAATTCTATGTTGGTAATTGCAAGAAACGATGGAAGATCGTTTGGGATAACGAGCGACCCAATTTTTGGAGATGTCTCAGAATAAAGGAAATTGGAAAATTGTGAAATTCTACACTTGAAATTTGTGGAAACTGCGATGACTTGATTGGAATGAGGAAAATTGAAATATTCAGGAATGAAATTTAATTATTGTATACTGATCTTTTTTTTTTTTGAACAACAGACATAGTATGTCTGTTGATTTAGGTTTTCCTTAATAATTTTGTTGATGGACAGGAAATATTTGCATTTAAAAATTCTTCAAATATCAACAGCAGTGATTTTCATGTATTTGAATAATGATTAGACCATTTTCCCGGAAATACCGAAAAATCGAGCAACTTGGAGAACGTTCAAATTTACAGTTTCTCTCGAAAATCGCTCAAACGTGCGCAGATTTGTAAATATTCTTGGAATCATGGTACCACGTATTTGATTAGAAACATATATCTCCAAGAATGATTCCCGTACGACGGTAGTGAAAGAAATCAAAGAGAAAATACCTTTGGGGGGTAAAAATCACAGGAAATGAACAGCAAAAGGAATCCCTGAGCAATGTGCACCGTGTTTTTCGCAATTCTCGTAGCCAATCCCTGCAGAGAGATGTTCATTGGAAATACAGCAAAAACAGTAGCACAACAGCAAAAGAAAGTTCTACACTCGAATAACATAAACAAAAGAACCTTTCTCGTTGAACCAATGCGAAATGACACCAAGAACATCGTTCAAAGGAGCTGCTTCGATAAAACGACATCCCATAAGGCTTTTTGTCATCCACGGGAATACGTGAATGTCGCAGTAACGATCGGCATTTCCCTTGGGGAGGCCATCGAATTTTCCATGCTTCTCCATCGCAGGATAAGGGTGTGCCTTGCATGTTTGCTGCAAGTTCAACGGGCTAACCGCTCCGTGCCGGGAACTCCCGCAGAATGGTGCAACCCCCGCAAAACTCACCCCTTCTAGCCTCGAGTGGATGTTTATTGCCTGTAACTGCGAGCTGTAGGATAATACCAGCGAAATTTTTCACCAAGGAGAGAGACTTAACTGTAGAAAAGGGACAAGGGACAAAAGGTTGGCGAGTAGAAAGAATTATCGATTGACAAATACGGATTTCAACGGTTGAGAGCAACGTCGTGGACTAATTTCGATCGGGCACGTTGAAAGGCACTTTCGAGGGTGGAAAATGGGGCAATATCGAAATTCAATTCCATGGGGAATTGTATTTCGCGGCTTTCTTTCTTTCTCTTTTCTATCGTGACACTAGGATGGGAAGAAATCGTTTTGGGTATGATGTATTTCTCGTTCACCTTTTTCACGGGAAATGCAGTTTACTCTAGGGTGTTTTAAGGTGAACTGAATATTGGTTGAAATTATTGGCGGTGTATTTTATGGAAAAATACAACGTGACGGCAAGAAAAATTTGTGGATTCAAGTATTATCGTAGCTCCTTAAAAGCTATAATATTAAAATGGCAGAAGTTTTACAGGAATTCGATGAAACGGAGGAAACGTTGGAAAAGTTTCGATAACATGAGACGTTAAATCGACGAAATTTACGGTGCGATAAAGTGATTTGGGAAATTGATAAGCGAATTATTTTGAGCCGTTAATTGCCGTACGTAGGAGGAAGTGGATGTCGTGGACGTTAATTGCGTAGACCGGGTGTGACATAACCCCGGAATTCCTTTTATCTTGGGAGAAACGACCCGGGAAAAAAAGCCTCTCTCGTCGAGAGAAACGTGAAGTTTATGACGCGGAACTAACGTCAACTTAATCTTTTCTAGGACGATAGAACGAAGCGAATTTTATGCCGTTCTTGTTCGCCTTGCTCATACCCTTCCATCCACCCTTCTCTTCCCTTCGTGAACTCATTATTTTTCTTCCTAGAGTGCAGATAATATAACACGCGCCATTTGTCATACGTTCGCTTAATTTCTAACGAAAGTACGGAGCTTCATTTCTGCATTTACTTCGTTATTATTATCCCTTCGGAAAATCATTTTCCACGAGGAATTTCCCCGATAGATTATCACGTAGGATGTGTTTATAAATTACTTCCTACAGTCGGATGATCGATGATTCTCGTTCGTGTACAATCGTATTTATATAATATATCAACCCTTGCGGCTATTAAGAGGATAAACATACGAGCGTAATGGATCATCTGTTCGATGGCGAATTATTTTCCGGCTCCAATGATTGATATCGTGGAAATAAGAAACTTCTGGATTCTGGATTTACTCAGCAGTACCTTTCTATGTATTTTACGTTCTCCGTTTAAGAAATAACACATCAAGATGTTCATTCAACTAGAATCTTCTTTCCCAATCAATTTAGCACTATTTTCAATTCAATAATATTTATTACACATATCTCTAGGATCGTGGAAAAGAAAAAGATTCGCGGAAACCTCTACCAACATTCAAAATATCATTGTATATTCATAAAACGTGGAAAGTCCTATGGAAGTTGAAGATTGTATAGTCCAACAATTGAAAGATGGCTAGGGAGCGGTAGAACCTCTCGTTTTGAAACATCTATTCTTCCATTTTCGTTTTTGGAATCTCCAAACTGAGACTCCTAAATTAAACTGGAAAAAAAATTAATAAATCAAACTTCTTCAACCGAAGAAATGAATCATGGTTATCCCCTCCTCGAAACAGTCCCACATTCTTTTGCTGAACACTAGATTTACGGAGCCAATTGGCTCATTTAAAATTTGATTGCTATATATATGTAATATATTGGTCAGTTAATTTTTTAATAAAAAATCGTTCATTTAAATTTGTTTTGGAATTATTTTCTTTGCAAAAAACTTCAATTTTCTTGAATCAGTCAAATTTGCTCACTTTAGAATTATACCTATTTGTCTAAAGTGAGCCAATTTGACTGATTCAAGAAAATTGAAGTTTTTTGCAAAGAAAATAATTCCAAAACAAATTTAAATGAACGATTTATTATTAAAAAATTAAGCGATCAATATATAGCAATCAAATTTCAAATGAGCCAATTGGCTCCGTAAATCTAGTGTTAACTATCTTCGCGCTGTCAAACTATAATTGATATCCTAAACAATTAACGACGATGAACCGTTATATAATTTAGAGTAATTTAAAATAATTAAAACCCTATAAAAATCATAATTAAACTCGCTTGAAGCTTCGCTCGATAGAATGCATCTTGCAGTTTACTAAGCATCCAGTAAATGTAACCACACTTTACGAGGTATTAGATGGTTTAGGACAACATGACTTCGAGGTAATAAAGCATGGTGGTTCTTTTACATCCTCATGGAGTCTGTGTATCAGGACGACGGAGAATTTAACGAGCTTTTTGGCTAGGATCACCGTGAAACCGTACGATCCACATGGGAAACGTACTGTATTGCGATATACACCGTTTAGAGGCGATAACGAACTTTATCAGAGGAAGGAGTTTTATATACTCCATCTTCTCCCTCGTGCTCATCCCTGTGTGCGCTCTCACGAGAGAAACGAACCGCTTAAATCCGCTCGTTCGTTGAAACGGTAAAGCTTTGTGCTCTTGTAACGTCTTGCCTTTAATGTTCTTTCCTGCGTCGTATGGATACCACGAGTTTTAATCAATTAATCGACCAAGTGAAATAATTAGACGAAATTTGAAATATTTTTATAGTTAGGAAAAAATAGGAGACTTTTGGAAGCATCGAGAATGATACGGTTTTAGGCTGATTTCAAATCAGTGCGGTAATTATGTATTAAGTTAAATTTAAGGAAACACCCTTGGAGTCATGGAGATTTGAAGTCAATCCTGCTAATTGGGAGGCCAAGCTTTTAAATTCATATCCACCATAGAACTTTTCAGAAAGTTCTGAACATGAGAGTAGAGAGTTTAAGTAGTACGAGTAGTTTATAGTCAGACATTCGCATCGTCGAGTATCTCGTTAGAAAGAATTTTTTGGGTTACATAAACTTTTTAATGTAATATATATAAGAAAATATGACTATTTTAAAACTCCACTAGTATCGGTTCTTTCCTTTTCTCCTCTGCAAACAGCAATCTCCACAAACTATACTTCAATTTTGAATATAAAATTCTTGAGTATCGATACAAACAAATAAAAAATATTTTTACCCAATTGTGTAAATTTAACATTATCTTTTAGATTCAATTATCAATAATGTCCGTTCTAAACGTCATTATGTGTACAATCAATCTCGAAAAATCCACAGCAATTCAGCAAACCTCCACGACAACCTCGATCATCCAATAATCGAGAACGATGTCAAGTCGAAGCTCATATCTCCTTTCAGAACTACATAAAAGGCAAAAAAAACTCACGTTTCTTCGAGTTCCAAAGAGTAACGTTCGATGAAGAAAACCGAATTCTTGGAAAAAAAAAAGTCGCGTCTGAGAACTCGAGAGAAAAGGCTTTTCAGAACACAGCGGCGAGGGGGAAGGAAGGAAACCGTGGCTAAGTTCCAAAGTGGACGAGCAAATCAAGTTATCAACCACTCAGGAGGTAAGGGGCTATCAAAGAACCATTTAATGCGATCCCACGTAAATCAAGGACGAGCGATTCTGCCGCCTCCGTGTTTCGTGGTACATCGAAATACTCTAAGACGGAGAGGAGTCTCTGCAAGGGAAGCCATTAATTGCGGGAGGACAGGCCGCTTGTCCTTGAACCAAAGGGTGTTGGTCAATTCAGAGAGAAGCCATGGCGATTATCAGTTCGTGGCAGTTGAAAGAATCCCGGAAATTAATCGGTTTTGTACTCAATTTCGCCCAATTTTTTTATCGTAAAAATTTCAGATGCATATGTAACAATATATTATATATGCTGCAAACTAAATGTGCTGAGAGTTTATTTTTTTCCTTTTCCTCTTTTAGAATTGAAATATGTGAAATTTTATTAAGGTTATTGGCCTAGAACCGTATTAGTCGTTAACGGTTTGTATTTTTTTTAATGGAAAAAAAAGATTTCGAGTCTAAAAATTATTTTTTTAAAATTTTTACACAAAACTGAATAATATTTCATTAAATTTTTCACACTATTAATAATTAAAAATTAAAAATTAAATGCTACTCGATGATCGTATTATGTGTCATATAATAAATTTGGCAACAACGCATGGAAATGTATATGCATATATATTATGTTCATCCATAACTAGTGTATTGTAAATAAATAGTTTTCTTTTTATTTCCTTGTCAAATTTTTTTATAATCATAGAATGCAAAATAAATATTATTATTAACGCAATTATATGTTGTCACGCTCAGTAGTAGATAAACTATATGTAGTTAATTTTTGAATTTCGCGCTTTTTATGCAGCGTAGCCAAATTTCTTTGTAGTCAAACATGAACCAAGCCTCTGTCATGTCTGATGGTTGTCTCACTAGTTTTTCATTATTTTGAATAAATATTGGTCTAAAATTACACGTTAATGTATATGTTTTATAATTTTTACAGTAATTAAAACGGTTAAAGTTTTGAATAATAAGTTTTTTGAACATTTTTGCATAGCCAATTATGTGAAATTTCAATAAATAGGACATTTCCGGCAAGTTCTCCCATTTACCATGTGTTAAAAGTCGTATTTTTAATATTTAATTATTCAAAAACTATACGACCAATATTTTAAAAAAAAATCAGTAAAACGCATGAGCTGTGTATAAATAACATATCAAAATTCTAGAATTTTATCTATACATGGCTCTAAAGGGCGAATAATCTTAAAACAGGAACGATTCTCAGTCTTAATTAGATATCAGGGAAATTTGTTAAGTTTCTCTAAATGTAATAGGAAATTTCTAATGCTAATTGGGCCTTACCATAATATTACGCCCTGTCACGGTTAAAGTTTCCTGCCAGTAGATAGATTTTCTACATCTTCGTATTCTTTGGAAATGAAATGTCCATATTTTTACGAAAACAATAATCTTCACTTCTAATTAAGTATCAGAGAAATCTGCTAAAATGTTTTAAATTGAAATAGTAGTGAATTTTCGACAATATTTACTTCGGCTAAGCAGGAATGATTTTCGGGCCTAGTCATCGTTAAAGTTTCGCGCTAGTTAACTCCTTCTCGCGGATCGCTCGTTCTCCATTGTACTCCATGACGAGTGGCTTCGTCAAACGTGCCTCTAACTGCGATGAATCACCGCGAAAGCGGAAATCTCGTCGCACGACGGTTTAACCGCTTACAACGGAACGCATCGATGTGCGTGCGCCCATTGCATTCCGTTTGGCAGGGCAGAATGCACCGGAAATGGTGGTCCATGCAACGCGTATCGCGAATGTCCTCGTACGATGGCTCGTAAGAATAGAAAGGAATTAGTTGACGCAAACGTGAATAAACGAGAATCGAGTATCGTTTAAAGTGAGATATGTCGAAGACATTTAAACGAACTGAATTCCTAGGCTTACATGAGACTTCCTTTGTTGGAATTCCCCCCCATTTTTTTTTTGTTAAACGCAAAGTTCCGCGTGAATATTTTAAATAGCACTTTGCCGTCGCCTCAAATTTTTCTCCTACATCCTCTCGAGGAGCATGAAGCACCGCGTTCAAAAGTTTAAAGCACTTCTCCGGTTTTGGGTAAACGGAGCAATTTTTTATTCAGTGCACTGCCTCCTTTTCGAGGTTGTACAGATTACTTTCTTGCAGGACATGTTCCCTTTTAATTGAATTTTCACCATGAATTCTATCCAGACAAATATCCTAGTACAGATTACTTTTAACACTAGAACTACCAAACCAGTCAAAATGACTGGTACACAGTTTTTGCAAAAAATCTGCAAGTTTAAAGAAGAAGCATTGAATAAATATTTTACGTACATCCAAAAAAATATATATCAATGAATCGCCCATCTTTTCAACCTCTTGATTTCTCCGTTTTCAAAGTACTTATTTACTGTATTGAAATATAACAGATTTAACACTAGATTTACGGATGTTGATATATCTATTTTTTTTTAAGTAAGTCAATTCGACTTATAAGAAAATTGAAATTTTTTACAAAGAAAATAGTTCCAACTCGATTTAAGTGAAAGATTAATTATAAAAAAATTGATCAACCAATATGTTATGTGTATATAGTAATCAAATTTTGAATGAGTCAAATTGGCTCCGTAAATCTAGTGTTAACGCCGGTAGTTCTAATGTTAATAGAATAATTATAATATTCCTATCCTCAGAATTTCTGTTTCAAAAGCAATCATATTTCTATTGTAAGAGAACGAAGTAACTTTGAAATTCGTTGAACTTAAAGAAACGACTTTCATTCAGCGAATTCAACCAGCACCATAGAAGAAAATAAATTTTTCCAGGGTAAAAGTACTATCGCTGTAACAGGAGGGGAAACGTAATTAGCGCAAAACGGCAGACAGACGTATCACCGGTGAGCACAGGTCCGAGGAAACTTTTTATTACTTGTTTTTTGTACCCCTAGGAACGTGAAACGCGGAACTTGGTATATGTAAGAAACCAAGTGCACCGACGATGACTACACAATGACGTCGACTACTACAGTAACGTTGGCAAAGACTACAACGACGACGACGACACCGTTTAAATTGCAAGAGACGACAGTGGCGGTGAATTGGCGGTTACAGGTAACTAGACGAAGTTGGCAGAGAGAAAAGACACGACAGCCTTCACGAAAAGTTCTCCGCTCTTTCCTGAATGTATAACCGACTACCAACAGGTTAAGCTTCTACGTCACGGTCGAACTTTTCGATCGAGCTTAACGAAGTGCCGCACGTAAGTTCGCTCGTTACGACCGAATCCCATTAACTCTGACTTTTGTTCCCGAAACGAACAGCCCTACTTCGACCTGCTTCCTTGGATTTTTGGCGGTCGAGAGAAACGTTCTTCTCTTTTTTTTTCACGGTAGAAACTTCGTTCTCCAATTGTACTTGATTTACCAGAAAGTTTGAATTTTTGTTGAAACTCGAGGACCATCGTGGTTTTTCAGTCTTGAGTAGTTTGAAAGTGTTTGTATATTGAATTTGCAGGAGATTTGAAAGTAATTCGATTCGAATTTGTAGACGAATACTTGTTTATATATTCTTGAAGACATGATTATTCGGTGAGATCCATCGATATCATTTGTCCGTGATTTTCTATTATCAAATTCAATTAAGATTGCGGTAAAATTACATTTTACTAGTGCTTCCAAATTTTTAACACTAAAATTATCGACGTTATATCTGCTAAAATTTTGATACTCAATAAATGTTGAAAAAAGAGAAATGAAGAGGTGGAAAATATGATTAATAAATTAATTTAAGATTTATAAACTAGAAGTGGAATATTTATTTCACGGATACTCTACCAATTTAACGCTACATTTACGGCTGTTAAATCTGGTAGTTTTAACACTAGAACTACCAAACCAGTCAAAATGACTGGTACACAATTTTTTAAAAAAATTCTCCAAGTTTATATAAGAGTCATAAAATAAATATTCTACGTTTATATTAATAAACATAAATCACCCAATCGATCAAATTTTTCGCCGCTTGATTCCCCCTTTTTCAAAGTACTTATTTAATGTATTAAAAAATGTTGGATTTGACGCCGGTAGTTCTAGTGTTAAATATATTAGTAGTATAATTCCTATATTGTAAAATACATGTAAAATATTTACTGTACTACTTCTCTATCAATTTGAGAAAATTTTTTAAAAAGGTGGGAACACGTCAATTTTACGACTGCCGTAGATCTAGCGTTAAATAAATTGTAGACTAAATTTGTGGCCGGTATTTTGACCAGTTTGGTAGGTTTAGTGTTAAATAATCTTAACATATCGCAAGTAAGTTACGCGTTGCAGTAGATGGGCAAAGGTTGAGAAATTTAGGGGATGAAATTTAAGAAGGGGAGGAAAAGATATCAGGAATAATTGGAAAAGAAATCGTTGGTCTTTGGTCTCGTTATCACACGATACCGAGGTAGATGAAGCATGCTCGTTTAACGAACTCGAACGGCACAACTCTCCAAGTTCCGTGTCTTCGTTACCGCGATGCAAAACGAACAGAAGTTCGATAGGTGCACCGTTCCGGCGAATGCTTATTCAGCCTCCAACCTACTGTGATCTCATTAACGTGCCTAAGTGGCTTCCGGCTGCTTAAAATTGTCCCACATTTCATAATGATACCACTGTAATCGTGTTATCGTACTCACGAGTGAGCAATTAAAAAAGTTCCATTCGTGCAATTGGAAGAAGTATCTCCAGTCCATCGTTGCTTTGGAAAATCTACTTGGCCCGTTTGCTTGATCATCGATCTAACGAGTGTCAAAGAAACGAATTAAAGGATAACTATCTTCGTTTCTGTACATATACTTCCACACAAGTCAACGGGGACATCGAAATCGACGATGTTCGTTCCAGTTTCTGGCCGGTGAAAAACTTTTGGAAGAACCCAAGAAAATCCACGTTTGAAGGATCCAACGAAGGCAGAATACTTCTTGCTCGTGTATACTCTGTGGAAATCTACGAATTCGATCGGGTTTTTGGAGCGAGATTTTCTTACTGTTGAAGAGGGAATATTCGACTCGATCTTGTATCAGTTTAAAGAATATTTTGAAATGTAGCGAAAGATGGAGATCGTTGGAGAGGAAGGAAAACTGAGGAAAAACTAGGAAGGATTTTAGTAGTGGCAGATTTTTAGCAGATTCTGTGGTGAATATTCATGCTCCTTGGTTTAAAGTGTAGAATCTCCTCTGTCTCTATCTATATATATATATTATTCTACATACTTTTATCTAACAACTATATATACACCTTAAAGTAACTAACAATATCATAGCCTAAATAACAAAATAGAAACACTCAGTAAATTAAAATAACTCTAATAACTTTAATTGCTAATACTCTCCACTAAACTCTATATATAACTCCACTGTATCTGTCCTCGCAATAAACTCTGTGTCTCAACGCTCTCAACTCTCTCAACTGACTCTCCAAAAAATTCACCCTCGATACTCTTTCTCACAGCATGCATTCTTCGTCTTTCTCACAGCTTGCATTCTCTATTGCACTCACTCATTTTCTCCTTGTCCACAGACTAAACATTCACTCTAACCCTCGAACTCGCCGTCTTCCAAATCATGTATTCTTAACATTCACTCTCAAATACACAAAATCCATCCACACTCACTAACTAAAAGCTATCTCTTATTTTTTTTAAATTACGATACTACAAAGGTTTAAAATTTTCCATGTGTACAACCTTCAACGTGGCGTCTGACTATGAATTTCTCTATCTACTTGCAGATACTAGCCCATAATCTTGAGCGTTATAAAGGAAGAGAAAAAAATGTGTGTCTTCCTCCCACAGACTCTTCCAAAGTGAGTCCTAACAAGAAAATTACCATTTCGATGAATGAAACTCGAAAGCGTACAATCTCCTGGATCAATGGTTTATCAATTCCCCGATAATTCCGTTTCGGCTGGTACAGGTCCTTAACAATGTGGATCCTCGCTCTGCGAACGATTTCGTCTTTGCAATCCATAGAACTCTGGATTGTCCCAATTAAACTTTGATCAATCCGCCTCTTCTCTCGTCTATGGGGACGTGGTACTAGAAACCCCATTAGAACGATGACCTTTGGATTCGACGATCCTCCGGAGAAGTTTCGACGATCTATCCTGTCCTATCGAGGATCAACTTTTCCATGACGAGTTTGATAAGTTTCGATACGATCAAAAATTCCAGATCAACGTGATGTTCACACACTCTCGAAACGATAAGAATAACAATGATCATTCACGAGTAGTCAGCGTGTTAGGAGTTTCTCCATTATCCTACCGTAATACCGTAAACGTTAATTCTCGTCCTGCTCGTCGAGGATACGAGATTGGTTGAACGTAGTGCGATTTCTCTAATTAGAAGCAATCCACTTCTCGCAGTGGTCGAAGTGTCCTAATCCGACTACGACGTTCCAGGTCGAAACTTCCTTAATCCAGCCAGGAATCGCATCGACGTCGTGGTAATTGGGTGATGTAATTTACATGGAAAGCTTAATATACCATAATTACCTTTCTCCATGCCAACCTTCATGACAATAGCCGTCGACGAGTGTCTTGGTTATCGTGGTCGCTTTAAAACGACACGTCGCTCGTTTCGACAGAATTTCTCCTCCTCCTTTTACCTTTTCTCTCACTGGATTCACTCTTCTCCAGTTCATTTTTATTCTACCATCGAAGGACCTTACTTTTATCGATTCCCAAGCAGCGCCATTTCGCCGCTCCCTTCAGCGAGCCCTTAAAATATGCACGGAAAAATCGTCGAACGATGAAGCGATAGAAATCCCACGGAATAAAGCGATAATTGTCACCGTTTTATCCTCCGGAAATCACCGGGCTGCCGATTCCTCCCTTTTATCTCGTTTATAGAGGGTGTTTCAGAGATAGACGGCTGAGAGTTACGTCCATATTCTACTTGCGGTAGAAGCGAATCAAGAACTCCGATAGTTTTCTATTCTCGAGAATTATTCACGATATTAAAACGAGTTTTCTCACTATCATCTAAAGACGGCGAGTTAAAATTCTGAACAACACTGTAAGAAATCACATGGTAGGGTAGAAAAATAAAACTCCATCACGGGTATAACTTCCGTGCATGATTTACTCTCCAAAGTAGATTCAGTCTACGTTCAGGCAGCGATCTCCGTGTACTTCAGGTTTACGACGTCGCGGAGCAATATTTATCTTAAATTGGCCAGAGTTTGCTCCACGATGCTTTCGATCGACAATTTAAACGCCAATCTGACCTGTAATGTACGCGCAGAACGTCGATAAAACATCCAGTGTACGCGTGTAATCAATTTCCTGTACTCTGTTTCTACGGGAAGTTCAATAAAATTTTATGATTCTCCTGGTTTAAGCCATGAAATCATTCTCTCTTTCCGTCATCTTTTCTTTCCTTTCCTCTGCCATTAGTCGCGCCTATCGCCTCCAAAACTCGGCCGAGGACCAGCGATCACCGTCGATACTATTTTCGTGCATCAGAAGAAGAAGAAGACCCCGTATACCCGGTTTCGAGGCTCAACCGACCCTGACTCAAATTCGAACACGACCCAGCTGCCCTCGTTTGCTCGATCCGTCGCATTTCGAGACGGTTCTGCTATCCAAAAAGATCATCGTTCGTTTCCAAATCGACGAGGGTACGCGTGCACACTTCGTTTCCGTCTCCATCTTTCTATCATGTATTTTTACGACTTTCTCGTTCGTTGCTGTAACTCTAAACCGTATTACGAAATACGGTCTTTAATATAGGAGAGAGAGAGTGAGAAAGAGAAGGAAAAGGTTAGCGTAGGAAACGTGTTGGTTCGGTTTAAGGAACGATCAGAGGATTTAAGGGTTCTGGACACGTTTCCGAATAGCCCGAAGAGGCCAATCCACCCCTTTTCTTCTATTTGCTCTCGATGTTAAATGTGTCCGGCAAATAGCTGAAGGTCGAGCAAATAAGATCCTGAAGGAGGATAGTAACAAGTTTGAGGCTTGTGGGAGAAAGTTTGCGGAAATGAAAATGGGGGACGTGAACGTGATGGAGTGGAAATGCAAAGGGTGAAAAGGGGGGTTGTGCGTTTGGATTTTTATTGGGTTGGTAGATTCTTCTTTTGTTGTTGCATCAGAAGGTAGAATTGATTGTTAAATTAGAGCCTTAGTTCCCATTTATGGGACGACGTCTTCCCAATATTATGAGAATTTCACAAACTATTACAATTGAATGATGGAATTTGGAACTATCGTTTTCTCAAGGAATCTTAACACTAAACCTACCAAGACGGTGATAATGACCGGTTCTCAATTTTTTCAAAAATCTACCTAGATTGATAGGAGTGCCGTGAAGTAAAAATTCTACTTCTACCATATAAAGCCTAAATTAGTTAATTGACTAATCCTTTCGCTTCTTGATCTATCTTTTTCCAAAGTACTTGTTCAATAAATCTAAATTTTAGTAGATATAACGTCGGTAGTTTTAGTGTTAATTTACCTTCCACTTTGAATTCTTCTTCAACTTCATCTTTATTTCACGACAATAAATTGTCTAATATACTCCCTCGCTTAGAAAATTATTTTTGATGAATAACTACGAGAGTTTTAAAGTTTCAAATAAATTTCACAAGTTTTAAAATTCAATTCGTCCCATCGGACCGTCAAAAAATCCCTCCCTAATTGTTTCGAGCAACTTAGCCGTCAGGATAAAGAACGGTCGATTATCTTCGCCGAAGTTTTCACGTGTGAGCGATTCGAAACGAGGAAATATTGTTCGTTCGACGTTTGGGAATGGCTGGGCCGTCTTCTCCCTCCTGGATTTATCGATTCGTTATCGAAAACATCTCGTTCGTGCGGCCGCAACGAAGGTAAGGGGGAACAGCACCCTATGATTTATGATTCTACCGTACGTTCGACAACCCCTTTCTCTCTCTTTCTCTTTTCCTCCCTTCTTGCTCTCTCTCTCACTCGTTCACTCTCTCTTCCTCTTTTTTTTTCAACAATTACTCTTCTTGCACACTACCATGCTCGAGTGATTTCGGGGCACAAAAATCGCTTTCGTCCAGTGACGACGATACAAATATAAATCATCGAATTTCTCCTGTAGTACAGGGTGCACTACTTAATACGAGTGGGAGGCGGGAGTTTTCGATAAAATTAATTGAATGAAAAATACAATATAAAAAGAAACAATGCGCAAATGGCGAGGTATACCTTCTACAATCATGTAATGTCGATGGGCATTCCGATATCAAAAACAGGTGGTATAATTTTGACACTGAGTTTCGACTTGAACGATAATTCAGCAACGAGTGGGCGAACAAATTAAAATACATTTTTAATGGCAAAACAGAGATGTTGCTCCATAAAATTCAAAATAATTTTCAACCATTCGTATACCTACTTCATCCAGGCGGTGATATTTTTAACGGATCGTAGCACTCAGAAATCGTGTTCAATTACTCTGGTTAAATATATTTTCTACACGCTAGCATAATTTTTAATATAATTATCTCAACGAAATCCAAATAACTGTGTACTTTCATTAATTAAATAACTTTAACAAACCAGATTCGCTGCAGGTGTTATGTTCATCGACCATGAATTCGTTCGAGTGCAAAAAAGATTGCATCGTTTGATTTCTTTCTTTTTTCCTGCACTGATGCTCTGCATACGAAATTACGGTGAATTTTTCGATAATGGGAACGAGATTAAGTTTATGTACCTACTTGGAAGTCGAATCTTTAAATACCGCTTCATTGGAATCGAATGGAACTTGTTGAAACTTGTTAGCTCTTGAAACACTTGCAAAGTACTTCTTGTAATCTAGTTCCTAGCGAATCCCACTTTCACGATTATTCACGAAGTACAAGTGTTACGTATAGAAAGATTTCTTAGGTGTGATAATAATTAATTTGAAAATATGCATTGTTCTAAATTTAGTTGGCTGCGAATCTCATCAACGTTCTGCTCTACTAAGCTCAATGGCGCATCAATCAGAGTTAGTCGTGCGATTATTACTCTTCGAAGTTCGAACAGTAGACAACAAGTTAGGATGAACTTGTTCGCGGTAAACGAGTGGAACCATCGACTGTAAACTTCAATCTCTATCATATGGAGCTGAAGTTAATTCTGAGAGATAAGAGAGGAGAATTCACCATGAGGTAGTCTACATTTGATTGTCGCTTTCTGATTTCACGATGCTCTTTTCCCGTTACGAATTCCACGGTTAAATTATTCGAGAGCAATCCTATATACTGATTTCACGAAATAGAGGAAGAAGAATTAACAAGAGGATAGATGAAAAAGAATTAATAGAAGAGGAATTTCAGTGTACCGAATTAACAGTGCACATATGGGTGGACAAAGGGTTGTTAGCTGTTCCTGGCGTGATTTAATTATACAGTCTCTACCCGGTTAATTGAAATTAATCCGCGTGTTACCTATTGCTGAGTTTATTTAATTTCCAACTTATTAATTTATGGTGCAACATATAACGTAAAACTATCATGCTGTAGCACTTGTATTTACCAAATATCAACACCTAAAAAAATCCTAATTATACTATCGATAATTTATTGGGCTCAATTATTTGGGCTCCCTATTATAATTATTATATTCACTTGATAGAGGGAGTGCAACATAAATTTTTTCGATTTGTGGCTTTTTGTATTGGTGTTCCGATGTCACTTACATGCCATAATTACGAACTTATATCGCAAATGCTCAATCTCCTAACTCTTGAAAAAAGGCGCGTGCTATCTGATACTTTATTTACGTTTAAATTGTTTAACCCTTTGCACTCCGTTGTCGCCGCAGCAGCGACATTGTAGTAGGAGCTAATAATTAAGTTGTCGAAATAAATCTAGTGTATTTTTACATTTTTTATATTGTGAAATATTATTTTAAAATGTATACGCTTCGTTTTGAATGAAAAAGTAAGATTTTTAAGTTTTCCACCGATGTGCACTAACACTTTGGAAATAATCCTAAAGTAGCTGGCAGTTCATAGTAAAAATTACTCGGAGTGCAAAGGGTTAACAACCTAATTGATTGTCCTGAATTACTTTCGTTGTTTAAACTCTATGTACCTAGCAAACACCTCAAGGTCGTGACCTTTTCTTCATTGAAAATCATCGTACATTATATGGTAGATATAACGTTATCAATCGCCTATGTTTGAATTCGAACACTTATTGTAAGTCTGCGAATTTCTTTGACAATTGTTTACGCTCCTTTAGACACTCAATTGTATCCAATTTATCCTCTCAATAATTATTGTACCTTGGACCAAAGGGTATTTTTTACCCGTAAATAAATAAATAAATAAATAAATTGTTCTCCTATAGGTATCCTCAATTTTAACAAGCAAAATACTTTTTTATATCTAACTTGCAGAAATAATTTTCGCTGAAAGATCCTGAAATAATTTAAAATTTCTTTTAATATTTTTTGCCTATCCTTCAGTTATTTACGGAGATCAAACAAAACTCGTTTTGCTTCGAATCGAGTTTGATGTTCGTTTCACTGATTTTTCAAACGACCGAATCAGGAAATTCGATAATTCGCTTTCCGGTTGTACTAAAAACCTTGTGAATATGAAACGGTGGACGATGGACGTTGAGAGGGAAACGATTTACTCACCTTCCAGCACTCGTACGCATTGCGTCTGGTTTGGATAGGGATCCGGGTAGTTTGGACTGTAGAATTCCCTCTTGGTCTCGTCGCCAACGCGAAATTTCTCACAGACGTCCGCAATGTGCCTCATTTGACGTCGCGGTGTCTCACTGGTGACGAAAGACGTCGGCGTGGTAGTAAGGTTTTTATGGTTTTTCAGGGAGAACACTTCGGGCGATAATAGAGTCTGGAGTGTCGGCACTATCTGCAAAGATTGAAGGATCGCTGAGTAAATGCATCCTGCAGTATTTCTCTGTTTTCAACGAGATACTCCTCAGGCTGAAACTACCTGTCGTTAATCTGCTACGGGAATAAACAGTAAACAGCTATCTTCAGAAAGTATATTAAATTAATCAAATTTCGCAAGATAGACTTGGAAAGCCAGGAAAATAAAAATCTCACGAATTATTGGAAAAACTGCCATTTTAACGCTTCGTTGATCACCGAGAAAAAACAAACTGCACGCTATATATCGCTAACATTTTAGGAATAAAGCAAATTCGTAAAAGAACAATGTCTTTCTTTAAAATGGGGAGATCCCTCTATTTGGTCCACTAAGTGTTTAGTAATTTTGAAGTAACTTTGATTATTCAGATTTTACGAAATAGGAAAAAATGCTGGGCAAGTGGAGAATTCGGAAAACACTTGGAAAGTGTGGTAGAAATTTTGGAAATTTCCTTGAACTGTTAGAGACCGGTGAAATTTTAATGAAGATGGAAATTCTAGCGTTAAATACGTGTAATTTAACGGAAAACATTTGCGTTAATTATTTCCCGATACCACAGTGTCGATGAGAATGGTTGTTAGCTGACAATTCGATCGGACGCTGAGAGAATTCCCAAAGCGGTCTATTAATCGAGCACACTATACGTTTCCCATAAGTGACCATTCGCTTTTATGGCATGCGCATGGATGCACTTCGGAAATGTTCACTTTAAAAGCAGTCATATACACGCTTTTTGAAGTGATAAGGTAACTAATAAATCCCAAGATTTTATATCCAAAAGAAAATGTACGTTTTTACTGAACACCCTATGAATTTATCTATGATAGAATTTCTGGCTTATTCCATTTTTCCCGCTCAGATTTAGCGATTGGATGTATTTCCTGAATGGACGTTAAAAACAGGAAGAAGAAAAAGGTAGTCTGAAATATCCATCGGAAATTGAAAGGCCGTCGTATTAAATACGTTTTCGTAGGGAAACATTGCTCTCGGCGCGGTTGAAAATTTATGCGATCGATGAGCAATAATCCTCTAATACTCAGGTGTCAGGCCGTTAATTAAATGCAAGCCGAACGATGCTTTGGGCAACTGGTATCGTGATAGCGTTAAATTATAGTTATAGCCATCGTGAAATTATTGGAAACGATCGAGAATAAATATCGTCTATTATTACATTACTACAACGTTCCAAATTATTTTCCGCATATTGTTAAATCATTTACGATAATTGTTTATTACTCATCTTCCATTCGATCAATTGACGTTTCAATTTCCATTAAATAATCTACTATATTACTTATAATACTTATTATTAGACTCCGGATGTTTATGCAAATTTCAAATTCAACAAATGCAGTTAAGACAAGAGAACCTATTTAGGGATTTGTTGCACTCGATAAATGTTACAACGAATACAATACTTTGGATATTTCGGATATATTTTTATATTATGTTCGTTTTGTGTATTTTAGCCGTATTCATTTTGTCATAAATGCATAAACATCCGGAGTCTACTTATTATATTACTTATAATACTTACATTCCCAAAAGTCTTCGAGGACGACGTGTCCTCGTTGACCTTCGATCGTCCTGAAGTGGATCGTCTTTCGACAGCTAGATTTATTTCCTGTTTCCTGTCGGAAGGATCGAAAGATCTGGTAGTACTTCGACTCGTAGTTTTCGTTCTTCGTTCGAGGTTCTCTCTTCTAGCTGATCCGTGTTCCGGCATATCGTTCTTCTCGACGGAATTCTCGCCGTCTGCCTCTGACAATTCCAGTGGTAAATGTGTCCCCGTGGTCGAACTACCCTCGACGTTCCACGGAGTCGTTTGCTGTATCTTCTCGATGGCTCTGACTCCTCTGACGATGCGCTCGGAATTGCTGGACCACAGGGGTACCGATCTGTTCGTCCTTCGTGCCTCCTCCGTTTCACGCGTGGCCTCCGCGGACGTTCCAGTGACTGGAACAGAAAGGGAGCATTGTTAATGCTTTTGTACATGGAACTCTTTGTTGTCCTGTATCTTGTTACAAATGAGCACAACTTTGTGGTATAATTAATATTTCATGTATTGTATTTCCACTTGGAAATTTAACAATTATTTTACACCTTCTGGGAATCACACCTTCGTATCTGTAGTTGTTATTTTATTATATGAAAATTAATAATAAAGGGGAGAATATTTTCCGAGATTATTTCTACTTAATTGTGTAACAGATTTGTAAGAGTGTGTGTATTTGTGCAAGGACGCATTTATGTATTTATATATGTAAAGATAGTATACGGTAACACACTTTCTTCAAAACTTGGCGCGTTCTCCGGTTACCCCGGCGGGTACAGAGATGATGTTTGGGGAGACCAACGGGGGGAGACGTAATAGTGGAAAAGAAGCACATGTGCAAATAGTAGAATATAAAAATAATAATTGTGATAAATAAAGAATAATAGAAAAGGGTTAAGTTCGGGTGTTCAGGCAGAGAACAGACAGTAATTAGCTTTAATTGTCGTTTCTCTGCTTTCAGGTAGGAATGTAAATAATTATGTAAATATTGTAAATAATAAAGAACATAACCTCTGCTTTCAGAGAAACAAAATTTAGTTATTCCTGGGTCCTCGCCCCCATAGTGCTATTGTCTTATATATATATCTGGAAAAAAACAAAGAAATAGATGTTCGTTTGATAATAATGGAAAAATGAGTTAGTAGTTAGGTGTCGAGTAAAGAATTATGGTGATGTGAATAAAGTATTTAATTACTTTTTATTAGTTTCTCCTGTTGTTTATTGAAACGTCCCTACAATTGGGAAAATAATTTGGATTGAAAAGTGTTAAGAATTAGATTCTTTGGAAGTTTGATGTTACATGGGAAATATGTCGAGCAGGTTTCTAGATTTCTAAGAGTCTAACATCCATTTAGCTTTCATAAAGTAACAAGTAAATAGCGCGGAGCTTTTTGAAACGCCATAACACCTCCCATCGCGTTAGTTTCGTCCAAAGTAAGATGTTAATTTCGAGCCACTGATAATACCGTGCAATACCATTTCGTGCAATG
The DNA here is from genome assembly GCA_910591515.1 of Cerceris rybyensis. Lineage (NCBI taxonomy): Eukaryota > Metazoa > Arthropoda > Insecta > Hymenoptera > Crabronidae > Cerceris > Cerceris rybyensis. Next base: position 23,453,087 of record OU342793.1, on the reverse strand, counting down.
CAACGTTGATTATACTCTTCTACCTTTCGGCGTTATTTTCCCCCAGTGTTCATTTCGCGCTCGCTTTCACAACGCGCACGGTGTTCGCGAATATGAGCGGAAAGTTTCGCACAAATGAACCCACCGGCCGGTCCGTGCCGATGTACGCGTATTTGAATAGGATTTGCAACATATAACGGGCGATTTTTAACTTTGCACGTCGCATCCATCCAACGAACGCACTATTAGTCTGTGATATTAAAATGATGAGAATGAAAATCACCGGTGTATATACATGTACGAGAATCGCCAAAAGCCGACAAAGTCTGCGATGTTGGGGGCATTCGTTTTCGGTATAGCTGGCAGGAAATTTTTTTTTTGCGCGCGCGCGGGAAACTAGAAGCTCTTTCTCCTCGTTAACATCTGCCCGCTTGTAACGTTGTACCGTAATCCCATGGAAATTGCATTCGCACGTCAACGTGCGAGACTACGCGTAGAACGCGGCTGCAGAAATGCATGGAAGGAAGCGGAGAGAAGAAAGGGAATAATTCGTAGAAAATTGCTGGGAACAATCGAATTTTCAAGCAGAGACGTACTTTGGATGCTGCGAGTTGCTGAGTTGAAGGCAAGAGGGTTTCTACGGTATAGGGGAAGGAAGTTGGTCGAGTCGCACCCCCTAAGAATTAACTAACTGTGACTGTACATTTTTCTTAATAAAGGATACAATTTTTTTCTTTGCAAAAGTCAAAGTAGATGCGCTTAATTGAAAACTATTAATACAAACTGAAACAGTGACATCTGTGCAATCGAGGAAAGGGGTGGTTAACCTATTAAGGCTCAAAGTTGCGTTAACGCAACATTTCACTTCTAATTTTTTTTCGGGGAATCGGATTAATTTAATTTACATTTTAACCTATGCCATAGTAAAAGAACATACCAAAGGTTTAATTTATGCACTATAAGATACTACGTAAGCCCAAAGTTGTGCTAACGCAACATTAGGTACCCAAAAACTAGTTATAAATTTCTTTCTTCATTCAATGCTTCGTCCTTAATGGGTTAAGTTGTACCAATAGCGTTCCAAGTGACCTTGGGCTGAATACCAACCATAAAGAGCTCAAATTAATATTTCTTGTGTAAATGCTTGATTAACAATAATATTCTGCGTTTCCTGTAAGAGAATATAGGGGTAGGAACAGAGAGAGGAAAATTGTCATACAGAAATCAAGAGAGATGATCGCACAGAAGATGGATGAAGATCCAGAGCCATATTAAGGGTTGGAATAGCACAGAGGAAGAAATAAAAATAGATATCAAATAGTAAATTTCAAATTTGCTTGAAAAAAGTGGAACCGACTTATTCAGCTCTATGTTTCCTATTATTTTCATTTGTGGAAAAGTCTCCACAATTTTTTCCAAGCCCTATTTTCCTCTCTTCGCTATCGCCGTGAACCGAATCGAGTTTAGAGTCGCTCGACGCACATACGAAATCGGATTCAGGCCGGTTTGTAACTGAATTTGTCATCGCTTGCCTCAGTTTCCCTTCCCTCGACTTCCTGAGAGTCGAAAAATATCGGAACGGGAGGGTGCGCATTCGAGTGCACTCGTGTTGTTCGGAATTTTTTTTTCAACGGGTACGCAGACCAGATTTTTGGGAATTCGTTACCCTACCGCTTGCAGAATTGCGATATCGTCGGATAGCTTTGGTAACTGGGAAAAATAGAGAAAATACTGCAGCACGTGGACGCGAGAGAGCAATCACAAACGTGCCGATTCCCAATCTACTTTAATCGAGCGTGCGTACGTCATTTTCCTCCGATCTGTTAATTTTTATCCGAATTTTTATTGTTTAGTTTCTACACTTAGTATCACATATCTCTGGCGTAAATGAAAAATTCTTTTATCGTCGAATGGATGCTTATAATTAGAAAAAATAGAGAAAATACTGGAGCACGTGAACGTGAGAGAACAATCACAGACTTGCCGATTTTCAATCTAGATTAATCGATACGTCATTTTCCATCGATCTGATCGTCTGTTCATTTTTATCGCAATTTTTACTGTTTAGTTTCTACACCTAGTATCACATATCTCTGGCGTAAATGAAAAAATTCTTTTATCGTCGAATGGATGCTTATAATTAGAAAAAATAGAGAAAACACTGGAGCACGTGAACGCGAGAGAACAATCACAGACTTGCCGATTTTCAATCTAGATTAATCGATACGTCATTTTCCATCGATCTGATCGTCTGTTCATTTTTATCGCAATTTTTACTGTTTAGTTTCTACACCTAGTATCACATATCTCCGGCGTAAATGAAAAAATTCTTTTATCGTCGAATGGATGCTTATAATTAGGAAAAATAGAGAAAATACTGGAGCACGTGAACGTGAGAGAGCAATCACAGACTTGCCGATTTTCAATCTAGAATAATCGATACGTCATTTTCCACTGATCTGATCGTCTGTTAATTTTTATCGCAATTTTTACTGTTCAGTTTCTAAACCTAGTATCATATATCTCGGGCATAAATTAACAAAAAATCTTTCGTCGTCGAATAGATGCTTATAATTGGGAAAAAGATGAAAAGAAAGAATACGAAGTGTTTGACAAGGTTTATTCGTGATTCGCTCTGTTTTCCGCCAACGATGTGTGAATTTCTATCGATTCAATGATACGTTCTTTTTTCACGGTTTCTTTTCAAACTGTATTCCGACGATTCCACGCTTGATTTTATAGCATCGTCTCGTTGCTATCGATCTCTCGAACGTGAATTCCGATTGAAAGTCGATAACCTTAGGCGAGAACTGCTTCTCGCAGTTCTATCAACGTCGTCGAGTGGGAAGAAATTGAAATTTGATCGACTCGATCTCGGTTCGTTGCGACTGTACGAGAATGAGAAAGGGTGGAAAGAAATTCTGTGAAAGGCTCCTGTCCTTCGCGGTGCATATGTCTGCCGTTTTCCCGTATCTTTCGTAAAAGTGTCACATTAAATTTGTACCGGGAAATGTCGACCTATAGGTTGTACAAAACGTTCCTCACCATTCCTCTAATATTCTTGCAACAAAGGACAACTATTCATAAACGAGACGCTTGCAGTGTCTCATCGATATTCACTTATTTTATCTGAATTCAATTTGAATCTTGTGTATACATATATATCCTTTATAAAATGGCACGAGATTCAAATTAGAACAGAGGGGTAAAATTAATGTTCAATTAACCTCTCGTCACCTCATCCAACACGTCACAGCGCCAAGTGTAAAGGTCACAATTTTGAAACACACCAACAATATAATTGTAAAATAATTGCTGTTTCTCTAAATATTCAATATTCATTTAGAAAAACCAGAGTGAAAAAAAAGTGTAGATCTACCACAGTTATATTTATTATATTCAAATATACTGAATAAGTACGTTGAAGAAAGAGAAATAAAGGGGTAGAAAATATGATCAGTTAAGTAATTAGGCTTGAAAATATGCAAGTGGAATACTTACTACATGGGTCTATTATCAATATCGGTATTTTTCAAAAAAATTGAGAACTCGTGAACGTATTGGTAGTTTCAGTGTTTAAGGAGTTTCAAACTTCAGACCACTGATGTAACATTCGTCGGAAATCCTGAAATCGTAGAAATTCATCGTTCTTTTCAATCAACTTCATTACTGGTTCTCCATCTCACCCACGAGTCAGTTATCTTGAAATTTGCCACGAGGAAGTACCTCTCTGCCGTTCTCAGCGAGAATCAGGAAGAACTTCTTCAACCTGAGTATTTCCAAAGGTGAGTTTCTAAAGGGCAAAGATATATATCTACCGTCCTCCAAGTAAATCAGATCTTTGCGCACGCAGACCGACTTTTCTTCTTCCATCTCCCATCGTTTCTCTTCTGCCCTGTTTAGTGGCTCAATTTACCAACTTCTCTCGGGTTTTATCCTCTATCCGCGAGGAGAAACCGGCGCGTCGGTCTCCATTCTTCTTCTTTTTTTTTTCCACGTCGCAAAAAGCTTGCCTCGTTGTTTACACATTTATTCTTGCTCTCTCTCACGAGGAAAACTTTCGCCTCGCGATTCGCCAGATTTACATCTGCTTCCTAGTACTTCTCACGTTCTATTCCAGTTTGTAGTTCGTCTTTGCGTTACCACAGTGTTTCCTCTTGATTCGCAATTGTTTTCGCCGAGATCTATTCATTGTTTTCATCTCACGTGTGTTGTATTATTAGATAAGTATAGTTTAATGGAAACATAACATTGTCCTTCGTGTAGAAACAATCAGTGAATATTGCAACTACAATCAAGATCTAGTGATCCGATTATCGGGTATCGGGGAGAGCGGACCATACAAAAAGTCTTCCAGAGGATGAATTATCAGGAAATACTAATAAGGGCAAGGTAGAAAAGTCTAGTATTTCAAATAGGCGCATTCCAGGATAGAAATGTCCATCTCATTTTCCAATCTCGGGAGCACTATGCAAAAACTCATGGTTGTAGGATGATTTTATTGGCGTCGATCGACAGCCAAAACTTCAGGGAAGACATAGAGAAAAGTTTCATCACGATAGGCCCAGAAATGATCGCGATATTTAATTTCAAAGTCGAGGAAGTTACATTTCTGTGAAGCCCCCGATGAGGGGTCTGAACAGTCAGGGGACCGGTTTAGGTCAAAGTTCGAAAATTCGTAATTTTGCTTCTGGGGGTCGTAGAGGGGTGTTTTTGGTGCCATTTAATCGTGAAAGTGTCTACATTAACGTGCTTCCAGCGAAGAGTTATGATCTCAAGTCGTTTAAGTGCCAGGCTCATTTTTCGGTCTCAGGACCCTGACGCAAAAACTTATCTTTAGAAAATTATTTTATGGGCATTGATGGAAAGCCAAGACTCCAAGGAAGACATTGAAAAAAGTCTAATCGAGATCGGCCCAGAAATGGCCGAGATATTTAATTTCAAAGTCGAGGAAGTCAGATTTCTGGGTGGCCCCGAGTGATGAGTCAGAGCAGCCAGGGGAGCGGTAGAGGTCAAAGTTGAAAAATTCGTCTCTCGGCTTCTAGAAGTCGTAGTGGGATAATTTTTTTTTAGTTTGAATCGCGAATTTACCTACTTTCCCCTGCTTCCGGCTAGAAATATCCATCTTCGTTGGTTTGAGCGCAAAGCTTATTTCTTCGTGTGGAGAGCTTAGTGCTTGATGAGCCAAGGATGCCTCTTCAAGACGAGATAATTCGAATGCACAAATTGCCGGACGAGTTTAACTATTTATATTACCCGGTAGCGATGCCAGGCATATTACCGAGAACCGAGTATTGCCTTCTATTTATAATTTCCCACGGGATAACACCTTGCGATACGGTCTACCCTATATCCCGCAGCTTCTTTTCCCTATTGCATCGTTTAACTTTCTATCCAATTCATTTCGCTGACAAAAAAAAAACACAGAGGACTTAATACGTTTAGAGTGATCGTAGTTACCTACCTACAGTTAATGTAACGGTCGTTTAATGAAATGCTCCGGTAATGCACGATTGCCTCGAGACAAGGAGAGCAAATTGAAAAAGAACGTGGAAAATAGACGGCTGGAAAGGAAAAGACAGTCGCAAAAGTAGAAATTGAATTTCTCTCGTTTCTAGAATGAGATAAATCTCGCGGTATGGAATCTTCAAAATGGATAGTCCAAGACGATAAAATTGAAAGGATAGGAGAAAAGTTTCGTGCAGTGTGCCGAACCGTTTGCAAACTCGAGAGTAAGGTTCAAGCGGTTCAACGAGAGAATTCGTTTTCTTTGCAACATCTCGCAAGAATAGTTTCTTATTAAGGCAATTAAAGACATTTGTTTTGTTTTATTCTGTAGTGATTCTTTAAATCTCTAAGTATTTTCTTTTTCGCAAAAGGTCTGAAGGGAAAGTGTGAAAATCCGATTTGCTTGGAACAAGAATCGCGTAACTTCTTAAAGTAAGTCGAAGAATGGAAAAATCAAAGAAGCTTCTTTTGTTTAAAGATTTACCTAGTTTTCTTCGTTCTTTTCGATCGTCAAGTTTCGATTTCGATCATGCGGTCATCAACGGAGCTTTCGTACGAGAAATTCGTTCATCAATGAAGCTTTTGTTTCGGGGATAGAAAATTGCTGTGGAAAATTCGAAAATTATGCCTTAGGCGAAATACGTGAAACAACGCGTCGCGTTAAGTGGCGATTAAAACTTGGCTACACAGAAACGCCTTGCTAATTGGTAACTTCGTTAGTTCATCCGAGAAATTAGCGTGGATTTATGCATCTCGCGGGAAGAGCATATTATACAACAACTTTGCGAAGATTGCGTCGAGAGGTAACGAAGGTAGGATGAAAAAAAAAATTCTGCATTCCTGTATAACGACTTTTAACGAGTTCGTTTGCGAATTTCCTGCTAAATCTTATTTCACTGCGACGTCTCAAAACTTAATTTTAGCAGAAATACAATGTCCATTCGTTGTGACTCAAAATGAGCAATTTCTACTTCAAAGCGTAACGTTCTTTTCCATTTTACAATTTCGGATATTCGAATATCGTTAGTACTGGTGTTCTCTTATGAGGTACACCGATCAAAACTCGGATATCTTTTTCCCCGCACATTTTCTTCTCTAGTACTTTTTCCTTTTTCCATTCTCCCCAAACGAAGAAGTCTATCTCTTCTCGTTCAGCTCTATCGTTATCCTCCGCTCCTACAACTCTTCTCACTTCCCCTTTCCCTCTATCTACCACTTTTTCCCTTATTTTTATTCTACCCGCTTATTTTTCCGCTCTTCTCCCCATCTCCCTAATTTTTCTCCATTCTCCTTCTACCCTCTATCTTTTCCTGAGTCTCTTCCTCTGCCTGATTCTCTCATATTCCAACCCCTTTCGCTGTTTTCCTCCACCCCCTTCTTTAGTCACTCACTCTTCTCCTCATCTTCCTAATTCTTCTCCATTCTCGTTCTATCTTACCCTGTGTGTCTTCTTTTTTTTATATGCTTCTCTTATCGTTATATTCGCTCCCTCTTTACTTTCTTTCCCTCGTATTTTCATCCTATCATTTACCTCTTCCAATTCTTCCTCTTTTCTACCTGATTCTCTCATACTCCTACCCCTCTCGCTCTTTTCCTCCACCTTTTCCCCATTTTCCATCTTCCATTTCTATTCCACCCTCTCCTTTACCCACTCACTCTTCTCTCCATCTGTTTCTCCTCTATTCTCGTTCCACCCTCTATCTCGCCCTATCTTTGCGTGATTCCCTCTTCCACATATTCACCCTCACTCTCTTCATCTCTCCCTCTTTCCATCTCGTCTCTCTCCATTCTCTTTCTTTTCCTATCTACCTCTACCTCATCTCTATCTCGTCTCACCCCATTCTCTCTCACTTCTTTACGTGCAAGCCGTTTTAAGCACACCCAGATACCACCCTCCGGTACCATGTGCACCAAGCATACGTTCGACACACCCTCGACGCTCACGCACAGAAGGACTACGAGGAATTCCATTATCCTCGCGGCTCGAAATTGTCCTCGTAAAAGCGCGAAAAGTCTGCCATGCATCGAACACCTCACGCCTGCTTATTCGATCGAATCGCACGTATGTGCATACATGAAATACCAGACACGAGTGCGCTCGTGGAAATTGTACGTACGTCTCGCTCGTTTAAAATGCAACCGCGAAATTGAGCCTGGGAATTTACGAGGGTTGCACGATCTCCCGTGTTCATTATTACTGGCTGCCTCTATCGCTGGATTATTAAATTTCCACGGAATAAAGTGTACGCCGTGTCGTAAAGCCTGGACAACGTTCCAGGAAAGAGCTGATACTCATTGCCGTTTCTGTTGAGATTCTCTCCGAGGATTCGTTCGAGTTTGCGATTTGTCGCGGTAGGAAAGCTTCACGAGCCAAAAGGTATCGTTAGAACTTCTCTGCCGACGTATAAATTCCTGTCCTGCGGACAATATTCCGCGATTCTGGACGGTAACTCGTAAAGTCCGTTGGGCTATAACCGTAAACAAAAAGTTTTCTGTTCACTGTAGACGCTGAATTATGGAACGATATCTATAAGTTTGGGTTCACTGAAACGTTGAAAATTGAAATTTCGAGGTGTAATATTTACAATTCGGACGCGAACCACCGATTTACGTGACCTTTCACCCTAATTGCGTTTGCGCGGGAGCTTTCATTGGGGAGCTAGTAACGTGGAGGTAATTTTTTACGATTTCTCGTTGGGAAGACTTGGAACTTTTTTGTACTATGGGTTGAGGTTTCGTGTTGTATTTCGTTGAGAAAAGAAATTGTGACGAGTAGAACACGAGGTTACTGATGCGGCTTGAAAGGGTTTGGAAAAATAGAACGTAGGGTTCCTCCCCATAAATTTAGGCCTTTCTTGCAAAGGTTTCTGGTACCACATTCACCTTTTACCTTTATCTTTTCACTCTTTCGTTTTCTATCTTACTCTACCGTTTTCTCTTGCTTCTTGCGCTTGTCGCAAAGACTTTTCCATCAAACTTCTTCCCGTTTCCCGCTGGAGATTCGATAAATCGAACGCGCGTTTTCTCGAAGCGATTCATTTATTAGGGAGAACTCAGGTAACTCTGATACCCTGAACGTAACATTCGATACGTTACGGTAAAGTTTTCCAAGGAAAACTTCTGCTTTCGGAGCTTCGCGATTCTTCCAAGATTGCGAGTGACTTTCGCGGGAAAGTTAGCAGTGTGGTATCACGGTATTGGAGATTTCGAAACTCGCGACTTTGTGTATGTGGTCGAAATTGTGCCTCGAAGTTCCTAGAATTGTTCTTTAATACCCATCAGTCAAATTTAGCAAATCCTCTCCCAACTGAGAAATGCAAATGTTGAAAGAACTTAAGTATCACAGAATTACAAAAGACTAGTTTCAATTAAAATAAAAAAATCAACCGTAGAAACGCCACAAAGACTTCAATTTCAAAGTAATTGGTCCCACCTGGAATCTTTTCGCTTTGTCAAAAATTTTTCTCAATGGATTATAGTCTGTGATCTTAAATACTTTATAAAATCTCCGACAATTTTCCAGTAAAATAATAAACGCCTTTAAACCCACGAAATATTCAATGAAATCGATAATCCTCGACGATAATACAACGATGAAACCCATGGAAATTAGTAACAATTCTACATCAACCGTAGAAGTGTTGCAAATCTCTATAATTTTGTTTAACCAGGATATTAACACGCGAAAAGTGAAGTGCAAATATCGTTTTTGCAACGGCAGCAACGAAATGGTTAACGAAGAAGAACAGCAAGAAGTTGCGAATTTGCAGAGACGTTCACATCTCCTGTATCGTGTTCCTTAACGTCAATGGAGCCGGGTCGTTTGTAGTAAACATTTGCACTCGAGTTCCTTGGAGTATGGTAAGTTGTCGAAGGCAGATAGAATCTTCGAACCAAACGTGTATCCATTGCGTTGACACTTCTTCCGCCCTTTGCTCTTTATGACAACAAGATTCAACGTGTATCGTCGCATATCTTCCGCAAGAGTTGACCTTTAACACTAGATTTACCAAACCAGTCAAAATGACTGGTGCACAATTTTTTCCAAAAATTCTACGGGTTTATGAGAGAGCCGTAGAATAAATATTCTTCGTCCATCGTATAAAACATAAATTACCGAATCTATCATCTCTTCCGCATCTTAATTTTCCTTGCTTTGAGGTACATATTTAACATATTTAAATATAGTAGATTTCACGCTGGTAAATCTAGTGTTAAATTGCAGGTATCCGTAAACTTTGATCTCACGTCAGAAGACTTTCTGTGAACTTCGACTTCTTATGTACCTTTTACTTTTTAGGATATGAAGATACAGAAGTGCATGATATTCATATGAAAAGCTCTGTGACGTTACAATTAAAATGTCAAGTAGTACTCGTGTCACTTTGATTTTAGCTGTTTGAAAGCACTAACTTTATTTTATTGTCATCCGTAATGGCCATTTGATAGGCTGTCGATGGATTAGCATTAAACTTTGAATAGCCAATTAATCGATTGGCAGCCCATGAGGGCTTACACTACTAGAACTATCCAATGAGATATTTAGTTATGTAGGATTACAAAGATAGAAGATGTCATTCTGACTGTCCTATATGGTGTTATAGGCAGAATTAAAACTACTATGGTTGATACCAAGTTTTTCATTGTATCCAAAAGATTCACTAAAACTTAACTGTGATTGCTAGACTCCGGATGTTTATGCAAATTTCAAATTCAACAAATGCAGTTAAGACAAGAGAGCCTATTTAGGGATTTGTTGCTCTCGATAAATGTTACAACGAATACCATACTTTGGATATTTCGGATATATTTTTATATTATGTTCGTTTTGTGTATTTTAGCCGTATTCATTTTGTCATAAATGCATAAACATCCGGAGTCTAGTGATTGCTGTAGGATGGAACGGTTGATGTCTGACTCTTCCTCGATCCTTTCTATTCTTCTTTTTTAAAGAAAAAGCGAATAGGAACACGAATAACGCATTAGCGAGCCCGAATCTCTTCTTCCTCCTTTTTTCCCGCGTATTCTTCAAGTACCGTTACGAATGGCACATACCTCTCGAAAAAAAAGCGCAAAAAGATTAACGTCAGGAAACGACACCACGATTCTTTCCGCAAGTTCTTTGTATTCGACTTTTCAGATCTCCTTCTCGACGTTGCCCGAAGAGAGATGTATCGAATGCGCTTAATTGACCTACATTCTCATCCCTCATCTCTCCTCGAAAAGATAGAGGATTAATTCTTTCGAAATCGTAGCTCTTCTTCAACGACCTGTCTCTTCGTTGAGATCAATGAATTTCCTTATCTTCTTTTTGCGTTCTCTTCGCCTCTACGAAACGTTGAATTCCATCTTGACATTTCAGCTAGCATTCTTTAAGTCGGTTCTTAAATAAATCTCTACGGGATTTGCAGACGGACCCACGAAACAGGGAAAACACTAGGGTGAAACGACGAAGGAGACGGATTTATTGTCCCATGGCGATCCTCCGTCCGATCTTCTCGACTCTGAGACGAAAATCTTTTGCTTGACACTGATGGAATATTTTCGAGTCTCGTTTTACCACTGTCTCGATGACAATGAGTCGATTTATTACTTCCCACTGTACCGTGCGACGATCGAGAGGCCACTTCGAGTGACCTTCGCTATGGCTATTGCCATTTATCATGGAAATAAATAACTTTATGAGACAGAAATATAAATGAAACGGTCACGAAGCTAAACGTGAAACGAAATGAAGGATATTAATACCGAGGAAAGATGCAGTTCTTGTGTACACCTCGTAAGAGTTCCTTCCGAGAGATTTTCGAAGGACTCGAACCGTAGATTCTTGCAATACGTGGAGATTATGTACTGTTCCCTTTAATAATGTCTGGTTACTCGGAAAACAGAGTTTTTCGAAGTTTTCTCGAGATAATGATAGCCTAAAGTGTTATACTTCTTGTAGACTCTTTGTGTGATACTCAGTCTGCATTTTTTTCAAATATTTTAGGTCACTTGAATTAAAGTTTTATAATAATTGATGTATAATGCGGTAGAAACAATTGTTTTGTTAAATTACGAAATTGTGCAGTATGGATACTAAATTGGAAAATTAAAAAATAATTTTCTATACGATTATTGTTTGTAAAATAATTCCTAACCCTTCACAATTTTTTCGCGACTGCCTTTGCAACAATGCAGAGTTAAATTGGTCAAATAAAAATCATTTTATGAACATATAAAAATAACTTTATCGTGTCACGTTTCACTGACATTTCGAATTTCATCGGTTTTGCAAAACTTGAAAATTTCCAATCCAATTTATCGTATTACGAGTATCACTCGTTAATTTATAACAAGCGGTTAAAAACACGCGAGCATGGATATTCAAATTTCATCGATATCATCGATTTCATCGAGTAACAGGAATATCGAGTATAAATTTCATCAGGAATTTCAAACAGTTTCAAACGATTTCGCTTTTCTGCCAGCTTGGCTGAGAAAATTCAAGAACTCCACCGGAAATCGATGGTGGTTTTCCAGTAGGAACACGCTGGGAGGACACTTCCGCGGGCTCCAAGCCAGGATCCATCGAAGGAAGGGATTTCGATGTTGGATCACTTCCGGTCCCGAATCTCAGTACGATTCCACTTACTACCATCTTCCGTGCTGCACACCATCTATCTTTTTTGCTGACCGTGGCTCACGGCAGTGCGAACGATTTATAATGGAAATTCCGCTGGGATCCTCGAAAACGGAACTTACAACCTGCACCGAGAAATACGCTACTATCTTTACCGAAAACTTTAATTTCCCACTTTTAATTTCCCTCGCCGTTGATGCACAGAGAAACGCTCTTTTCTGTATGCTTCGTAGAAAAGCTTCGGTGGTAATTCGAAACGACGATTCTTAATTAAGTCACCTCTACGTGAAGCGCGTTGTGATTGACATATAACTTTTCAAGAAACATGCTAAGGAGATACTATTACTTTTCTAGGTTTAACTATCGATACTTTTGCATTTGTTGGAATATTTCACTTCGGAAGTTTGTGTTATTCTCGCCATTGAATGGGAGAAGATAATGCAAGTGGAGAAGGAAAAAAAGTAGGTCGTATTTACGTGAAAGTTACTCTGACCTCTTTCACCCTCTCGTTACTTTCTACATCCCCGAAGTTTGCGCATTAATAAAATATGGATAACGAAAGAATAAAAAGAAAGGATTAACGTGCAGACAATTCTGAGATAGAAATTTTTCGCGATGCTTTCAAAAGATGTACCAGTGATCTTTAAAGAAATCACGTTTAGGGAGGCATTTACCAGGGTGCGAAACACGAATGTTGGTTGTACAAACTGTAGAACACGAATTTCGATTCACTTACCCAAGTATCGGTTTTGAGGTAATGAATTCGTCTTCGAGACGTCGAGTGGAGAACGTAAGAAGGGGTTGAAGAGGGTTAGACATCATTCTCGAGAGGAAAGGAGAGGAACGTTCACTCTTGGTAATATCCTGCTTTCCACGTAAATTTAATGAACTGACCAGGCCTGTTTGCGAGCACTTAGCCAACGCGATTATGTATTTATCGTGTATTTTGGAGCATATTGTGGACCTGGAACTTTCCTGAGGCAGAGCGGTTGTAAAAACAGCAGGTGAGCCGACTTTTCCTACCGAATAATAAATTTATTGCAAAATTAATAGTCTTTTAGTTCTATTTAATTAATCTCTTCGTTCCCTTTTATGTTGCAAAATTAACTCCTTGCTGATGGAGGCATTCAATACTAAAAGATAATCATTTGTTTAACCACCTCTTTATCAGAAACTAAGAGTGTTAATTTATAAAAATTATACGTTACTAGTTACCTAATCATACTTCAATGAATAAATACGCCGATAAACTATAACCAAATTATTTTTAAACAACGTACGTCTGTCCGTGATCCTAAAAGGGTTAATTTACAAATTGTAGGAATAACTCGCTTCTTCTCTTTCGCTTCAAGAACCTTTCCCTCCCTCTACGTTTATATCTCCCTTTTTCCTGTATCTATTAGGTGTACAAATTAATTCTCGGCCTTTTTTGACTAACCTTGACATTTATTTATAACAATGTTGATATAAATTCAATATTAAACATAATCTTCTTCATTTTCTATACGTTTTTGCCATCTCTCAAGTAATTATCGGATTCCAGATCGGAAAAATGATAGTGGTTCACATCAATGAAATCATTGAGGCATTTATAGACCTGTTCAAATTACTTGAATTGAGAATCAGTTAGGTGGTGTTGTAGGGATCGAGATAGGTGGTTATTTGAAGGGGCTAAGTCTGGAGAATATTCGAAACTGTTGAAACCATTTTTTACAAGTGCTGCACGATATAGCGTTTCTTTTTTTTAGTTGAAGCGCGAAAAGAAGACAGTGCCTTAAATATTGCTTATCTAACGACATCGTTTCTACACATGATTTTTCACGTTATGTCTGGAGTAGAGTCATGCGATATATCTTATTTTAAAGCTAACGATTGGCGCTTTAGAATGACTATTCAAATTTGGAAAAATTCTAATCTGAATAAGTTTTGTGGTTGATGAAATCTGGGGGCCGAGAATTAATTTGTACACCTAATATGTTTCCTCTCGCTCCCTTTCAACTTATTTTTGCTTCCCTCTTTTCCCCCTAGAAAATATCAGAAGTCTTAAGCGAATCTGCCAAGGCAGGCCATTCTGCAACGACATTTCCTCGTATTCCACAATCCCCATTATTGAAAAGCCCCATACTCGATTTGTATTCCTGTTGATATCTCACAGCATATCGGCAATTAAATTCCACATCGATACAATCCCAGGACAATAAAAAGAAACGACTGCCTACGTGCTTGGGAAGCTCGCCTTCTCAGAAGAGTTTTCTGACCACGCCACACTCGGCAACGGCCTCGAGATCGCTGACAATGCGAGGTATGCGCGACTTCTAAATATACTGCTCCGGAGAGCTTACTACCCTTTTCTCGCGTCTCTCCTCTCTCCTCCTCCTCGTTTCCATCTCACTTTTACTTCGTTCCTTCGTCTATTTCATGGATTTTCCTCTATCTCTTTCCTCTTCCATTTTCCTCCATCGTCTTTCCTTTTTCTTTTTCCTCCATCTTCTTTCCTTTTTCTTTTCCTTCTCGCGCCTCTTCCTCTCCATTTTGATATAGAACAGCTCCCGGTTGCAGTTAATTTTAAATGTTATGATGCACATTGGAAATATAAATTATTGTTCACTTTGGTAACTCTTTCCTTTTTATTATTTTCGAGAAGGAATACCTCTGTTCTGCAACCTTTGGTACCCCAGAAGTATAAAGTTTGCAGAGGAATCTTGAAACTTCAAACACGAGGGGATCAATGATTTTCCGTTACCAGCTTGCGGATAGAATATTCAAAACGATTCGTTGGAAGGAGGAAACTGTACGGGTATGTTTCGTCGAGATTGTACCATGAATCGTACCATTTTTTTGGTACCAATGGCTATTCATTGCTTGTAGTCGGTTGGAGATGGAAGTATTTCCTTTTCGTTGGATAACTGCTTTTTAAATAGTAGGGAATACATATTCCTCTTTGCAGTTGCACAACTGATTCGAGTAAGAGAGTTCTTCATTACGATTTGTTAAGCAATCAAGACGAGAAAGACTTCACAGGATTAACATACACGATTGGAGATATCGGTTGAATTAATTTCTATGAAAAATCCCTCTCAACATCTCGAATCGCAATGATGAAAGACTGTTCTCTCAATTGGCAAATTCGATCGTACGAATGGCTGACTCCAAAATTCTCTGATCGACGATAAATATCCGACTGATTGATCTCGCCAATCAAAAGGTGTATTCATCAAATCGTTCCATGTACTGTGAGGAATCAGAAAAATGGCTAACCGAGACAGCAAAGGGACATTTTGCTCGGACCTTTCTTAATTTATTGTTAACACTCTACCAAAATTGTTTTTACATCCTACTCACTTGTGACCGGTCACATGGCTGCAAATACTTCCTTGACACCGATATCTCGACGAAAATTACAAATTCTCGCCACTGACTCCTTGGTACAATAAATCACAATGATAAATAACAAATTATTAATTTCCATGGGAAGTGATTAACACTAAACCTACCAAGGCGGTCAAAAGACCGATTCCAAAATATTTTCTATAAATTATCTAAATTCATAGAGTTGTCATGAAGTAAATATTCCACTTCTATCTTACAAAAGCAAAATGAGTTAATTAATTATCTTCTTTATCTCGCCACTTCTCTTTGTGTAAGGTCGTTATTGAGTATATTTAGATTTTAGTAGATATAACGTCGGTAGGTTTAGTGTTAATAAAGTCCAAAAGCATTGAGTTCGAAAAATCTATCAATAACCTATCGGTCAGTAAAATGTTAATTTGAACGTGTAAATTCTAATATGTGCAAATTTTTAATAATTCACATTTTTCCACCCATTCAAAATTCTAAGTCCAACTCTCTTCAGAGTCACAGGACTCCTATTTTTCTTTTCAACGTGTAAAGTTTTATTAGCTCCAGCATTTCCCTTGGAAAAACCGTCGTTACATCATCGAAACGCAAAGCCAACGAAATTTCTGCAACGGCGTTTCGTGCAATGCAGCAGCGAGCAATGCCAACAAACTGTGTGTTTCATCGTTGAAACGCTTTAAACTTAAACTGCTGCTTTTTAAAGGGAAAACTTCGCACCAACGTTTCATGGCGCATGCCACTTTTCTGGTGCTACAGAGAAGCTTTTCCTCACCCGAGGCATTCCCTATGGCGACGTTGAAGTGTTTCCACGTTAACACCAAATTCACACTATCTTCTTCCCCCTTTCTAATGCTTTTTCCATAGCCGGAAGCTCCTGTTTATGGAAAACAGAAGTACGCCTTTTCAGAAATTTTTGAACGGCTGGAAAGAAATTGGGGGAATTCCTTTACGCGAGTTGGGAAGCTTTTTTTTATGCGAGATAGAAGTTTTTGAGTGTTAGGATTCGTTAAGAGAGCGGAATTTCAATACTCATTATCTGTGTCAGAATTTTGATGATAACTGTATAACTATAGGCTTCAAATCTATTATATTACAATATATTATTGCTATTATTAATTATATTAGTAACTTATGTTTTATGAGGTAAACGTAGAATGTACTCTATGGCTTCTGTATAAATGTGAGAATTTTTCGAAAAAATTATGAACCAATCAATTTGACTGGCTTTGTAGTTTTACTGTTAAATAATAATTTAATCTTTTGTAAGAAGTTATTTTTTATTAATGAGAAATGGTATATTATTGTTTGCAGAACAAGGATAAAAATAGGAAATAATATAATTTTCAAAACGTTATTACGAGTCTTCCTCAGATCGGAAAATTGATTGTGAAATAAATATGTTTTAATACGATATTACCAAATTTCCTCAAATTGTGTACGCGCAGCGAGTTCGATTAATTCATACAATAATTCACAATATCTGTAATTAACGATAGTCAACATGTTACCAGTTTCATTGTGCTCTAACGAACGTAATTATTTCTAGGAGTAAAATTCTAATCGTCGCTGTAATCCCTCGTTGGTTCATTTTCGGACACAACAATGCCATACAAATATTTACAACACACGCGAACCCCATGAATTCGTAAACTAACCATATAGATCGCGGTGAAATCGACATTCATGAATTTTACTAAATTCCTCGGATTAATCATGAAATTTGCAATCGTCCGTTGAATTCTCGGTTAAAAATCGCGGCAATTTTATACACGTACATCAGCGTATGGAAATATGATATAATTTCAAAATTCCGAATTTATCTGAAACGTTACAATTCCCCCGTCGCGTGGAATTTATTTTAATTCGCACAGCTTCCCGCTCATCGATAATTCGTAATGTAAGCTTTTGATCCTTTCGTAACAAAAATTAATCCGATGATACATTGTCAGTCATTGGATCGTAGCGTAAAACGCGGCGATTAATATCAAACTGATAAACACGTAATTGCAAAGGACACGTTTACGTTCGCTAAATTATAGGGATAATATATTTCATAATATTAATTTACGTGTTTGAACACTTGACAAACGGATTCGCTTGTAAATAAACCTTAATGAAGTTTCGTCTATGCCGTGAAATTCGACAGTATGTTCGATTTCACAAAAACAATTTTGAAATTTTCAATACTTCGTGAATAAAAATTTGCAAGATATAGTAATATATAATTTATAAGAATTTATTGGACTATTCAAATATTAATTTGAACTTTTGGAGACTATAGACGAAAAATTACAAGTGCAACATGACCTATGGGGGTTGGACAATTCCATTCTTAACCCCTTGCCATACGACTTCTTTTGTGACTACATCTATAAAGAGATAGAATTGAATGGGTTAAATAGAAATTGATCAGTGATGTTTTATGTATCAGATATTTTTACGTAATATTAATATCAAAGTTGAGATTGCCGCTGATATTCGCGAGGGAAATTGCACGATTTTTAATTACTCGTCGAAATATTTTCCACTTAAAAGAAAAATATAAGGCATAAGTACGTCTTTCCCGGCTTCAGCCTTCTCCACATTTCTCCCTTAACTCCATAACGAGAAACCGTCGATGCAGTGGATAAAATTTATTAAATGAAAGTACCTCTCAGTTTTCATGGTTTAATTGAAAGAGAATCGTATTTCAATCGAGAACAGTGTGGATTGTGTGAATAATTTGAATAACAGAATTATTATTAATTAACAATAGCACGCCTTGTTCTGCAAATTTATTAACAGCAAATAATCCGATGAACATATCAACGTCTAACTTTACAGTTACAATTGACATTGTATTAAATAAAATATTTAATTAGCATACAAATCTATAATTTTAACTTTGAGTAGAAAAATTCTTGCGTATCGAGCCATTGAAAGAAATATTATATTTAACACTAGAACTACCGGCCTCAAATCTATCATATTTTAATAAATTAAATAAGTGCTTTGAAAAAGGGGGAATCAAGCGACGGAAAATTTGATCGATTGGGTGTTTTATGTTTATTGATATAGACGTAGAATATTTATTCTATGACTCTTATGTAAACTTGGAGAATTTTTTGAAAAAATTGTGTACCAGTCATTTTGACTGGTTCGGTACTTCTAGTGTTAATCAGTAGATAATATGTCAATCCCTTTAATTTCTACAATTCCCATGAATCGGGACATTGAAAGAAATATTATATTTTATCAGTATATTATATCTCTTTCATTTTACTGTTTGGAAGAAAAATTCCCGCGAAACGAGACGAACTTTCTCCCTCTGCGGCTCTATATATTTTAGCGGCGAGTATAATGCTCGGTATCATTTCGCGCCCTGGCAACCATTTAGGGAATACACGAACAAACGTCTATCGTTTTCTCGTAAAGTCACACAACTAGGAAAATTTATGCGAGAGAAAGTCGAGTTTGGCGTGTAGTTACGATAAAACGCCCTGGAACGACCTGTGGAGCAGGGGAAGCGCGATTTCACCCCCATTCGTTTCGAATGAATTTCACTGCGAGCATTACGATAAATAAATATCGTTCTTCGACTACTGGATTTATTCCGATGCTGGATTTTACATTTATATTCGTGTTCCTAAGTAGCTTTGCATAATGAAATTTCTCGTCGGCGGATTTCTCAAAAATAAAATACTATACCTAGAATAGTACGATATGATACTTGAGACAGACTTAATCGAATATTTCATCGCAATTAAAATTTCTTTAAGGTAGTTCTAGCTAGATTCAGAACTAAAAGTTTTTTTTTCATTAGAAATGAAAAAAATTGCGTAAGAATTATGCAGGGGCTAACTTCACGGAGGTCATTTCATTCACTTTTAAAAAACATCTTTCTCTATAACTATGAAGTAAAAAATTATAAAAAAATTCAATAATACTCCAAAAGCATAAAATACTACATTGTTAATTTTTTATTAGAATTCATCGACTCGTTTTTCCATTAGAAAAATAAAAAAAGATTTTACGGACTCAGCAAAAGTTTTTTTCCATAAGGCCCATGTTAAATATGTTATTTTTAAACACGATTTATTCATAAACCGTGTGGACGAACTCGTTGAGATTCCGGTTATAATTACAAAATATCATGAAGAATATATTTTCAAAATTTTAAGGAAATCTATCGAAAAATGATAAGTGCCTAGAACTACCTTAAGCAATTAAAATCCACTGAATTTAAACACGCTGTGGTTCATTGCAGTGTTTTATTTATTTTGAGTGTACAATAACACCGAATTAGTTACTGAAGTAACAATACATCCCTAATTTCTGATATACGATATAACTTAACCGTATATTTTTAATAAAATAGTTTTTGGAAAGATTCAAACTTTCTATTCGTGTGTAACTCGTTATTGTAGAGCAAGGGATTAACAAAAATGGACTTTTTTAACAAGAAAAGAAAAACAACTTGTTGCAGGTGAATTAATAAAAGGTCTTTTGGAGAACCAATCGTGTTCTCCATGCCGCAACAAGTGTGAATTCTTTTTGTAATTAATCCCGGGCAAAAGCCACCCCCTCGATAAGCGGCCAAACAATTACGTCAATTGCAGGTGTCACTGTACATTTATCAGAATTATGGTAATGTAGCGCGGTTATTATGGTCGTGTTTTGGCTACCGAGTGTAATTATTTATAGCAAGAGCCGCGTTTCACGATCGTGCCGAACGCACTAATGCACGACTAATGCGCCATTCGCCGTAAATACGATCATTAGGAACATTCTGCCCGCGAAATCAGCTACGCAAGAAACGTCTCAATCCGAACTGTTCGAATTACATTATAAAATCTTCAACGTGAGGGAAATTTCATCGTCAACTATCTCAAGATTCTCGTGAAATTGCAAACGGAAGGGTCGTAAAACTTCCAACCTCCAAGAAACGATGCATGGAGGGAAAGAGGTTGAGTTTCAACGATGAGAACTCTGCGAAGGATATGTCACCCCATAAAAAGGATCGTATCGAGTAATTCCCACTCAACTTCTTAAGATTATTCAAATATCCGATAGAAATGATCGTTCTCCAGGAGAATAATATGGACGATAGGGAAAAAATAAGTGTGAAAGACATACCAGGACTCTCTTTACTGGCGACACTAACAAAAAAAACGACGTATCAAAATCAGTACAAATAGGAAAGGCATATAAATTTTCCAAAAACCAGAAACTTTCATTCTACGGAAGTATTCTGTCTTCTCCCCTTTAAAAAATCAAGATTTTTGCCTGGAATTCCATTTCCTATAGCTGCCGATGTAATTTTCTCTAATTATTTGAGACCATACACTAAACCAAATCTAAAAAAATTTTTTGAAATTTATTTACCCTACTTTCAAACGCATTTATTCAGAAATGCGGATCTTCGCTATTAAAAATGTGATTCTGAATTCTCCTAGCTAAAGTTAATTGTTCTACGGTTGTTTTTCACCTACCCTTCCAAAGCTAAGGCCTCAAGAAAGACATTGAAGCATGCCGCATCAAAATAGACCCAAAAACAGAGAGATATGGCGATCTATATTTAAGGAACTTCCGTTTCTACAACAAATAAAATCTAAAGAAATTATTTGATATTTATTTTCCTTACAATCAAACGCATTTATTCAGAAATGCGGATCTTCGCTTGGAAAAATCTGATTCTGAATTTTCCTAGCTAAAGTTAATTATTCTAGGGTTGTTTTTCACCTACCCTTCCAAAGCTAAGGTCTCAAGAGAGACATTGAAGCATGCCGCATCAAAATAGACTCAAACATAGAGAGATATGGCGGTCTAAATTTAAGGAACTTCCGTTTCTACAACAAATACCGTCAATCGCTAGAGCGACGCGATGGGGTAGATTCTCGAGACAGCTGTCCACGTCATGGAGTCGAAGAATAATGGAATCAGGCATTATCAGAGAGAATACGTACGTCTCAATAAAGTTTCGCCGTAAAACGACGAAGAAGAAAGAGTACAGTAGCCGGTAAGCTGGATAATCCGTTCGAAGATAGATAGCCAGAGGTTTGCTCGCACTTCTACCAGACTTTGCGCTTGAATATGCTCCGCGAATTCTCCACCTAGTTCGCACTCGTATCGTAAAATTTACCGTGGAAACATTCGGCTTCCTTTTTCTCCTATGGTTCATCGATTTTCTTTGACTTTTCCTAGGTTGTTCGTGGAAAAGTCGAACGATTCTGGTCGGTTTCTTTCGATGGTGAGAATAAAGATCGAAGATATTCGACTAGGAATCGTGATCCTACCGTTTTATCTTAAGTTTCAACGGAGTTTCGTTTGAATGGTGTAGATTCTGATATATCATGATGGTGTCAAGTTGAGGTAGAGGTTGATAACGTGGTTTGCTGTATCGTTAGCATTATATTGAATTTATGGGAGGAATAATTTGGTCTATGTACCAGCTATGGATAAAATTGATTAATTACGTCCCTAATGTTGCAATTTACATGTATCTATGGTAACTGTATTCTTGGCTATGTTCTTGTAATGCCTCCTGATAATAGCGTGTAATTTGCAGACTGTTATATATGATATTACAATTGTAATACCAATTTGGAATTTAATTTCTAAGAAATAGAAAATATATTTTTTCCTCAAGCCACACTTCACCTATCAAAGACACTTTATAAATTTTTACACGTCTTTCTACATACTGATCATTTTTTTTAAATAATTTCAACAAAGAAATCCTGTAATCTGTCCTCTAAAAATAAAAAATAAAAACACTAAAATATCCATCTATGTTGAAATTAATATTATTCTATTTTTTACTCTATTAAATTTCCAAATATTTTTAAACGGCTTATCTACGCTCGAGTCATTAATAATTCCGACGATAAAATTCCAAATAATTTGATCAATGCCCCGTCAAGTCGATGATTCTATTCACGCAAAATCGTATTGTACTCAACGACAAAATTAATTTCTGCCCCTAATCCTTAGGGTTACTCGATAACCATCTATATCACGCCAGGAACGTGGGCTCCTATTGTTTGTTATCCGAGAGGCACGATTTCCAGTTCCCGAACCGAAGGCAAATAATAAATCATTCGTTTGAGCCCACGGAAGCTCGGCTCGTTCCAGATGATACTCTCACCGAAGAGAGTCTGTAACATCAATTTTGAGTAGGGCCTTCTTAAAGCAGGATTTAACAGACTGTATTTCCCTGCCACGTTTCTGAATGATGCATGCGCTTAAAAGGGACAACGGTGTTTCATTGGAAAATTATGAGCAGATATTATGCAGCTTTTTCAGCCGATGATTTTGAATACTCAACGAAATCGGCTTCGTACGAATATATGGTATGCTTCACTGCTATGCTCATTTCTTTGTAGAAAACTGACTTTGTGAATTCTCTTAAGGTAGTTCTTTCACATAGGAGGGGATTTTATGGGTGCTATGAATAGGCCCCATTGGATTTCTATAAAACGAATGATAATTTATTGAAGTATTGATTAAAGTAATTACTGGATAAATTACAAAATTTTTTGCTAGTTAATACTATAAATTTGATAATTAATTGTAAAGGTAACTTTTATATTGTAAACGTGAAATGCATGATTTTATAGTTTTCAATTAATAATTTTTTTATTAAATATTCGACAGCTGAATTTTTTTTTTGTGAAATATCTATTCGAAAACGTTCCCGAATCAATGATCTCGTTTTTCATAAGTATTTGCAGTATGGAAGATTGGAAAATTGAACGATAAAGTCGGAAGTACTATTTCTCTCTCTCTCTCTCTCACTCTCATTTACGTCAATGTATGAAGCTGTATTTTTAAATTCGATTTTTTCATCAAAATGCTCGATAACTGAGCTTTTTTTGCTTGTAACTTGTTCGTGACAATCTCAAGAACAACATATTTTAACAATAATTAAATAAAAATTAATTTGCAGACTTTGGTCAAGTGCTAGAACTACCTTAAGTTATGGGGGTGGATTATTAGCAAAGGCAGCTTATGAGTTGTGGATTTACTTTTTTAATGGAACTTTAAGCAAAGCATAGGGCTGGATGTGCACAGGGTGTTTCATAAGTAATTCTCATGGCTTTCAGAGGTTGTCGTACAACCTTGGATCGATGGAGACTTGTAAAAAAAAATTCGCCGAAGGGTAGGAAATTTTTTTTATTAGCGCACTGAAAGCTGACAAAAAAATAAGCTCTGCGACGAGGTTTTTACAAGGAATTAAATGGTCAAGGAGAACTAGGAATGTCAGTCAGACATAAAAATTACTGGACACGCACTTTCATAATGCTAATTAACGGGAGACCGTGACGACGAGAGAACGCGCAATTCCGCGGCGTAATTTCAGAGGATGTAAGAGCCCGGTGTCGCCGGTACAGAGTACCAGCCATTTGTTTCGTCCGACAAAAACAATGGCACCATCCCCATCGTGCTTTGAATAAATAATCGTCCCTCTCTCTTTCTCTTTCTCTCTACATTCTGCACATTTTCTAGCTGAGGCAAACCCAAAACAAACAGCGTGGCTGCTACCAAAAATTGACTGAGCTTATCATCCCCATATATCATTGACTTCCTCTCTCGCAATCAGTCTACTTTTTTGACTCACCGGAAATTTGAGAATCTCGTTCCCTCTTATCGAAAAAGATTATTATTTTAAAATATACGATCTAAAAGATAACATTTAAATAATTTCTAATTCAATGTGAATTATTTACAAAAATAAAGAAAAGGAGATAGATGTTAATTAACGTCTTTCAATCTACGTTTCACAAAAGTCTAGGTTTAACCCTTTGCGGACGGGGATATTTTTGAATATTGACACCTAATCATTTATTCGGCGTTCGAAAACCACCTTCTTATCAGAAATTTGGACTATTAATGTATATGAATTATAAATTGCTCCATTTTTTCAAATTCTTCAATTTTAATTGTATATACATTCGGCGATAAACTATAACTACATTTTTTCTCAGACCGCATATATGCGTCGCTAGTCCGCAAAGGGTTAAATTCTTTTCGAAGTTTCTGTTTAAAAATAAAGTTAATTATCCATCAAAGAAGAAGATGTTACTTTAAATACTCCTTGATGAAAGTAATCTGATTTGACGTTGAACGTAGTGAGTTTGCTATCGACGTCTCAGTAAGCTCATTGTTCTGTATTTCCTAAACTTCTATGTTTATCTTTCACCAGTTGGTTAACTCTCCAGTACTTTGGAAATGTCTGCGCCACTTATCGAGCATAACAATGTTACACTTCAACATCCACCGAAGTCGTCGAGTGAAAACGTCTCGATAATTCGTAATCCTACGTTCCCCGAATTCCTTCTTGCCTCTACTTCCCGTCTCTCCGATAATTTACACATTCTTTTGTCACTTGTCGGCGGAAGGAACGATACTTTAACTTCCAGCGGCACAAACTCCTCTGCAATTTATTTCTAATTCGCTCCGAACCTACGACGTCGTTCGGGAAAGTTATTCGACGATTTCTCTGTGCTAATCGTGTGGCTACCAGCCACGTCAGGGACGAAAGAGATATATATTTAAATGTAAAAGGTATTTTCTAAAATGTGAGCTAAAAAGCGAAAAAAAGGAATTAGAATTTAGAAGTTAGGATATCCTAGATGGTTTAGAATCTATTCATATAATATTTTAGATCTCAGGAAGAATGATTAGAGTAATGAAGGCTAAAAAGTATAAAAAAAGAAAGCGTAGAACGAAATCCATCACCGTATTTGTCAAAATACGAGACAGAAAACGAAAGAAATGGGTTTCAGAATCACCTACGGTGTTCAAACTCCATGGAAGAATCACCAAAGGTGATCGATCTCCATCGTAGAATCACCAAAGGCAATTGAACTCCTTCGCCAGGACCAAACCCAAGGACGAAGTCCAGAAAATGAAGTCCCTCGGTGTAGCAGACTCTTACCAGAGTCACCCTCTTTCCAACCCTCCCTTTTTCCTCTCGTGCGACATGAAATATCACAGAGCCAGAAGCGACAACTCTATTTTTACGACCGAAACGCACAGCTTGGACTTCCGATCCTAAAGCCGCTTCAATCGAGTGTCTCGATTCTCGTTCAATCGTGGCACTTTTAATCCTTTGCACTGAACATTTTGTGAAATAGCGTTCTACATTTCAGGTATGAGCCTTTCTACGAGTGCGTGACTTTTTGAGAGCTCCATCTCTTTTTCAGCTTTGACAGAATCCGACGAAAGGTATTGTTGGGTAACTAAAAAATCATCATGTATGAATTCAGAATGTTAACACTAGATTTACGGAGTCAATTTGACTCATTCAAAATTTTATTACTGTATTTATAATATATGGGTTGGTTAATTTTTGAGTAATAAATCTTTCATTTCAATTGATTTGGAACTATTTTCTTTGCAAAAGATTTCAATTTTCTTGTATGATTCAAAGTGGCTCACTTCAGAAAAATAGGTATATCAATATCCGTAAATCTAGTGTTAAAGAGCCTCTGAATTTCAGGAGGCATTGAATTTTACTCGTAATTGCTGGTTTTTGCAGAGAGAGTCAAGTATGTTGTTACTGCAAGGAGATTATTATCCTAACTGAATGTAGTAATTCGTGAAAATACGTATAAGGTACTACAATAGAGTGATTTTTTAAGAGCTCTATTTTTCGTTTATCTCTGACACAATCCGGCGAAGGTACTTTTGGGTAAATAAAAAATCATCATGTATGAATTCAGAATGTTGAAGAGCCTCTGAATTTCAGAAGGCATTGAATTTGACTCGTAATTGCAGGTTTTTGCTGAGAGAGTCAAGTATGTTGTTACTGCAAGGAGATTATTATCCGGACTAAATGTAGTAATTCGTGAAAATACGTATAAGGCACTACAATAGAATGATTTTTTAAGAGCTCTATTTCTCGTTTATCTCTAACACAATCCGGCGAAGGTATTGTTGGGTATAGAAAAAATTATATATAAATTCAGAGGGCCACTGAACTTCAGGAGGCATTGCGCTTTACTCGTAATTGCAGGTTCTTGCAGAGAGAGTCAAGTATGTTGCTACCACAAGGAGATTATTATCCTGACAGAACGTAGTAATTGGGGAAATGCCAACAAAAGTGATCGTGTGTATGGTGATGCTCACATTCGTCGAAAGGGGAATTGTGGTTTAAATAGAAATCAATTTTAAGCTTCAAAGAGGAAACCTATTTCACTGATCTTCGCATTTAATATGGAATTATGCATTCTAATGAATTTGATTCCTACGTGTGCATGTTGAGAATTCCAGCGAATGTAATGAGAATATTGTATGTGGATGTCGTGTACGATGAATTCTACCTTTGGTTTAGTTGGAATTTTTTTTAACCCTTTGCGCTCCGTATTGTTTTACTAACTATCCGTCAGACAAGCAAATATAGTCTCTGGAAATTGTCTTCTGATAATTATTCATTTTTACATTATACTAAAAAAAATTTGTAATTACCGCGGGATATTTATGTCAAGATGCAAAATTATTGTTGATTTTGAAAAGCCAATAATTAATTGATAACACATTAAGTACCACAATAAGCTGTGTCGAGTGTAGCTCGACATAGGAGTGCAAAGGGTTAATATTCTGTACTCTCCAGGAAAATTGTACGTTTGAGTTACGGAAATTCATGGAGTTTTTGGATTTGTATAACGAGAGAAAGATAATATTACTTTGATAAGAAAAAAGGATGAAATTGGTTTTCAAATATTAATTAATTTTGTAATCATAGGCAACAACATATTTCTCAGAGAGTGGAATTAAATTGGGACTTACATAATTGATTGCATTTGATTTATGTGTATGCTTTGTATCGAGTATTATTCTAACCACAATGGAATTATTATCACAGTCTGTACAATCTTTCATGAAAATGAATTATGATTCTATTTTCGGTGCTAATTGATTTTGCATTCCAAAGCATAGCAACGTTTTCTCAGCTTCGATTTCAGCTCAAAACTATTTTGATTCTAATTACTTCTCCATTCTGTTAGCCAAGTATTTCTAAATCCACAAAGGTTCTGATTAATACAGATCTATTATCCTAATTTCTATGTATGATCTCTAATTATCAAAATTATTTCATAGACTATGAAAATCATTATAATTTAATTTAAAAATCCTTACACCAATAATTAAACAGCAATGTACAATTTATTATTGAACATACAAGAGAAAATTCTAACAAACGTCCTAACAAAAGCACTCATGCTTATTTCAGCGTTTCATGTCTGAAAGTAACATGCATGAAATGTTCAATTCACACAGCGAACACCAAACTGTTCTATTCTATTCAACTCTATGTCTTTTCCATTTATGCAACGAAACGTAATACGAAGGATCCTAACGTGTTTGTAAACACCGAAGATGAAACAATACCGATAAACTATATGGTTGCATGAGAACGGTGTGCAGAGGGGTTGTACGGTATACACTTTGCGAACAAGAACAATGCACTAATATAATGGAGAAAGCGATTGTACTCGATCAATCACGAGAGCATGCACGTCGAATTTTCAACAGGTAAACGTGTTCTCAACGGATCTGTGAATTAACGCGCCGATTTGTGGATTAATTAAGAAAATTTCTATTGTGGTATTACATGAGGCAATTCTCTTAACGAAAAGGAAAAAAGGCTCGATGATTTAATAAAACATCTTTTTTCCTTTTCATGAATTACAACGTTTGAAATATTTTTTTTACAATGGAAGTAAAGAAAGAAATAAGAAAATGATACGTTATTGTAATTACAAATTCCGTATTAAATTATTGTCATTTCATTTTCCATCGTTAGAGGTTCGTATTTCAAGTAATTCCATTATAAAAATAATAATTCAATATTTTCCATGGAAGAGGCGAGAGATCGGTGATATTGAATTATTTGAATTCCAACCCCATTCTCTTTCCATGGTATGCAAAGTGTCACGTAATCTACAGGTATTGATTACATTAGCCATTTGCAAATATGAGGAAGAACGAGCAAGTAAATATTGCGGTTCTGTCTCGAGTTAATTAAATTTCCACTCTGTCATTTCTCGCTGGAAAAATATTCATCTCGTTTTTTCTCAGTCGTTGCACCAACGTCCGCGAAAGCCTTCGACTCTTCAGATAATTATTTCTCTTTCCATCGAACCTACCATTCATTCTCTATATTCAACTGCTAGTAATTTCATTACATCTTTTTCCATTTATTTATTCGAAAAAAATTCAAGTCAGAGAAAAATGTGACTGCATTGTACAATTCCTGTAAATATAAAGAGGGTGTGAAGGTTCGAGCCGGATAATCCCCTATGAGAGCACGCTTCGAGGAGTCTAAAAAGACTCGTTCTTTACGCTCTTATCATCGACGTGAAAATAGAAGAGGAGAAAAAAAGCGAGTGGAAATCGTCTCGATCGTTTTCCAGCTACGTTTTTCAAGCACACCCGACCGATTAATCGTCGACAGGCAAGAGAAATGCTAAATCGCTTTAAATTGTTACGAATTATTTCGGTTCATCTGCCTCTATCTTCTTACGGGATGCTTTCATCCCCTAGCGTGTTTCTTATCGCCCTTAGAAGCAACATTCATCGTGGTTATTATTCCTCATGGTTTCACAAGACTCATGGTGATTTAAATCGTTGGTGAACGATGCAACCGGAAGAGAAACGGGAACTGGAAGAATAAGAGAGACTTGTGGTTGTTTTATCGAGCGTCGGGGGTTGAAATGGGGGTGGTGCTTCGTGCTAAGTGAAATGAAACAATGGAGAATAGTTCATCTGTGATCTAGGATTTCATTTTTGTGGGAATACTTTCTGTTTCATAAACTACGAGTCTCTGAATTATTTCCTTTTTTTTGTTTGTAATGGAGGATGAATTTTTATGGTGGTCGTTGAACAATCTGACTGTTTATTGCATTAAGAGAACTGAAAGTCTTATTGTAAAGTTGGAAAATAAAAATATACAGTTTTCTAATATAAAAGAAGTATTCTACCTATTATGGAATTATAGATGAAGTGTTACTTTTATGGTTTGTAAATTTAATTGTAACATCGAGTAACTGAATTTAAAGAATAATCGAATAATTTTTATTGTTCGTACAAAGCATAGTTAAAAAAGTAATGGATCAAGTCATGATAAAAAACGTTGATTTATTTTTATTTCACGATACTTTATGTTGTATTTGTAGTTAACTAATTAACGACGTTGGAGTCTAATGAACTTAATATTGACTGATCAGATTACATGTCGGTGTTTGGCGCTGATATTTTGCGAAATGCGAGATATTGACTCGCAATAAATTCACCTCTGAACAAATAACAAATGATACAACGGTGGAATAAAATTAACAACGTACGATGGAAGCAACGAATAAAATTTTATCGAAACAATCAACAAAACAAAAATTTATTTAAATAATTTTCTGTCGTCGTACTAACGCACACCGATTTACCGATGTTTTGTTTTCCCTCTGGCTTTTACTATTTGCAGGAAACATATTTTCCGCCGGCTTATAATTTATTCACGGAATTTCACGAGCGGTAATTAATTACTTGAATGTTTTATGGCAAATGTATTTCCGCAAACTTGGAAAATTTTGATAGGTGGATCTTCTGCTTTCCAGTCAGTTTTATTCTGCTTTTCTCTTCTCTCTCTCTCATTTTAAAAATATTTACAAATGCAAAATTCGTTGCTATGATTGAATATATGATACAGTACAGTAAATTCTGGGTGTGATTTGAATTTTGAAAATATTACTTGCTGCTGCAAAATCAGTGGGATATGAGCATTCAATTTTTATGCGAAAAACAAATTATTTTTTTTATCTGTTCAATGAAAATTTTGAATGATATTTTTCCAAATTCGCATTACAGTTTTGCAATGACATCGTCATAACTTGTCCACATTTTCACTATACTCACTAATTGCTGTATTAAAGTAAAAGCAAACAGCAAACAAAAATTAATCCGACAAACCATGCATCAGAATAAATTGCAGAAACAAAAATAAGGTTGACGGAAGCTCAAAAAAGCTGCTCGGATTTTGCAATTATTTAACAAATCCTCCATGAAAATCGCAAAATACAGCGTACATTGTACATACAGCGAATACTCATTTCATGCTAGAAGGATCAAATTTACATATATACTGGAACATAGAATGACATTTAATGAAAACGCGCACAAAACCACTCATTCGTAATTTTATTGTCTCGAAATACGAAATATTGAAAAAATAAGGCTCAAACGAACCCATCAAACCGAAGTATTCGAAGCGGACTAAGGAAGCTTCGAAAATTGCCGTTTCGAGCTGCCTTACCAAGTGACCTAGCAAGCTGTTGCCAGTGAAAATACTCGCAGTAAATGTCGCGATGGTAATCCAGAGAATCGCTACGTGCCTACGACTAGTTCCAGATTTTACAGAAAATAACACTCGACCAGCGCCGTGGAGTTAGTGCTGGCCTCGGCGAGAACGTTTTCGCGATACCGATAGCACGTTCCACCCTGAAATTCACGTACGCTATGGCAACCATGGAAATTATTTTCTCGTGCTAAAAGAACAAACTATAACTCTGATACAATAGACAGTGTTGCATTGTGTTTGGGGGTTGAATTGAAATTTTAACGGTTGACTTATAT
Organism: Cerceris rybyensis; assembly: GCA_910591515.1. Lineage (NCBI taxonomy): Eukaryota > Metazoa > Arthropoda > Insecta > Hymenoptera > Crabronidae > Cerceris > Cerceris rybyensis. Next base: position 23,422,009 of record OU342793.1, on the reverse strand, counting down.
TTCTAGGGGCTGCACTGTATTTCTAGGAGTAAATCGTATTTTTGGAATTGAATTGTGTTTTTCGAGTTTGAAATTTATTTTCATAATGCTTAGTCACGGTAGTAACGTACAATGGTTTACAGATGCTTTGTTTTCCTTCTGGTTTCCGCTGTTTGCAGGAAGCAAATTTCCTGCCGGATTATGTTTAATTCACTCGCGGAATTTTACGAGCGGTAATTAATAATCCGATTGAATTTTATTTTTCGTGTTCAAATTGCATTCCTGGGAGTGGAATTATATTTTGTTGAATAGAATTGTTCTTTTGAAGCTGAGCAGAAGTTACATTAATTGAGTAAAAGTAAAAGAAAAGAATGACCCACAATATTAAAAGAAAAGTCCTTCTGAAAATTCCAAAATAATTACAGTGAATACAAAAATAATTCTACTTTACAGAAATAAATAGTAATTGTCCTAGAAATGATCTCTATGTCATTCACGATCGCAGAAGTCCTCTCGGAATCAATCTCCACCTTCTTCTCACCGTTCGCCAATTGAACATCCACCGAACACGTTGATCCTTGTAAATCGATAATACAGTTCGCAGCACTCGAGCTACCGAGGCCGTAAAATCATTCATTCATTATCTCCTAATAATTGCGAACATCATCCGACTGTGTTGCATGACGTTTGCAAATTAAACAGCGATTAATGACTCGACCGAGTTGAATCACATGAGTTGATCAAATACGGCTGACAGAACCGTCGGCCATGATACGAAAAACAATAATTACATTACAGCGACCATGTTACGTTGAAGGTTCGTATTATTATTATGGAAATGTTGCTATTACGATTTTAATCGAGGCAGGAAACGGCACAATGAAGATAATAACTGTCAAAAACTACGTGCAGGAAAATGATACGGGAATTTTATGGTGATTAATCTTCCGTGTAGTTTGAAAGATTGAAATACGATGTAAATTCAAACTTTGATGAAAATAGTAAAAGAAAGACGAGTTAGAAGATGCGTGTTAATTTATCCCGTGTAATAATTCACGATTTATTTCAATGCAGATTCAAGGGGAATCTATAGGGAGAATTGAATCTGCGTACGAAGGAACATCTCTATTGCTTCTCATGGGATTGCATGTTGCATTGATGGAGGAGCCAGTTAGCGATGGACATTGGTTCGGCATAATCGGATGCAAGTTCCGACTAATGCACATCCGTCTCGATGACGTTATCATGGTCGTCATCGTGGTAATGATCATCATCGCGATATCGCAGTGACGAGCTTGTCTACAACATTTCTGTTCACCGGATTTCCAATGGAGCGAGTGGAGCCTTCAGGATTAGTCGATTTGAGGAAACGTCACTTCTCAGGATGGACCTAAATAATGTCACTTTTGGAAAATATTCGAATTTTTTGCATTTATATCCTAGCTTTAGGGACTTATGACTATCCTACGTACTTTAATTTGGATGAAACAGCTGAAAGTCAAAATTTTAATATAGAGAGTCACTATTATAATAAATAATTATAATAGTGACTATATTCTAACTTTGAGGAAACGTCTCTTCTCAGGATTGACTTCAATGATGTCACTTTTGGAAAATATTCGAACTTTTTGCATTTATATCCTAGCTTTTGGGACGTAAGACTGTCCTACCTACTCTAATTTAGGTGAAACAGGTGAAACTCAAAATATGAATATAGAAAGTCATTATCATAATAAATAATTATGACATCCACTGCAGAATAATTGGAATTCCCTACACAGAATCACCCTGACTATAAGTTTTGAGCTAAAGAGCAACAGCAACTTAAGCTGAAAATATGAAACCGAAGGATCACTAATGTTCCAAAGGATTCTGCTTGCAATTCAGTTTTTCATTCCCCAATAGCAAATTCCGGTTCGACGTCTCGGCTAAGAAAGATAGTTATCTTTTCTCCATCATTTCCCATACGTACACCATACCAAGATACATGTGCAAAAATAAAAAGAACTTCCGATATCTCGTCATATTTCCATAACGACAGACGAGCACACATTTATAAAGACGAGCACACTTTTATAAAGACGAGCACAGAGTCTAGCAATGGGAAGAAAAAGGCTATCCAAGCATATTGACCTACGTTTCACCTCTGATCAACGTTCCCTCTTGGTTTCTAACCGCAGAATCCAGCCATTAGGATAATTGGCACAAAAAGCATCATGCGAGAAGCAAATATAACAACATTATTAGTAACATGTCGTACCTGAAAGCAAAACGAAACCGTGGAATAGAGGAACGAAGAAAATTAAAGTGCAGAAGCAAGTCAGGTTATCAAAGTACATATACTGAACGAAAAAAAACTTTGCTTGTACAACGATGCATTCATTCGTGAAAATTCGATAAGTGAAGGCACTTTCATCTTTCCCATTACATCTCTGCACCGTGCTTTATTCATGTACCTATAAGTTGAGCTTTGCCTTTTACATCTGTCGGGGGAATAATTTCCAAATACGAATCTCGCAGTTACGTAATTGCCGCGACGGAAAACAATGCCACGTTTCGTATCTCCGTTACGAAAGCGAAACAAATCCGCTTTCAATCTCGGCTGCTACCATTATTCACCAGCGATTGCAAAGCCACCCTTGTTTCACTGGTGAATTTTTTTGTCAACGATGAAAAAAATCTTGTATCAAAGAGGACAGCCTGAATTCTCAAGGGGATTAAAAAAAAAAAGTAAACGCAAAATAAGTCGGTCGATGTTGCATTGAAAATGCAATTAGAAGTGAAACGAGGTCGAATCCTGCAGGGTCGAGGATGTTTCAGGAGAGAAAGCTGAACATCGGTAAATAGAATTGAAGGGCGAGAATTCCAACGGGGTTGATGCTGGTTGAATTCGATTTTCTATTTGCAGAATCATCGGTGCATCCTCTGCATCGTCGTCGCTTTGCCTCGATTACACGACGATATTAAATTTAATAACTGCCGGCGTAAAATTACGGCTACTGCCTGACCCGTCCTCTTGGCAGTCGGTGATTATTCTACCGAGCTGATTGGTATTCCGCGCTGTTTTTCAATAACGATCACGATGAGAGAAGGAAAGAAAGGGCGAAAAAAGGGAAACAAGAATCGCGGACTCGTAAAGGCGGAGGAAAAATGAGAAATAAATTGCCGATGAAATAACGCGCGACATTCGCATGGGATGAAAGAAGAGGAGGGTGGAAGGGGTAGAAAAATAGAAAGAGAAGGCGGAGAAATAGAGAGCGGAAGAGAAGAAAGGTGATTCAATAAACTAGGTACTACATCCGCCTCTTTCAGGACGCTGCACCGGGCTTTATGAGTCGTGAGACGCGATTACAATTTTCTTTGTCGCGTGCAGTTATGACAAAAATTCGACATCACTGAAATACGAAGTTCGTTCATGGTATATTGAATTTATGCGCGAAACTCCGCACACGGTAGATCCATTGTTTGCGTGATTTTTCAATGAGCTCGATGCATGTAAACGTAGTACCATTTGACGTAGGAATTTTTATAAGGTCTATGTGAAACGTCGCTTCAAAAGCAAACTTAAAATTCAACGATTCCAAAAGATCAAATATTTCTCATCATCCTACGAATCACTTTAGAATCAATTTAGAATTAGAATTCTCTCATCGTAAGCAATATCTAAATGTATTCTCTTCCTTATATCACCTTCGATGCATTCAATATAGAGGACTATCATCAATCACTATGTATTCCAGCTGATTCTCATTATTAAGCCACCGAATACCGGTAATCAGCCAGCTCGAGTAAACTTCTGACAAGCTACTCAACGACTGGAGAGAATTTCGTTCGCTGGAACTCCAGGAGCACCGACACCCCACCGATAGTTATGCTTTACGTAAGGGGAAGCACTTCTTCGTGCAAGTTCCACGAAAACCCGTTTGAGAACCGAAGCGAGGACGCTCGTCGTTGCTTTCTTATTCATCGTGCGCCCCGACAGGATATGCAGAACCTCTAACGAGACATGCATTATGTACCAAGTTCGCTCACTTCATAAAGCGCACGCGAGCATGGAAGACAGGGGTAAGAAAAGGTGGTTCTAGTTCATTGTAGTAATCGAACGAGAAGTAGGGGATGAATTGCTAGCGATGCCGTGAAAACACAGTCTTGAATGCAAGAGTAGAACGATGAGAATTGTAGTAACTCTGTGTTCTTTGAGAATGAATCTGTTATAGAGGATGTGTGAGTTACTTATGGGAACGTTACCCACCATCGGTGGGGGTTGAAGAGATTTAAGGGAAATTTTTTGGTTGTAGACGAATTTAGGAGGTGTTGAGGACCAATTGTCATTCCTTGGGCAATAGTTGCAAGAATGTTGATAGGTTTGATTGATACTGAGATTATTTATTGACGAGGTTGAGGCTGTAGTGGGGACAAATGATGGGATTTACGATGTGGAGTATGAGTTTTAATCTATTTGTTAGTAATGAGAAATTACCACAGCGACAAAGGCCAAAATTTAGGCACCTGCAGTGTAATGAGGTTACAATGCAGTTATGATCGATGTATGAGAGATTTAAGGGGACTTTTTTTTATCGTAGATAAATTTAAGGGATGTTAAAGACTACTGCCACCCCTTGGGGCTTACTCGTAAGAATGTTGGCAAGTTTGATTATACTGAGATTATTTATTGACGAGATTGAAGCTGTAGTAGGTACAAATGATTGGATTTTAGATGAAGCGTATGCGTTTAAGTTAAATTGTTTGCCATGAGAAATTACAATAGTGACATAAATGAAAATTTGAAATGTCTGTAGTGTAATGAAGTTACAATACAATTATAATCAACACTAGAACTACCAAACCAGTCGAGATGACTGGTATGCGATTTTTTCAAAAAATTCTCCAAGTTTACATAAGAGTTATAGAATAAATATTCTACGTCTATATCAATAAACATAGATCACCCAATCGATCGAATTTTCCGCCGCTTGATTCCCCCTTTTCCAAAGTACTTATGTAATTTAATAAAATATGATAGATTTGAGGCCGGTAGTTCTAGTGTTAAAGTACAAAAGATTTAAAGGGACTTTTTTGGTTGGAGACAAATTTAGGGGGTGTTCAGGACAAACCACCATCCCCTGGCCAGTTCTCGCAAGAATGTTAGCAAGTTTGATTAATATTGAGATTATATTCAATGAAGATGTATGAGCAGAATTATTTCGCCTTAATGATCCCTTAAACGGTAAGGTTAATAAGGAAGGACGAGATAGGCTGACTATTTTTCGCGAAGGTAAATTAGAATCTTTTGGCGGGTGATAGGGGATGAAGGCTGGAAATGGAGAGTTGAAAAAAGTAAAGTTAGGGGATACGGCAACGCTAAATGCTGGATGAATGCTGGACGTGATTATACTCGAAGGCTAATTGCTCATTAAAAAAGACTTATGAAGAGTGTCGAGGAAGTATTACTCTCGTTTTTATTTTGTTCAAAAGGTCTCGGATTTCTGCCTGAAAGACAGAGTAAACGGCGAGTAGTAAAATGAAGGATATCTGCGAGATGGAACTTTTCTTCAATCACGGTTTTTGTCAGGTGACAAGACTTAACAAAGTTTGACATAAATTAACGAAAAGAGAACGACAAAGACGATCTTAAATGTAAATGAAGAGTAAGAAATTTCAGTGCATCCAAGTAACACTTGAAAAATCATGTCTCTGATTTACTGTTACTTAAAGTTTATAAACGAAACACCAAACTTTCTTAAGGTTCTAATGAATATCTAATGAAACCGCGAAAAGCAAATTTCACTCCGACGAACTACCTCTACTTTCGGTATAAGATCTTGTATGTGCACTATACGAAATGTCAGAGTCGATAAATCTAAGAACTGCCATGTTAATTCCAAAGTAAGTGCAATTAACGAAAGCGAATTTCCTATCAAAGTATAGAGATTTCCAAAGAACGAACAATCACGATAGGATTTTACGTGACACTTGTTACTCCCCTTGGGAAGGAGAACTCATTATGCCATCGAAAACTGCTCATTCACGATCGCAGCTAATGAGAATGGCAAAAAGTAAACAGGGTAAAAGCGAAAACAGAAGGCACTATTAAAATCTGACATTTTTCACGATAGATGTGCAAAGAAAAGTAGAAATTCTATATAAAATAGCTTTTAACCCATAAACTACCAAGGCGGTGAAAAAGTCCGGTCTCGAATTGTTTTTAAAAAATTCTCAAATTGATAATTGAGCCATGAAGTAAAATTTTCCACTTCTATTTTATAAAATATTAAATCATCATAAAGGAGTAATATAAACTATTATTTTATTCATACATTTCTTTAAAGAAACACCTTGTAAAATAACAACTATGACGTTACTGTCAAATAAAATACAACCTGTCGAGAAAAATTAACAAAAAACTAAATAATCATTCAGATCATGGAAAACTTTTCCAAGTACTCATCCATAATTTCTGCGAGGTCGTTCCTCGCGCCAAGTGGCTTCGATCTAATTTCTCCAAACGAGGAAAATTATGATATCGCGGAAACGTAAATCAACTTCTTGCGACGCTCGTGACCGAACCTTTGAAATCCAAGGGGCCATGGTGTTTTTGTTTTACGAGCGATTTCTGCTGATCCAACGGAATTTCAAGAGAGGGTGCACAATTTTCTTCGAGCAAAACGCTATAATTAATTTGCCGTCACGTTCGACGATACAATATGGATGGAGAACACAAGAGAAAATGGAGAAGAAGAGAAAGAGGAGCACATAGAGTTCTTGAGTACGATCGAGCCGTCATAAATGTGTGTTTTAATAAGCTATGGGGTTAATTAATTATCTGTGCCTGTACAATTTACAGAGTTGTCCAAACGAGCAGTCGATTATTGACTTCTGCGGATATATAGACTGATTGCTGACCGATAGACCTTATTAGGAAGCAATATATAATAATTAATATAGTTTCCTCTGCTATTACCCTCTACACACAATCTGAGAACTTTCTCATAGCAAATCAGCCAAATTAACACCCTGGCCTATAATTTAATCCCTGTCACTGTATCCTCTAACTAAACGTAAACTTTGAGAAATTAAAAATGACCACTGTTTGTCTACGTCAAAGAATTTGAAATAAAATTGACGATATAAAATCAACTTTATGGTCGTTAATTTCTGCGACAATACAACGTTTGAAAATTTAAAATTTTCTGTTGCAACTTCCACCCCACGAGTGTCTCTCGTTACTGCAAGGTAAGCTATTAATAACAGTCTTCATTAAATAATACCAGAGGATTATACCAGGGAATTTTACAATTATAATAATTATGTCGACAGTAGAAATAAAGTATCGTCCGAAGTAAAATAATACCTAAGCTTTAACACTAAAACTACCGACGTTATATCTACTAAAATTTAGATTTATTGAACAAGTACTTTGGAAGAGGATAAATCAAAAAATGAAAGGATTAGTTAATAAACTAATTTAGGCTTTGTATGGTAGATGTAGAATTTTTACTTCACGGCTCCCCTATCAATTTAGGTAGTTTTTAAAAAAAATTGAGAACCGGTCATTTTGACCGACTTGGTAGGTTTAGTGTTAAATTTCTTTCAAAACCTTCCACAGATTATTTCCACCTATTTGAGCCAAACGATTCACATCTACCCTTCCCCCTGATTTACCCCTAATCGAAAGCAACTTCTGCGAACGCGTAAGTTCGCGTAAACGCATTCGCGTATCAGAACAACCGTGCACAATGGCAAGAGAGAAAGAGAACGTCAGCTGTCGCCGTTTCAAGATAATTGCCAAAATTATAGTTGCACCGTAACCGCGGTTGTTCGTTAATTAGAGGCACAGGCCGCGGTTGGCGATATTACACCGACCGAGTCGAAACTCCTGACGAAACTTTGCTTATTCTATCAAGACACACGACACGTAATATCTCGCGTACTCCACGAATAACGTCTCTGATAAGCCGCAACTGTTTTAACGTCGTCATCCAAGAAGGACGACGTTGAAACAGCTGACAGGGTTTCCTTCATTTCACATCGTCGTTCCCTCCACTCAGTCTCGATGTCGTGGATTTTTTTTGTGCAAAAGAAAAGAAAGAATTTCTGATGCAACGACAATGGTATCCTGCCGGTGCTGTTATTTCTTCCTAAGACGAATTATGATTGAAGACAGGGAGAAACTATGGGGTAGACGAGATGGGGGATGAAAGTAGTAAAAATGAGGGGAGGACTAATACCCAATTATCCAGCGAGGATGGTTAATTGTTCGTTGGAATGGCCTAATGAAGATTTGTGTCTCTCGTGCGAAAGTCGAGGAAATATCTTGACGCGATTGTAGTTGAAAATAATTCCTTTTAGCGAAACGACCGGGGACTTTATGCGAAAATGTAGAACTGGTGAACGAAGATTGATAGTTCATCGTGTGGATTATCTGTTGTTTGCACGAATTCTTACCATGCAATACAATTTTCACGCGCGTTGTTGCTCGATCTTAGTAACTGTCTTATTTTTTAACACTAGAACTACCACTAAGTCAATATGACTCGTATCCAATTTTTTCCAAAAATTCTCCAACTTTACAGGAAAGACAGAGCAGATATTCTACGTTGATCTTAGAAAACTCAGATTACAGAATCGATCATTATTTCCATGCGTCCTCCTTTTTCAAATTATTTATTTAACACACTGAAATATAGTAGATTTAACCTCGTTAGTTCTAGTGTTAACACTAACCGTATCATAATCGGTGAAACAACAGGTCCAATGGAATACAAATTTGTAATTTTTCTATCATCTAGTTTTTCGCTGCTGCAATTTTCCTTCGCTTTTCTCAGGGTGCAAAAAATTTGAAATTATACGGTAGGTATATATAAAGCTCAGTATTAGAAGTGCACCTAGAAAAATTCATTTTGACGATTCTTCTTGTCGACAGGCTTTCTAAATCCTTCTTTGCTTCTACGCACATGGTATTTTTGCTAATTAAAATCCCACGTCATCGTACAAATATTTTTCCGTGTTCTACGACAATGGAAAGACAGGACACAATGTCCCGGTGCAGCTAGAGAGATAATTCTAAAAGGATTCGCAAACAACGCGCGTTTCGCGTAGGTGTAAGTATCTCCCCGTTCGGTTTTCATTATTCAGCGTCATAATGAATGCTGCGGGAAATATGGCGAGCCGCGTTTCATGGGGATCCACCCACGTTCCATTTCTCCTCGATTTAAATCGCGGGGATGAGAGCGAAAAACGGTTCGAAAGGGGGTGGACGAGAATCGATCGCTCGCGGGGAATAAATTTTACGGGCAGTCGATAAGAGAAAACGAGTGCCAGGCAAATGAGTCGTTAATAATGCCCTCGTGTTTCGGTAATTAGCAATTTGCTCGAACGGGAGCCACGATACTTTGGATCCAATGGAATATTTAGCCGACACCGAAGTCCTTCACATTTGAGTGTTGTAATTCTCTTGGATTTGCAAAGCTTAAGACATTTTACTCAATTTATATATTTACAATGATTTTTCTGTTATAAAATCTGACGATTATTTGAGAAATATAAAGAGTGAAAGTTCTTTGCGTTTGTTGAGAAAAGTGGAAACGTGGAAAATAAGTATGGAGGGAAATGAGGAAGAGAAGAAATCATTGACTTTTAAGTCACCTATCTTCTTTGGGCTTTTCCGGAAGTCTACTCTTTCAGGCTTCTCATCTTTCAAGCGGTGATCCATTAAAAGTACCTCAGAAGCTCAAGATGAGGTCACGATCATTCGCACCCTGTGTTGCTTCTACTTTAGAATTATTAACTCCAATCTCTCTCTATATATATTTTTTATTCTCCTAAATCCTATACGTATTAACACTAAACCTACCAAGGCGGTCATAATGACCGGTTCTCAATTTTTTCAAAAAACTACCTAAATTGATAGGAGTGCCGTGAAGTAAAAATTCTACTTCTACCATATAAAGCCTAAATTAGTTAATTAACTAATCCTATCGCTTCTTGATTTATCTTTTTCCAAAGTACTTGTTCTATAAATTTAAATTTTAGTAGATATAACGTCGGTAGTTTTAGTGTTAAACTAATGATACCGTAGCCAAAACATAAAACTGTGATATAAACAATCTCACTAATAATAAAAAAAAACTTTAAATACTCCAACTCTCACTCTCTTAAATTCTCTCCCTTCTCAATGTTCTATTCTTCACTGCTCTCAACTCAACTCTGCCTATGTCTTCATTGACTCTCTCAAAAATTAATGCTAGCATCCACTCTCAATGCTCTATCTCACACCATGCATTTCTATTGCACTCACTCATTTTCTCCTTATTCACATATTTTCAAATCACGTATTCTAAACATTCATTCTCGCCTATAAAAAATTCATTCGCAATTACTAATTATAAACTATTTCCTAACTCTAAAAAATTCCGGCACCACAATATTATTTACTCTCGCCAATATATTACTCTCCACAAACTTGCAATATCGAACTCGTAATTTAGCCACTTATCGACGAATTTCAAAAGCGCTCTTAAACTAACAGAGCTTACAACCAGTTCAATTGGTCTTTAGACCACAAAGAACTAACCCCTCGTATTTTGGCCTTTACCAAACAAACTCCTTTCTGTTTTTATAAACTCACCTTAATAACTTCAACCGTTCTTTCGGGAAGCACAATACCAACGACAAAGAACGGCCACGGTACTCGTAGTTCTCAAAGGAAACGAAACCGAGTACGAAGTTACAGGTTACAAAAGGGTGAGCCACGAAACGCGAGAAAAATGGCGGCGAAGCGAAAAGCACCCTCGACGGTGGAACACGGCAGAGTGGAATTTCGAATTACCGGTGAAAAATAAGCAAAACAGACAAAACTCGTGAAAAGAACGCGCTCAGGGTGGATTTAATGAAACGTATATGCCGACACGTTGGAAATGGATCCCGATAATTCGATGGTCATCCGTTGGAAACGGAACGCCGGTAATGGAAAGTAATTTTTTGCACGGGACGAGAATCAGTGGGGCGTACGTATACGGGGAAAGAAATAAAATAGAGCCCGGTCGTACGAGAGGCTTTTAATTGACGACGATGGTATCTCTCGGTGGAGCTTCGAAATCTGCCGAACGACGTGACGAATTCTAATGAATAATGGAAAGAAATCTAATCCGAGATGTCGTCGCCTTAGCGCTAAAACCACTAAGACGGTTAAAATAATTAGTTTTCAATCTTTTCGAAAAATTTTCTAAATTGATAGAGAAAGCATGCAATATGTATTCCACTTCTATCTTATAAAGTCATAATTAGTGAATTAATTAATTTTTCCTCTCTTGATTTCTCTTTTTTCGAAGTAGTTATTTAGTTTATCTAAATGTAGTAGTTAAAATTTGTTTAAAAAATATTGAGATCTGTTTTATGCGCCTAAAAAATTCATTGACGGTAATTAAGTCTCTTAATGGAGATCTAAAAATTTAATTGGCGACCACTCTACCATAAAGCCTATCCTATCCGTTTGAAAAATTTATCGCAGTATTTGAAAAAATATCTCTGTCGTCCAGAATTAACACTAGAACTACCGGCGTTAAATCTATCATATTTCAATATACTAAATAAGTACTTTAAAAAAGAAGGAATCGAGTAGCAGAAATGATGATCAATTCAGTGACTTATGTCTTTTGTGATGGACGCAGAATTTTTGTTCTATGGCTCTTCTATGAACTTGGAAAATTATTGGAAAAAATTGTGTACCAGTCATTTTGACTGCTGTGGTAGTTCTAGTGTTAAAGGAAACACCGATAAAGACACTTCCTCAACTACTCCCTTCAATTTAAATATTCTTTATCCGCCTTCTCCAACAATCTTTAGAAACAGGCTTCCTATTTATACGAAAAATCTTCTATTATATACGAATCCCGTATAAAATCTGCTTCCCCAGTACTACGAACAATTTCCATAAACCGTTTATTCCCGCGTTCGAAAATTTCAAGCCTTATTTACTCATAGAATCTAAATTCTGCATGGCCAGGGTTAACAAAAGTCATTCTACCTCTTCCAACTTCCCAGCAGAGATACGCGACATCCCTTTATCGTCTGTTACACCCCTGGTATGCCCTCGTAATACGTTTTATCTGCATAATAGAAGCGCCGAGGGTCGTTTGTGTTCCCAAACGAAGAACACGAAGGAAATACACCAACTGAAAGAGAGAGAAAGACATAGCAAAACACGAAATTCGTGTAAAGGGTTGACATTTGCGGAGTAGCATTTGTGTCATCGTCTGCTTTTAATCCACCCAAGTGGCGCGAATATTTCGCGAATTTTCCTCCACCACTTCTGTATCGGAGTGCTCAAACGGGAGGCCGAGCCACGCGTAGAGCGCTTAAGAGGACTCAGGGACGTGTTTACAGCAGATTAGAACGCTATTCAACGTTGAAAGGTTATATCCGAGAGATACAGCAAACAGGAAGCCTCTCTCCCATGCCCGTCGTCACAGTCTACTATGTGCAGCCCGTCAGACATACCGACTTATCTGACTAACCTACTTTAGGTAAACTCGAGCGAATGGAAAGGGTTTAAGGTCGAAGGAATCACAGTGTCATACCACCATTCTTGAAGGAAGTGTTTGAAAGAAGCTCTGCAAAATTATATATGAATGGTGAGACCACTGGTGATGGAAATTTCGGGATACTGAGTGTAATGATTAGACTCCGGATGTTTATGCATTTATGACAAAATGAATACGGCTAAAATACACAAAACGAACATAATACAAAAATATATCTGAAATATCCAAACTATGGTATTCGTTGTAACATTTATCGAGTGCAACTAATCCCTAAATAGGTTCTCTCGTCTTAACTGCATTTGTTGAATTTGAAATTTGCATAAACATCCGGAGTCTAGTAATGATTCATTCGGTTGTTCTGATTCCACTTAGTTCTTTGCACTCCGATGTCCTGTTTGAGAGGACATTGTAAATCTATCGTATCACTCGGTTCATCCCTCTAATTGTATGACAAGGGTGGCCAACCCGCGGCCCGCCTTGAACATTTTTCCGTACCGCGAGATTATCATCAGTATCATTATTATTATATTATTTATGTTTACATGTAAGAGTAATAGTAAACACAATAATAATAACTAATTATATTTCAATTTTTCACTCTGAAAAAGTGCCTATAGTGAGTTTGAATCTAATTTTTAGGGATATATAATTTTATATGCGGCCCGCGGAGTAATGATGCATTTTGAAAGTGGCCCGCAAGATGATTTGGGTTGGCCACCCCTGCTGTAAGAGAACCTTTGAATTTATTATTGATTGTAGGGGCTGAACTTATTATACCGCAACATTTTAACAAATGTATGTTTACCTGAATTTTTCTATTGAAATGATATAAGATAGTAAATAGTAAAGTGCGGCAAAATTGCTGATAGGTAACGACAGAGATGGCTCCGAGTGCAAAGGGTTAAAATTGTAGATCATAAACGACATAAACCTTAGTTGTCGATACTGTGCTATGAAACAGCAAAGGACGAGAATAATTCATAAGTCAAAAGAGGGCAAATTTTGTCGACGTTAAAAATTCTTTACTTTGTACCTTGCAATGCAGGAGTATAATTAAAATTTTCGTTTGATGCTACCCTCTGGAAAATAGCCTCTTTAGTGCAGAAATTTAAAAAAATTCTGTATTACCGCAAAGGAATTTTTTATCTCTGGTGTTAAAGAACTTCGTGTTCGCATATATGTTCAAGTTATATTTTCTACTTGAAAACGTAGAGGAAAAGTGGTTCTACATTTTACTGGATGCACACTGAACGTAATCCCGTTGGATAAGAAACGATCTGGCCGATGATTACCAATTTTTCCTCAAGGTTCATGTGACTACGAGACTAAGAAAAGCGACACATAAGCGGATTAAAGTTGTTGCACCCAAGACTCGGTGTAGCAGCAAACACTCGAAGAACTTTTACAATAGCTCCGTGGAGGGTGCTACTGGGTACAGTTACCCGGCGGCTTCCGTTGCATTTCCGCTTGTAAATAAGGAACCACCACTTTTCCCGACGCGATTGTCCCGGGCAACCTTCCAGCGTTACGCTTCATCGAATTTGTTTGCTTTCTTTCTCCACACTGGCGTTTATACTTTGCTTTTCGTTCCTTCGAACGAAGAGGAAAGAACGGTGTGAACGTGACTGGGCGATGTCTGATTTGTACTTTCTTTTCGTTCTTTTTTCGCCTTAAATTTTTCCATCATTTTGACTCTGATGTACAATTTCTGATGGGTTTCAAAGTTGGCTGTGTCACGTTAAATAATGTAGACAAATTTTACCAGAGGTGATGGGGGTTTGAACTTGAGATCAGTGAAATAGGGGGTGTGAGAATTTAGCTCATTACAGAACTTAATTTTCGGACTGATTTGTTGTTCGATCTCTTCGACAATTGTCATATTATTAGTCTAGTAATATATTAAATATTAATTTCTCAAGTAGTTATATTTAAAGTTTTTGGAATGGAAGGAAGAGCAATTTTTATATTGAAATTATACATTTTAGAATAATATTTTGTTATCTTGGGTAACGGCAGGGGATTTGTCTTTGTGTCTCTGAGTTGTGCAATTGTAGTGAAAGAATGCTACCAGTTTTAGATCGAAAATCATTATTTATACATGTTGCACAAAGGAAACTTAGTAAGTTATACTTATTAGCAGCGAGAACCGCTGTTATTTACATAATTGCCACGTGATCGAGATCGTGATTGAGACGTCTTTATCAAGGGAGAAGCATCATTGTCTCTCAAAATGCATTTACAATAGCTGGGTGATGATATGCAGTCGATAATTGGGAAACATCGCAATACGTTAAGCATATCCGGCATAATAATCTGCGACTAATCGACGTGCGAATCGAATCGAACTGCGAGGTTTCCTCTATTCGAAGCACTATCGACGATATTCACTGTATATGGACGTCAATCGTATTGAATCGACTTGGACTTTGCGATTGAATCTGTCGTTTTACATCCGATTATCCCGACAGCTTTTCAGTTCTTGTAAAACAGCAGATACTTTCGTAAGCAATAGTCGATAAAATGCAATATCGATAGAAGTGGTGGTTTTACAATCGATAAACCAAGATATTCACATATATGAATCAACATATGCAAAGTTTTCCTGAAAGCTACATTCGAGAACTGGACTTTCAAAGTACACTGAATGAAAAAACACGGATTGAAACGTTGGTATTTTTTTTTACTCTTCCAGTACGTGCATTTGCAAATATTTTATCAAATATCTCTGCATCAAGAACTAAATGCACAGCGATGTAATGTTTCCTCAAAATTTCAGAAAATAAAACTTTCTACTCTGACTTACTGTTTAAAAACAGATTTCGCAAATATCGTTTCACGTTCTGTTGCATGTATGTTAAATTTATATTTCATAAAAATATTTTTTTAATATTAGTCTCTAAAGATGTTAAAAGATACATGGATTAGATAGTTATATGAAAAATTTCAAAATCCAGGTCGAATCCAGATCTCTTTTTCCAGAAGGGGGTGCATTTACGCACCCCCACGCGTATTCGAGGAAGTGTAGGAGTTGCTGAGAGTTAAGTTGACGAACCTAAACGAGATCTAACCTTGATCTGACCCCCAAGACTTAGACTGGGCCTCTTTTCAAGCTGAAGAGGCCCCTGAAGAACTTCCCTTTGCACCCCTTGTGGGATTTCCATCCCTGTGGCTCGGGTAACCCCGGGTTCGCCAAACCCGTACCTGCCCAGCGAACTGGACAAGCCCCTGAGGTAACCCATCTATTTCTAGAACCACTATGGGTTCACCACCCCCAGGTTCAAGTAACCCTGATTCCGTCAAGGTCATACTTGATCAACGAGCTAGAGTGGTCCCTAAAGGGAACAAGTCAGATCTAACCCAGACTCTCCAGTTAATTTGAGAAATTTTCAAGAATTCATCACATTTACTAAATAGGGGTAATTTTATATAATTATCGAATTAGTAACATTTATCATAAGATATATACGATCGTGTACAACTTGATGCATGCGAAGCACGTCCTTTGTACGAGGAGATAGTTACCAATCGCCCAATTCCTGAGAGGTGAATGTGCTCAAAAATCGATCGGAACCTCGGGGAATCAGATAAATTCTTCCGTTTTCACGGCGTATCAAAATGAACCCCGAGAGAGCGGTGCCTACGTGTATTCGCGTTTATTCCGGCATAAGAGTGCATCTATCCGAGCACGTTTCAAACAGAATTTCACTGTCAAAAAATAACTCTATTCGCGTCAAAATTCCTACGATGATTACTACTTTTATATTGTTAAGACGTCATTTTGACTTTGTCGTTTAGAGGATACATAATTAAGAATATTTAACAGTATATCTACCAGCATTAAATATGTTAAATATATTGTTACGCATGGAATACCTAGTAGAGCTAATGTTACTAGGCTGTGAGATCCATCTATTGTTATAAATAATAGAACAAAGAGACTCTATGGTCAAACGTCCTCGGTATTCAACGTGTTGTACAATAAATGTTAAACATTTTGTAAAATATCTAGTATTAAAGTGTAATAAATATAGAACTTTAAAATAATAAAAATATAAAACACTAGGATTAATTCCACTTGTTATATTCATTATGAAATGCCCCTGGAGAGAAACAATGCAATGGTAATCGTACGAGGACGATTATTATCTGGCTTTAGGAGTCTGCGGACGTCATTGTGCATTCGAAGAATTCGAATGCCATCATTCTTTTCCAGGTTGTCCCATTGTGCGAACACGGTAGCCCTGCAATGTCCTCAGACTTTTTGATTTTCATCAGTTTATCCACGCTGGCATGAAGGTTTGATTTTGAAAAGAAGGGAAGCTTATTGTCTCCCTAACATAAAATCCTAATATAAAGTATTATTACACTTTCCAAGTCAGTTAAAATGAAAAAAAAATTCATACATCTTACATGAAATTCCCACAGTAATTAAAATCCAAGAAACAGAGCAAAACAAAAATATATTCTACTAGCTGAAAGCTCCCGTGCTTCGCTACGGTTTAATCGAAACTAAAAACAAAAACCTTAAAATTTCGACTTTTGAAAAATCCTTTCTTAGTGAGCACCTAAGACCCAAGGAGAAGGTATGCTCCAAATTTCATTGTAATCCGTTCTGTGGTTTTTGAGATTTCGTGATGAGTGGATTAATGAGTCAGTCAGTCAGTCAGTGGTATTTGAGCTTTATATAATAGATTTACACCCTAACTCTACGTCTCTCAAAGAATTCATAAAAATTCAAATTCCCCCATTTTATTATCCATCCATCGACAACCCTAAGGTTTTTCTCCCATAGAAAAATATAGAATCATCAAAAAAGTATGTCACTGCAAAAGTAACAGCTTTACTCCAACCCCCGTTTATCCTCCCCACAACGAGAAGCGTTAACGAACACAAAACGGTGTCCAGAATCCGCGGAGTTTTCCGAATCTGCGGACCACCGCGGTGTTATCGTGAAACTTAGTCGAGAGTCGGTGAAGTTGCTCGTTGAGAAACTCGGAAGCCACGGCAGGCATCATCTACCGTAATTGTTCTCCGTCGTCCACTCTCGGCCCCGATCTCCGAGTTTATCCGCTTTAAGAAGGACGAACTTCTCGTGAGAACAAAAGCCCTGGCCGTTGTCTTGTGTATACGGTGAGGGTACCTCTGGCTGGAGGCACATTTTCACCTTGGCTCTTCCGATCGCGCCTTATCTCATCTCCCCAACTTTCCCTACGTCGTCGCTTTCTTTCCTGCTTTTCTTTCCTTGCATCCTTTCACCCCTTCGTTCATCCCTTTCTATTGTGCGCGATTTTTGACTGTGGTGCTCCTTTTGAGATACAGATCTGTTGCCGTTGAATTAAATTAATTTCCCTACCCTTCACGCTGCCATGGTAAGGTTACCGTACTAATCTCATTTTTTCCACGATTCTATAGTGATTAATTAACCCCTTGCCATACAAAAAGTAATGACAGTGAATGGTGTAGGACATTTTGAAGTTTTCTAAAAGTTATGGATATTGCTCGGAGAACGGAGGTCTTCTTGGTGAAAGAGGGACCAGTGAAGGTCACGAAGGTCAGACTGCCACATCGTAGGGGATGAAGACGAAGAGTAAAAGACGGGAGGAAAGTGAAGGGTGAAAGATGGTCAAATAATTCAGAGTCAACTGTTAAAATAATAATCTATTCATAGATTATAACCAGACTGCGGATTTTTATGCATTTATGACAAATTAAATACGGCTAAAATATACAAAAAGAACATAATATAAAAGTATATCTAAAATATCCACAGTATGGTATTTGTTGTAATATTTATTGAGTGCAATAAATCCCTGGATAGGTTTTCCTCTCTCACCTGCATTTATGAAACTCGAAATTTGCATAAACATCCGCAATCTAATTATAACTTAAGGCAGTATTAACCCTTTGCGGACTAGCGACGCATATATGCGGCCTGAGAAAAAATGTTGTTATAGATTATCGCCGTATGTATACACGATTCAAATTGAAAAATTGAAGTAAAACCGGTGAGATATGATTAAAAGTGGACTAATTTATTAATTCATATACATTAACAGCCCAAATTTCTGATAAAATGGTGGTTTTGGAACGCCAAATAAATGATTATCTATCAATATTCAAAAATGTCTCCGTCCGCAAAGGGTTAATAGCGCAGAACTAATTTGATCGCATCGTTACCCACTAATATTTTTAATACAATATTGCGTCAAGTTATAATCTATAAATCGATTTTTATTTTAACGATTAATTCTGAGTTTTTTTATTCTCTTCCACTTTGCACTTTTCACAGATCTTTTCCTCTACTTCTTCATCCCCTACGATACGGCTCTGATTCCTGTGATCCGTGACCTTCGCTGGTTCTTTCACCAAGACCTCCGTTCTCCAAGCAAGAAGAAGCCTTTATCCGGCTCACGTACGACGAGTTTCTCGAGAGGATTTCGAGTGTAGGAGCGTACTGGGTATGCCATTGATTTCAAGCTTTCATACCCTAAGGGACTTGGGGGAAACTGCCACAAGAGAGAGGTCGATCGATGGCTGTTTCTTGATTATGAGCGTAACGTTGTTAAGCCATAGTTTCAGACTGGTTACGAGAGCCTTTGTGTTTTCT
Organism: Cerceris rybyensis; assembly: GCA_910591515.1. Classification (NCBI taxonomy): domain Eukaryota; kingdom Metazoa; phylum Arthropoda; class Insecta; order Hymenoptera; family Crabronidae; genus Cerceris; species Cerceris rybyensis. The sequence continues at coordinate 23,402,881 of OU342793.1, read as the reverse complement.
TTTTATCGGCGGTTTCTTTAATGAGCACCTGCGACGTACCGTTGTGGTGTCTGGACTGTTTGGAATTTAATATCGTAATGGAAGCTTCGTTTTAACGAAGACTTTTTATTAATTCTCGGAGTATGATAGACGAGCGGGAAAAATCGTCGACAAGAATATACACGAGGAGAGTATCGCTTGAAGGATGGTTAAAGTTATAAATAATAGGAAAGAGTGAAGATTTGACAAAGTGACCGTTGAAAATCAAGAGAAACGATTAAAATACCCTATGAGAGACATCAAGTGCGTGTTATGACGTAATTTTAAAATAAACTGCAATGCTTTAGAACCAACGTTTGTTACAGAGCCGCGTATGGAAATGTCATGCGTCAGTTGCAACGAAGGGAGTCTGGAGGAGTAAATGAACCGACTGGTCAGATCCAAAATATGCATTGCCGTTGGTTGAATTTCAATTTACATCGACGTTCAACGGCTTATCGAGCTGCAATGTGTTACATTGCCATACTATCGTCGCCCTAATATTATGTAGACTTACGAATTCAATGGTGCAATCCTCGTAATTTCAGATCTCAAATATGCCTCATTAATGAAGAAAATGCGAGTTTCTACTTTCCATTACAAAAGATCAACGTGTTGTGAGAATTAAAAGTAGACGTTTCTACAGTTAACCGTATGCAAGAGAAATCCACAAAAAGCAATTTTCCAACGCCAAAATCTTTAGCATCCTTGGCGCAGAACTTTGTCCTAAATCAAACTCTCTAGCACCGTGCTATTTCGCAAAACACAACGGCATCCTAGCGGCGCAAATTCCACTAAAATTTGCTCCACAATAAACGTGGGATTCTTGGAATAATCGGTGTTGCCGAATGAAAACTGGAGCTCGTTATCATGAAAACATAATAGACAACACGCTTAAAGACTCTACAACTGATAGAGGAACAGTTCACAAACTCTTAGAACCTTATTAATTTGACGACTTCGTAGATCTAATTAATACTAGAACTACCGGCGTTAAATCTATTATATTTCAATATATTAAATACCTACTTTAGAAAAAGAAAATCAAGGATAGGATGATCGATTCGGCAATCTATATTTTATAATATTAACACTTTAACAACCGCACGTCTACGCAGTCAAACGTTGCCAGGGTCCGGCAGTATTTTTGAAGAATTAATTTAGAAAAAGTTTATTAAGATTAAGAGAAAAGTAAGAGAACAAAAATAAAATCAAAGACGTGGCGAAGAAATACGAAGCCAATAGCAATATCCATATTTGTTTACGTTCATAAATTATCACAAAGAGAGTGTGGTACTGGCCAACAATCTTCGGCGGTAGCATCACACACATGTGTGAGCGGTCGTTAAAGTGTTAATGTAGAATATCTGTTCTGTAACTGTCCTACAAACTTGGGAAAATTTTAGAAAAAATTGGGAACGAGTCATTTTTACTTACATGGTAGTTCTAGTGTTAAATAAATCTTCTATAAATAATGTAGAATCGTCGAAAAGAAAGAGAGGTACGGGGTAACCCATTCAAGCAGTGTACTGGGCCTGAGTAGCTTAACATCGACCTCTCCTGGGTCGGTGCACACCCATTTCGCCACTTTTTAGTAGAGAAATCGTCCCAATCCCACAATAATATCAAAAGCAAACAGTTTCACCAAAAACCAGACAATTTTAGCTTACACATGCGTAAGCTGCAGCAATGACGTCAATTCTCCAGCATACCGTGCACTCCGAATTTACCAGGACGATAAAACGTAGTCTTAAAATTCTGAAAATTGTTACAATCGCAAGCTCAACGTCGTCGTGAATACGATTGTAGCCATTAACATTCGTGGTGGCCTTTTGCGCGGTCAGAATGAGATATGCCCTCGATTTCTCATCCTTCTCGTCTCTTTTTCTCATACCTCTTTCTACATTTCCAGAATATCCTGCTTTCCATAGAACTACCACGAGGGAATCTCGTGCAGGGGTTTTCTCGCGAAAACATTACGATTGCAAAACGCAAATGAAATTGGACAAATCACGCACGGCCATCCATACACAATCTGGCTATTACTTTCGCCGCGTGGCTTTGACTTGCCGCGGGTGGAAATTTATTATCAGGACGAAGAGCGTGGATCGTAAATTTCATCGGTGCAAGAAATTGAATGTAAATCGCTCGCGCGAGCGTCGGAGGCAGCGTTAAACGACGAAGGCAAAGAGCCAAACGTATCGCCGAAAATGCCCCGACAGAGTGAATTGGACTGTGAAAATTTAATTGTACCGTGTAACGCGCATTCCGCGAATGCCTTCTGCTTCTTCTTTTTTTGCCCTCTTGTCCATCTGAAAAACCTTCATCGGAATTCATCTCATCGCGATATCATAAATTTAGTGATGGTACATTGTAGTGGAACGATTGAAATTACAAAGGTATCGGTTGATCGATATGGTAAATTTGCTTGAGCGTAGGATTATCGATCGTCATGCTAATAACTATTGTTCGAGGTATGGGCGATTATTCGTTAAAATATCGAAAATTTAACGCAGCATGAACGATCGATGATACTATCTATGAGAGAGTATTCGAAACTTCATTTCTACTTGGTTGAAATTCGCCTGGAATTTCTGTACAATTGCAACTTGCAACGGCAAGAGATGAGTGATATTTATCCATGCTTTTCCGACGATATTTGCACGTCCTAATATTACTTGTTTACTTATCATGGTAAATAACAAATGCAACGGGGAGTTCTTTGTTTTTAATCCTTTTAATTGCCAAGCGAGAGAGCCAGAAAATATCCACGGGTGTCTGCCGTGCGCAAAGATCGCATTGAACGAAACGAGAGATAAGCCATTAAGCATTTTTCATGATAAAATTCCAAATTGCACATACACATTCACCAAGGATTTTTACACCAACCAGCAAATCAGTATTTTTTTGCATCGCAAAAGAAGCACCGATTCGTTTAGAATTCGTGAATTCCCATTTCTTCTATTCCTAGCCATTCGTCGACTCGTTTTATTTACGTGCCATATTCGTTCTTTTAAAACATTCTTTAAAAATTTTCTTTTTCCTCCATTTTCCAACTGTCTCTTCATCTTTCTCTTTGCCTCTTTCCTGTCAGTTTTTCGTGTTCTATCACACCGGAATTTTGTTATCTAACATCGCAGGGTCCTCGTCCAACCAATGGGTTTCTGTCAAAACTTTAATGACTTTTCGCTGACGAACGAGCTTCGTAACCGGGAAACGTTCGTCCCTGGTTGAAACGATCGTAGTTTGCCTACCAGCGGGTCAACATTCAGGGATGTTAAAATTCACCTACGTGAGCGGAACCGTACGCCGCTGGACATTTACAGGGTGGGTTACGTGAAACGAAACGATTAAAAGCGGTTTGCCGAGTTTCGACGTCGGAGAACATCGAAATGGTACCAGTGGTATCATATTAGTAGATACGATGGTCGTAAAAATATATTTTCTTTTCTAAACGTTGTCATATATTTGTTCCTTGATGTTAACACATTCGCGACCGGCAATTTTTTTCCGTTTCTAATGCTTAGTACCGGCGAAAATAATGAAATTGTAAAGCTGATTAAATAATCTAAAATTTTATCAAAGATAAAAATTATAACTGTTTGTTTTGAACTATCAATGTTGTAATTATGTGTTCTTTAAAATAAAGAGATTTTATAATTTGTGTAATTACTTTATAGGAAGATAACAGAGCATTTGTTAATACTATGCTTATTGTTAGTTTATTTAGCATTATAATACATGCATTTTGGAAAAGCAGAGTAAAGATAGAACTTAATATTTCTGTTTAGTGTGATTCGTAAAAAAATAATGAGTTTTGTATAAAGAAACTCTATATAATTTGCATATATAAGAAGTGTCACGACATTTTCCATGAGTTTTGCAAACTTTTCAACGTTTTTGTGGATATTTTAATTTCCCCGATTGTGCGATTCTTTCCAACTGTTGTGTTGCCATGTCACGTGAAAGTCTGTAAGGAAAATCATGGTGTCTCATTCAAATAGCCGTCATTCAAAGCGCCTAATGCTGTCGAATTCAAAAATAGAAATTGCAGGACGTGAATTCACGCCAGCGGCAACCAGGTATAGGATTTAAAATGACGTGAATTCATGTCAGCGGTCGCGAATGTGTTAATAAATTTTTATAATTATATATCAATTTAATTTGGTTCTTTATTTTATTTTTCACCCTGTATGACACACCACCGATTACCAAATCCGATGAACACGAAGATAGAGATAACATTCTACCATGTACAATTTTGACCTATCGGGTGTCAGGTGTTGTGTTATCGAGAGGGTGATTACATGTTACTTAACGTATGCAATGTGCAAAACGTGCTACTATGATATAACATCTATAGAAATAGATCGTTTAAAAAGAGAAGATTTCAAGGGAAAGGAATAATGGATGTTTTTCCTGTTTTCTCGTCCTTCGAGAATGGTCCTTCGTTGCTTGAGACTCCTGCACTTTCTTTTCCATTTTCCTCAGTTAGTATTCTTTCCTCCTATCTTGAGTCTTCTTTTTCCTCGCAGACTTGACTCTGGCCTTTTTGCTTTTTTTTTGTTTTCTTGAAGGTTTATTTCGAAACGAACTTTCTTCTTTTTCCCTCGTCACATTGTAACGTCGCGTTGCGACTCTATGTCTTCCGGTTGAGAATTTGTCAGAAACTCTGGACAACCAGTGTTTGAACTTTCGAGATGATGTTGAACTTGTGGTATTATTTGATACATTCAACGGTACTAGTATATACTTTGTTATATATTCCAGTATTACTGGAATTAGGAATTAATTCTGAGGTATTACACAGGCTGACAAAATAGAAATCGTAGGACAAAAGGTCAAATTCAGATTTTATAGAAATTATGGAATTATAATTATTCGAGGGAGGAAATTAAAAATTGTTAAAGATGGTAGATCATTAATTAGGTATAAATTAGTGACAGGAATAAGCAGCTTTTAAGTGGACCACAGTGAAATTTGATGAATATTTCAATATTGTAACTATTACATTATAGGATTTTTGTAATCTCGTTACTCAAATATTCTAGAAAATTGAAATTAATAAAATTTGTGGCAATTTTTAATATCACCAGTATAGAAACTTTCATCGTTTCAACTTCAACCCTAATTAATTCAAAACTTCCACCGAAAAACTTCCCTGAATCTGTTCCCCATAGTCTGAAAAGAAAGTCCAAAAAAAAGGAATTTCCTTTCAAATCTCTGACTCTGAAATTTTCTGCAACCTCGTTCCACAAATATTCCAATAAGTTGTAATTTACAAAATTTGTAGCAATTTTCAAAATCACCGCCATAGAAACTTTCATCGTTAAAACTTGAACGATGAAAATCCTAATTAATTCTCAACTTTCACCAAAAAACTTTACCGAATCTGCCCTCGATAGTCTGAAAAGAGTGAAACTCTAAAAAAAAAGGAATCTCCTTTTGAACCTGTGACCTCGAAATTTTCTAAAGCCTCAGCATTCACTATTTCACCAGTGAACTCGTGAAACGTTTGCACACATTTTCGAAAAGTGCTGCAACAGAATTCACGTAAAAGCCTAGTTTGCCAGACGAGTAGAGATCTCTGAAATCACGCAGACCTTTTGCGACCTTCGAACGCACGGCAATCGGGAGCTTAACTAGGAAGCTTAATTAACGGATACACCGTCAGCATAGCACCGTCAGCGTTCTTTATCGTGGCAAGCTTTTAACGCTGAAGACATTGTATTTTTCATTCATTCAATTCAATAGATCGAGACGATATGTGCAAGAGGTAGTTTTTAAAGTCATGCAACTAGCCGCACTGCACCGGTTTGATCGGACGCGACGTAAATTAGTCTGGACACCTTTTGTTCTCTAATGACGTCCACCCTTTCTCTACTCGTTCCATGGGAACTTCGTCTGTCCCTTCGCCGGCACGCTTCTCGCATCCCGTACAAGCTAATTGCTCGTACAATGTCTCGTGTTCCTGTGCTCTACGATGTGCCTCCGGCGTTTTCATTGTTCTAATCAGTGTCGATGTAGACGACGAAACGAAACGGAGGGCTTCCGTGTGCTCTGAATTGACGAAGTATACAAGGAATTAGAGGATCGAAGGGATTGTTAATTGGAGTTCAATAAAATTGGTCTAAAGGTAGATCAACGTTGAAGATTGAATCTAACTATTGTACTTTTGGGGTAAAAAAAATCGAATTTTTCAAAAGTGGAACTTGAAACTCCATTGTCGCCGGTGGTAACACCAAGGATTATATTTCCAATCAGAAGGACTGAGTTCAGATCCTCTGACATCTCTCGGAAATTTTAAAAAATGTAATATTCAGGATATTCATAGTAAAACTTTCGGTGTTATCTCTATTATAATTAATGCTAAAACTATCGACGTTATATCTACTATATTTAGATATACTGAATAAATACTATGGGGAAAAAAGAAATGAAGAAGTGTAACAAATGATCAGTTACATAAATTAGATTTTGTAAGGTAATAATAGAATATTTCCCACCCTCTGTCAATTTAACGAATTTTTAGAAAATATTGAGTGATATGCTACAATTAAAATAGGTATCCATATAGTATCGGTACTGTTATCGCTAACATAGTGTAAAAGTCATTTGAACGTCTCCCAACCGACTGATATTTTGAATTTAATAGTTTCTACAGAACTTAAAAATTTCCTACTCCATTTACCTCATCTAAACTTTTCACATTATTATAGTCTAAGGTGTTACAGACTGCCGATAACGAGTATTCGCTTCGCAGCTAGAAACTAGATGAATATCTTCGTAGAAATCGCAGTGAATCCAATGCAAAGTTGCAAAAGAGGAGGATCAATTATAATACCGAGGACACAAACTGATTCGTTAGTGTGGTTGTGGTCAGATCGCGGAACGTCGCTGCTTTCAGTGAAGCGAACCACAATTTCTCCTACAACTTCATTTCTAAGGAGTCCATACCCCTGTAGAGACACCTTCGATACTACGATCGATCTCTTCTACAACTTCGTGTCTATAAAGTCCTTATCCCCGAGACGGTAGGAAAATGAAACGGTGGTTTCAACGTGGCAAGTCTCTCCTTTTTACAACTCCCTTTTTACAGAGGGTGCTTACATCCGACTGCTCCGATAATTAATCTAGGAAAGAAGTACGAGATTTAAGTGAACCGAATGAATCCATAGAGTAAGAAAAGTAGCAATTGCATTACACCGGACTATCGGATTTAATCCAACTAAACCGGAGATGACGTTCTCCATTCATCCAAAGGGATATTTCTACTTAAAATGTGCAAAAAACTGAATCAATCTCATCAATTATTAATTTGATAATCAATCAATCGATTATCTACTTTAAAAACTGATTATTCATTCATTTTAAAAAATAAGCGACAAATTCAGGATGAAATGACGTTTTCCACTGATCCAAAGGGATATTTCTACTTAAAATATGCAAAAAACTAAATATTCTCATGAATTATTAGTTTGAAAATCAATCAATCGATTATCTACTTTAAAAATTGATTGTTCATTCATTTTAAAAAATAAGCGACAAATTCAGGATGAAATGACGTTTTTCACTGATCCAAAGGGATATTTCTACTTAAAATGTGCAATAAACTGAATCAATCTCATGAATTATTAATTTGAAAATCAATCAATCGATTATCTACTTTAAAAATTCATTATTCATTCATTTTAAAAAATAAGCGACAAATTCATACTAAAGTGACGTTCTCCACTGATCCAAAGGGATATTTCTACTTAAAGTGTGCAATAAACTGAATCAATCTCATCAATTATTAATTTGAAAATCAATCAATCGATTATCTACTTTAAAAATTGATTATTCATTCATTGTAAAAAATAAGCGACAAATTCAGACTAAAGTGACGTTCCCCGCTGATCCAAAGGGATATTTCTATTTAAAATGTGCGAAAAACTATGTAAATCAATCTCATTAATTATATTTCTACTTAGAATATGTAAAAAAACCAATCAATCTCATCGGTTATTAATTTGAAAAGAAATTAACTAATTTTCTACTTTAATAACCAATGATCCATTCATTCTAAAAAGCAAACGACAAATAAAGTTTACTGATACAAAAACCCTTAAAACAATTCGTCGCAGAAATCAGCCCAATTTCACTTGGTGAACGGATTCCAAACGATACCGAGGATCTCCATACAAAAGCACCGTCTTATCTCCAATAGGAATAATCGATTTGAATATTATAGCTGGCTGTTGGCAGTGATTCAATCGTATGAGAAAGAAAATTCTGTTGGTGAGACGGTCGGAACTAAAACCGTAGAATCGTCTGCTCCTCGTCGCCGTTCCTTCATGGCGGATACAATGATAGCAAGTAAGTAACTACGAGGCACTCTTCTCGTTTGCAACGAGGAATCGACTGCCAGAAATTTGCCCGAGAATTGGGTCAATTCGTCGTGCACGTTGCTCAGCGGTTTATTAACAAAACGTACTTACATACACCGTAACCTTCGTCTTCTTCCCTCCCCCGTTCGATCCAACGAGCGAATACAAGGCGCGAGTAGAAATGTAGGTTGATGTATTAATATCATTAACGAGAATACGTTTCAAAGCGCCGTATACTGCTTCGAGCCAAATTGCCAGCCCTTCGCTGAACTTACTTGCATTCGAAGACGAGATATATGTTCGGTTCTTCAGTTTCCGTCGTCAACGATTTGCGATTGTTGCGAGAACACGTTGGAAAAGATGGCGGGATGGATCGCGAGGGATTAAATGTAAATATTTTTTCAATTTGGAAGATCATGGTTGTCGACACTTATTTTCTACTGATCTTTTCACTTTGACGGCTGTTGTGTCTGGGTTAGGTCAAGGAATATTTTTCACTGGCGGCACCACTTATGTAGGGGTTGCGAGGTGGTTAATTTAACACTAAAACTGCAGTAGAATCCCTCTAACGTTGCTCTCTCGCTAATGTTACTGTTACTGTTACTTGTATTTTCCCCCACTTAGACTTTTTATTGCCCAATAGAATTTTAGGTTCGTGGCGTGTTATGTAGGTTATGGATGTTTACATGAATCCTTCACTCAAGTTTCAATTCTGCGCATGCTTATGCATACGGAGCATAGATAGAATAGAAGGAGAACGATCGACTTAGGCGTTTTAGACAAAATTGTGTCTATCGAAAATACGGCAAGTTAATAATACCTATCCTCACCACCAGGGTAGCGTTAATGTCGCAGCGATCCCCTCGACGTCATAAGATAGATAAACAAAGTCATCCGGTTGTTGTTTATTCGTGTTGCTTTGAATTTGTTTTTAATGCGTCAAATCTAATAAATTTAAAAGATGGTGAAAGTGTGTTGTGGCAAAAGTTGTTTAAGTGGGTGTAAAGCTGATAGAAGAGAAAAAATGTTGAATCTTCGGCAAACATCATTGTTGAAAGCTTTAAAGGTATGTGACATAACCTTGACAGTGAAGTAAGCAGATAATTAATTATTTTCAATGTTTATTGTAAGGAAACGTCTTAATTTAAAAAAAAATTATTTATCTATCTTGCTTGGTTAAATATAAACTAGTTTATTAACATGAATGAATATGATAATAGATAAAAAAACAGAATGTATGTATGTTTATTGTGTTGTATTAACAACGTTGACATGGTGTTACATGACGAGTAATTTATAATAATCATTTTGTTAAATATATTATTAATTAAACCAACCATTCACAACTTGTCAGCATATTTTTGTTGCGACAATGTTTTCTCAATACTGCATTCTGGACTTTGTTATTAAAAGGTTAAATATATTTAATATAAAAATGCATTAATACAACTATACTTAATTACTAACTTTAATCAACGTTAATTAACAACTATACTTATGATGTAAAAAATGAATTGTTCAGACATACAAGTAATTAATTGTATTGTCGTTTAGTACTTTCAAATTCTTCATCGATAAGATTTTACTTAATGTTTATTGTAAGCAAACGTTTTAATTTTAAAACAAATTATTTATCTATCTTCCTTGGTTAAATATAAACTAGTTTTTCTGATAACTTTGACCGCTAAATTTGAATAAGGGATCTCCGCGATCGCAGTGCACTCTGTAACGAAACTTTATTTTCCTCACATTTTGGAGACATTTTTATACATTACGATCGTTCTCCTTCTATCTAAGCTCCGTGCTTATGCACATAAGGAAAAATAAGTCATGAAATGTGGGAATAGAAGGGAGTGTCAACATTAGCGAATGATCCTGGCCCGAGTTGTCAACATTAGAGGGATTCTACTGTACCGACGTTATATCTATTAAAATTTAAATTTATTGAACAAGTACTTCGGAAAAAGATAAATCAAGAAGTGAAAGGATTAGTTAATTAATTAATTTAGGCTTTATATGGTAGAAGTAGAATTTTTACTTCACGGTTCCGCTATCAATTTAGGTAGTTTTTTGAAAAAATTGCGAACCGGTCATTATGACCGTATTGGTAGGTTAGTGTTAAGAACAATTTGAAAGTCGAGGTTAGGATTTTTACTTCCTTGTTACTCAAAGTTTATGACAGTTAATGGTGAAAAGTAATTATGTTATTGATTATTGTGGCTTAGAAAATTTCGGCTTGCAATTGCCTTCGAGGGTAGCTAATTTAACCCTTGGCTGTTACAAACTGCTTAGGGAATTGGGAAAAATAGTAAACTGTGTGTTGCTACAGTATAAATATTGGGGATACAAATTTTTGGGTGATTTGAGGAATTATTTAGAAGGTCGATGGTTATTTCTTTGGATTTTGAGTCGTCGAATTTGTGAGAATGGAGTGACTTTCAAAATGGGTATTGAGAAAATGGTGCTTGAGATTAAGCATAGCTTGAGTAAAGATAGTTTGCTATTATACATTGTCGAAATAGTTGAGTGAATTATTAAATAATGATTAAAGTTAATTATATTCACTGGTAATTCAGTGAAAGGGACTCGAGATGTTTCCAGTAGATTTTATTCTATCGTCTTAAATGCATTTACCTACGTATCTACCAGTGCTTCTTGTATTCATTCAAGAAACCGAAGAATCCTTGGAGCTCACTCGACAGTCAACATGGTAATTGAAGGATAGAGAACTGTGGCGGAAATGGAGATGGAGCTCCGAACTTTCAAATAGCGAGCTCGAGTTCGAAGCTCCTTATCGTATCCTTTCAAAAACTTCTCCCACGTGAAACGTGTGTCTTACTCTCGATAGTTTCGAACCTACTTAAAAGCTGTAACTTCTCCCCGATATCGTCCCTGACAGAAACGTTAAAAATACAAAAAGCAATTAGGACAAACTGTCGATAAGAGAAATTCACCCCCGTATGTAACAACTATAATTATATAACACTTACTATAAATAACTGGGTTTAAGAAATAATTTACTTCTGCAAAAGTGTAATTGAAATTCAATTCAGGATGTATACACCATTCAGTATGCAAAGATAAAATGTAATAGCTACACTGTGGATATCTATGCAAATTTCAGGTTTGATAAATGCAGCTAATAAAGAAGAATCCAAGTAGAGGGTGGTTTCACTCGTTAACACTAGAACTACTGGCACTAAATCTGTGATAATTAAATATATTAAATAAGTACTTTGGAAAAAATAGAATATCGATTCTATGACTCTCTTACAAACTTGGAGAATTTAAAAAAATACTTATATACGACTAATGTTAAATATTTCAAATATTTTCTTATATTAGACGATGTCTGTGAACTTCAACAGCGTTAAATTTGTCATAAATGCATAAAAATCCACAGTCTAGTAATAACGAGGCACAGTTTCATTCAACGCCACCTCAAAGTCTGCTGATTTGAAGCTTACAACGCAAATAATCGAAAATAAACGTTTTCCAGCCACAAACATCGTATCAACGTCATTACTGTTTCTGTTCTCTACGTTGCAATTGATAAAAAAAAAGTTTCCAAACGACCATATGTTATCTGCTGTCGAAAGCTCGCTCGTGTCGCGATTCGCTGGAAAATCAGAGGAAAACTATTTTACATGTTCCGTTTGAAATCACGCTTTTCCCGCTCTCGTCAGGGTGGACGCATTTATTCGGAAACGCGTGTACGTGCAACGTATCGTAGTACTTGACGTACACGAGTGGCACGTAGCCAGATATTATTGTTTCCATTGAAAACTCTTCGCGGTGGGAGCGTTCATTTTTATCGTCCACTCGAGCCACGCCAGAGAAAAGACAATTTTCACTGGAATCTAACGACAGAGAGAAACCTTTCGAGGCTATCTTTCGACCCTCTTTAAAGCCTATTGTACAAATTTTAGGTATATGCGTGGAGCACTTTAGGACAAATGACCATGAGAATGGTACTTTGCGAAGAATTGTGTAGGTGATGGACAATTGTTTACGAGAAGTTGGGTAATCTTCGTGTAGACGAACTATGACCAAGGGAAACTCTTCACTGGGCGAATGAAATTGCAGGAATGTGAAAACAAAAGACAATCAGTTTAATCACTTAGCCTACAACAACGTGCGGCACTCGTGGTGTGGAAAACGGAGTAGGAAATTCAGTCTTTAAAAAAGTATTAACACTAGAACTACCGACGTCTAATCCAACATATTTTAATAGATTAAAATATGGACATATCAACGTGTAACTTTACAGTTACGATTGATATTGTATTAAATAAAATATTTAATTAGCACACAAATCTATAATTTGAACTTTGAGTAGAAAAATTCTTGCGTATCGAGCCATTGAAAGAAATATTATATTTAACACTAGAACTACCGGCCTCAAATCTATCATATTTTAATAAATTAAATAAGTACTTTGAAAAAGGGGGAATCAAGCGGCGGAAAATTTGATCGATTGAGTGATTTATGTTCATTGATATAGACGTAGAAAATTTATTCTATGAGTCTTATATAAACTTGGAGAATTTTTTGAAAAAATTGTGTACCAGTCATTTTGACTGGTTTGGTAGTTCTAGTGTTAAGTTGAAAATATCAGATGGTTGCAAAACGGTCTCATTATTTCCATTCTATTAACACTTTAACGTAAAGTATTTTTTAAACATTTTACCCACTTCTGATTGGTTACTTGGTCGCAAATACTTTCCTGATATCGATATTTCTTCGAAAATAACAAATCTTCGTTATTGAATTCTTGGCACAGTAAACAGCACTGATAAGTAACAATTTATTAATTGTCGTTAAGTCGATTGATAAGTGTGAAAAATCCAAAGGCTATTAATAGACCGCCGATCGGTAAAGTGTTAATATTACTTTCAGTTATACGAAGTATCAGAAATCAGTGAGGACTTTTGATTTTAGGAATTAATTTTGAATTCTTGCACGCTGTGTCAGAAAAGAAGTCGTAGGTTAAATAGTTAAATCAGTCACTCAAAGAGCCATCTATTACTATTGCAAATAATTTAATATAGAAAAATAAACATAAGGAAATTTTATACACTATTTACTACTCGTAGGGTATATACATAGATGTTCGAACATTTCTTTAGTATATTTTCATTGGTAACATTTTTTAATTTATGGAAATGAGGCTATAAAAAGACTCTGAAATTTATTGTCCACCTGAAGTAATAAATTTTAGGTGAAAAGAGCATGGCAAGTGAAGTAAAAAAATACATTAGCAAAAGCAACACTGAAAATTGTTCTTTCCAATGAAAGAATGGTGTATAAGTGTCCTAGAATTGATCTGTTAAAATTCTGGAGAACGTGGGTCATCGTGGCAAAGACAAATGAACGTAACTTGGCGAGTGTTCTCGGGGTAGATGTATAGGGTGAACCGGAAATTGTGGCGGGGGATGATTTCTTGTATGAAAGTAGGTCGATATGGTGGAATCTTTTCAGGCGAAGTTTCGATAACGAATTTATAGTAGAAATAATTCTTGTACTAATAACGGTAGCACTGATTTATAGCAGAAGTATAATGGTAATGTAAATTTAATAAGAATGTTGCAAAACGAGGTGTTTCATAAAGCAAATGAGATGTCTTTTGTGTCAGGTTGATATAATATTATTTTATGATAAAATTACGGTTGAAAATATGAATCAAAGGAAAATTGCAAATGAGAAATAAATTACAAAAGTCAAGATTTTTCTGCATACAGGAGGAAGCAACTCGTTAAGCTCCTCATCGCTGCAAGTTTCAATAGATAAATTTGAATTCCGAGTGCACCGTAAAGAAAGGAAACTTGCAGCGATTTGAATTTTTAATGTCATCAAATTCAGCGGTAGTTTACCTGCTAGATGTTATGAACTCTGCTGAAAATGCGTTAAAGTTGCATCTCGAATATAATTAACACGATAAAAGTTTGCTCTTTAACAGTTTCCACTATGAATATTTCCTCGTTCCTCGAGCAATTCGTTTCATTCTATGTTTTATTTAATATTCCACATGTTCGTTTAGACTCGGCAAAACTCGGACTTCTCGGTGGTTAATTTTACATTCTCTGATTAAAATTAAAACCCTCGAAAACATCAGCATGCTAAAAACCATGACAGTTTCTAAAACTTTCGTCAGTACCGCGCATCGGATGGCACATAAACGCGATTATTCTACGTGGTCCTGTGCGAATTCATGGTAAAGATAAATATAAACAAAGAACTTTCCAGCTGAACTACAAAACAGCATTTTAAACGACACTATCAAAGAGACAAAATTGGAGGACGTATTTTTCCTAGCTTTGTCGCAATATCGGAAAGCAAATGGAACCATTTAACTTTCACTTGCCTCTTCCAATTTTTCATAAATAAATTTACAAATAAGTTAAAAAAACACACATAGATAAATAAACTTCGCCCTAAACAACCCTTGTATTTAGATCCGCAAACAACACAAAACGACAAAAAAAATAACTAATTTTACACTTAAAATTCCTATCATTTCCAAAAAGAAATCCACATTTTCTATAAAGAAAAATACTGTCTTTTTCACAAATACGCCAAAGTTCATAAAAATCGTGACACATCGGAGACGTCCCTTGTTATCGAAACTTCCTTCCAACCTTAAAGCCGAACACTCGAGATATCTTCGATACCGTATCACCCAGCTTCATTCTTCACCGTCTATTTATTTGAACCACTCAACCATCCCCCTTCACCATCATCCCCCTCGAGTCAACGTTCCGCGCAATAAAGCTGCGATAATACCAATAATAATAACAATAATAACCACAACCCCTTTAAAAATGGAACATCCACTATCTGCCTTGCGTTATCGTACCGACGATACACTCGGAAAGAAACGAGCTTAACGATATCGAAGGGATAAAATAATTCGATAAAATCGGGACCAATGAAACAACGAACGTTTCCACTACGAATTTCCACGAGGCTGCCTGGTGAAATCCTGGCGAGAGCCAATTCCAAAGAACAATATCAGCCCCGTAGAAAGTACCTCTCTCCTGTTACCAAACCACCAAAGTCATTCTCTACTTGAAGACGAGGAAGAAGAGAAAGACAAGGAGAATGAAGAAGAAAAGGGAGGAAAGAGAGAGAGAGAGAAGAAAGTGAACCACTCTTTCGTGAAAGTTGGCTCGGAGAGTAGAAGCAGCTAGCTGTTTCTAGCGAAGAGAGAACGACAAAGGCAATCGTCTAATTTGTAGCCACCCCCGCGGTGACATTCTCACCATTATCGTAAATTCTACCGGTCTGCTCTCGTCGATTCCAAACAACGCGTGGATTTGTTAATGGCTTTAAAATACGGCTAAACTACTTTTATCCGTGCACCACGATTTATCTCCCTTGGAATGTAAATCAGCTCCCGGTGAACCGCGAGGGTTGTTGCGAGGAGAGAAGGGGTAACATTATTTCCAACGATTTCGGTGAGTTTTTCCAGGATTTCCGGTCGGTTTGTAAAGTGAGCTGGATGAAAGGTGAAGTTGGAGGAAAATATTGGGTGAACTGTCAAAAACATCCTGTAGGATTGATTGAAAATTTGAACGAACGAATAAAACTGATCGATACGGTTCTACTTGGATTTCATGTTAGAATGATCATTCTTTCTGTTTTTACTCTTTTTTTTTGTTCAATTAAAATAGGCTGAGAGAGGAATGATTTACGACGCGGTCGACGTGAAATTTCTAGTCGGGCGTGGCGAACTTTTAAATTGCCTTCAAGTTTCGGCGGAGTCTCGCGCGGCAATATTTCCTTGTGGAAAAAGAAACTGCAAGAATTTCGCGGTAACGTGTACTCAAAGATACGCTTCGTTGGTGGTTCGCTCGTGCGTCGAAATAATAAAGCGGGAACACAAGTTCAACGTGAAGCGCTTTCGAATCCGGCTCTCCTAACCGGAAATTTCCGGCCGGAAGTGAACCGCTGCGTTCGCGCAAGCGACGTTCCTGTCTGACGTTCTCTGCCTTCCGTGTTTGCGTTTGCAACGTGTTTATAATAAATCTTCGAGATTAACGTGCTTTTTATCGAGCCTTCTTGTCGTAAATGTGGTATTTACTGGGAAGAGAATGCTGGTTAACACTTAAAAACTGGTGTTTTTGTACTTTAAGTGACCAGTAGTCTCCATTGGGTCATCAGTGAAAATTCTTTATGTTATAACATTAAAGCAAAAATAATCTCGGAATATTAATTTGCTGCCTAGTTTTATGTCGAATTAAAAAATGGGATCTAGAAATTAGATATCGTAGGAGACTGGGGTGGTTTTGCTCTTTAAGTGACCGGTAGTTTCCAGTGGGTCATCAGAGAAAATTCTACATATTGTGGCATTAAAGTAAAAGTAATGTCTTAATCTTAATTTGTTGTTAGTTTTATGTCGAATTAAAAAATAGGATCTAAGAATTAAATATTATGGGAAACTGAGATGATTTTACACTTTGAGTGACCGGTAGTTTCTAGTAGCCCAATATTAAAATTTTTTGACGTTATAGCATTAAAATATAAATAATTTCGTAATATTAATATCCTGCTATTTTTGAGAATCCTGGGAATTAAAAATGGCAGCATTAGAACAATTTAATTACTAATGAGTCCTAGTTAAACACAAACGAACCGAGATAAAAAATTTGCCACCGATTTCTCCTATAGCACATAATTTAAAATAGAAATATTAGTACTAATTTTTGCAAGTACGTCATTTTTGGAATATATCAAGATATTTTTAAGTCAATTTCCGCATCAGGAATCGCACTCGTTATCGCACGGCAAGAGTTTAATAAATTGCTCTTTCAGCTAAATATTCAGAGCAGCACATTTAGACCGCATTCATCACTCAGCAGTTTCGAGTTGAAGATATATCGATATCTATCTTCCGAAATAAATTACACTGATTTCGCAATAAAAGCTAGTATCGTAAATAAGGAAATTCACGGTATAAATCTTCCCACAACCGAAAGAATACCCTCGAAATAAAATATCGCACTTATACTAGTCGTGAATTCACGACTACAGAAGTTTTATAGCGGTTTCCAGTCGAACCTGTGAAACTTTCGAGAAGCACGAATATCGAATAGTTGTCATCGATTACGAAAGTGAATTGAAGGTGAAAACTTCTCGATCGATGGCGATTCACCGTCGAAGTTCCAATTAGGGATGATTTCACGACGTTCCAGCCCGCACGATGTTTACAAGAGCTTCCATTTTTCATCGCTTCTTAAAAGAAGAAAGTTCATTTTTGTTACACCATTATATAACGTCTCGTAGCTTCAGAGAGCCATGGAACAGAGCGTGCACCAAGTTTCCGTATTTCTTCGAAATTACCAGCGAACCAGACCGTTTAAATTCTTCCCGATAGTTTCTCACCCTCTTGGAGGACTCCTCGCTGTGTGTCTGTTACTTTTTCATTTTATGACTGCTTTCTTTCATTCTGATCTTTTCAATTTTTGCTTCGTCGCTTCCACGTCCTCTAGAACTATTTTTTGAAATTTATTTGCTAGGAAAAATTCGACTTTTTCTATTCTTAGAATTACAGCGCGGTTATATTTTCTAGAGGTAAGTTTATGGAGATATACTGACGTAGAAGAGTGGTTAATATATCCGGTGTTTGATTTCCTTACTTTAACTTATACTCGTAAATATTAACTGAGAATTATACTAATCCAACTCCGCCTGTTTCTCCGTAATTCTCTTTAAGCCGTACTCTGACTATAGTTCACGTAAAACTGCTTAAGTTCGTTTGTTCTTTGTGAAAAGAAATTTATCCTGTAGCTAAGAATTCACTTAAAGTTATGTAGACTTTGCAACAAGTTATTCCTATCTTAAAACCGGATATTCTTGAATTTTTCTTACAGGGCTGTTATTTTTTCATCAGTAAGATGTAATTATTTCAACCCTTTGTCGCACGAATTCTATTGCGATTGTAATTCAATATATAATTCAAAGTTTGTCGGTAATTTCTAACATATGGAATACTTTAAGGTGAAATTAGTTCTATAATAATAACTTTATCATGCTGTGTCCAACTAATAATTCAAGTTTAACAGTTTTTGGAGAACTGTTGAATTTCTTCTTGTAACTTCTTGTAAGGTCAGGGGTTAATGATAACTTTCTCGTGGTAGCAATATTATAGTAAATTAAATACAAAATGGATTCCAGAGGCAACTAGTTAAAATAAATTAACAAAACGGAGACTGTTTTCCTCCAACTTAATAATCGCCGACTGCAGTCGACTTTCTGACAAAACAGGCGCTTAGACACTGTCAACCACAGTAAACGAGCATACAGGGAGGATTAAACGCGAACAGATAATACTCGCAAGACCTCATTTCCACGTAAAACCGTCCTTCTGTCATGAAACGGATGAGTGCGAAGTGTTCATCCCGAAACACTTGAAAGCATCCTCAGCCGTGTCGAGAATAAGTAATTACACGAGGCAAGACGCTTCTAAACTTCATCGAATTCCAAGTCGGAGCAGCTTTCGACACAATTAATCGCAGTCTGTCTTCGACTTGGCTGACAATTTCAGTAGCAAACTCTCGCCATGTTTTCCACCTCGATTTCTTCATTCAATAGACATTCACACTATTTCAAATATTTCTCACAAACTTATCCCAGTAACTTTCGCGTAGAAAACTTTCAAATAACCACTAAACTCTTATTTATAACAAATCAGAACACGTGAATTAATTCTTCAAAGAAATTCAAGCATCAATTTATAATCTACCCTTGAAATCGTGATTTTCACCGGCGATAATTCAAACGAGCATTAAGAACCTACCCCTTTCGAAGATTTTCACCAGCATACATGATAGATCACGTGTAAGAGGACTAAGGGTGAGAATTCCGCTTGCCGAATCGAGCGGAACAATTCGCAATGATAACCAGCTTGGTGAACAAAAAGGCGGGAAAGGCAACGGCCGCCTATTAATCGTCAGGATTTTATCTGCTGCCGACGTTGCAGAACCTCTCTTTCTTTCACTCTTTATACTCTTTCTCTCTTCCTACCCGGATATCCTCTGTACGAAGGTAGGATGGATTCGATAATATATCCAGGCGAAAATTGTTCCTTCCCCTATTCCAGGAATATTCGTCTTTCCGGCCTGCTTTCCTCCGAATTGCTAGCTATATATTTCATTTTTTTTTCATTTCAAATTCTTCCTCTCTGTCACATGGCGAATGCAGAATAACGGCAGAGGAGTAGAGAAATACGTCGAACCGATAGAATCGGGCCACTCTCTCGATTTAATTCCCTACCGTAATTACGTTCGCGTAATCGTACACTCCGTGCCCGGAAATTTCACGGAGCGACCGAAATTGCGGGTTTCACTCGCAGACGTGGCCTCGTGCGATTTAAAATCGTACCGCTAATCGAAATCACGGTTCTCCACGTATTAACCTTCAGGATGGTAAGGTCGAACGTTGTCTGTGTTTAGACGTTGCCAAGATTTCTGCTATAGAATTATTCGGGGGAAATACGATATCGTTACTTTGGCGAAGTAAGTTTTCTAGGGGTTGTTACGGTGTTGGTGCACGGCGAGACGAAATGGGCTGTCTAACAAGGAGAACGCAAGGCCTTCGGGTCACCGATTTTATTGAAATTTTATATACTTGTAGAGTAAGTCATTCTGATTAAGAATATACCCTATTATAGGGGCAGATGGACAATAGTTTTTAAGATATTTATAATTAACGTTTCATTTTTAGTATAAAACTATAATTGTTAATTAAAGATTCAAGTATAAACTAGATATTTAAAACATGTAAAGTAAATATTCAGGAGATATAAAATAGATATTTAAAAAGTGTTAAGAAAACCTTCAGGAGATAAAAAGTAAATATTTAAAAAATGTTAAGAAAACCTTCAGGAGATATAAAATAAAGGTAAAAAAAGGTCAGTCACCTGAAGGTATTATCAACCTATTTTAGACCTAAATTTCAGGTCCCCTGGAGCTATTTTCAACCTATTTCCAACCTAAATTTACCTAAATATCACCCAAATATCACCTAAATTTCACCTAAATATCACCCAAATTTCACCCAAATTTCACCTAAATATCACCTAAATATCACCCAAATTTCATCTGAATTTCACCTATATTTCACCCAAATTTCACCTAAATATCACCTAAATATCACCTAAATATCACCCAAATTTCACCTAAATTTCACCCAAATATCACCCAAATTTCACCCAAATTTTAGATCCCCTGGAGCTATTTTCAACCTATTTCCAACCTAAATTTACCTAAATATCACCCAAATATCACCTAAATTTCATCTGAATTTCACCTATATTTCACCTAAATTTCACCTGAATTTCACCTGAATTTCCCTAAATTTCATCTGAATTTCGCCTATATTTCATCTGAATTTCACCTATATTTCATCTGAATTTCACCTAAATTTCACCTAAATTTCATCTGAATTTCACCTATATTTCATCTGAATTTCACCTAAATTTCACCTAAATTTCATCCGAATTTCACCTATATTTCATCTGAATTTCACCTAAATTTCACCTAAATTTCATCTGAATTTCACCTATATTTCATCTGAATTTCACCTAAATTTCACCTAAATTTCATCTGAATTTCACCTATATTTCATCTGAATTTCACCTAAATTTCACCTAAATTTCATCTGAATTTCACCTATATTTCACCTAAATATCACCTAAATTTCATCTGAATTTCACCTAAATTTCACCTGAATTTCACCTAAATTTCATCTGAATTTCACCTATATTTCATCTGAATTTCACCTAAATTTCATCTGAATTTCACCTATATTTCACCTATATTTGATCTGAATTTCACCTAAATTTCATCTGAATTTCACCTATATTTCATCTGAATTTCACCTAAATTTCACCTAAATTTCACCTAAATTTCACCTATATTTCACCTAAATATCACCTAAATTTCATCTGAATTTCACCTATATTTCACCTAAATTTCATCTGAATTTCACCTATATTTCATCTGAATTTCACCTAAATTTCACCTAAATTTCACCTAAATTTCATCTGAATTTCACCTAAATATTACCTAAATTTCATCTGAATTTCACCTATATTTCATCTGAATTTCACCTAAATATCACCTAAATTTCATCTGAATTTCACCTATATTTCACCTAAATTTCATCTGAATTTCACCTATATTTCACCTATATTTCATCTGAATTTCCCCTGAATTTCACCTAAATTTCATCTGAATTTCACCTAAATTTCACCTAAATTTCACCTAAATTTCATCTGAATTTCACCTAAATTTCACCTAAATTTCACCTAAATTTCATCTGAATTTCACCTATATTTCACCTAAATTTCATCTGAATTTCACCTATATTTCATCTGAATTTCACCTAAATTTCACCTAAATTTCACCTATATTTCACCTAAATATCACCTAAATTTCATCTGAATTTCACCTAAATTTCACCTAAATTTCATCTGAATTTCACCTATATTTCATCTGAATTTCACCTAAATATCACCTAAATTTCATCTGAATTTCACCTATATTTCACCTAAATTTCATCTGAATTTCACCTAAATTTCACCTATATTTCACCTAAATATCACCTAAATTTCATCTGAATTTCACCTATATTTCACCTAAATTTCATCTGAATTTCACCTATATTTCACCTATATTTCATCTGAATTTCCCCTGAATTTCACCTAAATTTCATCTGAATTTCACCTAAATTTCACCTAAATTTCACCTAAATTTCATCTGAATTTCACCTATATTTCACCTAAATTTCATCTGAATTTCACCTATATTTCATCTGAATTTCACCTAAATTTCACCTAAATTTCACCTATATTTCATCTGAATTTTACCTAAATTTCACCTAAATTTCACCTATATTTCACCTAAATATCACCTAAATTTCATCTGAATTTCACCTAAATTTCACCTAAATTTCATCTGAATTTCACCTATATTTCATCTGAATTTCACCTAAATTTCACCTATATTTCACCTAAATATCACCTAAATTTCATCTGAATTTCACCTATATTTCACCTATATTTCATCTGAATTTCACCTGAATTTCACCTAAATTTCATCTGAATTTCACCTAAATTTCACCTAAATTTCATCTGAATTTCACCTATATTTCACCTAAATTTCATCTGAATTTCACCTATATTTCATCTGAATTTCACCTAAATTTCACCTAAATTTCACCTATATTTCATCTGAATTTCACCTAAATTTCACCTAAATTTCACCTATATTTCACCTAAATATCACCTAAATTTCATCTGAATTTCACCTAAATTTCACCTAAATTTCACCTAAATTTCATCTGAATTTCACCTAAATTTCACCTAAATTTCATCTGAATTTCACCTATATTTCATCTGAATTTCACCTAAATTTCACCTAAATTTCACCTAAATTTCACCTATATTTCACCTAAATATCACCTAAATTTCACCTAAATTTCACCTAAATTTCACCTATATTTCATCTGAATTTCACCTGAATTTCACCTAAATTTCATCTGAATTTCACCTAAATTTCACCTAAATTTCATCTGAATTTCACCTATATTTCACCTAAATTTCACCTAAATTTCACCTATATTTCATCTGAATTTCACCTAAATTTCACCTAAATATCACCTAAATTTCATCTGAATTTCACCTAAATTTCACCTAAATTTCACCTAAATTTCATCTGAATTTCACCTAAATTTCACCTAAATTTCATCTGAATTTCACCTATATTTCATCTGAATTTCACCTAAATTTCACCTAAATTTCACCTAAATTTCACCTATATTTCATCTAAATTTCACCTATATTTCACCTAAATATCACCTAAATTTCACCTAAATTTCACCTAAATTTCACCTATATTTCATCTGAATTTCACCTAAATATCACCTAAATTTCATCTGAATTTCACCTAAATTTCACCTAAATTTCATCTAAATTTCACCTAAATTTCACCTATATTTCACCTATATTTCACCTAAATATCACCTAAATTTCATCTGAATTTCACCTATATTTCACCTATATTTCATCTGAATTTCACCTAAATTTCATCTGAATTTCACCTATATTTCACCTAAATTTCATCTGAATTTCACCTATATTTCATCTGAATTTCACCTAAATTTCATCTGAATTTCACCTATATTTCATCTGAATTTCACCTAAATTTCATCTGAATTTCACCTATATTTCATCTGAATTTCACCTAAATTTCACCTAAATTTCACCTAAATTTCACCTATATTTCACCTAAATATCACCTAAATTTCATCTGAATTTCACCTATATTTCACCTAAATTTCATCTGAATTTCACCTATATTTCATCTGAATTTCACCTAAATTTCATCTGAATTTCACCTATATTTCATCTGAATTTCACCTAAATTTCATCTGAATTTCACCTATATTTCACCTAAATATCACCTAAATTTCATCTGAATTTCACCTAAATTTCACCTAAATTTCATCTGAATTTCACCTAAATTTCACCTAAATTTCATCTGAATTTCACCTATATTTCATCTGAATTTCACCTAAATTTCACCTAAATTTCACCTAAATTTCACCTAAATTTCACCTATATTTCACCTAAATTTCACCTAAATTTCACCTAAATTTCACCTATATTTCATCTGAATTTCACCTAAATTTCACCTATATTTCACCTAAATATCACCTAAATTTCATCTGAATTTCACCTATATTTCACCTAAATTTCATCTGAATTTCACCTATATTTCATCTGAATTTCACCTAAATTTCACCTAAATTTCATCTGAATTTTACCTATATTTCATCTGAATTTCACCTAAATTTCACCTAAATTTCATCTGAATTTCACCTAAATTTCACCTAAATTTCATCTGAATTTCACCTATATTTCACCTATATTTCATCTGAATTTCACCTAAATATCACCTAAATTTCATCTGAATTTCACCTAAATTTCATCTGAATTTCACCTATATTTCATCTGAATTTCACCTAAATTTCACCTAAATTTCATCTGAATTTCACCTATATTTCATCTGAATTTCACCTAAATTTCATCTGAATATAGGTGAAATTCAGATGAAATATAGGTGAAATATAGGTGAAATTTAGGTGAAATTTAGGTGAAATTCAGATGAAATATAGATGAAATTTAGGTGAAATTTAGGTGAAATTTAGATGAAATATAGGTGAAATTCAGATGAAATTTAGGTGAAATATAGGTGAAATTCAGATGAAATTTAGGTGAAATATAGGTGAAATTCAGATGAAATTTAGGTGATATTTAGGTGAAATATAGGTGAAATTTAGGTGAAATTTAGGTGAAATTTAGGTGAAATTCAGATGAAATATAGGTGAAATTCAGATGAAATTTAGGTGAAATTCAGATGAAATTTAGGTGAAATTCAGGTGAAATTCAGGTGAAATTCAGGTGAAATTTAGGTGAAATTCAGATGAAATTTAGGTGATATTTAGGTGAAATATAGGTGAAATTCAGATGAAATTTAGGTGAAATTTAGGTGAAATTCAGATGAAATATAGGTGAAATTCAGATGAAATTTAGGTGAAATTTAGGTGAAATTCAGATGAAATATAGGTGAAATTCAGATGAAATTTAGGTGAAATTCAGATGAAATATAGGTGAAATTCAGATGAAATTTAGGTGAAATTCAGATGAAATATAGGTGAAATTCAGATGAAATTTAGGTGAAATTCAGGTGAAATTCAGGTGAAATTTAGGTGAAATTCAGATGAAATTTAGGTGATATTTAGGTGAAATATAGGTGAAATTCAGATGAAATTTAGGTGAAATTTAGGTGAAATTCAGATGAAATATAGGTGAAATTCAGATGAAATTTAGGTGAAATTTAGGTGAAATTCAGATGAAATATAGGTGAAATTCAGATGAAATTTAGGTGAAATTCAGATGAAATTTAGGTGAAATTCAGATGAAATATAGGTGAAATTCAGATGAAATTTAGGTGAAATATAGGTGATATTTGGGTGATATTTAGGTAAATTTAGGTTGGAAATAGGTTGAAAATAGCTCCAGGGGACCTGAAATTTAGGTCTAAAATAGGTTGATAATACCTTCAGGTGACTGACCTTTTTTTACCTTTATTTTATATCTCCTGAAGGTTTTCTTAACATTTTTTAAATATCTATTTTATATCTCTTGAATATTTACTTTACATGTTTTAAATATCTAGTTTATACTTGAATCTTTAATTAACAATTATAGTTTTATACTAAAAATGAAACGTTAATTATAAATATCTTAAAAACTATTGTCCATCTGCCCCTATAATAGGGTATATTCTTAATCAGAATGACTTACTCTACAAGTATATAAGATTTCAATAAAATCGGTGACCCGAAGGTCTTGCGTTCTCCTTGTAAGTGGAAAATAATTATATCACAAAATAAATCTTTAATGATCTCATATTAAGTTAGAATATTTGCTGAATTCAATGATCCACATGGGTGGAAATGAAAGCTTGGACTTGCGATTACTTAAATATTCGTCATCTTTGAGCTACTTTGTGTAAATTATTAATTACTATAGTAAATTTTCGATGATTTGGGTCCTAATTAATAATACGGCTCCTAGAGAAATCCATCAAATCAGTGGGAATCGTAAAGTAGAAGAAGAAGGGGGGATGAAAAATTCCTAGCAGTGAACAGCAACAGAATTCCTGGGCAAAATCTTTTCCAACGAAATTATGACTATTTTTAAATTACTTTCTTAAATTAAATTAATCATATTTCTCAAAAATGGAGTTATAACACTTTCAGAAGTAGCGGCCCATTTTTTGAGTGTAATTTGAAACGCTTATTGGGAAAATTGTAGATTGAGTCGATGGAAAATCAGGCGCAAAAGAATTCTTAAAAATACTTCTTAGCGACTAGAGTGCATAGACCGAAATAATTCACCATGTGGGAAGCAGTGCATGCTGCTTTAGTAGTGTGTGGTACTCTACAGTTCCACGGAATAATGCAACGAAGCTTTAAGGGTTTGTCTATGAGCTCAGATTTACAAATTTAAGAGACGTGGAAGAAAGGAAAATGTTGCTTAACACAATATTTTGCAATGATCCACTCATCCTTACGTTCTCTCTATAACATTTTCTACGTTCTTTTCTGTTAGATCACTAATCGCAAAATCTGCTCTCAGTTCTATAAAAATATAATTTATTTTCAATCTACATTTAAAGTTTACTATTTTCAATTAACAAAATAGAAAAACCACCACTATGGCAAACAATTAAAATTTCTAATTTCCCCTGAAGACCGTAATCTTTCAAAGTCAGCCACAAAACACCATCCTTTATCACGCAAACAACTACCCCTAAAAGGCGCAAAATTAATGTCTATATCGAGGTGTAAAGTGTCATTAACGACGTCAAGTATTGCAGTATAAAGGAAAGTGAATTTTAACGTACAAAGGAACAGATTTTAGCGAGCGCAAACTTCACAGGAGAGATAATAACAAGCTTGTAATACATCGACTTTTATTTAAGTAGAGATAAGATTCTACAGATGCGTTAGCATTCGCTAGCTGGATATTCCTGGAATAAGAGAAACAAAGTAATTTCTATGTAAACGAGATACATCGGTGGATGCTACCATTGTCTTAGCAAATTACTTTGGCGGATAAAGTTATCGGGTGGTGGCTTCGTCTTCCGATTACGTCGAATGAGATTATCTTGTGAGTGTTAAAATGTAATCAGCTAAACTATGTAAACTCAACGTCGTGAAGAATCTTTGTACAGCTGACTACTCGAGCTGAAAGATAGAGAAAAATTTGGGGTAGGTAGAATAAAAGAGACAACACTTAAAATCTGGTTTTGCTAAATTATTTTTCTTTCTTGATGCTTCAGCTTGAACTCACACAGGTGATTTGCGTAGAATCTTCTGCCTTAAAAGAGTGAAAAATCATGGCTGCGGTGCATTTAATAAGGTAGAAGAAATAATTTAGAAATAAACTTCCAGCGGTGGCAGGAATTTAAATTCTCACTTAATTCTAAAAAATTCAAAATCTACTTCAAAATCTATGCCTTTCATTTTCTACATATGGTATCTGGATGAATTCTGTTGCTGTTCACTGCCAGAAATTTGTTTTCCCCTTTCCTCTCCTATTTTGCGGCTTTCACTAATTTGATCGTTTCCTCGAAGGTCCATGCATTTAATTAGTTACCAAACAACAGAATCAGTTTGACATAAAACGTCTTCAATTATGTCTGTCTAAAATCACTTTTATAAATTCCAAGAAAATTCTCTTACCTCGAGTAGCAGTTGTAAAGGGTTGCACCCTTATTTCATAATTCCGCGCGACACCTATACTTTTCAGCGACCAACTACAATTTCCTCGAGCCAAGTCGAAACAACAAGGTTCGTTAGATTCGCAGAAGTCCAAGCAAGAATTTCACCATGGTGAAATAAAAAAGAAAGGGAAAGAGGAAAGCCCATTTCAAGTCGCCGAGACCCGAACACGAGAGACCGCGATCGCGGAAGTGAAAAGTTTCGAGGGAAACTTCTCGAGGGAGATCGCACGGAGCGAAATGAAATGAGGAGGAAAATTTTCAAAAACGTCGAGGATACTACTTTCGCCGTTCCTCGAAGGATCGAATGTTTTCCTGGAACCTGGGAACGTCTGGAGAACGGAAGGAACTCCCCTGCCATCGTCAAGATGGAAATGGCGAGGAGTAACGAAGCTGCAAGCCGATAATGTGCTTACTCGGACTACTGGAAAGAGGATTTTAAACTTGTTTGTGTGCGAAACGACGAGAAATGCAAGTAGACAAACGTTGTATGCCGCTTTACGTTGTATAAACGAAATAGCACTATTCTACCTTGTTTAAGTAGACTCCGACGAAAGAAATCAGTGGTATTTGCTTGATTATCGAGATTAATAAATTTACAATAATCGATTGACAATTTGCAAGAAAATTAACGCGATATTGCTTTCGCTACGGAGATTAATAAATCAACGAATTAAATGCTAATTGTTTTGCGTACCTTCAATATCAAAATTATCGAGTGGCCAAAATGATCAGTTTTTACTTTATG
The DNA here is from genome assembly GCA_910591515.1 of Cerceris rybyensis. Lineage (NCBI taxonomy): Eukaryota > Metazoa > Arthropoda > Insecta > Hymenoptera > Crabronidae > Cerceris > Cerceris rybyensis. Next base: position 23,374,391 of record OU342793.1, on the reverse strand, counting down.
AAATCAAACTATTTGATTGATCATCTTCTTCACGTTTGATTTCTTTTTTTCTAAAGATCTAGATGTCAGTATATTTTACACTAGATCTATGACAATAATTAACCTGATCACAACTATTTTGTTAATCATTTTTAATATTTATAGAGAACTTAACAGTAGAGATTTGACATGTATCTTGTAGTATACAAATTACTCAATCGATTGTCTTCTTTGCTGATCGATCCCTCTCTATTGGAAGTTATTATTTAATATATTTAAATGTGATAGATTTAACGTAAGTAGTTTTATTGTTCACTCCTGCCTCTTCAATAATTTTCAATTAAATCGATCAAATGAAAATGAATCAGTGACTCTTGACATATCGTACGTATTTCATATGGCAAATGTCGCTCGTCATTGAAGGGCTTAAAGATGAATTACATGAGAATGCAAAAATAAACGATACAATTTACATTCCGCTAGGTTTACCGGATAAAGTGAAAGGTACGATGAGGAGGCATGGCGTGAAATTATTGCGAAAATTGTCCATTTTCATGGCACAAGCACGATGATGGATCTGCGCGTACGCGATACGCCCAGACTTATGATTGTGCGAAAATTTACGGACCAGCCACGTCGACGGTGAAACTGACATGGCCAATAATAAATCATACGTAATTGCGATTTGTTATGAAAAATGTAACTTCCACGGTTACCTAGTTTCGACGTATAACTCCGATTTATCCGGTAGGCTGGAGTTAACGATCTAAGAAGGTCCGATTCGTGAATAGATCAAAATCGATTGTACTGTGCATGATTGCGAATCGCTTTGCAGATGCAGGATGTGTTTCTATCTGAATTAGTGATACGATTAGCAGCTTATCGCATTGGTACCAAGTGAAATTCCCAAAACGAGTATCAGTGCATTCGAGCTTTGTACATGTAAGCCGACTAATCCGCCTGTATTCGTTAGAAAGAAGAGTTTTTTGATTGGTGAGAAATTTGACATAATTGACAACATTTTAGCAGGTGCAAATTGCAGAGAATTGCAAGGTTTGAAAGGCCATAGGGAATGGAAATGTTTCCTCTCTCGATTTGGAAAGTTAGAGGGTTGAGTATGGGAGTGTAAACTTAAGATAGTAATTCTACTATTATAACTTCGTTATTATAATAATTAATAATATATACTCTTGGTAGGTCGATGGAAGGTAAGCTGGAGATGCTACGACGACTATGGGAATGGATTCTTGGATTGCTAAATAGAGGAAATGTACGTCTAGGGAGATAGAACTAGAGACACTGTGGGTGGGGGCTTTCTCAATTTTCACCTAGTTTCCTGTTACCATTTTGAAGTGTAATCACGGAACTTATGCTATTATTAGAACCTATTTCAAGTTATTGTCTACCAGCTAATATATTTAATAGTTAATAATTCTATTTAAATTCAAGTCCTGAAGAAATATTTAGCATCAACCAATTACATTACATAATTATATTCATTTTAAAATATATTTCAGTCTATCATATTCTTATATTTAAAAATACTTTATAGACGTGTAGTTGAAGTATTTTATTTTTAAAAATCAGGGAGACATTGTAGAAATTCTGCTATCACGTTTCCATTAATTGAAAAGAAGAAGATATCGCAGGGTGATGCGACTCAGACAGTGTAAGCCATGATCATCACCGATAGCATCGTTTCAGTGATAAAGAGGCAATCGACCTAGCTCTCGCAAAAGAGAATCTTTCCACGCGAGAGGAAAGATCTATCGATGCTCTCTTTGAGAGGAAACTATTTCATTCTGCCACGGTAAACGAGAATAGAAATAGTTCCGCCACGTGGATCGATGTCTCTCTACTTTGATGCAAGTTAAATGGATGGAACTTATCTAAACGGAGCAAAGTGCTCTTCAAAGGCCAGCAAGACGTTGCAAGTAGACGTACTGTGTCATTGTTTCGCGTGCAAAGTGCGTCTGTTTTATGGAAAGATTAGAGAGTTCTGATTTCAAATGGATGAAAGTACAATTTGTAATAAGAGCAGATGTAAATTATCTAATATCATATTGTAACAGATACGTTTCGAGAAGACTCTCGCGAACTTCACAGTTCCAAGGTCTTTTACACGTTTGAAATAATACATGAATAGGTAAAACTTTCTAGAACTTATGTCACGAAGCAGATTAATTATTACAGATCTATTCACTCTAAGATCCTATTTATCACCCTGCTCCAATGTTAAAATAAGAATTTTTAGTTTAAGTATTTCTTAAATGTAAATCATCTACCCATATCCATTCTATCTTTCCCATTTACCAACATTTCAACTGATATTTTATTTTGAAAAAAGAAAACTCGAGTAATTTCGACTTTTGGCACTTGGAAGATTAAATAGTTCAGTTCTATTCACTCTAAAATCCTATTTATCACTTTGCAGCAAGGTCAAAGGAAGTGTCTTCACCTGTAGTATCTTACAAATGCAAATAAGCTAGCAATATTTATTCCACCTTTCACGTTAACTAACATTCCACCTGACATTTTATTTTCAAAGAGAAACTCCTGACTACAGAGATTTTTCAGTAACTTTTTAAACGTGCCACCCTGCTTCTTTGATTCTAATATGCTGAAAAACTTTAAACCATTGAAATAATACATGAGTTAGTAATTTCTCGACTTATGGCACTTAGCAGATTAAATATTACAGTTCTATTCACTCTATAATCCTATTTATCGCTCTGCAGCAAGGTCAAAGGGAGTATCTTCACCTGTAGTATCTTACAAAGGCAAATTAATTAGCAATATCTATTCCACCTTTCACATTAACTAACATTCCACCTGACATTTTATTTTCAAAGAGAAACTCCTGACAACAGTGATTTTTCAGTAACGTTTTAAACGTGCCACCCTGCTTCTTTGATTCTAATAGGCTGAAGAAGAACTTTAAACCACTGAAATAATAAATGAGTGAGTAATTTCTCGACGTATGGCACTTAGCAGATTAAATATTACAGTTCTATTCACTCTAAAATCCTATTTATCACTTTGCAGCAAGGTCAAAGGGAGTATCTTCACCTGTAGTATTTTACAAATGCAAATTAATTAGCAATATCTATTCCACCTTTCACGTTAACCAACATTTTACCTGAAATTTTATTTTCAAAGAGAAACTCCTGACTACAGAGATTCATCGGTAACTTTTTTTTTACGTGTCCGTCCGTTTCTTTGATTCTAACAGGATGTCCAAAGACCTTCAGATTCTTTCGAACGATCTTCGATCGATCTTTCAAGAACCAACGTCCAATCTTGTTCGACGTATTCCGCGAGAAGTAGAAGCCTTTCGTGATCCTCTTTGACGAAACTTTATTCATTTCTATCCGAGTAATCCCGCTTAATTAAACTCCCACTTCTCGCCCAGGGTGTCCCATCTTAGGGCGGATTAACCGAACTCGCTGTATCGGCCGCACTCGAAAAGGGAAGGGCGATTCAAAGAAAAAAATGTCGTTGTTTCCTCAATAAAAAAGAAAAAGTTGACACGGTAAAATCGTAAGAAAGTTGGAACGTAATCTCGTCGTCGAGATCCTCATTAGAGATGAGCTTCCACGCAAATGATCGAGATGGAATATAGATTGCGAGAGCCATCGGAACTCAGGCTGCAATTTCCAACTTTCTTATCGTTTACTTAATATCGAAAATGAGCTTCGTTCGAGGATAATCGTGAATCGTCTTATTAAAGACGTTCTGTCCTTCTATGATTTATTTCTACGATGTTCGAGCTATCGAATTTTAATTTCTCCCTCGGTCGAAAATATTTCTTCTATTAGTATTATTTAATAGAAATACTTATATTAGATATACAAATATCGGGGGAATATTAGATGCGAAGGAAATTAGTGATGGTAATACGAATTGGAAAAGAAATTGGAGAAGATTTGAAAGGTGACACTGTTGTGTAACAGGTGCCGCGTTTGTTCTTTTGAGAAGAGTAATTTGAAAAATTTAATTGGAGTGAAACGAGATGCAATAAAGATGGAGAATTAAATTCGTCGTACTGTACGGAATAATTAGCTAGATGGACGTTTGAAGGGTAACGCTTGCTAAGGTATTTTGTAATCTGGAAATTCCTCGTTTTATTGAAACTCGAAAGGTTCTTTTATAAAGGGTATCAAATGGTATCGCTCGCTGGTTCATTTTCATCGTTATGAAATATAGAGAACGTTTGGTCAACATACACCTGAAAAATAATTTTAAAAAATCGCAAATATTCGAGACTGAATTGGTTATATCTCTGATGTTATTGCGTTGATTGCAAATTTGTCGAACAAGAATTCCTCTACGTTTAATGAATTATTTTGAAGCTTCAAAGTATTACTATGTTTTTGTACAATTTTGAAAAACTACACACGTGAAGATCAATTGCATCAGATACTTGTACAAATACGTAACGTTCTACTTATAAACTACACGGCAGAATATTTCATATATAAGTACCGGCATCTCATAAAATTTAACAGTAAAAAAAAAAGTTATCAGATCTGGCTAGATGTGCATCTTGCAAAGCAGGTCCAGCTGCAAAACCCTGAAGAAACTAACGTCACTGCTTGCGAAACAGAAACAAATTGGCTCTCAACGATGAAAACGTCAAAAAATCTAATTTTTTTCAATTTCTCTCACAGCAGGACAACATTACAACTACTTCGAAAGATTACACTCAAGCTTTCAAAGGTAAAAATCAACGCAACCTTTCTCGCAAAGCTAAATAAAAAAATACTCAAAAATTTGCAAAAGTAAAAACTAATTTCTTTCAATTATTTCCACATCCGTACAATCCTACTGTTATCTCCTGTGATAAATTGAAATTGAAGCTGATGATTAACACTAGATTTACGGATGTTGACATACCTATTTTTCTGAAGTGAGCTTTTGACTCATATAAGAAAATGGAAGTTTTTTGCAAGGAAAATAGTTCCAAATCAATCTACATGAAAGATTTATTATTAAAACATTAACCAACCAATACATTATATATATAGCAATCACATTTTGAATGAGTCAAATTGGCTCCGTAAATCTAGTGTTAAAATTGGACAAATCTTGCTCGCACCTATGGCACAAAAATAACTAAAAATCTTCGAAAAAAGACAGTTACTAAGATTAACCTTCCGAAAGCTTTTGTGTACAATCGTTAAGTTCAGCCTCGACCGTGTCTTCGAGTTAGTGCAAGAAGCCTAACTCGGTCGGCGCCTAAATATAGGAAAATGCTTATGTGTTTCACTCACCGAGTACGAGCAGCAGTAGAACTTGTTGCGGGAGCCGAGCCACCATTGTAGGCTCCTCCTCTCGCACATTTATGAATTTAAATCGGCCGATCCTGCCGTTCCTCGATTTTACTGCCACGGTCACCAGCGCTCCTTGCAACAACATTCATTTAATCTTCTCTGAGGTCCCTCGTGGATCGGTTCCTTTCTACGATGTCTTGCACCTCTTGCAGGCACATACGTTGCACTTTAACACCGTGCGTATTATCACTGCCTCTGATCAACGTAACTTAACGATTTTTAATTAGAATTTAAACGTTCACGCGCCTTTTTACTCTTCACGTTTGAATAACCTCGATAAAGTGTGAAAAGAGAATGATTTATCTCTTCGAATCATACACTGATCGTCGCACTCACGATTAATGTTGTTGAAATTTCATTTTCAAATGGAATCCGTGGAAGAGATAAATGAATAAATGAAAGTGAAAGGAAGAATTTATCTAGCTTCTGTTTCACGTGTGGAGAAAAAGGAAGTAGAGATTTATTGGTGATTTTATCTCATGTCCTAGAGTATCTTCAAATTGTAATTTTGTGACTTTCACGAATTCGTTGCTTTTCACTTTGAATTTCACTGATTTTTCAACGCAAAGAGGATGACGAGGGAGAGAAAGAGAGAGTTTAGTCGAGGACAGTATACACTGACGATGTAATCGTTTCACGCACACGCAGTTAATTCAGCTGAGGACCGTATCCCTCTACCGAGGGACGAGAAATCCCTGAAATAGGTGGTTGGCGAAATTCAAGCTGCTGATAGCAGTCAACGCGGTAGGAGATAATCGAGGGAGGATTTGCTGGCTTTTGTTTCTTTTACCAGGGGAGAGAGTTAGGCCTCCGTGAATGTCTCGAATCACTGATTTTATCGCAGCCCTATACGGGTGTTACGTAGCTTCTCGAGGATTCTCATTTCCGTGAGACAGAGACAGAGAAAGAGAGTTCTATAATTTACACTACCTAAAGTTCTCTAAAACTAGCAGATTTATACACTCAATGTTAATTCAGTGAAAAAACCTCATCCGGTAAAAATCCCTGAAATGGATGGCCACCGAAATTCAACCCGCTGACAGCACTGGATTCTGTCGGAATTAATCGAGGGTCGATTTTCTGGTTTTTATTTCATCCACCATGAAGTGAACGAGAGGAAGAGAGAAAGAGTTAGGCCTCAGCGAATGTTCGAAATCGGTGATTTTATCGTGCAGTTGGTGAACCACCCGATATCGGGGTGCAAAACAAATATTTCAGAGTCGTGATATCATGAGCTGTGATATCAGAGGGACAGAAACCGGCTGGAAGATAAGAGGGGGTGAGAAAAATAATTTACGAGCGATGCACAAATCGGTGAACGTCAAATGGCAGACGGATCTGACGGTTGATAAGGGGGTGGATTTTTGTGGGAAAAGAAAAAGGACTGGTTGAAATATTCGGCTATCGTTAGAGAGACGATGGTATATTTCTCGTCGTCAATGAGCCTGAATATCCTCGCGATTGGGAAGGGGTGTACTAAAAGCATGGACCAAATTGAAAACCGATAAGTCTATTCTTTCGGCTTATCTTCCGCTCGACGACACACCGGCTGCAATTTGAGGGATAGCTCCTTTTCGATGCAATTAGTAAAAGTTACCGTTCCACGGATGATACCAATTTTTCAAAGCGACGCTGTAAATCGAATTTCATGTTCGATTAAAGTTCATCGTATCGACGATGGTTTTCCATGTCAGCCGACCAATCAAATCGATGTTTCGATACGCTCACTGGACGATGGAAAATTTACGAGCCTTCTACAGGGTATTTTTCAAATTTGTCAATAAAATTTAACGTCTATTATGTATACTTCGTGCAACAGAAATACCTGACTGTTAATTTTTTCGATGTGAAATGATTAATTGCAGCGACAAGAAAGAAAACTTGTAAATAATTAATTTGAAAATGTATATAGTCGAATATACTAGCTATTCTAGAGTAACAAGCGCTCCACCAACAAGTGCACTTGTGGCTACGAGCCTTCTACAGGATATTTTTCAAATTCTGTCAATAAAATTCAACGTCTACTGTGTATATTTGGTCCAACAAAAATACCTGACTGTTAATTTTTTTCGACGTGGAATAATTTAGGAGTGATAATTCGAATATAGTCGAATATAGTAGCTACTCTAGAGGAACAAGCGCTCCACCGATAAGTGCACTTGTGGCTACAAGCCTTCTACAGAATATTTTTCAATTTTTGTCTATAAAATTCAACGTCTATTGCGTATACTTCGTGCAACAAAAATACCTGAATGTTAATTTTTTTCGACGTGGAATAATTTGGGAGTGATAATTCGAATATAGCAGCTACTCTAGAGGAACAAGCGCTCCACCGATAAGTGCACTTGTGGCTACGAGCCTTCTACAGGATATTTTTCATATTCTGTCAATAAAATTCAACGTCTACTGTGTATATTTGGTCCAACAAAAATACCTGACTGTTAATTTTTTTCGACGTGGAATAATTTGTGAGTGATAATTTGAATATAGTCGAATATAGTAGCTACTCTAGACGAACATGCGCTGCATCGATAATGAGTACACTTGTGGCTAAACCGCAGCAAACATTGAGCGCATAATGAGCATAATCGGTATGTGGTTATAGCAATCGTTATTTAGACAGCAACTATAGTCCCTGGTCTACCATGGAGTGACACATAATTCGAATCATCCTCATTCGGCGCCAGTATCATGCGGCAGAACAATAGTCATCATCATCCCCAACAAGCATTACGCAGTCATCGACCACAATTATTGTCCACTAACTATTTCGTCCAAAGAGAATACTTCATCGACCAACCTCACAAAGCAGTCACCAACTATATCAATAGTCTTGAATTACAGCTATCATTAGATCCTACCTAATAACACGAAGACATATTCTATCAGAAAAATTCGATTACCGTTTTGTCAAAAATCTAAATTCTTTTTCTTTCATCAAAACCTTTCCCATTTTTCCCAACAAACCACACACCTTCCACAGCTAGCTGTTCATTCTTCGTCGTTTAATCTCTCGGCTGGCGGTTAAAATAAAAACGGTCGTTTAGCCGGTAACAGGCGCGAACAGTGCGGAGGTAAAAATCGCGATGGCTCTCTACGGGTGCTCTTCTCTATGCCGCAAAGAGAACCGCGACGCGCTCCGTATAAACTTTTCATTCGCTTGTTTTTTTTTTCCCTCCCTCGGCAGAGTGAATATGCATGACAACGCGGAGTGGCACTTCGCAAAAAGGAGTACCCCTTTGCCGGCGGACCTGACGGTCTTTTCTTCCCTATGGCTCGAGTGACGCAATCGTCGCGGGGCAGATGAAGACTTAAACTTCGACTTTGTAGTTCAACTTTCAAGGGCTTTCTCGTTGTCGTTGCTATTGTCTTCTGTTTTGCTTTTTGTGAGGTTTATTTCAAAGGAACGACAGTCGAGATTATGCGGGATTGGTAACTGCAGGGTGAATAACCGAAATTCGAAGATATCAACAAACGGTTTTGACTGATTGTAGGAGGATGAAGCGCATTATGTTGACTTGTGTCACTGCTATTGAGGAAGATCAGGTGTCTATTTGTAAAATGTTGCTATGAATTTTGTATATTATTCACAGAAATGTAGGACGTTAAAGTACGGTAAGTGGAGAACTGATGATAATAAACAATTAAACGCAGCTGAAATGTTTTCTACTTTTTTTTTGGAGTGAATAAGAGACGATAGTTGAAGCTCAACTGGAGTTGTAAAGGGCAGGCTGAATAGCCGAGATTCGAGGATATAAACAAACCATTTTGGGTGATCGTTGGAGAGTGAATCACGTTACGTTGACCTACGTCACTGTTATTGATGAAGGTGAGGAATTGACGACCTATGTTTTCAATAGGACACTCCGAATTTTATATGAGCAAAGACGTACGTCGTAGATGAACGATAAATTATGTAAATGATAACGACGGAGAATCGATGATAATGAATTTACCTAGTTCTATTAAACGTAGCTGCAAAATTGCTCGCATAAGATAGTATAACGTGAGAAGAATTAAACTTTGACCGTGTATGTTGTCTTTTTCTGCTTTCGTAATGGTTTCATTCAAAGAGACGACAGCTGAGATTCGACTGGAGATTTTCGTAGAATTGTAAAGGGCAGGCTGAATAGCCGAGATTCAAGGATATAAACAAACCATTTTGGGCGATCGTTGGAGAGTGAGCCGCGTTACGTTGACCTGCGTCACTGTTATTGAGGAAGGTGAGGCGTCGAGCTATGTTTTGAAAAGGCAACTGCGAATTTCGTATAAGCAGAAACGTACGACGTAAATGTACGATGAATATAAACGGTAACAAGGGAGAATCGATGATAATGAATTTTCGTGGTTCGATTAAACGAAGCTGTAAATTTACTCCCATAAGATAGGATAGCTTGGGGAGATTATTAGCTGCGATTGGAGTAGGTAGAGATTATGAGAGCATCTTTACAACTGATGATTAACATACATGTAAATCTTTTTAATCGATCTCCTTTGCAAAACTTGGCTATCTGATGCTTCCCATCAGTAAAATTTTAAAAGAATTAAGAAACGAATATTTTATTAACAAGAGATAGATAAATTTTCCGTCGTTAAGAACGAAGGGGAACGTGTATTAGAAGAATATTAAAAATAGCATCTGTAAGTTACTACGAATCGTTCTCCCCAGATTTCTAACAATTCCGTTGAAACACCAGCCACGCTGTTAAGCAGAAACTGCGATAAAGATAGAATTTTCAACGCGAAAATACAAAGGCGTGTCTCTTATCTCCGAAAAAATTGTTCTTTGGAAAAAGCACTATCCAGTTTCTAATGGAACTAAAAGCATTCCAATTTCATCCACTTCGCACATACAATAACGTCGAATTAAAAAGTACTATAAATTACGCGCAAAATTGACCGCAAAAAAAATCTAGCACACCTGAAATACAAAATAGCATATCTACTTAGTCTCTTCCCTATGCACCTCTCTTTCCCTCCCTCCTCTTCATCCTCGCCAAACTCAAGAACTCTTTCACGAAGTAAAATCTTATCAAACCTATCTTCCAATCTACAACGCGATTCCTCGGGGCCAGTTGGCCGTAAGCCGAGATTTTTCACGGATATTTTTGTCGTGGCCGTGCATCGTTCAAAAGAACGGTACCGTAGCTTCTAATATCCTTCGCCTAATGGGATCACACACGGAGGCCTAACTAATTATCAAACACTGATAAACTTTCGCGCACACAATCAACGACAACAATGTTTCATATCGTGTCTCACCTTTATTATCCACGAAAATTAAATATCACTCGGGAAGCCAGTCTTCTATACTTCTTCGCGATACACTTCGCGAATGTTACGTTTTGATAGTTTGCACGTGGTAATGTCTCCGTTAAAGGCGCATCGCGAAAGGAAACGAAACGACAGACAGAAACGAAAACCGTGCGCCACATGCGGAGGCTGACCGCCGACTGATTCTACTTGCGTGGCCGCTGCCTCGCGTTACGCGAGGCTCCAATCCCGTCGTTCGTTTTCCACGACCCCCCGTGGTGAGCGCACGCCGACTCGACACGACCTGGAGCATGCTTCGGGTACATTCGTTTATCACGAGGTGCGAAATTCTATGTGGTGTTACGAAAGAGGTCCTTTACTCGAACGAGTGACTTTGGTGTCCGTTCGATTAGCTATCGTGGGCTTACGTTTTTAAGTGGTTTCAATGCAAGTAGTATAAGAGTTGGTGTGGACCTCGAGAATGTTTTTGATATGTTTGTTTATTATGATGAGATGAGGAATAATTTCTAATGAGATCATTTGTTTCAATGGGGAACTTGGGTGTCCTTTTGACTGGCTATTGAACTTACGGTTTTAAGTGGTTTCAATGCAAGTAGTATAAGAGTTGGTGCGGATCTCGAGAAAGTTTTTGATATGTTTGTTTATTATGATGAGGTGAGGAATAATTTCTAATGAGATCATTTTTTTAAATTAGGAACTTGGGTGTCCTTTTGACTGACTAGTGAACTTGCGGCTTTAAGTGGTTTCAATTTAAGTAGTATCAGAGTTGGTGTGGAACTCGAGAATGTTTTTGATATGTTTGTTTATTATGATGATGTGAAGAATAATTTCTAATGAGATCATTTTTTTGAATGAGGAACTTGGGTGTCCTTTTGACTGGCTAGTGAACTTACGGTTTTAAGTGGTTTCAATGCAAGTAGTATAAGAGTTGATGTGGACCTCGAGAATGTTTTTGATATGTTTGTTTATTATGATAAGGTGAGGAATAATTTCTAATGAGATCATTTTTTTCAATGGGAAACTTGGGTGTCCTTTTGACTGGCTAGTGAACTTACGGTTTTAAGTGGTTTCAATGCAAGTAGTATAAGAGTTGGTGTGGACCTCGAGAATGTTTTTGATATGTTTGTTTATTATGATGAGGTGAGGAATAATTTCTAATGAGATCATTTTTTTAAATTAGGAACTTGGGTGTCCTTTTGAGTGACTAGTGAACTTACGGTTTTAAGTGGTTTCAATGCAAGTAGTATAAGAGTTGGTGTGGAACTCGAGAATGTTTTTGATATGTTTATTTATTATGATGAGGTGATGAATAATTTCTAATGAGATCATCTTTTTCAATGGGGAACTTGGGTGTCCTTTTGAGTGACTAGTGAACTTACGGTTTTAAGCAGTTTTAATGCAAGTAGTATAAGAATTCGTGAGGGCTTCGAGAATTTTTTGGATATCTTTGTTTATTATGAGGTGATAAACAATCTCTAAGAACATCAGTTTAGGATTTGAAGGGTTTCTAATGCAGGGAGTAGGAGAGTTAGATCAAGCATTGAGAATGTTTTATGGGTTGTAGTTATTTCTAATGCAAGTAGTATGAGAGATCAATAGGGCCTCGAGAAAGTTTCGAATATATTTCTTTATCAGGAGGTGCCAGTAATAAAATCCTTTTTTTGGATGAGGAATTTGGATGTTCGTTTGATTGACTTGTGAGTTTACGTATTGGAGTGTTTCTAATCCAGAGTGTAGGAGAGTCAGATGAAGTATTGAGAATGCTTGATGGGTTTTAGTTATTTCTAATGCAAGAAGTATGAGAGTTGATTAAGGCCTCGAGAGTGTTTCTAGTATATTTTTTTATCAGGAGGTACTACTAATGAGATCCTTTTTTGGGTGATCGACTTGGGTGTTAGTTGGATGGTAGTATTTATTTTGAGAGTGGTGAGAACGCTCCTGTGTTGCTTTTAAAAAATTCGGTTAGTTGGTAAAGAGATGATAAGAATTATTGAAAATACTTCGTTTAGATGCTTGGTTAGTTTAGCGATGACTTATACTACTAACTACTTTGTGACACCGGACTTACGAAGTGCCACCGCTAAAAGAGGAATAAATCTTTTTTTATTTTGCTGAAATATCTGTATAGCATGGACAAAAATCCTTTATATAACCATAGAAACCGCAAAATGAGCGTCACAGTCTGTTTTCAAACCGTTTTGTACTTTTAACTAATATCTATTTTAGCTCAGAAATTGTGAAATACAGGAGCACTGAAATTTCGTCTGTAAATATTTGATCTTTCCACTATTTGTCCGTATGCTAGTAGAGCAAAATTAGGGATTCCTCCGGCAATCCTAATATCTTACCTAGTTCTAGATGTCTTGCATAGAGCACCTAAACCACGGGCACGGGTCTTGATTACTGGTATCTCATATCATTGTTAGCCTGTGGCATTACACTCTACTATGGTTTCTGAATTAGAGACACAATTAAAGGTCTAACCATTGAATCATTTAGCCTTTCTACTCTCTTCCTTCTCAACACGCTCGACCCAATAACAACACACTTGTGCTCCATTTAAAAAAGTTGTTAAAATTCCTTAACCGATAACAAAGAACACCAAACCTTTAGTAAACAAAGTCCTATCTCTGATCAAAATAAATCTATAAATTAAACAAAACTAAATCCGTGCTTCCCACCGTTTTATTTATAATTGTACCAAGAGACAAAGAAATTTTTATCTGCAAAATTCTAATAATAATAAAGAATTGAGTTTCTATTTATAGGGCGTTTCTCCATCAAATTACCTACTTTATACTAAACATTTGAATCTCATTTGCGGTTAATTACGTTCACAATCACACAACAATTATCATACCGCTGACCGTTAAATTGTTTCACTGACTTTTATCTCCTCGAATTATAATACCTACTTGCAAGCCTGCAATTTTCCCTTCCCACCTTCGATACATGGTCCATGCTGGCAAATAGGAAGCTTCCATCGAGGTGGACCATGGAACTTTGTGGTCACCGTTGTAGTAGTAGCTTTGCCCGATAATTATCGCTTAATTGTTGCAGCCCCGCGATCATTGGTTAAACTCCAGGTGCTTCTTAGTTGCCAAGCCGAAACTCCTGTCGTCTTTCCTGCCCGTAATTACACCTCGAAACCTGAAAGCGTTCATTATTTGTTAGTCCACCCTATTTTCCATGAAACACCAAGAATGTTAATCTGATTTAACATAAACCATCAGTTTAAATCTATTGTCACCCTTACAACCACCCTTTCACCCTACAAAATCAATATCCCTCGAATTTTCCACGTTACCATAAAATATATAAACTATATATAAACCTTAATAACAATTGACGTGAATATTAATACAATAGCATTTATAATTACAACCGTTCAATCAGATTTAATTATCAATTACAATCAGAAAAGATGTGATACTTGGAAAAGATGAAAGACATTCTCGTAGTACTTGTAAACGACTTTCTTTAACTTGCCCCTATAAATGCATAACAAATGTTCTTTTTGAAGGAACAAAATGGCACAAGTTGCGAACTGTAATCGTTAGAGAGGAGGTACGGGAATTTGCAAATACTCGCTCGTGTACCGAAGCTAATGGCGAAAGGGGGAAGCGGTGCTAACGAGAAGCACCGTGACTATTTGCCGAGGGGTATCATCCGGTCTTCTTGGAGAGTTGTATCGTTTATAAATCAGTCTACCGAAAAAGATTGTTACCCCTCCATTTCCTTCCCTTGGCAAAGAGGTGCAGGTAATTTCTATGGAATATTTGCGAGTTTTCAATTGAATAATCAAAGGCACATAAGCAGGGGGAAATATTTTGTGAAATAATTAAACACACGGCCATGGGAGGTCCGTAGAGAAAGTATGCTTTTCATCGTTTCCCAGGCAAATATTTGAATGTATATAAACCCGAGTGCAACGGGGGAAAAATAACGCTGCGCGATATTAAGAACGGAATGATCTAAATGGAAATGTTCACCGGTATTATAATTACATGTTACATGGCTTGAATGTTATTATTAAAATGTTTAACATTCTGCCGCCTTTGAGAATTTCTTGCATGGCAGCACACTCGAGAATGATCCGAATAAAATGTTTCGAAACAAATGAATCGAATATAAAATCAACCTACGACAAAAGTTGCAAAATAATTAAATAAAAAAATTTACTTGATTCTCAAATAAAACTACAGAAAGTCAAAAACCTTTTTTAGAAATTCTCCCACACGAAACACAATGCTAAAACGACCAAGTCAAATTAATTTCACAATTAAATCAAGAAAAACTCTTCAAATTGATAGAACATCTATACAGTCACTTCATTTCTACCTTGTAAAACAGAAATTACTCAAAAACAAAATATTGATTTATTACTCTCAAGTCAATAAAAAATGTCTCCGCTGGCCTTTAAATAATCCATCACTCTGAAACCAGTCAATACTATTTTATTTCTCAGGTTGAAAGAGTCACAACCACCAGAAATCCCTCTCCACCGCACAAGACATCCCCAAATCTTCGACCACCCCCAAAGATCACAAGTTTCCGCGTGCACGTTCTCGCAATACCAAGTCACCGTTCGCTATTCGCCTTTAATTCATCGTCAAGATGAAATTAAAAAGAATATCGTGTCTGTAAGGGTGGCATTAGCGCGAATCGAGGGGAAGAAAGGTGGAATTCCAGAATGAAAGGGCCAGGTATACAGCAGACCGACTGATCGAGCACCCGTCAGCGGCAGACTCGAACCGACGTTTTCCAATTCGCGCGCGGCCATTCACCGGTCCGCGATCGACAAAGGCGGCGCTGGCTCTTTTGCAAATTGCAAATTGCGCCGGCGTGCACGGTACTTACTCGGTGGAAAAAGTGGCTCCGAGGATAGTATAGCTTGTGTTCGACCAACCAGCCTTCTAGGTCTGCAACATCCCGCGATAGTTTTCCTTCCAATTTTCTCGAGACTTTCATTACCGTTGCGCGCACTTTGATCTACCGCGAATAGCCGCACCCGCAGAATGCAGGCGCGTGTACGCGCACCAATATATATCCCTTCTCTCTTTAGTTTTTCATTTCAACATCCGTAAAACGAGAGGCAAATTAACAGGACTGACCGACTATTTTTTTACGGCTCGTTTGCAATGGGCGCGATGGAAACGGTGGACGTAAATAGAATGGGAAAAATCGCTTTTTTTTCTAGGGCTGAGATTCTTTTTGAAAGGGTAGGTTTACGTGGTTTGAGAGAGTGTAGTGATAGAAATAATTGGGAAATTTGAATCGTGCTGGGTTATTGTTCGAAATGTATGGAGGAATGTGGTGATAGGATAGAGTCAAAGGGGGTGGTTTGAATGAGAGATTAATTTGAGAGGTTTGAGTTAGGTTTGAGTTAGGTTTGAGTTAGGTCAGAGTTAGATTTAGGTCGGTGTTGTGAGTAAGAAGATAGAGATAGGCTCAGACTTTAATATAGTGGACCTTGGATCAAATTCTTAGTTAGCTCTGGAAAAGTAGAAAAGTTTTTTATATATCCTCTTCAAATTATAAATTCTAAAGGGAATTATCATGGTTATTGAAGTTGAAAAGAGATAGAAAACAAAAGTGTGGGTTAAGTTTGAATATACTCTCTTTTTTTTCGAGTTTTGTAGGTATGTAGGTAAATTTCGTAAACACTTTAAACAACGTATTGTATTTGTAAGTGCAGAGTAATAAGAGGATGAAATTATTAACGACCCGAGAAATCTCCGTGCAAAGCTTAAGTCCTTTTGCAGATTTGGCTTATCTGTAGTTCGTTAGGAGACGGAAGGCCAGTAGTTCTTGTTGACAAGGGTCAGACCTTGTTTCGCAGAGTGACGGGCGCTTTTACAATAGATCCTGTTAGGACGTTGACTTTAATCCTATAGAAAATCGTTGCTTTTGAAATTTCTAAAACCTTCCATTTCAAAATTCCCGACAACGATATTACAAATCTGTAAAATATTTCCTCCCTTTATTTAATCCTACTGACGAAGGAACACAGAACTGATCTTGCTGATTGAAAATCCTATTTCCAATGTCATAATCCATACACGTTACAAATCCCCCGCCATTTTCATACTAATTGCATTAAATTCCATCTCATATGATTACACAACAGTTGCACACTCCCCTCTCAACATTCCGACATTTAATTACGACTCACCGTATTAATGTTCTCATTAAATCAGCAAAGAGATTTTACACAACATCGTCAAACGATTGTCAATATTTCCGATTGCTCATATTCTGTACATTTTTTTTTACATGTAACATTTGTCACATACAACTGTACATTCAACTTCAATCTTTCTCCACAACTTGTTTCACTGAAATAAATACAAGGGTCCTAGAAACTCTATATTAACCGCGAGTTTCGTCATCGAGGAGAGTCAAGTACTTTGTCTCGAATTGCATTAAACTCGATCCACGTTGAAACGAGTTGTAATTTCTCGACGGTGTATCGAACTACGACACTTCCGGTATGCTTTTCATCCGTTTCACGGAATCTCACGGTTAGCCATGGACGTAAGGGAGAAAAATCCCTTTGGCGACACATTGCCAGGAGATTCTTGTCTACGTGGATTCAGGTTATAAGGAGTTTGAGGTCTTTTGTCGGCTTCTCGGGTCACTGTCTTATCAACGTCTCCTTTTCTCGTTCTCTCTCGTTTTATCTCGATTCCGACGAACAACCCTCTGATTTTCGTGGTCGACCAATTAGACGTCTTGCATTCAAAGAGAAAAAGGGAGAGGGAAAAGGTAGGATAAAGAAACTTAATTGCCTTCTCACGATTCAACGACGAGGGACTCTTTTGTAATTCGATGGGAATGGCACTTTCAGGACCACAGTTGGTTTCTTTCTGACCGCAAGAACAAGGGGAACGATTGATACTGAGGATGTTATCGTGTCTTTTACATCTAACAATACTTATTGACTTTAGGCTTAACTGTTGAAAGCCATAATTGGATTGTTTTACTACAGCGACTCTTGTAGCTTATTATAATGGTACAAATAGATTTTTATTAATTCAAAATCAAAGTAATTTTTTATGAAAATTAATAAGTTGAACACCACCGGTATTTCGCTAGTTTCACGATTTTTACTGAAATGAAACTTTTTCAATTAAATTCACATCTTTAGAAAGGAGAAACTTTAAAGATACAGACAGATAGATATTCGGCAAATCTTTATCATTGCAATTTATATTGAGAATTCATAAATATTTCAATTTAAAAGTTACACGAAACTTCGTAACCCCCATGGCAGTTGAAGTGTTAAAAGAAATTATACTCTGGAAGTTATACACTCTGGTTTCTTCAATTCGAGTTACTTTAAACTATTATAAGGCAATGTCCCTTCTTTGGGACATTTCCATTTTTTTTGTTCCAGTTGATTAATATAAATCTCATTTTACACTTATTTTATTTTATTTTCGTATTGGGGGTAATGGGTTAAATGAAGTTATTCTGAGATACGCAAAGTAAATTGCTCCTCTATGTTCGAATTGACACCGCTTGTAATTAATTCACGAGCAATTATCAAGGTAAATTTGAGGATACCGTTCATCGTGAAACCCGTTGATGATACATTTTCAGGATCTTTATTAAATAACGCGCGAAATGCCACAGCATTTCATACAGTTTTGTTGAAACCTTCGACGATTTCTCTGTTAGATATAAAAAGAAGGTGACTGAAAAGTTCGACGATATCTAATTACATTAACATTAATAAATGTCATAATTTACACTTAATTTCTAACCGATAAACCTGACATAGAGAGCTTCACGCGAGTTACGTAATTGCCGTAGTTCGATTGGCAGGAATTTCCTGTTCCTCCTTTCGTCCTTGTATCATTTCCTCCATCCAACTACGAAGGATAACGAGTGTCGGTGCAAGGTCCTGTTGCATCATCGGCGCAAACGCAGGTCCTACCTCCTTGTCCATCCGGCAAACACAATTGATCCTCGTTGCATCTACCGTTCTCGTATTGGCAAACGTTCGTCACTGTTGGCCATATAAAATAATAAACATTGTTTTTTTTACACCACTTCTTTTTTATCACATGTAAATCACTATGTTATTTTTCGTCTGACATTTACGAGAAAATCCCTTGGAGGACATGTCGAAGGATGACGTAAAATTTGATTTACCTCTTGGGCAGGATTCAGGAACGGCGACTATCCCGTACAATTTACCGCTTCCTCCCGGTGGAACCGATATGGCCTTCTTCCGGTCCCCGTTGCTTTTCAAGGCAACCTCGACTTTGTGACTGCGAAACGAAGCAAGAACTTTAGAGACAAGCTTGCAAAATACAACATGGTTGCCTTTATCCTTGAACTCACGTTTTCCAGTCTGTCCAATAGTAATGGCTCTGAGAGATTGCTAACCCGAAAGGATAGGTAAGCTCGTTTGCAACTACGTTAATTTCTCTGCGGTCGATCTCAATGCAACCTGAAATTTCGATGAGTTTTTTTTTCATTTATTTCCTATATATGTGTTCTCGATGTGAGATCAAAGAGAAAAGTGAAACGAGATATTTCGTGGAATAATTACACTTGTAAAAGGTGATGTAGTCTTATACATTCTTTTTTATATTTCTAATTAGAATTTTTCTGGGAAAATGTGGAACGTTAAGGATGATAGGTATGCTAGATAAAGTAGAGGATTAGAAATGACGATGGTAAAGGGAATTGGATCTTTTGATATTTTTGCGTTTGAAAGTGTACGTAAATAAAAGTGCGAATTTGGTGGAAATTTGGTATATGGTGGAATTAATGGAAACGCGATTAAATGGAATATCTGTATTTACTTATCGTGAACGTTCCAGCATCGGACCAGCAAAGCTCGTCAGTCGACCAATCGATACTTAATGAATTTGGTAACTTAACAGCATCCCCTTGAAGGAAGATTGCACGACCAGTACCATCCTCGTTTGCCCATTCCAATTTCGGCGAGGCACGATTCCAATCCGACCAAAATATTTTACTGAAAGAAATTACAATTTTTATGACAAATCCACACGTTTGTTCGAAGGATTTTCATTTGTTTTAATGTCAAACTCGAGACAGGAGTGGAGAGACGTTCTACCTTACGGGGTAGAACTACTTACCCCCGATAAGGGTGGACTGCCATTCCTCTTGGATTGACCAGTCCGTCGGAAACGAGGACCTTACGTTTCTTCGTCTCGAGATTGGCAACTTCGACTGTCGTCTTGCCGGAATCAGTCCAGAAAATATTTCTCGAAACCCAATCGACCGACAGTCCCTCGGGGCTGCTAACTTTCGGGATGAACGTCTCGACGTTCGAGCCGTTATAAGTTAACTCGATTATTCGATTACCTGCGAAATAAATCTCGTCTAGACACTCTGGTAAGCTTGGGTTAACTCGCGAGACGATCGCTGGAGGGAAATTGTATTGTAATAACAAGGAGGACCATTTTGTCGATACTCGATTTTCTACTTGACATTAGAAAAAGAAATTTTGAAACTAGACTACTCTGAATAACGTTGAATTTAACGAATGTACCATCGTGGCTCACGTATGAGTCTCTGGTCTATTAGAAAAAAATAGGTTCACACACGAAACATACGATAGCCATAGTGTTACTACGTGTAAAATCAAATATTCCAACATATTAATTTAAACAGTACATCACTCAAAACAGTTAAATTGATTGGTCCCTCATTTTTTCTAAATTTCTCCAAGTTCTCCAAATTCTCCACCATAAAAAACATAAGCTATTGATCTAATCAACTTATCCACTTTGGGATTCCCTGTTTCTAATGTTTCTATATTTATATATTTAAATATGATATGTTGTCGTTGGCAGTTCTGGTGTTAAATGTCACCTTTCTGGATTTGACAACGTAATCTTTCTCAATCCCGATTAATTGATCGATGTTACAGAATTGAATGTATGTAACGAGTAATAAAGTGGAGAACACAACAGTGGGCATGACGAGGGAATAGGTTTGGACAGGTTTGCTGTATGCAACACAACGTATTACCAGTAATGTCACTGGTATATGCTTTCCCAGAGAGACAATCGATGTCCACTGCGATCGCCATCTGGCTGGATGCTATGTAGATCGGACTGCCAGGGTTTTCTTGTGTCGGACTGAATGGTATCCTATGAGTGGCCATGCCCTGGTTCACCAGCAGGAAATTCGAATCGTGCTTCGGTCGTGCTTTACAATTTGTACCATCTCCGGTGTAACCCTCGTTGCATACGCAAGCGTACTGATTGTCTCCGGCTGCCACGCAACTTGCATCGGGAGAGCAAAGAGTTGGATCGTGTTTGCAGGAGGATTGAGGCAGGCAGGTAAAACCGTCGCCGTAAAAGCCCTGAAAGTAACCCATCGAAATTCACCTCTGTTTTCGTCACATTGATTTTATTCGATGGTATGGGAGATTTCGTTTGCGTAGAAATTTATCAATTGATCGATGTTCTGCATTACGTGTCGGACTGAAGGGTATCAGTATTAGAAATAAGTAATCGTATTTTAAATAATCGTATCTCAAAATTAACACTAGGTTTACTAATCTAATTTAGATTTCTACCTTTTTACAAATGCTTTCAAAAATTATAGAGACGTGATACAGTAGACATTTCACATGTGTCTTATAATATACAAATTACTCATCATCTTTGCCGCTTATCCCTCTCCGAAGTCTTTATTTACTATATTGCGGTCTAATAGATTTCTCGTCCGTAAATCTAGTGTTAACATAGAAGAGAAATTGAGAGGGATGATCGTGACGTTTAAAATCGATGTACAGTCTGGGAAATTGAATGTGTCTTTGGTCTCGTATTCTATGATCGCGTGTAGCCTCTATGGAACATAAATGTGGTATCGGAGCAGTACCTTAAAGGAACTTAAAGGAAGAGGACATGAGACCATTGATGTTAAACTACTCCGATTAAGTGCTCTCTTAGATCGAACCAGTGGAATTTCACTGGTTCGCCAGTGGAAACTAACTTGTTTACCAATGAAACTCACTGGTTCCGTCAGTGATCTCGACGGCCATCAAAGTTCACTGGTTTACCAGTGAATCTCACTCGTCAGCATATTCAAAAATAAAACACAGCGCATGGCGCTGCGGCAGCGGACGAAAATTTCACAGATTCGCCAGTGAGATTTCTATTCACTGGTTCGATCTAAGAGAGTACGCTTCTTAAGTGGGTCTCCGCGCGACTCTTTCTCATAAATGTTATCGAACCCTATAAAAGTGTAATTCATGACTGCACCACAAACAAAAAGTATTTACAACTCTACCGGATGCTCTCAAATCGATTAAAAATGATCATTACATCATCCAGACGATGAAACTAATACCCATAAGCTCCAGAGGTAAGTTCAAAACTACAGACATCATTTTCCGTGTACGGTAATACCCTGAAATAGGAACGAAGTGCATACCTCTCCCTTTGAACGAACAAACTTTGCTCTCAAACATCTGTATCTGGCTTTAATGAAAGCCGCAATCGAATATCACTCGGACAACGCACACCCAACGACGTTCGAGAGGGATAACCGGCTGACTGGCACCGCATAGTTTCGACTAATTCGACGTATTCGATGAACATACATACACCTCTATATATACGTACCGGCTGGCAAATGCAGGCGAAATTCGTGGACGTTTGATTGTATCCGCAGACCGCGTTTCTCCCGCAATTGTTCAACACATTGCAACCAATGTGATCCTCCACGCATTGACGGATTCCGTCGCCGTTATATCCTTCTATGCATACGCACTTGTAGCCTTTCTCACCGGTAGTTACGCATTGTGCGTTCACGTGGCACAATGATGGATTTGTCGAACAATCAGAAACGTAGCAACGGCCTTCGACCATGCTATAACCTGGTGCACAGGTGCATTCGTAGCGTGAACTCGAAGGGTTGTACGAGCAACGTTCGTTCTCCTCGCAGTCTCCGTTGCCGCTGCATTCGTCTGTACATTCATAAAATAATATTTAATATTTATTTATCATTCCGTTTTCAAATAACGTCTATTTCTGACCACCGATAGATTTTTTAACACTAAACCTACCAAGGCGGTCAAAAGACCGATTCCAAAATATTTTCTAAAAATTATCTAAATTCATAGAGTAGCCATAGAAGTAAATATTCCACTTCTATCTTACAAAAGCAAAATGAGTTAATTAATTATCTTCTTTATCTCGCCACTTCTCTTTGTGTAAGGTCGTTATTGAGTATATTTAGATTTTAGTAGATATAACGTCGGTAGGTTTAGTGTTAATAATTGTTACGAGTATCTAAGCCGGCATGCAATTACGCGAGGGGTGTACAATTAGGGAAATTGAATGTGTTATCACTCTCTAAAATATACTGACACAATCAATTTTGCCAAGTGTACATCGGAAGACACGATACTAAATTAGTCGTTTCATGACAGTAGCTGGACAGACTTCGAATCAAAGCGATCAGATTTAACACTAGATTCACGAGTATATCTGTTATATGAATACACTGATTACTTTGACCAAAAATGATCATGGTGCAGGGAAAATGATCAATCTAGTACTCTGTGTATTACGAGATACACAAAAAGTATCTGTCATTCAACAAAAATAAGTCACTTGGTTTGGTACACTCCCGGAAATCTGAGATCGACCAATGACAATCGAAAAGAAACCACTTCTTTCGTCGTTCCCAAGAGTGTGAGGCTTTTTCAGTCATTCACACATTAAAATTGAAAATGACAGATGTTTCTATCCATCGGGCAAATTGGAACAAACTACTTGCCAACTTCTTTTTTATTATTTCTCCATTTTGAGAAATATTTACGAAGTAGAAGTACGACAATTTGGCGGTCTAAAGATCTAGTGTTAAATATGATGAAGCAAAAAGACGAGAATATGATTCGTCGGAAAAAAAAAATATATGAACGATGATATGACCAATGGGACTGCAAGTAGTTCCATCCCCCTCGTATCCAGGATTGCAGACGCACTTGGCCAACGGTTCCTCGTGCTGACAGGATGCATTTGGGTCGCAGATGTCCACCTCCAAACAGGACACTTCTGTGTGGGAATAACAATTCGGTTTCGTTGATTCATCCATGGCCTTAACGTACCTTTCGTATTCCATCCGCGTGCCGGCGACTCTTTGGTCAGCGCAATACGAGCAGAACGAATTTCCGGCGCAAGATGCAATTCCGGGGACACATACCTGTTTTGGTGCATTCCATACCATCCCCTTCGTATCCGGGATTGCAACGGCACTCGTAATCGCCGGTACTTGGCACGTAGACACACTGGGCGTAGGGATGACACCTGTTCACCACGTTGCAAGATACTGGACACAAGCGAGTGCAATTATAACATATGCTCGATGGGGTAGTAGCTCATAAAATTCTCTGCCACGTGAGGGAGAAATTGGAAATTTGTAATGTTGTTACTGATTGCGAAGCTACGATTCATTTGTGAACCCTTAACAGCGACGTTGTCGATTTTCCAGGGTGGAAATTGGGCGATTGGTCATTTAGAGGGTATATCGTGGATGTGTCGTATACAGTGAATGTGAAAAAGTGTGTTTAACCCTTTGAGGACTAGCGACGCATATATCGGACTTGAGATAAAATTTAATTATAATTTATCGCGGTATGTGTACACGTTAAAGTTTAAAAATTGAAATGCAATCGTTGAAATTTGATTACGCATATAGAAATTTGTAATATATAAATATTAATAGTTTAACTATCTGATTAAAAGGTGGTTTTTAATCGCCAAATGAATGATTATCGCTAAATATACGAAAATGTCTCCGTCCGCAGAAGGTTGAAATTGTTAATTGAACCTGTGATGCATGTATTGTGGAGAAAAAAATTCCCAGTGACCCCAATGACCTTCACCATTTACCATCTGTCTAAACACTTCCGTCGCTGTGAGGGGGTTAACTGTGCAAATGGAAGATTTTACTTACTTACTATTACTTTTTATTACTACTACTTTACTACTTACATTTACTTTTTCTCAAAATACTAACAGAATATCTAACTTGCAAGAAGGAGAAAGGAACGTTTAAAACTTCGAAATCTACATTGTCGCAAGTTACATCGATCAGAATACTCGCTGAAGCTTCAATCAATTATTCTTGAAACATCCCATTCATCGTTTCAACCCACTAGACATAATTCAAAACGTTTACACGCGATAGAGTTAATGCCGGTTATTGAAATTCCGAAACGCAAACGGACACCGTTGTCCGCCGCGACACTCAAGCTGTTAACAGTGATTTACGATCCCTGAATTTATAGGCCTAAATGAAAAACTTCACTCGTGCAAATGTAATGTGTAACGGCACGTTCTATTTCTCGAGAATACTTTTAAAAAGATGCAAGAAAGCATGGGGGATGTTCGAGTTAATTACGTTAATCTCATGCGAAGCGGGAAAGGTATCGTACAGTGAGTTCCAGATGGACCCATGGTTTCGTGGATGTATCCCGGCTGAGGCACGCAAATCTCCTCCGAACGGTCGTAATCGAATCCCCATGGACATATGCAGTAGTCCTCCAAGCATTCCGGAACTGGATATGCCGATACTAAAACGCACGATGCACAGCATTCGCCGCTAATGATTAGTGCAATCCTTGAAAGTTGGATTAATTTTGCAAATTCTTTTTATCGCACTTTGACAACGTGCACAATCGTCATTGAACTCTCCGTGCGATTAGTTGTCATGCATGCGTTCCTTTATTTAAAAAAAAATAATTCAACGCTTCATGCATGGCGAGTGTCTTTAACACGTTGGATATTTTACCTGTTTCATCGTTTTTATTAAAATATTTTTGTAATTATGTTATAGTGGTAGTACAAAATCTATCATCATTCATAACCGGTCTTACAACATCCAATGTGTTAATTTACCATGGTAGATTTCTTTCTATCCCAATTCAATATACCAAAATTAATAGAATAATTGAAATTAATTCCTTGCCTTACGAGTTATGTTCGAACGTGCACCAATTCAGAATTAATTGTTGGAATAATAATTTATCACTGATTTCCGATATACCAATATAAGTTAACGTAATATTAATTACATAAAACTAATTTCAACCTCTTTTCACCTACCGATACTTTCAATTTGACAGTTTCTGGAAAACTTAAAAATTTTCTATTAACACTAGAACTACCAAACCAGTCAAAATGACTGGTACACGATTTTTTCAAAAAATTCTCCAAGTTTACATAAGAGTCATAGAATAAATATTCTACGTCTATATCAATAAACATAAATCACCCAATCGATCGAATTTTCCGCCCCTTGATTCCCCCTTTTTCAAAGTACTTATGTAATTTAATAAAATATGATAGATTGGAGGCCGGTAGTTCTAGTGTTAACCCCTTGTAACCCAGATCATAAATTCTAAAATAAATAAAAACCGAACTATCAGAATTAATTTGCAGTAATATACTAATTAGCGGCATCTCTGCGTAAGATGGTGTATTGTTTCGATAGTATGGTATGTAGCAGTGATGATACAATGAGTTAAAAGGGAATAAATATGGTCCGTATGGAATTTGTAGAATCTTTTTTAGTTTGTTACAGAAATGTCACAAGGGGCTACAAGGGGTTAAGCGCGTCACGTGTGTCACATGTCATTGTAAAGCAAGGAGTTAATTATTCTAATACTCTTTGCACTTTTCTCCTATCATACTTACCGCCCCACATCTACCATAGTGTGTACAAATCTAGATACTATTTCAAGAACCAAAACTTATCATTCAAGTTAGCATATCAAGTAGACCAACCATCAAATAAAAACCTCCATTCGAAGCAGTCCAAAGAATAACCTCCCTATTTATTTTCTCCCGTCTTTATACTCACAATCTCGATTATAATCGACAGTCCTGTTCTCCTCCTCCTCCAGTTTCACGCAATCGTTATTCCGATAGTCCCATCCTGTGGGACACCAGCACACACCGATCATGCATTGCGGTTGCGGCGGCTCGTCCGTTGTGGTCACATCCGTTTCAGGATAACACGTGTAGCCATCACCTGCGTTCGTCGAAATGGAAGTGAATCGTCGAGATTTACGTACAACGGCGTAGAGTTTCGTTCTTAATGCAAGAACGACGGCTGCCTTTTGGGGTCGGAAATGGTAACGTTCCTTTCACGATTTCAGGTAATTGTTTACGATCGCTGGGGCAAGTTATAATTTAGTTTGTTCGCGCACTCGCGTACGAAGCATGGGGGCCCACGTTACTATCGTAAACTCCCCTTGCAACTTTCCTGTATAGCGGCACAGGAAACTCAGTACGTACATTGCAACTTGTTACTTATTAGTTCGGTAACCCTTAATAGTATTAGAGGCGAGGTCAGTGAGAAGGAACATTAATTAAATCGTTCTTTCGCGATTGTAGGGAATCCATGGAATTTTATTGCTTCGATGATACCAGGAGGAATCGTGAAGTGGAATTTTTGTAGGGATAAATTGTGAGGGATAATGATAGGTCATTGTTAGTTCCTATACACTGTCTATGCGTTTACTCTGTTAGTTATTTTTTACTTTTGTTCTGAGCCGTGGTCTTTAGGATTGAAATTCTAGAAGTGAAACTAATTCGCGCCAGTGATTATTAAAGTTGATTTGTGATTGTATATCTGTGAAAAATATCTCAGATATTGAATTACAATTTTTCCTAAATTCTTAAATTATTTTCAGTGTATTTTTTTGTCGTAAAAATAGTGCATTATTGAGAAATTTGTTAAATAAATGAAAAACTTCTTACCAATGAATCCTGGTAGACAAATGCAGACGTGTTTCTGTCTGTCACCGTCAAAGCTGCAGATACCGTTTGATGAACAGTTATCCTCGACTTCGCAGGACCCTATAAGTCAAAAATATCACTCGATACAACCCTTTGCACGATAGCATTTGTCGATAGTACAGAGAATTGTCAAAACTACCCCTATCATGTTCCATGGGGAAGCAACCCTGTTCCGTATCTTCGAAGCCCGTCATGCAGATGCAGGTAGGTGCACCTTCCATCATCACGCATTGTTCAAAATCACCACAGCGGGTGTCTTCGCACATGGCAAGTTCTAAATTTTGATAAAATAAAGGTAAGAGTTACAGGCGGCGAATAAAGAAGGACGCATTAAGGGTTGAACTCCTATTTGCTAATGATTTTGGAGTAACGATTGCTTTTAACTAATTAATAATAGGATACTATTTTTAAAATATTGTATTTTAAATTATAAAACATTAAATTATAGTTTCTTATTGACTTTGATAAAATATCTAGCAAAATTAAGGGTTTCTGTTATCGGAGGTTGCTTTTATTGATTTCTTCAGCGCGTAGGCGTTTGTTGGCTGTTGGTAACGTATTATCACAGTACAGTGTATCATTTGTACTGATAACTACATGTGATATCACTCAGCCAGTAGATAATAGTGCAATTGATACTTTATACAAAGAAGTTTTTTTAAAAAAAAGAAAATATTACCAATCGGTCTACAAACAATACAAAAAAAGCTCCGATTTTCAAATATCTGTCGTTTTTACAATACTCCTATCTGTAACATAATTAAAATATAAACCTACTCTCACAATCGCGGCCATCTCCAGTAAAACCAGCCCTGCAGTGGCAAGAGTGGCTACCCTCTTGGTTGATGCACTGTGCATCAGGTGAGCACATGTGGTTACCAGCGGTGCATTCGTTCACGTCCACGCAAATTGCACTACCGTCTTCCTCGTACAGATACTGATACCTGTTAATCGATAACACAAATTAAAATGCAATCCTGCAAAACAACTCCAAACCGCTATTAAAAATATAAAATCCAATATTCTAAAAATTTTAAACAAACCATAGATAAAAAATATTCAATAATTAAATTGATTCAAGAGAATCATTACCCAGGATTACAGACGCATTTGAACCCATCTCCATCCACCACGCAGGAGCTATGATCCCCGCAAGTCTCTCTTCCCTGTATGCAAGGATCCTCCTCTTCCAAAGGAGCAACTTTTGTGTTCACTGCCAAACGAATGATTCCTTCGGTTGCCTCGTAAGTGGTAACACCTCTGAAGAATTTCAACCTCGTAGTATCGTCTTCAGGATCAACAGTAGCATAAGGACATTCCTGATAAACGATTGTTTGATCCTGCGTATAAGTCAGCTCCGTTTCCTCGTCCGCCTCATTGAGCTTGCAGGTCCTTTCGCTTTGAGAACGTATCACACCAGCCTGTGCTCTTGTGTAGAGTTCATCATAGTCACCATAATCAACCCTGGTGTCTTTTCCTAAACGTGGCAATGTGCCTGTAATCTCAGCTTCCATCTTTAGCTGTCCAAAAACGTCGAGACCAAGATAGTTGCTTCGTATGGTGACCTTGTCACCTGTCGAAGCGAATGTCAGCTCTGTCGTGTGATTGAACAGCCCTCCTGAGGAATAACAAAGTGTTTTAATTTGCAGAAGATTTTTTTTTAAATCAATTAATCTCACCTGTTAATTCGTAGCCATTTTTCGTCTCGCTGACCGGCTTAGCAAAGAGCCATCCGATTATGCCACCAAGATTACCGAGCAGCTGGAAACTTGCACCGATTTCTTCAGGTACTCTGGATAATGCAGTGTACGTTCTACCATCCTTCGTTTGTACGTAACATTGAAGATCTCGCGATGGAAATTCAACGCCATTAATCGTCCCAGATATGCGGCCAATTACGCGAAGCGGGACATCTGCAAATACCACGATCGAAATTGTTATACCACAGAATTCTGGTTATGTTTAATTGATTCTATGTTGACAATTGTAATTGCAATATCTCTTGTTACTACTGCACAGGTATTTATATTAATTTGCGTCAGTTTCAATCATCCTGAAACTGTGAATTGTTCCTCATCATTTACACGAATTATCGGAGAAAATTTTGTCACCATCGTAGTAATTATATTATTCATGTATCATTTCATAATTGTACTAATTATATTTTTATAGTAAATCGAAACATGTTCATAATAAATTTAACAATGACACGATTTAAATCTGTGGGTGTAAAATGGGCTATTGTTCCGCAATGAAACTGGTAATTTTCACGTCAAGAGTTTATTACCCAGTGTGCTCACTGACAGATATGAGAACGAGAGATTTCAAAGGATCGCACGAGACGTCTCGAGAATTTCACATCGTATCTTCGCCAAAGAAGTCGTGATGGTAGCTCTCATAAACTCTGAATAGATCAGAAGGAACACTCGCCGAATCTTCTCCTATTAGGGGACTTCTTCCTGCTCATATTTCATCCCGTTCTATCGTTCAAATCGTATCAGACAGTCGAAGGTAACGAGAGCTTAAAAGGACTTCTCGAGGCTGTGCATTTTTCTTTCCATCATCCGTTACTTCAAAGTGACTCGCTAATTAGGTCGAATTTAATTTCCCCCGTTAAGACGATACGGCTTCCGTGCCAGAGAGGATCTCAGACGAGATTCTTACCGTTTGGCTGACAGGATCTACCATTGCCAAAGTAGCCCTCCTTGCATTTGCAACAAAATCCAACTTCGTAGTCAACGCAGGCCGCCTTGCTGTGGCAAGTAGTTGCTCCCGTTCTACAGCTTGGTACTTGATTTGTCACGCTGGTATCTGAGAATTATCAAATTCCAATGGCATGTTATTCCATGTGCATCGAGATTATTTAAGTTTATTTCAAATCGTCGTACATTTACCTTCGATGTTGTCCGGCACTTTAACATCCTCGCTATCCAAGATAGGGCCCACTTGGAACAACCATCGTCCGGGTCTGTTTATGTTGGACCATCTTCAAGAATGACAATTATTTTTTTTTGTATTTGTACTCTGCATGCTTGCTATCTATCGTACAATAATATTTAACACTGGAACTACCGACTATCAATTCAGTATAGTTAAAAATGCGAGGTAAATACTTGAGGAGAAAGAGACTGAAGTACACAAGAAATTAAATTGATTTAATGTCTCACGTTTTATAAGGTAGATATAGAAAATTAAGCATGGTACAGTTCTACATATTTTAGTAAAATTTTTTAAAAATTCGGTACAAGTCATTTTGACCCTCTTGGTAGGTTTAGTGTCGATAATTTTGACTAACAATAAACTGAACGTTTTTCTATTAAAATCAAATTTTTATAGAACAGAAACCTTAACACTAAATCTGCTACACTTACAGTAAATAAAATTTAAATATTAAATATACTAAATAAGTGCTTTAAAAAGAGATGGATCAAGCGGCAAAAAATTCATCCAATAAAGTAACTTGTATATTCTAAGATACACGTGAAATTTGTACTGTACTGCTTTTCTATCACCTTAGAAAAAAATAAAAAAAGAATACCAACCTGTCAATTTGATAGTTGCTGTAGATCTAATGTTAAGGGCACAATTGGATATATAATACTTCACGACCACCTTATGTTTATTAGTTAGAATGGCAATTACAATTGATAAACATTTTTAACTCACTTGTCAACGTTTTGAATCTGATCGGTGCCAGAACCCTTTAAAGTGTACATTCTTCCCTCACTCATAAATCCAGCCTGCGCCTTCGCATCCGGAAGTCCACTGGGGTGGGATTCACCCTGGATCCATTGTATACCATTTTCCGGATACAGCAACTCAACGAAGGAGTGAGTACCGTTTGAAGAAATGGCTACTTGGTAAGTATTAACCTGTGTGAAATATCATTGAAAGAGGAAATAATGTTTTGAGAAGGTTAAAAAAAAGGGGGATGATTTTGTTAAAGTCAATTTACTTTGTCACTCCGTTCATTGTAGTAACCAACGTCTACCCAGGTGGCCAAGAATACGTGAGTTGGATCGAAATCGAGTGCATCTGCGAATGCACTGCGAATCATCCCTCCGGCTCTTGCGAGAATTTCGGGGGAATCGGTCTCACCCCAGTAAACCCTCCCCGAACCTCTCGTGTCGACGTGGGTGTACAGCGGTGAGATAGCAGGATCGTCGAGGGGAAAGGCGATATTCAAAAACCTTTGCATAGCCCTGGCGAAGGAGAGAACGCCATTTCCATTCACCTGGAAGAGAGAGGGTTGGAATTCGCACGGTTATAAATGTATCAATTTGTTGCGGCAGCTGCTGTCGACTTCATCCCCCTTCGAAGCTTCAAGTTATGACGGTTTTTTTTTTGGTCGCTTATCTACAGATAGATTTATGAAAAATTGTATGGATAGGTATAAAGATATTAGAAATTATTTGAATGTAAAAAGTTTGACGAGTCGCACCGAATGGAGAACTGCTACTAGGGTAGTTTGCTAATTTTAATGTTCTAGAACCGTGTTGTATTCTTCCTAGTTTTATACAAACTTGTAGTTAAATTTAGAACCTTTTAAATGTCAAAGTTGGAAGTTCAAAGTCATAAAAATGTATCAATGTTCATGAATTGCGTGAATATTGATTTGCATTGGTATGAATTTCGTTCTAAATCGATAAATCAGAAATTTAAAGAATTCCGATTGCCGTGTCAGCTTTGATACCGAAATATCTCATTTGCAACGAATTCGACAGATATACCGGAAGAGATTAAATCCAGAGACAATAATCGGCAGAGGTCAATATCATTGATTATGTAATAGCAGCGAATCGATGGTCTTCCGGAGGTCAAATTCCGCGGGACTAAAATAAAGAGAATTCATTCCGTTTGAAGGTCGAGGGTAAGATCGCAAAGGGTCAACAGGTAAAGTCGTTGGCACGTGCCAGGGAACTCGATGATGTAATTCGCCTGTGTATTCTTGCATTTAAGAATAATCCAAGTGTCATTCACCCAAATGATTCGAGTATATTTAACTTTATCGCTTGACACTAAAACTGCCGGTTTAATTTCTACTATATTTTAGTATACCAAATAACTACATTCGCAAAACAAAAATTAATTCGTAAAAGATATGATCTGTTACGATTTGCCTTAGTTATTTAAGTGTAGTCAATTTTATTTATAGTATAATCATAGAATATCTATGTTCTTCTATTAACTTGGGAAATTTTTAGAAACAATTGGGAACCAGCCATGTTGAATTTCGTGGATTTAGTGCTAAACCACCCCTGTGAAACACGAGACTATTTCTTTTCTATTTATAAACTATTTGTTTTCTATTTTATGATATCTACATCTTTATTTTGATTCCTTTCAATGATGCTCAATACTTTACTAAATGACACAAGTTAATCTCAGAGTTCTCTTCGACCTTGTGTTTTCATTAAACAAATGTCTCGTAAAAATTACAGTAGCAATCACACGCGCAGCTGGTGGTGGCCACGCAAATGATCAAAGGGCCCCGAGATCATCTCTAAGCGCATTCAAGTCCGTCCGAGTGTAGACTTCGTTTATTTCGACAATTGAACTAAACTCAAGTGCGTCGCCCTCGTGTTATGCTCCACGTTTGATGTAAAACAGTCCACCGCAGCTGTCCCTCGCGAGGGGACAGTTCCTCGTCATTAAGCAGACGAAATTGAAACTCCTCGAAAGACTTCTTTAACTTTATGCTTCCACGAAGGTAACGCGGGGAGGGGGCAAGCCGTTGCAGCCAGACCAACGAATTTATGATTATTTGTGGTAATGAGGGAGACTAAAGAGGAAATGGGTGGAGTCTCAATGTTTAAAATAGTAGAACCACTTTTTCTGCCACGACTTGTAACATGTAATTTTAATTCCCGACAGTTTATGATTTTGTAATTCAACGAATTTTTGAAAAGTGACTGCACCAATTGGAGCAAAGGGATATTAAGAAATAAACCGGAAATACTAAAGTAAAATTTAACACTAAGTCCA
The DNA here is from genome assembly GCA_910591515.1 of Cerceris rybyensis. Classification (NCBI taxonomy): domain Eukaryota; kingdom Metazoa; phylum Arthropoda; class Insecta; order Hymenoptera; family Crabronidae; genus Cerceris; species Cerceris rybyensis. Next base: position 23,341,012 of record OU342793.1, on the reverse strand, counting down.
CGAAAAGTGTAAAATTAACAAATCAATTACATATTTTCAGATATGCAAAGTGATCTGTTTATCTGCCTCGGTGGTTAAGTTCCCTTTCCTTCAACGTACTTATTTAATATAGTTAAGTATAAAAAAATTAACATCCTTAAAGTTAGTATTAAAAAATGTTTCTTAAGTAACTTTTATTGTTGCGTCAACAGCTCGATCTAAAATTATAAAGTCTAAATTCGATAAATTCACACTAAACGTATTAATTTCGATGTCTGAAAGGAGGGTAGAAGAGAGGAAAATTTAACAGCCGAAATTCCGACATCCGGCCTGAATACCATCGCTCCCACGTTCTGCTTTCTGGGACATTTAATGTGGTACACGCGACACTCTGAGTTCAAGCTGATTGCCCGATTGCTCGGGACGGCCGTATTGTTTTCACGTGAGGTTAATATCACGGGCGCCGCATCGAATTTAACCGGACCGGGCCGCGTATTCGTTAACGAGCGACCCGGTCACGCGAATTGACACGAATTAGGTCCGACAAAGTGTTAATCTCCGTGATGGCGATGATCCGCCGTTGAATTTGTCATCGGACGGCATTAGGTGCGAACGAGATCTTCTCAGATCTGCCGGTGAACATTTTTAATAAAAATCTCTAATCATTCTATCTAATTACATTTTCGGTTTTGATAAAATCATGATAGAATTCCACAATAAACTTCGATCACCGAGTACATTGAAATTTTACATTAATGAACTCCATTTCGGGGAAAATCTACAACTGTAATTTAAAAAATATTTATATTTAAATACTCCAAACTTTAATTAACACTAGAAAGACCAAGCTAGTCAAAATGACTTATTCACAATCTTTTCCAATAATTCTCGAAGTTTGTAGGAGAGTCCTAAACTGGAAATTCTAAGCTGATCCTATAAAACACAGACTTCCGAACCGATCACATTTTCCACCTTTTGATTCCCCTTTTTTCAAAGTATTTACTTAATATATTTCAGTGTCATAGATTTAGAGCCGATCGTTCTAGTGTTAATAACCCACCATGTCTAGCGATCGCCCTAGGTCCTCCGAAAGTGCAAACTTTTTTCTTTTCGTACCAATAACAGTATCACAAGAGTCTTATGTTTAATTAAACACTTAAATTTTTTATTACAAATCCTCATTAAAACAGAGAAATTTTGCCTAAATTTATATTCCGCCCCATTAATTAACACTAGAACTACCGGCGTTAAATCTGTTATATTTTAATATATTAAATAAGTACTTCTGTAAAAGAACCATAAAGAGGGACAGATGATCAATTCCATGACTCTCCCATAGGATGGGAGGCCTTCTGGAAAAATTTGGAAACCAGTCATTTTGACTTGCTTAGTAGTTCCAGTGTTAATAAATCATAGTCTTGGTGATTTGGATTGTAAAATTATAAATTCTAGGCAAAATGACCATATTATTTGAAGTAAAAAAATATAAAAAAAGGAAGAATTGCATCAACTATCCAGTACCATTCGAAGGGACGTGGAATGTTTCTTCGTGTACTTTCACGTTCGAAACGTTTTGACACCCGCGAGTTTACGAGCGAGTGGGAGAGTTCGACTTGTGCTATCTTCGACGAGGCTATCGCGGAGGTCGTAGGTCAGAGCCGAGAAGATGACACAAACGCACACATGTAATCCCGGTAATCGTGAGCGAGCGGAGAAAACGGTGAAAATAGATAGACACTCGAAGTAATACGTGGAATCCATCTTGCTTCGCCGGTTCTCTTCCTGATCCGTCTCGTTGATTGTCCGCCTCGTCACTCGACAAATAAAAAAGGAGAGCCCGAAGAATCGCGCGATAATTGCTCGACGAACTCTATCTCCTTTTTCCGGAATATTCGATCTGGGCTTGTTGTTTTTCTGATCATCGTTGACAGTCGTCGATGCGGAGAGAATTAATATTGATTTTGAAACGTAGGATTAGTAGAGCTGTCGTATGGAAAGATTGAGAGTACTCCGACTCGTTTCGAAGAATTTTGACAAACGCTTGGACTTTTGACAGCTGCCGGAAAACGATTTTTTTTCAACTATAGTTAATGGTAAACCTACCAAGCAACTCAAAATGACCGGTTCCTAATATTTTCTAAAAAATATTTTAATTGATAGGGCGGGCATAAAGTAAATATTCCACTTTTGTCTTATAAAGCCATAATTAGTCAATGAATTATCTTTTCCACCTCTCGATTTCTTTTTCCTCACAGTATTTATTCAGTATATGTAAAATTTAGTAAATATAACTTCGATACTTTGTAACGTATGAGATGAACAATTTTGCATAACGTAGAAATTTCAAAATAGCGAAGAGGAAAAGAAAAAAGCAATGTTCTAATTAAATTCGTTCCTATAATGTAAATGTAAGTTCTTTGGCAAAACGGAAATCAAGAGGCGAAAAGGATTAAAAATTACTAAAAATTAAATCAATTATGTAATATAGGTTTCATACAATAGAAATGGAATATTTGCTGTACGGCTCGCCTGTCAGTTTAAAAAATTGTGAAAAAAAATCGATAATCGGTCATTTTTACCACGGTAGATTTAGTGCTAAGTAAACTAAAATTGTATTCTGGAGAAAAAAAAATCAAAAAATGAAAAGATGATAAATTGAGTACCCCGTTTTATAGGATAGGGATAGAATATTTACTCCAACGGGACATTTTAACTGTCTTGGTACTTCCAATGTTAACATTTCCCAAAGTCATAGGTCAAATAATTCCCACAGGATTTCGCGACCCGACAGAATCGATTCGACGCGAAAGGCGCCAAGTGTTCGAATTTCCTCGTTGAAATGCAGGATCATCGAGGGCTCGTTAATGACGGCGTTCGAGCAATCGTCACGAGGACGGAGTCACGTACCGATGACGGCAGTGACGTCCGTGTAGAATACGTGCGTGTTGAAGTGACACCATAGTTTCGGTAACGCGGTCCGCACGCGCTAACGCAATCGAGTAATCGGGCGCAATCATTTTGATGACTGCGAATCGTCGACGATAACCGACGGAATGGAGATGATTGTCGTGTAGGCAGTCCTTCTAAGTAGACCGTCGCGCATTCTGCCACATTCATCGCGATCTATGGGCATATGCATATAGACGCACGTATCTGCCGCTGATAGTGGCATGGCACGCAATCAAATCGTATAAAAATCGAAAAATAGAGTATAACGCCTATAAAAACATATAGCAACTTATAAATGATACTTTTATAAATAATAAATTGCCATATGAAATTGTATTCGTTTGCAAATAGTGTAGATATAGCTCAGAATTTAATTTCAGCTGAGTCTTAAACAACCGCGGGCAGGATACTTTAAATAATTATTTTAAAAAATCTTCCAGAATTAGAAATTTAAATATTGAGGCTCCTCTAATAGTCCAAGTGTCATATAGTATACGCAGTATAAAATAAGTACCCTATCACGTTCCTATTCCCCCTTGGCTAGATCTGAACACTTGCAGAATTGAAAAATGTTCAATCCACAAGCAATTTGTATTCTATTTGCAGCGTACAACCCTTGCATCCAATTATCCACAGATATCATTTATACTACACGTTTTATCTTAGCTAAAGCGGTGAAAATCATTGCCAGCTTGTACTCTATCTAATACAACATATACTTGCACCCTAGTCATCCGATTAATGATCAATCTCCGCCATTCAACAAATATCATTTCTACCTTGCATCCACCCATAATACACTACCAAATACATCATACAGTTTCACCTAATTTATTGACTAATGGTCTAATAACGTTATACAACTCTATCCTAGTCTACACTCATGATAAGTTACTATTTGCCGTCTAGCATACAACCCGTACACCCACATCCATCGTAGCCCGTCTACATCAGTGTCAATCAGTTCGTCACGAAACGGCAACTGGGTTTGCATGGCAAACATGAACCTCCGCAGAGACAAGCCGCTTGTTTCAATTTCAATTCCCACTCGTTGTCGTCCCGCGATCTCGCCTCTGCCCACTTTCTTCGCCGGAAATTGCAGCGCGTGTAAATCGCGGTAACATTTCTATCGCGTGCCGTCTCAGCGACGGACTAAACTAAAAAGAATGAGAACACAAAGATGTATCCATTGGACGATGCGTGGGCGATGATTCGTTTTTTGTTCAATGATTCCAGACTGCCTTGAGAACGATAATTGATCGTTTATCGAAGTTATCTTGAGATTTATAAACGTTATTTCATAATTTGATTAGAATGATAGAATAATTTTTCGAGTTGAAGTTAAAATTGTGGGAAATGAATGGAACGAAAGTAGCAGATAATTGTTTTTTTGTCCAGTCATTCAAAATTTTTTTGAGTACTTTAATTGATAGAAGTTATCACGAGATTTATAAACGTCGTTTCATAATTTGATTAGAATGATAGAGTAATTTTTCAAGTTGAAGTTAAAATTGTGGGAAATGAATGGAGCAAACCTAATTGTTTTTTTGTCTAGTCATTTAAAATGTTTTTGAGTACGTTAATTGATCGAAGTTATCACGAGATTCATAAACGTTATTTCACAATTTAATTACAATGATAGAGTAAGTTTCCAAGTTTGAAGTTAAAATTGTGGGAAATGAATGGAGCGAACCTAATTGTTTTTTTGTCCAGTCATTCAAAATTTTTTTGAGTACGTTAATTGATCGAAGTTATCACGAGATTTATAAACGTTATTTCACAATTTAATTACAATGATAGAGTAATTTTCCAAGTTTGAAGTTAAAATTGTGGGAAATGAATGGAATGAAAGTAGCAGAAAATTGCACAGGAACTGTTGGAAGAAATGTAAAAACTTCGTGCTGGAAGCTCGTAATGACAAAGACGAGGAGGGAGGATAATTGAATTAGGTGAGAATTTCGCAGCGAGACTAATTGGCCTCGGCGATGACGAAGTCAGCGACGATGGATCTGGTGAAGAATCGCGAGCGGAATTTCGCAACTACACCTACAAGCTGGAAGTTAACTAATGTGGGAAAACGTCAAGGTTATTAATCGACGACGTTTACATTGTAAAACGGCCGTGATATTAATTACTCCTCTTAGGACTGTTTTTCGATGATTTTTCTTATCAGATCTCAACATTCCACGGAAACATACGTAGATGAATTCTAAGCAGTAGATTTTCCTCGAAAAGGAGCCGCGCAATTCGCAATTATCCACGTTTCTCACCTGTGAATCAACGGATCCTTCGATCGATCAAGGACGTTTTTACGTTTGAAAATCGCGCGCAATGTGTAACGTCAAGGTGCGAATAAATCACTAATGTCAACGGCAAAGGAAAGGATCATTCCTTTAACGTGAAATTATCATTATCATTACGCTCGATCGTTGTGCACGATCGCACGTTTATTCATCGCATATCTGCGCAATCGGATCTCGATTCGTAAACCGCTAATGCGGCGAGCCTCTCGCAATTATCCATCATTAATTTTACTCCCTTCCGGCCTACTGAATTTCCACGGTCTTCTACGATACCTGCAATTTCGATCTGACCATTTGCTATGCGTGCGCGCTCGCGAGTCATCAATAATGCGACGATGATTCGCGCCGACGATTGAATTATTGACCGTCTCCGTGAATGGGATGAAATTCTATGGATCGCAATCACGACGGAGCACGTGGTTATTCGCGAAAAGTCCGCGAAACGCGGCTCGAATGATGGACGGTAATTCTATTGGACTTTTTAAATGTTTTTTTCAAACCCATGTTGAGCGAATAATTGAGCTACTTTTTGACAATATTTTACAAGGTTGCTCAACGTTTATGTGTAGTAATTTCACTCCATAGTCAAAGTTGCAAAATTTATCGAGCAAATCTCTAAAAAAATGAATTATTTCACACTTTACTGACCGGTATTTTTTAAACGTCTTATTCATTTCTTACCGACATCTGTTCGAAAGTTACAAATTCTCATCATTAAGTCCTTGGTAAAGTAAACCGCAATAATAAATAAAAATGTATTAATTATAACATAACCGATTAATAAGTTAAAGGTCCAAAAGCGTTGGGCCCAAAATACCTATTAATAGGCTACTAGTCGGTAAAATATTAATTAATAACGTACAAAAACCTCGGCATCTACGTCAAGTAATAAAACAGTGTCAGAAGTCAGGGACTAATTAACTTAGCCTCACCACGCAATGTTCAGAGTACGATGTAATGAAAACATGACTCTTCCTCGCATGAGATCATACACCTTGATTACCCTCACGAAGATTCCTTACATCTCGAGATTCGAGGTGTACGATCTCCATTCATTGATGCCGTCTACGAGGGACCGGTTTCTAGAAGAGTGACATCATCGTGAAACGTGCGACGTCCTACAGGACATCATCCTATCATCGCTGCTAATATTTACCTAGATGAGTCAACAAAGCGTTTCTCCGACCGATGAGATTCCAGATTTTTCTCCAAATTTCATGACATCGGTGAGATAATGTTATCGCGGTCTTTTTCCGTTCTGGAAAGACGGAGGATTCGCGCGTACAACGTGACGACACGAGTGACAGAAACTCGTGCGACGACCCAAGTGCAATTAAGCGATCAGCGAAGCCGGCTGGAGTCGTTTGACCGTCATTGCGGACAATGAATTCGTGTCATGCCAGAAGATGACGACAGATTAGACCACCGGGCGAATTAAGGGGATGACCGAACGTTCCTGGCTTTTCTTCGCTTCTGCGCGGCGACGAATTAATATTAACGAATAAATTACACCGACACGCCAACGTGCCTTGGAGATTGCGATCTCTGAGAATCGTCTTTGCGTATCGATGCGCTCTTTGTCTTCCATCATATTTACATTTCCTGGGTATTATTATTATTGTTAAATGATATAAAGGGCATTATTAAATGATATTTATTTTTCCTACTATTTTCTTTGGGAATTTTTACTGACAATTGTTTCTGTAATATTTAGAATTTATGTATTTTAAAGTAGATCAATTATTATTTATATTTAAATATAAAAATCTAATTGTTACAGATATTTACAATTGTCTACAGTTACTGTAGATCAATTATTGTTTATATTTAGATATAAAAATCTAATTACTGTAGAGCTTTTGAATTATCTTGAATTAGTTTGGATATAATTATTGTTTATACTTGTGAAATGTTCGTAGATCATTTGGCAACAATTAGCAAAGTTTCTTAGGTGGAGCTCCATCGCTAAGATTCTTCCTTCCTAGCTGCATATGTGTTGCACTTTTATTTTTCTTATCAGCATCATAGAAGTTGTAATAATTTCATTTGAAAGTAAGTTTCTCATAGAGGTAGCTAAAGTTTGTAACCCTTCCTACAAACTTGATACTTTCCATGTCTACAACTCCAACGAAAACAACCGGATTACCATTCGTGATGTGTCGATGGAACGTTAAATAAACGCTCTATCTTGGGATAGGGTAAAACGAAGCACGGTTTGTCTTTTCGGTGATGATTTGTAAACATTGCCACGCGTGTGGATGCGCGCGCGCCAACAAGCGCGTGTTTATAAGTTCCCGCGCTGGAAGGATTATTCAACGCGGCAAGTTTCGAACTCCTGGAGTGAGGGTTTCAAGTTGTCTGTATATTTTCGTCGTCACCGGAATTAAACTCGATGCCAGATGCGAATACCGGCCGAATTTCCAGCGAGAAGAATTCCCTGAGTCCTCTCGCGTTGACGATAAAAATAAAAATTTCGCCGATATCGCGGACGAATTTCTATAGAATCTAAGAATAAATCGTGCCGTGTGAATTTGACGGAATTTTTATAACTATCAATGCTGGCTAATCAATTTATCGTGCTGAGTTATTCAAGTTTAAAATCACAGAGTTATTTAAAGTCTCTAGGTTGCATTAACCATTTCTCAATTGTATATATAAAAAAAAATTTAGTTATTTTAGCAATTCCAATTTTCAAATTGTAATATTAATCAAGAAGTTTTAATCCCTCAACAGGCAAACGATTACTATCTCTACAAATACAACGGAAGAATTTTTCCACTATTAAAAATTCAACCGTTCCAGATAACTTAACCCATTTCTCATTCACTCAATTATCAATTACATTTATCACTCTACCAACATTCAACCAGTACTTCGCACTCGACAAAATCCATTCTTCCCATCTCAATAATTCCAGTTTCTCATAACAATAACATCGCTCAACCCCTAATTCCCCCAAATTAGCCCTATCTGGACCCCCGTGACTTTGATGTAACGCAAGACTCATCTAAGCTTCTACGCTTTCCAAATTTTTAACTTTTCCAAATATTACAATTTACCTCCTAAAAATCCATACAATTCTTTACCACGAAACGTTTAAAAATCAGGTTCAATCTATTATCCAAAATTGTATTTTTATCATTTTCGAATTGTACTACAATAAAACTGATCTTCGAATACCACGAAAAATTTAATCTCCAGAGGGTTAAATTTTTCAAATTCCCCAAAAAGTATCAAACTATTAAAATAGACCATAATATTCTTCCCCGTACTCACATGTATTCTTATAATTTTCTAATTGTGCTACAATGAAACTGATCGTCGGATATCACGAAAAATTTAATCAACAGAGGGTTCAACTTTTCAAACACCCCAAAGAATATCAAATTATTAAAAAAAAAAAAAAAAAAAACACGCACACAATGTTCTTTCCAGTACTCACAAATATACTGTTGTACAGCTTATCATAGAACGCAATCGGTGTCTTGAGGATTGCCTCGGCCGATAGGAGCATTCCATTGGAGTCCGTTTCAAGGATCGTTGATCCAGGTGACGCGTAAGGATACAAATCGTTCCTAGTAAGGGCCGCGGCGAAGGGTGCGAAAAGGGCCGCGACCGCGGCCAGCCAGAAAACGCTGAGACGCGCGCCACGAGCCATTCTCTCGGACTGCCTTAACGCTACTGTCTACCACTGTCGATCGAGACACTCTCGTGCTCCGTGTTTCGTCACGTCTCGTCTCGTCCCGTCTCGTCTGGTCTCTTCTTGCTCCCTAATCGCCTTTGCCCGTCCGCTCTCGTCCACTTTGGCTAACTCTTCGTTCTCCTCCTTCGCGAGTGATCTACAAAACGACATTCTTCGTGTCCTCTCTCTCGCTCTTTAACACCGTGATGTTTGATAATTTCGTGTGACACATAGATCGCACCCCCACTTAGGCGGAATACGAGGAAATCTTCTGCTTACCGCTGTATTATTGTTAGAATCGCGAATCTGCGACACCCACGTTCTCCGTTTTGCAGACGCTCGATGAATGCAGGTTGCGTTTCTGCACTTTGTGTGGAGAGGAGTTGGCGTGAGGGTTGTGGATTTTTTTTTAAAGAGTTTATGTTGGTTTGTGGGATTTTAATGACTCGTTGATTTGATATTTTTTATGGGAATTGATGAATGGAGGGTGGAGGAAGTAGGTAATCGAGTTAATAGAACATTTGATGGAACTTTTTTTGAAGGGGAGTATTTTGGATGTTTATTGTAGAGTTTGAAGGACATAATTTGTGATTGAGTTTATTTTATTTTGGGATACCTTTATGTCTAAATGTATTTGGAATTTTTTAGTGTGATTAAATCAACAGATTGACAGGAAGTCGCGATTTATTGGTTTCCAATTTTTCGAGGGCATTTTCGCCGGCCGTTGATGGACAGGTAACAATCGTTTTCCTTGATTTTATTGAATTTCACGAATTTTCAATATCCCGACAATTGCGAAATTCCACGTTCGTCGAAGGTAATTAAATGACGGCAGAAGTGGTTTATTGGATTTATCAAACTTCTAGCGTTTCGATAGACACATTTTCCATTCTCTAATCATCTCTATATAAACTTTAAAATCACTTTGTTTATATGTTAACCAGGAATTTCACAAGGTGCGAAATTCCCTCATGGCTTCCATTGCGAATTTTCGCGATAAACTCTCATTCGTCATTTACCCATGTTGCCCAGAATTCGAGTTCAATTTGACTCTATTTCTATTAACATTTTTTCAAGAAGTTTCTATTAGATGTTACCTATAATTTCTGCAAATTCTTAGAGCAGCTTATCAAATTTGCATGCCAGTACTCGATTGATTCAATTACATCGAGGCCGGGACTTCCAATGTCAAGGTCTTCGGATTACGCAGCGAGGAGGACATTATTCGCTACACCGCCATTCATCCGTTGATTCTTTGAGGATTTAATTTTAATAATAGTAATAGCTGCGATAATGGTGTTTTATCGGTCACCAGAATTGAACTTCAAGGTTACTTCACTTGGCATCGCAAGAGTACACGTCGAAAGTTCTCCAACATTCCACACTGTCTCTTTAACTTCGATTACTTCTAATTCCTAATTTAATTATTAAAACCATTAATTACGTACCAACACTAATAAGTTCTTCAAGTAATAATACTAACAAATTTCTTCAAAAATGTAAAATCTAATATTACCAAATTAATGTTACTTATGTAATAGATTGAAAAATTGATTTACACCTGAAACAGTTAAATAATAATGCTCATTGTTTCAACACGTGAATTTTTGCCACGAACCGAGCAGAAAGCAAATAATTACCGGTGAACGTTTAAAAGCTAGCGCAAGATCATTGTTCACCCTTCGTATTAACATTTACTCATGCTCCCGTGATTTCGTTGTACCGAGTGCAATTATTGTCGCGGCTCGCGCCCACTCCTTTTATTTTCACCCGACGATTTATTCTTTCGCAGTTTTCTGTGGCACGCGCGCAAACTCGTTTCTCATTGTTTCTTCTCTTTTCAGGGATCGCGAGAGGGGTTCCGTTACGCGAAACAAAAACGTAGGTGGACCGACGTTCCTCCTCTTTCGCCTACTGCGTATTCGCGGTTTCGTCGCATACGGTCTCGATAAATTCTCACCGCGAATTCTTCAGCGTGGCCCCGTTTTTTTTTCTGCGCTAGAATTCAACGTTTTCGTGACCGTCGAAGCTTTTGCACTGAACGTGCGTTTAACGCGGTAAAATTCTGTGGAATTTTTCAGTCGATGGAAACAAAATACTTGTTAAAAGTCTACGTGAATTCTGAGCGGATTTCTTAAATCGTCTTAATTTCTTTGTCGTCGATATAGTTTAATGTAAATTATAATTTTAATGTTGTGACATACTGTAGCTGAAATTCATAGTTATTCGTTCATTTTTGCGTGAATGAGAATAAATATTTCTCGAGTTATTGTATTATTTTAAAATTTAAATAACGTTGGAAAAGTATAAAATTACGGAGAGACCTTTAAATTAGATTTTACGAAAGGTTTGCTGATTTTAATAATTCTCAGTTCCTTGAATACAGATTTAATTTATAGTACTTGCAACTCGCTTACCTTATTTATTTCCCTCTACGCCAGAGGTTCAACGACCTCTTATTCAGTTAAGAACCGTTTTTCCTCAAATTAATTTGCTGAATTCTACAAAGAACCACGAATAGCTAAATTATTAAATATTCCACAGTGAATATTAATTGGAATTTTAATCGAAACGAGAATGAAAAATTAATTAAAAATAAAGCGATAAACAGAGAATTACCCCAGTCCGTTCGTAGCACGTTGTAAATTGATCTTTATTACAAGAAATTACATGACTAATTTGTACATATAAAATATAAATATGGTACAAGTACTATGATACAGATACGCGTGTTTCTCAGTGGGATGTAGAAGTCGGTTATTATTAATAGTAATTACTAGATCGCTATTATCAATTATCATCGTTATTATTACTATTCGAATTCATGGCAGACGGACCGACACGCTCTTGGCAAATGCTTCTAGAATTCAACCTCGCACAAAGAATCAATGCGAAAACGACGCAAAATCAAAGGTCAAACTTGACTTTTCATCGATGACAAAACGTCCGATGGATCTTCAAGAATTCTCTCAAAAGATCAAATCGTGGAAAGAGATCGTTTCAGCGCATTAACGCAGCGCTACTAAATCGACGATAAAAAACAAAATAGCAAAGTCGAATTCGTCGTGATTAAATTCGCGAATGAACATCAACAAATTGTACGCTCTTCTCGGCAGTGGTGGATTACGAAAACGCAGTCAATAACATGGACGAACGGCTTACAGATGCGTTTATTAACGTGACAACGACCCAGGAAACTCGATCTATCGATTTCATACCTCGAAGCTTCAAGAATGAATCTCAGTTTAAAAAGCAACGAGAAAACCGACAGACAAATTGTTTATTAAATCGTGAAAATTCTACTTCTTGCGATTTAATGTTTTTGAAGACATATTAACGTTCGTACACGCAAAGTTAAGGAAGTACGGTGCACCATGGAGGAGAAAGAATACGGCTAATTTCCATATCGCAACTCTGTTCACCATGGCTGGAATCGAAAGGCTGGATTTTCTCTCTCTATTTCTGCCCGTGCATTAACGCCATCCCCAATTTATTTTCATCCCGTCTATTTTCATTCTCTCCGACTCTCTCTCTTTATCTATCTCTTTCTTGTTCTTTCTCCTTTCCTCCTTTTCTCTGACGCCTACGACTTCTGAATTAACGCAGGGATTGCTACACACCGTTTACTTTTACTTCTTGTCCCGAACACCTTCACTTTTGGGCCTCTTTTCGACAGAGATTCCATTGGAATCGTTGATCGATTGGAATTTCTGGGATTGCAATGGATTTCGGGATGATTGTTCGTTAATTTTTTTTCTTGTGTTTTACGTTTGTATGTATTTACAGTTGTACTCTCAGGGACTTGTTTATTCTTTCGCGAAGGCCTTCGATGTTGGGCCTTTTCGTTTCTTCGAGTACGCTTTCCATTACGAGCGCTGTTCGATACACTGAATTGTTAGGATTACAATTGTTTTCAACGCGAACGTTAATTATCACTCTGTCTCTCTTTCATTCTTTTTTGCATAGATTTATACTTGCACTCTGTTTCTCTCGCTCTTTCCTCGCTCTCTTTTTCTTTCTCACTGACATTCAGATCTCTCACATTGTCTCTAAGTGAATTACGGAGCCCTACGAAGTGCGGTAACTGTTGATAACGATTAAAGCTACGATAATATCTTGAATTAACGTGCGTGCATTAAATACAATTGGGTTACGGCGAGTTTCTCTTCTTTCATTCTCAATTTGTTAATCGTTTAGCGTATAAAAGATTCTTCTTCGTCTTCTATCTCATCTTTTGGCAGTTTATCACTCGATGATGAGACGATTCTATCGTTCTCTCTTTTATTTTACTTCCGTCATTCTTTCCGTTTTAGTTCGAACGACGACTACTTACCGTCTAACTTCCCAGAGTCGATGGAAGATAAAAGTCTCTCTGTCTTAATGATCGATCGAGAGTCAAGCTCGATTGTACCAAAGGAATTCTATCTTCACGTGATTAAGGAATCTCATCATATATCATCGCGAGTAAAAAAAAATAGAACATAACAAAAAATTGACAAATCTGTTCAACGATTAACCAGTTGCAAAATTAAGTCAAAATTATATTTTCATTGCAACTTCTTTCCGATATTAGGGGAAGATCTCTCCATCCACTCGTCACTAATCGAAATCACGGGGCACAAACAACCCTCCATCACCGTCGAAAGAATTGTAACATCGATACGTGATTCTCGATCGACCAAATCATGCACGACACGTCTCCAATTATCAATCACTCCTCGATCGTGCGTCGTTAGAGACAATTCCACGAAATTGATCGGGACATCGTCAAAAAAATCATATATCACCGCTGTTCCCGAATCTCGACCCAATCAGGGCCGACAGTCTTTACGTCGGAAGTGAATCGTGTTTCTTCTCCATCACGATTCTCGTTCGTCCACGGCCTAGGACCAGGGCAGTGGCCATTTGAATTTACCTAATGACGCGACTCTGACGAGCGACAAGTATAAAAATGCAGCACCAACACTCGTACACTAAATTCTCTAAGTCAACAAATTACAAGGCGGCAGCAATTTCGGCCGCTTTCTTATCTACAGTCCAACAACTCGTAACATCATCGCTCTCGGTAGCCTTCCCTGTTTGGAATCATTTTTTTTTTGTCACGTATAGCATGATAATAGCAATGTCATCTGACAGGGAAGACAGAAACGCAAGAAAGGAATGACCTAGATGGCCTAAAAAACCACGGTTAACATCACGTTTCGTGCAATTACGAATTTCCTACGGATTAATTTGAATCTCGATTAAGAAGACTCGCGCGTGCACACGTTAACGCGATCCTTGGGCGAAAAGCATCCATATTAAATTGATTACAAACACACACGTAACAATAGTGACGACGTACGATCACACGATGACACGATATGGCTCTTTATTGTATGTGCTCATTAATAAACTATTTGGACGGAGTCGAGCGACATCGACGTGCCGTAAAAGAAACTTTCTTCGTTTCCTTCGATCTTTCACTCTCCTTCACTTTCCATCTTTCATTCCATCTCTCTTGTTTTCTTTCATTTCTTCGGCGACCTCGCTCGTCTCGTTTCACGCGAATCCGATGGCCGATTCGATTGATCAGCACGCAGTTGTGCGCACTGATCGGAGTCTACGTTAGGTGATCCTAATTCCGGGCGGAGATTCGATCTGCCGCGTACACTGTAGCCGGGGACAGGAATCGAAGCAGGTCACCAGGAGGACGTGGCTCTTACAGGCTTCCACTCTCTTCCGGAGGATGAAAGTCTCTGACTCCAGAGCCTCTAAGAACGATGGATCCCGCCAGTCCATACTGTCCTCTACGTGAACTGTAACAGTCAAGTTTTGACCTTTGAACTCTCTCGGAGGATTCTTGAATGGCAAAGCCTGACAAATATTTTTGACATTTTTCGATCACGAAATGTTCAAAGGACAGTGGAGTATTAGAAAGATACTGTAGATCAATAGACCTTTAGATCTATAGATAGATAGGTAGATAGATTATAGATAGATCTATAGATGGATTGATAGATAGATATATTTTCGACATTTTTCGATCACAAAATGGTTAACTAACCCTTTGCGGACGGAGACATTTTTGAGTATTGAGAGATAATCATTTATATGGCGATTCACACTCGCCGTTCAAGTAAAAAGTTAGAATATCAACGTATAGAAATTATAAATTACTATTTGTGTAATCATATTCCGATGGCTATATTTCAATTTTTAAACTTCAATAGCGTATACATGCGACAATAGATTCTAATTAAATTTTTTCTCAGGCCACATATATGCGTCGCTAGTCAGCAAAGGGTTAACAGTGGAGTATTAGAAAGATATTTAGTCGTAACAATGGATGTCAGTAGATCAACAGATCTGTAGGTAGATAGATAGATAGATACATAGATCTATAGACCTATAGATGAATAGATAGATAGATAGATCTATAAAACTATAGATGGATAGATAGATTTATAGATAAATAGATAGATCTATAGATGTATCGATAGATTTATAGATAGATAGATCTATGGATCAAAGGATTATCGATCCCCTGTTTCTACTCAATTAATTTCCTGTACCACATTACTCTTCCGTAAAAGACAAGTTTTAAGTATCATCGCATGTGTGCATTTACTGTAACTACTTCATTATCAATATTTCTCCGTTGCTTATCATAAAAAATATGAAAGTAACACTCACGCTCATAGCTCCAGCAAGAGTCAGGCACCATGAGGCGCCTTTTTGCTTCGCGCAATTCGAGCCTAAGAAGGCGCTGGCGTAGTCGTAGGTTGTGTATCCTGGACATCGTGCCACGTGGATCCGAGCGCAACCGCGCGCGCCTGTCCAGGATGTCCACGTCCTCGCCTGTGTAGGCGACTATCTCCGGCAGAACGGACGGTGCCCGGGGCGGATGGGCCAGGCACTGGGCCCGTGACCGGGGCCCGCACCCTACCACCGGCTGTTCCACCGCTGAAACATCCGCACAACGTCGATGTTAGAACCCCCAGTGCGCCACCTGAGGAGAATCACCGCATCGGGGGACCATTTTAGAGGATTTACACGTTGTTTGCGATGGACTGTTTAGAAACGAACTACCACCACCGTGCATTTGGGGTGAAATTGATGAAAGAGTTAAATTTTTGGGCTGAGACATGCATGGACAGAGTTGTAATTCTTATGAATGTTAAATGATGCTGGTAATATACTTTGTAGGGTGGTGTTATAGGGGTTGCGGATAAGAGGAAGTCGTGGAAAGGATTTATGTACGGGTAATTTTATATAAAAAAAAATTGTTAGGATAATATAAAGTATATTTAATATTGTCTTGAAGATGGAGAAGAGATTGAACTTTTGTTGTGATGTAATCATGACCGAACTGAACGTGGAAATGGAGATAATCAGGGGTGAGTAATTATATTATATAGGAACACAGTGTAAATTTGAATTCACCCGGTGGAAGTACCGTGTTACACGGTGGCCAGATGTGTGTGCATGTATCAGGACGTTAAAATCTGTGTTGTGTTCTTGAATGTAAATTAAAACGGTGTAAAATGATTTGTAAATTGAGAAAGTTTTAATGAACGTTGGGTGAGGCAAGTTATTTTATAATTGTCGAAGCTGATAATTGTGAGGTTTTCAATGTTGTAATTATTTGGAATAACTGATTGGAAGTTTAATTATGAGAGTATCTTGACACTTACGGGGAATGTTGGTTTAGTGAAAATTATAGGGTGCAGTTGTAGGGGTAAGCGAAAGATCGTTGAACGTTGTAATAAGTTCTGAAGCAATATATTATGCGCATGCATTCACGGGTGTTAGTAATTGCTTTCGCGTTAATTGTGAGCAGTTTTGAAAGGCAGAGTCGTTGAAATACGAATTACAATACGAACGAGAAAATTGTACCAAATACTTTTGTACCCGGTATGCTTCAAAACCCAACGTACATTTATTGTTCCGAGACAATCGAAACCAACGGGATAAGGGTTGTCACATTAATTACATTTAACGTTAATTCGTTATTCTAATTGCGACTTGTGTCCCTACGAAGAATGTAAACTTCTATTCATGCTCCTAACATTAACTAATTTCACACTTTACGTGTACACTACTTCAACAACGAAAAACAAATTCCTAGAGACAATTAGAGAATCATTTATCCCAACTTTATACTACAAACTATCTACAAAAAATCCTTACTTCACTGAATCAAAAAATAATCGAAAAAATTCATCTTTGTACAGAAAATTCACAAACAATTGATCCTTTAATTATATCGAGGGTTGTAGCTGAAACCGAGAAGAGAGAAATGTCGTACCTTGATGTTCCTGAAGAGCACCAGTTTGTCTGGAGGAATCACTGGCAATGCTGCTGGTCTCGCTGTCTCTGACGATGCTGTCGTAGCCGGAACTTTCAGCCCGATGCCTCGAGAGGGTAGCTGGGGACAATTTCGTAGCTCGCGGGGTTGAATCCGCCCCGGAATCGTAGCCCTCTTTGTTTAAACCTAGCGAAGAACCAAGGCTCATGATTTTTCGTTGCATCCGACCCGATGATGGGGCCGGTGATGGAATGGATAACTGCAGAGGCGCCGTTGCTGAAAAATTAGTTATAAATTAGTTAACATCCATTCGTTTCTGCCTCACATTATAATTTTAAAATTGCTCAAGATCTAAGAAATAATTAAATTCTGCCAAAGTGTCTTCCAATCAATTAAACACATATATATCATTCACCAGGTTAAATTTAAAAAATAATTACACTCAGAAGTTTATGCAAATTTCTACATAGATAAACGCTGCTAATAAAGGAAAATCCAATTAGAGAACTTTCTCACCCCATTGTTATAATAAATATCATACGTTGAATATTTCAAATATTATAACCAGACTGCGGATTTTTATGCATTTATATTATATTATTTATGACAAATTAAATACGGCTAAAATATACAAAAAGGACATAATATAAAAATATATCTAAAATATCCAAAGTACGGTATTTGTTGTAATATAAATCGAGTGCAATTAATCCCTAGATAGGTTCTCGTGTCTCACCTGCATTTGTGAAATTCGAAATTTGCATAAACATCCGCAGTCTAATTATAACAGTACTAAATTTGTCATAAACGAATAATAATCTGATAATAACTACAGATAATTTATTGAAAGTAAATAATCACCTTGAATCTTCATATCCTCCTCGATGTCCGACTTCCCGGTGACGGTTCTCTCCGTTCTTTCAACAGCGGTGAACAATTTCTTCGCTTCGACGTATTCCTCCTCAGGATCGGAACCGGAGGCACCGTTTCCAGGTATCCTTTCAACCTCTTCCTTCAGATTTGGATTCGAGGCGCCATCGGGATGCCTCAGACTAGATATATTGCATTCGCCAAGTTTTCCACAGTATCTTCTGGGACTCGCTATGTGAGCAACACTATTTGGATACCAATAGGATGCAGTGGCTGGTCTCGTCATACTTTGTCGGCAATTATCACAGATCTTCTCCTGATCGGATTTTCCGGCTATATATGCCGGCTCGCTGTAGATGCTGCCGTGATTGCTCGCATTGTCGTTGAACATGACGTCCGAAAGGGATAAGGACTGACAGCGCGATGGCGGACGGAAGACTGTGGCGGCTGGAATTTGTCCTGGTTAATGTTACACTTGCTGTAGAACAGCTAGATGGGTTGTTTATCTGATTGTTAGTGTAAATTTCCTAAGGTAACGATAATGTTATAGACTTT
Organism: Cerceris rybyensis; assembly: GCA_910591515.1. NCBI lineage: Eukaryota > Metazoa > Arthropoda > Insecta > Hymenoptera > Crabronidae > Cerceris > Cerceris rybyensis. The sequence continues at coordinate 23,322,384 of OU342793.1, read as the reverse complement.
TCTTTGTATCTTTTAATAGAAACATTTTATTGCTTTGACACTAGAAGTACCAGTGATTAATGCAGTATGTTTAACACTAGATTTACGGAGCAAATTTGGCTCATAGAAATTTGATTACCATATGTATAATATATTGGTTGGTTAATTTTTAAATAATGTCTTCTATTTAAATTGATTTAGAGTTATTTTTTTTGCAAAGTACTTCAATTTTCTTGTATGAGTCAAATTGGTTGACTTGAGAAAAATAGGTATATCAACATCCGTAAATCTAATGTTAAAGATATTAGTTAACAGTTCAAAAGGAAAGGAATTAGGAAGACAAGAAACTTGTTCAATTTAATCTCCTTCGTTTCAAGAACATTTTTTAACGCTAGAACTACTGGCATTGACACTAGAACTACCGGCGTTAAATCTATCATATTTCAATATATTAAATAATTACTTTGCAAAAGGAGGAATCGAGTGGCGAAAAAGATGATCAATTCGGTGATTTATGTCTATTGCGATGGACGCAGAATTGTTATTCTATGGCTCTTTTATGAACTTGGAGAATTTTTGGAAAAAATTGTGTACCAGTCATTTTGACTGGTTTGGTAGTTCTAGTGTTAACACTAGATTTACGGATGTTGATATATCTATTTTTCTGGAGTGAGCCAATTTGATTTCTGACAAAAAAATTGAAATTTTTGGCAAAGAAAATAGTTGCTAGTTAATTTAAATGGAAGATTATTATTAAAAAAGTATCCAACCAATGTATTATATATATAGTCATTAAATTTTGAACGAGCCAAATTGGCTCCGTAAATCTAGTGTCAAATCTATTATATTTGAATACATTAAATAAATACATTAGAGAACGAGGAATTGAAAGGCGTAAAAGATGATTAATTCAGTAATTTATAATTTATAAGATGGGCATACGATATCTAATCAGTTGTCCTATAAATTAAGAAAGTTTTTAGAAAAAGTGAAGAACTAGTCATTTTGACCATCTTGGTAGTTCTAGTGTTAAAGATGCTACAAAAGGCATTTTGGCCACCTTGGTAGACCTAATGTCCTCCAAGTGTCCTCTAAGTGTCCTCTCTGCTCAATTCCACTCTGTTTCTAGAGTCTCGATAATTTATAATCTCTATACTTGTTGAAAAGCAAACAAATTTATCGCTTCGTTTAATCAGAACCCAGGGATAAAATTTAATTTGTCAATTTTTGAACCTACACGTATAAAGATCGTGGAAACTTACATGGAGCGTCTCGCACATTGGAGGAATTCTCCCTCTGGTAGGTGGCGGAATTGGAGACATTGGCCAGGGCAAGTTTGCTCTGGTAAAGCTCATGGAGACGAGCCAATTGGTCGAACTTGTGCCTTGTCTCCTGCTCCAGGAAGTCCTCGTGGTCGAAATACGGTCTTGGCAGAACACCCGCCCCGACCGGTGGCGGATACTGAGGTCTATATCGCTCTGTGTCCGACATCACCGACATCGAGTCTGGAAAATTAATTCTTTTTCTTCCTCTTTCGTATTCCTCACTTCTCCTTTCTCTCTTACATATTTCTCTTCTTTTTTCCCCCCAAACGAAGGAAGCAGACAGATAAGGAGGATAGAAAGGAAAGAGGCTGAGTGCATTTAGGTGGAATGCTACCTCTTTCGACGTAGTTCGAGGAAGGAAAGTATTGACGAGTAATTACATCGAGCCGCTTCCCTCGACTTTCTCTTTTCTTTCTCCATCGCAATCTTTCTCAACCTCACCGCCCTCACTTCCCTCTCCTCTTTCTCTCTCTTCTTCTCCTTCGATATGATTGTTTTCCATCGGATGCGCTATTACCGAGCAGGGGAGGATCTAAGAATCGACTCCTCGACGGAACAATCTCCGAAGGCATCTCCTCGAGTGCTCCTCGAGGAGAAGAGAAGAGGGAGTTGGCAGTTCGGTTGCACTATTGCCAATGGTATATTATAAACGTCATGGAAAAAATTTCAGGTAGCTCTAAGCTTACCATAGCTCCTTCACAAGCTACAAGTGGCAGAGGAGAGAAGAGATACGAAAAAAAAAATCAGAAAGATCAGACAGAAACTAAACGTTTATCAAACTCACCAGTGAACGTCGAAACGACGGTCAAATTCTCCTGACTAAGAATCCTCAAAGGATGTTCCTCCTGATCGCTTTCTGGCAGTGGATTTTCACCCATGCACAGTGCAATATCCTCTTCCGTGACCTGTAGGCATGAATCTTGCATCGGGACGGGTTCTAGATCTTCTACTTCGACGATCTCCAGGATTTCATCCTCCGAGGACAATGAGTGCCTCGATGGCAACACGATATCCTTGTGAGAGAGATTTAAACTCTCCATGGAAACCTCTCTGCTGACACCATTGCTCAGAGGTTCTATCAGAGGCAACGGTGGTGGTACGACAATTTCCTCATCGTCGTCCTCTTCCTCCTGAAGATCCAGTTTGCCTCTATCCATGCTATCGTCCATTATCGGACTGGCGGTAAGATCCAATCCAGAGTCTGTGTTCGACTTGACGTTCAGAAGGTTCAATTTAGCGCCCAATTTCTCCGTAATGTCCTCGATCTCGTTCGCCTTCAGACTTTCACTTTCAGCAGTAGATAAAGACGTATCGTCATCATCGATACCACCGCAAGTCTTGAACGTCGTTAGCTCCTTAAACTGTGACGACTGGCCAGACATCTTGGAAGATTCGATTCTTGGAGCAACATGTTTAATCCTCTGAATCTGAGAAGATTGATTCTCCACCCATTTCCTAATCATACTCTTCTTGTGGCTATCCATGAATCCATAACCAGAGGAATGTTGCTGGGTGTGAAGTTGCAGAGGTGGTCCAGTCAGTTGCATCGGTCCGTCGATCCAGGTTTCCCTTTTGTGATGAGAATCCTTCAACAGGTGTCTCGCTTCAGCAACTTTAGATTTGGAGATTCTAGGACCATCTATCCACTGTTCATCTGAACCTCCACTTGGAGCAGCTACTGGAATTTTGCTTCCTGGTGAATCATTCGCCTTTAAGACTTTTCCAGACGATCCTTTCCTAGCAGGACTTGCCTTCGGCGTTGCACTGTGCGCAGGTGAAGTCTGTTTCGAGGCAGTCTGCGTCAATGTTTTTACTGCTTTCGTCGATTTGTGAGCTGAACTACGTTCTTCCGGCACTTTGCTGGGTCTTTCAGCAGCTGATCCACGAAGAACGCGACCCATGGCGCACCTATTGTCACCAGAGTTCAAGCTAGGTATATAAACAGGTGGATGTTCACCGTCAGTCGCATCATCAGCACTTGGACCAACGTAGATCACCGTATCTGCTGAAAGATCACTCGAACTTGGATCGCATTCGCTGTTTTGCCTCGCAGCTTCTTCACCTGAACTTCCTCCACTTCCGGTACCCTGAGTTCCTCCACTGACGAATTTAATCTTTCTTCGTCTCATTCGATGAATTCGCGAAGCTAGTTGCACGGTTGTGAGAGTTTCCGTGTAGTGTTGAGCATTTGGTGACACGTGGGCGATCATGGCGGCATGGCAGGTCAAAGAGCCGAGACACTCTTTCAGTAATTGGGTCAGTTTGTGCTCCTTGTATGGCAGATGTTTCTGGCCGTTGAAGATCGCTAGGAGAATATTACCTAAACCGGAGAGAGGGATCCCTCCTGATGACTTGCCACGGTCTGAATTGCCGAGATCCATTAGGTGAAGCCTGCTTCTGCCACCGGCGACTGTTAAATTGATAAGAGAAATCAGTGACGACTTTTTACACCTTGCTGTACGAGTTAATTTGAGACTGAATGAGCGTTGAAAAATTTATTGATGAAGAAATGTATCAGTGATATGTGATATATGATATAACTTGATGGAATATTAACACTAGATTTACGGAGCCAATTTGGCTCATTCAAAATTTGATTACTATATATATAATATATGGGTTAGTTAGTTCTTTAATAATAATTCTTCCATTTCAATTGATTTGAAACTATTTTCTATGCAAAAAGCTTTAATTTTCTTGTATGATTCAAATTGGCTCACTTCAGAAAAATAGGTATATCAACATCCGTAAATCTAGTGTTAACAGTAATTGTACGTTATTCGACTAGTGTGAGAAAGACAGTAATACTTTTCTGAAAGATATGGAAAAGATAGTTAATTTAATATTGGAAACTTCGCTAAATACAGTCTTTAGCTTTTGTAGCAAAAGATTACAAATTTTCGTCCCGGTGAACCGGTCATTTGACAGTAGATAGCACGGTTAGTGTTAAAAGCATAGAAATTTAGTAGATTTTGGAAAATTCCAAATTGTCTATCTCATTTACCGCCTCAGAAGTTTCACTCGTTATTGTACAGCAAGGAATCACAACTACAAGTAAAGTGTAAATTTTTTACAGATTTTTTTTTTTCACTCTAATTAAACCTGGACGCATTAATTCGTCTGGCAGCTACTGAGATCTTTGACAATTCAACGCGAATCAAGAGAAGCTAGAATATAGTACGTGCTCGTGTAAACATTCAGCACTGTTTACGTATCCTAGATTCACTTTTGAATCAGAGTTCACGTATTTTGGCGCGAATTTCTGAACATCCTCAAAATTTCTACCAGTGTAGATTCTAAAAAGATGAGGGGCAAAATGAGACTGACCTCCACCCTTGCCGGCTACGCTGTACTGATAAACGTGAAGGGTGTACAACATGTGTGCATCGCCGTCCTCTCGTTGACGACCTGCGACTGCTGCATCCAAATAGAAGGCAGCACGTTCCGCAGTCGGTGCACGGAGTTCGCTGTGTTGTTGCAACTGCAGGCTTCCGAACAGGGGATCATCCCTCAAGTACACAGCTGGCGACTGTTCCGAATCTAAGAATAAAAGGCCATCAATGCGCGAGGTATGTTCGACACGAGTCTCATTACGTTCTCGGAATTCTTGGCGACTTGGGAGGAAATTAAATATTGCAAATTTACCGTTGAATGAAGCAGCAAAAGACTATTAATAGAGTAATTTATATTTGATAAGATAGGAGTGGAATATTGTGTGTGGTTTCCCTAAAAATATAGAAAATTTTTATCAAAGATGTAGGAGCAGTTATTTTTATTGCTTGGTGGTTTTAGTGTTAATATAGCTGGGAGTAATTTATATTTGATTAGATTAGCGTGAAATATCTACAGTATAGTAACCCTATAAATGTAGAAAATTTGTATCAAATATGTAGGAGCAGTTATTTTTATTGTCTTGGTGGTTTTAGTGTTAATATAGATTGGAATAATTTATATTTGATAAGATAGGCGTGGAATATTTACGGTATGGTAACCCTATAAATGTAGAAAATTTTTATCAAAGATGTAGAAGCAGTTATTTTTATTGTCTTGGTGGTTTTAGTGTTAATATATCCCGGATTTTTCCTATTCGATTGTCAGTTTCTTAAAAAGTCCTCAAATATAATAATTAGAATTAGCCACAATTATTCAGAGTCCACTTAAAATTGTAGTTTTGACGCGAGATGAAAAAGAGACAGGACTATATCAATTTTAAAATAGCAGAAACATTGAGAGCAGCTTTATCTGAACCATCAGCAACATTTATTTAGTTTGACGTGATGAAATGAAAGGCTAAATGAAAAAAATGCTTTGGAATATATAATAGAATGCACTCTGCATTTGCTTTCCCATGTTCCGGCCATTTGTAAAGTATTATTCATCGAATAGAAAAACTCGAATAAAATACTAAGGTAAACACGTATCGTTTGGTATAAACATACAAACTGGATCCATTCCGAAAAACAAAAAAAAAACGAGAAGACGAGGCTGAATGCAAACGTGTTTACGTTTTTTGTAATCCCCCGAATCTCGGAATCACGAACAGATCATAAAAAAAAGTTACCCGTTTGAAAAAATATCACTGTATGGACTGTTACAGTAGACATGTGGTGGTGAGTTAACTGAAACACGTAACCCGTAACCCCATTGAATACCGTACGATCAATTTCGTCAAAAACATATACAAAACTCTTTCCCTCCAACCATAAAATAATTGCTACAAAATTCCCAAACAACCATTCAATATTATATTGAATTTTTTTTTTGCTTCCTCCATCATGGTTAATTGCCTCAACGATGTATCAGAGGATCGATAGTGCCAAAACACCCCATATATCCCATTCTTTCTAATACAGAAACGCAATAGTATCACAGAGCGAAAAGAGGGCAGTATTTCGGTAGATATAGAATTTCTTCCTAGCAAAACTAAACCCAACGAGGGGTATCAACCCCGGCGTTATTTGATTCTATTATTTCGCGGAAAAATAATATCCAGCAAACGAGTTACATGGGGAGAACCATAGACACAGGTGCCCACCATTCGGAGCCGTAAATCGGCCTCCCGACGAGGAATATCCATGGGATGTCTCGATCTGAATTACGACGTCGATAAAACTTCCACGGATGCGCCATCGGAGATGTCTCGCTCGTTACCATGGACAGTTCGTATGGGATTTTCTAGGGGGATGATGATGGTCATCGTCTTACGTAAAATGGGAAGAAAATAACGCGTCTATTTTTCAAACTGCACAAAAGAAACTTAAATCGCAAGAAAATACGAACTACAGTAGAGAAGAAAATAAAGAATTTTCCAGCCATTTACAAAAAATCTAATAGGAATTATGATGTAATATGGGGTTGAAACTTCTTATCTGTATCGACATTTTCTTTTCTTTTATATCTTAAAGTAAGAAAATAATTTTTCTCAGCCTCTAGAAAGAAGATGGTTAGATGGCCCCATTAAAACGCTTCGCAGTTTGTGTGCACAGAAATGGCCGTAGGGGTGGACGCGCGAATAATCAACGTAATGCGGAACGCAGTTGTAAATAGTGATCAGCGTAAAAGCAACGTTGCTAGCTACCTTCTGCCTACGTTCTATGTTCACGATATTCGCGTATTTCCATCTTGAACGAATTTCTTTAAAAGCTCTCCGAACGAGTCGCGTATCTCGGGTTCGCGCGTTTTGCGTTTAAATTAATGCGCGGTTCTTTTTTTTTAATTCTCTACGAGAATTTGATTTCAGCCGGTGTAAGACAGTCGTGGAATTATTGACGAACGTTTTTATGTAACCATCAATCATCCTGTAACAGTTTTGTAATTTATTTAATTATAATTGTCAAATTATAAACTCAAAAGTGTCCATTTTAAAAGTAAATTAATTAATGATATAACAGATTAACTGGATTTCAGAAAATTCTCCATAGAGAGAAGAAAAAATACAGAAGTTTGCAAATTAATTATTATTGCTGACTACCTAACTATGGCAAGAAATGAAAAATGCAATTTCTCGGCTGTATTTTCAGATTTGCCAAAGTAACTGGTGAAAATTTATTTATTCAATTCCCCTTTGTCGATTTACATTTAACTCTTTAATGTATCAACGTTCATAAAGTTCCGAAATTGGAATTAAAACTGAACGTTAAACAAACTGATAGTCCTTTTTTTCTTTCGCGAACTTCCTTGAAGTCAGAGTCACGTTCTGATTTCGCAACAGTCCTTTCCGCCTCTTTGATTTTCCGTCTCGAGTTCAACGCTGCAATTTTACGTTCTAGTCGACATCTGACGATACTTCGAGAGACCGGACGTCGTTCACGGTAATACGGTGTTTAGATAACCCCCTTCGTAAATTGCCAATTAGCCTTTTACTGTCTCGCGAGACGCGAACTCGTCTTCTGCAATGGCACTGACAGACGTCGTAAAGAAAAGAGACCAAGTCTCGAGGACATCGTTCCTATTTTATTTCATGTTCTTCACCATCTTCATTCCACTATACAGCTGCGTAAAATCCCAAGTTTCGGTAGATTAGAGGACGACGAGAATGACTTTGGATAATCGAATTGCACACCGTCAGTCCTCCCTGCATTTATGGATACTTCAAGAAACTGTTTACCAAGCGATTTCAAAATTAGACTCCCCCTTACAATTATATTTCAACCTCACTGTTCAAAACTAAAATTAGAAATTAACACTAGAACTATCAAACAAGTCAAAATGACTGGCACACAATTTTTTCCATAAATTACACAATTCTCCAAATTTATAAGAGGGTCATAGCATAAATATTCTACGCCCATCTCAAAGAAGATAAATCACCGAATCGATCATTTTTCCGTTTCATAATTCAGGGTACTTATTTTATATACTGAAATAATAATATTAATAATAATAATAACTTTATTCACAAAAAGAAAATACAAATGCCCTTACGCACGAGAGCATAAATACATGTTTTTCAATCACAAGATTACATAACATAGTAGTGAACTTTAACGAATACATAAGGGAAACATCTCGTTTGGGCCAGTTTTGCCTCGAGGAAAAAAATGTAGGAAAATAAACCTCGACGGTATACTGAAATATAATAAATTTAAGGCCGGTAGTTCCAATGTTAAAACTAAGGCAGTTCAAATGACTGGATCCTCATTTTTCCAAAAAATCTCCGACTTTACATACGATCCACAAAGTAAATATATAACTTAAAAAATCAAAGAAACCTTCATCAGTTCTGTCAACAAGAACAACGATCATTAAAAGATCTATGGCACTTCATATCCCGCCAAAAGGGGAACTCCAATCAACGGAAAATAATAAGTTTCCCATGTACCTACATCTACCGCAATGGCGTACATATAATGCAGCAGAAGCTCGGTAATATCCATAAAAGGGACCAAGAGGAAGTAATATTCCCGGCATCTGTGCTCCGCGAAGGAGGTCCAAGACTACGGGAGGAACGACGAAGACGACGTTGGCACTCGGTGGAAAATAAAAAAGCGATCTTCAACGAAGAGGAGTTCCGAACGTAGAACCATAGCTGGGACATAATGGATGCGACTCCTGTTCGAAGCGATCCGTACTCGCGTTGGCGAATCGCACGGGGGAATGGATCGAATGTGCCAGTACAGCGAATAAATCGTTTTTCGACGCGTTTCGAATACCATCGTGTTCTCTCGGCCAATCTCGTCCCTCGAGAAGGGGTCGAAACTGTCGGTTCTCCTCTCCTTGGCCAGGGAGGGTAGTAAAAAAAATCTGTTTCTTCTTTTCGAGTGACCATACTACTCGCGGGAGGAATGGCTTTTTTCTTTTTCAACATTCACGGGGTATGTAGGAATCCTGAGAAAATATCGGTCGACTATCCACCCTTCTTTTGATGGGAATATAGGGAAAAAATCAAAGTCGAGCTTAAATTTCACGGTTTCTTTGTCTTCTGACAAATATCGGCACGGTTTGCTGGCTATTGCTTTTCTGTGTCGGTTCTATGGTTGGAAACGATATATATCGGAGAGAGAAATGCGATTGAGAAGAGATCGATAATGGCGTTCTACGAGCGAAGCACCTTTTCCATCGAATCAAGAGCTCGGCAACGATATACCGGCCATTGGCATTTTCATCCCTCGCGTAACGACGACCTTTACGTCTTTGCGTTCGCGACGCGTGGAATTGAGGGGGTGAGAGAACGAATGGGACACTTGGTGTATGGTGGAAGGGTTGTCAGGAGATTTTGAGTTCAATGAACAGGGTTGAGGTTTTCAGTTGCCGAGAAATTAAAAATTGAGGGGCACACTAGGAAAAGTTTTCTAGCGGTGACAGCAGAATTTTCACTCAAGTCCACTGATTGCAAGAATAACCCTTTACCTTAATTTCTATCATAGCCCCTGTATTATATCTTCCACGACAGATACATACATATAATTTACCGAGTCAAAAAAGATAGGCCACAACAATGAACATTAACCCTTTGCAGTCTGAATTATTTTTCCAACTTTGTAACGAGCTAAACGAACTTAATTCCCACTATTTTCTATCGTTCGTTATTAATTTTTTTATACCAGCAATATCTATAGATTCTGTCGGATATTTATATGATATTACAAAATCATTATTAAATAAAATGAAGTGAAAATTAATGTCGAATGTAGCTCGGCATAGAGCTACAAAGGGTTAAATCTTGTACTCTTTCCAAAAACATCCACGAACCACCACTGAAGTGAAATCCATAATTCCCTAAATATGATATCAACAAAATAAAATTTTATCTACCCTTATAAAATTGAAAATATTTTCTGCAGCCTGAAAGCGACAATTTCTTGCTCGTAAGTCTGAAAAATAGGGAAGATCGTTAGGATGGACATGCAGTGTACCTAAGACACCGGGGGCGGAGATAGTCAAGAAGCGGCGGGGTGAAAGGAGGAAACGAAGAGGCGAAGGAAGAAAATTAACGAACGCTCGGATCGCGTATTAAGGTAGAGAAACAGTCGAGGGCGCAGGCAGACGTGCTTTACGCCCTCGTACGTTTGCCGAAATAAGCGCGGCCAAGACCACGGGGTCGTTTCAGGCCATGGAGAACGAAGGGTTTCAGGTACTAAAGACACTCCCGTAAGGGCTCCTGAAAGATCATAGCTCGTCGAGAATGAGACAGAGAGACCAAGGGACAAAAAGATAGAGAGACGAAGAAGACAATGAAACGTAGAAACGTTAAGGACGAAGAGAGAATGAATAAAGATAACGAAACAGAAGAAAATAAAAGAGAGTCAAGAGAGAAACATTGATACAAGAAGAGAAAGGAAGGAAGAAAGAGAGACGAAAGGAGAGGGAAATGGAGGGATAAGGAAAGCTCGTAATAAGCGGCCGCGAATATTCCCCGTCTACCATGAAAGTCGACCATTTCCGACTAACCCGGAAGATACACTGGAAGAGGGATGGTGCACGTGTCATCTACGCGTATATTTCTCGTATTTTTCTTTGAGAAGACATTTCGCATAAATCATTTCCTCCTTGCAATAAGAAGGGGAATGCTCATTTAGTCGTTAACTTTATTTATATGCTGGGGAATAAATTGTCCCCAGGATGACGCTTTTAATTCGAACTACCTTTTAATTTAATACTTGTGACTTATTACACTCGCCCACCCGTTGGATCGTCGTGTTACGAGAAGCAAGTTTCATTCGATGCGTAGTCTCGTGGGAGGTGGATATTCTCAGATTCCCTCTTTTCCTCTCCATTCTTTCTCCTTTGTCTCGCTGTTGCAACGAAGTAACCATTAGAATTATCCTGGCTCGTGTTATTCTTTCATCGGATTCCTCTACTCGTTTCCATCGTATCTCGGAATATCATTTGTCTTTTTTATCCAGACCGTTTCCGCTCTTTTCTCTTTTCACTCTTCTCTATCCGTTTGCGGTTTAAAGATTAAAAGCACCGGCAGCCATACGATGACACTGGTAATCCATTACTTGGGTTTCGCTGTAACGTGGAAACATGGACCATGGAAGGAATGCATGGTCAATGTTCTTTGAGAAAAAATCCTTTGATTCGAAGCATCGCAAGGATCTATGATCTGTGAACGTATATCGACAAACAATTGAAAATATCAGCCGATCGCAGAACGGTCTTATTATTTTGTATACTATTAATTTCAGGAATTAATTTTGAATCATTGCATGCTGAGCCAGAAAAGGAATCGTAGGCCAACGGGGTTAATAGGTGTTTTGGGTCCCACACTTTTGGATTCTTAACTTATTAATCGACTGTCACGACAATTAATAAACTATTATTTATCACTGTAATTTACTGTGTCGTGGACTCAGTGGCGAGAATTTTATTAATTTTCGAAAAGATATCGTTATTAGGGAAGTATTTGCGACCAAGTGACCTGTCAGGAGAGGGTAGAATGTTAAAAAAATACCGGTCAATAACGTGTTAATTTATAATAAAATCCATTTATCTGCAATAAATTTCATCCACCGAAATCAGCTTCATTTCCACCAATTTTACGTTCACGTAGTTCGCTCATCCACTGAACGAAATCGTTTAGGAGAAGGACACTAACCATCAGGAGGGGATCCGGAGGATCCAACATGCAGCAAGAGGCAATTAAAGAAAAGCATCGTCTTACGTCTCCGAGTAAACGGCACGGTGCAATGGTCCATGCCTTCCAACCCCCGTTTGCGGGCAAGAGAAATTTGAGGTCATTTTGTTAACGACAGCTTTCCTCACTTCGTCACTTGAAAGTTTAACGATGCAAGGCCTTCGTAACAACGGCCGGAAAGTAAATTGTTGCTTTACGTCGGCAATAAGTTTAACTCGCCGCCCATAAACCCGGAAATACGGTTCGCAAACGCCGTCGGACGAATCGAGAGAGAAAAATCTACCATTACTTCTGTGTCTCTTCCTTTCACCTCCTTGCCTTTCTAAATATTTCACTCTTTCATCCTTTAAATTCAACGTGCTTCTTTTCTTTCGTGGTCCTCGCTTTCCAACAGAGAAGGGACGATGCTTTTGACCAAACAGAATCGTGCCATCGGTTACAACCACCCCCGTTAACCGACCACCCCTGTTTTCGTTCGATTCTGTATACTTTATACCGTATCGAAACGCAAACATGCGGCTTTGAGGTTGTTTAATCGACTATTTCGGTCGGTTGGCAAACAAGCGAATATTAACAAACAATTCGCGCAATGCCAGATACATTCCATACGCCCCTGGAAATTCGAGTGAAATTTGTTACGATGGTTTTGGAAAATTTCCTTCCTTTGACGCTTCACAGGAATTGGGGTACAAGAAAAAGACCTCACCCCTCTCTATATTTCTCTCTCATTATATATCTCACTCTTACTTAATAAATAAAGTAACGTTAGTGGGAACTGATGAAGGAGTGCAAACAAGACAAAGAGGTACTTTACTAATAAGCAGATGTAAGACCAGAGAGGAGCAAAAAATGTTGCTATACGATGGGTTTAGAATGTATAATAAGTTACCAAAGGAAATAAGGAAGGAGACAAGGCTGCAGAATTTTAGGAGAACGTTAATACCTTACATTAGAAGTAAAGAGGGAGAGTTAGTGCAATAGTTGTATTAATAGAATAAGATAGAATTAGTATTCATAAATTGTTAGATTAAGTAATATATTTATTGTTGTTGATGTACACATATGTAGCTACAGAAGCTAATAAATATTTATCTATCTATCTATCTAACTCTCGTTCTCCATCTCTATTTTTGCTCTATTCCTCTATCTACCTCTATCACTACCTCCGACTCTGCTTCTTTATTTTTCTTTCTATCTGTCTCTACTTCTCTATTTCGCTATTTCTCTCTCTATCTCTCCATTTCTTTATTTTTCTATTCTTCTGTTCCACTCTCCCTCCGGTTCCAAATTCGACAAAAGGTACCTCTCACGTTTACCAGGAGGAAAAATCAAATAAATGAAAATTATTATCATATCACATTATATATTTCACTCTCATTCTCTATCACTATTTTTACTTCATTTCTCTATCTACTTCTATCACTATCTCCATCTTTGCTTCTCTATTTTTCTCTTCACCTTTCTCTATTTTCCCTATTTCTTTATTTTTCTCTTTATCTCTCTATTTCTCCGTTCCTCTCTCCCAAGGATCGTCCCAGACCGGACGAAAGGTATCTTTCACGATTGCCAGAAAGAAAAATCAACTAAATGAAAATTATTATCTTCCGTGCCAAGCTCTTCTCAATTTTTCCATCCCCGCTCGTTCTTCCTCCTTTTTTCTCTTCTCTCCAACCCCCTTCGTTGCCCACTCTATCATCATCCCCGTTTTTATGCGCAACGTTAAAAGCCTTATGCTCCAGGTACGACCGGTTTTGTCCTTTCTCCATTATTCTCCATCCTTGTCCTTATCTCCCTTCTTATCCGCTTTATGCAGCAAGCGAGAGAAATATAAAACAATAACCATGGAAGCACGCGCACGCGCGAGCCACCGTCGCGATGAGAATTATTCCGAACTTCCTCGTCGTCGGGGAAACTCCCTCGAAAAATACTCGGGAAAATATTTTTCTTCCTGCTGCCATTGAAATGCATGCGAGCGTTTAAAACGAATGCGACTTAAGTGTCTACCATCCTGCCGTGTGCATTTTTCAGACACTCCGTTGAGTTCCTTTTCTTCTCTCTCACCCCCCTATGTTCTACCTTTACAGAGATGTTGGACGGGTTGCTCCAAGTTTTTTCTCTCCGCTGATGTTATTAATAATAATTGAAATTTTTACGGGTTAAATAACGTTAGGTATGCGAACGTTTCGTTTGCAGATCTTCGTTCTTCCATGGTACTACTGACTTTCCTCTGAAATATATATGAGATCTCAAATATTTAGCGGGCAGCTAGTCGAATTCTGCTAGGATTTTTCTCCTCCGTGGAACGATTCTCTGAGAATGAAGAATATAAAATGATTCTGTGTGTTAAACGATATTTTACGATCGTGGAAAGTGATATGAAAAAGATTCATGAAGTAAGAAAGCTTGTAAAAAATATTGGATAGGGGAAAAAGTTTCTTATTATTTTAGTACAAAAGTTAAGCAAGTTTTTGGCATAGAAATTAGAAGCTTTAGAGTAACGATCACGTTAGTTTAAAAATGGGAAAAGATTTGCTTCAATAAACCTTAAATACAACATAAAAACTTGTCAGTTTTATGTTAAAATATAGAACCTTTCATCAGCTTAACTCTTTGAGGCACAGTGGAATGAAAAGTGTCCCACCTTTTTGATGCGCGAAGATGCATGGTGGGACATTTTCGGTCCCACCTCGAAAATTTATATTATTATATAACTTTATCAATAAATATAAACCAACTTTATTCAATCAAAAGAAGAAAACAATGTATGTGCAACATGGGTCATTTTATTTTCAGAATTCCTGTGCCTCAAAGAGTTAATAGAACTCTAAAAACGTCATCCTAATTTTCCTCTAATTAAATTTTATCAATGATTAAAATACTTCATAATTAATATTTCGCAGAATCTACATTTCTCACGTATTTCCATGGCAAACCATCATTTGAAACCGCGTCAATCTTCCCTTTAAGAAATAACAGAACGAAGGTAAAAGCCCCTGAAAAGGCAAGGGAAAGAAAGTCAAACGCAAAGATGGAATTTCATTTCGTTGGTTTCACCGCTGAGATTCGGGCCGTCGCAAAACTTTAAATAATTACCAGCCGGGATTATCGAGTTGCCAAGAGAAAAGCCGAACTCCGAGAAGGGTGCTGGTTAAGGGGAACGCGCGTCAGACCGAAAGGCGAATTTTCGTTCCGTGGATAGCGAGAACCGAGATGCGAAAGAGAGACAAGAGAAACTGCGGAGAATCCATGGCCAGGGGAAGTCGAGGTTTATGGAGACAAGTCGTTCCTAGAGATACCAGTTAATTATTTAATAAGCTGGAAAATTAATTGCATCGCTTCTTAATTAGTTCGAGTTTCGGTGGAAGGCGGAAAGAGTCTCTCGATGAGACAACATGTTGGATTCCTCCACGGCGAAATTGCTATCGTCGGCTGACTTGTTTCGATGTCGCAATACATTTTACCAAATGCTTTTTCCTGTGCTTCTAATATTTTTTCGACAAGAAAAAATAGCGGACGTATTTTTAGCGATGACAATACAAAATAAATAGAAATTCTTTTAGAACAAAAGGGTGAATTAACTCTAAATGTATGTAAACTGTCAAAATTACTGATTTCTATTTTTTTTATAAATATTTCTCCAATTTATGGGGATCCATACAGTTGATATCTCGCATTTATCTTATAATACACAAATAAATTGCGTAATTAATTTCTTTGACAGCTTCTGTCTCTTTCTTCAAAGTATTAATTCAATATGTTTAAGTATAACAAATTTACAGTGACTGTATTGAGCAAAACAGGTACTCAGCTAAATATTCAAATTGTTTCTAATATTTACACGTATCACTATCTGTAATAAATAAACAGAGCATAGTATTATCTATCCGAATACTTTTGCAACTTCGAAACCGGCTCTAATTCCTTTTATAATTAATAACGAGTACGTTTACCAACAATCAGAGAAAATTCATTTAAATCTACATGTCTACGGACATTAAATCACGTTAAAGTACACCGGTAAAGTTTAAAGTAAGCGTTTCACCTCATGGCACGCGACTTTCACGTTAATGTCAGCCATAAATTCATAAAGGTCCTAAATCCTTCGCGATTATGACTCTTTCACATTTATCATTTCACTGCCACTCCAGTATCGTAATAATATCTTGCTATCAAAGACGAATTATCGTTCTCAATATTTTTCAAATTCCCATCTACAAACTCCTTCTTCCTTCTTTCTGATCTTCCTGTTTCAATTCAAAAATTACATCGAAGGAATCGACCGATAATTTCATATTGCTCCCAGTGTTCTCCTAAAAATAGAAAATATTCGTGTTCTCCAGGGAGAGAGATATCGCCTGGAGCAATTCCTCGGTTAATTGGGTTCTCAAGGATACGAGCGGTGCACGAGCCATAAAGTAATTACCAGGCCGATGCTATGAAAATATTCCCTCTTCCTTTGTGATATCAGGAAGTTGACGATCTCTTCCGGACTGATTCGTAAGGGAAAGACGTCGGTCGAGGGGGAAGGTTAATTTTCAGTGCCACCGAGGTCATTCCTGCTAACCTCTGACCCTTGGTCGTCGAAGATTCCCATAAGTGCACCATAGCACGACCTTCGTATTTCGTTATTCTTCTTCGTGCCGCCTTAAGGGCGCCTGTTCTTCTTTATTAGTCCTGCGAGTTCCTCACAATTCTTCCACATGTCGTCGAGAGAGAAATGCAAGGAGCAAGGGACGAAGGAGGGGAAAAGGACGAAAGAGAGAAAAGGATGAAGAAAAGATAAGCAAAAGGGAGAAGGAAGAAGACACAGGGAAGAGAAAGGAATAATCTTAGCCCCTCAATTTTACGGATCAACGAATGGACGAGGTGGCCCGTGAAAAGAAAACGTTTTCGTCCTTCTTCCTGCATATTACCGCAAGAATCCTTCGCAAACGCGACGAATCGGCTGGACGACAAGCTTGGACGTAGGATGAACGGGATGGAATGATTTCATTTTTCCAGCCTCTCGACCAATAGTGGCATGCGTTTTATATTATGGTCTATTTTCCTCGATTCAACGATGCCAGGATTCGTCTCGTCTGTTCGAGATGCAAGAGAATTCGAGTATAAAGGAAATGGAAAATGCAAGCCACCGCGATCTTTCGATGTAATTTTCCTCCCGGGCTGTTCGCGTTTTATTAGAGTCGTACGTTTTAAAATTATTTCCAGACGTTAGGTCGAAATGTTCTTTTTATTGGCATGAGATTCTAGTGTCTTTTCTTAAGTTATACCGGTTCGTCATGAGTCCCGATATTACTCTGCCGGATGTCTTTGAATAATTGTAAAATGGTAATTTCACCTTACTAAAAATATACCATTGTGTCGACGACTTCTGTTCGTTTTACGACATTGAAATTCTATATTTAAAGTTTCTACATCCTGTGTCAGTGAACTGTTTCTTTCATATTACCAAAAATACCTTCTTTCGTTTATTCGTAATATCGCTTTGACATCTGCCAACGTTTTAATTCCAATTCTAAAAGAAACACTCCATGAAAAGCCCTAAATATCCAAAATTGCAGAAATTCCAAAAAATTTCTCTTCTCCATTTTAAATGCATTTAGTAAATATCACTTTGACAAGTGACAAATTCTAAAAGAAACACTGCATAAAACACCATAAATTTCCAAAACTGCAGGAATTCCAAAAAACCTCTCTTCTCCATTTCAAACGCATTCTATAAATATCACTTTCACAAGTGGCAATGTGTTAATTTCAATTCTAAAAGAAAAACTCCATCAAAAACCCTAAAATTCCAAACAATATCTCTCTTCCATTTTAAATGCTTTCTATAAAGAAAATTATTTGAATACCTAAAAAATTATTATCACTATCAAAAGACCATTTTATCACGAATAATGCATGAATTTGAAAACCTGTAAACTTTCCAAGTTAATTGACGATTTATCCCAACCAAGAGCTTCCCTTCGCTTCCTGCACTCGGCGCCAATTAATCCAAACGATTATGCCATAGCCGCATTGTTCGAGGCATCGAATTAATTGCGGGAAACGTAGAACCCTATCGCGTAAAATTGCGAAACCTCCGGCAAAGTTTCAACCCCACCGCGACCCGTTGGCGTATATATTTCGCTGCGTATATATACGTATATATTTAACTGTGAGTTTGGATGTTAGAGGAGATCTTAGGCCGCCCACTGTGCAGACTTGGGACTCTTAAAACCAGGGGATGCTCGAGACAAGTGTTTCTTACGACTGAAGTTTCTTCGGTGGCAGTACACAATGCTATCTCGATCGAGCGTTCAAACGAGAAAACTTCGGCGCCGACGAAATTGCGGTACAAATATTATGTAATTTATTACTGTAACTTCATTCCAGCGGACTCGTGAACTGAATTATCGAGGATTTAACGCGGTCCATTGTCGCATGGTATTTCTGTCGCGTACTTCCGGAGGAATTTTAAGTTTCCAATGTTGTTTTAGATGTTTCAGTAATATCGTGGTAAGTGTTGGAAAGTAGAAGTCATTGTGATTTATTGAACGCTGTTTTAGTTCTTTGTTTGATTGTATTCGATTTATGTTCAATTGATCTTTTGTGAATTTAAGTTCAGAACTTTGTAGACTGGAATTCTAATTTATAGAATTTGATCAATTAGAGTCTGAAATGCTAGAATTTTGCCAGATAAAATCGCAATGAGTTAGAACTTCTGTAAAATAGAATTTTAAATAATAGATTTCTGCAAATTAGAATCTTAGTTGTATTAAAATTATAGAAATTAAATTTCCAATTACTAGAATTTTCCAGATGGAAATCTAGTAAGTAAAGTTAAATTAAACAGAATCCTAATTATTAAAATTCTGCAAGCTGAGGTTCTAAGGAGTTACTATGTCTGTATTAAATCCCTGCAATTTTATTTTTCGCATTAAAAAAGAATCGCCAGATTTTCCGAGAAGCAAAGTTAAGGGAAGAGCCGAAATTCTACTTACCATTCGCATGAGCGGCAAGAAGATCCCTCAGCTGCTGCTGGCCGGTGGTTAATTCCACGCAACTAACCCTCACGCTAAATCTAGCACCTGTCCTCTGTCGTTGCTCGGAAATTCCACGAAAGAGCCAAGCAATTGCGCACGGAATTGCACCCAAAGTGTGGCCCGCCTCTGGGGTTCCGAGCATTGTATGAGATTTTCCTGAAAAATTCAATTTCAACCCAAATTTACATTTTTTTTCTCTCCACTTTCAAGTAAATCAAACATTTTTACAATAAATTTAAGTCCAATTATAATCCATTACCATCGATATTCCACAAATTACGAACATTTGGTTATAAATATTTATACAAATTTCAACTGCAAAAAATGCAGATGTCTGCGAAATCTTCTTGTATGATTAATCGTAAATTAAAGAATAATGCAATCAAAGTATAGATTGAATATGAGTACAGGATCAATATCTCCATCCACAGTTGTCGAATGGTGGAATTTTTCATAACTGCAAAAAGTTAATTTAATTATAACGTACCGTGTATTAAAACGAAGCAAGCGAACACCGTCACATATTACAGAGGCGATTGGCTATCAACGTTTGATTCACATTCGTTCCTATTAATATTCGATATCGAGAGAACTTTCCATAACGGAAAAAATGTCGAATCAATTATGACATGAAATACCGTTAAAACGACGCTACGATATATCGACAGGATATCAATTTCCCGTGTAATTTGCACAACTACGTGATACAAGATCGATAAAACGTCCCATAAAACACACACACACACCATCTCTTCTCTCATTACGTCGAATTTCGAAGCAGCAATAGATTCTCTACGAGTACAATGAAAATTAACTCATTGCGAAAATGATGCCCCACGATTATAGATACACGTCGGAATCAGCGTTATCGCGGTCGATTTCCCTCGTTTTTCTGCCTGTCATGGGGAATCAATTGGCGTGCACAGCTCTGAAAATCCGTTTGGTAACATGGGGAAATCTGCGAGAGCCGATGAACGTTGCAATGGCAATGTCTGATCTGTGGCCGGATGTGACAATTAATTTATTTACTATTTACCGTGCAATACGAGCACGATGAGAGAAAAAGGGTGGGGTGGAAAACGACGGGGGGGTTTGAAAAGGGGTAGAGTGAATATCGTCGCGCGGAAGTCGGCAATAAACAGGCCGTCGTTCAATTATAGTTACACCTCGTAATGAAGCCGACCGCTCGTCTGATTATACGCTGGCGTAGATTGAAATTAATTAATTCGATCGAATTACACGGCGAGCGTTTCGGTAAAGTAATAAGTGCAAACAGTCGTAACCCGTTTTAATATTCACGAACCGCACTCTGCTGGATGCGATAAGGAACCATGAACGTTAAAAATAAGACTGGCTTCTTTTTTAAGAGAATTTAATCCGCCGTTGAGATCGCGCCATTTGGTGAGTTTTATCGGATGGGGTAGAAAGTTTGGTATTTAGCCTAAAAGGGGTGGGATATCGGATATGGAGAAAGAGAGAGAGAGTAAAGTCTGGATATTATTGATAGAGAAACGAAAGAGTCTTATTAAAATCATAAAACAATACAGCAAAGGGAAGAGGAGGGTTGAAAGGGAAAAGAGGGAGAGGAGATAGAGCGACAAAGTCGGAGGGAAAACTGAAAGCGAAAGGCGCAAGAGAATTCAGAGGGAGGGCCGCCGGCAACAGTGAAATAATGGAAAAGCAGCAGCCGCCACAGAATCTTAAACGTTATTTAATTGTTTTAATGTAAGACGGTGAATTATGTTGTTATTTAATTAGAAGCCTCTGGAAAAGGGCAGCTCACTTTCGCCGACGTTTAAGATAAACGCAAGGACCGCCTTCGCCGTCGTCGAGTCGCGAGAAACTTTCCCTCCGTTCCTCCTTGGATCGAAACGAGCCGCAGATTTAACCGTAGAAATACCGTGAAATTCTGCGGGAATTTTTCCAATGCCACGTGCACAGAAGGACCCGAAAAGGGGTTGGCAAAGTGGGAGAGAAAAGTGAAGGGAAAAGGGGTAGAGGAGAAAAACATTCTCAGACGAGTGCAACGCGGAGAGCCCACGCAACGTTTGCATAGGAATACTTTTAAAGCCGATGCATCTTGCGATTGAAATTCCCCTCTGATTCTTTCCATAGTCGGGAGGGAGCAAAGAATCCCTCTGGCTCGCAACATGATCGTTGGACTGCAATTTTTTTATTACTTTAAGTCTCGACCGTTTGGGAATTCTATTTGAAGGACGATGGAGAAATTATGCGGGGGATGTTTTACTGCAAAACATTGAATAAGGTTATTTAAATATTTTTACGATATACACTATCTTTCCTAATTTTATATCACTATTTTCAAAATGAAAAAATTAAGTATATCCACGTTATAAAAATATTAAAAATTAATTTTGAAATGTGTAGTTTTTATAAAGTTTATTAGAGGCTGATAAAACAACTGAAAAGTTACTCCGGTTTGGAATGTAATTCAGTCGCAAGGTAGTTTCTCCAGTAAAAAGAGATTTGACAGTGTGTGTCTTAAGGGTTGTTCGGGATGCGAAGTAATTAGCACGATGTTACAAAGTACAAAAGGGTTGTGCCACTATCGTCTCCATCCACAGTTGCGATTCCTCGTCTCTTTTCCCTCTCGTTTACCCCGTCTCCGTTCGTTTTAGGATCTCTCGTACGACAAATCCCGTTGCTTTGAAAGCAACTGGCTCGTTTTTTTCGTCTCTTTCTTGGGCTGCTCGCTCGTGCCAGTCGATCTTGTGATTCTTCCTTTCATTCTCTTATCCCATTGAATATTTTCCCTCCGTGCTGCGGCCAGCCTCAGACGTTTTATCCCCGTGCACTTTCTCGAGTCGATGGACTCGCGCGATGGAAGAAGAGTGGAAAAAAAAAGGAAAAAGAAACGATGAAAAAAAGGCGAAATAAAAGAAGAGAAAAATAGAGGAGGAGAGGGATGACAGAAAGAAGCGGTTTTTCCCATTTTCATTTTAAGATTGTCTCGTTCGATCGTTTCGAGAGTGCGTGTCGTGTCTTCTTTCTTTTTGCGCCTCTGAAACGGAGACCTTCTTCTTCTTCTTCTTCGGTCTCTTCCTTTTCATCCCTTTCTCTCCACGGTCTCCCTGGCGCATTCCTCTCTGTGTCAAAGCGGCAATGAGCTCGAAGGGGTAAAGAGTTAGGGGAGTCAGGGAAAGAGATACAAAGAAAGGGAAAGAGAGGGAGGAGGAGTGACAGTGGAAAAGAGAAAGGGAGAAAACTGCGTTGTCGTAGCGATGATCAAAAGCAGTTTGCTCGCGGACTTGCCTCAAGTATCTCACCGGGATGGATGGAGAAGGTTCGCGAAGGGGGATGAAAGTTCGTTGGGCTTCCTTCTGCGTCTTTCTTCTCGCGCGTTTCTTTATCTTTGCCCCATAGGACTCTTATCTTCTCGAGGTACTTCCCTCTTACTTCTCTTTCTTTCTTTTCCATCTTTTTCCCTTTCTTTATTGATTTTACCTCGCGGTGAATTTCACTCGATCCTTCGAATTCATCCTCCTCCTTCGATGGTGCGACGATACTCGTGAAACTTTCCCTGGAAAATTCTACAGGCTGGAGGAGAAACTTTTACCGTTTCTGAGGGGAAACGCTACGATTTGTGTTGATACTTTAAATTTCACTCATTAATTTCCTACACTCATCGTTCAAAAAATTCGTTTATTCACCCGGAAATCTCTTTAAAACGATCAAATTTATTTCACTCCTTTCTTACTTACAAAAAGAAATCAGAGAAAAAATAGAAAACTAACAAAGAGGAAAAAATCTCTCTTATAATTCTTAACCCTGTTAAAAAGCTGTTCTAGAAAATTAGTGAAAGAAAGCAAAGTGGTTTCCAACGGAGATGTAGAGATAAACTAATCATGTAAAACCCCACGTTAAAGTACACCATGGTGTTAAGTATGTCAATAAAAGCACGTGAAAATTTCTCGTCTACCTGGATTCTCTCGAAGGATAGAAAATAAGAGAAAGGAGGGAAGTTTAATCAGTCTCTTTTCCAAGTTAACCATAAATCCCTCAGTTCGGAAGTTAGTTGGGGTGTAAGCAAGCGAGACGAAGCGGAGATAATCTCCTACGGTATGCGTTAAGATTCGAAAGGTACAAGAAGGGGTGGTAAGAGTGAGAATGGAAGAAAGAGAGAGAATGTGTCCCAGTAGCATACATTATCTCGTTTCCTTTACGTTTCTACCTCTTCGTTCCTCGTTCTCGACCCTTTTCTCTCCTCGTCCATTTTTCCCACCCCTATTGTACTTCCTATCCGTCCTTCCTTCCGACATTACCACCGGAGAAACCTTCCTTCCCCTCGGTTTCCTCGCATAATCATGCATTTGCATGCAAACTCGATATCACTACTTAAAATGTAAAACAACTCCGCTTCTCTCTTCGGGTCTGTTTCTCGCTTAGCTTCCTGAGGAAAGTTGAAAGCCTAAGATGAAACGAGAGGGCTGAGTCTGAAGGAATCGACGATTTCATCCTCTACGATTAATCAATTTACCTTGCTTATCGCACTCTTCGATGATGGAACTCGTCTCTTCTCTTTATCGATTGTAACAATTTATATGGTCGAAAAGTAACGATGAATATCGTCCACCAATTAATAACTGAAAGCTTTTTCAATTTTTTGTAATTTCATTCTTTATAATTATTGTTCAGTGCATTTATAATAGGTCAGAGTATTTTTTGCAAATATTAAATGTGCTAAATTGTATGCAGAATATATGAGCTGTTTATTTTGACAGTGATGTAAAACAATTTCTTTTTGAAATGGATATTTTGTTGTTTTTAGCGTTTAAAGTATTGATGTCAATTTTTCTCGGCATTATTGATTTTGTACAGCAATTAAAACATTCAAAATAGACAGCTTCTTTCGTTTATAAACTGCAGAAATTCGAAAATACATATTGTCCATTTTTAATACAAATCTTCTGTCAAGAAATATTATCTTAACACTTTACCGACCGGTACTTTTTAACACTAAAACTACCGACGTTACATCTACTAAAATTTAAATTTATTGAACAAGCACTTTGGAAAAAGATAAATCAAGAAGTGAAGGGATTAGTTAATCAACTAATTTAGGCTTTATATGGTAGAAGTAGAATTTGTACTTCACGGTTCCCCTATCAATTTAAGTAGTTTTTTGAAAAAATTGCGAACCGGTCATTATGACCGCATTGGTAGGTTTAGTGTTAACATCGTACCCACTTCTAATCGGTCAGTTGCATGCAAATATTTCCCTGATACTGATATCTCTTCGAAAATTGCAAAGTTTCTTCACTGAATCCTCGGCACAGTTAACCGCAATGAAAAATAATAATTTATTAATTGCCGTAGCGGCCAATTAATAAGTTAAAATCCTAAAACTGTTGGGCCTGAAAAGTCGATTAATCGACTACCGGTCGGTAAAGTGTTACTATCCAAGAATTGAACACTTCAATAAAGCAAAAAATAACAGAGTGCATTCACCCCTCTAAATTTACAACACCAACGGAATCCTCGGTCTTGCATGGGCTCAATTAAAATTCAATTTTACATCCAAGATGAATAAAAGGTTCTTGCTTGAGATGTAATCACAAACGAGTAGTTTACCATCTCCCAGGTGAAAATATATTTCCACCGAAACGTGTCTCACGGGGTACTAAAAACAGCGTGTCTATTTTATTATTCAGTAGCCGACCCGTGCGAAATACTCTTCCTGAATAATCGAAAGGAATTTCACCGCAGACGTGGCGAATATTAGAGCCCTGCTGGTGCAGCACCGGCGATGCCCTTAAAATTCTCGTTGCAGACCGAATGGTATTTATGAAAAATGTCGAGAGATACCATTCGCGGGTGCTCGAGAACACGAGACAGCCTTCGGTCGAAACGTGAGGGTGGAGGGGTTGGAAGGGCGAAGAGAGAGGGTGGCTGCCGGAGAAAAAGTTCTCGCGGTAAGGAGAAACGGCGAGAGAATTCCTCGAGGTATTCATACTTCATACAATTATTTCCACGATTCTTCCGGATGAGTTTCTCGAACACGCAACAATGGCGTTTTTGTCTACGAGGACGTTGAACCTCGCTGAATAATATAAGCAGAGACCCGAAGGATATTGTTCGCGCTCACACGTAGCGTTGAATTAAAAAAAAAAAAATGATGAGGAGAGAATAAAAAAGTAGGAGGGGAAAAAAAATAAGCGGAAAGCGAGCAACGTTTAGACCGTATTCTGTTTTACAGGTCGACGTGAGGGAAGACAATGTTTCGGGGGAATTTCGATTAACTTTCTCTCTCGGCGTGCAAGTTAAACTTTGTTCTACGGCGAGATTTCAGGTGGAGGTGTTAGAAAGTTGAGGGCATGCTTGGGAGAAAATTGAAGACGATTTCGAAAGGTTTACTCGCGGATTTCAATTCTTTCAGATTCGAAATGATTTATTAGAATGATGAAAGAACAATAAATACTTTGGTTGAGTGTAATAAATTGTTTGTAACATTGGATCAATGTAGAATCACAAAGAATTGAAAACCAGAAGAGTTTGACACTCGTCCTGAGTAAATTGGGGTGTATAAATGAAGGTAGAATTGTAAAAAAAATTCGAGGAGAAATTTAACACAGAAAATCCAGTGTCAATTAATTCTGCACGAACTAAATGGCATTTCATGCAGTTTGTAAAATGTAAAAGGACCGGTTCGAATCGTTGCTACTAGACGGAACGACCTACCGATATTTGCACTGCAAATTAAATGACTAAAGGAGGAAAAAATAGTAGCGTCGACACGTTTGAAACACAAAATAAGTTACTCCCTTTTTACGAAAGATTTATGAACTCACCTAAACCCGCGTGTCCGAAGCAGAACAAGCAACCGTCCGTTCCATTAATGACTGCGTGAATAACGTCCGTGAGGGCGCTCGAACAGATTTCAGTCTGGAACAAAGTGCACATAAAAATGTTACTCGATATACGACGATATACCGTCCGAAATATTTATTCGTTAACAAACATATTCGTCGAATAAAAAAAGTGCGGCGAGAATCGTGTAAAATATAAGCGAAACGGGTTGAATCAACCCTTCCTTCTTCCCTTTTCGATACTCTATCGTAATTTTCTGTCAGGTTTCAATATTAATTACGAAATAGTATCTGAAAGAATATACATAACAATACTTTACTCAATCTAGAAATTTCATTATGAAGCTGTCTATTATGGTGAAAGTTTTCGAGACAGGAATATGAAGCTTTAACAGTTCGCAAAGTTAAAACGGTAGCAGTGGAGAACACGAAGAGATATACAGATTCATGGTATGTTACTTCAAAGTTTCAAGGTATTACAATGGATTAATCCGTCATGACTCATTGCAACTTTCAACCCTACGTTTGTACGCTGTTCACGATGAAAAGTACAGTCACCAAGTGTAAATACTTACCTACGACTAATTAAATTCAATAATTACTACAATTACAATCAAAGAATGAAACTTTCATCTCAAAAATATGTAGACACTTGCAAAGTCTTGGAAAAACGTCTCAATTATTTAACAAAAGGATAATGTCATTGTAAAAAAATATTTCTACGATTCTCCACAGCAATGAGATTAATCGTACTGGCTAATTATCTAGTAAATATCTATCTTACCGAAAGAGTTAAATGTCCTGCGACTAAAAGCTATTAAGCTGGTAAATTCTACAAATAAATAAGTCCAGACTGTTGCGATAGACGCGATGTTAATTGCTTTTGCTTTCATCGTTTCCGTGGATTTCGTTCGGCAAGAAGTAACGAAGAAAACGACGAAACGTTGGAGGGTAACGAGGAACTCGCAAAGTGCTTAAGAAAGCGTTTGTGGGACGGTTTAATAAGCGCGTGTAACGTCCTCGAAGTGAAAAGCAGGCGGGGGGTTGAACGAGGGATGGTAGGATTACAGGAGGGCCTTTGTTTGCTTTTAATATATTCATAGACTGGAAAAGTCTTTTCCAGGACGATGGAAGAAGAGATGCGACAAGACGCGATCCTGATTCTCCTCGGTCTTTTTGACCTTCTCCCTTTAAAGCGTACGGTTATGGGGTTGTGAAGTGGTCGATGCCGGCTAGATTTTCGAGGGTGCGACAATTTCGATGAAGGAAGAGTGTTAAAGAGGGAAGATAGGAGAGAGGTAAAGAGTGAAAGAAAGAAGAGAACACGAGGGTGTCTCCGTGAGGGCGGGCTTGGAAATCGGAGGGGGATCCTTTCCGGGGATTTCGCGAATTTCCTCCGGAAGTAAACGGGAATTTCCTTCGGGCCTTCGTTCATTCGACCGATCGATATAGACATCGACTATCCTCCTTCACTCTCGTAAGGGTTAGTAAACGCGGGGTTAGCGGAAGGGATGGAAAACGAGACACAGAGAGACGGAGAGAGAGAGAGAGAGAAATCGAAAGGGGAAGCAGGTTGCTGGGAATATCGAGAGGAAGATGAGGACGTGTCGATACCTCGACCAAACAAGATTGAAATCTTCGTGGACGAGAATCGGATGAATCTCGTGGTTCGAGATGGAAAAGGGGAGATGAAAGCGATGGAAAGAAAGGAAAGGAGACGCGGTGACGAAAGTGAAGACGAATGATAAAAAAACGAGGAAGAAAAGAGAATATGGAAAATGAAGAAGATTCTATGCGCAGGTAAGCCAAGAACAGGAGGAGAATCGGAGAGGAGGAAGAGACGGAAAGAGAATACGAGCTTTCGAAAGAAATTCTCGTTTTCTTTTTTTTTTGCTTTCTCCAAAGGAAAGAGAAATAAGGAGTCCAGTCCCTCTTCCAATATGGTAATTCCAATCTGTCGTTGCTCGTTTCAAAGGACGTTACAGGGTGTATCGGCGAGGACGAATCCCACGGTGGTTGAAAATGTATCCACCGCAGGGTGGAAATAAATTTCTCTCACCCAAACGGTGACTGACTTTGTCGTTTCTTTACCGCGATTTATCCACAAAACAATTTTACCCTTTCATTATTGCCTACAAAAATATACAATTTGTCATATTATAAAAAAGGTTTACTTTTCCTTCAAAGAAATCATACAACTCTCTTATCTCTCTTTAACACTAGATTTACGGGTGTTGATACACCTATTTTTTTGAAGCGAGCCAATTTGATTCACACAAGAAAATTGAAGCCTTTTGTAAAGAAAATAGTTCCAAATCAATTTAAATGTAAGATTTACTATTAAAAATTAACCAATCAATGTATTATACATATAGTAATCAAATTTTGAGTGAGCCAAATTGACTCCGTAAATCTAGTGTTAAAGAATCCATCCCAGAGTGAAAATAAATTCCTTTCACCAAAACGAAAGGATGGCTGTGACTTGTTTCTGAACCACACGATTTATTCACAAAACAATTATTATTATTCTCTACACTTATTTATTATTTCCTACAAAGGTTTACATTCTGAATATTATTAAAAATCACAGGTTTACTTTTCGTTCAAAGAAAAAAAGACCATTTTAAAACTCAACATAACCAAATATTTTTGACAATATCTTTAAACAATTGTCACTTCCTTCTTTTACACCTGATATATAAATCTTTGATCATGAACCTGAGCATATTCGCAGAACCAATGTCACTTCCGTCACGGTTTATTCGCCAAACGATTTCACCCTTTGGTCAACGTTCGAGAAACGGGCGCATAAATCTCGCGGAGATTAACGTCGAAAGAGGCGAACACCGGACCTCAGTGGTCGTTCGAAGGACAACAGAAACGTTCATAATTATAACGGGATCATCCGAAGGGATGTAACGCAAAGCAAACATATTTCGCAGGTACCCCCCTGTGGTAGCAGCACCCTCGAGAGTTCTACCAGTCTCTCTTCCTCTTTCCCTCTGTCTCACTCTCTTCCCCTCTCTTTCAATTCCTCTCCGTCTCTCTTTCTCACCCCTGTCAGCTACGGAATCGACGGTATGACGGTTAATGAAATACGTGACCGAAGCCTCCGTCATAATCTCAAACACTTGATTCCGCGAGCGTGTGGTGGGAGAAATCGAGAGGGGACGAAGGGTTCTTCGGTCTCTCAATGCGGAAAACATCCCTTCGACAGTAGGGCTGTAATTCTGGAAATTCGTACCGAGCATCGAATTCAAATCATCCGTAGATCTATAAATTTCATCGTTGTTCTTCCAACGACGACAGCATGGCAATCGAATTAACCAGCGAATGATGATTTATACGACCGCCATGGAAAACGGCGCGTTTTAACCGATGAAATTAATTAATCCTGATACGGTCCTTTACAGTCGTTTAAACGTATCTGCCGTCGGTTTTTAGAGCCGGAAGGATATTTCAAAATTAGCGGGGAAACGTTATGGAAACGATGGGTCGAAATGAAATGTATTAACTGTTCGGTTTTAAACATTTCGTGAAATTGGGGGATGAAATTTGTCACCGTGAAAATTCTACCTGAAATTTTGAAATAACTCGATGCAAAATTCTATTAATATCCCTTTATCACGATGATACGTTTTTCTGTCAAGAAGACAAAGATAATGATACAAAAACTTAGAAATAAATTCTAAATTGAACAATTATTTACCTTTTGACCTAACGAAATGAAGAACATCCTCGAAAGATTTTTGTCACCGTGAAAATTCCTGTCTGAAATTTGGAAATATTTCGATGCAAAATTCTATTAATATCCCTTTATCACGATGATACGTTGTTCTGTCAAGAAGACAAAGATAATGATACAAACAAATTTTAAATTGAACAATTATTTACCTTTTGACCTAATGAAATGAAGAACATCCTCGAAAGTTTACTCTCGAAGGAAAATAACAGTATATTGAAAAGAATCGAGCATCAACCGAAAGACGCGATCTCAATTACCACCAAGGCAGACATTAATTTCGGTGGACGTAAATTAAAAGGGAGCCTGACATCACGGTGTGACTTACAAGCGACGTCGTGCCGGTGACATCGTGGTCGTCGTTTGAATTCGACTTGCAGGACGCGTACTAGTAACGCAATATTGGCGCACCATCCTGGAATACCAATGATACGGAGGGTCGAAAACTAAGGGAAGGGGTGTCGATGCCTCGTGGCTCAAGATAACCTTCCAAGGAACTTACAAAAGCTCCTACACCACCCCTATTTCGTTTAAATTTTACTTCTTACGATAGTCTGCCTCTTTTCGTTTCACCTACGACACTCGACGTTATCCTTTCTTCGTTCTTCGTGAAATGTAAAACTCGTGTAGAAAATTCTGAAAGAAAATGGGGAAGAAACTGTGAGGAGAAATGGGGGGAGAAGTGAAAGGAGGAAGAACGAGGGGTTGTTGGAGACCCTCTTAATGGTTGGAAATAATCGAATGACCCCCTTTCACGAATCTCTTAATTCGCAAGTTTCCAGATGCCTCGACGATGTCTCGTGTTGAATGGAACAGGTGTAGCTGCTACGACCATTTTCCATTTCCTCGGTCCGCACCGTATTTTCACGGTTCGCGGAGCTACAGTTCGGTTCGCTCGGAGTTACTTAAAAAGTACCGTTACAGCCGATATCGGAAAAGAGTGTGAAAGTGAATTTCAACTTCTCCCGACTGCGACGAAGAAAATACAGGGGGGATTTTTTCAATTGTTGGACAGCTATTTCAAACTAACAGTGGGTGGAGAACATTGGTTACTGGCGATAGAATTTTAACGGAGTTCAAGAAGAAGGTAAAAATTACATTTTTATCCCGATGATACCATTTATCAAAACGTTTAACATTCCTTATAAAACAATATAACTCCCTCATCAATTAACAGTAAACCTACCAATCCTATGAAAATGACCGGTCACTAATTTTTCTAAAAATTTCCTAAATTAAACAACTAATCATCCTTGTCACTTCTTCATTTCTTTTCCTCCAAAGTACTTCTTCATTCTACTAAAATGTAATAGATATAACACCACTAATTTTATTATTAATATCACCCACTTCAAAACTTGCATCCCCTATAAAACGGAGAGCATCGAGCAAAGGAATTCTACACTTTATCCATCGAAATATATTTTTCTCCATGACGATTACGATATTCACAAACCACCCATAGACATAAGCAACGTGTAAAACTAATATCGAACCATTGCTTTATAACGTTCCACCCTCGAAATATCCTCAGCGATGTTCCTCGACTTCTGTTTGCCAATTGCAAACCGTCTCACAGGAATACCCAGGCGTTTACGATTATTTCATGTGGTTTTATTCCACTCCCATGGCGTAAAGCGCCGTGAGAAAGGAACGCAAGGACGAGGGTGGTATTTCTCAAGGCCTGGTATCCTGCAAGTAGGAAAGATGCAGGCGCATTTGCATGTAGATGCAGACAGAGCTCGTGTTAGGCCGCAAAAGCGTACGGCGGGACGTCGTTCGATGAAAACCGTATCAAAAACAAACAGCCCTGAGGGGGTGCTTTTCGCTCTCGTTTCGACGTTCACCGACGGGGGTTGAAAGGGAGGGAGGGAGTGCCACGACCGTGTCTATGCCTGACGATGCGTGCTGGCCGCATATGTACACGCAGAAAATTCCCTCGTTGGTATTCACGAGCCGATAATTCCGAAAATTGCAGTCGCCATATGCGTGACATCCGGTTTTGTTCCGGCTACACTGTGATTCGTTTAGATTTACTCGTTTAAAAATAATTTCAATCGGGCCACCCTCCTGGCGCTATTGGAGTTGGGATTTCGTTCGTTTTGGGCTCAAAGTGTTGTCTCTGGTTTCGTGAATAACGATTTTTTTTTATTGTGAAGTTCCTTTTAATGATTTTTACGTTGGGAGAAGAGAATGCGTAATTATGAGATGAAGGAATTAATTAATTTGCAAGAAAGTAGATTTGTGGTTTGTAAATAATTTGTAAGACAACGAGGGAGTGAGAGGGAAAGAAGAAGACAAATGATATAAAAGAAACGTGTATCGTGAGGAAGAAAAAGATTCAGGAAAGAATATTAAAAAAGTAATGAGCAAGAGTGAGTACAAAAAGAGACATTTTCTCATCTTTTATATATTGTTTTTTTCCAAACCCAATTAACTACAATGCTAATGCAATTCGTTAAATAGACACTGTGCTTTAAAAAATTCTCTTTCCACCACTATCAAATAATTTTTTTAAATAATTGTAACAATTTGTTAACACCAGATCTACTACAGCCGTCAAATTGACATATTGCTATTTTTTTTTTAATATTTCTCAAATTATAGAATAGCAGTGCAGTAGATACTCCATGTGTACCTTATAGGGGAGGGTGGGGCAAAGTGGGCCCCTTCAGCAAAAAATAGTCATATCTTTATTTTTTTGGGCTCCAAAATTTTAAGGGGCTCACTTTGCCCCACCCTCCCCTAATACACAAACTACTTAACAGATCATATTTGTTTCCGTTTAATCTATCT
This sequence comes from Cerceris rybyensis, assembly GCA_910591515.1. Classification (NCBI taxonomy): domain Eukaryota; kingdom Metazoa; phylum Arthropoda; class Insecta; order Hymenoptera; family Crabronidae; genus Cerceris; species Cerceris rybyensis. Next base: position 23,290,111 of record OU342793.1, on the reverse strand, counting down.
TTTTTCAAAGGACTTATTTATTATATTTAAATATACTAGATTTAGCAGTCGTAAATCTAGTGTAAAAAAACGCAATCACTGCACCTATTTCGACAAGCAGATACTACGTATCTGAAAATAATTTACGGTGTTTTCCCAGAAATAACTCAAAGACCCAAGGAACGACGGTGAAAAGCGGATTCCAAAGTTATTTCGCAAATCGCGATGGTATTAATCACGTTGGAAGAAATTCTCACGGGGTTTCGAGCAAAAGAAGAATTCCTCCTCGGGCTTCGCCGAGGCAGTCTCGTGAAATTTTCAACTCGTCGACGTAGACGAGCTCCGCGAAACGCGATAACTCTCGGGATAACAACCGGAGAACTTTTTATCCACCTCCGGCAGATTTTCAAAGTAACGCGGTAAGGCCAATCCGTAGAGGGTGCGAGATGCCGGAAGAGGGTGGCAGGAGAAAGAGGACGAGGTGGAGGAGGGAAAAGGAGAAAGCGAACTGGCTCAGGGGCATCCCCCTGCACCACCTCGTGAAATATGTCGCGATTTACACGGGAGATTGGCGTCATTGGCGCCTGGGGAGCAAGTGAGAGCCAGCACCCTTGCGCTATCCCCATATGGAGCATGGTGTACCACCCCGTGGTAGATACTGGCGGTTCTGCCGGATCAAAAAAGCATTTGCGTGATCCGACATTCAGCCTGAACGATGCAAAATCGTTAGTAACCCTATCCGCTTTCGACCTCTTTCCTTTCTCTTTTTCCTTTTCCACCCTCGCTCCCTCTAAATGTTTGAAATAACGTTCGTTAAAAATAATTACCAAAAAAAAATACGGAATGCTATGGCAAATCTGTCTGGGGACGAATGTATCGAATTCGTTTCGACATTTTCCAATAACTTTCTGGACGATTTTAAAAAATCTGTGAAAAATACGATACGTAGTAACGGACAGGGGTAGCTGAAAAGCTAGAATCAGGATGATTAGCAGTATTTGATAGGAGGATGGAAGCTGTGAATGCACGAAAACTAGAGATTTTGGAAATACCTGATTAATCCGCAGCTATACGAATACTCTTGATATTCAGTTGACGAAGAGAAATACAACTAATTAACAATCTAGGTCCATTCTGATTTTTACAATGATCAGAACATACAATATAGGGCAGTCTATTCCCAAAACAACGTGGTACACGTAGATACCTCTATCTCATTGTCGTCAGGATGTCCCTTTCTATCGAGAGCAGTGTCGACATTCGGCTGACACCTGCCAAACTTCATCAAGACTTCCTAACCTAGGGCCATGGCACGAATTAATCCTACTGTAATATGGAAATGCGTCGTTCGCCAGGACGACAGGAAGATACGGCCGGACAGAACGGAACAGGATGGAACAGAACGAGGAATATAGATGCAGTCGATTGGGGGAGGATCCGTTCCACGGGCCCGTATGATCGGTTTACAGATTACCCCTGCGTCTGCCGCAGGATCTCTCCGTTCGACCCTGCTTATTTGCCGGACGAAGGATCTCGTCGGGGAATCTGAATGACAAGATCGAATTCGTTCTTCGTGGGTAGATATCGAAATATATATCTCGATTCATTTTTATGCCTGGCATTTGAGTATCCTTGGTATCCTGGAGCTGTGGTATATTTATCGTTATTTGGAGGCATCGAATTTTCGTGGAGAAATTTGTAGTAGATGTAAAATTTATTTTGATCTCTGTGAATTTGACCTCTCAAGGATTCGATTACTTAAGGGTTGGAACTATTAAGTATATAATATGTAAGGTCAATTATTATATTGGATTAAATCATTTGTTTTTTGTATTATGAAATGTATACCAGGTACACGTAGATCGTAGAAAACATTTAAAAAAAAAACTGACAGACTGAGCTTCCTGCTTTAAAGTCTACGTCTTCGTTGCCACGATAGTCATACTTTGAAGGTAAGAGAAGTAGCGACGTAATTCCGGATTCCGTGCATAATTATTTCCCATAATTTAATCCGCTCGGTGGTTGGTCCTTTTTTTCTCGGCGGGGAACTCGGAATAATTTTTCGATAATCTCCATAATCGAATCGAGTGGTAAATTAGAAAGAAGGATGAGAGAGTGAGAAAGAAGAGTATCCATCTCGGAGTCGTTTCTTTCCTCTCTTACTTTAATAAGAATCCATCGGCTGGGCTGGCTTAATAAGAACACGTCTGATACGCTAATTCTCGAGATAGGTATTTCCGTCTCCGCAGTGCCCGATCCATTTCCGACTCGGGAGACGTTTCGAATTCGCAGGAGAGCAAGGAGCCAGGCACCGTGAATTTCCAGGCGTCGCTGCTGCGGCTCATTCGATCAGCATTTACCGGGAAATGAGCAATAGATCGAAGCCAGCAGAGAATGGAAGCTGGGGACAGAGCGAGAGACAGAGAAATGCAGATGGAGAGAGGAGAGAGAAATAAAGGACGACAGAGAGAAATGGAAGAGAATAGTGATAGACGATGCGACAGTAAGAGAAACGGAAAGAGACAGAGGAGACAGACATGTCTGTACATATCTATTGGAAGGAATTAGAAAGATGACTAGACAGGACGAGCTTTTCTCTCGAATCTTCTCAAACTGACTATGAGTTTCGATGTGACTAATTTACTGGCTTCATTATGCCGTCCAATTTGAATTTGGCGGTCAGAGTCGCGTGGTACTCGCCAATCATTCCGCTAGCCTTCTTTTCAACACTGCACGGTAGATTGTCGCAGCGATCAATTACAGAAATCTTATAAAATTCTTTTTTCTAATACTCCACTGTTGAAAGTTACAGAGATGAATTGCGATTAAATTAGAAAACTTATAAAATTCTTTTTTCTAATATTCCACTGTGAAAAATCATAAGTGATGAATCATGATTAAATTTGAAATCTTATAAAATACTATTTCCTAATATTCCACTGTGAAAAATCATAAGTGATGAATTATGATTAAATTTGAAATCTTATGAAATACTATTTTCTAATACCGCACTGTGGAAAATAACAGCGATGTACTATGATTAAATTAGAAATCTTATAAAATACTGTTGTTAATACCCCTCTCTCTTAATTCTTCTCTCTGTCTTAATTCCCCTCTCAATTAGAAATCTTAAAATTTGATTTGAATTTGCCAATCACAGTCACATTTTTTCTATCCAATCTCCACCAGTAGAACAATCCAACAACAAAATCTAAAGATCAGTTAAAATACAGTTAACAAAAGAAGCTAAAGTGAAGAGACAATAGACCATAAAAAAAATAACAAAAAAAATACACAAAACTAAAAGACCCATGGCAAATACAGAATCTTGGAAGCGCAAGCGCGCAACTGCGCGTATACTCTCGCGTAATCCACAGCGTGACTACTAGTCGTAAGTCAATAATAAAGCCCTTGTCCTGGACCGTCCATAATGGCTTCAGTGAATTATTCCGTCCAGGACGCATTGTCCTGGTCGGATCGACCGCCGGGATAGAATTGTCAGCGCCCACGGCGATATATGCGCTGTACACACGCGTGTAAGATCTCGTGCCCCATGAGCGTATATAGAAACACGCGCGCACAGGACCGTACTCACGTATGGGGCCGCCCGTAATTGAGATGGATGTTCAATTAATTCCAGCGAGTTTCATTTGCGCTCCACTGTCAAAATATCGTCAAGAAGTACCTTGGACCACCTTTTTTTCCATCCATCCTCCTCCCAATTCATAGATCTCTATCAAACAATTTTGGAGTGCAAAGTAAACACATCGAAACTTCTAACACTTTCAAAATCGTCTTTTCTGAAAGAAGATCGATTTTACGATCTTCCAGTAGCCTAAATTCTATGTGTCTTCAATCAGGTTTGAAGACAAAAGGGTGCCTTTCGATCTTCATGTTTTATGTTGCAACGCGAGAACGATATTCTCGAAGATCCTCTTCTCGACGTCTCGAATTATTTCTATTCCTGTCCAAACGAGAACAATTCTCATCCGAGATCGTCCTTGAAATCGAAGAACGTCTTCTTCATCGGATTACGGTAAAAGAGCGCACGATGGAAAACGATCGGTCGGTCGGATAAGATCGACGGAAGGAAGATGGGTGGTACATAGGCAGAGGGTAATTCAATCGGGGAAAATTCTGGCGGAAATATTCGGTCTGTAAGTTTCCCTTACTGGCTGTGCATTGTGCTTGGCAAATTGCCGGCTCCGATGTAACCTACACCCCTACGCTCTTCTTCTAACAACGTCCAAGGAAGCGCAAAGAAAGCATCCGACAAATTGGAACTTCAAAGACATTTCCCTTCGACTTGGATGTGTCTTTCTTCTTCCCTTTCGCTATGATATCTTTGAAAGAGTCAGGTGAGCGTGAAACGGCCATCCGAGTGTGTGGGATGTGCCGTGCAGAGGTGTCTATTCTTACGTAACAGGACGGACGAGTCTGTACCTTCGACTGGCGAAGATGAGTGCCCTTGACGGTTATCGATATTGAGAATTTATCGAAGAATTGGATAACCCGTCTTGACGTAACGTCTGTTCGCCTCGGTCTAACTATTGTCGAAGGATACATTTCTATGATCGATGCAATAAGTAGAATGTATATCGATAGGTGTCTCTATTGGGTCAACTAGAAAATTATCTTTTCTAAGATTTGTGTTTCGTACATTTAGATCTTGTACATTTTGGGATCTCTTTAAATTTCATATATCCTTATTGCCAATTTTAGAATTTCATTAATGTAAGATATATTTGTAATTGGTAAACTGATTCTCAGATCGTTTAACACTGATAAAATTTAATATTTTTTTTTATTACAATTTCAGAGCTTTATTAATTTAAGATATATTCTTAATCGGTAGAATGATTCTCAGATCGTTTAATACTAAAGAAATTTAATATCTTTGTGTTACCAATTTTAGAGCTTTATTAATTTAAAATATATTTATAACTGGCAGACTGGTTCTCAGATTTTTTAATACCGGTGAAATTGAATATCTCTATGTTACCAATTTTAGAGCTTCATTAATTTAAAATATATTTATAACTGACAGACTGGTTTTCAGATTTTTTAATACCGGTGAAATTTAATATCTTGATGTTACTAATTTTAGAGCATTATTAATTTCAGATACATTTGTAATGAATTTATTGATTCTGAGATCGGTTAATGCTGATCTCTCGAAGAAATAATTTTCTTTCGAATATTCTCTATGAATCAAAAATAATTATATGGTAATAGGATTAAAATCCGGGATCTAACGAGCACGGTAGGAAGTAATTACCGTCAAAATTGTATCGATTTTCGGCAGACATCCAATGAAAAAGATTTCACGGAAAGTGCATGCAATATGCATACGAGTTATCGACTCTTTCGCGCGATCATCGAACAGGTAACGCGCATTAAACGACTAATTGCATCGGCGGGCATCTATCAATAACCAATGGCTCCCAGGGACGACGTTAATTTTCAACTGACCCATAATCAACCTGACGCGGTTTATTTGCGCATCATATCGGAATGCATCTCTACACACAAACCGGGCGGTTCGTGGTTCACATATTTGCGGACTTGGCTTAGCAAAGGTATCTCTCTCTCCTGTCGGCAGAAAATTAACGGCGGAAACGAAATTTTGCAATCGCAGTCGATCAACTTCGCGTTTCGCTTGCTTTCCAACCTATTATATTTCATGTCGCGGTAATGCGATGCAGATTTTTTTTTTATAGCCCCTCGCTTATCGTCGATCGACACGTTACATCGCTGCAACTAATATCGATGCCATTAAATGCGCGAGTAACGCGTAAAGAGATTATCTCCGAAGTGAATTTATAACAATTTTCGACGGATTAAATCTAGTTACAAAATGTTGATTCTAAAACCGAAAATCGACGGATCCGAGGGACAGAAATTGGATCAATTTCTTACGGCCGATAATTTAAATTACTCGAATGAATTATCCTGAATGAATATTTAATCGAGGAGATACGAAGGGTTATATAAATCTTCGCGCACGAGTATAACAATTTTCGATGGATAAAATCTAGTTATAAAGTGATTCGAAAACAGGAAATTAACAGATTCGAGGGACAGAAATTGGATCAATTTCTCACGGCAGATAATTTAAATTACTCGAACGAATTATCGCTTATGAATATTTAAACGAGGAAATTCAGAGAGTCATGTAAACCTTCGTCCACGAATATAACAGGTGTCGATAAGAAAGTCACATCGATTCCATTCCAATTACAATACATCGATACCCCCTGGCAGTGCATCGACCTGATATCAAATCGAATTAACCGGTAACTCGAGGAAATCGATACCCCATGACTGCACCGACATTGCAAATTTATCGCTCTCTTCCTTTAAATCATCCCTCTAATTCCACGTCTCTCCCCATCCACAATTTCCAAACCGACCATAGACCCATTCAAAGTACCATCGGTCAGTTCATTGACACAAAAGCAAAAAAAAAGAATTTGCAAGTCGCAAAAGCGAAGAGAGGTAGCTGGTTAAAGATGAACCACCCCCGAATAGGCGAGACCGATCGTTCGCCGTCGGTCTTTAAAATATTCACGGTATCCCGTGCGTTTGACGGCACGAGTCGAAAAGGACGAAAGGTCCCCCAGGACGTGGGACACATTATCCCGGAGTTTTCTCTGTCCAGCGACCGATTCGTCCCTCCATCGAAAGGCTGAAGTTCGGGCCGGTTCAGAAACGATTTCGAAAGGGCCATGGTAACGGACGACGGCGGGACAACGAGGGGTAGGTAGGAGGAGGGTAGAAAAAGGAGAGAAGCACGAGCGCTATTGTGACTTTCGATGACAATCGCCACAGCCGACGGACATTTGATCGAATCAATCGATTGGTTTCTATGGTTCTTCTAAACACGTCGGAGCCGATGGAACGAGGCGCGTCAAAGAGGGAGAGAAAGGGGGATAGCCGAGAGGTAGAAACGGCAAAAGGGGTTGGAGGAACGAAGGGCTACTCCCTGGAGGACTACCAGCCGGTGTGGTATAAAGAGAGAGGTAGAATAGAGGGAGAGAGAAGAGACGATCCGGGAAAACCGAGTAGCTCCAGGCTCATTTGAATCCGACGCTCGATAATGTCCCTGGAGAACACCGAAATATCTTGGTGCACCTATATAACGGCATACATTGCGATATTGCAACGCATAGTTCACCCTCCGGTATCCTTTTTTTTTAACCAGTGTACTCTCGTTCGTCAATGCCGGATAATGTAATTCAACGTGGTAAGAAAGCAGGAGATAAGGGAAGATAAGAACGAACGATCGATCGGATGTCGGTGGAAAAATGATGAAAAATGGTACTCGAACTTTGTTGCATTCATCTTCGAGATCTCGAGGTTTCTACATTTTTTAAGACATCCTTCGATGTAACTTTGAGATATGACGTTCAACGATGCATTCATTCTAAAGGGAAAAGTATTCTTTTGAAAGAAAAACTATCGGTGTTTAAATAAATGTGAAAACCTTTGAAAGAAATGCCGACAAGTATGAAAGTAGGGGGTAAAAGAATGTATTGAAGTTTTCTTCAAAATTCTTCTACCTCTGGTACCGTGTCCTTTGCAAAAATGTATGTCGTCGCTATCCTCCATTGTATATGAGTTTCGTAAAATATTACAAGCGTAACAGTTGGCAAGATGGACGATACAGACGCGAGAAAGAATTCTCAAAAAATGCATCCAACGGAGAACAGACTAGGAGCGAAGGGAGAACACGATTCGACTCGTTGGCAAGAAACCATCGAGGAGAAGTCATGAGTTAGAAGCAACACGCGCCTGGAGGAAGAAACAGAGAGGATGAGAGAGAGAGTGAGAGAGAGTTAGGATTTTCCTGTCGGAGGTAGAGTTTAGAGGTCGGGAAATTAGTTTAGTTATGCGCCCGGCAGGGACGTCTCCTGCGTCTCCAGGATGAACGTAAGTCGTCGACGGGGCACGTACACGCTACCGGCGTCCTGACTTTATCCCGTCGGCGCGTTAACTTCCTTCAGAATTCCTCTCTTTCTGTATTTATCCACCTTAGCACCAGCTCTTTTGCCCGTGCTGCTTGAGAATCCCAAGGACACCGAAGAAGTGGAAGGTGAACGAGTCGACGAGAGGATAGGAGACAGGATGGGGCTGCACTTTCTAAGGGAGAGAAGAATTTAGGGAAAGGAGAATGAAGTGCAGCCTAGAGCCTCTGAATGTACTGCGAAAGGACTCTGCTTCTACTAGGTTGCTGAAAATGCATACGAGGAAAAGGAACGTATAACAGAAATCTACAAGAAGGACGAATAGTCGATTTCTTTTTTATCTTCTTTCATCTGCTGATTTCGTATTTTTTCAGAGCTGTTGTATAGAATTTTATTTCATGGATAACATTGTATAATTTATTTGTAGAAAATGAACATTCTTAACATGTTGCTTGTATTAAAGAGGCATCGTACTTAGAACCTCTATTATATTTTATTATTAAATGTAATCCTTTCCAATAATAGGAATTGCACTTTGGATTCTTTTTATCTTTTCTTTCTGTGTATTTTCAAACTAACAATAAGAAAGAGAGATTTTTATATTTTCAAACTGATATTAACACTAAAACTAACAGCGTTATATCTACCCATATTTAGAAACACCGAATAAGTGTTGTGGCAAAAGAGGAATCAAGAGGTGAGGCGATGATTAAATAACTAATTTACGTTTCATAAGATAGAAGTGGAATTTTTGCTTCATGACTCTCCTATTAATTTAGGGAATTTTTAGATTAAATTGTAAACCGGTCATTTTGACCGGCTTGGTAGGTTTAGTGTTAAAATGGTAGCAAATCTGTATAAACCGAATCTGCCAGAACTCGAATCGGGTTTGCGACATCATTGACTTTTACACATCCTCGTTCGCTACCTTTAAAAATTCTGCTAACATTGCGGTCCGTAAATTATAAAATTATTTCTTACCTCCACTTACACTAGTATTGTATTAGCATTAATATTAGTTTTAATTTTAAGCATCATCACTAACTACCTATAAATTTGTTATCAAATTGTACCAAACTTTTATACCAAAGGGTTAATTCCCGTTAATAATAATAATAATAATAATAAAATCATCAACGAATGAGAAAACGACATATCACGTAAAATGTGATCAAATATTAGATCAGAGTTTCCAGTAAATTGTAAAAATAGATTTTGCAAATTAATATTCTCTGTAAATGATTCTTGAACAATATGGATGACTAAAAATCCTTCTATCACAATTAGTATTTGATAGTGTTTTCTTTTACTGTACGATGTTAATAACTAGAGAATATTTTATTCACGAAAGCCAATTCTGTATTATAAGCTTACCATCATAGTTTTCCTACCAGACTTTCAAAATTAATATTATCCTTGAAAGTACATCGACCGTTGCAGACTTGCTTGCAAAGAAAGCTTTCTTGAGAAGCACTACACCAAAATTCAATAGCGACGATTAAAAACTTAGATGCACTGTGAGCTTCGAAGACTTTTAAACTCTAACTTCATTCTCGGAAGCTCACCTGAGAGTCTTCCTCCGTGAAGATAGCATCAAAGGCGAACATCTTCGGTGCAGCAACAGCCGGCCTTCGATCTTCCGCCGTCGATGGTTGCCCCGACGCTGGATTTACCAACGTCACCTGTTTTTTCCTCTTGTCGGCATTGAAGAAGCTTCCACCGTCACCGGGTGAAACTCTCAGCATCACTTTTACCTGGAAATTACAAGGAATTCGTCAATTAGTCGGGTTAGATGGACGTAGTTTCATTTTGGATTCAACAGGATATATTTGTAGTATGGCTATTTGACGCTTTTCGAACTTGCGTTATTCCGCTAATTGAAGTATTTGCATCAATGTCAAGCATCCGCGAAGAAGAGGAGATAGTGGCATTTCGTGCTAGTGTCTCGCAGGTTCGGTGCAATCAGTTAATTTGGCATAACGAATGGAGTCTTCCTCGAAGCGGTACAACGGCCTCGTCAAAATTATCCGACAGACAGTTTCAACCGGAAAATGGATGTCGGAGCTAAAATTACGACCACCTACGTTAATCGAATCTGTTCAATGAAGCAACTCTTCGTGCGCATTTTGCTGTTATTATTCTTCCGTGATATTTAAGCTGATAAAATAGTATATGTGGTTGTTAAACCGCTGGATATATCAGTCGATGAGAAACTTTTGCCTGGAAGTACGTTAAAGTAGGCACTTTCACGATCCAAAGTAAAAAAAGTCATCTCGCTACAGCCACCGAAGGTTGAGGGATGAATTTTTGAACTTTGACCTGCATCCACCCTCCTAGCGGGAGCCACTCGGAAATTAGACTTCTTCGACTTTGAATTTAAATATCTCGGCCATTTTTGGACCCATCACGATGAGACTTGTTTCTACCTCTTCTTTGAAGTTTTGACTTTCGTTTGGCGTCAATAAAATCATTTTCCAAAAATGAGTTTTTGCGTCAGGCTCCCGAGATGGAAAAATGAGGCTCACATTTAAACGAATTGAAATTGGATACTTTCGCTAGAAGCATGTCAAAGTAGACACTTTCAGGATTAAAACGAGCCATATTTCATCCCTCTACGACCCCCAGAAGACGAAATACGATTTTTCAAACTTTAGCTAGTTCCGGACTTCCAGAAATCAAACTTTTTCCACTTTGAAATTAAATATCTCGATTGTTTTTGCATCGATCATAATGATACTTGTTTCTACGTCTTCCTTGGAGTGCTGGCTTTCAAACTATACGTCATGGTGAACGTGTTCCTTGCTTCGAAGTGGCAATTAAAAGATTAATTAACAAACTTCCGTCAGACGCAAGACACCCAACGCAACGCTTCGCACAAATCTGACGTCGATCTAACTGAATTGAAATAAAATAAATCCCCCTAGAAATTTCGTAAATTACTACGATTTTGCGATTCAAACCAATGGGAATAAATTCGTTCCGTTAAGATTAAATAAAGCGGAGCGGTCGATTATATTAATGACGGGCGAGGATTTGCTCTCATTAGAGAACTACCAATTAACGGTTCTCTTTGAGCCTATCCTAGAAACACGGAAATACGAACGAGAAATTAGCCACGGTATTTGCATAGAAGCGTTAAGTCGATCCGCACTTACGAATGCGCCAGACGTCAATCCGCTAATTTAATCTATAATTTCGTGTTTCCGACAGACGATGCAGTTAGACTAATCCCCGATGCTGTAGTTATCGACTGCACTCGAGGAATAATCGCCTGCAATAATGGCCGATCGGTTATCATTTCCACGTATTCTTGCCGCGATGTGGAAAAGTTTCGGTGGGCCATTCATCACTGAAAATGGAATATTTGTTGAAAGAGAATAAAACAAACGGGCATGTATTGAACGAACAGTACAAAAGAGGAAACAACAATACGAAAATATCGCAACATTTTTGTTCATCGAAACAGTACCACCGCGTAATACGATTAAATTGGGGTTGAAATATTACCAAGAACCATTAGGTTATTTTACTCTTCTGTACAAAGTATTTAGAACAATAACAATCACATTCAAATTACATAAATTATTCTAATAAATTTATACTCTCAAACTTGATATTTATATCAATATTCACTAATAAATGCACCGTTTAATCAAACCTTCAAGAAAAGTCTTTCCCTCCCCACGAAGAAAATCTCGCACGACATCCTTTTCTAAATCCATCGATCCCTCCTGTATCGAGATTCATAAGATTCACCGTCGCATATCGACCTCTCATTTCCAGTACAATTATTCAGCCGCAATTCGAGCAACTCGAAACGAATTCACGAGTATCGCGAGAGAGGAAAAACGGAGAAAGAAGCCACACCGCAGGTGCATCGGCGCATCATTAAAACTGCATTCCCCGGCGAGATCAGTTTCCAGGGGGACTCGCACCAGGGTATCGTCCGCGTTTCGCCTCCCCGGCCGTCCAGGAAATTGCGTTCGGAGATTTCGTTCAGATTGCACCTCGCGTCCCATCTTTTGCATGCGGGAACACGCAGGTTAAAAAAAAAAAAGAAGAGACTGTCTCTTCTTTCTCACCCTCCACAACCTTTTACTACCCCTTTGCCCTCCGTCATTCTTCTCCATCCCCGTGTCTCTCTTTCTCTCTCACTTTCTTTCTCCCTGTACGTAGTAGTTTACCGTGAAAAGAGTGGTACTGATCGAGAGACCGGAAATAAAACACCTCCCTTTCCCAGTCTTATTGGAAAAACTCTGCCGTATCGATTGCACCGTCCTTTCGCGTTCTCCGTGTAGCTTCTTTCTTTTTTTTTTCCTTTCTATCGAGAAGAAGGGCCGCAACGCCCGTCAACCCTCAACCCCCTGATGCATGCAACGGCGCGAATCAACGCGTTTCTCCACGATATCCTCGGTGTCTCGTAACGAGGCTGACTTTAAGGCTGGGTATCCTTTACGCACGAACGAACCGAGAAACGTGTTCTCCAGAAGTCTAGGTGAGCTCTGCCTTTTTCCTTTTCATCTCCTTCGAACGTCGACTGTATTTCCACCCCCGGTGTTTTACGGAAGATATCGAAACTACGGACGAAACGTTCTGTGACGTGGGAACGAAGATATGCGACGGTAAGGGGATGTCGGTGGTTTTTGGGGAGGATATTAAATTTAGCACGGATCTTGAAAAGAAGTTGGGTATGGCGGTGTTAGGAGAATCGAGGGAATCGTTGGATTCTGTTGTTTAGAATGGTGTCGAAGGAAAACCGAGGTGTGGGTGTTATCTTTTGGAAGTCGAGGGAAATCAATAATGCATTCTTCCTTGGAGAAATTCTACTTCTTTTAGTAATATCATGTCTGGTATTCATTCTCAATATTACTATTTAATAAAGGCACATCTAATTGGAAATTCTCCTTTCAAGAATCTTTTCAGCCTTTTTTTATATCTTTAAAAAAAAATGAATAGCTTTTTTTAAATTACGAGGATAAGACCGTAAGGTGATTCGTCCATGCTTTAATCTTCCTGTCCAGCAGCGAGGAGCTTGTGATTATTTCTCGAGAAAATCCTAGCCTCTTTGGAGCCGGAGGACACGCGCTTTCATCGCGACCACGTGGACGGGACTTTAATCTTGGGAGCTGGGGAAGCCATTTGCATGATCCTCGGATACTTGGCATTCATTTTCTCTCCTTGGTTATTTAGCCGGGCTTTCCAGCAGGAATATAGGTATACATCTCGTCGTTCCAGCAATTCCGTGGCGGGCGTTAATTTGACGCGGCAGTTTCTCGCTTTCGGCGGACGTTCGTCGCTCCAGGCGGAAGTGGGCCTCGAGCAGGAAGCGCATCGTTAATTTCTCCGACGTCCAAACAGCAATGAGCCACGATACCGTTCATACATTCGGCCTTCGTGTCGTTTTCCGGACGGACGTTAAAGTGTATAAATGTTTTATGGCAGCTGCTTTCTCTCTCGATAACTCTCACTCTCCCTCTTTGTCATTCTATCACTTTCTCTTCCCCTCTCTCACTCTGTTGGACAGCAAACATTATCCGCCAATTTACGAGGCTGCTCGAACGTTGTGCTCTCGACGCTTACATATCATCGGTATCTCGCTCCAAGTTCGATATAAATTCACATTTATATCCATGGCTCGGCTTTTGGCAAGATCGTGTAAAGCGATATACGACGGAAGCGAAGAAAAATGATGCAACCCTCTCTCGCGAACGAGGTGCAAAGAGAAAGCGAAAGGGAGGGGGATGGTAGTCGATGGTGAACAGGAAGGAGAAGAGTGAAAGAGATAGAGAAAGTGTAATAGATGAAAGCTATAAAGGGTAGACAATAATCCGTACGATGCGTCATTTCGGGCAGTTTTTCAATGGCTCTTAAGATACGTCGTATTGTTACGCCAGCCACGCTTTTCGGAGGTATCGTGTAAACAAATGGGGAGAAATACCTTTTCGAATGCATTGAACTATCGACAGGAATTTAGATGGCATTCGTTTGTTCCGGAGGGAATTTTTCATTTCGATGCTACCCTCTTGCGTTTCCTATCGGCTGACGAATTGGAATAATCGAAAATAGGAAATACGGAATGGTCGAACAGAAAAGGAACATCCTGCAATTACGATACAACTTTTGGCAATATTCCACATATGTTTCAACCTTCAACAAACAAACAAAAGAATGGAAACGTACCTATCAGAATTACCAATAATCCAGTACTTCCACCCTTCAATATTTCAATCTTAGAATTATAATTATCTTTCCAAATTTTCCAATAACTTTATTTTGAAAAATAAGCCACAGAATGAACGCAATATCGAGCGCGTCAAAGCGACCTAATAATAATTGCATCCGGTCCACGTGACTCCGCGGCCCGGATATCAAACGAACGATTTTCCGTGGTTAACGTCTGATGCAAGTAATCGGAACTAATCGAACTGCTCTTTGACTGTTATTCACAACAAGAGGCAGAACTGTGGCGGGCCGCAGTCTGCTGCGGCGTACCATTCAGTTATAAGAGAAGAGAGAGAGAGACGACGACGACGAGGCCACCCGAGGGGATTTAACTTCGACGACGAATGTCATCAAAGCGATTGCGAGACACGCCGAGGAGGTGGTGCTTCGTCGTACGGAGATTACTAGACGATTGCGGATAATCTAAATAATCATCGTCTCGGGGGAAAATGTGATTCCTTCGTGGCAACCCTTTCGTTAAAACGGTAGTAACGTCATCGTTCAACACCCCGGGGCTGCTTGGAGGATGATCGACTTCCAGTATTAATCACCAACATCCCTCTTTCCTCCCTTCGTCCTCCGTTGTAACGACTTTACTTATCTCGTGATAAGAAATATTCCCGTGGGATGAGAATTTTCAAACGAAAGTTTTTTGTTTGTAAATTTGATGCTAGGTGGTGGAACCAGGTGGAGAGTTTAATTTAACAACATTAATTTTGATATTAACTCCTTGCCAGTAACGAGTGACATTTGTGATAAATGAAATAGGAAATTTTTTAATTTTTGGTATATTATTAAATTAAAAATATCAGTGGTTCACGATACGATTAAATTATTATTATAATATTAACCCTCTGTGGTCCCTTGTAACTTTGAAGTAACACATAAAAACTTCTATTTTTTAAAGTCAAGTTTGTAACATTGCCACATATAACAGAAACTATTAAATTAAAAATATTAGTGGTTCACAATAAAATTAAATTATTATTGTGCTATTAACCCTCTGTGGGCCCTTGTTACTTTGAAGTAACACATCTAAACATCTATTCTTTAATTCTAATCTATTCTTTAATCAAAATAAAAAATCAGATTAAGTTTATTATTTACAATTGTATTCTCATAATTTTCCAATTGTGTTATCGTGCAGCTAATCTTCAGATACCACAAAAAATTTGGATTACAGAGGGACTACATATATTGTAATTATAATATCAGAAATGAGGAATAGATTGTTATTTCAGCAATTACTTTTGACTTTCTGGGTATTCAGTCACAAAAGAAATGGTACGGCAAGAGGTTAAGGACGATGATTATCAACGATCATCTATTTAGTTATTAGTATCAGAGAAGCAATTAAATGCACATCAAAGTTGCTGTTTTCTTCGTGTTAGAATTCATCCTAAATAAACAACCCTGAAATGATCTCCAGTGGTACCAGGTTTCCTCGAGGAACACCCAGAAACATGGCAATGGTTCCGGAAATTCGTGTATGTTCATAGTTCAATAATAATTAGATTTACCTCCACGTATATCCACGAGACGATGGAGAGAGAGAGAGAGGCGAGTAAAGTTTCTGATTTAACAGCTGCGGAATTTCAAACTTAACCCACATCTAACTTAGATCGACTTACGGTCGAACGTTAAGCACTTCTCGTGCGATATTCAGGTAGGAAGACAAAAGCTTCGATATCAAAGGGTAGAGAGATCCAGGAGATTTGATTCGACGATTCCAAGTTCACGGATCTTTCGTTGCAGCCCTGAACTCGGTTCAAAGTGTACCCTAAGGTGTGTCTAAACGACGGAGTTATCGTCTATTCCAACTAGACGCAACCGAAAACCATTCGCCTGAAGCAAAATGACGAAGGGTGAAAGTCTTGGTGTCGGTCGTGCCGGAATTCCTACCGTCGGGACCTCCGGGCTATTCGAACGAAATTTGCGTCGCAAAATGGGTCAGGGGCGATCTGCCCTTCGCGAGGGATGCGCCGTCGACAAATGTGATTTTCGTGAGACGAGAAACTACCATCCCTGTCGAGGATCTTCGTCGATGGCATGTGCAAGATTGTAGTCGGTTTAAATTGCAAGGATGAACAAACTGATGGAGAACCATAAAACCTGAGAAATTGTTAATTTCAATGAACAAAAATTAAGAAATTTTTCCTTTATGATATGTATATTACATTCTCCATTGTTCAGAAAATCATTAAAATAAAAAGTCCTGGGCAAAATAACCATAGTTATTCAATTAAAAAAAAACAGAACAATAACAAAATCATTAATTACTATCTATTTTCGAATGCCACGTAATTCAATCCATCCTAAACCGCCTCCAATAAATTCACAATTCTCATTCTCCATCCGATTTCCTCCCCCCGAAAAATCGTACTCACCCCTAAATACCTCATTCTCCTCCCCCAATTCTCTAATCAGAATTACATTCTAATTTTTTCTCCTGCCTTTTGCCACACTGTCAAACTAACTCTTTGTATTTTCCGCTCACACAGTCAGAGCAGCAAGGACACACAGGACAGACAAGTTGGAATTCGATAAAAGAGCTTTGCAAAATTATGGAGTTTTCTTTCCTAAATCAAATCGTATAAAACCTGTTCAAACGGCAGCGTGAAATTCCACGATATGCGAAAAGTGTCGACGTCCACCGCGAGAAAACTACCCCTTCTATCTTTCGCCGATGTAACGCAATACTTCCGTCGACGAAGGGGCGAGGAAAGAGACCTATATGAGAAAAGTCAGCCACGGTAGACTGTTGGGGCCCCATGGGGTTGGTTAGGCTTGTCAGTCAAGCTCCGATAGCGGCTTGCACGACAGAAGAAGCGTGCCACACGCTAGTTGAGAGCCTCGCCATGGAATACCATAGCGACTACAACTCTCTCTGACGTAATAATGGCTGTATAATGGCGGGTGTACATGCTGTACGTTTAATATCCTATGGCGACGTCGTGGAAAGGAACAACTTGAAATGCTCGGTTTACTTAGTTACACCTAGTTACAGGGTTGCTCGTGTTAATCTCAACCCTCCTCTTCCGCGGTCTTCGCATCGACCCCCTTCTCTTGCTTCAGACTAGTTTGATAGATTTCGTAAGGATGTTGAGCTTTACGGGAGTTGACGTTGAGAAGAGTCGTTGATAAAGTTCATACGAAAGATTCTCTTTTGATCTTGAGGATTTTAAAGAATTCTTCTTGTAAATTATTGCAGAAGAAAGACTGTGAGAAAGCAGATTTCAGTCGATGCTGTTAATATTTTATTGTATACCGTGGATAAGCGAGATGACTTACAGTGGCACGGTTGTTACAACTGTTATAAGTTCGAAGACCGGATGTATAACCGCAGAGTCCGACAGAGTTTCGGCACTAACTTGAGTAATGAGCAGACTGCGGATTTTTATGCATTTCTGACAAATTAAATACGGCTAAAATATACAAAAAGGACATAATATAAAAATATATCTAAAATATCCAAAGTATGGTATTTGTTGTAATATTTATTGAGTGCAATAAATCCCTAGATAGGTTTTCCTGTCTCATCTGAATTTGTGAAACTCGAAATTTGCATAAACATCCGCAGTCTAGTAATGAGCCGAGAATATTGTCTTTTGTTCCTCGCGCGCGGTTTCTTATATACCTTAAGATATAGATTTTCTGATAAAAAAGAAAGGAGAGGGCGAGATGACCAAATCCTAGGAGTGAACCCTGACCAACGTGATTCAGGGTTCGGAGGTGACTCTCTAAGAGGCGCTTAGGACATTGAGTCACTAAGGTAACGCAGCGCGTTGTAGATAACATAGATTGGTCATCCAACAATTTTATTGATCCTAGAAGTCCTCTTCAAAAGTAGATTTTAGTTTGTGATCCAATTAATATTTCAGGACAGAAGAAACCATTTGAATGATCACATTCTGTCGTGTAGGATCGAACAGTTGAATCCGATCGAACAAACTACCCCGCGAATATCGGATAGTACCGGCTGAACGTTCAAACCCTTCTAGTCGAAACAAATGTCCCTGTTAAGGCCCCGTACGTTAAGTCCGTGGATTATAACAGTCCAAATACGAAGAGCTCGAGGTTCTCCGACGTAGGAGAAATTACGACCACCATCAATTTTCCTTCGTGACCTTCTCCTGCAACGTCCTCTCTTTCTCTCTACCTCGAATTCTCTGCAGGTGGATCGGAAAAACTTGAAACTTCCGACTGATTTATAAGGATCAGCCGAAGGAAAAGTCACCTCGAGATTTCGCCGGATGGAGATCTGAAATTTTCCGTGGAAGAAAACAATATCTTGAAACGACGATACACGAAAGTTTCAAACCGCGAGACTTTTTCACCGGTGTCGCTTCTTGACGTTTTCGACGTTGGACGTTGTCGTAGGACGAAATGGAAGTTTGGCAGGAAGTGGAGAAGAAAAGCAGCGAAGTCATGGTGAATTACATACGAGAAAATTCGATAAGACATTACCGATCCTCGTCTATTACTCGGTCGCTCGATATTTCCTACTCTGAAATTCAGTTACGGCATGGTGGTATTGGCAATCGCGTTGCATCGGGCCATTTTCGCATTGCGCGACCAACGTTATTGCCGCGTATAATCACATTTTTTTCCATTATCCGGCAAATACCATTAGCGTGAATTATTCCATGTATTTCTAGCACACGACGAGATTAAGGTACCATTATCGCGACGATGCTTTAGCATTCTTGCTCTCTAATTTCATCCGGTACTTTCAGCGGTAACGTTAAAAGGACTTGAGAATTTGTATGGCTTCTTTAAAAGGACTTCTCTCTTAGAAATTGAATTAAAAATATTTTTTTCCACTTGCGACAATCGTAGACCAAATACATTTGCTATTGAAATTCATAGTTATATCGCAAATATATCCCAGTAAATTGTTACGATGCAGTGGTGAATGAAATCGACAATAGACATTAGAAATACTGCCGTTAAATCTAATATAATTCAACATATTAAATAAATCCTTTAAGGCTAGATTTGCGGCTGCTATAATTAGTATATTTACATATATTTAATAAGTAGTTTGGAAAAAGGTAGATCAAGCGACAAAAAATACGATCAGTTAAGTAATTCGTGTATTACAAAATAGACGTTAAATATCTACGGTGGTGCTTCTCTATAAGTTTAAAAAATATTTCTAGAAAAGTAGAAATCCGTTAATTTGACGGTTGCCCTAAATCTAGTTTTAAAGTTTAGGAGGGGGGGGCAAGGAAGCAATTATCTGAGATAGATAATCGATTCGATAATTTATGTTTCATCTAGCGGACATGAATTATCTATTCTTGGAGAATTTTTTAAGAAAAATGGCAATAAGTCTTTGTAACTAAGTAGATAGTTCCAGCGTTAAATAAAGAAAACAACCAAAAACCATCGAACATCCGTCAGACAGCGTGAAAGTGTACTTGAAGCAATTCGTAAAATCCCTGATGAAAGAGGAGCAATCTCGGTCCGATATTACTTCAATCGTTACAAGATATTGCTCTTCGATGTTGCGTGGTTCCTTTATTATTTCTCTTTCCGTAGCAATTTCTCCTCGTCGATTCTGTACGAGCGCCTTCTCCGGCCCCAGCGGAGACAGACGGAATGGCTCTTGTGTCGGACAGGAAGTGGAAGGCGGTGCGGGCTAAGAAAGAACAAGAAATTGGTTTCCAAAGGTAAACTAATTTCGGGCCACTTCGTTCCGCCGAGAAGTCGGCCGTTATCCTTCTCCCTCCCTTTATTTTTCCATCTCTCTTCCTTTCTTTCTCTCAGGTGCGCGTTTTTGCTCCTATTTTCACCCCTAACCCCGCTGACCCAATTTCTCATTACGAGGAGAGACCACGGTGCCGTGTCTGGATCACCACCGTCTACGCTCGAAGGAGGAAGAACGAAAGAGACGAAAACAGAATGAACGAACGAGAGAAAGAGACCTTCCATGGCCTCTTCCAATCCTGAATGCAAATGAAAGTGGAGCCAAGGATCCTTTGAAGGACCCTTTCATCCTTTGAGCATAATGGCCCGCGCACCGGGGGTCCATTAAGACTCCGTTCGCTCGTTCGCTGGAATTTTTCGTTGCACGGTACTCGCGAAATAATCAAGACAACTCTCTCACTCCTTCCTCTCCTTTTTCTATTTATTTTCAATCCTTTCTCTCTCTCACAGTGGCCTGACCCTGACTTTTATACTTTCATCCACGACGATTCGACGAGGGATCGTCTTTACGAAACGTCTCCGCGACTTTAAGCAACGTTTTTGCCCTCGCGATAAAAAAAAAGGGAAACAGAGGGGCACGAGATAAGAATCGTCCCGTGAAATTTAAATTACTGTGTCGGGGAGAAAGATATACCGAGAAAGAGAAACGAGAAGGTAAAGGGAAGGAGTGAGGGTTGGTAGTATCGATCACTTCACCCTTACGATTCTCTTTACGCGAACTACCCTGTGCATTCGTTTTTTCGCTGATGTTTTACAACACAATGAGATTCACCCCTGGACTCTGTCGTGTCTGAAGAATTTTTCCATCGGTTTTCGTATGTTTCGGGTGAAACTACTCTTCGCTACGTAATCCCTGGTAATTTCGACGTCGAGTAGACTAGTAGCAGGAGGTGGAGGTGAAGACTTCCCGACGATTGGCTACACCTTCAAACGCCAGGAACCAAGCGTATGTACCTATAGCCTGGGAATGTAAATTGCTCGCGTCTGCCTGAAGCCACGGAGCAATAAATCTCGACGGTGAAGACGCGACGATTGCCGTCTACCGAGAGGGGATAAAGTCTCGAATCACGCACGAGGATTAAAGCCTTCTGAAATTCTCGATGATCTATATTCTGTCTCTTTCACTCTCCCCTATCTCTCTCTTATTTTTCCTTGGATAACTATATATTTAACTAGCTGAAAGTTCCCGTGCTTCGCTACGGTTTAATCGAAACTAAAAAAAAAACCTTAAAACTTCGAATTTTGAAAAATCCTTTCTTAGTGGGTGCTTATACCCTAGAAGGAACGCTCATGCAAAATTTCAAGTTTCTAGGTCAAGTGGTTTCGGCTCTGCGTTGATGAGTTTGGCCTATACTTTAACCCCCCAAAACCCCCCCTAAAATTTCGAATTTTTCAAAACCCTTTCTTAGTGAGCACCTAAGACCCAAGGGGAAGGTATGTTCCAAATTTCATTGCAATCCGTTCTGTGGTTTTTGAGATTTCGTGATGAGTGGATGAATGAGTCAGTCAGTCAGTGGTATTTGAGCTTTATATAATAGATTACACCAATACCAGATGATTAATTGATACCATTACGGTTGATGTTTTGTGTGGAAAAGTCCTTTTCAGAAGACAACTAACGCTTTACGGTCCTGCGTCGAGCGATACTCGATATAGTTTTTCTATTAATTGCATTTTCTGACTCTGTAATTTCAGTGATTTTGTAATATTATGTGTCAGTATGTATAGTTATTGATATCATTTAAAAGAAATGAATAAATGATGATAGAAGATGTTTGAAATTACTTTTACTTAGCTCACTAGAAAGTTAAGAAAATAATTCGAACCGCACAGGGTTAATTCTTTGGAGAACCTTTTATAGTGTGTTCAGGAGAGACAAGTTACTGGGCAATTTATGGTGTAGGATATTTTGCTAAATGAATTCTTATTTGAGAGCAAAGTAAATGTTTTAAAAGGAACGAGAATCGTAGAGCATTGACTCGGAGGTTCAAAGAGAACCGATCCGGAAGATTAGAAGAGAAATGGAACACAGTAATCGCCGGTGAGCACGTCGAGGTGGAAAATAATTTCTAACCACTCCCATCGCGAGAACCCCACCCTTTTACCAAAAACTATCGGCAAACCTGGACGTTAATATCGCGTAGTTTCCTTCGTTACGGCTGCTCGTCACGAAGGTCGTTCCTCGATATGAAAACCGAAAATTACGACCGTAGGGAAAGTTGGTGCTTTATCATGGATTTTAGTGCATCGATCGTTCAACTCGCCGAGGGACAAACCAAAGAAGAAAGGAAAGCTCATTGCAAAACTACCTACAATTACCCACCGACGACAACAATTACCTGCGCTTTGCTTCCTTTTATGGGACACCGTCACGCCAATGACACTCTCACCGATTCCCTTTTACTCCTTACTCTCCCCCTTTTAATTCGTAATCTCAGCTTCTATGATTTTCGCAGAAAAAAATCACTCAAGAGAAAACGATCGTGATAACACAACCAAAGATCGGATCGTTTCTTACGATCTTTGAAAATAAATCTCAAACGTTGAACACATGAAGTCGTTGATTACCCATTCCTCGTTAAAGCCTCGCGAAAAATATGCCCTTAGCCGGTTAGGAAGCTAATTACACGCTCTCGTAAACGAGCAAACGTCACGCGAATTTGCTCGACTACTTCGACGATCCTCGGCCTTTATTTTTTTTTTCTCTTCAATCTCCGAAAACGGACTGCCCTCTTCTCGTTTCAACTGGGAAAACGCGTTCGATTCTGAAGGCTTCCAGTGTCCCCAGAAGTATTTTTTTTTCTCGCCACGCTTTTCGCTAATACGAGAAATTGAATTTCACGTTGCGGGGTAAAAAGTTCGACGGTGCTCGCGGCGGCTGAGAGTGTGTCAGGGGACGGGGGAAAAAAAGGGAGATAAAGAGTGGCGGGATATATTGCGAAAAAAAGGTGTTCGCCACTGCGAAATCGTCCCTTCCACTACGAAATCCCCGGACGAGCGCAACGTCCACCCCCTGAACGAACGAGGAGCAGCAGCAACCCCGAGGAGGTGGAGGAAGAGTAGGCTGAAAGGGTGGAGGAGGGTCGATGCAGCGAAAAAAAATTACTTTAGCCCTCGTTCCACGATGCGCTTAGCATATTCATGCTCCGGCTATCCGGAGTTTTCCGGTGTCTGACCACCACCACCACCACCGTCATCGTCCACCCTCTACATATTCATAAACGAACCTCCGTGATGCACGGTGAGAGCCTGCGTTATAATATGAAGAAAATATCATCGCGAAAAAATATGTCGGAAGGTGGCTTGCACAGAAATACTTGGGGTGGTCCGATTTTGGTAATTGATGGACCGCGAGGATTCCTAAGATTCCAAGGATTGTAGTGGTTCCTGAGAAATTTTTTGGACGATTGTACTTTTTTAGGATTTTATTTGTCTCTTGGAAAATTATAAACATTTAAAAAAATTTTTTTTACAACTAGAATCACCGGTATTAAATCTGTCATGTTTAAATATGTTAAATTAATACATTGGAAAAATGGAATCAGAAAGGAAAAATGATGATCAAAATGGTAATTAATATCTTATAAGATAGGCTTAGAATATCTCTTACATGGTTCCATTCTTTTTTTGAGGAATTCTTATCAAAAATTAGAAACCAGTCCTTTTAACCCTAGATCACTAACCTTCGTCGATTCGACGACGCGGATTTAATAAGTATGCCATATTAGTTAACATTATCGTAATAAATAAATACCTATCTTTAATAATAGAAAAAAACATGTTTAAATTTTATTTAAATAATACCCTTTAACCCCTTTTGTAAACACCGTAGTCGAAGAAACAAAGGTTAGTGTTAAACGTTGAAAAATAAGGTTAGTGATCTATGGCTAATTGCGTTGGTACCGCTAGCATTAAATACACTAAAGCAATTTTAGTCTTAATCAATTCAAAGGGTAAATGTACCCTTACAGATTGAAGATAACATACTTCATTCCACATTCACCAAGGGATACCCCCATTACACAAACAAATATGAACGCTACCAGTTACAAAAGGATACCCAGAAAGTGGAGAACTCCGAGGGAAAAAGAGGTCCACAGTAACCTCCACGATCGCTTCCAGACACGATCGTTCAAACCCATCTCCGATTACACGGACATTGCGGTCTTCCAAAGACACAATTCTCTCTCTAATTTCTCTCTACCCGTTACAAGAGTCTACTCTTCCTCTTCGAGCCACCCTCGTTTCTACGTACACACAGTACGCGCATTACGCAGAAACGGTAGTTTAGCGTTTCCAGCGGTATCTGGTATCTCGTATGATACATATCGCTCGTAGAGGGTGTAAGTGTGCACCAGGGGGTGCAGTGGAGAACGAGGGAAGAGGAAAGGGGTGGCAGGAGAGGGTAGAGACCCGAGCGATGCCAGAGCATGGTCAGACGAACGAGGTCGTGCTCCCTATCGTGCATGTAATATGCACATACCAATACGCGAACTTGTCAAATATATCATTCCGCTCGATGTATCCGCATCGCTCGGGCTCGGCTGCTGCAAACTTTATTCAATTTTCCCCTTTTTCCGACGGTACATCGACGCCAGGAGCGATATAAACGGCCGATGCGAGGAAAGAGAGACAGAGGAGATCCCAGACGTGGCTGAATGCCTCTCCGTGCAGTGAATTGCTACGGGGTTGCGGTAAGGAGAGGGTGATACGGTGGAGGGAGCCTGAAATCCTTCGATCGTTGCTACACCTGGAGCCTTCAACAGGTACGTAGGGGCTGTTCTCCGCGTTGAGTGTTCGGAAATGCGTTCTCGCGCGTAAACAATTACTCGATCGAGCGAAAGGGAAACGGGAAATAGTGAGACCCGGAAACCAGTCGAACGGAGGGAAAGAACGGGGCGGAACGGTGGTGGTTGGATGCGTCGAGGGTTGCGGGAATAACGCATGATTTTTCTTGATTCTTCTAGTGCATTTTTCTTGGTAGTATTTTTACAATTTTAAGTCGAATTTTGGAGAGTTTTAAATAGTGAATTTAGTATGATTTAGATATGTGTACTGATACTGATTTGACTGTTGCTGATACTATGATTTAGATGCGTCGAGGGTTGTAGGAATAACGTATGATTTATTTAGATTGTTGTAGTGGATTTTTTTCTTGGTATTATTTTACAATTTTAATTGAAATTTTGAAGAGTTTTGGATGGTTAATTTGATATAATTTAAATACATTTTTGCAGTATGAATTATAATTTTTTATTTGGTAATTTTTGGGATTTAATTGACGTGGGTATATTAGACCGGGAGGTGAAAGTAGAAAAAAACTTTTCAGTGGTTAGAAGGGGTTTAAATGTATTGTCGGTCCTAGTGATTAAGAGTCTGTTAATTCCATGCCTATCGTAGCGCTCTTGAAAATTTTTAATAGATGCTATAAATTACTTTTCACCCCGCAGAATCAACTGAGGCAAACCATTGAGTTTCATTAACCGAGGCGAAAAGATGTCAAGTTATTGACGATAATGAAGACTTTCCTTATTCAATGGACTGCCATTTTCCACTTTTCTTCTCTCCCCGAAACTTCTCCGGCAATTTAATCCCCCAGGAAGGAGAGCGGGCCGTTAAAGTGGCTTCGCGGGACCGGTGCAGTGTGCGAATTCATAATTCATAAGCTTCAAGTCGCTTCCACGGAACATCCCCGTGCAATCTTCGATGACGATTTAAGTCGTTCTCTTGAAACCATGTCTTTTCACCTCGAACCGCTGGTAATTAAGGTGATACAATCGATCAAATGTGCATTGAAACGTTTATTGCACGGAGACACGAAAACCCAGAAGAGAATGCAAGGTTTGAATTTTCAGACGGAAGAACAGGCTTCGAATAGCACGCGAGAAAAAGTAATTCCCATAAATTGTCTCGCTATATACCACCTTTATCGACCTCGGAGCATTGCTTTCCTTTTTTTTTGACTCTCAACGTCTCTTTGAGACGACGTCGTCGTTGCTCGTTTCGCGATTTTACGGTCGACTCGAAATTGATTCTGGATCGTATGGTCGGTGATAAAAACGAAAAATTGTGCCTCACGGGTCATCGATCTGTCTCGATCCATTTACGAGAAGGGTGCAGCCACGATAAAGAAATCAAAGATCGATCGTTTTGCTCACGAAGCGCGAGAAACGAGAGGATGAAATTCCTTCCCCTATTTCTACTTCACCGGAAACCTAACTCTACATTATTAACTGCTAAAAGTCAACAGATTTAAAATCATTGATATTCAAAATCATAAGTAATTAATAACGACAATGTTCGAAAATCAGGATCAAACGATCCATTAAACGAGGAGACTGAAAAACAGAAAGGTCCGAGTGAAATGTCAGAACGAAACTTCAAATACAGAGAGAGAGAATCGCCGCACGGATCGAACGAACGGAATTACTCGGTGAAAAATGCGTGAATTGCAATTGAAAGTACGTTCACCGACGCGATTCGAACGAATCCCTCTCTATGGTAGCCGTAGCTGTACAAATGGCGAGTGTCGTTTTATAATTTTATAAAAAGCGATCGAACGGCCGGTTCGATTGAGCTACCGATGGTTTTCCCGCGTCCTCCCCCCTCGCCCGGGCATTCGCACGGGCCATTTAGATTTAAAATTCATCCGTTTGGATTATGCAGAGCGCGGCGGTGCACGCTTGAAAAATTGATTCGATTGTTCGGGAGCAAACAAAAATATCTCCCGAATATATTCCCGGAGACCGTGGCTCGACCAGTCGAGCGGCTGATTAACTCGCCGGTTTCTCCCTCGTCGACGAGGGAGAGAATCCATCGGGTTTCTCCATCTCTCTCGTACGAATTCAACCCCTAACCCCTCGCGAGTTCGGCGAGCAACGTTTGTTCGTTTGGTTTAGTTTCGTTTCGTTCTCGCGTTTTGATTCACCGCTCCACCTTTCTCTCTTCATTCTTTTCCCGCGGCGTCGCTAATGGCTTAATTACGATGCAATTACGTAACGTTTCGTGCGCGCTCAATGGGTTACAGCTTTTAAAACCGCGAGTTTGGAGTTAATCCGTTGCGTTCCGTAACCGAGAGCGCCGATTCGTCGGGTTAATTCACCGAGTTATTTCGCGGTTATAACGTTAAAAGCGCTCGCACGGGAAAAGAAAGACAGAAATTGCTGCGATAATTCTGCTTACCTAAAAAAAAATCTCTTCTTATCTCACGGACTCGGTTACGCATATAGTTAAACGAGCCGTGTAATATCCTGGAGAAAGTCAAGGGCCACGGGATGTATCTTCTTTTTAATCCTCCGACTTCTCTTTCTCTTTTGGTCTCTGTACTTAGAATTTCTCATTTAATAATTTTTCCACATCGAACGATCTCGTTAATTAATAAAAACGCGCGATTTTGAGATAATTGGTAACAAAATGATGTACACGATGCACGGAGAGAATTAAGGGGGTTGATGCTGTACTAAAAAAGACCTCGTTTTCGAGGTCGAGATTTCTGAAGGAAGAATGAATCGAGGTTGGGAGTGTTGAAGGTATTCGTTTCGTTTTAAGACCTGTATTAAATGGATATTTAATATCTGTAAAAAAGGAAAAACTCGTTTCACCCTGCCTGCTCAATATTTTATGATAGAGTAAAATATTTTATACGACGGGAAACATGTTTTAACGAAGCTATGAAAAATTATACGTTCATTTCACTACAGACGCAATCTTGTAAATTCTCTCACACGAATATTCTAGCCCTGCAACCTTACCTCTATTCTTGCCCTTCCTATCTTCAAAATTTATAATAAATAATATTCGTCAAAAA
The DNA here is from genome assembly GCA_910591515.1 of Cerceris rybyensis. Lineage (NCBI taxonomy): Eukaryota > Metazoa > Arthropoda > Insecta > Hymenoptera > Crabronidae > Cerceris > Cerceris rybyensis. Next base: position 23,262,424 of record OU342793.1, on the reverse strand, counting down.
CTACAAAAACATAACAAACACATTATCATCAAAATACCATCAATTCATCAGCACCCTACAAACTCCGACATAAGAAACCATATCCACAAGAAAGACATTCTTCACCTCAAAAAACATAACATTAACGACAAATGGCCCCTTCACCTGCAAAATTTATACGATTCACGTGCTCATTACTATTTCTCGCGGTCATAAACAGGGTCGAGACAGTTGCGCTGTTAAAACGACCACACAAGGGACTTCTTAAAACTCACCCCTCGAAAAGGACCTTCCAACCCTTTTCTCGAGCTGGAAAACGTCGACTCGAGTTCCCGCGGACGTTGAACACCCGGGAGGGGGTTCACCGAGGATGAATGTTTTCGGGGAGAAAACGGATCTCCCGTAGGGGGTGGCAAGTCTCGGCACGCAACATGGCCACGTACAGACCGCGACGATTAATATTAATCCACGAGGGAATGGGGCAACATTAATATCAATGTGGAAGATAGCAGCCACCGTAGAACTCGCCTACTCGCTAAGGTGGAAGAACTCGCACGAGGAGCCGAGAGATCGTGCCTGTGCTCCTGATAAAGGTGAAAATGGTAATTTCGGGTTCGTGTACTTGGAAATAATGCTGATGTCCCGTCCTCGAGTTACCGGGGAACAAGAGCGTAAACTGCTTGAGAAAACGACCCCCGGAACTCCTTTATACGCGTGCCGGCTGAATATACTGAGCTGAAATTCTGGATGATAGATTTTTATGCTCGAATAGTGCACAGTGTCGCAAGTTGTATTAAAGAATCTTGAAAAGGGATGGTATCTTTTATTATACGAACAATTAGTGATGGTAGTTACACAAGCAGAGGATTATGAGGGTACAGTATGGAGAAGTGGGGTGGAATGAGCCCTCAGGGGTTTTCTTTGAATTAATTTATATTCTCTCGAGGATCTCAGAGAAACTAACCACTCTGACACTTTTTCTGAGCAATACTTTAAGAGTTAAGTTTTCAGAAAAGACACTGAAACAAGTTTCATAAAAATCGTTCCTCAAAGAAGAAAGTTATGATTTTTCAAAGTGAAACAACTTTTATTCTGACAAAGTGTCAGAATTTAGTTTTGGTTATTTATTCCTCGGGTTGAATTTCTTTCTCATTAAAGAAATAAGTGAACTTGTTTTAGTTTAAAATCAAATCTGTCTATTGTACATAGAAAAACACTCAGAACCAAATTGGCGGGCTTACAGAATTAATTTGTCCTTCGTTATACAAATCCGAAAACATTTGATGTTCGTTCGATTCGCGACAAATACGGACAACTGGATTTTTCCATGACAGTCGTTAATCTCATGGCATTATTAATTTCGCGCGGACCACCCTCGGCGAGAGAAGCGTAATTTTCCTGGCAGGGTCGTGCGATTTTGACGAGAGGAAGGCACGAGCGGCACTGGCTTCGCGAGTCTGTTTTGTTTTCATTAGCCGGTGCTGTTTACTCGCGAGCGACGAACTCGAGACGGGTCGTTAGATTCGCTCGATATTATGAGAAGAGCGACACGAGTCTCGAAAGATGCTCGGAGAGGAAGAGGCTAAGAATGGGATCGAGTTCTGGATATACAGTGCGCGCGATAAACGTCAACAGATTTTCTACGGTAAAAATACTATAACAAAGTAAACTATTGATACGGTTAGTGTTAAACAAACTGCCACATTCACATCAAACAGGACAAATTATGCCAATAGTGACATGAAATTAGAACTGAGGCTCACTGATTGCGAGCCTTGACCTTCCTAACCACCATAAACGTCGACCTGGCTGATTATTTTAAATGGAGGGTACAGGGTGTTAATTCAACCCCTTGCTTTACGATTTTTATTGTGATCGAACTCGCAAAAATCCAGAATTAATTATTGAAATAAGTGATTGCCTCCTGATCTACTAATATTTTCAATTTAACAGTTTTTGGACAATTTAAAAATTTTCTATTTTATTTACTGCGTCACATGCGCCACACGTCATTGTAAGGCGAGGGATCCCATCACTGTAACACCTGCTGATGGGTTTTACGTGAAAATTCTTTCCTCTTTGTCACTGTTCTGCACTTTAGCTAAAGTTGTCGCAGTCATTTTGTCTAGAATCTGCAGTTCTAGGTGAATTTCAAAGGTGGCTGTGATGTATTAAGTAATAATTTTAAGCAAATTGATTGCACAAGTGTTAAAAATTTTCCAAGCTTCCGTAGAAGTAATAAATTTACTTTGACGCACTGTAATACTATTTAAAATATTCTCAGTTGCCTGACTAGCTAGGAATTCGGTGAAAAATGGCAACTCGACGAAAGAAGCAGGCAAAAGGTGTACCGTGGCACGAGGCAGATGGAGCGTGATTTTCGCTCTGCTCAGTTTTATCGCCTGATCGCTCTACCAGAATCGAATCTGTTGCGAAAGTAATCTGAAAAATTACGATTTTATTCATGAGCCGTATCCGATCCGATCTCCGCGGAAGGAGAAAAAGAAAGAGAAAAGGGGGAGCGGGTGTATCACCGGCGCGACGATTCAATCGTCCTCTCTCACCCTGCTGGGGCCGTTTTCCTTTTTTCAGATTAAATTTCACAAAAGCGAACGGGACTCTTTTTCACCGTGAAACGATTTATTTCGCAAGGATATCGATGATTCGTTTAATCTTTCAACCTGCACTGTAAAGCAGAATTCTCGAAATTCTTTCCGTACAATTTATAACATTGATCCAATAATTAAAAGACTATGTTACCAACAAAACTATTAATGCAACCAAAATGACAGGTCTCATATTTTCCGCTATACAAATTACTTAGCTAATCATCTTATTTTCTGCTTGATTCGTCTTCGTGAAAATACTCATTTAATACACTTAAATATAATACATTTATCACCAGTTGTTCTACCATTAATTAAAAAATTACAAACAAAACGACGTCTGCCACCAATTGCTCTAAAATTCTAAGTCCACCAAATAAAATAGTTTCTTACCATTACCTCAAATCCGTAATAAAATCATTGCCCCTCGCATCGATACCCTTCATTTAATTCCAAAGAAGCATCCCCTCCGTAATAAAAACCCACCCACCATATGCCATTCACATAACCGTTTCCTGAATAAAACATTAATTCCATATGAAAAAATCATTGCCCATTGCCTCAAAGGTCTCTCCTCGTTTAATTTCAAGCAAATCTCACCCTTCTTTCCCTCTCGTACGAGTGACATAAAAAAAGACTGTCCCAAATGTACCCTAAATAAAACAGCAAATTCAGTCCTTGGAAAATAGTTTTCCATCGAGCACAGACAGAAAAGACAAGGAACCACAAGAACGTCCTTTCCACGTCGACGGCCGTGTCTGCAGCGGAAGTGGCAGAAACCTTTTCTCTTGTTCTTCGGCCAACAGAGGAAGGAAGGGGTGGCTATGGGGGGTGGAGTTTTGGAGAAGTAGGAAAGAAAGAAAGAAAAGAAGGCCTCGCCTCCCCTCGGTGGGTTGACTGAATCTTTAAAGAAGGTGCAGTTAGCAAGCGGAGAGGTACAAATGGCTAGCGCCTTTGCCCATCGATTATTCACGCGGGGTCACGTTAAATATGTACGCTTCCATGGGGATCGAGCAGTCGAGCAGGATGGCGGGCAGGCTTCTTTGGCGGGGGTGCCGGTGAATTTCACAGTCGACTGTCTCTCGGTACGCTGCTGCTTTTCTACCCCCGGTTTGCACCACCGAGGGATAAACGTGCATGGGGAATCGGCGAATTAAAGAAGACGACCTTGACTCCACTGACCCAGATTGGGGTGAAGCGTGTGGAAGAGGATTTAATTTACTTATACTTCGGTGATCGTGACTTTTGATCAATTTCTTTTCTTTACTCTTCCAATTTTACACGATTTCATCTGAACACACCATGAACACACTATTTTCGGGTTGTTTTGAACCACTGAGGATATGATGCAGATATTATGTGAGAAAAAACTATCAGAGGTGATGCTAGATTTAAAGCCAGGTTCACTGATTAAGAAACTGAGGAGCTTTTAACATTATATCAACCTTAGCCTTCTCAAAACCTAGTATTTTCAATCTTAACACTTTACCGACCGGTAGCCGATTAATCGGCTATTCGGGCCCAACATTTTTGGACTTTTAACTCATTAACTGGTCGCTACGGCAAATAATAAATTATTATTTTTCATTGCGATTAACTTTGTCAAGGACTCAGTGAAGAAACTTTGCAATTTTCGAAGAAATATCAATATCAGGGAAATATTTGCGTGCAAGTGACCGATCAGAAGTGGGTAGGATGTTAAAAAATACCGGTCGGTAAAGTGTTAATTTTAAATCTACCAAGATTGTCAAAATGACCTGTATTGAATTTTTTTTAAACGTTTCTAAAATTTTAAAAGTTGTATCAGGTTTAATTTTCCACATCTACCTTATAAACCGTTTTACATTAAATCGATCGAGTTTCTTGCGTACTTCATTTTCTTTACTCTAAAGTAGTTATTCAGTATCTTTAAATATACTAAATTAATAGTCTGTAAATCAAGTGTTAAAAGCGATACAAGATAAAAATAGCAAATCTAATCCACAGCAATCACCGTCCGTCTCGACTTACGACCCAGAACGACTTCATCCCAGCCAATATTTCACGAATTCTCCTTTATCAACCCCCCGTCCTGACGCGAACCACGGACCTACGGTGATAAATTTTCTCGTTCGAGAATTTAATATCTCTAATACGTCCAAGAACCTCGGAACGTGTCTCGTGAAAAGCAACGGGGTTTCGTTTATCGATACTCACCCGGAAGGAGATTCTTTTCGAATTAGGAGCGCAAGGGAAAGCAGAGAAAACTGGAACGACCGGTGCGCACGAAATAACGTCTCGTGACGAGCGACTAAATGCCGTTTCCCGCACGAAATCCACCCTTAAATCGTGCGCGTGACTTTATCCCGGGTTGCGTACGGCCGTTCTCTCTTTGGGAGAAAGCCTAGAAGGGTACTTTGTTGGGTGCGAAGAACACCGACACCCTCCCTGCCATCCATTCGCCACAAATCTTCCTGATTTCACCTACGTGGGTTAGGCCTGTCCTTACAAGGCGTGCCAGTGATCTAAACGCACCGCCCGATTGTCGCAGATGTCTAAGATCTATTTAACGGGCCACTGAAGTTTACGGACGGATTAAACGGAATATTTCACTCTGTAATTTGGAGAATCTCCGGAATACGAATGTAGAGTCTGATTGGCCGTGATATATTGTGATACAGTGCTTGGAATTATTTTGGAAGACTTGGTACTGTAAAATTACACGTGGAAGATTCATTGAAGTATTTAGGGGATGCTTTTGTAATGGAGAAAATTTAACGGTTTACTGATCGATATTTTTTTAACATCGTACTCACTTCTGACCAGTCACTTGGCCGCAATTACTTCCTTGATATTGATATCTCTTTGAAAATTAGAAATTCTCGTCACTGAGTCCTTAGTAACCCACAATGGCAAATAATAATTTATTCATTGCCATGACAACAGATTAATGAGTTAAAAATTCAAATGCATCGGTCCCAAAAAGCCTATTAATTGGCTACCGGTCGGTAAAGTGTTTAAAATGAAATGCATGAAGAGAATACTATTTTCATTTGTCTATTGGATCGTTAATATTTCGCGTGGTACAATTCACTTGAAATATATTGCAAATGGCTCACAGCGAGGCATTTATTTTGATTTAAACCGCTAGAAAATTTGATTGTGCGCTGATGTACGAGAGTGCACCGTCACTGTGCATCCACTCGCAAAATAGATTAACCATTAATTTTCTGACAGGAGGAGAAAGTGTTATAAACATTCTACACAATCTTCCACTACAATAGTTAAAAAAAACGGTATTATATCACGTTTGAAAAACGATACACCTGAATATTAATTATCCTCATCATGAAAGATACTTTTGAGAAACCCCCTTCCCCAAAAAATTCTTCTCGCTTCCAATCGATGAACCAACTTAATTGCTACATTCTAAACACAATATTTTCCTTCCTCAAAAAAACATACCCCTCTCCGAATCGATCTTACCCGAGTCGTTCTCCGTGCATAAACGCACTCGTCTCGAAACGTTTATATCAGCCCCGAGGTGGAAGGAGGGAGACTCGAGTCGGCGAGATAGAAGACTCGAGATTTGCAGCTTCTCCAGCTGAGAATTATACGCGAGGGTAGATCCCTTTAGGCAGATAGCCGCGACAAATTTCAAGAAAAATATGTTCGGCCCTCCTCCCGTTCGCTGTCACGTCCACCCTCGGTGTCTCGCCTTCATCCCCTTACGGCTCGCGCCCAGTCATATCCGCCTCGTGGCTATGCCGTATATTCGGGATGAACGCTGATGAGAAAAATATCTAAACGTAGATCAAGTTCGAGCAACTGTCTCGTTAAACTGCCAAAGTGCTCCGGATACCGACATTACCAGGGCATCGGGAAGTCGGATCTGAATAGAGGGGTGGACTTCGATCTTCTACTTTCAACGGGGATGGAAAGACGTTGGGAGGTGATACAGAGCTTTTGGAATTTTTGAATGTATAAAACGATATTTTATGAAGGATTGGAATAACATTTAACCCTTAAATTCGCAGAGTTGCATTTCTGCAACATACTAATTCTATGAGAATAAAAAAAAAATCTGAACGGATTACGGTTTCTGAACGAACTTTGTTATAGACTATAGTGTACTTTGTAAATTTTTGACAGGTGCAGTGGCACCAACTTTCAAATGTTTTAATTATTTGTCAGTTTTGGCGGGTTTTCATCGGCGCAGAAAAAAGTGATATTGGAATAACTTTCCTCGGTGAAATATAAATATTTATCAAGGTAAGTGATGATTGTTGTTTTATTACTTGGGAACATATTTATTGCTCAAGGTAAAATGCATATCAACATTTCGATTCCCCATACATCTGCTTACCTAGGAACGCGCAGTGTTGCATAAATGCAACAAAGGATTTTCAGGTAATTTAGAAGCTGAAGTCTTTCAAAAGAATGTTTTTAATATTTTTCCTATAATCTAAACTATATATGGATATTAAAAACATTTTTTCTAAATAAAAAAATACAATCGCGAATTTAAGGGTTAAAAAAGAATTTATGAAACTTTGGTTATAATTGATTGTGGTTTTTTCGACGAAATTACTGGGAGTAGTTTTTTTTAGATGGTAATTAGTAAACTTGAAATTGAAGTAGAATATGAATTGTATGTCACGTTAGAATAATGAATATACGGATTTATACTGGGAACAATTAACTTTTTAATATAATTGTCGAAAGTTAATAATTTCTATATGGAAAACTTCGAAGTGAAGTAAAGTAAAAATTACCGCCATATGAAAATTAAAACGATCACCGACTAATAGGATGGATTTATGTTCGGTAGAATTAACATTTTAACGTAATTACCGAAAGTTAATATTTTTTACTTAATAATCGGCAAATTTTGAAGCGCGGCAAAGTAAAAATTATCGTCACGTCGAACCGAAAAAGATCTCCAGTTAACAGGATAGATTTACATTCACAGAAATTGACCATTTCATGTAATTACCGAAACTTAATATTTTTGATCCGGAAATTGGTAAATTTTCAAGTGAGGTAAAGTAGAAATCACCGTCACGTAAAAGTGAAAACGATCTCCAACTAACAGGATAGACTTACATCCCCCAGAATCGACGATTTGATGTAATTACCGAAAGTTCATATTTTTTATCCGGAAATCGGTAAGTTTTGAAGCGAAGCAAAGTAGAAATTACATATAACGTCGAAGTGAAAACGATCTCCGGCTAACGGGGTGGATTTACACGCGAAGGAATCAAGTCGCCGTTGGCGCGATGCAGGAGGAGGCTAATAAGTGTCTCGTACGATCATAACTCTTAATAAACGAAGCAAGCGAACGCTCCTAATGGTATCTCGCGAGTTCCTAACTCGCGGGAGTGCACTTTCGTGTTTCCTACGAAAAGACCAGCGTACACTCGAGTAACTCGGGATGCAATTTAGTCGGGGCTCAGACGGACACGAGTTCCTCAGCGGCGCCGTTTCTTCGTAACGGAATCAACCGGGGGCGATGACGCGCGGGATTCTCGCGAAAATTATTTTCCCCCGTCTCTCCGAAGACTCGTCGAACCCCACCGTGATATCTCGTGACTCGACTCGAAGCCAGGTGAGATTTATCATCGGCCATTAAGTCTCTTTCCCTTTTCTCTTTCTCTTTTCACGTTCTACTCGACTGTGTAACAGCTGCGAGAGAGCTTGTCAGTTTATGGGAATGGCGGTGAAATTGCCGTGTAAGGGTCCAAGAAGAAGCCGAAAGAGTACCGGAAGAAGAGAAAAGAATCTGTGAGAAGATTCCATGATGAAACGTTCTTCGTAGAAATTTCTAGAGGAATCTTATTGTTAGGAGTTTCTCTTCTCTGTTTCATTTTTAATTTATACTTTCTAACTTTAATCATATATCTGGTGTTGTCTGGATTACTGGATTCAACAATTTACCGGTTCCCCATCTTTTTCATGAGGGTTTGTTAAATTTATAGAGTGGTACAGTAAATATTTCACACATTCTTAACACTTTACCGACCGGTATTTTTTTAACATCCTTCCTCCTTCTGACGGATCACTTGGTCACAAATACTTCCTTGATACAGATATCTATTCGACAATTACAAATTCTCGTCACTGAATCCTTAACAGAGGTAACCGCAATGATAAATGATAATTTATTAATTGGAGTGGTAACCAATTAATTAGTTAAAAGTTCAAAGGTGTTGGGTCCGAAAAGCCTATTAATAGGCTTCCGGTCGGTAAAGTGTTAATAATACACAACTTATTATTAAAGTTAATTACTCCTTTGGAAAGTACGTATATAATTTGTTTAACAGCTTTAATAATCGTGAATTTAATGTTAAGTGTTGTGATCATTTTTTCTATGATCTTCTAGACAGATTTCAAATAATCAAGATTACGAAATAGAAAGAATTTCCTAAATCTTTTCGACGACTTTAACGAATTTACTGTTTACCCCCGTTCTTTCTTCCGGTCGTCGTCTATCAGTCCGGTTATTTGTTGTTTGTTTTTCCAAATTACACCTTGAATAATTCATGCCGACGGCGCGTATGAATTTATATTAAAACTCTTGCAGCCGCGAAACCGCCCTAATTTTAATGTCGCTTATTATGCGCCATCGTCGAGGCCTTCGTTCCCAGGAAACAACAGGATATAACCGCGAAATCACCGCAAAGAGTTATTTACGTTTACCCTTTGCAAATAAGGGACAGTCGAATTTAAAAGTTTCACCTGGCGAGAACCCGCCAACGTTCGCGGTTTCTGGGATCTCTCAGGACTCATATATTTGAAGTTTGGTAGGGTGAAAGTTCATCGACTCGAATGTAATCACGGAGTTGTCGCTACACCTCAGTTGGAGGTAAGAACGGGGAAACTTTTTAATAGAAAAATTGCGTCAAATTGTAAGGGAACCTCTTGCAATGTCACGCTTCATTGTTCGCTTTCGTAACAGATTTTCTTTTCATCTTAAGATTTCATTCTTCAGCTATGATCCTAGTACCAAGCCCATAATACTGAAACTACCAAGTCGATCAAAATGATCTGTTGCGAATTGCTCCAGTTATATTTTATAAAATACACGTACACTAATTAATTCATCATAAATTTCATCTATTAATTTCCCTATTGCCAAAAGACTTGTTGACTATACTTAAATATAATAGATATAACATTGGTACCTCCCACATTAATCCTTTTTGTCTCGGATGAGTACACTCACTCCCTCTAAATCAATGAGCATATATATTAGTGAAAAATACTAAAAGGTCAAATTAACTCGAACAATATATTAAAATAATTCTGTAACCTTCTATGAGAATATCGTTTAAAGTAACAGCCATAAACTCTAACCCTAGTATCAAGTCCTTAAACATTTCAGTGTCTCAGATAAGTGCACCCCTCCTACCATCTAATTAAAATGTCTATAATTTTGTAGAAAATCCATTAAAATAATTGTGTAACCTTCTCGGAGGACAGTATTTAAAGTAATGGTCCCCAACTCTAACCCTAGCATCAAATCCTTAATAATTTCAGTGTCTCAGATGAGTGCACCCCTCCCACCCTCTAATCAAAATGTCTATAACTTTGCAGAAAATGCTAATACCTAGAGTTAACACGAACAATCCACTAAAATAATTCTGTAACCTTCTAGGAGGACAGCATTTAAAGTAACGGCCTTCGACGATGGACGTTCGCTCCTTATTACATCTGCCACGAGACTGTACATCATCCGTCGACACTTATTGACTCTTAGAGACGGCCCCAATTGAAAAGTAGGCTCGCCTCCGTACTTTTGGTCCATTTATAACTCGGCCTTTCCTAAACTGCCAAACGTAGAGGCGCATAGCCGGTTGTACAGACCGAAAAGTGAGGGAGAGAGAGAAAAAATCCACCCTCGCGAGTTTAGCGCGAAAGGGGATGAAAAATTGCTCGAAATTTCGGCAACGCGTTTTCGAGCATGGACCTTTTTAGCCCCTCGGTGGCGCTTAATAAAGGGAGCACTATCCTCGACTTTTTGAAAAACGTTTCGACGCAGACGCTTCGAAAGACGGACTTAAGGGCGGACAAATTGCACGACCTGACGGCCGAATTTCCGTTGAGGGTGAAGATTGGCGCGTCGACGGTACTCGTTGGGATTTAATTCGTTTCAATTTGTTTATACTTGATCCTTATACCGTAAAAAAAAAAATCTACGATTAAAACGCCATTTCGTTTCAGTCCGTTGCGATGAAGTTCAACAAATTTGCAGTTTCATTTTATGTACTTGGAAATCTGAAGGTTCACGTTAAACCGCTTCTTTAAAAATGTATGAATTTTCTTTATAACTATATATTATTTATAAATCCATCAGGCAAATTCAGAATATGAAAATTTCAGAAAGAAATTGGGAAATAAAGAATCTACAACCTAAATTACTCTCCTCATAGTGCATACTTTTTACCTACTCAAGAAATACCGTCAATCATCGAATCAAGGAGTCAATATTAATCAGAAATAACACTAACAATACCGCCCACCACCAAATAACCGATTCACTGGAACGAAGATGTGCAATTTTTTGTAATTATTAACCAAAGATCGGTTTCTCCGTTCTTTCCTATGTAAAATTGACAAAATTCTGCGTTGCTTTCAAAAAAATTATATTGTTACTTCATAGACAGTCAAATGACAAGCTACAGTAAGGATAAGTACACACGAAGTGTCGGTACGGTTAGTATTAAAGACGGTTTATTCCCCGCGAGCAAAAGTTACTGAAGCGGTTCCACCGGAGGATCCTTCGTCTTCGAGCAACCTGATCTCGCGTTGTCGTTGCGCAACGGTGCAGGATTAAGCCCGATTTCTGCATTATCTACGTAGGTATATACACGATGCAGAGAACCAGCCAGACGAGGATGGTGGACGACGTGTGCGAAGCCGACTGTCGCGAGGAACGCTCGAGCGTGGAAGCGCGGATTAAGCGGGGACCTGCAGAAAGTGTCGTAAATTGTCTCCACGCAGACTAAACGAGAATACGTGCTCCAGACTTAGAGACTAAATGATAATTTCAGTTGGTGCTGCTGGAGAAAGGCTACCAGAAACGGATAGCAGGAAGGTCCGCCGGAAAGGGCGAGAAACTCAACGGTTAGCACATAAAGGGAGTTTATTGTAGACCCTTTGGTGATAGAGATTCTGGTGCTTGTATGACACAGGAGGAAATAACAGGTAAATTTAAGTAAAATTTGGCGAATCTGTTTAACCTTGCTACGTTGGAGGTTGTGAACGAATATATGCGTTATTAAATAGAAAAGTGATTGTCACAAAAACAACCCTGCACGATGGAGACGAATAGATTATATATCTGTATTCAACACAAAAACTACTATTGGTATTACATATTGAAGCTTTTGTGATAAAAGAAATACTCTATTCCTCTTCTAATAGTGTCGATTAATCCCTTGTTGAATTAATATTTTATGAAGGCCAAAATGTTTCATCACTCTTAAAACAAAACTTCTAAGATCTTAGTAAGAATTACATATACCTTAGAAACATGTTGATTCTTTGATTTGGTGGCTGAGAATAGATGTACAATGGCGATGATGAAAGTGTATTGGTACTTGAGAGTAGACGGACGACAGCTAATTAAGGGTTGATACCACTGCAAGGAATTACCAAGTAGTCCACAAAAAGAGAGGTGTTTGATGATCCAGGAACACATATTCGATAGTATCACACACGCACTAATCGAAGAAAGTACTTGAATCCGATCACGGAGCACTGATTACTCGTCGGCTGCCGAGGACGAACTGATATCGAGGGGAATTTCGAAACGACGTGTCATTGTTACCGGGTCGACACGAGCACAACAAAGGTGCGATCGCCGAGGACCGCCGAGAATGTTTTGATAACACGTAGCAGTCATCGTACTTGTCGGTTACTGAAGGAGAAATACATAACTGCTCTCGCTGCCCGTACAGTTAATCTTAATATTACAAATGAAATTGAACAATATTTTTTATTTATATAACAAATAATACCACTTTAAAAGAAACCTAATATCACACTATTTTTCAAAGACAATACATCGTCCCATAGAATAATAGAATATCCACAAAGAGAATTTAAAATTCCACAAGCCATTACCCTTGAACAATTTGCTTGACCTTGGCGATACAACTTGTGGAGGATCCTCAAGAGCAGAGGAACAGCTGAATTTAAATAAGCCCTCGTTCCACTCCTATTTCCAATCCTACCATGAAAACTAATTGAAACTCCCGAGAGAACCGACTCCAGACTTCTCACGTAGAGAAAGCTGCAAGCGTAAAAGTCAGAAATTGCGAGTAGTTACGTGCTCGTCATTCTGCGCGACATTCGAGGCTCTCGCCGACGAAATTGCGAGCGGCCAAGGGAAGAATCTGGAAAGAAGGGTGAATCGAACAGAGAGGAGGCAAGAGGCTTAAGGTGTCTCACGAATAATGGCCACCCCGCTGACGTTTCTTCTGGAAATTTCAATGGTCGGTTCTTACTTTCAGCGGATCGTTAGCTCTCTAGAAAATATCAAAAGCGTTTCGTCGCACGACTCCATAGGAAGAGGAAGAGAAATTGCTCTTCTTCTTCGTCTTCATCGTCGAGAGTGGAAGAGAAAAAGAGAGAAAAAGACGTCGAAGTGCGACAACGGAGCCGGAAGTTCCTGAGAGAGTGATTCCGTCGGATTAAGGGACTTCGACGCCCAGTTCAAAGTTAAGGTCCTGGCTTATTATACCGCAGATCCTATGGTGAGGATGGGGTAAGGAGCGCAAGGAGACGGACAAATAGAAAGAAGGAACGAATCGCGAGATGGGGGGAGGGTTGGGAGATAATTAATTCTAGATGACTGTACGCAGAACGAAGAGAGTGGCTAAGTGGTGAAATTTTAACGAACGTATACAATTTACCGATACAGGAGGGTAGTTGATAAATTTGAAATGTAAACGGAGATAAAATTGAACTATACGCTTCTAGGGATGGAAAACGAAATAAAAATGATCTGAAGTTCGTCTTTAAATTTTACAAGATAAAATGTCACAGTTCTGTATTTATATTTGAAAAGTTTTTCGAAAATATCACTTTGTGACAATTCAGTCAATTGTTTAACCCTTTGCGGTCCTATGTCGAGTTTTGCTCGACGTCGATTTTCATTTGATTTTATTTTCTGACAATTAAATATCGTATCTCCTAATTCACGATAATTTTGTAATATAAATTAACCCTTTGCGGACGGAGACTTTTTTAAATATTGAGAGATAATCATTTATTTAGCGATCGAAAACCACCTGTTTAACGGAAACTTATAATGTTAATTAATAGAACTTATAAATTACTATTTGCGTAATAATATTTCGGCGATTATATTTTAATTTTTTTACTTTAACTGTGTGTACGTGGACCGATAAACTTTAATCAGATTTTTTTCTCAGGCCGTATATGTGCGTCCATCGTCCTCAAAGGGTTAATTGTCCGTCAGTACCTATAGTTATCGATGTAATTTAAAAAAAAAAAATGAATAACCAATGGTAGAAAATATTGTGAAATTAAATTTACTTAGCTCACTATCAATATTAACGAAATAATTCAGACCGCAAAGGGTTAAAGTGTACTTTATAGATTCTAATTCATTTCCTTCTCGCTTTTATCTCCTTCCACATTCTCTTTAATACACTCCAATTAATTAACCTTCGAGAAACCATCAGACCAAAGAAACATCCCTTAACACAATATCCCTCGACGTTCTCGAACTATCGTTCGAAGTACGATAAACGTCGAATCGTGAGAAGAAAGGCATCCAACGAAGGCGAGAAACTAATTCGACCAAAGTCCCAAGCGACGACATCGGGTAACTCTGTAAAAGGGAGACCACCTTGGATGGAGCAGCCACGTACGTTTTAGGGTTGCGCACGTGGCGCGCCACTTCAAGAGGACGACGTCCATCAAAGATGCATGAGATCCACCCCCGACGACACGGAGACCATCGTGCCATTTCCACGTGTCGCTCGTACGTCGACGGAAAAAGAGAGCACCCGGAAGAGAAGCCCCAGGAGGAGGAGACTGAGAAGAAGGGGGTTCGAATTTCCGTGATGTCTGCTTCGACAATACACCGCCTGGTCTAAACTGCTGTTCATTCAATAGCCTCGACGGGGCGAGAGCCGATAAACCGACTTGTCCTGCCCCCTGGTTGCTCGTAAACCCTGTTCTCTCCCTCTCTCTCTCTCTTTTCCTCCCTTGAATTCGCTCGACCACTTCTATTCTTGCACTCCTTCCTCGACTGGACTTCGCAAGCGACCAGTCGCTTCAAGTCTTCGACGTTTTCTCCAAAGATTTTGGCCTCGAGCCAGTTGTTCGAGCTTCCCTGTCGTTTCTCCTCTTCCTTTTGTTGTCATCTTTATGGAAATCTTCAACTAGAATGCATACTCTCGCGACATTGGTAAAGATGTGGCAGGTAATAGCTCCTCCCTTTTCTTCCCGGGTGAACGATAACTTTGGGAGATGGTGCATTTCCATGCTGGATTGACTTTCGATACGTCCGGGTTTTGGTGCACATTCTTGGGGAACGAACTGCGATATGGTGCGTTTTTAAAGCACAGAGGGATGACGTACGTGAGAGTAGGATTGATGGAGGTGTTTGGGGTGGTTTATGGTTCGTTGTGCTTGGCGTGAATTGTGATAGGGTTGCGAGTCTGTGAGAGATAATGTGTGAGGGATAAAGGTGTATGTGAAAGGGAAAAAGAAATTTTTTGGGTAATTGTAATGTTTAGGGGTGTTTTTAAGAGATTTATAATTTGCGGACAGATAAGAGGCGGGTAGAAATAATTGAGGGATGAGACGGTGAAAAACGGGGCAAAACTGAAGGTGGTCGAATCATTTACGTTCGGAGACATTTGTTGACGGTCTATAAAACTTGAGAATTCTCGAGAACTCTCGTTGCTCCACGCGACTTGGAGGCAGCTTTTAGAATGTACAGGGTGTTTCAGAAGTAATTGCCATAGCTTTCAGGGGTTGTTCTACACCCTTGAATCGACAAGGCGAATGTGATGAGTCAATGAAAAAAATGTACCATCCTTTTGCGAATTCTTTGGCCTTTTTTCACGACTCTCCATCGATACAAGGGTGTAGAACAACCCCTGAAAGTCATGAAAACTACTTTTGAAGCACCCTGTATGTGCTTCCAATTCGTGGACTTCCGTTGTCCACCGTCCAACTGTCAAACACAGATCGCTTCTCGGCCCTCCGAAGTCCTCTTCTGCATTTCCTCTTCCATTTTACCGAACTCCCGGAAATTTTCATCCCTCGCAAAAGATCCGAACAGAAGAAGATGACGAGTTTATTGTCAAGTGAATTTGTTAAATTCAAAGAGAAATAATCTTCAAAGCATAAATGACCAACAATAAAATTGAACACGGTTTCTCCAAAAACCTCACACTTCAACCCCTAAAACAAACCCCTCTTCTCTCGAAAGCCCAGGAATCTGACAACACATCCGATTTTTCCATCGACGAAATCCTCTCCAACAAGAACGAAGAGTAGAGAAAAAAAAATAGCAGGATCGATTTTAAATCTCGTTTTTCCTTCCTCGCCAAAAGGGGAAAGGGAAAACGTTTTCGATGACCAGATTGATAGTTTCCACTCGCTCAGGCTCACATGCACTCGTGTAGGCCGTTAAAGTAAATGAGCGACTCTTTCCCTCCGTTTCTCCTCTCCTCTTCGACCGACTGCTTGCCGAGCTTGCGGACGAGCTCAAGCTCGAAAGCACTCACATTGATTTGTTCGCAACTCCTGGTTTATAGCTTCGCCTTACCCTGGGACACTCTAGCCGACGGTCTCTCCTCGTATCGGGCCAGTGATAAAAACCTACCCCTTCGTCCCAGCTACCCCTTTTACAGGGCTGCCGTTAATTCAGATCGTTCAATTCCTCTGAAAAGGCTCGCATCGCATCTCACCGCCTCGATCTTCGAGAAACGACACGACGAGGAAGTAACGAAGAAACGGGATTACACGTTGACACCCTTAGAAATTTCCATTAAAGGAAAATCTCGAGTATTTTTCTCTCGTTGTGGGATTGAATCTTTTCTCTGCGACTACTTTGAAAGGCTCGGAATTGTAGAGATTTTTCTACATTTCAATTGAATTGATGATTTCGTCCGGTACTTATTGTTTTAGGTCTGCAATCACAGAGGCTAGGAGAAACTAAATTGAAAATTAGGAATATTTTTCCACGGGTGATGGGGGTTTTGTTTTTATCGAATATTGGAGAATATTTTTGACGTATGACATTGTGGCTGTATTTAGTGAATTTCAGTTTCAATTGATTTTCCTTCCGAATTTCGTCAACTTCGGCTCCTGTGGTGATTTTGGCTACAATTTATAGTTTATAGACATACAATTTCTGTAGCTATCAAACCAATTTTGGTTCAATCAAGCCAGTTGGTCTCCAACAACCCCAAAATTTGCAAAGCAGCGATCACCCTGGTCCACGACGTCCACTCCCACTAAAACACAAGCGTCGCAAGGCAAGAAGGAAAGTACATTGATTAGATAACCGGAAACGTCTCGACAAAGCAATCTGCACCGGCGTTAATTAGTCATCCGAGACGATCCGAGGCAATGAATGATTTAGTGGACCGGTCGCGCCTTACAAAGAGGTTTCCCGTGTTCGAGTCCCGGTTATGCATATTGCAGGAACGTGCCCGTCATTCAAAGTCCTCTCTCTTCCCTCTCCTCTCTTCTTCTCCGGCCATGCTGCTTCTCGCGAAGTGTTCTCCCTTTTTAGCATGACATCAACGCGACGATAAAGGACTTTTCCCCGTGAGATGATCTTCGTCGATGTCGCAAGCTCCGCCTAACAAAACGTTACTCTAGTTTCTCGACAAAAAAAAAACTGCTTCAAACGCCGGTGTAATTTATCATCCGGTAGTTGCAGTTGATTTTGTTCTTTTATTTAATTTAATATCGTAGCTCTTCCGAGGAAATATTTCATGAAATATTTAATACGATGGGTCTCTATGAAGAGGATGATAATAGTCGAATACTTTTCCACGCTCATAATGATGGCGTCAATTAACGGCGTTAAAGGGATACTAATAGTCAAGCGGATAGAGTTTCTTGGCAGAGTTTAGTCCCACGATATCGCAGTTTATGTGGGAAATTCTATAAAGGTTCTCTTTGCAATTGAATCGTTTGAAAATAGCCGAGAAAAATTGATAGTCAAATTTCACTGCATTGATTCCACGTATCAAATTTCAAAAGAGAAATATATTTTTATTCTCGCTGTCTCTACGATCTTATCAATCTTGCGTTATTGATTTGTAGAAAATTTGCTGGCAGGAAAGTTCAGATTAAGCGGAACCATCAGCGAAACAAGGTTGCAATGAATTCATCAAAGCCACCCCCTTCGCTCATCGACAAAGCGTCGAACAAAGGGTGAAAAAATGACCCTCTGTTAACGTAGGACTTTTTTCGAGGGAATAAAAAATCCCTGACGTCGGAAACCAAGAAAGTGAATCCACTTTCCCGCGACACGCTTCCACAGTCCTGAAAACGCGAACATGGCGCTCTAGCCATGGCTCTCCTCTCCTTTTTCCATCCGTTTCACTTTCTCTCGAACTACAGTTTCCCTCTTTCGTCCTCTTTATACCCTTTCTTCCTCTCTTTACTGTTTCTCTTTCTCTTCCTCCCCATCTCGTTCTCTCCCTTTTTCTCTATCCTTCGCCCGGAGCATCGCCACCCAAGCAGTACTAACAGCATTATGCAAATGAGATGGTTCCGCCAGCACGAAAACGTTGGAACCCCATTCAAGGTACTTCCCCATCCGTCGCGAAAACCGAGGTTTCGCTTCAGCCAGAGTGTATCCTGATAAAGTCCCACGGATGAAGGAGAAAGGGGGAGGGATGGAGAGAAAATCCTCCCTTCTTCCCTCCAGGTCCCTTTTCGACATTTCGATTTTTCAAATGTTTTCTGGAGGCAAAGCTCGATAAATGTTCCTGGAGAATTGCACCGAAATAAAGGGGTGGTGGTTGGCTATCGAAATTTTAGGGATGAATTTTATTTGCAATTGTAGTATCGTAATTTTTAAAAAATAAGAGATAGCTTTTAGTTAGTGAGTGTGGATGGATTTTGTGTATTTGAGAGTGAATGTTTAGAATACGTGATTTGGAAGACGGCGAGTTCGAGGGTTAGAGTGAATGTTTAGTCTGTGGACAAGGAGAAAATGAGTGAGTGCAATAGAGAATGCAAGCTGTGAGAAAGACGAAGAATGCATGCTGTGAGAAAGAGTATCGAGGGTGGATACGAGTGTGAATTTTTGGGAGAGTCAGTTGAGAGAGTTGAGAGAGTTGAGAGCGTTGAGACACAGAGTTTGTTGCGAGGAGAGACACAGTGAGATACAATTAGAGTTTTTTATTTTACTGAGTGTTTCAATTTTGTTATTTAGGTTATGATATTGTTAATTAGTTGAAGGTGTTCATATAGTTGTTAGAGAAAAGTATGTAGAATAAATATATATATAGATAGGGACAGAGGAGAGATTCTACACAAGTATCATTGCAGACTTTTGCCAAGTAGTACATTCTTTGTAGATATTTATTCAAGTAGGTTTGAAAATTTCTATGTATTCCTTTTTGCAATAATATTTTCAGAATTTTCGCTCCAACGGTAATTGAGGTACAGTAATCTTTTCAAATTCCATATCGCAGCCATCAAACGCCAACAGCATCCCCCTCAATTTCACACCAATCCCAACCCCTTTCCGAACCTCCAATCGACATCCACCCGTCAAACTTCATTATCGCTTCCTAAAACTCTAGCCACGAGTTACTCCCGTCACAAATTCCAAAGCCACCCCTTTAAAATGTATCGTTAAACCCTGAGAAAAAGGAGGTAAAACCAGGAACCGTAACATCGATCCTTCCAAATCGTCCTCAGGTAACATTTCCACGTTATCTATCCCATACTCATTAGC
Source organism: Cerceris rybyensis (assembly GCA_910591515.1). NCBI lineage: Eukaryota > Metazoa > Arthropoda > Insecta > Hymenoptera > Crabronidae > Cerceris > Cerceris rybyensis. The sequence continues at coordinate 23,242,885 of OU342793.1, read as the reverse complement.
AACGAAGTTTCCTCTTCTTTCTCGCTCCCTTTTTTTCCCTCCAATTTCCCCCGCGTGTACGTCGTGCACGGATTTAATTGCGTCCGCCGTTGTCCGATCGAAGGAAAGTTTTGGGCTAGAAACTGGCGAACCCAAAAGCGAAGAAGGGAGAAACTGAGAACGAAATAAAAGTGAGCTCGTGATGGGATGAGGAGAGTGAGAGGTATGGAAAGGGGATGGGTTTCCAAGTTGGGAATACCGGGCCGGTGGAATAAGTGATCGATTCCTTGATAATTACGTTAACGCTGCTATGTACCGGCAGGGCCAATCAGCGGCGAATAACGTAATTACCGTAGGGTTGCATTACTGCACGCACCTGCATGGGATCAGTTGCGGCTCGGTTGGTTCACACCACCGTACCGATAACTTCTTTTTTTTCCAACGTCCCCCTCGCATATCGTCGCCCCTTTGTGAACAAGCCTTGAAAGGATACATGCGAGAGTACGCGTGTAGACGAGCTTTGATCTCTCGCTGGTGCTGTTAACGTACTGTTCTACGATTCGATTTAATTAACGCAGTAACAACTGGAATAAAAAAGAAAAGAAAGAAAAAGAAAGGGTGAAAGAGTGTCGCTCATAAAGGAATTTCGATCTCTTTTGTGTTTCCAACGTCGGACCTCATTGTGATAATTACTTGGACAAGAAGGGGTTGGAAAAATTGTACGCGCGAGAACATCCAACAGCATGGACCCGTTCTTTGCCGCCCTTCTCAATCTCCGAGTTTGTGTTCCGCCCTTCTTGTTGGCAATAGTTGCCAAAGGGTTGCCGGTGATATCGAATACAAAGAGAAGGTAATGGTAACGGTAAGTGAGAAAGAGAAATAGAGAGAAAGGGAAGAGTCGGCGAGGTGGTTGGAGGAAACGGGGAAACGAAAACGAGAGAGAGAGAGAGAGGAAAGCGAGCAAAGGGAAAAAGCAGCCCTTTTCGTCGTGACACGCTGTTTACATTTCGGGCTATTTAGACTTCGTTTACGCAGGCAGGAATGCGGCGGTCGGTTGATTAACACTTCAAACGGGAAAACCGCATAATGCCGCGTAATGACAGTGCTCGAGAAGAGGTAACCAGCTGCGTGTTCGATAAATCGAGGCCTCGTTAGAACGAGCTTTATGCCAATGGCAAAAGGGGGAAATCGTCCTTTTCGTTTTTACTCGTCGAATCTACCATGCTCTACGAGTTAACAATACTTTGGGTATTATTAATTAATACCGAGGAATAATTGAATTCACCGGGAAAGAGAATTCTGCTTGTTAAAAATTTAAAAAAAAAGCATACGATGAGATTAAATAAAATGTTCCATTAAGTTTCTGATTTATGCAACGGCTTTAATCGTTCATATCCTGGCTGAAATTTGCATTTCACGTATGAATCTATTAATTAATCATACCTGTCTCATCGAGAGAGACATTACCTGCCAAGATAGTTGAAAGTTAATAGTTAAAACCATCGTTCATATTTCGAAAGTCGAAAGAAAAGAGGATAATATTAGCCGACCATACCGGCGAGACAGTTTTAATTTGTTTAAATGACAGGTAAGAGGAAATTAAAGAGGTCATTGCATCCTAGGTCAAACTCGAAAGGTTATCGAACTCTCGCTTCGAGATTCAGCATGAATCTTTGATGGACGTCGCCTGCCACTTTAACACTTCCGACGTTTCCCAAAATGAAAGTTATCCACGTGTCATCCGTCGTATAATTAATCCAATTCGTTTAATCCCTCACCGTCATCTTCCTACAGATCTAAAAATATAGTTACATTAATTCGTCACAATTTAAAAAATTCTATCAAATTATACTTATTCTGATTCTAAAGTTTCTGCCAAATGTGAAATATTTCCAATCATATTATCGAAACAATCTCGGAGATATTTTATTAATTAAATTTCATCCGAAGACCAGACTGACGTATTTCCACATTTTTTTACCTAACTTAAGCAAATTATATTATAGCCTTTCGTATATTCTATGCAAGTATCAATAAATAAAATATATCGAAATAGAACAAGAGATGAATCAAGGGGGACAAAATAGCTTCTGAATATATCGAACGAACGAGCCGAAAAAATCCATGACTCTTCGTAGGAAAGAGAGACGAAGGGGTGGAACGTCTGGATTGGGTGTACGTTAATGGATAATAGGATATCCGTTATGCTCTCGAGTCTGTCCCTGGTTCTATTCAAGCGGTCGTATAAAGATAAACCCGATACTGCAACTCGAAAGAAGCCTCCGAGGCGAGTCGCATAATTATCCTCATTTCTCGAGTGTCTTACGTCCCTTCTCTCTCGCCTCGCATCGCCAGATTCCATGCCGAAACGTGCAAACACGGGTTAACGATTCTCGATTCTCTTCGTCGATTATCGCGCACGAGATAATTGCAGCTGACGGAAGATAAAGTAATAACGAACGCGCGTGCAATTTAGAATTTCTATGAATTTTACCCCGTCCACCAGAGAAACATACTCGCAAACGAATTAAGGGTTGATTTGGGGATGAAATACTTGGCTGACGTTGAAGCAAGATATTATATAAAGTCTACGATCATTTTAATCGTCCTAGTGCAAGTACTAGACGAGAACATATAATAATAAAATACAATAATCCTTTAGAATTACTTACAATTAGACGGGATAACAAATTGAAATTTCTTTTCTAGCAGAGCCCTGTGCAAGCAGGAAGACTAAGAATTTTTTAAAGTTGAAAATTCTATCCGGACAGTTCTTTGTGTTAAGAATCTTTTGTATATCTTGATCTAGTCCATTTCGTTTAACAACTGAAAGTAGAAAGGGTAAAAAGATGTCGACGGATTAACAGGAGGAATTGTAGGAAAGAAAAAAAAAAGAGAAAATAAGAGGAAGGGCATGAAAGAAGGGAAAGAGATTGGAGTTGGTCTCGAATATCGAATGTGGCCACTATCAAAACAGAGGCTAAGTGTTTCGATATTTATCGGCTGGCACTACGACCGGCCGTTACACGAATGGCTTTGAATGGCGGGCCGAAACGAGAGGGAGGAGGGTGGATAAGGGGTGAGGCCGAAAGAGAGAACACATCAGTTGCTAGTGGGTTATATTTTCTGGAGAGAGGCCAACGACAACGCCAGCGGAAACGGTTTCGAGAAAGAACGCACGAGGAGAGAACGGTGCGATTCAATTTCCCCCCCTGTTGCGATTCCTCTCCACCCTTTCCCTTAATCGCCGAAAATATTGGTGCTTCTGGGCACCAGCTTTTCTTCCGGGCCTCCTTACAGCCAGGTAGCCCACCGATGGTCTTCCAGCAACGTCGATTTGACCATCGGCTGGATTCGAGCCAAAGAAGTCGAGGGTAAAACGTAGGGGTGGAACCTAAAGGAAAACGGGGGGTTGCGAGAAGAATTACGTGACTTCTAAGTTCGTTGCACGACTTATGTTCCTTCGAATCGGCCTTTCCTCCGCGTTGGTTATATCGGTAAGAGCATCGATATTGCGATAACATTATCCACAAAATTATTGCCCTGCATTTCATCGAAACGTTGCTCCTAGGAAGTCCTGCACTTGGAATTTATATTCTCCGACTTGTCCTCTCGATACTTCAAGAAGTTACTTAAATCCGTAAGACTTATTTTCTCCAACAAATATTTTTTTCAACAAAAATAACCATATTAATAAAAAAAAAAAGAACAAAATTCATTCAAACATTTACCAACCACTAATAAAATCTTCCTCTAAAGTGAAAAAAAGAGGTGTTCACGAGAAGCAACAAATACCATCCCTTACAAAAGAAGCACGCTCGAATCTCCACGTTAATCCGAGCTTTATCACCGATGGTTTGATTATGAGATATAAAAGCAGAACGCAATAAAAGCCCATCCTTCTGGCGCAACCAGATGGTTTCGTGATTAACGTTTCTTTTACTGCGCATGTAAAGCACTTTATGGCGACCTGCGCCAGCTATCTCCAAGATCAAGGCTTTATTACGACACCCAGGAGAAGGGCTCATCCGAAGGAGAAGAGGGGTAGCGGAAATCGAAGGGCAGAGGGATAGAAACGCGCGAGGGGTACGTACAGAGATACCAGGCATCTCGCCGGAGGGAACATTAGTCCTGGGAACCGGAGAACGTGGAACGTGCTACTGCCGTTAGTATCAACCAACCACCGGCGAACTGTGCCGTATCAACCCCTACGAGTATCACCGCAGGCTAGTGGACCTTGTCCGATTCACCCTCTCAAGCATCGGCCGATACCTGCTGCTGATTCGACCACCGGCGAAGGGAGGGTTCGTGCAGAGACTGATTCGAATTTGTATCTCTAACGAACTGCTTCGCGGAATGTACGTAGAGTTGGACAGAAATGTAGATTTCAATTAAAATAAACCTGACGAGAGTTAATCGCGATAAATTCTATTTAAATTCCTTGACTTTTAAGTTTGATAAATGACTTATGTCCCTTTAAATCGACCATTCCTTCGCTTTTGTTCTACCAGTAGGAGCGTTGAGATGTGAATTTCGATTGGAATAGATTTGATGAGAGGTAATAATGATCAATTGAATGGTTGGAGTGATTAGGTTTTATTGTTTAGGGGATTAGATGAATCTGTAGGGTATATAGCGGGATTAGAAGTCTTTGAAATTTATTTTATATTATTATTTAATGTGCCGTATCCTCGGTGGTTGGAAATGTTGGAAAAACTGTTGCTTCTAGGTGAAATAATTATAGCAGCAATGAGAGTGATAAAAAATCGAGTCCTTGGCACGTCGTCGACGTGAAAACTGCAGAAGTAGACACTGATCAAGCTGGAGAAAATGCAGTCGTTACTTTGTGGCAGCAACACGTGAAGATCCTCAGGAAGCTTCACTCGTTTCATACTCTTTTTGTTCGTTCTGGCTCTTTTCTTCTTTCTTTTTCTTCAACTGCAACCACTTCGCCGTTCTCGAGTACCTTTCAAGCACGTTAATGTGCCATTAGGGAACACCATACGATGACGGGAACCGGCTTGGACGGCCACAAACTAGCGTCTTTCGTCTCCAAACGTCAATCTTCTCTCCAACGAGTTACATTTTCCGAGCGAGAAATATCTACCTCTCAAATTCACATTCCAATCCTCAATTCAATCACCACACGCAAATGCCTCAACCATTCTCTTCACCCCTTAAAACAAACACATTAACCACTAACAAAATCCCCTCAAAATAGACAGGTACCACCACCAACTTACATTCGAATCTATCAATGTACTCAAATTAAAATATCTGCCACCGTACAAGATTCAAAATACTGCAAAATAAATTCAAATCAACATTTTACTCTAATCTCACAGCACCAACGTTGCAAGATACGCTGATAACTCCTCTCCTCCACCTCCACATAGACGTTCTCCCTCCCCTATAAATAAGTTATCAAGTAGCTGATAAGAAAATGACGCAAAATTACTAAAAAGTCGTATTAACAATTACTCAGAGAGCAAACGGTCGAAACGGTGCAACTACGCAAGATCAATGTTACCATCCAATATAGAAAGTAGCATCGTAAAGGGTTGAAAAGTAGAGGTTCAATGCCATGATCGAATATTCATGAGCCTTCACAGAGGATCGTTTCCTCCTTCGATACTCCTCGAAACAATGCTTCGGCAGGAACAATGCAGATTAGGATACCTGCATCGTGCACAAGCCAGAGGGTTGGTAAGGTCGAAGCAGGGGGTGGTCGGCTGTAAGATAACGGCAGCGGCCACGATATGGAAGTTTATCAATGATATACGATACACGCGCTTGCCTCGATACTAGTCTACCATCTCCGATGCTTTCCAGTGAGGGCTCGAAGGTACCAGGAGGAAAACGGGGGTGGTGAACGTACTGCTATGCTGGCATTATGCCAGAAGGCACGCGACCTCGCCATACGCGTAAATATGAACTGCTTTATGCACCTGCTTGCCATCGTGAATGACTCTCGCGTATCCACCGTCGAAGGGAGAAAATGGACTGAGGGAAGAAAAGGCATAAGGGTTGATACTGGATAAAACGCGAGGCGAACGGATTGAAGAACGTATTTACGCCTAATTATAGTAGCTTTCGTAGAAAGATACAATAGCTGACTTTACCACACTGCTTTTATACTCGGTGAATTAAAATTTGCTGAACTATCCTAAATAAGATGGCTGAACAAATAGCATAAGTAGTATTCGTCAACTACAATACAATATTTATTTGAAATTTGGTGTCTATTTTTACCATTTAGTGATCAGTTTTTAAAATACCGTCGTGCCTAGATATAATACAAAGAAAGTTAGTGGCAAAGGCATATTTTTGACTTTGTCACAGTGCAGATGAGTTAATTGATGGATAGGATTTGGAAGAAAATTATGGCTAGAATTATAGGTGATCAAGAAAAAAATTCTCTCTGTGCAAAAAGTAGGGAAGGTTACTTTGATTGTATAGAGTATTAAGCATACAATTAAAAAATTTTGTAATTTCCCGTAGAGCAAAAGCAAACACAATATCGTGTATAATTTGAAACCTAGATGTTGGAATAGGAGCGACGACAAAGAAAAGGAATCGTCATGGCATACGAGGTTTGCGCATTGTACTCTCGACGAAGGTATTCCACGTTAACACGAATTTCTGTACCCCCTGATGCGATATTACCCCTCGTAGTCTCGGAGCCGTGGATAATTGAACGGCGTAAAGTCGGCCTGGCACAGGGTCGTAGTAGTTAGAACGGTAGTTTCACCTAGACACCAAATGCATCGTTAAGGTGTACGTATTCTTAGGATAAGATGGGCTTTTAGGTTGTAATCTTGAGAACACAATGAAGATAGGACGAACGTACGAGAAGAACTAACTGAGTGAAATATATTTTAGCATAGCGTGTGAAGGAAGAAAAGATGGCGTGGAAATGAAGAGATTTGTTGTAACTTTAAGATAGAATTTTCCACTAATTTCATTATTTAGAATTCTTGTCTTATAAAAATTCCTATAATCCTTAATCAGCATAAATGTTATCAATCCATCATCCTGCTAGTTTACCAAGAAGATACTATAAAATAAGAATGCTCGTAACAAAATTGATGTTATTTACTTTCCAATCGATGCGCAACCCCTTTGTACGTGCAAAGTCTCGAGACAATATCTATCGACTCACTTTGAGGACAGAAAGCACGGAGACCAATCAAACAGAAGTTCAACCTCGAAAGGGAAAGGTTCGACTTTGTATCTCACAATCCCCTCGGGGAGTTTCTTGTGCGATATATTCGCGAAGCAGTTGGAGAACAAGCTTTAGAAATATCAAGGGAGAGAAGGAGAACGACGAAGAAACCGACGATAAAGAAATTCGTTAATGAACAGAATGGATAAACAAAGCTGCATCGAGATCGTGAATGTACTCGATCGAATGCACCTACGAGTCCGATCGTCGGAGAGGGAAAACGATGGAGAAATAAAAGAGGGGGTTAGCTACTGCTACTTCTCTCTCTTTTTTTTTCTCATCCTTCTTACCCTGTCTACTTTTTTCTCCCTTCGGTACCTCTGTAAACGGTGGATTTATATCGCGATCTAGAAAGAACCGTCGCACGCCATCCGGTCATTTTTCGCGTTTTTAATCCTTAAGCTTCGTATTTTAAATTTACCTTTTCTTGGCGCAACGAGTACCGTGCCCGGCGTAATGAAAGGCAGTTTATAAAAGTTCCCCCCGCATTTTAGCAGCTTATAAATGCCGCTCCGGAACACGCAAGTTATGTAATCGTAAAACTGTTGCTGCATATGCTTTACAAAGTTTCACCGCGTATCTCGCTGTTGGGAGTAGTTCGCATTTATGTACGATTAAGCAACCGTAAATAATAAGGCTAGTTAATAATAAACTTCATTAAAACGATCCGATTATTACTTTAGCGATATGCCCGTTAAATCGGGGAAATTACGTGGGGTGGATTCCGGAAAGTATGCGAACGATATCAACTGCACGTAGAGGGTAGTTTTGATAATTTAAAATTCTTTTTTTAAATCCTTCGATACACTGGAAAATTCTGCTCCAATCCTTTTGTAAATATTATTTAAAAATTTCTAATATTCAATTTCTTATGGAAAATCTCACAAACTATTTTTTCAGGATGGACTCAAATCTCGGTTTTTGCAATTTAAAATGGTAATCCACTCACTGAATCAGCACAGATGTGGTGTAAAATATCTCGTGCATCCCTTAAATTTGTCTAATTTGTCGAAATTTCTGTAACACTAAAACTATCGGCGACATATCTATTAGAGGTACCTACAATAAATAATTAAGAAATTTAATTAAGCAATTAAAAAATGTAGGTCTTATAAAATACAAATGAAATATTTCCTTCATAATCCCCCTATCAATTTAGTGTTTTTTTTTTCACATAAAAATTTGAGACCGGGAATTTAGGCTGGCTCGGTAATTTTAGCATTAAAATAATGTCGAAATTATTAAATCAAATTCTCCGATCTAAAATTCGTAAATAAATTGTCGGGCAGAGTTGCCAATCGTACAACAGGTTCGCGAAATTAATGCAGCAGGGGCACTGGTTGCACGGCAACAAAGAGCAAGAGGAAGGGATGCCCGGAGCATCCTCCTATCTAGGGACGGTATTTCAGGCGTGCCGTGCGTATTCGACGGTAATGCACAGCCGAACGTGAGTGTATGCGCTCGTTTCGTCTGAATTATGCGAGCGACCATCGCGAAAACCACGGAATGACGTGATCTCGACGAAATTTGTACGCGCGATCGTCCGCCGAGCGGAGAAACTCAACCACCGACAGCTGCTACGTGGCGGAACTGCTGAAACGGCAGTCTCGAATCCTCATGGACAATACGGCTGGATTTTTTTGACGAAAAATCGGCAAACCTTCCTCTAACCATGTATACAAGTACGTTGACTTCACTAGGAAAGTTAGTATTCAAATTATTTCGTGCATTGTTCTAATGCAGATCTTAACATAGATTTCACTTACGGTTGGATCTCATGAACAAGTAGATTGTGCCTTTCGAAAGGCCATCATTTAATTCTTTTTTTGAAAAATTAATAGCCAACAAGTGTCATTTCAAAATAGTCCAGGAATTTTTAAAGCACGTTTTAGAAAAATATATTTTAGTGTGTAATTCTTGCAAATATTTTAGAACACTTTCCAATCAGATACTTTTCAATATTAAAACTACCAAGGCAGTAAAAATTCCCTGTTATCAATTTATGTTAAAAGTTCTCTAAATATTTCATTTCTACCATATAAAATTTAAATTACCTAATTGATCACCTCTTTCAGTACATTTTAATAAAATACATATAACACTGAACAATAACAAAGAACTTTCAGAAATATTTGTAACTCGTCAGCTTCACAGAAATGACTTTAAAGTTCGTCCTTTGTCTTAAAGACAGCGTTTTCCACCCCGAAATAACGCGTTCGACGTTAAACGATCCGATATAATCGAACTCGTCAGAAATTCACCGAGTGCAACTACAATGCTCGGGAGTTTTAATAACCGCGAAAAAAAAGCGCGGCTCGTTTGACAGGGACAATGGGGAGGGCCAGGGCAGGAATAAATCGACGATGCCGACAGATGAAACGAGGAGACGTAGACGCGACGAAATCGCGAACCCATGGACGATCCCGTGCTCGCGAGCATGGGAATAGCGTGTAATGTCGTCAACGTCGTCTGGCGATGTCTCGCGCGGCTCCTTTGAAATGTGCCTGCGGGGGTTGTTTCTCTTTTTTCATCTCCTCTCTGCCCTACAACGCGCCACTTTTCGATTGAAATGTGGCGACGACAGGGATGCAAGCGCGAAACACGCGCCGAAATAAATATCTTCCGCGAATCTGTCCGGTTTGGATCGCACGACCCTTCATGTTGGTTAGTGCACCGCCAAAGAAAAATAAAAGTGAAAGAGCTTTGAATGACCATTTTTATAGATAAAGGATTTTTTAACTGTCTCTTAGATGATTAACTGTTTGAATCTCGCGTTATTGAGATTCTACGTTGAAAAAAACTGGGTGTATTTCAGCAGCATGGAGAAAGAAGCGCCGTGGCGCTGCTTGGCACTTTTGCATGATATTTTGCCACTGTGCGTCCGGTTCAAGCGGTTAATGATGAATGAACTGAAAAGGGGCATCTTTATTGGTGTTTGCGATAAGTTTAACCCTCTGCGTTCGGGGTTAGATACGCTGTTAATTTTAAATAAATGAAAGCATACAATTTTTATCTTGTGGTAATATGAATAACTTAAATGAGTGTCTTCGATAGATTGAAGAACAATGGAGTTAACCATCTTGGAATGGTTTACGATGTGCAAGGTAGTAAAAATGAAATTCTCTCGTTGAAGTATCTAAAACTGAAAAATTTAAAAAGCAGCCGCACAAAGCCGTTTAACGAGAAGGTTTAAATCGAACTGATCGAGAAACGACCATCTTCAGGAACCGACTTACAATTAGCCAATCTATGTGTGGAACATGACCCCGCGAAACTGGATGATCATGACATCGCGACGCAATCCTTTATCCCCTTTTCCAGAACGTGCATCGGGGCTCGTTTACGGAATTCACCGAATGCTCGTCTGTAGATAATACGAGCGACGAATATCGAGTATCGAAAGCGCGTCTAGTATTTAGCGCCGAGTGTCGTATTTCCACGATCCTCGGATAAACCTCGTTTGTAACACCCTCAGACGCGTTCTCATCTATCGACGAGTATAGTTGCAAGCCGCGTGCCGCGAATTTCGCAACGACGACGATTTGCAGACTTACGCAGTTTCAAACTATCGAATGTTAATCGGTTACTGATACAGAGTTTAACACTAGATTTACGGAGCCAGTTGACTCATTCAAAATTTGATTACTACATACATAATATATTGGTTGGTTAATTTTTTAATAATGAATCTTTCATTTCAATTGATTTGGGACCATTTTCTTTGCAAAGAGTTTCAATTTTCTAGTATGATTCAAATTGGCTCACTTTAGAAAATAGCTATATCAACATCCGTAAATCTAGTGTTATTTGGATTGGGAACAACATTGCTTTGGTATTTCAACGTTTTCTTGAATATAGAAATTTTATATTGAGAAATTATATATGGGGTTTCAAGTTTGTGGAAAGTTTTAAACAAAGTTCGAACTATCGAGATTAATAAATGCAACACAAGAGAGAAATTTGATGGAGAGTATTAAACTTATTCAACTTAATATTAAACTAAACTTGAATATAATTATTAAACAAATTTTGTATCAATTACAATTATATATTTGTTGCAACCATTTTAAATAATTTGACCTGAAGTTTCTAAGTTGCAAAAATGTTGGGGTATCTGTGATAATGTAAGAAGAAATTGAATTGGATTTCACGGAAATGGAAGAGCGGCAAAGAAAACAGAAATTTTCGGCGCTTAATTAATGTCAACTCGTGCAATTGTCGTTCGGCTGTGTAAAATACTGGAGGAACTAGAGTCTCATTTTGGAGGTTCGTTTTTTCTTTCCCTCTCTTATATATTTTTTTCATTTAATTTTATTCCTGCTTTAATAAGATTTCGCTTAGTTCCCTGAGCGAGTACACGCTTGACTCTCCCGCTATTTCTCCATGGTGCGCGCGTCAACTAGTCCTTCAGCTCAATTCAAGGTATGCGAAACTAACCAGAATTGCGAACTAGCGGAGCAATTAAAATTAACGAAGTAATGCGCCAGCCGGCCCGTTTTTCATTTTATCCGTACGACGACAGAATCTCGCGCGTTGTACCATTCTACGTACATACAGAACCCTGTATACATATTTAAGCAAACTTTGACATCACCCCGAGCATTTTCGTTTCTAGCAGAATGCCTAAATTCAAGCTACCCTTTTCACCAAAAGACGTATCAACAATGAGCAATTTTTCCTTTTTCCTTTCGACAAATCCTTCTTCTTTCATCTACTTATTCCAATACCACGCTTTCATTATTCTTCCACAATGAAAAAAATATAATAATTTGCACAATCTCTCTAATTCTTCAGTCTCATAAAAAATGCTATCCCTCAAAATTAAAATCCAACACTGCCGGCGTTAAATCTATTTCATTTTAATATGTTCAATGCGTACTTTGAGAAAAGTGAAATCAAGGGGTAGGTCTGTTCTTTGACTGTACTATAAATTTGGAGAATTTTTGGAAATCATTGAGTGTCATTTCGACTTGCTTGGTAGTTCTAGTGTTAAAATCTAGGTCGAATTTCATATGGTAAACGTCACCAGCAACCCCAACGAATCCATACCTACCTCTGTAACACAGAAAAAAAAATCCCTCGTTCTTCCATCGAAGAAAGAGGGTAGCGAAAAAATGCCGCTGATAATTCGACATGCATCCACGAACGTAATCTTTGTATTTAAGTGCTTCGGTGTACGGTGCATGCAACGAATGCACTAACGATGCGCTTTAATCCACATCCTCAGTCGCGATAGAGCAGCCCCCGGTGGAACATCCCTCGGTTAAGGCATCGGAGCTTTTATTCCGCCCTTTACCCTCCCTCCGTCTCCCGTATCCTCTCGCCTTTTCTAAAGGAAGCGCCGGAAGACAATGGAATGCTTACGTCAAAACCCGCCCACGCCGCCTGGGTATTTCATGTCTCAATTATTTCCCACAAAAGCGGCCGGAGAAGAGCGTCGGAGGCTACACGTCCTCCCTCTTTCCGGAGAAACCGTCACGACGTTTAACCGGCGTGTTATCCGCTGCGTAACGGAAATTTTCATTGCCAAAGGACGAGCGTGTGGCTCGCGGTTTACCATCTCGTCCCTTTTCGAGATATAGCTGTCCCGCGCGCTGGGAAAGGCGAAGCGTCGCGGGGGATGAAAGAATAGAAGGAATGACTAATTACAATACGGGTGAAAACGTAACGTGCGAACGTCAAACGAAGAACGGGGTGATAGGGGTGGTGACAGTTGTCGGATGAGATTATGTGTTAAATGTATCAACGGTTTGGATGTCTGCTACCTTGGCAGATGAGAGAATGAGGGTGAATATTGTTTTTTAGGGGTAGGGGAAGAATGTCAAACTGTCCGTGAGAAATATTCTTGCGACCTGTCAAGAGAATGTCGAGTGTGAGAAAATATTCAGCTCACTGTTTCTCCTTGCTTCCCCTTTGAGAACTTTTTAAATATGCTGAAACGTTTATAATATTAACACTAGATTTACCAAGCCAGTCAAAATGACTGGTACAAAATTTTTTCCAAAAAATCTACGGTTTTATGAGAGAGCTGTAGAATAAATATTCTTCGTCCATCGTATAAAACATAAATTACAGAATCTACCATCTTTTCCACGTCTTAATTTTCCTTGTTTGAAGGTACATATTTAACATATTTATATATAATAGATTCCACGCTGGTAAATCTAGTGTTAAAGTAACATACTACGTTATATTTGGGATGGTGTTTAAAATCAATTTATGCAAAAAATAGACGTCTAGGAAAAATTCTAATAGTAGGAAGCGATAAAGCAGACATATTTCTATTATAGTAACCTATAGTTCCTATCAGTTCACCTACCACCCACCCCCCACGACCACTGATGAATAATTAGAGTTCTATGATCGGGTTAAACTATTTTCACTTACTAGAGCGTGTATAATACTTTCGAAAACGAGGTCCTAAATCACCAAATATCTCTCTTTTTGTGGGCTACTTGATAATTCATCCCCACAGTAGTATCAACCCTTAGTCGGCGGCCGTCTGGTCTCAGTCACCAAACCACTTTCACCGTTGCCATTGTATAACTACTCTCGCCCACCGAAGCAAAGACTCAACACGTTTCTGAGGCATATATAATTTCTCCTAAAACTTTAGTAGATTTGTTTTAAGTGTGATTACAGAATTTCTCGAAGAAATATGTAACCTACTTGGAATATTGTACGTACTATGCATTTATAGGATATATTCTGAAGCAGTAGACTTGGATCAGACATGTTTGAGTAGACGTTCCATCGATAAATAAAGGTACGGTGATGAAATTTCACGAGCCCTCGATTCTATAGTACTCTTCCTCTTTCGATTATGCGACGATTTATGCGTACACGTCGATGCCGGAGAGGCGAAAGTCACGATTCTCATTTTTGATTTAGACTACACGTCGGAACACCCGATGCGAACAATATACCATAGTCTGTATTCCGACGTCAAACCGAACGCCTCAAATAAGATCACATAAATTTACCAGCCGATCGAATCGGAATTTTAGAGCGGACCTAATGGATTCTCCTCCGCGATTTGAATTCTCACAGGCGCGTTCGTGAATTATTTGGAGAGGACGGATGTCTTCTCGTGAATAATGAAGCGCACCAGACCTGGTTGAAATGAATCGTATGAAATCCGGATAAACCGGCGGAACATTCTGCTGAAATCGATCTCGAATTGTGTCTAAAAGACATCCAACCGCAAAAGCTTGAGTTACGTTAAAGGAAAACAAAACGTTCATTCTGAGCTAACAATGAACTTATTACCGTTAATAATAACCGATCCTTTCGACTCTGTTATCTTTGTTCCGAATGAATCGATACCATGGAAGAATTAAATTAGAATTAACCCTTTGCGGACGGAGACAGTTTTAAATATTTAAAGTTCGTCACTTCTTTCATAATCCAAAGCCTGTTTATAAAAAGCCAGAGTGTTAATGTATAGAAGTTATAAATCGCTATTTATATAACCATATTTTAACGATTTTATTTCACACATGCGGCAATAAACTATAATTCTATTTTTTCTCAGGCCACATATATGCGTCCCTAGTCCTCAAAGAGTTAATAATAATTGACAATTATTATTTAACATCTTCGACTAATTTCTGCAAATTTAATTAAATTCTATTGTCAAACTTCGTGTGTTTGTCAAGCTATAAGAATTCTATTTTTTCTCAGACCACATATATGCGTCCCTAGTCCTCAAAGGGTTAATGATAATTGACAATTATTATTCAACATCTTCGATTAATTTCTGCAAATATAATTAAATTCTATTGTCAAACTTCGTGTGTCTGTCAAGCTATAAGTAGTGATAATAAACTCAGTGGTTGAGGAACCACCTAAAATGGTAGGTCCAAAGTAAAATGAACATAGCAGTTGAAGCCGTACAATAGGGAAAAAAAAGAGGAGCTAAATTACCACGACAAATGACTACACAGAATCGCAATTAAAACTATAAAAAAAAGAAGCGACAAGCATAACGAAGAGGTCTAGTGCAATCTGACACGTTTCACGCGCTACTCTTCAGGATTAACTAGTAACATCGAGACTGGACTTGGAGCAACGGCAGAGGAGCAACGACGTTGGTGTTGGTACGACCGTGAAACAACAAAGCCGGTTTCGGCTCCCTTTGTAGCGAAAATGGCACAATGGAGAGGCGCCGTTGGCGGCAGAAAGCTCGTCTCCGTGCTTCTCAAATTAAAAGTGTACTCCAGCGACGCCTGCCATTCTCCTCTGCGTCGTCGTCCGGATGTTTTCGAAGCGATGCTCTTGAGAGCTCAAACGCGAAGAGGAGTCCCCGCCATGGAGAGAAGATCGCCTGGAATTCCAAAGCGGCAGAGGAGAATTACAAGAGTTCGAGAGACTTCACCGTGGCACATCCTCGGGGAGGTCGGAGAAATCTGGATACGGGAGTCGAAAGTCTTCTGGCAGAGGGAATTCGTGCAACTCGAAAATTCTCTGTCATCGCGAGGTAGAAAGAAAGAAAAATCGTTCCTCGATGACGACGGAAAGAGCTTTTAAGTTCGCGGTGAACTGCATTCCTCGAGTTCACCGAGAGGAACTATGAAATTGCTGTTGCTAATGGAAATACAGCCTTGAGGAGGGTGCGAGTAGGGGGAATTTAAAGGGTGGGTCAGTTGGAAAATTCTAAGTTTACGTCCTTGCATAGTATTTTGTTCATACTTATAAGAATAACTTGGCTAAGAACTTATAAAGTGGATAAATTATAATATTATTCTGAAAAGAATTAAAGAGGGAGAGAATTTGGGACAGTCTACGACAATTTGATAACTGAAATTGTGCAATTTCTTCGAACTACAAATCAGTTCTCATTTTCATCAAAAAATACCCCCTGCAGAAACCATACAGTAAATATTCTACTTCTATCCTATAAAACTTAAATGATTTGATCGATCATCTGTCTCACCCCCTGATTTCTCATTTCCTAAACTGCTTATGAATATAACAGATATAACATCTGTAATTTTAATATCAAAGACGAGCAATAATTTTAGAATATTATTTATTACGATGAAACCCTGCGCTGTACAACCCCGTCAATCCCCAGCACTGAAGCTGAGGATATTTCACCACCAAGTACGAAGCTGTTAGAACTATTTTTTCGCGATTTCAAAGAAATTTCTCGAACGAGACGGTGTATCCGTGCCAAGTCGGAATCCAGGGAGCGTTATTTATTCGTCGTTTAATAAGCAATCTAAATTCCGTCCATCCTTACGGTCTGCGAACTGCGAACATATCCTTCACCCTGCATCGACTACCCCAACCGCGCCGCTTACCGAGTCAAATCTCTCGAAATCGATCTCCTCCTTCGTATTTTCTCTCTTTCCCTCATTCTCTTCCACTCTCCAACCCTCTCTCTCATTCTCGATCGGCGTGACACGCTTTAATTCGTCACCGGGATTCGATAATTCTCGCCGTCGCGACCGTGTCTCGGAGTTAAATCTGGAAAATTCACCGACTGAGAATTCGCAGTGGTGCTGAATTATAAAGAAGGTTCGGTGACCGTGTCGTGCAATTTTCGATACCTTCCCTTCACCTTTCTCTATATCCGTTCTCCTAATTCTCTGCCGACGTTGATTAAAATTTTCACGTTCATTAACCGCATGATTTAATCCGAGATTAAGAAACCCGTTGGTTTTGAGAATTACGGTAGTCTATGGTACAATAACATCCCAATTATGGCAGATTTATCGAGCAGTAAAGCAGTCGAGAGGGAACGTTTGCAACGAGGGCAACCATTATTCGGTATTACCTTAATCTTTGTTATTCGAAGATCGTATTAGCGTATGTTTATTAGCACTGAGCATCGTTGATGAGTCGTTATATTGCTGTCTATAACGTTCACAAGCTTAATGATCTATTTCAGTAATAATAAACTACCCCTATTCCTAAAGTCGTTCAAAGCTATTTCATTTTCGACGTAAAGTGGACAAATTCCTATCTTTGAAATACTTTGAACAATTAACTATCCGTCGTTAACCCTTTGTGGGCCGAATTATTTTGTTAATTTGACAGTGTGCTAAATGAAATTAATTTCTCAATATTTTATATCGTTATTAATTTTATTCTTTGATAGCAATAACTATAGATTTTGACGAATATTTATGCGATATTACAAAATCATTCTGAAATTACAAAGTCGATATTAAATCGTTGAAAAATAAAATGAAGTGAAAATCTATGTGTAGCTCTACAAAGACACTATTAATTCAGTCAGTATAAATTAATTCGACAATGACTCCATAAAAGTTACACCTTCGTGACGTTTTTGGCACGGAACGTGCCACATTTCGTCACGAACGGAAGAGGCGACGATTAAATCTACGAATCGTCACGGCGAAAGGATCGTCAAACGCGAATAACGAGTTACGTTGCGCGCCCCGGGTTATAAACATCGTTAGTATGCACCGCGCCATTATTACCATTCGTTCTAATACACGAAGGCCACGGCAGCTCGGACGTCTCTCTGGGGCATCGTTCCCGATTATTACACCGAAAGGGTTGCCACCATCCGGAACAGTACCTGAGGGTGTACTACCTTTGCGCCATCCCCTCCCAAGCCACCCTCTTATACGTTTACTCTGGTGGCTGCCAACTCTTCGCTTTCTCTTTGCGAAGATCCATTTACTTTCGCTTTCTTCCTTTCCTGATTTTTTGGATATTTAGGAATAATCGCAAAGACAAAGAGAATTTATTTTCTAATGATTTTTAACCCTTTGCTATATGATTCCTATTTTGAGTGTGTGTGCAATAACTCTGGATTAATTCCGGAAATAAAAGTTTCTCTCTGGTTTCTCTCTTTGTATAATTTACTGTAATATTAAAATTTTAGAAATAATTTGCCACAAGTTGGTGTAGACTAAGCGTTAACAATCAAACTGTATATTTGCGATTATTGCTAAATACCCTAAACCTAAAGGTCGAATGCAGAGGACAGTATTTGTTCAATTTACAAAACGCTTGAGAAATGTATATTTCTATCGTTAAATAGCGAATTTCTATTACTAACTATGAAATTTATAGAATTTCTGAAGTAACATTCATAATTATATTTCTTAATGGACGAAACTCATCCAATCTTCTCAATTTTACAGACCCAGAATAATTTGCAATCTCCAGGGTCTTCTAGGTCGATCAAGATGCAATTTCCCGCGAGAGAAGAGATTTTTGAACCAGGAGGAACCGGTTTCCCCATCGATGCGCAAAATCGCCATTTTCACCCTCTCGTAGAGACACCCTCGAGCCCTCAGGTGTCGTTTGAGAGAAAACGAGGGTCGTCTGATTACAGCGAGGAACGGTAACCCGACGTGACCTCGTGGCCAAGTGCACGGATTTTCGTGCATATGTACGCGAGTCCAGGGTAGTACTTATCGTCGTCGTTCCCTCCTCCAGGAAACGGCACCCCGGAGGAACTGCTGCCTCCGACAACCGCGTCTCGCGGAAGCGCGCCGGTGGTTTTGCTCGTTAACCGCTGCTGCGTCGAGCTTTCTTTTATTCAAGAGGTAGTCGAGGAGAATTACGAGGTTGCGGTGTATAATTAAAATCCATGATGTGTCACCCTTCGAGCAGACCATCCGACGTCCTCCGCTAAAAGTGGAACTACCCCTTCGCGAAATTTTGATGTATGCGATTGGATTTTCTCGCTTTTGCGATGTGTCTCTGAACTTTTGTAAATTTATCATTTGCCCTTCATCCCTGCACATCGTAACGCTGTCATTTAAAATGTATGATATTTAGTTCTTTAACCCTTAGACTACTGTACCTATAGGGCTTAGAAATTTCGCGATTGTGACACTGAGAGCGCCCATAGGTGCTCGACACGGAGGGCACATTTAAATTTGTAACATTTACAGCAATTCGGTTCAGAGAAATAAATGATATTTTTTTAACGTAGTGAATTTTTTCACAAAAATTGATTCCTATCCAAAAGTGTAATTCAATTCCTGTCGTATGGCACACAAAGTCTGTTCTACTCGAGGGTTAATTTTGTTACGTTTAATTTCCAAATATATTCGGTTCATAATGACAAAGAATTTAATATCATTACATCCCCTAAATACACAAAATGTTTATATTGATTATTAAATAAAACCAGCTTCACTATAACCAAATTCTTCGACAGTTCCGCGAGAATTCCAGCAGCCAGACGTTACACGATTTCCGCGAACCCGAATGTAAAACTTCGCAACGAAGAGAAGGGTGAGAGAGGCACATACATCCCGAAGATCCGGTTGTTTCGTCGCGTTGGCGGGCTGAAAAAAATCTCGTCGGGTTGGCGCATCCGTAATCAGAGAGAATCCGACGGGGATCCACCCTACGGTGAGGGATGAAGAGCTTTCGGGGAGTCGACACGAGTGCCGAGAGATCGTACCTTTGATGTAAGAACTGTTTCAGGTGCGAGAGCCACTTTGCCAACGCAACCCCTCGTCTCCCTCCCCCTTTCTGCGACTCCCTTCGACTTTCAACCGCGTTTCGCTCACTTGGAAACGGAGAAGAAGGAAGAGTGAAACGGGGTTGGAGCGGGGAGGAAAAAAAAACGGTGGAGAAAGGTGCGAAAGGAAATCTTTCCTTCGTATCACCTTTTTTCACGTCATGGTTCCCATCGAATCTGGGTTAACGTCGATGTTACCTTCGAAACTGAAGAATCGACAAAATAGTTCTCCCGGTGGTGCATTTTCTAATCGAGTTATTAAATCTCTTTCTCCGAGCGTAACTCTCTCCTCTTTCTGCACTGTTTTCCATTCCTCTCTCTCCTTCCTTGGCATTCCGTGTTTCATTTTTGCACGGCAACCGTATCGTCGAGTAAAGTCAAATTGGTAGAAATGGTTTCCAGGGGTTGGAAGGGAAAGAGAAGCTTCCCTTCAAATTCGTTCGTCTCTCTGGATAGAAACGAAGGGTGAAAGATAGAAAAGAACGAAGACAAAGGCGAAATGTTGTGAAGGTAGAAATCAACCTGGAATTTGTACTTCCTCCTCGTTTTCAGTAACGAGACTAGTTAACTGAACCATTCGGTAAATGCGAGAGAAATATTCTCCTTGTTGAAAATTTAATTATATAATATTTGAAATGTTTCTAGGACCATTTGAGTGCATAGTTTGCAACGAGTAACCGATGTTGGCGTGAATATCATGTTGCAATAGAAGCTTTTGTACAATGTTGCTAACAGATTCTAACGTTACATCTTTGAATATCGATATCACTGTGGACGTCACTAAATATCCTCGTCCATGCAAACCGTATATACGTCTAAACATCCGCAATCTAGTAATAAATACACCCACACAAATCGTTCGTCACCAACAAGACAATAATAACATTCCTCCGGAAGAGACACGATGATTAATTACCGAAACTCGATCCGTTTCACAGAACTGCCACAGTATCGGTTCTCCCAAATATTCCCCATAAAAGATACCCCATCCATGTGCCATTAATCGATCTCACTGTACATCCTCACCCGGGAAAATGATTTACGAGAAGATATCTCGAAACAAACGAAGGTATTCGAGCGGCGATAATTCGATATTCACTTTCACCCAGTCGGTTGAAGTGGGAGAAAGGCCCTTCTTTTGGTAATGCATTTTATAGCAGCCTCGCAGCCAGTTTCCTCGGTACATTTCATCTATGCATGAATATCAGAGAGCCACACGGTTAGTCGACTACCTTTCTCGCTTTTCCACTCTCACGATTTTCCTCTATCTCTTTCTCTCTACCATTTCTCTCTCTCTCGTTTTCTCTCACCCCTTCGCCGGGATTCGACGGTTCTTTCGTCCAGACTCGCTCGGATTCAAAGCACAATTAAGCCACGGCCATTAAAAATTTACTGTCCCGAGTCTCGTGAAACGTCGGCGAGCTCGCTACTCAGCTCGAGCCGCTACTTTGTACAGATGTCCAATGTATTTCCTGGACAGTCGGGCGCGATTCGCGGGTGCAAGAGGGATGAAGATCACATGTGCACGTATGTCTACGTGTAGGTGCGTATGCGACACGGAGAGGAGTCCAAAATTACACGCCGGCGAGCCCTTTGATGAGATTTCTCCCGTTATACCTTCTGGCGTTAAGCGCTGCACAGGTTTTCGCGCGTACTCGACCGGACGTGTGTACGAGCGTGTATATCAGTATGGTATTTTTTTTTATGGAAATATCTCGAAGGTTTCGGTGAAGCTTTGGACGATAGAACGAGAAGTCGTTAGAACAAAGAAGAAACAAGAAGTGATGATGATTTTTGGTAAGGTTATAATGAGCGAATGATGCTATTCGCGATCTGGATCCGCCAAATAAAGAGAACTTGTACTTTTGAGTTTATATATTAAAATGTCGTGATTCGCTCGGACAGCGATTCGGCGTATTGTATGTTGGTTATAAGAATGGTTTGAATGATCTGAGTGAACTAAATGAACTCGTGAATGGGTAGAGAATACGGGGTTTTTAAGGGACTTTTGGAGACGGAGTGGGAGTAGTGATAATGATGGATGCAAGGCGAAGGTCAAAGAAGTAGGATTTCGGACTTAGAACGGTGATTTCGGAGATGAGTAAGGAGCGGTGACGATACCAGGGAGTTGAAAAGTCGGAATGGAAAACTAGGAGGTTTGGATTTGGAGTAGTGAGTCAGAGGTGATGACGGAAGTTAGTTTAGCTGTGTATGAAATATTTGCGCTTATAAAACATTCTTATAGTTATCTTATATACTAACTAAGCGGAGGGTCGGTGCATTACAAGGTGATGAAACGAAGATGTTTGATTTTGGATTTATGAGATAGAGGAATGAGTTATTTTGAGGTCTTAAGTTACTACTTCTACTATACTACACTTCTGATCGATCACTTGCATGCAAATATTTCTCTGATACTGATATCTCTTCGAAAATTGCAAAGTTTCTTCACTGAATCCTTGGCACAGTTAACCGCAATGAAAAATAATAATGTATTAATTGCCATAGCAACCAATTAATAAGTTAAAAGTCCAAAAGTGTTGGGCCCGATGAGCCGATTAATCGGCTAACGGTCGGTAAAGTGTTAAGTTGCGTGTCTTATTAGTTGATTTAGAATGTTGTTGATATAGTTAGACTTCCTTGATGTTTGAGCTTTAAAAGAGACACTTTATACCGGTTTAATTTGTGAACATACGGCATTCGAGCTTAGGAGACAGTAAGGTAAATTGTGGAAAACGATCGTGGAGGCATGGCAATTAAGGAGGGCATAAGTCGAAGGATTAAAGCATAAAATAAATGATTTTCTGGTAATTGAGTGGGTAACTTTGTCCTGAGAGCAATTAGGATCTTAATTATTGTCCTTCCGTGTGCACAGTGCGATGCATTCGTCCTAAATAAACTACTTCTTGGGCTGTAATTGTTAAACAGTCTCGACTACTGTCTCCAGTTGCTATTCCTCTTCCTTAACTTCCGTTTCGTTCCTTTGTTACATTACAGCGTGAATATTTACCGCCAAAGTCTCTCAAACGACGACGATGTCGTAGTTAATTAAGATAATCCCTTGAAAATGACAACCGCTTACTTCGAAATGAAAATAACCGATGAGAATTAGTTGGGTTTCTATTCAAAGAATCGATTGAGTAACGACAAATCGTGGAAGATTTACGACAATCGAGAGAAACGCATTCAAGAAACGACAATAAGAACTAATTTCCGTCGTCGTCGACTCAACGAACTCGCGAGGATTCTCTTTCACGAGCGCTCCTATCGAATGGCGTCTCTTCCTTCGATCGCGTCAAATTATTTTACTCATTCTCATTAAGGCTAAAGCTCTTCTCGTGAAGCAAGAGAAAAAAATTGAGAAAATGCGACGGCGGAGGTAGCAGGGTACCTTCGTAACGAGACGTTTGATGGACGCGCTTATTCTCAAGAGGAAACAGCTTACGCGGGTAAAATGGAGAGGGTTGATGGAATTGAACAGTGGGTCAGAAACTTCACCCTGGCTTCTTTTTTCGTTCGTCAATTAGTCCCACCCCGGACCATTAACATTTTAATATGAGAATTTAAAAGGAGCCACTCGAAATTCAGCCTACTTTGCGTCAGTCTTCCAGTTAATCAGGGAAAGAAATTAAAAAGGGACTGTTTCATCCCCCGCGAGAAAAGTCCATGCTTATTCAACTAATTGTAAGTCTGACTCTTAAGTAAATACTGGTAGATACTGCGTGAGACTGAGAGGGCTGTTCGTAGCCGTACTTTTGAATCAACATGAAAATCCGAGTGAGCTTTTAGTTTGAGCAACGACATCCGAGCTTGTAAGCTCACACTGACGGCTCAAACTAAAAAGTTCAATCCAATTTCGACGAAATTTCAAATTTTCTCTATAAATATGAGCTTTTGAGCAATGTTTCGGCGTTAAAAGGTTAAGCATTAAGAGGTTCATCCGTATTCGAGACTAATTGTAAGAAGGAAAGTTTGAGAACTTGTTTTTCATTTTACTGAACGACTTATGAGGGTGGTCTTCGTACACAGTTAGAATTTACGGACCTAGAATGCTCTAACGGTGAGCATAGTTGTTATTTTTATCTCTAGAAATATCTGAAACGTTCTATAAAAATTAAAAGACGTATGTACGAAAGTAGACAAATATATTATAAAAATAATAAAAACGATATAGAGTCAAATAACTGAAATGAAATAATTATTATTTAACACGATATATGAGAGCATATAAATTGCAAAGTTTATGAAATATGGTACACCAGGACAAGTCAGAAAATATGAAAGAAAAAGAAGTTAGTAAATATCTATTCCCAGATGCGTCGTAAGTGCATTAATCCCACGCCATCCAATTTCCTCCTCTTTTCTTTCCCAAGATCTTACATCACTGGGTTAATTCTCGGACGATTGAAATTACACTCGGCGCATTCTTCGGGGGTTTCCATCCATAGCAGAGCTTCGTCATTCCGAAGTAATTACATACTTAACTTTTTCTGCCCATCATGCTCGAAGGTTATCTCGAGCGGTGCACAACCCTCCATGGTGCAAAGGGGTGCGAGATTTAAAGGGGGTTAAGAACAGGAACGATGTGGCTGTTAAAACTTTCAGAATTACGAGTCCTTTGACCCCGTCGATCTTTGCCACTGTTGGAAATAAATCCACAATAATGGTATCTTTTAAATTTCTCACTGTTTCAAGTATTAACACGTTTTCGTCCGCCTATCCATCCATATTCCTCATCTACGATGAACTGTATATAAATTTATATGCTCACGAAAATACTTAGTCGTTGATATTAAAATTGCAATTGTGAATATTCCTTAAAACTCGCGAGTTCTCGCTCGGAAATAGAAAAAGATCTAGTAATAGTGGCGAAATTAATTTTCCCTGACATAAAATATTCTTGTCTACGGTGCCATTATTGTAGGAACTTTTTGTTAACGCGTCAATTTTTGCGCGGCGAATACGAGATGAAAAGAAATATATGTTGGTGAAAATCGCACGGGAAAAATGAAATTAATATAGAATTTTTACGGACGACCAGTGAAACGTAAGATTATGCTGGTGGAATAATAATTATCCGCGAGTGTAGCTCTCTCCCGTTCATTCGGGATTACAAATGCTATTCGTGGTCTCAATTTACGAATTCCGCTGGTCCCGTGGCGATGTTCATTGTTAGGCGGGGATTAATAATACATCGAATACCCCATTCTACGGTTCCAATACTCGAGATAGGGGTTTCCGTGCACCCCCCGTACGCATGGGGTTGTTCGTACAATACGATTCTGCGAGACGACATATTTTTGAGTACCTTTTCACGGAAATAATGCACAAATCTAACTACCACGTTTTCGTGTCCACTGAAATATGTGGATTTTAAATGAACCGAACATATTTAAGTACAGATAACATTCTTATAATCGGCAAATATTGTAATTAAACCGCTAAAAATGATTAGCTTGATAATTTCTATACTATCTTTCCTACAAATGCTACTTTAATTGCGTGCACAATTGCTCAGAATTAATTTTTGAAATCAAATTCTCCCTCTGATTTCTAATGTTCCAATTAATTGAACGCAATTTTAATAAAATAGAAATAATTTAATCGCTTCGCAACCGACTGATATCTTAAATTCTATAATTATTGGATAAATCAATCAGCATTAAATTTTTTATATTTATTACACTACTTCTCTACGAATTTAAAAATTATTTATAAAAAAATATCACTCTCTACGGACAATTTCTATAGATTTCCCGGTAGTGTAATTGGTTAAGATGATTTTGCATATTTATAATGTTTACAAAATCGCGAGGCAAGCAACCAAGGAAATTTTCTAAAATATTTACATCATACCCTTAATCCAACGTGAGACGAATCGATTTCCATTGAGCCTCTATTTTTTCTTCATCCTCGAGTTACTCCCTTCAAAGCCGCAACGTGGGTGCATGAGAGATTAGGATAGGGTGTCTGCGTTTTGATAGCAACACCCGGAATACCCGTCGCGTAGGGTTAACTCCATGGGGGTCGCAAAAACAACCATAAATATATTGAACGAGACGGCACGTGTCAACTAATTGGAGGCAAATACTCGGTCCGTGTGCTCGTTTCTTTCTCAATTTCACCGAGAATCGAGCTTAAGAGGGAGAGAGGACAGTGGAGGGAGGAGATAAGTTGTTTTATCTCGACGTGTTTCCAGACACGACTCCTCTCGGAGTAATTGGAGACCAGGACACGAGGAAGCGAATGAGAAAAAGATAGGGAGCGGATCTTCGAATAATCAGAATCGTTCCGTCTCTTGCCGCAATCCTGCAGGGTATTTTCGGTGCATTAGCAAGTCAAATAACCGAAGGCCTTTTCCTCGAGACAGAGAAACCAACGAATAGGAAGGACGAAGAGTGGAGAGCCGGAGGAATAGTGGAAACGTGGAAAACCTTTTTCTTCCTTTCAACGATTACTCCTTTTCCCGCCAAAAGCGCCAGGCGAGGATGCGCCGGAAAAAAGTACCGTGAAGAAGAAAAACCTTGAGTTGGGGAGAAGAAGGATTTGCGTTTATATACAGAGTGGTCCGTTTCAATTGAAATGCGGAAATATATCCCTCCACTATAGAAATACCATGGAATGCTTTACGAAAATGGAACAATCTACTTCCAGTAACATTTCAGAACTATAAAATCACTGATATTTGTTGATATTATAGCAAATCAAAAATTCTACAATAATTACAAATCAAATTAAAATTATTTTAACCTCAATCAACCCTTTTATATCGATATTATCGAACATATAATAGAATCTTTACAGTGTTCATCCACCGGAAACAAATTACAGCCCCGTCAGTCTACTCTTTTCCTCGTCGTGCACTCGAAAGTTAACTTGGCGACTTTTCATCGTTGCAAAAGAAGGCGAGAATTTTTTCGGCTACAGGAGGATGCCGAAGGAGAACTAAAGAGTGCCGAAGAGGGTGGGAAAAAGCAAGCCCGCGTCACCGTCGAGGAACGTCGAGGATAAAAGAGCGTACGCGTAAAAACGGGAGAAAACGAAGAGAGGGAAAATGACAGGGAGGACATGGCGCGAGAACCGCGCGCATTGTTTTCCACCAGACTGTTTCTGCTTTCTGAGAAGGGTCGTGTTCGCGTCAAACTACCGTTTTTACTCCGCCACCTTCATCCTATGCCTCCTTCTCTCGTAGTAGCCATGTCCCTCGAGCTCCGTGGGGGATGTTTCGACACTGTTTCACCCCTTCCTCGTGGTTCATAAGGCGTTTTCTTGTAACGGGGTAACAATCGTTCCTCGACACGCGCCAGAATCTTCGTGGTTGCTTTTGTGGAGGCACTGGCAAAATGCACCCTTGAAAGATCTTCCTCCAATATTTCTCAGCGAGATGCATTGTCGCAGATAAAACGATGCATTGAGAATACATGGACTTTTTTCACGCGAGACGTCTTTTTGTAAAATGCTTAGTTTCTTCCAGCTTTCATTATAAAAGTCCATTTTTCAATTTGAAGCTTACAGGATTCAGACAACGGTTAATATTATTAATGATTTTAGCTTTATGTGGGAATTGGAGTTCTTTTAAAAAATTCTTGCTGGTAGTTGAATTATTTAGGAATTTTTGGAATTATCATGGAATTCATTACGACGAGTCTGTGTTATCTGAGGTTGCACTCGGTGATAAGAAGACGTCGTTGCTGCCGGCTGGTACTCAAACGTGCCGTGGTTTTGTGATGTTGCTTCCACGCACTCGACACGTCTCGCAACCCCTCGAAAGCCACCTTGTAAGTGTTTTTAAGACGTGCCACGCCGAGTTCCTCGTCAATATTTATAAGGATGAATAATAAATAATAATGTTCTGCCAAAAAACGTGCTACCAATCTTCCTCGCTGCCCTTGAATACCAAAATGATCGTTTCATTACATCTGCAACTCTTCAGAAATATAAACTTCAACTTGTTTCTATAAAACAACCCCTAATAAACTATTAAATGTTGCAATTACATATTTTCACAGATGTACTTGAGATTTACACATCTTCATTCAAAAAACTCTGAGCTTAAATTGGAGAACAATTCTGGTTCCTTTAAAAAGCATAAGATTACGAGTTCATTCTATCATTCACTTCAAAGATACCATTTTCAATCAAACGAGAAGGTCAAACTGAAGCAAAAAATAAATAAATTGCTCTCTGCACCGTCAAAGAAACGAACAAAGAGGCGAGAAAACATGGGTATTGTTTAAGCGTCTCTTCTTCGTTACGAACAGAGGACTCTCAACTTTTGTTTTTTACTCCCGGTGTTGGAGAAAAGGTGGAGAACTTTTTCTTCGTCCGTTTCTTCCTCTTCCTCTTCATCCATCGGATTCTTTCTTTACCAAGATGGACGAAACGAGTATGCGAGGGAATAGGGAGAAAGTTCATGTCAAACGCGTGAACGCCGCCCAGACGGCTGAAACGTGAAAATCAAAGTTTGACGGGATCCGTTTGCTCTCGGTACGGAGTTTGCAGACTTTCATCGTCTAGGAGCTCTCTTTTCTTCGTATCGTTACGACGGCGTCGTAATAGCTTAGCCGTCGAGTGCCTGCGACTCGTTGAATTCCCTTCGGTTTCACGATCGTCGCGATGTCTTCGAAATTCTCGTCGCTGACTCCCCCGGCTTCGTTGAAAGGTGAATTGACGTTAAATAAGAAAATATGAAAGTAGACGTGATCCGATAGATTTAAAATATCTATCGAATTTCGACCAAGGTATGCCATTTTACAAGGAATCCTGCTTTTGTTCTATCACCTTGAAAATTAATCTACCGGTCACTCTTTTGTCTCAGTGCACTCATTTTTCGATGTTTGTGATTTTTATCTTTAAACAGAATAATTACAATATTCCCATGGCATTGAAATTTCATCCTATTATCATTTGTAATAATCGACTAAAAGGTTCTCAATCGACTAAAAGGTTCTCAATCGATGAGGGTTGCAAGTATAATTTTAACACTACCCAAATTTTAACATTCCAGTCAAATGACCGGTTCGATGAAATTAAAATATATAATTTTTTATATTACTAAGTAGACTGTATTCTACGTTGTTTCTGTATTAAACCGAGAGTCGTCGCAATTTTTTCAAATAGGTATAATTGTTATTTCATAATTAGTCTGAAGATTTACTATGATAAGAATAAGTATCCACAAATTTCCGACACGTTTAGCGTTAATTAGTATGTTAAAGTACAATTATCTTGTTATATTAACCAGCAATATGTAAAGATTTTCTTTTTAACTTGACCATTAAGCTACGCTGATCGAAGAAGAATTATTTATAAACAAATACGTCTGCATCAGCATCCCCTTCGCGACGATTTCTCGATGAAACGTATAATCAAAATTCCCAGGGCAGAGAATACGTTAATACATATTTGAGGGAAAAGGAATCGATGGAAAGCAAGCACATCTAATCCTTTACTTGGCCTTAGAGTGACAGGGTAGACTGTGGGCGCGAAACAATATTGGTATTTCAGATATTTTATTAAAGTTCCGCACGGGCCACGATCGGGACAGAAAGGACGAAGTAGAGAGGGATGAAGGGGGGTGGCATGGTTCACAGTCCTGCGGGTACGAACCCACTATCGATTATTGACTTCAGAAGTAGAGGAGGCAATACACCATCTCTCTCTCTCTACGTCCCTTTTCTCTATCCTCGAGTCCTTCCATTCCGATCTCGACCACCTGGGAAATCCTAGATCCTGACGGATGAGCTCGCGATATTTAATTATAGAAGGAGCGAACTGCCATTGAGATTTTCTAATAAATGCAAGAGTGCCGCAACGCCGTTTGATAAATCTCATTGTCTCCCTTCGTATTTTTCTCCTCGGTTTATTCTCTTCGAAATTCCCTGCTCAAGATTCCTCCTTTTTTCCACTTTAAGAGACATCGAAGATTGAATTTCGATTATCCTGTCAATTAAAAGGACCCGTGGGATTATATTATCAACCACAATTTAGATAGGGGATCCATTGATTTCCAAAGGTAAAATCTCAGATGTTTCAAACTAATTGGAAACGAGGTATGATAAAAGAAATTCCACGAAAATAAGGAAAAACAATGGAAGACTAATTTTAGAAAACTCAAGTACATCTAAATCGTTCAAAGAATTTAAAAAACAATGTTCATTTCACCGCAGAGAACTATGAAATTCCATGTACAGAGAAAAACTATTCTAATTAACAACGATAAGAAGGACAACCTCCATCTACTACATTTCTATTTTTCTGACGGTGAACACTAGTATCAAATGCAATTTCTGTTAAAGCTGGTACTTCCTTTCACTGTCCACTCGGAAGAAAGGTAGTCCCGCGAGAGTCCATTAGGAGCGGATGGTCATGAACCGGAAGTCTCCCGGGAGCCAGCAGCGGAAGAAGTGCGGCAAGGACAGACCGTCAAGCGAAGAAGTAACATAAGAAAAAGAAAGACCGCATCACTTTTACTTCTCCATCCCAAGAGCAGATTTACCGATCGTCTGTTTTCCAAACCTCGGCTAAAAGTTTTACACCCCTGCTGTTCTCCAGCCGATAAAAAATATCATCCTGATATAATTGAAACGAATAAAATCCTGATAGAAAACTTCTTTACTTCTATCCGTTTTCTTTGCGATCAAAGCGAGAATCCTATTCAATGATCGCGTGGCACGGTTCAATTAATGCTACGACGCATTCTCCCTCGACGATTTCAGCTTTAAAGCTGAAAAGTATCCACTCACCCTTCTTCTTCCTTTCTGCGTGTAAATGTCACATCGAGCGCGCATGTACGTCCACGTTTTTTTTTTATCCCCTTTCGAGGATAACGAACCACCTACAGCGCCCGGCTAACGATGGGCACTTAAAGTTTAATCTACCTAATTAATAGTGCTCGTCTATTACCGGGAAGGTCTCCTCATATTTTCTACCCTCTCGCGAGCTATATCCAACGGTTACAACCCCTCCAGGAGCAAAAACCGTCCCGCCTAATGTAGGGAAATGGCTATTTCCTAAGTTTCCAACCATTTTTTTTTCACCCCTCCACTTTTGCCTCTGGGCTTCTCTTTCACTTTCGATTCTACCGCCACTTTCTCTCGGGGGAGCTTTCGTTGTCTGGCGAGAAGCTTCGACGACGATGGGGATGAAATCGAGCTGGATACTTACAAGTGTCCATTGACGATGATGTTTTAAGTGAAAATCGTGATTATGGTAATCGATATTATCTGTTTACATTATACAAATTAAATGGATTTTTTATTGCAAAGTTTATAAATAGCAATCGTTGAGACTCAGCTATTTAACCCTTTGCACTCCGAGTAATTTTTATTATAAGCTGAAAAAATAAAAATCTTGTTTTCGCGGTTAATAAAGAAGAGTATATATTTTAAAGTTATTTTCTATAATATAAAAAAAATATAAAAATACAATGGAGTTCTATGACAACGGAGTTGTTAGCTTTTATTACAATGTAACATTTTTGGTGTAAAGAAAAATTTGTTAAATTTTGCTATGTCTGGAGAATATTTTAAGTATGAATCTAGAAATAATTATTATTGAAGTGTCTCAAAAAATACGTTCTATGGGAAAGTGGAATGTGAAATTGCACGACAGAATGAGAAAATGGATACACGATTACGGGGAGAGCGTTATCGGCCAGGATAAAATTATTCCGGCAGCGAACGGATAAATTTCGCGATAGAATTTGTCGAGGACAAAGGACGGTATAATGACATTTACCGACTGCAGCATTATGCAAGCGTAGTTTATTTCTATGCATTAATCATTGCAATGCATCAGCGGGAATGTATTTTGCGCGTTAATCCACCTTTTCCATGCTGGACTTCCCGTTGGTTCGGGTGTTCTTTTTGTGTCTCTAATCATAATGTATGGAATGATCCGAGAAGAATGAAACACCGTAATCACCTTTCACGTTAAAATATAAAACATAATTACTATCAAATCCCATAGAAATTTAAAGTAATTTATTCCCATGCTTATTTTCCAAGTATTCACATCTAACCCAGTAACCTATTATTTCTCGGACACCCAGTATGCCAAGGTTGAGAGAAAAAGAGGATCTAACATTCTAAAAGATGCCTGAGACACGGAAGAAGATCGGTATCTCACGTTATTCCGATACGACTTCACCTGTCCCACAATTCCATCTCTCCCTCGTGCCTTCTCAACCCTCTTTCTCCTTTTTCTTCTCATTCTCTCTCTTTTTCAATCTCTCTCATCCCCTCTTCCTCTCGCTTCATCCAGCAGCGTCGATATATCTCGAATCGGTGGGCGCGACCATTAATTTCATTTTATCGCCGCATGGGATTCGAAGCGAGCGGCACGGTAATGCGTTTTAAATGTAAAACAGACTAAGGCCTTCGGCACTAACGGGACGAGTCGCCGATAAAATTTGATTCAAACTCCTCCCATCCTCGTACATCTCTTCCATCCAAACACCTTCCACCTTGATCTTCCTCCATCCAGTTACCCCTAGCTGTCCATTTTCCTCCACGCTGTTTCATCTCAAAGTTCAACCAATCGTCGGATTTCTAATCGCAGGGGTGTTAAAAAACAAAAGCAGAAGAGAGAAAGAGAATAATGGACCGCGAATAAAATCGTAAATCGACTCGTCGCGACGAGTTACAAACAGACCGGGATGTCCGATAAAACGTATGCACCGAGTGGATTGCTCGTTAAAACCACGTCTACATTTCGGCCGCGTCGGGGTGGATGAGTGGGTGGTAGGGGGTTGGTCCGATAGCGCGGCTAATAAAGGCTACGCGTGATTCGATATTTCAGAGACAGGCCGTTTTATCGTCCCGCCGGGGAATTTTAATCCCCCGGCGTTGTAATAAAATTGATACTCCTGTAACAGCCACCCCCCCTACCACCACCCCCGGTCTCTCGTAGGTTCGCATCTCTCGACTGCACCGAGAGTACATAAATTATTATGCACTCGAGATATCCATGGATCGAGATTCGTTGGAAGAAGCGAGTTAGAGGGCAAAGAGGGGACGTCAAGGGGTGAGGGAGGAGTTCGCCCAAGGGGGTAGAGACTAGAGACGGGTATCGTCTGCCGTTAAGCGGCTCAGCCACCCTGTCGAAGTTCGTCCTCCCACCGACTCTTCCCTTCCTACCTTCCAGTCCTGCAAGGTTCCTGAAGGACAAGGACGGTGACTTTATGAATATTCTCTTTGTGAACGTCGGTGGATGCACTCGTTCACTTAGAACACGAGCCGGCGGCTCGAGTCGGTAAACAGCCGCCCTGGTGGCTTCAACGACTCCTACTAATGGAAAAGGAATTATTTACGAGCAAATCGTTAAAGTAGAACAAATAGTTCTGATTACCCTTTTGCTGGCGAGGAGGATTATGAACGGGCAGGGGGTTGTAGATGGCGGAGAAGAGTTTTCGAGAAGACTATAGGAGGTAAGAGACTCTTGTATGATGGAAGTCTCAGGGCATTTGCGAAATCAGTTTAAGGGGATGACGATCAATTTTTAGTATTTCGTGTCTTAAAAAAATATGTAGAATATCTGCAGTATAGTAGTACAATTGAAAGAGTGATTATGCACAAATATAAAGTGAAACTATAGAATATGATTTTTTTTTGCAGCAACGTTTTCATTCATCTATGCTGTGTTCATCAAATCAACGAATATACACGCTAGTATGGGATAAGATTAGTGTCGTCCTAAAACTATGAAGCAGAAAAGGACGTCAAAAGGAATGGATATCATGGAGAGGATGATGGCACAGTGAATCTGTGCCAATCCTGATCTCGCTTCCTTCGTTTGCTACTGCGCTCCTCACTTTCTTTTTCGCGATCCGATACTATTATATGTACATAACAACCTAATAATATGAAATAAACAATTTGATTGTACAAATAACAAAAGTTGTTGAATTTATTTTATTCCTTCAAAGCTTCTAAAAACGATCCTGTGTTATCCTGTGCTACTCAGTGCGATCCTCAGTCCGACTTTTAGCTCCGTCTGACTTATCGTCGACTCGTCCTACTTGCTGACTAGTGAAATTTTTCTGAAAAATTTATCAATCCAGCAAGTAGTATAACACGAAATTTCTCAGCCCTACCTTTGCGTTTGACTTATCGTCGACTTTACTACTTGCTAACTTTTTTTAGAGAAATATTTGTACAATTTCGCGCTTTTGAAAGTCGTCGTTCTTAAGCGCTGATTTTTGCACTTGATTACAAAATCAAATATTATTGCTATCACTGGTCTCAGCAAAAATTCTACATTAAGATAAAATTATTAAAATTGAAATCCCAGACTTGGTTTTTTTCCACCTAGATTACCCATTTCGTTCCACTGTGCGGTGGTATAAATTACTCTTGAGGTTACTTGCACCTTCTACCTTCATCTTCCGCGTGAAATCTTTGGTACCTAAAACGCTCTTGTAGTTTATGACTGTGCAGTCTCATGAAAAATTCAATGACACATCTTTTTTCTCATAATTAATCGTATTTCAGAGAACTGACCTTCAATATAATCGAAACGGAGCTGTTTAAAGTCTTCGTACTTCTTCAAAATCTGATCGACCTTTGTCGCGGGGTAGAAACATCCTCCAGGTAGCCCCGAAGGCTCGCGTCTCACATCCTACAGTGAAGTCAATGTGCCATGCTTTTGGCTAACTGGCTATCGGCCTGGGTTACCGGAGACTGGCTATTCGAAATGCGCAAACAGCGGTAACACAGTGGCCAGCGCACCGTGAGGTTAGCCGGCGGTGGATTAATTATGCAACGGACCTCAGCCAGTGCAGTGTTCGCCCATCCAGCGGCCAATTAACTCCAAAAACAGTCGCAAGCCTCGAAATCCAAGCAACCCAGTCGTAGACCACTGGTACAGTGAGACTCTCTGGATGAGGATTGGATTGTTATTTTCACGCTAAAAGTGTTTTTGTGATTTTAAGAACACGGCTTGTCCGAGACTGACTTTAAATCGTTAATGGAATGCTGTAATTGAAATTTCCACATTCCGATTTCCCGAGATTTTAACTTGCACTCAAACTTGGAAGATAGATAAATAATAAATGATTTTGGTATCTTTTTAGAAACTTCACTATGCGAGAATATTCGAATACACAACGACGATGTGGAATTGCAAATTCATAAATTAGAAAATTCTTTATAATTTTAGGATAAAGATTAACACAGAGCATAGGAAGTTAGTAAAAAAATGACAAAAATGGAACTATAATCGACACCGGGGGAAAAACCAAAGCAAATCGTCCACGTCGAGTTACT
This sequence comes from Cerceris rybyensis, assembly GCA_910591515.1. Taxonomy (NCBI): domain Eukaryota; kingdom Metazoa; phylum Arthropoda; class Insecta; order Hymenoptera; family Crabronidae; genus Cerceris; species Cerceris rybyensis. The sequence continues at coordinate 23,207,955 of OU342793.1, read as the reverse complement.
TCCTTCGAAGGGAGTCCCAAAGGGGGTGGAAGGTATCGGCGTTCGTGGTGCACAGGGTTGCCGGCAGGCATTAATCCTGTTTAGCTAGGGTTTATTGGCCGCGCGAAGTAAATTGGTAGGGCCTGCGCTAAATACCAGGAATACAGTTTCCATCGGCTATGGCTACGATTTATCCGCACCTCTCTGCCTCGCCTCTACCCCTGTATCCTCGCCGGTGTCAATGGAGATCCGGAGTAACTAGCGAGCGAGGGCAGCGGGAGCGAAAGGGCGCCAATGGGCTCGAATTCGGAAACTGACGGATGTGTGTACACTGTCGTTCAGAAGTATTTCTGCCACTGATTTCTTACAATACTACACAATTTGTATTCAAGTAAAACTTAATAAATGGATATCCTCCAAGTAACAGAATAAACTATTTATTACCCTCTCTGTACCCCTTCTCCTACGATTTCTTTTTCGACCGAATCCGCTGCAACTCAGATTTAACTGCTAAAATGATAAATTATTAACAGTATAATCTCATCATCTTTGGAGCCACAGATATTTTTAATTTAACCCCTTGTAGCCCCTTGTGACATTTCTGTAACAAACTAAAAAAGATTCTACAAATTCCATACGGACCATATTTATTCCCTTTTAACTCATTGTATCATCACTGCTACATACCATACTATCGAAACAATACACCATCTTACGCAGAGATGCCGCTAATTAGTATATTACTGCAAATTAATTCTGATAGTTCGGTTTTTATTTATTTTAGAATTTATGATCTGGGTTACAAGGGGTTAATAGTTTTTAGAAACCATCAAAATTTCCTATTCCATTTAGCACATCGCGACCACCCCACGTAATCATAGGGCAAAGGGTTAAATGAAGAATCTAATATCATTCTTACTTCTATCATTGACTAACACTTCGTTCAGCATCTTCGAACGTAATAACACTCCAAGTGATTATCATCCCCCACGTCATCTCAGCCCCCTTCCCCGCCAAATACACAGTACAAAGAATAAAGAGGCAATTTCACTACCGACATTCTTTCCCCGAAAGTACACGATTCCACTGGCTAAGCAAATACTTATGGACGGTAGTGTAGGCATACAAACACCAAGGGAAACATGCGGCAGAGTGGTCTCGCGCGACGCGAGGCGCGAGAGAGTGTGCAAGTTGCGAGGGGTTCGCAAGGTACACAGTTATTGCATTAACTCATCATTGTCATTTTTATCACGTGCCCACTTGAATCAACAGAGGTCCCCGCTGCTCTTTGCGCTGGCCTATGCACGTTGCTGGTGGCCCGCGTCATCTACGAACTACCCTCCTCTTGCCAACCAACCCTCGAAACCTGTCCGCTTGTTTTCGCGCAACTCTTGAGCCTGGCTCTCACCCCCGTCAACGGGGGACCATGGCACGGTTAGCGAGGACCCCCTTCGGCCATTGTACTGGATTAGCCGCTAACGACTCGTGTTACTCGTTCGCAACGCAATTTTCTATCCCTCTGAATTTTCTACCTCTCTCTACTTCTCTCGTCATCCTTCTCTGTTTCCTAACTGTGCTATGGCTTGCTCGATGGACTTTGGATCGTTCTTCCTAGTGTGCCTTTGGTGTCATTTTTTAGCATTTAGGGAAGAGATTAGAGGGAGAGATGTGATAGTTTAGGGATGAGGATGAAAATTGGGGGTATATGGTGGAGTTGAAGGATTGAGCTTTCAATTGGTGGGGGTGAGTTCTAATTTTGATCACCTGTGACAGATTTGACCTTGAATTTAATGAGTTAGCTTTGTTTGACGAGTATACTCGTCATGGAGGAACAGCAGAATTTTGTGTATTGATGAGTATATTCGTAAAAGTTAGTGGCCGATGATTGTTTAAATTGTAATTTTGACGAAAACTAAAATATCTTTGAAAAATTCAAGATGTTTGGAATATTTTGAGGCCATTAAGAAATAAAAGGAGTAACTAAAAAGTATAAATAGTTTGAGATAGATTTATGCTCATTCCTCGATTTGTGTGACCCTCGTAGGACTCTCAAAAGAAGTCGCCACAGTTAACTGGTTAAGCAGAATGTGTGGGAGTTTCGATGTTTTGGAATTTAGGAAAAACTTTAGGTCCTAGATGAAATGATGGTTTCAGTGAAAGTGTGATGTGATAGAAAACAATGAACCTGGATGTTAAGCAATTAAGGTATAGTTGAAATACAAGTTGAAATGAGATAAAAGTTTATTTTGTATAGAAGGAAAAGGCTACAGGATGTACTCTAAATTCAGTAGATAGAATGTGCACAAAAGGGAAGGTTTTCAGGTGCAACTTGCTTTGTACGTCTAACCCAAGGTTCTTGGGTGTCTTTGTCGCGAGCGACATGTACCGTAATAAAATTGAAGGGGTCGGTGATGCCGTAAAGCGCGAAATTCAAAGGGAATTCGAGAGAAGAGACCTCGGACGCACGAATGTTCCGGATCTCGGGATCCCGTCTCCGGAGAATATGGTTTATTCAGAGAGCCGAGTAGAGAGACAGACTTCTTGTCGAGGCTTCCATGTATACGATGTTACCTGTGCCGTGGAAGGAAATATCGATAATCCATAAACACGCGCACGTTGCGAATTTTACGGTATTACCGTCGTCCAAGGAATTCCCAGGAGTTTGCGCGAGGAATTCCGTCGCGAACGCGTTCGAAATTCTCCGAGTGGGAGGCTCACCGTTGTTCGATGTTTACATGAAAAATATCCTTCTGTCGTTTCCATGAAACTTCTTTAATTATAGAATATCTACTGCTCCAGTAGATGGATTAATCCCTTGCCCTACGATTTCTTTCCCGATTGAACGCTCAATAACTTATATTAGTTAGAACTTAATAACTTAGAACTACTATAAAAATTTAATCCACATTTCTGATACTCTATACAATTGAACACAATATTAATAATATAAAAATAATTTAATTGCCTCTGGACTCACTGATAAGTATTATCAATTTAATAGCTTTTGAAAAACTTCAAAATTTCCTATTCCCACCCGGTGGCAAGGATCACACGATATAAACTAGGGGGTTAATGTGAAATTCAACCCTCTTCCTGTAACTGAAAGAAAATTCTTTTCATTTTACAATCAAATTTGCAAATACTCTGGAGGAAATTGTAAGAAAGCAGAGCATAACCGTATTATTCCATCAATACTAATGAAAATTGGTAAATCCATCCTTTTGGAGTAAGGTAGTCAACATAAATTCGAGTCAAACCCGTTACGTTATCAACGTATCATGGATCATTAAAGTAACGAAGTTCTCAACTAGATCGAGAATAGCAAAGCGATGACGTTTTCGATGGACTCGCGTCAGATGGTGTGTCCCGAACGTTAGTTGAACGAGCAGGATTAATTAAGGCCGTTTGTCCGGCGATTTGCGCCGAAAATCAAATCGCTCTGGACGAGCGGCAGCGTGCGATCACCGGCCAAGGAACATAACGAATGGCCATCGCGCGCTACCAGGAGAACCAGTAATGCAAGGGGGGGCCATTGCACGAACCCGTCGGTCACCATTACTAAGCATTGTGTCTGCGGTTCCAGGCGATTTGTACCCTTGCAGACCACGCGTCAGGGACATTTATTAAAGCGCCACCATTCGAGAGAGGGAAAGAGAGTGAGAGAAAGAGACGGAGAGAGAGAGATTCCGCGAGCCCTGAACCCCCGGGATTTGCGATCGTCGAAGGGTCGAATTGCAGGCTTGCGTTGGGTTTATCGTCGGAGATTTCGATCTTTTGTTTTATCGACGTGGGGGAACATGATTTTTCTGGGAAATGACATCTTGCAAGTAATACATGAATCCATATTTGTGGATTTTAGATCTCCTTTCAACCCTCATCACTTCGACCGATAGTCTGACTGCCAAACGTAACTTACCCTAATACAAGTTAATTTTTTCTTTTTAACACTTTCTACTAATCGAATACTAAATTGAAAGAATTGATTTGAAATTAGCTTACGGAAATTTTGAAATATTCTTGGAGTAATAAGGATTAAAACCTACCGTAATGCGGTAGAAATTTCAATGTTACACGATCTGAATTTCAATGAATGAATATTATTTCTTTGATCGACAATTAACAATTAAGAGAACGTCCGTTTCGACCTGCAACGGGCAACAGATGTAGAGAAACAGCGTGCAAATCCATGAGTCGATTACTGGGCACAGCGCGTGTGGTTTCAGGCGATTTGTACCCCCGCAAAACACCCGCCGGGGACATTTATTGCCACACTGTCGATTCGAGAGAGCGAAAGGCAGTGTTTTGCCCAATCGGAGGTTTCCATTGTCGAGAAGATCGCACTTTGAATTTTCACAAATTTTCTGACCTTTATCTATCGACTCCAACAACAAAGATCTCTCTTTATCGATTGGATAATCGAATGAAAAAGACGACAAAGGAAGAACTCGATTCAACGAGGGGTTGTAAGCGAATTTCACGCTATACTATTTTGCGTGTGGTTGCAGCCCCGCCGAGAGACGTGTTCCTCGTCCACGATACACGGGAACCGTGGAACACCAGGAACGTGTCCGACGAAATTAAACAACGTTTCCTCGATACTCCGATGATACCGTTCTCTGCAAACCGGCCGATCCTCCTGCCGCGTTTCGTTTACACCGAAATACTCATTGAACGAGCAAACAGAAACCGGTCAGATCGATTTAATTCGTCCCTTGTTGCTCTGCGTCGCGTTCTTTCGAATTCTCTATCGGCATACCGTAAAAAACGTTGGACCAGTCGAAGGAAAAACGTGCCGGATTTTCCAGAGGAAATCGGCCGTATGCGATTTCCCTCAAAAATCTATCCATCGTTCATCGAGTATACTATACGCAAAAAATTCCAAATTTAATCATACAGACGCCAAATATAATAGGTAAATCATACAAAATACTGTCATTTCTTGAAACAATAGAATCTCAGACAATACTGTGCAAGAGATTCATCAAAATATCGTGAATAAATTTCTCAACGGGCCATTCACTCCTGGAGAAGACTTAAAAAATAAGAAATTATACAAAACAGTGATATTTCAAGAAACAACAGTATCTCAGGCGATACGCTGGAAGAGATTAATCAAAATATCGTGAATAAATTTCTCAACGGGCCATTCACTCCTGGAGAAAACTTAAAATATAAAAAATCATATAAAACAGTGATATTTCAAGAAACAACAGAATTTCAGACGATACGCTGCAAGAGATTCATCAAAATATCGTGAATAAATATTTTAACGGACCATTCACTCCTGGAGGCAACGTATTGGAATTAAATTAAGGACGAATAGGAGAGCACTCGCGAAAGTTAAATACGCGTAGCGTGGAAGTTATTCTCCGTGTAACAAGATGGTACCTACAGGAGTGTTTAGGAGTACCGCGGCTCGTTAAACCGCTTAGAACGGGTAATTACGATCGAAACTTTGTGAACGAGCGGCGAGAATCTAATAGAAGACAACGTACAACGAGACTATCTCTGTATAGAAATGTTCCGTGTAACCTTGTACGTATGCACGGCAAACGAAAGCGCATTGTCGGTAACATCTGCCTCTCGTGAAACGAAAGCTCACGTATATCGGGGCGAGCTTTAAATCCCCATGAGCACGAGGGCTTCTGAGTTTTGCCTATAGTAAACGCACCAACTGCAATTCAATCGCCAACCGAATTGACGAACGTGGCCCTCTTCGCGGCCTGGAATACGAACGAACAATGCAACGCGAATTTCACTGTAATTTTACGCGGCCTCGAGTTAGGGCAACCAGCGCCTGGCTCGCGGCCGCGCGGCATTTTCTCTGGAATTTCTCATTTGTTCAATGAAAATCCCACACCCGAAAAGCTTTTGCGGCTACCCCCTACCAGCCAATAAATTCACGCTACTGTATATGAGCCCCTTCGAATTATTCTTGACAGTCGTACGAGGCGAAAGGGGAGGAAAACCCCATTCCCATAGGTTTTTTTTCCCTTCGTTTACAATTTTTAATCTACTCTCGATATTGGATGCTTCCTAACTCTGTTCTTCATCCCTTGGATTTATTTTAATTCCTGACGTTCATGGAATATTTTCTCGTTCTGCTCCCTTTTTTATTTACATTTCAAACCTTTCCAATATTTTTTTTTACATACATTTCCAATAAAGTATCATATTTTGTCGTTAAATTTCCAAATTATAAATAAATACAAATTGTTCAAAAAGCTTTAAATTCAAATGAATATCAATTCTAGGGTAAATCTTTAAAGTACAAACAAATATGAATTGTAGAGAATTGTAAAGATTCTTTTAAAATATAACACTGAAATTTTTCTACATATAAAAATAGTTGTAGAGAGAAGTATACGAGAAACGAGTTATTTCCAAGTCTCATGACAGGCTTATCCGTCACGTTATTACCGAGTCCGAAACAACCCCTATAAATAGCATACCGCATACGCTCGTTTTCGCGGTGTCTTTCAGCCTCGGATCTTTCTTTTCGTGTCCAAAGGTCCCTAATAAATTCATAAGCCCTCAAGGGTGCTAATGCCCGAGCGGCTTTCCGGTTTACTCTTATACGCGCTCCGGCATTTCTACGTCGACGGTGAAATTACTGACTCCAGGCATGTGTAAACTACCGAAGACAGGTGGTACGATCCCTTGAATAAACCAGAACGCAGCCGTGAACTCGTAACTACTTTTCGTATTTTACGGGACGGCTGAAAATTCCGTTTCCCTGGCGATCGGGGAGAATTCCTTCAGGAAGTATCGTAAAACTTCTTCTATCGGCAACGTGCCTGCTACGAACAAAGGCTCCAGACGTTCGTACAATCGAAATAAAAGTCTCGAGATACAGGCGAGCCTTTGGGTTCGTGACAGGCTTACGGAAAATTTCGAAAGTGTAATTATATTAAGAGTTCACTTTTCAAATCTATCCCTCGAAGTGTACACGCGTTGGCACGATACGATCGCGTGTGTCGCTTTAGTTCTGTCAAATGAAACCGTTAATTGAGTTTGTCAACTTTGACACCGTCGGCTTTCATGTTTATCCTGGGGTATTTGAGGGTGGATTTGGAATTGTTTACTGTGGCATAGAAAATTTGAAAGTTACGACGGCTGTCGCTTCGAGGATGCAGATAGACTTAATTATAATTCTGAATTTTTACAAATTTTTTATTGTCTTAGTTTTTTAGAATAAAGCAGGCTTCTTTGTTCCATACCTTTCGATCTCATTGAAACACAGACTATACAATTACCTTCAATTTTTCCAAAAAACTATTGAATTGAAAATATCCAAGGTGATCAAGATTATTTCTATCCTATGATCTATCCTATATATTATTTCTATCTGCATCCTCGAAGCGACAGCCGTCGTAACTTTCAAATTTTCTATGCCACAGTCATATGCACACAGTCATATTTTCTATGCCACTATTTCTATCATAGGATAGAAATAATCTTGATCACCTTGGATATTTTCAATTCAATAGTTTTTTGCTAATAGTAGCATCACATTAAATTCTCCACTATATCAGAAATTATCGAGTAATTTCCATTTGAGTAATTACTTCTCAAAATATAATCATAAACCAACGGGTTAATCACAAAACAATTAATTCTCTCCAAATCTCAATCCCAAAACCGTGTTCTCCTTTTCCATATTCCATGCTCTCCAACCCTGCCAGAAAAATCAAAAAGCAATACCCTCAAGTACAACCCCTTTCTACAACTCTCGCAGTGTCATCCCCCGTGCGATACTTTGCCACAATCGCTTCCGTTTCATCGGAAGATGACAATTCCGACATCCGGCAGCAGCGTTCTCCGTGTCGGCTCTTTTTCCACGATACAATAGCTTCCCTGAACGTTGGAAACGAAGTGAAAAGTGCGAGTGAAAGATAGAGAAACAGAAAAAGGTAGAGTCATGTGATAATTATTAATTGGTTTATTTAACGCGCCGCCGGCGCGCGCGGTTTCTCAACTGGGCCGTTGAATTAAACAGGAATTCATTTTGAAATATTTCTCCCAGTGGGTTGCGCACTCGGCGTAACGGCGACGAGCAGAATGAAGGGCTCCTAATGAAACGTACGGTAACGCCGTGTAACGTTTCGCTTTCCAAAGGCACCACCCCTTCAACCCCTTCCTCTCTCGCGCTCTCTCACTCTCACTCTCAATCCCTCTCCCATCCATCCGTCCCCTCTCGTGTAGGTGAACGTATAACGCGAATTTCCTTTGTTTCGTAATTTCAATTACGAGCGGGATAACGCGCGGAGCAATTAAATTTGTCACGATGCGCTTAACGCGCTGTACTTCGATATTAGCGAAGTAGGATCGCTAGCGAGCTTTAAACTCGAACTAACTGCGTGGAAATTAATTGGCGAATTCGCCAAGACATTTTTCATGAGACGAGAGATTACACGAATATGACTGCATCATTGACACGTCTCGATTAATAATAATAAATTGAACGTTGGGTTTTGAATTTGCGGGAAATGTGCGACAAGTCGCGGGAATTGAACGAGTATCGCTTATTCCGAGGGGTGATATTAATCATCGTGGTAACGACGGTTATGGTGAAGTTGTTAAGATCTCATTACTGGTTATGGATTTATAAATATTTCAAGAGACTTAGCCTGTGGAATAATTTGAATTTTTGTAATTATTATTTTTTTAATTGTCATGGTTATTTCGTCTGAAAATTGTGATTTTACTTAAGGAGTACTATGTCAAATTTGAATGAGGAAAATGATTAAAAATGTAGGTACTTTGACAAGTAAATACACAATTGTCATCATTTTTCTTAAAGTGAAATCAACAATTAGAATTTTTCTCCTCGTTAATTTCTTATTGATAAATAGTCTTTGACATCTAAGGTCAAATAATCCAAGAGTTCAGCGAGGGTTAACGAACGTCGACTAACTTATATTCGATCGATTATTCGATTATGTTGGCAGTGATGACACGAGTTGGCAGTGGAGGAAATTCGCTCGAGAAGAGCATCCTCGTTTTGGCCAGTGGGGAGAACCTCAGGGGGTGGGTTCGAAAAAAGGCGCAGATCGATAGTTCCATGGACTAGCGACAAAATAGTTGCTTCCCTCTCGTTCTCATCGTCCCTGTCACTCGTCCGTTGGTGATTTAATTTCACCTCTATTGAAATTCGATCAAAGCTCGTTCGCTAATTAAACGCTTCTCCGGCTGCAAACGGCCGCCAAGATGTATTTCACCTCTCGCGAATCACGAATACCTCGGGTTCTCACGAAAACTCGATAGAAACTTCTTTCATTCGTCCAATAATTTACGAAATTTTATCGACGAAATTATTCAATTGGCTCTAATAATTTTGCCTAATCAAATCATCCAAGAATATTCATATAATCATAAAATAATCCATAGATCGACAATATCGTATTTCATCGGATATTTTCACTCAGAAAATTCTCTAGAATTCAAGTGAAGTTAACGTAGCTGTAAATAATTTCAACCTCAGGGCATTGCTTACAATTCCTGCAGAATATTAAAAACCGGAGCATCAAATAATTAAAAAAAAAAACTTGATAAGAAAAATCCGCTCTACATTTTACAATCTACGATATTCAAACTTGACATTTCTACATCGGCCACAAAACGATGGAAGCTACGATGAAACTTGGAATGCCCTTGAGGATTGCTGATTTTCACAGCAGCATTAATTGTAACGACTTAGCACAATTGAATCGCACAGCGTTACATCTCCCTTGTAAAGATCAACGCGTATGAATTTATCATGTAGCAGTTTCGATTTTCCATCCGAGGACAATACAGAGTGCAATTTCCACGAAAGCATCGGCACGATTTGCGGTAAAAGGAAGCTCGGAATCATTTGCACGATCAGACCGTATGTCATTGCGGTAAACCGTTGTTCTATCGTGACACACGAAATCCTTAATTATAATGCAACGCAACGAATGAGGAATCCGGCTAATTCCAGTAGTTGAATTGCCCTACACACGGAATCGCACGTAAGGGTTACTCTGTAACTGTTCTCGTAAGGGATCGTAGGAGTCCCTAAAACCGCAATGACCTCCAATTATCCTGCGGATACCACGTGGCCCGTGTGGTACCGGTAGGTCCCTGTGGACTGTCCGCAAACACCCCTCTGCGAATCTTCTCAATGCCCTTTGCGCCCCTCGAATGAATTCATTATTAAAATAACCCCATCGGTGAGACCTCGTTATCGTCGTCTATTAGGCAGGAATTGCGTCAAATCGAATTGTAGGAGAAATTATTTTTAACATGATCCCTCGCACCGTAAAGGATTCGTCGTATCGATGAAAGAATCACAATTTTCAGGGATTGACACTAGAAATACAAACTTTTTATAGCTAAGATATTGTTAAAATTGTTACAAATATCTCAACACCTTTGGAATAATTCTGCACTATTAACCTCTTATCTTACAATGACCTTTGGCACACGCGACACGGGAAATGCAGTAGAAAATTTTTAAGTCCTCCAAACACTATTGTTCTATGCTATTAACATTAGAACTACCGGCGTTAAATCTCTCATATTTCAATATATTAAATAAGTACTTTGAAAAAGAAGAAATCGACTAGCAGAAAGGGTGATCAATTCAGTGATTTATGTCTTTTGTGATGGAAGCAGAATTTTTGTTCAATGGCTCTTCTATGAACTTGGAAAATTTTTGGAAAAAATTGTGTACCAGTCATTTTGACTGGTTTGGTAGTTCTAGTGTTAATATTGCATTAATTTATATAGTATATGGGAAATCAATGATAGATTATTATTCCAACAATTAATTCTGAGTACGTTCGGTCGCAAAATAAGTCGTAGGGCAAGGGATTAAAATTGTTATAAATTAATCCTTTGAGGACGACGGGCGCATATATTCGTCCTGAGAAAAAAATTGGTTATAATAAAAAATTAAAATATAATCGTTGAAATATTATTTTACAAAGAGTAAATTTCAACTTGTATACATTAATAGACTGTCATTCCGATGAAAAAGTGTTTTTTCATCGCTAAATAATTAATTGTTTCTCGATATTCAAAAATGCCTCCGTCCGCAAAGGGTTACAGAAGATTTGCTATGATCATTATGAAGTTAACTGAATCTTCTAATTAATGAAATTAAGATCAACCTACGTCATTATAAGAATACTCTCCCAAATGGTAGCTGAATACACCATAGCCTCGGTTGGTAATTCACCCATCAGGAACCATCTAGATTTTAGGTAATCCAACCATATCCCATGGAATCAAAAAATGCAAAAAAATAGAAGTATCACGTTAACGTTGAAACTTTACCAAGAGGTAAAGTCGTCTCCAGAGGAACATCCAACTTGCACAATCACATCGTAGATCGATGATCGAGGATAACCGTAGTATCACGGACAAGGAGAAACGTTTATCGTTACAGGAAACAGGATAGAAACGATCAACTATCCAGAAGTTGGCTGTGTTTAATGACACGCGCAATTGGTCAGGATTGGGAAGTTCGCCGAGGCGGTCGCCTGAAGGGAGAAAATCAGAAGTCCTCATTAGGTATTCTGAGGTCAGAGGGTGCCGTGAACATCGAGGAAGTCCATCCCTTTCGTCTTGTTTCTAACGGTGGACGAGAACCCCTAAGACCGGACATTTCAATAAACCCTGGCAAACGCGTGGGTTTAAACCACTGACCGCGACGCGTCCTGGTCAGCAGCTTCCTCGATGAAATTGCGCATGTCCTCGCGCCTATCTCCGGGGCATGCCAGGATAACGACGATCGATCGATCCTTGCGCTAACGATATACCGTCGAGAAAGCACCGACAGACGGATTGCCCTGGAAAATCCTCTTGGCTTCGTACGGGGATTTGACTTTGAATTTTTCAAACTTTCGCCAAAAGGAGACTTCTTTAATGTTAGACCGAGGGAGGACAGGCGCAGGACACTCAGGATAGCCAGGGCAGCATTTGTTAAATAAATAATTTGTAGCTTTAGAAACACTATTTGATGAATATTCTATCACATATGTTTATTTTGTTAGACTGATGATGAATAAAGGATTTGTTAAATTGAAAACACTGTTAAACTATTTTAACCGCTACCATTGTGCCATTCCTGAAGTTCCATATTCCCTGCGAATGTCGAACTAGCGTTTGATAATCATAAGTCCGAAGGATATATTATAATTCGGATTAAAAGTCGATCTGCGGTATTTTGATTTATACTACTTGCGAGGCTGCAAATATCTCGCCAAAATGTTATAAATGAGCAAGTAGTACGAGTCGGTGATAAGTCAGAAGGAGTTAATTTCGTCTGAGGTATTATTGGTTTATGCACTTATAAGCTGAAAGCCATTTCAAGCAAAGCGTCTAGATTCTATGTCCAATGTTTAATTACAATCGTACCATTTTCGAGTAACAGTAATTAATATTAGCTGGAAGTAGAGATATTACTCAAAAGATTAATAAAAAGTCTACAATCGATAAGGAAAGTTATTAAAAAAAAATAATGGATAAGAAACTATCCTAAGATAGGAACGAGAACCGATGGGAAATAAGTGGCGGAGTTTTCATGAGTACCCGGAAGATGCCATAAAACTTTCTTTCCAGCCGAAGGGAGAGCATGTTCCCAGGCGCACATCAATTCTCTCAAATTAGCGAAATGATTTCCTGGCAAACTTTTCCGCGCCTCAGTCCGGAGTCACTTTCTCCCCTATAAATCTATCTCCCCACATCGTGACCGTCCGATTGGCCGAAGATTCGCGGTGCTCGCTCTCTGCCACATTTATTTCCCACCCCCTCAGACACTGAAATTCCCTCAGATGCGTTCAGATTCGTCGTTGAAATAATCCAGAACGAAGAAACGAAATTATTGGAGATGATTGGACCTAACTTCAGTAAAGAAGTTCATCGCGTTTGTTAGCGCGGTGAATGTTCGGACAATTGAGTGTACTGTAAGATGTTAGAGATCGAAATAAAACCTTTTCTTTTCTATATTCTTTGTGTTTGAATTGCTATGATGATTAGACTGCGGATGTTTATGCAAATTTCGAGTTTTACAAATGCAGGTGAGACAGGAAAACCTATCTAGGGATTTATTGCACTCAATAAATATTACAACAAATACCATACTTTGGATATTTTAGATACATTTTTATATTATGTCCTTTTTGTATATTTGAGCCGTATTTAATTTGTCATAAATGCATAAAAATCCGCAGTCTGATGATGATTTTGCTACCCTATTGCTACTATTGAAAGGATATTAGCAAACCATCATGAATAAAGTATACATACTACGTTATTTAATATTATTATTCGAAAAAGAATTTTTTTCAATGCATCATTATACTATTTCTAAGTATGCCTTCCTTAATTTGTCCTCAATTCCTGCACGAGATTGCAATCGCATCGTCGTCGATCTCGATGGTTAACGAGTCGATTTGTCGAACCTCTAGTATTCATTTCCCGTGAATTCTAGCGAAGCAAATCTCTTATCGATATTCTTGTTTTTTTTTCTACGCGAAACGAATCCAGCACCAATCGCGGACATACCACGCTGAAACGACTTTAAAAGTTCATTTCCCGAGCTTTATTTCCGACTCCGTCGTCCCTCTTTGGCCAGGACGAGCGGTGCACACGTGAAAAGGACGATGCTTCTACGGTCCTTGCATTTTCGTCTTCCTCTTAACTCCTATTGGAAACATGAGAGAAAAAGAGACAAGATGAGGAAAAGAGAAGAAGAAATGCCGCTTGTTTCCCGGATGGGAACCACGACCACCGGCGATCACGGTTCGTTTCGCCGTACTCCGACCGCCCGGACTAACCCTCGATCTTTTCTCTTTCTCTCCCATTGGTCTGTCTTCCGTCTGGAAATCCAGCCCCCAGGAACGGGGCAAAGAAAGAGAAACTAGCTCCTACACGCCCGTACGAGCCCATAAAAATCACGCTCTTCTATCGTCTCTTTCCTTCTTCTCGTATATTCCTCTCTTTTTTTTCCCCCTCGTCTTTTTCCTTCTTATGGGTTATTGACTTTGCGTTTCGTCGCAGGACGAATCTGCCTGTTCCTGAAAGAAGGACGTCCCTCGCAATCTCTTCCAAGGGCACGCTTTTTCTAGTAGATTGAGGCCACGGGTCGCATATTGGATCGAGATGCTGGGTAAATCGGAATCTTCGTCACCCTGATTCTACCTGAGACGTCTTTGTCTCTGAAGGAATGAATATATCTCATGGTAATCAAGATGTCCGGAGATTGAAGAAGATGAGCGAAGGGTTGAGAGAAAAGTTAATATACTCGGTGCAAGTTATTAGTGTCTGGCTGGGGATGAAGGGGGATGAAAAAAGATGTTGGAAAATAATTTAGAATGCTTTCACTGCTTGCCGTATTATTTCTTTTCTTACTGACAATGAGTGGGCAGTTGTAGAAAATTGATTGCCGAAATGAAAATCTATCATTGATTTTTTATATAACGTAGAACTTAACGCAATATTAATAGGTCAGGAATAATTTAAATGTGTCGTGAAGCTATGACATTTTTAATTATATAGTTTTTTGAAGACTTAAAAATGAAACAAGTGTAACTCCGTTTTTCCACTTTGTTATTAATATTGTGGCGGTGATTTGTAATTGTTCCCTGTGCAAACCGATTGTTCCAACCCCCTAAAAACTACTGTAATTCCTAAGCAAAATTACCATAGTATACTAGAAGTCATAATGGAAAAAGCAGAAGGTCCTTTCGATTTCTTAACAGTAGAGTAAGAAGACAGCCCCATTTCCACCCCTGCGTTCACCTGTTCTCCATTTTAAATCGTTCTCCAAAGCAGCGCGGAAAAGAAGTTCTCATTTCATCCCCAAATCGGCGTCACGGTTCGCATATCGGATCGAGATGCAAGATAAATCGAAATCCCCGCGATTCTCCACCCCCAAGAAAAGACGTCTTCGTCTCCACAAGGAACGAAAGCGAAGGAAATCTCGGAGGTCGCCTAACGAGCACGGAAAGTACGTTCGTTAAGCAAAACTACTTTTCCGAAGGAGCACATTCCGTCGGTGAGCCTCGAGGGTCTCGACGCTCTTTCGATCCTTTCTCAGCGATCATACTTTAGCTCGATTATTTTCCTAGGCAATTCAGAAAATTCGAAGTAAGCAGCCATTTGCGAATAACGACGCGAAACGTTGAGGGTGGAAAATAAGGATCCGTCTAACGATCCAACCCCCAAAAAGGTACCACGACGCCGTCCGCATTGCCTCGAATTCTCCCTGTATTTGCAATTTCATCGTAATTACTATTATTATTATTATCATCATCATCCCTACAAAGGCGCAAAGCCTAGAAAACTTATCGGCACGGCAAATGGCGCATGCCGTGCACGCACCATAGAAACAATTTGCCAGGTAAATGACACTCGAGCTCAAACGGAAGTTTGTACTTAAATGATGAAACCAGAGTGCAGCTTTGTCGTGTTGCGAGTGCGCAAACCCGCTTCGAAATGACGTCGTCCCGACGATACCGGCTGGAAGCCAAATTGGAAGCCGACGAGCGAGCGAGCAACCCGAAAGTACCGACGGCAACGGAGACAGATGGGGGTGGCAGGCCGAACGTAGACAAGGGGTGTCGTGGGGACCAGAAGAGAGAGATGGATAGACGGAGCCGCTAAAATCTCTCGCAGCATCCCAGTAAAGCGCGTTGGAACGGGGTATATATGCGAGCGAGCTTAAAGAGGGGCAAGAGGGTGAAAGGCCGAAATGGTGGAAGGGAGGAGGAGGAGGACCCGTCGAGGGGAGAGACTACAGACGACTCGCGTCTAAACGAGCAGAAAGCTAAAGCAAAGCCGCGTTTGGCCGGCATTCGGCCAGCCACGCTACGAAAGCTTAATTACTCTCTTCATAGAGACACTAAATATTCGACTGTCTGCGAGGTACTCGCCTGGACTCTATGCGCAAGGGTTTATCTATCGTAGGACTGGTAATTACGAAGGTGGTCTATCGTGACTGGTGTTCAAATTGTAAACTACAATTGTTCCGTGTGACGAATCGTATATATCAGTTTGTGTAAGAGGATCTGGACTAGTGTAACATTGTAGGTTTATGGAAAGGCGAAAGAACTATGGAATTCTTCATATTGAATTATTTGGTGGGGGTTGAGAGAATACCAAGGCGAATATTAATTACGCGAGTCGACAACGGCAGTGGCGGTCTTCTTTGGGAGGAACTTTCCTTTGTACCCTTTAGCCCTTTTCCGCTTTCGTAGCCGAACTTCGTTCCATTCTCGTGGAAATTTCGTTTTCCAAGCGAGCACAGCCGCATTGCCGCGAATAAACCGGAATGGCAGAAGAAGAAGAAGCAGCAGAAGAAGAGAAGGAGAGAAAGTGAGTTGGTTGCTTATAAAGCTGGCTGCAAAACAATGTGGCTCGTCTTTTAAAGGAGACAGACCCGACTACCGTTTCTCCTCTCTCTTTCTCTCTCTCTCTTTCTCTCGTGCCTCGTTCTTCTCCTAACCGCCTCACCCCGTTTTAATTAGCTTTACCGGCCGGTAAACAATAAGCCCTTATTTCTGATGAATTAATTTTCAACAATTCCGCTTGCTGGCTTATGCGCGGCCGTGGTCCATTGCAACCACCGTGGCAGCGGCTTTTATTCCGCTGGGGGTTCGAGTCTCTCAACGTAACGAGGATCCCTTTCCTGTAATACTATCTGGTACCCTTGCTATTTTGGAATTTCCAAGAAGCCTTCGCTGGATTCTCGGATAAAACCCCCTTAATTTTTTAAGTCTGTTCGATCAATAAACTTCTAATTAAAATTTTAACAGTCTTATATTATTATCACTAGAACTGCCGTCTTTTAATTTGTTTATTTAACACTATGTACCTGGTGCGATCAAATGGTCGGTTTAACAAAATGAAAATTTGCAAATTTTTATATTACCAAGCAAAATAGATTATTTTCCCTCTAATATTAAATTGACAATCTTTACTTTTCTTTTGAAATAATATTAGTTTATAATCAGACAATCCCTGTAAAAATAGATAAACGTAAAGTCCCTGGATAATTAGTGTAAAAAATATTAAGTAAGTACCTTAAAAAAACGGGAATCAAGCTGTGGAAATATGATTATTTCAGTTATACAAATTTTGAAAAATAAACGTCTGTCTCTGTCTACTCTGTCTCCCTTATAATCCTTAAGAATTTTAATAAAAAATAAGCAATCAATGATTTCTACCACCATGGTAGATCTAGTGTTAAAAAAAAGTCCTAGCTAAAAGAACGATCAGCAAGAACCTTTCGTGAGTCCACCAATTCGACGCTTTAAACCGAATCGGAGCCGATTTCAGGGAGGGAAAGCAGCGGTAAAGCGCAAAAAGGACGAGAAACCGAAAGAGAGCCGAAGGAGTAGCAGTGGTCGGCTTAGAGCGGCGCGAGACGCTCATCTGCATTTCAAATGATACGCCCTCACCAAGGTTCACCCGCGTCTCCGTAGATTCCCGTACGTAGGCGGATTTCACGTGTATGCGAACAGGACATAGATTCCTAGAGCCAGGCTCCAAGGATCGCTGGTATTCCGTTTCGTCTCTGTATACGTATGCACCGTGGATAAAATCCAATAGGATGGATTTCAGGATCCCACGATGGAGGTTTGGTCGTTTTACTCGCGGCAACGAGTTCCTCCACGTTCGCAGGATCGAATGCGCGCGGATTTACGATAAGCGCCGGACAAACGAAGCGGCCGGAAGTCAAGCACTCTTCCGGCGAAGTCCTGTCTAGGATTACGTGGATCCGTTTCGATTAAACTGCATGGAAATTCTATCGCGAGATGAAGGAATGTGTTCAGTTAAGACGACAATTCTTCTCGGTTACCTATAGGTTTTCTTCAGTTTATGTTAACTGGTGAACGTGTTTTTCAATTTGAATTCGAGTTTCCTGAAAATTCTAAGGAATTCGGAATACAGTGGAAGAGAGAAGGCGTTGTTTTTATGGAAATATGTGAAGGAGTTGATGTTGGCTTGAAAATCGTGCTGAATTTGAAATTCTTAAAGTGGTGAACAATGGAGAACGGACATACCTTGCCGACACCGGTGAGCTCCTTTACACCTATCCTCCGGAGAAGCGCGGGTGGTGCCGGAGGTGGTGATTTAAGAAGAAGGGCTGCATATCCATTTGGAAAGATTGGTTGTTCATCTGGACCGATATTCTCGTCGCCGGAACGCCGTCGACGGTGAGGACTCGAGGACAGGTTCAACTTTTGTGCTGCTCTGAAAGTAGAAAAAACAATTCAAAATATTAATTAAAAAAGTTATAAAAAAGTGTACTAATTAAAGTAGCAATATTTCCATAAATTAATACAAAATATACAAATATTTTTCATTTCAATAACCCACTGCTTAAATCTTGTAATAAACCAACTCGATTATAGCAACACGGTCTTTTCAACCCCCACGGACAATGCGCGTACTAAGCTCATTCCGATGAGCCCTTTACAACGCAAACGAAGCGAGAAACGCTGACCGACATCGAGCACAAATTGCTCCATCGAACCTGCTCTTCGAATCGCTGCGGTATAATAAACTTTTCACAGAATGAAATCCAATATCAGAAACTTTCCACCCCTTCCAGCTTGAGGGCCGTAGAGTTTAAATCTCAGACGGGGCACACGTTTGCTCGTCTCGAGTGTTCCCCGCGATAGCTATCACGTAGATAGGGCCATACCTAGGAAAGGGTCGCAGGATTCCGGAAGGTATGTGTCTCGAGGGTGACTGGGTGACATACTCCGCGGGGTAGCCCGGTAATCAGCAAAGGTAATGTGCCGGAACCCTGTACGGGGTAGGGTACTGCGTTTAAAGGGGTGCGGAGTGAAAGAGGGAGAGAGACAGGGAATGAGAGAGAGGAAAGGTAAGAGAAACGGAGAAAGACAGAGAGAGAGAGAGAGTGAGAGACAGAGGGAGGGGATGACAGTGGGACCATTGGGTTCACTTTTGGTGGAGACGGAGAACGTTAAAGGGGGGTTGGTTGCTCTAACTTCTCCAGCCCTCGGGCCTCGTTAACCCACGCTCTGTGAAATTGGAAATACCAACGAGAGAGCGAGTACGCACCCTCTCTCTCTCCCTCCCTCTCTCCTGTTCCCAATTCACCCCCTAGCTGTGGCATAGTGGGAGCATTTGCGACCGCCGAGCGGAGTGTCATAAAAAATAGAAAGGGTCACAAGGGGGTGGACGAAGTGGTTATCAACGTTTGCTACTGGTTGCTTTACATGCCAGAACTTCCGGCTACATTACGTGCGAATAATCCTCGTCGTTTGCCGTTTTTCTTCGTAGTTAAAAAGGGGTGAGGCTAATTGTCGTCTCACGGGCTCCGATAGGGCCCGTCCGTAAATGTACGGGGGTTGGTACATATTTTTTCATTTAATTCTTTTAAATAAATCTTATTTGCGATTCTGACATTTCGGAGGTGCATTTTTTTACGTACTTCCTCCTAGGGATGGTGCATGTGAAAAAATCCGTTTCCCGGATAAATTAGAGATGCGAAATAAATTTCCGTGGACGCGGAATAATCACGATAGTTCGGCCAAAGAGAAATATTGCTTTATTATTTCGTCGCGGGTTTCGTTCTGCGCTCGTGCACGCTCGACGGAATTCATTTCGCGGGAAAGTTAAGCGTGATAATGAAGAGGGTAAAAAATTCCGACGATATATTCACCGGTGAGAGTCATCCCTCTCGTGACTTCCTGTGCCTCTCGATGACCGAAACGTTTTTTCAGCGTGCTCCAAGAATTGTTTTTACGCCTCGTCGGTATTTGTGTGTAATAAATTTCACTGCCGTAGAAAAAACACTGGTCGAACATTCGCGAGATGGTCGTTCGGTTTCCCACCCTCATTTCTCTCTTCTCTCTCCTTTTTTTTTTTAACGTACACCGCGAAATTGTCACGCGTTTCCGGAAGTTTTACGCAACCCCTGCTGATCGGCTCACAAATCCACCCCTCCGAACTCGGTAGCCTTGACTTTTATGCTTGGTTTAATTATTTGCAGTCCTTTTTTTTTCGTCCCTGCGGCGAACACACCGAGGCAAATGGGACTCCACGGTGGTTTTATGAACCGGAACTTTAACGAACGAATTACGCCCGGATTCACGAGCGGTTTCGAAAAAACGCGTAACGTTTTCATTGGCGAGGCGAAAGAGGAAATTTTGGTGCTCGTTTTTGACGCTGAAACGGCGAAACAAGAAATGAAACCGTGGACAGTCGGTTTGTTTTGTCGGCGTTGTTACAATGGTGAACGAAAAATTTAAGAGGATTGCTTTCCTAAAAAATTAGAGGGTTGTAATGGAGCTACCGGCCAGTCATGCATTCTCGATTGTCTACCGAATTGTGCATATGCTGCGAATAAACTGAAAAAAGGTGTTCAAAAGTATTCACAGTTGAATCGATCAAAAATTGAAACAAACATCGTAGTACAAAAATAACTAGAAATATTTAGAAGTTACTAATCAACAGTACAGCTTTAGATATATTAACCTAGTAGATAGATAATCATTTATTTGAAAATTTAGAACCATCTATTTATCACATTAATGTATATAAATTGTAAATTTTTACTCGTGTAATTATTTTTCAACAGTTGTATTTCAATTTTTCAACTCTAACAGCATATACACGCCGCAATATAATTAAAGTTTTTCTCGGACCGAATATATGCGTCGCTAATCCTGAAAAGTTTAAATAAGTACTTTGGCAAAGAAGGAATCAAGAGGTGAAAAAGATGATTGCTTTACTTATTTATGTTTTACAAGGCAGACATGAAATATTTACTACATCTCTCCACTACAAATGTATAGAATTTTTCTAAAAACATAGAGACCAGTTACTCCCTTTGAAAAGAGAAAAAAAAACTCGCTTTGATTAATAATGAAGATCACAAAATTACCAAAAATTCTTACCACGCATCACAATTCACTTCATCCAAGTCTAACAAACCCGGAAGGGTAAAAAACCCACATCTAAAATCCACCACGCAAACGATAAAGCCCTCTCCCAACAAGTGTTTATCCCTGCAGGCTATCAAGGTACAAAAAACTTCTCCGAATGTCAAATAGAAAGAACACACGCCAAATTGCATCGTCCAGGAAACGTAGAAACGTAGCGCGAGAACGAAAGAGAAGTAGAAAAAGGGAGAAGTCACGTTATTCGCCGCGGGTCGCGAAAAGCGGTGCTTTTCAGAAGTTTTTAATTCCACGGTGGCGCGTATCTGACATGCCGTACTAGGAGATATGCGACCTTACTAACGGCCTCCGACGTTTAAAGCGCTTCGCGCCATAATTTCCTTGATTAAGCCGAGATACGTGGCGAGCTGCCAAGAAGGGTGTGGGCGAAAGGGAGAAGCCAGAGGGCGAGGGCGCGAGCCCGAGGGCGCGAATGTCCGCTCGCTCGTAAATAACATCGCGAATTAAGCGTGTAATTTCCGTGCGAATTACGAGCTTCGAGAGAAAAAGAGAAGGAAAGAGTGAAAGTCAAAAAGAGAGAATACAACCAGGAAACTCGGCTTTATACTCGATACTTTTATTATCATCGAAATGTAAGCTAGAAAAATTTATGACGAGCCAACGCATTCTACGCGAATCCTCTGACGGATCGACGAGGTCCGTCAACGTCCGCGACAACGTCGACGAGCGCGACGTATGATCGATGTCGCTTCAATCCGATTACGCTGGAGAACATTTCTCTGCCGTTTAATGCCTTTTAACTCATTCGTTTTTGGCAGATAGGGAAAAATCGATGGTACGTTTTATTTCGTCGCTCTCACCGTCGAATTCTGTCGTGTTTATACGTTGGAGAAAGTAACGAATAATTCCTGCTCCACTGAGAGACTATTCCGTTTTGGTACCATATGTTCGATGTATCTCTCTCCTGGTGAAAAAAATCGCTATGATTTTATTTCGTAATAGCCCGGATGATCGTCGATTACACGTATGGGGAAAAACGAGTTTTCGTCGAAGATTGAGAACGCACAGGAGCCAGTACACATCTGTTCCTCGTGATTGATGCGTAGATTGCGCTCTCGCGACACGCACCTGCGTCTCTCACATCCTGTGTCGGGCTTTTCGGATTCCCCGAGAGTACTCTAGATAACGGCTCGTCGTTCTTTCTCTTATACGAAAAAAAAAAAATCTCTTTACACGTCTTTGTTCAGATGATTTGAGATTTTTTCGCAATATTTCACGGAGATTGTGATACGATTAATGTGGATTTTCAGAGAGATGTTTGTAACGATTGATGGTACCGAGTGGTTGTTGCGAAGGGGCTGAAAGTTTCATTCTATTGTATCTATGAGTTACTTCGTCGTTTAAATATTTGACCGAGTGAAACAAGTTTCTCTTTACACGTCCTTTTTAGATCATTTGAGATTTTTTCGCAATATTTCAAGGAGATTGTGATACGATCAATGTGGATTTTCAGAGAGATGTTTGTAACGATTGATGGTACCGAGTGGTTGTTGCGAAGGGGCTGAAAGTTTCATTCTATCTATGAGTTACTTCGTCGTTTAAATATTTGACCGAGTGAAACAAGTTTCTCGCGTTTGCTCGTTTCCCTTGGGACGGACAATGGTCATGCCGGTACTACTGCCAATTATTCTGGACGGGCTTTTTCCTATTCACCTCCCACAGGACGACTTTATTATTTAACGAAATCTTGACACTCGCAACAGTGTTTCCTAATTTAACGTGGAACTTTGTTCTCCAACTAAAAGATACCATATTCTTTTTATTAGTAGATACTTCCAACTTATATCGACTCTTCTGATTAGTTTCAAAAATAAAGACAAATTAAAACAAAAGGAATTCAAATTCCAATGAAAGATCCTTCAATGCACTTTCTATGATCAAACGAGCAAACTAGACTTCAATTGCTCTTAAATACACACAGTAAATTACACGATAAACACTTCATTAATTTGATGAGCAATCGAACCTCTCTCAAATCCATCGACGTTCACCACACGGCAAATATCTAAAGTGTCCCATCCATAGGACACTTTCAACTCAAAACAACATATTTTCACGGTGTTCTAATATTCCATGCAACCGCCATTCGTTGAGGTGATTCGCCAAACCTTACCAATCTCTCTTCCACCCTTTTTTTCATCCCTTGGTCACCCCGCACTGTACCAATCCACCTTGCCAGCGGTCTCTTTTTGCTCTCTTCTATCCAGTTGCCCGGAAACGGAAAGAAAACACCGTAGATTCCGGTGGAACGGGCAGAGAACATCCGAGAGGGCGCGGATGAAAGTCCGGATAAACCGCATCCCGACGTTCGGTTGCCGTCGAAACGACGACTCCAACGTTCCTCCCTCCCCTTCCACGTCCCTGATTGAATTGCCATAATCGATTCGGTGAAAAATCCCGACCACGTATTCACCAGCCTCTCGCATTACCTCCGTTTCCCGTGTTTTTCCGTTCTACGTGTACCCCTTTCTCTCCCTGGGTACTTGGATGGTCCAGGATAATCGAGGACAACCTTTTCTTTAATCCTACCATCGTTCGGTTGGATTGATAATTTTCACTTCAAAGGAGAGAGTCAAATTCCTCTTACAGGAATAAAAACGGTGGAGTTCTTTGGAAGGTGTTAAGGGGGTTGATGAGTGGATTTACTTTGTTGAGATGGATCTCGCTCAGAATTTAGAATCAGGAGGATATATATTAACACTAATCGTACTGACAAGTTATGAATACTAATTCGTACAGTAGCAGATCATGTGATTGGTTATAAAATAGTAATATTATTTTTCTGAAAGGAATGTAGAGGGCTGTCGACTCAACTCTGCCGTTCTGCTCATTTATATCGCGTATTCCTTCCAGTCTTAGTAATCCGGCGAACAAAAAGTCACATTTTAAGACACATAAAATATAAAAACAGGTAGACATAAGTGTTAAATAGATTAAGTATTAAAAAAGTAATACTTGGAAATGTAGTTGTTTGTTGAAATATAATCTCCATTTCAGGTCATACAGACCCGAGCAGGACAGCAGGGTTAATATAGAAAAACCTCTCAAAACAGTCTTTACTTACTAGTAGAAAAAAGTTGTACATTTGCATTTCGGTGAATAGGTAATTTCACCCCTAAATTGATGTCAGTGTTAACCCTTTTGTTCTTAGTGGTTTCAGATCTACTTTGATCATCAACAGTGATCAAACAGTTGACCACCAACGATGGTACTGTGAATCCTGGACAAATAAAAATATTTCTCTTATGTCCAAGTGATTATATAATGGAACCACTCTATTTTGCATTGAACAGAAAATATGAAGCAATAAGCTGCATTTTTCTAGTTGAAAGAATTTCATTCACGACTGAATCTGTTTTTTCCACCGTAGGAATTCATATCGTCACAAACGAAGTGGAATATTTTTCTCCTACTCAAAGTTGATCAATACTTATTTCTCTGTAAGTGAAACAAAATTATAAAGATACGTAATGGCCGTGAAGAAAATAACATCCAGCAAAAGGACCGATCGTAAGTGCAAACAGGAGTTAGACGTTTCTGAAACGGTCGTAAAATGCCGGGTAAATTCCAATAAACGGAGGGAAGTATCGTGCGTGAGATCGTTTAAGTTGCATCGACGTTGTTCCTTGCCAGCGTAAATCATGCAGGACGCGGAGAAACGAGGGAAACGATCGGGGTTGAACGTTAGGGGCTGCAGGAAGATCGGCTGCCTCAGCTGTTGGCTGCTGCCGCCTCTGATTGAATTGCTTCCGCCGTTTTCTCGCGTACAGCAGACCGAGCCATACGCGACAGCCCTTTTCCAACCCTTGGAAATTCGCGAGAACATTCGCGTTCGATGGACGAAGCCCTTTTTTATCCTTGTTCCCTTTGCTCGTTGAGAAAATGTTGCCGAGATCGACGAAAAGATAGAAAGGCGGCCGTTACTCGTTGAAAGAACTCGGAAGTCAGAGGCCGAGAGCTGTCGATATAATTTCCTTTCTACTTCAACGGCTATGAAACATTTTGGGGCTTTTTTTGCTGCCTCTGATGGACGTTTATCTTCGACAATCCGTCTCGAGGATTTGGGGCAAAACGAAAGACATTTTCGAGAGAATCATGACAGGAAGAAAGTTCAACCAATTCGGAAAACTATCGCACACAAGATTTCCAAAATTTCTAAATCTTCAAACACACCTAAACACATTTATTACAAAAAGAAAGCTAAATTTAAAAAAATCACAAGTCACAGCATAATATAAAAAAGTAGATCTATCACCCAGAGGAGAGATTTTTTAACACATAAATATTTAAAATCCTCTCGAGACCCCGCGTAAAATCTCCCCTCAGAATTAATAAAAAAAATCATTTCAAAACATCCCCCAACGAGAGGAGAATAGGGATGGGAACCCAATCTGAAATTCCTCCGTCGATAATTTTTATCAAACTCGACGACCTTGACTCCAAGAGCCACCGACGAGCCGTCGACGGTAGGGAAATCACGTCCTATCGCGATACGTCGTTTGTCATTTGCCAGAATGCAAGGTTTATCGATAAATTTCTTCACGGTGAGGTTATTCGAGCGTCGGAGGTTGGGCGGCCGAAGAAAAATGAACCGAAACCCCGTAAACTCCTCCTCGTCGATGCAAACGGGCAAAGGCGGAAATTGCGGGAAGGAGGAACAAAGAAGGGTAGGGGGTAAGGTTCGTGCAGATGGACCGAACCCCTTGACGGTCCTTGAGCGAACCGGCTCTTTGTGATCCTTGGCAACGCGATGCGTTTCATCCTGCAGACACATTACGCTTCAATTGATAAGAACGAAAAGAGAAAGGAACGGCACAGAGGGAATGCGAAATGTTGAGAGAGGAGAGAGAGAGATTGGAGAAGGAAGGAGAGAAGGTTGGAGGGAGAGAGAGGGTTCACCCGGTTCCCTTCGATATATGCGAACTCGCCAAATTGATGTATAGAAGGGGGACGAACGTACCAGCAGCTTCTCCTCGTCCATCAACGGCAGGATGCGGGGTTGGTTGCACTCCGATGCGCGGAAGGGGTAGGAGGTAGAAAACGTTGGATGCCATTCGCGCCAAGTGCAATCAAAGAGCCGCGTATTTATCGGAAACGTTGGAGAAAAGCAAACCAAGTCGGCGTGTCTGAGCAAAACGGGAATGACGATCGGTGTGAAGGATTTTCGAGTCGAAGGATCAATCAGGAACGATTTAAGTCGATGGGGGAGGACTTGGAAAGATTTCAAAATCCTTCCGAGTGTTTTGAAAGGTAAGGAGAGTATAAATCGTCCGACTCTGATGCAGTTGTTACGAAGAGGGGTAGATTTTGGAGTGTCTAAGAATTAGGGGATGATTTTCAAATGGAAGATAAACGTTTGAAGCTGTATTACTAAATGTATCTAAATACTCGAGGTTGATTTTTTTCCATTGTAAACGACGGGGGAGGATGGAAACATGGAACAAGAAGGGTACGTTGAAAATGGCGGAAAACTTGAGAACGATCGGTCCGTTTGTAACGCAAGTAATTTACGAATATCCTGATTTATCGAGGCGTTAACGCGATAGGAGCTCGCTTTCATCGACACGATCCGTATCCCGTCTGGAACCCTCTCTTTCGCGGAGTGACTATAAATATTCAAGGAGGCGCCGACAACGGGGAAAGATCGGAAAAGGAGACGAAAGTCCCATCCCGCGCGGTGATCCAAGAACGCGAGGAACCGTGGAAATCTGATTTGTGTTACAGAAAAGTTTGATTGCCGGTGCCATCGAGAGGAGGGTTGCCGTTTCTACGATTCCTCGACGAGCCTTCGCCATCGTTGGTTTCCAAAGTATTCGACATGACGCGCCAATTCGAGCCGCGTTATCGATTACAGTGCAATCTAATTTCGCGGTATCTGTAGCAGAGCGTAAATATCGAACGAAGTTGGTCGACGAAAGAAACTGGAAAAATCGTTGCTCCTATTACCTCGCGAAGAACCTCGAGACCGGTATGCAAATACCCTCACGGTTCGCCAAGTACCGAACAAGCGCAACAAACTTCACGAAACTTTGCAAACGCGACGCGTTTTCTCCCTTCTACCATGGAGAAAGAGGAACAAAGCTATTTGAAGAACAGAGAAGACAAGGATGAGGGAAAGACAGAAGAAGAAGAACGTACGGGACCAGCCGGGACTGCTCTTTTAGCAAAGACGGAAACGTGCCGTGGGAAAGCTTTAAAGTTGCGAAACGCGTCGTTACCTTGGCGAACGCGTTTAACGAAACTTTCCCTTCATCGTCCTCGTAGAACCTGACACGACGAATTCGAGGATTCGCGCGCCCGAAGCGCGAAAACTCGAGCTCCAGCTTTGCTACGTCCAAGACAAAATTTTACATTGCACTCGTGAAGGAACTCGTGAAACGCCTCTCTTCCTCGAGTTGAATTCCACGTTTCAGAATCGACTCGACGCCGGAAACGCTTTCAGAGTCTAATGGCAAAGTTAATTATTTCGATTTACGCGACGTCGCGCTCCTACCCAGCAAACGAAACGAAAGCTACGACGTCGAATTGCTCGAAGGCACGATAAAACGTTTCCGTGTTTCGTGCTGACGAACGATAAAGTACGTCAACGTCGAAGCAACGAGAAGGTTCGTCGGATGACGTTTTATATTGGTTACGAGAGGGGAACCATCTTCCTTGACCGTATGATCCGATGTGAATCGTGGATTTCCGCGGATACGGTTTTATTGATGCAATATCGAGTAACTTTCATTTGTCAACGGCGAGGATGATGCTCGTTGCCTGTCGGTTCCCTTCAAAGCGAGCCCAGTCACACCGCTCGGTGGGACGAATAAATTTTCGATAAACCGACGTCGACGGGCGACGATCGCTCCGATTTCGCTTGTCCCGACGACGCGACGGCGCGTATCGAATTCCCGTCGCCGAAATAACGCTGAAATATGCCAGCCGCGTGACAGAGACACGTCTGAGCATAGAATAGTACAAAATCAGACCTATCCTATGCCGGAAGCTTCGTTCGATATCAAGATGCACCATTGGGAACTTGCTTCACGCCGTTGTCGAAGAAATCTAACGATTTCTGGCTAATCGTCGATCGAGCGTAGGGTTCTACTCTTTAGATCAGGGGTGGCCAATCCAAATGATCTTTGCGGGCCAGTTTGGAAATGCATCATAACTGCGCAGGCCACATATAAAATTATATATCAACATGCGTTGAGGTTTTTTTCTCTTCATTTTTCCTCAAATCGATATTCTATTACTAATACGGTAACTCTTAAGCGCACTTTAATATTTTCTTACCATGTTATATAAACTGTTCGTTTGAAAACATGTAAATAACTTAGTATAAGCTTGACCTACTGTATTTCAATAAAGTTATTATTATTATTATTATTATATATCAACATATATTAGATTTAGATTCACTATAGGCACTTTTTCGGAGTGAAAAATTGAAATATAATGAGTTACTATTATTTTGTTTACTATTATTCTTACATGTAAACATAAATAATATAATAATAATGATACTAATGATAATCTCGCGGTAGGGGTTGGCCACCCCTGCTTTAGATACTACAGTAGAAATGAAGTTTAAGGTTTGGACTTCCAATTAGTGAATCAGAGGTCAAATCTCCTGTAGGCTCTGGGAAATTATTTATTTTGATGGCTAAGAACCACCAGGCGAAATGACCATGGTAGTTTGACCCAGGAACAGATGACTATAATTGTTGGATCTTAACCAAAATTAGTTGTAGTTGGAATCGATAAATAATACAAAACAAATTTTCTTATTTGATATGAACATTGTTGGTTTGAAAACCACATTGTGGGTTTCTAGGTGAAATAACTAAAAAGTTTGAAGTCTCCCCTTCTAATTCTTCCATCGTCTCCTTGCCATCACAGCGATTTTACCGTGACGCAACTCAAAAAATCTATACCGCGATATCTCGCAAATCAAGTCAGTGATCCGAATCTCCAGAAAATTCGAGGGAGGAATGGCTCTTCCTCGAAATGGAAAATTTCGAGGCAAGTCTCGTGAGAGCGAGACCTAAGCGCGCGCGTTAACGAGCCGAAAGAGGGATGAAGAAGGGCTCGTAGATCAAGGGAAGCGTCGAAGCCACGAAATATCGAGGGTTGGAGTCTGGTTAACATAATGTCAGCCGGGAGCGACAACGAGAAAACGGCGAAGGGCGACAGGTAAGACGGGGAAGAATTTCTTAAAAATGTCAGGAGTTGTCACCGTTGTTACGGGGGTTGTTGGCAAGGGGTGTCGCAAAGAACGTCGTAAAATTTCACAGCATCGAGACCGGTCGGTTGAAATTGAATGAAAAAACACGAAGGCTAACTAAAGAATTCCCTAACGAGAAGACAAATTACCGCGACCCCGAAATTAAAGTGCACCGAAACAATTCGCCAGGAGGCAATCTAATTTTCCGCACTCGTGCAACTCGTGCATCGTTTCCTCCCTGATGCAAACGTCTGCAGGCACTTTTATTGCGAACCCTTACGAATCGACTTTTTTCTCATCGCCACGAGACATTTACGAAATTTTCTACGGACGGAAACTTCGTTATTTTCCCTCCACAGACGTCTTCCGGTCTCCGAGAATATATCACCAAGGGAGGAAGGAAATCTTAAAAGAGCGTAAAAATAACGAGGGACTTAAATACAATAGAATTACGACGTCGCATGCGAGAAAACGGTCGATAAAGTCCGGATGCGTCGACGATCGTCATATCGAATTTACGTTCCCTCAACCCCCTGCGCGCGCGCGCGAAATGAGCGAAACGCGCTCACAGTATATCTCCTCTATGAAACGTGAAAGGTATTACGAATACGATTCAACCACTTTAATACGTCCGACTCGTCCAGCTCTATCTCACGACAATAAACTCATAGATACGTCCCCGTCCGTTGGCTCTTACACCGGCTGCTTCGACTTTTTCCCTCATCCCCTTCCACTTAGCCGCGCTTTCCTTCCACGTCTACCTCCACCCGCCGTCTTCTCTTTTCTCTTCGTGTTCCATCAGCTTAATCTCCTCCTGGCAAACTCGATAAAACGGCAAGACACGACACTGCCATTTTTTTCACCACGATGAGAATGGCACACGCCCACTTTCCTCGTGCTCGCGGCAACTTTATCGTTCCCCGTATCGTCGCGCCATTATTGAACGTTGCGAACAAAAACGTATTATCCATAAAGGAATACTGCACTCTTTTACGAGAGAAAGAGATGAGATGTCGTCGAAAAATTCAACGGCAACGAAGATATTTACACCGACATTGTATTTATTGGAAATCCACCGGGAGAATTTCTTTGGAAAATTTCCACTGTATCTATATATTTATTATATATGATATATAGAAGTGTAGATCCATAACATGACCCTTGCTCGAAGAGAACCCGTGTAATATCTCTAATGCTACTGCGGCCAAGCGCGGCAGGGTCGTTCCCGATAATACACTTTTCCTCTCTCCGTCTCTCGCGGCCTCCTCCAACACGTTCTCCACCTTCTTCTCATCCTCATCCTCCGCGAGCGGCGCCTTTCGTGCAATTACCTGCCGAGACGGCGTCCATCTCCCCAGAGATCCTGACTAAAGAGTCGGTCGGACAGACTTTACCTCCACTCCACTCACGCTTGCTCGTGGCCGACTCTCTCTACGCTCTGTGACGTAATACAAAGCCACAAGAAACAGTAGTATAGACGTTGTTGCGGTCAGCCACGGCTGCCTTCTGAGTAGTTGAGGCCAGATGGAGTCCGACAGGTGCTCGCTCTCTGTACAAAACGGCGAAAGACAAAGGACGAGTTTCTTCGACCGTATCTTTGAAAGGGGAACCTGCCAGGGTTGTTGCGCGGATGAAAGAATACGGGGATAGGAACGAGTGCGTCCATAGAGAGGACGTGGAATTGAGTTTGGGATTTTGTGAGGGCAAATTGGAAGGAAATGGTGGTGAAAGTTAGACCCGAGAGTGTTAGGGTAGTCGTGAAGAACTTGGATCGTTGGTCGCGATTTTACCTTTCTTTATTTATCATTCTACGTCTTGGAGAGAATTGAGGGGGAAGTGGGGTAGAAAATACTTTGGAAATTGAAATGCAAAAGAATGAAAGCGTTGGAAAATTAATTTCATCCCTAACTTTAATCACTTCGGCATTCCATCGCACCTGAAACAACCAAGTCTCGATTCGTCACCCTGCGACAACCATCAACCGGATCCTCGACGTGCATCCTTACCGGTAGGATCTTAATTTGCAAACTATTCGCACACTCGGTGCCGTACGTGACGAAAACCGATCGTGGTTGCACGCACTCAACGATTCCTCAGTCTCTCCTTTCCTCGGGCTTCCCTCTTTCAGTCCTTCTGGACACGCAACGTCTGCGTGCCAGCAGTGGAAACTATGCGACTTCAAAAGCTTTCCTGAGCCTTCGGCCAACCCTTCGGCCATCATCCGTCGAGCCGCTTCCTCTGGCATTAATACACGCGAGACGGCTGCCTTTTCTCCTCTTCCTCCTCCTCTTCCTCTTCGTTGCAGAGTTCTAGGTTACGTTGACACTAATCTCAAGTTCCACGTTTACCTCGAGGATCGATAGCGTGGAATAGAGAGGGAGGTAAATCTATATCCACGATCGTCCACGAAAATCCTTCTGTTGCAGTGAAATTTCTTCGGTGTTTCGTTCTCCGCCGCTTTTTCTTTCGCGCTTAATTTAGAGCGGACACGCGATTGCACGCTTTTTACTCCGACGTTTACGCTCCGAGTGGCCCGGACGTTTACGACCGGTAAACGTTTACGTCTTGCCAGAGGTAAAGAATCCCCGGTGACGTCTTCCACCAGCAGTTTCAAGTACAGTTTGCATTACGTCGTAACAATATCGCGTGCTCTTTGGACGAGGAAGACGTTGACGACCTCCATACGGTGAAAAATTCTTCCTAATCGTGAACAACGATGTCAATTTGTTTTTCCAACGGGTATCGTTGACGTTTCGACGTTTCTTTTTCTTGAAATTTATGAGCCTGTGCTTTTAATAGATAGATTGAAATGTTTTACGATCAGGTTATTTTTTAATCTTTTTCCTAGGGGAGACTATAGTCATTTAACGTTTAACGCTCGCGGACGGAGACTACGGTCAGTCGTTGAAATCTCTCGCGAAGAATTGATTATTCCATACTATTTTGTAATTCAAGAATTTTTATATACCATAAGTTATTGTTTCTTATGTATTATATGTATTGCAACTTCAAGAAAGAATTAATTAATCATATTACGCTAATAATTATTAAAACGTATTCGTTTTCGCCAGGGTGCTCCGTTCGCGGAAAATCTCTCCGTAGAGTTAAGAATACAACTCTCTCAAATCATTGCAACTCTTAACCATGGAACCAAACATCATCAAATGACTTGATATAAGATGAAGAAATTTAATCATAAATCTTCCACAAACCTCCAACATTTTCTCGCTTTCCTACGTTCCTCGGTTCGCCGGAAGCAGTAAAACGTAATCTTCAACTTGCCACGCAATCGTCCCAAACCACTTTCCCAATTTCACGTCGCGGTCGTTGATGCAGTTCACCGTCGTCCCAAAAGATCTAAGAGCATAGAGCATCTAGACGTGCAACGAAGACCATCCATGAACGAAGCAATAAGGAAATTGTACCGAGGAGTACTCGAGCATACAGACAACCTGGTAGCTGTCCATACGCAATCTCCAAGCAGCGCAACGGAAACCAATCCCGAGGAGTAGAGAGAGGCTCGATTTCTTGCGAGATCTCCTCTCGATCCCTTTAGACAGGAACCACCTTCCCTCCATCCCTCTGACTTCCTCTCCTCTCGTCTTATCCCTTTCGTCTTTCAGCCGACATTCGCTCGGTGCAAGAACTTCCGTGTTCCAGCCAAGTATTCGCTAAGTTTCGAGAAGGCTTACGTCCCTCGGCGCTCCGCAGTCATCTTTCCGGAAGCCGTCTGTTCGCTCGCGCGAAGACCGAACAACAAAGGCTCGCCTGGTTCCTTATGCCAAGCGTTCTCTACGTTGCTTGTCGTTCGCGTAATCTAGCGCGAGAGAAACGGCCAGCGCTGCGCTTCTCTCTAAGAGGATTGCGTGGCCTCCCCCTTTGCGTTTACATCGGTAATTAGCCTGCGGGTTAATTCACCCAGCTTCGTTCTTCTTTGAGAAAAACAGAGAGGAACCCATCAGGGACAGACGTAGGATCGTTCCTGTGTGTTTTCAAGTTCTATTCCCTCTTGTCTTTTCATGCTAATTCTCTGACTGCACTCCCGTAACTTTGTCTCTTTCGAGGGATGTATTTCGCTCAGGCTTTTCGTTCTGGTAGAAACCGAGTCGATTAAACCGTTGTTTCGCACGAGAAGGTAAAAGTTGCCAATTGCGACACCGGAGAAACTTTCGACGTTGAGGTTCCGGTCGTAACGACCAAGGGTAACGGGTTGAATTTAACGGGGGTTGGCAATTAACGATTAACTCGTCGCGTTTGAATCGTGTCTCTTCGATGGTACGCGTTTAGATCGAAGTCGTTTATCGAGTTTCGTAGATATCACAGGTTTTAGATAGTTCTAGAGTAGGTTTTGCGTACTTTAAATTAACTCACGGGAGTTTCGTTGATTTTCTGTAAACAGTACTCGGTAAATCGAGGACCGTCGGTGGACTCGATTAAGAGTTTATGCGTGTTTTACGTTTTAATGCATTTCGTTGAAGATCGTTCGAGCCTCGTTACAAAGATATCTCCGTGGTGCTTCCTGTTTGAAGTATGATTCGCGAGCATTTATTTTTTTTACGACACCAGAGAGGAAGAGAGAAGCGAGTGGGTGGAGAAGAGTTCGTGTGTTTTTCTTCTTTTGTCGTAGCACGACTGAAATATGTCCGCGTCATTGTGCGGTTTATTTTTGATCGCCGTATCTCAAAGTACTCGCCGATAATGGAGAGTCATGCTTTTCAAAGAGGGGACACGGCTTCGTCCTTCTCTTTTCCTCTTTTTTCCATCACTCTTCTTGCTTTCTCTCTTCAGCCATCTCTCATTCTCTCCCTTGAGAGTTGTTTTTTTCGTCTCAGGCTGCAAGGTAACAACCTTCCTCGTTTGTGTAATACGCGCGATTAATTGTCGCTACGCTTCTCGTAAAGCGCAATGCACCGTCGTGTTTGCTCTTTAGCGCGAAACAGACGCGAAATAATTGGCAATAATCTTTACCATGAGATGAATATTATTAAGTTAATTAAAATGGAATCTCTTCTGATCGTATCTTGGATGGAACACTAATAAGAACTATCCTGATGAATTTATAATAAGATGAAAATTCGATAAAAAAAATTGTTAAAAGTTCCTTTAAAAATGTCCAATCAACCTGAAGATAATGCTGGTCTTGTAAATAATTTTTTTTAACCCTTGCAATTTGTATGAAAATAAATAATTTAGAATAAAATAAAGGTAAGGAGGTTCTCGATGAAGAAAATTATTTCAAGGATATTCGTCTGCAAATTCGGTGCATCGGCGAGATCAAAGCTCTCCTAGCACACCCTGCTCGACTGGCGATGGTAAATTTCGAACAATTAAAATATCTTTCGCGACGGCGCGTCGTTCTTGCGCTCCGTAAATTATTGCCCTCGGCGACGAAACCCTTCGCGGTTCTTCAAATTAAAATTGTCGACTGGCGCGCGTCTTTCGAGTTGCCCTTACGTCTCGTCTTCGCTCGTAATTCATTTTTCAAAGGGATCTAAATGCGCGCCAACGCGCTCCGACTGTGTCGATCGAACCACCACGTTTCTCATTTTTCGTCGTGCCTTTAAACGACGAGGAACATCAGCCTGCAAAACTCTCTTCCTATCTGTCGCGTTAAAGAAGACGAATTTTTTCTAATTCCTTTAGCATTTAACATTCCACAATCAAAACTGAATGCAACATCCACAGATACCACAGTTTAACTCACAATAAAAACAGTTCTCTACAACACTACATCTCTTCCTAATTTCCATGAAGGATAATCCACCCTATAAAAAAGCCTCCAATATTACTAACAATAAAAAAATAAATGCAACACCACCAAACGATAACAATTTAAAAAATAAATTACCATACATCCCACGCAAGAATATTTCAAAATAAAAAACAACCTCACCCTCTCCTGACCAAGCAAATATCACCCTCCCAGCAATCTTATTTTTTCCCAGCCATCCAACGGCAAAAAAAGACTCTCCCCGACGACTCCTGGAGAAATTACCGTGAAAAGAGATTGCGCGATGACTCGAGCGACGTTGCACCGAGAAGAGTAAGACAAACCACCTTCGGAGGCATATTTCTGGAGGTGACGGAGCGTCGCGTCACCTTGGGGGTCACGTCGGTGTCGTGTCTGACGGGAGGAGCATCCCCTGGGAGGCCTGGGATATCCGGGAAGAGGGATCTACGTGTTTCGTGCCTCTGGATGCACCCCTCGCAACCCCCGCCGACGAAAAAGAGTCTGAATGTCAGCGGCTCTATGATGGATGCGTCGGCTTTGACATAACGTAATACGCATAGACACGATAGGCACACAGCGGCTCTCTCTTATTCTCTCCCTCCTCCATTTTTCCCTCTGTCTGCCCATTTCTTTCGTCTCTCCTCTCTCTGTGGCCTCCTTTTTTTTGCTTTTTCTCTCGTACAATATGCCGAGCACGTAGACCGCCTCTTTTCCCCGTAATTTTCATCCCGATTTTACGGCGCATCTCGCGAGGAGCTGGCTCTCGCGATAACTCGACGATCCTCAGGAACGTTATTGTTATCGTCGTCGTTTCCGTTTCCGTTGCGAGTAACGTACGTTGGGCGGCAATTAAGGTCGGTGGATTTTTTTTATGGATTTTTTTTTTAACGTTTGAGATCCTCGGTGGGAAGGTAAATGTTTCTTAATTAGAAACTTGGGGGATGGAGGTGATTTTGCAGGTGATGAGTATACTTTGTGGAGGGTGAATATTAGTGTTGTGATTTGGATATGATGGTTGTATTGTAGTGGAAAAATTAGGGTTGATTTTAGATTAGAAACGGAGATGTTATTGCGAGGAAAATATTTCAACCCTTGACCTTACGATTTCTTTAGTGACTGAATGTGCGATAACTTAGGATTACGGGGTGAAATAACATTCTTTTCTTGGTGCAGCTTAGTTTCTGGAAAATTTCAAAAATTCGTATTACATTTATCGTGTCACGAGTATCACTCGTTATTGTACGACAAAGGGGTTGAAGAGTACTTCGCACGGAATTTTTCTCTGCTAGAAGATCTATGATTGAAGGCACGAACTCTCAACGACCAATTTAAAATTCCCCATCTCTAGAAAATATCAATATGATTTGTATACCACCATATTTGTACTCCACCTCAACAAATACCCCCTAGACGAAGTTATCACAGCAGTTAACATCAAACTACACCCTCAACTCCACTTAGATCTCAGCTCAAGAGACCCAAGAATCAAGCAGCACTCCATTCGTTTTAGAAAGCGTCTAAATAATATAAAATCCTCATTGCAAAGTTCCGCATTCCAGTTCTCTGAACATCTCCATGATA
The DNA here is from genome assembly GCA_910591515.1 of Cerceris rybyensis. NCBI lineage: Eukaryota > Metazoa > Arthropoda > Insecta > Hymenoptera > Crabronidae > Cerceris > Cerceris rybyensis. The sequence continues at coordinate 23,171,486 of OU342793.1, read as the reverse complement.
CTCGCAACTCCTAACGAGCTATCGAGAAAAATCATCGGGAGGAAATAATCGAAAGAGTAAATCTCATACGAGAGAAACCTCCTCCTCGTTCGTAGTAGAAGCAATCTTATCAACGAACGAGCTTCTGGAATAAAGAAAGAAACGATCGGCATATATCGACGATCAATAAATCAGGGCGTGTTCAAGGACCTTCCCCTACGCGTCGAAGGGACGAGGGAATGTCATGCGTCTTGATGGTTTCGTGGGAAATAAAATACGACCCAATTTCGCGGTGCAAACCGCGAAACAATGGTATTGATCTTATTTCCATATCGGTCCGCCACGCAATCCAGGGGATGGATCGGACGAGGGTGAACGGCTTCGAAGGAACTCGAAGAAGAAGAGAGAGGAGTACACGAGAAGGGACAGTGCCGTAGGGCTCGGATGTGCGAGAAAGGGATGCCAACGAAACGAGGGCCTCAAGGTATATATCGAGCGACGAATGTCGGACGTTCAACGTGCACGTCACGTAGAGAGAGGAGAGAGTGAGAGATTTAACGCTGGAGAAGGAGAAAGATGAAGAGGAGAAAAGCGAAACAGAGACGTCGTCGACGTCGTCTACGTGGACACCGGGGGAACTACCTCGTCGTCCTACGGTGCCACGCACTGGCATAATTAAGAAACTTTCTCAGGACTATCCTTTTGTTCCTGTTTTTCTTTGTGTCGCTATTCGGAACACGACGTCGTGGCGATTAAGATGTCGCAGAGAGAATGAATTCCGAGGGTTGTTTCGCAAGGTGCTGGTTTTTCGAAGTTTCCGCGGAACTCGGCGGATTTCGGTGGACATTAATTACCGTGAGATTCCTTAAATTGGAGAAAATCCAGTGGTATTCGCACATAGACATATATTTTTATCGAGGGATGTTTATAAATTAAATTAGAATTTTCTGGAGAACATTAATAGCGGGAAACTGAATAAAATTACTTGCGCGACGGTTCTCCGGAAGTCGACGGAACCGGAAGCAATGTGTATCAGATCATGAGTGAATTTTCCAAATTTCCCGGTTTTCTCTAACACTTGGCATGAGTTTCTATAAGACAGGGTATTCGGAAATTACTTAAACTGGGAAGAATCCAATTGTATTCGTACATAGGCATGTATTTTGTCGAGAGAAGCCTATGAATTAAATTAGAATTCTACAAGAGAACGTTAATAGTGTAAATAAAATAACTTGCGCAACGGTTCTCCGGAAGTCGGTGGAACCAGAAGCAAAGTGTGTCAAATCACGACTGAATTTCCCAAATTTTCCGATTTCCTCCGACGCTCGACATAATTTTCCAGGAGCGAGGGTATCGTGAGACTCTTTTAGGAAGATAAAATATACGGAAGACTCGCGGTGCAATCCGCGTACGCGGATGGAGCAGTGGAACGTCGTCCTCGATAAGGAGCTTTCCTCTCCTCCTTGTTCCTCCGAGTTCCTCCGCATTCGGTCGGACGACTTCACCCGCTTTATTTCGACTCTCAGAATACATACTCTTATTCTCGCGGATGCAGCTCGCCTATTTCCAACAGAAACGAATACAAATGGATACAACCGACACCCAAAGAAAGAGTGAGAGACACAATCGCCCATCGAGTCTTCCCTCAAAATGCCATTTCCTCCTTCCGTCACTTTCGCGCACTTTGCATCGCCGTTTCGATACCGTAAAAGCAATACTTCACCACAGACATCTTTTTACTGTCTGGTATCATTTTTTTTTGAGTAAGAAGAATTGTTGAAAAGCCATTGGCCGGTTTGGTAGACTTATCCTCTTTCCAAAGAAATACCAACTGTACAAGGACAACGTCTCAAGGTTGACTTTCATCTGGCGCGTGTAAGCCCAAAATGTAATTTCTCTCTGAAAGGACGTCTCGTAAGACGGCAAAGAAGCCTGGAACCTCTCTCGTCGAAGATCCAGCAAAATCTTCTAATCCGTCGCAAATGGCGGACGATATCGAGGAGGTTATTTATAAACACTCAAGAGGCTCTTTTCCACCATGAAGAAAATCCAAGGGGCCGAATTTTTCCTTTCCTCTTTCACCCTCATTCTCATCTCTTTCTTTTCTTCCCCTCTCTCTCTCTCTCTCTCTCTCCATCAAATGCGACTCTTGACTTTTTCCTAGACGCGCACACCGGAAGATAACGTTGATTTAAGGTAGCACTCGGGTGGATTGACAAATTGCTGGCGACTCGAAAACCGACGCGGATAGAAAAGCAGCCGGTCGAGCGATCGAAGGTGAAAGGTAATACGTCGTGGAAGAAAGGAGAGCTCTTGGAGGCCTTTGACGCGTGACCGAGGAAGGGAATCGAAGAGGGACTCGAGAAGGAAGAGGCAGAGGACAATAGGGCCGATAAATAAGTCCGTAATCGGTGGTCCGCGGACTTAACCCGAATGGCTCGATTGGCTTCCAAAGGTGATCCTCGAGAAAGGCGTTCTGTCCGGCTCGAAAAAGCTTCCTCCCTTCTCGTTCCACCCTTCTTTGCCGTCGTCGTAAGGTCGATCGTCGACACACCTCGCCCAAAGGGCTCTACCTTTTCTCTCTACACCTTCCTCCACCTTTTCTTCTCGCCTTAACTCACCCTCATGCTCTCTTTCCCTCATGGTCGCTCATTGGCTCCCTGTTATCCTTCCTCGACTCACCTAGACGGATACGTATGTATGTGAAAAATACCTCGCAGAGATAAAAGGGGAGACTGTAATTAACGGCTTTTCTGTCGCTTTCTTTTTACGTGTTTTCGACCTTACCGAACTTCCTGTGTACATTTCTTTATTAAAAGATAACTACCTTTCAAAGCTACTCGAACGGTGATAAACGGTTGGAATAAATGTTCTCTGGAGAAGAAAAGAATTTAGCAAAAAAAAGAATATAAATAAGAGTTCAAATAGGTGTAAAAAATTGTCAAAAACAATTCTATCGCTTGTTCAACGACGTCGTGAAAATTCAACGAGATTCCTGCCGCGTATACTGTCGTATTTTCGAAAGGCAGCGGTATCATCCCCCTCGAGTAGGTGGCAAAGAGGATAATCGCGCATAACCTCCATTTAAGCCGGCTGAACTGCGAGGCGTTTGCCGCGGCTGGAAGAAAAAAATCTCCCGTCCGCCCGGTGCAGCCCGGCAAACTTTTTCAATCTGCCGTCATTATGCGCAAGTTTAGTTCGTCGTTGGTTCACCTCCGACTAACTACGCTTCTCTACCTCTCTCCCCGGTGAAGGCAACGTTGGTTCGCGATGCTCAAACTAATTTTCAAAGAGACGAGTAATGGAGTCGCGCGAGCGAGCACTCGGCGCTCTAAGAGTCCGGCAGTTTTCCAAAAGAAACTTCCGGCTGCGCGCAAGTGAAAAGTAATTAATTAAAGCATATGAGAGGACTGAGACCACCCTGCCACCCTCTGCATCGCTAGCACGAGGTTTTATTCGTTTCTTGGAGTGATTTAAAGTCACGTATAACACCCTCTGAAAGGTATTCCCTGGCATCCCTTGTTGTGTCGGGTGATAAGCCAGAAATGAATTTCTGGTATGTCGGAGATGTTGCGCGTCAATGAGATCAGTGGAATTGAAGCTATTAAAGGCCTCGCTTTAATTGCTGTTAGGTTTAAAAATGTCTAGATGATTGTAGCTGGCTTGTTTTGTTATTTTGGCACTTGAAAAAACAATTCTGTGTTGCGTGGTATTAGAAATTTTGATAATTTTGTGGATACGATGTTGCAAATTGTGCTGGTATATAAAATAAAATTTTCAGTCTAGTGAAATTTCTAGAAAAAAACAATTTCTTACATCCGTGCGTTCGTTGAACCAGTGACCTCAAGCCTGCGGACACACGCGGGCAGAAAACTTTGGAAGTTCTCCGGAAAAGGGTAGGAAATTCTGAAATTGCGGCGAAATGAGAACTCACTGTATGAAGTTTAACAAGAGGAAACGACTTTCGGCAGATTGAACAATTTTGAAAATCTCGCTGCGACAATTCCGCGAGAACTATAAAAGAAGTTGAAATTAGCGAGAATGTAAGTCGTTTGAAAATTACGGGATGTTCGAACAAACTTCATTAGCTTCCTGATTTTGAAAAATACACGCGCGAGAGCGAAGGAAATGTGGAAAAAAAAGGGACGAAGGGAAAGGGAGAAATAGGCAAAGGAGACTGAAAACAAATTACGGTAGTTCATCTCTCGCTTCTTTGCACGGGGAATCCTGAAGCGCAATTTTCCCAGCGGGTCCCTCCGACAAGCTTTTCCTCGTCCTTTCAGACTGACGCTGACGAGACACTTTCCTTTCTGCCGCGAAGAATCGTTCGTTAGTCACAAACCGCTGTTAAAAGACTCGACGAAATACGTATTACGATGACGTTACCAGACACGGATCGTGAAAATCTCGGAGAAGAGAGAAATTTAGAAAAAACTTCACCGATGTGAGACTACCCTTCCTTTTCACCCTTTATTCGCCCGGGGAGCCTCGAACTCTTTGCGCTTACATCTCGGATATTTTAAACAGACTTTTCCTTTGGAGTGCTTGAAAATTTTTAATTTCCACTGTACAGAGGCAGAATTGCAATTTTCCAGATTGCTACAATAGACGAACTAAATTCAAAGTAACTAACCGTACAAACTCCAAACATGCATTACATTTTAATCTCAATATTCAAATTTTAAAGTTCTACTTAAAGATCCCAAAAATTCCTACCAATTCTCCACAAAACAAATGCACTTCTTCCCACAATAATTCAAAAAATTGACCCAAATAAATACAGTTTCTAAATATAATTGCAATTGTTGGATATAAAATAAAGTAAATGTCTCCAAGTAATACAATCTCAAAATCGTTCCAAAACATAATTGGAATTGTTGGATATAAAACAGAGTAAAGTTCTCCAAGTGATACAATCTCAAAATCGTTTCAAAACATAATTGCAATAGTCGCATATAAAACAAAGTAAAGTGCTCCAAGTAATAGAATTCCAAAATCGTTTCAAAATATACTTGCAATTGTTGGATATTAGAAAGCAACCGAATTCTAGCGAACGTGCTCCGAATCTAAACATTCTCCCAGCAATTGAAACAGAACCATAATGCTCCGCGAAGAGACAATAATCCGAATGATTCGTAAGAAGGGAAGCACCGATCGATATAAGAGATTAATATTGGATTTATTATTTTTCCTCCTCTTAGCCAAGCCGACAATGAGATTCCATCGGGGAAGAGAAAAATTGTACTGGCACAAATCTATCCACAGGGCGAGAGGGAGGAAAGACGAGCATCAACGGGTAGAACAAACACGAGACGGTATCCGCAAGAAAAGCTTACGGCGATCCGGCCGGGAGACAGGGATAAACAAATAGAGGCGAAGGGTACAAAGCACTCGTTCTGCAAAGTACACGCGTAAACCCACACGTAGGACGTGCAAGCCGACGAGTTTCGCCAATGAAATTCATCCTTCCTTTCTCCTCGTTGCGGAAGTCCTCTTTTTCGTCCGCGTCACGTCGTCCTTTCGACGTCCGTTTCTACTTCCTCTCTGTTCCTCTCCTTCTCTTTTTACACCAAATCTCATCAGTTACGAGACACGCGAGATAAAACATTCCGTGGGAACGTTGCGAATACGAAATCCGTGGACTGAGCTTTCAGGAGGACTTGCTTGGTATTTTTTACACTCCAATTGCCGCTTTTCGCGATTCTGGGAAAAGCGCTTTAACCAATTTCACGGTCATTCGAAAAAATTGGTGGTGGGGAATTGCAATAGTGGGGTTAATATTAAAAATAATTTGAAATTAAAGTATGTAGGTATATCTATAAATTTTTATCTTTATTCAAACTGTAAGATGAACTGACAAGAGACAATAAAAATCCAACCACAAGTTATTCAAATATTATTTATTACTGGATGAAAAACGGACAAAAAGATCTAATTCAATATTCAGTTAATATCAAAAATTATTTAAAATGAGAGTATAAATATCTAAGAATTTTAATTTTCGTTCAGACTTTAACAATGAGATAAACTGATAAGAGATAATACAATTCCAACCCCACTTTGTTCACATATTATTCGTTACTGGAAGGCAAAAGAAAATTGTACATCTAATTCAATGTTCAGTAAACACTAGATTTACCAACGTGAAATCTACTATATTTAAATATGTTAAATATGTAACTTAAAGCAAAGGAAATTAAGACGTGGAAAACATGATAGATTCGGTAATTTATGTTTTATACGATGGGCGAAGAATATTTATTCTACGGCACTCCCATAAACCCGTAGAATTCTTGGAAAAAATTGTGTACCAGTCATTTTGACTGGCTTGGTAAATCTAGTGTTATTATCGAAAATCATTTAAAATGAAAGAATAAATATTTTAATTTTTCTTCAGACAATAAACTGAACTGACAAGAGACAATGAAATTCCACCCCCAAGTTGTTCAAATATGATTCATTACTGGAAGCAAAAAGAAACATCTACATCGAATTCAACCAATGCAAAACCCGGTAACCCTGAAATTCAAGGTTAACATCGCGTTACCTTAATTCCATTCACCGATCCTCGGTGAAATCGAATTTGCGAGTTCAAAGATTTCATGTTGGTCGCACAACTTCCTTTCTGGGCGAAACAAATCATACGATGAGGGAGGGATGGAAGTGCGAGGCGCGTCTACAAAGAACTTGCCAATAGCGCGCGTTAAAAATAAAGGAACGAGTATTTCCATTGCCCCTGGGTTTCCCCGGCTCGCCGGAGAGTGTGCTGCCTGGCGAGTAAGAGCGGGACGTCGAGTAGAAAGCGCGGAAAAGCTGCGAGCCCACGACGAAAATGACAAAGCCCTACGGGCACACGTCCGACATTTTTCTCTCGTGGCACGTATAGGTAGAGAAGGAAAACGAAAGAGAAAAAAAAAGTGAAAAAAAACTCAAAAGAGAGAAGGAGATAGTCAGCCTCCACCGTTGAAAGCGAGTTTCGTAATAACCGGACGAGGATGAGGGGGAAAAAAAAAATAATCGCGTACCGTCGTTCGTACAATATCCGGAATATTGGAGTCTCCTTTCGAGAGAACGACGCTGAATCATAATAAGTACGGAGAAGAAAGACTCGCGGAAGGATAGAGGTCATTGTCAATGGAAAAATTACGATCCTTCCCTTCTGAGAAAACGAGAAGGTACACAACGTTGTCTCGCTACTGTTTCGCGATTCCATCAACTTCTGAGATTACTCGGGACTTCGCGTTTAGATTAAATTCCGGGGGTGCCGCGATTCGGATAGTTTCCGAGCGACTCCGATGTAACATCCTCGTTGGAAACTGCTCGGATATTTACAATGGCCGACACGATTTTTACTGAGTTTTTTTCGGTTTTTGTACAGTTGGAATGTAGAATTTTATACGAATTCGACTTTTTTGACGTAAATTTTTTGATGTTTCATGGCTTCGATTTTTACGCAGGGGATAGTGCGTGAATAATTGCAACGTGGGAGAAGTCGAGAGAAAAATTGCAGCTTGAAGGGGAGGAATTATCTTGCGAGATACTCTGTCGTAGAAAAATGTGAAGTCAGTTTACGTCGAGCGAGATGTTTCGTCTTTTTGAAGACTTCAGGGCTTTTACTTCTTTAAATTCGAATCTAGAATTCTTCCTTGTCGGTGCACTTCGTCACTTCGTTTTATGATTCTCTTTCTAAATAGCTTGAAGCAAGGGATGCATGACTTTCTTAACACAACACTTTTTTCGCATGTAACTTTCCAACGATTTTTCAACCATCTTTCTTTTACTATGTAGCTCTTCTTACAATAAAATTTCTTTCTCTCTATCTACAAACTTCTTTTTCATTCTACCCTTTCTATAAATGTACTCCTTTACCTCTACCTATTCTTTTCATTCTTCCTTCTTAAAGAAGTTTTCTTCTGCTTCATCCTTTTCTCAAAAGGGATGAAGAAGAAGAGGACAGCCGTAAAAGTGACTTAGTTTGCCCTCTGGCCCACAGAACTAAGAAATGAAAACCCTTTGCCAGCCCTTTACACCCCCGAAAGTCGTTCTTCCAAGAAAATCATCTGAATTCCACCATCTACACTTTCAATCCTAAAAATCCTCAACCCCTCCAAGTTCTCCAAACTTAAATTAACCCCGTACATCCAGAGATACTAAAATCATCCGATTCGCTAAAGCAGATACATTTTGGTGAATCGTTTGCATTATTCTCGCCGCTTCGATGAACGTTAACGAGGCCCAGTAATTTGCGTATTTTTAATTAGTTATTATGTTGCCCGGCAGACGGGAGAGGCGGCGCGCATTTCAAGTTTTGTTTGCAATTTCCCGTGTGCCGGCGTGTGGCCTCTCTCGTATCACTCTCACGCCTGTTAGAGTGCAATGCCGGTGTTGGTCGGTGCATCTGCAACTGCACACTCGTGCACACACGCTCGATCACGTTTCGCGAATATTCCCGCGACTAGCCCACCCGAATTTGCACGTACGCGAAACACAGACGGTCGCACTTCTGTATCGTAATGCCGCCGCCACGGGTGGTCTACGTGCCGCGATTATTATTGCGGACGAGTAAAGGGGCTTCCTCGGATTTAATTTTGACGCACTGGCAAAAATGAATCGGTCGCTTCATCGCTACGGGGAAACAAATGATAATCCGACGAAATTCTATGCTCATTTCCGCGTAATTGGCCTCCGTGCGGACATTCAAAGACGCATGATCCGTTTGACAGGAAGATCGACGGGAAAAGGGATCCTGTTTGACCACTCGGTTGCCAATTAAATGCTGGGATGCTTCTGATAACGAGAACGACAATCAGAACAAAAACGTTGGTCGACGACGATTCGAGCGAACGGAGTTAATGAAAAATCGTGATGGAAGACGAGATTGTGGATTGGAGAAGTTTTCAGGGGGACAGAGGTTTAAGCGTTTAGGGTAGTTTTTAAAGGGAGTGAAAAGTAAGGGAAAAGTGAAGAAAGAGTTCTATTCATTCTATTCTCTTTAAGAGTATCAAGACACCCCTTTTGTATCTCCTCTTATCAATTAAAATAGACACTTATCATTAAGAAACACCATCGCAAGAAATACCTGGGAGACTCCTTGCCCTCCTGACCAGTCGCCATGTCGTCCCAAAGATCCCAATGATCTTCCGGTTCAAGGTGATTCTTCCGGTAGCACGATAATTTCACTAAAATCTCACCACACTTTCACAGATTCTCATCGACGTTTTACAATATTAATTATGGAAGACAAATGTAGAATTCTGGTCGTACCCCGACCAATCCAGACTGTTTGTATCATTCCACGAATCTTTCCAGGAACTCGAGGGTAATTTAGGGGAGAGATCATCGCCCTGTTAATTGGCAAATTATCAACCCCCGTTGAGAATGACCGAAAGAACCATACAAAAGTAACTGAGTTGGGTTAATTAATCGTGGAACAAACGGACACCGCGATAATAAGCTCGTAATGGAGCAAAAGGGAATAAACGGCGAACACGGTTCGCCATGGAAGTGCGACACGTGCGAGAAAGGCTGGTTGTACCGTGCCCGGCGTCGGTCGCACGAACCGGCAATTTATCGCGATTTATTCCACCGCGATAACCGCGGACGCACGTCCTACGTATTGAATACCGTTGTGCACGAAAGCAGGAAGAACGACGCCGACGTCGCCCGGGCAAAAATGTTCTCCAAAGACCGCCGGAGGAGGAGGCCGTGACTGGCGAACGTTTATCGTCCTGGTTCCAGTTTCTCTTCCATCGCGCTTAAGATTTTCCTTTCGACGATTTTCACCGACCTCTTTCCTCTAGATTTCCTCGTCTTGATACTACAGACATTCAAATTTAATTAAAGAATTTTTTTTTTAACTAATTTAAAATCCTTTTTGAACACCTCACACTCGAGTCTCAGCGCGTTTCTTTAAAGTTCTCTCTTTTCATTTTTTTTTTCCTTTGGATTCACGAAAAAACGTGTCGTTTGATGAGTTTTGAACCCGAAAACGCGCGGTGATTGGATACGATTTCGTAGATAATACGCACGTCTTTTTGAAAAGGAGGAACGTGCGAGTGTGACGGCGCACGCCGCGCTACTGACGACGCCTGGCGTCGCGCCGCCACGCCGTCGGCTAGCCGCGGGCCGCTACTCTGTCGAGAATCCTCGCGCAGGCGCTACCACCCCCATGGTTTACGTGTGTGTCGACATTTCCTTTTTTTTCTCTCGGCTTCTCGCAGCCTTGAAAGGCTTAGAAAAATTGCGGCCTCGATCCTTCCGCGAAATTTCGTGCACCCACGATAAGAAGCGGAAGGGGAAATGGCGAACGCGATGGTTTCACTGCGAAGGACTTGGATGTTTCGTTGATTCGCGCGTTTAAGGGTTGGTGGATGTTGAAAAATATTGGGAGGAATGATTGGTGATTCGTTGGATATGTGTTCATCTTAAATAGTATTTTATAATTAACAATATTTAGGATTTGAATAGGAAATTACTGATTTTATACCGCTGTAATTAAAGAACTTTTGACCCGACGAAGGTCATAGAAAAAGCGTGTGCCTTTTGAAACCTTAGTCGCAAGAAACAGGGTTATTTCAACCTCTCAGCAAATTATTTTGGAGTCCTTAAAGCATGCAGTAAATCAATTTTTAATTTTGCAAGCAACAAAGCTACTATGCTAGTCAGTGAAAGTAAAGATTCTTTTGCATTTCATAAACTTGGTTGGAGCCACGTTATGAAGCACAATAAAGTGTTCTTTTAGCGGAGAATTTTGGTATATTTTATGGGAGCTGTAAGAATGAGTATGGTTAGAATTATATCTTGCGGTTTATGCGAATTGCATATATGCTTTGTCGTTAAGTTGTGGAGTGTTTTATTTTTACTAGTCATGAAGTTTATAAGATCGTTCCTAGAGAACATTACGACAGGGAAATTCCCATTAAAAGGACGAGAAGGAATTTACGTACGTCGTATCAGAATACGTTCGCCATTTCTGCCGATTATCGAGTACCATTGATGCGTATCTATAAACTTATGGTATTACATAGCAATGCTCATATTACCGAGTGTTTTGGTGAAATATTGTACATATACCACTGCACGTCCATTTAGTCAGATTGAAAATTAGCAACATCGCAGACAGAATTTATTCTCCAAACAAATTCAAAATAGTTTAAACTGTCTGCATCCCGATTTTTTTGCAGTGCCTAAAAATTAATCACACGATGGCCTACTCGCGAAAATAAAAAATAGTCCTCCAAACACTTCATTTTTAATAATTGTAATTGTAAAGAAGATTTATAATTCTAACACAAAATAACCTTTTGCGGATTAGTTTGTCAAGTTTACAGTGAGATAAATAAAATTAATTACACAACACAGAAGCAATATTTAGTATAGCACGACATAGGACTGCAGAAAATTAAGCTACAACAATCCATAATCGAAAAAATAATTTCACAAAGTAGAATCAGAACTGTGACCTGCGTTTCCAAAGTCACAAGGGCCTAAAGAGGGTTAAAACCCTATCTCTATTTACACAGTCAATATCGTTGAAACGTGCAAATCAGAATCGAATTTCTCGCTCATCTCCCGCGCTAATTACCTGATATCTTCGCATCGTTGCTATCAATCGAAGTAACCACGATGAAGAAAAAACTACTTGTCGGTTATTTGCATTTCTAACGACCTGCTTCCCTAAGCGATGGGGCACGAGGGAAGGAAGAGCAAAGGAGGGAAGAGGGAAGAGGCAGAGAGACAGCTGGTTGCGCCTCGAGGAACGCTTCGGAGTGGAGACATCCGGTTCCGACGAGGCCAAAACTCGTCAAAATACACAAATCTCTCGCACGTCCCTCTCGTCTCGATGGCTCGAGCTTCTCCCGAGGGAAACCATTGCCCGAACGGGAGAAGGCCCGCACCGACACGTCTGCTTCCCTGCCTGCTTGTTCGTCTGCTTTGCTTGCTCTCTTTCCGTCCTTCGGACAAATGGCGGGAATGGAAATGCTCCTTTCGATCAACATCAACTTCTTCGGAAAAATAACACGGGTAATTAAAACCGGATCCTTCCGTTCTCGACTTACTTACGGAGTTGGAGAAGAGTACTCTAATTTCGTTCTGAGACGTTGATCCGTTTTCATGGCAATTTCGAGCAAGACGGTTGAAAGATTTTGTCTGGAAGTAGCTCATTTGTAATTAGGGATTATAAAGTTGCTGGAATCATTTTAGCAAGGTTTGGAACGTTGTTGTTTCGATGTGTACATTTTTCTTAGCTTCTACTGTGGCTATTTTGAATCGGGATTACCATTTTGAGGGAGTTTTGACTCGCGGAGGCTACAATGTATATTGCTATGCATGATGCACCCAGTAGAATTAATGTTACAGACTCATCTTTTGTTATAAATAATAGAATCTAGGGCTGGACGTCCCTGGAAACTGATGCAGCGTATATCCTGAGAGTAAACTTTGGATATTTTGCAAAACTGTGTTAACCCTTTGCAGTACGATTTTTTTCGTCACTGCCTCCGCTATAATTCAGTATTTAATTGTTAACACTAGATTTACGGAGCCAATTGGGCTCATTCAAAATTTTATTACTATATACCTATATAATATATTGGTTGGTTAATTTTCTAATAATAAACCTTTCATTTAAATTGATTTAGAACTATTTTCTTGGTAAAAAAACTTCAGTTTTCTTGTCGAATTGGCACCCTTTAGAAAAATAGATGCAGCAAAATCCGTAAATCTAGTGTTCAAATAAAAATAAATCAGTGATTCTGGATATGCCGTATAATTTAACGTAATATTAATATTTCTTCATTGATATGTTTAATTTAATAGATTTTAGAAACCCTGAAAATTTCCTTTTCCATTTACCTGATCACGATATGTATTGTAGAGCAAAGGGTTAACTTATTAATAATTATACGATGCATCATGAATCACCGATTAGTTCAATTTAATTCTGAATTATTGCAGAAGCAGACACAAAAAAATCGGACAAGGAGTTAATTTCAAGTATCAACCCTTACTTCCTTAACCACCGCAACCCCTTCGAAACATTATCGTGAGCAGTGAAAGTAATTGCATATCAGTCGTCACACTTTTCTTCCCACGTTAATGACCTCCATGAATTCTCATCACAGTGATAAAGCATCGAAGAGAATCGTAGAAATCAATTCGCCGTGTTGTTCGGCTCTGACCCATTTCCGGTTTCACCGCGCGGTGCATCGTGATAGCCAGCACGCGGCCGTAAAACGCGAGGGTTAGCCGAGTGCGTGTGCAGTTTGCAGCGCGGAAACGCCATTCGCCGGCGAGTTTGTGCGAACGCGCAAAGCAACGGTTACGGCCTTCATTCTGGTAATGCGAGAGCATTGCAACGACCAAGATTTATGCGCGATCTCCGCTGCCGGAAAACTGAGTGCACTTTGGACTCGGTGCACCGCGATGCGGCTTCGACGATGAATTTCGGAGGACATTGGGTTGAACCTGGTTAAATGTTGGCTCGTTCGCTCTTGTGGATGGGGCTGAGAAATAATTGGTGCAGTGGGACGCTGGCGGAAGTTAGAACGGCCCTTTTTTATAAAGTTAGTAATTAGATTGACAATTCTTTTGGTATGAATAAATACTTTAACCAGTTAACTGTGGCGCAACTACGTGGGTCATGAAATTCGAGAGATGAGTATACATCTATCTCAAATTATTTATACTTTTAGTTACTCGTTTTATTTCGGCATGGCCTCAAAATATTCCAAATATCTTGATTGTTACGAATTATTGTGAGTAACGAAATTGTCTTCCCTATATTGTACCGATTGCTAGATCGATAGCAACGATTTGCAAGTGTTAATATTGACATTATGTCAAGAAAGTTGTCTTTGAGCTTTGAGATTAAAACTGTTCAAATAGAATTATTATGAATCGCCGAAACAATATTTTAGTTTTCATCGAAATTACAATTTAAATAACCAGTGGTCGCTAACGTTTAAGTATGATGGGTATGTTCGTTTACTCGTTAAATTACTAGTTAAATAGAAGGGTGGAAAAAATTATTAATTCAATAATTTATGCTTCACAAAATGAGTATAAAGTATCTACACCATGGAACCCCCACAAGCATAAGGAATTGTTCGAAAAAATTAGAAACCACACAATTTGATCGCCTCCACAGTTTCAGTTGACCAGAGGCGGAATCACGGCGACAAAACGTGCATCGCAAAACGTCGATTTTAAACGTCACCGAGCGAAACCCACCGTCGATTAAAACCCGTTGAAACACGATAGCCTCGTAATATACCTGGTGGGGCCTATGCCACGGGAAAATGCAAACATATATACACACTTACACCCCCCTCTATATAGATATACGCGGTGAGTTCAACGAGATACAAATTCAGGATGCGCCCTGTGTATAGAGCGTATGGAAATTAGACCTTTCATCGACTATCGCACCGGTGCATCGATCGACGCACCGTCGACCGGTATAGGATGCAGACGAATGCATGCCCTAGGAATAATATATACGATGGAATATCGACGCAGACGGTACTCTCGCCGGTACGGTACACACTGCCCCACTTTGTGCGGCGCCAGCGGAAAATTAACTATTCATTCGTCCTGCGGCCAACAATGCCATCGGGCCCGAAATGTATACAGAAACGGAGGAACGTGGGCCGATCGAAGGTGATGCCACCGATCGTTTCCTTCCTGCGATTGCATTGCGGCTCCGATGAAAGGGATGAGAAAAGGGTGAGTCGAAAAAAACGACCTGGAAACGACCTACTAACGGGAGACTATATTGGCACGTTTAGTGCGGTGATTAAAATGTGGCGGGATTTTGAAATTGGAAGAGAAATGTTGGGAAATAGATGAAAGTTTGTTTGTATAGTTTTAATTCCTGAATGGGTGTGTAGATGGGTTTGAAACTTGGAGGGTGATCGAAGAAGACGTAGTTGCAATTGTAACTGAGGACTCGAGAAATTCAGAGACTTATAGGGTAGAAAGTTTGGCTCGATTGTGCGTTAACGGGAGCAGGAAACGAGAGGATAATACGGACACGATGTGAATGAAACGTCGAAGAAAAAAGGCCAGAGAAAAGACACGGACGGACAAATATTCTCGGAGGCTGACGGAATATTCTCTGAAACGAAACACAGCGCGTCGACTTCTTCCGGTCAATTAAGCTCCATTGTGTCGGAGAGAACGGAAGTGACGTTAACTCGAAGACTCGTCTTACAATAAAATTCTTCGCTGATTCTGGTGCAAACGGTTCAAACAGTTCCGACGCGATGGAAATTCTCTCGGCCGGCTCGTCGTCAGCTCTTTCATTCTCACCCCCCGTAGAACTCTGCCTACCTCTCGACATTATTATACGTTTTTTTCCCCAATAATTAATTAACCGCAGGCTCGCTCGTGAAAAACGCGAGAGGAACGGAATTGGCTGACGTTTAAGCCGAAAAAGAAGAAAAAATATGGACGTTCGACGTACCGTTCGCAGTCACTCGATTTCAATGCCTTCCCTATGGGGACACCCCTCGCGGTAAATTATCGCCTCTTCTCTCATTAACGATAAATTTCTCTTTTTCTTCGCGCCGTTGACAGACGATCCGGTCTCACGAATCGTTAAATCCCGGGGGGGATTCGCGATGTCGGCCGTAAGTACGAAAGGTTCGTTGAACATAATCACCTATCGGAGGGGGAGTTTAACACGATTTGACAATCCGTGATCGCAGCGGCGTAAAAACGGATATAGTGTCGTATATTAGCGCACCGCTACGTGACTCCCCGAGATTATTACCGGCTGCATAATTCAGCTTCTGGCACCCTCTTTTGCGAGGCCGGAAAGGCGACGAAAATCTTTCGAGTCTTTTCAACAATCTGGCTATGCGTTCGAACGGGACGGAGCGCGATGCAGGAAGTGTCGGAAGTTAATGGGTTTGAATTCTTTACGAACGTTTTTTTTTTTCATAAGTAATAAGGATATTTTTAAGAATGCACAAAGCGGTGCTCTAGAATTTTATCGTATGCTGATTGTGATTACTTATAATTTGAAAAAAATAAATTACTATTTTGTGGAGAGAATGTTGGTGTAGTTCACTAATTCTTTGGAACTTTATGATAAAATGGTATTATTAAAATTTATTTAATGTATTGTCGTGTTACTAATTTTCAAATGCGATTAAATGTGTTAATTACAGTTTCGAATCGAAGGAATTTAATGCAGGACGTGTTGGAGGTTAATGGGTTTGAATTATTTACTAACGTTTCTTTCAGTAAGTAATAAGGATAGTTTTAATAATGCACAAAGTGGTGCTTTAGAATTTTGTCGTCTGCTGATTGTTACTACTTATAATTAGAAAAAAAAAAACATTACTATTTTGTGGAGAAAATGTTGATGCAGTTCTTTAATTCCTTGGAACTTTATGACAAAATGGTATTATTCAAATTTATTTAATGTATTGTCATGTTAATAATTCTCAAATGCAACTGAACGAGCTAGTTAAAGATTCGAAACAAATGAAACTTTGACTGGGTGCCGAAATGATTTTATTAACTGCATTTCGCGAGAGTTCTCGTTCCACCGACTTGCATCGCCTTGGAGCACAGCAAACGATTATCATAATCGTATGCAAAATACACGGGAAAACGATTTAACGGAGTAAAGGGAAAATATAAAATTAAATATTCATTGCATGCCCCGTAACGACATCATTAGAGTAACGAAAGTGCGCGACTGCCGTAGAACGGCGTTGCATATTTCTTCCAGGAAACTTTGGAAAGAGAAAAACTCCCGGCTGGCATTGTTAAGTCTCGTGTGCCGTGACAGCACCGAAAACATTTGGACGTCGTAAAGATCTTCCTCTCGGGACCCCGTTCTAAATGTTTTCGTTATTTTAAACCACCCTCCGCGGATACTCTCGGGAGAAAGAATTGCGCAGCTTTTAACTTGGTGTCGTTTGTTTGTAAACCAATTAATTTTATCATATCTGATAAACAGAGGGTGAAATAAAGTACTCAAAATTTCCTCAAAATTCCAACACTTCCAGATGCTGCAGAAGAAACGAGCAAAGTTAAACGAGAAACGTAGAAACACTTAAAACATTTACGACCTTCCAAAAGTCCGCACCCCTAAGGACGATCGCTCTGACCAATTTCCCCAAATTTCCTCGATCTTCTTGCAATCCACTAAAATCACGTTCGCAGAAAGCCACAAAATTTCCGGCAACTCTCGTAAATACATACATGTACATATATACCACGTATATCTCCAATGTACAAATGAAACTACAGAAACGGGTGAGTTTCACCGCAATGAATTGGCAATAAAGCATCTTATCTCTACGGAAGAAAGATTTCCATCGATTAGAATCTCGAACGAGGAGTGTGCTGCTCTACAGGTAGCGTTCCGCAAGTGCATCGTCCTGTTGGATGCACTTTGGCCAAGTTGCGTTATCTGACCAACTATAACCTCCAACGACTCGAACCTGAGAGATAAGGAGCCTAGTACCACCCACCTCTGTCGAGTGTAACTTTGTTTTTACGAGCGAAACTTCGCCCCGACCTCCGTAGACCCTTTTGCGATGATTATTTTTGGCGATGCTGGTGCCGGCCGTGTTGCAGACGGTCTTTTGGCATTGCGAAAACATCCTGCGTTCGCGGAAAACCAACAGAGTTCTTTTCTATCGGACGCACTTACGGGACGTCGTTTACCGAAGATCGGACTGTTCGATGTCTCTTCTCGCCCGTTGGTCAATCTCTCTTTGCTCCCTTCTTCAACTTTCATTCTTCTCTTTTCTCTTCTCTTCAATTTCGACTGTTTTCTTCTCTCCTCTTTAACTTCGACTATTTCTTCTCTCTTCTACAATTTTAAGTCGACTCATTTCTCCTCTGCAATTCTTCAGTCTTGACTCTTCTCTTCTCTCCTCTTCGACTTTGACTCTTCCTTTTTCTCCTCTTCAACCTCGACTTTTTCTTCTCTCTCCTTCGACTTTAACTCGTCCCATTTTTCCTCTTAAACTGTAATTCTTCAACATTGGTTCTCCTCTTCGACTTGAACATTTATCTTTTCTCCTCTTCTCTTCTCCCCTCTTCTACTTTTGACTTTGTTCTTCACTTCAGCTGCACCAGCCTGATATGCAGCATCAACTTCCACCTTTTAACAATTTTTCAGCCACAACTACTTGCTGGTCCCAATGGCCAAGTAAATCAAAGACCTTGAGACCGTTCTTGGGGGTGCGTCCATGTCGCATCGACGACCCCAGGAGAGTTCTCGTTGGATAAATAGGTGGCTGCAGTTATTTCGTGGTTCGAGAACAAGCGATAGAGTTAGATCGGCTAAATGGAAGAACGAGGGTGGCCTGCAAAATGGATAAAACAGCTAGGTACGCGGGACACGTGCTATCTGGCACGGTGTATCGATTAGTTAAAGCCTTTATGCACACGCTCCGACAGCACGTTAGTTTCCAACTTGAATTACGACTCCATCGATGCGAGAGCTCGTTATTTTTGTTAAATAAGCCTCTCTCGCTGACGGAGAGACTAATAAAAACAACCGGACGGTCAGAACTTTTAGACGATTTATGGTAGAGGTTCGATTCGATCGACTTTCAATACATTCTGCTTTTCCTCTACCTCAAACGGCTATTTTTGTCGTTCTTTTAAATACTGAGTGTATTTGCCATTTCCGAGTTGATTTTTCCTTATTGATCAATTTTCGTCGCAGTGTTTGTACGAGTCTCTTCCAATCAGACTGTCTGGAGTTTGAAATATAGACGTGTTGTGCAAGAATTCGTCTGCAGAAATAGGTCAGACTATAAAACGACATTTGGAAGGGGGAATTGTTTTATACTTCAGTTCTTCCCATTTCAAACTATCCTCTATCTTTTGCAAAACTGTCATACAACTTTTTACAATTTTTCAAACTACGCTTGAGTAAACTTCTAAAGGAAAACCCCTATTCGACAAGAAACGCATCTCCGAACGACCCAATCGATCTACTCCAACGTGCGCGCAATTCTGAAAGCAAAAAAAAAGTAGCACCAGGCCCACGAACCCAACTAATCCCGCAGGATAAGGCATCCTCTCTCCCATTGCATTAACATAGTCCCAGGGATGATCCCGCCTCGTTTGCAGGATACTCTGAAGAACGAGCTGATAAGGACCGATCTCCGTGGCGGGGATAGCACTCGCAGCGCGATGCGCCAAAGAGGAGGGTAATTGTATTTGCATAGATTCGAGATCAGCTTCACCGACGCGGATTAACGCGTCGTTTGGTTGCAGTTAGTGATTAGGAATAGTTACAGCGTCGAATACCGAGTGACTTTCGAAGGTGCCTGACAAGTCGCTTGGTTTAGAGGCGTGTGAATGAGGAAGATCAAGGTGTGATGAGTAAAGAGATAATTCAGGCTTGCAATTAGTAGGACTGATTCTAAGTTCAAATCTTTCTCTATTATCTACGAACAATTTTTCTTGAATTATTATTTAGCAATTTTTCAAATAATTTTAGATAGAATAGATAGACTCTTGTCTTCTGTGTTCTTCAACTTTGACTCTTCTTTTCTCTTCGGCTGCACCAGCCTGATTTGCAGCATCAACTTTTATTTTTTAAGAATTTTTCAACTACAACTATTTATTAATACTTGCTGGCCCCAATGACTGGGTAAATAAAAAATCTTGAGTCCTTTCTCAGGGGTGCGTTCAGGTCGCTACCATGACCGCGACTAAATTTAATTTAATTGTTATTCTATCTATTTCATTTTAAATTATTCGTATCTATTCTCTCTAATTATTTAAATTATACATAGTTTCGAGTCTTATAGCCTAGTTTATACAGTTTTTTTTTTCTCCACGAAACAAATTCATGCAGCAAGGGGTTGAAATTATGTCTTGGGTGAAACAGCAGTAGCAGTAAACGTCGAAAAGTATGAAAAAAAAAAAGTAACGGAGAGTTGAAGATTTATCAACCTTTTATAGCTCCTGCCTATAATTATAGTAGAAGCTTCAGGAAATAAGAAAAAAAAATAAAACGTTAATCCCCGTACAAATTATTCCTCCAGTAAAATCGAAACTCCCTGTCAACGAATGCATAATTTCACCCCTGCCGTGTAAGCACCGTTCGAAATAGGCGCACACAGTCAAAAGAGATACCCTCGACCATAACTACTCTTACTTTTTTCGGATTCAGCAGCGTGCCTACGCTCGCTTTCGAGGGATTTAGTATACCGAACTGGGGAGAGTGCTCCTTTCTCCTTCCTCTTTTTATCTCCTCCTGTATCCTCGTAGCTCGGCAAGTGTGTCGAGCAAGAACTCGAGGAGGTACTTTCGCGAGGAGGGATTCGTCAAGTTTATAAAATACCGCCGTACGAGGCGGAGGGGCGGAGGAGGCCGAAAGAGGGAAAGATTTCACGACCCTTAATCTGCCTCGGATCTTCGAGACCCGTGCACTGTCATTTCCTCCTGCCACCCTATTGTCTTTAGGCTTATCTCTTCGAAATCGTTGAGAACTCCAGGTTCCACCCCTGACGGAAGCCCATTCGAATTCCGGGACGCAAACGTTCGCGCGGTAATACAGAAGGATCGTTTCTGGTGGATGTGAACGGGAGAAAAATTGTGAGAGTAACTGTGCAGTCCAAAAAAAAAGTATTTCTGATTATACTTCAGATTGTTATGCAAATTTCAAGTTTCATAGACACAGTTGACAAAGAAGAATAGAAGTAGAGGACCCATCCAAGTAGAGACTCTATATCTTGAATATTTCAGATACATTTTTTGAATATTTTTCTAGTACTATATTTGTCATAAATATATAAATTTGATTGTTATTTAAACTTCTATTTTATTGTTCCTTTTATCTATTTATTATTCTATTTTCCATCTTATTGTATGCGATTTCATCTGTTTCTTTTACTTCGCCTACTTGTTTTATTATTCTCTTTGTTTTTTTTTGTCAATTAATGATTGACTATTGTACCTAAAGAGAAAAATGGTTGAAGTCTAATGACATCGAATGAAAGTCGTTGTAGATTTCGAAAAAATCACGAGATGACTAAAATCCAGGGAAAGAGGGAAAATCACAGAAAAGAAATAATGATAGAAAATTACAGTCGATGTAGGTTGCAACAAAAGGTAGACTCGAGAGAGGAAAAGAAGAAATCATGAGAATGTAATAATACAAAATTACAGAATAATAGCGAATTCGCAGGTGTATGCGTCAGAGAAAAAGTGAACATCCGCGACCGAATCTCACAGAAGTAATTTCCATGAGGAGAAATTTTCAGGATGAGGTGGAATAAAACATGGGTCACCAAAGAGACGAGGGAGTGGCTTCGTTAGCACGGACTCCCCTTTCTGACTGTCTCTCGAACAGTTCTCGAGAGGAGCCTTTTCCGATAACGATCGAATTTCTCCGTGCAAAAGTTCACGGAGGAGTCGAATGAGATCGATTTTCCTGGTAAAAATCCCTCCAGGTCTTTCTTCTTGTCTGGCTTCTCGAGGAGACCCATTTCTACCCTTGTCCACCGGGTTGGATGGCAGAAAGAGCGTCTCGACGGACCGAGGATCCCTCGTTTTTGGCGAGGTGAACTCCAAGAAACGGCACCCTCGTCGAAATACTTGAAGCTACCCGTCGTTCGATAGGCTATCTTAATGAAGTACCCTACGACGAACCTCATGAAAAATGATCCTTTTCAATAGAACACGATCGAGAAATCATTCGATGGTTTACCTTGGGAAAACCGACACTCAGAAAATCCATGGAAAATAGAATTCAAAGACTTGGATCAGAGAATTTCAGAAAACATTGAGAAACGCTTTAGAGCGTGCAATCTTAAGAATTGAAGTCGAGGAACTCTTTGAGAACAATTCGGCTGTAACTTCTCCCGATTGGATGAAAAGTCTATTTTAAAGTCGTTGACGGGAGTCTGTAAATTTCCTCTTCTACTTTTAACTTCTCCTTAATCTCAGTCTTTTCGATTTCATGGAAGATTCGTGACGAAGAAATTTCTCATTCTACTTGCACTCTCGAAAATGAGATTCTCTTTTGAAGAAGATATACTCGTTTCAAGGGATTAGAAGTAAATTCTTCTTTTTATCGTGTTAATTTGCCACTACTTTGCTGACCAAAGAGACCCTTTGGGACCGATTGTAGGACATTTGTAGAAATTAATTAGGAGGAACGCTTAGAAGTCGATTCTTCGGACGTTTACTCAGCTCTGGGGGTAAGTTTCGGTTACCCCGGTGTAAAGTAGCCGCCGAGATTTATCGACGACTCTCTCCTCTTCTCTTCCTCCCTTAGTTCCTTGATTTACAGCCGATAATTAAACCACCGTAAACCGGGATGAGAGACGTAGGAGACACAAACGTTCTACCAAGTCTACGGGTTCCCGTGAGTCTCTAAAAACTTTGCGAGCAACTCGCGGATAGAACGACAGGGGAGTTTTCGCACCGGCTTAAATTGCCCGTGGCCCGAAAACTTGTGCCATAAGTCAGCCGAGCCTAACGCGCAATTATTAAAAGCGCTCGCGTGCTTTCGAACGAACCAATTTAATGGATAACGTTTGTGGACTTTGAAACACACCGCAGTAATGAGTGTAATTTATATCATACAATTTTGTGGAATACTTAATATCTGTTACTCCAACTATAATAAATATGACAATTTATGTTAAGTGTTTTTAAATGAATAAAATAAAGGCTGATTAAAATTACGAAAGTCTTCGAATACTGTTAAAAGGGTGTATAAATATTTCTGGGGAATCCTTTTGGATGAATTTGACCGTCGACCCTTCGCGAAATAGAGAGTTTTTTCCAAGTAAATTTATAGCAAATAAGATTACTTGGAAATCGTCGGTTTTACCGAGAAGCAGACCTACCCTCCGTGAACGAGTCACCCTCGAAAAATACGTCCCTGAGACAATCCGTAGGAAATAGCTAAAATTCCGTCGGC
This sequence comes from Cerceris rybyensis, assembly GCA_910591515.1. Lineage (NCBI taxonomy): Eukaryota > Metazoa > Arthropoda > Insecta > Hymenoptera > Crabronidae > Cerceris > Cerceris rybyensis. Next base: position 23,148,586 of record OU342793.1, on the reverse strand, counting down.
GCCACCCTACTGCTACTTCGGACGCTTTCGCGTTAACCGAGACCCATTACATTACCCACTTAGCTCTTTACAGCTACGATCCTTCTTTCTGTTTTATTATTTTCGTTCCTTTTTTCGCCGACCGATCGCGCATCGCAAAAGCTGCTAAGCCTTTGCCATCCATTATTCACGTTGTTCTATGGCGAGACCATAAATATTATATAAAGATCGATTTAACTTACAAGTAATTTCCGATAATCCGACATATTTGCAGTAATATTCTCCACAATGTAAAATTAATTTACTTACGTATGGTTGACAATTAGGGGTGACTTTTGTGATTATTGCTTATTGCTGGATTTTTCTAAAGTGGAAGAGGGGAAGTTTAACCCTTACCTGAAACAAAGAAGCAGACTGGTTAGAAAAATATGGAAATTGGATCGATCTGCGAATGAATTATATGAAAGATAGAAGGGAGTGCACGACGTTCTGCCGCGTAATTTATTCCACGCGACTCCGCCTTAAATCCCTGGTGATTGTTGCACGTTAATTACAGTATAAATGATAAAATCCCAGTTTCGTTCGGATGTCCGGATTCGTGCAGACGACGCGATAATCGGAGAAATATGGCGATGCGCGAGTTAAATGCACGTCTTGGATGCGGCAGCGTTGCAGCGCCGAGGAAGGACGATAAGAAGCGGAAATTTCCTCGTGTCCGATTAACGTTACAACGATTGCTATCGTTCTTGAATACTTGAGGCTTTTCCACAGCGAGGTTGTCGAAAATTAACGGCGAACATGCTGTCCCCGCGTAGATTTTAACCAATTAAAATAATCAAATCAGATTCTCGCCAACTTCAATTTTAAACATTCAATTGTAGCTTAAAACTTCGTAAATTCAGGAAGAAAAAAAAGAAACTTATAAGGCAAGAAAAAAGTCAAATTTTCAGCAACTTAAAAATCAAGAGGAAACGTCCTCTATTATCTTAACAACCGCACGCTTTCCCAGAATCAAGGAATAATCCAGAGAGGTACGCAAATTGAATGCAAAACTCATCAAGTAACCATGGGAATAGCCTGCTGTAAATTTCACATTACGCGTCGGCTAATTGAATTTTAATTGCCTAGCCTTGGAGTCGCATTTCTTATTTCGCGTGCGAAAGAATCTAATCCCCGTGACATCGGGTGGGGGGTGGAGAGTGGGCGGACGGGTTAAAGAGAGGTAAAAACGTTGAGCCGCCTATCCTGTCGAGCCAGTAATTAGCTAATGGAAATTCCTGATGGCCGCCAGTGGAGGGAAAACGGGGTGGTTCTCTGCGAGGGTAGTAAAAGGAGCTAGACTCCCCGAGGCGGAAAGAGGAAGGGTAATGGTGGGAAATTCAAATGTATCGCTCGAATTATCCACTTCCTAACGGTACAGAGGCTGAGGAAGGAACCGAGAACGATGCCGGCACACCCTTCGCTCGTAATTCACCCTTGTTTTTGTCCGCGATGCAACTAGACTTTTACCACGAACTCGTCCCACGAAGACCTCCGTTTCAAGTGGTCTTCGGCACCCTGCCACCCCATGAAAACATCGTATCACCCTTGAGCAGTGTTGCTTTTAACGGACCAAAGTAAAAGAAATGAAAGGGAACGATACCAAGAAAAATCGCCAAAGGTTGAAAGTTCGTGCGACGATCGAGGACCACGGAGAGGGTGAGCATTTCGCGTTTCTAATCGCCGATAAGAACGGAGGGTGCTCCTCGTAAATCTCACGCGACCTTCGCTCTTGCCATGGTGCTTATCGCATATCTATGAGTTTGTTTTTATTAATCATCGTGAACGAGCGCAAGGAAGGAAGACTGAAATTCGATCTTAATCGCAAGATTGAAATCGTGGTCGATGCACGAACGCGCAACAATGGTGAACGCACGGCAGGGTCGTTTGTAAGAGACTTTTATCCCTCCGTTTCTCTCCGTTGCGATTAAGTATCGAGTTAACGTTCGAGAAAAAAAAATATCCCCCTTGGTAGTTACGATTTTTGTGAAAAATCGAAAAACCACTTTGAGGGAAAGTTCAAAGGAACCTGACGAAGGGAGGGTTGTAAAAATAATTGAAAGTGAAAAGGTTAAGGATAAAAGAACGAGGGTAAGTGACGTAGTCGAATTCGACGATATCGAAGAACAACTTGTTGACAACGGGTCTGAATGGTTTCAATCGTCAACGAGAGATCCTTTCATTAATCTTCGGCACCCTTGCCAAATCACCGGCTCGCTAATTCCCATAATTCAGTTAGACGCGCCTAACTTTCTCTGCCATGGCGTGGTTATACGAGGGTAGCGGCAATCGGGGTAAGTCAACGAGAACTTATTTACGGGTCACGTTGGAAAATTAAGACGAATACTCTTCGCGATCCCTGTGTCCCCCGAACGATACGAACTCGCGGGTTATTTACCCTCTTCGAGTGTGCCACGCGTACGTCAAACCTTTCCCCCGAAATGGCTTTTACCACCCTCTTTCAGTCTTCTATCTACCCTCCCGTGACTTTCCGTCGTTTTGACGATACCCAATAATTCTTCGTTTTAAGTTTTCACATTTTCTTTCACGACCATTTAGCTTATGGGCAATCGGAGACATTTAGTTGGAAAATGATGGATTTAACTTTGAAATCATATTTACCCTCTAGCTCTAAGATTCCATGCTTCCATTTATTTGCTAATCGAACAATTCCATATTAAATCACCAATCAAACAAATCTCACCTATGCAAATTACAAAATAAAGCACTGTTTTAACTAAGTTACAAAGTTCATCTAAAAATTGACAAACCAAATAATACCCTCTCCAACAGTCGGCTTACAAGTCATCCCTCAAAGCTAAGCCGGAATGCCCATCGGCTTCAGTCTCGTACTTTTCTCTACACTTTTTCAGGGAAGAAGCTTGCGAACGTTTTATAATTTTTCCTTCCCCGACAGAGCTGCGATATTCGCATAGAATTATTACTCGCTGAGCGGGGTGGATCGTAAAAATTTCACATAGTCGTAACGTCCTCGTTCATATTTTAGGCGAAACGTCGGCGAAAATGTGCGCACACCGCGAGGCGGTAAAGTACGGATGCCCGTGCGAGTGATAAATATTAGTTTAGGAATAATTGAACGACGTGTTTCACCGACGGATCGCATTGCGTTTTGACGTCGACGCAACGGCGCGGCCGCAGTCGACGAATCGTACGGTCGAAATGTAAAGCAGCGTGAAAATGTGCCGCAAATAGGCACTCGCATTCCCTGAAAATATCCGTTATCGCCGGTGCAATCAACAAAAGCGCTCATCCATTCGCTTAATTAAGCGCTTATTATTAATTAAGCGTGTCCGATGCGAACTGACGCCGCTCGGCACCGGAAATGGCTGGATAAAACGTAACGGTGTCGTCCCATTTAATTATTACATTCGAATATTTTCATTGGACATGAAATTCCCGGGATTTAGAAGGTATATGATAAAAATCACGATAATTTCTAAGCTTCGTTAAAACCTGAGTGTCCTATAGTGGTCGATTTGAGGGTAGATTAAAATTTCCAGTTGAATATTTTCGTTACAATATAATATTAATCTCTTGAGTGGAAAAGACGAGTATTATGAATTAATAACTATAGTAATGGAATATCAATTTGAAATCGATCCATTGTAATGAAAAATTAAATAATATTTCTATGTCCAAAGCCACAAAATGAAATTTTAACGCAAGGGGTTAATACTCTGACAGGTTACCAAATTCCAATGACACTTAAAAAACTTATATACCACTTCCAAGTATATTATTTTCCTCTTCATAATTCATATTTAATTAATTATCAAGACTTGCCCGATGAATCTTCTACCTATTCCATCTTACCCTCAAATATCCAATGACGTTTCGAAAAACCGTAGGGTATTTCTAATTACGTCTCATTTTTCTTCACAGCACTCAATTAATTATGAAGACTCGTCAAAGGTTTTCTCTTTTCAATGCGTTTCTCCAAGATTCCGCAAAACCGTGTGAGCCGCGTTTGTCTGCAGGCAGAGACGGCGCAGTGTTTTGATTTTAAATATTCGTCAACGGCCGCAAAAGTTAGTAAAACTTAATCCAATTGAGCCTGGTCGCGAGTTGGGACGTTAGTGGCGCGATAAAACGTCAAGGGATATCCTCTCGGCTGACGTTGTCCGTTTAGTTAAGTCCTCGTAATCCTGCGCGTTCTTCCGCTCGCTTTCTCTTTCTTCCGCTTATCTCGCGCGCCACTCCTCCTTATTCGTTCGCGGACTGCGAAATAAATCTTCGCGGTCAGAGAGTCTTGAAGGGGATTAATACGTGGCCCAATTAAGGGGAGACAGACACGAGCAACAGCCGTTAATTTATAGGTCAGAATCTCTCGAGGGCGAGGGAAAAAAAATTACGAGGCTAAAGCCAATAGCCCGTAACCTGCCCGCCGGGAAAATCGCTCCTGCACCTGATACTTATTTGCAGCGTTAGAAACGGCGACGTCTGTCGAATTTCAGAAATAGGAGGAGGAAAAAATCCTATCATATTATTAGGAATTATTGAGACAAAGTGTAAATTCAGGGAAGTATTTCTGCTAACAATACAAATAGTTAACACGTTAAGCGCCACACCGGTCCCTAGGGACCGGGCGTTGACTTTTTGTTTATGCTGACGCTGATCAATGAAAATGAACAATTAGTTTTTTACCTAAGCTACGTAGTCGCGCCTAACCGAGCCACAATTAGTGTAGTTAAGTATAAAATAGAACATTTTATCAAAAATGGATGTAGTATATTAAAACAAATAGAAAGATATCTTTTAATAAAGGGCCTAAACGGAAAGTGCTTTAAGAACGGGCGTGGCGCTTAACGTGTTAAAAATTAAAAATTTCCTATCCACTTTTCATCCCGACTATCACTCATTATCGTACGACAAGAGGTTAAAAAAATAAAAAATAAACCCTTAGAATTTACCAGAATTAAGGACACTCTGCCAACATCCCGGCAAGAATTATTTCAAAATTTCTCCATTAACGTATAGTCCGACAACTTAAAGATGGCTTGGCAAAGGAATTCGGGTGTGATTCGCGTAGAAGATAGCGATGTCGCATTTATTGAGCTAAACAAGTAGAAATACTTAAATGCTACGACTACGCAGAGTGTCTACTTTAGCAGGCTGGGTTTGAGAATTCCCAAAACGCAATGGTGGAAATAGGCGATTGAAAATAAGAGTTACCACCTAGCCATCTTTCAGTTGTCTGACTATATTTCCTCCAGGTACGTCCTATATCCAGAAAATGCAGAGTAGCCGCGAAACCCACCCCCTGGAAGATTCAGGAAACTCGTGCACCTGTTCCAGCGTACGTTCAGCCAAGCAAAAGTCCATCGAAGAGAAGAGATAACGCGATGTCCGATGGAATATCGAGGGGTTTGGATATCTACGAGTGGACAGCGAGAATCGTCGTGTCGTAGCAGCAAAAGAGAAAGTACTCTGCTGGGTTAGGTTGTATAAGTGCTAAGCCACTTATCAAGAGAGCCACTGGCTGCGGAAGATAGTTGTCGCCGAGGGTTTCGACAAACTGCCCTACTCGAGGAAGAAGACCCTCGTCTCTCCGGGATCGTTCTACGACGAACGATAAGTCTTACTACCGAGTTATCCGACAGGTTCGACCGAATCGATGGCCTTTAAGACGTTTCGCTCTAAGCGCGGAGAGAGTCGGTTCCACATTCTCCCTTCGCTTCCTTCCCGATGTTCCGAAACGAGGCGTAGGTGGATAAAACGTTTCCATTTCTCCGCTCGACCTTTTACCTTCCTCTACGTGCGTCTGGTTCTTTCTCTTAAGAGGGCCCCTTGAAAATGGTTTATTCGGCGAGAGAAGACGATCGTACCGAGGACGATTCAAGGGGTAGTTTGTTTTTTGCCCCCGTAGAATGGATAAAGCTCGATAAAAGAAACGATACGACTAGACCGATGTATTTGAACGTTTTACTCCGACAAACGTTGTATCTCAATGATATATTCGTATTCTAGACTACCCTCTCAATTTTCATAAACCGTCTTGCATCTATGAGAGTTCATTCCACTCTTTCCCTCAAGGTGTTACATGCTCAGAGATACTCCAGAGAGTGATCCTCTTCAAAAGCTAACCATCCTCGTATTTTACCTTTACCATCGATACCGAGTATCGAGATAACCGTAAGATACCAAGACCATAACAGGAAACAAGTTCCAAAGGGTACGCGTCGAACGAAACAATCGAAAGTTTCTCCCCAGGATTATCAAGAGCCAAGGATCTCGCGTGAAGTTTCAAGTCTTTGAAAGTACAGTAGGAAAAGTAGGTGGAGATATCGAAACGTAAAGGAGAAGAGTATCATTGGCGGTTTTCCATGTCGATTTTTAACTTCGCCAAGTTCGTAAAGCCTAGCAGGATATACTCGTGAAACGGCGAGCACACGCATCGACCACGTTTCGTTCTCCTCTTTCAAAAGTTCTTCTTAACACCTCGAACGCACGGAATTCCGGCCTGGAGCTCTAGAAACGAGGCACGAAAGACATTCGAACACGATACTCCACTTCGGGAATCTCGACGATGCAACGGCGGCCAGGATTTCCGCTTGAGACGACTCTATACGAGACTACCATCACCGCTACCGACACGGGGAAAGACCGTGGGTGGAAAGGTGAGGGAGAAAGTAGTATCCTTAAGCCGAGCAAGCGAAATATATATCCGCAGTCGTATAGCTTTCAGGCTTCTCACCATCGAGCCGCGAAAATCCCACCGTAAGGTTTCCATGGAGAAACGTAAGAACGATGCCCGGCTTTCACCGGAGGAAATCCCTATCGCCCCGATCTTATGGAAGGAGGGGGATGGAAATCGGGGATACTTTAAGCGGAGCCGATTATTAACGAACGATTCGGATCACGATTTTCCTGCCATTTGTGCATGTCTTTGACTGAATTGGCCAGTTTTTCTTTTTGTGCGGATGATAGATTTGGAGGGGGATAAGACTCGTGGAATTTGGAGAGTTAAATCGGACGTTAGGATAAAGTCAAATGGGATAAATTTTATGATGGGACACTTGTGTAATGAGGACGTCATAATGATTAGAAATTTAGAGTATTAAGTTTATTAATTTTGCTAATTGCATGATTGTGTAATATTGAGAATTTGGAGTGTTGAATGGGATTAATTTTAAAAAAAGCATGATGGGACAGTTGTGTAATAGTTAAGCTGCTATGAGTAGATATTTGCAGTTTTAAGTGAGATTAATTTGAGTGATAGGATACTTATCGAGTAATTAAACAGGTATCCATGTAATTTCAAACTTCCGTTAAGTAAAAAAAACTGAAGCTAAGCAGAAAACTTCAATCTAGGGCTCACTCTTTTGACAGTTTTCAACGACAAAAACTACGGTCTTTGTATGTACCGTATAGAAAAAATTGCCCGGCGTTGACGACAGATTTGAAATTGAGGCCACTGATTGAGAGACCAGGCCTTTAACTCCAACCTCGCATCGTAGCCTCAATTTTCATGAAAACGCGACATTCGATGGCACTCATCATATCTTACCGTCCTAGAAACAGGTCTCCTCGAATGTGCCGTTACTGCGGCAAGGTAATAATGTCATAAAACGACCCCGCGCTTTCGTATCGCGATACAGGATCGAAAAATTACTCTTACCCTTTTTGTTTATCTGTCCCGAATCATTAACGGGAAACGGACGTGACATAGCGAAAAATGGATCGTTTGACAAGCAAAATGGAAGCGAGTGCAATTACGCAAATGCTTCGATATCGACGTATCGCGAGATATTACGCAACGCATACAAAATACCTCGTGTCAAGAGAAAGACAAAGCGATTTCGAGAGAGAAAGAGAGAGAGAAAGGGGAGAGAGATCGAGTAAAGATCTAAAAGCACGAGAGCCAAATCGGCCCATAAATCCACGAATAGCGTAACGCGACCATGCATGGCCTAGATACCCCTGCAGATTAAGTCACGAACTCTCCACTACGGGCATGGTGCACGCGTATATTTATGGTACCTTCGAGTGCTCCACGGTGCCCCTTGGTACGTATACGTGATCTATGGGAATTCGCGACGGTGGCAGCCGTGCGCTGCACCGTATTCACAAGACCGACCTCCACAGGACGGTAAATGTTTTGACAGTCACGAAACGAACTGAGGTTACTTCATGCTGCTTCTGCGATTATGTTTCCGACGCTGTAATAACATCTCTGAACGTGATGTTTTTGTCTTTGATGTCACTCGCTTGGTTTACCATCAAAATTTCGTTTTTTCCGAGTTGCTCGTTATTATCGAGGTAAATAATAGAGTTGACAGAACTATTGTGGAAGAGGGTAAGTTTTATTAGTAAATTATTTCAGTTGGTTATACAACCATTGAGACGATTGTATGGATTTCAAGTAGGATAAACTTGTTTGAGGTGATAAGATTGAAGATGATTAAATAATTGACACTTTCGGGAGACTTTAATGCTTATTAGTCCCCCAAATAATTCTGAATTAAGAGAAAGAAATAAAAATTGATCAGTGATTCCTGTTACACCTTACAATTTGATATAAAATTAATATCATAGATATAACTGAATCGTATTATTTTCCAAGTACAACTGTAATTTAATAGCTTCTATGGAATTTCAAAATCCGCAGTTCCATTTATAGTGTCACGAGTGTTACTCGTTATTGCATGACAAGGGGGTAAATTCTAAAAGATAAAGCAAAAAAATGACACAAGATCATGATTATTCCTAATTGTTTAAATAATTTCATCCTCAGAAATCACCGTCACTTCATCAAAAGTTAATGAAAAAATAAAATCCCATCGTTCATCCACAGATCGTATCTCGTTGAAAGCGATAGCAGAACGAACGTGGCTCGGATCGCAGACAAGAAGACAATGACGGAGGAAAATTGGTACTTGGCTGCCCACCTAGGCGTGACATGAGGGAAATTAAAAGTTCCGCGGCTTCTCTTTGTCGATTTCTCGGACAAATGGTCAGAATTCAATGGCAACGCGGCCGGCGTTTCGTGCGGGGCCCCTCATTGCTCCCAAGAGACCTCACGAGGGGTGCTCGTTGAAATTAGTCTATATTTGGTGAACGAGAGCCTTGAGAGAAGGGTAGTCGGGAAAAGGAGCCACTTTGTTTTCGACGAGAAACGACTCGACGAACGACGAAGACGTATTCCTCGATTAGCCTCGATCTAAAAACAATCCCCAAGGGACACCATCGAGATTCGAGAAAAAAAAGAAGCCTTGCCGAAGATTCCCTGGGGTTTCTCTTAACCTGACACCCCCTACGATATTCAAACTGTCTTATTTTTCATTAATTATCATATTTTGAAATTTAGCCGCACTTTGTAAAACTTGAAGCAAATGGATTAACAATCATCGAGGGTGAAATTAACACTAGAACTACCGGCATTAAATCTATCATATTTCAATATGTTAAATAAGTACTTTAAAAAAGGAGGATGCGAGTGACGGAAAAAATGATCATTTCGGTGATTTATGTCTTTTGTGATGGACGTAGAATTTTTGTTCCATGGGTCGTCTATGAACTTGAAGAATTTTTGGGAAAAATTGTGTAGCAGTCATTTTGACTGGTTTGGTAGTTCTAGTGTTGAACATAGATTTTCTACCCTTTGACTCTTACTCTCCTCATTTCCTTATTGTACCTCTTACCTCTGTATCATCATTTGCAATCAGTTACAATTATTCTATCAATAATCTACAATTTTCCAGAACCTCGAAACCACAAAGAATATCACTCAAAGTTACAATAATCTCACTGACGATTTAAAATGAAGCAGTTAATTTTAATTGACAAAACGATCCCCCTGCATACTTTGAGTCAAGCAAGCTTTCACTTTGCATGCCACTCGCCGAGAAGGATGTCGGCGCGTTAACGCTCGCCGATTGACCTTAATCGATTTAATAACGTAATAGAGCCGAAAGACGATTACCGGCATACCTTCCAATACGATGTATCGATAATAAACGTAAGGCACGGTAAGTTGCCTATTAGAGGGTCGAGATATCGCACGTAAATGGAGAAGGAGCCATAGTAGAGCTCACGGCTTCAGCCAGGAACGTGATGAGGGAATCCCATCGGCCACCGGTACCCAATCTCCGTCCCGCATTAGTTTCATCGTTAACGATGTGCCTCCAACATCGTATCCTCCTGGCCTGTGTACGCGGTTTAATCGTTACGTAAGTGCATCATGAAATGCTGGTCGCGCTATCTCTTTGACTGGAGAGATAATCGTTCCAATTAAGCCGCTTTCCCACGATTCCAAGCGCGCCTCCCGTACACGCTTCCAACGAAATCAATATCAATAATAGCCCTCCCCCGATATCCTTCTGGATTCTCTTTACCCCGAAAACCCGGTAGCTCCCGGATGATGTGTGTGTATCGATATTAAATAATTTCGTTCCCTCCTCTGTTCGCGGCGATCGGCCTGTAAAATTTTAACTTATAATCTCCCGGTCCAAGCGGATCCCAGGGAGAAATCGAAATTCTACCTCGTCCGATGATGCGGCTTGCGAGCGTGGCAAGCGAATAAATAAAGAGCGCATCTGCATAAAATACTACTGTCGGCGATATGAAAGAGAATGTCGGAGTGGACGGTGTACAGGAGATCTCTCTTGTTCTCTGTCTTTCTCATTATACAGCTTGTCCGTCGTTGTTCAATGGATCGTGCGATTTCTAACGATTATCGGTGTGATGGGTGTCTGTCCCTTTGTGGGATGTTTCTGGATGTTCTCTTAATCCGCGGAGTTTTTTAAATGTCGATGATCGTGGGGAGAGGATTAAAAAAATATGTGATTCGTAGAGTCTGGCTTTTTTAATTTTTTTTTTTTTTTGGTTTTAGTGCTGCAGTTATTTCGTCCGGGGTGTATTGCTTTTGGTGGGTTGTAAAATAAGTTAGAAAAAAATTCTAAGAGTGGCGGGAAAGAATTGGAAACTGGACTTGATAATTGAGGTTGTATTTTTACCTCTTCTGCCGGCACAGTTCTATTATCAGAATTGTGAGGGTTTTGTGAAGAACACGTAAAAGAAATTATAAAAAGGTCAAATTTACAAAGTGGTAGATGTGTTTCTTCGCACATTTGCAAAAATCTTTTTTTGCGAGAGTCAAGCACGAGAGTGAGAACCAGGGTTGCAAGAAGGGGGTGAGAAGCAACGACACGCTCGAGGAACCCAGTCACGGTCTAAATATACTCCCTTCGACCAACGATCCTAGCGAATTTAGCGCCTTTTCTTTCCATTTATTTTCTCGCGTCCGTCGTCGGCCGTTTGACGTTCCTGCGAAGTGTATCGCTAAGCGTCGTTTGACCTCTTTCGTGCACCGTTTCCTCGACGTGTCCTCTTTTTATCGGCAGGATTAGCAAAATGTAGCCGCGCGTCTCGCGTATTTGTCCGAGTCTTTCGTCGACCTTAAGAGACTATTTTAGATCAGCAAGATCACGATGTACGATCGTTGATCACCGAGAATTTCCCCTGTTCGGCTGATCACGGGGTTAATTTGGAGGAAAGTTAACCAAACGTGTCCTCATTATGGATAACAACTTTTTATTAAATAAACGATCATTAAGCTGCCGTTGATTAGTGTTATTACTATATTATTACACTACACGACTTTTAAGTCTTAGTCTTTACAAAAAAAAAAGAGTAGTTTCTAATATGAGACGTGACCTTTAGCTTGACATTAATACCTGCTACTGCTAAAATATGGCCACCCTAAAAAAACTATTAAAACTTTTAAACTAATTCTCTTTCATTCTCCTTGATGTTTCGTTTCTCCTAATATACCAGAAAAAACAAACAGCCCGGAGACCATCATTCTCCAAACTGTGGGGCACCACCCACTACCAATCCACAGAAAACTTTGTAACAAAAAAATGAAATAAAAAACCTGATTCGTTATTATTCCACCTAGCAAAAACTAAAATTAGTACTTTAATACTAGAGCACATGTTTCTTGAATAAAAGACATCCACGTATAAATTTTACAAAAAATATTATTCCAGCATTAATAAACCTCTTCGACACTTTGCTGTTCTTCAGCAATCACCCTCAAAAATCTCTCTTATTCTTTCCAAAGACGATATTCGTTCTTTTCCCATTTCTAACCCCTTCGCAAGGCTAGGCGCCAGTAAATGAAAGGCACTCAATTAGTTAACGAGACAAGGTGGCGCAGATAGCCGTTCCACTAAGTGAACATTTCTCTCCGAAGGTCAAGACAAGAACGCGACTGCATCCAGAGCGTCGGCGGAGTTGTATTTGCTAAGCTAATGAGTAGTTTCCACGGTGTTGGGTAATCAAGCGAACAAAGGACCTCCGGTCACGTCGAGTGTCCGTCTAGAAGGGTTCCTAGTTTCGAGTCGTCCACGTAACTTCGGCCGTGCAAACAACCGTGTTTCTGGTCTCATAAGTGCACCGCCACATTCAGGGTTTAACAACATCTTCACCGATTGCGAAGACATCCCTCGGATGGAATAATCATTTCCATTTTCCTACTGTACCTTCAATAATGGCACGTTCGATTTGTTTGACTATACTGTTGCATTAAATTGAACAAGTACTCGTTAGATTGTTCCATGTATTTGTAGTTTAACGGGGAAACTTCGTTAAAGTTTCAACGACTGAGTTTCTACCTGGAAATCATTTATAGCTACAAGTTTTGTTGGATTAAGTGTCGATGGTTATAACGTTGTAATGTTTCTTACACGGAGTGTTTTGTAACTTTATATTCTTGCGAGAAAAACTATAAAGTGGAGGTGAAATTGATGGTGTTTAATTGGGACACCGAAACTCTACCTCGTTGCCATTATAAACGGTGATTCAAGCACGGTATAGTTCCGAAACAAAGTTATTTCACTCGATCGTGAACGTTTGAAGTTGTCTTTGCCGAGGGGAAATTATGCGATCGTTAAAGTGCCTCTCGAATTGAATTTAAATTACTGGTCGGCGACCAACTGCGCTCGTTTCGGTAAGTTTACAATGCCAGGATTCGCGGTTTCGAACGTCTACAGCGAGTGAAAATGGTACGGTTGAAAATTCCCTTGATATTCTCGCGTTATGACACCAGTTACGAGGCGAATAATTGCCGTCTATGAGAGACATTGAGTTGTAAACCACGCCAATTTTAACGTTCCAAAGGTACTGTTTAAATTTGCGGTGAAAGCGACTACTTGCGATGCGAAAATGGCAGATAATTTGCAGATCTTCAGTGAAGAGACATCATGCGAAAATGGATCCAAACGAAAGAGGAAAAAGTCTCTTAACGTACCTACTTCCTGGATAATAATAGTTTTAATACTATTCCCACGAAATGGACAAAGATACGAATCTTAAAATTAGCAATTAAAAATTATTTCCCAAGTTTTATTACGTTTCCTCAATAATTTAATTAAAGAAATTTTCCGTGCAATTATTTTCTCAGTTAAAAGATATTATTTCAAACCTCTTTGTGAAAATTCCTAATAAAAATCCTCGCCAAGTTGCAATTCTTTACTATCAGAAAAATAATACCCACAATTTTACAATCCACTTTGTTTTTCAATTTAGATAACCAACTGCAAAACATACCAATCAATAATACCGTAGTTTCCAAGTGTTCCTCTCTTGCAAAAGAGAAGACAATCGTCGGCTAATTTCCTGTTAAAAATACAGCGAAACCCAAGAACCAACGTTGAAACGTACCGCGTTAATGAGCCCTATCAGCATAAAACTCAATGAACCAGACTACAATATTCTGTTAAATTTAACTGCACGTAATCTCCGGTACAAAACCGTTCGTTCTAGTAACGATAATGAATGTAGGTTTACGTTAAAGATAAATAACCTTCCTCTTTCGCAAGATTCCTCGCGCCTCAAGTATAAAAAAAGCGGCAAACTTCTTTGGTCGCATTACAATTGGAAGCCGTCGAAGATGAATCGTTTGTTACTGATCCTGCTGCTAGTCAGTGTCATCTCTGCGACAAGATGCGTCATAAAGGACAAGGTACGAAGATACGAACTGGTTTTACCTCACCGGCAGATACTACGAACGTTTGTGCTCGATCCTGATCATATTTTAATCGTCCTTCGTCGTTCAGTCGCAGGACGAACCGGAAGTTCAAGTGATCCGTTTAGGAGACTCCAGTGGAGAGTCCGTAAGTATACTTCAATAGTAATTAAAACGATAATTAACCCTTTGCACTCCGATGTCCCACCTGAGGGGACATTGTAAGTTTATCATATCACTCTGTTGCACCCTCTAAGGGGACCATGAATTTATTAGTAATTACAGAGGATGAACTTACTGCACCCCAAGATTTTAAGAAATATATGTTTACCTGAATTTTCTATTGAAATTGCACAAAATAGAAAATAGTAAAGTACTGACAAGTTGCTAATAGATAACTTCAGAGATGGCTCGGAGTGCAAAGGGTTAATACTAGATTTACGGCAGCCGTTAAATTGACCGGTTCCTACTTTTTGAAAAATACTTCTCAACTGCATACAGAAGCAGTACAGTACATGTTTCATGTCTATCTTATAAAACACAAATTACTTAACTAATTCTATTTTTTGCCGCTTAATTCATCTTCTTTCAAAGTATTTATTTGATATATTTAAATATGCGAGATTTAGCAGCCGTAAATCTAATGTTAACAGAGGAATTATGCGCTACTTTCTTCCTTGGATAATCTGTCTGAGGAAAGGAGTCGTTGAGGTAATTAAAATTATTTGAGAATAGTGGATACGTACATGGAAGCGTTTGGAGAAAGTTGTTGGTTTGGATTATTGGTTTATTTGTGAATTTAAATGTTAGTGACGAAAGTAACGATTGTTGAAATATTCAAGGAGGAGCCAGAAGTCGTAACGTTACACATACCGGACAACAGGAGCAAACGACAGTCGCAAGTACGTTGCTTGAGTGATGACGAGTGTCCCGAGGGTAAGGTTTGCATCCCTTATATAACATGCGGTAAGTTAAAAAATTAATTACGAAAGAGCAAAGGTCAAATAGTTAATCCTCTGCACTCGAGGGCCTCCGCAATGGCACCCTGGCGTTTCTCGAGTTCTCGAGCTCTATATGTTTGCTTCCGCTAGAATAAAATATACTTATTAAATTAATTATTAAATCATTTTAACGTATCCACTAAACACTTGCCTAAAATATTCAAAATTGTCTCGAATTGCTAGTCTACCAGAGCAAAAGAGTCTTCGAGTGCAAGGGGTTAAACATCTCGCTAGTTCTTTGTATCATTCGATAAACCGGTGTCTCATTGTCATATCAATGAGAATATTTTTTATTACTAGTGTATTTGACACTGGACAAAGAAAATTGCGGATGAATCTTTTCTCACGGTTGTCTCTCCGAAATTCTCAAGTTTCAGGTGACAAGATATAGCGAAGACGTTCCTCACAGGAAGAAAGATACGTCTCGATGCAAATATAGTAAAAAGAAACAACAGGTGAATTCGTGATCCTAACGTAGAGAACAGTAGAACGTGCACGATTGAAACAATAAAGAAGCAACACGACATTTTAACACCGATCTTACCTGCCTCTTTATTTCTCCTTTTCATTTTAACCACGACGGCATTAAAACCAAACATAAGAGGCGTTTAATAATAACTTCCTCTTTATCCTCCAAGAAACATCGGCTTGTTGGAGAAAGAGAGGGAACTCCAAAGAGACAAAAGCCATCGCAACGAGACAGATGGCGGTGCGCAATCGGGACTCATTAACACGAGAAAGAGAAGAAGAAAACGAACGAACGAGCGAGCGTAAGAAAGGGAGTTTAGTCATCGTAAATTTATCGAGAACAACTGGCTGCCCGACGGAAACCCCCTATCCCTCGCTCGCCGACCGCAATCCCCTAAAACCAAGAGAAGAGGAGTCTCCTAGGTTTACAGTTAAAATCAATTAGCCTCTAATTGGCTTCGAAAGGTTTATCGCTTCGTATAGTTTTATCGGACGAGCCAAGAGACAGAATGTTTCTTTGCCAAAGCGATTCACTTTCGTTCCTTCCCTTGTTCTCCATTCGTGACGGTTAACTCTTGCCAGAACCTTTGGGGGGATTTTTCCAAGTGATACATGCATCACACCCTAAATAGTTTGAAAGTCTCAGGCCGAGACGAAATAGCTATAAAAATTAAATCCAAGATGTAACAAAAAAACAGAAAAACAGTACCCAGATAAAGTATCACTAAAAATTAATAATTTTGCTGTACTAAAAAATTGGATTACATAACACCGCAGAATAAAAATTCTGATACTCTGCATGAGTTCAGAGACTCGAAGGGGTGAAAACCGAACAATCGCCCTCCGTGATTTTGCAGGACCAGTTCCAACACATATATATATAATAATCAGACTGCGGATTTTTATGCATTTTTGACAAATTAAATACAGCTAAAATATACAAAAAGGACATAATGTAAAAATATATCTGAAATATCCAAAGTATGGTATTTGTTATAATATTTATTGAGTGCAATAAATCCCTAGATAGATTTTCCTGTCTCACCAGCATTTGTGAAACTCGAAATTTGCATAAACATCCGCAGTCTAATAATAATGTATAAAAAAACGAAGACCAGTTCTTTGGACACTTGAAGTTGCTCCAGTACCGATTAACTTCGATTGGAATACCCAATGGGCGAAACTTTGCGGAAGTATTTCCGCCCAAGGTGGAAGCTCGAGGGTAGAGAAGGGTTAAAAAAAAAGAGGAGTTCTAACAGAGTTAAAGCACGAAGGAACAAGAGGATGCAAGTTTCCTCGTGTTATCAGGCAGAAAAAGAAATTCCGCGGATAAACGAGAAGCCTGGCAGAGACTCGCGAGCCCCTCGCGCAGCTAGCAGCAGGAAGATTTACGATTCTAGTAGGAAAAACGTAACAATCGTAATATCCTTTCTTTGTAACGAGTCAGACGGTGATTTTTCATACGCGCCATTCTTCCGTCGTCGCGAGAGGGGCGAAGGGTGGTTGCGTTTAATTCTGTTTTAATACGGAAAAAATGAACCCCCGGAGCGAGCGAAGAAAATGACATCCGTACGAAACGTACGAGGGAAGAAACGCGCAAGAAAATCGTGCCCTGGTATTTCGGAAATTTATAGTCGTATTCCCATGCTCCTCGCTTCTTTCCTACGGTTGGACGTACGCGCGATTTCTTTTCACTGGGAAAAACTTTCCACCGAAATCCGCGAATCTCGCGTTATCCTTGCGACTCCGTCGAGGCAACTTTTCGATTTTTGCCCTCTGAGTTGGAGCAGAGAGAAGAACAGGTAGATAGCGGAAAGTCTGGGAAAAATAAGGCACACGATTTCCTTCGAATAAGTAAGTAGAAAGAAAAGAGAGAGAAAATACTTCTCACCGTGGTTCGAGACATTTCACTATCACTGATATCTCAGAATCAAAAATAAATTCGAACCCTTTCTTCCAGAATAAAATACTCGTCCTTCATCCTCCCCAATGTATCTCGCACCTCAAAAAAAAATTGTATAAACCAACAACGAAAAGAGGAAGAAGATAATGGAAGAACCACGACGGCACACCCTCCAATTTTCTTCGACTCTCCAATGAATAGTTAGAGCAGGTAGAGAACAATAAAAAGGAAAGAGACAGACAATTTTTTCGCCTCGGTTTCGTGGGAAGTAAGCTCTGCCGCGTACACTTCTCCAGGAGGAAAAGGAAGTTTTGCGGTACGTGACGGTAGAAGGACGAGAGGAGCGATCGTTAAAAGCCTCCGTCGTCCTTCCGTCGTCGACGGTTCGTCTTCGTCCTTTCTACGAGGGTCTGTGACGTTGTATAGTTCCAACTCCTCCGAGTAGATCGAGAAACCCGGGGAGAGAAATCGTGGCAGGGCCGAAAGGAACGAAACGGCATAAGCAAAAGGGAATGAAAAACTCGTTCCGCGACAAGAAACGCGATATTTCAGCAGCGGGGGCGCGCGCCAGCGATTAATTGCCAAAATAACTGCAGACACGAGGAATCGTTTAGGCACGACTCTCGGAACATTGTTTACCGTGGATACAGCCGGCTGGAATGTATGTCCCCGTGGACACGCGGGACATAATATACGGGGACAGTTACCGCCCTCGGCGACGTATATTACCCCCCTCCTAAGTGCCGCGCCGCTCGTCCTACCGAACGACCCTGTTGAAATATTCCGCCTGTTTCGCGCGAGACACTCCTATGACTCGACAGAGCTACATCGATCCTTTTCGATAATCGATCTTCCCCGTTGTTCGTTCTGGGTGGAAATTGGAGACCTATTGTAAATTGTTCTAGAATATTCGGAAGCTCGGGTGGAAACTTGCATTGAGAAATCGGCGACTCAACCCCCTTTGGGGTTGCTTAGAAAATATGGTGACTCAAATTTGAGACTGTCAATTATTGACTTTAGAAAGCGGTGGGAGAGTGGGGAGGTGTGGTACTTATGGGGATCACTACATTATTATGCCGATAGGGTGATTTATAACTGGTACTCATGTGTATAACGCGACAACCTCAAGAAGTCTAGTCTTTCGGCAGGATCTGATTCGTCAGGCGTCATAAAGATATTTCAATATTACGACTTTGTCAACTGAGCAGGGTGGATTAACTCTTTGAGGCACGGGAATTCGGAAAATAAAATGACCCATGTTGCACATGCATTTTTTTCTTCTTTTAATTGAATAAAGTTGGTTTATATTTATTGATAAAGTTATATAACGATATAAATTTTCGAGGTGGGACAAAAAATGTCCCACCATGCATCTTCACGCATTAACGAGGTGGGACACTTTTCATCCCACTGTGCCTCAAAGAGTTAAATAAAAAAATAGGTGCGAATAGGCGGTATTTAGCGAAAAGCTCCGCCGCTCAGGAGACTTCTTGAGGTTGTCAAACGATACCAATAGTATTGAGAAGGTTAATGTTGCCTGTAAATCTAAAATTTGTAATGGACTTGTTTACACTTGTGGTCTGGCACTGAAAATCGTAAAAATAGTGATTAAAGAAGAGAGAAACCTGAAAAATCGACGCGAGTATGTGGCGAATTTGGGGTCAATGTCGACGAAACGAATCGATCGCATCCACCTTTAACCCCTTCCGCGGTGAAACCTCTCGAGAATCCGGTTGCGAAGAATGAACCCGCGTATCCTCAAAATGATGCAGTCGCTGGAAAGTCTCTTCGTTGCTCGCAAGAATCGCTTTATTTTCGTCCCTCGTGTTCCTCGGTAGCACCGATTCGCTTCGAGGCACGGCGAATTTATTCGTTCCTCCTGGATATCGCGACCAGGCGATAAATAAAATCCCCAAGGAAAGGGCATAGCCTCGAGGTGAAAGAAAGAGGCGAGCAAAAGAAAAAGACGAGTACGAGAGAAGAGTAGAAGAGAAAGAGCGAGGAAGAGAACTGTGTTAAAGACAAAAAGAAAACTCGTTTCTACGAGTCTCGTCGCGATCCACGCGTGACTCGCGCGAGCGCTCGGTGGTTTTCACGGCTGACTCGTAGACTGCGTTTAAATTGACCGAAGAAAAATGTCGAGCGACTCTCGTTTAAGCTACCAACCGAGACAGATATTAGCCGAGGTGCTTTTAACGCAGGAATTTTCGCGCACCGCCTCCAACATACGAACGTATATCGAAACCCTAGCAATGCGACGACCGTCAAACGAGCCGAGACGAGAAGTCGAGTTCCTCCCTTCGTCACAAGCAACGACGATCTCCACGTTTTTCGCGGAGTCGCCGTTTAAATACCGATATACTGCGGAGTGTCTCCAGCTTGCGAGATTATTTTTTAACGAGCAAAACGGTAAAGCGAGAGTGCAGAATGATGTTCGAGAACGTCAAGAGAACACCTCCAAGTGAAATTATGACGTCCGATAAACGGCAGCAATGGATTTCTCGCACGAATCGCCTTCGTTCCTTCTTTTCGGCTGGCTATAATTACAACCCCTTCTTCGAAGACGATGTATTTTACCTTTATACTGGCGTCGTTTATTACCGCGAAACTTCAGATTACTCGAGTGTTTTTCCAATTAAATTCCATGTACATGAAACTTACCCGACTTGAGAACTTCCCTTGCTGACGGGGTTCTTTGAAGTCCCTTCGTCTAAGGAAGTTTCGCGAGCCGGAGACGTAACATTTACGCTCGCGTATTAAAAAATTCCACCCTCGAAATTTCAGGAATCCAATTTTTCCTTCTCTCCTCGTTACCGTCACCCTCGATTCCGTGGACCCGCGATGGAAATAGAGTGGAAGCACCAGGAGGAGAACTTCGACGAACGAGCTCTGGGCCTTAAGTATGATTTAGCGTGCGTGGAGAAATAAAGCCGAGAAAGAGCAGTTATTCTCCTTGTGTAATCGCTCATCTGCCTAACTGCCGGATGATACTTGCGATTCGAGCTTTCTCGACGTCATTCTCAAAGTGTCGTGACTCAAGGAAATTTTGAGGAGAAAGTACGAGATTTCGAGAGAATATGAAAAATCAATGTTCCTCCTGTAGAGATGAAACGATTCCAGTAAATAGAGACTGGAATACTGAAGATAAATAGTTTACGAGTCTCGTTTTGTATTCATTGATCTACGCTTAAATAGAAGAATTCTCGTTATTCGGAATTATTAAAAAAGATCGACCAGCCTTTCGATTGGGATAAAATCGTTCCTTGCAATAATTACGGTGAAGCCATAGATGAGAGATCGAACATCTTCAACAGAAACGAGGAGAGCAAAGAAACAGAAACCAAGATGCGATCCTTCCCTCCACGATAATTACAGTCCTTTCGAGACGATTCGATATGCGAACGAGGGTAGATGAATGTAAAAAGAAAGAGCGATCTTTATTATACGATCTGCCATCATCGATGGAATATCAATTTCTGTCGGTGGCAGTGCAAGTCCCGTATACGAGTTGCTACTCTCCAAAGGCAAAAGGAACGATTAATTTCGCCGAAGGAGTAATGAAAAATTAATACCATGCCGCGAACTCTCGCAAGTGCAAGCCCTCCGATGTTGCTAAAGTTGGAGAAAGCGTGGATGAGAGAAGACGAATGCGAGAGGAAAGGAGAGAGAAACGAGACGACGAGAAAGCCCCGTTACCGAGCACGGAAGTCATAAAGACCTCGGCAAATCTTTTCATTATCACCACGCGTAAGTGATACGTATATCATCCTAAAGCGACCATTCCAGGAGCATTATTATCCGGAAGAGGCAAGTCTCGTCCGCCTTTCGAAGCACCGTGCGCACCGTTTTCACGCCACGTACGTGCGTAAGTACTTACGAGGATTAAGAAAACAATTCATGCTCTTCCCTAGTCCTTTTTTCATCTCCACTTCTTTTTTTTCCCTCCTTTTCATCTTCATCTTTTTCTTTCATCTCTTCGTCCTTTCTGTGACCCTTTCTTTTTCGACGATTCTCCAGGTTTCTTTCTTCATCGACCGTGAAAATCCCGTTTACGACGACACACGTTGGTAATACTTTCTCCTTTTCTACCTTCAACGAAGGTACAATCGTGCTGGAATCGTGGAATTTTATCAGGTAGTTGAAATAGTAGGAAGCTTCGAGACGGGAAATTAATTTTTCCCCTTTCCACGGCACGTAACGCGACTATCTGACCCTTTCGTGCTTCGATAATATTATGCCTCTTTGCCGAGGCAATGTTGCTCGTTTATAACACTTAATTAAATGTATCGGGTCTTTAATCGCAATGGTACTCGAGCGCCGACACGTGTTGCCCCACGGGAAGCATTCGAAACGTCGCCGGTGATCGTCGACGCTCGTACGTAAGTTTTTTCAGACTTTGAAAATCTAGAGAGACTTTTACGAGCGTATTTCTATGTAATTGTGGTCAATTTGTTCCAACGTCGCTTTCTGACATGAGACTTTCAACAGAAAAGAAAAATCGGATACATGTTGCACAAAAATACTTAGGAAACTATTTTAGAATTAATCTTAGGCATACTAATAAATTAGATATTTAACCATGACGAAAGTAAGGGTATTTAAAATATCCACAATTAATATTCAAAGATTTTCAAAAGCTTATAATGTTCATTAAGCCTGAAATTACCGTTACATCGACGATGTACAGTCTACTTCCTTAATGGCGAGTATCTGCTCCCAGCATTTAACCAGGTAATCTCCTGAATTAAATGCAACCAATCTCCACAGTTCAAAATGGCTTCTACAATTTCTTTCTCGTCAATTGTCAATTATTGCGAGCGGTGTTTCAAAAAGTGATACAATACGCATACATCGGGCGATTCCACACAATTCCTCTAGTTCTCCGACATATTCGGTAGCGGCCGTTTAGTGGCAGTAAAATATTAACGATCGAGGGTAACACAGCGTGCGTCTAAGTCACCCTCTCGCGAGGGCCTATGCCTCACTTTTACGGCCGAAAATTACGGCCATGGGACCCTCCTACGTTTATGGCCTTCAACGTCGCGACGCCGTTGCGTTAAAATGTTCTTCGATGTGCGAGCGAGCATCGAGATCGAGGAAAACGTTACGACGAGCCTCAAGAGCGTTTCTTTTACTGATACGGTAAATTTATAACATCCCCCCGTTGTCATATCTTTATATTAATGAAAAGTTAATAACATCAGGTATATAGAACTCTCCTGAATTTTTTAGAACTCGCGAGGTGACAGTTTTCGTGAACATTCATCCAGAAACAATTTCGAAATCATCCCTCTAATCGCCACCCCATTGTAGTTCTCGCATTTAGGGTCGAGTTTAAACAGCAATGCCGGCGCCTTCGATGAATCACGATCGTAAAAGTCCCTGGAATTTGCATCGAATTAAGGGCACTTCCTTCTTTTTCGTTGGACACTGCCCTTCGTGAAATTGAAATTCGCACGAACGCTCGGAAACTTGGATATTCCGCGGCTTGAATTCATCTCGAAGAATAATCCCTCTTTTGGAGTTCTTCCAGAGACATTCCTCGAACCTGTCACTGGAATTGATGACACCGTCGGCTCCATCGTACGAGCTTTTAATACGAGATAATTGGAAAAGTTTTCGATAACACCTTATCCAGAAATATCTAACATCCGAGGGTGAAAAAAAACCACAACGAGCTTACGACACCGAAGCCCTTGAAACGCGTGCTTGATCCTGCTAAATTCTCGACTTGATTTTTCTTTTCGACTTTCTTTTCCCTCCTTCTTTCCATTCCACCCTCTTTCCAGTTGCTTCTCTTCCTCGAGTTCGCGCTTTCCCGCGTTTCCTCCTCGAGAACTCCCAAGATTTCCCGTGTGTCTTCAGCGCGTGCTTTCACACGCGCCCTAACACACGCTTTGCACACTGGGACGAGCTTTAATCTACGCGAGGCTACGTGAGGTGTTTGCGGTCCAAGTATCAACCCCCTTTAGCCCTTCGCCATCTCCTCAGAACTCTCTCTCTCCCTTATGCAAACGAGTATTCTTCTCTATCTTTCGTCTAGTCCTTCCATCCCTCTAGATATTCACCTTCACCCTCTTCTCTCCTCGATATCTCTAGCAAAACTTCGTCCTCGAATCTGTTCAGCAACTTCGTCCGCATTCTTTCTACCCCTATCGTCTATTTGGTTAGCTCTCTTCTCTCTCCCTTTCAATTTCTTCTTTCTCTTCTTCCACTTACCAACTTGCATGCTTCACGCCTTGCTCTCTACGTTGACAAAGTCGAATTTCCCACGAGACTAAATAAATTGGAATGGCGTCATTCCGACCGCGAAAACGTAGAAATTCCTAGATCGCGATAATCCGCGAGATACATTTGCCTGTCTGTCATAATTTCCATGGGTAGCGAGATTGCAGCGTTTCAAGAGACTTCAAGAAACAACGGTATATTTTGTAGAATGATAATTTCGATTATATGATTTTCTAGTCAACCTGGTAGCCTCGAGGGATAGGAAGAAATTCGACAAACTACATGCTTCTCGTTGTACAAGCGTATTTTCGTAAGAGCTCAAGGGACAAATGATGCGAGAAAAGGGAGTTAAAAAGCTGAGAAGCACGGTGTCTAGAAATTTTCTATCGTTCTCCAGCGAGCACGTGGCAAGTAAAAGACACAGGTTCGTGGGGGGTCACGTATACCCAAAAGGATCAAACGTGATCCCCCAGTGCGACAGGGAGCTGCCAAGACTAAGCACGGCTGGTCCTCTATCTACCAGATTCAGAACTTCCAGTTATATCCAACAGGGACGCAATTTCGTGGAGATAATTTAAAAATCACAGGATCATCGGTAAGCCTATGGATAAATCGGCTTATAATCTGCCAGCAGTGGCGACGTTGTCGACTGGTTAAATTAAACGCCGGACAATAATAATACCCATTAATGATCGTATTCTGTTCGATGGATTCGTTTAATTGTGGATAAAATCACAGAAAAATTCTCCCTATCGTTTTATCAGCATGGACGACTGCTTATGGTCTCGCTGTAAATTGGAATTTTGCCTGTACGCGGAAAAATCTACCCTCTTGCAATAATATCGAAAGCACGTACGAAAGCACGGTCAGAGAGATAAATTCCTCGCATTTCAGCTAAACGATAAACGCGCGTACGAATCGGATCGTCCGAGAAATCGCACGTGAGAAGAAAAAAATCAACGACGTGATTGCGCGAGCCAAGAAAGAATCATAGCGATGGTATTCCATGGAAAAACTACCCCTACGAAGTTATCCTTGGAAATGTCGGTCGCTGGAAATCCTATGGGGAGATACTTACGAAGTACGTAGGTTAGAGAGAGACTTCACGAGGTGTACAGAAGGTTCTCGTATTTCCAAGATTCATCGTTCGATTCGCATGCACATCGGGCTACGCGATCTCGCGAAGGTGGCGCTTAGGAGAGAGGACATAACTCATGGCCAAAAGAGAGCCATAAATCCTAGCATTGGCTTCCAAGGGACTATGAATCAAGATTTTTAGGCTACCCATATTCGCCTCGATCGTCGACCATCTTCGCCAGGATCGTCCATCGCGATATTCCTTGAATCGTGTGCAGCCAAGAATCCTTTTTACACCCCTTTACGAGAAATCCCGTGTCGTTTCCCTCGACGTCTACGTTCGTGAAGGTACTTTTTTTCCGATGTACTCGTTGTTTTTTTTTAGCATAGCTAAGGTGAAGATTCTTCTTTATAGAGCAGTCGGAATAAATTTCGTTTCCTCTGCACGTGATGGCGAGTTTTTGAAATGATTTCCTGGGAAATGTCTAGGAAACGTTTCTCGGCGAGGAAGTGAGAAGGATGAAGAGAGAGGGAGAGAGAGAGGTAGAACAAGGATCGTCGTTTAATTCGAGAGATCGCAGGACCGTTTCGACCCCACGAACGAACCGTCGGGGATAGTAATCGCCCGTCGTTAGGGGCTCCGCACAATGCGTGCCAGGACGCGATTCCACGATACCACCCCCATTGTCTATCGGAATCCCACCCCTGTCTCTCGCTCCTATGAGGCTCGTCCGTGACGACTGACTGCGGTTTAACCTCGACGGTTTAGCACGCTCAAACGAGCCCGTTGTCGACCCCTCCGACGCATCTCTCCTGTCGACGAAACGCCGGTCTTCTAATCTACCTACGTGCAATTTAAAGACGATCCTAGCTGGAGGCTGGACAGCTGATCTACAGATTAATTGTTCCCCATAACGATGGTCGGTCTTCCAGAGATACGATTTCATATGTTTATTCATATTTTGTTGGTCTTCTGGAAGACTCGAATGAGTTCTGAGGCTAGAGAAGACTTGAAAAATTTATGGGAAAATTATTGGGACTGGAAAATGGAGTGACTACGATGACATGGTAAATAACGATAGGAGATTGTAGAGAAAGTAGTTTCGTTTAAATGATTGTTCTCAATTGTAGAAATCGACGGAAAAGTCTAGGAACAAAGGGGATGAAAATGAGAGCGACGTATGACAGTCGTCGACTCGAGCGGATACGACTAATTAAGGGTTGACAGTGGAGAACTGACAGACGCGCATCCCGTTATCTAGAAAGGTGATACGAATGTAAATTACCATTCTCATTGAGGTGTCTCGAATGTAGGAAGTCGACGAGTCGACGACTAGCGATTCCCACGGTCGACATTCGAGTGGTTGGTTCGTGCGAAACCGCGGAAATGTAAATCCGTTCGTGACTCGGTATCATGCGAGATACGTTGGAACGAGAGGGTTGCTCGAAACCGACAAGACCAGGAGAAAACGTTCGAAGAAAAAAGAAACTCGCAAATATATTCCATTTTCTTTCTCTGTACGGTTCAAAGTACTTCTTCGCGTGGTAGAGAAAACAACCCCCTTAAATGAAGACTGCAATGGAACACCGTGACAATAAAGAACCCTGAACGGATAAGATCACCGTTCTTTTTCTTCGTCGAAGAGAAATATCTCGAGCATCGTGTTGTTTAATTAAAATATAACAACACGCTAATAATACATCAGATACAACTATCTTTTAATTATCTCTGTACAACTAGAATACAAAGTACGAAATAAAAATTCTCTCCATTTAAAACTAAAAGAACACCATCAATATTTCTCCAACCCCTGAATTACAGATTTCCCATTTTGTGTTTCTCCCTACAAGTTACTACGATACTGGAAAAATATCAATCACGATACAATAACACCAACAATACCTTTGTTATCCCTAGCATCTTTAAATGCGAGAAATCCCAGAAAAAACAAACAGAGCACGATCGAAGCCTCCGCAAAATTGTCATCCCAATTGGAGATTCGACCGCCCCATTTGTGGGGTATCGTTACAAAGCCACCCCGATAAATTCTCCTTACGTTCGACCGAGTCGAATGCATTGGGGTTTGTTCCACGCGGTACCCTCATCATTTTACATATTGTTTCGATACACACGAGTATTCCTAGTACTCGAGAGACACACCATAAGAATGGGGTCTTTCAATGGAGGACCACGAAAGACGGTGCGCGCGCTTTTTCAAGGGAGAACGACTCGCTCGCGAATCGACACACACGCTCGGAATATAAATGCAGTTATTAGAAACGTTTTCACGGTGGATATGGTATACCAGCGTGCGTGCCGCGGCACGGGAATGGAAAATGATTCAAGAATGGAGAACACAGAGGAGAAAATCACGGCGGCATCCTGCGAGAGGAGGTATCTTTTTGGACGAGGACAAGACTTCCATGCGAAAATGCTAAAATTGCGCGTACTTGAAGTACTTTTGACTTGAAATTCACGTCGGAGACGTGTTTGCTGGTTGGTGAAACAAGCAGTCATTGCGGTAAACTCGGAATTGGAAGTTGGAAAAAATATAGTTGAGGAGATTGGGAGGATGTTGCTTGAGATCTTTGATTGGAGTTGGTCTGTGGTTGCAAAGTAACTCTAAATATGACATATTTGTAAATTACATAATAATAATAAATAATTGAAACTTAGTTTGTCTAATTTTTCGAATGCCTTTTGTGCATCTAAAGTTTCATTTTAACCTCTTGACTTACGATTTCTTTTCTGACGTGCAAAGACTCAAAATTCATTCCTGAAATCAAAAGTTTTCACTGATTTCTACAATAATATTTCGTGTAACTGAATGTAATAGTAATAGTATGGAAATAATGAGACCGTTTCGTGATCGGCTTATATTGTGAATTTAATAGTTTTTGAAAGACTTCAAAATTTCCTATTCCATTTTTCGAGCTACGAGTCTCAGAGGTAGTTGTTAAGGGGTTAAAAGGGATGATCTTTGGGTTGTATTTGAAGAATTACGTAGTAAAATGTAGAAATTGATTTTGCGGTAGATTTCAGTGCCCTTAGGAGACGTCGTAACTTTGTATTTCGCAAAGTTCCTGTGAAAATCGATGGCTTCGGTTTCCCGTCGCTCGTTTAGCCAATGTTTCAGGGTGTAAATACGATCGATGGGACATGCATTCGCGCGCATTGTACATTTTTCACCGTATCCATGGAGGGTGCAGTGAGAGTGGAGTTTTTCAGGTCTCTCCAATTTCGAAGTTGCTCGGTGCGAGGCATTAATTAGAGGCTAAAAATCTCGCAGGAAATGTGCCTATCGATTTCCGAGACACTCGAGGAACGACGCCGATAAAACTCGGCGAAACGAACAATCCCCGCGGCAAACTTCTCGACTCGTTTCTTCGCGGTTCGACGAAACGAGAACACGCAACTTTTTCGGCCCAAGTTTCGCAAATCGGCTTCGAAACGTTGCTTTTTCTCCTCCTCGTCTTTTTCGATATCTAACAACTATTTCGTGACGAAAGGCAGCTTAGTCTACTTTTGCGTTGTCTATGTTTCGAGGAAATCCGTGGAAAGATTTCGTAGACGTCGATACATGGATTTTGTGAATTTTACAACGGGTTGGTGGCTATATTTCACGATACGACCGGCAAACGAAGACTCGGAGAAATCGGGTGGTTCGTGGAGACTCGAAAAATTCCATCGAACAACTCTCACGGAAATGCAATACTTGTGCAGCCAGTATCGAAGCTTCGTGTTGCGAAATATTCGCGTTCAAAGTCACCAGTGCGAACGATCGTGTCGCCGCAAGATAGAAAACTGAATTATTGCTATTCCTTTCCCAACAAATAATTCAATCTGCTCAAGTCTCCTTCATAGACAATTCTGTTTAAGCAAGAAATTTTATTTTCTATTCTACATTGCAAAATTCATTTTCGTTAGTTTCGTTGTTTCTACTTCGAAATTCAAAGTCCAACAATCTGAGAACTCTGAGGTGGAATAAGTCACGTGGAAAAACATAAGAATTCTCTATCAAAACACTAAAGTAATGAACTAAAAATAGTAATTAAGGCCTTAAAATAGTGTAAAGAATATTTCCTATCTAAAATCATCACTTAAAGATCACGAGCAATTAGAAATCTCAAAATACGAAACATCCCCAACATCCATCACCATAGCGCTTGTACAAATCTAAACCCAACAGTTCAATAACCCGTGCAAGTTCAACGGGGTCCCATGAACGGACTAATTGGTGCGAGATTCGATAGCTCAGGACTCAAGGCAGGTATCAGTAGGAATAAGCAATTTCCATCGTCTTGGCGTTGCGTCGGCCACGCTGAAATTCAATCTGAGCGGAAGACCGGCGGGAAATAATTAGCACGGCAAGCGTCCCTTTAAGGTTCCTGATCCAGGGGGATCGCCGACGTAATCCCCCAAATATGAATATAATTTGCTGGCAAAGAGGGAGGGCCTCCGGTCGGACAGCTCTCGCACGGAGAAAGCCGTCAGAAGCGCCGACTCTGGATCAACCGCTCTGACATAATTATGTTTCGTTCGCTGACAACCTGCCACTGATAATGAATATCAAAACGTTACCCGGTGAGAGTTTTATTTTTTTCTCCTCTTTTTTCCACTCGAGGACCTCCCCAAGAATTCCCATAGATTTTCCACCGGCGAACGTTTTCCCTCTTCTCGATAAACGTTCGTGAACGCATTAAGCGGGATTCAAAGTGTTGCGATAGTCGACGAATCATCCTCTTTGGCAATTTTGCTTAGTTAATTTACAAATGTTCATATTTCTTTCTAATATTGTAGCGGTATCGTAGTGCCGGGAAATATTCGGGCAGTTTTGAGAACGTCGAAGGGTTGCTGGGGTCAAGAGAGGGTTGTATACATAATGTTTTAATTAAATCTATCTATAAATGTATCTATATATCTATCTGTGTATCTATTTATCTACCTATTTCTTAGTGTTCAATTAAAGTCCCTCCGTCTGAGTTAAAAATCTCCTCTCCACCGTATCATGTCATAGGAACGATCACAAGAGAAAGTCTTCGAAGACTTGTTCAGATCGTTAAGGGGATGAAATCCGCGCTTGGAACACAGGTGATAAGCCCTCGCCGATATCGCCAGGCCGAGCGGATTAACACTATTCCACGAGGGTGTAAATGCGCCATCGAATTCTGCAGAAGGGTGGTTGACAGTTTGCCTCTCAAACTTTCCAAGTACAAGGACGCAGTGATTGTTCCTTGCCGTGCAAGAAAATGCCACCCCTTGGCATTCGATTTCAGGCTCGCTTATGGGTCCAAATAG
Source organism: Cerceris rybyensis (assembly GCA_910591515.1). Lineage (NCBI taxonomy): Eukaryota > Metazoa > Arthropoda > Insecta > Hymenoptera > Crabronidae > Cerceris > Cerceris rybyensis. Next base: position 23,118,602 of record OU342793.1, on the reverse strand, counting down.
TTGGAATATTTTTGGCGGGAACCGTTCATGGTGTCGTTCCTTCCGTCGTTTCTGAATAGATGGCCGAGAGTGCCCACGAGGGAATCTTGGATCGACCAGCCCCATCCGCCGCATTCTCGATGCACCCCTCGAGAATGCTATTTTCTCAGAAACCAAAAGGAAGAATCGAAATAAAGCCCCGTTGTGGATTGTGCCGCTACATCGTTTATTCCCCGGTGTGCGGGCCTAGACTTAAGCCGTGTCTTGCATGCATTATCGCCCGTAATACCGCTATCTCCGATTGTCTCTGGTTTGCGTAAACTGCGAAGGGAAGATCGCAACCCTCGCTCCTCGAGATCGAATTCGGCAGGGGTTGCGATATGCGCTAGATGCGACGAGAGATGATGCTCGTTTGTAAACAGGGTAGACGGAGTTGGATTAATTTTGTAAGGTGAGTTAATAGTTGATAATTTGTGCTATTATCAACTATTACTGCAATATCTCCTTGCTATTGTCAACTATTACTACAATAGATAGATATTCTAACGATACAGTGTTACTTATTGGTGAAGAATAAATATGTCAGATAGGGATAAAATTATTTCCAATAAACGTAGATAATTATAATTTGGGTACCTTGGAGCAAACTCGGTTATCAACAGTACGAAATTAAATTTTCAAATACGAGCGAAATTGCAAGATCTCTTTGAACTCCAATATCTACTTCTCATAAAATCATACATTATCTCGTAATCGTAAAATGGTAATCCTCCGGAGTACCTTCTAGCCCGAATTCCCATAAAATCGTCCGATTAGAATCGAGAGAGACTGCTCGAGAAAGTCGTACCGAAACTCTCCGCCACGAATTCATCTCGATTCCTCTCGACGATTAATCTCGCCCCAATAATATTTGTCTCCGGCGAATCGAGAGGGTGTGGCCGCGGTATTCTTTATCGTCCCTCGGTGATTTCGTTTTCACGTTTCTCTCCGTCTCTTTCCTCCACCATACTTCGATCTTGTGCAAAAGGGACAGCAGAATACGTCGAAAGGGATGAAAAGGGGGGGTTGAAGGTAGAAGGGCGCCGAATCGTAGCCACGAAAACCGAAATTGCCTCTCCGACGAGAAGTCAGAAGCAGGCCGATCCTCAAAAACCCATTATCCGAGCATTATCATCTTTAATTTGTTTTCGCGGTGGATTATCTTAGGGATTAGTCCGACTGCTCCTCCAACCCTCGTCGTTTTTTCTCGCTCGGCTGATCTTTCGATTTCTTCCTCCCCTTCCCGGACGTTCGCCGTTTCTCCCCGTGAAGAAGATTCACGGACAGGAGGTGGCAATTACGGAAACGTCGAAATCCAACGGAAGAACACTATCTTTTTCTACGATCAATGCTCCAACCGCTCTTAATGGTTCATCGAGCAGATTTCACGGAGGGACACGATGAATCGGGACACTCGTGTACTATTATTTCCACGAATTCGCGAATTCGATGGGACTCGGACGAGATAACGATAATGTGCAAGGTGTTTTGTAACAGGTGGCACGTAGTTCGGGGTTGGAATTGGAGAACGGAACGTTTAACTACCCCCGGGTTACACCGACGACTACAGGCATGAGTACGTATATACGATGCTTGGGTTCATTTGAAACTTGTCAATGAATTATATATATTTTGATATTTATATATTTCTTCATCTTTGTATTTCTATTCTCAGTGATCTGTTGCTATAATTGCTATTACAGGAAGGAGGAAATAGAATGGAAGAAATGAGATTATCTTAGCGAGAAATAATTAATTGTCTTTGGAAGTTTGACTGCTAATAGACAAATACTTTTTAATTTTCGTATATATATTAATTTACGTTGAAATGAACAATGGAATTTTTTAAATATTTTTTTCCCGTGTTCTCTTTTAACGCGGGTTCAACGTGTTGCGAGACACACCCTCTGCCTATCGGGGCTGCGGAATAATCGTGGATTTTCGAAATTATTTTCCCGTCCGTTTGGAAAGTTTGCGCACTCATTGACAAATCGACAGGCTCGGAAAACGGTGGTTCGGTTTAACAAATTGAACGGTCGCATGTGCAAGTGCATTTACGGCCGTTCGGTCGCCGAATAACGAGCAAACAAAAATCGCGAAATACGCGGCATGAAAAATGATGGATTTTTAAATCGAATGTTTACGCGAGCGAGGAAATGAAAAAGGTAAATTTCAAATCGATTCGCCGCTTTTGAAGCCAACGAATGAGGGAGCTAACGCCACCTTCGGCATGGACTTCGAAGGTTCTGCGTTTGCTACGCCAACGATAACCGTAGGAAACTGCAGAGATGCAATCGATGCACATACCGGGTGTCTCAAAATTACATTCAAGAATATTCCGGGACATCTCAACAACCGAGAAGTATAGAAAAAAGGATGTAACTTATGTACGATAATTTGGGAAACTGTTGCAAGTGAAATCCTTATTAAGTAGACACAGGTAAGCCTATCACTAAAAATTCTCTTCCTACTTTCTTTTTAAACAATTCGCTGGTGTATCTTCTCATTCTAAATGATCAAAAGAAACAAATTTTAACAATTGAGAATTTTTTCACAAGATTCTTTCCGGCTTTACAAAATTCTGTTCATTTTCAGCTCATTCTTCTAAAGCTGTTTGCCTGTCTTTCACCGCTTAACAGTAACAATTAGTAAAATTCTCATTAATACTGAAACTACCAAAGCATTTCAAATATCTAGGTTCGAATTTTCCAGAATGCTTTTCCTTAGCGGAGGTACCATACTTCCAATAACTCCACGCCTGTTTTAAAATACAAATTTACCGAATCTATCACGTTTTCCACCTCCTGGTTCCTCTTCTTCGAAAGTACTTGTTCAACATATTAAATCACAATATATTTAATAACGATAATTCTACTGTTCAAAACCGCCAAAAATGGCATAAGATCCAAGAAGTAACAGCATCGAGCTTTCACCCTCCGAATCGATCTCGCAGCCCAATTGGAGCCAAAAACTCGCGACGGGGATGTGTCGACGGTCCTACGAGGGGTAGAAAAATCGAGGGTTAAATACACCGGCACGTCCTGCTTCCAGCCGGGGGAAAAATGCATTTCAATTATCGGTTCGCGCGCTGGTCGGTGCACGCGCGGTGGCAATTTCAGCTTAACCACGGCTAGTACACCGGTAAATTCGACCGGGTCACTCACCCGAAAAGCCAGCCGCGGTACCGTAATTAAATTCCGAACGACTCTCTGGCCGTTCCGTCAAAAACCTTCCTCGAGAGCGGACGATGCTTACAAAAAGATCGGCCCGCTTCGATGCCTCGCTTGGCGGCAAAACGTAGAAAAATAAATACACAAAGGTTTCCCTTCTTTTTCAAAGGCGCCACCCACCGCCCACCGCGGAAGCCCGATCTGCCAATAATCTGGATTCTTTCTATCGACGTCGATATCCTTTTGTGCCGAAAAATTTCTCTCGCTTCGTTATCTTTCTGTATCGATGTGCTAGGCGCACAAAGGGGCTTCGTTCTTTCTCTCTTCGTCTCGTCAGCCATCTTCGATCATAGCTTCCGTTTTCCCCAGAGGACTTTTCAGCACGGAAAAGCACAACTGATCGGTCGTCAAACGAACTGGTCAAAATTACAATCGAATGATTCCTTTTAGCAATATTATTAAGCTATATTAGCTTTGGAGTAATTTATGGAGGATTTTCAACCGGAAAGGTCGAAGGGACAAAGTTTTTGGAGCAGGTTTGGGAGCAAGTTGAAGGGTGAATCGTGGGTAAAATGGCCGGATTTTAATTTGTACGCCCGATATGCTGCTTTTAACGCATGAGATGATTTTTCATAGTCCCTCGCGACCTTCCTCTTCCTTCCTTCCGTCCTTCCTTCCCTCGGCCCTGCCATGTCGCGGCCTCATAATTCTTCGACGATGTATTAATGTCGTGTTAGCAAGCAATATAACAATGGTGAATGGTCGCGTTTGTAAAGCGAGGTACGTGTGTGCTCGTGCAAGTGCATGCACGATGGCAAACGCGTACCTTAACTTACATGGACGGTGACACACTGTCATGGAGAAAGCGGTGGACTTACTCTCTCGGAGCCGACCGTTTTCTATCATCGATGACGGACTCCGTGTTTCTTTGAAGGAGTTTAGCAGTGCTGCGGGGACATTTTTGAAAAATTCACTCGACCTTTTCTCAAGAAGAAACTACCATTTTCCGTTCAGCAAAACTAAACGTTTAGACACGCTTCTGCGGTTAGACATCTTACGACCGAGTTTCCAAGTGGGTCTTGTTCCTTTTTCTTAACCCCTTGCCATGCAAGAACTAATGTCAAAAATAAACAGTGTAGAAATAAAGAATCACTGTTTAATTTTTATTTTACCAATTTAATTCGGAATGATTACGGAAGCAGTCATAAAATAAATTACACAGCAAGGAATTAACCCTAATGGTACCAGTAGTTTATATGTATTTATTTCTACCCTAGTCGATAAAAGAAATGCCGAAGATTGCATACTTAATATAGAAAAGAACGCAGCAAACTTCCCCTTACGAACAATCCAGGCAACACTAAAAATGAACATTCCACAGACTTCCAACCCCCAATGTAAAAGATCTACCCTGTACCAAATTCCAATCCCGCGATCTCCCGCAAACTATATTCCCACTGAACTCTTCCTATCCTAGTAACAAGTAGTTCGTTAAAAAGTAGAAGAATAAAATAAATAGCCAACGATCTCCACGCTCGATCGAATTACGACTCGACTCAACCGCAGACGGAGAAACAATTTTCAAGCTTGCCCTCGTAAAAATCAGGTTGGAAGCACGATCACGCGGTGATATCGAGCACGTTCGTTCCGTTTGACCTAGTGGCGGCACCCAGCTCTCAAAAGGGATCGGACTCGTAGGAGGAGTCGTTCGAGAAACGACGAAGGGTCCTTGCAAGGGCTGAAGAGAACGGCACGCACCTAATGTGCACGCACGCGGCTACGCACGGACGCACGCGCTCGCACACGCACCATGGTGATCCATAACATTGTCAACCCGAGCCACGAGCCTCCTGGACAATCTCCATCTATGATAAAGCCGACTATCGAGCATGGTGTTGCTCGCACGAGAGACAGAACAACAAATCTACCCCTAGGTAGACTTGCCTACCCTCTCTACCCTGCTGCAATGCCGTTTACGTGTTTTACGTTCAATTGGATGCGCTCGTTGAGGAGAACTAATTAGGGTAATTTTAGGGGAGTATATTTAGTTCTTTCTATTGCTCTGAATAGGGTTAAAAGCACCCTTTTTATAGAATTTCCGCTTCAACACGTTGAACGCCACTAGTATTGTGCTGGTTCCAGCATGTTCTACTGAAGTGAGAATCTTGCTATTGAAATCACATCTTTGCAAGCAGAAATTTCAAAAAACGCGGATAGATTACATGTTATATAAAAGTCAGTGAATTCAGTAGCAGCGGTCATCGGTGTGTTCCATGCCAGTCAACGTGTTAACCATGGGAGGTATGATTCAATTATGGCTCAATTATGGTGAGACTGTCATGTACTATTTATAATGAGATATTTCACAAGAAAGTTACATGATGCAAATAATATCATGCGATTCAATGGTCATCGATAATTTTATGATACCATGTTTGACGTCGGTTTATCGTCACGCTGTTGATAGACTACAGAGAAAAAGTCACTGAAAATGAGAACGCAAGGAGTTCACTATCATTACGAATAAAACTTAAGAATTCCCCGGTGCAACGTGTAAATAAATCAAATTAAAGTCTCCTACGGATTATCCACAACACTGAAACTGTAACACGGTTTCTTAGTCGTTGGATCACATTGATGTCATGGAAAAGAGTGAATAAAAAAATGAAAAAGAAACATCCCGCATAGCCGTAATTTCGTATCGACGAGCGGATACGACGTTGGAACGTCGTGGCAGGAGAGCCACGAGGTAATTAACGTCCTCGAGGTCGGCTTTAACGTCGAGAAGCGAGCGAAATCTTGGTAGACGAGCGATCCGCGTCGCGGCCGCGGTGTAGTTTGTACAGCGAGAATTCGAATTCCACATACCTCGAGACGCCAGAATGCAAATAAGGCGCCGGCTGTACCCTCCTTGTCCCTCGACGGTAATTACCGAGCGGGTAACCAGACGCGGAATTATGTGCGTTCTCAATTGCGTGCACGTGTACCTTCCGTTCGCGCGTCCTCGTGGCCGTTTCTTCTTATCGCGTTGGTTTATTCGGAGCATCGTATTATTCCACGTGGATTCTAATTAACGCGGACTGCCCTCTCGCGCCTCGACAAACGCGCCACACGGAAAACCGGATCCACGCTGGATGAGAAACGAACGAGTTTTATTAATTAGGCGTCGCGTACAAGGGAGCATCGTTCCTTTTTTTCTACTGTCTGGTGTTACCTGTAGAAAACGTTTAAGAGTAGATACAGAAATACTTGTATATTCTACAACGAACTATTAATATTCCAATATTAACCTTCGTAGTGACGATGGGTTCGAGCACGAAATTAAAAGCACCGACTGTACACCGGGCATTTAATTTCTACCGCAAATTCAATCTCACCCGAATTACCTGGCCAGTTAGTCGGACATTTTCCGCCTGTCCGGTCGCTCGATTCGAGCAATAAACGGAATTCCACTAGGAACGTTATCGGCATAGAAGGAGGGAAAAAGATAAGAGAAACGAGGCAATCACGAGCAGCGCGAAACGCACGCTCGAAAGAACGAAGGCGAATCGCTCGAGCGTAAGGTCGACTCGCGAGAACCCGTAGATAAGTCACGCTCGACCTGGAAAGGGAGTAATCGGGATAACGCGAGCGTCATTCACCGGGACGAATCGTGGGCCTACATTTTTTCCTTCGGCTAACCTGCCCCAGGTTTCGTGACGGTCGGCAATATAATTACAATATTACACGATCCTGCGATAACGCCTCGTGCCACCGCAAAGGCTCCAACATCGAGGAACGTTGCATTCCTTTTTTTTTTCCCTTTTTACCTTTACTCCATATTCCCCCCTCTCGAACTTTCAACATAATTAATTACCTGTGTCTTCTCAACGTTTCTCTACCATCTGGATGGAACCATTAAATTTATTCACTTACACCGGCATGGAGTAAACAAAACGGGGAATTCCTCGATGCGCGAATATTCTTGACCGCTCGTAGCGGTGAGGTAATCGGCTTAATTGCTCGTCCCTTTTCAATTTCATTCGGCTGAAACTTTCGGATTCGGCCGAACGCTTCGACGGTTGCGATGTTGCAGGGAAATCTATTATCGGCGGGATGACACTCATTAAATTAATCCACTTGTATTAGCTGAGCAGAAACACGTAATTTCTACGTGTATGAAATTCTGCTTTTTTTTTGCGATACGAAAAAAGAGAGAGAATTAATCGGCTTAATTGCTGCTCGTCGCTTCTGAATTTCGAAACTTTCGAATCTGCCCGAACGATTCGATCGGACGAAATTAAAGTAGGATCCATCCTCCCGTGCGACGATACTCGTTAAATTTATTTTCGCATGGTAGACATGTATAATGGGAAATTCTGGGAGTTTTGATATGCGTTAATTTTCTTAACATTTTCCCCACGAGTTAATCCGATTAATTGCTGCTCTCTCGATGCTTTGAACATTCGAAGAGCGAGATGTTCAGAAGTTTTGAGACTGAAACGAGCTTACGGTTCGATCGAAAGTGTCAAAGTAGAATCTATTATCTGGCGACTGACACCCATTAAATTTATTCACTTATTTCACCCTCGAAATGTAAACAGTCGGCGGACCACCCCGACGCGATCCTCGACGCGAGGACGTTCCCTCATCGTGGGGAAGGAAGTCGGAGACTTCATTATTTTCTGCTCGTCGTTACATCTCGCTTTTACCAGGAATCTCTCGAAATCATTTCTACGTGATGCTGCATTTTACATCGTTTTACAGGGTGAATATTCAGAAAATTTTACGACCAGTACAAACCTATCGATGGTTATTGATTCTTACTTTTCTTTCTTTGAAAGAAGAAGGAAGGAATCTCAGTGGAGAAACTTGGTACAGGAAATGCGTACTTTAAAACAGTCTCTAATCTTCCGCAGATGTATCTGAAGAGGTTGAGCCAAGGGCGGTTGAAGGTTTAGCAAAAGAAGCGAAAAGATGACGTGCCTAGAACCGATGGAGAGCCTTTTCGAGGGGAAGAAACTGACACAGCACTTATATCTTATTCCACGATGGTAGGAAATGGATTTAGCCCTGCTTCCACTACTTGTCCGTCGAATATCTGCGTAGATCCGACCGAATCCTCGAGTATTATTTACGTTTCCTTATCGAAGCTCGGAAGAGGGTGCCTGAGGTGCATCACAAAATGGTATCTCGAACTTTCAACTTTGCTATGATCTTGGATATAAATATCTTTTCGACATTCGTTATTTACTTCAACAATTTGAACCATTGTTCACCTATGACCTGCGGCAAAGATTCTCAAGGAGTGGTTCGTGAACTCCTGGGACATATGCGCGAATGAAGTGTACCGTTATTCTTGTCTCGCGTTGTTCCAAGACCTCGTGAAGTTTCGTCGAAACTGATGACTTCGAATTTACTTGAGTAAAGATATTTTGTAATTATGTTACTAAGTCTGTGTCTAACTAATATGTATTAATGTTTGTTAAGAATTTTGAAGTCTGTGCTGGATATGGAGTTACAGGCTCGGAATTCCAATTAGTCAACGTAACTTCAAGTATCTTTCCCTAAATTGTTGCTTATTATAAACCTTTGACGGTTCGAAACTCGCCTAACACCATAGGTTCCAAACAAAATACCCATACCAGTTAACCATTTCCTTCCACGATCCTAATAGAAGATTTAAACATTTTCTAAGACTCGTCGCAATCAATTTGGATATTTTACATATTTTTCATGTTAAATATTCTCGAGACATTCTTAAACAATCATCAAACAAAACCAAAGAAAACATGGCAGGCAATCTATTAAATCCAAAGTACACCAATAGGCAATGTAAGTCGTCTCAAAGTCAAAAAAATTAGTTCATCCCTCCCTCATAATTCTAACCACTTAGCCACTAAAATAACATATCAATATTCAATCCCTCGATCTTCAATCACCGTGAAAAGATCGCAGGGCGTATCTTCGCTCAGGGAAATCCCGAGTGCACGGGTGGCCCGATCGTCGATGCAACTTTTCTCATTGTCGTTGCACCGATCGCATACACGCGGCCGAGCTGCAAAGTGGATGCGGGTACTCTGTACAGAGAGAACCACTCTTGCGTGACTATCGATATAACGGCGAGAGTAATAGTAGTAGCGGCACATAATGGCAATGGTAATGGCGGTAATGGCAGCGGCACGTACGCACGTTGTCTCGTGCTGCTGGTACCGCGCGAAGATTTCTAATTGCCGGATCACCTATTCTCTTAATAGCTCTAAAGGGTGGTTACCAGGGGAAGGTACACAATAGAGATCGAAATCGGTCGAAAATGGCGATAGAAACTTTAAAAATGAACATCGATGCCAGATTCAGAGCTGATGAACGTCGAGAAGAGTTTTCACTTTGAGAGACAGTTTTTTTTTGGCGATAAGTAGTAGATTTTAGGGGTAGGAGATAAGTAAGAAGACAAAGACTCGTTTGTCAGTGGCACTGAATTCAAATTCTTGTCCGTTAATTGTGGAAAATCGATTATAAATTATTATTTAATATGTCATAGCCACGGTGGTTGGGAATCCATCTAAAACGATGGATCTTAGGGACAGTTAACCCCTTGTCCTGCGTTTAACTTATTCTGCAATTGCGCAAACTATAATTCCGAATTAAATAATAAAAGACCAGTGCCTTCTAAAATATCGTACACTTTCATAAAATTGTCAATTTCAATTGAGTGTAACTTATTACAGGGGCAAGGGGTGAACGCTGAAACAAACTGCACAAGAATAGATCTATCTTACCAATTGTTCAAAAATGAGCAAATTAGACCCTGAGATGAAAATTTCTTGAAGCTGATAATTGTAAGAAGTTCTATTTTAATTCTGAAATTTGACACTCGATATCTGAAAGTTACTGCCAGCAAGTACAAGAATGGTACCTTTTCCAAAGGTGACAGTTTTCACAACTGTCTCCTTTCCCCTCCAATATTCATTTTATCTCTAAACGAGAAAAATTTACGATCCGCGAATATCCCATCGAATTGACTGTAGCTTGCTTACAAAAGGCATCCAATAAGATTCGCAACGTTTTCTCCATGGATCAAGCCACTTTGGCGCTCTTCTTGAAAAGCGCCTCGTAAACCAACGTGGCTCGATCTAATCGCGAGCTCGCATCCCCGACTTTAAGACCCCATCGCGAGATACATGGAGGCGCATCTATTAAACGTTATCCAGCTATAAATGCGTGCGCGAAGAGTTTCCACGGGGAAGTCTTTTTACGGGGGCTTTGGAGAACCGAGACTCGAGTTTGCTTCTCGAGAGCAGTAACATCCGCGATATCCTATCTTGGGGTCCCTCGATAATTTACTTCAGTTGGCAGGTAAAAAAACATTGCGTTTAACCTTCGCGACGAATCTCGAGATAGGAGCTCTGAGAGATCGAGAAACAATAGAGCCATCGTGGCTCTAGTCCAATTCGAGTAGAGGCTATTAAATAAATTAATAGTAAGTGGGTTAAAATTGTAGCCACTTAGAAGATGATATCACGGATATTCTGAAGGCTCGAAAATAGTTTGGTAATTTGCTTATGGTTAGAATTGAATTGTCGCTGTACTTCGGATTGTCTAGAACAAAATTCGGGGAGTTAATTTGACAGTTTCAAAATTGTATTGAGTTACCTGGTAATTCTATTGTAATACCAATCCTTCTAAGAAGACTATTCCTATTTGTAGATAAAATATCTAGCTGAGCATTTGCAATTTGGAGAAGAGGGCTCGAGAAAATTGAGAAACAATATAACCGTCGATAGATAGCCGAATTGGAGCAGTGCACGTGGCAAAATTACTAAATTGTTATATTTGCTTATAGATAGAATTGAATTAACGCTGCAACTTTGGTTCTCCGCCACAGGATCTGTAGAATTAATGCAACAATTTAAAAGTCTTACATTCAATTACTTCATAAATCTATTGCAGAATCAATCCTAATAACGATACTACTCTCATTTGCGATTAAGAAGTACAGTTGAATTTTTGCAGCCTCGAGAAAAAAGCGTTGAGAAAAGACCTCGAGAAAAGCACTCGAGAAAATCGCGAAACAATATAACCGTCGACGGGACCATATCTCCCGGTAGCCGAATTGGCGCGCGAAGTCGACGCACGTTTCAAAATCACATTCCGTATTCAGGTCTGTGCTGTACTCTTCGAAACTGTCCGTATATTACCCGCCGTATCGAGAGACGACATCTCGATGCGCGCGATACATCGAACAGACGACACACGTACGAAATGTAACCGCGCTTAATGGACCGTACTTACATGCAATTCTTAACGTTACGAGCGGACGTTCCTCTAAATTCCCCTCGAAACGTTGACTGTAAAACTACCGCAAGGTTGCTCGCGTTCGTCGTCGTAAAGGACATCATATCGCGCGATGTCTCCTCTACTTTCTTCGAGAATTTACAACCGAATGTTTCAGCCTTTTATCGTCTTTATGACATACCCGGTACGACTGAAATATTTCCTCTTGCTTCTGGAATTTCGTGAAAATATTTCGACATACCAATGTTCCAAAGTGGAAGAAAAATCTAAGAAGGAAAATGTTACGATTTTTCCAAAAGGAATATATCTCAGTATGTGACGATACGATCGACGAAAGAACGTGGAGACGTCGAACGAGAGCAGAATGACAAATTATTACCCGGTGACCCTAGTTTACTGTAGTCATAGAAGTCGGATTAGAGGACGTAATCGACAACCGATCCATCAGGATACCGATCCATCCCCAAATGCGATCTTAATACGTCTAGCCATCGTCGTACGATAGCCTCCCTTATCTTTTCGATCTTGTGACACTATTCGAGAGATCTCGCATAAGCGATCCCACCTGACTGGCATACTAATGCCGGACTCACGATGAAGATCGACGGACAAACGTCGGGAAAAAAAAGCTTTCTATCTTTTCCTTCCCCTCTTCAACCTCTAAGAAACGTCCGATGGAATTAAGTTTTCTTATGCGGGCGACTCGATGATGGTTGCGACGAAGGAAATTTTCTGACTATTGAAAACATTCCTTTTTTGAAGATCAAAGAAGGAATTTACGAAAGAAAAGGGAGGATGGTCTTTCACAAATTTTTCTAGTCAATTTTATGCATCGAAGCGCAAAGGAAAAGTGCGTATCGTCTCTTTTGAATCGCACGAGATACTGGATTCATTTCGAAATTATTTTTCTCTCTTATCACAGCAATCTGGGGAAAAAAGTTTGGTTTTCATATATCCGATAGATCTGTCGGGCTTTTGCCACTCTTTAGGGGAAGAGAAAAGGGTATAGCCGGTTAAGATGGTCAAATGTGCCCTTGAACCGAATTCAAATCGCGATGAGTCATTCGAAAGCTTATAAAAAAAGAATGATTTCTGCCAAGTTTCAACTTTGAATCTCGACCCGGGGGGTAGTAAAGGGTAAAAATAGAAAATCAGGTTTTTGCCGAATTTCTCCTATACCAGCGGATAAAAAATTTTGAAAAAATTCAGAGGCACTTCTGTTATTAGGGCACATATTAGAGAATATTTTCAGATTTTTAAATTGAAAAAACAAGCTGTGAAAAATAAAAAACGCTAAAAAATGATGAAAAATGCCGATTGTGTATCGAAGCAGTCTTGGCACTATAATTATATTTTTACTGTAAGTACGTATCATTGTTACTATTGTCCTGAATTTTTTTCAGATTTTTCAATTTGGTGCGCCGCAGTTAAAAAAATTAAAAACCGATTTTTTCGTCGTTTTTTCCGTGTCAGAGTAACTTATACGTCGAATTGCTTCATGAAATAGGTATTTTATGCGATCTTCTATGTTTATACGTACAGCAAATCATCACAGGAATTAAAGAAACTGAAAAAACCGAATCATTTGAAACTGTTATGCGCCTTACATTGTAAAGTATGTACCGTATTTTCCAACGGCGTCGGTGGCGCAGCGGTAGAGTGTCGAGCTGCCGCTGCGAACTTTTTGAACGTAGGTTCGAGCCTCGAACTTCCAAGTCCCTTAGGCTAAGTTTTTTTTTTTTCGTTAATTACATATATTTCCTAACTTTACGACACAACGATCAATATTTACTTTCAAATGTTTTAAGAATATTTGAAAAACATATTAACCTGAAATATACGTAAATATGACTTTGGACTGCTTGTTATGCCGCCGTTTATCCTGTTAATTACGGCATTGTTTGAAATTGGTTGAAATTGGTTTTCAAATCTCTTACCTTTCACGCATTGAACCCGTGACAGAAATTCTAACATACATTTTGAATAAAAGAGAGAATAGACTTGTATGATCTAATTCGAATAGACGAAAAGGGTAAATAGTAGAAAAACAACAACACGATTTTTGTTGCCATCCATCCATAACTGTTAAAGGTAAGAGATTTGAAAACCAATTTCAAACAATGCCGTAACTGACAGGATAAACGGCGGCATAACAAGCAGTCCAAACTTATATTTACGTATATTTCAGGTTAATATGTTTTTCAAATATTCTTAAAACATTTGAAAGTAAATATTGATCGTTGTGTCGTAAAGTTAGGAAATATATGTAATTAACGAAAAAAAAAAAACTTAGCCTAAGGGACTTGGAAGTTCGAGGCTCGAACCTACGTTCAAAAAGTTCGCAGCGGCAGCTCGACACTCTACCGCTGCGCCACCGACGCCGTTGGAAAATACGGTACATACTTTACAATGTAAGGCGCATAACAGTTTCAAATGATTCGGTTTTTTCAGTTTCTTTAATTCCTGTGATGATTTGCTGTACGTATAAACATAGAAGATCGCATAAAATACCTATTTCATGAAGCAATTCGACGTATAAGTTACTCTGACACGGAAAAAAACGACGAAAAAATCGGTTTTTAATTTTTTTAACTGCGGCGCACCAAATTGAAAAATCTGAAAAAAATTCAGGACAATAGTAACAATGATACGTACTTACAGTAAAAATATAATTATAGTGCCAAGACTGCTTCGATACACAATCGGCATTTTTCATCATTTTTTAGCGTTTTTTATTTTTCACAGCTTGTTTTTTCAATTTAAAAATCTGAAAAAATTCTCTAATATGTGCCCTAATAACAGAAGTGCCTCTGAATTTTTTCAAAATTTTTTATCCGCTGGTATAGGAGAAATTCGGCAAAAACCTGATTTTCTATTTTTACCCTTTACTACCCCCCGGGTCGAGATTCAAAGTTGAAACTTGGCAGAAATCATTCTTTTTTTATAAGCTTTCGAATGACTCATCGCGATTTGAATTCGGTTCAAGGGCACATTTGACCATCTTAACCGGCTATACCCTTTGGGGAATAAGGATGAAAAAGGACGAACGAACTTCAATAGCGAGGCTCTTCGGAAAACCGCGTTAGAGGAATGTGTCAAAGCGAAACCACGTTAACGAAGTTATCTACTTTCGTCGAAAGGCGACAATACACGCTGTCTCTCTTCTTTCAGCGTCGACTCTTCCCGTTAAAACTCGTGTGAATATCAGGGGGAGAATATTTTTCCTGAAAATTAAGCACAGGTATATGCCGCGAATAGTCCACCCGCACGACTCATCATCTTCTCTCTCTTTCTCGCTGCTTTCTTCATAAAGGTAATGTCTACGCGAGGCGTTGATCGAGTGGTCAGGATGATGAATCGACTATCGAGTTACAGAAAAAAGTTACTTCACACGAATTCACCGAGGATCGACCATCTTTTCTCCCGTCTCGACAAATTCCACGCTCGAGGCCAGTCGCGTTTTTCCGCTCGACTTTTAAAAGATTATCCGGGATTGCCAGTTCCTTTTTTTTCCTACGATCAAGCCTCTCAATCTCTCCCTTTTTCCTGCAAATTACGACAACCGGGTACTCTTCTTGTATTTCAATTGTGCGTACAATTTACACAACCGGTCCGTCAATTGATATTCTTTAACCCTCGTTTACGTCTCTTTAAACGGGACCGAAGTTTCCTCTCAAGGAATTAAGTTTATTGTCAACAGATGGACGAAGAATTAGCGGAAGAACGGGAGAACGCTTTTATTATTACATAACGAGACCCTTTTCCGGGGCTATTTCGTCGTCTGCTTGTAGAAGAGAAAGACTAGTTCGGGACAATGGGATCTTATTATTACGCTACTTCTACGAACGTGTATTCAGAGGGAAATTCAACTTCTCCAAGCTTTTCTTTGCGATTGAATCGGAAGGAAAGGTCAGTCCTTCGAAGGTGCAACTGTATTCCCACCTGAAGTCAAACGTTACGTTTGAGAAGCTGTAATTGCTGCTACTTTTGATTCAAGAAATTTGCTATTTTTTAAAATAGCAGGAGACTGACAAAACCTAAAGGAAATTTATAATTGTACACTAATTAAATGACTATTGTCCTGTAACAATAGGATAAATGATAAAAAGGGAGAAACTTATATATAACGTGTTATCATGTCACAATAGATCACAGAGAATTCAATTATTACGATCTCACGCTCAGCCTGGTTCACGCCTCGACCTAACAATCCAAACGTTGACCTATCTTCGAGATAAAATTACACAATAATATCACAAGTATCTCTGTCGGCTCGTAATTGCAAGACTTTTTAAACAAATCCTACAAAGTAATGCCACTCAAATTAATTCCAATCTATCGAACCAACGAAAAACAATTCCTATTGGCATCTGCTTAAATCGTTCACCATCTCGATTCTCCCTCTCGCTTGAATGGTTCCGCAAAGAAATTTCTCATTTCACATCCGCGGCTCGAACGGTGCGAATACAAAGCTCGATCATAATTAAATAGCGTAGGGTGCCGAGTAGTGGGTCTAATTAAAAACATAAATCACGAGGCAATTCGCCCGGCGGTTACCTTGATGTTATTAAATTCGAGGGTATTAATTACCTCCGCGCTACCGGACTTAGGGAATGACATTTCAATCCCGAAGAGTCGAACCACCACCGGGAGGTACAAAAGCGACAACGGCGCGGCAATAATCGAGAAGGGAGGTTCTTCGGTGTCCGTTCCAAAGCCGCCGCTAATTAACAATTAAAGTTATTGCATCCGTTCTGGTTACGGACGAGCGAGTTTTCCGCGCGATCCGACGACGCGTGCGAGCGTATCGCACGGCGAGTTTTGCAAGCACGAGAGAGGGGCACATGGATCGTCCGACGATGCTCGAGCAAGAAAAGCTCCCAAGCTAGCACGTTCCGAGCCGGCACGCGCATACATTTGCATTTTACGATGCACCTAATTGAGCTGTTCGTTATTTTGTCATGGCGATTCCCGGTGCGCTGCCTCGTACGACGTACTTTATCGTCGACTCGTTTGCTCCGTCTCGTGCTCCGAATCGGCCATTCGCTCGCCCTGGAAGTCCGAGAGAGGCGAACGGGAGGCTGGATGAAATTGTTACATTCGTGTAGAAGATGGTTGGTTGCGATTTTAGCGATTTAAAATACTTTTTGCCACCAACACGACCTTCAAATCCGAGAGAGACTAAAGGGAGGGTGGTAGAAATTTGGACGGATGGCTTCGATTTTAGCGATTGAAATTATTTTTTATCATTAACATGCCCTTCAAGTTTGAGAGAGACTAAAGGGAGGGTGGTAGAAATTTGGACGGTTGGCTTCGATTTTAGCGATTGAAATTATTTTTTATCATTAACATGCCCTTCAAGTCTGAGAGAGACTAGAGGAAGGGTGGTTGAAGTCTGTGTATTCACAGAGAAGATGGTTGGTTGCGATTTTACCGATTGAAATTATTTTTTGATAATTACTTCCGCTTTGACTCTAGGGGAGACTAAAAAGAGGGTGGTTAAGATCTCTGTATCCATGGAGAAACTGGTTGGTCGCCATTTTAAAGAGTGAAATTATTTTCTATTGATAGTCGACCTGACGTTATGGGGTAATTAAGTTGAAGAAATATAGCACTGATGAAATTGTAGAGCAAGGAACCTGTCAAGGTCGAAAGTTCTCCACAGATCGCAGTGCAGAATGGTGAACAATCAACTTATATCTACGATCGAGAATAAACTACAGTGACACTAAATAAATATTTTTCCCAGCACAAAACTAGCATAAATCCCCGATATCTCTTAACAGAATGATAAATAACAAATGGAAATACATCTCATAGAACGAATTAAATAAAAGACCAAGAGGTTAAACGGCATATATATCAACTTAAACTCTCCAGTGAAGTGAAGAAGAACGAAGAGAAGCGAGCATTCCGTGCCAACAAAAAGCCTCTGCCGACGAGTACGCGCTCGTCGTACCAAGTAAAACTGCAAGTACAACTCCGCGAAATAATTTCGAAGGCGTGGAAGAGCGAATGCAGCAAGAAACCAACAGAATCCATTGGAACGAGCGAAAGAGAATTAACGTAGGGTCGAGGACGGAGGTTAAACTATTACCAGACGACGATTATCTCTTTTTTTCCATTCTTCGCGCGATCCTATGCACAGTGAAAAGTTCGAGAGGCTTCGAATCGTGACGCCTTGGCTTCGAGAAGGGAGAAGGTAAAATAGCCGGCGATGCCATGCAGCACGATTTTCTCGGCGAGCGCTGATTTATCTACGCTCGACCTTTTTCCTGGGCGTAGCCTAGGATCTATAATTGAATCTAGAGAAAACGCTACGACAAAAGGTCTCTTCGAAAATACCCAAACGATCGAGCAATGGCTAACTACTCGTCGAAAAAGTCGAACGCGTGCTGCTGCTGATCGTCGTCGTCCTAGACCTCGTTCTCGCCGAATGAAAAAAAAAGTAGAAAATAAAATCAAAACGAAACAACGTCCAGAAGCCGCAAAAAACACAATGCATGTCGCGACCGCGCTGCGAGAGAGATACGCGGAAAAATACTGGCCAACGGGAATACCTACGGATATCTATTATTTAATGTCCAATATTTTACTTACTTTCCCGCGTAATGCGCCCAGCATGCACAACGGTATTATGCGCTATGCGATGCACAATTTTTGCTAGGCGAACGTACACGAGCATTGCCGCCATACGTTTTATTCGCGTGAAATATAACGTATGACGTATAACCGGCTGGAAGGCGTAAAGAGAACAAGAGAGAGAAAAGGTAAAAGAGAGAGAAAAATAGAGGAAGAGGGATGAAGAGAGAGAGAGAGACTCTTAACCATCCCCCGTGGTGGTCTCATCGTCGCAAAGCATATTGCGCTCGGCGTTATTAGTTCCATTGTCAGACGTGTTTTCATAAAGCTCCTTTCGTCGTGAATTCATAAACAAAGCGCAGGGGCATATTTCAAATTAAATATCGGTTTTCTACGACCGGAACTTCCAGACTTGTGACTATGACGTGGACAAAATTCAGGTGCAATTTTTCCATCCATCGTCTCACGAAGGATCATCGAAGAGGGAATGAAGAGTCGATGTTATCGAGAAATCGCAAGACTGAAGTCGCAGGAAAAATTCCTAGCGTGCGTGATTTGTGCGAATAAACGAACGCTTTGTCGTTTGAATTCCTAGAGTGATTCTTGTGCGATAGGTCGTTACCCTGTTTGCAAAATATTCCTGTAATTTGCCAAGATGATTCGCAAGCTATGCGATCATTGTGGCGAATAGTTCCTACTTATTGTAAATAAAAAACATATCTATACGTAAATTATAATATTACAAAGAAAATTAGAGACAGACAATCCTACATGAATTTCTAACATAATGAAAAAAAAAATTGCTTCCGTTTTCGTACATTCGTTGAAAAAAATATCAAAATTTCAATCGCAACCGATTGCCACTGCAACGAATTGTCGCAAAATTGAAATTTGACGAGGCCGTTTCATCGAGGTCGTGCCACCGGCATGTTTTTACAAGCCGGATAGGTACGAAGTTCCCGGTGCACGCGATACAGCTTTTTATTTGCAACGTTGCAAACGAATCGCGAAAATGTCCGTGGCGGTTGCAGCCAATTTCGTCGATCGATCGGTTCGATCGTTGAAAAAGGTATGCACAGAACAGAAATAACGTTAAAACTTCCCCAAGCAATTCCTAGTACATCGGATTAAATTATATCCTCGGATGTGAGAACAGAAATAATTAATAATTACGACTTTGCGCGATTCTAAATCTTCGATGCTTCTAATTTCCGTCCACAGATAAAATCTCATAGCAGCGATAAAATCCTCGCGATCGTGAGCAGTCTTGGTATTCACTTTTCTCCACGTTGCAGCATGAATTTCATTTCGATATCTCGACCAGTTTCCAAGCGGCCTCGTATTATCTACTTGTCGAAGCTATTTAAGAACAGTTCCGACTAATTTGTACCGCTAGAAACAGGTACAAAAAACAATATCCTGCTAGGAGATAAAAGCTGGTAATGGTGGATTATCGTCTCAGCCTAATCGATTCGATAAAACAGCACGTCCTATTACCTTTTCCTTTTACGAAATTTCGTCGCTCCAAGAAAATTTCCAATTCCTCCCCGTCACCCTTCTTCCCGTCGATCCTCCACCCTCGACGTTTCGAACGGTGTGTCCAGTGATATATGAAGCGGGCATGGACCCCGCGTTGCAGGGGTTACGAACCTCCAAATTGATTCGAATCGTTCCTGGACCATAATGCTGGATAACTAATGGCCCTCGCGCGCCCCCAATGTCACGGCAGGTACGAGAGACCTCCCACTCGCGTGGAATACGAAAATCTTTCGACGCTACCTCCTGTCGAATGATTGAAATCGCACGTCCATTCGGCAGAAACGTTGTACATTTTTTACAATTTTTTTTTGCAAGTCGTTGATCGCAGACTTTCTATTTTAGGTACATGAAGAAACGAGAAATTGCGATTGGTTATCAACGATGTTACAAATTCGATGAGCACTCGCGTGGAATGGTCATTATTATAATAATTATTGGCAAGCACAGTTTCAATATCCGCAAGAACGTCACTTTAACCGGCTAATCATGGTTATCGTGGAGAACAGCAGATTGATACGCGTTAATTGACGAAGGAGGAAGAAACGACGCGTAAAAAGGTCGATGCACGAGGCTGCACCGCGTCAAAGCGATCGATGCATCCAAGTAGCGGGGCATCAAATTGAAAAGTAATATCGGGACCGAGGTGTGACATAATTGCATGTACATTGGATCACGTACTCGCGCACGTCCGGCAGGATAATTACAAACTTCTTGTCCTTCCTCTTCCTCTCTCTCTCTCTCACTGCCCTTTTCCTTTCCCTCGACACCTTTTCCTCCACGATGATCGGTACCTCTCGGCTCTGTGACCGGCGATGCACGCTGGGAAGCTATCGACTTTTAATAATCGCCTCGTGAAACTCGTTAAGATTCCCGCCGGTTGATCGACGCATTGCACGAGCGTTTCCCTTCTAATTGGCGAAATCGAGGTCTCAATCCGGCCTGTCGAAAATGTCGGGAGCATGCGGAGCTTCCGAGAGGATTTTTGAGAATTGCAATTAACGAGGTAATTACGAAATTATAGAACGAGTTTTCAATGGTTTACCTTATCATCGATTGATGTAACGTTTTATACGATGTAATGGAAGATCGTTGATTTAATTGTTGGCTATAAAGGACACGGGTTAAAAGAAATTTCGGATTTAATAATAGATTTAGGGGACGAGAAATCTGTTACAGTGTAATATATTAAATGAGGACCTTGAAAAAACAAGGACTTAATGGCAAGAATGATAATTCATTAACCCTAGATCACTAACCTTCGTCGATTCGACGACATGGATTTAATAAGTATGCCATATTTGTTAACGTTATCGTAATAAATAAATATCTATCTTTAACACTAAACCTACCGACGTTATATCTACTAAAATCTAAATATACTCAATAACGACCTTACACAAAGAGAAGTGGAGAGATACAGAAGATAATTAATTAACTCATTTTGCTTTTTTAAGATAGAAGTGGAATATTTACTTCATGGCTACTCTATTGATTTAGATCATTTTTAGAAAATATTTTGGTATCGGTCTTTTGACCGCCTTGGTAGGTTTAGTGTTAATAATAGAAAAAAACATGTTTAAATTTTATTCAAATAATACTCTTTAACCCCTTTTGTAAACACCGTAGTCGAAGAGACGAAGGTTAGTGTTAAGCGTCGAAAAATAAGATTAGTGATCTAGGGTTAAGGAACTATTGTATTAGGTGGATCAAAAAGTAATGTCGTTTTTTACATTAAATTCAAACAAATTTGTAACAAGTTTTTATTTGTAATGAATGATGTAATGACCCCCGTTTAACAACAATGTTTTACTATCTATTATGCAAATTTTCAACGCCGGATCGATAGAAATGAATTACCTTATCAACAATATATCAGCAGAAACGACATTACTTTTCGTCCCCCTTAATATTATAAAATACAGGGAATTATTTACTGCACAGTACTTCTATAAAATTGAGAAATGTTTATAAAACAAGTAGGAGGCCGTCAATTTGACGGCTTCCGTAAATCCAACGTTACAGAACACACGGTAACCATCGAACCGATGAAAAAATGCTTAGTCAACGTCGAAGAATTGACTTTGTCAAAGTCACGGGAGATTTTCAGGTTTTGTAATGAAAGTGACTTGCTTAATTGTAATGCAATCCAGAAGCAAAACACGCTCTAATGGAAAATCATGGGTGACAACGGTGAACAGAATTTATTACGTTGTTCCAATCCAGAAGAAATAAGATAAGCAACGAAATTCCTAGAGAGTAGTTATCAACGAAGACGAAAGCGTCTCATTAGAGAAGTCTAATTCAAAGTTTCGACCGAACATCACGAGAAACTTGTCCCAAAATCTTCGAGAAGGGGGTGTCGCGGTGCATGGTGCCTCGTTTAGGTAGAAGATTAATCCCTGAGAACCTTTTAGCGTAATTTCGGTGATCCTTTATGTTTCCTCGAGGCGTGTAGGTATTACAGTGACATACGGACGTCGCTTAAGTTAATAGTCGATACGTTAACACGGTCTGGCGTTATAAAAGAAAACAGGCCTACGTGAGTATCGCCCACGCTGCGGCAACTCTCGGCGCCTAACGCGTGCACGCACCTACCAAAGGATACACCTTTTATCTCCTCTTTCTTTTCTCCCTTCTCGATCTTTCTCTTTCAATGCCGCGGGGCCAAGAGAAGAAAATGAATCGTCCTCGTCGACGACGATAATCGAAGGTATCGCGACGGGCCGAAGGTATTTCTCGAGAATTATTATACCAAACGAGGTGCCACGTCCGGGTGCCGAGACACCGAGTATTATCCCATTAGAATAAATGCAAAGCAGTGGTGGCTTGTCCCATCTCGATACACGGTATTTTCTCTCTTCCTCTTACTCTTTCTCACCTTCATCTCTCCCTTTCGTTCCTTCAGACAGTCTATTTGATCTTTCTTTCCTTCCTCGTTTCTTTCCTCCCCATCGTCGTCCCTCTCTTTTGCTACAGTCTCGCGTCTGGCACAAGGGTGGAAAATGGGAGGCGGTTGGAACGGCAGGGCGCATTTACATGATATGAATATAATGGAGAGGGCCGGGTCGCCGGCAGACCCGGGCTACGAGAACGCTACCTGTTGAACGGAGAGTTCAAACCCACGGTGACCCGCGGGATATATTTGGCCGATTGGGGACTCCTTCCTGCCTCTTGGGTCATCGACGAGCCACTCATTCAGAATCGCTCCGACTTTTTCCTCGTTAAGGATCGTCGCGAGAATCTTACCCATCGGATATCGAACTTCCTCTATTCTTGATTCAATTGCATTCTGTGGTCTTCCGGGTGAAAATCGATGGGTGAATTAATTTCGAGCGGAAGTAAACTGGTGAACTCTCATTTTTTTTCTATCAATGTATGGTAAAAATAAATTTGGAATTGTAATGGGGAGGTAATTGCAACACGTTTCTCGAAGTTTCTTGCGTGACTTGGTTGTTTAAGATCGTGATAATAAAAGTGTCTGGGTAAAAATAAATTGGACGCAATGGTGTTTTCTTATTTCTTCAAATTAACAGCGTACTGCTCAAGACGAAATATCCGCGGTTGGAACGTCGATAACTCAAACGAGGCGAAGAATCTTGTACTTTGACAGGCCAATATTTCACGGAGGGGATTAAATCTTTCCCATGAAATATGCGCGCGTGCACGTTTAAACGTGTGATTTCTCGAATGTCACCTGTCCAATTAAGGGGTGGTACTTTCCTATCTCTAATAACATCTCTTCGTAAGCCCCGACAGGGCATGGACCTCGATTCCTCAAAACGAAGACAAAGTCGTCTACGTTATAAATATGTATAGGATAATACCGGTGACATTCGAGGAAGAACGAAGAATACACCGGATGCCTCCTCGTATTCCGTCTCCACAATTCTTTCACGACATTACCAAGAACGGAGGAATACTTCTCGGATTATACGTCTATTGGATGCTAGTTAGCAGCCCGGATGACACGAACAAACGTTGCATCGACGGCACTTCCGGTGGAGAAGCGACAGCCATTCGGTGACCGGAAATAAAGGAGATCAAACTCGCTTCGGTGGAGTTCTGGTTTCGAGGGTGGGAGAAATCTATTTCTCATATTTTTTTTCAATATGTGGATCACTTCTCTTTGCGATTGAGTCAGCATCAATACACTGGTACATACGGTGGATGAAAACTTGTGAAAATACTTTTGTTAAAGAAGCAGCCACCGTATGTTTAAAATAAAAGAGCAGAAAGAGATCAGAGATACTATTATAAGAGAATATTGGAACTACTGTCAGTTGAGGCATTTTTTCAGCTTTAATTTCTATGATTATTTTATCTGTGACCTACAATTTATTTAGGTGTGCTCCAAACCACCATGGCTATGTATTAAATAATAATTTAAACCAAATTTTCCAGTGCTGCCGTGAAAAAATGTAACAGACCATGTCTGAAATTTACCTTATGGCATATTGAATAATAAATTAGGAAAAATTGATCAAGACTGCATTGGAAATTTTCCCTTAATTTATTATTTAACACTAGAACGACCGGCGTTAAATCCATGACATTTAAATATATTAAATAAGTACTTTGAAAAAAGGGGAATCAAGAGGTGGAAAATATGATCGGTTCGGAAATCTGTGTTTTATAAAATCAGCTTAGAATTTCTAGTCTAGGACTCTCCTATAAACTTAGGGAATTATTGAAAAAAATTGTGAATAAGTCATTTTGACTTGCTTGGTCGTTCTAGTGTTAATTTTGGACGTACAATTTGTTAAATCTTTCCTCAAGCACATTGAAAACTTTATTTCAATTTATTATTTAACATACCATAGCCTAAGTGGTTCGGAATCCACTTAAATAAATTACAAATCCTAGTTAAAGTACTTGTAGCAATTAAAACTAAAAATACACTAGTCCGAAATTAACTTACTTCTTCCTAAACCTTCATAGTTTCATCCCTAATCATATTCTATATAAAAAGTCACCCCTACAATTCTCTCAAAGAATCATCCCTCGCAGGATGATTCAACCTAGAAAACTAGAAAACTAAACAACAAAAAATGACAATGTACCAAGGATTTTCCATTCTTATTATACTTTCATTGCAACGTTTCCCCAGGTTTTCCTCGCGGGTCGATTAAGTTCCATGTCTCCACGCGACATCATTTTTCCACGCTTCCGATTACGTGCGTCGATCTCGCGATGTTGCAATTTCCAGTGTCGGACGAAGGGCGAGAGAACCACCTCGTAAAAATTGTTCTCGCACGATGCGAAAGGAAGCGCCGTTCAAAAGTGAGAGACAGGACGAGGAGAAATAAAGAATGAGGAAATAAAGAGAGAACGTGGGAAAAGAAAAGGAGAAGAAGACGGAGAACCGAGAAGCAATATAAAGGGGCAATAAAATCACGACAGCTAACAATACGGGCAGACTTGGGCCGGCATCTTTCGCGCCTTATTCTCTCGCTTCTTTTTTCACCGATGTACCCTTCTCGGGTCAATTTTATTTGTCGTGCAGTTTCGCGCGGACTCCGGTTACGCGAACTTTGGAAATACCAAGTTTCGCAGAATAGTTGGAAAATCCATCGGGAAATAGCACCGGCGGAAAGGAGATTTCTAAATAAAAACTCAACGTCGCGAGATCCTGCGCGTAATGTGCTTGGCGAACGGGGGGGTTTTCTTCCACTTTGCGTGCTGTTTGGAAAAAAATGAAAAAGATTTGGGACATGTGACGCATGCTGGTGTGTTCGTGAAGTTGCAATATGGAAAAGGGTTTTGCAAAGGCTGTCGCAAAAACGGACGATTCTGAAATGAGATTTAAAATGTGTGGTGCGTCGGCCAGTTTAAATTAGATTCGTTTGAACCACTGAGAAGGGGATGATGGGGAACGATGAATTATTGAGTTCTTCTGCCTTAGGTTAAATTTCTTGGTAAGTAATTGTTAATTATCGAGCTAATTGTTGATCGTGGAGAAAATTCTGTTGTGTTATTAATTATTATGGTATGGTCGTCGTGGTTCTCTTCTTGCTTAAAACTATAAGATGATTGCAAAGCTATACAGACATGGTCTTAAAATTAATAGACTTAGATTCTAATGTCTATCATCTTGGGAAAATGTTTCTAAAAGTTTTTTTGAGAAATTAAGAATGTAAATTACAGCCTCGATGAGTCGAATACCACTGAAAATTACTAACTTCAAAGCAAATAATCTCACTGTCAATAGTTAAAGCCAAAACAAAAAAAAGTCAACAAAGCACAAAGAAGAACTACGTTCCTTACAGCTTGAAATCTCGAATATCCAATTAGTGAGAGTGACTTTGAAAGAAAGTAGCATTACATTCTATAATCAAATCACGCCATAAAATTGACCTAGTTTAAATTTACCCCCAACTTCTTCACCGAACCGGAAGATCGATGGAATCATCAAACATCGATCCTCCCAGGTCCTTTCACCGTTGACCGAGGATCCTGATAAAAGGATCCTCGATTGTTTCTAAAAAGCTCGAATCTTCATCGTACGACCAATGGCGGAATATTTCTCCTTCAAGCGTGAAACCAGTAGTCGAACAAAGGAAAGCCAGGTAGCACACGGGGCCTCGCCGAGACGCGATTAATTTCAATTCTTGTCGCACGACTACTTCCTACGAGACGTACGGTAAGCGCCGATTCCAAAGAATCCCGAAGGAGCGAAAGAAAAAGAAAATAGAAAGATGAAACGGGGAGGAACGAAATGAGGCGCCACTATCCCGCGAAGAGTACATTCAAGTCGTTCGAACACTGGGCACGATCGTTTAAAGACCATCATGTGCCATTATTCATTAACGATACATTCGTCATCATACGTATATCGCGATTCTATTCGAACGTCGAAGAAATCGTGGAGGTATTTTAAATAAAATAACAATCTTCTCTGGAACGAGAGATTGAAGGGTTTCTAACGAATATAGTGGTGTCGTCGTTATTATTAAAATTATTACTTGTGGAGATTGACGACGAGGAAATGGAGGTCAAAGGTTAAATCTTAATTTATGATTTTTGTATTTTTCTTTTGTAAATTGTAACTACGAAACTTGAAGAATCATTTGGTGTCTTGGAGATCTTGCCTGGTGCTTCTTCTGGCACGTGGAAGATTCTGGAGCACGATTCTAATCTAACTACTATTTAGATTATACTTCTAGTATTAATACAGTGGGACTTTGAATAACGTTGAAGTTTTACAATGTAAATTAAAATTTGCACTACCTATAGAAACGTACATCTTACATTATATGGAATCCTATTATATTAGGGGTACCGAATATTAATGAAAATTGGAGTAGTAAAAACATAATTGGAAACGTTTTTCAACAAAAAGACGAAGGAATTTTTTAAAAAAGGGGTCGAACAACTACTTTTGCACTGGTGAAAAGTGTTAGAAAATTATGGAAATTATTTTGGTAGTTAGTATTTAAGATTTCTTTAATAAATAAATGTTTTTCGCCAGCAGAAAAAAATTTGATTAGTTTTCGGTACTCCTAATACATTCTGCTCCGAATTAATCTATTAACTATTATTTCTTCATGTCTTACAATAAATCAATTAAATCAGGTTAATCGAGAGGTATTTGCAACATAGAAAAATTCATCCAATAATTGCCAATGATCGTTTCACGATTGAAACCTGTAAGGGTCGGTTAGGAACCTTTCGA
The DNA here is from genome assembly GCA_910591515.1 of Cerceris rybyensis. Lineage (NCBI taxonomy): Eukaryota > Metazoa > Arthropoda > Insecta > Hymenoptera > Crabronidae > Cerceris > Cerceris rybyensis. The sequence goes on along the minus strand of OU342793.1, from coordinate 23,091,347 downwards.
GTGCTAGCGAGTAGTTATTAAACTTACTTAGCTCGTAATTACCCGCGACTAATAAGCCAGTCGAGTAGCCCTTGCACGTACGTCCGCAAACACCTTCGAAGCCCGTCGAAGCGTGCACGAACGCGCATTTGCGGCTCGAGAATGCCATTGTGCTTTGCAACATCCACGAGCTATGACTAAGGTTATTAAACGTCCGAGGTCGCGTCTAAGGTTAAAGGGAAAAGACGACCGCGCGCTGCTAGATCCTTCTGGGAGGAGAGCTTTATCATCGCACGTAAGCCACATACGAGATACGTGCAAAAATTCCGACCGGTTTCGATGCACGAAAGACTGTCAAAAAGGCAAAGAGTGAATATTCACTCGATACTTTCGCAACGAGAGACTTCCTTTTGAGGATGTCACCTGTTCTGTGTTTACGTTTCGCGGAGAAATTTAATGGCCCTGTAGCGACAACGAAAATGGAGGTGCAGGAAATTGGAACACTAAATTTAACCAAGTATTTTCGATAAATAGAGATAAGTCGTTGAAAAATGAATTGGAGTATCTGTTATTGTCAAATTTAAAGTTCACGGTACGCACGACTTAGCTCAGCTGTTATTCCGCGTACGACCTTAAGCGTTATCAGGGTGTCATAGACGCCGCACGACTCCAAGAACGTAAACAAAGCTGAATGAATGGACGGACGGAAATAGTAACGCAATGTACAACGATCGACGGTTGTCGATCATAATAGAACGTAGCAAGTTAGAAACAAGTAGTATACTAGATCGAGTGACTGACCTTGCGAAGAAAGCTGCGGCTGCGCTGGCCTGCGCCGGCGTCCCAGGAACCCCGCTCACGTTGTACGAATACTTGGTCTCCTGGTACACCTGATATGCACTCTGTGGTTTCGAGTGCGTCGGACGGTGGTAATAGTGATCGGTGTATAGACTCTTCTCCGTTTGTCGTTCTCCAGTGACCTTGGATAGTCCGTAACCCTGCATCACCGCCGAGGAGGAGAGAGCCTTCGAGTGAGAATTTTTCTCAACCGGCCCGTGTAGATGAGATTTCTCGTGGGCGGAGGCGACAGGTTTGTCGATGTTACCATACGACTTGTAATCGTAACCCTTCAACTCCCCGTAATACTTGATGTTCTCCGCCTTAAAACCGTGCCCGACCTCGTGACCCTTGTTGGCTTTCCCGCACTCGTGTTTCCCGTAGCCAACTTCCTGGGCCGATTTCATTCTATCTCCACACTTCACTCCGATCGACTCGATACCGTGTAGAATCGCTTTCGACGGTTGCTTCTCGATCTTCAGCATGGATCTTTCACATAGACGACCTTGAACCGCTTCGCTCGCTTTTAACAAGGAATCCACGGCACCCTTGTACTTGTCGCACGTCGCGGACTCGCAAGGTAAACCGGAACTACCGTGGCAGACATTACCGGAAACCGCACTACAACCACTACCACCAGCACTGTTACCACCACCGTTACCACCGTTACCGATCGAACGGATCGGATGATGATGGCTCGTCTTCGACGACTCGACGTGACACCTTGGTATTGTTATTGCATCGCTATCGTCACTGCTGTCTTCATAAATATCGTCCTTGGCAATGTTATTGTTTGAACAACGCACGTCGCAGGGCTTACAGGGTGGTCGCAACCGCGTCGGAGGAACGCGTGTTGCTTCTCGCGCGGTTGGCGTGATACTGGCCAGATTAGAGGGCGTCTCGGCGGCATGAGTGCCGGCGGTTCCCCTGCTGGAGTTGCCACCACCGCCACCGACGACGACTCCACCACCGCCGATGCTGGTGCTTCCACCTCCACCACCTCCTACGCCTCCTCCTGTACCACTGCCTCCTGCTCCTGGCTGTCGTTTGCCTCTATCCTCCTAAGAATGATAACGAAACGTGTTATCGTCGAGAGCCGCGAACTACGCGACCTTCCGGCCGGACTGTCCGAATTGGAATAGCAGCGAGCCGCGGAAGGATTAACGACGAGCTCGACCGTGTGACGTAATTGCGACGGACGGTGATTGGCCAGAATACCGGCACGGTTTGCTGCTCCGTAATTAAAGACCGTTAAATGATACGCGAATCTCTCTGCTTCTCGTAAACATTTAGGGGGTGGGTATATGTATTTTTTGCATGGAGGCGTTAAAAAAATTACTGCTATCGTGATTTTACATCGTGCAACAAATATTAAATAGAGGGGCATGAATTGTCATTTTTATTTTACAGCGAAGAGAAATTTATTTGGAGAAGAGATACGGAATATTTGTTCGTTTTAATTGCAGAAAATTGAGTTAAGCTGCGATAGACTAATTGGTGTTTTAATGACTTACAATGAGTAACCGTAGAAATATTCTGTTAGACGCATAAACAAAAACGACAATTTTTTATTTGATTAAATATAAGACTCACCATAAATTTCTTGCAATCATCCTGTCGCTTAGCCACCTCGGAATACTTAGGGGGTGGCTCAGACTTTGGAGGAGTCTCCTGATACCTGGGTGGCCTGTCGAATTGCCTGTACTTTGGAGGATCGATGTAAGGGTTGTTCTGATGTCGATAATAATTAGGCAGCTGACACTCGGTAAGATCAGATTGCGATCTATTGAGTTGATAATTCGGTGGAGCATTTATCTTCTGTTGCTCCTGCTGGATCTGTTTCCCACCCTTAGGTGCTACCATCTTATCCTGACTCGCGTGCGATTTGTCCCTCTTGTCGTTTCTTTCCTTACACATCTCGAATTTCGGATCTTTCGTCTTCTCCTGCGACGATGGACCATCGATCTCGTAAAAGGTCAGCTCCTTCTTGCCCTGACTCTTCTCCGTGGCTGATCGATGAGTCTTGGAATGATGTTGAAGGTTCTCCAGCTTGACGGGTGAATCGATCTGATAGAAAGTTAATTCGCGCGAATCCTGAGACTTGGATCGCGTTTCGAGAGCCGAATGATGCTGCCTCTCTGGTTGCGAGTGACTCCTCGAGTATCTCTGATCAAGCTTCCCGATACTGTCCTGATGTCTCGACGATAATCTCGCGAATCTCTCGTTCGTACCGAGCCTCACGGAGTTACGACCATACTCCAGGTACTCGTCACCGTATTTAAATACCTGCCGTGGCTTGTATTTCTCCTCGAACTGCGAGTAATTGTACGTGTTGAAGCCAACCTGATTGAAGTTTCTGCTGAGATTCGTGGAATCGTAATCCGTCGACGTGACAGCCTCCATGTTGATCTAAAAGCCATCCGAAAAAAAAGAGATACTTTAGGACGGATTAACGGGCATTAAGAGTAAAGAAAAAGAAAAAAGGTTGAAAGTCACAAGATCGAACGCTAATGGACCAGAGAACTTTTTGACCGAGTACCTCGATGAAAACGCAAGGAGTCAGCGAAAGATAAGTCCAAGAGGGAACTCAAGACAACCGAGATCCACGAGGGTTGCCCTCGAAGCACCGAGAAGAAGAGAACTCGAGTGCGCTCAACGGAGAAAGTAATAAGAGGAGGAACTCAAGGCAGAGCCCATAAATCGGGGAACGTCTTACTCTTAAATGCTCCGGTATTTACGGTAAAACAAAAAGCCACCGCGCGATAAATAAAATCTGACACCGAGGGGGCGTAACCTTTCTCTTCTCTATATCTACCACTGTTTTGCGGATAAAGAGCCGCTTCTTTTCGCACTGCCAAGAAAACCTCCTTCAACTATCCCCTTTTCGACGTCTCAACGGCGACTATCCAAGAAGGGTTGCTGGAAATGCGCCACAGAGCCGAAACTTCAAAATCTCCTTGCTAGGAACCGGTTCGCACTTTCGAACCCGAAGGCCAATCGATACGCGCGTGTATCCACGTACTCTCTTACTTATTTCCATACATACGTGTACGCGTCACGAACTGCTTTCACGATGTGCTAGAGATCACGCGTCGTCGTCCTCCTCGTCTTTTTTTCTACTCTCTATTCGAACCCTTATCCCGGTATACGCCGGGAGGCACGACGTACGAGATGCATGCCCGCGATTAGAATCCGTAGCGAGGTGAATTTTCAAAAATAATCTTTGAAAGATATACTACTACCGGCTTTCCTGCCGAGAAACTCTCGCAATTACTGCCGAGAACGATGCGAACGATACTGCGGCCAGGAAAGAACAAACTGATCGTTGATTTCACGCGATGGTTTTTAAACAAATTTATTATCGATTAATCTCTGTGGAAAAAGAAATTGAAGCTTGTCATGGCGATTAAGTGGAATACTTCCCGTGAGACGCGACCGTGAGATTGGAGATTCTCTGTTGGTTCACCGGGTATATCGCACTTCATAAGTTCTTCGGGAAGATCGAGAGAATGCCCCTCGAGGGCTGCGGTTATATATTACCACCAGTAATGAAGACTCCTCGGCAACGAGCTACCGACCGAACCTTGTTTATCGCCTTGCCTCAAATGTACAATTAACATGTTGAAAAGGTGCTCGAGGTTTGCGAAATCCTTAGGCCGCATCTTCGAGCAACCTACCCTTTCTTCGATGTCGAGAGGAAGAGGAAGATTGCACGGGGTTGCGGCCTTTTTTGTTGTACCGGTACTCGTTAGGAAACTGACGTTCATTAGATCGATATACCATGTTCTTTGACGTCCTCGTATCATCTTTCCCTTGGAAATTATAATTTTGTACGATAAGGGAAATGGGATGGTCGTCGTTTCAAAAGAGAAAATACCTCTCATGGTAGAAGAAAAGGTTACTGATAATTTATACATTTTTAAATGTCAATTTATCAGTTAAATATAGCAATTTGATGTAACAGGAAACGAAGCCATTTTGTCTAAGCACGTTGACCGCAGTGTTAACCAAACTATCGACAGGTTTCGAAGGGAATAACCGTACATGCTGCCTCAATACGAAACTTCCCTCGGTTTTCCCCTCTTTTTGCCAATCGACGAGTCGTTTCTACTTCGAGCTACCAAAGAGAAATTATTTTCGAAGCAGCGATTTATCGATGAACGATCAAAGGGAAAATTTGTAATGCCGGCTTGACCCGAAAGCGATGAATTTTTTTTCCCTCGGCTGGCATTATTAAGCATAATTAAAGAGAAAGGTTCCCATGGAATCCCAGGGGAGCTGAGAGAACATCAACGATTCTCCCGTGATTTTCTTTCGATTTTAATTATACCCATAGCGTCGATCCTAACGCTTCTACCGAAGTGAATCCCTTTTCCAAGGATCGACGTTTATCAGGAAGATCAATTTCCATCGACTCCGAGCATCGAGTGGATCTTTCGAAGGAACCGAGACGTTTTATTCTCCCTCGTCTTTCGTTCTCCAGGTAGCACGTAGGTCGCTGGTTATAATACGCGCGATATTGATAGTCCGTCGTGTCAGAATTCTCGTTTATCTTCATCCTTCAATTTCCACAGTGCGTATATATGCATGTACGTTCGAGCTCGATCGAGCTACCTCGTCAGAGAAACAAAACAAGGCTACCGTGCTTCCCTAAAGTACATGCAGAAAGTAATAAAGTTCCGAATGTATTCCATGCATCATCCGATCGAACGATCCGCCAAATATTCCACGTTCCTCGTGCATCGCGGGGGCGTAGCAGAAGCGAGAAACGGATTGCCGAACGCTGGCCATAAATATTAATAGATTTTTTTGAATCTTCTCATACTGGAGAACGGATAATGACGTTGTTTGCGTTCGCAATAATTATTTTCGGGCTGGCACGATGCAGACCCGTGCCGTGGGGCCCGCCAACGGGGCCCCGTAATTACGCGCGCCACTAAAATTATCTTGGTAATCGAGTTCACGCTGTATGGGGTGTCTCGAGCGAACTGCCCACAGTGGTCCCAAATTGCCAAATGCCAAAACTTCTAAATATACTTCAATTTGGATGATAATTGACATAGTAGAATAATTCGAGTCACTGGTGCATCTAAATTCAAAATTTTCTATGGATTCAATATGGTGAGCACTGGAAAATTGATGGTTCCCCGTAATAATCAGTAGACAGTAGAGATTCATCGTTGCAGGGCCCACAAAAATAGGTATTTCTTAGTATCGAGAGAATTGTCAATACCAAAGTTTTTTTTTCGACCGTTCTCCCTTACGACTGACTATTCCACAGGAATTTTTATTAACTACAAAAATAAAATGTATCTTACAAATATGAACAACTGGTCCATGATGGAAAGAGGTTTATAGGGTAAAGTGGTTCACCTTTGTAGATGGTCCAAAGAAGAAATTCGTCTCTGAGAAAACTCGGAGGGATGAACAAGTGGAAAATGTAACCAGGACGGTGGTTCCTTGAGGAAGAATGACAACGAAGCTTCTTCGGAAAGTTGCGAGGCTAATTGGACGGATAATTGACATTAGTCAGCGAAAGTAGTGGTTTAAGGTCGAGAGTGACCCATTCCATCCCCTCGCAACGTCATGGTACCACGAAGCCCAGCAAGGAGAAGAACTCGGTATAACTACGTGCTGCATTTCTCTTGGCAATTTGCGAATTATTAATTTAGCCGTTCCCCTTTAACGCTACCGCGCCCGGGGCTAATATTTTCCCCGGAGTCGGAGAGTCACGGGGGTAGAGAGCAGAAGGAACGCAGGAGAGAGACAAAGGGAGAAAGAGAAGCAAGGAAGGAGAGAAAGGGAAAGGTGGAGAAAGCGAGAAAGAGAATGGAAGGAGCTGACAGGATGGTCGTCTGGTCTCGCCACGGAGCAGTACGCGGGTTACCCCCGTGTAAACGCGCCGAGAACAAAGTTCCGCGACCAAACACAAAATAAAGGCAGGTAACAAACTTCATTCCGCTCGTTGAGCTCTCCCTCTCTCCCTTTCTGTCTCTTTCTCTTTCTTTCTACCATTGTTTCTCCGGGTGCAACGACGCGCGACAAATATTATCGAGATGGAAACGAGTGGCGTTTCATTACCAAGATATTCAAGCGACGTCCTCCACGAACGAGGAAGGACGAGGGAGGACAATGAATAAAGAAGAAAGATGGAAAGAACGTCTCTCCTCCAGCGAGGAAATGCAATTTTTTCACGAAGGGTCGGACAGAATTTGTACACCAACAGTCGTCGCCGATGTTTCAACGTAGAATATATACGAGAGACTGACGGTGATAGACGAAAACTAATTAATTGTCCGTTGGTCGCTCTACTAATCGATTTTTCGATCGAGCAAGTATTAACGGAAGAGCAGCGGGAGCGTCATTCGAAACTAACCACGAGCCGAAAGTACAGAGCGATTCTGCTCGCACGAAATCATAACTGGATTTTCCATTTTCCCTCAGGGACTATCAGGGGCTGGGGATATCCGATTTTCACAGCGGACTGACCTGTCTCAATGCCGTTTCTCCCTACCGATTCTCTCTATGTTTCTCTCTCGCGTGTATACACAATTTTCTCTTTCTCTTTCACTCACTACCAATCAAATTAGAAACGGCCGGTTGAACGGTCAAATGAGAATATCTTCGCTCGTTTTGTCGCGTGTTTTGTTTCCGAATAAACCCCGGCGAATTATGGCAAAGGAACGATTTCAATTCAATGCACCGTTAGATTGGCACGCACGTACGCGACCCGGCTCACGTGCCTTTTATTATTCCCGCGATAATTTATCGTCCTGGTAGCTCGCAGCTGTCGCTTCTCGACTAACAATGATTCCCTTCCGCGCACAAAAATAATTCTCCCGTAAATTACTCGTTCTTTAACGTCGCAAGTAACATGGAGCGCGATGCTCTTTAACGACTGCATGTACTTTCGTGCGAAAGATTAAGCACGAATGTAATATCTCTAAAAGCCTGAAAGGTGTTTGAAAAGTTAAACAAGATTCCTCGATATTTTCACCTTGGTAAATTAATTGCAGGTGGGAGAATCGTGAGAGAATCTGATTTTGGAGCGGGCTACCCCCTTGCAAGGGTTGCTGCTATTTTCATTTCGGATTTGGCTGCTGTGGTCATTTTGCAGAGGTTCTATAATTTTAGGTGGATTTTGAACCATTGACACTATGATATATTAAATAACACATTGGGAAAAATTTCCTAACAGTTGCAAAAGAGGATTTAACCTCTATCTTCTTTCCTGCTATAGTCAACATACTGTGTTATGTTAGAAAGAAGGTGAGCAAAAGGAAAGCGAGTGAAATGCGTATCTAATTAACACATTCAGGTCGCACGGAATGGCACAAAAAGTGAATAAATTACATAGAACCTAAGAGAATGACAGAAATTGGGTTGGTGCTATTTTAATTTCGGATTTGGCTTCTGTGGTCATTTTGCAGAGGTTCTATAATTTTAGGTGGGTTTTGAACCATTGACACTATGATATATTAAATAACACATTGGGAAAAATTTCCTAAAAGTTGCAAAAGAGGATTTAACCTCTATCTTCTTTCCTGCTATAGTCAACATACTGTGTTATGTTAGAAAGAAGGTGAGCAAAAGGAAAGCGAGTGGAATGCGTATCTAATTAACACATTCAGATCTCACTGAATGGCACAAAAAGTGAATAAATTACATAGAACCTAAGAGAATGACAGAAATTGAGAGAATGTTCGAGCAAGAAACTCCACTACCCCTGTGCAGCCCCGCTAGCCATCTTTCAAACACCGCACAGTAGTTACAGTCCACACAATAATCTTTGCCCTGTTTTTAATCCAAGCCAATGCAAATACAATTCGACTTTCACTATTACAAACTCAAAGGAAAATCCACAACGAGTATCCTTCCCTACAATCCAAAATGTCACGTGAAATTGCCACGGCGAGAACCGGCGACAGAAGCCACGAGAAGAGTGTTCCATTTGTCTCAAATGTCGAAGTACAAGAACAGGTGAAACGGAAGAGTCTTACTATTCTTTGATACGTATCGGTGTCTTTTGAAGATGCCGTAGAACGACTAGATCTTCCTGATTGACTGACACGGGGCGGCTGAAGACAAGAAAGAAAGGGGAATCGAGGGATCAGGCAAAGAGGCAGACAAAAGGGAAACTCTCGCGCGAGAGGAAAGAAAGAGAGGATAAAAAAGAGACAATAAAGATAAAAAAAGAACGAGAGACTAGAAAAGTAGAGGAGAGACCGAGCAATCTCTTACGCTCGAGTTTGTCCCACTCGGGGAACCGAGCCCGTGATCACTCCGAATAATCATCGCGAGACACAAGTCGCTCACGCGTCATCGCATCTGCGAAAATGAGAGAGGAAGCCTGAAACCTCAAAAATGGGACGGCCTGACGCACGTTACTGCCTGCGGGATGAAAGAATAATCCCATGCTTGGAGTGCCGAGTGAAATTATAAAGGTCAAGAAATTAAATGGAATCTCGCATGCAGAAATATTTCCGCCACTTCGTCCCGGCTATACGGGGTGCCTCTAAAGAGGGGTAAAAAGTTTACGGGTACTCTTTGCGGCTCGAAAGTAGACAAAAAAAAGGGAGACTTCTGAAAACCTTTTATTTCAGAGACACGGCCACTTTAACTTGATACGTTACATCGTACCAGGTATCATCGTTGCATTGCCGACTGTTTTTCACTGACAACGTCTATTATACCTTCCTACATTTTCTAAAAGCAATTCTGTAAATTTTTCGCAACATTCCTCTCATCCGTGATGCGTCGAATGTAGAGTAGGAAATTTTTTATAATTACCTCGCAAACACCCTGTATATCTCTGACGAGAGGGGTAACAGCGAAATTTTCCTTCAGTTTATCGCAAACCAGCCATGCACGCGTTGGAAATCTCTGCCATCGGATTTGATACTTAATCCTGTTTTTCCAGCGTCGGAAAATCACGCAATTAATAGATTAGGGGGATGATCGTGCATATTATACCACGGGCAAAACCTCTCCCCGGCCTCTCGGAAGGGTAGTTATTTTTCTTTCATTAAACGAAGATATTGTTCTTGGCTCTTAACGAGCCTCCTCTATCGTCATGCCGCGTAAATTCTCGAATGCTATCCGCCAAGAGAAACGAGAATATACGTCGTCGAGACGGAAAGGGAATACGCAGGCGCGTTTTCGCGAGCAAATAACGAGTTTTGCGACGGGTAATGCGGTATTTTTTGCCCTCCGAAGGGAGAAAATCCCTCCGGCTGACCTCCGGCTGAATAGTATCATATTTTGCAACGGACTAATCCCTTTAATGCGGTTCCGTCCGAGTCTCGAGTGCTTCACTGTATTTCGTTTGTAGTTTGCCACTGATAAAGATTTAAATTATTTCTACCGATTTCGCCGAGGCGGTCCTTTCTGGACCTTCGGTTGGATTTTCTGTGCCACGAAAAGCAACCTGCTTCTTTGCCGTATAAGATCTGCTCTCGTTAATTGAATACGTAACTAGAGGCCGAATTGAAAAGCATACTCTTTGCTGACGTAGCCAAGCGAAAGAGACGCAAAGCGAGAACGAGCAGACGGTGATTCCCTCTATGGTTTTGAAAAAATTGAGCAGACAAAGAATAAAAATCGTTCTAGTCGATGAGGATGTTCCGTTCGGACGAACAGGAATAACAAAAAGATGACATCTGGGAATATGAAAAATTTCGTACGAGAGAGATACGGATAGGAAAATTCACTCGCTCGTAATTTCGTCCATTGCGCTCCATTGCAAACGCAAAGTTCACTAATTCCAGCTTTCATCTATGGCGAGTGATTCGAGTTGTTTGACTTGTCGGAAAGTTTGCTCGCCATGGAGTAATTCCCTTCGCAGATTTTGCTCTTTATCGCGCGAAGATGTCGTTAATTTGTCGGAGCAAAGCCTTTTCCACCTCGGGCCCATTAATATCAACGAGCCCGTGGAACGTCTTCCACCATATTACAAATTTCTAAGAGAAAAAGGCTCTGTACTTCGCAACAAATTAAAAGAATTATCATTCGTTAAAGATAAATCAATTTAACACTAATCGTGCCTTTCTTTCAGCAACGTTACATTATTATTTCATCGGTCAAGAGATCTACTATGATAAAAAAATATATCCATACAGTCTCGTTACAGTTACTGTCAAAGAAAATCATCCATATCCAACCTATTAAAAAACAATACCAATTTTTATCCTAACTTCATCGAATTAATTCAGCCCTTCATGATAAAAACGGTTAGTTGCAAGTACCAAAAAGTACTCTAGGTCCTCTATCCATGAGCGATGGAAAGGACGAATGGAAAATCGAATTTCAAAGAAGACGCGGGCACGGAAAACGTCCCAGGAAGAACGTCACGAACCTTTTAAAGCCCTCTGTTATCCTTGGCGGGCTCCCGAAGGACACTCTTATCTCCGAACCGTTGTTTGCTTTGTGGATCTTAACAGGGTAACGTTCGCCTGCAGGAGCAGATCCAGGAGAAATTCTACATCGGCGAGCAACTGGCCGACACGAAGGGACGAGTAGTGAAATAACAAGAGTGAAATGCGTAAGGGAGAGAAGCCGAGAGAACCTAGAGGACACCGAGGACACGCATTTCAGGGAGGACTCGTGGAGAAAGAGAACGATGTAAAGAGAGAATGAGAGAGGAACAGAGAGAGCATAAGGATAAGACGACAATCCGGTGCGCAAATGCCACCGGGATTTAGATCGGACGTCTCTAATGGCAGCAGGATTTCAATGGCAAATGGCACCTGCCAGATCCTCGCCACTTGTTTGGCCAAAGGATTTGGAAAATCTGCCGAGATATCTGCGCGGATACTAGCCTCCGTTGCAAAGGATACCAAGAAAAACGGGGTTAGAATAAAGTAGTATCATCGTCGATTAAAGATCATTGACGACATTAACCCTTTCGCATCGGACGGGAAATGTGCTATCCCAGTCTGAAAAATTTTTTATATTACGGCTGGGACAACATATGTCCCAATTACTGAAAAATATCTAGGGCAGAAAATAACGCCAAGTTGGGCCTCCAAACTGATTCTCAATCGTTCTGAGTCCATAAATTTCTCATCTCGATCGTCCCCGATTTAATCAAACAAGCGACAACTGTTATGGTTGCTCAGTTTTCGGCGTAAACATTATTTTATCTAATAATCGCTTGGAGGAGAAACAACTGATCCCGGTAATGGGACGCACTCGGACTGGATTTTTCGCCGTATTGAAAGGGTTCACTCTCAAACGTCACGTTGAAACTACCATGTTAGATAGAATTTTGAAAACCGTTCAGAACACACGATGGATTCCATCGACTATAAAACATTTGTCCATCCAGAGTATAAAGATAGCCGAAACATTGTCAACCCCACGATAACTGTGCCACGAATAAATATTATTGGAGAGTATAAAGAAACCGTACAGGTCGAGAGCGATAACGATATCTAATAACACGATACCCACGTGGGATCTCACGATCTTTTACGACCTCGCCGATCGACGGATCCCACAAAAAAATCTGTCCTCGTAACCGATACCATCTCGTGGCGAGGGAGAAAGAGTGTATACTTCTCCGTTCCCTTCTCAAAAACCAAATCCCTCCATCCCCTACTCTACGACGGGCAAACAATCTAACAAGCAAAAAGTCCCTTTTACGTCCCAAGTACCAAGCGAGCGAGTTGCTCGATGCTTGTTAAGAGAACCTCGTGTCTCCGGGTGTCTTGCTTGCCTCCCGTGAAAAAGGAGAAAAAGTGCAAGACGAGGGAAAAGGTGGAGAAAGGGTAGGTAAGACTGGGGGTGGAAAGACGGAAAGCACGACGGGGGTTGTGTCCTTCGTTAAGAGACGTTAGCGAGGCACCTGGTGCACGATTACGCTCGCACCATGTGCACATGGGGTTCCCCGATGGCGTCTCTATGGGGTTGAAAGGCTGCTGGATGCCCGACGACATCATGACGGATGGGAACGTCGGGCTTTGCACCGTTGAATCTCACTCGGAACAATGACGTTACGAATGTTTCGTTCGTGCAGTACCGTGTCCACATCTACTTTTTGCAAAGTTTTCACGTCATCGATCATGTCTCGTTAATTGTAACGAAAGAAGAAGAAAAGAATGATGATTTGTCTGAGAGAAATGTCGAGATTTGTCGTGATAATTTGAAAGGAGAGTTTGCATCTCGCCTCGTTAACGCTCGTGGATTATTCGACTTGGAGTCGTCGGTTTTCTCGGTGGAAGATAAAGTATCGGGAGGAGAACTGAGAGGAAGAATCACTTGCCTATAACAAAAGCACCCGGCTGAATCATGGCACCCTTAAGAGGTCCCTTGATTTATATATAGGGAACGTCGCTCCTAGAAGACGACAAAGAAATTACTCTGGCATTCGTAGGCTCGTTTTCTTTCCTGTACGAGGGACGGAAAGCCACTTCCAAAGATTCGATCGTCGTATAGAGAGAACTTTTCAGGGAGGACTCAATTTCCTGAGACAATAAACGAGGAATATACTCTATTGCGCTATTTAGGAGCAGCTTGAAGACACTTCTAAACGATACTGTTAAATAATTTTGCGCGAGGGTCCTTGGAAATTTGGGGATTTTCATAATTTTGTGAAATCTACCTAAAGAATAGACTTCGTGATTTTAACTACTGTACAAACTCCTAGAGATTTTTCAAAATTTTCACTAACTTTACGAAACAGATACTCTACAGAGTTGCACTTATAACCCCTTGCTCCATAATAACGTGTGACACTCCTGTCGCGAAAAATGGAATAAAATATCTTGAGGTTTTCCAAATCTATTAAATTAAAAATATTTAATTAGTTCTATGCAATTACATTGTGTCAATATACGAAGTCAGTAATAAATTTTCACCTCATTATTTAATTATAACCTATTACACATTTAGACACACAAAAAATTGTAGAGCAAGGTATCGAGTAGCAAATCCAAATCGATGTAGCAAAGATGGCACATAAATAACCAAATTTATGTCCAAAGTTTCTACACATTGCAAAACATCGTGGAAAAAAATTACTTTTCCCGTCTCATACCATCCATAGTTCAAGTTTCCACCATACTCTAGTCATAATTCACTTTTCCTCCTCTCCCAAAACTAATATCCATCCCTAAACGCCAAGTACGTATTCCACTTCTGGAAGATCGTGAAATTCAAGCAGACCTCACGATCGAACGATAACGAGGGACGGATGTATGAAACATAAACGAGAATCCTCCGATGGAAAAGTGACAGTAACTTCAGCGAAGACGAGGAGGACGACTTGATGGATTTTAACCCCAACTGATATTCGATTACCGATCAACCGGTCCCTCGACCGATAATCCATTACAGTTCTTGCAGCCTCCCTAAGGCAGATATCCATTCCGTCGGTGACTCGTACGTTTTCTGGAATTTATCAGACCGAATTGGATCGTAAATGAGGTTTTTACGGAATTTCGATTCTCACGTGATGTAAAAACCTGCCAGTTGTGGGAGGAACGTCCGAATGATGAAACACCGTTGAGCATCGACTGCAGGAATACATTTATGACTTTGTTAAATGACGTTAAGATTATGAAAAATGTGTGTTTTGGCTCGTTAGATGGACCTAAATAAATCTAGATACATTTTTTCCAAGTTACTGCTAAAAAAAACACCTTGGGCGATCGAAAAACCACGTAAAACTGATCACAGCACTTAAAACGAAAAATAAAAATGATAATTCTTAAATCATTTCGTCCATGACCCACAGTTTTAGGTACCAACCCTCTAATCAGCGTTATAAGACACCACATTAACCCTAACAGTACCATGAGCGGTCAAGTGACTGGTTCAACGGATTGAAAACTTTTAATTTATGAAATTATTATATGGAAACTGACCTTCGACTTTCCATGACCTTTCTAATATTAAATTGACAATCTCTTCTACATCTTTCAGAAAAATATTATCGATATTTCATAACGAGTCAAATGACTGACCCCAATCACAATAGGTACCCGCAAAGTACCGATACGACTACTGTTAAGTACCAATTAATTAAAAATCTCTCAAAGTAATCCCACACCTCCACCGCATATTAAAAATTCCCATTAAAACCTTTTTCCATCATTTTTCCTCCATGGAAACGTTCGATCAGCGCAACCAACCCCACAAAAGCAACCATAATCTCCTACAAAACAGTATCCACAAGTCGAACGCAAGGAATAATAGAATTGATCCTTTTGAAGTGCAAGGAAAAAGGGAGGGTAGCTCGTGGCAATGGCGGAGAGCGGCCAAGTGCGAAATTCACTCGGTTCTAGAGTCGCACGAACGAAGGAAGGAGTATCGGTCGTGTAACAACGAGGCCTCGAGGTATTTGCGCACTTGCGGCATACCCGTCCGAGTCACGTTGCCAGCACGCAGTACACGAAGGGAGAGAAAAGGGCCGAGGCCCCCCTTTAATCTTCGCGGATCAAAACGTCGCGACGCACTGTGCCGACACGGGGCGACGATACGGCTCGCCTAGGAGGACGTGATTGCTACGTGTATTCGAGTGGAAGCCTAACAGCATTTCAAAGGGACGACCGAGCCGCAAAGAAAATTGCATTGTAATTAAAACCGCGGCGTCTTTGCGCTCTCGGCTGCTCGAGAGGAGGGACCCGGGAGCGTGCATCGGGAGTCGCTAGGGGTGAGTGCAACGCTGACTTTTTATCGTGGGCAATAATAAGTTTTTAGCATTTAAGCGAAGGAGATGATGCAGCGAAGAAGAAAAGAGAGTGTTTGAGCTTTGTGATTTTTATCGAACGTCTCGAGAGGCGAGAAATCGTTGGGTTTCAAAGGGGTAGGTGCTGGACGAGGAGGCGCATCGTCAAGGTGCGATAAGGGAGTGTCAGGGTGATCGAGAAAGTGAGGCTTCTGAGTATTCGAAGAGGGGTGGTTTGTGTTGGCTTTTTGCAGTCGATGTTTCATTGGGTTTGTAACTTAGAAAAAGAAAAATATGGTAATTTTTGGCAGTTAAGGTGTGTCGATGAGAGAAATTGGATGGTTGATAATTTATGGTGTAAGTTTATTGATTATTTTGGTTGTAGAAATCAGAATATGTGTTCAATTATTTTATTAGAAATCAGAAATTATGTTGCAAATTATTTCCTTTAATAAATTGGGCATTTCTTTCTGAAAATCAACATTTATTTCATAGGTGACACATGATCCGTTGTGGTAAAAATAGGTAGGTGTAAAGTACCGGTACGTTTAATGTTAAATAATAGGTACCTGGGTTTGTTAATATTTGGCAAAATGAAACGAAAGCAAGAGGAGTGAGGTTCCAGAGTATTCGAAAAGGGGGTGGTTTGTGTTGGCTTTTTGTAGTCGATGTTTCATTAGGTTTGCGACTTAGAAAAAGCAAATTTGGTACTTTTGCAGTTTCAGTGTGCTGATGAGAGGAGTTGGATGGTCCAGATTTTATAGTGTATGTTAACTAATAGGTACCTGAGTTTGTTAATATTTGGCGAAATGAAACGAAAGCGAGAGGAATTCTTAAGGGGAGGAACGAGCTCTTTACGACTGGTGAATCAGTGGTGGTTACATTGAAACTTTAATTGGGTTTCAACGAGCGGCTCTGTCCCAATTTTCTCAGAGCAACTCGGAGAAGAACTCGCGGCTTATCGATTTCCACGGATACCAAAACTTCAGCGGAATTCCTTCGGGATTAATCAACTTTTCTGCTTCGCGAAGAAGAAGAAGAAGAGAAGCCTTCTCTTGCGCAGGCTGCAAACAGCACGAACTGAACTTCAAAGCGCTCTTTCGCAGTGCAAGATATACACAATCGTCAAACTTCATCCAATCGACCTACTTGTCGGCCAGCTTTAATTACCTTTTTGAGGCTACGAAGATAATCGACTCCCCGTGTCGATCTCAACGTACGTCCATTCCAGTCTACCAGATGAAATATGATCGATGAGTATCGAACGCTTGAAATGAAAACAGCAACAAAATTAAAGAAGATAACCAATTCACGTACAAACTACGAAGAAACACGTCGAACAACGTGAACAGGGAAAAAAGTGGGACAGAAAAAGTAAAACAATCTACCGAGCCAAAAATACAGATGTTCTCAGATCATAAAAAAAAATATATCTTTCTAAAATTCGTCTCACTGGACCGTTCCAGCGTGCAGTACATAAAATCGAAGTAAATTCCCTTCCATCCACCGTCAAAGCCTTTCTTCCAGATCACGTCTCCTCGAAGAGAAAAGGGACAGAAAAGTCTGGCATTGCTCCGTCAAATTCGGTTGATCCGCCCTCACGGTAACGCAATTTCATCGGCAAAAGGGGAGGGAACTGACCCTCGCAAGTCCACGAAAGGTCATCCTCGTCCCTCGTTTTCGAGGACGACCCTTCGAATAATAAACGGATCGTTAGCATTGATTAAAGCGCACCGCGGATGAGACGGTTCGTTCGGTGTTTCCGCAAACCGTTTCCAAGTCCCCGTTGTGGTCATCCTTACCCCTCGGTGACTTCACCCTCTGTCTGTGCGCAAAGTCGGAGTGATTTCTCGAAGTACATAGGTGCTGGAATGGTTTATGTCTTACGCACTCTGCCAAGGGAAAATTGCTTCCGATTACTTGCAGTCAATCGAGGGGCGAAGGCCGCACCAGAGTAGTCATAAATCTTAATTAAAGGCTGCTCTGACGTGGCATCTAGTTACAATACGAAGATAATCAGAAAAACTTGCTCTCCCCAAAGCGAGAGAGTCGACCGTAAAGTAATAACGATGAAAAGATAGCAATCTCGAAATAAAAAGTTCTCTTAGCTTTTGATTAAAACACTATTTTCCACGGAGTATCGTAGATGGTAGAAGAAACGCGAGAGAGAAAGATGGTGTTGGAAAAAAGAATATACGATGGTAGGAGAACAGTTACGGAAGACCTCCGAATAAAATATTCTTCCAGCAGGTGCACTTCTTGACCGGTTAAAATATTACCTTTCCGTAGTGCAGCCATGGCTTCCAGCGTACGTACATTTTCATATTTCCGACTACCCGAAAAGAAAATAACGAGGTCGTATCTTACTTTACGTAACAGCCTCGGGAAGGTAACTCTCTCTCGTGATTGTCGTGGCAAGATGCGTCCATCTTTTCTTCCCTCTATTCTCGTTTCCCTAAGAACTCGCCGTAGCGATCTAACCGTGCCGGCTCTAAAAAAGACACCTTTTCATTTGCTCACCGCACATTACCGCACTTTCTTTCGCGATGCTCGAGTGCGAGAGAGAAAGCTAAAGAGAAAGAGAGAAGAGAAAGTCGTATGTGCGCAACGTCAACCAAAAGAAAGGAGCTTCCGTAACATATTATGTTGGCTTAACACGCGTGACCCCGGTATAATAGAGACCGAGAGACTCACCCCCGGCTAGGTAGTAGCATGCACGTGCGGACAACCCTTGTAACGAGCTCGCTGGCTCGCTTCTGGCCTTCCTTCTTCATCGCAGAACGTTGCATTCGCCCTGAGTCGTTCTTACGTAAATGGGGAAAACGAGAAAGGAGAACGAGCGGATTTTAATTACGGGGGCAACTCGCTTTCAAATCTCCGGGCGATTCGCCAAGTGTCTTGTCCCGCGAAGGGTTGCTCTGAGATCGTGGAGAAGACGCGGGAAATTTTCCATAGCAAATTACAAAGATCTTAGTTGAAAAGTCACTGAAACGGTGGAAGGAAATTTGAGAATTTTATGGAGAAGATACGAGGGAAAAAACTGCAGTCAGCTGTGTCGATTTGAATGAGGTTGCTTGACCTTTGAAGAATTCGAGGAAGAACGATAAATCACGAGAGATTTAATTATGGTCGATGTGCAAACATGTTCGAAAAACATGGAAATCTGTCCGGTACAAATGTCTCTTATCGTGATTCACCTTGTCGCTTCTCTGAACAAAGGGAACGCAAGGAGTCGCAAAGTGGTCGAGTTTTTCTGCACCGGTGACAATTAATTACGAAACTGCCGCGTGCTCCGTTGGCCACGCGATTCGTGAATCCATCAGAACCCACCCCGATGGCACGGCCCTCGTTAATGCGTATAATTAACGAATTGCGATCGCTAATTACCCGCGAGCAGTCGACGGAATTCGTACCGCGTGCGTTCAACGATACTCTTCGGCCAATGTCCCGTCGACTTGACTGCTCGAGTTTCTACGATTCGCTAATTACATCTATAATCTGATTAACGAAACGCTCCGTTCGAGCTTTCCGTTTTTTTTTTCCTCCGGACATCCTGGTCTCCTCTCCATCGGCCAACGGAGCGTCATTGTTCGCGTGCTCCCCGCGCATCACGTAAAAATGTCGTTAATGCAATCGACCCAGGTGGTCCCCTTCGTGCGATTCGAAACCGTTTCGTACAAATTGCACTGTGACACGCACAAGAACACCTCCGCGCCTTTCTAACGCAGTTATCAACCTAGTCAACCTCGCGTCATCCGTCAACAAGTCACCGAAATACCGGGTTCCGATAGAAGTCGTGGTAACCTTCGAAATGCGGTGTCGAAACGTCCCCTTAGGAATGGGGAAGAAACTTTCCTAGTTTCCTGGTGAACTCGAAGAGCACAGCGTTAACTTTTCGTTGCATAGCAAAGTCCTCGTGGATGGTGGAAATGATTTTTTGACATTCGAGTGATTATTTTCCGCATCGTCGGTAGTTTTGGAGATTCGTTGACGTTAAGTTTCTTCAGAATGGAGGAAGAAGAGGAACTTGAGATGGGAATCTAGATAGAATTTTATAATAGCAAGTCAGATTCGCATGATAGCTGAAAAACAAGGAGCACTAAATAGTTATCAAGCAGAAGAATTATTAATTTTCTCTCGTTCTTCTAATAATTTGAATCTCTAATTTCATCGAAGATTTGGCTTTTACAACGAGATCGAACCTCGACGTGGCTTAATGGACTGAGAAAGAAATGCCAGAACGATCCCTATTTTCGTCGGTCCATCCTCCCACGGTGTAAAACCTTCACTGAGCCACCCTCGTGGAAGGCAGTGATTTAATTTCGGCGACTCATCTTCTCGATTGGGGGTGCACTAACTTTTCAATCAGCCGGGAACTCCGCGGTCGCCGGATGGGCGGAGCGTTGCAGAGGACGTCGCGGATATCCTCGACAAAGTGCAACCAGGATTCCCTCATCTCTCTCGCTTTTCTTTCGGGGAAACGCGATAGATCGCAAAGTAAGGACATTTACCGTCGACGAGTCGGTCGGTTTAATTGCGCATCGCCGACGGCCCCGGATGCTGCGGGAACTTTGTGTCTCGCGCTTCTGAAACTTTCCCCAGTTTCGAGACACTTTCGAAGCTCGTTTCTGCTCGATGCGCGCCGTGCCACGGTGGATTCGATTGCTCGAATCTCGACTTCAAACGGCGCGGTAAAAGCGTAGAGAGAAGAACCCCGGGAAAGCGGTAAAATTCAAAGCCAGCTTAATCCTCCCTGCGAGGCCGCAACGAGAGAGGGGAAATATTTTCTTAACGAGAATATTCAATTTTGTCGAACGAGACTGCCGTCGTTACGATATCCCCGAATGGTGCGCCTTTCCCGCTCAAATTATAATCACACCCTCCTGTGCTTTGCCTCGGTGGACGTCGCGTTGAGATATCGCGACTTCACCCTCCACGAGTTTCATGACGAACTGACGCCGATGTCGTGCGAATGTCGCGCGAATGCGACCTACCTGGTGATAAGTCATCGGTGTATCAATCAAACGTAGAGGAAACGGAGGGATGGAAAAGAGGGAAGAACAGAGAAACGCAACGGAAACGGAAAATCGTGGAGGAAGAAGGGTAATAAACGTAAGAAGATAGAAAAATAGAGAGGATACGTGAGAAAATGAGAGATAGAGAAATAGTTAGTTAGAAAGGATAAATCGAGAGAAGAGAGACGAAGAAATTTTAGCACGACGGCGCACCTTTGCGTGGAAACTCGAGACCGTTGGAGAAGGTACAAAGGTATTCGGGAAAAGAGCATAGTTGCCTGAAATCTCGGCAAATGAGACAGCCAACAAATTCCTACGAAATTCCTGAGCATGGAAATCCGACGAGCATACGTCGATCCAACCACAATATATCGTGTCCGAGAGAATCTCGCACTCTCAAGCCAGCTCCCTGAACGATAAGGGAGGAAGAGGGTGAAACGGTGAGGGAGAGAGAAAGGGCGAAGGATCAGACGGGGGTATGACGCGAAAGTTTTGTCGATACTGGTGCACGTTCCCGGAACCCTATAACAAATTCCGATACGCCACGGCGGGGTTTAATATCGGGGGCTGCGGGCATTAACAGATTTATAATAATACATTATTATTATAAAGCTGCTCGTTAATAATGCGTTTAACGTTTCAACGCGCGAACGAAAGAATTTCGTCTACGTGGGCACACGCGTCCGATCATAATGAGGTGGAATATTCCGCGTTAATGCCGCTACTCGAAATATTAATGCGGTTCGATTGATTATGAAATTACTTATTAATGTTCGATTATATGTCAGCCCGTCGGAACACTGGTGGATATAGATTCCAATTTTAAACCCACCCTTGGAAAATTGGTCAACATTCGCTCTTTCTCTTTTATTCTTCATCCCTTTCGTTACATTTCCGACGAATTGACATTAATCCAAGGAAACTTTCAAATTACGAGCTCGACTTGCTTCCTTGTAAATAGCGAGACGAAAAATCTCCGAGTTGATCGACGATAAAGACGATAACGAGCGGGACGACGATTATTTCACTTTCCCGGCAAATGGCACATAAACATAGCCGCGGGGTGTGGAGCGAGGGTCGACGAAGGCTTCTCTCCCCAGGGTTAACCAACCGAATAGAAGTATGATTTATAAGGAGAGGGAGGTCACCTCACCGGGGGGAAACGAGAGTTTTTACCGTTAGTGAAACGTCAGAATGGAAGGTCGAAATCTCGGAGAGAAATTCACCCCGTATCCGATACACTTGTCATGTACACGTTAAACCTACCCTCCCTCGTTAGCCGTATACGTCGTTACATCGCGAAACATCTCCGAATATGGCGGGACTATCCATCGTGAAACTACTCGACTACCTATGCACTATTTTAACCGGAATTCCTATCAAAACAGTGAATAGAGATCGACCAGGTCAAAATAGATTTTGAAGGGTAGATACTGCGGTAAACCATTTTCAAAATCCAATTCAATTTCAAACGACAACCACCGAGCTCGCGTTTCTTGGGAATATTGAAAACAATCGTTGTATATTTTTTTTTTTTGGTTTCCATTTTTTTTGTGCTATTTTTTTTTATTCCTGTTTGGAAAATATAGCATGGATTGGAACGAGGTGTTTAATAATTCTGAGTTTAACCTTTCATTCTGTAAAGCATTCGCGAACTTCCAGATTCAACGATTCTTAAGATAAATTCTTGGGTAAAACCCGTTACAAAACTTGCAGTAAGTAGTACGAGCAACACGGGCCTGTGATCTCCACCCCCTCTTTTTCTTTGCGTTTTCTTTTTCACCGTCTGATGAGAAATAAAGTGGCCGTAAATTCAACCCTCCTTCCTTCCTCCTTCGATCTTTCCTTCCTACTATTTCTCTTCTCATCCCTTGCGCTACCCTTCCTGTCTTCCTCTTATTTCAGAAACGTACGAGTATTTAGGCTGTTGGCCACTACTTACCGAGAATAACCGAGAATCGGCTATCTTTCCGCCCCACTAATTTCGGGGTCGAAGAGAAACGACCGTGAAACGGCGAACGATACCGCGCAGAGATCGTTAAGTGCATTAGGAGACTGTTACTTCTGGACGAGAAAGTAACATTGCACCCGGAACAACCGTCGCGAAGGGAGATAAAGGTTAGAAGGGCAAACCGAAGGTTCGAGTTTTCAGCAGCGTATTACGAAAGCCCGTCGTCGCCATTTTCCAACCCTGTCGTTGAAAACGAGAATGGTCGGCGCGACGGAAAAACACGAGGGACGAGGGGATGGACGACGAGAAAAAAAAATGCGACGTTGTAACGTTTCGGTTTTTATGCTCACAGGTTTGATTTATTTTTTAGTGGCGTAATACGCAAGCCGGGTGAAAGCGCGATTTCGTAAATTTTGCCAATTCAGAGCGCAAACTGTCCAGTCGAAAGCCTGTTGGACGATGCAGCAAGGAATATTTTTGTTTCAAGGATAAAAATCCTTCACCCCGTATGCCGACGGGTATAACGAAGTAATTAATTCCGGTCGGTGTAACGAAAAAATGAAAAAAAAGGGTGTTGCGTGTAAAAAAAGGGGGAGAGGGAAAAAAAGAAAGGAAATTCCTAAAGCACGCGCACGACTATGTCGATAAAAATATGAAATCCGAAGGATTTTAATTTTTTATAGTATCCCAATTCATACACGTCATAAAATCTTCTCCATTGTCCCTCGTTGGTATTTCAGCGATCCAAATGGTCGAGGCGGGGTGGTTGTCTGCGGATGTCCAAGCGTCCGTGGATTAATTTACAGCCGGTTTTCATGGGGTTTGATGTGTCGGGAATTTGATGGAATTTTATGGGGTTCGAACGGCCCTCTAAATATTTGGATTACTTTTTTCCTCGAAAGCTCGCGTTACCCCGTGCGACGACTAATATTCGCGATTCTCTCCCACCCTCCCTTTATCTCACCCTCTCTTAACCATCTTTTGTTTCATGCGAAAAAAAAACGACAAAAGCATAGAATTGTTTTTTGTTTCGCCATATCGACGTTTCCTTTCACGGATATTAATCCCAATGCCCGTTAATTGCGAGAGGAACGTCGTTATGAAACGCGTCAACGAATCTTCGTCGCATTCGTCGAAGCGAGGTATATTATTCGTGGAGAAAATATTTGACCAAACGAGAGATAAGAAAAACAGAGAGACGAAATTGAGAGCAACTCTATCAGCAAAGAGGACTAAAAGTTTCTCCTTTCTCGTATATAATGATTCATCCCTTTCGTCGGGACCGTACGGCGACATTCGTCGAATCCGATTAATCAAATCGAAAGATCCTTTCGTGGGGCGCGTTACGAAGCAATTAAAGCACAGGATTAATTGCGACCGCACGCCAGGAAAAATAAGTCCATAAATTAACGACGCTCGACGTGCAGCCCCCTTCGCCACCTCCCTCCACTCTCGCAGCTTTTTCTCTCTTCCACCTCTTATACTTGATCCACCACCTTGAAATACTCGCTTCACCCCGGTCCTACTGCACCCCCGACAATCTTTTCTCTTGCCACGGATAACTTATTGCCCGCACTACGCACTATGCATTTCCGAAGCGATTAAGTCGCTGCCCAAACCTTTTTTCGCATTCCTCCATCCCCTCGAACCTCCTGCACCCTCCCTTTCGCGACTCTTGGACCGAGAAACTTCTGAAAACTCTCACGGGAGTTTTCAACGGAGGAGGCCACGGGAGGTAACGAATTCATCCTTAACCCGTGTGCCGTGTAATTACAGTCTCGCAACAATAATGCAGTCCGAATAGCCAAAAATTTAACGAAGTTTCACCGCCTCCTTCTCCTCGTCTTCGTCTACTTCTCTTTCTTCTCTGTTCCTTCCAGACGGTCTCGTCGAGGAACATTTTATTATGAGCTAAAAGTACCGACGATTACGCGCTGTTTTCGTGCAACAAACAGGAGTTTACGTAGTCGTAACAGATAGATAGGTATCTCCGTCGGGCGCGCAGGGAAATATCTATTATGCAAATCGTGAATGTGAAAGTTAATCTTTTACGAGCCGCTGCAACTTCGACGTAATCGTCTCCTTATCTTTTATTGGCCTTTTCGTCGGCATTTACAGGGCGAATGGTACCAATGACGTTTCGAGTATGCGAAGAAATCGGAGGAATTGAGACCAGGGTCTTTTAGCTGATCGTTCCTTTGTTAAAACGTTCTCAAACTTTGCATACTTTCAGCAAATGGAAATAGAAGTTGATGAACGGAGATAGAATTTATTCTAGGTGGATTTCGAGCTACCTGGGTATGATACATGTCGCAAAGAAAAAATATCTAAGAAATGTTGGGAGATTTGAACGCAGGACCATCGACTGGTCCAGTCTTTAACACTAGAACTACCAAATCGGTCTAAATGACTGGTGCACAAATTTTCCAAAAATTCTCCAAGCTCATAGAAGAGTCATAGAAGAAATAAAGTCCATCTTAAAAAACATAAATCGTCGAATTAATGAACACTTCCGCCTCTTGATTTCTCCTTTTACAAATTTCTTCCTCAATATTCTTAAATATAATAGATTTAACGACGGTAGTTCTAGTGTTAATTCTAAGAGGACCAAGGCGGTCAAAAAAACGAACCCAATTTTTGTCTAAAAATACTCCCACTTACTGGAAGAACTGTAGACTAAATATTCCGCGACTACCTTGTAAAACAATAATTACTTAACTAATCATCTCCATTGCTATTGGATCCCTCTCTTTTCTAAATGCTCATCTAATAAATTTAAGAGTAAGAGATTCAATGGCCACAAATCTGCCATTAAACTCAAAGGAAAAAATCTCGCCTTTGCGGTTCGACGTCGATGAACCGAACGAAACGCAAGAACAGTTTCTTTTGTCCAAAGACACCGCGCGACAGAGAGAGGACGAGAAACAGTGTGGAGGGAAGATTCAATGCTCTGAAAACGCTGACTGGGAAATAACGGGCGCCGGTGAGGGACGTCGTCAGTTTTTTCATGTGACAGAAAGTAGCACTTTGCCAAATGACCCGAATCTTTTTAGGGCGCTACTCCATCCGACGATCCTCGGCGCCGAGGTCGCGGGAATCGGGCGCGAGAACCGACGGAAATTCGTCGAAGATCGAAGTCCCTTCATCCACCCTCGTTGCACCGTGTCGTTTCTCGTTCGCGAATGGGCGACGTTAATTTCGAGGGCCGGAATAAAAAATTGAGAAAGCGATTTCCGCGTGAAACGCCATCGAGGGTACTCCATGCAGTGCGATCGATAAGACACCCCCGTTGTAGGGAGTTTCGGACGGGCAATTTCCACGATTAAGAATAAACTAAAACAACGCTTTGGATAAAGAGTACCTTGAAGTTTTCGCGCCACTTCAATTTTTCTCGTGTCGAGATGACGAAAAAAGAAAAGAAGGAACCGATTTCTGACGACGTTGAAGGGCAAGTTGGTGAACTTGGAGGGAGAAGGAAAAACAGAGGTAGAGGGTGCAGGTATGCGGGCGATATATCTGGTTTATAAATATTAAACCGAGATCACGGGGGCCAGAGTAGGTATCATAACCTTAAGACGTCAGACTGTGCATTGAAGGGGGGATCATAGGGGATTTGCGGTAGGTATCCCTCGTTTCGCGATATTACCCCCTTATACTCCACGACTTAAGTTTGAGAGAGTACACATCGAGTCTATCTACGCGTTCGCTTTCAATGTATCGCTCTATACTATCCATAAAATTATTATGTCGCTACATTTATGACGTCTGCAAGGTCGTTCTAGATGTTCTCCAATGGCTGTGCCGTCGCCTTGGACTATGGGGTTGCGATTGATTTTCTAGAGATCGAGAAAGTGGGAGATTCGTAGAATCGTGACGTGACTGACTTTTTCACATGATGTTTTTTTCGAGGGGTTCTTTGGAGTTATGAAAAGACTGGAGCAAGTCGACCACGACCAAAGAGTCGTGCAAAAGAGTGGTCCTGGCCTAGGGGCACGTGTTGTATTAATCATTGCACAGCACTGACGTATGCTTGCGATTGTACGACTCTACCCTCTGAAATGTACGCTCAAAATGTCAGCGCGAATCGAATGGAGAATAAATGTCGACGGTTTTGAGTGTGTGACTTTTAAATAAATGTCGCTGCGATTGCGTCTCTGTTACGTTTATACCAGGAGGTGAGATGTGAACGATAGATCTTAACACTTCACCGACCGGTAGCCGATTAATCGGCTTTTCGGGCCTACCACTTTTGGACTTATAACTCATTGATTAGTCGCTACGGCAATTAATAAATTATTATTTTTCATTGCGGTTAACTGTGCCAAGGACTCAGTGAAGAAACTTTGCAATTTTCGAAGAGATATCAGTATCAGGGAAATATTTGCGTGCAAGTAACCGATCAGAAGTGGGTAGGATGTTAACATTAGATTTACCAAACCAGTCAAAATGACTGGTGCACAATTTTTTCCAAAAATTCTACGGGTTTATGAGAGAGCCGTAGAATAAATATTCTTTGTCCATCGTATAAAACATAAATTACCGAATCTATCATCTCTTCCGCATCTTAATTTTCCTTGCTTTGAGGTACATATTTAACATATTTAAATATAATAGATTTCACGCTGGTAAATCTAGTGTTAAAAAATACCGGTCGAGAAGGTGTTAAGATGATTGAAATTGGTTAGAAACTATGGTGAAAGGTTTGGGAATATTATTTGAAATGAAATTATGTCGAGGGATCTTGAGAATAGACGATTGTCGACGAAACGCTAAATGGAAACTGTTGGTTAGGTTGAGCATGGGAGATTAAAGATGACACCGTAGACGGAGCTGGTCTAAAGACCACCATGAGCTTAGTTATGCGAGCAATATGTTTTCTACTGGGTTACAGTAGTATGCATGGTGCAACTGAGCCGAGCAGAGGAAACCTTCTCATCCTGTAGCGCCTAGGGTGTCGTGTTCCGTTTTGTCGAGTGTACGTTGAGAACGTAATGCACAGAATTATACATCCTGGTCTTACAACGCACCTATGGTGTACGAACTATGTATCATAGTGCTCTGTGCATTATTGATGTCTCGTTAAACTTCTGGTATTCATTGCTCAAAGAAATTTGTCTGTGTCGATTAACATATACTGGTTACAAAAACTGGGGGATGCTTGAAGATGAATGTGAAACGATAAAAGTAGAAGCATCTGATTTTTTTAAATTAATTGGAAAAGCTAAGAAGTCAAAGAAAGTTGTTTCATTATGCAAAGGAGATCGTGATTAAAAAAACATCCTGATAGCTATGGGGAAATTGCAGTTAGTGCACTTTCAAGATACAGAAAGTGTTCGGATATTTCAGAAATTTTGAAATATCCTCTAATTTTTGTGAGCAGTGTAGGTAGTCTACAAAGATGGTCTGTTTCATGTAGTAAATTGTTATTTTGAAATGAATCTCACAAATGGTTCGCACGATTTGAGAATTAGGAATCACGACAGCGACATCCACGAGTCGAAAAGTGACAGACTAGCAAGAGAACTCGTTTAAGAGGTCACATAATTACGTGACACCATGTGAAAGAAGCTCCTCAAAATTAACTCCATTAATGAGAATCGTCGCGATGTATTCAAGAGACTCGAGAAGGCTTCGGAAGTTTCATTCGCACCACGCGTCCTTCGAGGAATCACGAGGAGGGTTGAAGTTGCCACCCCAAAACGTGTACACGACTTCTCGTTATTAATTACTCGAAAATCCAACGCCCGTCAACGAGAGACCGTAATCCATGGCGTATAGTCATCAAAACAAGGTCGACGAGAGAGATCTCAAACTTGAAGTTGTTTCTCGAGCGTATATTCACGATACGATGATTATGTTAAATCGTTCCAATCATTTTTCAAAAAGAGCGATTTTTCAATCTGCCAGTCACTACTATACACTTTGCCCGAACACGTGGAAAAAATGAATCGTCGAAAAACCAAGCAAACCTCGTCTAGGAAATATTCAACCCTCGTTTTGAAAGCAACATCGGGGT
Organism: Cerceris rybyensis; assembly: GCA_910591515.1. Lineage (NCBI taxonomy): Eukaryota > Metazoa > Arthropoda > Insecta > Hymenoptera > Crabronidae > Cerceris > Cerceris rybyensis. The sequence goes on along the minus strand of OU342793.1, from coordinate 23,062,881 downwards.
AAAACTGAAACTGATAACGTTCTCGTCGAAAGCTTCGTGTAGTATCGTCGGTGCAGGTTCTACGGAGAAACGAGAAAAAACGAGAGAGAAAGAGAGAGAATACATTGTTGGAAAAAATTTGCGGCGATGTTTAAGCGCAAATGCGCCACGGAAAATGTAAACGAAACAATGCATAATAAAAGAGAGCAGGTGGAGAAAGAAAGAGGGATTGAGAAAAATATAAGTAAGCAGGAAAAGGGATAAGAATCCCCTCCGGCCAATTTACCATAAAGTTCGAGGTTTATGGAAAGAAAGTAGCCGGATATTGCCGGAAGAAACGCGAAAAATGTCGACCACGATGCGCTACAATAGATAAGAATATTAGACGTAAAGAGAAAAAATTCGGGGGATGAAAAGCCGAGAGAAGGACGAAGGTGAATTGTGGAATATAGAAATTTGAGAAGAAAAAAGAACTGTTGAACGTGGGATTGAACAAGGGTAGAATTAAAGCTTCTATGCAGCTTCTTTTCTCGTGAATTCACACACACCCCGAGGCTGCCACCCCCTACTGAGAATTTATGAATGCTTTATTTAATTTCAGATTCGGATTCCAGCCGGTGAGCTCTTTCTCGCGGAATCTTCTGAGTCGACGTTGGAACGAAAGAAATTACAGGAGCGTCCTGCATGTAATTCGTCGAGGTAAGGTGCGGTAATTAAAAAGGAAGAAAGAAAAAGGGTAAAAGTGCGTGCGTTGGCTTTTGTCTTCTCTTTCGGCCGCACGAATGAAAAGTTCTCATTGAGAATTCAATTAAGTCACAGAGACCACCCCTCGTGCGACGTTCGACCTCCAAGATCGAGGAGGCTGTTTCGTTGCTTCGCGATAACAGACGCAAATTTGCGAGAGGAGACGCAAGTCGAGACTATTCGCGACGAGCAGACCGGAAGAGATGGAGTGGACGCGTTTCATTTGCTACGAATTTCTGCAAAGTCGATCGCGCATTTACGAGGAAAGGGTGAGGATCGTGGATTTTTTTCAATGCTGACTGAAGGTAGATTCTTGGTGACTGAAGGTGAAATATTTTTCGCTGGTGGAAACTTTGCTCTAATGTCTTGTTTCTTTTTTGTAACTTTTACTTCTTAATTGATGTGATTATTAAGACTAGCATTTTCTATTTTAGGTGAGTTTCAATACGCCGAGGTTATTGATGAGCAGAATGTAGGGAAAGCTACCCAGTGATGACGGTAGAATTAAACTCTGACCTGCTGATTGTGAGTTTCAACATTTAACTCCATGTCTACCGTAGTTCTACCTGTTTTTCTCGATTTGTCAAGTCTCATTATCCTTCCAAACGTTACTTAATTTTAGTCGCAGAAAAAACTTCGTCTTTCGTTCCTACAGAGAATCAAGAATAACCGTGAATGTTTTTGCTTTAAAATATCATTGCTTACATCGACTATTTTTCGTGCATAACGAGAGAAACGCTTAGAAAATTCCTTATGATGAACGATGCTTCCGATGGAAAGCGATTCTCGTGAAAATGTTCGCGGGAAAAGAAATCTCGAAATGCGAGCACGCAACAATGATAAATCGCTATATTTCGTCCGCAGGACGGCAAAGAGGCGACGTCGAATGCGGGGATGCAGACGCGGGGGAGGTTATATACGTCGTTGAGGTGGTCGGAAGACATCGGAGGGGTTGAAAAATTAAACGAAAACAAAGGGGACGCGGAGGAGCTAAGGAAATAAGCAGCCATTGATAATGCCGCGAATCAAGAGTCCAAGGTGCCCGACAATGGGATATCAGAATGGCTATTATACTCGGCGTAGACTCAATTATTTTAAGCCACTTTTGTGCCGCGCTAATGAACCGAACAAAGCTCGAATATTAAAGCAACCTCCTCTATCCTTCTTCGCTTATCTGTCTCCGACACGTCTACCCCGTTTGCTTCCGTATCCTTCGACTGTACCTAATAAAAAGATCGATACGGTTTAACATGTGGGTAATCAAAATTAATTTTGAAATATATTTCGAAAGCCCAATCGTCAAAGAGCGAGAATAATCACCTTCGCACTTGAACCACTTGAAATGTGAAAGCTCCGACTTCTCTATCAAAGGCACACAGACTTGTCCAAACCATCTCGGACTGCCGTACAATAACTAACAGTTCAAGGACGATTCTAGTGGTGTAGATTGAAAGCCTGAAGTCCCAGGAAGACGTAGAAAAAAGATTCATGATGATCGGCCAAGAAACAACCGAGATATTTAATTTTAAAGCCAATGGTGTCCGATTTTTCAGGTGGCCCTCGCGGTGAGGGGTCTGGGCGGCCGGAGGACCAGGCCTCACTTTGAATTTTCGTCTTTCGGATTCTGGGTGTCGTATAGGGATGATTTTTATCTCGTTGTAATCGTGAAAGAGCGTAGTTTAACGTACTTCGATCGGTAAATATTTCGATGTCTATTGGTTTAATCGCAGACCTCATTTCTCCCTCTCGCAAGATTCCCGCAAACACTAATCGTTCTAGAATGATTTCAATTGGCACCTTGGCGCTTTGTCTTCCTTCAAATATCGCCAAGTAATCCTAGCAAGTAGTAAAAATCTCACCGGCTGATACTACTTAAGAAGTCATCGTACCTCAAGCTGTAATTTCTATCCGCTCGGTGACTCGGCGGATTCTTTTGACTCGGAAGAAACCAGTTTCTTCCGCTCGATCGAGGCGAACCCGTCCGCGTTCTTCCCGCGGAATCTTTCTGGTTACGAAGCATCGAAGGAGACGTCGGACGAAAAAAATTCAAATTTTCATCTCCATACTCAAAGACACCAAACCCCGAATCTTTCCTCAAGGACCAAGATCGTCAAGGAAATCGATCTCCGGACGGTATTTACTGCTCGGCTGGTTATTTGTCGGTAGAAAGTCGTCTCGAAAAGCCCGAGGAAAAGCTTGTTAATTAGACGTCCAAAGTAAAGCGCGAGACGCGAGGAAGAGGAGGACGAGCAAGGGAAGAGAAATAGCGGAGACGTTCTCAATGTCGGAGCACCATAGACATGACTTTAATTCCAGGAGGAAGAGCGACGCCTTCGGCTACGATCCTTCTCCACCTCCTAGGTAGACGTATTCTCAACGTTCCGGCTCGTAGGTAGGTATACGTTCCCATAATCCAAGGCGACACGACAAATTTACTTTCTTAGGTTGGAGCCAAGCACACGCGCGCCTTTCGAAGGGAAGCCCGCGCACACCGCTGGCAAATCACCTAACGCACGGAATCCTCGACTATTTTACGTAATCCGTGCAAACATTGTGTTACACACTCACAGGAGAGAGGGAATAAAAAGTGCACGGCTGACGAGGTACTTTTAACGGCGATATTTGCACATCAAATGCACCGGCAGAGAAAATCTGGCGTTTCGAAAGAGCGAGAAGGGAGAAAAGAAAAAAAAAGGAATCGAGAGAGAGATAGAGATAATTTAGCCGTCGGACGGGACTTAATTATCCGCTTTTTCCCTTATTATTTCTGCCTCTGACGCGGTAGCTCGCACGCGCAAGGCAGCGATTTATAGCCGGCTCGATAAAGCCAACGGCGGTAAATTAACATTACGTAATACTTGTATTATCTTTCTACGTTGAGTGGCTACGGTGGAAATAAAAGAGGGGCACTCTAGACATTTTCTACGCTCGAACGGTTGAGTAATGGTGAAGGGTAAGATCGTCGGGAGTACGTACACGAAGGAAAGCCGTAGAAAGAGGGAGAAGGTGGTACAAATCGCCCGTGAAATCCAAGATTTAACCCCATCCTTTCCTCCACCTCCTTTCCCCCTCCCTCTATTCCGTCGTCTCTCGATCTTTCTCCTCTCTTCGGGCGACGAAACGAAGCCCCTTAGTTCGCTGATATGATAAACACCCAAAATGACAGCAGCATCAACCCTCCGCTCCCCTTTCATCCCCCTTTTCCTCTCTCGGTCCCTCTAGGCGTGCTCCTCTCCTCGTCTTTTCTGGCTCTTCGAGTTAATCACGTCAGGCAGGCAGACCCTCTGATTAAAACGGGCCTCCATCCCTTCTTATTATTATTGTTATTAGAGGAGCTGAGTGCAGGGCACTCGGGAAATCGCTGGATAGACGGGGATGATGGCACGGTGTACGTACACGCTTATACTTCTCCACGTGCATACGTGTAGACGGGAGTTCTTGATCGTCAGAATTTTCGAGATTATTAAATGGCCGACGAGCCAGCGAATGAATCTTGTTTCGGACTGTTCCTTAATTAACTTTCCCTGTCGCGCTATCAATCGTCCGTACAAATATCGCTGTTTCTCCTCCGGCCGTCAGCCGACTCGGAACTTCTCTCGGGAGCGAAGTAATTTATTATTTATCCGTCCTTTAACGACGAACTCGAAGATCAAGGAAAAGTGGAACAACTGATGTGAAACTAACTATTTCATCTTTGTTTTTTTTTTTTTTAATTTTGAAGATTCTATCGAATTACTATCAAAAGAAATCGGTAAAGAAGAATTGAAAAAAGGTGGGTCGATGGAGGCGCCGGTTGTTCGAGAAAAGGAGAATTTAGAACCGGTCGTAACGAAGCACCCTCGTAACAAATTACAAATAACGTCGTTGAAATCCTGACGGAAGAGGACTACCGTCGTGTGTGCGCCACGAAACGAGTCCCGCGAAGAACCGAGCTGCGGGACGATCGGATTGCCGGTCGAAGGATGATCCGGTTACACGAGGTAATCTATCCTCGGAAAGACCGATCATGCTAATAAAGCCGGCAGGTATAAGTAACGTCGAACGACCGTAAATCCTGTCAGAGCTGGAGAACACGAGCGAGCGCGCAAGTGCTCGCGACAGTAGCGCAAAACCGCGAGATCAAGAGAGGATGAGTCTTTTTAATTAATTCTACGAGGGCGTGTCGCATTCGCACATTACCTAGAACACGGTGAATAATATATTTTCTATGATTTCAAGCTTTCACAACCATTGTATTCAATTTACCACCTGTAATTAACGCTCGGCACTGGAACTACCAAGGCAGTAAAAATAACTAGTTATTAATTCTTTCCAAAAATTCTCCATGTTAATAAATTAAGACAAACCGATAATAAACGACAGTTGAAAGCATTGGCACAATAATTGGCTCAGAATAATCAACATTGATATTTATAGCACAATAAAACTACCCTTAAATGGTATAAAAGTATTAAATTTTTGACGAGCGCAAAAGGTGACCAGAAAAAATTACAAACACCCCAATTACGTCATTGTGCATTCTACAAGGTGCACACAGGTGCGTCACACCGACAGGTGGAATTATCTGTGCGAGAAGGTAGCTATTAAGGAAAACGAAGCAAGGGTATTACGTAAGGTCGTAGTGGCGAGAATGAAGAAGAGGACGAAGAACGAAAAAGGAGATGCAAAAAAGGAGAAATCCAAGAGAAGAAAAGTTTAAGAAGAGGCAACACTGTGGAGTAAGAAAGCGAAAAAATAATGAGTTCGCAGGACGAGCCTGGACCTGCCTCGATGCGTTACGAAACGACTCGTCGTACCTGTCAGCGATGATTGCTGCCTTGCATGAACTAATAGCACCCGTGAACGTAACGAAGGGTTATGTGGATCAGGAGTTTGTTATTGGCTCGCTTAATGACTCGTCCAGTCGCCATACCTGTCTACGATGAAGTTTGACGCGCGTACTGCAACACGCCAATCTGACGCGAGCACAACGATATATAATCCACGGATAACGGCACGAGCGAGTGCACCGTATTGTCAAGAGCTGACTAAAAGGTACGGGGAAATTTTGACGATAATCCGAAGAAGATTCTATCAATGAAAACCAACTTTTGATGCATCGACGACGTTTGATATTACGCTTTATAACGTAGGTTAATTGGGAGATGTAAAATGGTTGGAGACTGTAATTGTAGAACGATTCTGAGCGGTACTTATGATCTTAGGTGCCAGAAAGGTTTAATAACAGTTGACGTGCCACCTGGGACTACTTCTCTTGAAATGTGCTATTAAGAGGAGACTAGAAGGCACCTGAAAGCGCGGGTCAATTAGGAGGTGAGAAATAGATAGGCATCTTAATTGTAGAATATTCAATCTGTCTAAACGCAGGTAGAAAATAATACGCTAAATGAAACGTCTCATCGTAGGAGACTTTTAATATCCGTTCCTGTGCCCTCTTTTTGGAAAGAAACTGTACAGTCTGCACCATCGAATCGCAGAAGCCATTTATTTGACTCCCTACCATAGAACGAATGGCTCGCGCCAAACATACATAGGCATCGAAATCGCAGGTTAAATTGTAGGCAAAAAGTAGGTAGACATCTTAATTGTAGAATATTCAATCTGTCAAAACGCAGGTGGAAAATAGTACTCCAAACGTAACGTCTCATTGTATGAGACTTTTAATATTCGTTCCCCTGTCTTTTATTTGACAGGAAACTGTGAAACCACGATCCGTCGAGTCGTAGGAGCCATTTATTTGGCTCTCCACGATACAAAATGGCTTACAAAACACAGGCATAAGAATCGCAGGTTAAATTGAAGGGGAGAAATAGATATCGTAATTGTAGAATATTCAACCTGTCTAAACGCAAGTGGAAAATAGTACGCCAAATTGTAACGTCTCATCGTACGAGACTTTCAATATCCGTGTAGCTTTTTCCGTTCCCTCTATTTGTCAGGAAACTGTGCAATCGCGATCCGTCGAGTCGCAGGAGCCATTTATTTGGCTCCCTGCGGTACAGCGAATGGCTCGCGCCAAACACCGGCATGATCCGCGTGTCGCGTGCGAAACGAAAGAGGGAAAGCGGAATTTCAATAACCAGCCGCGAATAATGTCGTGCAAAAACACTGTGCGCGTGTCTCGCTGCCGCGAGCCGCGAATTTTTTGCGAGTTGATACATTATGTTGCGATTCGGCGATACTGCTCTTGCTCGACGATGGAGAACGTACGAATAGCCGAGGGAATATGTTAACTTAATATCGCGTACACCGAGTCTCGAAATAGTTCGCGACTTCAACGAGATTATCTCTCTCTCCCCGTTAAACTCAGGGTGAATTTTATTCGCGCAATATTCCAAATGTCTTCTACTCGTTAGTCCCAACTACCTGTCCTCCCAGGCGTTTATTTGCTTCACGAGACGTTAAAGAGGAGCACGGTGAAGAGAAGGTGCGAATTAAGAGACAAGATTAATAAATGAAATCCCAGAGAACTCGTCTGAGCAGGTACGTTACGAATCCCAGAAGCCTCGTCGATCGGAACGTTCGAGATGAGCGCGAAAGGGGAAACTAACGTGGGAATCCTTTCACGAGGACGATTGTGTCCTCTTTGAGAACGAGAAGTTTGTAAGTATCCCATACAAATACAAAGAAACTCAAAGTTGTAAACTCACCAAGCCAATTTAATTCGCATTTGCCACCTGTCTTCCAAGGCTACCGGTGTGCAAGAAATCGAGAGATACCGACAGCAAAATCATATGTATTATTCCCGACAAATTCTTATCGGTCATCAAACCACTACCAGCTAATGCTCATAAAAAAAACAACAGCCTCGTATTATATCTATTATAAAGAACACTTCAGCCTCCACAGGCTTATACAAATCCGACATTAATTTCTGACACAAGCACAGACCAAATCGATTTCACGGTACGTTGTCCGATCGTGCCGATAGACTCGACCGTCCCGTTAAACCCGCGTCGAGTTAATTAGCGTAAAAACTTTCCAACGTTCCAGGACTCGATACGGACCAATTTGTTATCCATCAGAAATTACAGCTCCACGTGTGTCTATACGTAGGATAAGGCATATAATAGGTATCGGTCCGGGGACGCGAGAGAACGAGATACGAGGATCTAACGTACCGTATAATCACTGCATTTATATTCACTCACCATTGATATTAGACGAGGATTGATCCACGCCTGCTGCATGTTATCGTCCAGATACCGCTTTGCTATCCGGGCGATGTTTTCATGCGGCTCTTTCCTCTGGGCCGGTATCGCGGGCGGGGCGTCGATGTTGGCATTGTTTCTGGAACAAACGCGTGAACACGGGGCATGAGCACACAACGTTTCTGGGAACGTGTCAGAACGTATAAACAGAACGTGGGCGTGATTACAGTCGATGACAACGATCGAATTTCTCTTTCTCTCTGGAACTGTGTCTCTCGAACTCAGACATTGCTCGGAACACCAACGATCTCTTCGTAAACGAAGAGCGAGTGACCTCTGCTTTCGATGAACTCTTTGAATGATTTGTCTCTTTAAACCTTTTGGCAGGATTGGGACATGCGTGGACCAGCTGTAGGTCAAACTGAAGGAATCCATATTAAACCTATCACAGTTTGGTAAAATTACGAATTCTGGCCCGAAAAATGTCTACTTTTTTTTATGTCTCCTTCTTCGATTAGAATAACCTTAGAAAACAGAGGAAGCAAAGAATCTAGTCATAAACTTAGATATCTTTCGTAGACTAAACGGGACAAACCATTTGATACTTGAAGCTTCGCCCGTGACTGCCACGGGATAAACTGTCAATGGGTTAATTAGTGGTCCATGCAGGTCCTACTTTACTCCATTGCTCCAAAAAAATATTTCAAAGGACAATAATTGATAATCAGGTACCATACTTTTGAGTACCATCTCCAAAGAGTTAAGATCAAGTAATTAAATCGGTGAGGTGTCAAAGTACCTTTAAAATTAATTCAAAGAAAGGATCAAGGGAAGTATTGGACCATCACCGAGTACCTTGCACTCCAATATCGATACAGCATTTTCTCTCACTTTGACAGCACCAAATTATTTCCGCGGATGATGTTCACCGATTGTACGTTCTAGCGAAATAAATGCTGGATGCATTAACGATAGAAATCGAACGACGTATAATCCAGGACGATCGTCGGAATGCCTGCTCGGTAGCGGTGACAAACCGACGGGACGGCATGCACCGCCGTTCTCCGGCGTTGTACCTTGGTAAACGCTATTATTTACTTGGCTGAGTTATTAACGCGAACGACGTTTGACGGAGAACGGCAATCCACGCGCGGGACTGCTGTGGGGCAGGAGGGCACGAAATTAACGGTCTACCGTACTCTGGCAATGCATCAAACCGAATCTATTGTGCAACCGCCACCACCGTCACCGACCATCACCGCCGCCAGATTGCACGTGCACCGCGCACCGCGCACCGTTGAAACAGTTCCCAATGAGGAGAGACCGATAACAATACGTATCACGACCGCGGGAGATCATTACGGCCACGATGCAACTGTAGTTCGTGATATCTTGATTGGTTTCGTGCGACCGAATCGACGCTGGGACTGTCGTCGTTCGCCGGTAATAATTGAAGTGAAAATTACCGGCTCGAATTATTTAATTGTTCACCGTCTCTTTGCCGTTGCCGCGCGATTCCCTATGGAGTACAAGAATTGGTGCAGGAATGAACGTTTGTTTTGCCTTCCCTCAAAGAGGCTCCTATGAAACCCCTTTTTGTACATTTTTCTAAAGAATGTTCCTTTGTTCATTTTCTACTGATAACATTATATCTTCTTTTTCTCTCTTCTGGTATTGTTTTTTACTACAAGTACTATGGTTATGTAATGGCGAATGATGCTATTTGCGATCAGGATCCGCCAAATAAAGAGAACTTATAACTAGACTGCGGATTTTTATGCATTTATGACAAATTAGATACGGCTAAAATATGCAAAAAGAACATAATATAAAAATATATCTAAAATATCCAAAGTATGGTATTTGTTGTAATATAAATCGAGTGCAATTAATCTCTAGATAGGTTCTCCTGTCTCACCTGCATTTGTGAAATTCGAAATTTGCATAAACATCCGCAGTCTACTTATAACCTTCAAGACTTGTATATATTAAAATACTAGATTCGTTCCAAGAGAGATTCAGTGTGTCGAATGATTAGATGAGGACTTGTGAGAGTCTTGTATTGGATTTAGGATTTGGAGTTAGAATTAGAAGATGACTCTCACAATTCGTTGGACTTAGTAATTATGAACTTGAACTAGCGTAAGAGTAAGAGAAACTGGTGACTTTGAATTGAGAACTGATTCTAGCGAACTGAACTAATGAGGCGTAGGGTTTTTAAAGGTTTTAGAAGAGGAGAGGGGGTAGGATGACGGTATTTGGGAATCTAGGAGTAGGAATAGGAAGTTGGACCTTGGATATGGATGATGACTCGTGGATGAGTAAGGATCAAAACAAGGAATAGGATTTTGGACTTGAGGTGGTGATTCTAGAATGACTAATGATAGTGATGAGTAGACTGCGAATGTTTATGCAAATTTCGAGTTTCACAAATGCAGGTGAGACAGGAAAACCTATTTAGGGATTTATTGCACTTAATAAATATTACAACAAATACCATACTTTGGATATTTTAGATATATTTTTATATTATGTTCTTTTTGTATATTTTAGTCGTATTTAATTTGTCATAAATGCATAAAAATCCGCAGTCTAGTGTTGAGTGAGCCGCGTACAAAATATTTGTGTTTACACAATATTCCTTAAAGATATCTTATGAACTAACTGATCGGAGGGTAGGTACATTACAGTTGCTTCGTCTACGAATTACTTTTTTAGGGTGGCTCCATACAATTGAGACTGTAAAATAAATATCACGTAGAAAAAATGTCCTGGAGTGATATAGGATTTCTTATCAGGGCCGCTAATTGCTAGTCCGATTCTTCACCTTCTCGCTCGCCTTAATTCTGTTACGAGTTCTATCTTTTTATAAGTTCTGAGCCATCGAATCTATGATACACACGTCAAAGAAAACCCTTCCCAGAATTGATAAAAGACTTGAACTCGAGTCCACTGATTGCAGGTGCAGCCTTTGAACCCTCCGTTACCATAATCCCACATCGTATCTCCCGTCAGCGGTCGAGAGTATCGAGATTTTCATGCGATCGTACATTTCGGTGGATATTACAAATCCCAGATCCTCGAACAATGGCCGCGTATGAATAATCGTACTCGAGTGCGCGCATGATCGTACAAACGTTACGAAACGTGCGTTCGAATTGAATAGAGAAATTTCCCAGGATATACTCGGACGACGCGGGGCTCGCGGCTTTAAACAGCGTACTCTCGGGATATCGCGTAAGTGAATTATGAGAGTTTATCGTGACTCTGTGGCCCCGTGCCCGCTGTCGTGGCACAGCTGCCGGTTTAGGCCTCGGGTTAAATTATACTCGAGATCCCTCCGAATCGTCGAGATTATTGCCCCTCTATAGATTAACGCCTGGAGGCCTTCACGAGACGTCCTCCTCTACCTGTCGACGGCGGACTCGCCCTGAGATAAGGACAAAGTACTCTTTGCATTCGTTAATTAATCTTACCGATAGGAGCGGGCGTGCATGGTGCATTCGTTGAGTCCGAGTTGCGGTAGAGTCGTAATTTTTAAACTGGGATTAGATATATTTTTTTTAATTTCTATTCGAGGTGATTCCATTTAACGGAGTCGAAATTGTATTAATGTAATTTATCGACTCTTCTATTACTAGAAGATAACTTTAGCTAATATTTTGTAGACACTAATATTAAGTACCGCAGCGACATTATTATTTACCACCATCCTTAGTCATCCCCGAATCATTGTTCCAAATCCAAAGATCCTTACTTTCTTACTTTGACCTTTCAACTCACACCTATCCTAATCCCACTCCTTTTCCGAAAGTCTTAAAAAACCTGAGCCTCTTTGCACCAAGGCTCAGTTCATATTCCCACATATCGAAAGTTCAGTCATACTAACACAAGTCATTGCTAATTCCAACTCAATTCCAATTCATTGCCAATTCTAATACAATAAAATAGCATTATTCGCCATTACACTATATCCAAACGCTGGAAAATTAATTTTGCAAATCAATACTCCAATAATTAAATTTTACAACAATTGGAAATATCTCCCAATATTTAGTAACTAGACAAATTACTTCGTAATTACAATTACTGCCAAATCGATACAACTCCACCGGTACGCACGAACCAGTGAGTAACACTCGTAATAATACATCTAGGTCGTCTCGTTTTCAGGACAAAAAGGGAGAGTCCGAGAGCGTCAAAGGTGCACTTTAATCTTGGTATCTGTAGGTTCAGCTGAAATTGCGCCAGTACCGTGGAAAATTCGTTCTTTGTCATTCGCCTCTGCCACATTTTATACCTGGCCCGCGGCACTGGCATTAATTATATTCGTACGAGCGTACACTTACATCGGTACAAACGTACCCCAGGTGAGTGCCAGCGAGTAAGGATTATACCGTGCTTTATCCCTCCATTCGCCTGCTGCACCGAGATAAGTGTGGGAGTTAATAACACAGGAAGAAAGAGTAGCCATCTGCGAGTCGGTTGAACCCACCGTGCACACGGGGAAGGACGTAAGCTACGAGAAACGACAACGGACACCGACGACGACGACGACCACAAGGACGAAGGGCTGCGACAAGGAGAAGCAAGATCGAGGGGCCGCGATTCGAGATAATCTTCGAGACTACGAGACGTTCCTTTTGCTCGTCTTCGAGAGGTTTACAAAACCTCGAAAGCTCGAGCGAGGGACGCGCGTGAAATCCACGTTCGGACTAAATCTCCGTGAACGTGTACCGTCGCATCCTGGCCGTTGTCCATCCTCGCAGGTGTCTTTCAACGTAACAACAGCTCGCGACGTTCTCACGGAAATTCACACCTCGCAGGAGAGTTTACGGTGAACATTTCGAGCCGCTCTCGATACGATCGATGGCTATAACCGTCGAGAAATTATTCAGCGAGCGATAAAGGAAAGAGGTAGATCTCTTATCGGGGAAAAAAAATTGCCTGAGAGCAAGTGCTCCGATGAAAGTCGATGGATCGAGATCCTTGATTTTGTACAGCAGCTTTATTTTGGATCTTTGAAAGTATGCAACTTGGTGGAAGAAAAAACCGGACGAAATTTCAACGTTGGTTGCAATTTATTCTGTCCGAGGCTGCAAAATCAGGAGGCCAACGAGGAAGATCCTCCGGGCGGATTTTACGACCTTCTGGACGATAAACTTGATAGTTTAACGGGTACTCTGCTTCACTACCTGTCCGCGCGCTGTCGTTAAGGAAAGTGGCAGCCGCTAAAGCGGCAGGTGACGGTTGATATCGCTCGTTGGATCGTCCGAAAAATTTGTAACGGTTGATCGATGGCTGCCGGAAATTAAAAAACAATGTTCTCGCGTATGGGCAGTTTCGAACACCTTCGTATTTCGGGAGGATGATTTACGTTTTGGATCTTAAGCGGTACTACATATTTGCTTTTTCCTGTCGAGGGTGGATATCTGTTATGAATTTTTTTTTTCTGCTGTCTTACTATGCTTATCAGTAGAATGTTTTAATGCCAAAGTGTTATACAAATAGGATGTGTAATTTATCCTACTATCATTCTGTTGGAGTACTGTAAGGTAACACCAATTGTCAGTAATGTTTATTTTTTTTTTCTTTGGTAATTTTTTTAGTTTTAACATGCTATGATCATTTTACCTAGGACATGTTTCACGCGAGTGCCTAGCTACTGATCAAACATCAGGATTTTTGCTGCTTTTCCTATGATTTCGTAATTTTGTGCAGTTTAGATTGAAGAGCTCTAAAGAAGAATCGTTTTTTTTCGAAACTAGAAACACGTACGACCCCTAAAAGTTTATCGAGCAAGAGGAGATGGCCGGTTGGCGAGGTACAGTAGAGAGTGCCATCACAGAAGGTTTTTTTGACTGATCGGTATGCGATGCTCGTTTTCCCAGGTCCTTCAGACGACGCCGTGCCGTGCAGGAGGGATCCTTGGCAACATTCTCGTCGTTTTCACGAGCGATAAAATGGCCATTGCTGGTAGAATGCTCCCGACATAAAACGTAAATCCGTATATTTAGTGGGAGTAAAATTGATCTGCGATTCTTCGATCTTCGGGTACCGGAGGTTTAAGGTATCCTCCTTAACCGCTCGTTTCCTGCCAAAACCTAGACTACCTGTCACTTGCCACTTTAACGTACGATCCGTAATCCAGCTAATAACAAAAATCTAATTTTCACCATAGCGAACAACCGACACGACTTTCGGGCTATTAAAATCGTTATGAGATTTACAAACATTATTATGTACCTCATGGCGGGCTGTTTACGAGAAATTTATACCCGGGCGAGTAGCACCATGAATAAAATTCTACGCAAATATCCCCCCCTTGTCCTACTTGTACAGGAAATTCCATAATTCGCGATGGAATTCCTAAAATCTTGATTATTCGCGAGGAATTTATAAATGTGGACATCACGTTTTTAATTTCCAATCAAACTAGATATTATTTTACAGAAGGCAATTAAATTTTCCATCAATAAAAATTTGCCTGCGTACGAAATTTTAAACACAGAGGATGCGACAGAAAAATCTGTTTCGCGCAAAAAAAAATGCAAATTTTACAAATCACTTTGACAGATCCCAGTTATCGAAACGTCCATCGACAAAATGGAGTCTCGATACTCGTAGAGGTGGCAGTCGTTTTGCGGCAATTCCAGGCCGTGTACGTAAATGTCGAAGGACAGGTAGGACATGGTAAGCGCGATATGTAAATCGGCGGTGATCGTTTTGCGTGCAACAAGGTCGCTAAATGCCCCGGATGCTCGGTTAAACCTGCTTAGTAGCTTCGAGGCTATCGCACGATACAACACGGTGCACGCATTAATCGAGCATCGATGAAACATCGACGGGCAAACGATGGCGATATTAAGCGAAACCGGACGAAAATACGCGAACCGTGATGCACCGTAATGCGGGGTTTCGCGCATTCGCAGATCGGTATCGACGATGGGATGAGGTTTTGCCGTTGTTCCCGTGGAAACTCTAAACCGATACCGTATACCCTGAAGTGAAGAGATTATTCGGATGGTACTGCTTGTGAATAATTTTCTCACCTTTGCAAATATCCTTCTTTTTCGAGCTGACCTGCTACGGTTATCTTGACTATCAGTTACAAATTGAGCTTCATCGTGGCTATGATGCGTTAAATAATATTATAAGATAAATTTCCTCTAGATGAAAATTATACGAAACTATCCTTTTCATCCTGTAAGACACCAATTTCTCTCTTATATATTATAAGTTGAAGGTTGTTTTGTTCGGTCAGTGACGTCAAATGTGACAGGTTGTGTATTTTTCTTCGTAATGAAGGACGGCTGTTTGTCGACCGGAGTTTAAATAATTGACTTCTTGTTCAAATTTTGCGAGACGTTTCGGTAACTGTATGTTACCCTCTTCAGTCGTAAAATTTATTTAAAGAAGACCTAGGATATTTTTCTATTCGAAATGGGCCTAGGTGCCTTTGTCTCAGATGTTGGAAGGAGACTCCTTCCAAAATCAATCAATCTTCCTTCCAAAATGTCTCCTTCCAACATCTAAGACAAAGGCACCTAGGCCCACTTCGAACAGAAAAATATCCTAGGTCTGCTTTAAATAAATTTTACGACTGAAGAGGGTTACATACAGTTACTGAAACGTCTCGCAAAATTTGAACAAGAAGTCAATTATTTAAACTCCGGTCGACAAACAGCCGTCCTTCATTACGAAGAAAAATGCACAACCTATATATATCTATTGTAAATTGTATTTTGTATTTTAAATACAATTTACAATAGACTCGTTTCGCGCCAATGATACAAATATAGTCTTGTTCGTGATGTCACTCTTGTAAGAGTACATATTCCCTCGATGAATGCAAGACGTCGACACCGTAACGACTGCCTTGCCATCCCTCGTTGTTACTGCTGGGTCCTTCGAGAACCTCCTTTTCCTCGAAAAGGCCCGGTGGAGGTGAGGGTCATTTTCCTCCCTCGCTGGAGGAATTGTCCTCTTGACGAAAGCCAGGCGTGTAAACGCCTAGCTCGACGCCTCGCTGGCGCTGAGTCTTACAATCCCTTTTTTCTAAATTACAATCTACACCCTGCAAACGATCAGATCACTCGCGATCCACCGATTGCCAACGTCTGCTGATAATTTGTCCCACATGACTTTCGTAGGAAGTCGTGACGAACTTTGCCAACAAAGAACGATCCGATATCTAAACGATATCGTTCCTATTCGAATCTCCGCGTTGGTTTCGGCGGACAATCGTTGGCATTGAGCACAGGTAAAGTCCAGAACGAAATCGTTAAGCGATACCACAGCGAACGATCGCGCACGGTCTCGTCGGTGTCTTTGAGAGATAAAACGGGTCGTAAATCCGTTAAGAATCACGATATCAATCTGCCATTGAACGAGCCATACACGCCTATACGATACAATCAGGTCCAGTCGTCAAAGGTGTATCCATCTCTCCACCTTTTGGACCTTCTCCTCTCCTATCAGTGGTGCATTCATCGCGCACACTGTAACGGTGACTCGACGGAAGTCACGATAGATGAAATAACTCGAATAATTTGAAATTGTCGCGGTTATCGCAACCTCGCGAAGAATGGACCCGGAAATGGAGCATCATGAAACGAGTCGTGATCAAGCCTAAAGAGATACATCGATCCATGCCAGGATATTGCTGCTGGAGATACGATCGAGTTTAGTTTTCCGTGGTATAGTTTAATAAATACCACGGAATCCAATAGGATCTCGTGAAAGTGCATTTTGCGATGTACGAAAGGTTGGTGACTTCCGGAAGGTGGTGGTTGAACGAGGAGGTAAAGAGCGTCAGGTAAAGACCCTATGAAAACTAAACGAAGGGTGCAACGGAAGGTAAGCGCGTCGAATGATAAATAGGCTATCAGATCGTATCGGCACGGCAGCAGCCCTCCGGGGTTTCTTCACCGGCGTCTCCGTAACCTCTTCCTACGTCGTTTCTCCTCCTCTTTCTCATTCTTCGGTCTACCTAGCGTCGCTTATATGCACGTATCGAAGGCGTATCTATAATATCCGAGTATAGTGCTCTCGTGCTTCCAACGACTCGAGACATCGCGGCTGGTAGCGCTCTTCTCGTCGATGATAACGATAATCGTTCGAGAATACTTTCTCTCTTTCTTCTTCTTCTTCTTCTTCTCCCTTTATCTCCGGCTGTTCTCTATCCCTTCGGTGGAGTTCAGTTTTCTCAGCATCGTCGATTAGCTCTGCCCTTCACGCGATGTTTCGCTCGAGTACACGGAGAAAAATCGGAGAAACTTTGCCGTTAGTTTCCCGCGAGTTTCTCCTCACTTTCTCCCTTTACCCTGCGCCCTTATCCTTCGACCTGACGAGGGATGATCTTCGGCGCAGAGAGGATAACGCTCGACCGGTCAAGCCTTTGGAAACGAGATCGACGTTTATCCTCGGTCAAAGAATTTCACCCGTTGCATCTCCTAAGAGTTATCCGTGTCTGGGGTTGGTCTTGCGAAATTCCTCCTCCCACGTTTGACCCTCAATAACTTCTCCATCGGGTCTTATGATATCATGATGGAGGGAACGAGACGAGCAACAAAGATGAGGATGAACTAGCGGGAAAATTGGACACTTTGGATGACTCTGCTTTACTTCCTTAATTTCGTGGATAAATGATACCAAGAAATATTCTTTCTTTTGTGCTTTTTCGACCTTAACTGCTGGGGATGTTTAGAGTTGAATGTACTGCGTCTTGGATGAATTCTGAATTGTTGAGGGTACTCTCTTAGATCGAACCAGTGAGATTTTACTGGTTCAACCAGTGAATGCAAATCTTACTGACGAACCAGTGAAATTTGCGCCCGTTGCCGCAGCGCCATGCGCTGTGTTTTATTTTTGAATATGCTGACGAGTGAGATTCACTGGTAAACCAGTGAATTTTGATAGCCGCCTAGATCACTGGCGGAACCAGTGAGTGTCATTGGTAAACAAGTGAGTTTCCACTGGCGAAGCAGTGAAATTCCACTGGTTCGATCTAAGAGAGTAGGGTGCATGTATCAGATTGAGAAATTGTTTTATAGATGAAGGAGGATTTGAATATCGTTCCACTGATTGTAAGTCCTTTGTCTTCTTATCAACGACGGTATTCCAGAGAAATCTTGTGAATTGTCAGAAACATGGAATATTTCTCCACGTAGAAATTCTTCTCTCGAATCCCATAAAAGAGTTGCAGAATTCGGTCTCCTCCATCGATTCATCTCTCGCCGAAACGTGGAGAGAAAAAAGGTGCGAGGAGTCGAAGGAACCTTCTATTCCGCGTATCGTTAGGACTTACGTGTCCAGTGGAGTTCGCGAATCGAGATTTAGCTGGTTCCGCCGGTGATTTGTGACCCATTGTTCTCGTCGAAGCAGTAGTCGAAGCAACGACGGGACTTCGCCAGAGTCCGAGGGAAAGGGTCGTGCTAAAAACTGGACTATTGAACTAATGGCCATTGATTTACCCCTTGGAAACTGCAAAACGCGTCTACCACGCGGATTCCACGCGGCGATCCTGTTTTTGCCCCAAACTTGCTCGTGTTTGCCTTCGACACCGCATAAGTCTACGGTTGGAGAACACCGGTTACAACGGTTACAAGTATCCTGCGATTTGTATTCGTGCAATTCTGCTTCTCATTTGTCGAGAGGCGTGATTAAATCACTTTTTGCCACGTCAAACTTCCATGGTGTTTGACAAATTCTATAATATAATAACAAACGATGTCGTATTACTGTAAAGGATCGATTGCCATTTAGAGAAAAATGGTGGAGAAAGTAGTTTAATAAAGGGTTGAAAAGTATTAGAAACATTCATCCACTTAATAGGATTCCAAAGGTTACGTCAATGATTCTCGATAAAGGGACGTTTTACAACGTGTCGGTGATCGTTGTCAGTTTCTTTTTCTCTCGTTTCAACGGTAATTAAGATCCGTTTAATTCCATTCGCCAATTAAAGATTCCACGGATAGGAATTCTTCCTGGTGGCTCGTCCGATCTGTTGAAACGATCCGAGGAACGGGAGGACATAATAAAACGATTAACTCTCCCACTCCAGAATCCTGAGGGCAACACAATGGAGCAGTAAAGGCAACTCCTCTTCGTCTCGTTTTATTTATTCCATTAGCAAAGAAGAAGCCGACGATTCCTCTCCTTTTTTTATCCGTACATCGTCTGCAATCTCTGCAGTCATCCTTCGCTTCCCTCTTTTTACAATTGCAACGAGGACAAGTGGAAAAGTTAGATCGCGTGCGGAAGATTATCTCCTTTGAATTATCCTGCAGATCTTCGTACAGGACGAAACAAAATTCCGTAGGAGAAGGGTTTTTTTTTTAAGTTATCCTCGTGAGAGGACCAAGAGGAGGATGATAGAAGGGAAAGGGTTGTCCTTTGACATTTTATCCGAACGAGCTCAGAATTGCCGACGGTGCTGGCGTTAATTAAGGCGCGGTAGTTAATTGACGGACAAATCCGGCCGGAAGGTACGGATAAATATAGTCGTTCGATCTGTACGTGGATCGTATTGTCAGTGAGTTGTTGGCTGTCGAAGAACCGCTTCCCAGGGAGAAACGATAATCAATCCTCCTGGCTATTCCACTTGTCGGCATTATATCTACCGTCTCGTATCGCTGGTAGAAATTAAATTAATCCTTCGCCAGGAAACGAGTCCTGTCGTTTGCGCGCGACTTCGTTTTTGCGACTGAGAATAAAACGAGATCGGACGTTTGGGAATTTCGTGATAATCTGTTCGCGAGAGACATACAACTTCGTCGATTATAACGAAGAAATTTCAATGCAAGAGAGAACGATATATTCTATCAATCCAATTAGAACGATGAAATACAATATATAAATTTCAACGTCAAGTAATTACTAGAAATAGCAAGAAGATCAATTTCATCCTGGGCTAACTTTCTCAAAGTTCCATCAGCTGCTTTATATCAAGCAGACATTTCAATATTGTATATAGATTGACATTTATTTCGCTCAATTTTGCGACTAAGAATAAAACGAGATCGGACGTTTGGAAATTTCGCGAATATCTGTTCGCGAGAGACGTGCAGCTTCGTCGATTAAAGTGCAGAAATTCCAATGCAAGAGAGAAAAGAATCTCCACTCAACTGTGTCTGTGTCTCGATTCTGTCTGTCTCAACTAACTCCAAGTCTCTGCTAACTCTCCCAAAAATTCACGCTAGCATCCACCCTCAATACTCTTTCTCACAGCATGAATTCCCTATTGCACTCACTCATTTTCTCCATATCTACCAACTAAACATTCACGTTAGCTCTGGAATTCGTCGCCTTCCAATTCAGCTATTCTAAGTATCCGTTCTTACTTATATAAAATCCATCCACACTCGCTAATTCTAAGCTATTTCCTATCTCTACAAAATTACGATACTACACAGACGCGTGCAAGTTCGTCGATTATAACGAAGAAGAAATTACAATGCAAGGGAGAAAGATATATTCTGCTGTTCCAATTGAAACAATAAAATACGATATTAAATTTTAGCACCAAGTAATTGTTAGAAGTAGCAAGAATATCAATTTCACCCTGTGCTAACTTTCTCAAAGTTCCATCAGCTGCTTTATACCAGGCATTTCATAACTGTATATAGATCGGCATTTATTTTGCTCAATCTCCTCGAGACAGCTAGCGGTGTATTTCGCGAGATACCTATCAAGATTTCCATCCGTACGCATCTCGTAAAAGTGGGCTGGCAACCCTCCTCTCCTTCCCTCCCTCTTTTCCTCTTTCCCTCTAGAAGCGCAAGGATTTCAAGCCCCTAACAGTGAACCAGAAGAGAAGCCACCCTCGCAGCGATATTATGATAATACACTTATATTCATATGCAATGGGGGGGAGTGTTCTTAGGAGCCATGAAGGGCATCGAACGCCTCGTCTTCGTTCTACAAGCCGTAATGTAATTCGATCGACACTTTAGTCGCGAGATGATGGAACGTCGAATAGAAATTAACGGAGAATGGCAGAATGACAGCGGTTAGAAGCAAGAAGGATCTTCTAGTTGCATCTGAGACTAAAGAAGACTTCTTCGATTAATTGCTCATCAATTTGCTTCCCCATGAAGACAAGATAACCGTCGTTTCTCGCTGCAATGAACGAGAAATTTTTTACCGTTCAACGATCGCCATAAATCGAATGAGGAGGAAAAAAACCTTGGAAATTCTTTCTCCCTTCGTCGAACGAACGATTCTCGTATATATACGTTCACCCTTCTTTCCCGTTACGTAATGCTACGATAAGCGCGAGAAAGGACGATATGATTTTTGTTCTCTTTCACGTGGAAACTTTAGGAAGGTATCGAGCTTCGACCCTTTGTCCGAGCGGATCAGAGAATCTCGCTGCTGGAAAATGGTTTCCTCTTATGGGGAAGGCCGGACCACTGGCCGAGAAGACGTTAACGCTCACAGACAACTACTTTTCTCGTCGTTTTCCCGCCCGTTGCCCAGAATTCTCGTTCGCGGATCGACGGAAACCCACGGACGGGAAAGATTCGAGAGAAACTTCCTAACGGTGGGGAGTCCTGGATGAATCCTTGGGTATTATTTCTCTCTTATTTACGGTGTATTCCTATTACATGTCTTTGTCGTCAAACGTTCGTAATTTAAGAAGAATACCGAGAAAATTGCACTGTTGTTGCAGAAATGGAGGATAACACGGATAAAATTTATATACGTCTTCAATTTTCCTACGGCTATTACGCTCACGAGGATCATAGATCTTTGTCCTTTTCGGTACATCTGCGCGTGGAGGTGAAACACGGAGGAAACATTCTCGTTTATTTCGATCCTCTTGCAACAGCCTGATTATTATCCTACAATAATAATCCGGCAAACATTCAGTGTATATAACTTTCCTGGAATGTTACACCGGAGAAACGAGACCCCAAAATGTTGGAGCGAGTATTTACTCGCCACCCTATGGATGTTGGTACGAGCGTGTACCTATAGTTTGCCATCTCGTACCCCGTAGATCCCGTAAGTGCGTTGTCTTGTCGTCCAACGGTGTCTTAGGCACGACGTTTCATTACGTCGTTTCGACGAATTCACCCTCTTCCACGAAACCACTGTCACATCCGCAAAGCGCCGGATGAGGATCGTAAGAATTCTCCACCCTCGGATATCGCTTTTAAGAACATTGCACAGGGATATCGTTAAATATCGTTTATAATGTGTGCACTGATTTTTATATTCGAAGTATGTATTCATTGAATCAATCAATGGATGTACTTCAAGGACACGTTTGAGAATTATAACGATAATGTTGAACCCATCGAACTAAAGGTCGCGGTCGCGCGAATTGGGGAAGAGAACAAAGGTCGTCCGGTCATCCATATTCATCGGCTGCTTACGAGATGAAAGCATTCACGAAAGAAAGGAGAAAGAGAGGAAACGAGAGCATTCGCTCGTCTCTTTCGTCACGAGCGAATTAATTCCATGACACGGTTCAAATCGATCACAATTTCCATCCTCCCAATGGGTCCTCCTCGTATTTGAATCCCAAGGAATCGAAAGAGAGCCTTCTCTTTCCGCAGGGCTCGAATCACGTTATTTTTTTTTCTTCCCCTTGAAATCCTAGCTTTCCATGCATAGCGTGGGCGTAAAAGCGGGTGGCTTTGTTTGCAGAGAGCTCGAGAAAGTAGAAGGAAAGGAAACGCGATTTGGCGAGTGGCTCGTTTAAACAATTGTACGCTCCTTGAGAAATAATTAATGTCAGCCGCTCTACCTATCTCTCCAGGTTGGTGCTACGAGCTGCAAGAATACGAATATGCTTTACGAGAGAGTTTATGAAAATGTTCGCCGCAGGAGGCGAGGAAACAGGAGGCGAAAGCAGCCGCTGTGGAGCTAGAAAGATCCCGAGGGTGCTGAGCCTCGTATCCTCCTATCCTCCTGTCTTCTGTTTTCCTCTCCTTTCCTTCTATCCTCCCCCATTCCACCCGCAGGTGACGCTCACTCCAAGAAGCACCCTTGGGAGGCCGTGTATGTCGTTGCCAGATATTACCGCATAATTTTAGGATATTTCACTCGTGCCGTCGCGAATTCCATCGCTGCTCGACTCGCGCCAACGGCTTTTCAGAGGACCGTTACATCGTCCACGGAAGAACAAAGGAAACGCCGAAACTTTTCGAGGATTTTCAACCACCACTTCGTACCACCGTAGAACGTAGGAGCCGTAGGTACGTAGGATATATCTCAAAGTCGTCGTTAAGGAAATATCTCGACGTTGGAGTGATATATCGTTTTGCGATCGGAAGGACGAGATGAAATCGAAACGGGACTAGATACTACAGAGAGTACAGTCATCTCGGTTAATGGCGAGCGTAGAAAACGCGGCAGGAATGCCCCCACCGTGTATCCAAGTAATCTCGTGCCGAGCTTACAGAAACACATAAAAATGTATGGAGGTGTTCCCTCCACCCGTTTCGATATGATACGCTATAAATAAGAATCGAAATTTTTCAAAGATATACTCGAACTCACATCACCATTCTCTTTCTATCCTTTATTCACGGTGATCCGACAGGACGAGTAACGAAATTGACCAGAATTCTAGAGCAATCGTACAGAATTACTTGCTCCTATACTATTTCCATTCAAGAATACCGATATCCAATACCTAAACTTCGATCGTCGATTCGAAAACGACCAGATTTCTCTACCTTCGTCACAGATAATACGACGCGTGAGCGCAAATATAGAAACGAATGTCCGTGTCGCGCGGTTGTGTACATATCCATTGTTACGATGACAAATCGCGCATCAGCGAACCGCGAGCCGCTTATCCATCAACATCACCCCGAAACACGCGTTGTCCGCCCGTGGCCATTCCACGTGGATTGATCCCTGTGCGTTACATTCGTACCGATCAACTCCGACGCCTCCGGGGATCTCGCGACATCCGACCGGAATCGCCTCCGTAAGTGACGACCGTGTCCATCGAATAAGATTTACTGCGATCTTACGTCCAGGACAAAGAGCTACCACCGTTTTTCTTCTCTGTTTCTCTTCTTACGAAGCATCTTCTGTGATAGAAACTTGAGATACGAGACGATCTAGTCGATCGATGACACGATCCTTTCTTGAGGAGCTGTACCGAGAGAAAGGACGAGATCGTTAATCATTATTTTATTAGACTCGTTGTACTATGTTGGATTTGTCGTGGAAGTTGTCGAGAGGCAACAAAGACTTGGAGAACGTTCGTTGAGGAGGCGAAGAGATGGAGGAAAAAATTAACGCATCCAATTGTTTGTACACGACACTCTTGTCCGATCGTTCGCGTGGAAGGAGACACGTTCTCTCTTTCGTTTCTGTGCTTCTCTTTTCCGACG
This sequence comes from Cerceris rybyensis, assembly GCA_910591515.1. NCBI lineage: Eukaryota > Metazoa > Arthropoda > Insecta > Hymenoptera > Crabronidae > Cerceris > Cerceris rybyensis. Next base: position 23,038,646 of record OU342793.1, on the reverse strand, counting down.
ATCCAACCGGCGTAAGTACGTGAATGAGGACACACCATGGAGTACACACGGGGTTCTCCTGTCCCGTCACGGTGTACGTCGTGCACGATGCCTCGGTGAGCTGACACAATGCACGCGCCTCTCTGCTAAGTACATTCTCGGTTCCTCTTTTTCCTCCTCTTTTTCCCCTTTACTTCTCTTCTCTTCCTTCCCCTCTATCGTTACCTTCTCCTCTTATTTCTTTTTTAATTCCTCCTCTTCCTCCTCGTCGTCTACGTCGACGTCGTTGTCGTCGTCCTCTGACTTTTTTTATTTCTTCCTCTTCCGTTTCGTCGGTACTTCTCGCGTATTTTCTCACCTGACTCCTCCTGCATTTCCTGCGCTCACGATTCACCTTCACGATGCAGCCACTTTAAGCCGAGGGCTTATCGATTCGACGATCTCGCGAGGTGAATAAATTAGAAATTGATTTTACGCACATCCCCATGGCTGTGCACGGGCGTACTGAAAATTTTCGAATAATTTATAGTTCGCCCCCTCGATAGTGATTTTACAGGCTATAAATATCGGACTGACATTAGAGAAAGAATCACCATCGTTTTACTGTCTCACCCAGCGAGCCTGTCCCTCGTTCCCACGTTGGACGGGTGGTTATTACCATTCGATGGAAGGTCGACTGGCTTCTTCGAGAGGGAATAAAAAAAGAATAAAAAAAACGGATAAAGAACAATACCCAGTGATGATCGGAGTCCTTTCGAAATCTATCGTCGTGGGTTTCGTCGACGACGAAATAACGAAAGTACAATTTTCCGTTGACTGTGCTAGGATGGAAGTACGGATAAAGAAGTAAACGCTCCTAGCTATGAAAAATTCATGTTAACAACTACAAAATATCGTAAACATGTTAAAAAAACAGTAAATTCTCTCGGAACGAGGATACTGTGATCCTCCTTACCTAGCTCCTTAGACTGAGCCACTTCGAATAACAAAGGAAACTAACAATTTCGCGGGGAAGATCGTTTTCTCGGTGCACAGTGAAGACAATATCGAGGAAATACAAGCATTTTGTATCTCTAAAGAGAATCTCTCGCGACAGGGTGCACCTGGCATATCGATATATTATTTCACTAACTCTCAACCGGCATCGGAAGTATGCGCCGCTATCTAGTTAAATATGGTAGCGCATGCCGCGATCTGATATTGATTTATAGTATAATTCGGTTAGACTCTATATCTGCCGTCGTATCATTTAAAAACATTAATTATACATTCGTTAAGAAACGTAGCCGAGCGTTGCAACCGCATCGACGATAACGAAGCAAGATACTCCCGATCGGAATGGATCCAGAAGGATAAGCTCCTGCGTATTTATTTATTTGTTTCCTCGCCGCTCGTTTCTGTCTCTCCTTGGCTCATTAGAACTCCAAGTTATCCTGCCACCGACTATTACTATCCTTCCATCTACTTTCCACGCGGAAAAGCCAATGCCGAAGATAAATGCAAGCGTTCAAACCGATCTGGTGGCCATTTCCACCGATCGTTCGCCGATATCGAAATACCGGACGGATTCCGTTGGATCGGTGCCCGTAACGTTCGTTTCGCGATCGCTTAGAGTCGACAAATCGGTGGAATTTTACAATGTGCCTTGCACAACCAGTCGCGCGAACAGGAAGCCGTTGCAGCGAGAATCACACCCACATTCGCGGAATACAATCGGTCGTCAATAAACATCGACTGGCAAGCGCGAATCAAAAGTACATCGAGACGGAGACTGGCTGTCTTGACTGTTTGCGCCAACTTACAGAGGATTTTATGAAAAGAGTGTGGAAGGAGGATGATATGTTTTTATGCGAAGAGTTTCAAAGCGGAAAATATCGACGGTACTTGAGAAAGTTTGCGTTTACGAAGCAGTATTTTTTAGGACTCTGTTTCATTTTATTGCAGATCATTTTGGCAGGTAGATTTTACCTAGCTGTCTTCCCGGTTGGTTTCAACTGTCTTTGCTTCGTAGTTCGACTTTAACTCTAAATCTACGGGAGTCGTCAAATTGGCGGGTTCCTACTTTTATCATTTTTCTCAAATCAGCGGAGAAGCAATACAGTAAATATTTCACGTGTATATTATAATATACAAATTACTTAACTTACTTTTTTCAAAATACTTAATTAGTAAATTTAACTATGCCAGATTTAGTGGCCGTAAATATAGTGTTAACCCTTTGCGGTCGGCGGCATTTTTGAATATCGAGAAACAATCCATTATTTAGCGATGAAAAAACACTTTTTCATCGGAAAGACAGTCTGTTAATGTATACAAATTGAAATTTACTCTTTGTAAAATAATATTTCAACGATTATATTTTAATTTTACAACTCTAACCGTTTATATATGCACCGACAAACTATAACCAATTTTTTTCTCAGGGCGCATATATTCGCCCGTCGTCCTCAAAGGGTTAAATTATATTTTGAGACTCCCTTTCATATTGTCGCGTATCGCTTCTTTAGTTTCAAACTATCAAACCACTGAAAATAACTGGTCCCTAAATTTTCCAAAAATCCTCAAGTCTAAAATGATCACAAATCTTACAAATTTCAATGAAACAATTGCACAAACACTGTACACACCTTCAAGTGATTCCATCATCATCTCGCTACTATTTGCTCAAGTCTGACCAAAGTCCCATTCTATTCCCCTAGCGTGCATTCTAACGAGGCACGCCACATCCTCCGCAACTAAACCACGTTGAAGACTTTCCTCGCGATCATTTTGCATCTTCCGGACAAGACAATGCCGGATGATCCTCGATCCCAAGTGTCCAGTATAAACGGGATAATTCTGTGATCCACGTCCGCCACCCACCTGTACACCCACCGAGGTGTGCAAACGCGGGTAAACGCAGCCTCGATTATTCACAGGGGATCGTTTTGCCAAGACGCGCCTAACTTGCCGATTTATGTCGGTGGTCGTGTAGGCAAGCATGCACCGCGAAGAAACAGCGAGGCATCGGTGCATCGAATGCATCTGTGCATCGACAAGAAGAGAGAAGAGTACGTACGACATGAGAGGCCGAGGGGTTACGTCAAACACCTACGCACACGGGTTTCCTCGCTGTTCCTCGGCACGGTTACGGAGACACCGTAGATAGAGATGGTAATTTACCGTCATTATAGATGGCTAAGACAGCTCGTGCACGTTCGATGCATTTGCTTGGCCATTGGAGAAGAATCGAGAGGATTTAATAGACTCGTTACGGCTCGTTGCAATAAACACGATGGTTTAGAGAAACGCGGGAAACGAAGACGAATCTATTCTCTGAGCTTTTTTAGGTTTAATGTTAGAACTACCGGTGTTGAAATTATTCTTTAATTGCGATTAAAAAATATAGTGGAGAAATAAGAATCAAGAGGTGAAAAGAATTATAAATATAGAATTTTGTAGGCAGGGGTGGTATATCTACTGCATGGGTTTTCTATAAATATAGAATTCCTGTGAATGTAGAATTTTTTTATAAACAAGTTAGAAATTAGACAATTAGACAGCCTTGGCTGTTCTAAAATTAAAGGAGCACCTCTTCTTGACGATTGATCTTGATCTTGATGGACAGCATGTAGATAGTATTTCTACTTGAGATTTTACCCCTCGGAGAGAGTCTCGATTTAATTAGACTTTCGATTTTTTAAACGTTAAATGTACCGTAAAAGACAGTGAAATATGTGTTTTCCATTCATTATAATTGAAAAAGTATCGACGAAAGAGCTCTATGTTCTACTTAAGGGTGGAAGTAACCCCGTAGAAGGCCTATGAGCAGAATCTTGGACCACTCTGCCGTATCGTAAGGTTCCATTAAAATCAATGCCCTTCGTTTCGCAAAGTTCCATTAGTATGGTGTAGCCGCGTAGTTATTTGCTCGCACGAGGATTTTTTCGTCGTGATATTGCAGCAACGTTGAAAGAGGTAAACGGAAGCTGTCTTGGTAGATGAAGTAATGAACGGGATAAGAGTAACAATTGCTGCCGTGTCGAAGTGGAACGAAGTCATTATCAGAACGAAGGGGAAAGAGGAGAAGCTGAAGAAGAAGAAGGAGGAGGAACAGGCTCCAAAGGTCGTGAGATTCAAGGGTAGTCCCGAGGGGTGATTACGCCAGGGCGACGCTGGGCGCCCTTAGCGTGTAATTAACATCGTTAAAACATGGATATTAAATAAATTATAAATAATTATGTTCGACGGAGTTAACGACTATCCTAAGCCACGGTACATCGAGGCGGCCAGCTACGTTTAAATTATCGATTGCAACGTCGAATCGTCGAAATCGTTTAGCACGAAAGTATACGATACTTCTCGTCGTTATTAAGGCGAACGTCACCTCTTTCATTCTCGTCAAACCTCGTCATAAAGTACGGTGGTGAATGGCGATAATGAAAATAAATCGTAATTTACTTTGCCAAATGAAATCCTTTCCCTCGCAAAACGATCCTTTCCCTACGTGCACCGAGATTTTTAATTCGCAGCTTTAAGTCTTGTCGAACTACGTGTTTTTTTTTTACGACGACGGAATTTTCACGAAATTCAACGCGACTACAGGATCACGTCGTAAAGGTGTCTCTGTAGTTTGGTGGAATTAACGTCGATAAAAGAAAAAAAATAGGGAGAAACCGTAAGGCCCTTTATAACGATTGCGCTACGTTAAACGACATCGTAAAAAATTCACCTCGTATATCACCCGAGGACTTCTCGCCCAAGACTCGTTTTATATCGTCGTCCCTTTATCGTGGCAAAGTCATCGATGCATGGAGATCCTTTCGTACGAATTAACATAATCCTTCAGGAAGCACGAAACGATCCTGGAGAAACAAAAGTTTACGAAAAATCCAAGCAAGAATACGTATATTGATTGCGCCTTGGTGATAACGGGGGTGAAATGTGGGAATTTTGTTGTAAACTGTAACTAGAACCTTTGTAAGTAAAAACTGAGTACAATGAATTAAAATGATAGTTCCAAAAAGGTTGTAACTTTGGAAATAAAATATTCCCTTCTAAATACAACCATGGACTTGTTTTTCAACCCACTTCAAGATTTCTTATGATAGGATTGAAATGTCATCAAAAACTATAAATCCATGGAGACAAGAGCGATAGAAGATGAAGCCAAAAATAGGAAAGCAACGACAAAAACACGTATTATCGCTTACGATCGATGTACGAGCTCTAAAACCGTAACGACTCGCGCAGTAACGGTATCGGCACGCGTACCGGTTTCTAATCTCGGGAAAAGATTAAGTCCGTTCGAAGAAGCACGTCGGAATCTTCGATTGGTGACTGGCAATCGGTTCTTCGATCAGCTATTATAATTCAAATGGCTCCATTAAATGTATTCAGTCGGCTATTAGAGCGACGCAGATTTTCTTCTCTCCTCTCTCTCTCAATTTCTCTCTTTCTTCTTCTCTCTCGTTTTCTCTCCACGGTTGCTTCTCTCTTCCATTCCCTTTTCTCGCAATTGGCTTCGGCGAGGATGTCGACGACGAAGTGCACCATATCGATCCTCGCCTTAACGCCGTTTCCATTAGGTTAACGACCCGCGGCTGATAAAGTATTCACGATGCGGATAATTGCAACGTGATTCCAGCACGCCGTGTACGCTGGCTATCGTATAAACGTCGCGAGACTCCGCTTCCAGGATGGAAGATCGAAAATCATAAATTTCTGCCTCCCGATGGTAACTGCTTTACGCTTCCGTCAGAATCCCGTGGCAACCATAGAATCGTACAATCTTCATTTACCGTCCGACGTGATTTGCAACCATTTAAGAGCGATTAAAGTAACCACCAAGAAAAATTCGCAATGATTTATAATCATTACTATCTACGCTTCAATTTCGACCGTGATTGCATCGAGTTACGAGTATGAATAATTCTTTGAGCAGACAAACTTCGCGGGCGAAGCTTAGCCGGAGGATTTCGAGATTTGCCGACGTCGAAGTTCAAGGGGCGGTTGAAATCAACCCCCTGGAGAACTCGACGACCGTATTGTGGCGCCTACCAACGGAGACGCCGTGAACCAAGAGCGTCCCGACGTCGATGATTCTCTGGACTGCCACCAGATCGAGATACGACGATGGTTCTGATAATGACACTCGGCATATCGCGGGATGATAAAACAGAATGGTCGAGGATCGATCTAAATCATTGATCCTTTCGACCATCAACGATGGACGAGGTTGAAAACTTGTATTTCATGGGAAACTTGAAGCAAATTAATGTTGAGATTTTTTCAAATTACTCGAACAACGATGAACATCGATTCTTTGGTTGATTCTGTACGGTAACTCCGTTGGCGCGTAAATTGGAAGGCATGGTATCCACGTAAATTTCCAGGTGTACCGTGAATACTTAAGTACGCGTCAAAGAGTAGGAAGGTGTAAAGTACCATTGATATTATTTTGTCTGGGAGAGAGAAGAGTTAGCGGACAAGCCTGTCGGGATACACGGAAACCATCCAGCGACAAGTGGATGATCCTGGTTGGATTCGTCGCGCGAAATACGAACAGGAGAGATAAAATGAGAGAGAAAGAGTGTGAAGAAGAGAGAGACGGAGATCTCTTTAACCAGCAGGTACTTTAACCAACTTAACCGTCGCTGACTCGTTATATCATAACGGTTCAACAGTCGACAAAGGTGCGAGATCGCGCCAATCGAAGCGACGCCCTCGATTATCACGCGTTCACAGCTTTCTAAAGCACCGAAAAGCGCGACAGAGGGTGACGAGAGAAACTAAAGCAGAGAGAAATAGCGAGAAAGAGAAGTAAAGAGAAAAAAAAGAGAAGCAAGGAGGGAGAAACGAAAGCGAGAAAAAATGAAGGGGTAAAATCGGCGACCCTGCCGGCTCGAAACGATTGAAGGTACCCACGGTAACGAACCCGCGGATCACCGGGCATCTGTCAAACAGTTTCTCCGTGTAATTCCCTGACAAAGGTTCTACCCGTACAATTGGACGTTTCTTTTATTTAAATAAAAATCCAACCGATCGCACGGAAGATCAATGGAATGGAATATCCGTGGTGTCTTCTCCCATACATCGTGCGTTGCGTTCAACGAGCCAGTCTGCCTGGAATTACTAACGATCGTAACATCATACGTTTGTTGAATCCTATCAAAGAGCGAATAGTGCGAATGACACGATCGACAGGCGACCAGGTGAAAATAAAAAAAAAATGGCAACGACAAACACCAAAGAGAAGAGAGAAGTGTACAAATTGGATAGAGTGGTTTACTTGCAATAGCATTTTTAGGACAGGTGCGCAACCGGTGCGTAAACGCGGAGAAAGAAGAGAAAGCGGATGGTGCTTGGTCGCGAACATTATATACGTGGCTTGGCACCCCTTTTGCCGCTCGCGAACACAATGAGCGGCTTTGTTGAAAATTTCTGCGGGCTTTTGACCCCAGTTTTCCGAGTACAGCCTCCCCCTCGGTATTTTCGCCAGTGCATTTCGTTCCCCAATACCCTACCGATCGGCTCATACGCCACTGAGCTCCCATAGGAGGATTCCCGGTTCCCTATTCGACGCCGATCCCGTGAAATCCGGCTCATTAAATCGCTCGACGTATTTCGAGATGGCGCGTTCGCACGCGTTTCCAGCTCCTATCAAAGGGCGCACGGTGCATTTCCACGCGTCAAGAAATCAAATACCGCTCGATCCACTTCTACGATAACGAATACGTTAACGTACCGTCTGACGATTAACGCTTTCTTTTTCTGCAGACACCGAGCCACGACTTTCAAGCCTATGCTAGGTGAAATTTCCATGATTGGGTTTATCTGCGTGTCTATTTAGATACGTTGAATCTTTTAGGAATATTGTGATTAACACTAGATCTACAGTCGTTAAATCTGCTACATTCGAATATATTAAATAAGTGCTTTAAAAAGAAATAGATCAAGCAATAAAAAATACGTGTAATAAAGTAATTTGTATATTCTAAAATCCATATCAACTTTGACAAATTTAAAAAAAAAATAGGAACGCGTCCATTTGACGGTGTAGTAAATCTGGTGTTAATATTGAAAGAATTTTTGCTGGAAAGAGAAAGGAGGAACGTTAACTTTTTAAGTCATTAACTGTAATGATTTATAATCATTACTATCTACGCTTCAATTTCGACCGTGATTGCATCGAGTTACGTGTATGAATAATTCTTTGGGCAGGCAAACTTCGCGGGAGAAGCTTAGCCGGAGGACTTCGGAGATTCGAAGAGAAATAAAGTTAAAAGTATGTTGAAGTTGCAGATGCACCGATCGTCGTTCGAGGAAGTTCGTTTTTCATCCGGGTAATTGGAGAAGAAGAAGTATAATCGCTATCCCTAGAATTTGCTGGAATTTTTTCATTGACAATATCTAACAAAAAGTCGCGATAAAATTGCCAATTTTGCAAGTATTTTTAACCCTTCCTTAATTTGATCTTGTTACTAATTCTATACAAAGTACCGTAATGTCGGCATTTTCTACTAAACGTAATTTCCCATGGACAAAACAAGAGGCGCGCGCAAAACAGCGCAGACAAATGAGAGAATATTGTACACAATTCAATACTTTTCTTCTCTGCGTCAATGAGACACGAGAAATAACAATATTTTTGCTTCAACGATTTCTATTTGGCGGCGTTTAACAAGCTGATTCAAGTTGAGAATGATGTTTAACGAAACGATCCCACCACCGCTCCTCAGGGGGTCTTTTTATCATTGTTAATGAGCCGAAGAAGACTCGAGCGAGGAAGGTAATCGACGATGGAATAATGGGATAGCTATCGCGAAAAAACAAATCTCGTTAAAAGTAAGCGGGGAAAGCGGAGTCCGTTTGGACGAAAGCAAGTATCGGGCGAGAACAGTGAAAAAGATGAAAAGAAAGGGAACGAGGGGATAAGGGACGAACGGGGGAGTTGGTGGTACGGGAACGAACAAAGGTCCGGTTGAAATAAAAAAAAAAAAACTCTTTCACGGATTAACCTTACATAACGAGTGGAGAGAGCCTACGAGAGCAGCCGCATTACGAGAGATCGATGGAGAGGATATGCCATTTTGATTCTAGTTGTCGGATCGAGCATACCTTTGCGACTTCATCCATTTCTCGTCGTCTCTTTTTCGCCTTTCCGGCTTACCTTCCGTCTATGCGCCGGCGTCCGAATGAGCGCGCACTCGAAAAAATGAATGCGCGATACTCGGACAGACCGAAAGAGCTTTGATCCTTTGACAGAGAGGAGGAATACGAAACTCGAGGACGAAAAGATCGGGTGGAAAGGTAGGGTGGGTGAGCTAGTTTAGATTCCGTCTCACTTGTCGCGATGAAAAGTAATAAAGCACGGTTTCTCTATCCTCCTTGCTAATGAGGACATCGATAAACATGCGGTTGCGAGAAAAAAAATCATTCGATCTCTCTTCTTGTAGTTCCAACATCTCAGGCTAAATATATTAAACCTTTGGCCTACGATTTATTTTCTGACTGGGTGTGCAATGACTTAAAATTAATTCCTGAAATTAAAAGTTCTCACTGATTTATAATAGTTCGTATAACTGTAATATTAATAGTAGAGAAATAATAAGACAGTTCCTCGAAATACTGATTTTTTCAATTTAATAGTTCTTGAAATACTTGAAGATTTTAGTGTCACACGTTGTTGTAGGCTAAAGGGTTAAACGTACCTTGAAAGAAATTTTCCTCCCTTGTTCTCCAGTTAATCCTCCATGTGCCCCTATGACTTTGAGGTAACGCAAGACACAATCTAATCATTCTAATTACTTTAAATACTATTTTTATCAGTTTCCAACTGTACTATCGAGAAACTGATTTTCGGATACAATAAAAAATTCAGACTATAGAGGGTTAAAGCTACAATCAGCTCAATAAATAATTCACAAAATACGTAAAATTTTCCACAAAATATCCTATCACCTTTTATCTCTAAATTCCATCTTTTTCAGTTCCTCTTAAAACCACCGACACCTTTGCCGCGCGAAAAGTGCCAGCTCCACGCTCTATTACTCCAAACGATTCAACAGACTCGATGGAAATCAAAATTCACGAGATTCCAACCGTTTCTCTGGTGCTATTCGTTCCGAAAAAAAGGCCTCGAGCCCTAAACCCGTAACGCTCGCGACAAAAGGCATAATGTGGAGTACCTCCGGCTCCACCGAAGTTGATCTTGCCGGGAAAAGGGAGCGGAATAATTAAGCGCCCGTTTTGGTCGCACGACCCGTGTTTCGTTCACGATTCCGATGCGCCAGCACCTCCTTTTTTTTTACCGTGACGACGATACCGTCGTGGTCGCGATTCCAGAGATTCTCATCGACGATTCTTCTTCGTGTTCACGAGCACGGATACATGTGTACGGTACGGTTGAAATGCTCATTGGAACTATGCTAAATACCGCCTAATGAATACATACGGGCAGCTCTCTTTGATACAAAGGTTCTCTCTGCTTTACATAAAGCGCGAGCGAACTATTTACACTGTGGTCGACAGAATTTCAGACTGTACAAGGATCTAATGAACCTTCACCTCTTCCATGCCCTGCACGTACGTATCTATACCTGCAGGTGAGGGCGTATCGTCCAACCAAAGGATCAGTTTCGCGTCCGTGCTAGCACGTTAATTAATTAAAATTCTCCGACCGAAATTTGCATCGTTGCGCATATTCTATATAATACGCAGGCTTGCCCGTACATAATACTTGAAACTTTCGTTACGGTCCTCCGGACGGGCCGTTCTCTATTTGAAGGATTTCGGATGTTAGTTCTCTCCTTTTTCGAAGCCACGGAAGCTCGTGTCTCTGCTTCGGAGTGCAAACACGAATTCTATGCTTATTCAGGCGAGAATGATCGAGGCTGTGGAGAGAAGAAGGGAGAGGGACTCGAAGGAAATAAAAAGGGAGATAGAGAAATAAAAAAAAGGGATGGAAAGAGAGAGAAAGGAAAATTGTAACGGAGAATTTGTTTCAGTAGAAATGCTGGTCTACGAAGAGAAATAAAATTAAAAGTATGCCGAGGTTGCAAATGCACCGATCGTCGTTCGGAGAAGTTTTTCATCCGGGTAATTGGAGCGATTGAATGAAATGGAAACGGTCTTAATCCAACGGTCGGCATTTCCAAGTTTTTACTCGTCACTCGTTAATATCATGTGGTATACAAAGTCGGCGTCCGCCGGCAGCCTTTAGTTCCTCGGGCAACTGCCCGTTAAATGGCACGTAAAATGAATATAACGTGGATGGTTACTCGTCGTCGAGACATTTCTTCCTCTCGCGCGGCCCTTTTAAAAGTCCAAAGGGAGCGACCCTGTGCCCGGGATATTCATGACGTTGCTCGGGAGATTCGAATCTCTAATTAATAAAATGCAGATTTATCCGCGTATTAAAGTCGCACGATGCTCGCCGAAATCACACGAACGCGCCTTTAAGCAGCTTACGACCGCTCGTGTAACGACGAAAACCACTTTTCGAGATAAGTTGTAGATCTCTAATCTCCCTCGGTCTTTCTTCCACCTTTGTCCCGACGAAACCCGTTCAAATTTTTCTCCCTTCGTGTTCCCCCCTGTCTCTCTTATACTTTCTGTCTCATTTCTATTTTTTATCCTTTCTTCCTCCTATTCTTCATCTTCCTCTTTCCCTGTTTCTCTCTGTCCGTCGACGAGTCACGAGTTACAACTCGTGTAACTTTGAATTAGAACTTTAATTTTTGGAAAACTCAAAAACAGAGACAGCCCCCTTCCTGGGAGGAGATAAGTCTGCCAAATGTCGAGAACGAGGCAATAGTTATTACGTTGACAACCATCGGGGTCATCAGTGACCGGAGCTTTTGAATTAAATGGTATTTCATGTATCTTTTAAATTGCAATATTTATGAATTTTCTAACGTATACAATATTTAAATATTGACGACAAAAAAAATAAAGGCCTGCCGAACATATATCAATCAGCGTCTTTAAAGTTTACAAAGATATACTTGTAATAGAACAAGTTTCACTTCAATAAAAAGGATGAAAGTAGTAAAGTATCGGTGGCGTTCAACGTATTAACCCGCTCAAATTTTTCTCCCTTCGTGTTTCCCCCTGTCCTTCTACTTTCGGTCTCATTTTCATTTTTTACCCTTTCCCTACATCTTTCTCTTTCCCGCTTTTTTTCTATCCGTCGACGATTCACGAGTTTCAGCTCGTGTAACTTTGAATTGGAGACCTTCAATTTTCGAGAAGCTCAAAAACAAAATCAGCTTTCCTGGCATTCCAAGGAGATAAGTCTGGCCAATGTCGAGAAAGAGGATATGGTTAAATAACGCTGTTCTTCCATCTACTGAATACCTGCAAATACTCTGCCAATACCGGTCTTTCTCTTTCTCTTTCCTCTTTCTCTCAATTGCCGCGAGTGCGCATTTAAAGGCGAAAAGAAGACGGTGAAATTACTCGTTGATACTCGACGGAGCTATCCGTCGCTCGCTATCCGTGCAACGGCTCCAAAGTGCACCTATCCGACGCGTTGCACCGAGACACAAAAGCGTTATGCCGATATGCAAGTCGCGCGGGGAAACAGAGGAGAAACAGAGCGGAGGAAAAATGGAGTGCGCGCCGCCGGTTTCATTTCCAACCGTGGAAAAAACTCCAGCCGTTAAGTAATTAATTTTGCGGCGCTACGAGACTCGTTAAAAATTTGAACAACCAGCCGACCATCGATCGCCAGCGGCGCAATACCGGCCGAGTGAATTACTGAATTTTATTTTCTACAACCCCCGTGCGTTTTCCTCCCATAAGTTCGGACCGATAACTAATTCGTTCCCGTCAGCAGCCAAGATGAAATTTTATTCCACCGTACATTCACAAAGCACGTTGTGAAGAGAGGAATCTGCTGGATTTTTGACTGGAATAAAAAATCATTCTAGGGTACCACGATGAGCATGGTGTTAACCCTTTTCAGTCCTATGTCGCGCTGCACTCGACACAGGTTTTCACTTTTTTTCTATTTCCCAACGATTTAACACATTGTATGCGGGTGTTTTTTAACGTCTCATTAAGACTCGAGAAGGAAACTTGTTGAAAAATTTGCAGGAATTTTATTTTCACAAGAAGTTAGTAAGAAATTAAAATAGCGTACTTTCTGCATTCGGAAATATACTTAACTTTTAAAACTAAGTGATTAATGCCACGAACCTCATTTTTTAAATGGTCTATGCACAGTTTTCGAAAAACGTACTTTTACGTCGCCCGTATACTATGTGTTAACACTAAACCTACCAAGGCGATTATAATGACCGGTTTTGAATTTTTTCATAAAACTACCTAAATTGATAGGAGTGCCGTGAAGTAAAAATTCTACTTCTACCATATAAAGCCTAAATTAGTTAATTAACTAATCCTTTCGCTTGTCGATTTATCTTTTACCAAAGTACTTGTTGAATAAATCTAAATTTTAGTAGATATAACGTCGGTAGTTTTAGTATTAATATCGACATCCTAATTTCATCAAGATTTTGTAACATCACATAACTATTCACCAGAACCTAATTATTGCTATCGATAAATAAAAATTAATTACCAACGGTAGAAAGTACTTATTGGAAAATTCCTTTCATTTAGCTCACTATCAAATTGACAGGATAATTCGGACCGCAAAGAGTTAAAGGTTTCGACTTCTAATTGGGCACAAGGGAAAATCGCCGTTACCTCTGGAGACTTTTTAAGACGAGTACTTTAGCACCAAAGAAAGACATGGATTTTTCAAAAAACACCGTGCATCGAACATCGTCCTGTTCCATTAAAGTAATCTCTATGGCTCCCATGCATCGTGAACTAGCACGGCGAGTGCTTCGTTGCTGCTGCTGCAAGTGCTATACATTTCACGACTCTATCGCAATCGCAACGTCAGCCGAGTCTTGAAATAACGAGTATAACTAGGCAAGAGCCGGTCTCGACTTTTCTCTCTTCCTCTCCACCCATAACACTATTTCTTCGTTAAATACGCGGTAATTAACGAGCGCACGGGTAAAAAAAAAATCTCTAATTAACTCGACCACAAATACGAAACTTTCTCCCGTACAAAACCAAGGAAGCCACTACGATCGGTTGTTTCGACGATTCTCTTCGTCCATGTCGACTAACGTTTCAACAAGGAATAATCGACGATCGAAACGCACACGATAGACGTCCGTTTCGAGTCCAAAGTTAATGCAGACCTTCGTGTATAGGGCCTCGCAAAGAGCCCTCGCAAATCCGAAGGGATAGGACGCGCGGTCGAAGTGGATTGGCCGAAGAGATCGGCAAAGTGGCTGGTGGTCTCGTGTTTCGTGAACTTTAATCAGCCGGACCGAACTCTCTGTATTCCGGCAGCAAGGCGTATTTAATGGAGCCTATCCTCCGTTGGATAGAGCACGGAACTTGCGCAAAATACCCTAAACCCCGTAAGACAAAGTTGCGTACCCTGTCGGAGGACGAATGAGGATGGACATGCTGCGAGCATGCGATTAAAGGTCAACCGTCGCGACGGTTCGTTCGTTTTTGTACCCTCCGTTTGTCTTTCTTGAATACCCTTGAAGCTACTCGTGGAATTCTTTGCGCTGAGGTTTGCGATAGTTGCAATTAACGTTTTTGGATAATTTAATGTCATTTTAAATGGTGAAGTGTCTGTGATTAATTCGGCACACAGAAGTAATAGTAAGAGAGGACAATTAACCCTTTGCGGACGGAGACTTTCTTGAATTTTGAGAAAAAATCATTTATTTGGCGCTGAAAAATCACTTTTTTGTCAGAAAGTCAGACTGTTATTGTATAGAAGTTGAAAATTATTATTTATGTAGTAATATTTCAACTGTTATATTTTAATTTTTCAACTCTAACCGTGTATACATGCATCGACAAATTATAATCAAATTTTTTCTCAAACCGCATATTTACTTCCGTCGTCGTCAAAGGGTTAACGCTAGAACTACCGACATGAAAAATATTATATTTCAATATATTAACACTAGAACTACCGAACCAGTCAAAATGACTGGTACACAATTTTTTCAAAAAATTCTCCAAGTTTACATAACAGTCATAGAATAAATATTCTACGTTTATATCAATAAATTTAAATCACCCAATCGATCCAATTTTCCGCCGCTTGATTCCCCCTTTTTCAAAGTACTTATTTAATTTATTAAAATATGATAGATTTGAGGCCGGTAGTTCTAGTGTTAAATAAGAATATTAAAAAAATAGAAATCAATTGACAAAGAAAAATTGTCAGTGCAGTAAGATATATTTGATAAGATAGGCGTTTTGACTATCTTTGTACTTGTAGTGTTAATTGATTTAATTGCTTACATTTTTTCAGTTAAATGTAATCAATTAGGAGAATTGTATGACTAGAAAATTAAAGGAGCTTCTTGAAATTAGAAATCCACCAATCGATATGATATATCAAGAATATTTCGTGGTTTGATGTAGTATTCCCATAGAAACGTTTTGCAAATAATCTCGTGGCTTGCGCGAGGTAATATTAGAATTAAATCTGTACAGTTTCGAGTGCCTTTGAATTGTTCTCCCGTACAGAAACCATGGGAAGTACCCGGGATATAATACGGAACATCTTGGGATTGGTTGGAAACGGAGCCAGAGTGACCGGTTGGTTGGCAAACTTTGATCAGCCGAGACCAAACTCCATGCCGCTTCTAATCTCACTTACTTAATGACGTCTGTGTCCCCTTGCACTCTATACGACGAGAAACTCCCGGTAAATTCTACGTACAAACCGCACACGCAGAATGTAAGCGTATGTACAGTGATACAGGAAGATCGAGGATGTGCAAAATTTACGCTCCTCTCATCGACGATTCCCACTGACTATTATCCCGTTTCGTGTCAGAGACTATGGATACTCGGTGAAAAATAGTCGCCCTACTATCGGTGTTCTACTTTTTCTTTAGAGTGCTGTCTACTGATTGGCACTTTTTGTATCTCGCTTCGACTGTTTCGATAAATGAGAGACTACAATTTCTAATGGGACGATGGAAATGGGTATTTAGACAACGTATTAGAAATTCATTGGAGAAACTTTAAATTATTTGCAATGGTGAATATGAAAATACTCTTGAATATAAAAGATTCAAGTTATCGCGTGTTTTCCGTTGCATCACGAATTAAAATATTGTAGAACTCCTTCGTAGAATTAATAAAAAATTGAATTCTTATAACCCCTTGGCCTACGATTTCTTTTCTGACGGATCTGTCCTGAGATTACGAGTTTTCACTGATTTCTGATATTTCGTATAACTGAACGTAACATTAATAGTATAGAAATAATGAGAGATATATTAATTTTAATAGTATTTGAAAGACTTCAAAATTTTCTATGCCATTTTTCACATCACAAGTTTTACACGCTGTAAGCTAAGGGGTTAATGGAGCTGGATATCTCGAAACGATGAATAATTGACTTAAAGCTTTGCAATAATTAGCAGTACACTCGAGACTGCAATCTTCGATGAATATTTCCTTGCAAATACGTAAGATCAAATTTTCGGTTAAAGTATGAAGTAACAGTGAATAATTTCACTTAAAAATTTGACGATAATTTACTTACTTTGGCTGATTGTTATTCGCAGGAGGCATAGGGGTTGGCACCCTCGGCGGCGGTACCGGTATCGCCTTTCTTCTTCCTCCACCCGTTTGATGTATCGTCGGTGCAACGCGTCCTGTTGGAGCCATCCTCCCAGCAGTTCTAGGTCTTTCCGTTCGTACCTCCATGTTTCTCTTTTCTGAAACAATTCGAAACATCGGTCAGGTTAAAAAAAAATTACAAAATTTAATGCGTGTGACTTTCCGAGTCGTCGCTTTAAACGTTTCTATCTCTCACCCTGTCCCTCTGCCTCTCTCCTTTTCCTCTAGAAAGCACGACCATACGAATCGTCTAAAAATTGCAAACGAGAAAACGAGTCGTGCAAAAGGCAGTCGACAAAAAAAAACGAAATTATTACGAGACGCATTAGTAAGCGGGACATAAAAGTGCCATTTTCTCGTGCACTCGGAAGGCCAGGCAGACATCAGAGAGACGGTGAACTTCGAAAAGAGGGAATGTCCCGAAAGTCGCGCAAAACGGAGAACAGAAGCAGAAGAGAAAAAGTAAAGAGAGAAGAGAGAACTAGCGAAATAGAGAAACGAGTCTCGCACAAAGTACAGAATAAAGTAAAAACTCTTCCATGATTTCCTCCTTCTACCACTTATCCCTCGTATTTATTTTCCATCTGTGAATTCTTGATCGCGAATCACTCGATTTATTCCTACCTACGATAAGTACCGTAGTAATTACCGCGTTACCGTTTAAAACGCCTATACAATGTACAATTTCACAAATCACAGACTCCTTTAAACATTTAATATCCACCTATCCAGAAAACCCGCACCGACATCGCACTTCTCACCGAAACAATGCCTGTCCAATTATTTTCATCGGTACTTCGTTAAACCGAAAAAACCATTCTTTTCTCTGTTCGATGGTGAAAAAAGAAAGGAAAGAAAAGGTGGGGGGAAAAAAAAAACAAGGAAAATACGAAACGCAGAGAAGGAAGGTACGCGTTAAGCAAGACGCGATGGTACCCGCGTGTTCCTAATTAAGCGCATGCCCCGCTAATTTGCCTTAATAAAAACGATAGAATCTATCCTGTGCCGGTACTCGAGCATGTCCCGAGACATGCCGTTTACGCGCGCGCACGCACGATTATCGTCGTGTACATTCGAGCATGAGCATGCACACGTACCTACATATGTACGTACATAACATTTGCGTAACGGAATTTCAATTAATGATCCGCATACGTCAGACTGCCGCGAGCCATTTCAATGAGCGCTTTCAGAGCAGGCTGCCACCAAAGTGACGCCCGCGGTCCCTCTTCCTCTCTCTCTCCTGAGGCGGCATCCTCCCACTCATCCCTTTTCTCTCTATTTCACTCAATTTCCATCTCTTTCTCACTTCTCTCTATCTCGTTCTCTTCTCTTTCCATCTCCTACGATTTTCCCAGACGTGGATACTTCAATCGGATGTACTTCCTTTTAACCTCCCAACCTACGTTTCTCTCTCTCTGCCGTAATTCGGGGCCTTTTTCATTAATCGCACGATTGACTGCGATCTCGACGATATTCGACGCGATCTTTCGTAGCGTAGGAAATTCAACGTTGGGAGAATTTTATTTTATTAATCTCTCCTCGATGAAGGAGATCTCGTACACTATATATATAATACGTAGGTACGTACCTTCGCGATCGAAAGCTCGCGGGGAATTTTGAACGTTAAGCTCGAGCCGAGAGACGTTGAATTAGAGAGAGCGTTATTATTTCTAGAGTTTTATCAGCATTAATGCGAAAAGCCGAATGAAATGGAATAAAGTTGTGTATTTATGAATATTACCTCGTTAACGAGACCACGTCGATGATTGTGCGAGAAACGAGAACGTACAGTGTTCTCGTTGAATCGTGAATTAAAAGGGAGCAGTTTCGGAGCGGAGCTTTAAACTCGACGTTTAAACTATCGCCAACGAGTGATTCTAATTACATGATTTTTTGCCAATGTTTTCAAAAGGCCGAATAGAACTGGAGTTCGATAGCAAAATGAAATTCTCCACGATTATCTTACTCGCGTCAACGAGAAGAGAAAATGCGAAGATACTCACGGAAGTTCTCAACCGTGAACTCGAATCCTGGAGATTTGGAAGATTCGTAAGAGCGTAAGGGTTAAGAACCGGGGTTTGTCGAGTTGTAATTTTGCGTTGCGCACTTTTCAAACCCCTCGGACCAAAAAGGCGCGTGTACGTTCGTCAAAAGAGAGAAAAAATGAGGAGGCGGCGTGCAAAGGAGAGAGAACGGTGAAGGAAGAAGGGAGGGATGATGAAGAAGACGAGTCGAAAAAGGCAACTCCTTCAGGAGGCAAGCGCCGTGACGGATACTTGTGCACTCTCGTGGGATCCATTCTTCCAAATTCGTCGGTTCCGTAGCAACGTCGGTCTACCGGAAGAAGTACGAGGTTAGCGAAACTTTTGCGGAAGCTTCCTCGTACGACGCGTAACATCGACGAAGAAAATAAGCATGCCGTTTGTTTGATGATTGAAGTCAATCTCTCTCAGATTATTTACGCTTTGAATTATTCTACGAACATCATCTAAGCAATTATATTCAAGGAATATTGCCTACAGTTGATAATTCGTGTTCATTTGATACTGGGAATAATTGCAGCTACTTGAAATTAATATATAAAGTATAAATTATGATAGAAAGCTACGTCGGCTGTAGCTCGACATAGGAGTGCAAGGAATTAATCAATTGATAATCATAATTAGGCTGCGGATTTTTATGCATTTATGACAAATTAAATACGGCTAAAATATACAAAAAGAACATAATATAAAAATATATCTAAAATATCCAAACTATGGTATTTATTATAATATTTATTAAGTGCAATAAATCCCTAGATAGGTTTTCCTGTCTCACCTGGATTTTTGAAACTCGAAATTTGCATAAACATCCGCAGTCTAATCATAATATATAGTACAATACTCGATATGCAATAGTGGTCAGTTAGGAAAGAAACAAAGGCATTTTTTTTAAAAGATGCAATTTACAAAATGAGCGCGGAAAATCCCGTGGAAAAAGTGTATCTCGAAACTCTGATCCAAGGAAGATAAAAACGCACGGTTCCGGTAGTTTTCTAAATAGAAACAACGCAGACTCAGCGCACCACGTGCGTTTGCAACGGCGCTGTTTAGAAAACTTTAACGGAGGGATATTCAAAGGCCGCCGACCTGCGTCGACGCGTAAAATCCACGTTCTCTATATTTTCCCCTTAATCCTTACAATTCTGACGACAACGGAACGAATTTTATTTCGTTCTATCATCTCGTCAATTTTCAACCTCGCCATTTATCTTTGCAACGGTGGAGAATCATTGCAAGACAGAAATTACTACGAATTGACACAAGATGCATCTTCGAATTAACAATGTAATAGTACACCAGAAGGAAACGAATTTCCTTTCTCAAATACTCTAAGGCATCGACGTACAGGATATTCGATTAATCGACCGAATAAACGCGCTCGAAGTACTTCGCCTACGATCAAGGACTACCATTTGCAATTTCCATTTATTAGCCTCCACTTAACGAGTCGAAGCAGCAAGATGCATATATCTGCATCCGTTCGGAAAGGATTACGAACAGGTTGGTCTATCGAGAATGAGAGACCTTCCATGTCTCTAACTTCGTCTCGTTCGATGCGGGAATAATCGAAATATCGATTGGCGACAGGGCCGATTCAACTGTCACGTCATTTCGAATCCGCAGAGCCTTCGACGTCCGACATCTCCGATGCGCTTCGTCGTCCAACCGTAGTCGCATACGCACAATGAGCTCATTAAGGCTCAATGCGATTCAATTATGTGGGTCAACCAAAGAGAATTCTCCATCCTCGGCGTCGACCTAAGACCGAGGAGATACGTGAATCGACGTTGGAACGAAACTAATAAGAGAAGGTGGGCGAACGAAGAGGCGAACTATGGATTGTTCCGCAAAATGTGGGATAACATGATGCTATTAATTTTCGACTAAATTGCACGGTGATTCCAAGAGAGGTGTTGATTTTTAACGTTGCAAAAGGAGATAAACGAACAAGAATATAATTAAGATGACGTTAAGATTACGGTAAATGGTAAAACAATTTTCCAGGGGTTAAAAAATCTTTGAGAAAGGTTAAAGAGGGGAAGTAAAGATACTTGGATCGAAAAATGACCGAATAACTCAACAAGGATTAATTTCAAAGTAATTTGCATCAAGGCAACAACGTGAAATCCTAGCGAGGAATATCGTTTTTAATTACCACCACCCTCCGCATATCGCTGCACCCTCGTGCTGTTTCGCGGGCCGTCTAATCCACAGGAAACCATCGAGGGGAACCCCATAGCGTGGGTGTACGAGCGAAAGAACGAGGCAAAGCTACATCGACATTTTGGCATAAACAGAAACAGGATACTTCGCGAAAGAAGCCTCGCAGCGATCTTTCTCACCCTTTGCCCGACGACAGGGACGACAATCGAAGGAAGAAAAGAACAGGTTCGCGCAATTTCTCGAGCATAGAGCAACATTGTTGTCACGGATGCTTTGCTATCACAAAGAGTAGACGGAGGAGGTTCGAAGAGAGAGAAAGAGTTCGAGGAATAAAGGGAGAGGAAGAGGTCGAGGAGGATGTTGCAGGGTGCGATCATTATTTCTCGACGTATAGCACCGCGAGACGGGGCTGCCAGGGAGACAATGCGCCTAGCCAAGTTGGTTAAAATATGCAGCCCCCGGCATGCGTGGATTCGCGCGTTTTCTCTGTATGCGTATCAACAAACTCGCGAGGAAAAGAGAGATCGTCCAATGTCGTTCGACACGCGCTCATGTCCTCCCTCGCTTTCTCCCTCGTTTTCCCTGTTTCTTCCTCTTCCTCTCCGTCCCTCTTGTACCGTCTGGCTATATTCGCAAATAAACGCGCGTGCATACTAACGCTAGTACAGGTGAAAAGGAAAAAAAAAAGATTCCTCCTGGTCGACGAGACGAGGGCTCGACGAGAGGCCAGAGGAAAAGGAAGAAGGGTAGAGAAAAACGCACGAGGAGAAACAGAGAGAGAGAAAGTTAGAGGGTGGAGACAAACAGACAAACTCCTGCCGGCAGAATCAGGACAATGGGGGCATCTGCTTAGCAAATTGCAAAAAATAATCACGTTTGCCCAGATCCGTGCACGCGGCCAGATCCAACACCGAGGCCTCCCGTCTCTCGTAACACAATAACACCTACTCGAGGGCACCGACAAATGCACTCGAAGAGGAGAAACGGGAAAGCTCCGCCGCCTCTGGAAAGGTATAGGAGAAAATACACTTGGACAGACAACGAAAGGGGTGGAGACACGGGGGGTGGAGAAAAATGAAGCGGCGTATTCCGCTTGGTACATCGCGAAAACAATGTATCGTACCAAGGTTCCTACCCGTCGCGAATCCATCCTTTGCGAGAGGATAAAATTCCTGTGATGATCCCGGAGAGTCCTTTTATCCATGACAGATGTATCGCTATCGGCGATGTCGTTTTTTCTTGGTTGAATCGTTTCCATGTATTTTTTTTTTAACTATTATTTTAACGCATGTCGTAATGGAGGAGGTGGAGAAGAAGAATGGATCGATGTCTGTCTTTGATTCGTAGCGGGATTTATTTACGTTTATATCGCTCTTCGCGGAACGTCCGACGTGGCATGAGAATCGATTAATTAATTCGAACCGTACGATCGCATCGGCAATTCGTGTCAGCCATTCGTTAGTGGACGAATGCGAGCGGTTCCAATGGAACGTGTGGAAAGACGTTGTAATTTAGAGAAAAATATATTTCCTTGCCAGTGCAATGCCGAAAATTTATTGGCAATATTTCGCGTTGCCTGGACGTCCGAATTCCCGTCGAGTTTATATCAATCATCGACGGTAACCCAGAGTCAACAGCGAACCAAGATGAGAGAGCAGGAGCAAATTTCTTCCTATGATATATGTGGAAAGACGTTGTAATTTAGAAAAAAATATATTTCTTTTCCAGGACAATGCTAAAAATTTATCAGCACAGTTTAGACATCGCCCCAATTCCCGTCAATTTGATATCCATCATCGGCAGAACCCCACAGTCAATAGCAAACCGAGATGACAGAGGATGCATACATTTCTTCCAAATGAATTTACGGAAAGATGTTATAATTTAGAAAAAAATATATTTCTTTTCCAGGACAATGCTGAAAATTTATCAGCACAGTTTAGACATCGCCCGAATTCCCGTCAATTTGATATCAATCATCGTCGAAACCCCAAGGTCAACAGCGTACCACGATGAGAGAGCACACGTAAATTTCTCCTAAATGAATTTATGGAAAGACGTAATTTAGAAAAAACTATATTTCTTTGAAAATTTATCGACAATATTTCGCACAGCATGTACATTGTCCGAATGTCCGTCGAATTGATATCAATCATCGACGGAACCCCAGAGTCAACAGCGAACCAAGATGAGAGAACACGCGGGAATTTCTCATGGCGTTACCGCGGTCACCATGTGCTACCAGTCCCGCGAGTTCTCATGGCAATCGCGTATCGAAACATCACGTGCGTGACACGCCTGTAACTGTCCCTGCCTTTCTCATGAGCGCATTCTTACGCATGGTGGCACCAAACAGCCACGGATTTAACGAACCCTCTTTCAACGAACGATCAGGTAATGCAGACATTCTATGGAAAAAGTGTGATGCCCTTCAAACAGAAGATCCGATTATACCGAAGCTGCGCGATAAAATGACATTGTTTAATGTCAGGCAGTCTAAACGAGTAGTTTCCAATTTATTTGTCAAATTCCTAAAGCTCCAACTTCCATAAAAGAATTATGTCATCCAATTAGTCATTCTAATGTTAACATTCATAGTATCTTTGATTCTAAAGGCAAATGATAGGAAAAAAGGTTAACCACGTTTAAATCCTTCTTCGCCTCGGTGGTTTGTACTCCAATTAAAATAGTAGGTCATAGATAAAATGATCATAGCAGTCAAAATCGAAAAAAAGCAAACAAAGAAAAACCTTGATAAAGTGAAAGACAGCATCTTTCATGATTTACTCGGACAGAATGCGCGAAAAACACCAAAAGCCACGTAACGTTATGAAATTAATGGAATATTTGTGGATTTGACAAACTGTTGCGATTAATATTTCCGAAAATTCCAGGAAAAAACGTCGGCCAATATTTGTTCACGTTTGATGCGGCAGTACGCCGATGTTTGTTTGGACGTGGAAACGATCTATGTATCATTTTCACGGTACGAGAGAAGGGCAGGCGGAGTATATAAATTCGGGACAAATTAGTTTATCTTTGAGCGATGTTTAGTAGACGCTAAAAAGCCGGCAGGCCACCCAGATGCGAAAGCTGTAGCTAAAAATACAACCCGTTCCTCATCGCGACACCCTTGCGCCTCTCTCCCTTCCTCTTCCGCCCTTTCTCTCGGAAGTCACGAGACGCGGATTAACCGCGGTACAAAGTCTCCGTGACTTTGAATCCTCTGGAATTACGGAAAGCTTTCTGTTGAAAATTCCATCTGCAAAACCGGGCATTGTAAATTCGATTAATCATTGACAAGTTCTTCGTACGTTGTTCGACGTAGGCGATGAATTTTCAAACTGGTTTATCGAATAATTTTCCACGAAACATTCGAGTCGAGTACGGTCATTGGACGGACTTCAGTTTGGTTTGTAATGCGTCCAGTTATATCGAGGAAAAAAATATACCGGGAGAAAAAAAATTGCTGGCGTGTGGGCTTCCTATTTTTTCAGAATTTTTTAAACCGCCCAGCTTCCCGTGGCGTACGTTGAACTGGCCGGTTCGAAATACTCTCGTATCGAGAATGCGTGCTCGGTTGTAAAAGAGAAAAAAAACGAACAAAAAGAAAGGGGATCCCAGGGTCGACGAATAAACATTTTAATAAACGTCCAACATCTAGTAGCAAGAGTGAAAAAAAAGATACAAATTTCACGTGAAAATTACTGTAACTATTCGAACATTTCCTCAAGCTTAAATGAAATCTGATACCTGCACTACGTTTTCCTTGATTAATTCTAATTCGTTACAGACCTGATATATTTTCCCCCCATTATTTCAAATCAAGCCAATTCAAGTAGAAAAGTAACTCAATATTTTCCCTGTAAATCCAATCCTACATTTTCCATTAGAAATGCACGATACGTAAATGCATCCCCTATCAATCAACAGCGAATTTCTTTTTCAGACGTAGCAAGATCTCTCCTTATCCATTATCCAGATGTCGCAAAGTATCCCGATGCTCGAACATGATCGATGCTGTTTGTCTTCGCAACCAAGGCTCGATAGTTTAGGATAGTTTGCCCATACGATACGAGGCCCAAGAAAAATCCCTCTCGTCGAGACAAAGCATAATCGATCGTTGGAAAACACCGAGTACACAGCTTCAATCTCCCGATACGATATATGTCTCGAACGTACAGTAAGTGGGACATATGGCAGGCAAATACGACCGAAGCAAAAACAAATAGGTGTCCTTCCACCCCTCTATCTTTTGGTCCCCCTTTAACGACGCGGTTGCAGTACACGCGACAATGGCGAGGTTAATGAAAGACGTAGGTGCTAGTTATGGATGCCATAACTCAACTGACGGGGCGCCATAACATCGCCGAAATCAGCCTATACTCTCCTACTCTTTCTCTCTTCGACATTGGACCCCCATTT
Source organism: Cerceris rybyensis (assembly GCA_910591515.1). NCBI lineage: Eukaryota > Metazoa > Arthropoda > Insecta > Hymenoptera > Crabronidae > Cerceris > Cerceris rybyensis. The sequence continues at coordinate 23,013,360 of OU342793.1, read as the reverse complement.
TTACCCCCTTGCACGCACCCCTCTTGTACACATATACGCCTGTATGACTTCTGACTCACAGCCTGCGGGGGTTCACGGGGGTGCGAAAAATAGAAAACGGGGGTGGTGGATTCGTACAAAAGCAAAGAGGCATCTCTGGTTCTGCGCAGGAAGAATTGCTAATCGCATATACGCCGTTGCCTGCGGCCATTGACTCAAATAATGAAAAATGGCACACGAGGGCAACCCGATAGAAATATCACTTTAGCCTCCTTCTCTGACCTTATGGCTACAGTGGTCTTTCTTTCGTGGACTTGATTGCAGACTCCGAATTGTCACTGTAGGATGAATAAATTTTCAACATTATTCATCAACGTGTCTGAATTGTATGACCTCGCGCCACCGAGGGAGGAGGATGACCCTCACCCTTACTGGACCTTTTCGAGGAAAAGGAGATCTTCGAAGGACACAGCAATAATAATGGAGGATAGCAAGGCAGTCGTTGCGGAGTCGACACCTTGCACGCGTCGGGGAAGACTCTTAAAAGAGTGACATCGCGAGGAGGAATTATTAAAATTTGTATTATTGGCCCAAAACGAGATTATTGTATATTGTATTTATCAAAGCACATTCATATACCGCCGTAATATATTATTATGTAGTGTTACGAAGCACCCAGTAGATTAAATGTTACTGGGAAATGAGACTTTTTTTATTAGTTTGTCATTAATGAAGAGATGAGATTCTACGGTTGGTGGTCTTCGTTGACGGACGTGTTCTCTTAAACAAACGTTCTTAGTTTTTCTATAAATTGTGTTCTATTTAATTATATCCGAGAGGATAATGCATGCGCGGTAGACTCGTAACAATATATTAGGACAGAAATCCATGTCTTACAGAATATTGTACCTTTTTGATCCAACGAGTAAGAGACAACCTTCGAAAATGTCATCCCCGTTTTCTCAATAACGTTAATAACGAAAAGGACGTTATAAGATGTGCAAAATTGTGAGAAGGTCGTTGAGGAAGAGCGACGGGGTCGTGAATCCTTCGTAGCCAAGGAACTTCGCAGCCTCGGTGCTTTTCTTAATTTAATTAATTAACGAGATGCCGGAAGTAGGTGGGTTTCTTCTTCAACTTCTTTGTTTGCCATATCGTCGTCTCGCAACGTACCGAGGAGGCCCGCTTCAATTCCTACTAATGAAGACCCACGCGTTCTAAAGCTCAAACAATAAACAGTACCACTTAACTCAAAGCACGCAACAGACTCGAGTTTCCGTTCCCCACCTCCGCGACATCCAACTTGTCCCTTTCCGGTCGCCCTCGCGTCTCTTGGTTTTCTTCTCTAGCATTTACCTACGTCGCCTTGGAAGGAAAGCTAGTCCGTATTTGCATTACGCGTTTGCCGCGCGGCTAGATTTCTGAAACTGGGATGAAAGAGACGCGCCATACCGCTCTCGCTTCCGTTTTTCTCTTCCGTCTCGGCCAACCGTGATATTTAACCGGCTCGCGTTTACGAGGCACAGGCTATACGCTCGTTTCGACAGTTTCTCCTTTTCTCTTTCTCTTCCTACGAGAATCCCGTGTACATACGTATATACTTCCGTGTAGTTTCGCCACGGGGGAAAGAATTAGCGATGCTCTTTTCTCCGGTTAATCATCCACCGCGGCCATGATGCTCCTTTTACGACCCGTGAATACGTTTCGTTTAAGAATTCGCTTTAATTAGGAATTAATTTAATTAATTCTTGAAAGCTGGGTATTAAATTGCAAAGGGAGCTCTATGGAGCTTTATACAGGAGACGGTACATCCAATGTTGCTCCTCGATGTTGAATCACATTCGATGGAAGACGTTAATAGTCCTATGCTTGCTATTAAATTCTTGGAGCAAAGGAGAATGTTCAAAGAGGAAATTTTGAGATCGTAGTGGAAATAGTTATGTTTTTTTTACACCACTGTAATGGCGAATTAGGCTATTCGCTCTTCTAGATTCACCGGAATAAGAGAACTATTGCTTTTGAGTGGGAGTTATATTTAAACGTCGTCTCGTTCGGAACTTGTGAGATTTTGAATTAGAATTAGCAATGATGTGTAAACTTAATATGAATGAACCAAGGCTGAAGGAAAGGAGTGGGAGTTGTGTGACGGTTTAGAGGATTGAAAGGTCAATGTAAGTAAGTAAAGAGGTTTTAACTTGAAACGGAGATTCGGGGATGAGCAAGAAATCGAAACTGTCGAGGACATTGGACTTAGGATGATGGTTAGCAGAGAATCACGGAATGGCGACTGATGATCGTGTCACGTCGTCGATATAAAAAATATTTGTAAAGATTTTACTAACCCTAGTCAGAGAGTCGGTAGATTACACTACTGTTCTAAAGATATCTTCAATTTTGACGAATTCAACCGAGTTAACGATCTCTCTATACTGCGCCCCCGTAGAGTCACGAAGATGCTCTCGAATACAGCCAGGAAAATCAATATTCCCAACATTTATCCCCTTCCAATACTCCCCACAATGCTCGCGAAAAACAAAGAAGAATCAGAGCGATTTAATTTACTTGGGACCTTTTATCCGGCACTCGGTTTATTTCCTAGCGGAGGCTAAAATCGTAGACGCGAAGGAAGGACTTATATATCGAGGTATCGACTATCGATCGGCCTCTCTCGATATCGCAGCCTCTCTCCTTCGTACAATGCTGCCAATGGAGATCAGGCAGCCGAGGGTCCCCCTACGTTGCATTTAATCACGACGTCGCCCATTACTTCATCGTATTATGGCTCCATCGTCACAGACCGTGCGCGCAACACGAGCCTCATGTATGCATCTGCAAATAGATGCTATGGAGTTACACCGTGAGATTCATCCCCTAAACCTCTGCTCTCGGATTGTTTCTGGTATTTGGGTTAATTTTATAGTGATTAATTAATCGTTAACTAAATCTAGATGAAGCAAGTGGAAGAACTTTCATCGACGGTGTCGTTCTGTATTCTGCCATTTTGAGTAGGAGTTTTTGGGGGTTGTAAAATCATCGAGGACTAATGAAGGGTGGTGTAATGATGTCCGAGGTTTTAAGAGCGTATTTGGCAGATTTAATTGAAATCAAAGTAATACTTTATTAGTACTTGTCCTCAAATCTAATGAGATCTAACTCTCAGGAAATGTAGGATGCAGTATTTTTCAACCCCTTTATATTTTTTCAATGTCTTCGACACAGTAATTTAATCTTCTATAGTCGGAATTTTTTCACGATAGTACAGTTAGATAATGATAAAATTACTAGGAAGTGATGGGTTAAACCTGAGTTTTAAATATTGAATTGCAAAGAATTTTATAATTTTCATTAGGTAAATTATAATATTTGGCAAAGTTGAAAGTTTGACTTCGAAGAATAAGCCATACATGTGTCATGCGCTACCTTAAAGTTACAGGGGCCCATAGACAGTTATACACTTATAATTTTAATATGAACGTCGATGCGCATGAGGATTGGATATTCATTGATGAAATTTCATTATACGAGGAGAAATACATGGGACATGTAATTTTAATTACCAGAAGATATCAAATTTGCTTTAAATCTTTATAATTTAATTAACAGCTCTACCGAGAAAGGTAAGGACTGAATTAATAGATAACCGCAAATTGGTAGAGAAAATTACGTACTGTACCATGAAAACAATGAAGTGTCTTCGCCTCTAACGCACTTAGACGTTGGCTCTTGGCAAACTGCATATTCCTGTAGTATCGCCTTTGTGTTCCGTCGAAGGAACCGAGATAATTGCATCGCAATGCGTTACCATGGACCACGAGGGGTTGACCACCGTTTGAACCGTAATTTGTACTATGAATGTGTCGTTGTTACAAGGAAATGGGTTAATTGTATTGTTGCATTTACAGTGGAACTAAGCTTCTATCTGAATCAACAACATTTCCAGAAATACGAGTAGAGAATGTTTGAAGTTATCAGAGACTGACCGTTGAAACGTAATCTTAATTTAATTTCCATTTCCAGCGTACATTTCGTATCGTAACTCACAATATAATCCGGCGTAATTACGAACATTTTTCAGTTGTTAAAATTCGCAAAGAGTAATACGAGGATTAACTTCGGCTCTCGTTTCAGTGCAACGAGATGAATTTTTTTCTCGTGACGTTAACATTCGTCGGGAGCCCGGGAATGTTATTAATACCCGTATGGAATACCATATGAACGCAAACGATCTTTCTCTCTTCTTTAAACACAATAAATGCGTACAAAAATGTAAATTCAACACCCCCTCAGGGTAGACGTCATTATGAATCTGCGTTTTAAAATACATGGAAAAAATGTTGAGAAACGTTGAAAAATGGTGAAAATTTTAATGACTCTTGCTTTCTCCAAACGAATGAAATGCCAGATTGTCGACGACGAAAAAAAAAGCAACAAATAAAGACCGCCACGAACCGTCTGCTTGAGTGTTAATGTCGCGTTAGAAAGACTACAAATTTAGCGTAGACGATTCATCTATCCAAATGCACAAGGTACAGTTCGACATGTGAAAAATGGCTATGGAACTACTGAGTCTCTCGTTTTTATATGCTTGTTTCCCACATTTCGTTTTTGGAAATTTCAAACCCAGTTTTCTGAAGTATGAACTCTGTATAATTGTTTTCTTTAGGAGACTGGGTTCGAAGATTCGTAAAACGAAATTGTGGGAATAGGAAGTTGAAAACGAGAGGTTCCGCAGTTCACTAGCCATCTTTCAGTTGTCGGACAGTAGAAGGGGACCAACGATTTCTACGTATCGTGGATAATATCGTTGTGAAATTAGATACGCTTCGAGAGATCTCGATGCACTCTGGCAGAAATCTGTCGGACCATCTGGCAGGTATTATTAGATAGATGCCAAGTGCATCACGGGGCTAATCAGGAGAATCTACTACTTGATTAACCAATAACGGAAGCGTCGACGATACGCTCGCCGATTCTAACAGCCCCCTGCACATCTCCGATTCTCTCTCGCTAGATGATAATCTTCTTGGATATCGCCTACCCGATCTACGAACGTTCAACGCTCCATGACGAAATAATTGACGGTTCGAGTGTCGTAAAGGTAGGATAGTCGGTTCTATAACAAACTTGGAAATACAGTTAACTGAATTCCAAGGTAAACTTCTTCAACGTTGTCACAAAGCCTGAATAATTGAAAGCAAAGTAAAGAGCATTGACCTAAAAGAGAATAATCCGACATCAATTCCAAACTCTATCGACTTGGCAATGATCCATGAGGGTAGAAAAAAAAATTCTTGGATCGTACTTTGGATTATCTCTTTTGGCAGGAGCAAGCGGATGTAAGGAACAGGATGAGTTATAACCGAAAGGATCGGTGAACTCGCGAGAGTGCAATAGAACTATTTTCCTTCGTTAGATATTAACTCCGAAATAATCTGGGATAAGTGGGAAATATCTCTTTCCTCACCCCGCGCTGACTGAAAAGTAATAAAACTGGATTACGCGGCGAATCCTCGGGGCCCTTCGTGAGTCTCGAATCTCGTCCCTTCCAGAAGCAGGAAAATGGATTTTATGGTACCAGGGGGAGAGAAGTATAAGGTCGGCAAGAACGGCTGACTCGTTGACTGACTGACTGATATCGAACCTACACCGATGCACCCGAAAGAGAGCAATAATAAACAGTTTATCTGTCTGTCGAGCCTAAGCGGATTATTGCTGCTCCTCCCCTTTCCTCCAACGCGAGACGTCCGATAGGAAAGACACGACCCTTATCTACTATCATCGCCACTCCCTTTCACCCTCTCTATTTCTCTAACCTCCCTTTTTCTTCTTCTTCGTTCTTCCACCCCATCCTATAGACGGACGTGCCGACCACCTATGGATATATGCGTCACGTAGCAACGACGAACAGTTTCTGAATATTCATAAGCGCGACACCTCGACACCCTTTTCCGTGACCCTCGTGCAATCAGTGTCCTTCGACAGGGTCGTTCGTCGAAGGTACGTCCTTTCGAATTGTCAATGAGAATTGTCAAACTATGATATATGCTAGAATGTGTCTGATCAACGATAACATTTCTTTTCCTCCGTACAAACACTCCAGACGTTTTAGAACGTCTCACGACGACTAATTAACCTTTTCCTCGTCTAATGAGTTTGGAAGATTGAAGAAAAGAGAAATGGGACGAAGGGGATGAAATAATACGGCACTCCTGGAAATTATAGTGACTGTTGTAACGGTGTAATCTTTGAATCTGGTGTCCCATACTTTTTCAAATCTCTTCGAAGATAGTCGACGATGTTGCAATTACCGGGTGAAAGGAAAAAAAAAATTGGATCGGTAGGACCGAGTGGTGAACGGAAAGGACGAAAGTACAGGGGGTATTCGTCGGGTGGAAACTCGCGATTAAAATCCCAACGGTGGCATTACGACGGGGAAGAGGAATGAGGGTTGAAGGGTTCCGGTGGACTCATGTGTTCGAACGTCGTCCACGTTTAAACCCCGATCTGCATTTAAATTGGCCGCTATGCCGATTCGCGCTTATACTCGTCGCTGTGTTTTCCTATGCCGCGGTCTACGGACTCGTCCTGTTATCGTTTCGTCTCCACCCTTCCATCGTTGCACCGAAACTCACCCCTTTTATCGTCGTTGCCTTCGATTCTCGGATCGTTTTCTTGAGTTTAATTAATTATTCATTTATTCGTGGATACCTCTTTCTATCGGTGCACGGGGAAGTTGAAATTAGCTGGGCATTTAATTAATTATATTTTGATAGGTCGCTAGTTGGAGAGACTGCGCGAAGGGAAGGAGAGGGAGAACGATAACCGATATTCCATGAGTATGTGGAGCTTTTACGAATTAATAATTAAATGAATAAAGAGAATTATGGTAATTAATTAACGTTACGCTGATAACGGTTGCACATGTATGAAAAGAACTTGGGAGTTCGTTCTGTCGGAAACGCTGGTAGTTACGGATATTGGAAATGAATCCATATCGAAGAGGGGGAATGAGCAGATTCGACTCAATTAACATTTTCTATTTGCAATGAAAATAGGAAAATCTACTTTACAGAGAGAAGTCGATAAACAGAACGTCTACATTGGCAATAAGTCAATGGAAGCCCTTTGACATTACCCTTTCGAAGGAAAGGGCAGGAAAGCTGAAGGAGAGTAGGACGGTGGATCTTTCATCGAGGAAATTTATTTAAATCAGTCTCATTAATCTGGTAAAACGACAGTCGACACAAACGTAGTCAATCTCCTTCCTCTCAATGCATATTTATATATCCCACTTTGAGGAGAACCAAATAAATCGTTCCATTTAAAAACAAAGAACTACATAATTACTACAAGAGACAACCTATCAATTACTATTATTAACTTCCACTAGACTCTTCAGCCCATCAAAATTCTATAAATAACAAATATCAATCTTCAAGAACCTACCCTCTTTCATCATCCAACACAATACGATCCCCGCTCGTACATTTCTGACAACAGCCTGCACAAATATTACACACCCAGGTTACAAAGACGTCCAAAATTCCGAAGGGACAGAGAGGGGGGGACTATCGCTAACGAAGAAGCGTTATTATTGCTCTCGTCTTGACGAGAGGCATTTGGCTGGATATCAGGTGATGAGGACAGAAAGGGTGGAGAGGAAGCCGAACAAGGTGACGAGAACTTAAGCCGAGCGACAGCGGCCGGGGAAGGCCAGAGGGGGCTGATGATTACAGAGATCAAAGCAAGCAATCACTAGACAACGAGAGGAGCCTGCTGAAACGAGGGTAGGACCGTTGGTTAGAATACGTGACACCGTCTCGCGTGCCCTTCTCGGTGCCCTTACACATCCTACCTGGACTCTCGAGTCTCTCTGCCGGTCACTAAACATTTCCCGCCACTTCCGTCGGCTACCGTCACTGACTCGTCATCGAGGAGAGAGCCAGAGGCAGAGAGAAAGAGAGAGAGAGAGAGAGGGTGGGATTTGTCTTCACCTGTTGTCGTTCGACCTCCTCTTCGTCGGTCGTGTCACTGTCGTCTTGTTCGTACCCTTACACCGAGGCTGGCTACCCCTTCGGACGCAATTCAAGTGCACCCTTGAGACGCTACCTAACTGCTACGAGAGTTCTACGTCTCTTTTCTTTGGTCTACTAGACTCTCGCGCTTTTCACCATGCTCCATTTTCTGAGTTAGTCGAGGGTTGGTTTAATGTTCATGATAAACGACTTGGTGGTGTGGTGTATCTTTTTCTATTTTTTAAGTTTAATTTCTTGTGGTCATTTGGTCTAAGACGTACAGTTTCGAGGGTAAGTAATCACGATTGGAAAATATGAATGGGAAGGGGATGAAATTGTTTGGAAGAATAAGAATTTTCTTTATACTGTGGATACTGTAAGTAGAAAATGTTTCGGTAATAATGTCTCTTTTCTTTCGCTTACTAAATTCCCGCGCTTTTCACCATGCTCCATTTTCTGAGTTACTCGAGGCTTGGATTAATGTTCATGATAAAGGACTTGGTGGTGTGATGTATCTTTTTGTATTTTTTATGTTCAATTTCCTGCGGCCATTTGGTGTAAGACTACAGCTTCGAGGGTAAGTAATCACGATTGGAAAATATGAATGGGAAGGGGATGAAATTGTTTGGAACAATAAGAATTTTTTAAATTCTGAGGATACTGTAAATAGAAAATGTTTCGGTAATAATGTAAGAGAATTTGGAGAGGAGGAGATGAAAGCGAGGTTGTAACGTATCGCATTTAACTTCCGCGTCGTTTTAATTGGCCGGAAAGCACGGGAAAAGACGTTCCCTCCTCGTCGGAGGGTGCATGACTCCGCTTAAAGGCCCGGTACTCCCATAAATATTTCGCGAGGCTGCAATATTTGATCAAAGCTAAAGAAATAAGCGTCTTCCTGGGATTTTCTTCGGGAAAATATTCACAAAGAAGAAACGAGCGTAACGAAGGAGGTAGGGAAAACTTATGGGGGTACAAGGAGAGCAACGTGCTGCAGAAGACGAAGGAGGGCTGTTCGAAATATAACGAGAAAATGAGAAGGAGAGAAAGTAGTACGTATACTATTCGCTCGACTTCTTCCTCCTCGTAGGCGGAAAAGTTGAAACGTAACGAATACAAACAGCGAAAGATAAATTCTAAGAATGCTCCTGGGCCGGGTCTCCAGGACTTCGTTTCCTCGAAGGATCCTTGTCCAGTATCCTCGACGTGCTCAAAATCGAGCAGTTTTTTTAATAATAAATTCCAATGTTACATCAAAACCTGCGCTGATTTCCCTAGACGTAATTTGCTCAGGAAAACAAAACATTCGTTGAGAATACCGGTGAAAAAGTACCTGTACGTGTGAGGATTCAAAAACCACTGGAAAACGTAACGGACGATCTTATGCTTTTGCCACGCGAATAAATCTCAGGATATACGTTTCCTTGAAGTAAGATCTTTGTCAACTTTCAAATCTCAGCGTGTCCTCCTTTTCTCTACCGCCAAAGTTATCATCGCGATTCTTCATCCCCCTGGCGCCTAACCGCGTCGATTTCAGAGAAGCACCCCAAGTTGCATATCTCTTAAATTATAGCCAACAAGGAAAATTCTTATTGTTCTTCTCTTACATCTTCAACATAAAAACTATCAAACCTATCATCACTGACCTCAAAAATACCTCAAATAAATAGAAGAGCCATAAATCAATTACTCCACCCCTATCTTCCAAACCAAAATGACTCAATCCCTCTCATTTTTCACTTCTCAATCTTTCTCACTCCAAATTACCTGTTCAATATATTTAAATACAATACAACACTTCTAGTACAAAGGTAAACGAATTATACTTGAACCACCTAGAATCCTAAACTTCCACGCGTTTCAGAAGCAAGCAAATAATCAAGCAAACTCTCTAACACAGAGGATCTTCGTAATTAAATGCAATACGCAATACTACATGAAAACCAAATCCTTAAGTTGTCAAGTGCGTGGTACAGTCTGCAGAAATTACGAGGTTTGATGGGAGCACGTATAACATTCTCCCATGCGCTTTATCTACGCGCGTGTGCACACCCTCGCGCGTGTGTGAAAACGTGCGTGCATACCTGCCCGTATGATTCTACACTCTCTGATCATACACATAAATCCACATATATATGTGCATACCTACGCATAGGTTTATAAGCGCACGAAACACGACGTGGCATTAACTCATGCCTCGTTAAATCGCGCTGCTAACCGTTGGTAGAAACGCAGAAGGCAGGGGAGAATGGTAAGGAGACGCACGTGGATATGTGGATAAGGGGAGAGGAATTGATCCGAGCAGCGTGTGTATTTTAAGGGGGATAAAGTCGAGTCGATCGGCTCGCTTTTGCCGACGATACGAACAAACCTGCATCGCCGTTTGCGAGCATAACGACGCGTATCGTCGAGATGCGTCGATCATTCCGCTTGAATTGTACCGCAATTCCTTGCGTCTTCATCGACGATGGAACAAGGTACGTCGTTTCGCTCGGATTGGCAGGTAACCTTCTACCATTGGGATCTAAGGAAATGGCCGATGCCTCGGAGGAATCGTTAACATTAAATATCCTCGTGTTTGAATATTCCTGCCAGTTGGGAACTTCTCTTCGAAGCCGTTAAAACGACGCAATATTCTCGTGTCCTGGCGGGCTAATAAATTCTCAGATAACAGGATATCGAGGAAGAAACGACACGCACTTGGTATCGTACGCGAGTGGGCCATCTAACGGGGTGAAATTTATAACTCGATGGTATTGGTCGAAAGTCACCCCTTTGGAGAAGTCAGATTCTCTTCCTATTCTTCCTGAAGGAAAATTATTTTAACCCTCTAGAGTCCGAAGTTTTTGTGGTATCTGAAGGTCAGTTTTACAATAACACAATTATAAAATGTCAAATGCACAACTATAAATAATAGATTAAAGTTAAATTTTAAATATTGGATTATAAAGAATTTTATGTTTGTCAGGAGCTAAATTATAGTATTTGGTAAAGTTAAAAATTAGACTTTGAAGAGTAGAAGCTTAACTATGTCTTGCCTTAAAGTTACAGGGGCACATAGAGGGTTAAATAGGATAAACACTCAGTCAATGCAATTTAAATGAATATAGTAGGTCATTTCAGCGTGAATCAAGGACCTTCAAGAACAATGAATTATTCCATAACCCTATGGTACGAAGGAAAGTGGATTGATGCGAACCGTAATAAAAAAATTGTTTCAAAGATGAAAAAAAATGCACGATCCTCAGAGAAGGCTGTCTCCGTGGAGAGAGAAAAAAGTCGAAAGATTGCTCGTACGAGATGGGGAACTCCAACCTGATTCGCGCAGTCGTGATCAGTGACGAAGCAATCTCCCCCGGGAGTTCCTTGGTTCTATCAGCGAATGAATATGAAATACCGATGACTGCCGTTGCAACCCTGCATCCTATCGTCACCCCGTTCATTTGTTGCCGATGACGACTTCGACGTATCGTCGCATAAATATGCACCGCTACGGTGACGATCGTATTCCTGACGCACGACGATCGTCACCCAGCTCCATGTGTGATAACGTGCCGTATGCATCCACCCACATGTCCGACCGTGGAACGTGATCGAATTTCAAATTCAACGAAATGTTTTGCCCGTGTAGAAAACGTTGGCACGTATATACGATGATTTGAAGGGAAAAAAAGGAGGAAATCGAATCGGTCGATCGTGTCGATCCGCGGAGATTTCAACGAGGGGTTTGAAGGTTTGGATGGAAGTTGAGTGAGAATTGCTTAACTTTGAGAGTTCTGCTCTTCATCTAGTCCTTCTCTTTTTACTTCGTTTTTTGATACATTCAACTTTCCTTTCACTGAAACTTTATCTTACAATTTTACATGTAATAATTTATGTAATAATAACTTTGAGAGTTTCTTTCTTTTTTTCCACTCGAGTGAAATGTAAAATCATTTTAACCCATTGCCCTATAATAACGTTTGACACTCGTGATGAGGTAAATGGGGTAGCAAATTTTCACATTTTCCAAAATTTATTAAATTGAAAATATTAATGAGTCACGACGAGATAATATTTCTACAACATTAATATTACGTTAAATTATACAGAATATTGAGAATCACTGATCAATTTTTACATTACCAATGAAATTTTTAATTATAGTGAAGGCAGTGACGAGACAAATCATAGTGCAAATCGAAATTATGTGTAAAATTCTATACAATTTTATCTGACGAAGGTATCTTAAAACGATTTTACATTACACTTAAGTGTAAAAAAGTTATTAACTCTCACAGTTATTATATAAATTATTACATGTAAAATCGTACGATAGAGTTATAGTGGGAGAAGAGTTAAATGTATCAAAAAATGAAGTTACACGGCTTTCCAGAGTGGAACGGAGAGTGAAGTATATACGAAAGTAAAAGGACTCCCTTTTGACGAAGCGTGGCAGAGGAATAATTTTGGCTGAGCAAAAGCAAAGTGCAGAGGAATGAATTTCAGAGCTGTTTGAACGTACAATCGTTGATACGGGTAGAGTAGAATATTTGCCGTTGGAGTTTCGTCGATGTTTCATTTAATAAATGCTAGTTTCGGTGAAATATTCATGAAATTATTAACGCACGTTAACACGATGAACAGACTTTTTTTTTGAGACGAGTCTGCAAATCTCTTGGTAACTCTGCAGAGATTGATGTTCTCTCGATCGTCAGAGGAGCGACTCGTTAGGAGGGCTGTCAAGAAGAAAAAGCGAGGAGGAGCAACGTGAAGGAGAGCGACGAGGATGACGAGAACGGCACTAATTAAGTGAGACGGAAACGGTTGAAAAAGTTCTTCGTTGAAGGTGTGAGTCGTTAAGCTGCGCTTAAATCGACGAGTCGTCTAGACTGTACGCTATTTCCCGGTTAATTGTTACTTGCGAAACATCCACGATATCTGCTCGATCGATTCGCGACGGATAACAATAGCAAATAATGACGATAGAAGCAACTAAAGGAACTGTAACTTTTTCGAAATTACTTTCAAACTTTTACAACTTTGCAATCGTTCGAAGCACTCTTTGTAACTGTAATGTAACGAGTCTCTCATCTGTTACTAGTATATGAGATAACTTTAGCATATGTTGAATAAACATAAATATTTTTCATTGCGGCTCGACCAAGACTTCGTTCCATAATTATCTCTGATTCACTGACCCAAGTCCAGACATCCTATTTTTCTATTTTGACCTTCAAATCCTAAACACCGACATCCTATTCTCACTCCTTTTCCGAAAGCATTTAACACTAGATAGGCGTGAAATATTTACTGCACTGCTTTTCTATAAAATTAAAAAGTATTAAAAAAAAATAGGAATCCATTAATTTGACGATTACCGTAGATCTTGTGTTAAAAAGCCTGTCTCTTTTCGTCTTCGCATAACTAATCTCACAAATTGCTCTCATAGTTCTCTCATAACAATTAATTTCTACTTCAATTATCACAATTTCAATTTCAAATTCTAATTCAAACTCTCACAAGTTCTCATCGTTCAAGTTCGTTCCAATTCACACTGAATCGCTGTTGGAAGGAGACGATACCATAAATACAAAATTTTTTTAAACCACAAGTCCTTGGTAAGTTCCGGAAACGCAAACAGTTCCATTCACCCTTAAAACAACATTTCCAATTAAATATCTCCTTTATCAAACATATTTTCAGTTTGAACTCCTACGGTTATTTTATCAACATTCTACACTTTTAGGTACACATCGAACCACTACAATATATCAAACGATAATTTAAAAAAATATCTACCTGATGTAAATTTCAAGCTCGCTAATTAGGAATCCCAGCCATCCATCGAACACATTCTGCTATACTTTGAAATATGTTTTGCTTCTACGAGCGCAAACGAACATTCACGCAGGATCAAACGAACCCATAGAACCGAAAGGGGAAGAGATATCGAGGAGTGCGTCGGTGGGAGAGAATTCGGCAATGGAATTACGCGCCATTGATTTCCCGTATATAACAGCTCTTGAAATAAACGTCCGACTGGACCACCCGTAAGCAGGGTCCTGCTCTGGCCGCACGGCGACAGCTATACGTGCCTTTAATTTATTTATACATCAACCGCGACACTCTCCTGGCCATTCTCTCCTCTCGTCACCCTTCCTCCACCTCCTTCGTCTCCTGTTCTTCCTGCACCCTTGCAAATAACACACAGAATCTGTGAATTTTACGTGGCAATAACGCAATAACCACCGGTATCACCGGTATAAAATCCTCGCGAGGACATCCTTTCCAGAGATTTCGTTTGGAAACGATCCTCCAAGCTTCAAGTTTGAAACAATACAAGTTTCAACATGGTCCGTTAGCTTGGCAGGGAAAGTTTGCGGATTAGACGGACGAAGAAAGGACGAAATAGGAAGCCCAACGGTATACGGGAAAGTTGGTCGTTGGAAGGTCTGTTTGATTCCCTTTCTCTCTCTGTATAGAATACCAGCAACGACTTACAACGATGGAATTATGGTTATACGAGACTGCGTCCATTACTCGGACGTACTTTCATCTCTAATCTCCAGAAAGCGACGTCTATCCTCCGGGATTTCTCTCGTCTTTCGGATTGATCCGCGGAGAGGATAGTCGGTATAGAATCCTACAGTTTCAGAGGATAGTCGTCCTATTCTATGAACGGCTGGCGAGTGGTACTAGAAATCCACGATGTCGCTTGGGGTGTCGATATATCGGCCTCGATTACATCACACGCATGTCCACCCACGTGAACATACGCACAGTCAGAAGTAGCGGGTATAATTAGCCAGTACAAAGCTATTAGAGGATCTGGTCGAAGGAGAGATTGAAGTAAGGTGACTGAGCAATGGATGAAAAGAGAAAGAGAGAGAATCGACAGAGGTGCGTACGAAAGGGAGAGTAAGGACTTCACTTTGGCGCCATATGGCTGTTGGGTTCCTTTATCCGCGAATCTATGGGGTAAGCACAAGTACCTGTGTACCCACGTATATTCTACCATGGGCTCCCTATACCCTCTTCTAAGGGGGACATCGATACGAGCTAACGGTCGAGAATTCACTCACCAACAGCCGCAGAGGCTCGTGAATGCATGGATTACCCATTGTTAAGCGTGCACACGCCTGCTTAACATACTCTTGCATACCTCTGCACATGCCTAATTAGATAGCAGACTCCGCTTGTCACGTCGCAAGTCTCTACGATCGATCGATTTGCTTGGATGTAAAGGAACTGTTGGTTTTAAAATCATTGGAGTGGAGAAGAAGAGAAAAAGGGGTTGCAATTGAAATTTTATATTCGGTTCTAAGAGAAAGTCAAAAATTAGCCATTGTGGTTAGGAAGAATCTTCATACAGGACAGAATAAGGATAGAATAAGTCATTCTGGAATTTCCTACGTGTAATTATTATTTTAGGAAACAGTACTTGAATCTAGCTCGACCGAAATGGTAGAAGTTCCGTGACAAATTCAACGTGTATTTATTCTCTGCGAACCTGTCGCTCTATAAACTCTTACAGAGTCTTATCCAAACTCCATGGAAGAACAGAAGCAACTCAGACGTGTACTTAAACTTTTGCGGGCTCGGACGATCTGTCGACAGCTGGCCCGAGCAAACACCTCGCCATGGGGATGATAGTTTTCAGTCCCCTTGTATTAAGAAGGGTGTCGTGCCCTTCTTTATGCCCTCGTGACACGTAGCATTACAAGGTCCACGACAGAAGGCGGACGGAATGGTCCCCAACAAACCAGTCATCCATTTCCTATTAAGAATTCACACCATCGCACGAGAATTCACGAAAATTCTAATCTTGATAAGAGGAGTAGAGCAGACAAACAGAATCGGCCAGTGATATTGACAAATTTATGCCGTAGCCACGACGACCACTGGGAAATTCTAATTAAATTCCGAGGCAAGGTGTATCCAACGAGCTACCTATCTACCAAACCAAGATCCGTCTACGTAGCTCCGTGGTATTCTCGCATGGTTTTGTAACGATATACTCTTCCCTTGGCCGTGTAATCGGATATTCTAACAGAATCCACCATGCCTGTGGTAAATTCTACGCCGCGTCGCGTTTCTTTTTCCGCGTCAATCGGCACGCGAAAGACAGTTTCCATATCCACCTACCGTTCTCGGCAGAAAATGCACACGCTGTCTTCTCTTCTCTTCTCGCACATAGAAACGCTGTTTCGCGAATGAATTCGCGCACAAGACGAGGTAGGGGAAAACGTTACGATAATGCAGAGAACTTGCCGAGCTTCTTTTTAGAGTCTGCCTCGGTGAAGAGGCGATAAGAAAGAACGAGCGATTCGCTGGGGATGGCCTTCTTTATTATTCAACAACTACCACTACCATCACCCACAACCACCACCATCGCCGTTGCTACCGTCTTCCGGATCTTCCTGTTACTTCCTCTATATTCTACGGTCTCGCCCTCTTTGCGACTCCTTCCTACGCGGAAGAACGGCGCAAAATGGAAGATGGAGGGTCCCGAATAGAGAGGAAAAACGTGAAGGGGGTACCGGGATGGGAGACCTAACGAAAACAATAAAGACCGATTTTTTCCAAGCCGATGAATCAACCCCCCGGTCGTCCCGTTGCGGTTTCCGCTCTCCCTAGTGCCATTGGCTGCACCTTTAATTTTCATTTCTTTACGTCCTACCTTCGTTTCGCGGGAAAAAATGTGCTTTAAGGGGATAGTTTTATAATGGTTAATCACCATTTTGTTTGGGTTGTATTTTCATGGGTATTGTGTATTCATATTACATGGTGGATCTATGAGCATTGTGTATTTTATAATATTTTAAATATTCAATATTTAATAATATTTAAATATAGAAAGTAAGGTTGAAAAAAGGTATAAGACTGCGAAGATTGAGTAATTTGTGTAGTATAAGATACATGTAAAATATTCATTACAGGGATTCTGTATAAATTAGAAAATATTGATGAAAAATTCTGAACCGCTGAGGTTAACGGCCGCACATTTACTGATAAGAGGAATTTTCAATTCTCTAGAATTTCCTTTCTTATCCTATCAGAATAAAAAATTGATGTTACAAAGGTATCCTTACAGATGTAATTTGTAGGGGGAGAATTGGCAATCGTTAATAAATTACTCAAAACAATGTAACAGAAGTAGAATATTTATCACGATGAAAGGGATAAACGCTCAAAGTAACGACTTCCCGACTCTTCCATTGAATCGTATTGGCAAGGAAAATCCTGAAACCCTCGTCCTTTTTCGCCATCCCATTCTCACCACCTTCCTCCGCCTCTTTTCCGTGCAAGTCCCAAGGGAATCGACAGCCGGCCGGAGGAAGGATTCCGGAAGAAAATCAAGAATAGAAAGACGACCGGCAATTCCTTTATTCGAAGCTACTAGCGCAAGAATGCAATCACCCTGTCTAATGGAAGCACCGAGTCAGGATCAGTGGTTCGCAACGTGAGGATCGGCAAGTCGTATCGTATTTCTCATTTACGTTAACTCTCAAATATCACCTGGAGGTAGAAAGAGATTCTAACGGAAAGGAACCAAGTAAAACGAGCGACTCCTGGATATACGTTGTTCGTAGCGACAATAAGCAAAGGGAAACATCAAAAGGGTACGACGAATGGAAAGGATAGAATTCATTAAAGCAGAACGAAACGTCCCGGGTCACGAGGAAGGGCGAAAGGGCGTGGAAATGAGCGGAGGTGCAGAAAAAAGAAATAGCAAATTATCGTCTCCTTTTGACCTAAAGTAGCGCAGAGTCGATTGAGAGGAATAAAGAGCAATAATTACCTCGCTAATTGACTTGTTTCTCCGGCGTTAACCGCGCTCCGAGTACGTCGCGTGTCTTAAAGGATCGCGTCGTTACCATACCAACGGCTTTCTCTCTTCGGCCACTCGAAAAGTCTTGAAACCTATTACCAAGCATTTATATCGGACTGGTGAACCGTTCAAAGCGGCTGCATTGGGCTAAATTATTTTCAGGATCGGCCAACTTCAAAGTTCCTTTAAGAACTCAACTCCTCAGAAGATATTTATTTCACGGACGATGGCGAAGACCGTCATTGAACGTAATTAGATTTCACGTCACGATTTTATTCTCACGTGTCGATGAAGTAAATATTACTTTACGTAATTAATGTAAAAAAAGATTTCAAAGAGAGTTTAAATGGTGCAATAATAGTTCGAGTTTCCTTGACTGTCAGCGGGATCATACGCAAAGACGTCCTTAGAAAGGGTGGTCTCCTGGAATACATCCGACTAATCGGCTAATAAATAGCGGTCGAATTAGCTGTAATTAGCTTTGGCTGTAAACAGAGCGCGAACGCACGAGTGTAGCCCATTAGCATCCCGCAGGATCCATTAGATTCCCTCCTTGTTCCTCCGAATGCGTCGTCGCATCGGCTTAAATCCTCTCTCGCTTTCCCTCCTGGGATCTGTCTGTCGTGCTCTCATTTTCTTCCAGATCACGGAGCAAAGGGACCCGGTGAATTCGTCGAAACGAATATGAGGAAGAATGGAGAACGAAGAAGAAAACGGAGCAGGATGTAGAAGAGATGGAAAGAGTTATCGATTATGTCTTAGAATCGTGGTAAATCCTTTGAATCGAATGGAATCCGTTTGATCTTCAACGAGAGCAGCTTAGTTACTGGCTCTTTAGTTATAAAGTGAAACACGCACTTTGAATATACAAAGGACAAGCGTGAAAATAGACCAAATGAATGCCGAGCATTTGTCGAGGGAAAGAAGAGAGCGTCGAACAAAAGGGAGTAACGTCACTTGTTGCTAGAGACTAGAACAATTCGGTAGACAGACAGGAGACTCGGGATCTAAATCGTTTCCGACGTTGCAAACTCGTGCACGTTCGTCGTTGACGAATTTCTCCAGAGAGTTTCATCTCGCACGAGGTCTACACTTTTTGCACGAGTTCAAAATCACGAAATGGAAGTTGAAGTTCGTATTATTTGTATTCAAATTCTATTCCCCCTTCTACGGGTATATATTCGACCTCGATTGACTTTCCTTTTCGACTCGACTTTCTACTTTACTTGACATCGGGGACGAATCGATTCGACGATAAGAGCGAAACGCCACTCCCCGCTACTTTGCACGCCAATTCGACCCCGTATAGTCGCGATATATTTTCGTCCTCGTTTCTTATGCTCCTTTGTACGTATACGCGAGCTCGACGAGCCAATTTTGCATGTCCTTGTAGAATTTTGAAATTGAGCGTGGAAATTCTTAATTAACGCTATATTAACTGTATTTAATAAAGTCCTAAACATAACTTAAGATATATCATAAAACCTGTAAGATGTAAAAAAAACAAAGTAAGCTCTATTGATTTAAAAATAACTTACAATTCTAAAATTCTAAAATAGGTGAAGCCAAAATAAAATACATCCCTCTTAGGAGCCACAGTGATTAAGAAGATACAAACTCGAACTCTCAATCTGTGGGCCCAAGTTGAAATCCCTCGACGTCTCTAGAAATCCTAATTTCTTATTTAACACATCACAGCTCTCTTAATTCTACATCCACCAAAAACACTGGGCCCCACATGAAATCACTACAGTGTTTAAAATTAAAAAAAATAGGCAAAACAAAGAAATACGAGGCTAAGAAGTAAGCATATCAGAAGGCAACGGCTCCAATTCGTAATCAGTTGAATCAATTGGGTCCTAAATGAAAACATTATAGTACTTAAGGTCAAAAAGATATGCAAAAGAAAGAAACACGAGGCTGAGAAGTAAGCCTATGTCGTGTAAGGAGTTAACTGCTCCAATTCGAAATCAGCTTGATCACTCTTCGTGACCTCTGACCAATTTTTCCTAATTGTTATATATGTGATAGCCGGTGTTACGTGATTCAGTCAAAATATTGTAAGTGCCAGCTAAAATAATTATAGCAGTTGAGGCGAAAAATTGTAAAATGAAATAAAAATCATCCCTACCACTCGGGATTTGAAGGGGTGACTGTACGCACGCACCCTCGTCGTGCACGCGCGAAATGCACGCGCTTGTCCGCGGTCCATTAAAAACGCGTTGGTTTTATTAATCCAACCCACCGGCCAGCTGACACAGGAGGGAAGTAGCTTTGAAAGAGGAGCGAACGATGCCGTAGGGGGGTAACTCGTTACGATAGCGCCTCCACGCCGATCGTTTACCGTGCTTTTGCAAATAATCGCCCGCGGAAAAGGTCGTCCCACGAGACACCACGTGCGACGTGTTTGCATTCGACTCGTACTTCGACCTGACAAATTCTGACAAATAATTGAGGGACAATTAAAAGTAAATAGGGCGAGGCTACTTAAAAATTCGACGCCCTTGAAATCCACATTTCAACGGCGGTACTAAACAAATAAGGGTTGGAGGATCTTTTGAAAAATCTGGAAATTTGATATGAAACTCCATTGATAAAAATTTTACATGAAAATATGTGTTCTGAGAAGAATAAGTTAAAATTGTCTTTCTTATTCTTTATTTTTCATTTCAACTGCTACAATAATCGTTCCAAGATTATTCTAATTTAGATGATTCCGAATTTACAATGTACAATGAAATTGTGCAATTTGAAAATTCATTGTCTCGAAAGTCTCTTTGAAATCGACGATGTACCAAAGAGAAATCGGATCCTCCAATGTCCACGGTGTTTAAACTGTCCGCGGTGAGGATTTGCTTTTTTTACCTGGCCGTTCTGTTCACAGTGCTTTCGATGGCTCATTCGTTTAATGGCCAGCTAAATATTGACTCCCAGTTATTCGGTTTGCCTGTGACCTGGTCATCTGAGTGTTTCGTTGTACATAAGCCCGTCTGCCTAGGTAGAAAGCGATATGTGCTTACGTACACACCTGTAGCTACGAATCGTTTAACGGTGGCGCGACTATGTAGACAGTCACGAACGTACAGTCTGTTTCGATCGCTCGTTTATCGCTCGTCGACGTTTCCCACATTTCCTAAGCGGTTTCCACTTTACATGCACGAAACGAGAATACCCCGTGTGTTACCGTTTTTGTGCAAAGAAACTGGGAAAGCTATGTTCCATTTGAGCTGTCGATCAATGTCTTTGGTAATTCTGTGGGCTTCTTATTTTGTCATGGAGTATTACTTTGTGTACAACTTTGGTCGAATTTTAATGACAAAACTACTATGTACTGTATTGTCTCGATAATGCAAGAGGATGCCCTGGTTCATTGAGACTAAGACTAAATCTAGACTGTTTGATTACGTCTCTGTTTAAATAGACAGGGTCAGAATTTCAGTTAATGCATCCAAGTTGAAATCTCTGCCATGTTTTAAAATATATCTCTAAACATATTATTTAACGTAACCGATTTGTAATTTCACTAATAACACTAGATGTAGACTATTTAACACTAGAACTACCGGCGTCGAATTAACATATTTTAATCAATTAAATAAGTACTTTGAAAAAGGGGGAATTAAGCGGCCGAAAAATTTGATCGATTGGGTGATTCACATTTATCGATATAGACGTAGAATATTTATTCTATGACTCTTATATAAACTTGGAGAATTTTTGGAAAAAATTGTGTACCAGTCATTTTGACTGGTTTGGTAGTTCTAGTGTTAATTAGTCCTCTGTTTAAATAGACTCCAATTCTCAATTAATGCATCCAAGTTGAAATCTCTGCCATGTTTTAAAATACATTTCTAAACATATTATTGAACGTAACTGATTTTCAATCTAATTAATGAGACTAAATCTAGACCGATTACGTCTCTGTTTAAATAGACAGGCTTAGAGTCTCAATTAACGCAGAATTGGAGTCTCTGCCATCTTTTAAAATTTGTTTCCAATTATATTATTTAACGTAACCGATTTGCAATCTACTTTTAGTTATGGGAACCATTAAAAAATGTAACTCTACAATTAAATCATAGAAATAATAGTCACATCTTCACATTTCCCTTTCCAATAAAATAGCTTAAGAGTTCCATCGTTACAAAAGCAGACGGTTTCTCAAAGCCTTCCAAAAACCTAGAAACTTGAAAGATCTGTGCTCAAAACCAAAGCTTGGACATTTCGAGGAATCGACGCGCCATAATGAAGACAGTCTCGACTTACTCAAATAATTCACTCTGGTGCGTGCACCTCACGCATACGGAAACCGGCGCGATTCCGCGCGTGCCGTGCCATGTGCCGCGGGCGAAGTGCCTATAAATAAAACCTCGTCCCTTTCGAAATCGTAGGTGGCGAGGTCTGATCCTCCTCCTTGTAACCCCGGTTTGTTTGGATTTACTCGGGATTTCCTGCGCGTGAAACCGGCGTCGTGCAAGAACAGCACGCCCGAAAGGATTTATTTCCATTTGCACCGTCCTACGTGCACTATAGCCGACAAATTCACCAAGTCTTGCTTGGTATCTGCCTAGAACTTTCAACGTGAATAGGTAAATCGTTTCACTCGGACTTGCTAATTGCAATTTTCTGCCTCGTTTGAGAGGATCTATGAAGTTGCGGAGCGTGGCACGTTTATTGAGGTTTCTAGGGGATGTTGATGGTATTGCATATAGATAATTAATAATTGTGCTATAGGCTTGATACAGATTAGGGTTTAACCTCTTGCTCGACTATAATGTGTGACACTTGGAGGAAAATTTATTTTATTTTATCAGAACCCACTGATATTTGAAATCAAATAATTTTTAGAGTACTTCAAAACTAACTATTCCATTTATCGCGCCACGGGTAGCACTCGTTACTGTACGGCAAGGGGTTAAAAGTATTACTGGGCCATGATAATATAAAATTGTTTCTGAGCCATTAATGTTACGTTGATCCTTCGAGGCACAATGTTTATTACTGACTTGAGAAGAAGAAAGAAAAGTTTTTTTCCTTAGAGGTAACTGGGAATTATGTTGATCATATCTGGTTGGGGTAAATAAACAATATTTTAACGATTCTTCAAATTTTAACTGATTCGTCACAATGATACTCGTTACTTTTACAGATTTACACTAATTTCCAAATAACGCTGACTGTGTTTTTGAAGCTACACTGTAAATAATATTATGCAATATATCCTGAATCACTGATGAATTTTGACAATTTAATTCTAAGTTACTGTGCATGCAGTCAAAAAAGAAATCGTACGGTAAGGGACTAATGGCCGCTATGACTGAAGGTTTGTATTTGTTCAAAGAAATTAAATATGATTATCGCAAGGTCAATTTTAACGAGCTCGCTTTCAACGGAACGGTTGGACGAAAGGACATTGAGAGATCAAACCCCGGAAACACGTGTAAATGGAGGACAGGTCAGCCCTGTCAATAATCGCAAGGAATGCTTTTAGTTTTAAACTCCTCTCGTCTAAGACTTCGACTTGTCCGCGTTGGGATACTACGCGTCATCGTTAATGGCCACCACGAAAGGATTTTAGGTCCAGTTCCTACCGTCGTCTACCTTGATAGACGTTCCTCGTCCTTTCGCTTCGTCCTGTCCCTCCAAAGTTCCAATTTCCTCTCTCAGCCATTGAATAGAACAAAATATTTCACGACACGTAGATAACACGAGACGAATAATACCCGACAGCCTGACAATTTACCTATAGAACGATTTTAAATTGAAATAAGATCCGATAATCCTCTCGTAGAATTATCGACCCAATCAATTTTCTCCGATCGAACCGTAACTCATTTTAATCCCTTACGGTCGCATTTTACTAAGAAAAAAAATATGTGGTCGCATTTAAAACAAAACTACTAAAATCTGAATAAAAATGTACCTCAGAAACATGTTGATTCTTTGCAGTGTTGGTTGAGAACACAATGGCAACGGTCAATGTCCTTTGGTGGGGGAGAGCAGACGTACTAAGAGCCAACTAAGGGTTGATACCACTGCAGGGATGAATTACCACGTAGCCCACAAAAACAGAGGTGTTTTGTGGTCTAGGAACACGTCTCCGAAAGGATTACAGGTGCACTAATACGCGAAAATAATTTAACTCGATGGAGGAGCACTGATTACTCGTCGACGGTCACGAGGGAACTGATCGCGAGGAGAGGTGAGCGTCGAAATCACTTATTGTTAAGATTCCTGGAAAAGATACCTGTAGTACAGTACCCGAGGACCGCCGAGTTTGTTTTGATTACAGGCAGCACTCGTACACCGTGGCCAGTCAAGTGGAAATAACTGCTCTCGTTGCACATACAATTAATTTGAAATTTGTTAACGAAATTAAACGATATTATTTATTTATATGACCAAATGTCGCAAATGTAGTGCTTTGTTTAATGTGACGTTACTGTTAACAAGCAAATCATAAACGTAAAATGTATTTGGAAGGTAAACTACATGCAATAATATGTAAAATCATAAAGTAATTAATAAAAGTAAATGTACATTTAAACATGTTTAATCAATGCTCAGAGCGAAACGGCGTCCAAAATAGCCAACAATTTGTGGATGTTTTTCTACGTATTTTAAAAACCAGACGGCCGAGAAGAATTCTAATAGTAGGTGATGATAGAGCAGATATTTTTTCGAGGAAAACATAATTAAAATAATTAAAATATCTCAGCACATCGGTTTCACCCGTGATAGTATTACGATATGTACAATAGCTTACTTTACAAGTACACTTATTGTTTACGAGTTATTTTATAAACAAACTAAAATATAAAAATCTCTTTCTACAATTGAAAGTCTGTTCTATCACCTCCTACCACTAGAATTTCTCCTGGACTTCTAGTCTTTTACCTAAACCAATTCTAAAAACCCTCCCAAATATAGCGTTGCATACTACTTTAATGTTATAAACGTCTAAGGGTTGAAGAATACCCTAACCTACTTTTGTAGCGATTCCAGGGTGCAAATGAGGAATTTGCACGGAAGAATACGATACTCGTACCCCTTACGAAACTTCGTATAATCTCACCCTCCATCTTTCTTACCCCAATTCACCCTACTGCGAGATCGAAGATGCGTCTAGACGACCTACGTCAACGCAGACAACGAAAAAAGAAATTCCTCGTTTGGGCAGAACAAGGAAGAGTCGGAGGAGAGAGAGCCAGCTTCGAAGCAATAATTTCTGTCGAAAGAAAGGAGCTAGAATTGAGCCAAGAAACCGCTAGTCAGATGCCATTGTACGAATCGGCATGGAAAAAGAAGGAGGTAGAGAGGAGAGGTAGAAGCGAGTTGGGAAACGCTCATTGCAGAGAAATACCCCTTTTTGGTGTTCGTTTCCTTCTCAGAGAAATCGGTGAACCGTCTTCTCGTTACGAACGAAAAAGACTCGTTATATACCCCCGGCCAGCCAGACGATGGAGAGCATTCGCGTTTAAAGCGGCGGCTCACAAACGATTTCTGAAATCACATTCCACCGTCTGTGATCGGATCCGTGGCATGTAAGCTCTCTGTCACCTGTCGGGACAACGGAACGTTTCACTGGCTTTACCGGGCGCAGTCAACGGGCAGAAGCTTTTGTAAAATCTAGAATACACGCTCTCTTTTTTTCCACCTTTCCGTCGTATATTCCATGTCGTTATCGTCTTTCTTGCAGAATCGTTCGCGTGCAAAGGAATTTCTCGATAATGAATACCCTCGTTTATTGTTTATCAGGTATCCCATCCTCATGCATTGCCCAATGACCAACCTGTTGTACAAATTGTAAATAGTAGACGAGAAATTTCAAAGTTTCGGTAGTTCAAAGTAAATACTCTACCAGGAAAAATATCTGTTAACCTTCTACAGGCCCCTGTAACTTTGAAATAACGCAAGATATATTTAAGATTGTGTTTATCAAAGTCAAATTTGTAACTTTACAAAATATTGTATGAACACTCCACATAGTCGTTTTTTTAGCAGGCTATGTTTTGGGACTCTAATAATGGAATGGTAGAAGTAGTCGGTTGAAAACGAAAATGTACTTTTCCCAAATTTTTTCTCAAAGTGACAGAGAATCAATACAATAAATATTTCACATGTATCTTGCAAAATACAATTTTCTTAACTGACCATATCTTTTGTATGATCCAACTTTTTTCAAAGTACTTATTTAGTATATTTAAGTATGCCAGATTCAGCAGCCGTAAATCTATTTAAACATTATTCTTGAAATCTCCTAGGAATCGTCGGAATATCCGACAGATAAAAAATCTCTATTCACATTTCCAACATTAAATCCGTACGACAGACTTGACAACTGTCGCCGACAGTTATATCCATACGGGACTTTCGATCTAGATGCTCAACGAAGGAAATACCAAGAACGAATCCGTCCGACGTTTTCCTTCGACGTTGCCATTCTTAGCCGCAACGCATTGGAAATTGGAAATTCTATCTGACGGCTTTATTAAAGAGCAAATATTGAAAGACGAGCTATGGCTATGTCCGAAAAAAAATGTCGTCCCTCGGAGTTGTGCACACAAGCAACCGTCTGTCTGCCACTGTAGACACATCCCTTCGCTTTCTGACTCCTCGAACAGTCGGAAAACGACCCTCGCAAGCGCGTTCCTTCACCCAACTACACCACTGGAGTGAGTTTATCTAGCGTCACGAGAAAATCGGATTTAGCGAGGTGAGAGGTGCGGAATGTTAAATTAGCAAGCTCCCCGATGCATCACCTGCATGCTGAGAAAAGATAGGAAAAGGAGGGAAGGGTTGAAAGAGGGTGGAGAAGATGTCCGAAGGAAGGGATTTCCTGGATTCACCGCATTCCGCGGATATAGCAGAGGGGTGGAAAACTTTTCACTCGACGTGTTCGCGTGCTCGTGTCAGTACAAATTCAGTTTTAAAACTTCTCGAGTCAGGGCCATACGGTCGTGCGAATATTCCATGTCGTTTGACTAAAGTACGTATACGGTATTACTGTTGGATTCTTCTTTGTCTCGTTATTGTCTTTGGAGAAAAGTAATTACATGATAGCGTGGGATTATTAAGCTAAGGAGGAAAGTACGGTGATACCTTGGATTTTCCCAGAGTATAAAATTAAAGGGGTGACTTTAACACCGGATTTACTACTACCGACTTACCGACTTCTAGAATTGTTTAACACTTAGCCGACCGATGGGGTATTATTTTTGACCTGAGGACCGCTTCTTTCTCTATAGAGCTTCTTATTTCTATAGAGTACAACATATAATAAAATGCACCAATTTTTGAAGTTTTTTATTGGCCATTATTACGGCTCTACGCAGAAAAATGCGCGATGGACAGCGCAGTTTGGCTTTCCAAACGCGGTAGAAACTGTACACGTCTCTGTGGCGCGTGCGGTCGGCTAAGTGTTAAATATTTTCAATAAATACTTTAACAAAGTACAAATCAATATGTAAAAATTACAATCAATTTAATATCTTATAATTTAAATGACAGATTGATAAAGTTACTATATCGTTCAGGGTCATATTTGAAAAATTAAGAGTCAATCATTTAGATTGCCTTGGTAGATCTAGTATTAAAAATAGTCGTTTTGTTTCGGTAGAAATTTGATTATTATGTAGGTCGACCGGACCTTTCAAAAAAGACGACAGGTAGACGAAAGGGAAGACGAAAGGGAAACCAAAGCGAGACGAGAGACGTCGAGAAAGAGTTGGGGAGAGTGTCGGAGGTAAAAAATTATTTTTACAGGCACAGCAACGGGTGGAATAAGGATGGGAACAGTTTTACGAGGAGGAGGTCGTAGAAAGCCAGTAGGGGCCCGCTGAGAGTTTTCTCCTGTATCCGGTGGCAAGTGGTTACTGCACCACGGGGCCCGTTCCTCGCGACGGGGTATGTGCACGTGAATAGGAGAAATGCGCAATCTTGCTCGGTACTCACCGAGTAACCACTACCGCCTCGGAAAGCGCCGGAAAAACTTTAATGGATCTGTTTTTAAGGACCCTCCCCGTCCTACGGCGCGCGAGTTGCCGACCTCTCCACCGTGCAAAAACCCTCTCGAGTCAATGCTCCAGTCGTGGTAAGAGTATAACGGAAAAAGAAGGAAGACAGAGACGAAGAGCGAAGCAGAACGGGAACAACCAGAGGCAAATAAAGCACGAGACAGATAACCGTGCCATTTAACAGCGGTGCTCACTCGTATTACCAAGAACTCTAGCTTCATCGAATTGGATTTGAATTAATTGCCGGACTACTCAGCCTTCAATTCGCCGTAAAATGAATTCATTCCTGTCCCGATGTTTCTTCGTGAAGTCTACAGCGAGAGGTTTGCATATCGTTCTGCATTAGGATGCTGAACAACTATATTTCTCTGTAGAAATAACTTTCTCCTCCAATGTGGTAATGTCATATGTAAAATATAGAATTCTTTTTCTATTTTTTGTAAAAAGCACTCGTTCGAGAAGTGGTCGAAGAAGTTCTCTACTCGTCAATCATCCACGTTCAAAGAGAACGATATTCCAGTTGAAGAACCCGATAATTTGCGTCGGCAAGAAGCGAAGAACGCCCAGTTCGACTGGACCGAAGGGATTCAGCTTTGAAGATTACCGCGGGAAAAGCTCGATCCGCCCAGAACGAGAAGACTCGCCGAAACTTCCGAGTAGGTTTATTCGTTGCACGCAGATATATATAGGTATACGTAAGCGCGGCGTCTAGCGTGCATTAATCATCCTGTCCCAAAGGTGGCTGGTTGCAATTTCCCAATGAACGTCAGTTCAACAGATTTTTCATCTCCCCGCCGTGGCTCCGAGGCTCGGCACGCGGGCATACCCTTCGCATACTTTTTTGCTCCTCTCGCGACAACGTGCCCGTTCTCGCGTATTTTCTCTCCTCTCTTCGGTTCTTTGTTTTCCTCCCTGTCGCCTCTTTTCAACCCCCTTCGCCATAGAACCACCGTTTATCCCTCTTTTCCCGACTTTCAATCCCCTTCTTTTTCTTTAATTTTTATATCGCGTCTCTGGATTCCCCACCCCTTTTTTACCTCGTCTTCCTCTTCGTTTTGCATCTTCGTGGCCGCAAAAAAAAAAATCCTTGACTCGTAAAGTCTCGCCCACGGATCGAGCCGAGAAAGTAATATCGTGCAATAAAGTATACGAAATACAAGGCGTCGATCGTAGCATGCAGGCCTTCCGAAAAATAATGGCCGGCTTTGTCTTGCATTTGCGGCGCGAATTATTCTTATTGGCCGATTAACGACTTGGCATCAATCGGCGTAAATTTCAAAGGACGTATCAACGTCGTCGTTCTACCATTCTCTTTCTCTGCCGAGTGCAAGAAACACCACCCTGTTCTCTTCTGATCGAGCGATACCGAAGGTCCAGGTGGAAACCCATAGAAATCCATGGGGATATATATCCTCGAGATGCCAAGTCATTTATTGCTCGTATCTTATCGGAAAGTGGCTCTCTTCTGCGATTTCCATGCAGGCTGATCGTGACGAAAGTATCGACGAATGCGAGAAATTCGATGATCGGTGGTTAGTGTTTGTTAAGTGGTCGTAGATCAATTTCGAGGGGAGTGGAAGAGGAGAAATATTATTATATAATTTTATAGAAAGTTAGAGAAAAGTATTGTAAAATCTAACAATACTAGAAAAATTGCAGAGAGTAGCTTCAGAAATCGCAGCTTGGAAGCTATACCCCTGGGCAAACTTCTCAGCTGTTCTCCATCTTCCAAAACGCAGTACACAAAAGGAAAATAAATCCACAAACTTTCCCTATCCCACAAAAATCTACCCTCATTGTCAGTACAGTACCAAAATATTAACTGTATTCTGTATTATGTTTCTACTTTTCCTCGTCACAATTAAACCGTTCTCTTCAACCCTACAACTACCAGTGTTATATCTCTTATATTTAACACTAGAACTACCAAACCAGTCAAAATGACTGGTACACAATTTTTTCCAAAAATTCTCCAAGTTTATATAAGAGTCATAGAATAAATATTCTACGTCTATATCAATAAACATAAATCACCCAATCGATCAAATTTTCCTCCGATTGATTCCCCCTTTTTCAAAGTACTTATTTAATCTATTAAAATATGTTGGATTTGACGCCGGTAGTTCTAGTGTTAATTATACCCTGTAAGTACCTTAAAAAAAAATGAAGAGATGAAAAAGATGATAACACAATTGTAAATAATTTAGGTTTTAACACAAAAATAAAGTATTTACTGCTAGCACCCTCATCAGTTTGAAGAATTTTTAGAAAAATATTTTCATAGATTGAAAATCAATCATTTTGACAGTGTTGATATTTTTAGTGTTACAATAACAGTGAAATAAGTGAGCGAAAACTCTGTGCACTTTCATAAGCCAACCTGGCAACGTTGTATTATATATTTACCGAGGGTTAAAATTCCGAAATTTCCTCCCCTAAGGTGAAAGTTTCGGGAATGTTCATCGGCAATGCCTAATCTGAGCGATTATCGAAGTTAGATGTTCAGGGCCCCAGGAGGGATTAACAACTCGAAATTCTCCACGGCAATGTAAATCTCGGGCAGATAATCCCTCGTCTTTTTATCCGTTGCTTGTTTCGCTGTTAAACTCGCCGAAGCATTAGCGAATGACTGTTCTTAGCGTGATAGAAATACAGGGGTAAGCTATTCGTAGGAAGTTCCGTGCGGATTTTTCGATCTACCGCGGATCGCGCAGAGGCCTTGCCGCGATTACTTTTGCCATACTCCATGGGTACTTTTACGTCCGCGAATTTCCAGCCAGAAAACTTCCGATGTACCTCATTAACTTAAGAGGATTTCAGGATTTCTAGCGAAACTTCGCAGACAAGGTAAATATTTGATCGGGATATCTGCGTAATGAAATCTAATAAAATCTGAATGATACCAATTCTAAACGGTTCCATTGTTGTTTGGCGAATGGTTGAGCATTCGATGGAATTGCAGGACGACGTCTGAGAAGGTAGACGATTTCGATGGTATCTGTGAATCTTATGGAATGATCTTTTTCTTGAATACTTTAATCTATAATTGATCGTCTACCAATTATTTTTTCTTTCTATAGATATAGGAGAAGAATAGAAAATAGAGTATTCTTTAGACTAATTCAATTTCTTAAAACACTAAAGGCTGAATTGAGGCCAGCTAAAAATTCTATTCACTGTAGATTAAAAAAATTTATTCGAGTGAGTGCTCCATTTGCTGCATTTGCAAAATTTTCCATAGAAATTAAAATATCATTGTGCGTATGTAAAATACAGTTGTGAGAATTTGAACAAAAACTGATTCAAAAAGTTTTGCACCAGAAAAAAATTTGTATATGATTCTTGAACCAGATTTCGAGGAATATTTGAAAACGCAGTAACAA
This sequence comes from Cerceris rybyensis, assembly GCA_910591515.1. Lineage (NCBI taxonomy): Eukaryota > Metazoa > Arthropoda > Insecta > Hymenoptera > Crabronidae > Cerceris > Cerceris rybyensis. Next base: position 22,982,156 of record OU342793.1, on the reverse strand, counting down.
TTCCATTCATTGCATTAGCACTGAAGAATTTTCAATGCAATATTTTTTTAAGTCCATACAGACTTTTACAATAATTTATGTTGTTCCGTAAGGAGTAAGTAAAGACTTTCCCCATAACTGTTCCAAAGAATTATAATCTTTATAATCTAATTAAATTACTTTACCTTTAAACCCCCAAATAATGTGAATTAGCAACAACTATTTCCCTCCAAATAAATATATCATCCAGTAAAAATATTCTACTTTGCCTAAGACACAAAAAAGCTCGAGTTTCATATCGAAAGAATCTCTTGAAATAATCGCAAACAAGGCTGCTTTGTTGCGAGACAAGTCGATCTCCATGTAAAGTCGAAACTTAGCGTAATGAGGGCCAGTGTGCCGGAACAGAAAACAGCGAGATGACATCTCCAAGAGGATGAAAGGCCAGCTACTACAATGTATGCTCTCTGGCTTTTCTTCCGCTAATAAGGTGGACCATCGAATGTCAAAAAGAAATTCTCCTCTGTACGAAATTAACCTAGATTGTATCGTATCGTTCTATACGTTCGTTGAAAGTTGAAGCTTTAATCTCTCAGCCATCCGGCGTGCCGAGTATCAAAGTGCAACGAGTACAGTGCACGTTGCATCCGTCGAATGCAACGTTTGAGAAGCTAAAATGACCGGCTAAAATGCGCGGCAATGTTAACCACTAAATACGCCGATGCAGGATGGCGTGGGGCTGTTACCTTTTATCGAATAAAATCAATTTGATTGAATCGTACAATTTAATCAACTAAAAGTAATCAAACGCGAAACGTAATTGCCCAATGAACGTTTCGTCGAAATGCCGATACCAATTAAACGTGATTTAATTATTATGAGTGCCATGTATTAATTAATATAAGAGGGCCATTGTTTGAATTGTTTCCAACGATCGACCGAATTTTATTGTCGGCGATATTATCGTCGGAGATTCCTTTCTCTTGTGCAACGGTTAAACGTGTATTGATCATTATTCTTGAATGATGCGCATTATAAGGCCACGCCTGTTCTTTTCAATGACACGGAGGACTTTATAGAAATGAGAGGCACGTTTCGTTATAGACATCTCGAGTGATGTATATTCTGTCGTCGTGCGAATGGAAACACGAAGGAACGAAGGCAGGATGTTTAGATTGAGAGCGCAAGCTTTTATTGCTTGCCAGAACAGAGGCTCTCAGAACATTGACGGAAGACATCCAAAAAATTTGGCTCTTCCTGAACATCTATATTTTCTTTTATGACAAAGAAACAATACTGGTTCGATCTTTGTATTGCACAGACTCATTTTTAATTGATGTGCTTAATAGTAGAATTACCAAGCAAATTGAGTGGTTTCCAATTTTTTCAAAAAATTCTGCAAGTTTATACGAGGGTCATAGAGCAGATATTCTACGTTGATCTTATAAAACATAGATTACCGAAGCGATTATCTTTTCCACCCCTTGAGTTTTTTAATATACTGAAATGTAACAGATTTAACGCCGGTAGATCTAGTGTTAACAATAGATTTAACACTAGATTTACGGAGCCAATTTGGCTCATTCAAAATTTGATTACTACATTGGTTGGTTAATTTTCTAATAATAAATCTTTCGTTTCAATTGATTTGAAACTATTTTCTTTGCAAAAAACTTCAATTGTCTTGTATGATTCTAATTGGTTCATTTCAGAAAAATTGGTATATCAACTTTCGTAAATCTAGTGTTAAGAAAGCCGTCAAATTGACGAGTCTCTACTTTATTTATAAACATTTCTAAAATTTACAAAGAAGCAGTACAGTAGATATTTCACGTATATTTTATAATACAAAGTGTACTTAACGAATTATCATTTTTCCTACTTGATCCCTCTTTTTCCAGAGTCCTTGTGAAACATTTTGCAGTGTACCAGATTTCACCCCCGTAAATCTAGTGTTAACTGAACATAGAATAGAATCTGACAATCTAGAAATTTCTAGGAATTGTTGTATCCCACTTCTGACACCAATTTTAATGTTGTATGCCGTGGGTGGTGAACAACAGTTTATTAAAGAAAGAACTATTGCGCACTCGGAGTTTTAACAATTATACGAATGGCGTCGTCGCAAGATGCCGATTGTCAGCGATTTGATGCAAAATTCCTGATTTAGTCTGTCTGAATTTGGTAATGGGACTTGCCTTTTAAAGGACCTTAACCCTTTGCGGACGGAGGCATTTTTGAATATCCAGAAACAATCAATTATTTAGCGATGAAAAAACACTTTTTTATCGGAAAGACAGTCTGTTAATGTATACAAGTTGAAATTTACTCTTTGTAAAATAATATTTCAACGATTATATTTTAATTTTTCAACTCTAACCGTTTATATATGCACCGACAAACTATAACTAATTTTTTTCTCAGGGCGGATATATTCGCCCGTCGTCCGCAAAGGGTTAAACTAATGTGGTGGGAGGTTTGGATGACTCTGACTTCTCGTGACTAAAATTCCAAAAGGGCGATCGCTTTTCCAGCGACTTTCGCGAAGACCAAAGATCTTGAAAACATATTTTGGAAGGAAAAGCGATGACGGAATCGAGGATGAGTAATAGTTCCCTTTTGGACCTTGAATCACGTTGAGTAGTATTTGGAGCTAATATCTTATTATCAGAGAAGATAGCGAGTTTAAGAAAACATGAATTGAGTTGGTATCCAACAGAATATAGAAATATCTATCAATTTAAAACCCAAAGTTCAACATCCAAGCCAACATACTCCAACTACCTGCATTCACCATGAAAGCAACCATCCACCGTTACACGGATATCGCAATCAATTGAAATTGTTCGTTGGCGTACGATTGAAATAATGAAACCTTACATTTTTTTCCCAATCATCAGCGAGAAGAGGCACGATAAATCTGGATACCCTCGGCATGAAATCAAATATCAACACGAGCACCGTCGAACGATAGAACGTTGTATGTACCATGGTAAAATAAACAAACAATTTTTACGAGCGATTGAAGCGCCGATGCGAATATTCCAATAAATTTTCTCTCTTCTTCTCCATCCTTTCTCTCTCGTCCCTTTCACTCTGTCACTCTCAGTGTTCCCTTTCCTTTCGCGTTTATCGTCCCGCGAGCCGCGCAGCGTTGCACCTAATATGAATACCAACGTCGCGCTATTTATTAAATAAATCAGCGACAACATATACACATATAAAACACACGTACACACAGAAACACGCAAAGAGTTCGCGGATGCTCGATAGTTGGATGGCTGGTGGTTGAGCGTTATCGGGAGACGATGCTCTCGAATCATAAATACAGTAGTGTACGTGGCTTCAATAAACCCTCTCTTACCAAGTTCCAACCCCCGGCTACAACCTCCTCCGCTTTCAATAAGGCAAGTCCTTTCGGCTAGGTTGGTTTTCCCAGGGAAAACGGATATGTATCGCTGTATATTGGCTGCCAGGGTATCCGGAGTGGCTTTCGACGTCGTGTCGAGAGGACCTCCACAGTTCCCTTCAATGAATATTTCTTCGATTCGTAGCAACGATATTGGTATCTAGTACGCGAAGTACAAATTCTCCTGTTATACCTCATCGTTCTGCACCCTTCTTAATGCGTTCTCGTTTTACGAAACGGCCACTTTCGTTCGTGCCGTGTGATTCTAAATTACACTCTTTCTTTCCGTTTTTTTTTTTCTACCTCCTTTGAGTCTTTTGATCCTTGAGAGAAGTCTCTTTCGACGATGAGACGCATCTTTGGTTGGTTCTCCAACGAGATTTCGAACTAGACGATCAGCCTTGGAGAAAGAGTCGTCCCTTTATTCGGGGTCGATGTCTCGTGACTACTGCGCCGAGTGAAAGCTCTTCTCGATTATATCTCTTCGTGTGCCAAAGACGAGGACACTTAATAATTCTGAGGGGTCTGAAGAAGCACGAAGTCTCGATTGAGAGTGTAACTGGAGAACCAGAAAAGACTCTCTCAGCCTAATCACTATCCCACGTAGAAACGTAGACTCGTGTTTTTCAGTATCTTCTACAGTTGGGTTACGGTTCTACCGGGACCGAATACATCTGGGGTCTGCCCGTTTCGACCTTTTCCACTGATTCGACCCGTGGCAGGATGTAACGTCACTGTGTCTGCACCAAACCGACGGTATTAAACCCCACTGCCCTTAGGTTCTACTTCTTCCATTACATTATTTATTTTTATTACGTCTACATGGAATATACTCCTATACGAAGGTTATGGGATATATGAATATGAAAAATTAATTCTCTCTCCATTTCAATTCTATGATCAACCCCTTGCCTTACGATTTCATTTGTGACAGAACGTGCAATAACTCAGAATTAATTATTGCAATAATAATCCATCACTGATTTCCGATATATCACTATAAGTTAACCCTTTGACCTACGATTTCTTTTCTGACAAGGCGTGCGACAACTCAAAACTAATTCCTGAAATCAAAAATTCTCACTGATTTCTGACACTTCGCGTAACTGAATGCAATATCAAGAGTATAGAAATAATGAGACAATTTCTCCACCGGCTGATATCTTCAATTTAGTAGTTTCTGAAAGACTTCAAAATTTCCGTTTCTATTTTCAGCGCCACGAGTGTCGCACGTTGTAGGCTAAAAAGTTAACGCAATATTAATAGCATAAAACTAATTTCAACGTTTCCTGACCTACTGCCATTTACAATTTAACAGTTTTGAAAAACTTCAAAATTTTCTATTCCATTCACCGCTTCACGTGTGCCACATGTTACTGTAAGGCAAGGGGTTAGTGGCACCCACCCTCCAGCAGCATTCAAAGTCATTTTGTATTAAACATCTCGTTGCAAAGACGGTACAAGTATCATTATTTCCACTCAGGAACATCCCCCATACAAGAACACACAGTTGGGAACATAGTATCGCCATGGCCTCTCGGATTTGTCGTAGATGCGTCTTTAGCCGAGGGCGATCAATATTTAAAGACTCGAAAATCTCAGCCCGAGACGAGGCTATAAGAAAAAGGCCGACAGATGTGCGTAAACAGCGTATACAGTGCACAAGTAAAGATTCACATACGTCTACACAGGACTACCGACATCCATGGTTTTCTCTTCGCGTAGAGGGGGAAGAAGCACAGGGAGAAAATGGAGTAAGCAATACGAAGAAGAAAAGAAAATATCTCTGCACGAGGCTGGTAAGATCAAATAATAAAATGGGTATTCGAATCGAATACGGCCGGGGGTTCTGAATCGAGTCTCGTCGAGCCTCGTGGTTTTCTTTTTAGGGAAAATACGTCGGCGAAGAACGAGAGAAAGACAGAAAAAAAATTCACGGGGTTGAAACACGTTGCTGAGGTTACGTTGAACGATGCTAATTCAAGCATAATGCAACCATCAGGCTGACTGCGATGATCAGACTCGCATGGAAAATAAACTCAGAAACACGAAAGAGAAGTATGAGAGGCTACGAGACTATTAACGACAATGATACGATGACGGCTGATGACGAAAAAAGCGCGTATACCCTCGGGACACGCATTCGATTCGTTTCTGAATAGGACGAATGTCTTATTCATCAGGGACTATGGAAAGGTAGGAGAGAAGGTGAAAGTACGGTGAAATAAATTTCCGAATCTCGTTCTTTCTTTTACTCCTATTTACCTCGATTTACTACCCTTCTCGGATTCTCCACTGGGAGGGATTTATTTTGAAATCACAACGCAAAACCCAGTTCGTAAACCTGCCGCAGGGTGATTGCGTGTAATTAGGTATTGTCTACGTAGAGTACACTGTAACCAGACCAATTGTAACCTCTACCTTCGATAGAGAGGCACTCATTGATTTAACCGCAAAGGTGTACACTGTAATGGATGCAAGCCGTTTAATTACACGCGAGAGATATTTCAGTTTCAACCCGAAGAAGTGAGATGGAAAGATTATCTGAACATGGAGAATGAATGGAAAAAATTTTAAATACAAACAAGGTGCGGATTTTGATCGCTTATCAAACGTACTTCCCCTTTGATTCGTTGATATTTCCGGTGATCGTTTCAGAAGGTATATTGACCTAATCAATGAGGTTTACCTCCGTAGACGAGGGAACGTCGATAGAGGCTATTGTCTTGGATGCGGATGCATTAATGGAAATCTCAAATTGGCATCGTTTCGGGTGCATTATTAACGAAAAGGTCGAATGAAAGCGTGTAAATATGCAATCTCGCTTTGAATGGAGCGCCATAAAAGACATCGTTACCGCAACAGGCGTTCATCCGTTTACCGTATAATTACTGCTCTCAATTGAGTAACCAAACCCTCCATTCTCTTTCTAAGCGACGTTCGTAAGCGACTAAAAAGCATTAGGATAAAATTGGTCATGGATGCATCGTGTTAAATGCATCAACGGAATGCCGCTCTCAACGGACGACGATACGAATGGCAAACGAGACAGCTCGAATCACTACGAATATTACTCCAAGTTTTTACGGTCTTTGAAAAGTCTCGAAAGATCTCGACGGGTCTTGAGTCTGGAAAAAGTCTCGAATGTTTCCATAGACTAGAAATTCTTCAAAGCCTTTGAAGATCCTCGAAGTTTCGAAAGGGTATTGAAGTAACGAATTTATGTATTTCTTTGGAATTAAATACTTCAAATTATGTAACAACTTTATGTGTAATTTTTGAGAATTTTTATGGTCTTTTACGACCTTGGAAGATGGAAATATTTGTTTGCGAAGAATACTTCTAGCGATTGAATAGAAGTTTTTTCTGCCCAGTCAATATTTAAAGGACAGGATATTATGGAGTGTTTGCTTAACAATATTGCGAGGAATTCTTTTATCTCTTTTAAGATATACATCGGATACATACAATTGTACTTTACAGGAAGAGGAAGCTTTTGCTTATGTTCCATTGCGAGCATAATACACGGTATTGTATGTTGTGTATCAATGAAGGGTACACCATGGAAAACGTATCTGTATTGTCGTAACACCCTGATGTATACATCGTTACCATGAAATTTATAATTACTGTAGCTTTGAAGAATGTCTAATTTGTCCGAACGTTGAAGCTGAAGAACATGTCGACTTTTTAAGGCATTCAGTGGTGCATCTTCTGTTGGACGTCACATTTTTGTGGAAGAGAATATTTAATCTGACTTTTAGAATCTTTGAAATGTGTAAAAGTTGATCAAAATTAATCATCTCAGGCCTAATTAAGATCTAATGTATAACCAATTCGGAAATAAAAATCAAAAATTGCCAAAGTTAGTGAAAACTGAGCAACCAAGTCCTACCCCTAACTTAACGGAGACGTATTTTTCATGATACGATATATTTTTCCCAAATTCTATCATTTTAAAGCTACAACAATTTACGCGAATTAACCAACTTGAATAAAATTTTGAAAATAGAAGGACAGTGCCAAAGTCAATCGTTGAATGGGCTCCATCCACGCAAAGAGCTCAAGAAACTGCTTTCCCTGACGATAATGATTTTCACCAAAACATCTCTATGTCAAAGATCATTCGATCACGAGGCAGGACGAGCTTAACGGGAATCATCGATCACTCTTCTAATCCGAGGCAGCACGGAATTCGCATGGCCGTGATATCTTGTTCATTGTTGAACGCGTGCCAGCATCAATCTTTCAGTTCCGCAAAATGATTCTCAGCACGAGTTTTAGAGCGAACTATCACGGGAGAATCCCCCAGGAAACCGAGGCCACGTGGCCGTACAATGCGTGCGAACGAAATTCGAACAGGGATGGTATGGCCACCCTTCCTGACGTGCTCCAGAATTCTCTCGACGTATCCTGTCGGCTGGACCTAACGATCCTTGAGGTAAAACCGTCCTCTCTTTCGTAACCTTTGGCGAAATTTCTGTCAGCCAGGGTCGTTTCTGTACGATGGCTCTATTAATCGTGAAATATCCTCGTGATGTGCTTGTACGGTTGATGAAAATCTGGGGGATGGACATTTAAATATACTCTTACCTTCCAACCAGGATTAATGTTCCTCCGCTCGGACTTAACCCCTTGACGTGCCATTTCTTTTGTGATTAAATGTGCAATGACTCTGAATTAATTACTAAAATAACAATCTAACCCCTAATTTCGTAGAATTAATTTTATTTTATCAGGACCCATTGATATTTGTAATCAAATCATTTTTAGAGCACTTCAAAATTGACCATTCCATTTATCGTGCCAAGAGTGTCACTCTATATTGTACGGCAAGGGGTTAAGTTGAATCTTGAACTATCTAGGGTATTTACACCTCGTTGGCTCTTTAAAATTGCTTAATACACTTAACGAGGGCAAGAGGGCGAAGCTAATTGTAAGTCCTCTCGAATCGAACGTCCTTTTCACCACCACCGCAAGGCACAATCCGACCGATCGAAATCGACGATCGCTGCCAGACGATGCAATTTTTTCTGGCAACGAGCCGTATCGAAAATTCCATGGAAATGTATAAAATACGCTCGCGTAGTAACTATTGATTTTAGGTTTCGCGACGTCATATGAACCGCGGGCGAAACGCGCGTACCGGAGGCACGCTTCAGGTTACCATCGTCGATATTTACGAGCTCCAGCTACATTGATTTTGGATTGCACAGGTGAGCACGTAACTGCGTAAATAATGAGAGTCACCCACGCAGAACGATGTTTTATTCATCGACGGCCGGGCCCGAAGTACGGACAGGATGGGAAATTTTTAATTCCCCGTGAAATCTCGCGGTCGGCCGGAAGTAACCGCGCACGGTTCCGTTCCCCTTCTATGGGGGTCGATATTCGTTCTTTCCACGATGCTTTAAAGTCTCGTCTCGTTATATCCCAAGGAATTCTTCCGATATGAGAACGCTTTGCGTCAGAGAAGAGATACGGTTCGTTCGGTCCCCGTCTACAAAGTGTCCGGTTTGCCTTTTTTTTACCTCCCTCGGGGTCATAAACGCCGGAAAGAGGAAGGTTCTTAATAAAACGTCGATCGATCCTCGATATAATTGCGATCGGTACGTAATATCGGCGATACTTTTTGTAAGCTGTCGTGACCCGAGTATCGTCGAGACAACAAATTTATTTGTCCGCTCTCGGTGCTTTACGGAACGAATCGTGATCCTTTTCGCGATTCTCGTTTGTCTCCTCGACCTCGGAATCGAGTAATATCGAAACACCCGGCTTTGCGGCGACCTCCTCGAAAAGTGGTGAACGGTGCGCGTTGAAATTGCTCGACGATCGACGAGAATTTTTAACGATTGATATTGTATTCTATGTGCCTGTTCGGTCATTCCTCGCCTCTTTTTTTCGAACGATTACTCGACACAGATACATCAATAGGAAGAAACTTCTCAAATATTGCTCTGTAGTCGCTATTAAATTCGGCTCATCGACGATTACTGGCAATAAGTAACCGAAGATTCATCGAACAATCCTTGACCGTCTTTCAATTTTGTCTTTTCGTTCAAAATGAAAGATATTACAAAATCTCAAGTTAAAATTAGAACGACGTCGTACCTTTCTTATTACAACCAGGAAGAACACATCCGTAAGAATAATTACATTTCTATCACATCATAGTAACGTTAATTCTAGAAGTACCGACATTAAATCTATTATATTGCAATATACTAAATACATAGTTTGGAAACAGACAAATGAGGAGAGGAAAAAAATAATCGATTTGGTAATTTGTATTTTATAAGACTTAGAACATTATAAGACTACAATATAGAATATCTGCTCTATGAGTGTTCTACAAACTTGGAGAACTTTTGGAAAAAGTTGGGAACGAGTCATTTTAACTTGCCTGGTAATTCTAGTGTTAAAACCACCAAGACAGTAAAAATACCTGTTTCCCTATTTTACAAAAAAATTCTTCGAGTTTACAAGATAGCCATAGAATAAATACTGTGCATCCACCTCATAAAATATAAATTACCAAATAAATCATCCTTTCCCCCTTTTTATTCCTCTTCTTCTAACCTACTTAATTAAAATCTACCATAACTCTGACTCTAACTATATTTATTATTGAAATGTATTATAACTCTAACTACATAAACTTAAAATATACTAAATATTATAATATGTAAATATAATAGATTTAACGCCAATACTTCCAGTATTAAACTCCACCATAATAATCATTCCTATTGTTAAAAAAAAGTATTGTTTCTTTAACCATGATTGTAATAAAATTGCGACTACCGTTTTGTTAAAACCCTGCAGAGAAAATATTCCTCTCTCGTCTCTGCCCTTTGGCGAGGCAAGGCGCGACGTCAGCCTCGCGTAGTTCCATACAAACAGGGAAGAAACTACTCCTTCGACATTCCTCTCGTGGTCGCTCGGGGTCCGTTTTCCAGAGCTGCACGTGACAAGGATTTTCACGGCGTGACAAACGCGCGAGGCTTAAAACCAGGCACATTCGCTTACGTAACAAATCGCGCTCGATCGAAGCAACCAACCCCTCTTTTGCCGCCACTCTGCGACGGTGCTCGTACACGCGTTCAAAACATTTCCAGCCACGTGACCAATTTTACGATCGAATAGCAACGACTCGTGCCTTCCCCATGTCCCTAGAAGACTCGACACAAAAGTAAAGCGTGTTTTGTTAGTCGGCAGGAATTGGGTGCAATTAGCAACGGCAGAAGCTCCGGGTAGTTTCATGAATCAAAGATCACTAGGCGAAAAATCCATTGTGGATTTTCCTGCTTTTGAGTTTTCACTGTTTTATTTTTTCCAGTATCTACCGTTTTAAGTAGGTTTTGGTAAGATAGAGGATAAGTAAAATAGAAACGTAAAAAGGTAGAGTTAGTGTTGTAAAAAAATACATAGGTCAAGAAGGCGAAAAGATATGTGCAATGAGTAAGTGTGGATAAAGAGTATAATGAATGGAGGGATGAGTGAGGATGGAAATGTAAGGGTAGTCCATTTTGTAGCCGACAGGCAGAAAATTATAATAAATATATATATATATATATTATATAAGTAGGTTTTGAGTCAATGAGCCTATTTGCATTGAGTGATTATTTAAAAATAATTTTCCAGGGGGGTAAAGAAGGATTTGAAGTAAGTCCTCTGGTTGGGAGTTGTAGTCTTTATCTTCTTGTGCATTGCAAGATCTTTTCTTCTTTTATATATATATCGGATTTAATTGCTAAGATTGTATTGTCTAGGACCCATTGCCTCATATAGGTCATGAGTGACTAAGGCTATGATATGTTAATACTAGAACTATCGCCGTTGAATTTATTGTATTTCAATATATTAAATAAGTACTTCGGAAGAAGAGGAATCACGAGGTGAAAAAGATGATCAATTCGGTAATCTGAGAATAGTGAACCAGTCACTTTCACTTGCTTAGTTGATCTAGTGTTAAAGGATATATAATTAGCACACATTTTCTGTGAGTAACAAAGCAGGGTTTAAAGTAGGACTAATTGATAGAGAATCTAATAATAATCTAAAATCTTATACACTTTTCAGTTTGAAGTGCTACGATCATTTGGTTCCTAAACTAAACTTTCAATTAGATTTCTCATTACCAACCCTCTAATATACATATCGCTAATGAAAAACCGTTAAGAAGTCACTGACAATGAGATCTGAACTTTGCAGCCACCACTGTGCGATTTTCGATCTGCATTTCCAGCGAATTACCCGGGATATTCTCGAAACAAATCGGCCGAGATCAAAGGGAAACCAGGAACGGAGTAATTTTCGTAGTAATTTAAATTCAAATTAGGGATGCTGACCCCCAACGCGGTAGGTGGCGCGGAAAGACGCTTCTGTGTGCAAGATCCACGTTATTGAATTTTTTGCCTCTCACTCTCTCTCTTTCCCCTTCTTTCCCCATGGATTCTCTGCCCTCTCGTAGGTTGCAACGGGGCACAATGTACAAAGGACGAAAGCCGACAATGTCCTCGGGGTGGTTGGATGTCTAGTAACCGAGCCGAACTACGATATACCGAGTGGTAATGATTCCCTCACGGCCTATAACGGTTTGTTCGAGACTGGACTGCATTTCCTGCCTGTTCCGTGAAACGATCCAGACGCATAACTTCCGTTCGTTCGTCCGACCGCAAGGTCAGAGGTGAGAGCCGTGCATAACGTCGACGTCGGACACAACCGGGACTAACTTTCGACATTATTCGCGTTACTGAACACGAGTCCGGCCATTATTATTCCTCTTCCTATTCTTACCCTTTGCTGTTCCCTGTCGTTCTTGTTTTACGCGTTACCTTACGACGTCCTCGACTATCGACCTTGCTTTATGAGAAGATTCGAAGACAGTCGATAATTCGATTTATCCCTTTCCTATCTAAATATCCAGCAGGAACTTTCAAAGGGAGAGAAGAGAAAATATAATAAACTAATTGACTCGTAGACATCAAGGAATTAATTATAAGGCGGCATAAAATGGAGGATAAATGGTACATAAATGTTACTAGTACAAGAGGATAAATGAGTACATAAGTCTGCCAGAAAAAGTAGAACAATCACTTAGACTGCAACATTTAAAAATTGATTGTCAGTGAATAAATCTATGATACTCGCAGAAACATAAGAAATGCTGGTACTAAAGTAACACAATTACTCACAGCTACATACATCTAACAACAGTCATAAATTTAAGTCAACTATCGTTTCTTCCTAATTTCTTATAATCCCGATAAAAGTACGAAGACGTTAAGAGGATTAAAATCGAACGAGAGTGAGAGAAACGCTCACGAGGCTCTGCACTTTTCCAAGATAGAAGTTACCCCTTCCATCTTCGATAGAGTGAGAAAACTCGGACAAGGTGTTCGAGAACGCTTTTAGGGGAAAGAATCGCCAAAGTAGTTTCATTGACGGTTGAAAAGAGAAAAGTGATTATCGAATGTACCTTAAAGAACTCGGAGGTCATTCACCTCCATACGTTCAAGTAGATACACCCTTCTCGGTTGATCGTCGTCATCGATTTCCCTCTTCTTATCGTCGACTTAACGAATTTCTCGTGTAAACGTTATCGTGCATGCGAGACGCACGGTCAACGAGCAACGTCTCGACGAGACACGAACGGAAAGGGTGCAGACGGGGGATGAAGTTGAGAAGCAAGGAGGATTTAGGACGCCTCGAGGGTAGACGGAAGGTGGTAGAGAGTGAAAAATACGCGTGCCAAGGAAAAAATAGAGAAGGAAAGCTCCTTCGTCAAAGAGAATCTAAGACGTGTTGCGGCTCGAAGAAGGAGCGATGAACGGCTCGTTGACCAACACTCGGTCCATCGTCGAGGGGTCTATAATGCACGTAACACCCTCTTCAGAAACGCCAAGCACCTTATTCACGTCGGAGCTCGTGAAAGCTCATAACATTCAGGAGAAACAAGAATGCTTGCTTACGAGAGCGCGCCAACGCGAGACGTCCAGACTCTCTCTTCCGCGGCCATAATTACGAGACGTTAATTACGCGATGAATGCACCCGCGGCATAGGAGAGAGAGCCGCGTCACTCAAGAGCGCTGAGCTTTCAAGGGTAATGCGCCAGCCACTCAGCTACCAGATGGTGTCGATTCGTTGGAGTTCGCCTCTTTTATATCCTTCCTAGAGTGTTATTTCGCCTCGTGTTCGAGTGCAACAATAAGATCCCATCTGCCTAATCGCTCGTTACCAAACGGTCCGCGAAATTTGAATGTTTGGAATCGGAGAAATGACCTTACAACCTTTGGCATGAAATTGTGACTGTTTGAAGAGATATTTGCCGCTTAATCGATCATTTGGGGATGTTTTTTGTTACTCTACTATAGAAAAATTTCGCCTCGTGTTCGAGTGCAACAATAAGATCCCATCTGCCTAATCGCTCGTTACCAAACGGTCCGCAAAATTTGAATGTTTGGAATCGCAGAAATGACCTTACAACCTTTGGCAAGAAATTGTGACTGTTTGAAGAGATATTTGCCGCTTAGTCACGATCATTTGGGGATGTTTTTTGTTACTCTACTACAGAAAAAGAGGAAGCTTCACTGTATAATTAAATATCCTGTGTTTAAAAATCAAGAAGGGGTGGAAAAGATGTGATTTTAATTCTAACACCGTACCCATACCAACTTCCAATGCCGTGGCTACTGAAAACTCTCACGAACCGTATCCCTCGTTACGAAAAGGGTTGAAATTCTAAGTCACCCCCTGGAATATTCTCCTCATCTCCATCAACCCTTGCATTCGTTAATGATACCCAGGTATACGACGACGCAGCAAGATTATCAGTCTTGAAAATACCACCGAAACAACGGCGATATCGACTTGCAAATTAAGAGTGTCTTCGAGTAGCACAGGGTTACGAAACCACTTGATCTTCGACCCCGCAGGATCGTGCTACTGACTACCGCGGCGATGTTCCATCGACTGCTGTACGCAGTTACCCACTAGAGGCAACTAATACCTCCTTAATTAGCAACGAACCTACTCTCATCTCTCTCTCTTTTTTTTCTCCAAACTGCGAATCGACGAAAGTACCAGGTGGAGGTCGACGGCCTACGAGCTCGAAGGAATTCCTCTCAACGACGCTCGATCGAGCACCACCCAATATTCCGCGGTGGAGGCTGCTATGCCTTCGGGTGCCTTATAAGCCCTGGCATTCCTCGCGCTTTCTCCCTTCGACCTCTCTTTCTCTCTCATCCCCTTCTTCTTCGTCTTCTTCCAACCACCACTTTCCATCAACTCGAAGCCCGCTCGCTCGCCGGTTCGCTCGATGGTTCACTCGATGGTTCGCCTGAATCGTATACAGGCGAATTTTCTCCCTCTAACGATACAATAGAGTGGCATAGAGAAAAGTGTGCTTATGGAATTGAAAGAATTGTATTTTAAACGAAGAAGGACGAAATCGGTGGAGCAAAGTTTGAAGATAGGGGTAGGTTCGTGGAGGACACGAATCCCTATGGGAATTATCGATAGCCGAGGATTAATTTAATGATGGTAGAGAGATAGAGAGAGGACAAGAGAAGAGACTGAACCGATAATTAGAGCGACCACCGAATAATCGAGGGATTCGGACGAGCCGAGGATTTGGAAGCGAACGAACGGCCAACCGCGAGATCGGTTAAGGCTGATGCGCCAAATCGCGCGTCTCCTGCGGCTCGGTTGGTTCTTGAATCGACGCTGTTTTACGGTGATTTATAATAATTAGATTTTCCTCGATCTCAATTGTGTAATTCATGAATCACGGTATTTTTTTTTTTACCTCGACGAAAGAGTACTTGAAAAATCGTAAGCTTAAGAGTCTACGAGAAAGATTGAAATATCATTTCATCTAATTTTCAATCCAAGTGGAAGGGAAAGTTTCGTGAAACCTCTTAAATAGATTTAGGTCGTTCTGTATTAAACGATTCGTAAAATTTCCTCGAGAGAACGTAATTAATTCGAACCATGATCGATAAGTGTACGTAATGACGAAGGACATCGATAACCGGAACGTCGACTTGGCAGCCGATGTCCCTTAGCCGTAAATTTCTGGTCGAAGCATGGTTTATTGAGCGACTCGGCAATTAAATCGCAGTTTATATTAAGCCAGTCTGCGGAATCCATAAAGGGTTATTACCGTTGGAGATAAACCGACAGGGAGGGAGACCCAGATCTCCGCAAACGCATCGGACGAGCCATCGTTTGCAATTAAATCAAGCCAAATTACGCGCAGGAAAATGAATAATTATCGGATACGGAAATACGAGAGACACCGGGAAACCGTCCTACCCCCGTGAATCGTGTACCGGTTCGCGTTGCGACCTCTGCAAACTTGAGGCAAAATTGAACGGTCAAATTACGAGCCTCTGGCTCGTTTGTTCTTCGTTCCCGCGTTCCCACGCGAGTCAGTTCGTTACGCGTCCTATTAACGAGTAATACCGGGCAAATTATTTCGATGAAAGTGCAATTAAAATCATCGTAAGCCTGATACCGCTTTAATTGCCACACGGGTATCAGATAGCGGTTGCGCGACTTACGGCAAACTCGCGGAACAGAGAGCACACCCATCGAAATTCAATCGAAAGTTTCGACGCGGGAAATAGGGATTTCCACGGGGGCGAAAATACGATCGAAAGAAAGTTCGTTCTGCGACAGACGGAGTTGTTTCCTCAGAGACGAACTACGATGGGATTTTATCCCCTGCACAATCAATGCGATCTCTCGACATTTTGCGGCGTTAAAGCTATTCTCCTGGTTTTGCGATAGTTTTGGAGCTTTCTTTAATTGGATATGTACTTCAATCATGGAGTGGGATGTTTTGAAGGTAGTTCTGCACGATAATTGTTGCAGTAACTATGTAATTAGACTATCTTATTCTTCTTCTTTTTTTTGCAGTTTAATTTTCACTGATATTAACACTAAAATTATTTACCAAACCAGTAAAAATGACTGGTTATACGATTTTTTTAAAAAACTTTCCAAGTTTATATAAAAGTCATAGAATAAATATTCTACGTCTGTATCAATAAATATAAATCACCGATCGCCCAAGTTTTCAGCCGCTTGATTCCCTCTTTTCCAAAGTATTTTTTTAATATATTGAAATATGATCATTTTTAACGTCGGTAGTTCTAGTTTTCAAAACACAAAGTTGCTGTCAGCCTTCCTATAATGTAATTAATTCCTCATATAACAAATTAAAGAAAATTAGAAACATTCTACTTTTAATACTCAATTATGAGGATAGAGTATTTCATGCTGCAATAGTTATAATTAGACTGCGGATTTGTATGCATTTATGACAAATTAAATACGACTAAAATGTACAAAAAGAACATAATATAAAAATATATCTAAAATATCCAAAGTATGGTATTGGTTGTAATATTTATTAAGTGCAATAAATCCCTAGATAGGTTTTCCTGTCTCACCTGTATTTTTGAAACTCGAAATTTGCATAAATATCCGCAGTCTAGTTATAATTATACATCCTCGACAACTCAGCACCCTTAAATACCAATTTCTAACGATTCCTCTCCTGCATCGACCTACCAGCAACAACCCCTACAATATTCCCCAGCAGAGAAATCTGCCGCACAAGGAAGAACGCAAAAACCCCGTATACCGGATTCTCCCCATCGTGCTAAGTTTTACGATCGCCCATGAACCCCAACTGGAACCTTTGTGGATAGGTCACGAACACGTTCGAGCGTCAACTACGAAGCAGAGACAAGTCGACAGCTGTAGCGACAATCGTAACGCCCCAATCGGAGGGGGGTTAAAAGTTACACCATACGAGCCTCGCTGTTCCTCGTCGACGTGACGCCTTTATTTGCAGGAAATTAGCAGAATTTAGCCCGGTAACATCCAATCGAGTCGAGACAGGACGAAAATAGCCGGTTCGCTCGGACCAACGGCATCACTTACCCGACCATCGACAAACCCCATGAGCCAAAGTCAATAGCTAATATTGCCCGTTTAGAATCGAGCCGGACGAATGCGGAGAATGCTCCAGGTTCGAAATGAAACTCCCTACCACCGTTCCGCGTCGTTCGCGATTCGATTCTCGTCATTTGCGAATTTCGATTCTCGTCGTTCAGTCGCGGACCCTCTATGGGACCCGCGTGTTGTTCGAACGACGCGTTTTCGCGTATTCCATCTCTTTCTCTCTTTCTCTTACAGTTAATACGTTTCTCTCCCTCTGCGCTTGGTAATTATTTATAAACACCGTGTCATTGACGCGACCGAACTAATATTGTTTTACACTTAATGGAGTCCCGACGCGGGCACCGGAAGGGCAATCGTATCCGGGGGTTGTTAAATGCTCGCGGACCTGCTCCGAGTTGCGGCGGGTTGTACGGAAAAATTATTATGGGGGAGTATCGATTGGAGGGTTTTTAGCAACGTTCGCGAGAGGACATGGTTTGGGGTGTTTTTGGGGGTGGTCAATGGTGTTGAGTCTGGAAGAGGTTCTGTAACGATATATCGAGAGGGAATGGGGTTGAAATAGTTGGAGTTTTGATATCAAGAATTTTAAAAAATTATTTCAGACTTGTTGCATTTTGTGTGGAAAAATAATGACTATAATATAGCCATGACAGTAGCTAAATCAAATATACTAGCTACTTATACTAATTGAAATAGTTATATTAAATATACTCTGTTGTATTATGCCCAATCTGAAAAAGTCTTGAGTTAAAATTCTTCATCTGCTGCACAGTAGAATATGTCCTTCGATAAAGAGTACCTGATACGTTGTGCAAAGATAGAAAAACTTCAAGTCCCTATCGCCAGACTGTTTACATAGAAAAACCCTACCTGCTTCTTTTGTTAACAAAACAATTACTTAAACGTTTCACATACATCATCGCCCAAAAATCCTTTCTCCTAATTAACTCAAAGGAGATTTTTCAAGCTTCCTCAAAACTCTTCACTCAAAACGCAACAAGATCTTACCTCACTCTCTTCATACTTTTCCACAACTAATAAATATATCACGATGACTAATTCGTCAAAAATTACAACCTTTCAATAAAATCGCTCGACACCAACAAAAAGTACAAAATTATTTAAACCATCCATATCTCCACCCGCCTAACTCAATCCTCCATAAACAATTTCCGCTTCTACCTTGGAATTCAGCGAAGGAAGGAAATACTTAGGAACGTGTTCTAATTCTAGGTACGTCTGGCGGTTTCCTTTGAAAATTCTTCGGCCAGTCGGAAAGGGCGCGAGAAGAGAATTCTGTTTTTCTTGTCGTACCTTGCGGACTTATCTACTAGCAGCCCGAACGAAGAGCGAGAAAAGGAAGGAGGCCGTGGGACGAACGATTCGTCTTATACCACTTTCCAGCCACACTGTATGCACATTCGTGGGCACATGTATTCCTCGTTTCTCTCTTTGCGAGACTCCTTCCGAGGCTACCAACGCGAAGACCGCGAAAATGGGAGGAGACGGATGACGACGAGGAGGCCGTACCTCGCTGAAATTAGAGCGAGAATTTCCTCGAGGAACGGTTACTCTTCTCGTTTGGGACGAAACTGATTTCGTCCTCTACTTCTCTCCCCTTGAAGTTTCGATATTTTAGATGTCATTGTCACCTTGCGCTCTATTACTTCTCGTCGTCTAACAATTACTGCTACGATTCTCACTATTGGTTCGCGTTGCTTGTACAATTGCGGGCGAGACATCGATCTTTTAACTGTGATTTATTAAAGGTCATTTAACGATTCTACCGAGTGTGCAGATCAAATGGATACAGAGTTTTTATTGAATTTTGATGCTTGGTGCTAAAGTGCTCGTTCTAGGAAGAAGTTAACACTAGAACTACCGAAGCAGTCAAAATGACTGGTACACAGTTTTTTTCCAATAATTCTTTAAGTCTACAGGAGAGTTGCGGAATAAATACTCTACGTCAATCTAGAAAATCATAAATCAGCGTATCCATTTTCTTTTCGGCGTATTGATTCCACTGTTTTCAAAGTACTTATTCAATATACTGAAATTTAATAGATTTAACGCCGGTAGTTCTAGTGTTAAAAGGAGAAAGAATTATTGAAAGTCAGGATACGTGGCGGATTGTTTGGAAGAAACTAAACTAAAGACGTTGTAGTTAAAGGAATTTCAATTCTAATTCGAAGACGAATAACATTCTTTATAATCTGTGAAAGATTTTCTCTAAGCTCTTATTTATTAAAGGTCGTTTAATGATTCTACCGAGTGTGCAAATCAAATAGATACAACATTTTGATTTAATTTTAGTGCTTGGTGTTGAAGTGTTCATTCTAGGAAGAAGTTAAAAGGAGGAGATGCTGTAGGTCAGGGTGAGTGAAAGAATTTAAATTCTAATTCGTAGAATATTAAAACCCTTGGTGATCTGTGAAAGATTTTGTCTAAGCTACTATTTAATACAGTTGTGATTTAGCACCGTAGGGATATTTTCTAAAGACTTAATGAATAATCATGAGTTTAATAACATATTCGATATTATAATAATAGAGAAAAATAAATAATCTGCTCCAAAATGTATAACTGTTTCTATCATCGATGTATCCACTCTGCAACGATACGATAACAGGAGATGTATCACACCAGTAGAAATAATAACGAGAGCAAAGTACGATTGCCATTCAACTTATAAACAAACCGCTGCCTCGGCCGTTACACCTACCTATAAGCTGTAGATCATGTTCCCAACGAGCACGCAACTTTAACTCGATAAATCAAGAAGACAAAAAACGGAACAAAGAAAACGATCAAAGAGTTCCTTTGGTATCCTTATTCTACTTGGAGCGGTACTCAAGTCCTCTTAGCACCATGAACATCGAGTCTTAAACTACTAACACTTTCAAAGTAAGCTTAAAAAACTAAGCCGCTCAACTCCACCTTTTCCAGCATCCTCAGTTTTACTCTCAAAGCAAGATTCATCCCGATCAATTTCTCCGGCTTCAATTCCACCGGATCCGATCGCTCTGGTTTCCAAGAGACTCGTATCGAGAAGGAAGAATCGTGCTAGGAGTATAGTCGCGGAATAAGCAGATGCGATACCACGAGGGAACGAGGAGAGAGCGTGACAATAGCGGAAATAGCTACTGATTCGAAATCCCTTGTGCACTCGGCATTAATTCTCGCTACTCTTCGACTCTCTTCCGAGAAGAAAAAACAACGAGAATGGTAGGATAGAGGAGAGAAAAGCATAAAGAAGAACGAGAACGAAAGAGAGGAACGAAAGACAGGGAGAAACGAAGAATGACTATGGAGATAGCGCAAGAGGACGCACGAACGGATGCACTTCACGATGCGCTCAGACCGAAGTGTCTACACTCGCAGATGCAACGAGTACCGGATCGCTAAGGAGTGGTTATTTCACCCGACCGGATTGCCGAAGCTCGTAAAATCCCCCCGTGTCTTCTCTCAACGTCCTCGAAATCTCTCTCGAATGACATCGCGTGACCGTAAAATAGAATATATAACATTGACTCACCAAACGGTAGCACCAAAGGACACCCAATTACAAGCGAGACATTTCACGATGTCTCCTTCCACGCTGCATTCTGGATCCTCTCGTATCAAAGTCTCTCCTCGTCCAATACACCTGTTCCTTCTTCGTCCTTGTGTAATCTCGATCACTCCAAATCATCCGCACTTCATCCACGAATTTGTACGATTCTTTCTGTATCTCATCGTTAAAGAACCTTTCGCGATATTCGATCATTCGATTCCAAAGTAACTCTTTTTGTCCCCCCCGAATGAATTATTCTCCCTTTTCTATCGAGCCGGTCCTTCCACGCGGCCCGAACGATAACCGGTTCCACCGGCGTGTATTCTCCAATTCGCGATCGTCAATTCCACGAAATTCCTTCCGTAGGATTTTCTACCGATTTTTTCTTTTTTCGACAACGAACTTCACGAACGATACTGCCACGAGAGACACCGCGGTCCAACTGACTCTCGACACTGTCGCGTACCTCACTGCCGCCGGCTATCAACACCCTCGACGTAATTGAATAAGCTCTGGACGGTCGACCGATACCACGTGGCACGAGTTGTCATTCATCGCCGGAATCATGTCAATATCTCACGGGCAAGTGTTCGGTCGACGTTCCAAAATACAACTGTGCTCGATTCTCTTTAGAGATCGTGCCAACGTTCTTGATATAAACGCGCTCTTGTATTTACCCTCGAATAAAATCCACGCGACGAACGATTCTCGACGAACAATACGCGACACGTTCGACATCGTTGATCGACATCTTCGACTTTTTCCGCCTGTTTACATCTTAGATCGTTCGATGGTATAGAAAAACATGTTTTTACTTGGAAGAAGGATTATTTGAAAGTGTAAAAAAGACTTGAATTTTCAATGATCGTGGTAAAATATATCGTAACGATCGAGATAACAGGTAAGTCGAATCAAGTCGGTGATGACGGTCGCGAGGCACGTTGCACAGTGCCGCGTTAATCGTGATTTCGCGGGCTCCTCCTGCGGCGTTGGAAGAGCGCGAATGCACACGGGATGCGCGCGTCCCGGCGGCTGCGCGTGCACTGCCCGCGCGGTTCCCGTTCGGATATCCCCCCTCTTCTTCTTCTTCTGCAGAAACGAGCGTATACGGGACCCCATGTCCCTCGCTTGCTTCTTTCGCTCTTTCTCTCCTGACAAAAGTCGAAGGCTATCTTTGTTTCACTACGGTGAGATTTCTCCCTTCTTCGGTGGCCTCCCTTTTCCTTCTCTCTTTGGTCTCCAAATCCCCTGGTGCCACTGAGTCAGTCCCTACTCCTCGCTGGAATAAACAACCTACTGAGAATCAGTATCTGGATGTTGTCCTTGAACGGAGAATATAGATTTCTTTAAAAAGAATTGATTAGTGATTTGATTTTTACGAATTGGAGGCTGGTAGACATTTTGGGGGAGGATTGTTGGTACGACGAGGGCGTGAAGTTTATTGTGAATGGTTTTTTGAATGGATGTCTGATTATGGGGGTTTTGCAAGGTTGATCTTCGAGAATTTTGATTCATTGAGCTCATGAGGTGTGGAAACGTCCAAGAGTCTGTATCCGGTTGCTGTCCTTGAGGAGGGAATGTGTACTTTTGGAGAACAATGAGAGACGAAATTGTATTTTATATACTTCCATGTTACTGAAGATCTTTGGAGAAATTTTAGATTCAACATTGAGGCAAAAGTTCTAATAGAAATTGTATCTTGCGGTCATTGACCCCTTGATGTACAATGAGTAATAATCGTGCAGTGAAGATAGGAAATTTTCAAGATTTGAAGATTATTTCTATAATATTAATATTACATTCATTTGCATGACGTATTGAGAATCACTGAGGAATTTTTAATTTACCAACGTAATTTGGAAAAATGCGGAGGCAGCCATAAAACAAAATTCTATGGCAAGGGGTTAAGGCAAAGGCTATTCTTCCACTTATTTTAACATTAAAATGCGTTACATCGTTTCTGATTTACATTGTCCAAATGAATGCTTGTCTTTCGTCGTGCATGCAATGTTATTCTCTTTCTCTTTGAACTTAAAATGCTTCGAAGTCACTGAGTCAGTCTGTGCTCCATCGTATAAACATCGCATCAGGAATCAGTATCTGGACACTGTCCTTCGAGGCGATGTATATCGTCGAAGAAAAAAGATAGGGACCTCTTCTTTTTTGCTCCGGTTTATCGCTTTTCTTGATTGCTGCTTGGAGCCGGCGAAATTACGCGCGATCTGTTTTCCACGCATCATTTGCATTCGTCGTTGCACCGTGCGAATCTGCAGGCGAGCTATGCGAGTCGTAATTTTGTGTGGATCTCGTTTTAAAATTGGCGCGAAACTGTTTCGTTTTGCAAATTGAAAACTTGCGGTCATCAGATTCAATACGCGTTTCTTTGAGAGGAATTACGAAAACATTAACGCGTTGAATGCAACCGGTATTTCGCTAGTTCCGCCATTTTGACTGAACTACAGCTTTTTCCATTTAAATAATATCTTTGTCGACTAGAAATGTTAAAGCTAAACATAGTTATGCATTCAGTGGCACTTTATTTTTCTAACTGCAATATTTAAGTATTCAATATGTTGACAAATCTATAAATATTGTAATTTAAATGTCATAAGAATTCAACAGTGCCCTCGAGGTATTCAACGTATTAATTTGTTCAGCAGGAATCCAAAGAAAAATATTTCTTATTTATATTTTTATGATTTAAATACTACAATGATTTTTTTTAATACCTACAGTTTTAAACTTGTTAAAAATTGCACAGGCTATAAAGTATTAAGTGGTTATTTAAAAGAAATCTTTCAGAGACGACGAGGATTCAAGATGGAGTCCATTAATTAGCATGCTAACCTCTATAACCGCTACAATCTTTCTTTGTCTCTTGTTCCATTGATATTTCGACTTTAGCTACTTATCAAATATATTTAAATATAACAGATTTATCAGCTGTAAATCTAGTGTTAAATTCAACAATCAGGAAACAGTTCGAGAAATGCTCTGCAATAAATATTATTCTATTCAGCGACACAGAAGAACATGGCACTCGACACCCAGCATCGTATCGGAAGCGTATGAATAAACGGCGAAATTTCACGCTTCACGAGCCTATCCTGGCATTAATATTAATTCCCTTATTCGAAGCTCATGACAGACTACCCTCAAAGTCCCTCTCTCAATGTCGTCGGCCCTTCGTCTCTTGCTTGTCCCAAGCCAGACGACTCGACACGCGTTCTTACGCCCACATTCCCTCCCCAAAGCGTATACGTGTGCCATTTCTCGAGAGCCGAGCGTCACCGAGCGTGTAACGCATCTTCAAACGCGCATCTCCTTATTTCACCCCCTGTGAACCGGCTATGGGGTGAGTTTCTTTATGAGCGGGAGTATCGTTTTTACAACGTGCCTCCTCCGTTCAACCGATGCCCTTGTCGGAATTCGGTGCGGTTAAAATGAGCGCAATTGAGGACGCAATTGAGAGTACTGTTCCTTTTTTTGTATATTTAGGGTTGAAAGATTATCGGTATATCACTCAGCACGGTAAAGTTTAATTGAGAATTTTATTGAGAAGTTTTTGATGCTATGATCATAGTTGCGTTGATGCTGGCTTACAATTAGTCAAAATGATCAACTCTTGGAAGAGATTTCTAAAATATCAGATTTAATCACTCGTGAAAGCTGGTCGAATGGCTTTGCATTATTTCTCAACAGTCTGACCTTTAACCCTTTGCACTCTTTAATTTTTTGCTATCTACCAGCAAGTCCTCAATTAATTTGCAAAATATATAAAAAAGAGAGATCTCAGTAAGAAGTTGTGTTGCAACAAAAATTGTTAATTCTATATTATTACTATTATTTAGGAAATTAGGTTGCACAAAGTCGAGACCAGCACGACATAAAAGTTGGAGTAAGAAATATAACGTGGAGTCACCCTCGACCCAGGAAGACTAAGGGTTAATAGTCTATAAAAAATAGATAAACAGTTCAGGGTTATAATATAGATGTATGTTAATATAGATTATTAACCCTGCTAATAATTTATGAAATGCCAAGGGTTGAATAATCTAAAAAAATGTAGATAAACATTTCTAACCACGAACAACAATCCAGAAACATCTCACAGCTAACACATTGTCAGTAAAATCGACAAACGTTTCTACAGACAGTAACCATCTAACGGTGTGCTCCAAAATGCATCTCCCTTGAAAAGTGCAATGTGAACGAGGCCTTAAGGAGTCAACGATTCGCGATATGCGTATATATAATGCGATCCACGACCTGGTAGTACGAGAGTAGCTCGGATGTACCTAAGTATATATCGAGTATCGAACGTGCCCTTGGGGTATACTACATGGGCGAGCTGACGGTAAAGAGAGACCAAGTTGAAATAGGAAGAAGAGGTAGGCGAAGAAAAGGATAAAGAGAAAGGGAGAAGAAAAGAGTAAAGGCAGAAGGAAGAAGTAAGAGAGAGAACGATTGAGATTGAATTATGGCTCGCGGCTTAAACGCCGGATTCAAATCGATCCCATATATCACATTACCTGGCACCTTTATTCTGCCTTCCACGGCTCGATCTCACCCCACCCTTTTTACCCGCCTATTGTTTTACTCTCTGTTAGCCCTCTGGTGCGTGCAACATTGTGCAACTGCCTACGCAACGCACACCGATCAGCTGGTATTGTTCTTTTCGTGCTCCGATTCGTGCCGACCGTGCCCACGCCATCGATTTTCGGCGAGTATGCTTTTCGATTCATCGATATCGAGGGCACGTTCCTTCTTCTTTTTCGTCTGCTTCCTAACAACTTTCACGATTATACGTTCTTTTTTTTGTCGTAATGACAATGCCCAACGGAGACTCTTGTTTCGCGCTCTATATACCAGTTTTGATGATGAATTTAGGGAAGTGGACTTTGTTACGGATAACCTTCTGTGACGGGGATTCTTTTTGTGGGACTTCTTTGATTCGAGTGTCGTTTAAAGCGGCTATTTTTTGGAGCATGTATTTGCGTTATTTTAATCGCAGATAACAGATTAAGGTTGCGAGGACTTACTTTTTTGATGATCGGTGGCAGGTGATTGGGTTGAAGTTGTGCTGGATGCTGAGTTCCCATTTTAGAAGTATCTGAAATCAAAAAGTGTGTTTTAATTGGTTGAATCTATTATTCCATCAATTGATTCAAAATTTGTTCGAGATGCTGAGTTCCCATTTCAGAGGTATCCGAAATTAAGAAGTGTATTTTAATAAAACGAGTCTATTATTTCATCAATTGATGTAAAATTGTAATTGAAACGTCAGCTCTGGAGTACTTTTCCTAATCTCTTATTTGAAATATCATTATAGATTGAAACGCACCTACAAGTTGCAAAATGACCATAGCACAGCTTAACAAATACAAAGTAAAAGAGACTCCCACAAAGTCTGTGATGGACAGAGACAAAAGCTGAGCCTAGCAATCGAGGGACCAAGTTCAAATCCATCATCACTTCTAAGAAATTTTCCCCATACAATATATATGTCATAGCCTCAGTGGCTCAGAGCCAAATAAAAGAACATCCAAAGCAACATGGCCATACCAATCGAACCCCAAAGAATACAAAAATACCAAAAAAGAATACGAAGAAGCTTCTGTTTCGACCAGTTAACAAGAAGGAGGACGCCACTTTATGTCAAAGATATTTTTCCTCCCCCTTTCGAGCAAGAAGTAAGAGGCATAAACAACGAGGAGGCTGGCATTACATTGCCGGCGCCACCTTTTACCCCGGCTTACGATAATTTTCTCGTGTTTACGGCCCGAGGAGCATCGCGCCGCTTTTTCCTCGCCGCGAGGCAAAAAACCCGGTCGGAGTGCCGCTGGTTGGAAACCAGGAGAAGGACATGGCATTGGAAACGCCGGCGCCGACTTCCAGTCCTTCTGTAATACCTATGTGCTTCCATAATCGTAACCGTGTGCACGTATATGCGAAAAATCGCAAGCGCATTCTGCTGAATGATCAAAGTGAAAATTCTTCTCTATCGATCACGCCAACGATCATTTTTTTGGATGCGGTGAGTCCACCAAGATTGATTTGAAAGTAGGTGACTGAAATTTAAACCCTTACCATACGATTTCTTTTGTGACCGAACGAGCAGTAACTTGGAATTAATTGTTGGAATAATAATATAATATTGATTTTTGACATACCGTATAATTTAACACAATATTAACAGGTTGAATGCCACCGATGTTTCCCTTATTTCGTCATTTCTACTGAAGTGAAACTTTTTTTATGAAAATTACATATTCATAAAACAGAAATTTTAATGATACTGATTGATCGGTGTTTAGCAGATCTTCATCTTCTTAACGCCAAAATTTAAATATTCAATATGTTAGAAAATTCATAAATATTTCAATAGATATAAATATATAATTCAATAGCGCTAGTCACCGGTGACCCCCATGCCACTCAACCTGTTAATAGCGAAAAGTTAATTTCAAAGTTTCCTATTGATGTTTTTAATTTAACAGAGTTTGGGAAGCTTAAATATTTCGTATTTCATGTACCGCGTCACGAGTGTCACACGTTATTGGAGTGCAAGGGGATATTTCTATTGTTATTAAAATTGTAATGCAATGTGGTGAATTTTTTTATTACTTTTAGTATTTTTTAATTTAAGAGATACAGTGGAGTTGCATAGTGTTTGGTTGTTTAGATTCCAAGTGGATATGGAAAAATTGAGTAATGATTTAGGAAAGATCTTTAAGGGATGATGAGGATTTAAAAGAGTGTCCATTGATTACGAAATGGAGTCTTTAATTGTATTTAATTGCAAGTGGAATAAAGTATTTGAAGACATACTTTCAGCACACCCTATGTGCAAGGTTTTAAAAGCGAACGATCATTTACAGAATGTCTGTATACGTTCTCCATAGTGCACGATCATTTATGAAAAGCGTGAAAAAGCTCATACGTTACTTTCAGTCTTAAGCGCACCGTAGCAGAAAGGTGAACGACCTTTTGCAGGATAAACGCGAAAAAAATTGGAACAACCGACTTACGGGGATCCTTTTAACTTGAAATTCCTTCGATAAATTACGTCGACATCGAACAACCGATTTATTTCTTTGTCGTTTCTTTTTCACATTGTCCGCTCGTTTCTCGATGAGTCGCTCGTATGCAAGTTGCATTCGTGCGTTGCATTCGCGCGTGCATCGAGTCACGGTGCGTTTAAACGAGTTTTGTCACGGAGATTGTCCAGTTGTCACTGCATTTTGCGGTGCAGCGAGACTCGCAAACGAAGAGGTGTTATTTCGGCAACGAGAAAAGTCATGAAAAATTGCATGTCGTCGGTTCAAAGAATCATTGAAGTTTTTTTTTTTATTTTGTGGTTTCATTGCATTGTTTGAACATCTTGGAAGAAAAGGGCAGGGACAATATCCTAAAGTATACGTGGAGGATATTATAAAATGTGAAAAAGCCACCGAGAAGGAGAGGTTCTTTTATCGTGCACACAGTTTTTCAGAGATCGCTTTCGGAAAATGCATAGGAAGAAGTAAAATGCGAACGGTTTAATCCCCGGGATTAGGTCGTTCTTCCTTCTCGTGAAAATTATGTACCATTTCATTTTCTCTACGTGCCATGTAATAATGGCTACGAGACTCGTCGCATCTCTTGACTTTTCATACTTTTACTCCGCAATGTACACTACTCTGGAGAAATATCAGCATCGATTCCAATAATGTTCATGGGATTTCGTCTTTAGTGGTAGGACTTTATGGAGGACTCTTGGTATAAACTTTCATATTTACCACGGCTACCTAGAAAAATCCTGGCTTCAGAATATACGAGAAAAATTTCAGAACTAATAAGATAGAAACTTCTCTACATTCTTTATCTAAAAAATTTCAATTATCATTTCTCCATGTCTACATAGGTTTGGACAAATTTAAAATCACCGAGGCTCCAAAAAACCTTCATGACAAACATTCTAATTTTCTACAGTTCTCTAGAAAAATCCTAGCTGCCAAACATATGATAAGAATTTCGAAATTAATAAGACAGAAACTCTCCTGCATCCCTTATCTAAAAAATTTCAATGATCACTTCTCTATACTTTTATAGGGTTAGACAAATTTAAAATCACCGAGGCTCCAATTAGCCTATCGCAAAAAGATCATCGACGCGATTTGACAATCGCAGAAATCCGCAACCCCCATGACAAACATTCAAATTTACCACAGCTCTTTAGAAAATTCCTGAGTACAGAACATATGCTAAGAATTTCAGGGTTAATAAAATAGGTACATCCCTACATTCCTTATCTAAAAAATTTCAATTACCACTTCTCCATACATACACAGGGTTAGACAAACTTCAAACCACCCTCAATCAACTCATCGCAAAAAATTCAACGACACGATCTCGCAATCGCAAAAATCCACAACCCCCATGGCAAACAATCAAATTTTCCACAACTGCCTAAAAGATATCTATCTATACAACACACGATAAAAATTCCAGAATTAATACGACAGAATCTTCCTTGAATCCCTTAGTTAACAAGTTTCAATTACCTCTTCCCCATACGAATATAGGGTTAGACAAATTTCCAACCACCTCCAATGAACCGATACGATCTCGCAATCTAAAAAATGCACGACAACCCCCGTCGTCGCATCGCGAATAGCCATAGAATCAGTCATAAAGTAATTGCAAATGGCGGCACACTTTGTTTCCCATAAACAACGTCTACTTAAGGACACGGAAGAAAACAGCGGCATCGTCGAGCGATATAATGGCGCGGAAAGAGAAAAGAAGCGCGACTTTAGAAGCCTGCTGGAAATGGTCGCACCCGTTGCATTTTCCAAGCCTCACTCATTACATTATTGTCCCGTTTGCAGAGTATCCGCGTCGGTGCATCGTTGCATGGTCGTCTTCAATGTAATTTCTCGGAAAAAGAATAGAAAGAAGTCGAAGAAGGAAAAGCAAACGGTCGCCGTTGTTTTCTCAGCCGAGAACGTCTGAAAGAGAGTGTCGCGCGAAACGTACCGCGTCGAAGAAGAGGTGAAACTACCACCATCCCCTATCTCCGACATTGTGGTATTCTTCGAATCGTCGTCGTGGTCACACGAACTTTTACCTGAGCTGTAAAAGTCGTTGCACCTTCTCCTGCACTCTGCAAACGTACGTTAAGCAACGAACATCATTCCTAGAGAAAAACGTCGAGGGAAAAAGATTCAAGGTTTTTTTCATCCTCCCTTTTCCACATTTTCATTGAATTCCCTCATATAATTGCAAGCAGCAACAACTTTCTCAAAATGAGTAGGAAGAAATTATTTTACAAAGTTTACAACCTCAACAGCAAGAAAATCATGGGATCACGTCTTGGTCGTTGATAAAAAGGAACGATCGTGTTCCAGATGGAGGAAATAGGGAAATGGTTGTTCGAGTCTCTCTTTCTTGAGAATCGAATACCAGAGGAGTTGGTTTCATTAATCTCCTCGACGTTATACGGGGTTATACGTTTACGAGGTCGCAGTACCTCGATCAATTCGGTATAGGTAGACAGGTAAGTCGGAGTATTACGTAAGAGAGGTTTAAAGCAACCGGACGAGGGTGGCAAAGGGGCAAAGGGTTGCAGAGGTCGCCTTTGTTTGGTTGGAGTGCATGCGTTTCTACCGGTAGCAAGCGGCACTGGCAAGCAACGGCAGAGAGAACCAGCCACCCTGGATGGAATCTCTGCTCGCGTGTGCGTGTTTCACGAGCCACGTCCTTCGTGCAACCCCCGAACGCACCCCAGGCGAAAAGCACGGGGTTCGAGTGTACGTATATAGACGTCTACACGCACGTTTAATAAGAATACGCGCCAGAGCAGACAGTCGGTGCGACGGTGCAGCGCTAACATTTTATTTATCAGCGCTGATGGCTTTTCCGTCCTTGCAAGGGGCGCCGTGTTCTTTTTTTTTCGTCAAACTTTCTGAAAGAAAGATCCCCTTGCACCTCGCACAATCGAGATCGCGAGTGACAACGGCAGGATACCAGGGACCGCATCCTGAGGCGACTTGTAGGTACCGTGCGGCTCCACAGCCGTGTCACCTAGGAGGTAAGCCTGTTTTGGCAGAGCCTGATTCGCCAGGCGTCAAGCGTCATGCCTCTTGTCACATGTACACGAAGGCACTTGACGTTCTACCTCGCGATTCGTTAAAAGAGCTACACATACAAATCGAACTAAAAGACGAAAAGAGAGAACGCTGCAGATCGAAGCAAGGGAGACAACGCGATTTGGGTGGCGACAGTGAGGACATCGGCGTAGGCACCAGATTTCTAACATCTCTATAGTGAAAACAGAATAAACTCCGGCAGAATTACCCCCACCACATGGGGAGATTCTCCTTGATGAAACGAAGCGCGCGACGAGACAACAATGTAATACAATGTCTCGCTCCTCCAGACAAACTAATAAGAATATTTGAATGCTACGACTTTGTCGGGTGCTTCCTTTAAGAGGCTGAGCGAGTGGACTCCAAGAAACAAAATGGTACGAATAGGCGGTTGAAAACGAGAAGCTCCGCCGCCCAGGTGACACGGCAGTGGAGCCGCACGGTATGTAACATTCGGTGACACGTTCACCCTTGGATCAGGGACGTCTAGAGTGTCGTAGGGTTAAGACGATTTTTTGAACATTTGGAAGTTTTGAAGAAAATCGAGCGATTTTGAATGCGGAATGCTCGTTTGGACATTAAAGTGAGTTTATTTGGTGTACTATTCAATAGGAATAAGAATGCACTTCGTTCGGATATGGGGTAGAGGGAGAGTGTGGCCCGCACCACCTCCAAGATATCACTCCTGAGGAAGTGAGATCGACGAATGACAATTGAAAAGAAACCATTTCTTTCATCGTTCCCATGTAAATATAACGAGTAATGTTTTTTCGGCTAGTCACGTATTCAATTTGAAATTGGCGTCAGAATGAGGGATGTTTCTATAAGTCGAGCGAATTGAAGCAAAACACTTGTCAAGTGACTTCTTATTTTTATTGAATGTCAGCTGAAAAAGCATCGAACATAGCAACCAATAGTCGAGAAGATCCTCTGTCTTACCCAGCATCAGAGAATATTATGTATGAGTAACTTAAGCGAGGGAAAGTTTCTCTAGATCCTTTAACCCTTTGCGGTCCGACTTATTTTGTTAATTTTTGTAGTGAGAAAAATAAAGTTAATTTCACATTTTCTATTCGTTTCTTTCAATGTTATCAATGACTATAGATACTGGCGGATATTTAGGTGATACTACAAAATTATTACAAAATTGGAAAGTTAATATTAAATTTGCAGAAAATCAAATGAAATGGAAAGCTATGTCGAGTACTGCTCGACATAGGACCGCAAAGGGTTAATGTCTATAGTGTCACCTTCCCCTTCTCTATTGTACTATTTCATATTTAGTAGACGGAGCTTCGTAGCCCTACTACTTCACAATTTTGCCTCGTTTTCATTTCACAAGATACAAGTTCAGTTCAACCAGAATGAACGTCAGTTTTGCCACCCCCTTTCCATTTTAGACTCAGTGACAAATGTCTCCATAACCCAAGACGTTCGATGTCGCAACCAACGGTCAAACTGCACCCGTATCGTAACGGTTAAGGTGAGATTCTTTTCTCGTACGATGCAAAGGTTAACGCTAAAGTTTCGCTTACGAAAGGAAGTTGAACGTCCCGCGTGACGCTATCGCGATCTTCCAGCAATCATGTCAGAATGGCACATAAGACTACAGTCATTCGCTGATATTTCCTCCGCTCGTGATATACCCACCGCGGTGCTCACACAACGGTGAAAAATATTGTCAAGGCGGCGTTGAAATATTACACCGTGTCAAGCCGCAAGAATTGCTGCACTGTCGACGATAATCTACCGCTGTCCGTGCGTGGAGGCGACAATTCGTATTGCTCGTACCAAGGAAAATACAAGCAGCCTGACAATAAACTCCACGACAGGTGGAATGCGTCTCCGTAGAAATGATTATCGCAAAAATTTAAATACGTTGGAGCCACGGTGGATGACATTTATTCCGAGATACATCACCTTATCCGACTAGCATTTCACCTGGTAATTCCATTCTCGCGCTACCGCGCCGAGAGACATTTCCCTCGTGTGCTCTCCATTTAATTTAACTAGTGTACACTTTAATCCGTTTGTCCTATATTCTTATACTACATCGTTCTCTGCTGGGTTGATTAGTGGTTGACGTTTTATTTCGATGTTAAACTGTTTGTAGATGTAGACATCAGTATTTCTAACTTTTGGGTCTAATTAGCGTGGAGATAATTGTGGTGATGTTTCAATTATCTTGAAATTAGTAATTGTGTGATTCAATTTGATATACCTTTGGTCCATTTTTTTATATTGGACTGCACGAATTGATGCTAATTGTAAGATGGGTGTGGTATATTTAACACTAGAACTACCGAGCCAGTCAAAGTGACTGGTAGACAGTTTTTTGAATCCAAAAATTCTCTAAGTCCATAGAAGACTCATGGAATAAATATTCTACATTCACCTAGAAAAACATAAATCACCGAATCGATCGTTCCTTCAGCCTCTTGATTCCTCTGTTTTTAAAGTACTTATTTAATATATTGAAATATAATAGATTTAGCGCGGGTAGTTCTAGTGTTAAAGGTTTAGACTTCTGATTGGAAGAATTGTTTGATCAAAGACTCACCTTCAACCCCTTACGTTTAAGAATTTTGACATTCTTCTTCATGCTACATTCATGATATATCATGCAATTTTCTTTAATAAAATTCGACAATTTTATCTTCCTATTGTAAACTGATAGATGTATTAATAATCTATCGATTTTAAATGGATCTATTTCAATGCGAAAATAAATAATGTATTTAAGTCTAGAACTGCAAAATGAAGTTGTAACGCAAGGGGTTAAATTGGTGGGAATTATTAAGCATTCAGTCGGCAAAGTGTTAACACGCGGTACCAGGTATTCCAGCCTCGTGAAAGTCACGCGGGCATGGAGAAAAGTCGACAACAAAAGTTGTGGCAGGTAAGAGGAGAGGGGAAAAATGAACGGACACGCTCAATTAACTCCCGTCTACCAAGTAGCTAATGCTACCGCGCGATTATCCGCGATATTCGAGCGTGGTCCGCAAATCCTGGCATTCGGCCAACATGCCCGTCCTGAACGCTGCAACCTCTCATGATTCGTCATTACGTTCTAGTCCTTCAAGCAAAGGGTTGCACTTCGGTAAATCGCCTTTGACGTACAAATTGTGCCACCTTTCACGCGATAGCTTAATCGCTTGTTTTTAATTCACAAATTACGTTATCCAATTCTTATGAACACTTTGCCGTCCGGCGACACCACGTTGGTGTCCCGCGAAAACTAACGCTCAACGGCCGGCGACATCACATTGGTGTCGTGCGTAAAATATAAATAAGAAAATATAAATAAAGAAATATATAAAACAAAAAAATTTTACATTTATTTACATACGAGTAACTTTCATGAAAATATTCATGAATAACATCCTCGAAATTTCATGAAAATAGGGGGACAGGATTAAAAACTGAAGAGAACTGACAATGAGATTAGTAAAACTTGACGATTTATGACAAGAGGAATGATCTAAAACAGTCCTACCGGCGCCAAGCAAACAAATTTTGATGAGACGTGAGGACGGCAAAGTGTTAATTTTTATCAGAAATCGTCCTGGCATAGATAAAACTCTTAGCTCTGAGCTTCGCCCGCCTTAGAGACAATTGAAAGTTTTATAACTTGAATTTTGATTTCAGTGTTGAGTGCTTTTGTTAGTTTATATAATAATTTATAATATTGATCAACGTTCTATCACGATATGATTATTAAACGGAGCAAGGAATTCCAAGTTGGAGGGAATTAATTGAGAATGCAATTTTAGCTCCTCGACAAGGCGGTTTGTAAAGGGAAAAAATTTCTATCGATCATATTTCCTATCGCGTCGTTTAATAACGGATTCTCTCGAGGATTTAAAACCCCAGGATAGCCTGCTGGAGAGGTACAAAGTCCTGACCGAGATATGGAAATGAGGGAGGAGTAGGAAAAAAACGGTGCTTAATTTGTTATTCGAATTTTCTGTTTTGCAAATTTATGACCGATTACCTATTACTCGTCTACGCTCTTCATTTCAATCGCAATCGGTTCATCCACTCATCCTCCCCTTTTGTTTCAATAACGAACTATTATATTAACAGACTCCGCTTTGTCATCTCTATTCGTTCTTCGTCGTCCGTAAAACAATCCAGGTCCTCGGATTATAACGCTTTATCTTGAAAGAGAAGCCAAGAAATTCCTCTGCTTGGATTCGTCTTGTCGTGTGACTTCTCTTGCATATCATTCTACTTTGTGCATTGAAATCCGTTTCCAACATCGTTACATCACAGATCTTCCAGTGGAAGTAAGATATATCTTTCTATTTCTTCGACCGTTAAAAATTCATAATAATATCTACAAAAATCTACAACTAATTTTCAAAGATTAAGAAAATAAAACCGAAAAGAATATGCATTCCAAATAATGAAGATCATCTCTATAGATGACATCTACTCCCTCAAAATCATTTGATCACTCAGAATCCTATCGCTGGATATTTTCACGAATCGTTCATTTTCTCCTTGTCTTTGAATATTAATATTTATTTACAATATTTTTATATCGCAGTTTTTCCAGGGGAAAGTCGTAAGATATATTTAAAAAATTTTCCGATCGTTAAAAATTCATAATAAATTTTACAATAATGTACAAATAATTTTCAAAGGCTAAAAAAATTAAATTGATAGGTATATTCGTTCCAAATAATGATGATCGCTTCTATGGGTGACTTCTACGGGCTCGATACCATTTGATCGCTCATCGGAATCCTATGGCGGGATATTTTCGCGGATCGCTCGTCTCCTCGTTGCGTCATTGCGTATTTATCGAATCGCTAAGTTAACGCGTACCATTTTAAATCCAAATAGGACCTTTGACACGTGCCACGAATGCGAGGCATTTAATCTCAATTACGGTGCTTTCAAACGGACCGTCCAATTCGCGTCTCTGGCATTCACCGCGCTTTCAAATGCGCTACTCTACTAGATAAAAATCTTCACGATAAACGACGATATGCGCCGATGAATTTATATTGAAATCGAGCGGTACAATAGCAAGAGAGGTATGTGGCGCTTTGCTACAACAGTGAATATAATGAAAATAACTCTTTAGGCGTGAATACGATCTTTTACGTTGATTTACAGGCATAGCGGTCATTTGGATTTAATGCTAGATCTATCGGGGTTAAATCTACTATATGTAAATTTCTCAAAAGATGGTATATAAAAAATGTTATTTAATAATACTCAAATAAGAATTTGAAAAAAAAGAATCAAGCCACATAGATGATCAGTCAAGAAATCTATGTACATATTATGAAGTAGATATAGAATTGCTACCACTCTGCACTTCTATAAATGTAAGAAACTTCTGTGGAAAAATAAAAGTCTGCTATTTTCACAGTTTCCGGTGTTCTACAGTTAATGAGTTACTTGTCGACGTACTTGCAACATTTTATGGGTCGATGAACCAATGGATTAATGCTGAACCAACATGAAGAGTCTCGTAATTATACAAATAATGCTTCCTCTCCTTCGAATAATCGAATATTGTAAATGATAAGTGTAAATTAATCTCAACAAGTCAAACAACGTTTCTACTATTAACACAATCATCCCGTATCACGGCATAGCCAGAGGTCGCTTATCAGTCCATCCTCACCGCAGCTAAAGGGTTAACCATCTTCCCAACTGCAAATAGCGAAGGAAAAAAAACGCAGAATAAGAAGGAAAAAAACTAAGAAAAAGCGAGAGAAGGAAGTTTGAAGAGACGAAGAGAGTATTCGCTTCATTTCCGCGAGCGATTAAAAAGTAAGAGAAATAGCAAAGCTCTTCGACCCATAGGACTTTGCAGTACTTTCCATCCACGTATCTCCGTGGGGTTTTATCTCAAAGACGACATCTCTCACTAGTCACGGGAAATGGCTCTCGCAATCTTTTCCCTGAATGCCGGTTGCGAGTCCGGCCGACATTCACAGGATATTAAATGAAAACATTGGACCGTCTTACAGTACAGGGAACTACCTAATATTTGCCAAGAACGATATCGCAAAGGAACCATCAGCAGACACGGTTCTCTTCTCTTTCTCGGTGCGTCGAGTGGCCGGTTATACGTGGGGCCTAATTCAGCGGGCTGGTCGACATAGCAAAAAAAGCACCAAGAAACCGTAAAGAGAGAGAAACGGTGGTACGCGAAATCGCGTATAACCTCGAGATACGCCTTAAAATAATCTTGCCATTTCGCTGGTGCACCGTGCATAATAGCACCGTCGTTGGTGCACTCGTCCCGTCGAATAAACCGGAGAGAGAATGATAGAGAGAGAGAAAGAGCAGGAGATTTTATCGCTATCAATTTACAATACGGTTCTCCATGACCACTCGTTCTATTTCTCTTCTCTTTTTTTTCTCTCTCTGTTTACCCTTTACCGCGACAGGTTTTACGGTCTCGTTTTGACCAACTAATACAAAACGTATCTTATCGAGCGTGGCTCGATTGTTTGCTCAAATAGAGAAGCAATTTTACGGTTTATACACTCATCGTGAAAAGTGGCGGTTCATTTCGAAACGACGGGGTCAGAGGGTAGCGGAAAAACGAACGTTTTAATTTTCAACCAAATTACCGAAGCATTAATTCTGTTTTCCACCGTTACGGTACAGAGGGAATTTTGTGCAAATGGATCATTGTTATCGTTCGTTGGGAAAGTTACGAGGCGAAGTGAGAGAGAAAGAAAAAAAAATGGAGGAAAAGTGAGAAAAAGTGAACAAGGGTGAATTTTCACAATACGTTTTTATCCCACAGGGTGTACAATTTTATAACACCAGTAAATCGATGATTTTTGGAGCGTGATCAGCCGTGAACGGTATCGAATCAAATGCGAAACGATGATCCGCCAGTCCATCAACGCATTTGCGGATTGAATATCGAGACTCATCATCGATAATCACCGTAAACAAATACACCGCGTGGATGGAGATAAACAACGAGAGCATCATGTCAATTCGTGAACCTCGTATAATGTTTCATTGTTATTTCGCCACGGTATCGTTGATTTCATTCTGTATAATGATTCTGTACACTCACCGCATGTCCTCGTTGAAAATGTCACGTTTCATCGATCGGTGGATCGATAGTGCTCCAAGTCGTTCAATTACCGTTACAAATAATAATCGTTAACAGTCGACGAGAAAGAAGATCCTACCTCACTTTCACCCCTTCGATATTCCAGAATGTATTCGAGTCGTTGATACCCTTCTATTCCAATTGTTTCCATATTTTCGATTTTAACTACGGTCATGTTGCCGTCCGTCGACAATTTAAAGGCTTTTCAAACTATCCAAACTGTAATGTACGTATCGTGTAAACAAAATGCCCCGGAGGTCAATGAATACGAGCTTTCTCTCTCCATCTATTTCAGAGTTCAAGCTTCCGTTTCCGCTACTCCTACGACGCCATTGTAGTTATTATTTTTCCAGTTTTCGTTTCGATTCTGTTACCATATTGTTGAATCGACGAGGTTCTACAGTTTTCTATCTGTAGTTTGTAAGGGTGCAGAATACGATACATGTGTCGGGGTGAAATTTTCTAGACGAGCGGATACGAATTAAGTCTCATTATCCGGAAGTTTAAGGTCGCTCTCGGCAATAACCTTAAAAATTCCAGACCAAGAATTTCATCTAAGCGAGAGCAGACAGAACGAACGCACGAGACTCGTAATTATGGCTCATCGAGAGTACAGAAATGACGCATTTATTATCGGTAATATAAACATAAAAAAAATACAGTCTCCGAATCTCGAGGAGCGACGTTTCATTAATTTCGTTCTCATTCTTGTTCCGAGACTCCATACTCGAGTGTTGTAACACGCGTTACCGCGAATTTCCGGCACTCCGGGCTTCGTTCGCAAAAGATATCGGTGTTAACGATGTCATTTTAATGCCGGTGCGTGCGCAAAGTCTACGTAAGTATGTTAGTACGTTACGTGTAATTAAATCGGGGGCGAGTCCGTCGGCGCTCTTACCCGTTTATTAATTAACGCGTTACGTAGAAAATTATTACCGTGCAATAAAACCGTCTGGAGCGGGCAGCGATATTACGACATTTTATTTGTCGACTATTTTCGTTCGTTCGCTCGTGAATGTAATTAATTACAATCAGCATTGAATTATCCGACATTTGTTTTTATTCCGTCGTCGACGGTGTCGACGGTATTCTTCGATTTTGTCGGGTCGTTGATTTTTCTTTTTTTTTATGTTAACTCAATGTGGAAAAAAGTTTCGAATTTTAATCATCACAGAAAGTCTCGCAACAATCTTCGGAGTTCTTCTGGTTCCTATTTCCGGTATCAGCTTCTGATGTACAGCAGGACAATGCAGCTGATGTAGAAGACGCATTGTCGTCCTCGTCGGTGCAGGTATCCCAAAGTTCTTCAATCGATCCTGGAATAACGGCCCTATATCTTCCACCGAGGGCGCGCGTGCCACGAAGAATGGCCCTTTGTACAGCGTTCTCCACTGCTTCTCTTTCGCGCTTAATGCACTCCATTTCTACCCGCAATTGATTTACCTGCGAATAACACGAGTTGCTTCGTTGATTAAGCTCGCGACGTTTAATTCGATCTGAGAATTAAATCCCACTTCGCATTCTAGTTTTTCGATCCTCTCATCGTCGCACGTTCGCCCTTTCTGAATTTCTTTTTTATGTGGCTTCTCTTGGGTCACTTTGGCAGCTGGTTTCCGAGGTTTTCGTAAATGTTCATCGTCGCATGAACTTTCCGTCACATTTGTCGACATGATATTAACAATTTTTGTAAATTTTTCTGATGATTTCAAGTCATGGTTATAATTTGGAGAAGAAGGTTGTTGATTGAAGATAGCTGATTATTGAAAATCGAAAGAACGATGGCGGAGTTGTAAGTAAATTTTCATGAATGCGAACGTAACGATATGAAGTTTAATGTTTTCTTCTTCTTGGAGTGAATTTTCTACGAATTTCTAGCTTTTTCCGTTGGGCCACAGTTTTCTCTTGTAATTTCTATCGTCTGCCACATTTTTCAGACGTGGAGGGTCTTCGAAATTCTCCTCGAATTCCCATGGAATGCGATTATTCTCGGCAGATTTCCTCGTGCGATTCGGCATGGAGAATTCACCGTGAATTGATGTCAAATCTAGAAGAGCAGCCAGACAGTTCTCATATTCGATGGTGTCGCGTCTCAATTCTCGATTCTCTCCCTTCGATTGGACAACTTCTTTTTTCTGTTTCATCCTACAATTTTGCCTACGTTTTTTCAACCTTTTTTAAATATTATCTGCTTTCTTCTCGTTTCACCAAGTAGTACCACCGTCAAATTTATTTTCTGCATTTTCTAGGTGTTCCTACTATCACCATTCTGCTTGAAATCTTTAGAGTATTACGAAGCAAGTTTGTCATATTTATATCACCTTGAGAAGAAAAACTGTTAGAGGTATCCGAATTTGATTTTGGAGCCACTAATTGGAAATTAGAGGAGTGACTTTCTTTTTATTCAAAGATAATTATTATTAACCGCGTTATGCAAAAAATACAAATAAGTCTATTACATTTATTGCCATGATTTTATTACACTGAAAAATGTAAGAATTTAACTTAAAGCTTAAAAAAGAAAGTTTCCGCAAACAATAATCTGTACCATAAACAATTAAGTTCCCCTGAAAATTGATCAAAACCAGCCAAAACCTTCCATAAACGCGTGTCTCAAAATTCTCGCAACTGTAACACGCTCGTAAATCACGACGTCGAATTTATTCGCCATTTTAATCCCGGTGCTCTCGAAAGCGCTACTTTCCACTAAAGAGACACCCAAAAAAAATAAACATACATAATACGTTTCTACGGGAATTTCACCGCGAACAATGGTCGCTTTATTGCAAAATAAAGCATAAGCAAGAGGCCGAATCGCGTCGGGGAAATATATTCGTTAGGTATACACGGATATATTAAACGATCGCGCGCGCTCATGCTTTCCACGATATTACGAAGGTGCATTTTCCACCTTCCCCGTCCTGCCGTATTGCTTTTTATAAATGCAGACGCAGGGTGCACCACCAGGATAAATCCCGTGACTACTCGCACAAAGAGAGAGAGAAAGAGAGTGAGAGTGATAGAAAGTGCAGGAAACAGAGAAAGGGAGAAAAAGAGAAAGATAGAGAGAAAGGATGGCCTTCGTCGTCGAAGGGCCAAAACATCCCCCGCGTCTGAATCGTCGAACTAAATGAAAAATCCTCCGCGGTAGGATCTCGCAATATTTTAACACGACCTCGTAATAATATCGTTTACAAGCGAGATCCCACGAGGTGAGGGGGGGATGCTTTTCTCCGGCTCTTTATTCCATTAAAGCACGGGGAGTCCTTGCTTCTGAGCGAAAACTCCGCAAGCCAGACAGACGTTCGCTTGCCACGAATTCGCCTCGCACCCCTGTCGGTCGTTACCACTTTTTCATCCGGATACCGTAACGGCCTGTTGCCGTTTCCCGATATTGAAAAGATTTTTTAATACGAGTGCTCGCGCTAAAGCAAGCCGCATTAACGAACATCGGAATAACCCCATGGACCTCCACAGGATTCGCTTCGACGTCGTTGAAGTCGCGCGAAATCATGCCTCTTTTCCAAGGTGTTGTATTACGGTTCCATTGAACGTAAGATTCACAGGGGTGGTTTATGGTGGGTGGAAATTAAATTGCGAAATTTGTCAGTTTAATGTTAGGTTAGATTGTCATTTAATGTTAATGTTTAAGTATCGAGACGTTTACAAATTAAAATTTTCTTTTTGTAACAGAGTTCTGTACTTAATTATAATTTTATTAATTTCTCATATTTTTCACCACTTTGGTTCTTTTTGTAAAAAATACTTATACAGTATATTTAAGTATAATAAACATGTTAGTTTTAGTATTAATGAAACTTCGTGGGAAAAGTGGAATTTCAGAGACGGAGAACTTTTTATCCCTATGGAAATTCAGTCTGAAGGGTTAAAGTCACCCCTCAATTTACTCGATCACTAACCAGTGTATCAAGTTTCCAGTACTTCACAATTTAAAATAATTCCTCCCCTACAATTTTAATCTCCACCTCCCTTCCACCCCTGTATCATTCTACATCTAAATACCCACCCCATTTCCACCATACCTCAAAATTTTTCCCAAATCTCAAACGTCACTTTCAAATTCTCCCCAATTTCAAATACAAGTCAAAGGTCGTAGAACGATAGTCCCAAGCTGTTTCCCTATATTCGATTACATTTCACCCAGGGTTGTTAAATAGATTTAGTGATAGTTGATTTGTCGGATTCCTAGATGCGGTCCTACATTCAATTTCAACCCTTTGCAACACCACCGGCAACAAGGGGTCGTCTTACAGCCTTTGGACACGGATGTACGTATAGAATGAGATCGCTGGGGATCCTCACGAAGACGAAGGACCTTCGACCGAATTTATTTAACCCAATTAAGGAACCCCAACGGGGGAATCTTGGAGTGGCTGCTCAGTCGATTGAAAGTTACACGTGTTTTTGTCAGCTCTCGTTTAACGGCAATGCTTGCAGGGAGACGAGGTGTAATCGAATACGATGGAAAGAGAAAAGATTAAGAGAGACGAAGGAGAAACGTAGAAGGGTGCCTCGTAAAACGGGTATGGACGAAGAAGAAGCCCCCTATCGACGATAGAGACCACCGTGCTAGTTGGCATTACGTGGAATCAGGGAAACGGATATGCCCTTTCGATATCATCCTCCTAACGATCGATCGAGTTTTAGCCTGGCTTTAATTAGTAAGTCGCGGG
Organism: Cerceris rybyensis; assembly: GCA_910591515.1. NCBI lineage: Eukaryota > Metazoa > Arthropoda > Insecta > Hymenoptera > Crabronidae > Cerceris > Cerceris rybyensis. The sequence goes on along the minus strand of OU342793.1, from coordinate 22,939,311 downwards.
TAACGAGATAGCTTCGGGATCTCGCGATCGTGCGAACCGAAACCTATGGAGTATCGATGACTTTTTAGTTGCCGTCGCGAGTTAACGGTTTAATGATCGCGTCTGGATACGGTGATGTGTTGGGAAATTCTTTTTTTATGGAAAGTAAGATTCTAGAAGTGTTATTTTATAATTTGGAGATTTATTTATTATTTTATGATTTGGAATGTTAGTTGAGTTGAATTTTGTTTGGAGATAAGGGGGGAAGTTTTTTTCTTTGTGGTTTTGGAATATAGAGTATGGTTTTAATTAAAATCTAGTGCTTTAGGAGGGATTTAAATCAGTGAGGGTATGTTCTATGAAATATTATTTCAGGAATAATCACCTAGAAATGATGTGGATTTGATGTAGAGCTCATTAACTGGGAGACGGATCCTTTGACTCTATGGTTTCCATACCTCATTTAGATAATTTTCGTGAATATACTAGTATAAAGCAAATCTAATGCGAGGAAGAGATAGAGGCAATTAGTGGGCAGAGTTCAAATTCGACTAAGTCAACTTTGGGAAATTTTTCGTAAATTTTCATTTATTGTATCAAAGCCTCGGTGATTTTCGGTCAAAAACAATAGGACGTTAACGCTGTATCTGCTAATTAATTAAGTAATTTAGGTTTTATAAGGTGGAAATGAATTATTTACTTCATAGCTCCCCTATCAATTTAAGGAACTTTTTTTCAAAAAATGGGAAATCAGTTATCTTAACATCTTGATCGCTTTAGTGTCGATGCAAAAAAATATATATTAAAAATTTAATCACAGACATTTTACTTCTGCCAATTTTGTTATTCCTTTTTAGCTACGTATTTTGTATTTACTTAAAACACATTTTATAAAGTGCAATTTTCAATTCACAGTCTAACGTAACTTCTGCACGCTGTAATGAAAAACTGTAGAGTCATTGACTCATGATGATTGTCTCTTATGACTTAAAGTAAATATACCCCAGTTCAAACTTGTTGCCGCAAGTAGAACGATGTTACATTACTCAAAAAGGGTAGGAAAAGTGCATGAATTTTGAAATCAACGATCAGAATAGTTGGAATAAAAGAGCACGATGAGAAGTGCAAAACTGAAGGAGATACTTTTTTTCCGTACTTGCGAAAAGAAAAAGTTATGTAACCGAGAATTAGAACGTCACTTCTACCGCGCTACTTCCAAGTATGTATCAACATCGCAATCCAATTAACGAACTCGTCGTTAGAGCGACACATTCGTTCGCTCGACGGACTTCTCGTTTGCTACTATACCGTGATATAATCAAGAATCATGAAATCGACGCGAGTATACATGTACATATATACCTATACCCAGTGATAATCTACCGGGAGTTTCAACAGAGTTTGTGCCAATTTATGCGCTCGAAAATCAGATTCATGGGAGATGTCCCATGAACTACAATTTCGTCAAATATTTCCATAAAATCATTACGAAATTCCATTCGATAGGGAGGAAAAAAATGAGAAAACAAATGAAAAGAAAAACATGGAAATAACTAAAAAAAAATCAATACGATCCTATTCCATAAAAATATAGATACACTATCGTATATATCCACTATCGTGTTTTATTAAAAAGAAACAAAAGCTCATGGAATTGGAAAATTAAATATATTTACCGTACGGTTTCCACCGTTTCGAGAATCGATGCCATTAAATTTCTTTTCATATCACGACTCTCTCCAAATCGTTCTCCATTGTTCACCCTGTATAACAACCCTATAGAGAGCAAAACCCAATTACTATCTGCACCGCATTTGCCATAGTACGAACGAACTCCATCCGCTCGGAGTTGCATCTATTTCGCATCGGGTGGAAGCCAATTGTGCAGATCGCCCGAACCAATCGTATCTCTCCGCAATAGCCTGGCGTTAAATTATTATAATGTCGAATCGAACGAAGCATCGTTGCCTCGAAACTCTATGCTAATGAATTACGAAATCGAATCTCGCTTCGGCAACGTTTACCGTATCGATGTTACTTTCCTCCCGGAGGGCCGTAATGGCGACCTTTACGGTAGATACAATTTTACCGCTTCTCTTTTACTACCGATTCTACGACTTTGCTTATTTATAGTCAATATCGGTGGTGCATTCGTGTTTAATTCGAATTCGTAGAACAAAGCAACAATTTTGTGAGATCGATGGTTTGGTAATAATTCAATTATAGGAGAACGATGCTGCCCTTTCTCGGTGGAAAGTAATTTGTACAAGTTCTGGCTGATTGAGTTTTGCGGTTTACTGTTAACGAGCTCAAAGTGAGCGTTTTAAGTCGAATGGATTAGATGAACTTTTATTTTCTGTCATATTTGTCATATTTTTTTTATCAATACAGTTTCGCCATAGAGTAATTTGCATTGGCGCAGCAGAAAGTTATGAGGTGGAGTTTTCTAATTTCTCTGTTTGAAATTGACAATTTTACTGAAAATAGAAATAGCTGTACAAAAGATAGGAACAAATCTGAAGAAAAAAAAACACTAGAAATATCCATCTATCTCGATCGAAACGGAGACAGCCGCCATTCGAAAACGCCTCGGATCGACCGCAGCCGGAAACCGTCGAAATCGAAAGAATTCGTACCAAGAAAGATGATATCTCACGACGTAAAAGAGAGCTCAGTTGATAGTAGCCTCTATCCTCCTTCACTTGCGACTCGTCAATTACGGAACGCCCGTAATGAATGAGCGCCTTCATAATTCGCGAATAAAAAAATAAATAAAAAGAAATGGAAAAGAAACTTATCTCCTCGCCCCTTTAACGCGTCAACGGTTGCCGTCAACGGGCTCCCGCACGCTTGGCTTAGCTCGGTACGTAGTAATGATTCTGCAGGACAGAAAGTAAATGTAGAAGACCCACCACCTTCGTGTCTCTGCTATTTCTCGTCGCGACAGACCGTATAATGCGCAGGCCGTGTCGCGACAAAACGCGCTCGCTTACATGGTGTAGAGAGTGTTCCATGGGAGACCCCGTCTCGACGATCCTTAACGGATATATCCAGGAGTCAGAGGTACTCCCTTTTCCTTAAACATAATACTGATTATTCGCGCGAAGCGATAAGGGTTTTGCGTGAAAAACATAACAGCGTCTCGAGGACGTTCGAGAAGGGGTGAGGAGGAGGGCGGGCGAAGTTAACCCTTGGCGGTGCAAATTTTTTTTTTAGCTGCTGTTCGCGCTGGGTTGGTATTTCATTGGAGAACGGATGATGGATGGGCAGGAAAATTTTATAGAACGTGAGAATATTAAAGGATTTCTTTTCTCCTTTTTATATACATTTTCTTGACTGGGGTAGGTCTGGGTTATAGCTGATTGTTATTTTATACTTTTTCAGCTTCAAATTCATGATCAGTTTGGTTTAGATCTTTAGATTTGAGAGGGTGCGGAACTGCCGGATGTGGTTTGACGGGGTGGTTTATACTCGAACCTGCTGATTGGATATCCAATATCATACCCATCGTACTCCTGCATGAAAGAGTTTATCGAGATGCAATGTGATAGAGGTTTTAGCATAATTTTTTCCAGGACACTCCTACCTCAGCATCGTTAAAGTTAGCGGGAGCATTGAAATCAGAAATTGGTACGTCCATGCATCTAATACTTATAGGATCTCATTTCACGCGCATCCATGGAAGTGCTTTTAACTCGGAAACCGCAATGCAGAAGTCGAAAAGGAAAAAAACCTAGAATCCCGAAAATTCATTTGCGGAACGGCGATTCTTTGGTTTGTATCGAATGCGCATATCAGCGAGACTGAAAAAAAAGGAAGATATCGCGCAAAGGACTGACGCTTCCCACGGGAGAGACCCAATATGAACGGACCGGAGTTCGAAATCCTATAGCCACGTTGACGCGTACACGTAATATCGCAAACGCATTTATACCGTACACGCGTGCAATATGCAAGAACGTTCGCACGCAGCTGCATACCCGACGAGGCTTCCCATTGCATCGTGCACTAATCACGGTAAAAGCCGTAGCTCGCGCGTTACATCCGTTATCCGGCTGTGTCTTGCCTTACTTAATGGAAATATGAGAGGCGTTACACTCGTCTCGTGACATTTCTATTCTGTCTCTCTCGTTCTCTCATTCTTTTTCCTCCTTTTTTTGTTTTATTTCTAGAAATACCACGGGGACATTGTTTCACAAAACACGGCCAGCGTGTTGCACCGGTGGTATTACCGGCTCGTATGTAGACTCTGCTCGGAGTTATGGGCAATGGCGAAAAATCTGACGATGGTGAAATGCAATGGACAATTGAAGGGGCTACTTTGACCTCTGTGACGTGTCTGTGAGAGCGTAAGTCCCAAATTGAAATTATGGTGAGTATGGAGATAAAGACTGTGGGCTTCAAGTAGAGGGTTGTCTGGTGAGATCCTCCATCATTTGTGGGAGAGTTTTTCTAAATTATTGTTCAATATAATTATAGTTTCTTAAAAAGAAAAAATTGATGAAAGAGGTCCTGAGTTTTTTAAATTTATAAAAGGGTAAATTTCGAATTGGGATTATGATGACTATGGAGATAAAGGGTGCTAGTGTTAAATAGAGGATTTCAAGTGAGATCCTCCATCATCTCTGGTAGGGTTTTTCTAAATTATTGTTCAATATAATTATAGTTTTTTAAACAGAAGAAATATGTGAAAGAGGTCCTGAGTTTTTTAAATTTATAAAAGGGTAAATTTCAAATTGGGATTATGACTATGGAGATAAAGGGTGCGAGTGTCAAGTAGAGGACTTAAGGTGAGATCCTCCATCATTTGTGGGAGAGTTTTTCGAAATTATTGATCAATATAATTATAGTTTTGTTAGTTCAATACGCACTTAAAACAGGAGGGTCTAGCCGGAATTATTGTAACAGTTGAAACAGACAGAATGTAAGAAAAAGGTCCTGAATTTCTGAAATTAATGAAAGGTTAAGTCCCAAATTGGGATTATGATAACTATGGAGATTATTGTTCAAAGAAATTATTGTTCAATGTAATTATGGTTTCGGTGATTCGACACCCAACTAAAACAGTAGTACCGGTACGAAGTGACCTTAACAGTTTAAGCAGAAAAAATATAGAGAAGATTTTTGAAATTTCTTTAATCCAAAGCTTTTGGAGCACCGAGGAGGTTTAAATCGAAGCTCAATAAACTCCGCTTATTCCGTCGATCCGCAATTATCAAGATAAGCAGTGATAACGTCAAAGTCAATTAATGGAATCGCTTGATCCCTGTCTACCTGTCATGAGATATGCACGATCGTGCGTTTTGCAAAATTTGAGCCGCTCTCGGAGGCTGTCCACCTGCGAGCAGTAGGGCAAATTGTGATTTATGCGAGTACAGTGCGTTCTCGCCTGACGAAAGAGAATTGTGAATGTAATGAGTTATGGTGACTCGCTCCTAATTCGAATATATGGTTCCGCCAGCGTGTAATCAACCTTTCCCTTGACGTCTCGTATCCGCGGGATAACCTTCCTTATCGCGTCAGCCAGATATTAGCTAGCCTCCAGGATGGTTGGCGGGTTTCACAGAACGCGATTCTATTTTAGCGATTTCACGCAATTACGAGTGGATCAAGATTTACCCTTTTGTATTTAAATGGAGTATTTCTGTCTGGACCCTCAGAGAGAACTGATCAACCAGGAAGGATAACTTTGATAATCGTTTAACCATTCACCAAAATTGATGAACAATACCAATAGTTACAATCGATTTACTTTTCCTCACTTTTCAGTTTTACAAAGTTGCATATATAAATGTTTTGTCACCTTAACTTCCAATTTAAATAATAGTTTCCATCCTGAAAATTAAGTTCTACAGCTTCAGCAACTCCAGACTCACTTAAATTCTTAATCTTAAAGAAATAGCTATCTCTATTTGAAAAACTAAGAAGCTCAAACTTCACCCATGACATCCATTCGAAACTGAGAAGTTTCAAGGGGGAATCATTGTATAAGAAATAAGCGAGACATTAATAACAAAGGTATCTCTTCTGTGCGGTGTAACCATAGATCCGTTTTCGGACGAAATTGCGTCCGAATTCAATAATAACGCAAACTAGTTTTCAAAGAGCGACGACGCAACCAACCTCCGCGCCAGGAAGGGTCTCTAGAGCTGTATACTCGTTGAAGCGACCCTTGATAGGTGCACTTTTGGGGTAGCTGGCAAGCCCCCCATGGTAGTGACTGTGCTTCAAGCCTCGAGTGGCCACCGAGACGCGCAAGAGCGAAGGGCTGACGTGCCCTGCCGTGGCCTACCGTGGCCGTGTCACGACGAGCTACATCCAAGATGAATTTTCAAATATTCCACCGACCGCCACGCACGTCTAATTTTCTCTTTAAAGAAATATATCCAAACTTTGAAGATTTCTAACGTAATCGGCAAGAGGTCGAAGAGAACTCTTTCTTGGTATGAAATTAAAAGCAAATTTTCATCGTTTAAAGCCTACTGTTCTAGGTGGATATAAAATCACTGATGGTTTGATAGATTAAATGATAATTTAGAACTTTTCTAGGGATGATGGAGAATTTGGAGTTCAGCCAACAAATTTGGATTCTGATTCTTCAAGTTTGTACATACAATAGCTCCCTATTTCTATCTTCTAGGCTCAACCTGGGTATAATACATGTAACTTGCACCCTGGAACATCTATCTTTCTTAGAGTAACAGCTTGCTACCTTCCAAGACCAACACCTTGCTATTTTATATCATGCAATTGCTCTTTCTCCCGCCAAATCTTAACATACGGCCGTACATTCTTCTAAAGTTAACATTTCCTCGCGTTTTTCATTCATACTCAAAGAAAGTACGATAAGCCTTCTCGTTTGCTGGTAGAATCTCGATACCTGTTTTCCAAAGTAGAAGCCATAAACGGGGTAACAGCCCATAGGCACATTTTTATGCTCATTGTCCATGGTGGAACACCGTCGGCACCATGGACGTTTCTTAGTCGCTATAAACCTACGGTTTACGACAGAAATATCCATACCGCAAACTCATTCTTTACGAGGATAATATAACATTTTCTTGGTCCAGGTTTTTATGGGCTGTCGGAGAGTATCGGCTGATGACATAACGCCGACCGTGAGTTCTGCCTTTCAACCGAGATTGCTCGTGCTTTGCGCCGGAAGCGCACGTGTTTCAGAGGCGGCTCCTCGTCACTTCTACAAAGGTTGAACAAGAAAAACAGAAACCTCCCAGGCGCCGTTGGATCACCATCTGTTCCGTAGCCATGATCCCTGGTAGTCGTGGCGACGAAAGAATTCCAGAAATTGGTTTTATCAGTCGTGTCGAAGGGCAACTTACACGTTTTACGAGTGATTCCATCGTATTTGCCTCGTGATAAGGAGTATTTTGCATTTTTTTTTTTTATTAACTCGCTATGGTCATTTCAGTGAACGTACAGTTTTAAGTGATTTTGGTAACGACGAGGCTATGACAAATTTTTTCAAGTTTTCAAGTTTCCAATTTCAGAGGGATGACGGAGAATTTGAACTCGAGGTCGATGGTTGCAGATTCGAGCATTTACCCAGCCATCGTAGTCCCCATAAGGAAGAGTTTATTATTTTTTTCTTTGAAGGATGCAAATTTACAGAAGATTAGTTGAAAAATTGTTTTGGGGGTTGTCTGTGTAACTACGGTTTTAAGCAGGCCACAAATTATGGAGGCCACGATGTACACATCACGTGAGAAAATTTCCTCATGGTGATGACAAAGAAATTTGATCTCAGATATGTTATTTAGGAAAAGGAAACTCTATTTTTGTCACCCTTCCAGCCTCTTTGCTTCTCCACTCTCCCCTTAAACTTATCATAGAAAATTCAATTTATTAATTACAATCATCGACCCTAGAACTTCCGAAAGATACTTTTCTCACTCCAATTATCTCTTTAATTTCGCACTCCAATTTATCTGACCATATCAGCCAAAATTCCAGATAACTTCCAACCCCTTACGCCACGACACCACATAAATAACCACCTCCAAAAGAGGTGTCAACGTGAGAATTCGCACTCGGGCCCATCGTTTCTGCAACCAAAGTCGCGTTTTCATTGCCAGTCCCTTTGGTAGCAAAAGTTCCTCCACAAATCGTCGTAAAAAAAAGGAAGCAACCAGGCAGACGATCGCTTAAAGCGAGCGTCATTAGCGTCGCGCCAACCACGCTTGTCTTCTTTTCCCTTTCTCTCTTCATCTCGTATTCTTTTTTTTTGCATCTCATCTCACGGAAAGCGCGTGCAAAATATCGTTTCTCCCTGTACGCACGCACGCACGCAGTCAGGCACGCACGAGAAAAGAATACAGCCCGTGGGCCGCCTAAATGGCAGGCAATTAAAAAAAAATCCCGGCGTACAAATCGAGGCGTGGATACAGCTCATTAGTTTTCAGCCGCCTTATAACGGCGACACAGAGGCTGCGAAAATGTAAACCTCGCTGAATGCTGGATATATCGTAAACGTTGTACGCCGTTGCGAAGACGCGCGGCTCTGCGAGTTAATTGGCTCCGCGAGTGAATATTACAAAATATAGTGTCGCATGAAAGGAAAGCTTCGCTTTAATTACGATATAATGCAGTGCCGGCCGAGTTCTCGTCGTGGTGAAAGACAGATATGGCTCTCGCTTTGTAATAACCGAGGTAACACCTCGTTTTCATTCAAAGCTCACACGTCGCGGGCTTCCTACGCGGCTAAGAAAGTTTTCTTCGGGGCGAGTCGGTTGAATTTAACCCTTTGCCCTTGTAGGACTCGAGGTTCACGTGAATATGTTCGCTGGGGTGGATTAAATACTGCTATTAGTGAAGAAATAACAAATTTTTAACACCTTTGCAATAATATTATTTTGGTCTTATGGGGCGAAAAAACTTATACAGTTATACGATTTAAATTTAACCCTTTACCACTTTTTTAGCGATCATGGAGGATGAAGGTGATATAGTGCAATATATTAGAAAATGTTTCACTGAAGTTTTTTACTGAAGTTGCAAGGAAGACGGAAATTAAACTATGAGACAATCACCAAAATTTATGAAAAAGGATTACGGCTGTGGAAAATTAGAACAATTGGAATTTTGATTTTTTTTCCAAAAGATATGTTTTTCGATGTCTACAAATTTATGTAAATCAAATATCATTGCAGTACATTGCTTGGATTTAAAGCTACACTGTATGAGTAATAGGATGTTTAACTTGTGATCGTTAATAAATATCCAGCCACTTTCGAAAGTGGTAAGAAAATTAGGGTTTAATACAGCACTGTATAATTAATTTGATATTTCGCGAGTGTCAATTTTTTAACGAATTCAACAAACAAATGTTGCTCGTATCTGTCACGATTTATTATTTAAATTATAATTTCCTCGAGCTCTGACTATTTCTCTACCAAAATCGTTAGACGATCTTACACGACGAAGATTAAAACAGAAATGATACCAAAGTGTTACGCAGAGCGCGCGAAACTGGTGAACCTATGCAATTACTTTGATGAATATTTTTTAAACAATTTCTAATAATTTCGTTCAAATTCTAGGCCTTTGATTATGCCGACTCCGAGCGCAGAGGTGCGCTAAATAAACGTGAATATAAAATTGCGATGACCGCCGTTTTCGGCTACTGTCCAGGAAAAGTAAGATTAAGGGAGAAAACAGGGGGTTAACGTAGAGCTATAACTTCAAATTATTCCAATAATTGTAATTTAAAAGAAAGTTGTAATTTTATGCAACATTCAAATTAATTAGAAACTACAGCATTGTTTAAGATATTTCTTTTCCGGATGACCACGAATGATTTTTTATTTTTTCCTAAGTAAAAAGTAACCCAAGGATTGTGATATATTCTATTCTTTTTCGCTAGGAAGAAGTTAAGCACGTTTTACGTTCTACTGATAAAATCTCCTACGACGAATTTGAATATTGGGTATCTAAAAAGTGTATTGCCGGTAATGCGTGTATCAGCGCGGAAATATTGTTTGCTCTGTTAGATAAGGATTGTACGCAACGTGGTCTAAAAACGTGCGACATTAATGAAATTTATCTACGAGCACACACTCCGTGTTTTGTTCTAGATAAAGGGTACTTGACATTGGAGGACTTCCGTTTATCTGGTGAAGCTGTAAACTTAAAAGTATCATCGTCGGTTTGGCAGAAAGTATTCAGAGACCTGGATTATCAAGGAAAAGGATTTATCGACCTGGATGAATTCCTTTCTGCTCTATCGGGAATTTAAGAACGTCTTAACACATCTTAATAAATTCTTTTAATCTCAGATAAAATTATAAATTCAAGTGGAACGAATTTTCCTTACTCTATCGAAACGAAAAGAAAAATATTTGGTTTCAATCAGGCAAAAGTTTGCCGAAAATGATCGTTCTTATCTAGTACATTAAAATATAACTCTCTTATTATATTTGTATGAAAATAATGCTTGCTTTCGTATACCTAAATAAATGATATATAATATGCATTATGCTAGATGCAGTCAGTAGTTTCAATGCTACACATATACATATATATGAAAACCGTATGTATAAAAAGAATCCTTGCATAGAAGAAAATAAATACATCTACCGTAGGTCACGGAATCACACAAATTTCACTCCTTGTCGGAAAATTCCTGACTGGCCAGACTGTAGAAGTGGGAATCTGCATTTTGGATTAAAAGATTTGGCTCTTCGAATTCAAGTATCTGACCATCTCCCATCACAAGAACTCTACAATAATAATAGGCGTGAAATATTCACGTTGAAACATTAATTAACGTTCATGATTTCTTTAATACTTTTGCTATTAAAAATTTCATCCGATAGATCCCGAACTAATCTATTTCAAATTAGAAAATTTCGAATTTCAACTAACAATAGTTATATTAATAAATACTCGTTGACTTTCGATCGAAAAATTCGTCGTGACGAAAGAACTAAACTAACTTCATCAACCTTACCTATCACAGTGCATGATTGTTCTTATTCTATGAGCGACAGTAATTACTGTGGCACTTTGGAAGGACGATTTTATTGTCGCCTGAATAAATTTATCAGTTTCCTGGTCGACGTTCGCCGTGGCTTCGTCGATGCAAACGATCTACACATGATTTAAGAGAAAGTTACATAAAACATCTGAAAAATCTCATCCTTATTCGAATACTTGACAATACCTTGGCATTATGCAAAACAGCCCTAACTAAGCAAAATAATTGCCTCTGTCCTGCACTTAAATTGCTACCACTCTCATCCAACATAGCGCCCAAACCGCCCAAACGTGATACTAAGGTATGAACCCTACACTTCTCCAAAGCTTTATATATATGTAAATCTGGATATTGATTCAGAGGATCAACATTTTCCCTAATAGTACCACAGAAAAGAAACGGATTTTGCGGTATAATAGCTAAACGTGATCTGCAAGGACATTTTTCATTATTCCCGTGTCATTATTCGATTATAAGTTGACGCCATTGCATCCATTCCGCGGGAATAAAAATAGTGAAGAAATATTACCTTAACGCGCCAAGCTGCAATGTCCGAATGTCAACGTTGTCGATCAGCACACTTCCTGAACTAATCTCCGTCAATCTGAACAACGACGACAATAAAGAACTTTTTCCTGCACCAGTTCTTCCAACAATTCCGATTTTCTCAGCCGGCCGCGTAACAAACGAAACACCATTCAAAGATGGCACTATGTGATCCCTAAGAATCGAACGCGGTGTCGTAAGTATCGATTATCGATTTCGCGCGGCGCATGCGCAGTGGTGGCAGCACTTGTTACCTGTATTTCAAAATGACTTCACGAAATTCAACTACACCCTGACTCGGCCAGGCGTATGGTGGATTATCTCCTCCTACAAATTCTACGGGTACGTTCTCTAAATACTGATTGACACGTTCGACCGCGATCATCTCCCTCTCGGTCTCCGTGAAGGCGTTTACAACACCCGAGAGAAGACCCGTTATAGATAAAATGTAAGTAATAACGAGACCTATTAAACCAGGATCCGCTATGTCATACTGATGTTGTAAAACAGCTATAATGCTGACTCCTGCTAAAAGTGTAACACCAATGAGCTGTAATCGTAAGGATAGCCATTGACTAACGGCAACCGATGCGAATTGTGCTTTTTGACTGGTTTCCAATAAAAGCTCGTTTTCTTGTTTAAAGCGCGGCACCGTTCTAAATGCTCGGATAGTTGAAAGACCACGTAGAGTTTCGTTAAAATGAGCATACAGTGGTGAAAGAGCTGCACTTGAAAGTCTTTTTAATTCCCTTGATGTTAATCTGAAAGAAAAAGATGCAATTTTGTAAAATTTGTAATAATGGGAGAAGGAATGGATCATTTACCTGTAATGATTTTGTACCCAATGATAAATTGGTATCAGGGGTGCTAGCACTAAAAATATCCATGGAAGTCCATAGGCAGTAACGATAATTGTCGCGATTAGGCCAAATAATTGTGCAAATAGAATGTTAGCTATAAAGGGGAGGGAATCATCGATTGTGTAGGTATCGGATGAAAATCTGTTTATAATTCTGCCAAACGGCTGAATATCAAAAAATACCGCTTTAGCCTGCAATGAAAATAGTTTAATAGCAATTTAAAAATGTGCAAAATTAAATAAATGAAATTTCCATACCCGTACGACGACTTTTAATAAATTCTTGTGCAGGAATATCGCTGCCTGTATACCGCCATAAGCGAAGATGAATGCTCTGATTAACGTAAAAACTGTATTAAACAGAGCAAGAAGGGCGTATACCGATAAATAATACTTGTCGGTTAAGTAATAATTATCAAAGAACAACTGAAGTCTTGCTTCCTTTGGCATATCTGTCCGATTGCCAGATGTTGCATTGGCATGAGTAACCCAATAAGACAACCACACATCCGTTATATTCTTAGAGCTCTGCATCAAGATCATTGATAAAAGTATCGAAATTGCCAAATAACGACCCACAGCTTTCACATATGAAGTATATACTCCAAAACGTATTGTTCCCTTCTCGGTAAACTCCTCCTCGAGCAGTGGATCTGTCTCGTCCTGCCCTACCTTTTCAAATTCTCTCGGTATACCATTGACAGACCTAACATCTAAATCGCATTCCACCGATTCCGAGGATAATAAATAATCTTCCAAATCTGGCAATATATCGCTCGGTTTACCCTGTTTAATAATCTTTCCTTTCGACATTTCTATCACGGTGTCAGCGTGAAACAGGTACTGCGTTTGATGAGTACAGAGTATTCTGGTTTTATTTTTCAAGAAACCTAGGATAACGTGTTCGAAGACGTAGTGTGCAACTTTTGAATCTAATGTCGCTAAAATATCGTCTAAGAGATAAATATCTTTATCAGCGTACACAGCACGAGCGAGAGAAATCCGTGTTTTTTGACCACCGCTCAAAGTATTTCCTGCTTCACCAATAACTGTTAAATCTCTTTTAGGTAGAGCATTTAAGTCTGCCGTGAGGGCACATGCGTTCAAAATATTTCTAGAGAAATCATTTAACGTTTAAATGCATGAAAATTCATTTATATTCTTTTGAAATGTATGCTTACTTGTATTTATTGTAGTCGTACGATTTTCCAAAGAGAATGTTGTCTCTGATAGTACCACGTTGTAACCATGGATTTTGTTTAACATATGCAAAACCCTTTTCAACGTCGTTCACTGCTATGCTACCACGAACTTTTGTAATTTCACCTAAAATTCCATTTAAAAGTAATGACTTTCCGCTACCTACTTTTCCCATGATTCCAATTAATTGACCCTGAAACAAAGTACACAGTGTTTCTAATTTGTGGGAAAATCTATCTACAATTTATTACCTTTTGAATGGAAATATCGAGGCCATGTAACGTAAAACTACTGTCGGCTTCGGAAGTAAAAGTTTCTCGATTTTCGAAACTCGAAGATGGTGTGGCTGGACTTTTTGGAATCGTGGGGACATTGATTTCATTGTTTCGTTGAACAATATGCAATATTACATTCTCAAGCATTAAATCTATTCCTGGAGGTGACTGTGTATAATACGACATTACGTCCACATCTGGTAGCTGTATTAAGTAGGATTTTAATAATTAATATCCATGAAAAAGATCTACAGGTAACTATAGAGTTTAGTTTGATCACTTCTACGTACGTTCAACATTCTCTGAATTCTTTTAAGTGATACCCAGGCTTCCGTGAGACCATTTAAGACCCATGGAAATGCATTTAATGGTCCAATTAGCATATTTAATAGTGCCATAGTAGTGAAAACAGTTTTTGCATCGAGCTTGTTTCCAAGTAGTACATACGTCGAAAATGTTAATATAGAAATCAATATAGGTGTTGTGGCCCAAAAATAGACACAGAGAGCGTCTAAGTATTTTCTACCACTTAGATACTTAATTTCACTTTCTCGCAATTCTGCATAAGAAAGAGATCATGAGAAATTTTACAAACTATAAAAAAAAATTAATAGATGTATAAAAACATATACTAACTAAATATATTTCGCAAAAAATGATCTTCCCATACATTCAGCTTAATTGTCGTTATTCCTCGAAGTGTTTCCCCGACAAGTCTAACTCTCTTATCTTTATATTCCATTAATTTCGTGCTGAGTGTTGCAATTTTATTTGCTATAAATTTATTAATAGGTATGAGCACTATTGCAAAAACGACTCCGGCGAGAAATGAAACTCCTATTTGTTTGTGTAGCAAATACAGTGTAACAACTAGCTGAAAATATACAAGTATAAAAATTTCTTTCGTCATGTAAGAGACATTTTTAAGGAATACTTCGTAGAAGATAATAAATTAAAATTCAATTTCTCAGTTATTGTGACATAAGAAGAGAGAACTAAACAATTTCACAGTTTATTACCTGCAAAGGTATGCTCCAAAATGTGTGAAAGCTTGGGCAACTATTAACAAGCCTATCACAATCTGTACTCATGAAGTTAACGATTTCACCAAAATTAAACTGTTGATTCAAATGAACGTTCGAAGAATGCAAAGTTTTTTTATATACTAAAGTAACAATCGTAGAGCGAATTTTTAAACCTACAATTGACATCCAAAATGTAAAGTGAGCATTGCAGAAAGCCGCTGAAACGAGAAAGAATTATACTTAGCGCGAGATCTGTTTGTTCTTTAAAAAAACCTTTGATGTAATAAATAAATACTTACCTATAAGAGCACTGATAATTATCAATGATGCATAAAGATATCCATATACAGTGGGTTCAGTTTTATCTTCGATAAAACCGATTAATCGGTTTAACAATATAGGACCCATAAACAGAGCAGCATCAGCAATGAATCTCAATATTCCAACAGCATAAAATTCCCAACCAAAACATTTGTGTAATAAATGAAACAACGTCATTTTATTTTCAACAGTTCTGACGTTAGTTTCGTACATTAATTCCGTGGTCTCAATCCCATTATTAAAATTTCTGGGCTGTAATGTGATTTCCATTAAAAAATCTCTTGCATCGTTAATTATAAAAATAAGACAATAAAATATTGTTTTTACCACACTTTGTAAATGCTTGTCAATTTCATGACTGATCGTGGTAGTATTAATATATTCTGGTAGATCGAATAAATCATCAGAATGATTTAATATACCATGAACGCCCTTTTCCATCAATGGGTTTACCCAGTGAAAGAGAAGTTTTGAAACTATTGTTGCATCCTCCATAGCAGTCCCAAGATAAGTTGGGTCCTGTTCTGCTGGGAATCGTACGTAAGAAGAATTTGGAGTATTCAACAGTGCAGTCCGCTCTCCTATCTATGAACACATTTTTCACTAATCTGTGATATCTATGTTTACTTAATAATCCATGGTTTTAGATATCATAGGCAATTTGGTAACAGCACGTATACTCAATTACACATGTCTGAAATCTTTTCACTGATAACCATATGGAAAGCACTGTTTACTGATAATACTATGAAGCACTATATTGGAAGCAAACAAGTACCAGTGACTTACTTCATTAAGTCGTGACGATCTCACATCCTGAACGTTACTGTGACCCGGTATCAGTGTTATGGCATAGAGTATTAGTAGAGTGACTACACTGATACTAAATCCCAATGACAAATTGGGCAGAACATCATCTTGTGGCGTATTTTTTACATGGCTCCGGAGGAGTAAGATAGAAATGACAATCAATAGAAAAATTAATGCCCTAATCAGAACAGGACCTCGTGGATTAAAATCCCTTCTTTGTCTTAAACTTAAAATAAAGCAAATATGAACAACCCATGCTAGTCCTTCTGTGCCAGCTACAAGGTAATCGATTGGTTTAGCTGATGTTTTTTTATCTTCCACCATATCTAATACTGATTCATATTCTTCCGTAAAAGGAAGAAATGTAGATTCAGTTTGAACTGTGGTCATTTCTTTTGGAGTAAAAACTGTGTTGATTGTACGATTTAACTCATTTTTTATATAACTTATTAAATCAGTCATATTAAAATGTGCATCTGTATCCATATGCGGTGTATTAAAATTATTTGATACCAAATTATTCTTAGATGTCACATCTTTCGGTGGGAGTAGCGTAGTATTACTGAGAATAATGTATGCTTTGATTATGGGAAGAATAGCAAGGCACAGTGTAATAAAACATCTTAAATTGATGAAATAATTAGAATGATAATGACGGGAGGATGATGTGTATCTCTTTCCACAATAGTATGAAGATATTACTGCAATACAAACTAAAACAGGAATCTGAAAACGTTAAAAAAGTTCGATAAATAAAAGCTGTCTATGTTAATAGCATAAAAAAATCGTCATACTGAAATATCAATAAGATATTACCTGGAGGCAGAGTTGTTGAAAACATACATCGAGATCATGCGTATCTGGATTCAATGGCTTAATGCCTCCACGGTAGCCACATAATTCTGTCCAATTCCAGTTCCATGAACTTCCACCGCCGTCGTTTAACCAACTATTATCCATCTTTTAAAACTATTGGAAATTTAAAAACAAAGACATCATGACATTACAAATACCCTTGTAATGATTTAAACGAAAACTGTTTATTTTCTTATAATCTTTGCATTCTAGTTCATTCATAAATCAACAATAACTATTTTTAATTAATTATTGATATTTTATAATTCGTAATACTATTTTTACTCGTAAAAAAAAAATCGAAAATTGAAAGTGAAATTATTAAGTACGAAAGCGAATTATGGTAGTACCATTCGACTCCACGAATTCCTTCCAACTAAAAGACCTATTACTCGGTTAATTACCTGTTTATTAAACATGTATTCCAATTTACAAGCCAATAATATCTATGTCTTAATCCTCATTGCACCTTTCACGAAATATCAAATTTCTTTTTAACCTCATATCTGAATAAATACGGCGGTTAGGTTTCCGATGACAGTCAGTGTTAATGACGCATCGAATGCATCTTACAGTAATCGATTTGGAATGAAGTAAAGAAAAGAAAGTACTTTGAAATAAAACACAAAGCGAATCAAATATTTATTATCAAATTTCATTACATCATTCATATATTACGAATTGTAATAAAAAGTATTTACAACAAACTAAGCAGATAAATTAAATTAACCTCTTGAACTTAAACCACAACATTAAGGTCATTGTTTTATATTATCAGCATACATTGAAATTGTTTATACGTTATTAAAAATGACCGAGAATGAAAAAGAGCAAAGGAATTCAGAAACGATTTTGGACAGTAGAAATGACAATGATGTACAAACAGACACAGATTCTACAGATAAAAAAGAAAAAGAGCCAGGTCTGAGAGATGAGCTTCTGTATCACATAGCTAAAAGTAAAGCAATATTTAAGAGCCAACAAAAAGGAGATCCTGATTTAACATTTGAAGAGAAACAAACAATTGCATTTAATATTCTCCAGAAGAGTCACTGTCTCTTCCTCTTTAAATTTGGGCATTATTTGAAAAAGGAGCACCTAAAATACTTTGAGCAGGACAAAGATAAAGATTATGAAGTCTGTTATCACATCAACAGGCTGCAGAGATATTTTAATATTTCTAAGAGACAGGTGGATGTTAAGAACAGAAGATATCAAGCATTGAAGGCTTTGATCGACAAAGGAGAATACTTCAGTGAAACTGAAATGATGAAAAGGAACCCATTATTATATGAACAACTAATTGGACAATATATGACAGAAGAACAGAAAAAGGAAAGGGATGTTACAAATTCTATTGTTAATTATTTGATGGAAAGTATAGATAGAGAAACTTTAATAGAGAAGCAAAAATTACAAGAGGAGGAAGAACAAAATGTATTGGAAGAGAATGATTCAGATGAGGAATCAAGCGATGAAACCTCTACATCAGATGAAACCAATTGTAAAATATCTGATTCAAGCAGTACATCTAAACATAAAAGTATAACAGATCATATAAATAAAAATTCGGATAATATATCTACAGTGGAGAAACAGATTCTGAAGGAAGAATTTGTGAGCAATATGTATCAAAGTTTTTTGGATGGGAAAGATGCAGACTTTGATTACAGGTATTATATTATATACCTTAATGATTAATAACATTTATATTTAGCACTATACTTCTTTTTTTCTTTTAGCACTGTTGATGATAACGAAGAATACGATAATATCGATCTACGAACACAGGATGAGGAAGAAAGGTATTTTGATTCTGAATCACCTGAAACTGTGGGTCAATTGGAAAATTCAAAAGAGATTGAATCTGAAGATGAATTGGATACTTATATGAAAACATTGAAGGTTAAATAATATTTCACAGTTTATGAACAGTTCACATTGAGAAAGTTCTGATTCATAGAACAGTTGTTTATTCAATAGGAACGGATTGCTACAAATACAACAACAATGGATAACCATTAAGGGTGTGCAAGCTGTGCCGAGTGCCGGGTACCCGACGCCTCGGGTCGGGCCGACGAAAGTCGGTCGGGCTCGGGCGGGTACCCGACACACTCGGGCCTAGGGGAACCCGACTGATTTCGGGCGGCCCGACTGGTCTCGGGCCGCCCGACTAGACTCGGGCCGCCCGACTGATGTCGGGTATTTCGTCTGCTTCGGGCCAATATGGCGGACTCGAGGCTGTTCGATGTAACTCTCACGCTCCATGATACCGGCGATTCAGTGCGAGACACGCTCATGCAGCGTAAGAGTTACACCGAACAGCCTCGAGTCCGCCATCTTGACCCGAAGCAGACGAAATACCCGACATCAGTCGGGCGGCCCGAGTCTAGTCGGGCGGCCCGAGACCAGTCGGACCGCCCGAAATCAGTCGGGTTCCCCTAGGCCCGAGTGTGTCGGGTACCCGCCCGAGCCCGACCGACTTTCGTCGGCCCGGCCCGAGCCCGACGAGCCGGGTATTTGCACACCCTTAATAACCATACATAGCTTTGTATGCAAACGATAATATTAATAAATTTGTAAATAAACCATAAAAAAAACCTAAGAATTCATTACATTTATTTATGAGATTATTAAACAAACAAAAATTCCTTAATTAAATGATCAAGAAGTTATAGAAAATTCCTTGCATCTTTTTACAAGTGCATCAATAAAAGTATACGAAATATTGAAATTGCCAAATTAATTTATTTTCGAAATCATTTTTTTCTATTCAATTACATGCTAATCATAATCCTTGACGTATAAATATGCATGTATTTCTCATCTGCCATAGTAAGATTATTCTACATATACTGTTTAATGCACTGCATACATATACAGTTGAACGTATGTGACTTTTCCTCAGGAGGGTGTTTCTTCGAGGTGCATTAAACGGTTTAGTATTTTGGAAAAAAAATGGTAAGTGCGAGCATCATTTTGAATAGCATGTTCCGAATGGCTGGCTTGTAATAATTATTGATTGTATATTAATCGAATTTAAACACGAGCAAAGGTAATTATCGTGAAATTATCGTAATGTCATAAAGGTTAATTGTCGTAAAGGGTTTGGTGTTTACGCTTGACAAATCTACGTTTAAAGTTCGACAGATATTGCTTTTAGTCGTCAATGGAGTGACATAGAAATAACACTCTGATATTCTGTTTATTTTATTTCACGACACAGAGCTCGATCCTTCATCCTTTCGCTATAACCTCCAGTATTGCTCAGCTGTTGACTTAAGTGCACTTGAGAATCTCTAGTAACAGTACCCAATAGTAATTTATATAATATATATTGCATCTGTAATTTTTGTAATATGCATTAGTAGATTTGGTTTGCTTTTTGCGTGGTTTCATTGGATTTTTCAGTGACCGTTAACAAGACAGATTTGCAGGTGTAAATGAATCGAACATCTCTCATCAGTGCTGTTTCCAAGATATCGGCATAACATAGTGCATGCTTGCATTGAATGGCTTATTTAGTATGGTATTACCTGCTGTTCTTGGTAGGTATCTTTGTTTTTCTCGCAGCCAATGACACCTGTTATAACGGGAGTAGAAGAGCAAGAAAAATTACTTGAAGATGCTATTGGAGTGGTCAAAGTTCAGGCATTCCAAATGAAACATTGCCTGGACAAATCCAAATTGATGGATGCCCTGAAGCATGCATCCACGATGCTAGGAGAACTCAGAACTTCACTTCTGAGCCCAAAAAGTTATTATGAATTATGTATCCTTACCAGACAAATTAATTGGTGAAACAACGTATTTGTTTGAAATTCTTGCGATTTTCCTCACATCTGATCTTAGATATGGCAATTACCGATGAATTAAGACACTTGGAACTTTATTTATTAGATGAATTTCAAAAGGGCAGAAAAGTTACAGATTTATATGAATTAGTACAATATGTTGGTAATATAGTGCCTAGATTGTAAGTACAATGCAAGATGTAATATGCAACAAGTGACTTATCATAATTAATTACATCATTTCTGATAATATCTACAAAACCTCATAGGTATTTACTCATCACTGTGGGTTTAGTTTATATCAAAACAACTCCAGGTTTAAAAAGAGATCTTTTGCGAGATTTAGTGGAAATGTGCAGGGGTGTTCAACACCCTCTGAGAGGTCTTTTCTTAAGAAATTACTTGTTGCAATGTACACGTAACATACTGCCAGATATAGGAGAAGGTGATGATGAGGATGGAACTGTACGTATGAAAGAGAAAACGCATTGAATATACGATCTTTATATCCTATTTTTTTTTAGGTTCGCGATAGAATAGACTTTGTTTTAATGAATTTTGCAGAAATGAATAAATTATGGGTAAGAATGCAGCATCAGGGTCATAGTAGGGATAAGGAGAGGAGAGAGAGAGAAAGGGAAGAACTTAGAATTTTAGTGGGAACTAATCTCGTACGACTTAGTCAGTTGGAATCTGTTACATTAGATAAATATAAAAAGGTGGATATCGTATTATTTGATTTTTCGAAATAATTATATAATCATTCTTTGTTAATTGGAAATGCCTTTTAGCTTGTTCTGCCAGGAATCTTGGAACAAGTAGTAAGTTGCAGAGATGCAATTGCTCAGGAATATCTCATGGAGTGCATAATTCAAGTAAATAAAATTAAAATAATCAGCATTCAGTATAGCATTATCAGTAGATAATTTTCATACGTTCCCATTTAGGTATTCCCAGATGAATTTCACTTACAAACATTAAATGCATTTTTGAAGTCATGTGCCGAACTACAGAATGGCGTGAACGTCAAAAATATAATTATCTCATTAATAGATCGTCTTGCAGCATTTAGTCAAAGATCAGACGGTGTTGGAGGACCAGGTAGTCCGAATCAAGTACCGGGAATTCCGCAAGACGTAAAACTCTTCGACGTTTTTAGTGACCAAATTGCTACCATCATACAGGTTCGTTTAATTATAGAAATAATCACGAAATTTTGCAGCTCATATATTTTATGATGACCTGATACTGCACAGCAGATGATAGTTACATGATTAATTATGTCACATATTATTCCTTTCCCATCTAGTTTAAGTCTGATACTATATATCACAGTTATCTGTTTGCATTCTTAGTATCTTTCGAAAATAATCCGAATTTCAACATTTCAGACAAGACAGGACATGCCTCCCGAAGATATAGTTTCTCTTCAAGTGGCCCTTATTAATTTAGCACATAAATGTTACCCTGAACGTGTTGACTATGTGGATAAAGTTCTTTTTACAACTGTTCAAATATTCCAGAAACAGAATGTAGATAAGTACGTGCAACAATTATACGATGCGCGATCGAAACGTGACACTAATATAAATCTCTTACAGATTGGAATACAATAGCGCTGTTTCGAGAGAATTAGTAAGACTAATGAAAATTCCAGTAGATAATTATAAAAATATATTAGTCGTATTAAAACTCGAACATTTCGCACCACTGTTAGACTACTTTGATTATGAGGGTAGAAAGTTATTAGCTGTCTATATAATAACGAATATCTTGGAAAATGAGACGTTGATACCAACTCAAGAACAAGTTGACTCGGTGCTTTCCATGGTAGCTCCATTGGTGCAAGATCAGCCAGATCAACCAAATATAGAGGAAGATCCTGAAGATTTTGCGGAAGAACAAGGATTACTGGGTAGACTGATACATCATTTTAAATCTGAAACTGCTGATCAACAATATATGATATTAAGTGCTGCTAGAAAGCATTTCAGTGCTGGCGGAAATAAGCGAATAAAATATACATTGCCACCGATCGTATTTCAAGCTTATCAATTAGCTTTCACGTATAAAGGACTGAAAGATCAAGTGAGTAAAAAAAAAATCGATGAATTGTAAAATGTTTTTGTCCTGACACTTAAAACTGATCGTTTACAGGATGAAATGTGGCAGAAGAAGTGCCAAAAAATCTTTCAATTTTGCCATGCAACTATTACCGCATTGATGAAGGCTGAATTAGCCGAATTACCGTTAAGGCTATTCCTACAAGGTGCAATAGCTATAGGAGAAATACGCTTTGATAATTTCGAAATGGTAGCTTACGAATTCATGAGCCAGGCATTTTCGATATATGAAGACGAGATAAGCGATTCTAAAGCTCAATTGGCGGCAATTACTTTAATAATTGCTACATTCGAGCAAATGAGCTGTTTCAGCGAAGAAAATGCTGAACCTGTACGGAATCAGTGTGCTCTCTATGCCAGTAAACTTTTAAGAAAACCAGATCAATGCAGAGGCGTTGCTACTTGCTCCCACATATTTTGGTCTGGTAAATCATTAGCTACAGGAGGAAAAGAAGTAAGTCCGAATCTTTTTAAGCGTTTATTTCTGAGTGATTTCATTAAAAAATATGAACGTGGTTCTTTCAGATGCAAGAAGGAAATAAAGTATTAGATTGTTTAAAGAAAGGTATTAGAATAGCGAGCCAGTGCATGGACGCATCTGTGCAGGTGCAACTTTACGTAGAGTTGCTTAATCATTACATTTATTTCTACGAAAAAGGCAATACAGCGGTAAGAATTGCACATTTGAAATTATTCATTTAACGATATTTACTTCGTAAAACAGCACTTATTCAATATCAATAAAATTGGCTGCAAAAGCCTCAAAACTATTAACACTTATCCATTTTTAGGTTACCGTTCAAATTTTGAATCAAGTTATCGCGAAAATTTGGGAAGAACTTCCTAACCTTGAAGTCAGCGAGGAAACTGAACAGATTCAGAAACACTTGGCTAATACATTGGAACATTTAAGAAACAGAATGGAATCGCCGGAATCTGATGGTCTCTCCTATCAAGGACTCGTTTTGTAATATAAAAATTAGCGATTTTGTATATAATAAATAAGCGACGAACAAAAAATTTCGATTTACACGCTTATTAGGCATAGATTACGGTCATTTAATCTCATCAGATCCACTGTTAGCATAATATCATTGATAATATATTGAGAGTCGTATGTTATATGATAAACTATAATGTGTATATTTGTTTTAATAAAATTTTAATAGACATGTATTCCATTATTCATATTCTATTTATTTTGCGAATTTCAATTTTTTATTTGAATTGAACTGTATTTAATATTCATCGAATAAAACGGTACCAGCGCCATCTAAAGTTCATTACCCGATGATAGAGTATTGGATATCGGCAAATTTCCCCATCCGTTTCAATCCATTTGAGTTAGGCCAGAAAGGTTTACTCGCATTTCCTCAAAAAAACACGTGTCTATCTTGAGAATACTACGAATACACTTTTAATTATACAATAATGGGAAAAGGGCGAAGGCATAAGCCGAAAAAGAATTTCGCCGAAAAGCGTCGCGAAAAACAAAAGGTATGAATGCAATCATCGGCGACAATGGCACCGGCTGTTTCTCGTGGTTATGTTGATCGTTTACTCATGATTTAACGCTAGATCAACAATCGTTAAATTTTTTATACTTAAATATGTTTAACAAATACTTTGAAAAAAAGAGCTTGAGAGATAGAAAATATGATCTATTAGTATAATTTTTCTTAACATCGAACGTTGTGTTTATTATATAGAAGAAAGATGAATGGGACAGTACACCTCATCGGAACTATGCAGACATCATCAGAGAGAATAAAGACTTTGAGAATTATTACAAGACACAGGGAACTATTCCTGAAGATCAATGGGATTCATTCATTGATACCATGAGGAAGAATCTGCCAGTGGCATTCCGGATAACAGGATCAAGGGCAGAGGCAAAAGCATTGCTTGAAATAATTAAAGGAGACTTTTTTAAAGAAATTTTAAACACTCGTTTGGCAGAAGATACTGAGAACAAGGTCGAGGAAAAAACGATTTTACAATGTCTGCCATTTTATCCTGAAGGATTAGCCTGGCAATTACAATTGACCAGGAAGGATATTAGGAGATCAGAAGCATATTTTAGATTACACAATTTTCTAATTGCCGAAACAAACAGTGGTAGTATTAGTAGGCAAGAAGTGGTCAGCATGGTACCGCCTTTAGTATTAGATGTAAAACCATGGCATAAGGTATACCATGTTATTGTATGAATAGTATACGTCCAGTTTAATTTATTTTATATTATTAAATTTAATATCAATTTTCCAGGTTTTAGACATGTGTGCAGCACCAGGTTCAAAAACTGCTCAACTTATAGAAATGATACATTCCGATGAAGGAAATGTGCCTCCAGGTATATAAAAGTATTTAGTGTACTTTTATCAAGATTTTTAATATTGTATTACTCACTCTAAATATTTTACAGAGGGCTTTGTGATAGCTAATGACCTTGATAATAATCGTTGTTACATGCTTGTACATCAAGCCAAGAGATTAAATAGTCCAAATATTTTGATAACAAATCATGATTCCTCTATTATGCCCAATTTTACTGTTTCTAAAGCAGATGGAACAGCAGATACATTGAAGTTAGTCAAATATATTGCAAATCAAATTACGATATTTCGAAATTGTGAGTTTTCGAATTTTTTTTTAGATTCGACAGGATACTTGCCGATGTACCATGCAGCGGTGATGGTACAATGCGAAAGAATCCGGACATTTGGTGCAAATGGAGCCCCGCAAATGGTAACAATCTTCACGGGTAAATATTTGATTTAATTTACAATCGTACAAAAAGATTCGGGCAAACAATATACATTCATTGGTTTACAGAATTCAGTTCAGGATAGCAAAAAGAGGATTAGAATTATTAGCAATTGGAGGAAGGATGGTATATTCTACTTGCTCATTAAATCCTATAGAAAACGAAGCTGTGCTACACAGAATTCTCCTCGAAACCGGAGATTCTGTTCGATTAGTCGATTGCAGAGATTTAGTACCGGGATTGGTGTGTGACCCAGGTTAGTCATCTCGGAATTGTTTTACGAATGGAACAAAATATTAATGTAACATGTACTGTAGGTGTTTCGCATTGGTTACCAGCGTCTAAAAATTTGCAATATTACAAATCATGGGAAGAAGTGCCAGAGCAATGGCAAACGCAAGTCCGTCCAAAAATGTTCCCACCAAAAGCGGAAGATGCAGCCAAGTTTCATCTTGAACGTTGGTAAATATCAAAAGATTATGCCTCTCGATGATTTAATCTTATGTGTTTAATTTTATATTGCACAGCATGAGAATATTGCCGCATCATCAAGATACGGGAGGTTTCTTTGTGGCTGTATTGGAGAAGGTAAAACATTTGCCATGGGAACACGAGTCCTGTGCAAATAATCAGAGCATACAAAATTCCAGTATTAATGAGAGCAAAGATACATTAAGTCTGGAGGAACAAACGGAGAAAGACGAACAGAAAGACGTGATACGTGGGAAACGATCACTGGGGGAGGAAAAGAAAGCATCGGAACCTCAAAGAAAACGTAAAAGAATAATTGGATACCGAGAGGATCCGTTTGTTTTCTTTAAAGATGACACAGAAGATGTATGGTTGTCTATTAAGTATGTCACAGATTTATATAGATTCTCTTTTCTTTTTTTTATCGTAACACATTTAATTTTTGATACATACATTTACAGAAACTTTTACGGTATATCCGATAACCTGGATCCACGATGTCTCCTGGTCAGATGTCACGAAGGGAAAAAGAAAAATATCTATTTCACATCGCCGGCAATTCGTGACATCGTCATAGCGAATGAAAATAAGATAAAGATGATAAATACCGGGGTGAAAACATTTGTACGCTGCGATAATAAAAATATGAAATGTGCCTTTCGACTTGCTCAGGAAGGAATGCAAAGTATCTTTCATTATATCGGAGAGAGCAGAAAACTCGAGATATCGAAAGACGATTTAATCATGCTCTTGCAAAATAACGATCCCCATACACCACCTGAGATTGTTAAGTTAAATGCAGAAACGCAAGAACGTCTTCAGAGCATCGGTAATAATTTTACGACACAGTACGTGTAACTATTAAAACCTTTTGTACAATCGATATTTATATTCTTTCATTAGCAACTGGAAGTTGTATACTTTTATACGAAGAGAAGGACACTGACAATCCGTACCCGTTAAAATTACAAATGGTAGGATGGCGAGGTACTATGTCTCTCAGAGCTTACGTACCTATTCACGATACCATTCATTATTTACGTCTATTGGGAGCAGACTGTTCGAAATTCGGTATGTATTTTAAAAGTATCAATTATATAACAATATTCAGCTTATAAATGTACATCTTGTAATTCTAATTGCAGAGAAAAATAAATTCAAAGAGAATCGCGAGTCTGTCGCCACCGAAGAAACGGGTAATAATGAGCTTACTAATTTAGATGTAGTTACCGAGAATGGAGACAGTGTAAGAGAAGATAACGAATTGAAAGTTTCAAACGAAATAAATGAATCAGAGATTATTTCATAATATAAATCGCTGTTCCTTTAATTACTTTTTTATATTTATATAAATATGCAGGTTTTAACGTGTATCGAATATAATGTAACAAATTTTTATTTCACTTAAAATTTAATAACGTTCCTCCGATCATCAGAATCTGGAGATATATCAACACGAGTGGTGCTTAATGAACTATGGATGACGAAGAATTGTGTAATATGAGATTAAATAAAATACATCTTTTTTTTCATAGGTGAAAGAAAAACTGACAATAATCATATGGTAAATGATAGTTTTACTATTCATTTTTTCTATGAAACTATTAGTTTATGAAATTACATGTACGTCTTCCGTAATTTGAGCGAAAAATTACCCTTCCGTTTTTCGTGTTCGGCCACTAAACTCAGAATATTTCATTGTTACTCGGAGTATAGTACAAATATCATTATAAATATGGCCGGATGCAGAGGAATCATTAATTCTGTAATGGCCATTGCCATAACATTCGATAATACAACGTTTCAAATCGTATCATTCTACGGTATCGTTAAAATCGGAAAGAGATGAATATCTACTGTAAGTCTCGTTGATATTCTCTTGAAATCGTATCGCGCATAGTTTTCTCTCCTTTCGAATTTATTCGATAACAAGATACCTACCCTTGACTAATGATTAAAGGACATTTTTGACTTACGATTAAGAGTTTCAACATAGACATCTCTACCAATGAAGGACGGGTTTTTCTATAAAAAACGTTACAAGTATAAATATGAAAAAACTAGCTGGGCAGCTCATAACATATAGATAAACTATAAAATAAAACACAAAAAAAAGATCGTCTAAAGCTTCTTGCACTCCGGGAGGCTCGAAGTCAACCGTTGATGTTAGTAGTCTCTGTTGGTCGGTGATGTTAATTTCCCACCGAGATTTTGCGAATTGGATGGCGATTTTGAACCTGAAATAAACAAATATTTGTACAAATCACGATAGATTTAAATTTACTAGAAAACTTACAGCTCTTTCCCAGCTTATTTCGCGGATTATTTGTGCATGGATGTTCCCCCATAAGATGCTCCCGCCATTTGTTTTGATTTACCAACGCGGAGCACAGTGGACAACGTTCGTATCCTTCTATAGGCTCTGAATAATAAAATAAGAGTATGCAATTTTTTTTGCAAGCTTGTAAGAATAGATTATGCCACTGTATATACATACTTGTACATTTTTTATCTTTTCTATGTTCCTCGAAGGAACCTTCGTGAACTGCTTGCTTGCATGTCTCGCATTTCACGTAATTGCTTCTCATATCACATTCGTCTGAGAATTAAATAATTTAGAGATAAATTTCAGCGTGCAATTAAGCAAAGATTGTAAATTGAAACTCGGTTACTTACTCAACAAATGTAAATTTAAATACGAAATTTCTACGACTTGCTTGCACGCCTCGCACTTCGTTAACATAGGACAACTCCTCCAGTAATGAATATTTAACCCTTCCTCGGAGTACCCTTGTCCCTTTGAGAGACAAAATATGCACATTCTGTGGAAGAAACTCACATTAAATTTAAAAAAGTATACTTTTGAAGAGAAATAAAAGAAATGAAGAGACTAACTTATCACCCTTGTGATCTGTACTATTCTCGGACGGAGATGTTATGCTTGTTGAGCTTCCGGTACTAACGACAGGACTAGTTCTCGATGGGGACTTTGTTAAATTTGCTACATTATTCTCCGTCGATTTTGTCCGCGTCGGAGTCGTTGTTTTATGGCTGACTTCCGTTTCTTTCTTTCTCTGCAAACCCGGAAAAAATCCAATTAACACAATAACGAAAAAATAATATCATAAATCAAATTTTGTGCAAACTACACTCAACGTAGATTTTAAGGTAAAAAACACTGTTTTAAAGGGTAGAAAGATTTCTACCTGAAGATCAATAAGATCAAATTCATGAAAGAGTTGACGATACAACAAATTTCTCCTTGTAATGTCGTCGTCAGGTGGTAATTGTTTCCGTACTAATCTCGGATTTACTTTGTAAACCAGTACTAAGATTCTCTCGGAGACTTTCCTCACAGCTTCCGCCGGGTGATGCAACCCCGAGGAACCCAATTCGGATAAAGTTCGACACGTGAGACCGCTGCAACAGTTACAATGCCTTATCAGAGTAATTGCGTTATGATATTATGAACTTAATTACAGAGATTGGACCTCCGCGAGAGACATGAGCCAAGAATTTTGCAATGACTTTCAATATCATCTGCAGAGGTCCAAAATTGGAAGAGTATTTTACTAAATTGAGGCAAGTAAAAATTCAATCGCTAGCACGCGTTGAATCACCTTTGCTTGTCCGTAGATATTCCATGATTAAGAATTAATTGCTCCACCATTTCGAGCCTACTGAGCGCTAATCTCTGATGAGTGCTACTGCTAACTGGTCTCGTTAAATGCACAGGTATAATGTGCAATTCTCTGACACATTTGCAGTCCGCCATACTGAGTATCGTGTGCACTGCCATATTGTGAATCCTCGGAGTCGTGTCTCCAGATTTTGTCAGAAGTTCAGGAAGCAAACGATCCACGCTTCTTGCAATTTCAGTCGATGATACTCTAAAATTTACAATTTTCCAATATAAGAAAAATTGCAAAAGGGACCAAGGTGCATATTAATAATTCTTACCTATCGGTGGCAAATTCTGCGAAAAAGATTCTAATTAATTGCGCTGCCAGACTATAGACACTGAACACTTTATCCCTGAGGGCTCTGTGCAACAGTAAAATAGCAGCTCTTGCAGTTTTGTTGGCAGAATGCTTCGACACTTCCGGGTCGAAGGACTTTAACTCCTCTTTCAGCAGCATCAGTCCCTCCTCCTTGTCCGTGAATTGTTTCGAGTAAAACTTTTCAACCTGAAATGCAAAATCATAGATGAACGTTCTCATTAAATGATAAATTAAGTTCATTGATAACAATCGCACTACCATTTCCATTCCAAAGACAGCGATAGGCAATGCGGCTTGCTTCTTCTCTCTATCGTTAAGCTTTGAGACCACTTTTGTGTCTGTGTTCTCCATGTGACATTCTCTCGTAAACTCGTTCGTATGAGAGCTGAATGGGGTAATATTTATTAAAATAAATATCAGTCTTAAATATTTACTGAAAATATATAAATCTTACTGTCTCAGTGCAGGAATAGTCCTCTCTTCGTAAGCTTCATAACTAGATCGAAGTGCCGGTCCTGCCGACTTGGTTTTCCTCCTCAAAGATCCTTTATTGCAATTATTCTGCCTCTCAACAACTCCATTCGTAGGACTATCTGTGACTTCTGTAAAATACACGTAAATGAATGAACCAATTTTCTGGTATTGCAAATCGACATCAAGTGATCGAAAGTATACCAGGACTATTAGGTTTCTGATGTAAAGGCGAAACAGGTGGTTGATGGGCTGGTCCAGTCGGTGATATTGCCCCGTCTCGATTAGGTGGAATTACTAGTCTCGGAGGGGACGTGATATCATCAGGAACTGCGGCCACGTTTGAGGTACAGGTATCTGCGGATATTGGTTCCTTTCCTTCCACCGAAGATTGATTGTTTTTTTCCAATGGCTGCTTGGAAAGATAAAAATTCATACGTGATTCGATATGTGCATGGTACTTATCATTACTATAATCATAGCCATTGTACAACGAGATTGTTAAATTGGTAAGATCAGAGTTTCTCAAACTATACCTCAGTATCAGACCAAGGACAAAATTGATAATTTATTTTATTTAAAATAAATATCCTGATTGTTTATTAATTCATTTATCAAAAATGAAAATTAGTTCTTCGTACTTTCGTGGATGTAGTTATGTACTGATACAATTGATAGAAACGACTGGAAAACCATTTCCACTTACCCCATGAATTTCAAGTAGATCCTGCACCTCCAGACTCTGGTAAACCTGCTGTCTGTATTGCTGTGCTTGAGCTTTTTTCGCTTTCGCCTTATCATAATCTTCCAAAGCTATCGCGTACTTCTTTTCCAATTCGTACTTTCCAAGACGTTCTCCAGCTTTTCGTAAATTCTCCATCGCCACTTTGAGTTTCGACGCGTATTCGAATCTCTCCTCTGAAAGGATTTCGTTCAGTACTGTGGAACTTTGGTTTCAATTTTTTCGTGATGTTCGGAACATTTTTTTACCTTCCACTGCTTGCAGCTTCTTTGCCTCCATTTGTCGTATAATTTTTGCAACTTCACGATCGACATACATCTCGAATGCCAAGTCATCGTAGGGGGATGTATAGTGAGGATTGTACGGCGCATCCCCCTGACCGGTTAATTCTTGACCGTAGGGTTCTCCGAGAATGTTTATGGCGATTAGACCAACCTAAATTACAAGAGAATATAAATAAATGCAATTTATTAACGAAGCAGTATCTAAATTAATTTTTTCATCGACTTTTTTCGGAAATCTAAATCTGTTTCACTGTTTTTCAAATTTATCTTTTAGCACGGAAAAAATTATGGAATAATTAAATTTAAATGTGATAAATCTTTGCAGATTACACAGCTTTCCATGTCATTGTTTCATATTTTTTCTACTACTAGAAGATAGATTTGCAGAACCCTGAAATTTGAGACTTATTACATTTTTTAAAAATTGGCTCCTTAGAATATTTAACAGCTTGAGTAAGATTAGCCAGAAGTTTCCAAAATCGGACACAGTATCTTTTAGTAATTCGATTACCATTTCTAAAATATACAAAGCGTTTTTTCTCACAAACCTGCTGGTAGATGTTGTGCGCGTTACTGTGCGGTTTGTAGAGCCTAAGTTTCAAAGACACTGCTTCAGTTTCCGGTAATGCGACGCTTTTAAGTTCTCTGCTTTTGTACATCGTCGATGCATTGTCGGAGAGGGTGATATAACCAAGATAAATAAAATCAGTCGTAACAGAAGCATTCTCCTCCCTGGACGTCCAAATTTCCAATTTCTCGGCTGCGAAGATTTCCAGAGAATTACAAAATTTCATTTTATTTATTCACTTTACATCTCTAGAATCTAATGGATCAATTTTTCTCATTGTTAAACGACAATATAATCCAAGAAACGTGGTCAGTTTATGTTGCTGCGTTAGAAACATGGAGGGTGAAGTGCAAAGGGTGAAACGGAATTGCCTCGGGTAAACAGGGTAGGAGCGGTGTTAATTTGATCTCCATTGTCGCTAAATTGCTTTCTGGAGGATGCCAAGACTTTCAGTTACGCTGCAATAAAATCTCGGAGTTTAATTTTGGCAGGGATGAGATTGTTCGTTCCATAAATCAAAAGCTCTACGAGTCTCATTGTTCCGACGCTTAAAAAACGAATGGGGATGATTTCTAAGAAATTACAAATAATACAAAAGCACAGAAATAAAGAAGAACGATATAAATATAAATGTACTTCGATTACAATACAGAAGGGGTGGTTAAAACAATAATATAAAAGATGCAGTAGTAGAATGACGTTAACTCACGAATAAGATATTGATGCGCTAAGACTTGTATTCTTGTAAGCTTCGTCGGGCCATGGAGGCGCAATATGAGTTCCTGAGGGTAAGCACATCTTCTTGAACTCTGCCAACCCCGAACCGTCGGCCCGTGAACGTTCAATTCCAATGAGGAGTGCCTATCCTCTTCGCCTGCAAATAATTAAACAATTTTTCTATGCTCTTGAAACAAGCCTTTTAAAAATTGTTTAAAAGAAAAGAACATGAAAAGAAGCACATATAATATAACACTAGTAATCCTCCTTTTCTTAAACGTCAAGAAAACCACCCTCGCAAGAAGATCGTCAAAAAGACTAAAACCTCCTCCTGAAATTTTTTATCATCAGCAATCCCGTGATTCTATTTCCCGAGAAAAAATGGTCATTGCGATGGAATCGATAGTGTTTTAACTCTCAAATTATACTTTCAACGATACGATTGCCAGCACGAATGTACCGTCACGCAAGGTTCGCAATTGGATGCATGGTCTCGGAATCACAACAATCGAGGATATGGCTATTATTTCTCTCGATTCGCGAGTCGTTAATTAGTCAGAAGTCGGACGATTCAACGATAAATCTCACAAAGACCGAGAAATTGCACGATTTCCTTCCGTGAAACGTGATAATCTATGTATCAACGGGACGCGATGGAGCACGTGTCAAGACGGCAAGGTTTAATTCATCGTCGATGTAGGAGAATATCGTGAAGACTTCACTCTCCCCGCGAAAAATCAATGTCCACGCGTAAAAGCGCGTGTATCAGCGAAACTACCGTTCTTTCAAGAACTTCAAAAGCCACCCCATAAAAATCCACGATCCTTGCTCCATTAGATATTTATCCACGAAATGATCACAAATTAAATTCTCAACCCTATTCACGATCAAGAAGAATTGGTCTTACTTGTGGCGTAAACGACGTTGAATCCAATTTTTCTCGGCATGTCGTCAGAATTTCTTTTTCAATCACGAGACACACTGCAGCCGGGTATACGATGATGTTATTAAAGAGAAGAAATAAAGATTCGAAATGTATCCGTGTATGTATGTGTAGTAGATCGGGAGGAGGGTATAAAATAAGGAAAATGTCAAAATCTAAAAGGCACAGCCATCTGAAAGCTCGATATGGGGGAGCTTGCAAGTTTCACCCCGGCGCGCAGGTAACGCCACTTTGTACGTCCGGCCGCGGCGAAGCTTGCGACAGAACTGACTGACTGCACTTCTTCCGCAGCCGAGAACTCTCATCTCGTCGAGGATATTCACTATAAAGGGAACCCTCGGGTATTTTCAACCACCGGGAACGATGCGGAAACGCACGCGATCGATACGAGATTTAGGCTGATAAATTCCATGACCCCTTGAAAATTGAAAGATCCGAGAGGGTTGAATCTGGCAGAATTCACGCCAGAATTCTTTGTAGTTTACATTGATACATCTATCGTCGATTGTTTCGCGATAGAGATTCGATAGGTGAGGATTATCTTTCTATTTTTTGATTGGTGAATATTTTGCTATTTTTTTTTCCATGCGCAAATTCAGGAATGATAGAATTCGCGATTTTTCGCGTCGCGGTGTCTTTGTGCGCGTCTGACACGTCGTGGTACCATCCTGCATTCTACTCAAGTCGAAATATAGACCGTAATTTCGTAATGGATCAATAAACGGAGGCTGCGTGACGTCAGAGGGTGCGGCGAGGGTGGAATCGCTAGGGAGGATCGTTATATGTACTCCATACCCCTCATTCACGACCACGTGTGGGTGCACGTGCTTTTCTATGCTTAAAAAGGGTGGAACATCTCGGTCGTGTAATTAAGCTACTCAGTTTTAGGTGAAGTAGATCGTTTTTCTTTTCTTTCAACGTCGATCGACCTATGTTGCGTTTTCTGAGTGGTGTTTCGCGGGACTCGACGAGGGTGGAATTCAAAGTCATTGCGACAAATGGAAATTTGAAGTTTGTTCTTAAAGCCGCTTGACCTTGAACTAATACACTTTTTTTTAGGTCGATGTAGGAAGTATTGGTATGGATTTTTTAATATTCTATAACAAAAAAGAAAGTTTTTGGAAGGAAATGTTGGACCAACGTGCTAGTCTATTTCGATAGTTACGGACCAATTATTTCGGATTTAAGGTAAAGGGTGTGCGAATGAAATTATCGAACATTCGACGGTTTGTGGAAAGGTGGATTTGGGTGTAATACTTTGTCATAAAGAAATGCAACGAGACATTAATGGTTAAACATTTATTTAATAAAACAAGTAAATATACAATTTTTTCTTCAAGTTTTCCTATGTTACAGGGAATGTAAGGTGGTGAATCTCAATTATTCGTCGATTTAAGACTACGTAGTGGCAAATAAATACAGAAGACCCTTCACAAATTGGAAGATTTCCGATCCTCCTAACTTCGATTCCCCGTAAAGTCGATCGACGAACGAAATCGGCACTTCTCCGATCGTATAATTAAGTTGTCTCGCTCTGACTATCATTTCCATTTGAAAAACGTATCCTTTCGACACGCAAGATCGAATCAACTTCTCCAAAACGTTTTTTTTATACAATCTGCAACAGAAATCGTCCGAAGATTTCAGTTATCATCAGACTTATCTTGCATCATTACCCGATTTCGCGAATTATAGATAAGAACCTGAAGCTTCCTGTGAGGTCGCTTGCACCTGGTCTCAACAATATTTGAGTTAAAAAATTAGCTCCTCTGCTTATTAACTTTCTTTTGAAATCCCAACCATAGACTCCTCCACCCTGAGCATATCTGGTACCACTGACAATGTCCAGATCTAGGTACCTCTGCTGTTCTATCATTTTTGGAATAAATTTTGGCTGAAAAAATGAAAAATAAGATAAGTTTCTAGTAGAATAAACTAATAAAGTTAATACAAAATTACGTACGTGATGAGAGAGATCGGCATCCATAATGACGATAAAGTTTCCTGTCGCATGCTGAATCCCATGGATATAAGCCGTTCCTAGACCAAGTTTCTTTTCTCTAGGTCTTAAAATTATTCGATCTTCTCCGTAAATATTCTGCAATTGTTTAGCCATGTCCAAAGTTCCATCCGGCGAGCCATCGTCGATCACGATGATCTCGTAATCGAGTTCACTAAAATTTCGTATATTTTCACTCGGCTAACGCAACCCTCAAACATTTCTTTCTAAATTGGTTCACTTTTTGACAGACAAATTAAAATTTTTTATATTGATTCGAGGTTAGGACGTTGCTCCGATTGAGGTTACGTCGTAGTTTTATTTACCTCTCGTCCATATACTTGATTATCAGCCAAATTATAATAGGCAAGTTTTCTACTTCGTTGTATGTTGGAAGTAGAATCGAATATTTGTCATTTTTTGACAATTCCTTTATATCTTTCTTCGTTTGTTGTTTCTCCGTCATCTTGACACCTGTTTCCGGTAATTTAACTGTTAAAGACGGATCCTACCTTATCATCGGCCAAACTGCAGGAAATGCCCCTCGAAAGACCAAAACGGAAGTGCGTCCGTTCACCAAAAGACCAATATGGTCCCCCATTAACGATGACATCCGTTAATGCATTTCACGCGTCATTTCGTCGCGGTTAATTCAAACTTTCGCTCCAATGGTCGCGTTTCTGCAAATATTCCTCGTATTCTTTGCAAACCTTTCCATCATACCAAATAAAATCACTCAACCGTACGCAGATACGCGTGGAAACGCAGAAATTGTATCATTAAATCAATAAAAGTGCAACTGAACTTCCGCATCCATCTTGCAATGTTCTTTCAGCAAACCGCAGTTTACACCCTTATAATTCAATCTTAAAGAATCAGAATATGAAAAAAAATACCTTGAAACCCTAATAGACGACCCACCGGATTAATTTTTTCTTTCATCACTTCAACATTCTTGTTCTACCTACGAAAGAAATTCTGCGCCTACGCAATGCAACCATCCACCTAGTTTCCTTCTCCCTTCGAATCTCCGGAACTTAGCGGATCTTCGAGGAAGCGGAACCGGAGTTCTCGTGGTCTTTGAAGCTTCTCGGCAATTACAATCCCGGAGACGGTGCAAAATACGTGGAGTTTCCGGCGCGTGCGACAAAGGTCGAATAACCGGGGTCTCCCCACCATGTGTACCACCAAGAGCGTAGACCAACGTATACGACGGCGACGACTACCCCCACCAGGGAGCTCGAGATACAGCCGTGGAGCAGCCGCTGTCCCAAAGCAAACGACGCTCCTCGCTGCACTCTTCGGCCGTCCACGGACCTAGAGTGTTGGTTTCTCTGTTCCCCGATCGACAGTGTGATCAGCGTGCGTCTCTTCGACTGATTCGACGTGTCGTCGGTACGTACGATACGAGGAGAATCGGCCGTGTCGATCGTACACGCGTGACTCACGAAAACCGAGGGCTTCGACCCCCGCGACATCGGGTTATTTCGCGAAGAGATAAAGAAACGCGAGAAGATCGTCGTTGATTCGCGAAATCTTTCTCGTGGGTGTGTACGTGTACATGTGCTCCTGTGAAATTTTGCAGAGTGATCGTCGCGGGTGGCCGGTTCTCTCAAGATTTCATTTTAATTAAAAGATAGATAGAAGTGTTCTCCAATGAGATCTACGACGAGGAAGATCGCACTTGACCGGTCGACGGGGGTACGGTCGGAGATCTGAAAGGAAGCTGTTAATTCAAACTATGCATGAGTTTCATGAGAATTCGATTTTCAAAGACATTTCAGTATCGCAGTAGCCAACGACGTTTCCTTCGAAAGAATCTTCCGCTGCTCCGAAACTATAGCGTCGGAAGTATCGCGATATCGTAATCGTTGCGCGGAACGTTCCCTTTTTTCCATTCGACATCAAGGAGAGTCTTGTTCTTGTACGAGCGAGATAGCCATTGAGAGGGAGGCTGGTGGGAGGAGAGGGATAAAAAAAAAAGACCGATAGAGCTCCACCGCGTCGCGCGTAAGGGTGGTGACCTTCCGCGAGACCGAAGCGCCGGATGTCCCAGATCCATCAATCGCAGCGCATCGTGTACCACGAGCCCTCGAATTAATTAAATAAAACAGAATGGCGGCATCCGAACGAGTCATACCGGCTGGACTGCCGGCTGGTTGAGACTTGGTAGAGCGAGACATCGGATATTTCTGGTCCAGGTGGACTTAAGGAGGGCGTCGTTTTCTGGGATCGGGGGCGGGTTTGGGATGGATTTAGAGAAAGGCCATCGGAGGAATGGAGAAACGGACAGACGGGTGGTCGAGCAGGCTGACTGGCTCGGGGAAGTACCAGCAAGCATGGCGTACGCTGCACGAGGGGGTAGTTTGGTCCGCTCCGCACCCTGCGATCAATAAACCCACCGAGAGGGAGGCAGCTCCGTGACGAGTCGCTCTACTCTCTCTCCTTTCTCTTTCTCTTTTCGTTCCTCTTTCATTATACCCTTTCTCTGTTCTCGTCTCTTCCGTTCTTCCTCCCGGTTGCCACTCTCTTCCTACTACCTAACCCTTGCCATCAGCGATTCAGCACGTGCACGATGCTTCGCCGCTGCTTTTCAGAAACGAACGCCCACGTCTTTCAGGGATTATCTCGAGCCGAGGAGTGGCAAAGGCGCACTTTCAATTTTTACCACGACTTTTGTCTCTACCCGTTTCTTCGTTGGGCTCAAGAAGCGCCAGATGTTTTGATTTCACGACCGGTTCACGTCGAGGGATGTCTTTCGGGGGAATCGTCGTCCCTTTTTTTTTATTCTTTTTCTTTTTTTTTTATGTAGCTTTGCCAGTAGCTTGCTCCGATCGTTATTTCATTTGCCGCATAAACGCAGCACGCAGATTTAGCGACGTTGGTCGTATAAGAATTTAGACGGATACACGTAAACCATCAAGTACGACCGACTAGGTGCAAAGCTTCGACTGACAGCTTGCGCAAGTTGCAATAAAGCATGCTCACTTTCCGACTTTGCGCAATTAGCATCAACTTTCTCGCGACGTTATCAGAGATAAGCCGGCCTTGAACTTACGGCAGAAGATCGTAAGTTATTAAAATGGAGGAAGTTCACCAGGAATTCTCGCCGATGGATTTTACTCCGAAAATATTAGCAAAGTTGTTCGACCGTCATCGAAGTCGTTCGGTCAATTGCGATTTTCCTCGTGAAATTGTGAGCGTGTCGTTTAGAAAGGTGTGTTTTTATGCGGAATCAGGTGAATATCAGTGCGATCAAGGAAGACAGGATAGGAAGGATGTGGCGTGCACCTCTAGGAGGGGGGTGCGGTATACCCACCTGTATCGCAACCATGCTTTTATTGGCTATTCTGGCATTGACAAACGGTGAGTCAACAAATACTGTTTAAAGAATTTTTCCTCATGTCGTGATTATTTACTTGAACGAGACTCTTTGTTATTCCGTCGCCCTCGAACGAGACGGAAAGTTCATTTGGGAGTTACTAACCAAGTCGAGACGTTGAGACTAATCGTTTATGCATTTAGAACAACGTAGCGGCGAGATACGAGGTCAGCAGCTGACGCAGCCACTTCTCTTTCGTTCGATAATTTTCCGGATGACACCTTTCCTAGATTTACATTCAGCACGTTCTCCAGTAGACGTGTCGATAGAATTTCCCAGTTATCGTAAATCCTCTGTGTCAGATTTCGTCTTGGAAATTTTCAAGAAAATTGACCATCATTGATTTTAGAGGAAACGGAGTACTTAATGATACTCCGCATAGTCTACGTTGATCCAAGAGAATATTTTGCTATTTGAAACAAAAATCTTAATAATAGAGGACATGTATCGATAAGAAAAAACTGCAGAGATTTCCACGCGACTGCAATTCTGAACGTCTTCCAACGACATCCGCTCCGAACCAACCGCACCTGTTCAGAAACCGATTTCCGGTGCGATTGTTCAAGACAGCTTTGGTATCTTCGATTCGGTGCGTTTCTTAATTCAACTCCAAAGTTTCGGCTTTTAAGAAGTCTTCTGACTCGAGGCCAATGCCAGGCGCATCCACCCTATCCTTTGTCGATTGAATCACGTGCTTGCTCTTTTCGAATCCATCGGCCGACCTCGTGAAAGGTCCAAGGAGCGTAGGTAGAAACCGAGCACAGAGTGCAGCTGCCGAAGAAAAGAGCGAAGGAAGAGAGGGGCGAACTAACCGAGAGAAAGGAACAGCTGCTGTTCCCAGAACGGACGATCCAAAGAGAATTGCATTTTGTCCGATAGCTCTACCGCCAGGTGAATCCTTCGATCGGCTTCCTTCATTCTTCCAATTCCATCTTTGAAGTTCAGGATCGTCTTTTCTCGACAAAGAGAATATTAACTTCCTCGAACAGTGAACATAGTCTCGAGTCGATTCTCCTTCTATCGACCCTCATTGCAATCGGGTGACGACCTCGTTCTCTCATCAAACGCCCGCTGCAATTCTTAGATGACTGCAACCGAGCGAGAATCATGATCAACCTCCCTGCAACGTTCTCCGTGGTTGAACGACGGTTTACATCGTTCGCATAACTCCGATTGTGGCTTAGACTACGACAATAGTCCTCAACCGCGTAATGTCTCTGCAACCACGCGATTACGGTCATCCTCTGCACGATTCTCTCAACGATCTAGCGATACCTACGTCCATCCTCCGCATAACGCTATCTGCGGTCTTGCAATTGCAATCGTCTTTCAAATATCACTCCTTTTCCCTTTCCACTCCGTTCCATCTGAATACAGTTCAAAGTGGAGGTTGCATTTGAACGAGGACCCACGCGAGATCCTCGTATTCCAACTTCCAAATGAGAAACCGGGGGTGACTCGGAAATAACCGCGACAAAATCGAAGAAACCAACCAAACCTGT
Source organism: Cerceris rybyensis (assembly GCA_910591515.1). Classification (NCBI taxonomy): domain Eukaryota; kingdom Metazoa; phylum Arthropoda; class Insecta; order Hymenoptera; family Crabronidae; genus Cerceris; species Cerceris rybyensis. Next base: position 22,898,684 of record OU342793.1, on the reverse strand, counting down.
ACTTGACCCGAAAGTTAAATATAGAAGCACCTTCGAATTTCCGTCTCGAGAGTATCATTCCCGTCGAGATGTCGTGTCTGGAGTTACCTTTCTTTCTTGTTTCTTCTCATTCGCCCCTACGAACATCCCCCAAAGTTTGAAGCTGAACAGCATCGCCTCGGTTATCAATCGATTCTCTATTGTCGGCCTCGAAGAGGCTCACACGACGTCGTCGGCTCTCAACTCTTTTCAGAGAGAAGAGCGACGTCGCGATTAACATGCTCGTCACGATCACTCGGTGCTTGGATCGTGCACGGTAGATGAGCTCGAGTCACGAGGAAGCTATGCCGCTCGTATATATACGATCGGTGAGAGTGTGCGGACAACTTTACTGGAAATATATTCGATGCAGCATGTCCGGACGTTTCAAAGGTTCTCTCTCCCTCTCTTTCTCTCTTTCTCACTCTATATATAGATTACAGAGCGGTTATCGACCGCGAAGAATCTCGTCTTTGATCGCGAGCGCGTAAGTCCCGTAAGTTAACGAAAAATTCTATGGCGGCCTTATCATACGGTGAATCAACGCCTCTTCCGCTTTTCGTTTCTTCGCGCTCAATCGTCGTTTCATCGGTGCTATTGCTAGCCATGGTCTCCCTGTATAAACAGAGTAGACGTTGAAAGTTGGGAGATTTTTACTTTCGATCGTCGGTAGGTCGTAAATTTTGAGCCTGGCACGACGGGAAGCAATTACGAGACCGTTTCGCGAAGAAACATGAAAGTGGAGAGGCAACCATAACGCGGGGAGGGCCTTCGGAGCGAGAAAAATTCGGAACACCTGTTCCTCGTAACTGCGCACCTCCTGTCGCGTTTCGCATCCAGGTACGAGTACGCCTTGCTAACCGGTTTTTCGTGACTCGATTTTATACCGCGTCGGGTTTATTTACTCCCTACCGTTGCAGAGAGAAGACCGATGCTCGATCGTTAAGTAACGGAGGAAATTGGCGCAGTGGGTTGCTGCTCAATTTTCCGCAAATTTTAGGAATTGGGAAATACCAAATTTATTGATCAATTTGAAGGTTCTACTTTTACTGTAGAGTCCTCTTGGAGAACGTTCTTATTTCTTATCTCCTATCTTTTGGTTCTGTATTTTTTAGATTTATCTGATATGTCTGCTCAGTTTTCTCAGGAGCTGCAGTTTTTCATGAGTTTGAACTATCGACGTCATAATTCCTACAATACGCTTCACATAGAAAATATCTTATACACTTCTTAACGATCTCCAACGATCTCACTTAGAAAATATCCAAGACACTTCCTCCGATCTCCAGGTAGATCGTCACGTTCAATTGTCTCAATTCTTTCTTGGCATCTCTATAAAGAAATTCCCATAAACTAACAAGAATCTAGCTGTCGATCCAAGAAAATCGACGATATCCTCGGCCGAAAGAACGTTGCATCGCGGACTTCGCTCGAATCGATGCACCGATGTATCGACGCGTCGCGTGTTCGATTTTGCAACCAAGGCCGATAAATCGGACAAGAACGCGCGATTCTCCACGACGGAAAAGGAATCACGCACTGTCGTCTCCCTTATGGTCACGTGACGTTGATAGCATATTATTCAATAGCAGACCGACAACCTGTTGTTTGCTGCAATTGGCGGCGCGCCAATTGAACGTGGGTGTCGCGTATCCTGGTGGAAACGGATGATAAGCCAAATTCGAAGATACCCAGGACAGAGTTCTGACTTTGCCGGTGACAATGCTAATTGAATATGTGACGTTCCTTCGTTTCCTGTTTCGTCGTTACCAGCGGAACCAGAAGTTCGGTTTGGATAGCCGAAATTTCGTTTTGCTCCTCCTGTTGGGTGTTGGATATCGTCGTTGCTTTGGTTCGATGGTTCGCAAATATTTTACAGTACTTTGTCAGAGGCTGGTGAATCGATAGAAATGTGTCTCTTCGAGATAGGTCTCTCGTATGGCGTCAAAACGTGCGAGAGACCTGTTACAAATTACCATGGCAAAAGTTTTGTCCTCTGGACAGAATATGGATCTTCTATTTTAGGGAGGAGGATTAAATATGAGCGGCTATATATCCTTTGGAGTTGTTCAAGACAAAGTGGGCTGGAATTGATTAAAATTTATTTTTATGTTAGTTCTTGTAATATTAGGTCGAATTTCGGCATTAAAGGTGGAGGAATTTTCGGTATAACTTGATATCTGGCCTTCCGGTGTGTTCTAATCGCGTATTTGTTCAGCGATTGGACAAATATCAAAGTCGCTCACGATTTTAACCACAAATTCTCCTCTGGTTGACAGTGGCTTACGCTGAGGATGAATCTATGGGACCGGTATTTGTCAAGGAACCACCAAACAGAATCGATTTCTCAAACGGAACCGGAGCTGTCGTCGAATGCCAGGCCCGAGGAAACCCTCAACCGGATATCATTTGGGTTCGCGCCGATGGAACTGCTGTTGGAGATGTTCCTGGACTGAGACAGGTATTTTATTTCTTCCTGTTTCCTTTTTTAATGATTCTTTCGCATCTTCATTTCAAATCGACCTTCAGAATGTTCTCTCAACAGCAATCGTACTGTGCGCGATCAAATCACTGTTCAGCAGAATAAAAATATCTAATCTACGGTACTATTAGGTAATTAACAAATATTTTCTGCATTCTTAAATATCTAATCTACGGTACAATTAATTAACAAATATTTTCTGCATTGTTTTCTATATTAAATTGACAATATCCTGCATTTCTCTACCCGCAAGTAACTCGACCGCATCTCGTAGAATCCGCGGTTTGCACGAAAAAATGGCACAGCGACTTCTCTTAGGAGCGAGCAACTGGGAATTCCGTTTCTAACGGTACACAGATAATTAATAACGCATTCACGACGCGGTGAATATTCCTCGCTTATCGTAGAAACGTAACGCGTATCGCGAAATTACCGATACATCGTTGTGGCAATCTTACGTCACGTAGCACTCGTTACTCCAAGAAGGTCGAATTAATTGTCGTCGTCGCGCGACACGAATTCGATGTATTCCTTCGCATAGAAAAATGTATAAATCTTTAGGTCTTGCCGAATGGAAACCTGGTCTTCCCTCCATTCCGCGCCGAGGATTATCGTCAAGAGGTTCATGCTCAGGTTTACAGCTGCTTGGCTCGTTCCCCGGCAGGTTCTGTGCACAGCCGTGATGTTAACGTGAGAGCCGGTAAGTGGTCACCTGTGTATTAAATTTCAAAATTCCAACGGAATACCGCCGTTGCCTGGCCAACTGTTGTTTTTGAAAATACGAGACACTGTCGACAGTATATAGGTGTGATAAAAAAAAAATCGTCTTGTAGTTTTACCATTGCTTGAACGATAAATCTTAACACTGTCCGTATTTCAATATTGAACTTTAATATTGTTGTATGTTACTGCAAATCTTGACGAAAAATATTTCAAAGTTTCAATTCAATTTGTGGATAATTTTAAATATACACGTTGATAAAAATGAACAGAGGGGCTATGGTGACTACGAAATTGACACTAAAACTGCCAAGGCAGTACCTAATTTTATCTAAAAATTTTTTTAATTGATAGAGGCACCGCAAATAATACTCATTCATCTTCTAAAATATAAATTACTTAATTGATCATCCCTTTCACTTTTTCATTTCTCTTTTTCCAAAGTACTTATTCAGTACATTTAAATTTAATACGAATAATAGAAATAGTTCCAGTGTTAAAGGCTGAAACACCGAATTGTCTGCTCCAAATTCAAATCCCGCATTATCGGCAGGAAATTTGCTCCATATGATCCATATACATCATAGCCCCCATGGTTCAAAACCTAAAAATAGATCCTACTTGAAACGACCATCACAGTTAAAGCAGGAAAAGGTGCAAAAAAAAAGAGAATGTATAACTCAACATTGCACGGTGCAATTACAAAAGAGCGAGAGTCGGAAAACGATGGTGGTAACGCGAACAAAGGCCAGGCAACGAGGAGTCTAAAGCGTTTCCTTTGCAGCTATATCGCGCTCGAAGCAAGTATCTTCGAATTTGGGTCAGTATCTCGTTTCGCGTTTACATTATCGTCAACTAGGGAGATCGCTCTTCTCTTCGATGCGTACGGTGAGCACGGAGCATCGGTGGCAAATCTTTCGAACATCACGGAAGAATATTTTTAAGCGTCACACGATAATCGCTGCCGCCGCCGTTACGTCCTTTCACTCACTTTATTCTCCAGTCTTCGATCTTTATCGACATAAACGTTGAAACGCGTTCAGATTTGTAGCTGACCTATCTTAGATTCTCGGTAAGAGTGATGTTCGTATCACGACATTGAAAATACTCCTGATTCATGCGATGACATCACGTAACTTTACGTCATCCTTGATCGACGTCGTTGGGAATTGATTCGTCGTACTTCTCGGCAGAGTTTCTACGGTTGAAACGGTACGATCCACCGTGAGGTTACAATGGGGATAAGAGCGACCCTCGGTCGTTCTTGGGATTGGTTTTCAGGTATGTCCGTAGCCTCGGTGGTTCGGGACACGTTTAAAATTGTGGGTCTTCTTTGGAGCAACGGTCGAAGTAGACGTTAGCACTAGGATGTTAGGATAATTTTATGAAGATAATTTATCTTAAATTACTGAAATTTAAAATAATTTCAATTGCTGTAATTGATATAATGTACATTATAAAGAGTCTATGGTGGTAATGGGGTTTGAGCACCGGATTGTCGATAGATCGGTCCAGGACTGAATTCCCTGAACCGTCACCTCTGGGATTCTTTTCCACGTGACATATATACCATAGATTCGGTGGTTCGGAGTCCACCTAAAATTGTAGGTCCCAGTGAATATAATTAACGAGAGTTTGTAGTAGACCTAACTAACTGTAATTTAGTGTAGTCTGTCGTGAAAATACTTTGTACGAGAGCTGTAATCAGTTTATCGACGGAAACGGGGTCTATGGTGGTGACGGGGGTGGAACATCGGAGTCTCGATCGATTGGTCCGGGTTCGAGTTCCTCCTCCGTTACCTCTGGGAAATTTCTCCCACGCGATGATACGTGCATTATATGTTCGCTGTTGTAGCTTCGTGCGTTTCGATGGCGCTAGAGTACAACGTTTTTGACGTTCCAATAATCACATCAGTCTTTAATTTCTCTCAGCATCGTCCAGGAGAAATTTCTTCCACGTACTACATATATTAGTTCTATAAATCTGTATATTATCACAGAACCACTTTAAAAAATCGTGATATAAAAGTGCCGTGACAAAAAAGCATCCACAATTCCCAAACGACGATCGATAAAGAGGTCAAAGACTGGAGAAGAAACGATTCCCCAAAGATTTGCGAGTCGCGCGATTAACAGAATATCTTTGCATCCGTAAAATCGCAGTGGTAGCACAGTATTACGACACCGACGTCAACAAGGAATACGCGATTCGTGGAAACAGTGCCATTTTGAAGTGTGTCGTCCCGTCTTTCGTCGCTGATTTCGTGAAGGTCCTATCATGGCATACCGATCAGGGAGAGGAATTCGTTCCCGGCGACGATTACGGTATTTGAAAGCTGTACAGGCGAAAAAACTACGGTCGTCTATTTCGAGCAGATCTCTTCCCTCGCGTTCTCTCGACGAGCGATCAAATTCTGCAGAATATCAGACACGCTGAAACGGAAAAGTTACCGTTGAAAAGCAAAGTGTGGAGTCGACGATCCGCGAGATGCGTCTGGACGTATCAACGAGCGAATGTAAAGTTCAGTCTCGACTGGCGTAATCGTTGTATATGTACGCGAGAACATCATCATTCGTCTCGTTAACGTCATGCCCGTAGCCTCTCTCGTTTCATTAAGCCATGGGGAGTGTAGCGGCCCAAATAATTGGAGCACGTCGTCGACATCGACGTCGACGTCAGATTCCCTCTCCTCGTTTTCACTCCTCGGGTCACTCCTTCCGTCTCTCCTCTTCGTCACTTCTTCTTCCATCTCTTTCACTCCAAAACATTTGCACATGCGTGGAACACGCAACGAGGGAGAATCAAAGTGCACCGATCGTTCGCCAGCGTGACGACGTTCCTCGCGGATGCAGCTACTCGGAGTTCGCGGCTGCGGCGTAAGATGCGACCGGGCGAATCGATCTGCTCGAACGGAGACGACGATGAACCGTTAACGGAGAAGCTGTCGTCAACGTCGTGCGAACTGCGCTTTTTTTATCACGATCGAAAGAAAGAGAACTCAGAAGTCACGAGTAATCGTGGCTTTTTCTTCCAACCCTTGGAAAATGGATAGGAAGGACGGCGTGGCACGAGAGAAAGCTGATACTTGATATTTCAATGTATAAAGATTCTATCCAACGGCGTCGTAATCAATCGTGAACGGATTATCGCAGTTGTACCGTTCGTTGCAGTTGTGCATCAGTATTATCAGTCGGAAGTCAACAACGAGTATGTTATTCGCGGGAACGCGGCGATTCTCAAGTGCAGCATTCCCAGCTTCGTGGCGGAGTTCGTTCAAGTGATCGGCTGGCAGGACGACCAGGGAAATTCTTTTAACCCCGACGAGAACAATGGTAGAGTAGGGTCGGACAATTGAAATTTTCACTCGAGAAGCGGCCAGCCAACTACTTTAGTCAACGTCGTACGTTCAACCGTTTGGAGAACGCTCTCGATCGACTCTTTCGACTTGGAGCGATAGATACGCGAATTTATTCTCGCCACGGCCAAGAAAACTACATCCTCGACAATTGTACAGTAGAGTATATACGATCATTGTCCAACAGTAGCAAAATTCTCGCGGAGAACACTCTCGTGGCTTGGCCGCGGCGAGCATTACGTAAAAGACGATCGTGGTCCTCGTTTGACCTCAACGATAATTGTCGCTAAAGGGAAAGTTACGTAAACGACTACTACGGTCGTCGATATCGAAAGGGTTGCGACACCATGCAGAAAAATTCCTTGGATGAAATATACAACGTTTGCCGGTGTTCTCGATCCTTTCGCGCGCGCTAATTTCCGCTCCGTTTCATTGCTCCGATCAAAGTTAATAGCGACACGTTTATCGTGCTCGTTCATTTGCCCCCAGTCGTGACTCAGTACTACGAAGCGGAGGTCGTGTCCGAATACGTGATACGCGGAAATGCGGCCATCTTGAAGTGCACGATACCCAGCTTCGTTGCGGAATTTGTCTCTGTAGATTCTTGGGTGGGAAGCGACGACTCGACCTTCAAACCGTCCAATGATTATGGTACACTCTCTCCGTTATTGTGGCTTTCCTTTCTTTCCGCTTCATATTCTTTTTCTTCTTCTGCTTCGTCCTCTCCTTCATCCTCTTCTTCATTTCGATCCTCCGACCGTTGCTTTTTTTCTGGTCCCTCGCCTCCCACGCCCCGGTTCCCGCCGAACTTGGTAAAAGTTCAAAGTGGCACGTGGTAACGACCCGTTTCCGGCGTCCGCGCGGTCCAGTCTGGCGGCAGTTGAGAACGGCGGCGGCAAAACGTATGCGAGCCTCGATGAATCTTCCTCCGGTTCTCACGCTAGGATTACGACCTCTCCCTCAAGGAAACGAAACTCGATCACGTGGATGCTCAAGAAGAACATATTTCACCCTCCCTCGAACAACGGCCATCGACTTTCGACGGCATCTCGCTCCTCGCACGCACATATCCGAGCTCGACGGCTTCGAATTCGTTTTAGCGCGTTTCTTAAATTTTCGCGCTTCGACGACTTCGAATTCGCTCGAATGGAATAAACGCACGACGCTGAGAGACCGAGCCAACGAGTCATGGAAGTGGAGAAGGCTACAAGAATAACGGAACATCGGCGAGAAAATCTGCGTTTTCACCCTGAGTGAATCAGCCGCGCGAAAATGGAACACCCCTTTCCGCGAAGCGTTTCGTATAAAATACCGAGAGACCATTTCGCGCGATCTCGTCGTCTCGCAAATCTTGGGTAACGATTAGTCACTCCCGGCTTTTCTTTTCACGGCTAGTCGTCACGCAGCCCTATCAGCCGGAAATTTTGACGGAGTACGTTATAAGAGGAAACAGCGCTATCCTCAAGTGCAGCATACCGAGTTACATCGCGGAATTCGTTACCGTTGAGGCGTGGATAAGAGAGGACGGAGAGGTCTATCTTCCGGAGGATCCCGCTGTCGGGCAGGGTACTTCGTTTTATTTCGGGGTTTTCCTTTTTATCGAATTTTTACCATGTTTCATGGTAAATTCGCTCTTCGAGACTTCGCGTTATTCGATGCTTTCTCCTACACCTAAAATCTTTCTCTCGTTGATCGAGATCGTCACTTTTGGAAAGATAATCCAAGAGAGACAAATAAATTCGATTTGCAATATTACGTTCGAGTTCGACCAGAGCGAATTTACTATAGAGTCATTGAAACAATCAATGACAAAGGCGCACACCTGGCGCCAGAGCGAACGATACCTGCGGCCGATTTTTAACACGTCTCCTATCATGCCCGCGCGGGCAGTCGTTTCGCAGTTCTACGTGACCGAGGCCGAGAACGAGTACGTGATCCGGGCGAACAGCGCGATCATGAAATGCAAAATCCCGAGTTTCGTGTCAGAGTTCGTTCAGGTGGATCAATGGGTAGCCGATGACGGAACGATTTACGTCCACGGAGAGGAGTACGGTAGGCTCCGCGTGCGATACATGTCTGTAATTCGCGAAGATACTACAAATACTTCGTTTCTCTCCTTCCCTCTGCACTTTTTCATCCCTCTCTCCTGTTATTGTCGCTGGCGTTAAACGGCTCGACGTTTCGTAGCACCGAGACCTTTTCGAGAAGGTGGACCAAACTTTTTTGAAAAACCTTTTAAAAATTTGTCCGGGTATACGCGCGTTGCAGTGGTCCAGCAGTTCTACGAGACGAGGGTCATCGACGAATTCGTGTTGCGCGGAAACACGGCTACCTTGAAGTGTCTCGTACCCAGCTTCGTCGCGGATTTCGTGGACGTGATCGAGTGGCAGGCTGTGGAGGACGGATCCACCTACACCACTAACAGCCAGGAAGAGAAGGGTACTCGTGCTACCACCGCCCTTCTTGGCTTTTATAGAATGAGAGGGAGAGAGAGAAAGAGAGATGAATATATATTTTCGACGAGAGGCAAACGACGAACTCGCAATTTTCTTTCACGCCACGGGGTGGCCTCCGGGTGCCGCTCGACGCGAGGCTATAATTAAATTGTCGACTCGTTTCCGCGCGTTAAAACGTTTAACCAAACTCAACGACGTTCCTGTAACGCGGCAAAGTCGATTTGCCGCTCGTAGATCGCTTCGAGAAAGGCCCCCGTGGTATTTTAATGAAATTAATACGTTCAATTGCGACGAATCGAGCGTCATTCCTTTCCAGCGGAGGAGGGACGGTTCGTTGCACCGAGTGCATCGGGAGTGCACGGAGAAGGAGAGGACAAGCGGATCGAACCGTGCGGAACGTGCAATTTAGCCGTCTGCGAAGAGTTCGCCTCTTCCGACGACGGTCGATCGGAGTCGACGGAAGAACGGAGGCAGAGCGTGCGGCTGGCAGTGGCCTCGTTCCTCGCGATCCGCGGATTACATCTTCAAATCGGGATTAATCGAAGCGAGTTAACGTTTGCGCGAATTGGCCGATTTGCCGTCGTGGAAGGGACGATCTCGAGATCAATTTTCGACGTGGAGTTAAATCGAGGAGTTTGCAATAACGGAGAAATTTACGATAAGCGATTGTGATTGATCTTATAGTTAGAAGCGAAAGGATTAACACGGTGACTGCCCTTTTATTCACAATTAAATATCTCAGCCTATGGAATTGAATCACTGACAGACTAAATGTTAAAATATAATCGATTCAACGCACATAATTGACTCGACGCGATTTGACATTTTTCGAACGATGAACTTCTTCGAAAGTTCATTTGGCAGTCACCGGTTAAATGCCACAATTCTCCCGTCTCGCGTTGCGCGTCGAACGAAGAAGAGGATAACGAGGTGGAAAACGACTCCGACAGTGGCCAGTCGGTGGCCGTGATTAGAGATTGGATTAAGCCGGACTAATCAAACCCAGCCAGCGAATCGATGTTCTCCGGGTAGACTAATTTCCATTCAACAGAGAGAGAAAGTGAGAGAACTCCGTAAACCAGTATCAACGTTGAACTCGACTTTACGGACACGTGGTTCATTGAAATTTTAATCGTCAGGATCAAAGAGTTCGTTCGTCCGAGCGCGATGGTCCATCGATGTTATCTCTCTTTCTCTCTGTTCCGTTTTTTTTTCTCTCATCCATTGCAGTGGTCGCCCAGTACTTTGAAGTTCAGGTTTACGATCAGTTCGCGATACGCGGCAACGCGGCTATTTTCAAGTGTCAAGTTCCGTCTTTCGTCGCCGACCACGTGGACGTTGTTGGGTGGATCGATTCGGATGGCGGGAGTTACGTCGCTGATGAACAGTCCTATGGTATTAATTAACGTAGCACACCGTAGCCCGCGTTGCGCTAATTTCCTCGCTCGACCGACCGAGATATTCGCGTGGGATCGCGACCAAGCCGACTCGTTTCATTCTCCTTTCGTTCGCATTGGTGAATTCGTGATAGAAAATTCCACGAGAAGGAAAAAATTCGCTTGAGAGAAACACGAAAGAAAATTCCGTGCGAATGAAATATCTACGCGTAAGAAAATTCAGCATAGGAAAATATGCACGTGAAAGAAAAATTCGCGGAGAGGAAAATGCGAAGGAAAGTTGAATGAAAATCCGGCGAGAAAGAATGTCCGCCATCGGCGCCGCCTTCTACTCTATGATTGAAGATGTGCGGCCTGTATGGTAAAACCGGAAACCGGTGTCTGGTTGCAGTTGTCGGGCAGCGGTATGCAGTGAACGTGATGGACGAACACGTCCTTCGGGGGAACGCCGCAATTATCAAGTGTCACATACCGAGCTTCGTCGCCGAATTCGTCGAGGTTGACTCTTGGATCGAAGATGAGACCACTGAAATATATCCTAGCACCGATTACGGTACTGACAATCGATCATCTCGCGTTAACAGTATTTTTTCTCCGCTAACGCGCCGTTCCCCGCGACTTTTACAAATTTCCCCGACTGTCGGCATTTTATTTCTCCTTTACGACAACTACGATTGCGACAGATATGCAGAGACATACATATTCATAGAGAGACTTCATTCTTTGTCACGCGCTTCGCGATTTTACGTTCAATTTGTCTTCATCGATCGCTCTTCCGCTTCTCTTGTACAATTTCTTTTGTTCTCGTTCCACTGAATAGTTACACCGTAGAATTGTTACCGGTACGATCACCTTGCGTAAAGAGAGATCGTACATTATCGATAATTATTCACCGCGGATTTCAACGTCCATTTCCTGCCTACGGAATCTTCGTCCCACATTTCAAGAAAATCTCGCGATCGTTGGAAGTCGTGATCGATTCGAGAAAACTCTCGCGTCTCCTCCGATCAACGTTGTCGATAATTTGCCGAACGATATCCTCCAACGTCGTCCTCTTTTTACGTTCGAGCGAGAATCACCGTCGACTAAGAGATGCGACGCGTGCAACAGGTACGACGTTCGCCAGGAGGTGAAAACGTTTGGGGCGGAAATGACGGGGTGAAAAATTAGGAATGACAGGGAAATTGCGACTGGGATATCGAGAAATTAGCCCGCTTTCGAGAGCGTGTTCGTTCCATCGGCCTCCGCCTCGAATTTCGATAGAAATTTCATGAACAATTAGCATCGTGAATTTTGTGTGCATTATTTAAAAAAAAAATGTTTTGTAGCCCGGATGTCCCTCGTTTCGAGAGAATCGTCGCAAAAAATGCGCTGAAATTCGTACGACGTTGACTGCCGCTGCTCGCGCTGTCCCAGACTTCCTTTCTTTTCCATGGTTCTCCATAATAATCCTTATATTTTATCGAACCTTTCTTTCCCCGTGTTACTCTCACTGTATGGTTGCGCTTGTTTGCTTCTGGTCGTCGAGATGCACCGATGCATGTATCGAGATCGTTCGTCCGTTCGAGATCTCGTGTTTTGTAACTGTTCAAGTCACTCTTGGTTTTGTGCAGTGATTTGGAGTCGCTGATTTTTGAGAAATGTTTTTGGAGCGTTATTTAATTTTCTTTTGTACGAATTGAATATTGTTGGGAAAGAGAGAAGGTTACGAAACAAGAGCTCGAACTTTTTTAGTGCAATATTCTTTGCGATTTGTATTATATTTGTTCTGGTGGAGGTAATATTCTATTGGTAAAAATTCTAGTGTTACTTCAATCGTGAATGGAAGAGAGGTTGGAGAACGTTTTGACACAGTCTTTAATTTGTTTGTTACTGCAGAAATTGCAAAGAAATCTAAACTGCTATTTGAGTTATTTAGAATTACTTATATCTCATTATAAACTCGTTTTATCTTCCCAGATAAGACTAGTTTATCATTATATACTAATTCGTGACGTTAAAAATTCTATAAATACGATTTCTTTTTTACACTTAATCCAGGATTCGGCTATTCACGACCGTTTCATTTACAATCTCCGAATTTTCTACCTAAAGTGACAGTGACATATATGATATAAAGTGATACCTAAAGTGACCTAAAGTAACTAACTAAAATAATTAAAATTCATTGCAAATAATTACGATCTAACATTCATATTAATATTCACAACCTACAGCACTTTTTGTAATTCACCAAATAAATTTAAACAAAACTTTGTTAAACCCTGCCTAACTGCAACGATTCAAGCAAACATTAAACGATTCACCAATCTCACCTTCAATCTCAAATTAGAATCGCAAAGGATTACAGCGTGGAATATCGTGAGCAATTAATTATCACCTTCTGACCAACCGAGAAGTCAGTTATTCGCGAATTTCCACGTATCCACAGTACACGACGATATTCCACGTATGTTTGACGAACGTGCTCGATTCCCCGGACGATTCGTCGGACGGTGAAAGCACGAAAGAGATAAAGAGTCCGTTGCTATTCAACGTTCGACGAAGCCACTGGTGTTTTAAGGTAGTAAAACGCTCGTAGAAGCATGCGGGGGAGGATGTATGTATTAATCAAGGCCACATTGTACTCGTCGATTCGGTTATAGACGAATGAAGCGAGAAAGAGACGAAGAGACGAGTATCGCGTGGTCTACCGGGATAATTGAACTTTCGCGGACGATACGAGGATGTCGATAAAGTTCGTGCAAATTCTCGTTCTTCTCAATTACAAGTATATCCTGGTATTATCGGAATATCGTCTCCAATAAAGAGTCAATTATCCCGGTGTAAAGAAGCTCGTGCGAAATAGATCAAACTATTAATTCAATGTTTTTGTGGGGGCTGGAACAATCAGATGGAAAATACTTGGTACTGCCGTCTGGTGAATTGCACATTCGTGATGTTGGACCTGAGGATGGATACAAGACTTATCAATGCAGAACTAAACACAGACTCACCGGAGAAACTAGACTGTCGGCTACGAAAGGACGTCTCGTCATTACCGGTAAGTCGCAGCAGAAAGAATTTTTCATTCTTCTTTCGATGAAATTACGATTCTGATTTCCGTGATTTTTCATTAATTTTGGAGGTTTATTGGAAATTGAGAATATTGAGATGTTACTTTGGTGTGGAAATGATGAAAGATTTTCTGGGGAAAATGGAAATCAGGATTGTATTTCTGGTTTCGAATCCGGACACGTACGGTTTTGATGAATTGGATTAATTTAATTGTAACTTCTGGATGAGTTAAATTTCTCGGGATTCTTTGGAACGTAGTTAAGAGTCTTTTTATCGCGATGGTTCAATATCAGATGGTTTATGTATGCATGAACGAATACGAATCTTATGATCAGATCTATCCAATATTCTTCGATGAATTTCAATTCAATCGTTTTGTTTCCATTTAAACACTAATAACAATGATTTGTCTGGGTTCGAAACGATTATCCGAGAACATTGATTTCCTAGAGATTAATTCAGAACACTTAAACCAACCATATGGAGGTCGACTCAAAAAATTTCTATTATTCTATTTATCTTTGACCCATAAAAAAAATCAATTTTCTCTGGATTCGTAGTCATCTCGTGTAAACATATGCACCAGCGAGCTTCATCCTCATTTCATTTCTCTCTCCCTCTGTCTCTAGTCATTCTACAAGTATTAAAAATACTCTCAAAAATGACATCTACAATTTTACATTTTTAACATTTCACTAAAACTGTATAGGAAAGTTATCGTTTATTAATTCAAAGACGATGAAGCTCGTCGGTGAACCTGAATGCTGGGACAGGGTACCCCTGCGGGCACGCGCCACCGCCCGCCCTTAACTTCACTCTTGGCATGATCGGTTTCGACGAACATGAACAACAAAAAAGTGTAGAATCACAAAAGTACAATTCAACAGACGAAAAATGAAAAGAAAAGATAACTAAATTTCAAATTCCTTCGACTCTTTACACGGCGCCCTCGCGCGATCTCCGGGCTCTGTCCTTCGCTCTCGCGTGGTAAGTTTGATTAGTATACTTGGCACGAAAATAACCGAGAAAGCAGACACGGCTGGAATAGAAGCGACGCTCAATGCAGCAGTCTTTCAGCCAATATAATTCGCCGATCGCGATAAAGAGGCTCGAACGTTACCATTTTTCCTCGAATTCAAACCCACCCTGGTTCGTTGGGTGGAGAATTATTTCTATTTTCGCGAGAGTCCTTCAAAGACGTTATTCGTATCATGATGATCGTCTTAAAGCAACACGGTAGCAACTGCAGTGAAAGAAACGCGTGCAATTTATAAAATGCAAGATGACGAAGAAGGATCCTCCGAGCAGAGGACTAAAATGGCAGGACTTCGTCGATCATTCTCAGTTTTTCTGAAACAGAACCAGTTGGGAGCGCTAGACCAAAGTTCCCTTCGTTGGACAACTTAATTGGACTCTCGACGGAAACGAATTCGACGGAAACGCTTCTGTGTCCTGCCCAAGGATTTCCGGTACCTGTGACTAGGTACGATATCTCGCTGATCCCTTCGCGGAATAAATGCTCGCACGAGTTTCTTGACTTGCAACGAGAATAACCCTTTGACGTTGGCTAATTTCTCTCGCTCCAATTGATGAAGATTCGACGCAAGTTTGATTCAAAGAGTCAAGCCGAATAAGGATGGAAAATGTGTCCCCGAAGCAAATTAATCTTGAGTGTACTCTATTCGATAGGGTTCTTAAAAAACCCTTCCTGCAAAGTATGAATCCTAGGGGTAGTTACAGGGTGAAAGGTATTTTACAGTTTCTGCCGATTTCTTCTGTTTGACTTCATAGAAAATTCTGGAAAGAATTTTTAATTGACAAATCAATTTGTGAAAAGTTAGTGAAGTTTAAAAATATTAACATTTTATTGAACATATGAGTGTGTTTCTATGACTATGAGTTATTTATTAAATAAATCCTGACCTGGCTGGCTCCAAACTTGATGTTGAAATAATCTCAGACAAATTTTCGCTCTGTCTGACTTATAACCTACTCGTACTACTTAGCCATTTGTTAAATCTTGCCGAAAAATATTTAATCTCGCAAGTATATAAACCAAAATATCTCAGACAGACTTTTAGCTCTGTCCGACTTATCACCGATCAGTATTACTTATCTGACTGTGCGGCTCAATTTTCAATTTGAAAAAATCTGAAAAAATTCAAAAGTATGTACACAATTGTGTATAATATCTGTGATTTTTTCCAGAACTTTCTATGAAGCCAATCGGGAGAAATCGGGCAAAAACTGTAAAATACCTTTCACCCTGTAACTACCCCTACGATAGAGCCAGTCGATTTATATTTTGCAACAAGAATGTTTTTAAAGAGATCTATCGAATAGTATTCATGAAGATTCATTTACTTTGGAGGCACTTATTCCATCCTTATCTAGCCAGAATCTTTGCAGAATTCCTGTAGGGGTTCCCCGTTCCCTCAAGCAGGTAGTAAACTTCAGAATAGTCGCTCGTCGGAGCTAACACCGCGTCGCGTTTTTGTTCGCTGAATGCGACATGTTCCTCAGAGCCTGTCGGCAGTGTTCGTCCAAGGGTTCCTTCGTTGGACGACGTGCGCGGATTCAGGACGTCCATCAATGGATCTCAGGCCTTGATCTGCCCGGCACAGGGGTTCCCCGTTCCTTTGCACAGGTAGACGAGAAGAGATCAAACAGAGATCGCGAATTTCGTAATAGAATTTAATTCGGGACACATTCAATTGGCGTGGTTGAATTTCTCAGAGCCGGTCGGAAGTGTACGTCCAAAGTTCCCTTCGATGGACAACATAAACGGACTTACGACAGAAATGAACGGCTGCTTGCCGCTTCTCTGCCCTGCGCAAGGATTTCCGGTACCGGTTACTAGGTACGGTATTAGGTAGAGAAAGATCGATAGGTGTTTGCCAGGTGCTCCTGCGTTGTTCCTCGTAATGCTTTCGATGCAGGTGGTAAAGAGATAGAATCGATAGAATTAATATCACCCTTTCTTGTCGACGTATCCCTTGGAAGTGTTCCGTGCAAGTTTCCTCTTTTGAACGACGTGGATTCTGAGTCTCTCAATGAATCTGGCTTCGATCCTCTCGATGAACAGGAGCTCGTTTTTACAATGGACAGAGATACGAAAAGAGAGAGAACAGAACCGATAGAGAGAACCGGCCATCTCGATCCGCCAGGGGTTCCCCGTCCCTCTGCGCAGGTAGACGATGAGATAAAAAGAACGACGAAAGTCCAGAGATAGAGAGAATTAAATATCCCGTCGCGTATTCTCTTTGGGCACGGTTGCATTCTTCAGAGCCAGTTGGCAGCGTTCGCCCAAAGGTCCCTTCGACGGACGACGTGCGCGGATTCAGGACGGCGGCCGAGGGACACGCTCAGGCCCTCATCTGCCCGGCACAGGGGTTCCCCGTTCCCTCGAACAGGTAGAGAAAGAAAGATAAAAAGATAAAAAGGCGAAAGGTTCGGCGATTCGAAGTTTCCATTAAAAAAAAGTACGGCTTGTCCGATCAGAGCCAGTAGGCAGCGTGAGACCAAAATTCCCAACGATCGACGACTCGAGGAGCTTCCGGACTGTGAAGGACGGATCGGTGACGCTCGTTTGTCCCGCTCAAGGGTTCCCTGTCCTGGTGTTCAAGTAAGTAGCGAGATCGCTACGATTTTTCCTCGTTTTCTCTCTTTCTTTTTCCGTCATGTCGACGAAACGGTCGAGCAGAGCCCGTGGGAAGCGTACGGCCGAAATTCCCGACAATGAGCAACATAAACGGCCTGACGCTCGTTACGAACGGGACTCTGCCACTTCTGTGTCCCGCGCAAGGATATCCGGTGCCAAATTATAGGTATGGCTCGAAGCCAGGCTTTTTCGCGACGAAATTTTTCAACGAAGAACGAAAACGGTTCGTTGCTCGAGGTCGTTCCACGCAGGGGTTCCTTTTCCTTGGATTTCTCGAAGAGAACTAAATTCATAGCCTCCGTTTGAGTGAACGTTTTCGGTGATACGATGAAAAAAGTAGGATGTAACGATATTCAGAGCCGGTCGGCAGCGTGAGACCGAAATTCCCGACGATAGACGACACCAGGGGTTTCCGCACGATGAAAGACGGCTCGGTGACGTTGCTCTGCTCCGCCCAAGGGTTCCCTGTCCCTTTGCACAAGTAAGTCGAATGCACCTCGAGATTCAACGATTCTGCTGTCCTTGGTTGTGTCTCTGTATCTTGGTAATTGGTACCCTTGTCTGTGGGAAACGATTCACAGAACCTGTGGCAAGCTCGCGTCCCAAACTTTTGGGCACGATCAACTTGATTGGACTTACGGCGAGGTCGAGCAGAAGTCTGCCGCTTTTCTGCCCCGTGCAAGGATTTCCGCTTCCGTCTTATAGGTAGGAAAATTGAGATTTAACCTTCTCGATGATGGAAAGTTGTAGTAGAAGTTCGACTTTTGGAATTAATTTTTTACGCGGCTCTGATAGGTGGTCTTGTATGGATTGGAAAGTATTACTTGATCGTTTAGAAATGTCTTCTCGAGAATATATAAAAATCGTTGAGTTATATCGTGAAAGAAGAAATAAAAGGTCGAAGGGTGAAGTCTATAAATTGAAGAAAATTTTCGAACATCAATTGCAACACATTTTCTACCGTTTATCCTGGAAGAAGGCGTATTTCATCGATATGCGATCAGGAAGGCCACGTTTTCCTGCAACGTGTTGTCCCTTGGGGGTTCCCTGTCCCCCTTTTGTCGAATGTGGAACACCGATTCCGTAGTTTCTGACGTTTTCCCCTGGGTTTTCCTGCAGAGCCCGTGGGGAGTGTGAGACCCAAGTTTCCAACCATGGACAATTCCCGAGGATTCGTCTCCGGGCTCGGAGAAATTTTGACTCTGCTCTGCCCTGCTCAAGGATTTCCCGTTCCTTCTCATAGGTGAAGCGAAATCATTTGATTTACTCCAGAGAGCAATTTAGAAAATAGTCTTTAGTTAATTATACAACTTATGACACTCCATTGAAACCAGTCACTTGACTGCGGTACGTTTACTCAATGATAAGTTCAGTGATTCTGAATCCATCTAAAACTAGCTAATCCAAGAGGAATCAGCATACAAGTTGAAAAGTAAAACGAAAAATCGCAAATTCTTCGAACATGAAAAAAGCTACTCCAAATTTTTAAACGTGATCATTGACTCGCATAAAAAAAAACACATATTTCTAAATCAGGATTCGTCCCTGTCTCAGCGTTCGCTCTAATTACTTCAATGATCACGTCCGTAAGACGAGAATTCTTCTCGCAGAACCCGTTGGCAGCACGAAACCAAAGTTTCCCATGACAGAAAACTCGCGGACGTATACGGTGCACCTCGATCAACCGCTAACTCTCATGTGTCCAGCTCAGGCGTTCCCCGTTCCAGCTTTCAGGTATAACCCCGTTAAAAATATAAGTTCTAACAAGTACAAATCGATGCTCGACTCTTTCATCGAAGATAAAACGAGCAGATAAAAAGAGCATAATAACTCGTCGAACGAACGATCATCCAAATAAATCGCAAAGTCAATTTGTCGTCTCCGTTCTCTCTCCGGATGTTCTCGATCTTTCCTAGAACCGGTTGCAAGCACCCGACCGAAATTCCCGTCTTTGGCTGACTCGCAGGGGTTCAAAGTGACACTCGGTGGTGCGATGACCTTGCTGTGTCCTGCCCAAGGGTTCCCCGTTCCGTCGTACAGGTAAAATGCTAGTCCATCGCTTTCAGATGACCGAAAGTGAAAGTAAGAAGAGTCTTGAGCATTCGAATCTACGTTTATTTAAATTCTCGGCAGAACCAGCATCCAGTACGCGTCCTCAGCTATCCGGTCCAACCGATCTTCTTCGATTCAGCGCATCGTCGCAAACGAACGTGACCCTCTTATGTCCCGCTCAAGGATTTCCAGTTCCTCTCTATAGGTAGGCAGATGTCGCGCGACTTCCAAATTTGGCTTTATTTTCTCAGACGACGAAGAGTCGATTCGGTCATCGAGGATTTATGTTAATGACTTATAGTTGGAGGTTCTGAAGAAGTAGAGTAGGTAGGAACACAGGTTTATCCGTGCGGAAGAAAGTGGATCGTCGAGGGTAAAAGGGGGACTCCCTATTCCAGCATATTCAGAGACACTCCCTCGTTTCCTTTTTATATTCGAATCTCCGGACGGTCTAGCGTTCTGTTTTTAGAACCCGCCTCGAGCTCCAAGCCACAGTTTCCATCTGTGAACGACGTTGGATTGCGCGTTACGAAAGGCACGGGCTTCGCGTTACTTTGTCCCGCTCAGGCGTTTCCAGTTGCCACGTTTAGGTAGGTCGATATATCTGTCAGGCTGTGCTAGCTTCTAGAGGGAAAATAGCCGATTTCACCGGTGCTCTTTCCTTCTACATGTTCACCCTGTCCCAGCCTCTCAGTCGCTTTTGAGAGAATCCACCGATGCCCTTTGCCTCTCCTCGAAAATGAAAGTGAACGTGTCTGGAATCTCTGAGATTTTTGAAAGAGTAGGAATTAATTCTTTCGTGTTGACTTTCATCTCTTTCCATGATCGTTCACTGTCATTTTTTCTATCTAGAAGTCACTGCAATTCGCTTTTGATTCATAGAACCAGTTGGTTTTGCAAAGCCAAAGTTCTCGATGATCGACAAGAGTCGAACGTTTGAAATACCGGAAGCCCAGGGTGTTCCGTTGCTGTGTCCCGCTCAGGCGTATCCTGTCCCAGTCTTCAAGTAAGTTCGCCGTCCCTGGAGGTCTTCTTTAGTTTTTTCTCGTGAAAATCGTCTCGTTTCTTCAACGTAGAACCGGTATCGAGCTCTAAACCCAAATTAACCGCCCTGGATGTGAAATCGACGAATCCCAGGGTGATGTTGGGTGCCATTACAACCTTACTGTGCCCTGTTCAAGGATTTCCCGTGCCAGCATTCAGGTAAATCGCTCCCCAGATTCGTCCGGCTAGCGTTTATTGCTGCTGGTAGGTAACGTTGTTGCAAATTTAGTCTCGTCGGTAACGACCAGGACGGCAAAGTACCCTTTGTTTCTCGCTGAAGTGGTTCTTCCGTTCGGGAGCGGTTTAATCGATAGAACGTTTCGGTCCCTCTCTTTGGAACGGCTCGTGGACACTGTGTTTGCAAATGCCGCTGCAATTTTAGACCCGATGTATCGTTAAACTTGTTGGGAAGACTGAACGTTAGTGGCTGCAACCCTGTTTGACGATGGGCTCTTTGAATTGGAACCGATTGAATCGTTTTGATTATGAAGTTGTTTAATGTTTTATACGAAATCTGTATCTCACTTGAGAAGTTAGCGGATTTGTTAACTTAGAAATTTTTTAAAAACTCTCACGTCTAAATTGTTCTAACTCAGAGTGGGGGGCGTTTAAACGATGGAACATTTGATATTCACGAATATCAGATTCAAATTAATGTTAGAAAAGGTTTAAATAATTGGTAGCCCATGGTTAGCCCTGTCCCAGCTATGGTATTCGCTGGTGCAAAGGCAAATCGAGCTTCCTTCTCGTAGAACCCGTGGCCAGCACCAAGCCGAAATTCCCCATGACAGAAAATTCGCGAACCTTCACAACGTACACCGTAAAAGTCTCTCTATCTCTGACTCTACAGTGTCCGGCGCAGGGATTTCCCGTTCCAGTGTTCAGGTACAGAAAAACATAGATCTGCGTGCATAAAAAATTCGTTTGCGAGTTCACCATCGAAAAGAAAATGTCGAAGAACTAGAAAAAACTTAAAACCAACCCCTACTCATTCTCGTCAGAATTCTTCGATAGATTCCTCGCAAGGGTTACCCAATTCCAGCTTTATGATAATGGAATCTTTCATTAAAGTCTTCCAAACTCTTTAAATTTCTTCGTTAGAACCTGTGTCCAGTGCCAAACCAAAATTCACGAATGCCGACATAAAAGTGGTGAAACCAACGGCGACCACCACTGAAGTGTCGATGACTTGTCCCGCTCAAGGGTTCCCTGTCCCTGTTACACGGTCAGTAATCGTGAAATTAGTCGTCCCTTAATACGCGATTCTCGTGTTCTTAGAACCTACCTCTAGCGTCAAACCAAAACTACCAACCAATCGTAAAGTGGAATTCGTGGATTCGAGATCAGCAGATGCAGTTAGCTTGATGTGTCCTGTGCAAGGTTACCCTGTTCCTCTTTCGAGGTGAGACTATACTCGTTCTATAGCTACGCTAATAGAAATGGGGTGAACGTACGATCGATTATAAAAAAAACAACACCTCATTGATTCACCCTCGTGCGAGGAAAAACGCTTGTCTATTACGACATCGAGAGTTCCCTGAACCTCGGCTTTTCTTTGCTTCGTATCGAAGCACGATCGATTTTCAAGCCTAGGAAGCTTCTCGAGCACGATCTTTTCCCGTAGAACCGGTCGGATTCAAGGCGCCAATTTTCTCCAACGACGATAGTCTTAGAGCTTTCTCGAGACGGAAGGGAACGAGCGTGGTTCTAGCGTGCAACGCCCAGGGATTCCCTGTTCCAACGGCAAGGTAATCGTGCTAATCGAGTCATAGTGCCGTGAATAAACGGATCATCGGTTTCGCAGAGCCAGTAGCTGCTAGATCGCCTCGATTAACGTCGGACGATGTAAGTCGAACGATCCGCCGACACGAGGGTCAACCGATCTCCATTTTTTGCGCCGCGCAGGGAAGCCCTGTGCCCACCACTAGGTAAAAAAAAAAAAATTGGAAAGTCGAGGGTTGCCAACCAATGCCAATTTCGGTGTAGAATTCAGAACAAGGTAGAACGCGGTAGAATTAATTGGCGAGGTTCTCGATCTTTTCTCGTAGAACCGGTCGGATTCAAGTCACCGATTTTCTCCAACGATGATAGTCTTAGCGCTTACTCGAGGCGCAGGGGAACGAGCGTGGTTTTAGCGTGCAACGCCCAGGGATTCCCGGTTCCAACTACCAGGTAATCGGTTTTTATCAGAACCGTTATCGCGTCGATCTAGGAGCGATTAAAAGTAGTTGTTGCCTTGAGAAATTAGAAGGCTAAGTTTTCTCGTGGAGTCTAAATTTCGGTGACGATCAAAGCGTTGAAGTGATGTTAGGTAGAATCGGTAGATTTTTAAGGAGACTGGAATTTTGCGAAATATTTTCCATAGAACCCGTTGGATTCAAGGCGCCGATTTTCTCCACCGACAATAAGTTTAGCGCTTACGACAGGCGCGAGGGTACGAGCGTGGTGCTCGCGTGTAATGCACAGGGATTCCCCGTACCAACCGTCAGGTAATCGCGTTTAACTTTACTACCATGAAATTGTCCGGTTCGAGGAGTAAGCTTGTCTCGAGAGAATTTTCCGCGCGGTTTTGCACCGTTACCATCGAGTTTGCCAAGTGAATCGGGGAAGATCTTTCGCTTGGCAGTGGTTGGATTCGAGTCAACGATTTGCTGCATTGATAATGGTCTTGGAGTTTACGATTAAAGTAGTGCAATGACACGGTGATTGCGTGCTACGCTCTGGGATTTCCTGTGTCAGTTGACGGGAATGACTCGAACGCGCTAACTTGGCACTCGAAATTGAATTGTGGACAAATGTTTTAATTTCTTGAATTTCTTCATTTTATAAGGAAAAGGTAATGCTCTGTTTAGTGTTAAAACTACCGGTGTTCTATCCATTTTGTTTAAGTATATTAAAGAAGTATCTTGGAAAAAAATCAAGGGGTGACTAGGATGACTAATTAAGTATTTTCATTTCACAAGATGGACATGAAATATTTGCTGCATGCCTTTAACTATTTATTTGCTTACAGTTTTGTTCGTTTTTCAAAGAACTATGGTGTCCCGTCCATTTTAAACTTTATTAGATAATATTTAGAGAGAAGTTTAAGTACACCGGAGAGTCCAAGTTAAGGTAGCCGAGTTTTGTCTACAAATATCGTATATAAAGGCCATCAGCTTCAAAACATATCTCAAGTTCGTGTTACAAAACAATCTCTTCCTCGACTCCTCCGCAATTACCGTCTCGTGCACGATCTTTCCCATAGAACCGGTCGGATTCAAGTCGCCGATTTTCTCCACCGACAATAGCCTCAGCGCCTACGCGAGGCGCAAGGGCACGAGCGTGGTGCTCGCGTGCAACGCCCAGGGATTCCCCGTACCTTCTGCCAGGTAATCGTGTTTAGACCCCACAAATATCGTTCATCCTTCGGAAAATGATCCTTCTTAAAGTTATTTTTGCACGATACTCGCAGAAATGCTGCTTGTTTAACCGTTTTAGAGCTAGAGGTTCATAAACAACCCTCTTGGCTAGTGCCATGCGTCGCGATAGTGCTTCCACCATTTAACACTAGAATTACCAAGCGACACAAAATGACTGGTTCGAATTATCAAAAAAAATCTACAAATTTATAGAAAAACCCTACGGTAGATATTTCACATTTATCCTGCAATACATAAATTACTAAATTAATTAACTTCTGTATTTCTGGATGTCTCTTTCACCAAATCATTTATTTAATATATTTAAATATATCAAAATTAATGCCGGTAAGCCTAGTGTTAACACTAGAACTACCGGCGTCAAATCCAACATATTTTAATAAATTAAATAAGTACTTTAAAAAAGGGGGAATCAAGCGGCGGAAAATGTAATCGATTGGGTGATTTATGTTTATTGATATAGATGTAGAATATTTATTCTGCGACTCTTATATAAACTTGGAGAATTTTTTGAAAAAATTGTGTACCAGTCACTTTGACTGGTCTGGTAGTTCTAGTGTTAATTGAAAATAATTGCAAGCGGCACAATTTCTCAATTCTGTTTATTCGTTGACATATGCCCAACGAGATATTCATTTCATCCACAATTACGTCAACAACACGAACGTGTCGCGTGGCACTACAACTGTTAAAAAAACAGTAGGAAGTCCGCGTTAAAAATAATCTCTCCGATCAAACTTCATCGTAATTATCGTCTTCGGCGGGATCTTTTCATAGAACCGGTTGGATTCAAGTCGCCGATCTTCTCGACCGACCTTAGTCTTAGCGCTTACTCGAGACGGAAGGGCACAAGCGTGGTTTTAGCGTGCAATGCCCAGGGATTCCCCGTTCCAACGACAAGGTAATCGAGCAAATCGAATCAAAGTATCGCGAACAACCGTATCATCGATTTCGCAGAGCCAGTAGCCGCTAGATCACCTCGATTTACATCGGACGATTTGAGTCGAACGATCGGCCGACAAGAGGGACAACCGATCTCCATTTTTTGCGCCGCGCAGGGAAGCCCTGTGCCCACCACTAGGTAAACCAAGTTCGAAAAGTCGAGGGTTGCCAACCCGGTGCGAATTTCAATGTAAAATGCAGAACAGGGTAAACCGCGGTAGAATTAGTTGGCGAGGCTATTGCCGATCTCTCGTCTCTGCACGCTATCGGTAAACGGAGCTACAATTCCGGAATAATCGAACGTCAATATTGTTTAGAGCCCGTTGGAAGCAAAGCGCCAGCCTTTGCCGGGGATGCGAAACTAGCTCTGCCTACACGAAGAGTAAACATGGACGTTAGCCTCCTGTGCAATGCCCAGGGCCATCCTTCTCCTGTGTCTAGGTACGAGATTCGACACACTCGACGATCCGGCTCTCGTTTCGTCCTGCATAGATTAACGTCGTTGATGTTTCGCGATAATCAACGTACGAGGTAGAAACGCGCGCGAGGCTCGCGTGCCATGACACGATTAACGGGGGTGAAAGAGACCATGACTCGAAAGGGGAACCCTGTCCGCGTGAGTCGCTCGTTCTAACGTCTATTAATTTAATCGTATTCCGGATGATTTCCTCGTTCCCCTGCATTAGAACCGGTGGGGATCAAAGCACCCGCATTTCTCGGAGACGTTAAGTCCTTCTTCTTCTTACGGAACGAGGGATCGGAAGTGAGCATGCCGTGCAATGCCCAGGGCCATCCTGTTCCCAGAACCAGGTACTCCGAAATTAACCGTTTGGAAGCGACAAAATTACTCCGATCGAATCTCGAGATCGCTTTTAATCGATGACTTTAAACGTACACCAAGTTTCTAGACCAGTATCGAATTCGGTAATACGATACAGTTTCTCCACGCGATTCTCGAGGTTCGTGCACGGTCTTCATTCCCTTCTTTTGTTAATCCTGTGACAGAGCCGGTTGCCACGAAGAAGCCAAAGTTCTCGAGTGACGCAAAGCTGTCCTGGTACGATCGCGTCACTGACCAAGACCTCACGTTGTTCTGTCCCGCACAGGGGTTCCCAGTTCCAACTTATAGGTACAAAGCTCGTAATTGTTAGGCGTTAGTCAATGAAAGCATCGTGATTTGTTGATCCTGTGACAGAGCCGGTTGCAACGAAGAAGCCAAAATTCTCGAGTGACGCAAAGAAGTCCTGGTACGATCGCGTCACCGACCAGGACCTCACGTTGTTCTGTCCCGCTCAGGGGTTCCCAGTTCCAACTTATAGGTACAAAGCTCGTAATTGTTAGGCGTTAGTCAAAGAGAGCATCGTGATTACCAGCTGCTCACAGCATGCTCCTCTGTGTCTTTAAATGACTAGAACCGGTCGGCAGCAAAGCGCCAACGTTGACTGGCAATTTAAAGGGTGGCTGGATGGAGAACAAAGCGGATACCAGTGTCGTGTTTTCCTGTCCCGCTCAGGGGTACCCCGTGCCGTCTTTTAGGTAAATCTTTAACCCAAACTACCTTGTCCCGGTGCCATTTTGATTATCGGGAATTTCCTTGGGTACGATGACCGTACAAAGAGCTCGAGCGACGTCTTTGATGTGATTTAATTTCCTTCGTGCTACCTTGGCCCGTATCTCGGTGCCGTTGAACAATGCCGGAATGTCCCCTCGTAGTTTGGACGTTAAGTGGCGATTAATTTTGCCTCGTTTGTCGCATGGTTTGTCCATTGTTAGAACCGGTCGGAAGTAAAGCGCCGGCGTTCACGGGGGACGTGAAGGGCGTGTGGATGGAAAAGGCGATGGATGCCAGCCTCGTGTTGCCGTGTCCAGCGCAGGGATATCCTGTACCTTCTTTTAGGTAAAGTTTGTAAAACCGGTCGATTTAATCCGTCGGTTATGGATTGGTTCGAGTTAAGAACGATTGACGGATATCGACGGTTTCGCCGAGACGTTGTAATCGTTTGGGCGCTTGGTGAAACGCTTCCTACGCTCGATTCGTTTTAAGAGGATAGGGGAGGTTTAGAAGGTTTCTTTTTACGAGATGGAGATGTGGATTAGTGTTTGTAATCTAAACGTTGAAAATTTACATCGTTGGAAGTGTAGTTGGGCGAAAGATAACTTTTAATACTCTAATCTCTTGTCAAGATTATTAACCCCTTAACGTTATTGCAGAATTGTGTAGATCCGTGAAGCTCACGGACACTGTCGCGATGATTCAGTTATAATTTAGAAAAAACTGGAAAAATTGTTTATTTAGCGTAAATGAATTGTGGGAAATGCAAGTTCCAATTATTTTTTCTACCCGAATCAGTAATAAAATTGTGCATTACGGGGTTAATGAATAAAAAATCTTCAAATAGCTTCTCAAAACGTTTCGAGTACCGTCCAAGGAAGTTCCTTCATCGTAACAAAATTTATTTCACCCGCTCCTGTACTTTTCGGGCACACCAACGAACGTTCAAAGGCAAACGCACCTTTCGCGGCTAAAGGGTTAAAAAATCCTCGCAATGGGCCGAAGCTGTTGTGCTAATTGATCGCGGTAAGTGGCGAACCGCAAAGAGAAAGCACAGTGGCTCGAGTGGTATTCGTTTCTTTGGTCACTTTCTCCGCGTTGTCGCGCCCTTTTGTCGTCTCCTCTTTTTCCGTCATTCCCCGCTCGGGGTTCCCTGTTCCACGGGGATAATTACACGAGAAAATTGTAAAAAGAGCGTGCCAGGTAAACAGGGTTATTACTTTCGCTGACTGTCTGCTTATTTTCCATATAATCAGAGCCTGTCGGAAGCAAGGCGCCGGCGTTGATGGGAATCGTAAAGGGGATAATGCTGGAAGTCCCATCGATCTCCAGTGTCGTGATATTTTGCCCAGCGCAGGGTTATCCCGTGCCGTCGTTTAGGTAAAACGTTCAATTTCTACGGAAAGTTAATCGTTGCGTGTCTTAACGTTTCCATCGTGAAGAAATTTCTAACGATTTGCTCCTACTGTCTCGACGACTCTCACTTCTCTCGTGACTAAAAAAAAAACAAACTTCATCCGTTCGTTTCTATTCTGTCGTGTTAATTAATCTGGCGGAAGGTATTTCTACTAACGTGTCAAATAAACTAACGAACATCACAGACCTTGAAAGCATGCTCACGTAAAATCTTTAGAGCCGATTGGAAGCAAAGCTCCGGCATTTACGAACGAGTTGCGAGGGGGTTGGCTGAAGAAGAGGGCGAAGTCCAGCGGCGTTTTGTCGTGCCCTGCTCAGGGACACCCTGTGCCAACATTTAGGTAAACACTCGAGACGTTAAACTCACATTTCTTCACGATTCTTGCAAAATGTCGTAATTCTTCGACGAGTAGAACCAGTTGGAAGCAAAGCACCAACATTGACGGGTGACTTGAAGGGCGGTTGGAAGGAAAAGACTATACTGTCTACCATTATCCTGTTCTGCCCGGCTCAGGGACATCCTGTGCCCAGTTTTAGGTAAATCTTTTATTCTCGAATGAAAAAATATTGCGATCTTCTGTCAGAACCTATCGGAAGCAAAGCTCCTGCATTGACGGGGGATATGAAACGCGGATGGAAAGAAAAGAGGGCGATGTCCAGCGTAGTTTTAACGTGTCCCGCTCAGGGTTATCCTGTGCCCAATTTTAGGTAAATTTCTTCTCTTTCTCTATCGTTTCTTCTTTTCTCATCGGCTTTTTTGCTCGTTAGAACCGGTCGGTAGTAAAGCACCCTCCATTCTGGGAGAGAAAGGAAGTCTCATGGAAAGGCACACCGGTGCCAACATCGTCATTTTCTGCCAAGGGCAGGCTTACCCTGTACCAATGTTCAGGTAAATTTCAAGTGACTTCGTCGAACCATTGATTTTTGAGATTCGAGATATTTCCTTTGAACAATATAGTTCAGGACGTTTTTAGGATTTTCTTGGACCTCTCCTGGGGTCTTACGATTTTTCTTTCTTTTGCGTTAAGAGCCGGTAGGAAGTAAGGCGCCATCAATTACCGGCGATGCAAAAAGATGGCAGAAGACCAGAAATTCGGCTGGATTTGCGTTGCAGTGCCAAGCGCAGGGTCACCCGGTACCGGCGTTCAGGTACTCTGCGACAGAGTCTCTTATCGAATTTCTCCGAGTTCTCCTATACTTTCCAGCAACGTTGAACAAACGGAAGAGGGATGTTTTGGAAAGAAACGATCACTGACTCTGCCTAGAAATCGATTTTCTATTTTACGAGCGGTACTTTATGACCGTATTGCTCATAACATAGAATCGAAGCTTTTCTCCTCTGTATTTATCACTTACAGCCAGTTGAAAGCATTTCAAACTTATCTTTTATATATCAAGTGAAAATATACACCAAATTTTAAAGAAATATAAAAATACTAAGTTTTCTACAATTTTGAATATCATTGATACAATAGAATATCACCAGATAGATAATAATATAATTGTTTCAAAAATTTCTAAAACATCCCCAAGCGTCAGAGAAGCTCGAGAACATCTTCTCGATCGACTCTCGACGTTTCCGTCGCGTTTTGTGAATTAATGATTGCATTGTTAGAGCCGTTGGGAGCGAAGGGTCCAAAATTCTCGAGCGACGATCGCGTCAACTCGTTCATACGCGCCTCGGGAAGTTCGTCGGCATTACTTTGTCCCGCACAAGGGTTCCCAGTTCCTTCGTTCAGGTAAATGACAGAAGAATGGGTGATAGTCGTTCACTTCTCAGTCTTTTTCTCGCGTTACCGACGCAGAGCCCGTAGGATCGAAGGCGCCGGCGTTTCAAAGTGACGCGAAAAGCGTCACATACGTCAGATCTGCGAGAACATCGGTCGCTCTTGCATGTTCCGCTCAGGCATCGCCACCCCCGACACACAGGTAAAATTCTCTCTGGGCGCCGATTTTTCGTTTCTGGCTTCGTCGAGATTTCTTTTCGGAAAATATTTGGCGAAAAGCGGTGGCGCGTTCGCTTGATCGAGAAACAATCAAAGAAAGAACAAAATGTGAGACTATTATTATACTTTGTTTCGTGAAAACGTCAGAACCGGCAGGTCGGGTGTCCCCGAAATTCCCGAAATCGGCTAAATCCGATTCCTTCGAGATGGCGAGCGGTACCGAGCTGAGTTTGCTCTGTGATGCTCAAGCATTCCCTGCTCCCACGTTTAGGTCAGTTGACTTCTTCGCTATGCTTGCACGTAGATATCTCTGGATTGTAATGTTCTTTTCTCTTTTTTTTTTCTATTTTTTTTAAAAACTCGATCGTTCTATAGAACCAGTAAACGGCGCGAAACCTAGGGTAGCATCCACCGCCAAGTACGACGTTCTTGCGAGTCAGGTCGGATCACCGGTTACGATGCTTTGCCCTGCTCAGGGACACCCTCTTCCAGCCTTTAGGTATTTATTACGGTCAATTACGACGATAGTAATGACTAAATATCTCCAGGAAGTTTTACATTACAAAGGATACAAGAAGCAAAGATAGGATCGTTTTTTACCGCCTCTTTTCTCTGGTAAAACGGATAATCTCGAGTAGTTTGATCGTTTTATTATTTCTCTATTCAGAGCCAGTCAGTGGCGCGGCACCTAAAGTACCACCGACAGCTAAAATTACGGTACTCTCGATCTCGTCGAATACCGACATGGCGATGCTGTGCCAGGCTCAAGCGCATCCGCTTCCGGTCTTCAGGTACGCTCGAACGGGCAAACGACTTTGCTTCTCCGTGGTCGTTCGTTTGACTTTGACGACGAGGCAGCATCGACATTTATCTCGGTTCGGGTTTTAAGGGAGAAACGTGAAGATATCGATCGATGAACCGGTCGTTAGGGGGTGAATGTTCGTTTTAATTTTTAGAGCCGGTTGGAGGTAGTCCACCTCGATTGCCACCTAGATCGAAATTCGACGGACTGTCGAAAGTCGAGGGCCAAGCGTTGACGTTACTCTGCGAGGCTCAGGCTAGTCCTCCTCCTTTGTACAGGTGAGCAACGTCCATGACGAATCTCCTCATTTCCTTAGAGTTCGTCGAATCTCCGATCGTCTGGTTAGCGATTTTTATCTTCACGTCTCTTCGAAATCGCGGGTCGTGCATCGAGAAAGTACTTGGTGGAGGCTGTGCTGAATTGATTGCTCGAACTCTCCAATAATGAGCACGAGTTAGAATCTTCACCTTTGGAAACTTTAAATGTTTCCTATGAGACATTCACATCATAGTTATGGTGGTTCGAAATCCACCTAATACAGTGGGTCCTAGGAGAAATAATAGTAGCACTTACGAAAGAAAATTTTAAAAATGTACTCGGTAACGACGACGAGACGCGTCCCCATCCCTCGATACTTTACGCAATTCCAGAGCCGCGGGGCAGTGTACGTCCGAATGTGAGAGACAAGGATATCAGTGGATTGAAGAAGAACATCCTGATTGAGCAAATGGTTGGTCTGCCATGTCCTGTTCAAGGTTTTCCGGCACCCACGTTCAGGTAGGGGGTGATAGGGAAAGAACCAAATGCAATTTCCATCGGGCGGTGGCGATCCTGCTCGGGTGTGCGAGCCTTCTTCGTTGAATCGCGTAAATTATAACGTCCTAGTTAATCACAAACTCTATGGCAAATCGAAGATCAATTCTGGCAAAGTCTAGCCGCGTTCTCGAGTAGATTCCTGCTTACAGAACCGACGGGTAACGTCGGGCCACGTATTGCCGGGGAACGTTACGAGGGTGGGAAGCTCGTCGATGTGCCGAGGACTATGGTGGTGGCTTTGGACTGCTCGACTCAGGGATTTCCTGTCCCAGTGACAAGGTACTCCCGCGAGAAATTGTTCCCCCTTGCTCTCGAGACACGACGATCCCGTTTCAGAGGGTACGAGCAAGATAGCTCCGCGTTCTTCCGGAAAGAAATTTGGATGGGAAGTGCTCTCAGCTGTTAAGAGTCAGGATGTCGCGTTGAGTCATTCGCTACAGGGATATCCTGTACCCCTCACAAGGTAGACACCCCCGTCGTTTTCCTTTGCTCCTTGAAATTCTCGTCGTCGTCGTCGAGTCGATTCAAAGGGTGTATCGATGTTCCATTAAATCCTACCGCTGAATTCTGACTAGAGACATCGATTTTACCGTCAGGTAAGTAGCATGCGAAGATAAGACGCGTGATCGGCTCTGGATACTAACGAAAAAAAAATTACGGAACAGAGGTAGGTACTTGCAAGTGTTTAAACACGTCGGTCTCGCGCGTTGAAAGCAGGTCGGCGTATAGTTGATGGTCGTAGATCTATGTTTAAGAAATTCGAGAGAACTAAAGGAGTTTCTTATTCCGGTCGAAAAAAATGCTATCCTTCCAGAACCGTCTGGTCGTACTGCCCCAAAAGGGACCGGTGATGGCCTTAAGTACCGCGGGGTAGAGGGCGAGTCTCTGGCGCTGGCGTGTGCGGCACAAGGCTTTCCTGCCCCGATCACTAGGTACACACTTCCCCTATTAAAACTAAAAGCTTTTTGCCTTTTTTTTCTTTTCTTTCTTGGTCGTAATTTTGTGCTCCGCAGAGCAGCACGGATCCTATGTGTTTTCACTTTCGAAACGTGCTCCATCCTTACCCTCTACCCCGGTGTCGGGTGGCGGTACCGCGTGTATCGGTGTACCATAATTCGGCGGCAACGGTTGATAAAGGAATTTCTGAGAGAGAAAGAGTTCTAACACGGACGTTATTAGATGACAGGAATGACGGGAATTCGAGTAGAGACGGAAACGAAGGAGAGGGAAAAAATTGTGTAGGCAGAAAGCATGC
Source organism: Cerceris rybyensis (assembly GCA_910591515.1). Lineage (NCBI taxonomy): Eukaryota > Metazoa > Arthropoda > Insecta > Hymenoptera > Crabronidae > Cerceris > Cerceris rybyensis. The sequence continues at coordinate 22,866,290 of OU342793.1, read as the reverse complement.
GTAGGAAAGATCTCGATCGTTCTCCGGTACCAGAAATGGAGAACGGGGAAGGTCACGAGAGAGCGTAGGTTAGAGACGAACGAACGTAGGGCGAGATATTTTTTTATTGCTTCGAGACAACGATCGTTTCTCCGTCGTGATTTACAATCGGTTTTAAAGTCGATTAGAATTTACTTTGATTTCCTCGGAGTGAAATAAACTCGATGGTCGAAGAAAAAGTCAAACGACGAATGAAGTGCAAGCGTAGGAGAATCTCTCGTAACCCCGAGTAAGAAATGATTAAAAAAAAAAAGGAGAAAAGAAAACCTGTGTCTCACGTTGGGGCCCAATCGGACGTGTTGGTTTTCAGTGCCAACTGGAGTAGGTGACGGAAGCGCGACTTCGAAAAGGATGCGGGCCCTCTTCTCCTTCGGTAACCTCGGTGCTGATCCGGGTGGTCCGAGAGGGTGTCACCCGATCAATGGGGCGAACATTGTCGCCCTGCACCTGCACACCTCCGATAAGTCCCACGATATCTGGCTGGTAAGTCCTCGCCGCCTTCGTGCCTCCGCTCATCCGTTCGTGTTTTTCACAGTCCCGTTCACCCTCTCTTTCTCTCACTCGCCAGGAAATCGCGTCGCGCGTTCTCCACGGTTGCTGCACCATCGTCACCGTTTTTCTCACTAATCGTCGTAACAACGCCGACTTCGTTCCCGATTCAGTTCACCCTCCATCGTTTCCAAAATTTCACGTCCGATTCCGCGCCACCGTTCCAGCTCGTTGGGGGCTTATCGTGTCGTGCTAATTGAGGATTTTTCTACCTTTGATTTCATTTCGATAGAGAGAAACATTTTTAATCGTTGAAGCAACTTTTTCTTGATTTTATTGACAGTTCGTGCGTTTCTTTTTTACGTTTCGACATCTTCCATCGACGACCAGTGAACGAATTCGTTCGGGGAGACGTCGTGCATTCACGTCAGGGTGCCGAAAAGGGAGACTCGTTCTCACTTCGACGATCGGCCCCTGACACAAATCCCATGGGAAATATCTCGGATTTCGCGGGATACGCGGATTTTCTCTCTTATGCACTTATTTTTTTTCTTCTTTTCGCTAGTCGAAAACTCGCTGCCAGCGCCTTCTCTTCCTTCCCTCTCCTGAAAACCTGCTCTGCTTTTGAGATTCTTTCGAGATCGCGATGTATCGCGATGATCTCGAGAGATGCTTTCGTTTTATTTCTATATCATTATTTTCTATCGTCGTAAGAAACGTGCTCGGCAGTAGAAACGGAAGCCCGTGCCCAGAGACGCCCGAAGCCCTGCATAGGAAATAAAGAGATTCGAAATCGGCTTGGAGTGAAGTGAACGGAAACACGATACACCAAGGAACTATTTCGTTTCTTCTCCTTGGACATACTTTTCATTTTTACACATCTCACTGGATACTATCGAGCGTGTCTTTCAAAGTTTCGACGACAGTTTCTATTGACTTCATTTCATACGAGATTAATTATTTACATGCCGATCGATGATCCGAAGCGAGCGTTTCTCGCTTCGGTGCCAACTCGCACAACGACCCTTTTCATCCTGTCGTTTCAGATGGTACAAATTCATCGAAGGTTCCTCTCGTCGTCAACCGGTCCAATTGAACGAGCGTGTTCGCCAGGTTAGCGGTACTCTGATCATTCGTGAAGCTCGTGTCGAAGATTCTGGAAAATACCTTTGCATCGTCAACAATTCCGTCGGTGGTGAAAGCGTTGAAACCGTTTTGACCGTTACGGCACCCCTCGCGGCGGAAATCGAGCCCAGCACCCAGACCATTGATTTTGGAAGACCGGCAACCTTCAACTGCAACGTCCGTGGAAATCCTATTAAGACGATCTCCTGGCTGAAGGATGGCAAACCTCTTGGACTGGAAGAACCTGTGCTCAGAATCGAAAGCGTCAAGAAGGAGGACAAGGGAATGTATCAATGCTTCGTGAGGAACGATCAGGAAAGTGCTCAGGCAACTGCTGAATTGAAACTTGGTGGACGATGTAAGTTGAGCTAAGTTACTTTCTCGTTAACACTTTAACGACCGCACGTCTACGCAGTCAAACGCCGCCAGGGGCCGGCAGTATTTTTGAAGAATTAATTTTAAAAAAATTTATTAAAATTAAGAGAAAAGTAAGCGAATAAAAATAAAATCAAAGACGTGGCGATGAAATACGAAGCCAATAGCAATATCCATAGTTGTTTACATTCATAAATTATCACAAAGAGAGTGTGGTACTGGTCAACAATCTTCGGCGGTAGCATCACACACATGTTGTGTGAGTGGTCGTTAAAGTGTTAATGTAGATCATTTTGGACGAAGTGTCGAATGAAAGTAGAGTATTTTATATAATAATGAAGGAAAAATAATGTTTTCTTGGCATCCAGTCGAACCCCCTCAGATCAGACAAGCCTTCGCCGAGGAGACTCTTCAGCCTGGACCCAGCATGTTCTTGAAATGTGTTGCCAGCGGAAACCCTACACCTGAAATTACCTGGGAACTCGATGGAAAACGGTTATCCAATACTGAGAGACTTCAAGTAGGACAATACGTTACGGTCAATGGCGACGTTGTTTCTCATCTCAACATCTCCAGCATCCACACCAACGATGGCGGACTTTACAAGTGCATCGCTGCTTCCAAGGTGAATAACATCGTTTTGTCATTTAACACTTTGACTGTCATGGTGGTCACCGGTGACCGGAGCTATTGAATTCAGTGAAATTTCGTGTAAATTTGAAATTGTAATATTATTAATTCTCGGACATACTGAATATTTAAATATTGACACTAAACATTTAAAGATCTACCGAATATTTATTTGTATCTTTATAGTTTCTGCTTTGTAAAGATTTTACTTCAGGAGGGATAATGAAATTAACGAAATACCGGTGGCGTTCAACGTGTTAACACTAAACCTACCAACCTGGTCAAAATGACCGGTTTCCAATTTTTTCTAAAAATTCCCTAAATTAATGGGGGAGCCATGAAGCAAAAGTTCCACTTCTATCTTATAAAACGTAAATTAGTTAATTAATCATCGCTTTCGCCTCTTGATTCTTCTTTTCCTAAAGCACTTATTCTGTGTATCTGCATATGAGTAGATATAACGCCGGCAGTTTTATTGTTAATATCAGAATGATATTCTTTCTGGATAATTCATGAAAGAAATTTCTCTCATTACAGGTTGGCTCTGCAGAACATTCGGCTCGTCTCAACGTTTATGGTTTGCCTTTCATTCGTCACATGGACAAGAAAGCTATCGTTGCTGGTGAAACTCTTCGTGTTACTTGCCCCGTTGCTGGATATCCGATTGAGAGCATCGTATGGGAACGCGATACCAGAGTCTTGCCGATCAACAGAAAGCAGAAGGTCTTCCCCAATGGTACTCTTATCATCGAGAACGTCGAGAGAATGAGTGATCAGGCTACCTACACATGCGTCGCACGAAATGCTCAGGGATACAGTGCAAGAGGAACTCTCGAAGTCCAAGTTATGGGTAAGTTCGAATTTACTTAGTCTCTTGCGCCATAGAATTATAAAACGCGATATCGGGAATTTCGAAATAATTTTATCCGCGATTCGAGTCATTGTGCAGCAATATGAAATTTGTTGAAAATGAACATTTTATCTTACAAGACTTAATAGTTTAACGTAATTTTTTTATAACTTCGTGCAGTTCCGTTCAATTGAAATGAAATTCCCGCGTAGAATTTACAATTTTCTTCGAATCTCTGTAGAATTTATTTTCAAATGAATATGTACAATGGAAGGAATGATAATTCGAATTATCGATGACAACACACCGCCATCGGAATCTTCGGTGGAAACTCGTATTATTTTCAGGAATCGTTCCGTCGATCGTACGAACGCTCGCACTAAACATTTTATTCCAGCAAGGACGATTTTTGCAGCAAACGCTGACGCTTCTCGAAGGTGTCGATAGGGCCGATAACGTTCGATCGAACGTTACGGCCAACAGTCGCGAAAATCGTGCGAAACGATCGCGATTTATAGGTGATACGTGAATCGTGAATTTTCTAATTGCGATTGTACGTACGCAGACGTCAAATAAACGGACGCGGACGTGCACACGGATGACGACTCTTTGCAGATATACCCTAACGTAACGTAATGAGCAAAAAACGTTAATCGAACCAAGGCAGGAACGCTTTCGTTGGAACGTTGGATGTTGGTATGGCGGTGGCCGACGATCGACTGTAAGAATTCTGGTTCACTCTTGTCAGAATTATTCTCTTCGCGCGTCCACCATTCGTAGTAACAGCTAATCGATGGAATATCGTGCCTCTGTACGTAATACGAGCGACGAAGCGAATCGATCAGTCTATTTTATTTTACACATTCCCTACAACCAACAATAATTCTACAGGTTCAAACGGAAACTTGATACTGAACCCTAGAATATCCACTAAACTTTCATACATTCGCACAATTTTAATTAATATTTTTTTAATCAGCGCTGGCACAAAATTTGGGAGAAAAAATTGAAATCGTCTTTTTTTTTAAAACAAATTTGAAAAGAAAGAAGTAGCGAGTGTAAATAAACCCGGTTCGTTTCGTCGTTCATTAACGCGAGGTTAAAATCAGAGGTACTCGCGCACGTACACATACGTATACATACGCACGCGACCTGTTATCATCGATCCATACATCGATCCTCCACCCTCAGTGCCGCCCACGATATCAGAGTTCTCGTTCACGAAGCTACCCATGAACGCCGGGGAGTTCGCTAACCTGCAGTGTGCCGTACCGTCCGGTGACCTGCCTTTGAATATACGCTGGAGCTATCCCGGAGAAGAGATGGGCGGTTCCTCTGGTGTACTCGCCAAGAAGGTCGCGGATCGCGTTAGCGTGCTCATGATCATGGTGATCACCGCGAGACACGCGGGGGAGTACGTATGCACCGCTGAAAACGCGGCTGGAACGGCGTCTCACTCGACCACCCTCACCGTTAATGGTTCGGGACTATCGTCCGTTTCCCGGAGAGAGATGACAAATTTCTCTTCGTTTTATTTTTCTCTTTTTTACATTACGTTTTCTCGTTTTTTGCACAATCCACGCAAAACAGCAGCACGTAGTTGATCCCTTGGTGTCCCGGCTCCTCGCGTTCCTCGATGAGAATCCATATATTCCGATCTCGCTCTCTAGCTCTGTGCTCGTGAGGTCTTTTTTTTATCGATGTTACAAAATATAGAAAGGTTACATGTCGTGCAAGTTTTATTAACGATCTTCGAACGACGATTTTTACGAACAGACACGATGAAAATAGAGAACAAAGAACGATATTGATTGAGATATATGCAAGAAATATGAAGTACGAAGAGAGTAATGGTTGATTCTGATGTCCGGTGACTTCAGTTGGCCCGCAGCTTCTACCGATTGCTTTCAATGCTGAAATTGCCAACTCGGGAGACTCCGTTTCTGTACCTTGCTCGATCTTGAAGGGCGACATGCCCATGGACATATCGTGGGCGTTCAACGGCGTACCGATCGACACCTCGAAAGACTCTAGTATCACGATCACGAGAATCAGCAAACACTTCAGCACCCTTATCATCGATGGCGTCTCGGCGAGGCATGCCGGAGAATACGCCTGCTTCGCATCGAATCTTGCCGGTTCGGTCAGTCGATCGACGACCTTAACGGTAAACGGTACGATTCCGTTCTCTCCCTTTGTCCGTCCTCCTTCCTTTTCGAGCGTTCACGTTTCTCCTACCGGTCGATGTATCCTGCTTTCCCGATACGATCCTACAGATCCAATTTTCAGATAACCGTGATACGTTTCCCGTTGCGCCGTCAATCATAATCTTCACCGCCATACCAACCCCATCGTCGCGTCCATCGTATATCTCTTTTTCTCTCTTTCATTCTATCTGGTTTTCTCGTTTCTCCAACACTCTCGTAGTCAATCGATCATGACGATATCGAGAATCAGTCAGGCCCATCGTCTATATGAATCGACACTCGCTCCTTTCCAACTTTTGATCCCTCGAGTCGTTGTTTCCAGTCGCTCCGCAAATCTTACCTTTCACTTTCGGGGATGAACCCGCAAGCTGGGGTGAACTCGTGTCCGTAACTTGTTCGGTGGCAAAGGGTGATCAGCCTCTCGAGATATCCTGGGCCTTTAACGGAACTCCGATCGACAGTCGTCATGGATCTGACGTCGTCATAGGAAGTACTAACAGGAAAAACAGCGTACTAACGATCGAGTCGGTCGCGGCGAGGCATGCCGGAGAATATACGTGTTCCGCTTCAAATCGTGCCGGAGCTACGACTCACTCCTCTCGGCTGACCGTAAACGGTACCGTCTCTTCGCACGTCACTGCAAGTCCCTCACTTTTTCCTAACATTAACGAGTCTTTTGTCATTCATTTTACCCTAAATCCTCGTATCGTTTTTTCTCTCCATTCTTCACCGATCCTTCATCCCTCGAGTCCTCTCCAACAACCTCTCTCGTTGAAATCGCGAGCTAATTCAAAGATGTCACGGTGAACGATCTATCGGACGCTCGGATCTGCAAGTACGCGGCTACGAACAGAAACTTCGATCTGACGGACGTTTCAACCCTCGTAAATCGGCAAAAATTCCCGTCTTTCCTTAATTACTTTGATTCAATCTCACGTCGCACCCTTTCGTCCATGCTGCCGTGTCGCTCACGCAGTCGCGCCACAGATCCTCCAGTTCTCTTTCGGCGATGATCCTCTCAACTCCGGCGAGATGCTGTCAGTCGGTTGCACGATTGTGAAGGGCGACTTCCCGGTGAGATTGACATGGGAGTTCGAAGACATCCCGATAGACTCGAACATGCCGGACATTAAAGTCGTAACTAATAGGAGGGTCAGCTTCTTGAGCATCGACAGTGTGGCGGCGAGGCACGCTGGAAGATACAAATGCATCGCGACGAATGCCGCTGGATTCGACAATCACATCGCCGTTCTTTCGGTCAACGGTACCCTCTCCTCGTGTCACACATTCATTATTTACTTTGAGATTGTGTATCGTTTCAGTATGACGTTATATCGTTCTTTATTTCTTTCTCTGTCTCTCTCTCTCTCTCTCTTTTCTCTTTCTCTCGTAATATCTTACTTTCCGCAGTAAATTACATAGCGTATATAAATCAGCATCGAAGATCACTGCCGTCGTCGTGCCGATGATCGAACGTAAAAATCCGATTGTCGAGGCGTTCGAGAGGTGGAGGTAAGATTATCGTCAGAGACGACGGCAGGTAAGGACACGGATCATCTCGCAAATACAGCGAAACGATGGTCCATGTTGTACTCTCGCATTTACTTTACCCCGTATTGCTTTATCGTTAACGTAACGTTGTCTCGTATCCTCCTGATCCTAAAGCAACTTCTGACATTCCGCCAACAAAAACACCGTCTTCTTCGTATTCCCAAAAATTCCGTAAGCTCCAGCGCGTCGTTTGGGCCTCCAAGTCGAGCATCGCGCGAAGATCACTTCCACTCCGAAAGCCGGGAAAGAGAGCCTTCTAAGGACAACATCTTATGGAAATTCTTTACAGTCGCGCCACAATTAGCGCCTTTCACGTTCGGCGAGGAGGCCGCCAACGCCGGAGAAATGGCTACCGTACAGTGTGCTGTAATAAAGGGTGATCTACCGGTCAACATCGTTTGGTCGTTGAACGGTCGGCCCATCGAGCATGGCCGTCCGTCCGGCGAACTTAATTACGACAGTCCCGATGTCCTCGTGAGCAGAGGTAGCAAACGGATCAGCACGCTGACGATAGACTCGGTAGCTGCGAGACACGCGGGCGAGTACTCGTGCAAAGCGATCAACGCTGCCGGATCGGCAGTGCACAGCTCGGTTCTTTCTGTAAACGGTACGCTTTATTGGCTCGAGAGGTGACCTGATTGGTTGGTTGGTCGGCCCGTCGAAAGAAAAGAAAGAAACAAAAAAGAGCCGGGAAATGGGGGTATGCTTCGTTTCGTGTATCGAGACACTGAGGGTTGAGGTAAAGGATTGAAAACGATGACGTCGCTCTCTCATCGCGATTTCTTCCTGTCGCGTGGCGAACTTGGCTATTTTTTTTCAATTTTTCCAATTTTATCGATTCTTCCTGTCATTACGAAGAGAAAAGGTGATTGGTATTGTTCCCGCGTCGACAGTACCACCGCGTATCGCACCCTTCGAAATGTCCGACAACGCCGTAAACTGGGGCGATTCCGTTTCGGCTGTCTGCACCATCGTCAAGGGGGATTCCCCGCTCGAGATCAACTGGGCCCTGAATGATAAACCTATCGAAGAGAATCATCGAATATCTGTGACTACAACCAAAAGGAACAGCCTGCTCTCCATAGAGTCGGCCAGTCCGAGTCACGCGGGTACCTATACTTGCGTTGCCTGGAACGCTGCCGGGGCGACGAGCTATTCGGCGGAATTGACAGTGAACGGTATCTACGAGTAGACACCTCGGAAGGAATACCGAAATCCTCTTTCAATTATCCTCCTCCAATTTCACCCAGTTTGCTTCTCCTTCTCCTCGCGATCGCATCATCCCCTTAAAATGATCCGGTTTAATGTTAAAATTCAAGGTCGAAACAAAGTCGTCGGACCTTTTTCCGCGTTTAAAGAAGCTCCCTTTAGCGTAAATCGTTTGGAGAGAATGCAAACTCGTGGAAGAAGGACAATGTAAAATATTGGTCGTTACAGTCGCGCCGCAGATCGCTCCGTTTGTTATCACCGAGGAGCCAGCGAATTGGGGTGACTCGATTTCCGTGGTGTGCGCCATTCTCAAGGGTGATTTGCCCATCGAGATTGCCTGGGCACTGAACGGTGAACCGATCGGCCGAGATCGTACGGACATTAACATCCTGGCGACCACGCGCAAGAATAGCATCCTTAGTATCGAATCGGTCGCTGCGAGACACGCGGGAGAATACACTTGCTCGGCATCCAACAAAGCTGGAGCAACCAGCCATTCGGCTACTTTGGCTGTCAACGGTACTTTTTGTCGATCGAGACGTCATCCGATATACAATTATCCCTCTTTCATCCCTAGTTTCTCGTCACCGTTTTCCCATTTATCCGTGGTCGCTGGTTGGACCTTCGATCATCATTCTCTCGATGGACACTCGTAATGATTCTTAGGATCTTCTCGAATCGATCGCGTCGCATTGTTTATCGCGAATTCTCGTACTTTGGATAAAAAGAGGTCAACTTAGGATTGTTTGTTCGCCATAGTTGCACCGGAGATAGCTCCATTCGTGATCAGTGAGAAACCGGCCAATTGGGGAGACACGATAACCGCGACCTGCACGATGCTGAAGGGCGATCATCCGATTCAGATCGAGTGGGCTTTGAACGGCGAACCGATATCTCACGATTATCCCGATATATCGATTGCAACCAGCAGACGCGTCAGTTTGCTGACGATTGACGCCGTCACGGCGAGTCACGCTGGACGTTATACCTGCATAGCCAGTAATGCCGCCGGTGGAACAAGTTATACCGCGTCTTTGGCCGTGAATGGTACAACACCTGTTCCTTCCTACCTCTCGATTACCACTATTTTTTTCGATGCATGCGCGAAACTCGGCCAGATAGCTTTCATTTTCCTCTCGATCTCTTTTAAACCTCCAACGTAATCCCCTCCGCCTCCTCCTCTACATCAGTTTGCATCTGTCAAGGAAAACGCGACGCTCGTATTCCCCTCTTTCCGTCGTTTTGCGTTTACAGGTATCTCACGATTTCTCGATCTCAAGTTCCATAGGATTGTTGTCAAATTTGTACGAGTCAATTGCCAAAATCGAATGATCTCAAAGTCGATCGGTTTTTCTGCCAATCGCAGTTGCCCCGGAAATACTGCCTTTCGAAATTGGCGAGGGACCAACGAATTGGGGGGATACCGTGACCGCAACGTGCACGGTATTCAAAGGGGATCATCCGATGCAAATTGAATGGGCCCTCAATGGAGAACCGATTTCACGCGATCAATACGACATATCGATCATTAACACCAGCAAACGCGTCAGTATCCTCACGATCGACGCTGTGACGGCTCGACACGCGGGAGAATACACCTGCATGGTCAGCAACGCCGCAGGTGGAACCAGTTATAGCGCATCTCTTGCCGTCAATGGTACACCATAATTTCCCTCTTTCACTCCTTCTAGCGCCTTCTTCTTTCTTTCATATTCTTTCTCTCATGTTTGATGCATGCAAGCGGCAATATCGTCGTTCCCGTGCTTTCCTTCGATCCTACAATTTCAAGGAAGACACTCTCTGTCCCTGGTCTAGCGTTACTTCCGGTATATACCACGTTATCGATGACTTTCGACGTTTCAGAATTCCCGCGTAACGATCGTTCCCCTACGAAGACTCGGTCGATCGTTAGGTGACATTATTTCAGCGTTTGGTGTTTCAGGTATAAAAGTAACGTGTTTTGTGCCGATATTTAAATCGAAAACCTCGATGTCTTTATAGTTGCGCCGCACATAGGGCCATTTTCTATCAGTGACGGACCGGCGAATTCGGGTGACATGGTCTCAGCGACCTGTTCGATCATGAAAGGTGACTTTCCGGTAGAGATCGTGTGGAAGTTTAACGGCGAACCGATAGGTTACCACGATCCTGACGTTACTATAACGAAGATCAATAAGCATATGAGTGCACTCAGCATCGAGTCAGTGGCTGCGAGACACGCGGGCGAGTATACTTGCGTGGCGACGAACAGAGCTGGAAACGTCAGCCACTCGACCACTTTGGTCGTAAATGGTACCTATTTCGAAGAAGCACGCTTGCACGGCAAAATATTGCACATTATCGCCTTAAACCTTTGACCAGATTCTTTCAACGAATTCCTCGTATAGCGAGTTTCAACGTTCCAATACCAATGATCCTCTCTCATCCATCTCCCAAGAGAACTTCTCGCGTGTCCTGTTTCCGTAGCTCGTCGTGTTTGTCGGATACGATGAAAGATCGTGTGGAATACGAGTTTTACAAAGGTGTTTTTCTCGTTGGAAATTCGAGAGTTTGTATATTTGATTGCATTCGAACGATCGTCAAGTTAAAGCGAAATTCGCGCTCACAGTTGCTCCGCAGATCTTTCCATTCTCTTTTGGGGATGAACCCTTGAATTATGGCGAATCGATCACGGCTACCTGCTCGATTCTCAAAGGAGACTATCCCATGGATATTTCTTGGGCATTCAACGGTGTACCGATAAATTCTGAGACCACGGATCAATATAGTATCACGAAGAGCAAACGTTTGAGCTTGCTTGCGATCGATGCAGTTGCCGCTAGACATTCGGGAGAGTATACTTGCACTGCATCAAACAAAGCCGGAGCCTCCAGCCATACGGCGACTTTATCCGTGAACGGTAATACTCACGCATGTGTACGGCACGTCTTGAGTTTCGTTTTTGCTCGCCGGGAAAAGTGGAACTTCCTCTTTCATCCCTCTTCATCCACCTGCATTCAACGTTCAAACCTTCTCCGCCTACGTCGCGTAAAACGGGGGACATCTTTGTAACCAGGAAGAAAAATCTACCATCTACTTCGTCAAAGATTCATCTCTCCCTCAATTTGGTCCGTAATGACCGGAAGTGGCGATTTTATATTCTTGAAGATCGCATTCTTCGTCCTCTACTTAACTTAATCTACTGCAAAGGGTTCACGCGAATGGTTTTCAATCATTGGACGTTATTTAATGACGTGTTGGACGAACGTTTTCAGTCGCACCACAGATAGCGCCGTTTTCAATCGGCGACGAGCCTGCAAATTGGGGAGAAGCAGTCTCGGCGGTCTGCACCGTCGTAAAGGGTGATCTACCGATCGAAGTATCGTGGGCTCTGAACGGAGAGCCCATTACCAGCGAGAATCACGGGGATATTTCTATATCGAGCACCGGGAAACGGGTCAGTCTGATGACCATCGAGGCCGTGAGCGCGAGGCACACCGGGGAATTCACTTGCACAGCCTCGAACGCGGCTGGAGCGACCAGCTATTCCTCCACTTTGGCCGTCAATGGTACACAAATGCACGAACCGAACGCGTCGGCTGTGTCATGCGATAGATGAGAAAGAAACTGCTATCGTTCCTATTCACGAGCACTACCCGTAACAGAATCGAGAATATTTATCTCCTTCTCCTTCACCGAGCGCGAGAAATCCTCTTTAACTTGTCGCTACTTTTCTTTTTCCTTCCATCCTGTCTACCTTGCTCCATTCAATTTCCTACCGATTGAACTTTGGTTATCGCTCCTACCATTCGTAGTTTTCGCGCATCTTAAATCGTACGAGGAACAAAGATCGTAAAATGTATCACTTTCGAAGAAAATTCACCGGTCAACCCTGGTTTTAGTCGCTCCGCAGATCGCGCCGTTCTCTATTGGCGAGGAACCGGCAAATTGGGGCGAGCAGATTTCAGCAGTGTGTAGCATCTTGAAGGGCGATGCACCGATCGAGATACGATGGAACCTGAACGGTGAACCCATAACGCGTCGCACCCACCCGGACATGGCTGTCATTCAAACCGGAAAAAAGACTTCTCTCCTAAGCATCGATTCCGTGACCGCGCACCACGCGGGCGAATATACCTGCGTCGCGAGCAACTTGGTGGGATCCGTCAGCCATTCGGCGGTTCTCGCGGTCAATGGTACCAATAGAATGCAATTGCATCCTAGAGCATTTCGCACCTCCCGTTTAAACGATCCTAACGTCGATATCCTTCAACCCTTACGATAAACCTAACGTAATAAAATCGAGGTACAATTTGATCGTTTCTCCTCGATCATCAATCATCATTCTCATTCACGGATCGTCCATTGACGAGGATTCCGTTTGAAATCTCCATTGATCTTCTCGAATTGAAAATCTATACGAATTTTCGTCCGGCAGTCTCTCCGCAGATAGCGCCGATATCCTTTGGAGATGAACCCGTGAATGCCGGTGACTTGGTCTCGGTACAGTGCGTCGTAACCAAAGGCGACTCTCCTCTGGAGATCACCTGGACCTTCGATAGTCAACCTATAAGACCAGACCGAATGGACGTGATCGTGTCGAACTCCGGGAAGCGCGTGAAGCAACTAACCATCGAGTCCGTCGCTGCTAGACACGCAGGAGAATATACCTGTGTTGCATCGAACGCGGCTGGATCTACTTCGCACTCCGCCAAATTGGATGTCAATGGTACACCTTGCGACGCAACTCGTAGCCACGGTTCCTTCGTTCCCATTCAACAATTTCTCTGTCATCTTCCATCTCCATAGACTCATTCTAATCCACGATCCATGTTACTTTCTGTTCATTTTGCTATCCACTTTTCTTTCATTTCCGTTTCTTTGGCTTCTCTCGATTCTTCTTTTTCCTCAGCTTCGACGGATCCGTTCAACGGACCAGGTCGAAGATGCACCCCGCGCGCGAACGTAACGAGAAACTGAAACCGCAAGACTATCGCGAAACGTCTCGTTGATCTTGAACGCGAAATGCGATCGGGAAAGTCATCGGGGATTTTCTTACCACGATCCAAGTGAATGGAGATAGAGAACGAAAGACGTTTGTTTCAGTTGATTTTTCTCTTTCCAGTAATTCCGAAATTACTGCCGTTCTCTTTCGGCGAGGAACCGCTTAACTCGGGTCAAGTAGTAACGGTACCGTGTGCGGTGATCGAAGGCGATCAACCCTTGAAGCTTCGTTGGACCTTAAACGGTCATACGATCTCACCGCACTCTGGAATCTCGATCTTGGATCTTGGCGGACGGGGCGCCATACTGAGCATAGGATCCGTCCAGGCGACGCACGCTGGAACTTACACGTGTATCGCGGAAAACCTTGCCGGAAGGCACGAGCTCTCAGCCGATCTGATCGTAAATGGTGCTTAATGATCTCCATAGATCTATTCGAACGTCACTATTAATCTTGTCTATTCTAAAAGCTGCTCTCAGCAACCCCTTATCCGTCGTTCCAGATCGCTGTTTCCCGTAGTGTTTATTATCTTCCCTATTCGAAACAGTATAATTCTTCCTTCTTTGTTGCGCATTTGCTTTCAATTATTTTCTTATTTCTTTTCGTTCACCTTTTCTCTCGAAATCTCCGCATCCTGCGATACGGTTATACGAAAGGGGATCGTTGTTGGTCGATGCGCCCGTGAAACCATACTCGGAGGACGATCTAAGAATTTTGGTCGTTGAAATCTCTCGGTATTATTACATTCTACTATGATTATAAAGTAAGATGAATATTTCTCGTTCATCCGTTCGTTCATGTTCTTTCTCGCGAATCTCTATCAGTGCCTATCTCTATCTCTCGGCAGTCGCTCCGCATCTGCAGCCGTTCTCTTTCGACGAGGCCAACTCCGGCGATCTGATAATCGTCCATTGCACGGTCATAAAGGGGGACACGCCGATTTCGCTCAAGTGGTTATTCGAGGGACGCCATTTAGAAGTAGGCGACGGAATGGGTATCGCCGCGTTGGGGGATAGAGTCTCTACTTTGACGATTCCTGCCGTCAGGGGAGAACATACCGGGGAGTATGCTTGCGTCGCCGATAATCCAGCAGGTCGTGCTAGGCACAGCGCTCATCTAAAAGTCAACGGTACAGATAAATCATCAATCCTGCTATCGTAATTAGTCTGAGACGGTATCGGCGAGAGAGATTTTGTAAAATTTGCGAATCGGCATGATCGTATGAAATATCTAATGGTCGACGGTAAAACGCGAAGAGGCAAGATGGTTTTGTTTATTTGCGTGTTATCTTGTTTGAGCAAAAGAGAAACAAACGGTATTTATATACGTTGATATATTCAGGCTGTGCGGTCGTAGTTGGAGTAGTAGCCGTAAGAATGAAAAGAATATTCTACTTGTCTGCTCTTTGATTGTTGTAATAGCCTAAAGATATGAATATGTCTGGAAGTCTGCATTGCTCGATTGTCCATCTTTCTTTCTATATAATTATATACAGAATTATGATCCCGCATCGTTTCTTTCGAAGCATCATCGTTTAGGTAGGTCGCTCAGCCGAGCGTAGCTTTTGGACCACAGTCCCACTCGTTGTCCTTGGGCTACCATGATCAAAGGTAATTTGTCCGTAGTTCAGGACGTGCTGTGTTCCCTATTTTCTTACAAATACTCCATTCCAATTCTAATTTCTATCTTATCTCTTTCTTTCTTCCCCTTTCACTCTGCTTTCTATCTCAAATCTAGTTCTCTTTCTCTCTTTCTCTCTCTCTGTCCAAAGTCCTCAACGTTTTCGTCCTCCACTATCGAGTTTCTCGTGCCACACTGAGATCCGCGTAGGAGAGATTAAAGATTCTTCGTTCTCGAGCTTCGAGCTAGAATTTCCAGCGTGTTGCGTTCAGGGTGACGGTAGTAAACGATACCCGCTCGAGAGAACATGGAACGCGTTAAGTAGGTTTCGAACGACCCGCCAAAGATTATCGAGAGACAGAGAAATCGTGCGAAAGATGAGAAACGTGAGAGACACCTTCTCTTTTCATCTCATCTTTCTCTCTTTCACTCTAGCTCTCCTTGTCTTTTTATTTCCTCGTCTCTTCGTCTATCAATGGACCATAGAAAAATCAACGAACAGATGAAAAGCAACGACGTGTGTGACACTGGAACAAGATCTCATCCTTTCAACCATGAAGAAATCGGGGGAGAAATAAAAAAACAAAAGAGGTTCGTCGATGCTCGTACGTAGGCGTGGATCTAGCAAGAGCCTATCATTCCAGTCTTGCCACGGATCAGTCCTTTCGATTTTGGAGACCGGCCGATCTATGCCGGACAGGCAGCTCAATTGGCATGCATGGTGCTCGTGGGTGATACTCCCATCAACATCACCTGGACTCACGAGGACGAGCGTCTCTCGCAATTCATGGGATACAGCATCGGGAGACTCGGACCGCGATCGAGTATCCTGCTGATCGAGCCGGTAACACCGGAGCACGCTGGACGTTACACTTGTATCGCTAATAATCCCTCGGGCAAGGCGGTGCACGAGGCAACGTTACGAGTTCACGGTTAGGTCCCGAGTAAAAGGAACATTGAATGATAATAATGATTAAAGATGCGATTTGATTGACTAAGTCGGAATGATAACGCAGCCGCGACGGTACCGCGAGAGTATTTGATTGCAGGCTTTATTGATGCATCTTCGTCGTTGCCGAAGCTGTCGTGTTTCCTTGGCGAAGCTTTCTGGATTTCATTTATCAGCGGAAGAGTTTTTCACCAACCAGTGCGTTGCTTTCGTCAACCGGGGACGACACTCTTGCGCGCACTTGTATCTTCTTCCTCTTTCTCTCTGTACTTCTCTCTCTCTTCTCTCTCTTTTCTCTCTTCTACATCTTTCACTTCATAATTCTGTATATACTTATATATATTTGTTTATCCAACCGCAATTTCCAATCTATCTCCATCTGACTCTATCGATCCTCATTATTTTTCTAACAGCCGCCTATTTTGAGCCGAGTAGCATAATGCAAAATCGATCCAAAAATTACCCTCGCCAAAAGTACCCCTAAGCCTCGACCCCTAAAGCAGCAACTATGGTAGCTTCACCCGCATCGTATCTGTGGCTAATTGTTCGCCTCGTTACGTTTCCCATGTCTCGTTGTCACGCTCATCGTCGCATACACTTCTTCGCCGAGTAGTTTCCAAGGCACGTCACAGGCTACAACCCTCAATTTTTTCTTTCACATGCGCGAAACACATCGCGTAACCTACTCTCAACACACGACAGCGTCAAGTTTGCGCGCAGACGGCGAATCGCCTACGAGTTTCGGCGATTTTTTGTTCAGGTCGTCACCGATACACCGAGTCGTACTTCTCGTCATTACGTTCGAGTGTCGATTTTCAACCTCACCGTACCCCCGTCGCGCTAAAACGTGTCCTTGCTCCAACATGACCGACCGACCATCCAATCGACCCCTTGAGAATATACCTTTCGATGATCTCACCCCCTATGCACCTCGTCACCTCGTTTCACCCCTCACCTCACGCCCTGCCTCACCACACGTCTCGCCTCGTTCATTTTTTATACTGCATAGTAGTACAAAGTAGTATGATAGTTTAACACGCATGAATATCCTTAATGACGTAGTAGATTATTGTTTGGTTTCGTTTTTCTTCTTTTTTTTTTTTCATTTTCTTTCTTAAAGCGGCACAGCATGATGGACCGTGCTCGATTATGATTAGAAATAGTACCAAAGATCTATGTTCCTTGCATGAGCGACGTGAGCTCCTTCAGAGCCACAACCGCAGCCTATATTTGCCCGTTAACCTTCTCTCTGTTCGTGCAATAGTATTCACCCGCATAATCATCTGTCCCGCATGCCGAATTATCGCAGTATTTGTTGCAGTTGCGGGAGCCAGCCGAGTTTCGTTTAGCACGAAACGAAACTGGTCGTTCTAACTTGAGTCTTTGATGGGAGATTCTCGATTGATCTAAGCTAGGAAGAATAAATGAACAATTCGAAGTATAATGAAAAAGATTATTTTTTGATATTAATCAAGAAGACTCGAGTTTAACGATACGACTGACTCCCGGATGAACTGCTGACTGGTGGACTGCGCGAAAAGAGCCTGTTGAATAACGCGTTCATTCTGTAACAGTACCACCACGCTGGATTTTGGAACCAACCGATAAGGCTTTCGCTCAAGGCTCCGATGCTCGTGTCGAATGCAAGGCCGATGGTTTCCCCAAGCCACAAATTACCTGGAAGAGAGCTGCTGGTGAGAGGCTTAATTACTAAACTAATTGTAGCTCGTTATCGTGGCTGCTTTTGTTGCTTCACGCGCGAAACATCTTCTTCAGGCGATACACCTGGAGATTATGCCGACTTGAAACTCAGCAACCCAGATATCAGTGTTGAGGATGGAACTCTCTCTATTAACAATATTCAGAAGACCAACGAAGGATATTATCTTTGCGAGGCTGTAAATGGAATTGGTTCAGGACTTTCTGCTGTTATTCTCATCTCTGTTCAAGGTGCGATAAGTTTGCAACGTTGAAGAGTAGTTGATGTCATTTTTAAGAATTTCTAATTTCCGATAATTGATGAATATTCTTAGCTCCTCCCCACTTTGAAATTAAACTGAGAAATCAGACTGCTCGACGAGGCGAACCGGCTGTACTTCAATGCGAGGCTCAGGGTGAAAAACCGATTGGTATTTTGTGGAACATGAACAACAAGAGATTGGACCCGAAGAGCGATTCTCGTTATACCATCAGAGAGGAAATTTTGGCCAGTGGAGTATTGTCTGATCTTAGCATCAAGAGAACCGAGAGAAGCGACTCTGCCTTGTTCACCTGCGTTGCCACTAATGCCTTTGGAAGCGATGACACTAGCATCAACATGATTGTACAAGGTTTGTTAACACTTAAAAATTTAACACTTTCTCTACCACTTATCGTGCAAAATATCGCAATGTTTTGAAGGTAAAAGGAATTCAAATGAAACAGTGAGAACTCTTTGATATTTTAGTTGCAAAGTCACATAGGTATATAAAGAAATTTTTATATACAAATTGTATAACAATTAGAAGGGAATACGATGAAATTTCAGAGGTTCCGGAAGTTCCTTATGGTCTCAAAGTTTTGGACAAGTCAGGACGATCGGTTCAGCTCTCCTGGGCAGCACCTTATGACGGAAACAGCCCCATCAAGCGATACGTTATTGAGTACAAGATCAGCAAAGGCTCCTGGGATACTGACATTGACAGAGTACTTGTACCTGGATCCCAACAGAACGTAGCCGGAGTTTTCAACCTGAGACCAGCCACCACTTATCACTTGCGAATTGTTGCTGAGAATGAAATTGGTACCTCTGATCCTTCCGATACCGTTACAATTATCACCGCTGAAGAAGCTCCAACTGGACCACCGACCTGCGTTCGCGTTGATGCCCTCGACCAGCATGCTCTCAAGGTTTCAAACCTCCCCTTCTATCTTTTTCCTTTTTAATTCTAAAGTTTCAAAATTTATTCCATTGGTCTATCAATTATTAGTAAACCAATATTATCGATAAATAATTTTTGTAAAATTCTAATTAATTACAACAGTAGTATATGAAAAGGAGTAACTAGGAGGAAAGTAATTGAAAATATATATAAATATAAGATGAAAATTGCATCTTTAAAATTAGGTAACATGGAAACCACCCCCACGCGAAGACTGGAACGGCGAAATCCTTGGATACTACGTTGGCTACAGACTCTCCTCCTCCGACAAGCCCTACATGTTCGAAACCGTTGACTTCTCGAAGGAAGATGGAAAGGAACATCATTTGCAGATCATGAACCTCAAGACTTACACTCAATATAGCGTGGTTGTTCAGGCATTTAACAAAGTTGGATCTGGACCTATGAGCGAGGAACGCAGACAGCACACCGCAGAAGGAGTACCCGAGCAACCACCCCATGACACGACTTGCACCACCCTTACCTCTCAGACTATTCGAGTTTCCTGGATGTCCCCACCTCTCAGCGCTGCTAATGGAGTTATCACCGGATACAAGGTTAGTAGATGGACAATTCTTTAAATTGTTGTTAACACTAGAACTACCGGCTCCAAATCTATCATATTTTAATAAATTAAATAAATACTTTGAAAAAGGGGGAATCAAGTGGCGGAGAATTTGATCGATTGGGTGATTTATGTTTATTGATATAGACGTAGAATATTTATTTTATGACTCTTATGTAAACTTGGGGAATTTTTTGAAAAAATTGAGTACCAGTCATTTTGACTGGTTTGGTAGTTCTAGTGTTAATATTGCAGGGTTCTTAACATAGTGTGATAATATATTTTACGATAATTTATCATAGGTCATATACGGACCCTCTGATAGCTGGTACGATGAGAACACAAAAGACACCAAGATCACTTCCTCCAGCGAGACTATTCTTCACGGACTGAAAAAGTACACCAACTACAGCATGCAAGTTTTGGCTTTCACTTCTGGAGGCGATGGAGTTAAATCTGCCCCTATCCACTGCCAAACCGAACAAGATGGTATCTCCAGAGTCTTTTACGAGTGTTTTATCGATAAGATTGTGGATCTTGATGCCAGGTATTGTTTTCAGCACCCGAAGCACCGATTGCCATCAAAGCTCTCGTTATGTCTGCCGAATCGATCCTCGTCTCATGGCGCCCACCAAGCCAACCGAATGGAGTTATTTCACAGTATACCGTTTACACCAAAGCTGATAACGTAGAGGAACCCACCAGCCAGAAAGTACCACCGAACCAATTGACTCACGAGGCATCAGGATTGGATAAGCAACGAAGATACGAATTCTGGGTAACTGCTAGCACCAACATCGGCGAGGGTGAAGCTTCTAAGATTGTCACTTTGGCTCCCAGTGTTCGAGGTATAATGCAATTTTTTTACATATTCTTCTTTATTTTCTTCTAGAATTCTTCTAGAATTCTAATTAATCTCTGTCATTGAAAGTGTTATAAATTTTAAGCGAAATGGTGATACTAATCAAAGCCAAAAAGTATAAAAAGAGAGAAACAGGAGATAAAATTCTTTGGAATTGTATTTGAAAAAAATGTATATTTTTTCGGATGTTTCCAGTACCAGCAAAGATCGCATCCTTCGACGACAAATTCACCGCAACTTACAAGGAAGACGTCAAACTGCCCTGCCTAGCTGTCGGAGTCCCCGCACCGGAAGTCACATGGAAAGTTCGAGGCGTCGTTCTCCAACCCAGCGACAGACTTAGACAATTGCCCGAAGGATCTCTCTTTATCAAGGAAGTTGACCGTGCGGATGCCGGAGAATACTCTTGCTACGTTGAAAACTCTTTCGGCCATGATACCGTTACTCATCAACTGATCGTTCACGGTAAGTTCTATTATATTTTTGAGTAATCAACAGATAGAATAGAAATTAATAACTTCACGTATTATTTCATAGCTCCTCCACATTCCCCGCAAGTTACTCTCACTGCAACCACTACCAACTCATTGACAATGAAACTCCGCCCACATCCGACTGACAATGCACCGATCCATGGCTACACCATCCACTACAAACCCGAATTTGGCGACTGGGAAACCGTTCAGATTAGCTCCACTGCTCAAAAGTACACTTTGGAAAACTTGTGGTGTGGCTCTCGTTACCAGATCTACGTTACCGCTTACAATGGGTAAGTAACATTCTATTTCCCATTTACTCCATTACCATCGCAAATATAAAACCACAATTTCAATAACGTCACTCAGAATTGGAACCGGCGATCCTTCCGACATGCTCAACACACGCACCAAGGGCTCGAAACCGATTATCCCAGAAGCTGCTAGATTCATCGAAGTCTCCACCAACAGCATTACCCTCCACCTGAGCGCCTGGTCCGATGGCGGTTGCCCCATGTTGTACTTTGTTGTCGAACACAAGAAGAAGTAAGAGAATTTAAATAAAAAAAGACAAAAACCACCCCATCATCTCAGTACCTTAAAAATTAAAATCTTCCCCACGTTCACCCAGGCACCAACAGGAATGGAATCAGGTATCGAATAACGTAAAACCGGGCGGAAACTTTGTCGTTTTGGATTTGGACCCTGCCAGCTGGTACCACTTGCGCGTCACTGCTCACAACAATGCTGGTTTCGCGGTTGCCGAGTATGAATTTGCGACATTGACCGTGACCGGAGGTGAGTATGGGGATGTAAAATTATAGCTACGGCACTCGTAGCCCGGTGCTAATGGTGGCTGGATTGAATGGTCGCCACGTTTTTTGTTCCAGGCACCATTGCACCGGCCCGCGAGCTGCCCGACGTTAACGGTGGTGGCAACGAGGAAGACCCGATGAAAATTTTCATGGCTAACTTGAATCTCGTCGTACCCGTCGTTGCAGCTATTCTTGTTATTATCGTTGCCGTCATCGTCATTTGTGTTCTTCGAGGAAAGGGACATGGTGGTGATAAAGGTAACTGTACCTCTTTTTTTTCTTTCTTTTTCAACGATAGGTACAATTGCACCCCCTGTACGTAATGGTGGTAATGACAACACGGATGTGAGACGTTATTTCCCATGGCTTCCTAGCTGGCTCGATGTAAACGTTGTTGTACCAGTTGGTGCTACGGTCGTTGTGATAATAGTAGGAATTGTGGTGATTTGCGTGGCGCTATCAAGAAGAACTCGAGGCCCGGAACAAACACGGCTGCGAGGTATCTCTTCAGCCGACGAGAAATATTACGAGGGACAATGTATAGCAATTTTTTTTTATTACTTTTAACTTGCTAAGTAACGAAACGGTTGGAGATCTATCAGAAGAATGATTTCACAAGTTCACGCTAATCATTGAACAACAAGAGAATCGTGGAGTAAAGTATCAGAGAAATTATTTTTCTGATGATCAGTCCGGACTGTTCACTGTCCTGCTACTTTCAAATTTTCTTAAGTAGGATCTCTGACTTTTTTTTCCAGATGACGTTGTATACCAGCAGACTGGAGTTGGCGGTGCTACCATTGATAAACGCAGACCTGACCTTCGTGATGAACTTGGATACATTGCTCCACCGAATCGCAAACTTCCTCCGGTACCAGGATCCAACTATAACACCTGCGATCGCATCAAGCGAGGTACAGTGATAAGTAAGCCACAACTGCCAACAATTTGACTTTTAGCTAAATTCCAACTAATTGTCTAGATGTTGTCGCATCGGCACGATAGTGTTATCGTTCTCTACTTTACTACGAGACACATCGGCTCGCACAAACAAACGTTAGTTATCACTTGTACGACTCGCATTGCGAGTACTCAGAACCGATGTTCATTCACACACAGCAACACACGAGCACACACCGGCCAATACAAATAACGCGCTGTGCATTCGTGCACTGGTGCTTAGACATTGCCATTTGTTGAGTTTGCCTCGCTTTCAAATATTTTTATATATATACATATATAATATATAAATACGTATATATGTATGTGCCGGATATTATGAAAATGGCCTAAATCAAAAGTTTGAGCAATTAAACTTACCGTCTACCTCGTGTCGCGCAAGTCTACAGTAAAAGTTGAAAGATCTATAGTCCGACAACTAAAAGTTGGCTAGGTAGATGCAGATCCTCTCGTTTTCTACCGCCTATTTCCGTCATTTCGTTTGTGGAATCCCCAAATCCAACTTCTTGAAGTAAATGCTCCGCATGGTCGTAGCACCACAGTATTCTTATTTGTCTGACTGGATAAATGTGTTATAGCTATCTCCCCTACGAGTAAAATCCGCATTCTTTCACCTAGCCATCTTTAAATTGTCGAACTGTACCTTGTAGAAATGACAAAACACTGACTTCTTTACCAAAGTCGTCACATTTCGCAGAGCTTAATTTGCAACAAAAGTGGAAGCATGAAAAACTTCAACCGTCGTAGAACTCCCAAAGAAATCAACTGTTGAGATCAATACAGATAGTTACCTCGTTACCTTAAAGCGTATCTGAAAAAAGATGTTTACATACCTTAAATCGAAGATCAAACGATTTAGACCAGTCTCGTAAGAACCGTCGCATATATACGTATCGAGATGTATGTTGTTCGCCGGTCACAGTTTGTTTTCCCTCTATTATTTCTTTGCGCTTAACGTACCGTCCCGCGTACCAAGACAACCGGAGACGAAAGTCAGTGAAAAAGATGAAATACGGCAGAATGGCAAAACTAAATCTTGGTAAGCGGCGGTGCGTCGTACGACCTTTGTAGTATATGTTCGATAGGTGGAACAGGCTCGTTAAGGAGCCACTCGACGTGGGATCCAAGGAGACATATGTACGAGGAATTGAATCATTGTCCACCAAACCGAAGATGTCCACCACCACCACGTATGGGCAGTGCCGAAGGTCTCCCCCACAGAGGTTGGTAAAAATAATTAGGAGCCAGCGAAGTGCTCTTTGTCTCTCGTGGCTTCGTCACGAGACAACCTGCGTCTTCTTTCGCGAGACTACGAATACTATGCGTGGCCATCCACTGGCTCCTTGATGCCGGTTTTCGTAAGTCATCTTCGTTCAACGGTTCTCGCCTTGCATCTCGACGTTCATACCTCATTGATGTTGCACGTCCTCGCATGTATGCGCTCGTATTTTCTTTTCGCAAAAACAATACAACACGTTGCACTCACGATAATACGCTCATTTCGTATCAGCCGACACTTTTTCTCGATAGGGGTAGAGTACGTTCGTTCGCTCTTTTTTTATCGTTTAATAAGAATTCTACTGATGATTCTACTGAATTTCAACGGAATTATTTAATTATTGAGAATCGATAAAACGAGCGAACGATCATAAACTCGGATGTGTATAAATGTAAGATTAATATGCATGAGAGAATTTCACGATTCTACGTCGTTCAGGTATAACAGAAAGAGGAGTAACATAGAAGTAAGATACGTAGGTATCAGTTGCATTTTCTTCGTTTGTAATACCCACACTGATCAAAGATTCTCTCGCGAGAGTAGAAACAACGATATCCTAGATGCGAGATAATCTTGTACATACATATAAAGCGTAGTTTAGTTAGTCCCGCAGCTGCAGTATCTACCCTGGCTGATTGTTCCTTGCAGGCATGGAGGATGAGATCTGCCCCTACGCTACTTTCCATCTTCTTGGATTCCGCGAAGAAATGGACCCCAGCAAGGCTATGCAGTTCCAGACTTTCCCTCACCCTGGCAATGGTCACTCTGGCACCATGGGACCACCGGTTGGACATCCTACTAATGCTTCTGCTCATAGCCGCTCTGGATCTCAATCTATGGTATTTCTCTTGATGAAATCACATTGGAAATTTACATTCAACTGTAATCTAATATCTCGTTTCTTGTAATTGTTCCTCAGCCACGTCAAAATGGTCGCTACTCTCGTGTACCGTCTCAAGGAGGTGGAAGTGGAACTCACAATGTCTTCTCTCCCGAATACGATGACCCTGCTAATTGCGCTCCTGAGGAAGATCAATATGGCTCTCAATATGGACAATATGGTGCACCATACGATCACTATGGATCTCGTGGATCGGTCGGCCGTCGTAGCGTAGGATCTGCTCGCAATCTTCCAGTCTCTGGATCACCCGAACCACCACCACCACCACCAAGGAACCACGATCAGAATAATTCTAGCTTCAACGATAGCAAGGAGAGCAACGAGATCAGCGAGGCGGAGTGTGATCGCGATCAACTCGTGAACCGCAACTACGGCGGTCAGTACAAAGAATCGTGATCGAGTAGAGGACGAGAGTAACGAGTGCCGAACGAGAAATGGTGAACGTTATCACGTTTCGAACTGAAAATGGCGAATTTTCAAAGGTCGTTGCGTTTCGTTCGAATCGATTTTGGTTCTCCATATTTTCGTCATTGGTACACGAAATCCTCGATCTTCTTCCAGTGCTCGTTTTTACGCAGAGTAGGCAAATAGGTGTACGAGACGCGGATATCGCATGTAGAGCGAGTCACGATGCGACGAGAATGGAAGAGACTCGCTCCCTGATTCTGTGTTCCTAATCGTTAGCTTCCAACACGATTTTGCATGCTACGTGTCGTCGTAGTAGATTACCGTTGTGTCAATCGTGCCGTGTGTTTTTCTATTTCAGTGAATGCTCGCGGCAAGGACGGCATGACCACCGAGGAGATGCGTAAACTCATAGAGAGGTCAGTAGAGATCGAGTGAGCAATGGCGAACGGTGAACGTTTTAAAAAAAACGATTCACCGTTCCTGCCGCTGTGTCTCGAGCGATTTCTTACCTCGAGAACTGTCACTGATTCTTTCGAGACTAGCCTCCCCAAATTAGTCACTTTCACTTTCGCTTCAAACGAAGTTTATGCTACTCTCGATTTCTCGTAATTGGTACTGTCGGTTCGGTGTTTACACCGTTGTATATTGATTTTTTTTTTGGTTGGAATTTGAGATTGGTGACCTCTCGTAATTGACTCGCGCCAGCGTGCGTGAATCTCTTTTTTTGATGTAAAAAAAAAAACAGAAAGAAAAAAATAGTAATTTAATTGAGACAGAGGTGATCGAGTGCACGGTGGTTCGAGTAGAAAACTTGTAACAATCCCTCCCCCCCAGACACGATCCGTCTAACGTATCTCTGACTTTTTTCTTGTTTCATGGCTCTTTACGCAGGAAGCCGTAAGTTCGTTACAAACAATAATAAAATGTTAAATCAGGGTGCATTCTTGTGTCCAGAGTCCAACGTTAGAGAGAGTTGAACAAGCTTTTAAATGCGTTTAACACTTTAGTTTGTTTTTTCCCTTGATTTCTTTAACGGAGGAACTAGGTCAGCCAATGCTTCGACAGCGTTGCTTCAGTTATCGAAGAAGACATAGGATCTCTATCGTGATCGAAAGCGCTTAATATATTCGACGTGTGTTTATTTGCATGCAATTTACGTGGTGGAGAGTGAAATGTGTGATAAAGTAGTTATTAATTAACGTTCAAATAGATAGCGGTAGAGGTATCATACGATTATTCGATCCTTGCCGATTTTTGTCTTCGCTACAGCTGTTGCTCTTATCATCGCTACAAGATCCCGCTGCCAATGCTGCTCTGGTGCTACTAATTTTGACTAATCGCTCCTTGTCCTTTTTATTGTCGTATCTTATTAATGCAACGACTAACATCGACGTTATCGCGATTACAGCTAGTGCATGGTATCGCCGTTCGATTCACCTTCACGGATACTTTTTGCACCAAAGAAACATCAACAAATCATCGAATAAATCTACCAATTGTACCAATCTTCACTAATCGTACAATAATTGTCATTTGCAAACTCTCTACATGGTACCACTTGTATCGTTATCAAAATAATAAAATCACCATCGAGATGTAGTGGCAAAAAGTATCCGTTTGCAAATAGCGCTGAAATTTCATCGAAGCAGGAGGGGAATTATTCTCAATGTCTCGATGTCGAGTAAAATTGCAAATTCCCTGTTGCAGAAACGAAGCCCCCGGCCGGCAAGCCAGCTCCGGCCACGGCGGTCACGGGGGACTCCTCACACCCTACGATACTGTGGCAGTGTAACCTGTAAATCATCTTCCGCGGTATTCCGATTCTCTTGTTCCCAGCGACCGAAGAAACCAGAGAATTCGGAAAAACTAGCAAGCGCATGCTGACACTTCCCCCGGTCCTGAAAGTCGGTCCAACGATTTGCAACGATTTAAGGGCAAAGAAGCTTACAGATCTCGTCGCGAGTAGATAGATTCGATGTCGTATAATCTTAATCATCGTTCGTCATCAACGACGCGTCACGTTCCTCGCAATGGGACCGCCCTCTTCGTCTTTCGACCATATCTATCTTCTATCTTTGGCCTCCCTTTTCGATTGCGTGTTTTTTCCTAACTCGATTAGTTCTTGCTCAATTCTTGGACTTTAAGGCCAAAAAAAACTGCCCATTTCGATTGACTGCCTGATCGAGAAGATGGCAAAATTTCTTTCGCGAGGATATCGAGGCATGTCGTTGATGCTTGAACGATTAACTGAGAACTTTAAAAGTTCTATCGTTGAACCGGGAGAAGAACTTAATGGAAGTCTACGAACACACCCGGCATGTTCGTTGAGGCTTTGAAACGACGAGGAATCCAACTCGCGATTCGTGCTCTCAGTAACGGTACGAATTAACGAGGAACGGCGGGGAGAGTCTTTTGGGAGATTTCCTAGGTTACAATTGTCGCTTCCAAGCGTCACGAGTCACGGGAAGTACACACGAGATATTAGTTATTACTCGCTTTTTAAGTCATGGTTGTGCCACACTGCCGCTAACAGCTGGCATACGATATATACATACGAAACGTACGTACATACATATTATAATGATATACGGTATATACGATTTATAATTTTCGTAACGAAGGTTGTGTCCCCCTTTTTCATCATCGACGACCTTGAGTCTCGACGTCGCGGAGAGCAAGTCTATAAAAGAGCGCTTTTCTTGCAACGACCTCGTAGCTGAGTATACCCTCGCGTCTCTAATACGTACATTCAAAGACCGGAAGTACATTGTGCGTCCTCTCGGACTTCCTCTTCCGTTGCGCGTGTCGAGGTGAAATCTGGATCGAATTCCCGCAAGAACGCGACACGCTATCGAAAAACAACGCATATGGAAAACTCGGCTGGTCACACAACAAGCAATTTTCTCAGATATACTCGCAAATATATACACGCATACATAAATACATACATACGATACATATATACACGTATACACCGCGCATAACACAAATGTCACTCACGCTCTCGACTTTTTAATCGTCCTATATTTAGTCCGCTGTACACACACACGACATATATTCCCAAGCTAATCTCGATCAATTACGTAAATTTATTAACGATAACGCGACGATGATATTATTATGTGTAAGCAACTCGAGCAACAGATACCGAAATAAACGTAGGTAGGACTTAAGTCGGACGGATGGTCGCGAGGTGCGCCGTTTCTCGTGAAGATTGACGAAGCGTCGAGTGTCGAGTGGAAAATGTTGAAAAAGAAACCGTGAAGAATCGATAGAAGGAGCAGGAAGGATGAAAAGGTAGATAACATCGGGGATGATGAGGAAAATCTTCCTGCTCGACGTAACGCCATGATACGGTTACGGCGCGTGTCTCATAGTTCGTTTTTATCACGACACTACTTCTAGATATATACAAGAAAAATATATATATATTATATATATATATACATTGACGTACTATACATGCGTTGTAAGTAGGTACTTCTAGGTGTCCATTTATTTGCTCAGGCGAGAAGCGAGTCGAACACCAGTTGGAGAATCGGTCGAAGAATATTCTCCGTCCTGGCCGACGGGGGAATGCCGGGATACTTCGATCGAAAAATTTTCTTTACCCTGGCTTCGATTCCTCTCTCCCTGAAGCACTTTTACTCATCGATGTGATTTTAAAGGCTGCGCAAAGTCTCGTGTCTCGTGTATGTGTTACGATCGCGCTCTACCACATTAATGTAGCCATATCCAAGTCACCTTTACAATGTATATCACGTTTTACTCACGTTCGAACGCTCGTCGAACATTTCGCTTTGAAGCTTTTGGAATTTCACGCGGTGATTGATAAAACCGAGAAATCTTAACTTATTCGATATAGCAAAGTGTATTCGATAATCCGATTTAAACGGCGCGCCCTATGCGCGCGCCACTATGAGCGTTAATTAAGCGAACACGATGGATAAAGGAAAAAAAAAAAACAAAAAAAAAGCAAACGTGATGTCCGCAAAATATCGCATAGCTTCTCCATTGAATTCGAGGGATTCGTTTTTGTCGTTACAATTTGTGTGATCGATCTGGAATCGTTTTCTTTCGCAAGGTTTAATGTTACTTTATCTAAGATGCTGTGAAACGGTCGGTACCACCGTCCGCGTTAATAGTATATGTGCTTATTTCATTGGAAGCATTGGATATTCGTTTCGTATAATAGCGAGGCGGTTCTTCGAGCTGAACCTTCAGCGGGACGTGTATCGTTTTTTTCTTTACGTTGCAAATAGACACGACACGATTGTCGTGAATTCGTCCTCTGCATTGTACTCTTTGTGCTCGCCTTCAAATTGGCCGCCAAACTCGCACTTTCGTACAACGATGCTCGTATTTTCTCCGCGCTCGTAGGGACTCGAGGATCCGCTCGCGATATACAAATTTCCTCAGTACCACTATTTTATGTTTTTGTACCAAAGTCGTAGCATCTAACTTTATGTTAAATAAATAATACCTAAAAAAACAATTGCTCAATTGTCATTCGATTTCTCCTTGACATCCGTTGATGTTTGAAGTTCTCTGATACCGTATGAAATATCTTGACGTTCAATTATTTTTTTAAGACATCCTAACGATTACAGTTTTATACGAGTATAGTTTCTTTAATAACTTCTTTATCATAAAACAAAAGCAATTTACCGTAGCACGAAGAGATGAAAAGTTTTTCTAATTTTCAAATGGGAGTGTAGAATTTTTGAAACGCGCTTGATAAACTAGTAACTTTCAGCGGTTGGTCGGAGTGACAACAGTTGGCAGCAACGTGTGTTTACACGATGGCGTCCGGTGGTGGTACGTATCCGTTTATTTTGCTTTTGATCGTTTAATAGTAAAGTCTTAACGGTACGTGCACGACAAGAAGTTATCGTAGCAATGTTATTAACGAATTCGTATGTATTATAACGACAGAAAACACGACAGAAGAACGAACCGAACCAGCGACGCCGGCACAACCCATCACCAATGGCGTGACCGAGGCAGCGCACGTAAGTTGGTAACCTATAAGTTTAGGAATTCTTATCATACACTAATATTTCGACGTAACATGCATAATCGATCAATAAACTATAACTTTTTGTAACGCACGAGCACGAGAGTGTTCTCAAATTTACGTTAGCTTACAAGTTCTACGTAATTCTGCCATTTCCCGCCAATCGTTTGACAGCTGTTATGACAAAGACGCAACACTTGCTTTATACGTTCGTTTTACGTGAAGTTTCGCATTATTAAGTGTAAATAATAGTTTTTTACGATACCACGATGTATTTTGAAGTTTAATAAATATCAGGAAGGTGGTTAATTGCGGTTAGCTGTCAATTGGAGTACAGCTTGTTCTCGTTTGGAAAATAACGTAATTATTTTGCTTTCCTACTTTGTTCGACGACAACGTAGGAGTCGGTAACGTAGAGGAGCAATTTATATCGTTACAGAAAGTGATAGGAATGGACAAAGATTCTGATTTGTCCGGCGTGCCACCAAAGAAGTCACGCGTCGAGGTACAGTCCCTTCCAACCAGACAGTACTTGGATCAGACCGTGGTACCAGTCTTGCTGCAAGCTCTGTCCAGTCTAGCTAAGGAAAGACCCGCAGATCCCATTAGTTTTCTAGCTGGCTATCTATTAAGGAACAAGAGCCAGTATGACAATGGCGGTTCGCCGTCGACTAGTCAGTGAAATATTGATATTGACAAGTATGTGGTGAAATTTGGTGACTGATCGTTTACAAAAATTTATCGATTCTTAGGAGCGCATTTAAGCGGGACAAGGTGTATCTGTGTATCTTTAAATTAAATAAAAATGCATTAGTTTTTTATCTATACGACCGATAAGTAGGAAGAGTGGAAAGCGACTAATAGGATTATTATTTGGATGAAGCTATGTAGACTAGGTGTAAGGATTAATGTGTTAGCTAATTAGAATATACTTCTGTTAAGTTTCCCTTACATTAGTCATAAACAGTAAGAATTTGTGACTAATTGAAGTGAGTTAATGTTCTATTAAAAACAACTAGATGTTATTAAGTGACGTTGGTTTAAGGAATATATCAAACATTCGTCTATCATAGTAAGGTGAAATACGATATTACTAACAGGAGCAGAGGCAAAAAGGAAGTACTAATAAGAGTTACTCGAAAGAGACTCAATATAGGTAAAAAGGAGATTCCCCATAAATGTAGAATAATTCGAAAAATAATTGTCTTTCAATTATTTCTGAACTGCGCGTGCTCTATATCGACCACGTAGTGAGAGAGTGAAAGAAGAATCGTTGCCATTGCCCCAATAAACCGTAATGAGTCCTCCGTGTTCGAGTCGATTTTAATTGGAACGGTGATTTAATTGAAGGCAATTAAATGTAATCGTGCAATGAATCGGTGTTAAATTTATTTTACGACCCGATAAGATCGATAATTCATTAGATACACGCAATGCCCGGGTGTACGTTTCGAATCAATCTTCAAATTACACCGGAAGTACTACGTGTTTGTATCTCTGCAATCTCGAAATTCCATTCGTCCTTTCCCCCGTGCACGGACCAATGAGCGTAAAGATTAGTTGCTACTTTGTTTCACGTAGTACTTCGCACTGCCGCGTATCCAGTTTGCAACAATTTCGCAGAAAGAAAATTCGTGCGGCTTTAGATAGTGTTGGAAGATACGAAACGACGACAAGGAAAAGATATCGAAGTAATTTCGTGGCGAACAATTCGCGCGGCACCATCATCGTACCGAGTTCAATTAACGAGTTCGGATCCTCCCCAGCTTTCACCGTAAATCAACTTGCTTCCCTGATACCGCTGTAGCCGAAGATTCACAATGGACTTGGTTTCTTTTACCTTGGACAACGCGTGGTGCAGATATTCTGTAAGTAATGCATGCAATCATCTTTTTCTGCTTTTCTATCAACAATTTGAGAAGGCATTCTAACGTTCCTTTAACACTAGAACTACCAAACCAGTCAAATTGACTGGTATACAATTTTTTCAGAAAAATATCCAAGTTTATATAAGAGTCATAGAGTAAATATTCTACGTCTATATCAATAAATATAAACCACCCAATCGGTCAAGTTTTCTATCGCTTGATTTTTTTCTTCTCCAAAGTACTTATTTAATATATTGAAATATGATAGATTTAACGTCGGTAGTTCTAGTGTTAAAATTCATTGAGATACCCTGAAGATCGCTTGATATTAAGTCATTTTAATGTTAATTTCTATGATTTATTCATTGTAATCACGTAGTGTTAAGTAATTGACAAAGATCTTTTAGTTGATACGATAACATTGTAGCTTGATAGACTTCAAATTAACGGCGGGAGATTTCAAAAGCTTATTCGGTATTTGTATCTTTCTTGCTCTCTTACTAGCCTCTTTATGTCTACGATCGCCAAGTTACAATTATTTCTTTCTTTGTTATTTCAACAAATAACATTTATATAACTATCGATCTACTACTTAACGTGAATTAGGAATCAATACAGTATAAATTCCCTACGGGACTACCTAATCTCGTAAGACGATAACGACAGAATCCAAACTCGAGCCTATTAATTAATAATTCAAAGCTTCATGTCCTCGTATCATAATCCTCCTTATCGATACTTCAATCGATCCCTCTTACGGCAAATCAAATACGTATATATAATAATTCTTCCTCCTTATCGTGCGATTTATATCATAAGTCTACCATGCAGCTTCTCAATAAATTTGAATAAAATGTTTCTAAAATACCACGAATCCGTCCATTTGACTGTCAGATTCAGTGTCGAGGTTGTAAGCCTTAACGAGGTGTAATAAAAGGGCCTAGTAGAGTGTACCCACAGTCAGGTAAGCATAGCCAGGCAATAGCTAATGGTTAAACCGTGTCACGGCTTTCGTCGTTCGCGCACGAGCTGCAGATTCACGCCTGCACGCCCGCACGAGGCCTCGGTCCAATTGGCACGCATATTGGAATTCTGTTAGCGAGATTACGGACAGTAATTGCTCGGTTTGGCGCAATATCGCACGCTCGTGTCTGTCGAACTCGAGCGAACTGGCGGCCGTCAAATGCGGATTAGGCGTGTGTCTGGTTTCGCGAGGACCGATTGCCGACTTTGATTCGAGTATATTACTCCACGGTCACATAGTAGGTTTCGCCATCTCACCAGCAGTCTGGAGTAGCATTTCGATGGGGTATCATTCACCGTGGATCGATGTCATTCGAGTAATTAATTTATTAGGACTGAAGTCTTTCATCGCAAAGGAATACCTAGATAGCGATTACTAATTAAGATTAGTTGTTTCAATTTGGTAACGTTAGAAGAGAAGTTTTTATGGGTTGAAAGGAAAAGACAGAAAATTCTAAGGATATTTTTGCGAGGACCGATTGCCAACTTTGATTCGAATATATGTGAGGGGTTCAGGGAGTGGCACGAGCAGAGTAACAAATAAATGAATATAACTGTCTCTTACTATTATAATTAGCTATATATTTTAAATGCAATACTTTCGTCCGTCTCTTAGCGCGCTTTCATACGTACTGACTTCCAAACTCTTCTCCAGCCGCTTGGTCCTAAGGACCACGCGCACTTTTCACTCATTCTCAATCTCACACATAAACATACATATCACTCTAGCCGCCATCACTCAATCGCTTGTATACATCACATGCATACCTTCATACATACAGCATACACCTTCACTCTTATAATTTCTTACATATATTACTGCATGGTCATAGAAGGGTTTCGCCATCTCACCAGCAGTCTGGAGTAGCATTTCCATGGGGTATCATTCCCCGTGGATCGATGTCATTCGAGTAATTAATTTATTAGGACTGAAGTCTTTGATCGAAAAGGAATACCTAGATAGTAATTGCTAGTTAAGATTAGGTGTTTCAATTTAGTAACCTTAGAGGAGAAGTTTTTATGGGTTGAAAGGAAAAGAGAGACAATTCTAAGGATATTTTCGCGTTCTCGCTTCACGATGAGAAACAGAAGGGGGTGGTTGAGGGAGAGGGTGGAGGTTTAGAGATCTCGAACGAGGGTAGCTCGAAAGCGATTTGCTATTCGTAAGAACGTAAGAACGTTGGGTCGAGTTGAGATTTTCCGAAAATTTCTGTCTCCACGGTGCTGGCTCGGATTATATAAAATTTTTCTCCATAACTGGAAACTCCACCGCAGCTCGGTGCGCGTTGGAGTTACGGGGAAAAACGCTTACCGAGCAGATTCGTGCGAGCTAAAGCCCTCTTTTCTCTCGTATTTTTTGCCGCCACAGAGAGAATCCTATCTGATAGCGGCAAAGTTTTTTCGTTTCCCTTTTTTTCCCCCTTCGTCCACCTCCCCCTACCTTTTCGTTTTACTTCATCTATGAAAGATGATACATGGTCTTCTACGTCGTGAAAACCAAAGCTACAAATATTCCGACAGAATTTTGGAGTTTCGTTGCAATTATTCCACACAAATACCATTGGCCACAAGTGAAAATGGACGAAGCAAAAGAAAACAGTCACGGTGAATATTCGTAAGCTGGTGAGCGCACGATTGCGCGAGAATTCGACGGAAATGAGATTCGTAATTCAGTGACGTTGCGAGTCAGACGTTTTAATCAGCCGGACGGGATGCTCGAAATCCGCGAAGGAACGTGTGTACAGGTACCTTTCTCTTCTTCCTTTCTCTTCCCTTTTCCCTCGTCCTTTTTCTCTCGTTCTCTGTCTGAATTATCTTGCGGTTCCTCGCTCGCGGGGCCACAGATTTTCATTTCAGATCTGGCTACGGTACAGTGCAGAGGAGAAAATAGAAGTCGCTTCCCGTTGATTTCAATCTGTTTGACGGTGCTCTCCACGCTCTTTCTTGCTCGTCGTTCTCGCGGTTCTTCGCTTCTTTCCTTCTTATTCGTTTCTTCTCCGACGGTTCTCCAATGGTTCTCCAACTGTTCTCCAACCTTTCTCCAATGATGCTCCGTTGGTTCTGCGTTGAGCGAAGACAACGAGACAAGATCCGCGACGCGGGCATTCGTTATCATGCTATGGCATCACCGAGTATTTCGTCTTTCCCTTTCCCTTCGTCTTGGTTTCCATCCCTCTTCCCATCGTTTCGTTTCATCCCTTCGCAGAGTGGAATCTCTTTCTTTAGAATTATTGGTCCTCCAGGGACTTTTTTGAAGAACATCGACGTCCAATTTCGCGAGTCGATAGCACCCTCTCTTCGTTACTGGTAGAATCGATAACGTTGAGCTCACGATTCGTCACTGACTATCCTTCGAGATATTCTACTCAAAATAATTAAGTAGCCGATTCCTCAAGGATACCAATGCATTTTGGGATTGTTCCTCGATATTCAAACTTCCTGCTTGGGAAGCATGGCCATTGGGGACTGTCGATGCTGAAGAATACGAATGAAATTCATCACTTCACTGTTAATCCTATTGTACGAGCGTTAAGCTATCATAAATTATTTTGCAAGTTGACTTTAAAATATGATGATTTCGAGAAAAATTTCTTGATTTACAGATATCTTCGGAGATGGGAAAAAAGTCTTTTAAAAAAGTTACAATAATCAAGGTAACTTAATGGTTGCTAATACGTTTTCGTTTAGAAATTAATTACAAAATTCTGTGTTATTTCACCTGGGATTTTTTAATTGTTGTTTTACTATCTGGAATTCTTTTGTCTCCATTGGTTTCTACAAAACAATCGACAACTTTTAGTTCAATTTGTCAGGTATCATAGAAATTGTCTCTGGCCATTATCTTCATTATTATCTCCCAGAAATAAGTATCCATTTCCATTCTACCCTGTTATTTCTAACGAATCGTAGAACGTAATTCGACGCCGAATCGATATGCTATATAGATATCAATTTTATCATGGAGCATATAATACGAATGCCTCTAGGACGACCGAATTTCGACGATGGGTACGTCGATTCCGTCGAATTTCGATTTTCGATCGGTACAGGAAGTAGAAATCGGGTTCTATCTCACCCTTCGGCTTCCCTTCGGCAACGTATAGGCGTCTCTCGAAAAGCGCTTAATCCTCCAACGACTCGCAAAACCCCTGTGCTCTGGTATTACGGTAAACGTTGATTTGTGGTTGCGCCAGCGACATTATTTATAATTTGTGGGTATTAATAGCCGACTCACGCGTGCGTAGTTATCGATATATATTCCCTATGATGTTACCTTTCCCCCTATCGTCTATGTATCTCTCTTATTGTACGATAAATTTCTCACTTTCCTCCGCGAGATATAGGCGGAAGTACTCATATTTCTCTTCCTTTGTCTGATATTTTTCGCTTTTATTTTTTCGTTTTGAACTATTACAATTGTTTCATCTAGGACTTATAATTTGAGATTGTTTCGGTTCAATCTGATATAGATAAAAAAGATCTATTATAAAAAGAATAAACTTGGTAAAGCTAATTTCTTTCTAATCGAGTAATTTATTGTATTAGATATCAAAGGCAATGTTTTCGCAAAAATTTCAATTGTTTCGAATTACTAGATAAGAATTGCCGTATCGAATAAAAATTTGTAAAAACGGCGAAATCGAAGTCAAGAGAATTTGTATGCCAGCGAAATAACCCCGCGTTGAACTTATCTTCCGGTTAGCCGGGTGAAACATTAATTTCACGGATGTTTCACCGTGTGATCGGAATAATTATTAATTTTTTCTTTCGTTCCGGGTTGCGCGGACGCAATGAATACATTTTAATTTTTAAGGGGCACATATGCATGAGACGCGACCGCTTTTCTCCGCATTTCCATCTTCGTCTTTCTCGCCTCGCATTGTTCTCGTTTCCCGGCTCTCTGCGGAGAGAAAAACCGTAGGTAGAAAGAAAGTAAAATAGAGAAAGAAAGATAAAGAGAAATAAAAAGAAGGAAGAAGTATAGTTCGAAAGAAGAGAGAGACAAGTCCGTGCGTACCTAGGAGGACGTTGAAAGGCTCGACCGGTGGAATACGTTATTTCTCTGGACTGTTATTTCGTAGCGAAATCCACGGACGGCACATACGGCGCCAAGATAACGGAATCAGATAGCTGCCGTGCCATCCCTTACCGCGGAATAATACCTTACGGGGGTATAACTCACTACCGCCAGACCGATATTTTTGCGAGAGAATCACGCTCGAAGGCCGCCTATTCGGCTCTTCCTCGTTTCGACGATCGTTCTCCTAGGGCCACCTTTCGTTATTCCTCTTTTTTTTATTTCTTTCTTTCTCTCTTTCCCTCTTTTCGCTCCTTCTCACTTTCTACTTTTTCTCTTTTTCTCTCTTCATTCCTCATTTTCTACTTTTCTTGTTTCTCTCTTCCTTTCTTCGTTCCCTCTCACTTTGTACTTTTTCCATTTCTCTCTTTCCCTCTTCTCTCCTCCTCACTTTCTATTTTTCTCATTTCTCTGTTTCCTCTTTCCCAGTCCATTTTCTTTTCGACAGGTGAACGTTTCCGCGACAACTTATTTCATATGGCGGGAATACACAGTTTCGTTTATTCCCTGCCATATAATAAAGCGTCGTTATTCTCGATCAGTCTAGATGCAACACCGTGGAAAATTACGAATATATCCATGCAACGAATCTTCCTACAGATTATTGCTCTTTCTCCTCGTCGTTTTAATAAATCTGTTTATCAGAATTGGTATTTCGAGAAACATCCTCCGCACTGTACCGGAATCGGATGGTATAACGGATTACGTGGAACGTGGAAGTTAACCCGGCAGAGTACATTTCCGCGGGTGAATTTTCTGAGAAATTAAATTTATATCCATCAGGAAAATCCGACCCGATTCGTACGGCAGATATGCGCGTTCCGAAACAATTACGAGCGGGCTGCGGAGGCAGCGTCGAAAAGTCAGGAAGCGAAATGAGAACGCCGTTTGCTCCGAGCGTGTCCCGTTTTCTCATTAAGCCCGGAGACACGAACGCGAAACGACGACGAATGACCGCGTGAAAAATTAACCGACTCTGCTGGTAATTATATTTTCCCACGGCGACGTAGTTATTCTCGTACTTTTGGCTTCGATTCTCGCGGTTCGTTTAACGCATACGCAACGCGGAATGCTGAAAAGAAGGCAGGAAAAGACGTATAATTAGTGGAAATGGAAAATGGATATTGTTACGTGTTTTCACGGAGTATAATTACTTATTATGAAAGCAAGAATAATATTTAGAAAAATGTGTAAATTTTATTTCAACCAGAGAATTTTAAGCTGAGTTGTATCTGAGGGTGGTAGACCTTTTATTTAACCTTCTTCTCGTGTTTGCGGGAAATGAAATGTTAATGAGGAAAGTAATTTATTAATTAACTCAAAAGAAATTCACACTTGTTATGGTAGTATCTTGTAACATATTTTTCTATTCTTTTCCACTCGTGTTTTTAATATCGCTTGCCATGCATATACAACAGTGAAAACTGAAACTACGAAATACACGAATGCGGAACAAATTAAATTAATTTCTCAACGTTGAAAGATTTTCTTGTTAGTAAATTAAATATTATTATTAATTCTACTCTGAGGATTTCATGCGCAACAACATTTTGAGATCCTTCAGGTCTCTGGGGGTGGGACATACAACCCTTTGAGTCCTATTAGCGTAGGTATACCCATAGAAAAACACCTTCCAAGTTCCCCATGGCATGAAACCGTTGCATAGTGTATTTCTACCCTGCCAGAGAACGATATACGACATATTCCATGAAAAAGGTCTTGTAGAAATATAAAAGGATTCTACAATACCTCTAACTGAACATTTGGAACAGTAATGGTCATTCTCTTCTAGAAAGGAGTCAGAAAAAAAGAGAGAATTTTAACACGGCTAATATAATTCATTAAATATTTCAATTCCTATGAAAAATTTCTATGCAAAAAAAGGGAACATTATATGAACTCCTTTCAAACACAGAGATTAAAAAATTCCTATCATTTTTAAAATCACCCACGAGCCGTACTTTCCTCATCACTGGCTTACAATTTCGTACTTTTATTCTCTCCTATCATAAACATCCTATCGCTTCATTTCCCTCCAGTTAATTATCACTGTTCCAAACTCAATTTCCTCCTATCCTCCAAAAGTCGTTACGCACCCAGTCACCGTTTACGTTCATCCGTTCGCTAATTATTTCTCAGCCAACACCCCCCTACGTACTTCCCAACGTCCATAAATTTCCATATCACCCTGGAAGGATAGAAACGAATAGAAATTCAGGATTGACATAGGTGTTCTCACCAAGAGGAATTGTTAGGAAGAGAACCGAAGATGTTTACTGGATTCGACTGCGGTTCACTGTGAATCAGTCCGCGAATTGGAATTCCCCACCTAATAAATCACCGTTATATATCTGCATGCACCACGACGCCCGTACCGACAGCACCATTCTCTTTCCTCTTCGTCCTTCCACCACCATATCTATTTCACCATATACACACCAATTTCTACGTGTACGTATTCTCGCGCCGGCGATCTCGTCGGAAAAGCGAACATTGTTTCACGTGACCGTATAACCGATTATACGGCGTGGAACGATCGTAGTCGATAACTGAGAGTTTCGAGGGAACAAAACGGTTGGAAGGTTATCGAGAAATCGTGGAAGATCGATTCGTGAATGGATCGACTCTGTGGGACAACAAAGTGACCGATGGCTATCGATGGTCTTCGTAATATTCGTAGTTGAATGTCTCATTCGTAAACACAAGAGTTGATCGTGCGCGTTGGAGGTATTATAGAAATAACATCGATATTTGGCTTTTCTAACGATATCGGTATCGCGTAGCAGTCCGTGGAAATTCGATTTCGCTTTGTGCGAGCTTGAACTTTAATATCGCGGGTAGCAATAGAGCGCATCTCCCTTTCTCTCGCTCTCATCGTGAGGGTGAAGAGGAGGGAGGAGTTTTTATTAAAATTCTCTCTCCCTTTTGCCCTCGCGATTCTCGTAAATTGATTTTCAATGTAATTTTCCAAATTTATGAGCCATTTACGTCGGAATCTATCGATAAGATCGTAGTTAATAATTTTTACCCTCGTCCCTCTTGCCGTGGTTTTCTTTCTTTTTCCCCTCCTTGTCCTATCTTTTTTTTTTATCCATAGGAATGGATTTTCATTTCGATGTTGTTTCCCTTGCTAACCATGGATATCTTGTTTCTCCTTTGGGACATTTTTCAAGGCCTATCCTACCGTGGTATCGTATTTCGGATATGTCGCGAGGATGCTATAAACCACCAAACGAAACGAAACGATCGTTCTGCTTTTCGTTTTCTTTGTCATCCCTTCCGTGAGCCACCCCCGTGTCGCGATACGAGTCTTGTTGTCGACGTTCGGATTCGCCATTAAACATGGTCTCTCGGCTTATCTTAATGGACATCAAGTTGCTTTCCTGGATCCCGGGGGTGCGATACGACCCCCAGAAAACTCCTTTGGCCCTTGAAAACGTTTCTTCGAGTTTCGTTCTGGATAACCGACGACTATCGTTGAGCATTTCTCTGGAACATCTGGAAGTTACGTAGCTGTAGACAAATCATCCCTTCTTTCTCGACGATCATCCACCGCTAGTGGTGAGTCATCGATAAATCTTTCCACAAATTACTTAAACGTTAGGGATGAAGAGAAAGATTCGGAAGGAAAAATCTGTGAAATATCGGACGAATGTAGTTTTATCGGAGTTCCATGGGGATGATTCGGAGTAAAACATTTCGACGGGTTCGCGGTTTAATGGGAATTAAATTTCCTTTAAGGGGAATTGGAACGTTAACGCGCCACTTACCTTTGACCTCGAACAAGCATTACATTTTTGTCGTCTAAAGTGCTTTCACCTTTGTCGATGGATAGAAAGAGAAAGAATATTTGATCCACTCATACAGAATGTAGGGTAGAAAAAAACGTAAAAGAACTCTAGAAAATTCTACAGCACATTGACTTAATAGATTTTACTGAAATAGCAACAAAAATAAAAGTGCACATTCCACAATAACTATTATACCTCGAGTCCCAGTTCGTCCTTTCCAGAATATCAAAATAATATAACAACAAATTTGGATAACTCTGACCTCACTTCTCAAATATTCTGGTAAATCGATAGCAGAAGCAAAAATAAACCCTATCTCCACTTTACAAACACAGTAACATTAGCTGCTCTTTACAAATTATTTCAAACAAATTTGCGTTCAACATGTGACTCAGTACTCCACTAAAACTTGCCAACTCACATACGAGATACTCGGTAGCCGCGTTAATTAACCTCTGTCTCTTCTAAACACACCCCGAAGCATGTTAATACAGTGCACCCTTTTTCGCTCTCTGCAACGTCACGGAAAGAAAATAACTTTATTGCCGGCTCGCTCTCCCCATGCAACATCGTAGGGAATTTTTACAAAATTCCACGATGCCGTTGAAGCACCGTTTCGGGATAATTTGGCATTAATTTCCATGACTGGCGGACGTCGTCGGGGGCGTCGATGACTGCGAACGGACATAGGAAAGGAAGAGAGGAAGAGAGAGAAAGGGAGAGGAGAGTAAGAGAGAGGTCGGTGATTTCATCCTCGGCGGGTATATACCTTTTATCCGCTATGCAGAGTGGCCGTATTAAAATGTAAATGCGTGGTAGCTAGTTATTATGCGGAGCGGCCGATGCGATCTCCACCGGCGGCGATGCGAGCCTCGTCGTGTGTGCTTCCTCCTACACCCCTCGTCGTTGTCGTAAACACCCGATAATGGGGAAACCGTGTACCTCGCTATCCACCCCTGTACGCCCACGCAAGTGTGAGAAAGAGTAAAAAGGGAGAATACTGCGAACAGGGTGGCCGCGATCTTCTGACCTTTCCCGATCAAAAATCTCTTGGATGCGATCTTCTGGTAGGGTCGACTCGAAATTTCACCCTCTACTGAGGCACGCGAGAATGGAGATTTGGTTTTCTGTGAGTTCGTGGATGTTTTGAGTTTATGGATGTTATGTTATTTGTGATTTTACTCTGCGTCGTTCTGGAGAGGTCTTACGGGGTTTGGTTGAGTTTCGATGGGGGAGGATTGTGATGTATTGCGAGGTAGGTGGTTTGAGAAGGCGGAGATGAAATTTATGGAGGTTTTGATATCTGGAAGTGTTGAGGTCTGTGGAGTAGAATGATTATGTCTGATTTTATATTTTTTAATTCGTTAGATGATTCGAAATCTAGCTGGCAAGTTCAAAATCAGATTTATCTTTATTTTCGCCCTTTGAGATATTTTCATTGTGATCGTTAAACTTTCGGTGTCATGTAAAATTATCCTAGACGTATTAATTGATTTAGATGAATTTTATATGCTCCGAATTTTTGGTAGCATCCGGAGATCAGTTTCACGATAGCTCAATTAGAAAATGATAAAAGTTTTCAAATAATGGATAAAAATTAAATTTTAATATTAAATTGTAAATAATTTCATGGTTTTCACGAGCTAAATTATAACATGTGGCAAAGTTGAAAATTTGACTGTGAAGAATAGAAGTTTAGACGTGGCTTGCATTTCCTCAAAGTCACAAAGGCACACAGAGTGTTAAGATATTTTCTCCACCCCTTAGAAATTCAATTCTCTCCAACTCCCCCACAATCGGTCATCTCTCGATCTGGCGAAAAAAGCGGACAGAGTTTCTCCATGTTTTTCTCCATAGTATAAGAAACATTTAACTCTCGTCGCGTGTTCGTTACGCCATCGGCGACAGGATAGAATCTTCCATGGCAGTTGTGCGCTTTCTTCCCGTCCCTTCTCTTGTCAGCGTGTTCGCGATGTTATCACCGCCGCCTGTTTTGCGGCTTTGGCATTATTTGTGCATTTCCACGGTTATATTCCTGCGGGTCTCCGTTCTACCGTATAATAAAATCCCTCTCAGCAGACTGTCTTCTCCTTCTCCACCAGCAACCACCGTCTCTCACCCCTTTCTTTCTCTATCCGCGAGCATCCCTCGGTACACAGTATGTTGCTGCATCCAACATAGGGCAACGCGTGGTGAATTCCTGCTGTGCTAAGGGAGAAAGAGGGGGTTGGAAAGGTAAAGGGAGAGGAGATAGGAAGGGAGAGTAGGAGAAGGAAGCAAGGGTACTTCCTAGGTGGTGAGAGGAAGGGAAGGACAAACTGGAGGATGAGGCAGAGGAAAACATAGAGGGTTGAGTAACTGCAAACAACAAATACCACCAGGTACCGGGGTGCATTCCATGAACGGTGTGTGTACAAACACGAAGCCAACGGCCGTGAAATCCGTGCGGAGGAACCCGGCTAATGCCATCGGAGTACACGATACCTATATTTGGGGATCGTTGCCAAAGACGATATGTGT
The DNA here is from genome assembly GCA_910591515.1 of Cerceris rybyensis. Taxonomy (NCBI): domain Eukaryota; kingdom Metazoa; phylum Arthropoda; class Insecta; order Hymenoptera; family Crabronidae; genus Cerceris; species Cerceris rybyensis. Next base: position 22,822,778 of record OU342793.1, on the reverse strand, counting down.
ATCCGTAAGCGTAAGCTAATCGAGGTTACGGTCTTCTCGAGGTTCCTCTTTACTGTAAGGTTACGAGAAACTTCGTATACCGGCGATCCTGAGCTAATGAACCTGGTGTACCTTGATCTACCGGAAGGTATGATAGTGGAAGGCCACAGAGAAGGAATCGGAGAGGGAGAAGTGATGTTATGGGGGAGAAAGAGGTGGAAAGGATACGGAGGGTGGATGGATTGAAAGTGAGAAGGTTCAAGGTAGATAACAAGAGAGTGGCTACTTCGAAAGGGTGGCGACAACAGATTACAAAGTTGCCTGGTTAATGTTCGAGGGTCAAGTATCCTTGGGTGAAGGTTAAAGGGCATTTTCAATGGACGTGGATAATAATATTTGCACGGTCTGTTTAAGAGGTTGCATTAGGTTTTTTACACTTTTTTACCTCGGTGTTGACGGGTACGTGTGATAGAAGTAAGCTGTAGAATGGAAGTAAATCGACGATGGAAAGGAGAGAGTGAGAGAAAGAAGGGGGTAACGATTATGTAGCGTGGAAAGTACGCCGTAGAGGGTTTAATAAAAATGTGACGTAAAAGCGGATGGTCAATTATTAAATAATAAAGTGGCGCGACAAGGTATTACCTTGAACAGGCAAGATGGATGGTCCGCGACGAGGATAGCACAGGCGGGTGTACGTTAATATTTCTGAAAAATTAACGAACCAGCAGTAATATATTTTACAACGCTTGATAAGTTCCGTCGTAACACGAGCATCGAGAAGAGCCGAATGGAGACTCGGTAAATAGCTCGCCCGTGAAAATTTTGTCGGAGCGTGAAGAATTAACTCCTCGGCATAATGAGAAATTTAAATATTAAACGCAGCCTTTTGACGTGATCGTCTTAATATGATTAATTGAAAATGTCGTGCGACTAACACGTCGACAAGCAGGTCTACAGGTGAACAAACGACGTGTCGATGAAAAAGATTGTGAAAAACCTCCTCACATTTTTATATTTTTCCGCCGTCAGCTGCCATGCTTCTTTTCAACTCGGCCTCATTGATTGGGCTGTGGAGCTTTTAACTCCATACTCACCTTTTAACCTACCTTAAGTTCTAAATGAAATATCCTACACAACGTGTTAATAACCCTTCGTGAATACCACCCTTTTCTTAAATCCATAAAAATTCTAAATCTATATTAAATCTACAATTCTTCCAAGGTTGTACCTTGGGTTAGGCCCAATCGTCAGCTGCCATACTTCTTTTCAACTTGACCTCAATGGGTTGTGAAGCTTTCAACTCCATGCTCACCTTTCAACCTTCCGTAACCCTTTGCGGTTCTAATGATTTTGTTAATTTTGTAATGCACTAAATAAAATTAATTTCACATTTTCTGTCATTGATTATTCACTGTTCTTAATGGTACCATTAACTATAAGGTATGGACGGATATTTAGGTGATATAAAATTAGTATGAACATCTGGAAAATAGATATTAAATTGTCAGAAAATATAATCGAGTGAAAAGCTTTGTCGAGTATTTCTCGACATAGGACCGCAAAGGGTTAAGTTCTAATTGAAATATCCTGTCCAACGTGTTAACAACCCTTCGTAAATAACACCTCTTTTCTTAAATCCATAAAAAATCTAAATTATCGCTATGCTCACAATTTTTCCAAGACTGTAGCCTGGGTACCCTGTCCCAGGTCAAGCAAGTGTGTCGACGTGCCGGGTGAAAAAAAAGGAGCAGCTTGAAAGCAGCAACCTAAATGGCGGTTTCCATTAGAGCGTAAAATTCGAAGGCCCTGGAGGTCGATATAAGTTGCTCGTTACAACGGTCCACTTTGCCATAGAATGGAGGTCAGGTCGATCGAATCGGTCGTCCGATTAATCGGGCAGCTCTCTCCGCGGTTCTTTATCTTTTGTTCTCCGCGCGTTTTTGTCGTATGCAAATGGAGTGACGAGTGGAGGATCGACGACGAGACTTTGAAGCGATAAAAAGCACGGCAAATAATACGACGGAAACGACGGAGAAAGGAAGAGGGGACGAGGAAGAAGGGAGATATAAATTTCAACGATAGAAATCACAATACACAACGTGCCGGCATCGCGAACAATGATTGTCTCGACGTCGACGATTTGCATGCCGCGATCGATAAAATTCGCTCTAATTGCTCGACAAAGGATAAATCCGCATCTGATCTTCGAACGTCCTTGCAACGCCTCTCGATTCCTGTCTGTGTACTTTGTCTATCTATCTTTCTCTCTTTCCCCCCTTTTTTACATCCCTCTTGTACGTATTTCCAATGAACGGTACAAAAAGGGAGACCCGGATATCGCGCGTCACCGCTAAATATTCGAATCGCCGTTCGCGATACAAGAGATTATTAAAATATTTAAACGAGCCCGTCGACCGGTCGTTACCGGAGACCGGAGTCCTCTCCTCGCGAGGTTCTCAATTAAATGCTAACGAGCGAAGAGCTCTTTCCACCTGAATACTGCTTCGTTGGAAGCTGCAGCAGCCACCTAGCTCCGCTGCTTCCCTTCTCCCCCATACTTCTCTTTTCCCTTCTGTCTCTCCCTTTACCCTCTCTCCCTCTCTCCGCCCCTCCCTTTTCTCCGACGACATTGTTTTAACGAGACTGGGAAGTGCAATTTGTTCGTCCTGCCCTCGGCCCGTCGCAAGAGGGCTTACTCTTCTGCCTGTCCTTTCTCTCTTCTTTCCCTGAGACCCTTTACCGACCCTTTTCTCTTCGCCTCTCTTTCAACCCTCGCCTTGTTTACCTCGGCGTACGGTTTTCGCGCATCTACATCCGTCCTCGCATTAACGTCCTCCTAGAAATCGCTGCCGGCGGTTTTCGAATTATTCCTTTTTCTCGCGTAACACGAGAAATTCCAACGCGTTGCATCGAAGCCGAAGGGGTGTGCTGGAAACAATGCGAAACGAGCGGTGTGGAATCGCGAGTATAGAATTTTACCGTGCGAGGAACCTCGTTCTCGCCTATGGCAAAAAAATTTGTATGCTACATCTCCACGGTTTTACGTGCAACCGCGCCAAATTCGGCTGTTGCGGTTAACGAGAGTGGAATAGTTCGAGACGGTAGTCGAACTCGGCTCTGTAATCGTGGCCTGCGGGGAGTTCTTGTTACATTGCTACCGTTAACGCGCCCTCATCCCGTTTAATAAGAGTACAATGTGAAATAATAAAATGATCATTCATTTTTTCCATAACGGACCGTACCTTTTTTTTCCCCGCGCGAATTAAAAGATACAATTTCGTTTAGAGGCAAACGTAAACTCGTTGAGTACGTTCGTATACCATAGAGGAGAGTGGAGAAAAATTTAATAAACCTCGAGGATGTGTTGGAAGAGAGAGTTTTTGCGTTTATCTTGAATTTCGTCTCGAATCGAGTCACAGCTTAGATCCTAGATCCTCCAGAGATACTTTCCAAGGATGATCGAGGTGACGAGAATATTCTCGCCCTTTTCTCACAGAGGGTGGTTCCTTTTTAAATCTACTCTCGGCAACTCCTCGGCCACCGGACCCCTCTTTCCAGTTAAGAAACGAGAAAGTGCCGAGCCACGCCGAGAGGTGGGTACACTCGAGTTAAATTTTAATTTGCAACTAGTTAAAAAGTTAGCGGTATCCGCGAGCAAGAGAGAACCGACCCGGTGACGACGACCCGGCTGCGATGGGGGACGCGACGATAATATAAGGAGCGAACTTTCCTCGGTTAGCTTAAGACGTTGGATGTTGGATGGGGAGAGAATCGTGCGAACATCCGGGAAATTCGAGAAGTGCGAACTCGTTAGACCGTAAATCGTCGTTACGAGCTCGGTGCTTGGGACATGCAGCTGGATTCCGTTGGTCGCTATTAAAGCGCGCATCCAGCTGTCGTAGTTGGAAGGAGTGGAAAGGGTTCAATTAAATGGCCAAAGAGGCTGCTGGGACTCTTTCACGTTAGTTTTCTGTTACCTGAAGTGGATGCTTTTAGACGTGGCCCGCGGGGTAGTTGTTTCAACCTTTGAATTGGTGTCTTTCGGATTTTTCTTCAGTTACGGGGGATGAAAGTTGTAAGTCTTTGTACACCTGACTTCAGGGGACATAGTGGATGTTACGTCGGTCGTTTTTTTAGCTTTATTAACACTAGAAATATTGGTGTTAAATCTATTATATTTCAATATATTAACAATAGATTTACGGACGTGAAATCTATTGCACCGCAATGTATTAAATAGACTTTGGAAATGGAGGGATCAAGCGGCAAAGAAGATAATGAGTCAAGTAATTTGTATATTATGAGATAGATGTGAAATATCTACTGTATCACGTCTCTATAAATTTGGAAGGCGTTTATAAAAATGTAAAAATCTGTCAATTTGACGGCTACTGTAAACCTAGTATTAAATAAGTACTTTGAAAAAAAAAGGAATTAAAGGATTGAATAGATGATAGATTCTGTAATCTGTGTTTTATAAGATCAGCGTAGAATCTCGTGTCTATGAATCTCCTATAAGCTTTGAGAATTTTTCGCAAAAATTTGGTCTCTGCCAATTTAACTTGCTTGATAGTTTTAGTGTTAATGTATGATCGTTAGGGGATGTTAAAATAAGATGAGGATTATTCGATATACTAAATCGTATAGGTGGATACAAGGTGAAATTGATTTGAAGTGAAAGGTTATCGAGCTATCCAAAGGTCGAAGTCCTTGCAGACATGTACTCCTTAAGCTTAGGATCCTGAAGGACAAAATTCTGTGCTAAAATTACCTAAGCGATCAAATTGACCGAGTCTCAATTTTGTTCGAAATATCCCCTCATTTGTCAAGGGAGATATTCTGTAAATATTCCACTTCTGTCTCGCAAAATCTATAATACTTAACTGATCATGTATTTTTAGCAGCTTTAGTGTCAACACGTTCAATGTTATCGATATTTCGGTAGTTTCATCATTTCTACCAAAATGAAACTTTCTATTTAAATCACATCTCTATAAAGCACAAACTTTAATGGTATTTACCTTTGCAATATCAATATTTAAATATTGAATGTATTATCGAATGCGCAAATATTACAATTTAAAAATCATGTGAACTTTCATCGAATTCGGTGACTCTCATGGCATTCAATACATTAATTAGTATCGTCGCACAACTGCTAAATTAACCCCTTCCCGTACAATAACAAGTGGCACTCGTGATTCGTTAAATTGCACAGGATATATCAAATTTTTGAAAACTTATGAAATTGAAAATGTCAGTGAGATTCAACCCGATCAAATTATTTCCATTAAATTAAAATTACGATACGATGTCAAAAATTACAGATCAATTTTTATTTTACCAATTTAGTTCTGAATTATTGCGGATGCAATCGCCAAAGAAATCGTACAGCAATGTGTTAAATACTTCATGCTGAATTCACTCGATATCACATAGACATTATTGTAAAATATATTCATACGGCTCAGTTGAGATTTTTTTTAAATTAATTTTTCTCCATAATTATTTCTAGTTTAGCCTTTAGCCTTTAAAAGTTTCTTTTTTCATTAGAAATGAAAAAAATTGCGTAAGAATTAATGCAGGGGCTTACTTCACAGAGGTCATTTCATTCACTTTTTAGACATTAAAAAACATCTTTCTCTATAACTATGAAATAAAAAATTATGAAAAAATTCAATAATATTCCAAAAGCAAAAAATAATACATTGCTAATTTTTTATTAGAATCCATCGACTCGTTTTACCATTAGAAAAATAAAAAAAGATTTTACGGACTCAGCAAAAATTTTTTTCCATAAGGCTCATGTTAAATATGGTATTTTTAAACACGATTTATTCATACACCGTGTGGACGACCTCGTTGAGATTCCGGTTATAATTATAAAATATCATGAAGAATATATTTTCAAAATTTTACGGAAATCTATCGAAAAATGATAAGTGCCTAGAACTATCTTAAGTACCCCGTCATGTTTGAATATTATTCAAACCTATTGGTTTAAAACATGTTTTTCTACTTTGTATCTGTCATCTATACTCATTGCAATAAAGATTATTATTATTTTATTTATATTGAACTTCATGCAGCAGGAAAATCGAATTTTCTGACACCTAACAAAACCACGTCTCTTTCCTTGGCAAAAAAACCATGCGAGTTTCTCAATCAAAATGTAACGTTATAAGAGTTAGAAACGAAACGATTTCGTTCGACCAAAGTTTCCAAACGTGGCTTCCTCGTCGTTCACGGACGGCGTATGGAAGATTAACCCCGTACGAGTCGATTCGGTGACGGCGTTTCCGTAGAAAGACGTTCGGATTTATCAATCGAACTCTCGTGAAACGGCTCAAAGGCGTTTATACGACAAATCGTTCAATTTCCAGCTGCGGAGCTGAATATCGGTCGAATCTCACGACAGAAAGCGTTTCTGTCTTCTTGCCAAGTAAAGGAATAGGCTGCCTTGGAAGATAGCGTGGTATATAAGAGAAACGAGAAGGAAATCAGGAAGGAAGGAAGGAAAGGAATGTAGGAAGGAATGAGGGAATGAAGGAGCGAAGGAAATGTGGAACGTTGAGGAAAGGAGGGTTAACGTGCCGGCCGTACAACTGGCAGGATCTGTACGAATCCTACGGAATAGAATAAAGAACCGGCGTATCGGCGAAACTACATAACCGTAACGATATTACGTCGCGAAAGGAGTTATTTGCCGCGGTAAATAAGAAAGCGAGGAATAAAAGAGAGGAGGAGTTTGAGAAAAGGAGTGCCTCTCCTACATGGAAGATGGAGAAAGAAGAGAGAAAGGTGAAAATAAAAAGGATGCACCCCGCGAGAAGATGAAATTTCCTTTTCCGGGTCGATCGTTAAACCATGTACAGTCCACCGACGGAAATATCGCTTTTTGTGGACGAGAAAACTCATTGTCTTTGCGGAATTCTGTCGAGCAGAAAAAAAAGGTAGAAGAAACGAAGGAAAGAAAGAAGGGGATGGAAAAAAAGAAAAGAAAGTTGTAGGTAGTTCGTAAGGAAAAAGTACGCCATTTCTCTAACCTCGACACGGAGGATCGACGCGACCTTATAAATCAAGGAGCGTGCAGCCAGAGCAATTAAATACGACGGTATCGTTTCCTCGATAGGGAAGTTAGGGAAGTGACGTTCGGAGCGAAAGAAAATCCGGATCGAACGTCTTTATCCGTCTGATACATGATTGCGGTTTAAGCGCACGGGGTGCAGTTACCGTGCCAAACGAGTTTGTTACCGGCTCGGTAATTGCATCTTCCGCCTCTGGCTGTTCTCGCACGGACCTAAGTCGCGGGATAAGCTACGTACAAAGAGGAGTCTGGCTTCTCAGGAACGATCGGGAATCTTGTGATTCCAATTAACCGATAACGAGCAAAAGTAATATCCCTCGTCTTCCATCTCTCTTTCTCCTTCTGTTTCTACCTCTCTCCTTTCGTCCTTTTCTACGAGTCTCGCCTTATTCTACCCCTCCTGCCACCCTTGACGTTCGTTTTACCCCCTCTACGAGTAGATCGATCCAAAGCTCACCGCCTACGACTTCGGCGGAATAAGAGAGCAAAAGAAAGGCAGAGTTCACCCTCCAACCGCTGGCCCTTATGTATACCTACGTATCTGTATATACGCAGGCATACCAAGAAAGGAGAGAGAAGAAGGAGGAAAAGAAAGATTGGGGGATGTTGTAAAAGAGAGAGAGGGTGGAAGAAAGGTATAAAGGAGCTTGGGGAGAAAACGGAAATTTCGTTTCACAACAATCTGCACGATAAAAAGGTCTTTCCTCGTAATCGAGTTACGAGCTGAATTCGATATCGACGATATTTCCGAACCTCGGAGGGTAGGTACCGATCGCGCCATTAATTAGCATATTCCGTAATTAGCTTCGCTCCGTTGATCCGCTAAAACAATACCTAGCCCGAATTGAATATTAAACTGATGAACGGTCGTGTTCGCGCCTTATTCGGGTAAACGGCGTAAGTATCCGTGTCCACGGTTAATTAATAGAATATAGTTGGTGAAAGAGACAGGGAAATAGCGAGAAAGAGAGGGAGGGGGAAAGGGTGTAATATAACGGTGTTCGCGTGTTAATAATAACCCACAGATGAGGATGAGTGGAGTATCATTTGCGAAGTACAATGTATTCTCGGAGTACGTTGTCCTTCGTGTGGAATTTTCGCGATCTCCCCACGGAATACGAGTTGGTGGATGGGTGGAGGAAATGTGGACAGAAATGGAGCAGTCGGATAATAATGCACGATACGTCTCGTTGCTGGGAGGAAATAAGAAAAGCGTTTCCGTTGAAGAAAACGGACGGAAATCGCTATGACAATGACCAGGAATAGCATTTGCCTGGGAAGAATTTCATCGGTTGGAAGTCCTCAACGAATTTTTATTCAGTGGTGGTTGCACTGTTTGATTATTTAATAATTGATTTATTGAAGGTTACACTTTGTATATACAATGTCGATAAATTCATAGTTTAGCCAAATTGAATAATTAATAATTAGCGATCTAAAGGTATTAGGTATGGAGTCGATGGGTTGGTCTCCCATTTAGAGGATCTATGTGGTTTTAGGGAAATTTATAAAAATTATTGTTTTATATATTATATCCTTGCTCGTTCTTTAAGGAAAGAGTGCGTTCTAAATAAAATGACGACCACAGTTAAAGAAAAAAAATGAAAAGCAAGTAACCCAAGCCGAAACTCGTCAAACTTGGAGAACAGTGGTCCCAGTGTTCTCCATTCCAGACTTCGCCGTAACACCCTACCTTCTACCAACCCCATTTCCTTGCATATTCTCCAGCAACTTGGACGTCTCAAAGTCCTAAAAGAAATCTAAAGAATGTCGAGAAAACAGCGTAGAAACGCACGCGTCTCCAGGTTTATTTACGACGGCCTAATGAAAGAACAGCGTGGTTCTCCAGCCTCGCATTCTCCCTGGAAGACAAATCCGCGAGTTAACTGGACGTGTAACGAAAATGCGCGACGTCTCGGGCTGAAATCACGTCAGTCCCGTGTAATTTATATGAATCGTCGAGCGTGCTCGTAGATATTGCGGTATCCGTTACCTTGGAAGTGACTTGGTGAAGCATAAAAAGAAAGAAAGCGTCGTCAAGAGACTCGAGAGATTCAGAGTGTATCAACCGGTCCATAAGGAATCGGTGCCCTCGGCAAACACAATAGAAGAGGCCATATTGCTTTACAGGTCCCCCAAGGGTAGTTATCCGAAATACGCAGCTTTTTTTACCGCGTCTCACCGCGAGGACAGATAAAACCGAAACGTGATTTTTTTCCGATAGGAAAAGAGGGGAAAAAAAACTGTTATTATAACGAGGCATCGAGCAAAAGTACGATTTTATCCTCGCTGGTAGCATCGCATTCACGTGGACTTTGATCGTTTACGTTACAAATTCCATGGGACTGTTAATCCAACGGTGTAATGTCCGGTTAATGTCGTGCCGGTCGATTTATTGAATTTTGTTGGCGATCCATTTGATAAGAATTAATGTAACGCAAAAATTGCACACGGTGTCTTATCGTGCGAAACAATGTTGAACGATAATTCAGCCGAACGATCGTTACGGTTGCCGCGGCAATTGTCCTGGATAAATTACAGGCGTGAAACGCATTTACGTGGGTGTAGTAGATTGTAAAATCATTCTAGTTTCACGAAGAGCAATAAATTTCCTATAGGTTAGGAGGATTGATTAAAAGAAACGGAAGAAAAAGAGAAGAAGAGATTGAAGAGGGATTCGCTCGTGGATTTCGGTATGCGGGTTCGCGGTTCGGTATCAGATCGTCGATCGAGCGTACAAAGACGGTCAATTCGTCGAAAGCTCGGTTCATGGACGCGGAGGAGGCTTGTCAGCCACTTCCTGACTAATTGCCGGCGGGCTAGCCGTTTCAAGGAAGTCTCGTGGAAATATTGCTTCCGCAGGTCGAAGTACCACCGAAGACCGACCTCGAGAAGACTCGGGCCTATTTCGAGGCTGAGAATCGAGGTCGTTGATCCTCCTTGAGTTCTCTGTATTCTCTTACCTCTTCTATCTTTTCGTACTATTGTCAGGGTGATTTGATTCGAGGAGCTTCAGGAGATGCTGCTTTTATACACGAGCATCGCGTTCAATTAAGTTAATAAAATTTAATTAGAATTTATTAAAAGATTCTTTTTAATATTTTCAAAGCTTTCAGAGAGACTTTACACCCTGTGTGGATGTTGATCCAATGTCGAGTTTAATTCGGAATAGGACAAACGCAAGAATCCTATGGGTTGGTGAATCGCTGACCTTTACTACTGAAACTAATCACAGACTACGGTCGACTGTATGCCGTCATTCCAGGGAAACATTATTTCCCACGATACACTTCTATTATTAAGTTTGATTACTCCCTACGAAAAGGCTCTCTCTTTCCTCATTGTTTGAAACTCTCAAGTAAATATCGAACTTCTCAGTTCATCCAAACCTTCACCACTCTTACATCTAAACACGTCAAACTCTAATATTCTTTTCTATTCCACATTCCAAGATACAATAACAATCTAAATCTCTAAATTCTTCATCGCACCAACAATAATTTCTCACTTCACTCCTACTTTACAAATCTCTTCGTTTTTCCGTAGACGTTTAATTCCACCCTTAATCTCACGGAAGAAATTTTGTCAACTTAACACTTTACCGACCGGTAGTCGATGAATCGGCTTTTCGGGCTCAACACTTTTGGACTTTTAACTTATTAATTGGTTGCTATGGCAATTAATAAATTACTATTTTTCGTTGCGGTTAACTGTGCCAAGGACTCAGTGAAGAAACTTTGTAATTTTCGAAGAGATATCAATATCAGGGAAATATTTGCGTACAAGTGACCGATCAGAAGTGGGCAGGATGTTAAAAAATACCGGTCGGTAAAATGTTAATAAGGATGACTGTCCGCCTTCAAGTTCACAGCAATCATACTTGTATCTATTGCATTTGAATACACCGAATAATTATTTTAGAAGAAGCGCAATCAAGAGGTGCAAAATATGGTCAATTAAATAATTTCGGTTTTACACAAGTGGAATATTTCCTGCATGGATCTTCTATTCTATATTTCAAGATTCAATAACAACCTTAATCTCCACATTATTCACCGCACCAACAATAATTCCTCATTTCGCCCCACCTACATTACAAACCCCTTCGTCCACTCCTCCATTTTTCCATCGCCGTCTAATTCCACCCTTAATCTCACGGACAAAATTTTCTCATCTTAATAAGGATGATTGTCCGCGGAATACGCGTTTCCTAAAAGCCTTGATTTCCAAGGCATCCAAGAGAGACGAGGCGGGGTAGCTCATTCGCCTCGAGTCAGAGGAAAGAAAAGCAGAACGTCCTGGTGAACGGGCTGGGCAGCGTCGTCGCGCCTTGGGACGACGCGTAATCGTAATTAACGAGGTAAAAATAGAGCCGGAGTAGAGGCGGCTTCGCGCACCGTGCACCAAGTGAAAACTCATATTTACCGGTTAGCGAGCTCAGACATCCGCAGTAATGCTGCGGCATTACGCGATGCGCCGGGAATACCGAGTTTCCGGCGGGAGCAGCGAAATAAGCCGGTCACCAGCATGCCTCTCGGTTCCCGTTGCTTCCTACGTACGTGAGCCATGGAAACAAACGAGAGGATCTCGATAGAGGGAATGGTTGTAACGTGGAGGGCTTTGTACGGTTATAAACGATCTTAACTTTGGAAAATGACGCGGCTGACTTTAACGTCGAAGAGATTACTTTCGCGAATCGTTTCGAGCGGGATGGTTCGTTAACACTTTACCGACCGGTACTTTTTAACATCCTACCCACTTCTGATCGGTCACTTGCACGCAAATATTTCCCTGATACTGGTATCTCTTTGAAAATTGCAAAGTTTCTTCACTGAGTCCTTGGCACAGTTAACCGCAATGAAAAATAACAATTTATTCATTTCCGTATCGACCAATTAATAAGTTAAAAGCCCAAAAGTGTTGGGCCCGAAAAGTCGATTAATCGACTACCGTTTGGTAAAGTGTTAAGCGGGTGGAGCAGTCGTTGGATGGAAGATTGATATGTTCTTTGTCATTAGCGTGGCTTGTTTTTTTGATTTTGAGAAGATGTTAAGAGTTTCTCTTTTAGTTTGAGATGAAAGGTGAAATTGGAGAGATATTGATTTGCGATCTGTAGGGGTGGAGGGTTTATGCGTTCTCCAATTGGTCGGTGGAATCGACGCGGCTTGGGGTTGAAGTATTGAAAGGATTTTATTAAAATTTCCACGAAGTTGTCAAAAGTCATGGAAATGACGATATGGATCGGTGGTTCGTTCTAGTCGGCTATGAATTTCGAAAAAAAGGGGAGTCATGTCATAATTACAGCGTCGCTGAAGACAAATATGTTGCTAGTAAATACACCTGCCGATGAGAGCACACATCAATAAAATATCGTGGATGTAAATACCGTCGAGGATGTGTTTGCCCATGAGGTCAAAGAGGAGGCGTATATTTGTCGAAACATAAATTCCCGATGCTCGTTAATGCAAGACCGACGATTCGTGGAAACATTTTCAAGGACTTTTGTCCACATATGAGATAAAAGAAGTGCAAAAGCTACACGGAAGTCTCGTTCGTGTCGAAAGGACGCTCGTTAACGACGATCAGCGACGTTTAATCCCCTTTCGGGAGCACTCTCGTTAATGACGGAACACAAAAGCTTACCGTACGTTTTTTTTCTACCCTCCTTTTGCTTTTTTCCTCTTTTTTTTTTTTTAACGAATTCACGCGTCAGCCCGTAACAGAAAAGTAATACAATATTTTCCGCGCAAGCGGAAGTGAGGTGCACGCGGACAATTAAAAGCTCGCAGTAGTACCCGGGGCGAGAATAATTGCTCTTCGTTTCGATGCGAAAGCCGGAATTCTGGCGGCGCTGACAATAAAGCTGACCTGTAGCTGGGCGACAAGAGGAGGATGCGATTGTACCGAGTGACAACCCAGTATGTCGAACGACCAAATGGATTTTACGTGTACACGAAAAATACAGCACCCACGCCGTGTGCCATTGTGTCCGATACGAGCCAGAGTCACGCATCCACGGTGATACGTACGCATTACACCTACATTTACTCCACCATAATCCGAGCCATGGGACGGTACACGGACACTCGCGGCTCGACGAAAACCAAGAGGATGCAATTAATTTACCTTCTGTTAACGTACATACACACACGCTTGAACACACGAGAGTACTGGCAATGGCGATGTACACGTTTTCTGCGATGTTTCTTCGTTCCAGCGGCGTGTCCTTTGAAATTACGCGTAATTCCATTTCCTCGGTATTTTTTCCCTTGGAAAGCTTCGAGGGCCAGGTGGATAATGCTTTGACAAAGCACTTCTACCACGTATTTCCGACCATTCTTCTTTAAACGAGGTATTTTAATCTGCGATTGTAATTAGTCCTGCTGGCCGGAATGGAGTTAGATACGCCTCGTAAATTTTGGCGAGTAGATAAAACGAGAGGTGTGAGAGTAGAATTTTTCAATTTGCTTTGAGAATGTCGTATACGTTGGAGTTGATGAGGAAAATATTGCTGGTGTTAATTCTGTTGCGCTTTTGTTTCACGAGATATAATTATTTTCGGGTTGTTTGAAACTTTAGGTGGGTGTAGGAATATTGAGGATATGATTTGTTTTGTAATTTGGGACTTTTGACTAGGAGATTTGAGAATTGAAGAAACCTATAACTTCACAACAATCATAGTTGTATCTATTATATTTAAATAGATTGAGAAAATTAAGTAATTTAGGTGTTATTGAAGGGAAATATTTACTGCATGACTCCCCTATTAGTTTGAAGAGTTTGTAGAAAAAATTGCAACAGGTTATTTTGATCTTTGCGTTGAGGAATATTAATTTGAATGCGATATATAACTCTGCCTGTTCTGAATTGCAATGACACTGCACTGTGTACCAAAGTTCTCCATAGAATTATCCTTTTCGACCACAGAATATGAAGTCTGTCCCATTAAATTGATACCTAGATTTAACCCTTTTATCAATCACACTCCCTGATACTTTTTCACCAAATCTGCCACATAATCACGTAACAAATTTCTAGAATATTTTTCCACAACATACTCCCAAAATAGATTAGCATCGATCAAACTTTGATAACAAACTCCTCCGGTCATTTTCCTGCGGACGTAGCATTAGCTAAGGTTTCAGAACCGCCAAACTACGATACGCATATTGCATAGCAGAGATTTCCCAGAGGTGATGGAAATTCGAACCCTCCTCCGTAACTTAGAAGTCCCTACCTTCACGTAAGTCTCTCTACAGTATATTACATCAATCGTATCAAAGCAACATGAATTCGAAACACCGTTGAAATTATCTTCAAACGTGTTAAAATCTCTCAAACATATAATCTTCTCTCTCGTTGCATCGAACACGATAATTTTTTCAAACGAAATCATAAAGTAAATTCTCATCGCTTGGATACAGAAAGCTATCGCCCGCCGTACGTTAATAGAAGGTAATTCGATTTACGATGCGATTCCCCGCGTTGTACGTAACGGTTGAAAATCGTTATCGTGCTCAGGTTATCATACCGACTCGTTGCAACATGCCGGCGTTACATATTGTGTTAACAGCCCCTGTTTCCGGCACCTTTCACGCAACACCATGCCGAGTGATTTCGTGCAACGTCTTAACACTTGATTATCGAACTGGCATACATATTAATCTGGATTAATAAATGCACGTGCTCGAGGGCGAAAGGAATTATCGCTCGGATCGTTTTCACGTACTTCTTATCGCGGTTGTGTTAAGGGAATCGCGTTATTTCCGCACGAATGGGCCATTAGGGGAGGTTGACGTTATGGAATATATTGGAGCCGGAACGAGTACCTTGTGGGGTGGAAATTTACAAGTGGAAAAAATTTCATTTCCGTTAGTGTCCTACGAGGATCAACATATTAATTTCTTTTATCTTTTTCGGCTTTACTTGCTATGGTGATTTCGTATTGAATCTACTATTTTAGAAGGAATTCAAACAACTAAGGTTATGATACCAAATAATTTAATTCAAATGAAATTTGTAACTTAGGAAAAAGATAGAAGTATCCTACTTTTTAGCATTTTATCAGTTGCCGAAAATTACTTTTTCCTGTTTTATTTGTGTTTGCCCATTTATTACACTGAGGTTCTTCCATGGAAAAATCTGAGAAAAATCTTAAATGTGTGCGGTGGTGTGTAGAATGTGGCAGAATTCTTTCCATTTTTTTGCACTTCAATAAGTAGACAAAAACCTGTTTTTTCAATTTTCCCACAACTACCCTTCTGGTTAAGACACAGGGTTAAAATTTGGTACAGAATCGTCGTCGAGGATTATTTATCGAATGAGGCAACCCCCAAATCAGTTCAAGGGTATTTTTGGCCCCCTTATCTAAAGGCCAAAACCTTTCTGTCGTGTTTTCGACCTACTGAGGCCCACACACAGGAAACGATGTATTAAAAAATCAATTAGAAAAAATTGTTTAAAATGACAAAAGATAACCAAGTGTCATTTGGTATCACTAGCCTTTATGGCCCACGGTAGCCCCTCTCTTCAACGATATCGAGTTATTTGAAAAACCTTTCCCCGTCAAATAACGATGGCAACGGAAGCGAAGGGCGCGGAAGACGCGTGCAGAAATCGTCGATGGTACCGGAAGCGTTGCTTTTAATTAAACGATGCGACGGCTGTATCGTACGTTCGAGAATATCGAGATAGGAGGGAATATCGCGATGGAGTGTAAGTATCGGTGTGTCTATTGGCAGGCAAGGTGGACCACGATATTGGTTATCGCCTCCGTTACCCTTGCTTTCTGCTGACCTGTCGGTGTAATCTGCAAATATTAGTCGGCAATAACCGGTGGCTTCGTAAATTTCGCGCCTCTGTCGGTTACACGGACGATAGTGAACTCTTTGTTGTTCATTTTCCACGATAACGTCTCGCCCTGAACTTTAGATTTTAATTGCATCGGTTGTTTCGAAGGCACTTCCAGTTTCCGGCGCGAAGGTGCATGTTAAACTGATAAAACTTCTCCGTTTAGATTGTAGATGTTGAAATTTCCGGAGAAACTATACTTTTAGGAGGATCTTTCTTTCTTGACATTAATACTTTAATGGTTAATCTACCAAGACACTCAAAATATTTTTTTTTTGCAAAAAAAAATAGTTTCTCATTTTTTCTAAAACTTACCAAGCTTATAGATGAGCCATAGAGAGTAAATATCGTTTGCCGATTTTATGTAATATAAATAATGAATTAATTATCTTTTACGCCTCTTGATTCCTCCTATCTCAAGTGTTTATTTAATGTATCCAAATATAATAGATTTAGCGACGGTAATTCTAAGGTTAAACACGTTATTTTAAAGTCAGGAAGGAAATGACTAATTAAGCACGGCATAACTCGTTATCGATTTCTTCCAGCGAGCAACATCTTAATAAATTAAGATGTTATTTCACGGCAGAGAACGTGACTATGATTACAAAAATTCCATGAACAGAATATCGATATCCGTTGAGCAATTTACCAGTTTATTCGCTCGTTACTGTAAACAGGGTCTCGTCTCCGCGTTCTTCAATTATCGAACTTACAATTTCTCACAGAGTATCGACGGCCGATTGAGGCGCAAGGAACCTCGGGTAGAGTTTCCTGTATTTTTGCCGATGCCTCTTCTTTCTACAGCACGGAAACTGACGTGCCTTGGAGAAATTTTACGGCGATCGAACATCAACGTATGCGGTAGCATGCCTCTTTATGCACGGTCAATGTATACTGCAAAAAAAGGACTCCCAAAGGCGTGCCCGACTTTGTGGAGTTATTCGGATATTAAAGTATTCCCTCGTACTTACCAAATGGAAATTTCTGTTGTGCCCATATCCGCGATATTACCGCCTTACGGAAATTCGATCCTCTCTTCTTTCCTTTCTCGTCTTCTTTCCTATTTTTCCATGATGTTACAGATATAGTGGTTTCGCTTGTTTTCTCGCCATCTACTGTGTTTGAGGGTGTTGTTTTTCTTTTTGCTCGAAGTGTCAAAGGGCAGTAATAGCTATGCCTTTAGTATACATCTAGAATCGGCGCAATTAGCCTTTGAAAAGGAAAGAATCACAATTGTCTGATTTGAATTTTTAGCGTGGTTTTGCAAGATAATAATTTATGATTTCAATAAAATAATAATTGCAGTTGTGCAGTAGTTTTGAAGATGGAAGTGATTAAAATTGATACCTCTTATCATACTATAAATATAAATTTGGTTGCGACAGTCTGAAATTTTAATTGTTTACCTCTTTAATCCTTTGTACTCCGAATTTTATTTTAAGTTTGTTATCAGCAGCTGCCAACATTTATAATTGTTTTGTTTGAAATGTACTTGGGCTGAAAAGTAGGACAATTCAAATAAACAAAGGAAGAGACAAATTCAATGAAATATCTGCTTTATTTGCAATATTTTTGTACCTTATAATTTACAAGTGCATGATATCGACATAGGAATTTCTGAAATACAAAGTAATGTCAAATTACACTCAACATAAGAGCGCAAAGGGTTAAAACTTTTGCGCTGTTACGACGAACATTTCGCACATATCACGATGGTCTTGTTTTCCATCATTTTGCAAAAGCTCGCTGAAATCGGAGCCAGTCAGTTGCGATCATTCCCTACTAAATGATTCCCTACTCAACCAAATCCAGGGGCTTACTTCAATACAAACGATTGTAATACCATAAATAAATAAATGCTTGCAAAGTTTCCACTAACTGTACCTATGCATAATTATGTGCACACGATATTTTTATAATTTCTCCAAGAGCACAAACCCATTCAAGGATATTACGAAGAATCTCGAGGTGGCATTTCTGCCAAATTCCTCCAACGATCGAACGAATTGGACCGCACGTTCGGGACATTACAAATTGGACGTCGTTTGGTTCGATTTTCTCGCAGTTGCGGCGAAAAGCCCTGGCGTGGAATCAGGTGGTCGTTGGGGCATCGAATGAAAGAATAAAAAAAAAAAGGAACGTAGGAATAGCAGGAGGAGGATGTGGGAGAGGGAATTAATTTCGTGCAAGGTTGAACCATAGAATCGAGAAACGGCGCAAACGGGACGGGCCATGGAGCAGCAATGTGTCTTTCGTCCAGCCAGGCCTCGGCACCGCTCGCCTGGAATACGTCCGGTAATTGCGTTTGTGTGTAGCCAGGAAGTTTTATTTGGCTGGCATTTATTCGGCAACGAAGAGACAGCAGCCCACTTAGGAGGAGAGACAAATGTATTTACGTCGTGAATCTGCCAGGAAGCCCGCATCCACCTTTCAAGCTTACCCCGTTTATCCAGGGATTCTCGCAAAATTACGGGAACCTTCTGCCATCGGTATTTCGCCGAGGAACGAGTTAGAGAGAGAGAAAAGAAACGAGGAAAAAAAAGAGGACGAAGAAGAAAGAGAACCAAGCAGAGATCCCGACGAATCGAATTAATAGTGGCTAATCTTCATTGGCTATTCAACGTCGAAGCTCTCTCCCATTAAGATCACGAGATTTCGAGGTTATTCTGAGATTGTACCTGCACTAGACGGACACACGAACGATGAGAACGTAGAGGTTCACTGTAACGACGATTATCAAGAATTAATCAGAGAAATTACCGTCTGCATTCAATTGCTGGATGTGCATTGTTTCGCTCGTGAAAGTCAGGCAACGTTCCGGCTGAAATAACCTGCGCCCTACTACCAGGGAAATCAGATTATCAGTTTAATCTCGGTCTTACGACGTCGCGCTAAAAGTAGATAGGGTAAACTTGGCGGGGGATGAAAGTCGACGCCGCGCGCGAGAGGGTGGTTTTGGGGGTGGAATAAAGCGTAGATCGGCTGCTATGACAAGGCTGTACTGGCGAGACGCGTAAATGAACGTGTACGTGTAAACGTTGCTCCGATAATAGATTCCCCATTTGGAGTTCAGAGTTCTACGGTGAATCTGTAACTCCGACGATCAAACTGCTTGCAAAGTTTGTCGCTCGAATCGAATGGGAGTTTGGGTAACTCGAACCCAGCCTGGCTCTTCTCTGTTGTGCGTGTACATTGGTTTCTACGTGTACGTTTATATAGTTGCGATTCTCTCTCAGTTTCATCCCCTTTCTCTCTATCTCCCTCTTATTTTTTCATTTTTACTTTCTTCATTCCTCCGTCTCTTTTCTTTATTTTGCCTATTTCTTTATTTCTCTTTTTTTCTCCCTTTTCCATTGAATTTTCACATCCAGGTCTCACCAAACTTTAGTCAACATGTCTACCTACTTGTACCTCCTGGTATATCGTCGATGGTATGGAAAGTATTCGAGACTTTTTCTTTCTTCGGCTGACTCTCACATTTGGTTGTAGTCACCGAGGAAGAGAGGGTGTACCATTAAAGCGACGCGATGGAATCGTCGTCATATATCGCGCATAAACGACTGCACCGATGTCGGATTTGAAAGTTTCCTTGCTGCGAAAGAAAATACGAGAATGGAGGTGTAACAGTATCGGGGAAAGGCGGCACGAGGGAGGGAAATAGCGCGTTTTTCCCTGCCCGATGTTGGCTCTGTAGGTTGTCTATTTTAAGGGTGCAACGGTGTCTCATATTTCTTTTTATTCTCTCATCCTCCTACTCGTCTAAGCCGACGAAGGAAGTCTCTCGACGTTGGGAATACTCTTTTCATGGAATTTCGCTGTAACGATGTTTCCGCTTTGAAATTCGCTAATCCGACGGTATCGAAAAATTAATGGGTATTTCGTTTGACAAAATTGCACAGCAAATGAAAGGAAATTGATGTTTTAATGACCGTTATGGCGAGCACTCCCAGTAGAGTGTAACGTTCGCCATTCTCGAATTCGTATTAATCCAAACAAATGCACGGTGACAGTATTAATTCAATAACGTATATAATCGAAATGTTTTTTAATAATGTATACCATTCGTTTCGAAAGAGCGTGTACTTTATTCGCTTTACCAGGAGTAAATTAAAAAGCCTTGTAACTGCCACGGATGAAACGTATTTTTTTTTCTACCCACACCCTCGCTGTCCATCCATCGTGCATTTACGTTTACGGATTAAAACGAGCAATAAACGTGGCTTGTCCGTTAAGTAGAAAGCATGGGAGGGGCTCAATAAATCGATAATTTCCTTTCGGGAATTTAATAGGGTTTCATGAGTCGGCAGAAATATAATATATATACGTATTCGTCTATTTTTCTTTGCCATCCGCCGCATGCGCAACCAGGTAACAATATAACGACGCGACTTCCTCCCTACCGCAGGAGGGTCGATCAGCCGTGAAAGTATCCTCGAGAATGTTGCTCGAGCATCCGTGAAGGAGCAAGCGAGAAGGTTGTTCCCTGCACGGCGAATATTTTAACACCTGCGAGCGGATTTCATCCCCTCAACGGCAACCCCCTTCTCTCTTCTGCACGAAGTAGTCCATCCGGTGGATTTAACACCGAAGAGCACTTATCGCTTTCTCGCACTCTCCTTCAGTCACAGCTAAATCGTCCTGCTAGAGTTCGACTCGGAAGTATGACCCGTTCGCTTTCCTTTTCTCACCCTTTTCCATCCCTCTGACTTTCTCTCTGACTTCCTCCCTGTCTTCTGCCTCTCTCACCTCGAGAATCGGAGGGTACATGGTTGCATTGGAGAACGGAAGACTGAAGAGGGATGAATTTAAAGGGTGAATCGAAAGGAGAATGAAAGAGGGACGATGATAATTTGAAGATACTACGGCAATTATATATGACGTGGAAGAAATTTTCAAACCTAGGAGAGGGTGAAATTCAAGATTCTATTCCTATGGATAATGTGCTTTGGAAAAAAAATCCAGTTTCATTGTAAGGGTTAAATGTGCACCGTCTTCTGGAAGATCGATAGATCTTCTTTTTTCCACCCCTTCTTCGTGGAGATCGTTCCTCTCGATTTTGACTGGAAGGTGTGACCTTCTTGCTTTCGTTTCCCTCTTACCTAGTTGTCGAGGGATCATCGTATAGAAAGGTCTACGGTATAATCGAAAAAAACGATTCGCAGAGGAAGACAGACGAAGAAAGAGACCAAGGGGTGAGAGTAGCGAATCCCAAGGAGAATAAGAACGGGGTTCGATAATAACCGGGCAAAGTCCATTATGACGCGTTTAAGGATTTACGTGGAGGGATTATCGATGCTCGAAAAAAAGGAAGCTCTCGAATCCCGCACCTCCACCGCTTCCTGCCGTTTCCTCCTCTTTTTGCGACTCTCCGGTCTCTCGCCCCTTCCTCGTACTCCGCGAGATTTACCTCGTTCTGATCTTTCTCCCTGCCCAACCACCCTCTTCCAACCTCTCTTCAATCTCACCCCGCTCGTAAAGGATTCAAAAGAGATTGAAAAAGATTTGCTCGACCTGCCAGCGGGTAGGAAACGAAGGGGTGGAAAGAGGACGTAGAAGAAGAGGAAGGAGGAGGATAGGTAACGGAAGGGATTAAAAGAGCGACGCAGGAAGAGAAAGAGAGGGTAAGAATCATCGCGGTGAGGACAAAGAGCCGCCATTTACTTTTATCGATAAAATAACATTAAGAGGACCGACCGGGTACCAAGTTAAGTTCTATGGGGAGAGAAGAGACCCTCGAAAAAAAATGGTCGGTCAGGTTTGCCATGGCGCAGGTTCTTTCACTATGGAGAACGTCACCGGTAATCCGTGTCGTAAAACAGTCTCGGTAGATGTGCGGGCGATGCAACTGCGCCTAAAACGTGCATAAATACAGGACGGTTTTATGCGACACGAGGCGCAGTGGCGCGTGCATCTCCGTGCATTTCTTTAAATAAGAACCACCGCAGAGAGGACAATACTTTGTCGGCTATGTGTATGAAACCGCCATCGTGGAGATTACTTTTTTTCCCGCCTCGCTAAACGCCCGGCGTTCAATATTTTCTTGCATTATATTTTACACACCGGTGTAAAAACTTTTCACCACCCCCGCGCCACCAAATGGCTTGCCGATCGATTTCCCTTCCATTATTGCGTCTCTTACGAATCGCTGGAAAAATTCAACTTCCCGCGATTCCACTGGAAATCCAACGTTCTCGACTTTTACAGTTCTTTCGTCTTTTCACTCGTCCTCTTTTTCTTTCTACATCACGAACGATCCGGTCGATCTTCGTACTTTAATTAGATATAGTTCTCTCCTACTTTCTTCATGTATCTAGGTGAAAAATCGGTATGTTAGCAAGATACTTGCCGTGTTCTCGCTATCATAAATCGAGAAAATTCGTCTCTCGCACGCATAGTGGCAAAATGATAGCGAAAACATCAACGTCCTCGTGTCTCTAACTTTCCCTCGTAAAAGCCCACGGCGAATTGAATTTTGTGGGGCATCGGTAACATCGATTTCGCGTTTCGTACCGTGTCCCAGGAATGAATCCAGGCTCGTGCGATCACGATAAAACGATACCCGACACGACACATCACCGGATGTTACCTCGATATCGAGGGACGCGCGTAGGGCCCTGCGTGAACGCGTTTCGTCCTCCGGCGATTTTAAGACGGCCCTTACTGCCGGCCTGGTTTGCGAGCAGATTCCAATTTAGATTCGATGTCGACAGCTCGGTGTCGAGGTACGATATAAACCCCGTAGCCCCCGATTCTACCCCCGATTCCACCCTCGAAATGGTCACCAACGTTCTCGCCACGCGACCCTTCTCTTGGCTACCGGAAACGCGCGTTTCTCGTCCTTTAATGGAACACGGGGAAGTCGTTTGTGTACAAATATGCGAGGCAACAGGAAATTAAGGATCACGGCTGATGGCGCGCAAGCGTAATCGAATGGGATGCAGGGGTGTCTTAATGCGAAACGCGATGGATATCTGGGGAGAGGCTCGTTTTTGTTGGGTTAGTTTGAGATCTATGGTGAAAGCTGATGAGGGGAATTTTTTATGTCTTTGGTTTGAGTGATTTGAGTATAATGTATTTGGGTTGACGGCTGTGTTAACAATTTACGACCTATGGGTCAGTGGAGATTAGTTTCTGACTGCAAATCAGTTTTTAAAATGGTGTTGTTGCACGATATTGTTTTGAGGTAGTTATTAATCATTGTTAATTTGTATTAGATGTCGTCAACAGATTAAAATTGCATATGCTTTTATTTATCGGCGGACCGGAAAGTGTTAACAGTGGTAAATTAATTCCTGTAGCCGAGAATTAACCTTTTGAAGATGACTGACGTGGTCTGATGAAAAATTCAAATATAGCTGTTGGAATATTATTATACAAACAGCAATTTATAACTCCTATATATTAACAATCTGGCTTCCCGATAAAAAATGATTTTCCTTCCCTAAATAAATGATAGAAAAAAGTCTCCATCCGCAAACCTTAACCATTTATTTATGCGATACAATTTTATAAATATACTCCTTCGTATACTGTAGCATTATTCCCATGAAATAACTTGTAAATAATAAATGTAAACGGATTGTTTTACAAATACATTTTATTTTAATGATTTACTTTTTTGACAACAACGCTACGCAGCACATTAAACAAAGCATTTGTAATATTTCGTTATATAAATTAATAATATCGTTTAATTCCATTAACAATTTTAAGATTAACTCTACGAGCAACGAGAGCAGTTATTTCCACTTGACTGGTCACGGCGTACGGCGAGTGCCGCGTGTAATCAAAACAAACTCGGCGGTCCTCGACGACTGTTACCTACAGGTATCCTTTCCAGGAATTTTAACAATAAGCCATTTCGATGCTCACCTTGCCTCGCAATCAGTTCCCCCGTGACCGCCGACGAGTAAGCAGTGCTCCGCGATCGGATTTAAACATTTTCATCTATTAGTGCGCGTATAATATCTTCAAAGACGTGTTCCTGGATCACCAAATACCTCTCTTTTTATGGGCTATTCTATAACCCATTCTTGCAGTAGTATTAACTCTTAAAATCGTTTCGATGTTCATCTCGTTATCAGTTTACCCTTGACACTAGAACTACCGACTATTAATTTAGTATATTTAAAGATATTAGATTAGTACTTCGGAAGAATGGGGATGAAATGCGTAAGAAACTAAATTAATTTAATTTCTTATGTTTTACAAAGTAGATATAGAAAATTAAGTATAGTACAGTGCTACAAATTTCTTCAATATTTTACAAAAATTCATTACAAGTCATTTTGACCCCCTTGGTGGATCTAGTGTTAAACATTGACGAGTAATCAATGTACTGCGATCGGGTTTAAACATTTTCATCTATTAGTGCGCGTATAATATCTTCGAAGACGTGTTCCTGGATCACCAAATACCTCTCTTTTTATGGGCTACTCTATAATTAATTCTTGCAGTAGTATTAACTCTTAAAATCGTTTCGATGTTCATCTCGTTATCAGTTTACCCTTGACACTAGAACTACCGACTATTAATTTAGTATATTTAAAGATATTAGATTAGTACTTCGGGAGAATGGGGATGAAATGCATAAAAAACAAAATTAATTTAATCTCTCAAGTTTTACAAAGTAGATATAGAACATTAAGTATAGTACAGTGCTACAAATTTCTTCAATATTTTACAAAAATTCATTACAAGTCATTTTGACCCCCTTGGTGGATCTAGTGTTAAATACTGACGAGTAATTAGTGCACTGCGATCGGGTTTAAACATTTTCACCTGTTAATGCGTGTATAATACTTTCGAAGACAAGATTCTTAATAACCAAATACCTTTCTTTTTGTGAGCTACTTCGTAATTCATCTTTGCAGTGGTAGTAACTTTTAAAATCGCTTCGATATTCGTCTCGTTAGCAATTTACCCTTAAACTCCGTCGAGTGATTAATACTTTGCAATCGGGTTTAAATATTTTCGCCTATTGTGCGTGTATAATATCTTCGAAGACGTGTTCCTGGATCACCAAATACCTCTCTTTTTACGGGCTTCTTGGCAATTCATCCCTGCATTGGTATCAACCCCTAGAGGTCGTACGTCTGTCCTCACTCACCACAGCACATTCACCGTTGCCATTGTACGTCACTCTCAGCCACCAAAGCAAAAAACCAACACATTTTTGAGGTATGTTTAATTTTTCCTCAGATTTCACTAGCATTGTTTTAAGTGCGATTATACATTTTGTTCGAAATGAATCGTAACTACAAAGAGTTAAGTAAGAGTTCAATAAAGAGTTAGAATGAAACCAAAACGGTATATGAGTTCGTCAGCGAGTCAGAAAAGAGTAGAGGTAATTTGAGAAAAAGTGTTTTCCTCCGTTCCATTGCACGTACGTCTCATCAGGGTGTTTATAGGATACCCCACGCGATATATCACCCAGTTTAATCTCCCAGCTTCCTTGTGTATCCTTTCTCGCGGCATGACTTTCTAAGGATTAACATTTCTTTTTTTCCGGCTGCTTAAATGCAGATCCTCCACGCGAAAAGAGACGAAAACCCTAGCCGAAGGGATGCGACAAAGATAGAAAATATAATGCTAATCCTACATCCGTGGATTCCTCCTTGAAATTTTCATATTATTACCACGGTGCTCAAGAGTGAAATATATAAATTAGAATGAATTACACCCTAAAATAACCGTCGTTAAAAATAATGAAACACGGGGGTAAAATATCGCTCCCCCTGACGTAACGGCGGGCAATCTGGACCCTGAACACGGGAGGAATCGAGGTAAAAAAAAAATCGTCCATCGACGAATAGGGTAGAGGGTGTGTGTCTGTACATAGAGCAACGTTTGGTATGAAAGAGGAGCAAGAGGGTAGGGCACGAGAGGGTGGAAGAATGGACGATAGGACGAGGCAATGTAGAGGCGGGGTCGGACAGGTGGGGGACAGAGGGAAGGTGTGGGTGGTATGGGGGTATAGCCACGATATATCGTGGCTGAGCCTTTATTAAAACTGCTTTCGGTATTATTGCTTTCCGGGAACGTCGAGCCTCGAAAATGGCATTTCCGCGAGATAGGCCGTGGTCGTGAGCGCACGCTCGCCACCCAAAAATATATATCTTGCCCCTCGTGAGACCTGTCGTCTCTGAGGGCAACGTCACAACCTGGTCCCCGCCTATGGCCCGCAATAAATATGCTCTCCACTTTGTACAAGTCGCTCCACGTGCTCTTATATTGCTCTCGCCTGGTTATTGCCTGCCGACTGAAAGTGACTCGACCACTTTGGTCCCTATGACTCTGGCCCGTCCCACGAAATCTGCATGCAACGATACTTACACCCCCGTTGAACCGCCACTATACGTTTATTTTTTTTTCTCTCTCTATTTTATTTATTTTTTTTATTACTATTTTTTTTAAACTAGAACAAACGATATCGCCGGTGAGAAATCGAGCGCACGATAGCAACGATCGAGTATCGTTGCCGGGGCGTTAACATCGATGCTCGTGTATTATTAAATTGGAGGCTCGATAATATTCCAAGTGGCGTTTTTCCGTACTTTTGCTGCACTGCGCTGGTTATTTTTCAGCTGGCAAAAAACGTCGTCGAATATTTTGCTCGTTTGATGCTGGCCGTCATTGAAATCCGTACGAGTGGGTCCTTCATGAATACACGAGAGGTTGTCAGTTTTGTTGTTTTTTTTCCCATTTTTTTTCAGTAACAATATGCAATCACTGTAATACCGAGTGCTCCTTTTGGTACAGAGAAATTATTAACGTCAAAGTGGTACGGTCGGCGAGAAATTTTAACCGTTCCTTTTTAAGTCGTTTGCCCTCGAACATTTGATTGCATATTTCATGAACGACTACTCCTTTTTAACTCATTGCCTTGTGATTCTTTTGTGACCGAATGTTCTATCATTTGAAATTAATTATGGAAATAATAATAAAAATTTCCTGTTTATAGGTATGAGTTAACTCCTTGCCTTATAATGACGTGTGGCACACGTGTCGCGCTAAGTGGAATAGAACATTCCTATAATTTCTAAAAACTGTTAAATTGAAAGCATCACTAGGTCAGGCGACGTTGAAATTAATTCTATGCTATTAACCCTTTGAGGACGACCGGCACATATACGCGCTCTGAAAAAAAATTTGCTTATAGTTTGTCGGTGCATATATACACGGTTAGAGTTGAAAAATTGAAGTATAACTGTTGAAATATTATTATACACATATTAGATTTCAACTTTTATACGTTAACAGTCTGACTTTCCGATAAAAAAATGTTTTTTCATCGCCAAATAAATGATTCTTCCTCAATACTCATAAAGTCTCCGTCCGCAAAGGGTTAATATTGCGTACACTTGTATCGGTATATCGGAAATTAAAGATTATTATTCCAACAATTAAGTATCCTAATTCTGACTGATTGCGTGTTTCGTCAAAAAAGAAATTATAAGACAAAGGGTTAACGTAATATTAATACCATAGAACTAATGCCAACGCTTCAGATCTACTGAGATTTTCAATTCAATAGTTTTTGGAAAATTAAAAAATTTTCTATTCCATTTACCGTGTCACGTGTGTCACACGTCATTGCAAGGCAAGGTGTTAATTGTAATTTGTACACACATTTCTCAGATATTTATCGAAGAAATCCTCCTCCGTTTATTACATATATTTCCATCCGCCGATGGAAACTGGTACTCTGGAAATTTCTCTCAAGTCAGTGTCTACTCCTAAACTGCCATACGCGTTGATACAGGTGCTTACAACGCTGGGTTGTACGAAAAGCAACGAAACGACGTTAGTAATAAGGGTGTCATGACAGTAATAGATGGTATTGACAACCGCTCCACTTCTCCACCCTTCCTCTCCAGGAGTCTAACCCCTTCACGAATCCTCCTGGCGCCTCTCAGCTCTCCTCGAAAGCAGGTAGCACCGAGAAAGCGGCGAATAGTTTCTCTCGGATCGTCGTGAACAATGCAAATTGATGCAGAATCGATACTAAGCTAGTAGGAGTTTCTAATAAGATTCCCTCGGCTCCCTTCGACGTGGCATTGTACCGGGCAGCAACCTTCGTACGCGGAGAATAAGGATGCTACGGTTTCTTCTTCCTCTTCGTCCATCGAATGTCTGCGATCTTCCTTTTGCAGAGGGTAGTATCCGTGTCGTAGACAACCAGCGAAAGTATCTATTTATACGGAAACTTCTCGTTACCGTAAACGGCGATATCTGCGCGTAACTTCCTCCATAGGACTCTTAACCCTTAAGTTTCTGCCCGAAGCAGTATTACCGTGCTTTTCCGGACAATAACATTTTATTTTCCATGATGTTACATTCTATGCTGTCTCACTGCTGTTTAAAGAAGGTACGGTAGTGTAAATTGTCCGCATAAACGTTCTCGCGGTACGTAGTTAACTTCGTTTCTGGAGAACGGAGGGAAAATGTTTACTTCTATCTGACTTTCTCTTTCACGCTCTCGTCATGGTGGCGTTATGTTTTTCGAATGCGGCAACAGTGTCACGTAGGATTTAAGCTGTCTGGACGGAAACTGTTATACATCAGTTGGAACGGTAATGACGAACGTTTTTAAAAAATCCGGAGAAAAACAGCGGCAGATATTTTTCAGCGGGCAAAACGAGCAAGTAAATATTACGTTTCGAAGGTTTTTGTAAATTGCGATGGAGAGTTGACGACATTGTTTGATTCTTTTAGAAAAGTTATGTGATATTTATTGATATCCTGCGACAAAGATTTCCATATAATGTTCTTTACAATTATTACAATAACTTTATACCCTAATTATCTTCATCCTTAACAGAAAATTTTGTCTATATCCCTCTCTGCAAAAAGTCTCCTTCTCAAAATTTGTCCAAGTTCTTCAAACGCAACTCTATCTTAAATCATCAGCGAAGTCACCATCATCTACGAAAGTAAGGCTATCTATAGTATCTCATTATTTAATTTCAAAGTAAGTCAATTTCAAGCTACAATTCAATTTCCTAAACAGAATCTTCGGCTCAAGAATCATCTTCATTCAACGACTCTCCATCCTGCCCATTGTCCAAACCATCTTCGATCACCGGAAAGGAAATACTTAGTGATTTAAATAGGTCCGATTTTCTCAAAAGGGATCACAGTTAGAATAATTTATAAGCACGTTTCACGGCTGATCACGTCCGAGTCTACCAATTCACAATCAGTCGGTTAACTACGTATCACGCGAGCTGATACGTAGGTGGGGAAGTCTGGCCGGGATCCACGTAGCGTCCTCATTATCCGTAAATTATTTCGTGGCCGTCACGTTGGGCCGAGCAGGGAATTGGAATTGGTTGCCGCGAATATATAGGGTGCAAACTCGTCGGATCGTAATAATATAGAACGAGCGTGTTCCATTGGTTACGTTTCCTCGTATACGCGAAATGCATTGCGGCTTGCATTCGAAATACGTAGATTTGTAAACCATTGACCGTACACTTAAATGTTAGTGGGAAAAATCGGTGTACGGCGTTAAATCTTAAGCTATTAGGTATAAGGGAAAGTTCTGTCGTTTTTGAACACGTGCACTTTTATGCGTTGTCGATACTTAGCACGAATTTTGATCCGACTGAAACCAGTTTAAACACTTAGATTAGTATATGATTGATGATTTCCACACATTTTTTGTATTTTAGCCAGTTTTTTGAACTTGTAAAACTCTTAACATGAGTGAAGAAAAAGTGCACTTAAGACATTGAATGTTGTATGAGTTGAAAAAAGGGAATAACGCGATGGAGGCAAAAAACACTTGTGTGACGTGTTTGGAGAGGATGCAGTAACAGTTCGAAAATGTCAAAGATGGTTTGCGAAATCTCGTTCGAGTGATTTTTCTTTGAAAGATGAACCCAGATCAGGAAAGCCATCGCTGTATGATCAGGCCAAATCCCACGTTAACTTCCACAGAAATGGGCTTCAAGCTTGGAATTCATTAGACTACTGCTTTGGATCACATTAAAAGACTTGGTTTCCTGTCAAAACTCTCTGTTTGGATGCCACACGAATTAAAAACGACAGAACTTTCCCTTACACCTAATAGATGATGTCGTTTAACTCCTTACCCTACAACGTGTGAGACTTGTGGCGCGGAAAATGGAACAAGAAATTTTGAAGTCTTTCAAAAAGTATTCAATTGAAAATATTAGCCGGATACAAAACGGTTGCTTTATTTCTATACTATTAACCCCTTGCCTTACGATTTCTTTTGTGACAGAAGGCGCAATAATTCAGAATTAATTGTTGCAATTATAATCTATCACTGATTTCCGATATGACGGTATAAGTTAACGCAATATTAATGGCATAAATCTAATTTCAATTTTTCCTGGCCTATGGATATTATTAATTTAACAGTTTTTGGAAAATTTATAAATTTTCCATTTACTGCGTGCACGTGTGACATACGTCATTGTACGGCAAAGGGTTAATATTACGTTCAGTTACACGAGATATCAGAAATCAGTGAAAATTTCTGGTTTCAGGAATTAATTATGAGTCTTTGTACGCCCAGTTAGAAAAGTAATCGTAGATTAAGGGGTTAAGTTGCTTTAATTAATCGGAAGAAAGGTTTTGAATTTGTGTTAGCTTGTTGAATTTGATCGCTAGGATTTCCGCAGAGATAACTAATAGTTCCTGGTGTTTTAAATTTAATTTCTTTAATCGATCCATTTAAGAGTGACAGTTTTAGATGGATTATAAATACTTAGACTATGATTTATTAAGCCATCTCGTCTTTCCCTTAAAGTATTTTCTATCATCGATCTGTCGACCACGAAATTATCGAATCACCTCGACTTCAGCACCTCTCTGGCATCCTGGTGAGCTACAAACGTCTACCTTTCAACTATTCGCGAAGATCAAACGTGAGAAACACGTTCGAAATGTTTCTCTGCAACTTTGACATAGATTTTTGAAAGTCTCGGAAACTTTTCGCGACGCTTTCCTGCGGGAACGTGCCTCGTCGTTCCACGACATGCGACATGGAACGGAAACCGACTCGATTTACCGACACGCGCGCGCCTTTATCTGACTTTGTTTTCGCAGAAACGTTTATAAAGCAGGCGGGATCTATTCGATCGGCGATATTCACTGGCGCCATTTAAAAGCTGTCGCATCGACCATTCTAATCAGTGGAGACACAGCACAGAATTGATTTCAGAGCTGTACATTAAAAATAAAAGACTCACGTGTCGCCTGGTGTTCTTCCCGGAATTAATGGGATTAAACCAACCCCCTGATCTTCCCCTCTTCGTTTCCAACCGTTCCATTTTTATTTCCGTCCCGTCGACAATCAATTTCGCGACTTTCATTAGACCTCGTGTAGAAATAATAAAGATAATGAATCGATACGGAAGTAACAAAGATAACAATTGACACGGGAATAATAAAGATAACGAATCGATAGAGAAATAATAAAGATATCGAAAGGGTGTGCAACGTGGCGAGAATGGAAAGGGGTTGAATCTACGTGGACATCGTATGACTGCAACAGAATTAATAACCCTGGTTTCGTGTGTACCGGTTTGGTAGTTTGAACTCCAGCTAATTACGCGTTCCATGGTGAAAGAGATTTCTCGTTCATCAACCACCGTATAGTTTATGGCAAGCCTCACTCATTCCCTCTGATACGGTGACTTTTCACGGGGATGCAGCAGCTGGAGGTTCAGTGACGACGGTGTCGATTAACTTGCTACCTAAGCCCCTGTTCCCCAAGGGAGAGACACTCTAACGTTACAAATTGATCTTATTAAAATTGCAATTCTTACGTTAACAATTAAAAGAGGATGGAAACTATCGAGTTCATTAAATATCTCTAAATTAATCTCAATAGTGGTTACAGTTTAGTGAACCAAGACATATTTACCTTTCAACAAGTCTATTCTTTTCCCTCTACTAACCAGGGTGATCCTTCGACCCCTACATTCAAAGAATCTGCACCCCACGTGCAAATATTCCAAAGCTCAATCGACGAAAGTCAGCCTCCAGCTAAAACACGACATGTAGGAGTAAAAATCGCACATACTCGTCCATACCTCAACCATGTTCTCCTCTCCTACTTGCACCCCCATTTCGTGCAGCCTTCGAACTTGTACAGCAGACAATAATCGACGGATGTTACGTTTGAACCATTTGAATCCAACTATTCTGACGTTGCCGGTGTGAATTTGCCAGCTACACTCTCATGCAATTATATTTCCGTTGAGAAGTTAGCCACGATAGGCGAGGGTTTTCATGGCCGATGGTGTCAGTCGAGGAAGCCATGGTGTCGGTAGAGGTTGACGGTGCGTGTACGAGTTGGCTCGATTCGCTAGGCTTATTTCGCGGTCGTCCCAGTCGGCTGCCGTGTGGACGATGATGAATGGGTTAATTAAGCGTTTCACGTTCAGCGGTCACCGACAGACGTGACTCCAAGTGTTCGTTAAATTTTCACCCTTCCTCTGGCAACTGCAGCCAGTCGACGTAATTGCGCGCTTTATGGTTAATTGTATTACGTTCGACTGTAAAATTGAACCTACACGAGACGAGCAAAACATTTTAGTTTACCTCTACGTAGAAGAGGAGTCTTTCCAACGTGTCGCGTTACGAATCACGGTAGACACAAGTGCAAATTTGGCGACACAGTTTGCACGTTAACTCATGGAATTGCAAGTTTTTGCACGACGACTACCATTATCCCGTCTGACCATCGCGGTTGAAACTACTTGGTGTAAGTAGCGCACAGTTCCGCGCTTGGAGTCAAAGAGAAAGGTGGTATCGAGGTGGATGACATTCTAAACGCTTAGGCAACCGTTTAAGGGATGATAGAGTACAAGAGAGAAAGAGAAGGAGGGAGACAGGATGTGCAGTACTCAAAGAGAAATTTGACCGACGCCATTGCGGACATAATGCTTCTCTATGTCGTCCTCTGCCGACCTCCAGCGAGGTCGAAATTAAGACGCTCCGGGCAACCATAATCGCCGCGTCTCGGGATCCCGTTGTCGGGTCACGTACAGAGATCCGGGTAGCTAATTAGCCTTCCACCGTTCTACGATCTACCCTGGTCAATCAGCGGCGGAGATTCGGTCTTGATTCGATCCTCGGAGCCTCGTTAGCACCACCGTATATATTCGCTTCCATTGGATCGCCTACTTTGTGCTAAGGTGCACTCTCGAGAAACTCTACGTGCGTGTGCTCCACTTGGATTCTTACGGTTCTGCTCTCTGTCATTTAATTGCGCTACGTGAGCACCCCCGAGTCGGAATTCTCTACGTGGAATTCGAAAATTCTTTTGCAACGGGAAAACCCTTTGATACGTCGTAATTGCGAACTTTAGCAAGGATATATTATCGGTGGAAGTTACGAGAGAATTGTATTTATACTCTTTCGAGTGGAAATATAATTTGGCGGAGGTTGTGCTCGTGACGGGGGTTCGTATTTTTCGGAATGTTCAATATGAGAGTTGTATTTCAGCTATACACCCTTCCAAACAATTCGGAGTCCAATCTTTTAAAAGTCTTTACGGTGCTCGATGTTTCGGATATTTTTCATAGAATTCTGACTTGGAGTTTGATCAATTTCTGTGCAATATTTTAACCTACTACTCTGCTGCAACGAGGAATTGCTCTTGTTGACTCACTCCTTGCCTGAGGCGTGCATTCTTGCAGATAAACTCCCACGAAATTTTGTGAAGTTCCAATC
This sequence comes from Cerceris rybyensis, assembly GCA_910591515.1. Taxonomy (NCBI): domain Eukaryota; kingdom Metazoa; phylum Arthropoda; class Insecta; order Hymenoptera; family Crabronidae; genus Cerceris; species Cerceris rybyensis. The sequence continues at coordinate 22,789,144 of OU342793.1, read as the reverse complement.
TTAACTTTTCACCTTCCCAATCTTGAATATTAACATGCTACCATGAAATCGCAATAACACTTTCAAGACTGTGTCCGATTAAAGAAGCCAAAATATGACATCTGCAATGTATAAGTATCATAAAGACCATATATTATCTTTCCACCAATTTTTCTAAATTAAATCTCTACAGAAGTTTTACCATTCCGACACAAGGACAAACAAACATATCAGCAACAATTTCAGCAGCAAATAATTTCTAAAAATTTGAAGTGCATGAACACAACACACATCTGTATCCAGAGTATCGAAAGGGTTTAACCCCTTGCCTTACAGTGACATATCTCACACGTGACGTGGTAAATACAACATCATACAATTTTTAAGTTCTCCAAAAACTTTTGAATTAAAAATATCATTAGGTTAAGAGACGTTGAAAATAATTCTATACTATTGTAGTATCGTAATTTAAAAAAAATAAGAGATAGCTTTTAGTTAGTGAGTGTGGATGGATTTTGTGTATTTGAGAGTGAATGTTTAGAATACATGATTTGGAAGACGGCGAATTCGAGGGTTAGAGTGAATGTTTAGTCTGTGGACAAGGAGAAAATGAGTGAGTGCAATAGAGAATGCAAGCTGTGAGAAAGACGAAGAATGCATGCTGTGAGAAAGAGTATCGAGGGTGGATGCGATTGTGAATTTTTGGCTATGCTATTGTTAGTTAGTTTAAGGTGTACATATAATTGATACAGAAAAGTATGTAGAATAAATATATATAGATAGAGACAGAGGAGATTCTACACTATTAACATTTCATTAAGTTATGTCAGTATGACGGAAATTATAGATTATTATTCCAACAATTAATTCCGAGTTATTGCATCCTCGGTCACAAAAGAAATCGTAAGGCAAGAATTAACGTCACACCATCCTTGCAACCCCCAACCCAAACTCGAATGTCCACCCACCCTATCCTTTTCTTCTAATCGTTTTTTTTTAAACCTCCACAAAATTGTTACTCATCCAACACCCTCTCGATTTTCCCCGTACTTTCGCAGTCATTCTCGGTAGATAACGCGCAATCCATTACTCGAATTAATATCTCGAGGAAATTGCGTTTCTCGCGGTAGGCATTCGGGCAACGCGTCGCTGGTGGTGGCTCGCAGGATGGCGAGCCTCGGTGGCCGTTGTCAGCGTGCTATTACTAATTCAGAAGGCGGTTGCCGCGCCGCAACGTTATACGGCAGACGACGCATTCTGCATAGCGTATTCAACGGTACAATGGGCCGTGGATGCGAGTTTTGAAATATGAATATGAATACGGCCGCGAGTGCACGCCTCGTCGAATCGCGCCAACGAAGACAGGAGGGACTGCCGATCGATGACTTCCCTTTCTCTTCTCTACCTGCCATTCTACGATCCTCCACCCTCTTCCTCCCTCGTTCTCTCTTCCATGAGATAAAACTCGTCCCGATTTATGCGTTCGTTAAAACACCACCGATTCGTACGGTCATATTCGTAAATCGCGATGAAACCTCTTTGAACCGACGCTCCGGAAGACCACCTGCGTATTATCGTAGAACGTAAAGAGCACTTTCTTCGAGAATTTTCATTCTTTCTAATACCGTTTCTTATCGTGGATAACGCTCTGATTTCTCGTTAGGGGTGGATTCTTCTCGACGTAAGTTCGTTAGTCGAATAATTTTCAAATGGAGAGTAAGTACATACTCGATACTCAAACATACCGATGCTTCTTTTCGAGAGAAGCATTCTCATGCATAAAAAAGCTAATAAAAAAGAACACATTCCCCTACTCTTAGCGATCCACGAATTCCTCGAGAGTTTTCGCTAATATTCGAGCCAACGGCACAGAAGTACGTGATTCCGGGGAAAAGTTCGAACCGATCCAATACCACGATTATATCCCAGGGTGCATTTAACGCCGAAGAAGCCAGGAGATTCGACGCGATTGCCAACTCGCGGAAACTTGTACGACTGGAAAATCGCGGTAGGGGGAATCGTTTGAGGGGAAAAATTCACCGCTTATTCCTGTTCGTAGACGGAATACATGGAGAACCAGCCGGTCTTCCGGTGCGGTTAATTTGACACGCGCGTTCTGGCGTAGAAATCGGTGGAGAACCGAGGCTACTCGGAATATTTGGCCAGCCTCTTCTGCATCGTATCAACCCCCCCATAACACTCCTCTTCTCGCAGCTACTTTCTTGGACGATTTTAAGAGAGGCTGCCCCGCGGCAAGATGCTGCCGACGGCAATAACTGGTAACGTATTACCACTTGTGCTCGGTTGAGCGCATTTAGATCGCCTATTTGGCAAGCCACCGGAATAACTTTGCGTTTTACTCCGGCATCGGCACGAATCAAGCGCGAAAGCCGCGCCAACCGGCGAGTTATGGCCAACTGGGCGGTCCGGGATGCCGATACGTTCCCCTCGAAATAAGGGACTCAGGAACGTGGAGAACGTTTGACCAACCCCCGCTATAGGATAAAACTTGACCCGGCCGAACCCTCTGAATTATTTCACGGCTCGATCGAGCAGAGCTACGACCGTCCGACGCAATTACGAATTACAGGACCGTGGCAATTTCCGATGACGATCGGACCGATATGCCTCGACCGGCGTGTCGGCCTCGATGCGATAGGACACGCGCTTCTGTAATGCGCGCTGATGCTCGTCGCTGATAAGACCAAACGGAGATCCGCGTAAGCCACGATAATACTGTGAAAAATATCGGTGAAATTGTCGTTTACCACGTTTACGCTCGAATAAATGGAATCCTTTTTCTGACGATCGAGGACGGTCGATCGTATCGCGTATTAGGAAGGTGGTGGCTCTTTGGGGGTTTAACACTTTGGAGGAAGGGTTGATAGAATGAATTAATAAAGTTGTAAGTCATTTTAACATTAGATTTATGGACGTGAAATCTGTTGCAGTGCAATATATTAAATAAGGACTTTGGAGAAAGAGAGATGAAGAGGGAAAGATGATTATTCGTTAAGTAATTATTGTATTATGAAATGCACGTAAAATATGTACTGCTCAGGTTGTCTGTAATTTTGAGAAATGTTTATAAAAGAAGTGGGAACCCGTAAATTTGATGGCTTCAGTTAATCTAGTGTTAATATCTTTAATGTGCGCTCGCGTGTGTAAGCTTTGGAGGAGAAGAAATAATTCGTGCTGCGGGAAGGATAAAGAATTTGTGCTACAAAAAATGAAGGGTCGAGGTACTGTTTTGTACTCGTGCGTCGTTCGAGTCGATTTAATTTGTATTCATTTGTAAGTAACAGCACGAAGGATTACTTTCATACATTGAAGGAAAAAATATGTGGAATTATGTTCACTACTGTATACTTTATTCCTCGCCGACAGTGTCTGTAAGTAATTAAATCTTTAGCGCGAGATGTACGAGCGACAATGTTAATTTAAAGTGCAAGATATAATACTTGGTATAAATATTTACAATTAGTAGAATTCGAAAATTGTAAAGCATCCCTTCACAGATTTATCGTAAATTTTATACACCTAATTGCGCGCGGAAGTTGTCACATATAGCAAGGTCATGCACTTTGCAAAAGTTTGTACCATTGCGAATCCATCGTCCCATAACAGCTTCTATAAACCATGACGATAGTTTTTGCCCACTGTACGTCCACTCGAAGTACTGGAAACATTCCATATGATGTAACTAAAAAAAAAACAACGTCGGTAAGCATTGATTGGCGTGTCAATTGACGCGTTAAGTCGATAAGTGTTTCCGCTTGGATTGCCGGCAAAAGTGCAGCGTTTATCGAATCGATTCGATACCTCGTCAAGGGCTGTTTGACGCGTACATATTCGCACGAGACTTTGATGTCGGAAGATCTTCTTAGATCGATTGCCACGTCAACATTACCGTTTTCCCCGCGGAGGTAAACACATTCACGTAGATCACCAAATTCGCAAAATTTACTCAGCGGCCGAAGTTACGGATCAAAGGTAGCGGGTCAACTGTGACGGTCGTAACTGCAAATTAATTACTTAGCCGGCGCGTGTGTGTTATCGGTTTTTGCTCTCGCCGATGTGGACACGCGAATGCATTACGTTATCGGCAAATGAGCTGATTTGGGATTGGGTATATTGTAACATCGGAAAATTTCATTTACTTTGTAACACCCGTGTTACAACGGGCACAAAATGAGACGAGTTTCGAGAGATTTTGAGGAAGAAAATATAATTTACTGCGGTGGATGTAACTATAGAATGAAACGACTAGTTTTAAGCCCTACTAGGGATACTTGAAGGGAGATGGATAGAGGTTTTTAGTTAAGAATTGGAGGCTTTTCGTAGACCGTTGCGATTGCAACGGTTCGAAATTTCCGGATGCATGCCACGTCTGACGATTGATCCGCATGATCCGATTCAGCGAACACGTGTATCTATAGAGGGAAACTCGAGGATCGGCTTTAGTTTGATGTTCTATTCTGAATGTAACGAAGCTACGTGTACTTCTGATGAAGTATACGTCAAATTTTTCAAACCATACGTATCAACAATTCTTTAAAACTATTCTAATCTATATAGGTGCATCCTGAAGAGAGAAACACCAGCTGTCGCGGAAGCATCGTCACGGGAAATACTTCTGATGTAGACTAATTTACAATAAGAATTATATTTTCGCAATATAAGCTCAGAAATGCAACGTTATATTCGTTAGTTTATACTAGTAACTCTACAATCACCTTGTACAATAACATTAACTCTCTATGCCCCACTGTGACTTTGAAGTAACGCAAGACATTCTAAGCTTATATTCGTCAAAGTCAAATTTTTCACTTCTGAAAATCGTGAAATTCTTTACAATTCAATCTTTAAAGACTAGATTCAGTCCATCACTCAAATTTGCGATGTTTATCATTTTCCACCACAAAAATTGACACTATAGAGGGTTAAATCGGCGTAAATAAATTTAATTTCAACCCAATAGGATTTTTCAAACCACAATTCGAACATCCGCGACCGGGTCGCATACGAAACCATTCTTTCAAATTCGCAACACCAGCTACAAATTTATATTAACACCATCAATCCCCAAAACATCGTCTTCCCTCGTATCACCGCGAATAGCTACGATATTTTCCCGATTTGGCCGCAAGGTCCACCATTTCAGAAGGGTCGCGATGCCACGGTGACTGCAATCGCATTATACTCTCATTTCCCACGCAGAGGACGATGCCAGGCGTCGTCGCAGAGGCGACTCTCGAGAGACGGAAAAATCCCATTTCAATATTTCACGGCTTATGCCTTATCGCTCGTATACGGGCAGGGACCAGCGTCGTTAATACGAAACAGCGACCATACCGTCGCGATGCTCCTGGGGTTTTGACCCAGCCGCGAGATGACGTATAGATGCCTCCCATATCAACGCTGGTTGAGATACCCGGAACGCTCGAGAGGAAACCGCACCGCAGGGGGATGGTAGGCCTACTGGATTACCAAACTGGCCATGCCTCACCGCATGCCAAAAGTCCATGTATCCGATATCGTTCGGCCCAATTACCCTGGAGCCTCGGCTCTAATGAACTAATTACGAACTTGCCTTGTCACCTGTGTACCGCGATTAATATTATTAATGGCTTAAGAAGAATTTATTGGCTCGATCGGTCGGCTTATATCCGTTGTCGTAAAATGGTATTGTCTATTAATCTCACCCCGGTTGACGATCAAATTACTTGGAAGGTGGTCCGAATGATTTTGGGGTGTGAGAGTCAACAAGGGTCTCGTGGCTTTTGGCTTATTGGGCAATTGGGAGTAGCTAACGGAGGTTGGTGTAAATCATAAGGGACATCTTGACAATTACTTGTCCAGAATGCGTGAAACGTTCCTTGATATTCCCCCAGGGACCTGGCCATCTCTTGGGGTAGAGATGGACAGGTACGGGTTTGACGCACCCGGGGTACCTGAGTCGAAAAAGGGGTTGAGCTTACAACACCTGCAAAATGTTTCTCCTTGTGGTACCTTGTGAATGGTATCTCAAGAAGACACTGGGACAGGATAGAACTTCATGGTTGGAAGAGGGCATATTATTTGTCGACTAACAACTGGAATATTGCCAGAAATACACGCCTTCTTGAGATTGCGATGAAACTTGATCTATGGAAGACGATCACATAGACGTTTTTGGTTTTCTATTGGTCTTTTTGATTGACAGATTCAAAGTTAACACTAGATTTACCCATGATTGATCTAATGTATTTAAAAATGGCAAATGATTACGTTCGAACAAAAGAAATGGAGAAGGAAGAATCTTGGTCGATTAGTTTGTTCTTAGTTTACAAGATAGGCGTAGAAAATTGAAAATGAAGCAACATTAGAAATTATAGGAATGATCACAAAAATGTAACATAATTAATTTCGACCACCTTGGTAGATCCAATGTTAAGTAGCTAAAAACTGAATTCCAACTTAAGGGATGTTAATACTAAACTTACCAAGTTGGTCAAAAGACCGGTACCAAATTTTTCCTAAAAATTATTTAAATTAATAAAGTAGCCATGGAGTATATATTCCATTTCTATTTCATAAAACCTAAATTAATTGATTAATAATCTTTTCCATCTCTTCGTTTCTCTTTCTCTACAGTGGTTATTAAGTGTATCTAAATTTTTGTGGATGTAACGTCGGTAGTTTTAATATCAATATTGCCTAAAGTCAAATAGGTCAAAGTCTTCAGGCTTCCAGATTTTGCATCGTTCTTCGTTGTAACCGATTACGCGAAATATTCGCATTCTCGGATACTGACGTTCCGACACGGATGTTGAACTCATTCGCGTGTCAAAGTTCCCCATATGTCGCCGTATCAGCGAGAAACGACGTAACCGGCGGAAGAAATCTGCCTAGTTTGTATAAAGGGAATTGCGATTTTTCACGCACCGGCTGCCCGAGATGCCATCGTCGTCCTTCGTAGTCGTCGTGTTTCTCGTCCTTCGCTCGTATCCCGGCGAATGTAGCAAATGACTCGTGCACGTTGAAGCTGTTGGATACCATGGAGGTGAAGGGGCAAAGGAAAAAGCGCCAGTCGAATCGGAGGGGGTTGAAGGCAGTACGCGTCACGTAGTTGCTACGTGCGTCGGATACGTTAGTCGTAAACGGCCGAAGAATCGCATTCGGGGCAAACTTGCCGTAGCTGCTCGCGATTCGATCTTCCAACGCGGACGAACCAGCACGGACGGAACGTTACTTAAAACGTAGTCCTCTGCTTCGAGATCCGACGTAGGTACGTATCTGCCATAACAGCCCGAAGAATGCAGCCCTCTCGCGATAATTCAAGCAGAATCTAACCGATAGGATCTACTTGGAGTCCGCTCGCAAAGCCTCCATGTCCGGATATAGGTATCCGTTTCTACTTACTTCGAGAGACAAGGAAAAAATGCTAAATTCGTGCACAGATAATCCAATATGGTTCTATTTGGAGAATTGTTGGGAATTTTGCATGGATTGTACGATAACTGACTAGGTCAATCTTGAATTGTTAAACATTAGAATACACTCTTCGACTGTACGAAATTTTTTCAAAGGAGGTATTTTTCGACAACCTCAAGAAGTCTCCTGAACGGCGGAGTTTCTTGCTAAACTAACTAACTGAACCGCCTATTAGCACCGTTTTTTCTATTTAATCCACCCTGCTGAGCCTCTTGAAGGAGGCACTTGACAAAGTCGTAACATTGAAGTATCTTGACGCCTGGCGAATCAGATCCTGCCGAAATAGGCCTACCTCCGCGGAGACTTCTTGAGGTTGTCGCATTATATCATGGTATTTGTCGACGTATCTCCCTTTATTATCAAAGATTCGCAACTGATGCAAAAGAAAGTATAAAAGTATTCCTAAAGCTCGCTGTTCACCGCGAGCGCAGTAGAATTATCCGTTATCGATCAGACCATCGGTATCTACACCTTTGAAACTTCGATCGTTAACGAGCGGATATCGTCATATTCGTCGTCGTGGAGGTATTATATTTTGCATTTCAGCGGACGGTAGAGCAGGGTGTGCGTGTGCTAACGTATAGGGTGTGTTGGTGCAGGATGATCTATCGCGACAGGCCGAATATTGCACTTGGTATTATCCAGACACGACAGGCTCATTTGTGCCGAGTGGCTCCGTACTGCGCCACTCGATCTTGGGATCGGTATGCATGGACACTAATGGGCCGAAGGATCTCATGGTCCCTGACACATACTCATTGGCAGGGATAGGTCGAGACAGATAAACGGAGGTGGGAGAGAGGGTGAGAGAGGAAGACAGAGAGGGAGAGTGAAAGGGTCGAGAGGCTGCGATGGGGGTGGAGAGAGAATCGAGAGGGGTAGAATAGAGAACGGTTAAGAGGTAAATAGACGCAACTGGAATATTCCTCCTGTCAGTTGTACTGGCAGACGCGTGGCAAATATCGTGGAAAGGATTCGTTTCGATGGTGAAGATCTCAGAATTAAATACTACCTAGAAGGTTTTATCAGTTTTATCTTGATTATTTTAAAAATTTAGATGAAAGGAGGGTAAAATATTTTTGAAAGGTCCTGTACATACAAGGATCGGTATTCGATCGATCCGTAAGGTTGCATTTCGGTACACTTAGGCAAAGTTAACCATTCCTCTGTGTCTGTACGGGAGTGGTTACACTTCAGACAGGGCAAACTTTGTCCTCGAAGTTTGGGATCAGTCTATACTTGTCGCATGCGATTAAGGAGAAACTTTTTTCATCTAGACGATTCGTTGCTAATGCAATTTACGCTCTTCGGGCTGCCCTCAGGATTCATTGCCCGACCGTACTTTAAACTTAGTGAGCTTCGAAAATCGTGTCTCCGAGGAATTTCTTTTTTCAATCGATTTAAGTATCTTAGTAGTAGTTTCTTGAGTTACTGAGTATATTAAAAATTATTCAGGAGTATACATATGAAGGTAGACCTCGCTGAAATTCGTTGCGATTTACAGCGATAGTAAAGTTTGGTGAGTAATTTGTGAACCTGGAAATTCAAAATCATTACCAAGCTGATACTGCTATTTACATTGCCAGCTTCGTGGATGTGGAATTAGGTACGGAAAGTGATGTCAGGTTTCATTAATTGAATAATTGCGGTATGTTTCAACTCGAGATACTTGTAGTCGTTGACAGATTACAGCAGAGATCTACAAAGTTCAATAGTCAATTATATCAGTTAGTTCAATTATAGAACTATAATTGACAGTTACAGACAATTATATGACGTGTTGCCAATTGCATGTTTCCTAATCGTTGTTAATTTCCACTCGTACTCCAAGATTGTTAGGCTATCAACTTGCATATTTCTGGTACCAAGTAATTATAAATTTTCAGCAATTTTAGGAAATTTAGATCGCTCTGCAGGTACTCTCCCAAGTCAATTTTTTTTGTACTCATCACACGTGACGAATTACTAACTATATATCTCCTACTCGATGGTATACTTCAAGTCGCACTCCAAGATTATTAGCTTGAATTTATATATTTTTGCTACCAAGTAATTAACAATCTTTGCCATTATCAGGAAATTTAGACTTCTCAATTGTTTTTCTAAGTAAATTTTTTGTAACTGTCAAGTATAACGAGTTACCAACCGTATACCTACCGATTCTTTCCTCGTGGCGCGTACCGAGATGAATTAACGTCTTGTTTCACAAGAAAACGAGCAACCGGTTAACTAGAAAGCCAGAAGCAAGGTAAGGCGAGTCGGCGTAATCGAATAGTGGATTGAAATGACATCCGCCACTTACGAGTAACTCGACGAGATCCGGAGTGCTGTTGAGTAGCTTGGCGTACTATCTAGAGCGTGTACAACGCGATAGACGTTACACCTTGACCATTATCGGCGCATGTTGCACCTAAGAAACGGCTTCGCGGAGTAACAGTATCAAATTTTCTACGATACGTGCAACAGTCATTTTCTCCTGCGTGCCGTCGAAATAAGATATCGTAGGATCAGACGTACCCAATACCGTAATTCTGCACCGCCGTGTGCAACCAATCGTTTGTGCTGGACAGAATTTTATGGAATATCGCAGTTGTTGTCGAATACAGAAGTGAATGTGAAATTAAACTCGAATTTCTAATTAATGAGGGCAAAAAATCTCATTATCTTTGGAAAATTCTCGTTTTATAATTTCATAAATCGTAGCTTAGATGATTTGAAAATCAGGGCTTTTTCCACTTAACACTAAATTTACGGATATTAATATACATATTTTTCTAAAGTGAGGCATTTTAATTCATACAAGAAAATTGAAATTTTTTGCAAAGAAACTAGTTACAAATTAATTTAAATGAAAGATTTATTATTAAGAAATTACCTACGTAAATATTGTGTTAAAATAAAACTAATATTTTCCGAAATTCTCTGATCTCTCGTTGCATTAGATATATTGTAGTATGTCATCGTTAGAATTATCTCGAAATTTTGCTTTCTACGGTCACGCAACGTAACAGTATTTTGTATCAGTTATAAAAACGTGAGAACTAAACGCAAATTAATTTCGCGCACAACATCGAAGCCCCAGAAACCTCGTAACACACCTATTATTAAATAAAAAAGAAAAGCTAGAACGAAACTCGTCGACGGTTCGTCTTTTTCGTTCCTCATAGGAGCGTTTGAGGTCCGAAATTTCTCTCGTTGCAACGATGGCTCTTGGTCGGATGGAATCGTGAAAACTCGAACAGCGAAGAAACATTTCGGCAAAGTGCAATTTCACCGCCGAGGAATCATCCGGATTCGCAGTCGGTATCAGCGCGGCAACTTCGATTTTCCACTTGCTCGTATTCCCCCTCATTACCGTCGAAGGTATTTTGAAACTGAAAACAGCTCCCAAGCGAGCTGCATTCTGCGGATTATCTACGTTAATTGTTCTGTCACGATAGAACCATTGAGAGAAGGAGAAATCGACTAAAATCCCAAGTGAGAGGGAGAATCGAACGTAGCAACGAATTGCATAAAGTTTGCGTAATCAGAGAAAGTGATTTTATACATGTGCGTTCTTTGCTCGAAGTTTATAGGGTAAACAAGAAACTACGGAATCCTATTACAAAAGCAATTCACTCCTCGTCTCCCTCTATAACTTCACTCACTTTTTCTCATTCTCTCTCTCTCTCGTTTGCTAAGTATACAAAGCAAATGCCGAAAGAGCGCGAAGATAAGTCATCTTAATCACGATAGAACAGTTGGTAGTTCGTTAACAAAAAGCAGTCTTATTAGGCTTTGTTCTACGTGAAATTCCAGTACCGAGAGTTGTTTACATGTTTTTTCCCCATTGCAAAACGACTTTAGTGGTATTTCATCCACATCAGTTTCGCTGACCATTTTGCGACGACGGCACTGCGAGTACGTTAGAGCGGAAGATATGACTTTTTACGGCTGCAACGGTAATGGAAAGGTGGAGACCCAGCGACAGATGGTGCTCAACAAGTCGAGGCAGTGCCCCGAGTAATGCTCTTGTCTGTCTACCCCTCGCTTTCTCTACTTCACTATCTTTCCCTCTCTTCCTTACTCTTTCTCCCTCATTGCCGCATTCGTCTCATATTCTCTCTTTCCTTTCCCCCTATTTTTCAACCCTCCGTGTCATCGCCTCTGTTGGAGGCTCAACCGCGCGCTTTCTGTTTCGAGATACATAATATCACGGTGCTTAAAGCCAGGCAAATTTACCATATTCATCGTATAATTTTCTACCCTTTTGGTTAATCGTTTCGTTGAAATATCACGACTTTCTCTCTCGTCGCTTCATCGCTTCCTATACTATCTAGAATCCTTACTTAATTCCGATCGACGATTGTACGGAAAATGTTACAATATTCATTCCTCTTCACCCGGTTAATTTCTCTCCAATATCCGTTATCGCTCCAGCAGGAATATCCGGGGAAAAATACTCGGTCTTGTTACCGCGGATAAAGAGAATAAGAGAGAGAGAGAGAGGGAGAAAAAAAGAAAAACAAGATAGAAAAGGAACGAAGAGGAGAAAGGCATCGAAACTCGTCTCCATTGGAAATGGCTTTCCTTTGGTGAACGCATTTGCATCCAACTTCGTTACACTCGGTCGAATGACAAAGACGTACACGAAGACAAGCAGTCGCAGATGGCCGAAACTTTGCCGGGTAGGACAATGCCAGGGAAGAAGGGACACGAGTAGGGCGAGTCGTTGCTTCGGGGGAATGGTTTAATCGGCCACCTTCTCCACCACCGTTCCCCGAGTGTTCCCCAACCCCATCGTCTCCAACATATCACCCTTTGCTCCGGTTATCCGTCGGCTGACGAACAATGCCTTGCTCTCCGGCTCGATGGAAACTGAGCCATCTCTTCTGTCTCTCTCTCTCTCTCTCTTTCTCTCCATCCACGATTCAACACCCGAGGCTTTCTCCCTTTTCTCCCTTTTCTCTTTCCCTCATCCTACTTCCGGTGGCGCGTACACCCACACACGTGGTCTCACAGTGACGTTGATTTTGCGGCGGTGTGCGCGCAAAGCCCACAGTTTCTCCTTTGGAGCACCACTTTCCCGTTGGAGTTTCGATGGACCAGCTGTTGTAAAGCCACGAACGGAGGACGAGTGGAAAGAGGGCTCGTGTTGCCTTATAGAATTTTCGACTGGCGATTACCGGAATCGCTTTAGAACATTTTACACTACTCGTTAGAGAGAACGCTCCAGCTTCCAGAGGGTGGGATATACAACGGCAATCGTCTCACGATTCTAACGGAGAAACTTCGCCAACTGAGATTCGTTTGGTATCGCGTTTACGATATTTCCTCGTCTCTCTTCGTTCTTTTGCTACTTAACGATCATATTTCACGAACGATTGTTTTAATAATCCACCGAACGTACGTACTAATCGACCTATGCAATACTCGCGCGGGTATTTAGTGCCGAGCGTATTGTAGAGGGTGCGGGAAATAAATTTCGATCGTTAATTAAATTTCGGCAGCAAATTAATTAACCCTTTAACCGTTACGGGATAGCTGCCCGCGGTATGCATTTCCAGTGGTAAATGCTCAATAAGTGAATGTTTAGAGTATTTCTATCTTTTGTGAAAGAAGTATCGTTTACTTTTATTCATTCATTTCGTTCATTAGCTATTTTACATCCGTCCTTTTCTGTGCAACCAAGTAAGAAAGGTGCATCGAGAGGAAAACAAATCTTCCCCCATTTTCATCCAAGAAACACGAATCCCTCATGCATTTTTGATAGCCACCAGCTGCACAATTTTCACGGAAATCTTTGCGATAATTCACAGAGTGAAAGATCACGTCGAGAAGTGTTTAAGTATCTCTGTACACTTGCATATATATAAGAGAACGGAAGGGCGGAAGGGTGGAAGATACCTGTTGGCTGTCGTAGGGTGTAACTGCAGGGATGCTCAGGGTGAACGCACCAGAGGGTGCACATTGGCAGCAACTCTATTCCGCTTTCTCAATGTCTCACCCAGCATGGTACAATTGTCAGAATTGCAATAGTCGCATCCCATGCAGGACGTCCATCCGCCTGCGTCGGTAAGACGGAAGACGCGAAAGCAAATTGGAAACGTGAAGCGAAAATGCTGCTTTTCTTTCCTCTTTTTCTTGGCCTCTTTTACTCCTCTCGGTCGGTGCCTCGTTTACGAGAAGGTGCACGCCGCGGGCGCGATTTGCAACGAAGCGAAGCTCTCGTTTGCTCGGTTTTCTTCTTCTGGGTCGAAGACGAACCGACATCGAGTCACGATCGACGCCTTTCTTCTCTGCCGTGAAGGAAGAATAGCTAAAGGCATTTGCTCGTCGAACAGCCCGTGCCAACGACCTCAACGAACCGCGATGAGTGTGCGGAAAATCGCGATGAAATATCGGCTCGTACGAAAGGAACCTACCGTCTTTGTGCAACCGTAACGACGAGGAAGGAAGAGCGGAAGGGAACTGCCGTGAAACGGAGTTTCCCGGCTTCTCGCTCGATTGTACGTGTCTTATCCGTTGGAGGATCCTCGAGTTAAATCCTCTCGTTTAGTTAATACAGAGTTAATACACCGATCCCGAGTCTTTGTCGAGTAGAATGCTCCTGAGGATGATTTATATATTTTTCTCTCTTTTATATACCTATATATATTTTTTTTATATCTTTCCATCTACGAAGTTCAATCCAGAGATAAACCCGAGCTTCGTAACATGAAAGTCCGAAGAAAGACACAGAGCTGAAAAACGATCGTATTGAGCCGATTCACGGTCGGTTCGTATGATCTCTAGGACGTCGAGAGACAGAAACGTGTCGCTCGAAATCCTCCGCGTGCTCTGTAAGCTTCGTGGTCGTATCGGCACGTATTTTTGCAACACCCGTCGGCTTTGTTGGGAAACTATAAATCGAGTTTCGTTGTCGATTCGGCGTACGTGGCTCCTCGAGCTGGTATCCATCTATGCTTTACTCCACCTGGCCGAATCGCTCTTGCGGAACGGGAAAGCGCGTGCTGCCGTGTCAGCAACAAGGGCTCGTAGATTTCAGCGGCCCGTGTTGAACCTACTCTTGATACCAGTTGTTAACAACATTCAGCGTGTAGTTACAACGTTCGGGTGTACACACACGCGTAGGTAGGATTCGTCGGTGGTCTCTCTGTGTTCCAGCATCGCCAGCAGTGGCGGCAACGTGCACGAATAATGCCGTAGAATTTTCCGCGGCGAGTCGAGCCTGCGGCACGGATATTGGAAAAATCTCGGCAACGCGGTAACGCGCAGCAGTTTCGATAGCGTCGAACGAGCCACGAGGCGTTCCGTTCGCTCGTTTCGAAAATGCGCCTGTCGATCGATAATCACTGCCGTTGATACCAGTTACCGAGCAATTTTTTTCGTTTGCTCGACCAATTCGGCGATTAAAACGTATTCCGTGGACACGGATATAATAGTGTCAACAAGGGAACGCCGAGCACGTCGGACAAAGGGGGGGAAGAGTAGCTACGAGGGGTGGTTGCGACGCAGGATTTCATCGGGGTGATTCGAGGGAGGTTCGTCGAAAATGAGAATTTCCACGGGACGAAATAATGTTTTACCTCCGATAGGACAGCTTTCGTACAATTTACCGCGAAAAATTCCACGCTTTTACGTCAGTACTGTTTATTTACGGGTTCGAATCATTTTTCTCTTTCGCCGTAGTCCTGGTTCTCGTTGAATTCTCTCGCTGTTTACATTTTGATCAGATTTCTCTTTTTGCGGATGACAATGAGACGATGATACGAATTGATGAATTTTCAATGGAATACATTTTTTATACAATTATTAAAAATCATTGGAGATAGAAGCCTTCGAGATCTTTTTTCGTCGTTTTGCAAGAAATTTCTTTGAAAATCTCACATCTGTGGTGCTATTTCGTCGCGTTACGTTCCGCACGTGACGTTGACGAAAAAGGGGACGGATTCCTCGAGATGCTATTTCGGTAATTGGTTTTCTACGATCGGCAAGAATTTCGCGCGATATACCGGTTACGAGATATTGCCTCCTCAAAAGTCGATATCCATTTCCTCGCTATAATTCGTAACAGCGAGTCGAACTTGAGCATCGAACTTCTTCCCCGCAGCCGCTGTAGTCTCGTGGCGGATATATACGTTACTTTCACCCCTGCATCGTAACCGAGCAAAACTTGCTCGAATAATTCACCGTCTAAAAGCTCACGGAAGTAACAGGTAGATTACTATGCTCGTGGCCATCGCACAAACCTTCCGTGCTGGCCTCGTCTCCATTTTTTTTGTCTCCGCTCGTCCTAGATTACGCTCGTAGTGCGACCAGGATTCGTTCAGCGCGGATCGAAATTAATTTCCTTCCGGCGGAATCAAATGACGTTCAATTTCCAGCGCGGTTGCAAATAATTGAGAATCCGCACTCCCGGTGCGCTCAACCGATTACCGTTGAATTCTAGCCCTCCTGAGTGGGAATACCATTTTTTCGTTGGATCCTTTCATAGATCCTATCGTTGTCTTCGGATTTCTCACTTGCATTAGTTTCCTTAGTCGTCGCAGTGGTCTCAGTCGTTTCAGTAGACTCAATCGTTCGGGAGTTCTCCAAAGTCTCAGTAGTATAAGCGGTCTCAGAGGGCCCAATCGGCTAGGTCAGGGGTCGGCAACCTGCGGCTCAGTAGAATCATACTTATGGCTCTTGATTTAATATGTAGTACATATGTTTTGATTTCACAATAAATACATGTTTTACAGCAGATAACGGTTATAGTATTTTTTCTAATACATATTACCGATGTATGTACTTATATTTGGCTCTTTAAAAAAATAATTTATCACATCGGGAAGAAAATAGCTCTTAACTCTAAAATGGTTGCCGACCCC
Organism: Cerceris rybyensis; assembly: GCA_910591515.1. NCBI lineage: Eukaryota > Metazoa > Arthropoda > Insecta > Hymenoptera > Crabronidae > Cerceris > Cerceris rybyensis. Next base: position 22,772,837 of record OU342793.1, on the reverse strand, counting down.
TGGCCTAGGTTGTCTCAGTCATCTTCGGATTTCTCAATTATCTTAGTTGGCCCAGTCCTCGCAATGATCTCAGTCATTTCACTAGTCTCAATCGCCTCGGAATTCTCCAAAGTCTCAGTAGTATAAGCTGTCTCAGACAGCCCAGTCAGTCAACTTGCCTCAGGCGTTACAGTCGTCTCAGGTATTTTAATTAATCTCAGTTGTGTCAATAGTCTCAACCGTCTCCTGACTCGACATTTCGCACGTTTCAGTAGTATAAGTAGTCTGAGTAATCCGAGCAGCCTCAGTGACCTCAACCGCCCCCGAAATGTAGTTACCGAAGTTCTCTCAATCTCCTCAATCCTCTCAGCCCTCTCAGTTCTCCCAGTCTTTTCATCCTCTCGCTCCTCCACGCATATGTCAAAACAGAAGCCTCATGCGTCAATCAACTATCGTCGCTCTCGCGATCCACTCGCTCGAGTCAGTCGGATCTGTCCTCCGGATGGAGGGCGCATGCCTCGCGATTAGTTCGCACGATAATTCGCAACGAGGCGCGTATAACCGGGCTTGTCCGGGAGGATCGCGTGGTCACCGGTCATCGTATCTCTGCCCTTCTTCCCCCGCCGACACGCCGATGACCAGCCGACCATCGGCCGCCACCGCCGCCACCAGCACGCCGGGCGAGGGTCCGCATTAGCCCATTATCTTAATCTGCCAGCGCGTGGGACAAATAACAGGCTACCTCGCCGCACACATCCCTCTCTCTCTTCCTCTCTTCCTCCTCTCCCTTCCTCTTCCCCTCTGCCCCGTCTCCTGTTACCACGATCTAGCGTGCTGCGAGGCGATCCGCGTGTGCGCTCGTCCACGTCCTCCTGGTCGTTGCTGCCGGGAATATTTTTTTTCGAAACGGCCAACAAACTTATTTTCTTCCCCTACGGGGTGATTATTACCTTAATTGATTGGACAATCGTTAGCGCTAGGCACGTGCGTTCGTGGTACAAACGATTCTCTGGTCAAGCGAGACGACCCGATGTCTTTAGAATTCCATGGTATGCTTGCAAATTTGCGGTGTAACGGTGGATCGTGGGACGTTTGATCGATCGAGATCGCCACTAATGGTAATTTCGTAAAGGTACCTAGTGGAGGTGTGTTTCTCTTCTGAATTTCAAAGCATAGAATCGCGAACTTTCGACTCCGCGTAATAAATCGTGTTCGTTATTGGGTCACCGAATAGCCAGTGGTACGCGAGTTCCGATAGTTTCTTTTTTACGAATTTCGGAAACCGTAGAACCGCGGCTCTGCGAACGTTCTACGTTCGACGAATCGAAAGAGCAAGAAATTGGGTCAGCCGCGAAATTACTCAGTGCCGATGACGTTTCCCACCCTAACGTCAATTTTCCGGAAGGACAAATACGAGTCGATCCCCGCGAGTGGATTCGCACGGGCGAACTTAGGGGTTCGATGGGACGAGAAAACGGAAGAGGGTGGACGGAGGTCATTTCGAAGGAGAGAGCCGGATCGGAAGGTTGGATACGTGCTCCGTGATATACGTCGTCCCATGGACTCGACCCTTCCCATGGGCTCGTATATAATCGTTCGGCACCCTTTCCGTGCGTGGAATTGTTTACCCGTACTTCACCATTCCGTTCTGGGCCCTGTACCGTGCCAGTCGATCGTCCCTCGTTACCCGTCGAACTCATACGTCACGCCTCACGTTTCTCCAGTCATTCTTGAAGCTAGCTCGATTAAAGTTTACCGATTGTTTCTCTTTTTTTTCAGATTATACGGTTAATCGAGCCAGGATAACAACATACGATCTCTGCGCCACAAACGACAAGGTTTCTTCTCCATGGTGCCATCTGCGAGGGGGTAAGTTTTTCTCCATTCACTCTTCCATCTCGTTAATCTCGTCGATGCAATATTTGCCAGGAAAAGGTATACCCCTCTCGTGCACTGCAACGCGAGACAAGCTAAAACGCATTATTATAGGTGCAACTAGCGCGGTTAAAACGGCACTCGTGATGAATGCGTGCCTCTCGTAGTCTCCCGTGTACGATTAATTATTTGCTACTATGGTGATTAATCGTAGCAATTTGAACGGTCACCGGACCGAAATAACAAGAATGACAGACAGCATTACACCGAGCAAAATGGTGCGGTGAACGTCGTCGTAATATCGCACCGACGAGGAAAAATAATCGCAACTCGACGAGTGCAAAAAGAAATTTCCAAATTCGCTCGACACCTGTTGTTCACAGGCATCTTTTTTGCACCTTCCCCCTTCTGCTTCGTGTCCCTCGTATTTCTCGCGGCGCTATCATAAACGTTATTTTCATTCTTTATCTGAAATTAGCATTCACCTGGTTCCCGCGGGACAATACACCTATTATTCTTGCAACCATGACTCTCACCCCGTGACCGGACATCGCGATAAGATTTAATTTAACGAGGAGACCCCACCGCGAATCATCTCGTGCGAGTGCACCAGCCGATCCGTGCTAACGGTCGCCGTATTCGAATCGGCCTTGCTCGTCATTTTCCAAAAGGACAGCCATCGGTCAGCGGCGTCGCCGGGGTTGCGGTTAATCCGGTCCGTTGGTCGCGGTCGTGGTCGCGGTCCAGGTCGTGGTCGACGTCTCTCTCGCGGACGCGGCCGGTCGTAGACGCGCTTCCCGGAAGCTGGAGAGAAACAGAGAAGGAGAGGAGGACAGGATGCGAGAAGAGGAGAGGCAAAGGAGGACCAGGAAGCATCGGAGGATGAGGAAGGCAGAGGAAGAGGAGGAAAACCAGAAGAGCGGGTAAGCGCAAGCGCTCGTCCGATCGATGCCCGTCTCCCGCGTATAAAGCTCTCGTTCTCGGGGGGCGCGCGACAGTTGGCGTTCCGCATCCGGAACATGCGCCGCGTCGCGGGTATACCGTGTTCGTTGTTGCTTTGCTCGTTGTCATCGTCGACCCCGTTGTTTTTTCCGACATTGTTCTCCACGAAGGACGAGAACCACCGTTGGTTTGAACATCGAACGAATTGTTGAATGTAAATAAGAATTTTTCGACGTGCACATTTACCTTGACGAAGCACGCCTGGATATCCTTCGGGACGACAATAACACTCGGCCAAAGCCGGCGAAGAGTCCCGAATGGTAGCGGGACCGCGACAGTCTGGATTGCGACGTGGTACGGTTACCTTCGAAAGGAGTCTCTCTTCCCGGTGAATAAGAAGACGGCGAGTAAAAACCGGTACCAAGTAGAATCAGTCATTGAGAGGATCTCTCCGTTGAATCTCGAGTACCTTCCTCATCCTCGTCGCCGAAACGGAATCACGGACGGTGAAAGACCAACGGAAATTCACCATAGCACGGAATTCTTTCGCAGATCCACGCACGGGCCGATCGTACGACACTCTCTTCCCCCTAAAACGGGAGACGTCGGAGAGAAGGCGAAAGCTACCGCTTCTCTTGAATTTTCTCTTACTCGTTACTCGCCAGTCGTCCAGGTATCCGTCGCAGTCCCGTGTCTCTGAAAGTGTCGTTGCAAAGCCGTTGCTTCTCGCGATTCCAAGAAGTATCAGTTTCCTCTCGGGAACGCCACGGCTCGAAGAAGGTGCGTCATAGTTACCGGCTCGTTTCTCGCGACGTGTCACCGAGATTCGTCCCGGGCGAGATACATCCGGGCAGACGTCAGAGCGACGGTCGTCGGACCGTCCAGCGGACGTCTCGACCGCCGTACGACGAGCCGCTGGAACCAGGAGGTGGAGGAGGAAGGGAGGTGGAGGTGGTGGAGGAGGAAGGCCCGCGGACGTGCAACAAGTTAAGAGGCCGCCGCCACCGCCACCGCCGCCGGTGCTACCGTCGACGTCGTTGCCGCCGCCAACGTCCTCGCCACGATGTGACATGGATATCCTAGCCGTAGCCTGCGCCCTCGTCGCAACAGCCCTCTACTGCAACACCCTGCAAGCGGGTTTCGTCTACGATGACAGGTATGTCTTGGTCTTTGACCTTTTATCTGATATTTGAGGACGTTAGGATGAAAGACCTGCGTTAGATCTAAGTGTTAGAAAATTCGCGATACTTGATTCACGTGGATGATTTGCGCATCGTTGACGACAGTGTGCGGTTGATTTACCTTTGAGAAGGTCGTAGTTTTGAAACGAGCCGATGATATACAGGAACGAAACGTTGCTTAATGGCAACGATAATCATAATATTTATAGCGAACGAGGCAATAGACAGGGGGTGTAGAGTATCACGGTAAACAAGCGCGTCGAGCAACGAGTAAAGGACAAGTCACAGCTGGATAAGCTGATTTACGAGCTACCACGATTTGCAGTACGATTTCATTTAATCGGATTTTACTCGGGTTTAGTTAATCAGACATCGCTAATTATGCTAACGGCGCCGGGGTGCGTGCATCCTGTAAAGCCGCTCGTACTGCGTTGAAATTTGTCCTTTGCAAGGACGACGTGGTTGGAACCGCAGGTTTGAAATATCGTGGAATTGAGCGTAGTCTAGGTATTCGTATGGAAAGTGATCGTGGTCGTCACTGAAAGCTTTCGCGATAACCTTGTATATCCATGGTCCGCGGAGTGTCGTGCAAAATAATCTCGCAACGGTTCGATACCGTCGGCATGGAAAACAAATAGCGGCCGCGAGGCGAAGTAATTGCGACACGAGCGTGCCGTGTCGTTTGTTATTTCCACTTTTCGGATCGATAAGTCTCGCGCGCCTGCTGCGAATCACGGGCTATTTTCCGAAAACTAGAATTTTACCACGGCCTGAGAGTTTAACCCCTTTTTGCACCGTCGTGTGACATCTTTCGCGTCGGAGGTCCAATTGCTCGCGAATTGGAACAAATGAAAATCTGTCAGTCGACTGGAGTTCCATTACGCGCTTCGCTCCGCTCGGCGGTGAACGGTTTCGTCGAGCGGACTGCGTGCGAACGGACTAATCTACTTGCTGCACCGATGTATACCGTTTGGAGCGATGCAACGAATTCTGACCTCTCTGCGTGCATCGCGAAGTTTTTTTTTATTGGGATAGACTTCAAAGAGAACAATTGGTCAGGGAGACATTAGATATTTATTTAGTGCAGGATAAATTTCGCGCGTCTACTGTGAATTTTACCACGGGCTGAAAGTTTAACACCCTTTTCCACCATTGTGTGCCATCTTCCGCGTTGGAAGTTTAATTGCTCGCGAATTGGAACAAATGAAAATCTATCAGTCGACTGGAGTTCCATTACGCGCTTCGCTCCGCTCGTCGATGGTCGGTTTTGTCGAGCGGGCCGCACGCGAACGAACTAATCTACTTGCTGCACCGATGTATTCCGTTTGGAGCGATTCAACCAATTCTGATCTTTCTGCGTGCATTCGGAAGTTATCTTTCATTGGGATAGATTGAAGAGAGGAGAACAATTAGTCGAGTAGACGTAGTGTATTTAATTAGAGTAAGATAAGTCTGAAGTGTCTACTGCGAATTTTATCACGGGCCGAAAGTTTAACACCCTTTTCCACCTTCGTGTCACATCTTTCGCGTTGGAAGTCCAATTGCTCGCGAATTGAAACAAATAAAAATCAATCAACCGACTGAAGTTCCATTACGCGCTCTGCTCCGCTCGGCGGTGAACTTTTTCGTCGAGCGGGCTGCGTCCGAACAGACTAATCTACTTGCTGCACCGACGAATACCGTTTCGAGGGAAGCAACGAATTCTGTCCTCTCTGTGTGCATTGCGAAGTTATTTTTCATTGAGACAGATTTAAAAGAGGAGAACAATTGGTCAAGTAGATGTAAGTGTTTTTATTTAGAGTAAGAAAAGTATAGGACTATGAATTCCAGGATTTAGTACTCTACTCACTCGTCTTTTCTGAACACCCTTCACGCATTCTTTGTTCATTCTTGCTCTCTACTCGCATGTACTCCACAAGTGTCTCTCGAAAAGCAATCTCGTCTCACGCATCCAACGCGTTTCCATCGCGAGTAAACTGTGGGTTGTAAGAGGAATACTCGATTACCCTTCCTACGTGGGGTTGATGATTGCCAGAGAAAGAGGGAACTGTGCGATAGAATTTAAGCACGTTTAGCCCCTAGAAAGTTTCGTTATCAATCTTAACACTAGAACTACCGGCCTCAAATCTATCATATTTTAATAAATGAAATAAGTACCTTGAAAAAGGGAGAGTAAAGCGGTGGAAAATTTGATCGATTGGGTGATTTATGTTTATTGATATAGACGTAGATTACTTATTCTATGAGTCTTATGTAAACTTGGAGAATTTTCTGAAAAAATTGTGTACCAGACATTTTGACTGGTATGGTAGTTCTAGTGTTAATAACAAACATTTAGGAATATCTGTTCAGCGCACATACTTCCATGTATTTCACTAAAACGTATGTTTATAAATTAAGTATTATTAACTGACAGTTACAAACTTAGTTTAAGGTGAATCGTATAAACGCAACGATTCTATTGAAATTTCCTCCCGACACTTTGAGGCGTTAATAACAGAGATAAAACCGTAACAGTTCCCCATCTCCTCTCAACATATTTAAACTTCCACAGGTATCGAGTCGTATCGCCTCACAAAGAGTGTAAATCAGCCCGGTGAAAATCCCATGTATTATTTTACATTTAAAACATCGCTAAACATGATACAGTTCACTCGAAATCCTACATAGAATCATTAACTCACGTTTACCAATCAAGGACAATAATCTCAATCAACTCGGAAAATCGTTAACACGTTTCCTCTTCCCCTTCCAATCTTATTTTCCATTTCCTCGCGTCTCGTTACATTCTCGTTAAAGTAGATTAGAAATTGCTTTCCATTCGATGATATTACGAGGGCCGCACGGTTTAGCGTATTCTGACGGACCGACGTTGCATTCTCGGGGGTAGTTTTGCCGTAGCACGTCGGCTGGAAAGTAGAACGTACGTTCCACACCACGGCCGATATCTTTGACGATGGTATTCTCGACCATAGAGAATCGTATCTCCCCAATAGGGCCGTAGGAGTGTATACGCGAAACGGCGAATCGGTACGCGGCATCGTATAACTCCAAGTTACCCTCACGATAAGCGTCCTTAATCCGAGGCTCTCGAATTCTATGATACCGAATCCCCTAATTGAGTATCCCGTAATCCCTCGAACATCGTAGCTGCAACTCGATCAGCTGCAAGACCAGTGTGCTCACAGAATGCCCTGATTACGTACTTCTGGCATCATCGACGGAAATCTGTTGCATCGTTATCGTGCGCACAGCCGCGTAAGCATTCGCCACGGTGCAACAGCTAGAGAGGGTAACTTGTATTCACCGAGAACCGTAACCGATAATGTATCGATTTATCGAAGGATATTTTTGAAGATAATCCCTTACCTCGTAAGAATAATGGGGTGACTGTAATGTTTTATCGTTAAAGGGGATTCATCGTTTGAATTAACAGTAGGAAGCTGTTGTTTTCTTCGACGAGTAGTAAACAGATAGGGTATATAACGTTGTAACGTAGGTTGAAATCACTCTTTATCGTTCTCTCGATGTTTGTCACTCTCGATTCTCCTTGTTTCTACGTTATCCATCCGTTCGTAGGGTAGATACTCCGGAAATCAGTTTATTTCGGGAACGAGCATTAGGAATCAACGATGCAAGCTGTTCTAATGGAAACGCGTAGACCGTTAGCCTCGATGATCAAACGTTTAATCATCGAATAAATTTCACCGATGGGTCCCTCTACAAACGATGCGTGAGCAAAGGGATCACGTATCTCTGTGAACTCCCAGTGGAGCCTTAAAATCCAGGTAATAACGAAAAACGGGCGGGCGCATTAAGCCGAGATAATTTTTCATCCATATCCGGCCCATTAGCGACCACCACGTTCGATGCGACCGCCAAGGCTAAAGCGGCCAATGCGCCCGTGGCGACCATAATCAAGTCGAGTCCAGTTATTAACGAGACTCCGGGCGAGTTTCCCAGGGCCCTTTTTGCTCCTCGCTTTTCCCTTCCTCGTTTTCTCATACCACCCTCTTCTTTATTCCTTTCTCCGGATTTCTCTGCGGCGGATATTCCATTTTCGTCCTACTTCGTCTCTTTTTCTCTTGCATTCTATCAGCTGCTGGTTCAAGTCGCCAAATTCTGGGATATTTTGTATACAATTTTGAATGCCATAGTTAAAGAATTGTATTTATATTTTTCTTGCCTTTGGCTAGTTGTATTATTATTTGTTCTTTGCTTATCATCCCCGAATATTCGAATATACGTCATTTTATATTTCGAAACTCAACCATCCCTCCGGTGGTAGGAGATAAAAAATGAAGATAAGTTCGTATGATAAATAGAAGCCAGCGTATCCGAAGATCCCGACTGCTTTATACGAAGCATAGGTTTTACCTGTAGTTCGCCGACTCCGGAGTTTATTCCGGCGCATCGGTAACCCGTGGCTAAAACTCATGGGATAATAAAAGTGCCGTATTTTACTGTGCCCCGCAGACCACAATGCCTCGACGAAGAATACGGGGGACATATTTATTCGCACGGTTTTTTAGGCCGACGCGAAGAAATGGGAAAATGGAGGCTCGTAACTGCAAGGTGACGCTTGAAAACGGAGGAAAATGATAAAAGGGAAAGGGAATAGAAATAAAAGGTGCAGAGAAAAATCAAGAGCCAGACAAGGGGCAAAACGAAGACAATACATCAAAGAAGATCAAGAGGAACGCGAAGAACAACAAAAGAACTGGAAAAATAGGAGACAACGAAAGGGTCGAAGACAAGGCAGAAAAGAAGTTGAAGAAAGAATCGAAGACAAGGTAGAAGAAAAGACAAAAAAAGGACCGAAGAGAAGGCGAAAAGTAGGCAAAGAAAGAACCGAGAACAAAGCAGAAAAGAAGACGAAATACGAATCTAACACAAGGTAGAAAAGAAGATGAAGATCAAGAGAAGCATGAGGAGGAAAAAGAGAGTCCAACGAAGAGAAAAGGCGACGGAAAATCCAAAGACACGGCAGAAAAGACAGAAAAAGATGAAGAGAAACATGAAGAGAAAAAGGGCGAGGGAGAGGATAAGACGAAAAGGGTAAAAATAAGGAGAGTTCGCCAGGGTGGAAGGAGGCCGCGGCAATGGAGGAAAGTTTCCGTATGCTCTGTCTCGTCTAGCAGCCTAATCTCGTAAACCAACACATCTTCCTGGCCTATGCACGTACATGTGTACGTAGCCGTAATGCCGATGTAGTTACGAACGTTCATGCCCGCTACGAGTTCGGAATAAGAAAAGTTGGCGGTCGAGGCTTAGTTTGTTCCCTTACTACCGCCGAATAATATTATGCCATTGGGCCGAGGCGACACGCTTTCCCTCGTACGAAATGTAAAGCGCGACGTTACTATTTCAACCCACCCCTTTCTCGGTCTTCTCGAGAGGACGTCTTTTTACGTCGATATACGGAGTGTCCCGTAATTCCTGCCGTGGAAGATAACGGTGCTTTGGGAGAAAAAAAACCGGGTCGAAGATGTGGAATACAAATTTTTCTGAGAGCCTCCTATTCTTGAGAGACTCCAGAAGACGATATTCTTTTACTTTTCTTCCATAAGTGGTATCATTACTTTGGGTATCTTAAGTTTTATAACAGTGCGTATAAATAATTTTAACTCACGAATGCAAATCATTCCTGTTGTGTCTTCTGTGAAGGTTACTCAATTGTGTTGTTTTTCATTTCTTGACAATATGATACAGAGGAATTAAGGTCTCGATGAATTCAAGTTTCATATTGCTGTCTAGATTTAATAATGTTATCATCGCATCGTTGGTAGGTTGAAATGGATTAAAATTATTTCAACGTTTGTGCGATTAAGAACTCGCATCGTGAACTGTTTGCGGTGAGTACGGACGTACGAGGTTTTGTGGAGAGAATTGGCAACATTTTCAGCAATATGCAGTCTAATATGATTCTGGCGATGTAAACTTCTCGCGTGTGTAAGCACCTTGGAACGACGAATTTTCCTTGCGCAAAACAAATCGTAATCGGACAAAGCGACGCTCGTTACGCCGTGATACGCTCCAGTGGTAGATGCGGACGTTGCATTGCGAATTACGAAGTCCCGTGCATATATAATTAGCGGAATAATTCCGCGAAGCGTATGGGGAATATTGAAAATTGTGGGCGAAAGAGATGATTTACCGAGAGTAAAGTTAAAGCGTGAAAAATTATACCGGCAAGTTGTAAACGCTTTCCGCAAGGTACCGGGAAAGTAAAATACATTTTCCGCGACGCAAGAGATTTATATTTTTACCGAATAATGAAATCAAGCTGAATAATTTCTCTTCTGGCTACATATTTCGTTCTCTTTTTTATTTTACCTTTTTCCTCTCTGCGTTTCTTTCTCTCAACCTTTCCACTTTTATTTTATTATTATATACATTCACACGATGCCAGATTCGCGGTTTTTTTTACTCTTTTTTTTTAAGGTGAAATGAATAAGTAAAAAAGTAGTACGCGCAGTGCGTATCGTAGAAACGATGAAAAATTGATATTCTATCGACGCTGCCATCGAGGGCGGCTGTTTCATACGATAAATTCATCCAACGGTCGTTTCATTTTCGAAATTGACAACATCGATGTTTCGCACGGAGGCAATAATAATTCGCAATAATCCATTATGTCGAGATATCAAAAACTATGGGGTGCCGGCCAGAATGGAAACGATTATTGTACCACCGGCATATCTAAATATAGATTACTCAAATGATCTATCTGCCGTAGTATCCTATAGCTCGAAAATAATTAAAAAAAAAAAACTGCAACTCGGCAAATTCGGTAGCTGCAAAAATGCACCGTAGAACCGTGTATTTCCATTTGGATCATCCTCATATTTACTCTTACCCCGTACACGCTTTAAACTCTACTCTCCGTATTATTTAAATAAAAAAAAAAATATGAGAGAGAAAAATTGTTAGACAGAGAAGAAAAAAGATTGGATGAGGTATAGATGGAAAAAAAGGAATGAGAAGTCTACGCTTTTCCTACGCATTTCTGCCAACGTGAAATACATCTTGAACGCGTATGCAAATTCGCTCGTTGTTCCGTTCGCGTTGTCAGCTGCGACTGACAATGCATCCCACGGGAGGAAAATCGGACGAAGAGAACTGGCAGAAGAGGGTGAATGCCAGCAGAGGGGTTCGCCAGGAGAGACTGGATGAGCATTATAATCTCGGATTCTCGTCAGTCATGGAGTAGTAGTATAGCCATTCGCAGGACAGACACGCCGGTAGCAGCGTGCGTGTAAACGAACGCTGAATACGATGAGTCGAAACAAAGAGGTTTCCTCGATCCCGACTGCACCGGACACCGTGCATTGCCTGTCGTTCGCTTGTCGGCTGAAATTCTTGCAATTCCATCGCTCGCGTATGTTGCTTTATTTATTCATCCGTGCTTCGCACCAATTGCGTTTGCCCCCTAGGACTCCCACGAGTAGGAAAATTATTTTCATCCCCAATTTAGCTATTTCTTTGCAATCATTGTGGAACGACATGCTGTTGTGCATCGCTTAAGGTGTATTAACCCTTTGCGGACGGAGGCATTTTTGAATGTCGAGAAACAATCAATTACTTAGCGATGAAAAAACACTTTTTCATCGGAAAGACAGTCTGTTAATGTATACAAGTTGAAATTTACTCTTTGTAAAATAATATTTCAACGATTATATTTTAATTTTTCAATTCTAACCGTTTATATATGCACCGACAAACTATAACCAATTTTTTTATCAGGGCGGATATATTCGCCCGTCGTCCGCAAAGGGTTAAGATATCCTTTGCATATAGTATTTTTATTTTACTTTTCGCATCGATTTACATTCCGCCTGACTTATACTACTAGCCCTCAAATGCAGTCTTCCTCGTTTCTTGTTCCATAAGCTTATATTTTAGAAGTTTTCAGTTACTATTTTCAAAGTTCTGGGTACACATGTGAACCATTAAGTAACGTTTCATTTATGCGAATTGTATTTACCATTTTAATTGGTAGTGATACGTATTGCTTAGTTATTTTATGTATTGAGAATCGTCCAACAGGTTACCAAATTTTGTACAATCACAAATTTAGGTCGTTCTAAAAACAATCCGCACATATATTAGGTTGGCAACTAAGTGATTGCGGATTTTAAATGAGAAGGAAAATTGATGAAGGACTCATAAATCGAGTTTCTTGACATAGCCAAGCTGTTTTAATTTTTTTTAATGCATTTATGCGTTACATTGAGCTGTGCAATTTTACGTGTTGTGCTATAGCGATCTGAATCGATAATAGCCTTGATATAAGTCTCACCAACTTTAACTGGACGGCCAGATCGTTGCGTATTTTTCAGTGAAAAATCACCAGAACGGAATTTGGCAAACCAATTTTGACACTGCCTCTCTTTCAAGGCTTCATTCCCATATACAGCACATAACTTTTTGTGTGCTTGCTATGCGTTCTTGCCTTTTCGGAAATAATACAGTAAAATATGTCTGAAAAGCCCGTCTTGTTCTTCCATATTTAAATTGGAATAAAAACGAAACTAAATAACTAATAGACACAAATTTTTTACTAAATTAAAGGTGGAAGTCCAAACAAACAGAAAACAGTATAGTTTAGGTGCTTTCAACACGTTGACAAACCAAAAGAATGCGCTCAAATTATCTATTGGCAAAATCCGCAATGACTTAGTTGCCAACCCAATAAAATGTTATATTTCACCTTTCCTGATTGAATATCGTCGTGAAAGGCTTGCATTCTTTTTATTTAGAATTCTCACCGCTTTCAGCGTATCGTTGTCGAATTACTGTAGTAGTTTCAGCGTATTAAAATACTCTCTGCAATATTTACCCTCCACCCACCTGTGAACAAGCCACATAACTGTCTCCTAAAAGCGTACACAGAGCATCATATAACTGCGTAAGAATAAAGCAAACGATGGGAGGTTGGTGAGCCCAGCAGGATACGGAAAAGCACGAGCATGGCTGGCCAGAGAGCATTTATCCTGCGGGACCGAACGGTAGCAGGATCGATGCGCTTTATCGCGCCAGAAAGACTGCAGCAGAGCAGAGAGTGAGATAATTTATCGCCAGGCTCTTGGTCTTGATAGGGCCTTACGGCAAAAATGAAATACAACGCGCCGTTGATATAATGTACCCGTAAAGATCGGAAAACAATTGAAATCTGGCGTGACTTTTCTATGCTGCCGGTGCGAGGCATTACGAGATTGCACGGGGAAATGCAGAGTTCGATCGGTCGATGGAAATGGAAGGGTAGAGAAAAAAAGAAGAAAAAAAAAACACCCATCGTGCACACGTATACAATACAAACAAACGATACTCTCGCAAAGCGATCCATTATAAGTGAGATAAATGCAACGATAAAATTTATCGTAGGATCGAACGTCGAGATAGGAAAAGGAGATGCGCGCCATCCCGATTGTTCGACTCGAGTATTCCCAAGTTGGATGGGAAATGAGAAAACCGACGTATCGTTAAATACGCTGTTTGTTTTCCGATCGCGATACCTTCTCTTTCCATTGTACGGCACGAAAGTTTGAAAAGATGTCTGCTCGTATTGCGGCTACTTCCGTTCAGATACCTTGAAAGACGATGAATACCCAGCGTATAGAATATTCAGGGAGTAGAGCTTCATAGAGGATCTAAGCTTCCTTGTATTTCGGAGAGATTCCTTTCACATCATCCACCGTGCACTCGTTCGTTTCAACGTTACCAAGAACTTTCCACCATTCGAGATTCCATTCGATACCGAACAAACGATAATCCGACGTTAAAATAGGTTCGAACTAAATACGAACCGCAACTCTTTTGCGCGGTATTTCGAAGTATGCGTCGAAACGAGAATTTCGATCACGGTCGATGAACCAGTGTAAACGCAATTCGGCATGAAAAATTTCGGGAGACCGTAAATCGTTGAACGTAGGAGACTCCGACTGCGTGAAACGTTCCATGAAATTGCGACATTCTATTTTCTGAACGTCGGTTTAAACGGACTGCAATGCAATAAAGGTGCCGTCATTAACTAACTGATTGAATCGTCGTTCGGAGGTATTCGATTATCAGAGAAAATACGTGATTATGAAACTGGCGGGAGGGGAGGAAAAAAAAAGCTGATGGAAAATATCGAATCTTTTGTCGGTGATTGAAAAGCGAATATTTTGCGCGGCTCCGCGCGACACGATGATATAATTGGGCGGATCAGTTGACGCCAGGTGGTATCGTTCTCTTCGGATTTCTCTCTCTTTCGATCTATTCTCTCTTTCTCCCTCTTTCTCTCTCTCTCTCTCTCTGTTTTTTTTGTGAAATCAGCAGCGGCTTGAATTGAAACGGATCGACGAGTGACACGCAGCGCCATTTTTATGCTCGTTTCCTGACTCACTCGTTCCACCATCGCGAAAACGGTATCGATACGAAGCAATTTTAAATGCGCTCTGATGCGTGGCGCTAATGAATTCGGTCGTGCGATTGATGAATCAATAAATCCAACGCAGTCGATTAAAAAAACATCTCCCAAATTTAAATCACGCTTCAAGAATTCCTCGAGATTTTTCCTCCATGTGATCGATCGATGGCAACGAGAAGTTACCTTTCGAATCGGAACTAGAATTCCCAGCAGAGATATTGCAAAAGTCGGCTAGCCTCGAGGTAAAGTGCGAATTTTTTATTATTATCTCACGACAGTCAGCCTGCCCGGAAACAATAATGTTTCGTTGTTCACTCGGGAATAGAATTCTTTCTCTTTTCATCCTTACTATCCACATTTGCTCTTCTCGAGTCTCTTCCTCCTACCATCACCTTTCATCATTTACCAAAACTCTGCGATAACTCTCAATTAGGTTGAAATCAAAGAAAATGACCAATGGAGCTGCAATTTTTACACTTCCTTCAATACTCACCCCGTCAAGGTTAAATTGAACGGTGCTAAGTAGCATCGATCATACGATTCAACCAATAAATCAATCTCTACAGATCTAGACCATCCCTCAAATTTATCTTCATCCCCAAAAAAAGTTTCAAATCGATCGACAGATCGGCAGCAACAAAAGATTGCTCGAAGAATCTGAGGCCAAACTTCGAAGAGGAGATATCACGAGGTCGACGCTTCTAGAGATAAAGGGTGAAATTCTTTCTTATCGTTTCGTGGCGGAGGGCCTTCCTGCTCGAAACAACAACGTTTCGTTGTTCAGTTGGCAACCAAACCTTCCCTCTTTTTCCGTTCCTCTTCACCTTTCTTCGTCCTCCTAGATCTCTGACTCCCCCGTCTTCTAAGAGTTTCTACCTAAAGTCCCGTGAACTGGCTCGCCAAAGTCTTCGTGTTTCTCTCTTTCGTTTTCTCTCCCTCTATCTCGGTGTCTCTCTCTTTAGAAACTGGCACGTCGAGCAGTCGCGAGAGGGTTGGTGGCAATGGTTGGAAAGAGAAGAGGGTCGCGAATACGAAGGCGAAGGTGTGTAAAGCTGAAACGCCGGGCGATGGGCGGAAGGAAGTCAAGCGAAATAGCAAATCCTCAAACAAACGGTAGAGTCTTTGCGAATCGAGCGAGCTTAGCAGTGGATTATCTTTGCCGTATATACCTCGACGTCGAGCTTGCCCGGATGTTCGATACCAAAGAGCCCGAAATCGTGTTTCAACGGTTTATGTTGCTCCATCGACATTGTCAGGAGATACGATTAGGTGTGTGCGTATACGTACGTGGATATACGAAAGACATGTCTGTCTCTGAAGCACAGGTGAGCACGATGTCGGATAGACGTTCGAGATGACTTCATTTTCTCAAACCACGAGTCACTCGTCCGTACAAACTTGCTCTTGTGTTTTTCTGTACAATTTATATGCCCCTTTGCTCCATTCGATCTTCTCGTTTCCGCGTTGAAGTGTATCTATTTTTCCTGGGAATAAAAATAAAACGGAAACGTTTTTTTTCCATTCTATTAGGTAATTGTTTTAATTAGATCTTGGACAGTGCTGTAGTTTATGCGAAAAGGGCATTATTGAGGAATAGAAGTTGTTTACAGAAATTATATTGTAGTGGTACTAGAACTACTGATTAATTAACTTTCTATGGTCCAAATTTTTTGTTGTATCCGAATATCAGTTTCATGGTAGTACAATTAGAAAATGATAAGAATAATATTTTAAACGATGGATTAAACCTGCATTCACGCATTGAATTGCAAAGAATTTCATGATTTTCACGAGTTAAATTATAGTTTTTGACAAAGTTAAAAATTTGACTTTGAAAAATAGAAGTTTAGATATGTTTAGTGTTATTTCAAAGTCACAGGGGCGCATAGAGGATTAAGTATTTATGAAGATGACTCTTAAATACTTCAGAAAAAGATGAATTAACTCCGTGCTCTATGATTCCTTTTGTGGCAGAATGCACAATAACTTAGAATTAAAAATTTGATGGTCTCGTGACCTACTGAGATTTTTAATTTAATAGCTTTTTAAAACAAGCTAAAAATTTCCTACTCTATTTACGGCATTACGCGCGTGATTCATTATTCTGTGGCAAGAGATTACAGGAGCCAGAAACTTTATCGGTTTAAGCTGTTACATTTTACAAGAAGAAGAATTGAGCAAGGTACAGGGTTCAAAATACCAGGAACACTTTTAAAAAATTCAGAACAAGTTATTTTGAGTTTTCTTAGTTCTTCTAGACCTAAGATATTTTAAGAAGAGTTTTTCCAAAGTAATGAGATTTGAGTTCAAAAATTAATACTTACAATTAGATTAACTATAATTATTTAGATTCTTCCCAAGTAAAGGAGACCAACTCACAACTGGACACCTACCCTTAAATCTACACCTATTTATAATACCTTCACATCTTACCCCCACATCTTCCCCCACGGTCATTCACTCTCTCACATTCGTGCTCACATTCACTTTCTTGCATTCACTCCCTTGAATTCACACCCTCACATTCCCTCTCACGCATTCACTACCCTCTAGAATATTTCAGACCTTGAGAAAAAAAACAGTTGACCCGCTGACCGAATCTGGCCCAACCCCTCTTTCATCCTCCTCATTTATAAATTACAACCACAGAAATATTTATCAGCGTTACTATAAATTTGCACCACAATCCTCGAAATAACAACCACCCCATTTGCACGAGCAATACAGCACATTATCAGACTCCATAGTCTGCAGCGAATCACAATTCTCTCGTATGTTTCGCGTATACGAAGCAGCATGCCCTTCGCAGTGCAGAAGAGTACCAAACTCATAAGCGGATCGCGGAAGCTAACGGAGTAAGGGCAAGCACTTGGCGAAACGTTGCGGCTCATGAATAATTTGTAGTAATTAGGCGACTGTCTAGACCTCGGAGCTTGTATAGGTAACGCAAAAGTTACGTAGCCGACGTAAAGTCTGCCGGTTTCGCGAGCAACGTTAAGTCTAGGTGATATCGTGGACTTCCGCCGTGGCACATTTTAAGTACTACCCTCTTAATGGAGGTTTGAAGAGTTAAAATTGTTACTTGAATGTCTCGTTATAAAAAAATTCGTTCTTTCTGAGTTGAATCTTCCTTCGGTGGAAAATTACAATTGACTGTATTTCATGGAAACTCGTGGAAGTTTTGAAACTGCTTCAATTCACCGAAGCTCGTTCGACGGCGCAGGAAAGTGAAAAGTAGGGGGGTTATTAATACACTAGCATTGTTTCGCGACATTGAATTATATTTCACGGAAAATGCCAATATTCCAGTGTTTTGCGCGGGTATCGTGGGCAAAAGGGAAATTAATGTAGGATCGATGGGTGGAGATTAAGGAATGATTGATTAAATTGCAGCCCGCACTATTTACACCGCAGGGTGTGGAAACAACTATTGGCGATTGAAATATTTTTAGAACCGTCAATGTTCAATGCAAATTTACCTCCAACCATCCCCCGTATCGATGGTGGTTACTTTACGGGAATTGCACAAACAATAGTTATGTTTTTTTTTCTCAGATAACACTTTTTGGAATAAATAAACTTTGAACTCAACACTTTCTGTGCAGTCGGGCCTGAAATATCGTCGACATCGTATTAAAAGAGTCTTAATTTCGTCCAACCACATTACCCAACTTTAATTTACATGAAATATTTCCAACGAAAAGATTGGAACAAAATTCATGGAACAGCAACGCGTTAATATTAATTGACACGTCGTTTCCCGCGGTATCGTCCCCGGTTGAATCTACTCGGTAATTATTAAAACGGGACTCCGTGGATTTTCCAGGTAAAATAAAGTTACGCCCGCGGTAGCTTTCGAGTTTAAAACGCGAAGAAAACACCGCCCGCCTCGGTTGGCTCAAATAGAAAAGTAACATCCGCAGGGTGTCTATCTACCTTTAGATTTAAGTACACCCCATACGGCGAGACTTTTCCCGTTGCCTCTACGTGTGGTAATTCCGTAGCATTACGACTCACCCTTTCCGCAAACGACAACCCCAACCGGTAACAGTGTGAAACGTCGCGCAAAACTGGAACGCGGATAATGGAGGTCCTTTCCTTTTCTCCCCCTCTCCATTCCTCTCTCTCTAACACTCTTTTTCCTCTTTTCCCTCGTTTTCACGAGCGAGACACCCGTTAGATGTGAAATCGATGCTGCTACCGATGCTGAGACGCGCTCTCGCAAAAAACCAACCCCTTGCCACGTTACGATCCAGGGTCTTAAAGTCGTCCGGACGAAACTGCAGTCACGAGGAACATTACGGACGATATGGCTGCTGTTTGCGAACACGTTACCCCCATGTTACATGGAGTCCGCGAGGGTGCATCCTTAGAAGACTACAGATACGTAGTAGCAGGTATCGTTTCGTTTGTTCACATCTCGTCCAAAGTCTCGGATAAGGGAGTAAAACGTTTTCCTCGAGTTGGTCCCCGGAAAACGAAGATACGAAGGATCAGTCTCTTCTTATCGGGATAAAGATCGTCCTTGAGGATCCTTCGTTGGTTGTTTCTACCCTTGCTGATCTTTCAAATCTGCAGACAGTGTTTCCCTCTCGACGGAACTCTTAACGCTGCTATAAAGCTAGATCGAAGTTGGTTGGACGGTGAAGTTAGATCTAGGCTGATACGACGATGTAGTACCTCCTACTCTTCGATGTCGTTCTTCTCTTCGATGGGGGAGAAGAAGAACGTTTTTTTCTTTTGGATGTCCTTCTCTTCCTATCACTGGTATCCTCTTTACGTAAGCCACGGGTAAGAGTAATCGTCGAACGAACACGAACCATGCACGACCAACGGGATATTCGATCGGTAACCACACGGGCGTTTGACGAAGTTGATGAAGTTTGCCGGCAGAAACTTCGTTAACGTGTAATGACATAAGAGATCCGGACGTTCGTTGACCGATCCTTTGATGTCCGCTTTCGGCAACGGTTCCAGCGGTTCGTTCGACCGCAATCAATCGATCGGCTTGCGTTTTCGATGGCACGCGCTACGATATGAATGATCGGATTGGAAAGATCGATGTTACATCATACCCTTTCGACGCATATTTACGTTTGTCAAATTCTACATCGAAGTATTCTTCTCTGAATTTAGTGTTGTTGTTTTTTTTTGTCATAGAATATGGTTGGAAGAGTGCAAAATAATTTGACGGTGGTGGAGAAAAAAATAATTGTCGTGGGAAATTACGAGGGCAAAAGTGGCGTATAATAATAGTGATAAAATTTCACGGCGAAAGGTCAATTGGCGTGAAAAATGCACGAATCGTAAAGTTCAGTGAGCCGGCGGTGCCGATATTTAGCAGCGTTATATTTTCTCTTGGTCCTCCTCCTCTTCTCTACCCTTCTCGCTCCCTTTCTCTTTTCCACCCTATCTCGTTCGCTGACAAATTACGAGGACCTATCGGCGATTCCTCGATTGGAGAAGATACGATTTAATCGGAAGTGCTTTGCGGTCCGCGAGAAAACATTACTTGGACGACGTTCCATAGGCGGAGGGTGGGCGCGAAGAGCATGACTGCCAGGAAATTACATGGAATTAACACGGAGGATTGTTTGTAATAAAGATTAATAGCGGGCTTTGTAACGACTACGTTTGATACCACCCATTCCACTCGTGGTACTCATCTCTTATTCTCGTACCATCCCTTTTCCACATTTCTCTCTCCCTCTACCTCCCGCTCGTGCTCTCTCTAGCTTTCTCTGTGCGACGACGAATGTTGTTTGTGTAATCAACGGAACGAACAGAGCCCCTCTGCCACTACTGGGAGGGACCTAGTGCTCCTGTAGCGTGTAATTTGTAATTCTGCACGCTGCATTATTTTCCGCTCTACCGCTTCCCACTTTCCACCCTCTCGCACTGTCCTCCCGTACTCCGCGCTCTTGTTTCTCCTCTCCTTCCAACTCGTGCATAATCGCCCCCTTTCTCTCTCTTTCCCCCTAACCCTTTCTCTCTCGAATCCACGCTAAATTATAGCTCGATTCGCGTTCCGCATGACAATCCGGCGGCTCCCCAGGAAATTGTGGAAATCAAATCAGCTAAGCGAGCACCGATACGTCCACTTCGAAAACGGATCCCGCTTATTATCGTTTCCAGATACACGATTTGTCCGTTAATTGATAATAGAATTCCATGGATAAAGCGTACTCGCTGTGATTATTTAACGTACGATCGTCGTTCCATATCGTTCGTTCGACTTTCGAAACATGAGCTAGCTTTAACTTCTCTTTTGCTTCACGTCCTTTCAATCAGCATAGTGTACCTATGATAAATCTATAAAGTCAATATTCCGTCCAATCTGTGTGTCGTTTGAATCTCATTCCCGTTGAAATAAGAATTTGTACAAACAATTCACCATAATTACATGTTATCCATATAATCTCCACCGTTGCTCATTATCATTGACGTTCCAACCCTGTTTACTCTCCATTACGTAAATTCAATTAACACAACGGACGAGCTTTACGGCATACGTAACGCCAAACGATCAGAAACGACTGGCAATATCATAGATAAGCATGGCGAATCGATGCTCCTAATATGTTTAGGATATTGGCTGTATATTTTTATTCTCCATGTTTATTATCGTATTCTCGTGTACTCTTCGACACGGCATCCCTCTCAAAGGGATCCTTGGGGTTCGTTTCAGTTGGCTCCTTTGGCGCGACACGGCTAATTCGAATTCTCGTCGGATCCGCGCTCGCATATACCATTCCTCGGCTCGCAATCTTTGCAAAAACTTGTCGCTCTGACGCCAGCTTGCCTTGGCGTTGATATTAATAATGTAATCGGCGGGGGTTGAGAATTAGGAACGATGTCACGTCGTCGGGCAGAAGGGATGGAGGGTAAAAGATAGAGGAAGAAAGAGGGGGTGAAATAGAAGGAGAGAAAGAGAAGGAAACAGGATGGGCCGACACGGGAGTGTCGGTGGTAGCAAGGAAGATAATTAAACCACGACCCACCGGCGTTCCCTCTAAGGGTGTCGTCGTCATCGCCGTCTCGGTTACCTGAGCGTTATCGTGCTAGGAATGAAAATCTTAAATGGAAAGGAAGGGTGGTATCTACCGGGAGGCCGCGGATCTGCCTCCGAAAGGGAGGATCGGCGTTAATAACGCCGAAAGTCCTTGAATTACTGGTGTCACTTGAGCAACGTGAAACGTAAATAATCGATCGCAGGTGGCCGGGTTGTAATTTAATTATTAATTTAATTACAGCCGCCGTTGTATGACGCCGTCCGGCGGTGGCTATGGTGGTGGCGATGGTGATGGTGATGGCGAGGGTGATGGCGATGCTGGCGGACAGTGTGGGCGTGTCTGTTCACGTACAAAGCCTTTTATAAACGGGTATTATGGTCCCTTAAGTGAACTTTGATGAAGTCTACGGATTCAATTAGTCACGTCTGTACTCTTCTTCTTCTTCTTCTTCTTCTTCGTCTTCTTATTTTCCTTGGACCTATACGTACCTGGGTCACCACCCCTTATTGATCGTTATTTGCTTTTATCCCGATGACCCAAATTGTCGTTGAAACGATTGGTTGAAACTGAACGGAAGAAACTGGCGATTGTCGTGGAAATTTAACTTTAAAATTCCATCCTGAACAATGTCGTGAGTCAATCTTTCGTAAGTTTGCACGCATACATCATGGTAATGGTGCGATAACCTGGTGTCATGACTTAAAACGCGGTGCAATCGACTCCCATGAGCCGCGTGATTATTATTAAGTAGATGGACGTTAACCATCGGACCATATAAAATTACACGTTGCGCCCGGCACGGTAATTCTCGAGAAAACGATCCCATTATCATTAATGTTTTACCGCGATCACCGTTGTTCACCGCAAAGTGCTCGTTCCCGGTAATAATTATTATCATCCCCCTCCCCTCCCCCCAGTTTCGTCGTTACGGGGATAGGAATCATTCCCGTGGACAATCTTCGTGAAAACACAAAGTCGCAATTTTACAATTTCCACGAAATTTCCATGAAGTTTGCAGAATCTCGGTGGTAAGTGACTTCGATGCTAGAATAAATTTGAACTTTGAGATGGGAGTTTTGTTCCGTAATGAGCGAGAATTTGGGAAAAATTATGTAATGGAGTGTTAATGCAAAATACCCGAGAATCGTTTACAAATTGAAACACGATTAAATCGATTGAGTCGCGGTCGTTATTGTCATTATTGTTGTTGCTGTTGTTATTATTATTATTAATATTAACGACTGTGAAGAGTGGGTAACAGGGATAACCAAGTATTTGGTATCTCCACGCGTAAAATTATAGAATAGTTTGGCAAACATGCTGGCAGTTCCGCGTAAGCGGCGTCATTATCATTTTAGCGTAATTACCATTTGGTAATTACCGAGCGTATTCATCACGAAGCACTGGGATATTAATACGTTCGCGCGTGTATCGAGCTGGTTAACACTGCCCTATCAACGCTCCCATACATTTGCACATCGACGTTTCTCGTCGGCAAAAAAGCGGGATAAAAAGTGTCACCGTTTTTTTTTTGTTTCGCGTCGCTTGAAAACTTGAAACCCGAGATTTGGATACAAAAGACTATTTCCAGATGCGAGCTTTTGGATGCGAGACGCTAATCTCCTCTCGCCTCTGGAAAGTGACAATAGTCACGGTATAACGGCTCGAACTTGAAAAGAAACGATTCGACGGTGTGCTCGAACAACGCTCCTTTCCTTCCGGTAAACGGTGACAATTGACGCTGTTCATCCCTCTCGTCGATTCACCGTTGAGTAATTGGTAGGTTTAATTCGGTTTGATGGTCTTGATATAAAAGACTTGTCTATTAGCGTTTAGACTTCTTGATTTGTCATTGTTAGAAATTAGGGTCGTAGGAAACCTAGGATTTTTGGGTTATGCTACGTTGAAAGTTCCTTTTTCTTATAGATTTTAATTAACACTAGAATTACCGGAGTTAAATCTGTTATTACTTTGGAAAAAGAGAGAATCAAGAGATTGAAAATATGATCGATTTGATAACCTATATTTTATAAGACCAACATAGAATATCTATTTTAAGACTCTCGTATTAACTTTGAGAATTATTGGAAAAAGTCGGAAACAAGTCATTTGGACTTGCTTGGTAGTTCTAATGTTAAGATTGCTTGGTAGCTACCATGGAAGGTGTTTGAGCTATTTAACTAGTTTCTCACTTCAAACTATTATATTATTAGGACCAGAACTACTAAGCCATTCAAAATGGCTAGTTCCAGTATGTCTAAAAATTCTCCAATTGTACATAAGAGTCTTCTTCCAAACTACTTGTTTAATATGTCGAAAAGTAGTAGATTTACCATATTTAGCGTTAAATACTACTTGCTTTGCTACAGTACTATTGTCAACCATTTTGAACAACGATATTTAACCATCTCCAGCAAACACCCGTGCAAAATCACCCCATAATACTATGTACCGCCCTAGTCTCCAAATCGCTTACACTACCCGCGCCATCTTCACAACTCCAAACAGTACATTCCACCCCAATAGCGGAACAGTCTTATAAGACGAAGCTTACATACAATTCCCACAATAGCAAAACGGCATATCGTAAAACGTTGTCTAATAACTGCGACAAGAATTCACCCTATCCTCCAGCTACCACCTATACTCGCACCATCGAGAGTTCGTCCTTCGTCTGCGCTCTTTGTGCATTCAATTCGCGGGTGCTATGCTTATCGCCCTGAATGCACTCCCGCGTCGGTGCATTGGAGAACTCGGGCAAGTTATTCCACGTCGTGGTTCATACTATTGAGATTCGATATCAACCGGTGACAAAGGGCCTCGTATTCACCCCCCGGTGCCGAGCTTTTTCCCGCGCGTGCACTGCAACGCGCGCGACGAAACGGGGGATGATTCATTTTGCGGCAGAGTGCGGCCAGGTGAATACGAATGCCGTTAGAAGCGATACGCAGCCGCGGTTCGCGTGGAGTTTAATAATAATTCATAATACGCGCTCAGATACACTCAGACGGTGCGTGTATCATTCGTCTTTATTACTTTTGAAATTTCTGCGATACTCCAGCCATCCCCCTGGAGAGATATAACGTTGGAATGTTTGAGAACGAATACGCGGAGATAAATAAAAGATACGCCGAGGAAGAGCGAGAGAAGGGGATAGAAAAGTTTTGTGAAGTGAAACGAGAGAACACTTTGCTTTTGGTAGCGATTTACTTGCTACTTTTTTTTTTCTCATCTCCAAGGAAGTTTAATATTTAAGAAGACTTCGCCCTTTTGTTCCCACGACGACGTTCCTTACGTCTATCTACAACCGCAACGGATATTCTCGTCTGGCAGGTAAAAGACGGCCACGAAATTCCCTGGGTAAGCTTCTTTGGCATGCGTGCTCGAGGAATTACGCCGCAAAAGTGAAATACACCTGCCGTGCCACCCGGAGGGGGTTTCGCAGATTCGCTTGGAAACTGGAACGAAAGGAACGCGCGAACTGAGAGCCGGACGAACGGTCCGACGTCAGCGTGGAATGAGGGGTAGAACGATTTATAGCGCCTTAAGACTCCCTGTACTTTATGACGACCTTAATGTTTGCACCGTAAATTGGGTAGCTTAGGACAGCAAGGGAGGCCCGAAAACAGTAAAGCGGAGATCCTTTTGCCGTGACTAGCATTCGTATTTCGTGGGAATAATTTTCTCCAGGTCTCGAGGAAGAAAAAAAAAATTACGTCGGACACGAGAATAAGGGGTGGCTGTCTCGACTACCTCGTTTCTTCGTTCCCTCTGCTTCTCGTACCATTTTTACCACCGTCACCTTGGTTCCTTCGCGACGAAATAAAATCACCGTGAAGATTAACGGTAGATTGGATCATCCCTGTACACTGAGAATGAAGAAAGAATATCTTCCATAGCGAGGAAACTTTTCTCGTTTACAACCAAACTTTATTTAACTTTGTAAAAATATTGTAATTAATTACAAAAGCTCCTAGGTAGCGTTTATCGAAGGTATTAATTACGGGCGGTGTAAACAATGTGAACGAAGGGAACAAAGCGTTAGGTGCACACGAGGATGGAAGAATGACCCTTGTAGCTCGTTGAGAAGCCTCTTGTTCGAGTTCACATAATTGAGACAATGAGTGGCGCTCGATAACTAAGGGTCGCACTGGATAACACGTTACCTTCTACCTTATACCATCTCCGTCAACGGCATACCGGTCCCTCGAGAGACGCGTCTATGAGAGCGGCTAAACTCGACTAAGGAAAACTCTCTACCTCGAACCCGTCGACTTATTATTTTCATCCCTTAACGCCCGGCAAACATTTGCATAGCAGCGCCAGCATGAAAGAGCGAACGAGCTGGGCGGAAGAGGACGGGAACTCGTATCGCGTTAGTTATCCCGCCGACGGCGAAACGAAAGACCTCGAAAAACCGACCTCTGTAACAGGCTAGACGATCTTGACGATAAATAGAGACGGTTTTAAGCGGCGTAAAACGATAATGCACGGAATGAACGTAATCGATGGAATGCAGAATACTCTGAGATTCTATTTCCTTCTTTTCACATTAACCTTTTGTACTCGAGGGGCGACTACGGTACTATGGCGTTTCTTGAGTTCACGAACTCCATATATTTGTTTTCGATACGATTTGGTATTCGTATTCCAATTTTTTTCGTGGACCAGGTTCGGTCTGTCTTCTTAACCCCTTAGCCTATAACAACGTGTGACCTTCGTAAATCGAAAACTAGAATAGGAAATTTTGAAGTCTTTCAAAAAGTATTAAATTGAAAATATCAGTCGGTCGCGAAACGGTTTCATTATTTCTATACTATTGATATTACTTTCAATTATGCGGAATATCAGAAATCAGTGAGAACTTTCGATTTAAGGAACTTATTTTGAGTTATTGCACGTTTAGTTAGAAAAGGAATCATAGGTCAAAAGGTTGATATAAAATCTTTTGAACGTACCTGTAAAATATTTGCCCAATTTAGCCGAAATCGTTTCGAGTTTCTAGTTCACCCAAGTGAACATTCCTCGAGTGCAAAGGGTTAAATGTTACATGAAAATTGTAAAATACTTGGAGTGTTTTATATGGAATTAATTTACGTGTTGGAGATTTCTCGGTAGAAGAAGAATTGACTGTCGTTGGACGATTTTAATAAAAGTTGTATAAGGTTAATAATTTATGCGGGAAAAAGGACGAGTGAAAAATTGCCGCATTTTTAGTGGACATTTCAATATTTCTTCCTGGCTAATGAATGGAACGTTGTGCCAGGCAATTCAACCGAGTTGAAACGTCCTTCTATGTGCACGGACACGAGGAAAGAGGGAGACGTTGAGGTAATGCGACAAGGTGACATAAAGGCGGTAAAAAAAATTCATGGCTGACATTCATAGTGCCTCTAATAACGCGGTGAAAGGAGACGTACGATGAGCTTCGTCTCTCGGCTGTTTAACGAGTACAAAATCCGGTATTTTCTCGGTCCATTCTTGCCAGATTCAGAAATCGAGGAGCTCTATTTGCAAGGCAAACTCCGATTCGTGGAATCACGTGCGAGGAAATATGTATATATGAGTACACTTCATTAAATGTGCATTAACGAGAGTCGTTCGAAACACCGAGAAATCCAACGTGATCGGTATTAACCTCTCGGTGAACGTATCCTCTTTCGTCGCATCCACGAATGAGCTTTTTATTCTGAACATTCTCTAGCTCATACTCCTGAAAGATTGAACACGAAGACGATAAAATGTCCCAGAAATTTCAAATTAGTTACCTCCCTTTCTCTTCTCTCGATTCGTTCGATTTATCGCTTTACCACCTTTATGTTTGCCAATTCGTCATCAATTTATTTCCCTTAATAGACACGTTGAATTCGGGACAGCGAGATTTGCCTCGGTGAACGACTTCCATGAAAGATATCTGTTCCAGTTTGGCGGTTATTAAGAAAGGTCGTATTAGCGGATCAAAATCGGAGCTCGTAATAACCTGGGCGCAGTGTAATAGAGGGTCGTGTAAGTATCGTTCGACAACCTCAAGAAGTCTCCTGAGCGGCGGAGCTTCTCGCTAAATACCGCCTATTCGCACCGTTTTTTTTATTTAATCCACGCTGCTCAGCGTCCTGAAGGAGGTACTTGACAAAGTCGTAACATTGAAATATCTTTATGACGCCTGGTGAATCAGATCCTGCCGAAACAGGCCTACCTCCGAGGAGCCTTCTTGAGGTTGTCGCGTTATACCTTGGAAAAATGGAAAATCTAAAGCGATATCAGTTTAATGTCCAGACCAAATGGCGTCTTCTTCGGCGTTACCCTTCTCTGCAGCTTCTTCTTCTATTTCTTCTTCCTCCTTTTCTTTCTCATCTTCTTCTTCATCGTCTTTTTCGCCGATGCTGGAAAGAGAAAGCCGATATTTCGAAGGGCAGGGCAGAGACGTTATAACAAGACGGTACACTGTTTCTGGCACCCGCCCTACATCGGCTTATCCGAAGACTGGTTCCGTATTAGTGCGCCTTATGAAATGATCTAATAAACGTACAGAGAGATATGGAATTGGAAGTCTGATGGAACATGTACAGTGGAGGGAATTGAAATAATTAATTGACCGGTTATATTTAAAGTTTAGGTTGTATTTAAAATGTCTGTGAACTCTGGAAGCTGATGGAAGGTTATTGCATCAGCTTGCAGAGTAGTTAAGGAACGTCGGTTGGCTGTTTTTCGTTTAAAATGAAAAAATTGAAGATTGCAGGGATATATTGTATCCTTTGGAAACTTTGAAAAATGGCAGACGTCTTTAAATAGTATAGAAAGTTTAGTGTCTTGAAGTCACTCGGACTTATGCACTTATACGATGGTTAAAAGTGCTCCATTCTCGTTTTATACAGGGTGCATCGTCTAATTTTGTGACCTTAACTACTGCGTCTGGTATTAAAGTTGGATATTTCTATGGAGACCGCCATAAAATGTTAATATTTCATTTCTCTTGTAGGGCGCTAACGAAATAATACATTTAACTCGCTCGAATTTATACCCAAACTTGTAAAGGTAATCTATTTAGCTGCCTTGATACCACTTTTGCAAAAAATTAGAAATATGTTTTAAACAAGCCATTTTTATTAAAAACTTCCTTTCGATTGACAAGTCTCTTTTGCTAGTCCTCATAAAATAGACACAAACTGGCAAATAGACAACAACTGGCATACAAAACACTTGTCTCGACAGCAGTTATTAAACTTTCTTCGAATTATGAGCATTCCAGCGGAATCTAAAGGATTAAGTCATGCATCCCGTATATTCCATTTTAATCTTTAACCCCTTGCCCTACAATGACGAGTGACACTCGTCATGAAGTAAGTAAGGTAGGAAATTTTCAAGTTTCCGATAACCCATTAATTTGGAAATATTAATGAAACGCGACGGGATTATATTATTTTTCTAACATTAATATTACGTTAAATTATACCGTATGTCAAGAACCACTGATCAATTCTTTTTTTAGTAATTAAATTCAGAACTATAGCAGAGGCAGTGACAAAACAAATCGTAGGACAAGGGGTTAAAACAATAGTCACTGAGCATTTTCTAGTTCCCTTTCAAAGTACTCTCACCATTCCACCCACATCAACGTACATAACGAAATATCGTATCCATCGGAACGATGCCCCGCGTCTTACATGTATGCATCGCTTTTAAAAAGTACCATAGTATAACCTCCTTCTTTTTATTATCCTCCTCTTTTCACTCCACGAAGGAAGAAAAGGGCTGTTACGGCATCGAGGAAGATTCTGTCGGTGTAAGAGCGTGCTAAGTATATTGCGATGGGATACCATTCCACGATATGCAATATTCGTAGATCCACGTATCGAGTAGTTACGCCGGGTCGTTACGACATAACGAAGCCAGGAGGAACAGAGAAGAAAAGAGGAGAATGAAAAGAATGATAGAGAGTAGAAGAAGAGAGAGAGAGAATGATTCTATAGATATCGTCGAGAGCGTCTAGCCGGTTAACGTGGCTCTTTTAACGACGATTTTCCAGTAATTTCCACGGACAGTCGGGCGATCGCATGGTCGACGATCAGTTTTTATGATTTTTCCCAGGGTATGAATCGAGATAAAGGAATGATCGTGGTCGCGGTTACGTCGGCTACCGGTAGATAAAAGTGTTTGAAAGTACTCGAAGACCTGTCTAACGAGGTATGGACAGAGTAGGGGTGAAAAGAGGACGAAAGAAGTGAAATCGAGAGAGGTAAAGACAAAGTGTGAGAGAGAAAAAGGGAAGAGGATCGTTTCAAAGGACGGAATGACGTTTACATAGGGAAGAGAATTGAGATGGATAAAGAGAGGTGCGATGGGGAGTAACGACGCGAGTACACACATTTGCAGTTTGCGCCCGTCGTTTGCGGATCTTTTATGACCACGAGAATAAAAGAACATTAGCGCGAAGCGTGCCACCCAGGAAGTTTCCTTTTTGCGCGTATCACAACGCGGCTTCTCTCTCAACTTACTTCAGGACATAGTAACGAAGCGTGTTCTCGTGCAGAGATAAGTCGAATGTATGACACGCGAAAAACCCTTTCCACGTGGACAAACTTCGGACGAATGTGAGTTTTCCTCCGGTTTGCACTTCGCGTGCAGTCCAATAGGAAACGGCGAAACGAGCGCGATACGAGAGCTCGTTGGGTTTACTTTTTTTCCCGCCATTTCGTTTTCTCTCTTCCTTCTTCTACTCTGCGGGAAATTCCATCGGTACTTTTAATTCGTTATCGACTATTACCGCGTCATAAGCGCCATAGAAAAAAGTCTCTCGTAATTAAAGAGGCCAGAAGAGGAGTTACTAGAAGTTGGCAAATTAGAAGTGCATTCACGTAGCGACGTCGAGGTAGATCAAAGGGAGTGCAATGTTTACGGGATACCGGATATCGTAATAAACGGAAGGAAATAGGAAATTCCCTCATCGTGGGAAGCTACGTGTCGAAGAAGATTATAGAAAAATTGGACGAAGGAGAAAGAGAAGAAATAAAAAATGTAGAAATTTTCGAATAAATCGTGTGCTTCTCTCGCTCACTTGCACAGACATACCTAACGGGAAAAGGAGGGTGGATGAAAAAAAAAGGAAGAAGGAAACACCATCTTCGCGATCGAACGTCGACGAGTATCGAACGTAGAACGACGTAAACGATGCGAATCGAAATCTTCGGGGCACCTTTTCGCCGTGGGTTTTACATCTTTCAGTAGGTCGCGCATCGCGAATACCTCTCTCGCACCACGGCACGTAACGGGACTTGGAAAATGTCTGTAAAGGAATATATATCGAGTCGCGTCTCTCGGTATACCGTGCACGGTTCAAAGGATAGTACAATGTTTACAGAGGGCAGAGAACTGAGACGAACAGACAGACAGATGGATGGAGAAACGTGGGGGAGGGAAATATCGGAGGGAGCGCACACGTTCACGACGTCCTCCTCGTCGGCTAGGCATGCCACTTGTGGGTCTCTCGTGCAAACCCTTCTTCCCTCAAACCCTACGTACTTCCACTTTACGTCACCCACCTACTCTATATTCCGTTCGACGAGCGTTACCGTTAGCCTGCCTCGTGCGAGCACTCGCACCTTGGCACCTGTAACATCGCCCCGTTCTACCGCCTTTTCACCCCTTCTCACCCCTTCATACTCTGTCTCACGTTAGCCGTTTCCTCTCTCCTTCCTTCTACTCCCTCTCTTCTTCGATCCTCGTTCTCCTTTAGCTTCGCTCTTCGTCTCTACTTCGATCTTCATGCTTCATCCCCTTTCTGTACGTTTTACCACCCGCGTCTTTCGTCGTCTCTTGCTATTTCTCTATCCCTCTATAGTAGTGCATCTTCTTGCTCGATCCTCTCCTTCTTTCCACCCTCTCGCGACACATATGTTACCCATCGGATGAAACCTACCGAAGCTCACCTACCCCTTTTGCATCCCCTTACTTACGTGTATCCTTAGAGACGCCCCAGGACAAGCGAGAGGAACGCGACAAGTTAAACTATTCCGTGGTGAATCCGCATTGGAGAGGATGCTCGTTTTAGAATTCCATTAACAGTAGAAAGACTCGATGGTAGATCTGTTTCATAGAATATTTCGTAGGCTGGCAGCGAATACCGGTTTTAAGGTCGATCGACATCGGGGTGGATTTTCGTGAACGACGTCAATTTTTAATTGTACGCTTTCAGCAGCTGGAAATATACTTGGGATGCAAATAAAAGTCGGCGCAGTACGTTTGATTAATTTGGAAAATCGCCGGGAAAATTGGAAAGACTCGATTGCGGATCCATTTCGTAACATTTTTGTAGGCTAGCAGCAAACACTGGTTTTAAGGTCGACTGACGTCAGGGTGAGTTTTCGGGAATAACGTTAATTTCTAATTGTAAAGTTTCAACAGCTAGGAGTGTATTTAAAATGTAAATAAAAATCGACGAAGTGCGTTTGATTAATTGGAACACCCCGGGAAAATTAGAAAGACTCGACAGTGGATCCATTCCGTAGAATATTTCGTAGGCTAACAGGGAATACCAGTATTAACCCTCTATAGGCCGAATTTTTTGTGGTAGCAGAAGGTCAGTTTTACAATAGCACAATTATAAAATGGCAAACACACAATTTTAAAGAATAGATTAAACCTACATTTTAAAGATTGAATTGTAAAGAATTTTACGACTGTGACGAGCTAAATTATAATATTTGGCAAAGTTAAAAATTAGACTCTGAAGACTAGAAGCTGAAGTGTGTCTTGCGTTACCTCAAAGTTATAGGGGCCCAGAAAGGGTTAAGGTTGATCGACGTAGGGGTGAATTTTCGCGAACAACGTCAATCCCCAATTGTAAACTTTTAGCAATTGCAAATGTACTTAGCATGCAAATAAAAATCGACGCAGTACGTTTGATTAATTTGGAACATCGTCGGGAAAATTAGAAACACTCGTCGGACGCTTTGGAGAATTGTTCTTATTACACGCCCGTGTAAGTTGCCTCTCTCTGCGGTTTAATTCGATCGTTTCATTTACAGCGGTAGAAAGCGTCGACGAGTCTCTGCACGGCTCGTTTAGAGAGCTTTTTATTCTCGCAATATTTGCAGGTACTCATCGTGCGTTTTAATTCCTCTTGACTCTTTGCAAAATCAAATCACAGCTCGTCCACGTTTAAAAGCACGTTACTCGAACGTTGAAAGAATAACTTAAGTCATAATAATTCGACACTTAAACGCATTTACGTGTTATCTCACGCATAATACGTCATCCTTCACTGTAATCCGTTTTTGCGATTCCATATTTAACGCGTATCCCCTCGGAAAGTTCTTCGGGGGAGGATTAAATACGCGTAGAAGCGAGATTCACTTAACGCAGCCTGCCGAAATGTATTTCGGAGATCCATTAGGGAGCGCGTTATACTGGATAAATTATGCAATTAGACGTCATTGCTAACGGAGAAACTGCTTCCTCGAGGTGAGCCTAATTCGTACGTCGAGCACTTTAAGAGAACGCTAGTTAGACATCCGCAGTTTCTCCGTGAGCTTTGTACTAGCGAATTTTCCTCTTCCATTTTAATTAAAAAAAAAAAAAAACGAGGGAAGAAACAAAAGGAAAAAGAAGAATTAAAAGAGAAACGAGAGGAGGAGAGAGATAAAGGATAAAAAAAAGTATAAAGAAATAAATGCACGGTCCATAAATTTTCGTAGTTACCGTTTGTCGGATTACCGTTAACGATGGGCCGGGGCGAGACAATTAACTCCCTTCAAACCAACTGCGGCGTCGTAATTTACTTCGGGTACAAATACCGAAATCTATTTCGAAAATCCATTAGTGAGAGAGTCGCGCTGGATAAGTTGTATTGTTATTTGCAGTCGCCATGGCCCCTATTTTTCTCTCAGACCATAGGTGTGTGCCGGAGGGTAAATTCAAATGAGCGCAGAATTGCTTCTAATTGATGATTTGATAATTCTGTGCAGGAAAAAAAATGCACGGGGGTTTACCTTTCCCGATATGTCCTTCGGCAGATTTTACTCCGTCGTTATTAACAGTTTTATCGGTGAAATAATTTCGCGGTTAATTCTCGAGAATATCGGGGATGCGTTGGAAATTGTCGCACAAATTGCTTCGTTTTTTGCAACGGTGAAATTGCACGGCGAAGCTGCGCGTAATTAAGAGAAATCGAATTACGGGATGAAGCGAACGAAGACGAACGATCGTATGGCAAAGTCTCGACGTCTCGTAATTTCAATCTTCTTTTCTTTCCTTCCCCGTTACATTATAAAATTAGTTAAACGTGGGTAAACTGTGAAATGTTAATAATGACATCGAGTAAATAACAACGGATAAACTGCATTCGTAAGATTTTATTGCAACGAAAGTTTCGCAAAGCACGACAATGGAGTTACAACGGTAGACGAAGTTAAAAAGCTTGTATCAGAGAACAGAGAACACAGATACACAGTGTATTACCGTAAAGTCGCAAGAAGTTACAGAGGATTAAACTCGCACCATCGCCGATAAGAAGACTCTCGTCTTTCAATTTTAACTTTCCCTCGATTTTTTCCACTTGCCATCAGAATCGTCGAAATAAACGTTTACATTTAGCAAACAAATTGATCGAACTTCAAATAAATACAATTTTTCTCTCAATTTAATCGACATACTATCAAATAATTCGTACGTAAGATAAGATCTTAACTGTGGAACGATGCAAATTGATTTACGTGAGTAAACGTTAGTTCGGATTGCAATAAATCAACTCGTCTCGCGCGTGCGAACGAAGTTACCTCTGTAATTGAATGAGACGGTGTAAGATGCTCCCGGCGATTACGAAAATTTATTTCGGAAATCCATTAACACGCGGTATACTGGGACCAGGATAAATTATGCAATTACGTGGCATCGCCGCGGGCTGCATCGTCGGCAAGCCTAAGGCACTTAAGAGGTAAGGGCGTGCCAAATTTATTCGTTCCTCCCGATGCGCTTTTCCTTGACATTCGATTTCCCATTGATTTATCCGCTGGCGAGGCGTTCGACTAATATAATTCGAGGGATATGAAAAATTCATTTCAATCTCTTTCCCTCCCTCTTTCTACCCTCTCTCTTTCACTCTTTGTTCATCTCTCTTTCTCTCTACCCTGTACCTAGGTAATTTCCGTTTTCAAACCACCCTTTGCTCACTTTCGTTCAATGTTAAGGAGTCGCACCTTTCAACTTCCGATTCCAGGACGCGAAAGCAATCGAATTCGCTCGTTAATGAACGTTGAGATTTAAGAGAGAACAGAACAAAAAGAAATATTTTCCTGGATAGGCTAGAACTATTTAAAACGTCAATTCATTTTCCACCGTTAAGTCGAACACAGTGGTGTACATTTGTACGTAGATCGAACCGTATTACTTTCGTAATTTCTCTCATTTTTCCTTGGATTCTCGGTGAAAGAGGTCGCTTGGAAAGCGCAATGAGAAGAAATTGCGATCAGACGTTTCTACGATTATCCCAACGAAGGCTTTCCTCTATGGAAGACGCAACGGGTGGTAAATGCACGGATTACCCTCCAGGATGTCCCAAAGGATCGACCCCTAACTGACCTCGAAAGAAGGGACGACACGAGATGTAACGAAGCAGCATGTCGTCCTGCTCTGTATGTAGCCGACGTCCCGATGTTAACACCGCTGGAACCGCTGCATGATTCCGGAATTCACTGGGGTCTAATCCCACGAGAACAAAGTTCTCCCTTAGTCGAGACCAAAGCGTAATTAACGTTCGTACTACGTGACCGGCCAATCGGTCGCTCTCTCGCTAGTCATACCTGTCGCCGTTTGAATAATTTCGCGCAATTCAAATCATCCAATCGATCCTTCTACTCTTGATACTTTATCGATCTCCTCCCCATTACCGTGACTAATTACTTCAAAGAATTAAACTTTAACGTTTAACAGAGTCACACAGAATTTCATTGATACTTGGACATACTCGAAAGACAATCGTCAGTGAATTGTTCGAATTGGAGTGTAGAGATAGGTTGAGAGAAAAAAGACTGTCGTTTTTATCGAGTCGCAAAATACAGACCGGAAGAACGATAGTCCACCCGTACTGAAAACGGAGGGGGTGAAAAGTTCATCCGTCGAACGGGAGAGCATAAATCTGCACCTTCGGTATCCAGGCTCGTTTCGCCGCTCGAAATCCAGCCGATCCTTCTGTCAAATGACGTTCGAACAATCGAGAGAGGGAATAGCGATCGGTGGCAGCGTAGTCTCGCAGTCGATGTCGGTGCTTCCACCCGCGTCATCGACGGCTCTCTGTTTTTCCCCGTGACTCGCGCAAATGCATTCCTATCCATGCACTCGTCAACGGCATAGAACGCCGCCGGATGCAGAGACACGCTCACCTTCAAACGTGAATGTACACCATCAAACTAAAACAGACACCATCAAATGTGTACAGACACCATCAAATGCGAACATATACCATCAAATGCAAACGTCGACCGTTAAATCCCGTACGCGTACAATGAAACGCAAACGTGGACGGACCTACGCGCACAAAGAGACGAAGGAACGAGGGTGGAAAAGATGCGCGAGCGCGATCGCAGGATTTCATATGTAGATACACACGTACAGAGGGAAACAGAGGTAGCGCGAGGGTTGAAAAGGAGGATGGGGAGAAAATGAGAGCTGGGAGCACACAAGCACGTCTTCCAACTCTCTGCGACCCGGTTCACCATCCACCCTCCAGCTAAATCCAACTTCATTGCGGCCATCCGGAGCCCTCCGCCTTCGTTCCTTCTCTTCGGGAATATCATTGAACGCCTTTAGAAATCTGGAACGCACGCTTCTACCGGATGCCACCCCATTGCCCGTTTCTTCCGTTCTCCTCGGTCCTCTTGAATTAAAATGCCGGCTTTTCCTCTATATCTCTCCATCTCTTGTCTTCCTGCTCTCTCACGTTTCATCTCGCTCAGTCAACCGAGAGAGACGAGGGTGAAAGTATAATGGTGTTAACCGCCTTTAAGAAGGTATTTCTCTTATTCTCTTTTTCGTTCTCTCTTGAAACTATAACCGATGTTATCTATACACGATTCCGGGAGATTTTTTGACGAGCGTACGGATGCATTCATTCGTGGGGAAGATTCGTATCAACGGGAGGAAATTAAAGCGGCGACGGGAGTCTCGTCGACTCAATTGGGAACGTTGAAAGGGACGGATAACATTTGTCGGATTTTTCACGCCGGCATTGATACCGGCGGAATATACCGTTAACGATGGCCACGAAAATGTAGACCTTGCATTAAAACCACGTATACAGAGACAAACGTACATATACTTTTATCCTCGTACCATATTTATGCTTTCTCATTTCAAGGAGAATTTTTTTCGGAATTTCAGTCACGTACTTTTAAGAACTCCCTTTCCGAGTTTACTTCGAAAGGAAAATCTTCCGCTTTTCTCGCGATAATCGTAAATCTGACTCCGATATTCTTAAATACAACGAAAGAAGCTTTTCATGGCGTTATTAATAGAAGATCTACCGGAAGAGAGAAAGATCTTACGTTTCTTTAAATTTTTTTCAAAAACCTATAGATATTCTCTCCCACTTTCTCTCCCTTCGAAGGGATACCTTTGCAAAAGTACACGGTAAAGATTTCCTTCGAAAGGAGTCTCGCCTTTCTGAAATCGTTAATCCAATGTTTGCGCTACGCGTAGGAAGATTAAAGGAGGCTTCGCAGGATGCTTCACTTTCTCTCCTCGTCCTGTAATGCCAAGAAATACGGAGAAAACGTGGTCCGAGCTGGAGGAAACCAGCGAAGAAGGAGGAAAAGGGGGATGGTCTGTGCCACGGAGATTGCTAATCGTGTTTAAGAATAAACTTTGCAATCCTCCGGTCTAGCCGGTGCGACATCCGAGCGAGAATACATTAGCATGATTACTTTCTCGCACAATGCCGGCAGCTGGGACGTGTACATAAGACTCATCTCTCTCGGCTTCGGTGCAATATATTGCTTCGCTTCCTAAGATCGTTTGTTTTCAGGCTGAATTATTCAGGCCCCCGCTTGACGCACGAAATCTTAACAACCGAATTCTCTCGCGGCTCGAGCGCTACTTGTTTCCGCGTTGTAATAAAGCCGCCGTACGTGATTTATGCACCGCTTCATTTTCCTTCGCGGAGCGCTTACCGCCCCAAAAGCGCGCCGCGACTCCCTTTGAACGGTGAAATTGTCGGATTTCTGCGGGGAAAATAATTTGCTACCATCCCCCACCACACCGATAATGCGCCCATTTTATACGTTTCTCTTTACGCTGCTTTTACCAGGATTTTCTCTGGTATCTCGGGCTAATTGGCGTTGCATGTTTTTCCTTTCTGTGGTTGCACAAACGAACTTGGAATCTTAAGTGTTCGGAATGTTGTATAGCTATGGCTAAACAAAGACTCGACTGGCGGACTTGCGTCTCTAGTTCCGAGTAATTTCTATGGGCCTTTCTGAACGACCGTTGCCCCTTCTGGTTTACTTTTCGCTCGAATAATTTAGGAATCTTTTATATTTCACTTGAAATCTGAATGCAAGATTGTGATACTTGGAGACCAACGATGCAAGCTCGATGAGACTAACGGACGATGATTAAACAGAGTTTGAATCGGGTGGCTCTGTATTTTGATAAGCTCGATATCGAGTGGTTCCTTTCACTATACGTACTTCTCGACGCTTTCGTCGTTGTTGTACTCTATCGTCGACCGAAGAATCGACCGACGCCTGTAGCTCGTTTAACGGAAAAATTTCAAAGACTCCAGAAGCTCCGAATGGGTCTTTGAAGTTACCAGTTCCACCTTACCGTTCTTGCCTCTTTCGTCTCTGCACACTCCTTTGGGGGGGATGCTTCCTTCGTTTTCCTATATTTCTCTCTCCCTTTCTCTTTTAATCTTTCACTCTTTCTCCTTCCCTCCCTCTATTCGCCTCGCCGCCCTTTCCGTAGCTCGCTTTGACCATCTGTGCCTCGGCTGTATGTGTGTACGGCAAAAGTTTCGAAGCTACGAGGCTTTTATTCCGAGACTCCTCGGACCATCGGGAAGTTCGTGGATAAAGCTCGCTAATAAACCCTGAGTCAAAGCGGCGAAAGTCCTGGGTCCGATGAAAAGGAGCGCGGGATGGACGAAGAAACCAAGACGAGGGGGTAAGTGAGGCAAAGAGGATGAAATAAATAGAGTAAGCAGAGATAAGACAGGAAGGAAGGAAATAAATGGATAGATATCGTTAGCTGCACCAAGAAATCAGTCTCGATAAGAAGACCCTCCTTCTTCTCGTTCTTCCTCCCCGTCTTAAAAGTCGACCGACTAAAAATACAGAAGAACGGATACGTTATTGGGTTTAGCAACGATATAGATTAAAGTGAAAATCTAGCCGGTCGAATGCAAAGAGGGGAGGTAGAACGAACGGGAAAACCGAATGTCGGTCGAGGATGAAAGTAGGGAATAACGGGGGTTGAACGGAGGAGACAGGTGGAGAGGAAACGAAGAGAGGAAGGGTGAAATGCCTTCGGAGAGAGGGAAGTTTGCCGTAAAGCGTGCCAGCCAACAGCTGAGAATAAATTGGAATGTCGTCGAAGACGCGGGAGGAAGGGGTGAGGGAGAGGAGAACCCATTGGGGATGATGCCGTAGGGAATTGGAACGAGACGGAACGTGGCTCGGTGGCTTTGTCCGTGTTCCATGCCGTGCGATGCTTTCCGACTATATTTTCGCCAGCCGAGTGATTTTTTCCAGTCCCGGGGATGAGAAGAAAGATGTCCTCTCGTTCCTCTCCCCCTTCTCCTCCACTTCCACCCCCGTCCTACCCCCGGAGGGACGTTTAATCGTCCTCGAAGCCGCCGAATTTATAACCCAGCTAAAAAAGTGCTTTACGAAAATCGTCGAGTAAGCGTCGAGCACCGAATCGAGAGGCTAAGGAAACTTTCTTATCAGCGATTTCAGTCGGTGTCCCTGGAAACAATTACAAATTCCCTGGGAGGGTCCGTGAAAATTGCGAGAGAACGATTCCGGGTCTTAAAACCGTCGATTAATACCCTCGTCTCGTTCTCGTAGACGTATCTTGGAGAAATGAAAAATTCAACGTTTGTCTTCTTTACAGCGATCCTCGAATCGAACGAGCTTTGAATCTCAAACGACACTTTGCTCTTTAACGTGTCAAATTTTCAAACGTTAAGTATAAGATGATTAGGGTACACGAATTATCAAGTTAAACCGAAAGAGAATTGGTTAGAAAGAATTAGCGATGTCTCTTGTTCTCTTCATTTCTCTCGATTCATCTTGTCAATAGGACCCGTTGAAATTTCAAGTCATTATTTAAACATTTAAATGCACGAAACGAGCTCGAGGCAACGGTCGTTGGTTGCCATGCAATCGACCGCCCCGCGAGTTAATTCCAAACTCGTAGAGTCCAGCGAACGTTAATCCCAAGCAGGGTCTACGGGAATAATTCACAGAATATACCTGCCGGCTATGCAGGTACACCTTTGTGGTTCGTAGCAAGAGAAACCGACAGAATGGTCAGCGTACAATGCCTCTATCGTTGATGCGGTTCCGAAACTCCGTTTCGGCTGGATTGTCCGCGTATTACCCCGTTCTCGCGCTCCAGCCCTTCGTTATTCCATGAAATTCGCATTCGTCCTGACGGCGCGCCGTCTTGCGGCTCGTTGCTCTTGGCATTGCTCTACTTTCGCGTTTATTAAGCTCATGAAATATGGCAGACTAGCGAATATCCTCGACCAGTGTGCGCTCGCATTCTCCGATAACACGGTCATGTGGCAAGAGTATGAAACTGAAAAGGGAAACGAGTCTATCTGTATTACGGAGAATATGAGAATTCGAACGATCCATTGTATGAATTATTTTTCCAGCTTGTCGTAACTTGTTTGAAACGAATTTCCTGATATTTTCTGCCATTGAGTATCTTTTAATTATTTCCACCTCTGCGATTGTTCTGCCTAGGATGTAGAATTGTATGTGATTTATGTTAAGGTAGTTCTATCACTTGACCAAAGTGTGCAAATAAATTTAATGTTAAAATATGATGTTTTTGAGATTGTCACGAACAAGTTACAAGCAAAAAAAAGCTCAGTTATCGGGCATTTCTATGAAAAAATCGAATTTAAAAATACAATTTCATACATTGACGTAAATGAGAGTGAGAGAGAGAGAAATAGTATTTCCGACTTTATCGTTCAATTTTCCAATCTTCCATACTGCAAATTCTTACGAAAAACGAGATCATTAATTCGGGAACGTTTTCGAATAGATATTTCACAAAAAAAATTGCAGCTGTCGAATATTTAATAAAGAAATTATTAATTCAAAACTATAAAATCATGCATTTCACGTTTACAATATGACCACTGTTTGTGAATGTGAGTGTTTGGCAACGCCGTATTGTCGATAAGTACGCGTACATCAAATTAAAAATTTTTTAAATTATAATTATAATCAATACTTGAATAAATTATCATTCGTTTTGTAGAAATTCAATGGGGCCCATTCGTAGCACCCATAAAATCCGCGCCTATGTGAAAGAACTACCTTAAATTAAATAATTTAAATTAAAAATGTTTGAGAAGACAGGGGAATTTGAGTTATGTGCTAGTATTAGAGAAACTGGAAAGTAATGTCGTTTTTTTACATTCAATTCAAACGGATAAATTTGTAACCGGTTGTTATTTTTAATGAATGGTGTAATCCCTTCGTTATCAATAATCTTTTTCCTTTCAGTGTGTACATTTTCAATGCCGGATTGATGAAAATTCATTGATCTTTTAACAGACTATCTGGAGAAACGACATTAGTTTCCGATCCCCCTAATAATTGGAAGTCCAAGTCTTCAATTCTCTAGCCATTGTATTTCTTGCATACATATTTTCCTTCGATATCGGTAACTTCAAATTCCAAAGAATATTTTTGTCGAATGTCTCGCGAGTCTCGTCGTTTCTCGAAAATTGAAAGAATCGCAAGGAATTCAACGAGCCATGATTTTCCCGCATGATTCTGCGTACGAACGGAGATCTCTCGAATATTCCTCCCGTCTGACAAATACTAGGGTGCTACTACTGCGAGCAGTCCGTGGATGCGCTCGTCTCGTTTTCCTTCTGCGGATTCTCGAAGTGAGCGGAAGCATCGAATGGCTCTATCG
This sequence comes from Cerceris rybyensis, assembly GCA_910591515.1. NCBI lineage: Eukaryota > Metazoa > Arthropoda > Insecta > Hymenoptera > Crabronidae > Cerceris > Cerceris rybyensis. The sequence continues at coordinate 22,731,276 of OU342793.1, read as the reverse complement.
TCGCACAGATTCTTCTCTCCTTTGACTGTCTAATACCGCGCCAGTTACGAAACTGCTTTGCAATTGTGATTCTTCCTCGCTGGAACTCTTCCTCGCCGACACTTTACGACTCGTACTTTCCAACGGCTTCTTTTCTCCTCCTCTTTCTACTTCTATATTTCTTTCCCACCCTTTTTTTTCTATTTCTCTTCTTCTCTTCTTTGCACTCCAAAGGAACGAATTTCAGGGTAATTTCTCTCCCATTCGTCCTTCTTTCGTTTCTCTCCTCCTCGTTCTCAGCGTTCTCTCGCGCTGCGTGAACATCGTGGACGGATATGTAGATGGATGGACGGCCAAGCTCTCTCGGAAACTCGCGGAATCTTTTCGTCGAGGGTTTCGCATGAAATTTGCAAAGGCGAGTCGTCGCGCGAAGAAGATGGAACGTTACGACTAATTTAATTCCCGGTTGGTGAAATCATGATGAAGAGGCACACGGTGCCTCGGAAATTAAAGAGACACTTATCATCGTGAGCGATATTGAATTATCCGTGCGAACAAAGAAATGGAATGGAAACGAGAGAAACGGAGAAAGATGTATGAATGGGAAAAAACGATATGGTATAATGGGAAAGGGAAATGAGAAGATTTTTAAAAACAACTCTAACCATTCGGCGCACATTTTCCTGGGATGAAATAACAATTGCTTCCGGGAAACGATTCGCTATCGGAGTAGCAGAGGTTTCCTTCGTCTTCCACGATTTCCTCGTCGATCTCGTTTTGGACGAATGATACGGGGAAAAAGGGAGAGACGAGTGTACCGTATGTCGAGGTTACTTGTGATCCCATGGGACGTTCTCGGATGAAATATCAAATTTATAAGAGCAAGAAGTACACTGAAATAGTTTGAACATATATTGAAAAGTTGGCACCGGCGAGCCGCATCAAAAAACCGATAGCAATCCTGCGGAAAGAGTCGGGAGTTTAGAGGCAAATAAATAATTTATATTAAATCGAAGAGAAGCCATCGAGCGGCATTTCGACGGATATCGTTACCCGTTATAGAAAGATTTATATGAAATTGTAATGCGGTTTTCCTCGTTGCACTATATCAGAAACGATTTCACGTGTTTTCCTTTTTTTTCCTTTCCCGAGTTCTTCGTGCCGCTGCCATCATCGTCTCTTGGCTTTCGGGTGAAACGCCATAGAGATGGATGAACGCCGTGCTTTCTCGCCGTATCGGCTTTGACCTGTGGTCGTTAAATTTTTAAAAACACTTGCTGTACACCGTGAACGGCGAAACTGAAATATTTCTCAAGATATATTCAGTACGTAGGGGATATCGGGAGAAACTTCTACCGTAGGAAATCTAATTCGAGATTACAGGTCGCCCGACGTTTCCGAGCATCTTTCCCTCGGATTCTCGCGAGACTCTGTATTTTCTTGGAAATTAAGAATCACCGGGAAGAAGTATCGAGGCCAGAGATTTCTCTTAAGTAATTGCCTTCGTGGTAAAGGTAAGAGGATATTTAAATTTCCCAAATGCGCCCTACCCAAGGAAGCTTTCAAACAATAAAGAGCAAACAGACGGATGGATATTGAGTTTACTTAGAATTCCGTCGGCGTGTGTTTCTTTGTTGAAACATCGAATTTATAAAAGATTCCCGAGCAAAAGTGAAATATTTTCGCGCTGCTCTCCGCCAAGGATGATATTGGGTATCGAGGAGGAGTCCCTCGCAGGAAACGCAACGTCGGTGAATCGATAGAAGAACGAGAAAACTTTAAATTAGAGTACATTGCTCACGTTTCTACGCGGAAGAAAGCCGCGGAACTTTAAGACATTTCCCTGATACTGTATAATGTTGACTCAATAATCATACCTAGTCGGACTCTTCTTTGCTGTATCTTCGTCTACTTTATCTTCATATCGACGAACTCGAAGGAAGAAGTAGTATCAGGAAGAGGAAGAAATACAAGACAAAGGAAACGAGATCGTGCGAGTACCTGATTTTTCATTGGCAATGCGGAAAATGTAAAATGGGGGAATCATGAAATGCGAACGTGTTACGCGCGGATTCGCAAATTAATTCTGCGAATGAAACAATGACGATAGAAATTTTAACTCTGGAGCCTTAAACTACATACTTTTACGACTCAAACTAAAAAAAATTCATCCCGCTGCAATATCCAGAAGCCAAAGGGCGCATTTTTGAACATCGACCTGCACCAGTTCCCCTGGCCGCCATGACCCTTCACCGAGGGCCTCCCGAAAAATCAGACACCATGGGCTTTAAAATGAAATATCTTCATGGTTTCTTGCCCGCTCGCCATTAAACTTTTTTCTTCATCTCCCTGAGACTTCAGACTTTTAAACCGTGCCACTAGAATTATTCTGCAAACATGAGTTTTTGTACGACGAGCTCAAGAAGAAATAAGAGCTTGTCACGTTCAAATGAATGTAGATGGAAATTCTTCGATGAAAGCACGTTAAACTACACACTTTTACGATTAAAACGACATAAAAATCATCACGCTACGATGGCCAGAAGCCGAAAGACGAAAATTCAAAGCGAACTCTGCACCGTTCCCCTGGCCGTCATGACCCCTCGCCGAGAACCACCCAAAAAATCTAACACCATCGGGTTAAAAATTAAATATCTCGGTTGTTTCTTGGCCAATCGTCGCGAGACTTTTTTTCACGTCTTCCTTGGACTCTTGGCTTTTCGATCGCCGCATCGGTTGCAGCGTTGAGATAGGAAAGGGAAGTCTTGGTATAGAGGTCTGTGTAAAAATGTCGTGGTACGCGTTGTGAATGAAGAAAAGGCACGAAACCATTCGCGAAGGAAACTATCGAGACGTTTTACGCGTGCCAGAAGTTACATCTGCCACGACGTGTTGCGAGTATGGTACAAAGAGATACTTTGTCGATGGTTAGGCGTGTCGTTTGCTCGCTGCTTCGACGCGTCCTGCGAGAGAAAATACAAAGGAAAACAGAAAAAATCGTAAAAGAGAGGGATGAATCTTCGAACGTGATATATTTTTCTTTCATTTCTAGTATTCGGCTTTAAGTGTTGTAGTTGTTTTGTTTAGGACGTACAGTTTATAGGCGAAATTCGACAACGTGTTTAAAAATATTGATGTTAATTTTCAAGAAGATTTACTTGCACCTGTTATTTTTTATTATTATATATTTCTCAGTATAAATACTTTGTTATTGAAAAATCACCATTTTTCATTTATATAAAGTGATTTGTGACACTTTCAAAAGAAATGGCTTTCGTACGGTCGCTGCGTGTTGTCAAAACATACTCGAAGGACCTTCGCGCACCTCACAGGTGTTCGTCCCATTGGCTCGTTAACAATAACAAGTCGTTTCGACATTCGCTTCGCTATCAGTTCCCCCGTGACCGCCGACGAGTGATCAGTGCTCCGCGATCGGATTTAAATATTTTTACCTATTAGTGCGTGTATAATACTTTCGAAGACGAGATCCTGAATCACAATACACCTCTCTTTTTACAACCAACTTGGTAATTCATCCCTACAGTGGTATCAACCCTTAGTTGGCAAACCTACTTCTGTTCTCAGCCACCAAAGCAAAGTAACGTTTCTGAGGTATATATAATTTTAACTATGATTTTTGCAGTTTTGTTTTAAGTACAATTACACATTATCTTACTATTGAAATACGATTACAAAGTATTAAATAATTGTGTCGTTAATGTGATCGAGGAATAGATTAATTTTAGAATACAACGTTGAATGTAAACACGTGGGTCGTTCAAAAATAGAGGGACGAGTTTTTCAATAGCGCGAACGTCAGTGAATGAAACCTTGTTAGCGTCAATAATCTCAAGATAATGAACAGGAAGGGCTGCTTTAATAACAATCCCATTGTTGTATCAATCAGCTTGTTATTATCCGCGACTCGTGAAAACAAAGGCTCGCATTAGCTACGTTTGTTAACTATTTTCGATACGTTTTTTCAATTCGGATCTCAATCCAGATTTACGCCCGTACTCGACAGCGGATCGATCAGATTTTTCTCAAAAGCATTTCATCGATGAGAATAATAATAGAACGATATTGTATTTTTCGCTTTTATCCGATGCTCCGCAATAACAATTACACTTGTCGAATCCTACAAAGCACAAATATCATCATTCATCGACATAACGTTCCCCTTCTGGGGCCCCATTGTTTAACCCCTTCTCTCATCGATACATCAAAATATCACAGCCTCAAAAATTTCCCTCTATTTCGTTATTTTAGCGATGTTGGTCACTTAATCAGTCCCGTCGACAATTTCCCAACGAACGATGCGAAAGGGAATGCCGCTCGTTTCGCCAACGAACGTTATAACCCCGGAATTAAAGCTCCGCCGGAGGAACGAAAAACCCTGGCGTATATACCCCGCTCGTAAAATAACTCTCCGGTTATGAAACGACTAAAATAAGTTACCGTTCCTCGGGAACGGTTCGACGGAGAAATTTGTTACGCAAGACGGCGCGAGGGATAGCGCGTCCGAAAGTCCGTCGGACAAAACGAATTTCAACTCGCGAGGAAAGTCCGCGCATCCCCTTCTGGTTTCCCGGTGAGAATATGCTTAAAATGTAAGGCCCGCCGTCTATGAGGAGGATGAGGTCGTAGAAGGAGGTAGAGGACGACGAATGCCCAACTTTCTAAAGTGAGTTTCCCGGCATCTCCACCTCCCGTCGCAGAGAGGGTGCGAAAACGTGTAAGGGTGAAGTGTCGCCTCGGGTGGTCCGAGGGGTGGAAAAGGTAGAAGGGAGATACCACCGAAACTCGCTATCTCGATTGGACACCTTGTGTAGCTGGTACGTTCCTAGTACCAAAGGGGGCAACCCCACGAGGTGCTAATGTCTGGCAGCTTAAATCAACCCCCGTCGTAACCCCGCGCTCTTACTACCGTTGGTCTCGTCGCCGGCGTCGTTACTGGCGTCGCCATCGCCACCCTCGGCCGCCATTCCGAAGAGCCTCCAGGCATGGGAAAAAGTTTCTCGGTGTAGGTACCCGGACAACCGGCTAGATGGATGCAATGCCCTGCCCTGCTCTTTTCGCGGCCGGATTTTTACTTTTTTTATTTACCTCATCCCCTCTACTTGCTTCTTTCTTTTCGTTTTTTTTCTTCCATTCCTTCTTCCTTCCTGTCGAGTTCGCGGCATAATTTGAGCGTCGACGCACAAGAAGCGAGGAAACCAAGAGTTCCGTTTCCATGTCGGTGAAAAGTGACTGGCGAAGAAGTCTGCATCGCGGAATGTCAATTAATTCAAACGCGTTTTTTTTTATCTTTCTCTCTGTCTCCATCTCTTTTTCTGGCCACGAACTCGGCACTAGTTAACGCTCGAGCATTTTAGCTCGACTTCGTGTTTACATAATTAATTAATTACCACTCGTAACCGATCGCAGGGACGTTTGAAAGTTCGTTCATTACGGACACACCTGGAGAACCGGTGGAGTCGTTTGTGTGAGGGTCATTTACATTTTTTATTTTTTTTATATGAAAGTATTTATAGATTTCATCGATATATTCAACGTTTATTCCTCTATCTTGTCTCTTTCGTCCACGATTTAACGAGGGACGTTAAAGTTTCCGGTATAACTAATGGGAAAACGGCACCAGAGGCAGAATTCGCGGGAAGATACCGGCGCGAAAGTGCTTTCGGTTGTATCCATCAGTTGTGCTGAATCGCGCGTTGAATTCAGCTGCCTTCTTATTCGTGATCCGTAAAGGTTGCCCGGTGAAAAATAACGGCGACGAATTCGCAGAAAAATACGGCATACCGGATGTATGTACGTGCATACCTGTACATACGTATATCGAAGGAACCGCGATGCTCTCTCGGAGATACTTGCTTCTTTTCCCCCTTTCCTCTCTTTTCTTTATTTCTCTATTTCTCTATTTCTCCCTTCCACCCCTTTCTCCCTTTTTCTCTCTCTCTTTCCCTCTTTTTTTTCCTTTCTTCCTGGTTGCACAGCGAAGGACTATTTATCTTCGCTTTACGAAGCTCTCCGGGAAAAATGGCGCAGCTTTGTAACTGGCAGAAGGATGTTCGCGAATCGGGGCAATTTCGTCGCAGGCAGTCTAACGACAGTCACGTTCTTCGACGAGGACGAAGAGACGCTCCCGGCAAACAAAGTAATCTTGCTTAGATTCGACCGTTTCGTATATGGAGGAGACGCAAACGTGCCATAACGTCGCTCCTTCAAAGCGCTCGGATATTCCGAGTTACGTCATTTGCCTCGGGATTTTATGTCTGCGGAACAATGCGAGCGTCTTCCTTCGAGAAAGAATTTACATTATTCCAACGGGGATCTTCGAGACGCGAATGTTATCTGCCTCCGTGCTTGAGCGTTAATTTTCAACGTTGCAAAACCGTATGGCGATACTGTCATTTAAAGCGTCCTTGCATTTTTTTTAAACGTTTCTTTGATAAGAATAGACATAGTCGTTCCACGGAGAGGCTCCATTTAAAAGCTGTTCCTTCCAGGATAATAGAGTCGTTTGTCCTTTCGACAGATAGCAAAATTCTTCGGGCAAACAATTTGCAAAGCTTCTTCCTACGTTTTACATTTTAACTTTAATTAGTACAGGCTTTTTCCTTGGATATATAGTTTTATTTGGCTTTCTCTGGAAATTGTGAGTTCAAGTCTTCAATTCTATAGGCATCAAAGCCTCTTTCAAGTTTCTTAACAATCGATCACAAGAATGCAAAGTATCTTTCACAATTCCAACGATTATCCCATCTTAACGTACAGCACTCTGCTTACTTTGATTGATTCAAACGATTATTTAATCTCATCTGCAACGTACCATCTGTTCAGTCATTCGATCAAACGCAACTCCAGTAAAAAAGGCGAAACGTTCTCCAATAGAATTCAGATAAATATTTACTCTTTTTTATAATCCTGAATCACGATAAGCCCGAGAATCAGAGAGAAATCGTTAATGAAAACGCGCTCGGCGTGGACGTCGTCAGGATCGAAGGATGAACGAGCAAGTAGCAGACACAATGGGTAATCGCACAATGGGGCACGATTGGTCGATATCTATAGGATAGTTGGTACCGCGTGCAAGCAGGAAGACCTGCATAAAAAGGACAATGGCGGATGTGGAAGAAAAAAAAAAGCAGCGAATCGAAAGAGGCAGCAAACGAGTTGGAAATTAACGGAGACTAGTCCACTAGAACCCTCGTCGTTCCATTGTATCGTCCATCTACTCGCATGACGTTTGCGGAAATGAGAAGAAATAAAATGAGACGTAAGAAGGTCAATTACGGTAGAAAACGATCGTAGAAATTAAGCTCGACAATGTTTAAAATGGCATTGAAATTTCTCCGAATGAAGAATATCAAGAGTAATACTATGATAGTAAGAAGTATCGATTAATATTCCATTAGATAGTACAATACATTTTGCAAATTGACGTCACCGTCGATCTCAGGAAAGTAGAGCTCTCCAATGCGTTCCATTTGGTTTCTCGATTTTATCAGTAGATGCCAGTTGGGGAGGATTTTTCATCGGCTAAATGTCAAACGTGACAAACACTTTCCATCGAGTTCGATCGGATACTCAAATACCACTCGGTTCCGTGACCTATCCAAGGACGAAACCCTTCGCCGAGGCCAGTCGCGAGTTTCTCCTTTCACCCTTCTTTTTCTTTGTTTTCTCCCACCCCTTCTGTTCGATTCCCCGACGAAACTTTTCTGCCGGTGATATATCGCGTTACGAATGGGGTGCCACGGGGACTATATTCCCGAGTAGCTGTTACCCCGTTAGCTTCTTCGCCGTGGACCGCCCATGCGATTTATCTTTCGCGGTACTTTGACTCTCTCTGCGTTTATGTCTTTTTCTCTCTCGCTCTGTCTGTCTCATAGTCTCTAGTTGCTGTCGCTACCAACGAAGCAACCCTCAGGCGCAACGCTGCGTACGAAGGGTGTAGTTTCGAAGCTCGCTTTCTCCACGATCAAGAACGACGACGACGACATCTCTTCCGGGCATATTTTCACCGAGAATCGTGCATCCGAATCCAACTCGGAAGTGGTTTGCCCAATTTACGAGACTACTCGTCGTAGCAACCTTTCTGCTCCAATTTAAGTCGAACCAGGAATTATTATTCTCCTTATTCCATCGAGCTGCATCGAGTTATTCATGGAACAAGCATATTAACAATCTAGTTTATTCTGAGAGATCAGCTCGAGCAGAACGAGATCAGCTTCTACCCTTTTTGCCATTTTGTAGACACTGGAATTACCTTTAGTACCGTGATCACTCGTATTTCTTGGAATATCTCTATCTATTTGCACATTCTTGAAGATTCTTTGAATCAGTGACATCGATAGCCAATTCACCTTTGTCCTTGCTGCTTCGGAGATTTCGTTAGAATCTGAAATATACCAAACTCGATTTCCAAGTCGAATATAACTGCTTTAACTCTCAGAATACTCACCGTCACTCGGAAAACTTTTCCAAGTCACGTATTACTGTCTCTCTTTGTCTTTCGGAATCCATTAAAACCTATAATCCAACCATTCACCCGTCAAAAGCCACAAAAACCTGTCTCTTCCACATGCACCCTCGCAACTACCCTTTCACCCATTAATCCAACCCACTTTTAACCTACTATCTAAAATTATGAAACTTACAGAGACAAGTGAATTAATAAAAAAAAAATACTCAATGAATTTCAATCCACCTAAACTACAAAACATTAAACAACAATTTAAGAAACATCTCCCACACAATACCACAATATACAATAAATCAAAAACCTTAGCTAATTATTTAATCATTAGTATGCAAGGACCATCTAAAATACTACATCCAAAGCAAAATAGCCACAGCAATCAAATCCCAAAAAAGACATTAATCTTCCAAAACGAGGGATTTAAACTCAAACCCACTAATTACAAATCCTACCCTTTAACCCTATACCCACCATAATTCCCTCTTGCATATCTCTTCCCAGACCATACGCAGAATTTCCCCATTCTACGGATTACTGTCCCACTGTTTCCAACCCCTCCAAAGAGAATCCAAAGGGAATGCAAGAACACAACCCAGAAGGACTCCAGTACCTCCAGTACCGTTCGAACGGTGCGTGCATTCAGCCGTCAGGGCCCGACGTCACGCTCGTCGGAGAAGCTATCGGATGTCTGCGGCCATTACCACGCCAACCATTAGTAACGCGATAACCCGAGGAAAGGAGATCGGTGAAGCGACAGTCGGTCCCCTCGGAGGCTTCGTATCCCCGCAATGTTACCATCGTGGTGTAGGTTGCACGAGAGGAACCTGTCGGGATCAGGGATGATAGGATGACGTTATTCGAACGCGGTACACGCGAAAGTTTCGAGCTGACTTTACGCAATTGGAGGGAACTCGGGTATCTCGTATCTCCGTTTCCTCGATAGGATCGTATTACCTGTGTAATAATTAGATCAATACGAGGTAGTAATCTCGTTGAGTCAAGCGAGATCGCAAGAGTCGCTGACTTCTCTATTACACTGTTCTGGAAATTTCATCCTTAGAATGGAATATTTTTTCATATTTGAAATTTTAAGGTATAGGAAGATTATAGGGATGAAAGAGGATTGTGATATGTTCTCTATGAGTTCTCATTGTTTTCCAACTGGTCGCTTTATGGGCGGCGAGTTATTTGCCTACTTTTACCGCAAATGTGCAACGTGACCACCTGTGGATCGTAGACAACCTTCGTCATAGACTCTCGAATATTCTGGAAAAGTTGAGTTGACTTTTTGCCGAGTGTTTCCACATTGTCGGTGAGCGGTAGATTAATGGTAGGTTTTGTGATTCCATTTTGTGCCCTCGACGGGATAAATAATAGCTGAGTATGTCAGTTGAGCTGAGATCGTTACTTTTCCGATCGCTTTTCCTCCGACTTCATTGACTCACCCATATCATCTTTGAAACCGACACTGAGATAATTCATTTTCCACATTGTAGAATCTTCAACGATCATCTTAAACATTCAAACTAACTCTATTCTCCAATCTGAAAAGCATTAAATTCCCAGGCCACAAGTAATTCCAAAAGTCTTCCACAATCTCCTCCACCATTCTCAATCTACTCAAATAACGTCAGCTAGAGGTGCGATAGAAATGCCATCCAGAAATTCATTCTCTCTCAAATATCCCATGAATTATCCACCGTCGTTCAACGATCATACTTTTTCAACCTCGCACCCGTAAATCCCGCGGTAACCCACGAATCTTTCCTGCCGCTGAAAGTAGCTCGTTATACGTATTCAGTCGAGGTTATTCACGACGAAGGTATTTCAACGGAACTCGTGCACCCGTACCGATAGAAATGTTCGCAAGAATGGCTGTGCATCGAGCCGTAAGTCGCAGTGCAACGATTACAGTCCGTGGCGGAGCATTATTTCTTAGGCTGCTGTAGTCGCGATGCCGCAGAAGCAACACGAGCTGGACGAGTTCTCTTCTCCTCTTTCCAACGATGAAAATACTTGGCCCGTATCCAGTCGCGTTTATTGCTGGAATTTTCTTGGTCGTACGCGGTTGTCCGGCTACTCGTGCGGCTTCTCCGCACCTCGAATGCCAGATGCCGTCTTGGAGAACGTTCTCCAACGGGCAACGCCAGCTGGACGACTCGGCGTGCCCGTGGGAGATGTCCACTTCCGTTTTATCGCACATTAAATGCCTCTACGATGGTTTTGATTTATCGTTCTTCTACGATCGAATAATGGAATAGAATGTATATACGTGTGTACATTTTTATCTTGCAAAGAGACGGGCGTATTTCCATTTTTTACAAAACGGAATAAATGATCGTCTTTGTAAATCTCGTTGCAGGTATCCGTTATTGGGTTGTGTTACTGTCGCGCTTTTTGGGCGCTTTTTCTCTACGTAGATGCATTTTTTTTTTTTTACCTCCCTTGTCCATAGAGACTGGAAAATGGAATGGAAGGTAGAATGATGCGGTGCACAAACGTTTTATTTTCTATTACGTTCCTTCTTTCGCTTTTTTTATCATGCGAATCGATAGAAAGAGAGGGGAACGATTTTTGATGTGTCTTTCGTGTTTTTTATTTGAAATTAAGCTATAGGGGTAGAAACAAAGTTTGATATGTTTGCTGGTGGGTATAGGGGATTGTGTAAAGCGCGTTTGTGCTTAGTTTTTGTTTTAGGTTTCCAAATCAATCTAGAAATGTCTCTCTAAAGCTGCGCGCGACAACGTATCGGTTGCATCGGGTAAAGCTGTGATCCGTATCGATAAAGAGCGCATCTGCGAGCGAACGTTGACTCTTTGTCGAAAATGAAAAACCGGAAAAAAGGTTGTCGGGCTGTCCGTATCAAAAGAATTTCCCCGGTGGCGGTGCGAATAAAAGCAATTAATTCGATGTTCATTTTTCATCGATTCCGCGCGGACAGAAACGGCACAGGCAGATTCATCGCGGAAATTCAATCAACGATCGCGCGTCGATTTCCATTCGCTTCTCGCGTATCACCGATTTTCTCCATTCTCTCTCTCTCTCTCTCTCTCTTCGCCCCCTCTCCCACCCTCTTCTTTTTTCCCCCGAGATCAAACAATCCTCGAGGTCGTACGAGTCCGAAATTCGATTACCGAGATTAAGCAAACGCAAAGACAATTAGGCACTCGGTGACTTTCCACGATTATCCCGTTCCTCCTATTTGTCCAGGCATATTCGTCGGCTGTGCGTCAAGAGTGAGAGAAAGAGAGAGAGATGAAGTGATAAAGAGGAAGAGAGAAAGAGAGATAGCATTTCTGTAGGTCGATGGAGAACGCTATCGAAGTGGAGAAGCAGCTGCAGCTGCACTGTCCCGGTAAACCATGCGCAGGACAGCGACTCTTTCCTGGTCTCTCTTCTCTTTTTCTCCATCCCTTTCTACGATCCTCCTCGTTTCCATCTTCTACCTTTCTCTCGCCATCTCTCTATCTCTCTTTCAATTTCCCTCTTTTCCAGTCTTCCCCTCTCGTCGCATTTTCGGACTGGCACCCTTTCTCCTGGTCTCTCATTGGCAGAGAAAGAAAACGAATTTCAGCAAGCCGCGACGTAATTCGTTCGGCTGCTTATATTTGCGGAATTTATTGTCACTCCGTCCGTGCACACCGTCCAGTTCACGAAGGGGCTTGTTTGCGACGTCGAGTGCTCCCGGGGATAGTTGAAGAGGTCCATTGTGCTCCAGGTTCCAGTGTTCGCTATGCCACTATCCGCTTTCCGGCGCTTTCGGGGAGCGCGCGCGCACCTACGCACCCACACAACCGTCTCTGGTTCCTCCTTGCATCACCCTTTCGATCCTGGAACCTACTCGACCGATCCCTCTTGCCCCTCTTGTGGTCATCGTCCTCTGCTGCCGTCGAACGGTTCTTCTTCACCCTCTGTCTCTCTCCTTCAACCCCTTACTCTTCGTTTTTCTTCGCTGCCTCTTCTCTTTCTACACCCTGCGTTCTCCGTGCATCCCCTATCGTGTGGTAGTAATCTCGGTTTCACGAATGAGCCTTGGAATGTCCACTCTGCGTTGACTCTTCCAGAGAATCGCCATGCTTCTTTCCATTCTGTCGATGGAGGTTTCAAGAGCACAAAGAATACCAAGGGACACCTTTGGGGATCCTGAAATGATAGGGCAACACGGATTAGAATTTATTTTGAGACGTAGTTTGTGGTACTTTTGGGGGGTTGGTATCATGTAGTAGAACTTTTATTGTCGTTATTTAGTGCAGTTAATTTTAAATGGTACCTTAACTGTCCCCGCAATCCATGGCGAAATAGATTCTAGGCTTTTAATATGGCCGATCCGAGACTAACGACCCGCGGGTACTCGCTCGAGGGAGCATAAAATTCGATCAGGAGTCACGGCCGTCTAGAATTCTTATCCCGTCGTGAGATTTATGTCCCGTCCAACGAAAACGGAAAACACTTTCCAGGCCGTCGCTGCGACTTTTCTTCGTGGTTCGAAACGCTACCGGCGCGACGAGGGGACGTAAAAGCCCAAAGAGAGAGAAAGAGAGAAGAGAGGAGAGAGAGAACATGCCGTTTGTGCCGTTGGGTAACGGGCGGGTCGAAGGGTCGACGGGGGGTGGAATCTAAATTGAATTCTTCCGTTTCATTTGACGATAAACCAGGGCGAACGGCGGCGCATCGTGTTAAACGAACGCAGCCACCGCAGCGAGGCTGGACGGTTGCAACTACCAACGGACCATTTCGTGATTCAGCTGGTGAACGCGCCACATAACGCTGCATATATCGCCATCCTGCCACGCTTGCATATTTGTGTTCACGCGAAGAATGCACCGCGTCATGCATGCAGGATTTCTCATTCGCACCCCCTTTTTTTTTCTCGCGCTTCATCGGCTTAATAATCCCCGTTCACGTTTATTCACTGTTGTAAATTTATTAATATTGTTGTGGAATATCTCGATGGAATTCGTGACTCTGTCTACTTTAGCGTGTTCCAGGGTAGTATAAATGTATTTCGCAAAAGTATCGAATTCCTGAACGATCATATTTCAGACGTATATTACAGTTTATTTTTGTAACCTGATAATTTTCAAGGGCTACGAATAATAGCCACCAGAAATTATTTAATAAAGACCTAACACATGTAATGTAATTCATCGTGGAAATCAATGTAAAAAAATGTATCAAATTTTACTTTCTCTAGTTGCAGCTATTTTCATATTTATCACGTTACATATTTCTATATTCTGGCAACTGAATTTCTCTCATATTGTTCACTCATGAGAAATGATATTAACGAAACATCATACAAATATTGATCGGTATTTGATAAACTCCCTTCTGGAATTTCACGAAAATCCTATCTAAAGGGGATGCACCCAGAGGAGGGACTTCGTTAGACGAGAGCAATCGTGTAACGATGGTAATTATACTTCGCTCGATATCGAGGATTATCGTGGATATTAACATGACTGTTACATACATCACGCGGATGTCACGTGCGCATTGTAGCAGTCAGTCTTGGATAATTATTACCAGCGCTCGATCAACATCAGCTATGGCCGAGGCATCGATCAATGTTATCAAGGTAACTCTATTGCCAACAGAATTGTTACCGGATGATTATCGGTACCACTGTCGGCCGTTGGATCGGTACCTAGATCGATCCCCGCGTTCCCGCTAATTATCGTTTTGTAAGCAATTATCGCATTTCAATCGACTGTTCGATATGGATATTGTACACTTTGCAGGCACATTTGCTTTATTTTCCCCTTACGATTCGTAAATTAAACGTACAATTTCACAAATTCGTTTAATTCGTGTTGGAGAAATTTCTTCCCTTACTGTGCTGTATTAAAAAGGAGGCTAGGGAAAGGAATGTGAGTGGAATGCAGTATTGAATGACACATTTAAATTATACCTTGAGACGAAGAGAGTCAATTAGTCGCATCGAAACTAAATGAGAAATGGTCCGGCAAGTGTCTCCTCTTGCCTTTGATGTGTTTCACTAGACTTCTTTCTCTATCCTCAATATACTATGCGATATACTAAAGAAGGCTAGCGAAAAAAATGCGAATGGAATGCACGTTTTTTCATCTATTCAAATCAGATCTCGCGACAAAGCGAGTCAATTAGTCACATCGAAGTTAAGTAATGGTCCAGCAAGAACCTCATCTTGCCTTTAAGTTGTTTCACTAGACTTTTCTGTCTATCGCCAATATACTGTGCGATATACGAAAGAAGGCTAGCGAAAGAAATTCGAATTGAATGTACGTTTTTTCATCTATTCAAATCGGATCTCGCGAGAAAGTGAGTCAATTAGTCACGTCGAATCTAAGTGATGGTCCAGCAAGAATCTCATCTTGCCTTTAAATTGTTTCACTAGACTTTTCTGTCTATCGCCAATATACTGTGCGATATACTAAAGAAGGCTAGCGAAAGAAATTCGAATTGAATGTACGTTTTTTCATCTATTCAAATCGGATCTCGCGAGAAAGTGAGTCAATTAACCACGTCGAAGTTAAGTAATGGTCCAGCAAGAACCTCATCTTGCCTTTAAGTTGTTTCACTAGACTTTTCCGTCTATCGCCAATATACTGTGCGATATACTAAAGAAGGCTAGCGAAAGAAATGCGAATGGAATGCAACTTTTTTCATATGTTCAAATGGGAACACGTAGCAAAGAGAGTCGAATCGAAATGAAGGTTCAGCGAGAGTTGAGAGACTTTTTTGAATATTCCCAGTGTACCTTCTGCTTCTCCACCCTTAGATTTTGCGTGTGTTCTTTCTCGTTTCATTTTTTCAACGGCAATTTCGAATCTCATCGCGCGATCATTCTCGACACGAAGGACGAAGATTCCTCGGATGGATCCCTTTCGGAAGGCTAAAGGGATACACGGTGGGAGGATGGAAGTTATGCGACGGATCTCGAACGGAATTTAAAGTCGAGCGAAGGGCGTCGTCTGGTTACTATTCAGACACACCACTCGGATATCCATCTACGGGGAGCCATCGACGGCCATTTTTTGTCGCACGAGATGGCCCGACGGTTTCTCCAATTAAACCAAACTCGCTGTTTACCTCCGGCTCCTCCACCTTATCCCGCCGGAATCGACGATGGGGTGTAGGAAATAAAAACAAAGGGTGGAGAACGTCGTTGTAAGTTCCTCTCTCCGTTTTCACCCCTGAGGAGCGCCGTGAGAAGATCGATTTCTAAGAGACAACCATTTATTTTCCTCCCCCTTCGTTTCTATTGCTAACACTTTAAATGATGTACAGCCGTTAGATTATTTGACGGAGAGAAAATTACGTCGAGCAAAGAGAGAGAACTCTCCGTTGTCCTATAAATGGGGGACCATCGATTTCGAGGGAACCTAAGGTCTCTTCATTTCATCTTTCTTTCTCTCTCTACCACTCACTACCATTCCTTCTCTCTCTTCCTGCTTCATTCTCAAACGATAGGTGGTAATCGCACACGAGAAACTGTTTAACCTGTGCATAATATATAAAAATTCCGTTAATTTAATTACCCCGGATGATACGCATCAACGATGCCGCGCCAGTATCGCTTTACACGTTCGTGAAATCATAAAAGGCAATATTAATGGATAATTGGAGCGATCGTATCGCGGCCGATACGAGATGCAAACAAAAGCCGCAAATAAAGGGGTAATTCAATTTCGTACCGCCATGCGAGGGTATAGGGAGGTGAGCAGGATAGGGGTACTCGATGTTAACGGTATCTCCTAGAAGTCTCTTTTTATCTTCTAATGCACTTTAACGTGATCTATCAACGCGACATGTCGTTTAATTATCGAGTTTCCGATTAGGAATATTATCAGGCGCAATCGATCGCTTTTCCACCCCTCGCCATTGATATCGTTCCCTCCAGGGTCAATAGACACAACCGTGTCCACCGTAATCGAATTCTCCTACGGTCCGTTCGTTTAGATAGTATTTTTTATTAATTATAATAATTGACTCGGGAGGCATTGTCGTGGTCGAAACAAATAGCAGGGAATACGAGGAACAAGCGACCGCATAGACCATGGGGAGTCAGCTCGCGTGGATTCTCATTGTTCCGTTGCAATAGACGCGCCCGACATTGTTCGGAATCAAACTGCAATAATTATCGCCCAGTCAGCGATATTTGCTCGAAGGCTATAGAATATCATTCCCCAGGACGTAGACGTTTATCGGACCCCAGGGACGTTCGGGTTCGCAGGAAATAATTTCGGTCGGAAGGGAGGAAAGAGAGAAGGATTATCTCTCGGTCTCTTCTTCGAACTATGGATTTTCATAATCCCTCGTGCCGGAGAGTGGATCTCGGTGTTGGAACGATGGACCGGGAAGCGAAAGATGACCGGGGATGAGAGACGAAATTAACAGTAATGACGGAACGATCGTGGCTGGAACGCTCTCGAGTTCTTTCGATGGCCAAGTCTGTTGGGATGGAAACGTTCTAGAAGGAGGACGCTTTATCTGGAGGAGAAGAATTGGGATTATATTGTGGAATTATGACGATGAGGATGCGGTCTTGGAATTTTGAATTGTAGAGGATTGAATATTTTTGCTCCGAGGAATTTGTTCTCCTGGATTTTAAATTGTTCGTTGAATGAAAATTCAAGTAAACCTGATTCTGATAGAAAAATAGTGGATAGGAAAATTATAAAAATATGTGAGGGTGTATGGATAGAATTTTGTATTTTATTTTTTATAGCAAGTGTTTTTTTTACCGGTGGTGTGTCTTTATTTTGCTAGAACAGACCGTAGCATGAGGATAAGATCGTCTCTGATGCGATTTAGAACGTAGTTCCACGTAAAGGTACGACTTCTAACACGACGATGGCAGGATTTTACCCTGACGTACTTCGAAGAGGCGGTAACTTTAAAAGTTTGATTGCAACTTTCCCGTTATAATCTCGGAATTATGATGGTCGAATAATTACGGCGTAATTAGTGGGAAATTTATGTGTAAAGACGTCTTGATTGCCTTCGCAGAGGTTCGGGGATTACCTTGGGATTTGAATTTGTTATAATATTATCGGAAGTAAAATATTTGCGTTGGACCCAACTTCGAACAATTTAAAAGTCTATTAAGCAGCTTCTGGTTGCAATGGCTGCTCCACTCAAGTATTCTACGTTCACTGTTATAAAGGGTTTCCTAACACGTGAGACCTACTTCCTCCCCAACCTCGCGATATCAAAATATTTGTAGAAAAACTCAAAGAAAAATGAAAGAAAGAAAAAAAAAAATCCATCTCCACCAACTTCCTAAACGAACATCAAAACGAAAGAACGACGCCTTATTATTTCCTCCAAGTTATCCTTTGCGATTAAAAAATAATTCTTAGAATAGAAGACGAAGCTTTGATCGTCGAGCAAATGGCTATTTGCAGAAAATCTCCCTCCTGAAGTCGGAATCAAAGAGCACGGGGTGGTCTGATTAATGAAAGACGAAACGAAAGTTAAGACGGTGTGTCTACGTGCTCCGTGGCTGTTATTATTTCCATACTTTCACGACGTTAATTGAAAATGTTGCCAACAGTGGCTCGCAGTCGGTGCTTGGGCTTTTGTCTCGAATGAACGCGAGGGAACGCGAAATGAATTAGAGGCGAAACCGTTGCCCCGAAGGTGGGTGGGGAAAAATTGCTTTATTATTCCTGAGAAGCGCTCTCCGAGATTCCGCTTATTTCCGTGGCAAAAACGTCCCTCTTTTCCGATTATTCTCGCAGGTCTTAAAGTAACTCGAAACGATCCGAACGTTTGAATTGCAACGCGTAAATTCGACCGGTATTAAACCAGCGCTAAGTGCAACAAAGCGGTTTTAAGCGAAAAGGAAGGGTATAATTGCGGTTAATGAATTCGAGTCGGTGAGAGCGGTATAATACGGCGATTTTCATGGTATTATTGAAATACGCGAGAGCCAGCCGAATTACTTTTCGCGGGCGAAGGATCTTCCGGAGGGTGACTCGGAACTGCTAATAATAGCGGAAGGATCGTGGAACGTCGGCTTCTGTTTGACTCGAGGAGCCGAAAGTAGAAGATAGAGAGGGTGAAAGAGGCGAGAGAAAAGACCACCGGAGAGAAAAAGATGGCTTTATTATCCCTCCAACGGCAGACGGCTCGTATAAAGGCAATGAGATATTAAACATCCGACCAAGAGAGAGCATACTGACTAATGGCGGTAGAAGAAGCTATTCTTCGTTACGGTGGACAAATTCTAAAAATATCGAAGAAGTAAAGGGAAATAAAGAGAAGGTATGAACGAAAGAGACGGATTTTTATCATGGATTTCGTTTCCTCTCGATGCGACCCGTTACAGACAAACATTTCACTCGATTTCCCTCTTACTAGGATTGCATTTTCAATTTTGATTCGACGAGAACCTCCATCGACGTTTGGATTTGCGATGCGGAGTTTCGGGATTGTCGATGTCGGTCTATGAGAAAAAGTAATGGAATGAGAGAAAGAGAAACGGTGAAGAGGGAAGAGAGTATAGATTTTCTTGCGTAATTATGCCAACGTCACGCCGATCTGGCAATCTAGCTTGCAACTTTGGGTCTTTAATTAAGCGACGCGGTCTCCCAGGAACCTTAACATCGTAATGGTCGCGATAAAAATATTCTCACCCGCGGGAGAACTAATCCAAAGTACGAAGCTGAGAGAAGGTTTCGAGTTATCGCGGATAAACGACGGGTGAAATTAAATTCTACGTGTAACTGCAGAAAAGTTTCTTTATTTCTTTGCTCGGACGTCCGCGGAATTTCAGTCGCTATTCCGTCTGCCATTTTCTTTCTTCTTGGATTCTTTCCTTAGAAAAACCTTGATTTGTCCGTCTTATAACGCAGTAACGAGAGGCACGGATTCATTTAATATGCATTTAACGAATCTACGACAATTTCAGATATCGTTTTCAGGGAGAGGTTCTCGTAAAATCTCAGAATTCAAGTGGACGTTAGTTTCGAAGTTTTTTCACAAATAATGTTGCTTCTAAAGCAATTTCATCGTATGTTTTCAACCCCCATTTTCTTCTTTTTTCGAATGTCAATGCATAATTTAATGGTTGTTAATCTTTCGACTATCTTTAACCGTTAAAAATAGTTTTGGCGCTTCTTCCATCGAGGTCGGTCGGTCAATTCGATTGGGTTTCAATTGAGAAGTTAAAATTAACGTCGATACTTTTTAACCTTTCGATTGTTTTTCAAACTTCTCTTGATACTTTTCTCCTAGATGTAATAACTGTCTTCTTTTAAACTCATAAAACATAACAGTTTAAATGTAATATTTGAAAGTTTCTTGTATCTCGGTTACACTGAATATTTCATTTTGTTTTTGTACCGACTTTTTCCAACAAACTTCTTTGCCTGTTTGTTCCAGAGTTCTACGTTTCCTACATATAAAAATTAAATTATATCTGTGCATTTATCTCGTCAGGTCGAATATCGTGCAAGATGTAATATTAATTTTGCTTTAACTTTGCTCGAAAACGTTCCAAGTAGAACGTAGACCTTCCTACAAAATAAAATAAATTATTTACCATAACACGGACACTATGGGAGACAATTGCTAAACAGAGTATTACCATCGCTTCTGCGACAACCTCGAAGAAATCAAGAAGCACGAATTGTCCAAGATAGAACATTCCTTTGCGTCATCGACCTGCCACGAATTCTTTACACGTTTACCTGCTAATTAAGTGGAACGAACAATTACTCCAAATCCATACCTGGAGTCTCCTCTCAGAAACTTTGGGACGAAGTCAAACGTAAGAATTCACGGTCGATCACTCTATTTGTGATTTTATCTCTTCAACTCTCTTCTATGCTCTTAGAAGACTCTTTCTTGGTGTGATAATGGAGAAGAAATTCCTCCACCCATTCTTGCACCCCTTCTCTCCCTTTCTCTAATCGTATCGTTCCGAAAACCTCCTCTCCCTCAAGTAGAAAAGTTAAGACGCGCAGGAGAAAAGGCAAAGAGTAAACGGACAGCTGGGTGGAGCCAAAGAGAGATTCTTCTCTTCCACGAAGAGAGCGAAGAAAGAGAGAACAAGCTGAGAACATCGGCCGCCGACCATAGACGTTCGTCTCAAGATTCTCGCGTGGCTTGCGAGAGAAGTGGAGCCAATTAGCGGTTGTTAGAGTTGCAAATAACTTGGAGCCGCGTGCAACTACGTAACACAACGCCTTGGAGTTGCGCGCCGTTTGTTCGCGAGAGCTCCAGGGGAGACGTAAGGAGAGACTCCGGTACCTTCTCCTCGGCCAGTAACTGACTGGGCCACGCGAAACATATTTCACTCTCTAATGGTCGACTTAGCATAATGTATGCCCCCGGGCAGAGAACCTTCGAACCAACAGTCCAACCACCCCCGTGAACAACACCCCTCTCGATATTACACCGTCGATGTAACTCGACTCTCTTCATCCTTCACTTCAACGATTCACGTTTATCCTGTCAAAATTGATATCCGTTATCCAGGTAAAAATTTTTCTTCCTGTTTCTACCAATGTCCCGCGGAATTTCCCCGTCGAAATGCAATTACCGTGGCTGAAAATGAACTTCGTTTGATCGCGCTTTCGTGTGGCTCCACGTTACAGGGATGGAAGGGTAAAGAGAGCGCTTTTGCGGAGAGGGTTTGAAATTTTGTAAAAAGGGATCAACGATATTTGCTGCACCCATGGCTATGAATATTCAGTAAAAGGGAGAAACAGAATTAAAGAGAAGGAGAAGAAGATAGAGAGAGAGAGAGATTACTTTTCACCCTCAAGGGAATTTTGTACGGTAGAGATACTTCGGATTCCAATTCGGATGGTCTTTGAGTAGCTTTGTTCACTCGCGCTTTGTACGGCCACCGGGGTTAATTGCATGGGATCAATCAAAAGTGAACGAAAGATTTCGGTGGCTCGACTGGCCGCCCGGATATCTGTTACACCGGATTCAATCGATTAGGTTCCGGGGATCGAGACGTATAGGTTGGAAGGGACGTCGGTGGATCATGGATCGCCGAGGCACGGAATCCACGGAATTGCCGTACCATCGGGACCGATTAATTTGTCGGGAAGCTAGGGGAGCAGTCGTACGGCGCTCCCGTTAGGTGGGATTTAAACGGACCCTGGCCGCAGAAGGGAAATACCGGAGTACCTATTCGAGCGACGTTCCACCGCACCTCTGCTCACCTCTTCTCTTGCGAATATCTACCACCAATGGAACCGAGTCTACTTTGCTGCTTTGCTTCGTTCCAACGCGACGTCGCTAATGTCTCTGAGAAGACCGAGCCAAAAGGCTCCTCGACGTTGAGTGGCAAGGCGGATTAATTAGGAGCTATCCGTCCTATTCGGTCTCGCCGAATACCCTTTACTCTGGAATTACTTGCTTCTTTATGGAGGCGCGAATTTTCGCACGGTTTTGCAATTTTTACTCCGTTGCTTTCCAGCAATCGATGGAAGAGCATAAATCACTGGGATTATCGTTGCCGTGGCTTTACCCTGCGGTGGGTGTATATACTCTTTTTTTATTTTTTTATGAGATAGGAGCGAGCAATTTTCAGGAATTTTTTTTCTTTTTCGCTTACATTGCAGATTTTCGAGGTACCTTACTGTGAAATTTTGGAGTCTTTTGCAATACCAGTAATATCGATCATTCTCAAACGGGATAAACTTAGGACACGAAAAGAGATGCACGATATATCTACTCCGATATCAACCCCATCCCTGGGTTTCCTCTCCCTCAAACTTGGCCGCCCAACGCAATCACACGATCGGGTAACTTCCCAATCTCGAGTTAACGGTAAACGTTTCTCGACCTTCTGCCTTCGTCCCTGCTCGAAGTTTGCACCCCTTCTACCCTCTTTCCCTCCCTCTTTCTCTTCATCCATCGTCGTACATTTTCTCTCTTCATCCTCTACTTAATATCCTCTTCTCTTCTCACCACCTACACACTCTCTCTTCTCCCTCTCATCCCAAAGCTCACCTACTTCGTTTCGCTTTCGTCATTTTACATCGTATTACTCGTTCTCGATTAATCTTCCTCTCCCGCTGTATCGTTCTATTTCCGCTTTTAATCTTTCGCAGCGAGCTTCAATCTCAACCCTCGCACGCACCCCCTTTTCCTCTACTCGCCCCCATGTTCTTTCATTCTTCGTGCTCGTCGCGGATAGCGTTGCCGGTTGCTATTACGTACAACCACTGCTTTCAACAAAAGAACGCCAATTACCTGCCCAAAGTTATCTCGATCTCGAAAATAATCCAACCAGGCCGCATGCATCGACCGCATCGCCAACCCTTCGAGGACGATCCTCCGAGCATAGTTCGCAATTGACCTCACCCCCATCCTCTCCACGGCATCTTCCTTACCCCGGACCATCCGGTAGCTGTTGCAATTAAGACGGCCGATATAGCGCGCAACACGCTCCTCTTAAATGCCCCAAAGGCACCGTTGCACTTTCAGGAAACGAGTAATACTGTAGCTTGCAGCAAGGTGCAAGTTTCCTATGTAGGTACGTTGGGGATTTTTGCGTTGAAAGGATTTTGCTAAAGCGAGAACTTGGACGATAGATTGCTACGACTCTGGTTGAGGAACGTTTAACGGTGAACTCTCTTTAATTGCTTCGATTCGTTCGAGATCGCGCCTCTATCGGAATCGCTCTTGAAATTCTTTTCCCCGAGTTTTCTTCGGCTTTTCGCTCGATTGGAGAAACTCTACTTGCGATTTTTATCTGTAATTAGCACTGGGGTTAGAAGGTCGCGATATATTGGAGAACTGTTTAATATTAGAAGTATCAATTTTGAATCCATTGTGTTTAACACTAGAACTACCAAACCAGTCAAAATGACTGGTACACAATTTTTTCAAATATTCTCCAAGTTTATATAAGAGTCATAGAATAAATATTCTACGTCTATACCAATAAACATAAATCACTCAGTCGATCAAATTTTCCGCCGCTTGATTCCCCCTTTTTCAAAGTACTTATTTAATTTTTTTAAATATGTTCGATTAGACGCCGGTAGTTCTAGTGTTAAATATATTGAATTAGTGCTTTAGGAAAAGAGGAATGAAACGGTGAAATAGATGGTTGATTTAGTAATTTATGTTTTATAAGATGGACGTAGAATATTTTACTCCATGGATGCTCTATGAACTTGGAGAAATTTTAGAAAAATGAGAAACCAGCCGTCTGGATTGTTTTGGTAGTTTTAGTGTTAAAGAGTTGGTTGATTGAAGAAAGCTTGATTGATTCATTGGGCAGGGTTTTTTAACTTAATTGGTACAATTATTTTACGTGAGATTACGGTGGCATTTTTATCAAACGACAGAACTTACATCGAGTTACTTGACCGAGTTGGAGGAAACTTTAAGGAAACGTTGCAGTAATTGCTTCGACCCGTTTGGGATCGCGGCTCCGTGAGCACGGAGATCGCTCTCGAAATTTTTCTCACCCGATTTTACTTTTAATTATCTCTGCTGGTTACAAGAAGCTTTCAAGAGAGAGAGAGAGAGACTTTTTATGCCAAGTTCGATTATCGAATACCGGTGAACTTTTTTTTTAATTAATTCTCAAAATAAAAACGACGATCTTTCACTATGGACTTGACCGCTTTCCAGACACTTAAGAACACCTTCGTTTAATTGCTCCGACTCCTTTGTAATCTCTTCGAGAATCCTCACGGAATTTATGCTGTCCTCTTGAAAATTCGCTCGATTAAAGTAACGTAATTCAGGATTTTTACTTTTAATTATCATCTTCCTCCACCTCCTCTAACATTATCTCCATAATCCCTCGAGGCTGAAGGCCTGTGGCATCGCTTTCGATTTCTCTACGCGAGCGATATTTTTCGAGATAATCGTCTCGGCTGTTTTATCGCGGGACAATGTTGATATCGTCGTGTAAAACATGCCTGGCTGATTTAGTAATAGGAGGAGAAAATAACTCCCAATTGCCGGTGCACGCGATAAGCCATCGCGTAGATCGTTAAGAGGGGAAAGAAATTATCATTATCTAACCAATTACCCTGGTATCTTTGAGAACAGAATTCCACCTGCCATTGCACGACCGACTTTTCCTCTTTTTTCTTCCCTTATAAATTTTGAGCTTTAATTGCTATGGTAGTTTTACCTAGGACCAACTATTTTAAACAAATTCCTAACCATCGTGAACATAATATATTAAATTTCGAATTAGGAACAATTTCTCAAAGCTGACGTAGCCTTTGAACAGACACTAACTGATTGCAAGTCTACGTCTTCAGCTTCTCAGCAACCATACAACCCTACCCTTTTTTCCAACCCCTATATACAATTTAATCTACTAAAATCTCGGTGATATTTCTCCCCAACGTAGATGACGAATAATGTCACCCGGAAGCGTATATATCACCCTCGTCCTTCCATAAACCCGTGAAGGTTAAATGGCCCGGAGTATCGAATTTTCCACAGCCGTTTTTCCAGCGCAGAAAAGTTAGCAAAGTCTCGCGCAAGATTTCTTTTGTCATGAGCCAGCTTTCGTATAAAACTCACGCGGATATCGATTGTCGGAGCCCCGCGGATCCTCCTGGATGCAATACGTATGCGTTGAACAATGTCGCAGAGCCGAGAAGAAAGGAAGGACGTCCTCTCTTGGTAGTAGCGGCTGACGGGGACAGAAAAAGGGACGGTATTAGAAGACGGAGCCTTTGTCCGGCGACTTCATTGTCCGCTAGGGGAAAATATTCGGGAGATAGGAGAACGAAAATCCAGCCATGCCGGTGGTCCTACCCGTTATCGTGCTTTATGGTAACGTCCGATTAAGATACGAATAATTTATGCCCGCCAGTCGCGCTGTCTACCGATGAAATATCGGCCAACATCGGCTATTGTCCGAAACAGATACTCTTCCGGTTGTGCCACGCTGAAACGCGATTCTGGCAGGTCCTCGTGGAATCATGTCGGAGACAGGTTACCCGAAGAGAAAGCCGATCGGTGTTCTCTTGAAATAAAATAGCGTGAGATCGATTTCCAGCAAGGTTTTAAGCGCATTCCGAATCGTCGAATAAAACACTTTTTCTACGAGCCGGTAAATCCTACGGTGGCTTTCACGTTGCCACTAATCGAACGGATTTTCATTGCGCCTTTTCCCTCCCCCAGCATATATATTCTGCCCTCCTGTGCGATGGATTTCACGGCAGTCGAGCAATAAAAGCACCGTGATCGTCTTGCTCGGGGAAATCACGTTCCTATGCTGTTATTTGCGTATAAATGATACCGATCGTTCTATCCGCGATTTTCAAGACGTCATTTTCTACGAGGGTTTGTCCTACACTCGACTCCTGTATTTTCTTGGATCGGAGGTATCTCTTGGTTTTTACCATGGCGCTGTAATAGTGTGGAGATAAGATCGAACGATTTTTTTGATTACACTTCTCTAGCTGAAAGTTGAAGATGGAAAGGTGATCCAAAAAATAGATGCTAGGTTGCTGATTAAAGGAGGAATATTATTATTCTTTCCATAATTTTTCAGGGCTTACAAATTTAGTTGTAAAATTCTAAATCACTAAATAATAATTTGAAGGAAATTCTTCCAAGGCTAACGAGAATTAATTGATCTAAATATCAGACCACTAATCGGAAGACCGAGTCTATAACTCAGTATTCACTACAACCCCACAGAAATCCCCCATAGAATAGCCAGAGTATTCTAAAATAGAGAACTCGACTTTTCCATTATGACTTTTGCTCTTGTTCTGACATCATATAACTTCACCCCATCGTTCTCCATTTTTATCTCTCCATCGTTCCCCGTAACGCTCGCATCGTCGATGCACTCCAATTTTCATCGAGTTCTAAACTATCGACGCAACAATATGCACATTACTTTGGAAAAATTCTCCAGAGATCAAAACGACGAGTTCGAACTATTTGAGAGTCCGAGATTGCATCCCGTCGACACCATAACCCCCCGTGGCACTCGTTGCTCGCAGGCAAACGTGCTTCCAGTCGACGTGTTTATCTAACACCCACGTCTCTTCCCATCGCTTTCACACCCCCCTAACCCCCCTCGAAGCTACCTGCCGGAGAAGCTATACGGAGAATGGAAGCGCGAAATGGATCTCACTTTTCTCGAGGAAATGGTTTCTCGCCGCATGCCACGCTGGCCGACGATGCAGGATGCGCTTTGTGCGACATCGCGAAACGTGTCGAATAACGAGTTCGTTTTGCGGTTTGGGAGTTAACACGATGCATTTTCCCTAGCTTTTTCCCTTTCTTATTTTTCGGACTGTTTTTAGTTGGCTGTTGTCATGAATTTTTGAAGAATTCCATTGAAGTTTGGAGGAATGATTGTAATTTCTGTGGTGTATGATTTATATTGAGGTTTTAGGATATTTAACACGTTGGATGCCATGCAAATTTTATTGTTTATATGGTTGCTAATGAAATGTAATTTTTTCTATTAGAATCTGCATATTTACGGTGCAAAAATATTGAAGGTGGAAATCATTGTAGATTTAACGATATTTGAATTTTTTAACGCCAAGTTTTACATGTCGATTATATTAGTGAATTTGTAAATATTCAATTTTAAAATTCATAAAAAGCTTCGTGGATTTTACTAGCATCGGTTGCCAACAACCACCATGGAATTCAATGGGTTAGTGTTTCCATTGCTGCGATGATCGCGGTGGAATTCAATTCGATTTGCGAAATAATATTTATTCTGCGTTGTTTTGTTGCAAAGTAGAAATTAAAATAGTCTTTGAACTGCAATTTTTTAAAAAATATTCATAGAAAGAATTGTTGAAAATTGTCTGGAGCACGACTTTCCATTTGTTTGTATCTTTAAAAAAAGAACAAGAAACTTCCAAAATTGTTAGAAAACTGTTAGAAGCCATAGTCACGGAGCTCGTTATTGGAAACGCGACGATCCCGTCGTGGATTATTAATGCGCGAAATTTGAGCTTCGAAGGGCGATGAAAGCGGAACTCGTAGTCAGTTTTCAATATCGACGGGGAAACTAGGGGTTTCGGATAGAAGAAAGAACAACTTCCATCGAAGTTGTAAAGGATGGCGGATTCACTCGTTCGCGTTTCCCTTCAATTTCCCTCGGTCCCTTCTTATCCTGCACTCTCTCATTTATTATGCACACGTGCTATTTTCTTTCGCAGAGCCCTACGATTTTCTGATAAAATTCTGGAAACGCGGTAGACAAAAACGAGCGTCGTACGACAGCCGTGTTATTAAATTTCTTGCGACGGTATGAAACATACACGTGACCCATGCCGTCATCTTACACCGTCATTGCTTCTTTATTAAAGCATCAATTTTGCATCGTCCTTTTTCCCCAAAACTCGTAGAGAAGGCTCTGTAAAAATTCAAATTTCCACCAGTTTTACCAAACTTCTACGCCGTACGGTAACGATCGTGCATTCGACGAGGCGAGCGTGTAAAAGCGGTACAAAATGACTCGTGGAATTCGCCATTCTTTCGCGCTGAAAGTAAACGGCGGCATGATTTATAAAACGTTTTATTGGCGGAACGAAAAGCGAAATGTAGATTCTAAAAATAGAATTTTCATAACTCTTTTATACGGTATTCCAAAGATTTTCGCTCATGGATGTCACTTAAAATACCACATAATTGGAAACATGTCTGGGTCACGAGGGAAATATTTGCTTCGCGTTTCATTGTGACACAACGAAAGAGATATTAGTATCGTGGATAACGTTTTTGTATTCTTGTCACGTCAAGAGTCTAGTTGGAAAACTGTCTCATAAGCGTCTGAAACTGTCAAAAATGTCTTTCGTATTGAATTACTTAAACGATTTGGATAATTCCATTGTCAGAAAAGAACATCTTTGAATACTTTTCAAAGAACGATTAAAGTTTATCTACCAATCGGTACATTTTTATGAAATGCAAATGTAGAAAATGAATCTCAGATTACACATGCGAGGTTGAACGGGAATGCAAAAGAACGCAAAATTTTCTGCACGAAACGGAGGCGTGTGACTTTACGAACTGAACGAGGAAATGTAGGAGAAAATTGCGAACCGTTCTCGGTATAGTCGGCGATAGACTATCGTTACTGTGCTTTTATGTTTCTGCAAGTTTTCTCTTCCTTCGGTCTTTCCAACCTTGCGTTTCCGAACGAAAGGAGAAGAAAATGGAAACAAATGTCGTGCGTAAGAAGTGCATATCTGCTATCAAACCCTGAGAAAGTCCAACGAGTTTGTTGCGCGCCATATCGTATAGTCTGTTCTCGAAATAGCGAGCAAACAGATTAGTTTTCCATTTCCTAGTTGTTTTTAGAATTAAATCGACCGTAATAACGCTACAGTCACCTTGAATAAACTTCATATTGACTTATAATTTCGCAATTTAAAATGGAAGAATTACTTTATTTATCACTAGACTGCGGATGTTTATGCAAATTTCGAGTTTCAAAAATGCAGGTGAGACAGGAAAACCTATCTAGCACTAAAACTACCGACGTTATATCTACTAAAATTTAGATACATTTATTAAATAGTGTAAAAGAAGAGAAATTAAGAGGTGAAAGAGGTGAGCAATTAAGTAATTTATGTTTTATAAGATAGAAGTGGAATATTTGCTTCATGACTTCCCTATCAGTTTAGAGAATTTTTAGAAAAAATAGTGTATCGGTCATTTTGACCGGCTTGGTAGGTTTAGTGCTAGGGATTTATTGCACCTAATAAATATTACAACAAATACCATACTTTGGATATTTTAGATATATTTTTTATTATGTTCTTTTTGCATATTTTAGTCGTATTTAATTTGTCATAAATGCATAAAAATCCGCAGTCTATTTATCACGCTACAAAGAACCCTTTACCAACTCTGGAAAAGCAGACAGTTCGTGTAGAACTTGCAATTTGATGTGGTGTCGGAAGTTTTGGTACACAAAGTTACCCGAAAGTGACTGGATTATTTTCAAAACATAAATATTACTTGCTATTACTGTATAAAATTTAAAATTAAATTTAATTAAAAAGTATATTCGCAGAAGAACGTCACAAATAATAATAAATCTTTACAAAATGTATTTATATAATTTCTGTTGTGTTTTATACATTTCGGCTTCATTTCTTATGGCTATCTCATTTAGAACTTACTATTTTAGGTGGGTTCTAAACCACCGAGCCTATATTACTCAAATCCCATAAGAAAAAATTCCAAGAGGAAACGGGGATGTATTTGATCTCCCCTCCGTTATATATATCCAGTTCGCAAAAGAATAACTTTGAATTTTTAATAGATAAAGGAATTATTCTAGTTTTAAATAATCCAGTGACTTTTGGACCACCTTACACGATATAAAATTGTAACAAAAATATCTTATAGCTAACAGAAATTTGCGCTGATTGTCAGTCCTACTAATTAGAAACTCTGTCCTCTATATCCACATCCACCGTATCCTTTGACCATCTTTTCCAAGGGAATCGCCCACAAACCTGATATAGTATATAAGAAAAAGAAGAGTTCAAGGTGGTTGGATAGCGATCAGCTGGAAAAGTGCGATTTCCACGGCTAAGAATGATGCATCGCCACGATAATTCCTCTCGAGCTACTCGAGCTACGAGGCACGGAGTCTTCCGACGATCAGGGTTAATGATCTTCGATCCGATCGTCTGACGGATAACGGAACAACCTTTTCTCGGCTCGTTAATAGAGTTTCGCGTTAACGGAGTTACTGAAACGCCGCGTAAACTCAAAACGGCGAACGCTTATCAACGGAGCTTACGTAAGGCCGTGCGTGCATTCGATATGCAGCTGCGTGACGAGGGCAAAACGGCGGCCACTATAATCGAACGGGTGAAAACAGGAACACGGACGTTAAGCGTCTTAAGCTCGCGTGAAGCGTGAACGAACGTTGAGGGACTATGTCAGTTTTTACAGAAAAGATCGATTCGAGGGGTTAGATAATTTGTTGGAAAGCGAGGGTGGTAAATGTAGAAGTGAGGGTGAATGTTGATCGTATGAGAGAAGACGTATAAGAATGTTCTTAGATGATTTTACTTTGTGATTTGTTAATTTTGCTGTGCAATTAATCTTTATGAGAAAAAATTGTTGAAGAGGAATCGTTGAGTTAAAAGATTGGGTTCATAATTAGAGGGGTTGACTTTCAGCTGCTGTCACCTTTAGGAGATTTTTTATTCATTGTTATTTGATATATCAAAGCCTTGGTATTTTAGAATCCAATTAAAATTGCACGCTTTAGGTGAATTAATCAGTGATATTGAAGACGAAAAATACAAGAAGACAGCATCAAGTATTTAACAGTGAATGTTCAAATCACAAAAATAGTCCTTGATTATCGATAAATCGTCTCAAATGTAATAAATTATCTAATATGATTTCCCGCTAAACTATGAGTTCAGACGCTATTTTCGGATTTTGCAGGATCTTCGATAAGGAAAAATAGCAGGAGGTCATGGCACTTGTCGGTCATGACTGAAGCACAATTGCCGTCAAAATTGGAGGTTACAGATTAAAGTGGCACGTGGGTGAATCGATTAATGCTACCGTGAAATTCCATATCCGACGTCACCCTGTTTTTTTTTTCCGTGACCACGACATATTATATTTTTGCGACGTTAAACGATTCAACGGCGAAAAGTTTCGCTTGTCGCGTGACTGTGGAAGCAGAAATTAAGATATTCCTGTTAGTAATGGGTCAGGTCGTGAACTCTTTCGCAACATCTCACCGTATTACGTGGAACCGAACGCGCGTGAAGGAGAAGGAGAAAAAGAGAGACGAAGAAAGTTACTTGGAAAGTTTCGAGGTTGATTGATATAACAGCCCCGTCAGATCGGGCAACATTTTTTCTGCTCTTTTCGAGCGAAACTTTTCACCATGACGAAGTATTATTGCCTCGTCGCTTAGACTTGCCGTTGAATGTTTACGAAGAACCGTCGAAATTGGCCATTTCGTTGCCGTCGTATAAAATATTAAAATTACTTCTTTGTGTATACTAACGACGTCGATTGCGATTTGTTCGCTCGATCTCCCGGCAAATGTGCCTTCGTAATGGCGACCTTTCGTACGAAGGGATTCGGTCGTTCCCAGGACATCGACATTTGTAGTCACCGAAGCACCGATAGCGATCGTAGGAACAAAGGGAGATAGAGCGAGACACGGTGAGAGAAAGAAAGGGTGAAAAAGTGAGAGAAAGAACCAAGAGGAAGTAATAATCTCCGATAACGATCCGGTGAGGAAGAAACGACGGCGATGGTGCTTTGCAAATCTGACCTCTGTGGAGAATTCGGAATTTTTATTTCCTCTTTCCCTTCACTTCGACCACTGTCATTTTAGCACGACGTAGCTCGCTTTCAGGAACCTCCAGTAGTAAAATTAAAACTTTTATATCCCATTCAGCCACCTCTATCCTTCTTTATTCGTGCTTCTCCTCCTTCCTCCTCGTGTTTGGCGTATCGTAGAGCCGAGAGAATTATAGATTTAACGAATCTTGGTTTACGCGAGGCGGAAAAATTCGCGCTCGATCGATCGTAGAAAATACAAGGGAGAGGAAGGAGGGAGAGAAAAAATTGGTTCGTCGACGTGACGATGATGACGCCGTCAACGAGCGGGGAAAAAAGAAACGGTCGATCTCCGCTCTTATTTTGCCCTTCGGGCTTCTGTTCCGCCGTCGCTCTTAGCCACCCTCTCTTTCTCTCTCTTCTCTCCTCTCCTTTCTGACTACGACGGGGGAGACTTTTCCAAAGATTAATAACTCCACGCCACAGCTCGCATAAAGTACGCTTTAATCCAAGCACAGTGAAAATACGCTCGCAACACCTGTACGCGTTACGCTCGTTCCGATATTCCTCCGCGTTTTTCATCCCCTTTTGCCTTCTCTTCGTCCCTTACCTTAAGGACGAGCGATTAAAAGGAGACGTCACAGCGTCACTTTTGAAATTCCCTCGACGAGTTACATCTCCGTGCACTTTTTCTAAATCCAATTACCTTTTTCACCACGAACCATTTTGGTACCACTTTTCAAACCGTCTTTTTCACGAATTCCAAAATCCATAGTGTCAGGATGCACGAAGAGAATCAGAATCATGCTATTCACTCCTGTCGTTGGAACCTTCCCCGTTCTTTTACCGTATCTACTTTGCTTTCGTTACGATTCTTTCATTCTGTACAATGGTACCAGTCCCGTTGGAACGTAAATTCTCCATTTTCTCCCGGAAATCGAGCTGGTTGTCGTCATTTTCGTATTTTCTTTCCACCAGACCAAAAGTTCTCCATAGTATTTTTATAGATCGGAACGGAAAAAGTCAATCCTCCCGTTCGTCCTGATCCTCGATGTTCCAGCATGGTAGACGGTTGTTCGGTCCATTTAATCGATTCGACATTCGCGGAGGCGGTAGTCCGTTCTTCGGTTCTCCGCACGATCGGACGAATACCTCGTCTTTGTCATCGGTGGAGTTATCGAGCGTGCCAGCACCGAGAGAATGCAGCCTCCCTCCTGGCTATGAATACCAACAAGAGGAGCCAGAGATAGTGACGTTTCATTAAGACGACAAAGCCTCGTTCCGCTCTCTGGTCCTCTCTCTCTCTCTCTTACTCTTTAACTCTCTCTCCGCATACTGTCCATCTTGATTCATGGTGTTCCCTTGACCGTATCCCGGAGGATACCAAGGTACACTGTTGGACGTTGGACGACATTAATATCAAAGGGTTTTCCTAACTAATTAGAACTTAATTGGTTAAAGAGCATTACATAACGGTAGCTCCATGGGCGTGATGCAGTTTCGTAACGGATCGTGTATTCGCAGTCGTCTTAAAATAATAACAGTATCGAAGCTCCCCCTCATCGACTTAATTAGCATTTTAAAGGTGTCTCGAAGAAATGGCTGCTCGACGACGACGAATCTAATCGGATCGTTCGAAACTTCGTTAAGCGATTGGAGAACCTCTCTACCTCTTCCTTACCTTTGTTTCGTGTAATTCCGATCGAATCGAAGATCAAAGGGAATCGTGTGGCATGTTTCGCGTTCTGAGATAACGTCGACACCTTGCATGGCCGAGGAAGTGGAACTTGACTCGTGGGTGGAGAACTTCACATGCTATTATTCGGTGTCTGCGAAAATTGGTGGAGTTTGCACGCAATTTCCTTCGCCTCTGGCTACCTGGATGGAGTAATGAGTTCGACTTGAACGGTGAATTATGCGCGCGTGTTTTTGAAGCGAGGGTGTACCAATGTAGATCTTTACTTTGTGGTGTAAATTTGCAAATGTTCGTTCTATAGAATTTCTAATCATTTATCGAAATATCTGTCAAATGTTTTCATTCCAAATAATCAATAGTGTTCGACTAGTGTAAGTTCTATCGATCAAACCACTGAAATCTTCTCATCTCCCTCAGATCTCAATCGCCACCCTCAAAAATTCCACTCAGCAAAGCAAGAAATCGAACATTCCCTCCTTCGATACAATACGACACCGAGACATCGTGTATTTTCTACCCGAAAAAAAGAATGCCTTTTGCGTTCCATTTTTTTCGCTTCCAGGGAACAGCAGGCCGATTTATTAAACTCGATGGCATTCGACGCTGTACGTCGAAATTCGGGCGATATATCTGTATTATCCTGACGGCACGTAACATCGCCTACGCGTTGTTGTATCGTACAACGATGTATGTATAGAAACGTACATATATACGTATCCGTACGCATACATCTACATACGAAAGCTTTTGATATTTTCTCCCCGTCAGACGCGAGTCACTCTTCAAACGTCAGCGGCTCGTGTTTGCGCGCGTCAAAAATAATTTGTGGCTGCCGTGTAATATGGTCAATATTTTTCTTGACGAGGCTGCGGGAGGGACCAACGAGGGGCCGACAAGAGAGGTCTTTCGAGGGCGGAGGGTAAGCCCTCTCTCTCACGAACGGTCCGCGAATCGATCGATCCCCGTGACGATGACAAAACGACGCGCGGCGTGACGCGCAAGACTTGACCCCGTTCCGTCCTATCAAACACCCTCTGTCACATGCCGGAAATGAATCGTCAATGATCCTAATAATGGCGCGGTTCGAGGGCGCGTCGCCTCTGGAGCGTAAGCGCCATTAAATCGAGCCGTTTCTCGATCCAGGTCAACGTTATTTTATCCGAATAACGACCAGCCCCGCTTGACTTTGTTCGAGCTCCTGATCTCCACGGTTCCCGGTACCCAGGCCTTCTTGCCGACCGGTAAATGTGCATCGATTTACCGCTATACCGATATCGAATTGGTCCTCGTAACGTTGCACAGCCTCTCCGACTGACCTCGATTCGTTTTGGATCGACGATCGAAGCAAACTTTTCACGGAGGTTGGAGAGTATTAAACGTTTTGACGGATGGTAACGTGGAAAGGGTTGAAAAGGGGAGCTGGTCACCTAGTTTCTGCTGGTCGTTGGACCAGGTTGTGTTTTGGCTCACGAGAACTTGGTAAAGGTGTCTCTGGAGGGGTTGGGGTGAAGTGGAAATTAAGCGAATCGAATCTGTTAGATGGAGAACATTTGTAAGTAGACCTGGGGGGTGGTTCCTGAGAATTGACCAAGACAGGATAAGTTATGAGAATTTGGAAAACTTGGAACAGCAATATCGACAAAAATTGTAAAGTTTGACTGGTCATTTCGATGATAAAAGATCTACGGGGTAGTTTTCTCCTGTCAGGGTTCCTCGACGGCAGGTTATTCAATAATCGTAAGGGTGAGTCGTGCTTGCAATCTCGTCAGAGGATATTAAAATCTGCAATGGCCAATTTTTTCGCTGTTTTCCGTTTGCAGAAAAACTAAGGAGAATGTGTACATCTCGAAGTATCCTACAACCGGCAATTAGGGGTTCGCGCGAAAACCAATGACTGTCCGGGGGAAGATAACGCGTATCCTGGCTTAACCGGAGAACAAGTAGGAGGGGGAGGTTGCACGATATTTTATTTCTACCTCAGCAACGCCGACGCCCGGTTAATATTTTTCAACCATGGTCGAGCAGCTACCAGGGCCGTTTATCGGCCGCTCTTGACACGTGAAATCCATCGTTCTTCTCATTCTACCCTCCTGCCAGTTAGAGGAAGAGTGCCCTCACTCTCGTCGCCTCTTCGTCTCTCGTTCGTTCTTCATCTCGTTTCCTCTCTCTGCCCTTCTCGTTCACGCCCTTCCGGTTCTTTTCCACGGTGTAAACCGCCGTACTCGCGCGCGGTTCCCTCGCTTTTGCGAAATTAAAAAATAAAGAAGGGTCGTATCTGCCGTTGACGTACGAATTTTTATCCCGTAAAGGGAGGCGAACGGTGTTCCTCGACGGAAAAGGACAAGGCGTGTTAATGGCAGCTCGGGCTTTTCGAGCGACAGAAGATGGAGCGTTTCCAAAATCCCTCGGGAAGGAACCCCCACCGGCCGATAAACAATTTTCCGCGGCTTCGGTAGGCTGCTCCCCCTATTTTCTCTTCCCTCCCCCTCTTTCTGTCTTGCTTCTTCCCTCAGTTTCTCCATGGTTTTTTCGTCCGAACCCTCGTCAAAATCTTGGGAATGTCCGTCAGCCTATAGTCCAATGTCGTCCGTATAAATCCGGGTGACGAAACGAAAAGGGCGGGCAACTTCCTTAGTAGATTTTTGGATGAACTCACGCGAGAAAGACTCATGGAGGATAGAAACGAGTTCGTTCGTTCGTCCTTTCGTTCCTTCTCACTTTAATCGTCGTCTTACTTCTCGTCGACTCGTGCTCTAGCTCGAACGAAGCATACATATTTCCCAGTTTTGAAGTTACCTTTAAAACGGAAGATTAATGAAAACACCGTGGCCGACGCGTTGAAACTTTAACTATCGTAACTTGAAGCCGACTTGCCGAGCTTTTTATCAGAAACGTTTTAGAAGATCGTTGAATAAATAAGTTCTTTTGCACTTTCGCACAGCCGCCAACATATTCGTTAATTCATGCTCGCATAAAATTACCTCCCTCCCTCTATTTTCTTCAATCTGTATTTTTATTTCTCGTGAAAGACAGGCGTGCACCTACCTACCTTCTTTCCTTCGTATTCTTCCAAACTCTCTCTCTCTTCCCTTGATACACTTTTCTCACCCTCTTTTGACTAGACATATCAGAAAGCATCGCGCGGAACGAAAAAAAAAGTTTAACGACTTGGCAATTCCTTTCTATTTTTAAAGCCCGAGGAGATCGCCGTGGAAGGCTAATCCGTGAAACCATAATTTTATTCCCAGGCTATTTTAAAAATATTCCACGCTAGGTGAAACAACGGGGGAGGGAAATCGGGGGCAGCGAGTTTGCCGAGGCTCGTAACTCCAGTTTAACCCTCCACTGACTCGAGAATATAGACGACGGTGCACCGTCGCCGCGTTGCCTTTCGTACCCATTGAATCCATCCTGAGGGCAATATCGTAAAGAGGGAGAGAGAGTGAGAGGGTAACGCGTCACCTCGGAGGGATTTTTCGCCGAGAGAGGGTTTAGGCCTCGTTCACAGGCCGTCGAAGTTCGAGGCTTTTCCCGCATGAATCTTATCTACGTGCCGCAGGCACAACCCTCTCCATCCAGGGGTTCCTTATTTCCCCCGGAGGAAGGAGCTACGATCGACCTCCTTTTAGCCTGCCACCGCCTCTATCGACTTCCACGTTTCATTTCATCAACTTGATCCATACTTTCCGCACATTCCTGGCCCCCTTCCGGCCTCTCCTCGAGAAAGTTAAACACGCGAACGCGCCTCGAACAAGTGGTGCAAGAACCTCCGAATAATCTTCGATTATCTCGCCGTGGAATTTTTAATCTAATCTTCCACGAGTTAGCTTCTTCTCTTGATTCTTTGTTGAACTTGTTTCTTTCGTTTTGTATAATTTTATCGTCTCTCTTTTCCTTTTGTACTCAGGGATTTAATCGTGCGAGATTCATGGGGTAAATTCGGGGTGTAACGCTTTTCCTTGCGACGGATGAAATCGGAGGGAGAAGTTTATTAGACGCCTGGGGGCTTCGTGGCATAGAGCCTGGATCAAAGACGGGAAAAATACAATTAGAATGCGATCGTACACGAGCATTCGATTGGGACCAGTTACCCGTGAAAATTCGCTATCGACGAGCGTGAGAACGAGAAACTGTTGGAACTTTTGGAGAACGTGTACGGTTAAGATATCTAGCTTGAAGTGAATGTGGGTCGAGATTTTCTAGCGCGAGAAATACGAATTATACGACTGAAAGAATAGTTGTAAAAAATTACGGTATGGGTGATTTTTCTGAGGAAATTAAGATTAATGCTTTTCCTCATCGAGATACTTTACAGGTCGGTGACTATAATCGATAGCCGTTTATGCAAGGTGCAAAACTACAATGATCGTTTCGTAAAAGAACTAAAAGGAGAAGGTACAAGCCGAAGCATGAGATTCTTTCGAAAAATAACGAAGAAAGTACATCTCGCAATAGGTATTCAAGATGGTACGAAGCGTATATTCATCAGTCTTTCCGCAGAATTTTCATAAGCTCCCTCTCCCTCTTAGCTTTTATTCTCCGACTGATCACCGTCAAGTCCAAAAGCCTTCTTACCATGGATTCTACTCTCTTACCTCTGCCCCTGCCTAGAACCTCAGTACTACAGTTCTTTCGTTTCTTCTTCTTCATCCGCGCCACCTCTTCCTTTCTCCCTTCCGAATCCCTTTCCTCCTTCATCCCTCTCTCGGCTACTCGAGCTTTCTCCTCGACAATGGAAGGTGGAATCGAGACTCGGAATCGACCCTCAATCAACAATGCCTTACCTCGAGCCTTCGAGACCGGATATATATACGTTATATCCCTCCCGACGACTTCTTCTATACGCGCCATAGAATAGAACCCAGCATCATCGCCAATCCCACCAACAACGCCGGTTACCTCGCACCGTTTCTTTCTCTCTTCATCCCCATAGAAAGGACCGTTGATACCAGGGAGGTAAAACGGGAGTGAATTGGAAAAACGATCGGAGAAGAGAGAAATCGAACGCGGGACAAGGTTGGGGATGCTTTGAGCAATCATATGCGATGCCCGGTCATCCCCCTCTTTAAATCTACCTCCCGCAAATCCTTCCCCTCGTTTGATCGTTCTACCCGCGACTTTCAACCTTTCGCGGGATCTCGTTCGCAATTTAATGTCCCACCAGGGGTAGAGAAATGGGATTCGTCCGATTTATTCTTGCTTCAAGTCGGTAAAACGAGCGTGGCTTGGACCCTTTCATTTCAATGACTTCAATGAGATTGCACGAGATGGCTGCGGTCCGCATCTCGCCTCCGTGCTATCGCGCCACCGCACAACCTTCCTGCCTCTGGTCTTTCATTTGTCAGACTAGCGGCTAACTGAGGATCGTTGTTGTCTCTCTTCCTCTCTCTTTCATTTTCTCTTCTCTCTCGCTCTTCTTTCTAGTTGAGCCGCTCATAGAACGTATCTCTGTCTCTCGCTTATTCATTCCTGGGTCGCATATACCCTATATTACAATTCGGGCTGTGAGAGTAATTTTCCCCTTGTCTTAACCCTCAACAAAATAGGATATTCTGTGCACGAGTTGCCTGTATAATTTGATTTAATTTAAATCGTGCGTAGTCGAGCAGTCAGCTTGGAACGTCTGTGATTCTGATCTGCTGGCCGATAGAGGACGGGGGTGGGATTGGAATTTTATTGGGTTACTTGGTTAACTTGAGTAATAACAGTTTCAAGTTAATTGACAATTTAAATTCGAATCGTTTGGCAGAGTTATCGCGTCACGTCCTGAGGATTTGGACTTAAATCGTGGATTTAATACAGTCTTGCTGTTTTTTTTTGGAAAAAATTGCGTTTAAGGGTATAGGAGGAGATTGGTTGATTGGAATCCATCTTGATAGGAATACTTTATAATTTTCTCTTTTGGGTACTTTGTATTTTGCTGACAGTAAAATGAAAAATTACGCGACAAAAGGAGAACTAGGAATTTTATATTTTAGCATACATTATAAATTCATGGCAAGCTTCGATCGTTCCTTTTATCCCCCATTATCAACTGAATCAATTATTTCTCTATGAAATATTGACGTCACAAGAGGCACCTAAAATAAAATAGTCTTCATTGTGAACAGCCACAAAAATGAATCTCACGATACGTCCAAAGTAGGATTTACCAGCTTTATTCGAAGAATTCATAACTTAAAATATTCTTCCCGTCGAATAAATCCGAAAAGCGAACATCGACGTATTCGACAAATATCCTTCAGCGGTTTCCTGTTCAAAATCATCATCCATTCTCCCAGACAATTACGTAAGACCGTAAAACGTTGGATCTACGAGGGCGTATGATTCGCAAGACACTCGAAAGATCGATGAGAAACTTACCCCTCTGTCAGGTATGCACGTTTCTCTTAGTCTGACGCGGATCTCTCTTGGCAAGGATCTAAGAAACGTTTCTCAACGTCACGATCGAGGAACGTCGAGCCTGTCGGCGAAGAATACAGATGTTACATCAGCGAAATCGACTGTAACTGCACTTTACGTAGGCACGATTGAATATCACGGATAGCGCGGCTGATTCGAGCAGACGCGAAAAGTAAAATCTCACCGGTTTCCTTTCCCTCGTTGCGTTTCACTTCTCGTTCGGTCGCCGTTTTTCCAAATGGATTTTGGAGTACACTGTACGAGAATATGCAACGACGGAAACAACGAGGCAGCATTGTTTTGGGCCACGAATTCCAACGTGCCTTGGCTGTCCCCCTGACACGGTGGACGTTGGTACTTCACGTTGCCTTCCGACATTAAATTCTACCTGGCACGTTGAATACCGGACATATTTCCTTCGTCTTTCCCTTTAAACTACAGTGGAATTATTAGTATTACAAATAGGTTGAATTTTACCGCAGTAT
The DNA here is from genome assembly GCA_910591515.1 of Cerceris rybyensis. NCBI lineage: Eukaryota > Metazoa > Arthropoda > Insecta > Hymenoptera > Crabronidae > Cerceris > Cerceris rybyensis. The sequence continues at coordinate 22,690,985 of OU342793.1, read as the reverse complement.
TTTAATATATATGAACAGAGAAATTATAAAATTAGAAACTGCAAGAAATTACAAATTTGCTGGATCGAATCTACCTAGAAACCACTGTTAAAACTATAATTAGAATAAAATTCTAAATCTCCAGTGAGCTCAAATTCGCAATTGAGCAATCTAACATTATATTTTCATGTTGAAAAAAATTGAAAAAATTCCCTTAGCATCAAAGTGTTTAAGTTAATGCTTTACAAGAATTCTACGGTAGTTTCCTCTAATCTTGGAAGTCTCGAGAGATACTTCACCATCTATTTCGACCAGCGAACGACTCGATGCGCATGGATTTCTGTCGCGGATATGTATATCCATCGGTAACGATCGTACCAGCATTTTTCAACGTCACCGACGGAAATATCCCGGTCTGCAGAAGATGCATATAGGCGTCGTTGTTGCAACAGACTCGCAGAATCGGCTGCAGCTGCGGCTGTATTCGGTGAGAGGCGCGATTGAATACAAAACGGAGCGAGGCTGATTTGACAACGACCCAGAGGCCCAAATAAGAGGATAGAGAAGTTTTCTCGAAAGGAACGAACGGCATGGATTGGCACAAAGAGCCTCAGGGCTTTAAGATGAGCTCTCGGAACAACCTTCAGCATGGAGGCTCTCCCTCTTCGTTTCCTCGCTCTTTTCACCTTCTTTGTTACATTTGTAATGTTTCATACAGTCCTACGAAATGGAGGATCGTTTGGACAAAGATATCTGTGAAATGCATGACGGAAGAGGCCGTGCAACTTTTACGCGAGGTTCGACACCTACGTGAAAGATGCTGCGGGAGTTGCATGGATTATGGACTTTGTTTGGCACCTGAAAAATTTCATTAAAGAAGCGTTCTTGGTATTTTATTTTGCTTTAACTACTATGGTTGTTTTACCAAGGATTTTCGGGGATTTGGTGGGTTCCAAATCTCAGAGGAGTACTTTAGCTGCATGGCCGCCATAGCGTTCTGTAGCAACATATAAACTACAATCGGAAGAGATTTGTTCACGCAAGAATTCCATCGTCCACTCTTCAGTCTAAACATGCCAACCATCTACAATTTCTCAGCAATCAAAAAACGCGCAAAAACTTTCCCCGAGACAAACGCCAAACAGAAACAACCCTCGACAGTCTCAACAAAGTATATTTTCCCAGGGACAAGCACACGTTCCCCGTCCATTCCGATAAACCATGCAGAATATCAGCTTCGACGTTTAGTCTCAGTTTTGCCTTTCGCTGCTGTCCGAGGTAACCCAGAGCATCCGACAGTCTGTTCAGCCATCCGTCTCTGCCAGTTGCAAAAAAAACAACCCCTTCCTACGACCACGACGAACATTGCACGCGTGCGCATATGCACCGATGCACCCACGAAAAAGCCCGAAACTGATAACGCGTCACGATGTATCGTCCTGGCGCAAGGTCAATCGAATGTGCATATTTTTTTTTTATCGGACCTTCGGCAACCCCCGATTGGACACCAACGGCAACGATGCAGGTCGATGGAAACAAAGTGGAACGCGAAACGTCTGCCGTGCTGCGTCGTATTTTTAGCCAGGATTATCGGAAATTAGTAATTGTATGTCGGTTAATTTAATGCAGCTACCGGGGTTGCTAGGAAGTCGATGGCTCATGGGAGACGCGTCAGAGGAGAAAGGGAAGATACGTTGCTAACCGGTGTAATCGTTATTTTATACAACGTGACCGGCTCTGTGTCTCGTTATGCGCTCCGGTTTTGAATATCGTATAACGCTCGGGGTAAAAAAAGGGGTGGATAGGGAAACGAGAGGACGAGGGGTGGTTGGGTTTTATTAAAAATTTATTTTGAGCCATGATTCACATGCTCTCTGGACGGCCGGGAAATATCGCGTGACAGCGCAACCCCGGGAAACTGTAAAATTTTATTCCCGTTATTACAGATTAATTTCCCGATTCACGTGGACGATACGTCGTGTCGCGTTTGCCCCGTGTAACTCAGATGCGTGTACGTGTATTTGCGCCCATTAGCTCGGCCCATTGTTCACGTGATGGTTGTGTATTTACCAAATAGAAGCAATATCAATTTTATGCATTACGTTTCATCGCTGCTAGCGCGATTATTCGGTCTATGTCTCAACGACGAGAGTAATTTTATTCTCGAGGATGTTTCGAAGGTTCGTCGCGAACGTGGCCCTTGGGGTTTTTCTTACTTCTCTTGATCGTAAAGGTGGAAGAATCGCATCAAAGCTGCACTGTGAGGTCGATGCTCGAGGTTATTTTGTGGCGAAAAGAAGATACTGGATGTTCTTAAATTCCATTTTGTGGATTCTTGTCGTTCCTGTCTTAAAGACTTCTTTGGTCTTTGCAGTTTATTGCTGTGGATCAGGTGGTTGAGGTACTTTTTGCTAGGGGGTTGCTGAAGACCGATGATTGCAGATTTATTGAGACATGGCGCAAGTTTGGGAAATGTTTTGAAGCTTTTATGTGTATTTTGGCAACAATCATTTTCGATTCTTCTCTTCTGTCTTGGATATTTATTCGATTTTAGTGAATCCTCACAGTAAATTGAGAAGGGAAATTTACGAAGGGATACATTTCGATGAAGCCTTGTATAAGTATTTATTATACCTACTTGAGAAGGTAGTTGAAATTTGTCACTACCGGTTTTCAAATTGGAGCGAGATATCAACCCCTTTGAAGTACAACAGGCAGGACTAAACCGAATAAAAGAAAATAGAAATTTACGGCATTTTTATCTTTCAATCAAACCGATTTAAATTGGATTAAACCGTTCAAAGCACCAAGAAACTGTGTAAAATTTCAGAATTTTTCATCTGGCTCTGTTCTGCCTGTCATACCACACGACGATTGCAGATTTACTGGAATGCGATACAAGATCATTTAAGTCAGCCAGGTCGAAAATTGTTTATTTGCCAAAGGAATAATCGGTAGAATACCCGAACATATTTAGCCAAGGATTACAGTGTTTCCATGGAAGTAGCATTTACATCGCCCCCTCTTATTTTCTGCCCACCCCAAGTCTTCTCTTCTCCTACGAGACAAAGAGAAATAGCGATAGAAACTACAAAGCCAACGCTGAAGCGGCCCAACTTCGAAATCCGAACAGTCGAAATCCAACATCCGAGAAGTACAATACTAACATTCAACGATGCAACGCTACACCCGAATTTACAAACCAGACAGAAACATCCTCTTCATTGAAACTGCAACAAACCATCGCTAGTGTACACACTGCAAAATAACCTCATATTTCGTAACCATCAAATACCTCCCTTCAATCTTAACTTCAAGCTGTTCCAGCAAGATTAATTTTACTTACACATATATACCGCTACAAGAAGCAAAGTAACATTCGTCAGTCTCCAAGTGAATCCTCTCATCCAAGCAACGCAATAGAGGACCAGAGAATCGAATACAAGAGGGTTGAAAGTCAACGGTAGATATTCCTCGAGTCCGATCTTGGACATAACAGAATTCACTAATCCCGCTAATACTCGAATAGCAGCACGAGAGAGAAAATACATAGATATCAAGGAGAGAGAAGGAAAACGAGGACGAAGAGATACGATAGAGAAGAGGGCAAAGGAAAAGAGGGAGATGGCCTGAAAGATACGAAGGACGCGCATCCCCGAGAGGAGCCGGATGGGGTAGCTATTCAAACTATTCCAGTTGCAAGGAATTTCCTGCAGCCGGCTACCGAGTATATAGTTCAAGGGAAGAAGCCGGCCCGTGGCACAGGAGGGCACAGAAGGGTGTAGGAGTCGGAGGAGGCTGGTGAGGCGTGTCTATACCGTTCGTTCGTGCCATAGTTTCTCGATGTAACCGCGATCGAACGACCCCTACCGCGGCGTTCCACGAGCCACCCTCCCCGGGGCGCATTGTGGCCCGTACAATTTGTCTTCGCGTCGATGAATGGGATTACGTACCTTCGAGGATCGCCATCGTCGCGATTAAGGGACGTGGGTCGACGATAGGCCGCCGTTTCTTGACTGTAAAGGATGGTGTTGGTGGGAAAAGATCCGATTAGAATCGGAGGGATAGTGTTAATGGGTGGTGCGCGGAAATGAATTGATTTGAATCGATGGAACGATGTTAACATGGTCATTATGGGAATAAGGGTTTGTAGGATTCTTTATGTAGCTGTTTTTAGGTGGTTGACTAGTTAAGGGTAGGTGGGAGATGAAAGATTGTTGATGGTACTATTTATGTCACTTTAGTAGAGAGGTAAGGAGTAAAATGGAAATTAAATAGAAAATATGTTGACTGTGACTGAAAGTATTTCAATTAAAATTCGATAGAGACTTTTCAAACACTTTAAATTAAGTGAATTTAACGTCCAAGTAGAGTCTGCCCATGGGGTGTCAGACACGCGCCAAAGAAGCTGCGAATTAAACGAAACTCTACTGGCCATTCGGTAGAAATCGTTCTCTAATGAAAAATGAAAAGACTACAGTCCATTAACACCGGCTTCGATTCTCCATTGTCTTTTACGACGCTTCGTAACTACCCCTGTTTCTCGCCCCCTTCCTCCTCGCTAGAACCATTCGTCGGCTATTACCGTTCGCGACACTCCCCAGCTCGAGTATTTGGTTTAAAGAACTCCAAAGCGAGCAAGTTGTTCGAACAAAAAAGAAAACAAAAGAAAAGACAATTCTCCTGAAACACGATACGTAAGACAAACACATCGCCATGAGAATTCATGACACTGGAAGCACTCCGCGGTTGGAGTCTCCAGGGGTTGTGGGAATTATTTTTCAAGCATGTACGAACCACCGTGCGAGTATTCCATAAATGATAAAACGCGGTAAGAAATGGATACCGCTACTTTGCTGCGACAGGTAAATCCTCTCGGTCGCCCAGGTGGTTGCATTATACAGGCAAAGTGCAGTAGTCGTAGTCTTCTTGGTAGTCGTCCTAGTAGTCTCTCGTAGTAGCTCGTAGTCGTCGATATTGCCGACACGGTTTGGTGTCGTAAAAGATTCTCTCGCGCTAGGAGAGCGAAATCTTCTCCCGTGATCGGAATAACGAGTCCCATTCGAATATAGTCGATCGAGTGTGCGTAAATGGGACCCGAAGGACGGTGGAAAGTTTCCTCTAGGGTAGGAGAAAGGAACGCGCTCCGTGTCTCGATCGTGGAAAGAGAGAAAAGGAGGGCAAAGGACGAACGGGGTTTGATTTCCAAGCGATGCTATGAATTTTATTACCGGTTTTCCTTCGTCTCACTTGGGATTACCTATGGCTCGTCGTCGACTAATCAAATTCAACGCGAATCCGTGGTAGCGATTTCTCGTTCCGGTATCGCCATTTAAAAATTGCAATCCTCGTTACCGGTGCATCGAGGCGAGATAATTTGGTGAAACGGGCGAAGAATTAAAGGATTATTATTCCGGGAGCGCGGACTGAAATTATTTTCGGGCATTTCCATATTGGCCGTGCTGGAGCTGCTGGCGAACGTTTATTTATTTACCTTTTATACGCTCGTTACTCCCGGAAATCGGCCGGATTCAATTTGCGCCAGTAGAGAATCAAAAATGTTATTCCGCTTTTTAACGTCGAGACTGGTTATTAAAAAACATCCACCTACCGAGCTACCCTTTAATTGCGGTTCATCGATACTCCAGTTTTAACCCTTTTTTTTCGTTCACGTTATTATCATGGTCTATGAAATTTTACAGTGAATTCTCAGTATTCGGATTTCACCAGAAGTTTAGTTCAGGGGTAGTTTTTCGCCTAAATCGCAATTGAAATTTTAATCGAACGTCATGGACCGGTTGGACAAACATTTTTAATAAAATCGACGTCGATTTAGCAGCGATGCATTCATCGTTGACGTGTATTTTCCGTGAGGAATGGGTAATTGGATTAGCGCGTTAATTTTCAAACGGTTTGATTTTAATCTCGCACTAACTCCGCATGCAGATTAGGGCATTCACCTTTCGTAGGTGCTTTAAACGTCGAGTATTTCTCCCGTTCGACGCGTCGACTTAATCGCGACTTTCCAATTAACCCCCGACGATGAGCTTCGATTGCTCGGAATTCCCCCGGTTCGACGCGCAGACTTAATCGCAACCCTCCAGTTAACCCCCGACGATGAGCCTCGATTGCGTGCTACTTCTACGATTCGTGGTATACAAGTGACACGTTCACATATTCAGTTACTTTTGTACGCGTTAGTAATTTGCGATACTACTAAATTACATTTCAATTTGAACTGTTACCTTTGTAATGTGTTTTTTTTAGTTAAAGTTTTTTTTTAAATGACATTAACTTATTACGTGAGATCGTTGATACTTCTGATAGCACTACAGTGCAAGAACTTTGAAATGCAATGGAAGATTGAGGTATAAATAGTTTAAGAAGATTGAGTCTGACTACGTCGAGGCAAATGAAATTGAGCTCTACTACTGGAAGTAGTATAATGCGACTTTGTATCGGTCAGAATTTCCCTTTTTAGATGCATCAATTCTATCAATTATATTTACAGAATATATTTTTTCTTTACTTTATATATGTCCTTGAGAATAGATAATACATCTTTAAAATATACAAAAAATATTGTATATATGTAATTGACAATGTTAAAAGTAAATGCAACAGCTCAGCAACGAAGACGAGATTCGCGGCATACGTGTTCGACGCGAAGTTGAACGTGTTAATTGTAACTTTCATCGAACTTTGCGAATGAACTCGAACTGCATGGAATTTCTCCGGTTCGACGCGTCGAGTTAATCGCGATTTTCCGGTTAACTTGTAGGAGGAAGTTCGATCTCGGTAGAATTTCGTAGAGGAGAAAGAAGAACCATCGGTGGTCTGGTTTCGAGCGTACAAGTTATTCGGTATGCGGTAGCTGGTGGCTCTTAGTTGTGCTATCTGGGTTAAACGTCCATCGTTCGTTGCTCGATCTTATTTTCTCCAAGTTTCCTGTGGCCTTCTCTCTGCTCTCTCTTTCTGTCCTCTCTTTTTACCTTTCCTCTTTTCTTCCCATCTCTCTCTTCTCTCTCTCGGCCCCGCGGATCCGATGTAATAACGCAAAGAGCATCCGCAAAGTGGTCTCCAGGTGCTCTACCCTCGGCTCCTCTTCGCTTCTCTTTGAGCATTGATTTTCCTTACCGTCCATTGATCCTTATTGCGTTTCAGCCTCGTAAATCGAAGAAGAGACGAAGGTCACGAGCGAGGATCTCCTATTTCGCAATAATTCCCCTAGTGGTTCCCCGATGCACGAAAAATCCACCATAGCTTTTAATTCCATTAAGTTTTCATCTCGTTCATCCCCCTGTCTTTGAAAACCAACGATCCTCGTTGAACCAAGAGAACGTTGATGAAAAAAAGAATAAAAAAAAACGGTTAGTAACGTAGCAACGACGACATCCAAGCAGCATTATGGAGTCGATAATGGAGAGAAGCCAATGAGGGAGGAAGAATCGCTATGGAACTCGGGTGTCGGTCGAAAAGGACCTTGCACCAGGAACGTCTCCGTTAACGGCCGTAAATGGACGGTCGTTGAGGAGGAATAGGACGGGAGAAAGTATAAGAGGAGGAATGGACGAATAGAGAAACCATTCGTCCAAGGGTCATGAAGGGAAGGGAGAAAGAAAAAGAGGATACCTTTATTACTGGAAAAGAGAAAAACGGGGAAAAATAGAGAGACGAATCCTGGGTCCTCGAGTATGGCATGTTGCCAGAGGGGTCCTCGGATAAAAAGGAGAATACCTTGGATACGCGAAGACCTATGGGACAAGGTACAGCAAAGGGGGGGATAGACCTCCGAGTAGTATTACCCGGAGGGCATTTTCGATGCAAAATAAAATATTGCAAACGGCGGAAGCGGGATGCATGGTAGGAGGTTTCCTTTGCGCGAGTTCACGGAAGTCGGTCCTTTGCCGGAGCGAAAAAGGGTCGCCAGACGTCGAAACATTCGATATCGTGAATTTGATATTTCCCAGGAGCCGTGCAGTGGCTCCCGTTTCTCGATGGCGAAGGTATTCCCGACTATTTCCGTCGTTGTTTCACGGGATCCTGAATCGTCGGCACGGTTCGATGGCGCTTTTCGCGCGTGCTCGTCGTCGTCCTCGGTGGTGGGTATTCAACGTTCGCAAACAATAGAATTGTTTCGAACGCGAGATCTCCCAGTGGTGAGGCTCTCGTCCATTAAAAACTGCACCGTTAACATTCGCGTCTACGGACAGCGAGAGCTGCACAACGGTACCAGAGTTTGATAAATATCGGAGTCAATGTTGACGAAGCCGCGAGTAAAAACATACTACGGAAGACAAACGATGTCGACTTCTCGATGGAATGACGAGGCGTGGAAAGGATACTTGATGACTGAAAATTCTTTTTAGTCGACTCGAATAAGTGGATAAAGGTTTGGACTTGCAATTAGTGGTGTCCAATACAAATCCTTCTGCGTCTGCTTTGGAAAATTCTCTCAAATTTAATATTCAAAATATCATAATCTCGGTGGTTTTGGAAGCCACATAAATAATAGATTCTAGTCGAGATAATTACAGTAATTGATACTGGAAGAAATATAAAACCGATGAGAACCTCAAAGAGACTTTGGTGGCTAAGGAAATAGAGACTCGAACTCACAACTCGGAATCCTCCGTCAGCTGTAAGAGATTTCCCTTCTCTTTTATCATTTAATATCATAGCCTTAGAAGGAAAGTTGGGAAGGAAAGAATACACTCCGATTTGTATGAAATTCTGCTCAGTGACACGGAACCAACCTAAAACTGAACGTCCAAACAGTTGAAGGCGAAAAAAATTGAGAAAATTCTTTTCGGTTTCCACAGTCCACTCCGGAAATCAGTCATGGTTAGCGACCCTGGAGGTATTTCGTATGAAGCAATTTCTATTCGTTACAGAGGTCCTTTCTCCTCTGGAGTCGCCAAGGGCCAAACAGTCGGCCACGAGGCCCCGGAGTTGCGGCGTTACTTCGCCAAGTGATTCACTTCGCCAACTCGCAGTTTCCCTCGATCGCTAAATACTCGCATTCGTGAATTCTCTCTCTATGTCTCTCCCCTTCTCTTTCTCCCTCTGTCTGCCTTGATCTCGATCTCGAGTTGCACCACGAACTTCCGCGATGTCGAAGTAATTTCGTTGGACGCAAGAGAAAATTGTCTTCGAGTAATCAAACCCGGTATTGCAGAGAAGAGGGAAAATACGGGAAGAATACTGAAAGCATTCTCCACGGCATATTGTCATTTCATAGAGCAATTCTCGGAGAGAAAATTTGCAAAATATTTCATCCTTGTACCCTTACGAATTATACCTATTATAGAATTAACTTTAACCGTTTTTCAGCCATTATGGATAGCATCCTCAGAGAAAGCAATTTCTGACATACGTCACGAAACGGTATCGATCCTCTCCGATTTTTGAGAGTATTCTGTATTTCAAAACTCTGAAAAATCTGTGCTTGAAATTGAAACCCTCGAATATTAATTTTGCAATCAGGCCATAATTTGCACCATAATTGTGTCCAATTTGTGCTTCTGAGAGAGATTTTTTAAATCCGCAGGAAACTACGTAACGAAACGATATCGATCCTCCGATTTTTTAGAGTATTCTGTATTTCAAAACTATGAAAAATCTGTGCTTGAAATTGAAACCCTCGAATATTAATTTTGCAATCAGGCCATAATTTGCACCATAATTGTGTCCAATTTGTGATTCTGAGAGAGATTTTTTAAATCCGCAGGAAACTACGTAACGAAACGATATCGATCCTCCGATTTTTGAGAGTATTCTGTATTTCAAAACTATGAAAAATCTGTGCTTGAAATTGAAACCCTCGAATATTAATTTTGCAATCAGGCCATAATTTGCACCATAATTGTGTCCAATTTGTGATTCTGAGAGAGATTTTTTAAATCCGCAGGAAACTACGTAACGAAACGATATCGATCCTCTCCGATTTTTGGGAGTATTCTGTATTTCAAGACTATGAAAAATCTGTGCTCGAAATTGAAACGATCGGCATAGATTCTCGAAGAATAGGCCTCGTTCTTTCATCCTGTCCCCGTTCGTAAGTTAAGAGGCACGTAAAGAACGGAAGCGAGAGGGGAGTTGCGTTTGGGGTGTTATGTAAAATTTCGAAAGAAGCACGGATGACTTCGCGTCGTCCTGGGGTGGTTATTCGCGAATGGAATACGTATAGATCGAGACTGGGATTCAGGGCGGGTTGATCGATGGATGGTAGGTTGGCTTTTCGGGATCGACCGTTAGGAGATTGACCCCTGTCAGGGGTTTCTATTACGACGTTCACGGATTCTGGGCTTGTAGAGAAGGGTATATACCTATATTCGTCTCACCACCCCCAAGACTTCTTCTTTTCTCTCTTTCGCTTCTTTCCTTTTTTTTCTCTCTTTCTTTTTCCCCCTTTTTCTCTTATTTTCTCACTCTTTTTTTTCTCCCTTTCTTTCCCTCCCTCTTTCTTCATCCTGAGCTTCAAAGAAGAGGAACGAAGGGCCTCCGCTCAATTTACGTTCGTCGATTTTCACGCCTTTCGTTGAGGCGTATATATACGTTGCTCACAGTGTTCCCGGCGAATGTAGGAAGAAGTGAGGTAATGGATGCCCGAGGGATCGAAATACCCTCGCAGTTTCCTGCGGATTTAATAGAGAAATCGTGCGACCAGTTCGTTCCACGATTAAATATCTTTTTTTTTTACCTCACACGATCGAATTTAAAATCCTGATTGTACGGTTTAAAAGATTTTTCTGAGCCGCACTAACCGGACATAATTACGGTGCAAATTAAGGCCCGATCGCGAAATGAATATTCGAGGGTGAAATATGACAGTCGTAAACAATGGTTTATTTCGTGGGCAACCTGACCCGCGTTTTCAGCATGGGAAATTTTTATTCGCCGATACAATGACTGGTGTTATCGTTAATTAAAATCGACCGCATATTGCCAATAACTTTTTCAATTTTCCATGGTCTTTAAAAACGTATAACCCGGGACGACAGAACTCGAACGATCGATAGGTTGTAATACGCGGGTACATTTAGAAAAAATTTTTACACACCGACGTCCGTCAAGATTAAAACTTTTTCAATGAATTTTTAAATTCTCGCCTCATGGATTACACACGAAAAAAAAGGAGAGGAAATCGGTGGAGAATGGAAGGAGAAATGTAAATCGTAACGTTGCAAACTCCTTCATCGAGGTGCGATTAAGATTAGGCGTAGAAAGTTTCGTCGGTAGCGGAGTTAAAAACTTTCCCTCGAAAATTAGAATTTCATTATTCGTACAACATAACTGCACGACGAAGAATGATTTATTCTTACTCCTGACACAGTTTCGTCGATTCAAATATTGTATCTTCTGAATATTCTCCGTGCAGCCCTTTCTTCCTTTTCTCTGTCCTTCCTTCATCTCTTCGTCTCACTCTGTATCTCCCTTTATCAACTTCGCAGTCTCTTCTCGTGGAGATTGGATAACTTCCGTTATTTCGAGATACACGAAAGTCCATGGATCTTATCGCCGTCGATGATGCATATCGAATAGGGTGCTCGATCGTCTTTATTCCCGCAACGGTGCGAAACTCGTCGAATGTTCACCAATGAAGGAAATACGAGGACGTTCCTGACGTTGTCTGTCGTCCTTTCTACTTAAAACGTTGTTAAGTTCTAATCAAACGATATAGTGCTCGTAAAACGTATCCTACGAGTGGTCATCCCTGCATCAACGATGCCAAAATTGACACCTTATTGCTTTTACATTCACCCCTCGAAACAGCCTCTTTACGGTACGGCATGGCCGAAGTTTCGGTTTTCTCGTTACAACGTCTGACCCATTTTGCGGACTTACTACTCGAGATATGCGCCAGTGCACTCGACGGAGAACCGTAAAATATTCAATGAACTAGATTAATTCTTGCCATAGTTTTACGATTTTGCTGGCAGATATTACATCTGCAGGGAGATTAAAGGACAGTTTCGACGGGAAGATTGTCCGAGCCGATCTACTCGAAATGGATCTCGCAGGAATAATAGTCTACGGTTCTCCACAGATTAGATTTCTATTAGCGTCTGCTACAGAATCAACAAAAACCATTTGTCAAAATATCTGGTCAAAAGTTCCCAAATCCAAGTCTCAAAACCTCTTCTTTCTACCACTCTGTAATTTAACACTAGAACTACCGGCGTTAAATCTATTATATTTTAATAAAGTAAGTCAATTAATAAAAGAGGAATCAATAAGCAGTAAAGATGATCGGTGATTTATATTCTTTTTTTTAAACAGAAGTCGAATATTTAGTCAGCGACTCCCGTTTTGACTGGTTCGGTAGTTCTATTGTTAAATTTTTTTATTTCATATTCCCCCAGCACCGCTATCAACCCTCATTAATATCCTCCACAATCTTGTATCCAAAAGTCGACAACCTCAGCCTTCTATGATCACAAAAATATAGATCCTCAGAGGCCTAAGCGTATCAACCCCAAAAAAAGGAGTGTCTCATGGGAAGGTCGGAGGGTAAGTTAGCGCCTTAGGAACGTCAAAGTCGTATTTCACTAGGAGAGGAGTTTTTACCTTTATTCCCGGTTCTCTTCTACGGGGCGTAACTTAAGCCTCTCTCTTAGAATTGCACATAGTAAGGAGAATAGTACGAAAGGCCATCAATGGTGCGCACAGTGCCGCTCGAACGAGTCGGTGTAGCTGCGGCTGAAGGTGGCTCTTCCTAAGACGCGCTCCAGGGATGGAATGAGTTTTCCGGACGATTTAGTCAGGTATTTATTTGGCCCTCCCTCACCGACATCTTCGCGGTTCTCGCTCCAGGGACCATCTTCGGGGAAATGCCTGACATAATGTAGCGTCGTCGAGCTGGCTGCTATTTCCCTCTTCTCTCCCTTTTATCCTCCTCCTCCTTTTATTCTCCTTTCGTGTCTCGCTTCTCTTTCTTCCTCGTTCATCCTTCTACCCTCTCTCAAGAAGCAGAGAGAGGGTGAATCCGTTATCAACGAGTCTCTGTCGTCTCTATTCTCCCTTTCTCTTGAACGCACCCCTATCCGGTTTTCCGGTGGTTCTCTCTCAGTCATTTGTACGCGGAGGATTTGTGGATACGGGCAGAGGGTGAGAATTCTTGCCGGAGAACAGGGAGAGGAAGATCGAAAGGGAAGGGAACTCTGGATCTCTGCAAGGGGGATACCGTGCAAATTGCCGAGCGTCGCATCACCCTCGGGGATCGAGTGAACCAAGTTACCGCTAAAGAAACGCCCCGTATCGCGTCCCGTTCATCGGTGTGAATTTCTATTTATCGCCCGTTTCCTAAGGGATGATGGGGAGCCGCGAATTCCTGGCGAACACGTTAACGGTGACACCTTGCTGTCGAGGGATTAGGAAGATGGAGATTAAAAAATGGAAAAGAATGTAAGATAATATCGTATAACGACGTTTATACCTATACAGCTTGGATTTTTATACCGGAAGTCACGATTCGGTGAGGGTAAAAAGTGACGGATCAACGGGAAGTAGTAACGCATGAGAAAAAGTTGGAAAATAATCGAGACCGTTATCGAATATCGATATAAAATCTATTCGTCCGAGAGGGCAGCGAGTGAAAATTGCTCGCCAGGGCGAAGGAATTTAACGGGTTGCCGCAAACAAATCGTCCCGAATCGAAATTAAATATGCCGATTCGCGAAATTAAATTGTCACCCGTCGGCGAATTACGTATGAATATTTATAGATCGTCGCGTCGTCATGCCCCGACAAACTTTTCGGCTTTTAAATTCCCAGCTGGTGTCGAGGCGAATCCCGTAACGCGACGCCATCGATGCCGTTTGGCGCGAAAAGACTCAAAGGTGGTTTCCACGACAGAGTTGGAGGGTGAGGTATAAAAGAAATAAAGGAAAACTCCAAGGAGAAAAGTAGAGGGGAAATACGTCGCGCGATATCCCATCGAGGGGTGAAGTAACATCGACGCGGTTCTCTTTTCTCCCGCATAGACCCGCCATAGAAACAGGGTGTAATCGATAGGACAGCTTCCTACCCCCCGGTCTCTCCTCGTCATCCACTTAACCACCCTCTCTTTTCCGCTCTTTCGCATAATACCAGCAGCGTATATACGAGCCGAACGACCGCGGCTAGAGATTAATCATCGGTCGATTTTAATATCGTGGCGGTATCTGCTGGCCTGGAGGGTTCGCGGGTTGGTCCGGTTAGCCCTGTAATTTATTAATTCATTTCTGCGCTACCGAGGGTTGCCAATAATTCTAATTTGACTGGCCGCTAAGCGCTTTCCGATTCGATCCGCTTCGACGAGAGAATCGACGATGGTGGACCTCGAAGTGTTGTGGGAGGGAAGAGGAAACAGCGAGAGGGAGGAAAGGAGAGAGACGGAGAGAAAATTGAATCGGTGTCCCTGGCCTTACGTGAGTAGACGAAGCTTAAAGGGGTTGGAATGGTATTAACCGAACCGGGGGGATAGAAGAGTACAAGTGTACGATGTACCCTTTGCCAGTCTTAACCCTCCGCATGAAGTCACGTCTCTCCTCCGTTAGACCGAGGGTGGGTTTCATTAACGTCACGTGTACTGTCAGGAATAGTCCTCGGAGAATACCGCGAACGTGTACACACCGAGAGAGGACTGTCCCCGTTTCTGACAGTTCTGACACATACTTAATATCTCCGATGACTACGACTAATACCACGGCTTACCCGGACACGGGGATAGCTTCGATATGCCTTTTTCAATTTTCCATACACCCTTCTTCCGTGCTATCCGACTGCCCGAAAGGACTCTCGATGGATTTCGTTTGAGCGCCACTGTCGCACGAGAATTAAGAAAATAAATCTCCAGCCGCATCTGTTACGTTGCTCCGACGGCGACGTTGCTTGGAATTCCAACGATTTATCTTCTTCGATCGTTTCGTGCCGATTTACTTGCTTCGATCGTTTGTCTAAAAACGAGCGAGTTTGTACGATACTCTTTAAATCTTCTCCGAGGGATTGTTCGTTTGGTTTTGGAGTTTTTTGTTGTACTTGTGGTTCGACGAGGAAGAAGTATCTTCTTTTTTCAACATCTTTTTTTGGATTCATGGACATTTGTTTAATGTAAACGTAATTCCAATTTAGTGGAAGAGTAAAATGTAATCATCTCTGGGCACGCGTGAGGCTCTCGTTTTACAAAACCAATCTGAAATTACCGCTCGCAGGAGTAAACGAGGCGGCAGTCAAGGACGGCAAAGAGGATTGCTTTCGCGAATTCAATCGAAGAGGGAGCCGTAGCCGTCGAAAAGGATAGACTTACTTCGAGATGCTTTTTACGAGGGCTTAGACGGCGAAAAATCATGGCTCGACTTCGCCATAGAGAAATAAACTCTTCAAACGAGCCAACACCAACTGCTCCATGCTCCAACGACGAAAAATTCCGAATACTGCAATCGGCATGAATGGAGATTAATTGTAAACCATCCCCTTCTTTCCCAGACCCTCTATTTCTGCCGATTTTACAAGGTTTTATTATACTACAGGCTGCGCCGCGAGTCAAGCAGACTCGGTGCAGCGACTCGACAAAAAACAAGGAGAAATTAACGCCGGACGAAAAAAGGCGAGGAAAGAAGTCTCCTCGTATTTCATTTCCGCGCGACGAATTTTCCTTCGAATACGCGAAACGACCGCTCGAAATAGGATCATTTACAGAGTCCATTTTTCTTCAAAGGTAATCCGATTTTTTCCTCTTTTAATACCCGGATCTAGGGTGCACATTTTCCAGGCTACTCGAGACATCGAGATCTTCCCTTGAAAATTGGCTTCTCGGTTCTAAGTTTAATCATTTATAGTTAGATTTTATATTAAAAATAAATTACACAGTCCTACGTTCCAAACATGAACTGAAAAATGAAAAAAAAATTACCCGTCAGAGAGTAATCCGATAGCAACCCTACCTCTTTAAAATAATTACTCCAACAATACTACTTTTACCTTACCCTCCCTTGCTTCAATATTAATCCGCCTGTGTAACTAGCTATTGTAAAAGAAGGGGTTAAAATCCATATCTCAGTTTACCTCAACCCCATTAACAACCCTTTCGCGAGTGCCCTCGACGCGAATAGAAAATGCAAGGCAACCGAACGAGAGCTTGCTCGAGTCCGTGAAATTTGAAATTATTGGCTCGATGTTCATCGGGGCCAAGTTCCATTTCCTCCGTCGATTCGCGATGGCTCAGGTGCGTTGCCTCCGGTATCGAAATCTGGAGACGAGCCGAAACATCGAACTCCGTGGATACTCATGAATATTGATCGCTGGTCGATTAAAATGCCGCAGGCGGACAGTTGTCTATTTGGCGTACATAGCGAAAATACGATGTATGCCGTGAATACGATGAAACAACGAAGGGAATAACATGGACGAAGGTGAGGCACTCTCGGCATTTCCGTTATTAATTCAACGGGCCGGTTAATTGAACGAGTCGTAGACGAGGCCGAGTTACGCCGTGCGCGTTGGGAAAGTGCAATGCAAATAGGTATAAATTATAGCCTCACCGACGGTATTTCAGTCCCCCTCGGAATTAGAAAGCGATTTAAATTCCGTGGGCGCAAAAGGACACCCAATTATATCGTTTCGCTTGGAAAATGGAAGGTTCTCCCCGGGACGGAATTACTGGTGCTCGTAGGTACCTACTATCCGCTCTACTCCTCCAATCGATTGGCCCATTACACTTTTAACGATACGTCCTTTTAATCTATCGCGTTCTACGAGCTAGTAACGCTATTTCGTAAATAGGTCCTCTTTTCTCGTTTCATAGTTAATTTACCCTTTGTACTGATCCTAACCCTGGAATACATTTCTATGGAATTTTTTTTTTACCTCTTTGCAGAAGAGCCATCCTGACGAATCCGGATCTGCTGACCAGCACGCCATGGTACCGGCTGCTGGAGAATGACTTTTGGGGGACCCCATTGAACGAGCGAGGCTCTCACGGCAGTTACAGACCACTCTGCGTCGCGACATTTCGATTGAACCATCTACTTGGAGGTCTCGATCCTTGGGGTTATCATCTGGTGAACGTCGCTCTTCATGCGGCCTGCACCTTCCTTGTCGTCAGGGTTGCGAGAAAGGTAATTTAAATGTTGGATGGATTATTAACCCTTTGCGGACGGAGGCATTTTTGAATATTGAGAAACAATCAATTATTTAGCGATGAAAAAACACTTTTTCATCGGAAAGACAGTCTGTTATTGTCTACAACTTGAAATTTACTCTTTGTAAAATAATATTTCAACGATTATATTTTAATTTTTCAACTCTAACCGTTTATATATGCACCGACAAACTATAACCAATTTTTTTCTCAGGGCGGATATATTCGCCCGTCGTCCGCAAAGGGTTAACACGTTGAACGCCGCCGATATTTTGCTTGTTACGTCATTTCTACTGAATTGAAACTTTTTCTATTAAAATCACATATTTAGGAAGAAGAAACGTTGAAGACACTGATAGATCGATATTCAACAGATCGTGATCTTCTTAACGCCAATATTTAAATATTCAATATGTTAGAAAATTCATAAATATTGCAATTTAAACCTAACATGAAATTTCATTGAATTTAATAGCGCCGGTCACCGGTGACCCCCATGGCAGTCAACGTGTTAAGTTGGTAGATTATCGAAATGTATCGATTATCAGGCAGAATAATTTGTAGAGTAATCGCACATAAAATTTCACATTCGTCTCAATTTCGATTAACGAGCAGGCAGTCAGATTTGACATCGCTACAAACGAGATAAAAGTGACACCTGTAGGACGTTCGTCATTGACATTAGATAATGCTATGGTGAACATACAATTTCTACCTTCTGTTTAATTTAACTATTTGGCTTATTAATTAACGACCGGGTTTTGCATCTTTTTTATCGTACGTCAATTATCGAGATACAAGTAGAATTAGTCTACAAAGAGTATTCCTTTTCAGAAGGTTCAGATTTCTTGACTAAACTTCAATCGATCTTTCTTCCTGTTCTTTCCAAGATTTAACAACTTTTCTTTTCAAGATCTCGAAACTCGTGCTGTCCAATTAAGAATCCTAGTTTTCTTCTCCATACCCCGTATATCAACTTATGGTCCAAACTTTCTGTTTGCAGGTTTTACCAGGAAGAAACAATCTTGGTCAGGCAATTGCAGGCTGTCTCTTCGCAGTCCATCCGATTCACAGCGAAGCAGTTGCAGGAATAGTCGGACGTGCCGACCTTCTCGCTTGCTTTTTAACCTTGACGGCTTTTCTGGCATACTCCGAACACTGCGATCGAACGAGATCACCGTTTCCTCTTCTACTCGCCCTGGTGTCGTCGGCTCTGGCTACCTTGGCCAAGGAAACTGGAATCTCTTCGTTGGCTCTCTGCCTCCTTTGGGAACTTTGTCGCGGAGAATCAAATAGAAAGGTAAGAAAGAAATACAGATATTACGAAAAAAACTCATTTATAGAAAAAACGATTCATTCAAATAAACGTTAAAAAATAACAGCTACATTGAAGCTCAATTTGTACAGTAATTAATAGAAATAACGAGGAGAGGTTGACCTGGTTTTTGACCATTGTAACCCATAACGATTTTAACTGATGTAGCAGTACTTGTGTTTCATTTAAATTCTATATTTACGTTTACCGTAGATAGATTTTCATTCGTTGAAAACGAATAGACGAAGAGTATATCGGATAGGTAGAACAGACTCTCGAATTTCATCCCGAGGTTTACCAGATCCTTCTCAGTTCGAATAATCGTAGAAAAAGGAATTCCAGTACGGTACTTCAGGATTTACGTACCTGTCACTCGTCAGGAGCGAGGGAAATTTACATTTTACAACTCAATTTAGTCGGCCCGACGGCCTCGCTCTATATGCTTTAACTGCTCCTTCGAATTTACGGTGGTACCGGTGCTTATCAGATTTTAGGGGTCGTGAATTTTTCCAGGTTCGCGCCTCCTTTTTATACTCCTCCGTCGATTCCGCGGCCTTTTCTTTTACGATTTAATAAGCCACCAAGTTCGCCGAACTTCTCGTGTCTACCACCGCGAGAATTTCTTCTCGTATAACCACTAGAAGTTCCTTAAAAAGTCCAACTACCGGGTACGAACACCATCTTCGCACCTTTCCTTCGTCCGGTCGTTTTCCACGGCGAACGCGACTCGACAGTGTTAATAAATATTAACAGCCAGACGGTACTCTCTGGCTTACGCAATGTCGGCAATTAAATTAGCATTAATAAGGAAAAGTGTAGGTAGTAGACGTAAAACAGAGTAAGATCGGCCAGGACGATGTATTAGCGCGAGAAGCGTAATTAGGAGACGTAATACAATTAACCGTAAGCGTAGGAGGATTCTGTTAATTATAAGCCACGTATACCGAGAGCGAATTCATTATACGCGTAATGTGTCTTCGCACAATACGTGCGCTCACCCCAACGGTAAGCCAGAGCAAGCGGTTGCAACTCCTTTCTCAAGTCTCATCCACCCGCATTCACGTATACAGATATCAGGAGCATGTTGTCAGGAGAGAGCAAGTAGACAGCCGTGTAACCGATAACGCGCCGGCGCTGCACCATGTGCAAACGCGCAACCAGCCAACGGCATCTCCTGCTGGAGACAGCCGAGCTGATGCACGGTGAGCCACCTCCAGCCACCTTCAACTACCTCCGTACCGTCTTCGACCTTCCTATACTGCCTCCAGGCCCTCCTTGGTAACTTTCCTTTCTCCGTCTCTCTCCATCTGTGTTTCTACCTTCATCTTTCTTCTCTCTCAACCGCGACTTCATCTTCGGCTTCATCCACGATCTCTCGCTGTTCTCCGTTCCGTGCACGCTGAATCCGGATGCGCTGGATGCACCAGACGCCTCGTGTGATGCATGTCGCGGGGTCTCCAAGTCCTCATGGAGGGTTGGAGAACTGCCAAGGGTCGTTCGAATTTTCAGACACCCTTCCGAGAGCGTGCAAACGGTAGTCTTCTTAATCTTACCCTCTTCCTTCTGTTCTTTCCTACTTATTCTTCTTTCTCATTCTCTTTTCCTCCCTCTTTTCATATATTTCCTCTCATCCCTGTCACGCTTGGGTGTTTCTTTGGAAAGTCGAGATGTTGGGGAAAAGAGGGTGAACGGTTTACCGAGATTCCTCTTGGCCGAGGCAAGGACGATCTATTCGAAACCGGAAGTGTCGGGGGTACCAGAATGTCTTCTGTTTCTCCTGTTACGTGCGGTTTGTAAAATACGACCGAGACAAATCGAGGGTGAAATTCTGAAGAGTCGATTAAATAGGAATTAATCGAATCGAAGTTGCAATATTGCCTTGATGATATCTTTCAATTAATCTGTCAACGTTCCAATTTTAATCGTTTCGATTGGACTGTCGTTGGTTAATTTATATTTCTTCCACCCCCCGTGACGAGAAACTCTTGATAAAATAAAATTGCATCGTAGAATTGAATGCATTATCTTTGACAGTTTACACGGACTCACGGCAGCTTTTATCCGATTATCGTTAATCGTCTTCGTCAAAGGGACCCTTTGTCCTGGAACTTCCGAGCGGAATTGCCGGTTATAGCGACGGTGGAGATGTCAGCGCCGCTGCAACTGGGTTACATTACTCGGAAAATTACTTCTTCTTACGGATGTAGGAAACTTCGCGTAACTTTAAGCAGCGCGAGATATCGTTCCTTTCTTAACGTGATTTCGGTGCGACTCGAACGTTCAACCTCTGACGAGCTTCCGTCGACCGTTTTCCTCTTCCTCGAGTCGCAAATCGCGCGAAACAACCGACAATGGAATACATCGTTGCAAAACAGACGACCATTGAAGAGTAAAAGATAAACTGCACGGAAGTACTCTGTTTTTGGCGATATTTTTCTACATGTTTTTCTGAAAATCAAACTCTCTCGAGAAACTGATTGATTTAAACGGAGGATGACGCTCTATCGTAGGATGGATTTAAAAAATATGCAGGAAGAAGAAAAAAATATATATGAATCTATTATAAATTATAACGGGAAAGTTGACAAAGACTCAGCTCGCAATTCTGCAGCGTGCAATTATGACCGTGACTTTTTCCCTGGCTTGCAATTTAACATTAAAATGTCGCTTTCCCATTGCTTCGCATACCTGGCATTCTACCTTCGTCCTCTCTTCTTCTCGGTTCCTATTCCACGCCAGGTTTTAAAAGCTTTCGACGTTACTTTTCATTTTCGCGAAACGCTCACTCTCAAGGCGGCCACGTCGATTAAGCGCGTCATGCCTTCTTTCCTACTTTAATAATAAGCAACTTTAATTATATTCTCCTCACGGATGTTCCTTCCTCCCAACTATTTTTCCAAGGGAAAAGGTTCTCCCATGCTCAGTGGTAGCGTAATACGCGTTTTTACCACCCAAAAAAATTAACCTCTAGTTTGTAAAAACTGATTCCTATCCTACAAAATTATTTTAGAAACACCGCAAAATTATTACATGTCCAATCAGTTCAACAAAATGTTCTTAACCTTTTGGCCTACGATTTCTTTTCTGACTCAGCGTGCAATGATTCAAAATGAATTCCTGAAATCAAAAGTTCTCACTGATTCCTGATATTTCGTATTACTGAAAATTCTACTAATAGTGTAGATATAATATGACCGTTTTGCGACGTGCAGATCTTTTCAAATTCATAGATTTTGGTGGACTTAAAAATTTCCTATTCCATTGTCCGCGTTACGAGTGTCACACGTTGTTGTATGCTAAGGGGTTAATTGAATAGTAGTATCAAAATTTACGCTGAATAATTCCAATAACCGAGTCAAACGCGACCCTTCACACCCTCCTTACAAATTCAGCCCTTGCCACATTTCAATACATCCATCTCAACGTTCATTCTCAAACTTAAATAAATAACCCTCTATTTTCAACAATTTCACCAGGGGACAGACCCCTCTGGAGGTAATCTATATATATAAAGCTCAAATACCACTGACTGACTCACTCACTCACTCACTCATCACGGAATCTCAAAAATCACAGAACTCTTCTCCTTGGGTCTTAGGTGCTCACTAAGAAAGGGTTTTGTAAAATTCGAATTTTTAGGGGGGTTTTGGGGGGTTAAAGTATGGGCCAAACTCATCAACGCAGAGCCGAAACTACTTGACCTAGAAACTTAAAATTTTGCATGAGCGTACCTTCTAGGGTATAAGCATCCTCTAAGAAAGGATTTTTAAAAATTCGAAATTTTAAGTTTTTTTTTAGTTTCGATTAAACCGTAGCGAAGCACGGGAACTTTCAGCTAGTACAGTATAGAATAGAAGCTTACAGCGTTGGTAAATTTAAATTATAAAATTGTAGCCACCGGGACATAAAACAATTCACCTATACTTTTCAACCCTCGTTTCACAACCCCCTTTCTCATCGCTGTTTCAGGTGAACTGTGGCCTAACCCGCGGCCGTAGCATAGGCATCCTATCTGGAAGCCTCGCACTATTAGTCCTAGGCAGGCTAAGGATCACTGGTACAAGGCCAGAGTTCGCCAGCGCCGACAATCCAACCGCCAGGCATCCGTCGCGATTAACGCGCGGCCTGACGTTTCTCTACCTCCCAGCTGCAAGTGCAAGAATGTTGCTCTGTCCGAGCACCCTCAGCTTCGATTGGTCGATGGACGCAGTGCCACGAATAACGAGCTTCCTGGACATTCGCAATCTCGAGACAGTTTGCCTCTACGGTGCTCTAGCTGGAGCGGCAATCTGGGCGGCCAGAGTTCTTCGACGACCTCGAGAGTCAAGTTTGACCCTTATACAAACGTATCCGCGAACAGCCTCCTCCAGATGTCCGGTTTGCGCCGGAAGACGCACCGGTGGCTGTCACACCGACGGTTGTAGAGCAGCAAACAACAACAACAATGGTCCCATCGGCGATTGTCATTGCGCCAAGAGGCCCAACACCAACGCCTCCATCGTTTCCGCCAATGGCCTTGCAAGTCGACGAGCCGCTGCGATTGCCGTTGCTGTTTCTCTTGGTTTCCTCGTGCTTCCTTTTCTACCTGCCAGCAACCTCTTCTTCTACGTTGGCTTCGTGATAGCCGAACGAATTCTTTATCTGCCGAGCGTGGGTGCGTGTCTGATTATCGGCGCTGCGATATCTGGATGCTATAGGGTAGCCAGAAGAATAGGATCGAGGACGCGAGGAAGGGGTGTACTTCTGGCTGCTGCACTTCTCGTGTCGTTAATGTCGGCCAAGACGTTGTTGAGAAACGCGGATTGGTACGACGAGGAAAGCCTGTACAGATCAGCGTTGCACGTCAATCCGCCGAAAGGTGAGTAGACTTTTTTTTAATCTTTAGCGAGACGTTTCAATATTAAAAATTACTCGGAGAAATTTCCGATATGGAAAGTCGGGTTCTTTAAATATTTTCCATGCAGATGCATGTATTATATGACACACGAAAAGCGAAAGAGCGCACATGGAAAGAGCGTTTAATTAATCCCCCCGGGTTCAGACACTAATCAAAAAATGTCTAACAAATCTTTATCTAAATTTTCATTAAACTCGTAGTATATCAGTTCCCGAACTTCAAGCAACGTCTCTCAAAGGATAATTTCCACTCCGTTCTTCCAAACCTTATCAATTATTCACGCCTGCTATTTGTTTACCTGTAAACTATTATCTTCGCTCCGTCTTCCTTCCGGCATTGTCTTTCGAACGGGCTCGACGACCGAGAGAACTCGACCGGTGCAGCTCGTAAAACACTACGCGCCATTTAATGCTCACCGTGCAGCCGCCGAGCGAAAGGGACAAAGACGACCAAGGGATGCTCGTGTTAATAATAAAACAACGCGCCAGTGGCTGATGGAAACCCGATAGGTTCGCGAAGACAAAATATACGACGATGCAAAAATGAAATCCCTCTCGTTCCAGGGAACATACCTCGGGGGTAGTTTCCTCGTTACACGCTCGACCATTTCACGGCGAGGTCTCGTTGTCCGGCTTCTCGTCTCGAACTTCGAGCGAACCTCGACGAATCTGCCAGCAGGTAAAATCACTGGGAAGGCGGATACCGGTCTAGTCTTCTCTCTGTTTGTTTTTTATCATCCCGCTATTTGTCTCCGTCCCCCTTTTGTTTTTATCCACCACGAATGTCCCTGCGATTCGGTTCTGCTCGCTCTTTCGTCTTCTTCCTTCTTCCTCACCCTCTCCGAACTCGGCTATAACTTTTACAACACACCCAACGCTTTTTTCTGTTCATAGTGTTATTACGGTGCAATCTTTATGACTCGTAATTTTGCGGACCACATTGCGCTTGCCTGACGTGCCCGTGGAATTTGTACTCGTACAATTAATAAAAGTACGTGCACGTTCAGAGGGGGTGAGATTGGATACCCCAGCGTTCCACCCTCTATCGTTTCATCGTTCTTGTTAAGTGGGCTGAAAGAGTACGTGAGATTTATGACCGAGGGTGAGATTGGCTGATCGTAGCTACCTGCCCCTCGAGGGTGTAAGGACATTGAACGTTTTCTCAGTCTAGCCTCACCGATTCACCGTATCTCTGTGGATTATAGATGCTAAAAAGTATATAGTACCTATATATAGTACCTTTTCAAATCATTATAGACATATCTATTTTAATATCTACTTTAAAACTAATTTACATGATTTACGATAATTCGTCTCTCTGAACGATCTCACCCAGACTGCTTTCTAATTACCAAACGTACCAGAGATATTCTCTACCAACATTGATCTCATTCCGCGAGCCGGTTGCACGGTTGCTTTGAAGCCATTATCGCCTTTGTAAACCGCCCTATTTCACCGAAACGTCCCGCCTCTCGTTGTTTCATGTCTTTTCCAAAATTCGTTCCACAAGTGCCGGTACGTTAATATTCTTTGTAACGTGTATTCATCCACCGCTATTATACGACTCCGCCTTCGCGATGCCTCTCCCTTTGTCGCATCCCCCTCTTTGTTTCCCCTTTTAATCTTCGCGTCAAAAGAGAGCCGCTAGATGGAAACGAAAGGGTGGTCACACGAGGTGAAGCCGCTAACGTGCTACGACCACCGGGAAACCCTTCTGCACCCCCTGGCCACCGTACTACCCTATGCTCCTCTCTGTTCTCTCTGTCGTTGCCATTACCGTCTGCGTCAGCAGCATCACCGCCACGACGTGGCTACCACCACCGGCAACGTCACAGTGCGTTTTAATTGCACCAACAGAAATTGCGTATTACCGTGTTAACAGGCTGCTCCGCTTCGGGAAGTAAATTTACATTTTGTTGCCTCATCTTCCTTCCACCCCTTGTTTCATCCTCTTACTCTCTTTCTCTCTGTTTCGTGAATACATGTACGTGCGCTGGTCCCACCGATTTTCGCTCTTTCTTCACCCTCTGCACCCTTTTCTCTTTGCCGGTATACTTTAAACCACCGACCAACCCCTTGGGTTGATTTAACGCAAGTAGGCGGGCGTTGAAGGTGCGCTCGAGCACCATTTTCCTTGGTTAACTGCGATTTTCTACCGATCATCTATCCTAACGTGTCGACGAGAAAAGCTGAAGAGAAACAGAGAGGGTGCGCGTGCTGGATGAAGGATTAAGAATATATTATTTAAAGATGCTAAGTTTGTATTTTTACCGCTTTATTCTTCAACTATTCTCTGCATATGTAACACGATTAGTTTTTAAAATTTCTATCTTTCAATATCTAGTTTCAACATTTAGCTTGGTGATGTTACCGCATACTTTTTCCAACTGTACCAAATCCATTTAAAATAGGGGAGGTTCACTTAATAAATTCAATTTCAAAGGTTCAAGAATAGTTCCAAGGAAGCACCAGTACGGAAATAATTTTCTTTCCTCAAGACTCTCGTCCTTTCTGACGTTGTCTTCTTGTAAATTATTCTTTAACCAGTCTATTTGTTCCTCCATATTCAATGGCAAATTCGATTGCCTCCATAGAGTCTACCTAGGTTGAATTCACGCTGACGATTATTTGCTCCATAGAATTTTGCAATAATCAAAGGAATATCTTTACTCGCAACAGGCAATAACATCGAAGAAGAACGTTCTGTCCTTTGTGAAAATCACGAAACAAGACAAATCGGTCGGAGCGTTATCATCGGCCCTTTTCGATCCTCGAGCGAAACGATTTTACGACTGTAGATTCACTTATTAGGTTTCGGTGGAACCGCCATCGAGACAGACGAGAGGAAGAGCAGAGAAGACGGGAGAAATGTTTTATTGGTGATACTCCTTCGCGAAGATAAAGCGAAACCAAGTTGGCGATAGTCGTGTGCGCTCTTGCGAGATATTCGCGCTATCCGGAGTGTAACGGCGAGTGCTCGCGTGTGTGGCTTTATTGCTCGTAAATACGGGCAACTGAAAAAGAAGCGAGATAAGAGAGACGAGAGCGAGAGAAAGAGAAAAAGAGAGAGATTGAAAAGGAGGAAAAGAGCACATAAGCGAGGTACAGGGGTTGAGAACGGAGGGGTAAGTCTAGGAATACCTGGCGTACGTCTTATTGCCTTTCGAGGAGCCGCGCTGTGTTTAAAAATATATTGCACCGGAATATATCGTCCTTTGTAAAACTATAAAGCTCCCTGGCATAGTCCTTACCGGACTTACGTTCCCGGAAAATTATATAACGTCGACAAATTGCGAACGCTCTTTCTGTCTGCGATTTCACTTGAAACGAAAGCGAGTTAACCCTAGAATAACTCCGGACATACCCTGCTCCGGCCCGATATTGGAGACCCTCGTAAATTTGGATTTTATTGCAGATTATATTAAACTTATCCTCAGTCCTTCCTCTGGAAACTTATTAATCCTGTCTCTACGAAAATATTTATAGTCTTCACGTAACAAAATAATACTTCAAATCTATAATAAAAGATTTAAATTATTCGCGTCAAGTGATATCTCAGAATTTATTCTGACGTAAAAAACTTTATTTATTCATCCATATTTTTAAACTCTTCACGGTTCAAATTAGAACATTCAATTTACAAAAATGATTCGGTTGAATCTGCACACTCTTCGTTCACTGAGTACATTTTGGGAGAATATATCGCTTGCTCACAGTTCTTTAATAGAACTATTTCTTTGGAGAACATTTTGTGGCGAACAACTCTTACATCTCAAAGGTAAATCGATCCCAATTAAATACCGTTTGAAAAACCATCGCAAAGAATCAATTTCAATGATATCTTCCTCTCATTTTCACCACTAATGAATTGCAATTGGTGTTTGTTGCAGCTTATGGTAATTTGGGCAGCGTCCTGAGCGCCCAGGGGCGAGTAGCGGAAGCGGAAGAAGCGTTCGTCCAGGCGCTTCGCTATCGACCGAACATGGCGGACGTGCACTACAATCTGTAAGTACGCCGAATGCAATTCCGATAATCCACTTTGTCGTTCTGCTCCTTTTTTTCACCTCTTCTCGCGCTAATGGCGACCGTGTCCTGAGAACTTGCCACGAATTTAGATGGTTTCCGCGTGCTTCGTTCGGATAAATAAATAATTCCGCAGCAAAGAAAACAAAAAATGTAGAATTGCATGTACAGTATGCTTTACAAATCCTCGGTTTACAAGAGAAAAAGAATGTGTAGATTTCACGTTCCAAAACCGATCTCAATGTATTCTCCTTATACTCGATCTCCGGTTCGCTTTTTGTTAGGAATTTCGAATTAATTTCTCTCGGGGATTCGACGCATTTGTTTAATCCATTCTCCGATACTGGTAATCGTTGATTCCAGTGAAAATTAACGTTTGAACGTGCTGGATTCTTTAAAATAATTTGTAATCCGACTAGGATTATTTCAACGAGAAGTCACGAGAATGACCTTTGCCTCATAATTCGTTGTGATCACCTTTCGTGACAAAGGGTTACAAATATAGCGGGAAATTATTTGTCGAGGAAACGAGAACCTCTATCGACTCGTTAAAGCAATTTATATCTGTATACATGTATATTCGTCGTAAATATTCGTCGTAATCTTACAACCAACTTGGAGAACACGATAAGAAGATACGATACGTTTCAGTGATAACGTAATTTCACCGTTGCCGCTGTTATTTCGTAATGCTCGTTTCACCGAAAAATTATGAAAGGAGAGAGAGAAAAAGGGGTACGAGGATAATGAGAGAACGATGCGATAATAACGCAGAAATGGCACGAAAAGGAAGTGGCGCGTTAAAAGCACCGAATGCTTCGAAAGTACAGAGGAAACCCGCTGGAGTCCGAGAGAATCGTGAAATCAGAAACGATTTCTCGATTTCGCGTAATCCCCACGGCTCTGGATCTAGTGCAGCACAGAAATTCTGTCTTTGCAAACGACGAAACCATTCCTGAGTTAAACAGCTGCCAGAAGCAACGCTTGGAATCCCAAAAACAGAAATCCCACACATGCGAACGAGCGACAATTCGTGCGCGCGATCTAACGAAAATAAAGGCAGGCACTTTAAGCCGCTAAGCCGTGCCGGAAAATTGGTGTTTTGTGAGGTGAGAACTTCCCTTTACCGGTATTTCCGGGGAAACTAAAACGAGGACTTGGAGTAATATCGGCGGGAACGAGCCACGGCGATATCTCGTGCTTCGATTCGACTTGGAACGTGAACTTTGTATGTACTGGGTGGAACGGTAATTCTTCCTGCCGAAAAATCGTTCTCTGGAGGACTATTATCTGAGAGAAATTGCAAACCTGATATTTTAAATCCGTGTCTTCAGTGTTTTAAAGTAAACTATGTTTGTATTGTCCGAAAATTCGCCTTTGCGGGAAACTGCAAGGAATATTTCTTTCGTTGGCCAGTTTAATTTTGAATTGTTGATGGTCAATTCTATCTATGCCCTCTTCTTCACATTTTTATGACAAAAATAATATTTTTTCGAAACTGTAACCATCTAAAGGGTCGAATTCGCATTTAGGAAACACGAGTTCATGTTCCCGTAAATTTTAATAATTTTGTCCAAATAATTCTTTGAGAAATTATAGTCTCCTTAGGTTCCAATCAGGCTGAGAGTGCGGGCGAGTAAAATATCTCACATTTTCCTCGATTTTCTCTCAAATTCGAGTCTCTAGTTCCTCGGCCACCCAGTATGCGACGTCGCATGCCCTCGAGAACTACCGAAAGTCCCTGGGGAGGTTCGATCAGTGCTCATCATCTTTCGAATAGCGGCTTCGAAGAGGACGCAGGAGGGAAGCTAGAAGCCTGTCAAGCCACCGAGTCGATAAACCGGTGGTGGGCAACCCTCTGCGAGTCTGCGATAAGCTCCTGCACCTACCACGTTTCTCCGTGCAACGTAGTTATCCATTATCTACGTGCAGACCGCTACATCCGGACGGTTTCTCCTCCGAAGGGAGGAAAAAACGAATATCGTGGTACAGAAGTCGTCGATAGTCCATACTTTGAGAGAAACAGACACAAGATTCACTTGGAACAGTTGGGATAAGTGGTGACCATGATGGCTTGATCTTCTCTTCCTTTCTTGTGTCTTGCTTCACTGTTCTGAATTAAGTATTAGTCTAAAATAGTAACGAAGATGACGAATCCCTTTTACGACAGAGAAGAACATTTATCGCTATCAATCTCGTAATTTGAAACGTTCGATCTTGCGGTTTCTCCCTTCACGAGTGAGAAGATCGCTCGACCATTCGGAAAACCGTGCTTCGTTATTTTCCATCGGCAGGTCAGACTTGGTCCCCTGGGGCGCGTGTGGAATTATCGGATTCCAGGGTGAAACGAAGCGTATCATACGTGGCCATTATCGTCACGTACGTAACGCCATAGAGCGACCTTCCAGAGCTCCATTTTTCTTTTATCCCCTGTACCTTTCATCGGAGACAAAAGACATCAGCCTTCTGAAATGGCACGGTCATACCGTCGTCACTTTCCTTCGCCTACGCGATTCTCTCGGATCTACCTTCCTCCTTTCCTTTTTCTCTGTGAGCCTAAAATGAACACTGAAAAGCACACGAAGATAGGATACCTAAAATTCTATCCTCGGCCGTTCGATCAAAGCAAACCTTGACGAAAAATTCCTCCCGGTGGTTTCATGCGAAAACTATGATAAGCATGGGATAAAATATTTGTATTACCAAAACAATTCTACCTCTTGAAAAATTCTCCCTAAATTATTATTAAATAACATGTATAACTTCGACCGTTTTAAACATTTCTTGACAACAATCTCTTCTTCAGGATAGGGTTTAAGATAAAAAAACAAATACAACGAAAGTCTCGTGACTTCCTCGTCGCGAACAAGTCAACAAGAAAGCATCCAGGGTGGTGGTGAACGAGGGAAGAATAGAGAGATTTCGTATCCGTTGTCGGGGCTACACGCGTGTAATATATTAGGCGTTATTCCACGATATTTTCTCACCAGGGGATCTCCGGTTACCTGGTACACGCGGAAGAAATGGCTCGGCCATTCCGATAAGCTACCTTCGGTATATACCTTGTCCCTTCTTCGGATCGATCGTCCCGACACGAAAGCCATCCCCTGGCTCTCTTGTACTCGCCGACGGAGGACAAGGAGACTTTGCGCGTACCGGCCTACGTCGTCGTCGAGGTCAACCGAGACCCGAGAAGACCGATGATGGGTTTACGTTGAGACGATGGGTGCTGATTTATTAAAACCTCAACAGGATCGTCAGTCATCCGTCACTGGATAGACGGCGAATGGTAAATTGATTAGCTCCAGACGGAAGAGGCGAGGATCGTCTCACATTTGTTCGTGGATTTACAAAACGTCTGCGATAGCAATTGCAAAATTCACGAAGTGAATGGCCGGTTCTAGAAGCTTTTATTAATTGTATGACACATGGCTAATCACTGGATGGATACTATAGAAAAAAAGAAAGAGACATTCACAGGATGTAACTTCAGAAGCTTGCCACAACAAACGATTAGTAAAGAGAAAAAATTAAATTAATTAGATAGGACGCATAATTATATGGGGCCCTGTATAACAAATTAGATATATAAGAACTCTGTTTATCACTAGAACTACCAAACCAGTCAAAATGACTGGTACACAATTTTTTCAAAAAATTCTCCAAGTTTATATAAGAGTCATAGAATAAATTTTCTACGTCTATATCAATGAACATAAATCACCCAATCGATAAAATTTTCCGCAGCTTGATTCCCCCTTTTTCGAAGTACTTATTTAATCTATTAAAATATGTTGGATTAGACGTCGGTAGTTCTAGTGTTATATCCAAGAACATAGTGCCCCGTTTCTTCTATCCACCAAGAATACTTTACCTAGACTATGCCACCCTTAATGAGTCGTGCCCTTCAGACACTTCAAGGGGAACGATTGAAAAATAATTGGCCACGCGTGAATCATAAAATAGTCGATTAAAGCAATGAATAATCAAGAAGGAAAAATACATTGCTCTTGACGATTGCGCCGTGACGAAAGATATCTCGTAGAGCGCCAGGGAAGAGTAACCGGACGTTAATTAAGCGGCACGTCGGTGAATTATTGGCCATTTCGTGGCACCCCCTGCTGCGCGTTGATTCCACCGATGGTAATTACTCCATAGTAAATAGAATCAGTTGATTCTACGACGAAATTTGCACCGAGCTCAAAGGAAGCCAGCGCGACCCGGTTAATTGTCGTCGCGACGTCGGGGGTGCGACGGCATGTTACGACCGCCGTAAAGCAAGCATCTGCCGCTAACGCGCATCGACGCGCGAAATTCGGTCTATGGGGGTGAAAGAGACGGAGTGGAGAACGAGAGACAGAGTCAGAGGGGATGAAGAGAAACCTGTATGAGAAATCTGTGAGAGTGAAAGAGAGGAAAAATGTATAAAGATTGTAGAAAGCAATAATATAGGAACGAAAAGAAGATAGAGTTGGAAAAGAGAAGAGGAAAGAGAGAAATGAAAATTTGGATAATAGCAGATAGACAAGACAGAAGAAAAACAGAGACTGTACAGGGAGGAATGGATTCAACGCAAAATAGAAAAAGATACGATAAAATTGTAGACAATTGGAGAGAAAAGAAAAACAGAATACCAGGAGGAGATAAAGGAAGAAGCAGTTTGCAAAAGAGAAAGAGCACAGTAGCCGAGGGTTTTCATCAGTCCAACGACATTTTCAAGGTGAAATTACGCAGATGAGCGTAACGTTGAGCAACCTCTGCGAGACTGTTGAAAAGAGTAACGAAATCAAACTACGATCCAAGTAGAGAATTAATTTGTTGATTATGCCAACGAAATTGACGTCAAACGACATTCCCAGGTAGGAGCTCGCTAATTGCCTCGGCGACAAACGTTTCGTCGCGCGACTGATTCCATTTTCCCCCTTTGAGCATCCGTCGACACGATGCACAATACTGGAAATGAAGTTCGCTAAATGTATGCAAATATTTGTGCCAATCCCGTGAAATGTCTTTGAAAGCTGGCGAAATCGAGACGCGCGTCTCATTGCGTTACCTATCGGATCTTACGCTCGATGGATTCGTCCATTAAACGACTAGTCTTTAAGTCCACTCGTAAATACATCTCAACTTTCGCAACGATCACCGGAAGTCAAAATGGACGGAAGTTTGTTAAATTTTACCAAACCAAATGACAAAATCGTAGCAACGTCCAGCAGATTTAAGCGGCGAAAAACGAAGAAAACGCAACGTCGACAATGCCGTCGTCCATCTTGGCGATGGTTTATTCATCGTGGGGCATCGAAAATGGCATCCAATGCATACTAATAACGCGGAGAACCGTAAACTGCCACGCAAATTGCTTCCTCGTCCCTATGATTTAACGCGTCGAGTATCAAATCCGAAAGTCGAACAGGAAGAACCATCCTGAAATCGACCCTCTGCTACTCTATAGGCAGTCAACGATGGAAGGGGGAATCTCCGAGACCTATCGACTCCACGTTAACCTCGACTTCGAACAAGACAAATGTCCGACATCCGGCAGACGTTCACCGAGAAACATTTAATTCCCTACGAAATAGATTCAACGTCCCTAACCCAGCATCGACATCGAAACTCCTCTCGCCCTCGGGAGCAGGATGCGAAACGGATCCTCCTCTCGATACCTCTCGCTCGCGGCAGTCACGTCGCCGGTAGAATTCGCAAGGCGAGAGCCGGAGCCACGAATTGAATGGGAAATTGATGGGCTTCGTCCTGTCGGCCGTGTACGCGTATATCCGCCATGGACCCCCGTCGGAATACGTTGTCCCGGTCGTGTATACAGGCTGTACCTGCGACCGTCCTGTCCGTTCCTCTTCCCTCTTCCCTCCGCTCATGGTTTTCCCCTTGGTCACCTATAGCTTTGGTCCCGTCCTGCGTCCGTTAGGTATCTCTCTCTCTCCCTCTCTCTTCCTGTCTCTCTCACGATCGTATGCGTGTGTTCAGCTGTGATGGTACCCAGAGTAAACCGTCCTCGCTCCGTTTGGGCCGATGTTTGCCCATGCTGACCACTTGAATATGTATCGTGCCGGCAGTGCTTTGATTGTACGTCTTCGCATTTGCATGCGGAAGTGTTCCGAGAATGGGCCTTCCCTCTGTCCACCCTCAAGACGCAACAGTCGGCTGCAAGGACGAAGGTCTGTGTCTCTCCCCGTTCCTCATAGAGCTGTCCGTCTTGCTTGGTCTCTGACCGTCTGGTTTCTATGGGTTGGTGTACTCTCTGGTATACTCGGACCTGGAGAATATTCGAGCTGGTTGAAGGATGTTTCAAACACGCTGTTTGCGGAAGCGAGGCTGATGTAGCCTCCTCTCGGGATACTAATTGCGTTCTCTGCCTCGGTGTTTTTGATAATTGGATGGTCGAAGGGACGAATAGATTGGTCTCGTTTGAAGGTTCTGCTGTGTTTGTATCTTGTAGGGCGAGTTTTTTTAGGGGTTTGTTAATATTGTTAATGATCCGTTTTTTGACTATCTTTATTGTATGTTCAGCTAAGTATCTAATGTTTCAGCATATGTGCTATTTTGAACGGAGTAATGTTCTCACTGTAGCATCTCCTCTTACTACTCCTGTTAGCTCTCGACCGGCCCTTTATCTACTGTACGCGCTTAACATACCTGACCGAACGCTCGGTCGCACTTAAACCACTCGGTCAGTGGCTAATATATAAGAGTATTATCTCAGGTTTACGTCTCTGTTATCAGATACGGCTTTGCTGTTGAAATCGAGTAA
Organism: Cerceris rybyensis; assembly: GCA_910591515.1. Lineage (NCBI taxonomy): Eukaryota > Metazoa > Arthropoda > Insecta > Hymenoptera > Crabronidae > Cerceris > Cerceris rybyensis. The sequence continues at coordinate 22,656,884 of OU342793.1, read as the reverse complement.
CCTGATCTAGCCGGAGTGCCTGATATTTCAGAATGTATCCCAAATGCCACAAAATTTGCTCTTAGGCTAAAGTACGAGCTAAAAAAAATATTTAAAAAATACACCAGCTCTTTGATTACGAAAGTTCACATTATATACCGTACAAAGTAGAGAAAATCATTAAAAAAAAGTTCTAATGAAAAAAGGATCTAAAGTAAATCACGCATCGTTTGTTAATTGCTCTTTGCATTTGCGCTCACTAGTTTTTTTCTCTAACAATTCTGTATTTTTCAATCTCTTTACCTGCACCGCGTACTGTTTTCATTCCCACGGGATATCTACGTATTTTGTTGAACACGGTGCGTGCACGATTTTCTTCCGTGTGCGGAGACACGCGCGTTTCTGTTTGCCGCTCACGGCTTCTGTTTGCTGCAAACACGGCTTCGATGTAGCTGCAGGTGAAAGCCATCTATCCATCAGCCGTTGCTTTTCTATCTCCCTCTCTTTCTCCTTCTCTATCCAATTCTCAGCACAGTCTCTCCTACGAGAGATGACGAGAAATCGCGTAATATCGTCGCATCAAAGTCTCGCGAATTTAACGTCGTGTTGGCAATTATCGCAAGGCTGCCAACAGTCGTGCAGTGGCGCTGGATTTAAAGCAGAAAATCGTGTTACCGTTAAATGCCATAGAAACGAACACTATAGAAACGAAAGGAGAATGGATTTGAAAGCTCCTCGAATTCCATGCTTTTGCCATTTAATTGCTTTTAATTGCCACCATGAACAGATCTAATGCCAGATATTCTCTTTCCTTTCGTGAACAAGGGACGAAACGTCCGCGTTAACGTGCATCTCCATTACCGTTGAAAACTTCATCGACATTTCGATCAACTTTTAATCGTTCCACGTGAAACGTAATCTCTTGACGACCAGTTTTAACAATGTTGGAGTTTGACAGGTTCGGTTATCTATCCATGTTGCGAATAAACGATACGGTGGACGATACTTTACATTAGGATAATCGCAGAATATCGTTATTAAAGTATCTCCAGTCTGATAGGAAATCGATGGAAACGCTTCCAATTGCGAAACGTTGCTTTTCCCGTTTGTTTTTCACGAGTATCTTGGAATATTTCCGTCGTCTAGGAATGAAAGTTTCGAGAGATCGAAGGATATTCTCATTCTATGGGAAGAACAATGGGAGTTCTAAATTTCTCTCGTTGAGAAGAAACGTATAAGGTGGTTCGAAGGGTAGAAGAGACCCTCGAAAGTCTAAGGGTTTCTATTCCAAGACAGCGAAAGTGATTTTCCATCGTCGACAGTTCAAAGGAATCGTTCAAGATAGTTTGCTAATTAAAGAAAAAATCTTCTTGTTAATATTAAAACAAATATTTGCCAAGTCTTTGAACGGTGCTCTAGTTTCATCGGAACAATGCTTTTGGTTCTCTCCGGTGTTAATAATTATCCGCCGTGACTCGCCATGGTCCATTGTAAGAGCGGAACGCATTCAGAACGATGAGAAGGTGGTGGTTTATCGTAAAACAGAATCCCTGGGAAAACCTCGCGCTAATTCCAAACTTGGCGACAAGAGAGACGAATCCGAATAGCCAAGCTGGACAATCGCAAGATCCTCGTCGGCCACGGAAGGCAGAAAGTTTCGAGTTTCGAGAATAGTTTGACGCATTTCTCGCCACTTTGGACGACTCTCCAAAGTGTGCCTGAGAATCTTTAGAGTAAGCCACAAGGCCGGACACCAAAATTGGGTCTCCGTGGGAATTTAAACCGCGTGAAAATACTATAACGGAAGTTCCAATAGTTTGTCATCCTGAACTCAAGTATTTTGAATATTCAAGAATAACAGAGAGACAGGATTAATAGGAAAGGGTAAAATGGCGTTGAAACGAATCGATGAACCTCAAGCGTTTAAAGTCTCTTGAGTTTCTCATGGATGAAAATGTCGAGGGTCGAATGAAATGTTGGATAATTTTTGCGATCGTGAAAAGAGAAGGAGGAAACGCGAAAGGAATCATAAAGCGGGGATTAAAGTAAATCCTGAAAGTCAAATGAACTCCTCTGTCCTCCGAATCATCGAGTAACTCGCTCCGCGATAGTTTGATACATTAATCCGTTAAGTTGGAGAATTTATCGAGTTGAAACTTGGTTTAATCTGGGTCCAATGTAGACGCAAGCACCCGCCGTACTCTCTCTGGCAACGCTGTAATGTACACTGGAGACGGATACGGAGTCAGAAGCAAGGGAGCACGAAAGGTGGATGAGAGAAACTGAGAGAAACTCGTAGAAAGGGTGGAGAACGCCGAAAGGGGGAGAGAAAGAGAGCAATGGTTGACGTAAGGGAGAAAGATGAAGGAAGAGAGAGAACAAGAGAGAGTACGTTTGGAGACCTTAAAAGCGACAAGACAGGAGCTGCTCCGAAGTTATCTCGAGCGTCTTGGCTGTGCTCTCGAGGTTCGTCAAGGTAAACCGACTCCATGAATTAATTAGTCGGCAAACGACGAAACGACCGTGCCGGTGACGGAGGCTACTTGGGGGCATGAAAGGGTTCAACTCTTGCCCGTATGTACACACGTACTCGCATACGACAGGATAACCGAATGAAAATACGGAATTCCAACCACCCACGGTTTGAGATCGTGATAAACCCTCACGGATGAAGTAAACGAGACTAATAACTCTCAAATGGCTCGTCGTTCGGCGGGCTTACCAAACGTTCTTAATTAAGGGGACTCTTGACGACTGTTTCATTCGATTAACTTCACCTGGTGGAGGGAGGAAGATCGAATGCGTTACAATTTTGTATAAACGTTACACTTCAACGTATGATTTTTAAAGGATAGCAAATTATTCCAAGGAATTGATTGAGAGAAATGTTATTTTTTAATAATAACAAAATATCTTTGATTCGACCAACATCATGCAAGTTTGGATGGAGCAATTCTGAGAACTGCGATCTCAACGTTCAGATAGTGAAACACCTCTTGAATCTGTTCTCCGTTTACTGCCATTATCCCCTAAGATATGTCATGGACAACATGAAATGTCAGGGACGTCATGGTATAACAAATCACGACGCACATTGTCGACACAATCCGCTAGAAGTGTCAACCAATTAGGCTAACTTTGACCATTCTCGTTGCTAATTTAACCTTCCTGTGGCAAAGCAGGGGGTATAATCAACGGAAGTCTCTTCGCAGAGTCTGGCAACTATTTGTCGTGCGATTAACGAGGCAATGGTGTAACCGTGTGCCATGAGACTTCAGTGACCATTACGGTGAACGTTTTACCCCTAAGTATAAGTACTCTCACTGAATTTTTCATCCTATCTAATAGACTGTTTACCAGAATCTTTTATCACTTTGATAATCTTTAATTTTAAAAAGGAACCCTCTCGTCGTTTCTTTATGAAAGTGCATACACCAAATTTCAAAAGAGTACCTTTCATATACCGATGCATTCTGCCGACACGAAACTTTTGTCCCTCGTAGCTTGAACGTCTCGTGGTGGCAATAGACGAAAGTATTTCCACAACGATGGAAATATCACGAAAGAGAGAGCCCAAACGTCAAAGTTAAATAAGGAGAAAGCGAGCAACGAAGGCGAAAGTACGAAGGAGGAGAAAAAGCGAATAGGAGAAAAATGGAAGAAACACATAATGGCGATAGGAAGAGGACGGAAAGAGTAACATTTATTGGTATCCGGGACTAGGAGGAATCCCTCAGGATCGAGTAGCAGTGAATAATACAGTCTGATACATATTCCCCGCTCTCCGCCCCAATGATAGTATATCCGATCCCTTGGAACGAAAAGGTACCCGTTGCAGAAAAAGATACATAAATATAAATCCAGAAAATGAGAGGGAAAAACAGGCGAAAAAGTCGAAGATAGAAGAACCTCGGAGCACTCGCCGGATCCCCGACACGAAAGTTTTCGAAAGCTTTCTGATGGCACCCCGGGGAATCCGACCACGCGTACCACCTTCGACTATCTTCCTCCATTCCTCTCGTTTTTTTCCTCTTTCTCTCATTCTCTCGACAAGGATCCACGTAATATTCCTCGAAATCCTTCAAAATTCCAGCAGGGAAATTTCCTCGCTGAACGTCATCGTGTACAAACAGTTTTTCCGTAGAGAAGTTGGAAGGGAGAGAAATTTATGAAGAGGGTACAAGCCGGAAGATCGTTATCCTTGGTGCCATTTGTCAACGAGGAAAATCCCGGGGCGTTTTGGTGTACAATTATGGGAAACAAATCGATCCAATCGAGGAAACTTGGAAAAAATAATTGCCATTTCATCGGACGGCGCGATCGAGAATCGCCGTGTCGCTAACCCCCGATGGAATTTCATGCTGCAAACGATAGGAGAGCCAGAACCGAAAAGCCACCGAATTGCGCCAAGATGATATCGGATCACCAACACCGACGGAAAAATTGATTACGTCCCCTCCGTTCGATGGCGAATCTCGCCGATGGAAGAGGCTTAATACCTTTCCTCGATACTCGTTGGGGATGGCGGAAGCCGCAACGGCGATACCGCAGCACCAGACATCGCTAACAATTTACCCAATGAACACATCCTGTTATCTCGTCCGCTTTCTATCCGACTCTTCCTCCGACTCTGGTCGAGTAATGGTTCAACCGAGAGAGCCATTTTTTCTCTCTCTCTCTCCGAGGTATATTCTATATTGTAACACATATGACCAGCGCAAAGGATAATAACGAAGTTTCATCGATACTGCGGGATGATGAAAATATTAGTTCAAATTATCGACAAAAATTTGAAGAGAATTCATTTTTTAATTGCCCCAACAATTGCTTATCTATGATATAAAATAGGAAAGATTCTAAAAATTCTATCAGGACAAATATAATTTCCACCCCCTACATAATCTCATGACTTTGAAGAGATATAATCACTTCTGTCTACAAATTAGCTCTACACTCGTAGCTGTTAATTAACTACCCTACGTTAAACCACCTACAAAGATCTCGTTCCATCCAAAGACGAAGGAAATTACTCGCATCTACAGATGTCCTGCATAAACCAGCTAAGGTCTCGACAATTACCACGGACATATTGGGTCATAGAGTCCTGCATCGCAGAGACCAACACAGGACTCAACGGGACGATACGTCGCCGGTAATTGCTCACCCTATAACAAGGTAGAGCATTTCGAAGGCTTTCCTTCTCGTTCGAGCCCGTCTCCCTAACATGTAGGGCCGTTATAATTCCCTTTCGTCCCCTAAATCGTACCACGGATCCCTCTAAATCGTTGCCATCGGTGCTGTCCAGCAGCGTTGTAAACGGTTAGCATACACCACCCCCTTGTCGGGGCGTGTCGTGGAAGTTATGTGGAAGTAAATAACATGCGGGTCAATATCGTTTGTACGGTGCGCTTACGAGGCCAGGGCCTTCATAAATTTTCAGCAGCCCAACGCGAAGGGATGTAATGCCCCCGTAGGAATGTTGCGACGGTGGAAAAGCCCCTGGAGTACTCGAGCCGAGGATCCTTGAAATTACAAAAAAGATCCGGGCTTTCCTGCCACGGGGTCGCGATACGGGCCATTTAGTACGGAACGACTTAAACGAAACCGCTGCTCTCCGTTACTTTCTTGGAGCTAATGCGAAATTTCCGCGCGATTCAACTGCCTGCAGTGAAAGATATCTAGCTACCCCCTACCTTCGTACCTATCCACTCTCGTGCGTATGTACGCGATTGTGTGTCGCTCTGCAATTCATCGAGTCAGGATGTCTGATAATACAGAGCCATGCTAGGCCTCCGGTCGGTGGCTTTCCGTACCGCAGTGCAATCGGTACGAACAATCAGTTTGCGGAGTAGCTCTTGCCGGACGGACAATCGGTGTCTTCCGCTGATTCGTCGGCTTAAAATACGATTATAATTCCCTTTTGTCTCCTAAATTGTTCTGTCGGACGTGTATCTTCGCACAATCCGACTGTTTCTCTCTTCGTCGTGTCGTCCAGATGAAAATCACACACGGTCACGCTGACGTGGAATGCGCGTCAGGATGGTCGCTCAATATTGCACACGATGGACCAACTACTATGGCCGCCAGCATCCGACTCTCCCTCTCTTGTTGCCAATTCTCCCACCGTTCTTTCACCCTTCTCTTTTTTTCTTCCTCCCGTCTCTTTTCATCCTTCTTCACTTGCCACACATGCAACGTAGTTTCCATCTCTTCGCTTCTTTCCAACACGTTTCAGTTTCCCCTTTTTAAAGCTATATTAGATTACAATACGCGCGATTGTCTTGCCCTTTTCCAATTTTACCCTTCTGTTCCGCCTTTCATGACTATAAATGCAAATTTTATTCGTTCCGCCACCCTGTCCTTCTTCGCTGTCTCTATATAACCGTCGTCGACGTATTTCTCTTTTTTTTTCTCTTTTCACATTTTACTTTCTATTCCCTTTCGCATCCTTTCTCGACTTACCACACGAAGACGTCATTGGTTGTGCTACTGTTTTAGAATTTCTGCGGTTGCGATAATGTCAGAGTGCATTTAATTTTCGACCACATCTGCCGAGTCCACTTGCCTCGAGGCCTCTGGCTTCGGAGAGCTTTCCAGGGCAATGATATTCACGTAACATACACGTAGTAGGAAGAAATCCCAGAAAGGACAGGGAGAGATTACCTCTTGAAGACTCTGTCACCTTCGTCGGTAAAGCCTTCAGGATATTTTGTCGACGTCTGTGTTAGAACAATAACGGTCCAGGGAGGATTGGGTAAACTTTTAATTCTGCAACTTTGCACTCTACCATTGACCGCATTATCTCCACCATTTTGTATCTTTCTCTTGGTATCTTGAGCTCCTGCTTTTCCGTCAGGAACCTACATAGAATTATACTGTACCCCCAACATGTTACAAAGTTACCTCATGAAGAAATAACTGTCTAAACACACCTTACTTCATAACCAACTTCCAACACAATTACCAGACCACAGCTATTACTTTTTTGGAATCTTTCGTCACACAAATTCGAGATTTGCTCTTCGACTCTGTGACCACGCCTCACCAGGCATACACTACGTAAATCCAGCTCCAGAATCCAGCTACATACGTTCAAGCACGTTTGGTTACCACAAAGTGCAAGAACACTTACCTATTACTTCTTGCAATTTTCAAATCTCCAAGCCATATATCTAAACAAAATTTTCCTCCAATTCTTTCATACCCTCCTAACTCATCCTATCCCTCGCCATTAACCATAATTCTGATGTACAATAGCAAACACGCGAAACACCGAGCAATCCTATCTCCCAACGAATCCACCGCACCAAGTCCTTCCATATCCATCACCCTGCATCGCACTCTACAACTCACCCCCCAGAAACATCCATTCGCGTACTCTGCAACCCTAAGCGCGTTACGAATCTATCCTGCATACTCTTGCACATCGGAAATGCACATGCGTTGGATGGAAACGTGGATGCACCGTCGAACGAACGGACGTTTCAATCCCGTCGTCATCTGCTTTGATACGTTCAAAAGCCTCGTATTCGCGTGTAAGGTCGCAGTGCATCGAATCGAGTGTCATCGAACCGATGGTAGGTTTAGAATCATTTTCGACTAATCGTATGCCACGTACGAGGCCAGTGTCGTTCTCCAGTTCAATACGGCTTTTCTGCATCCCCCGTGACATATACCGTTAATCAGTATTCCTGGGTCGCCTCTCGATGCTCGCAGCTTTTGAAAGCTCCCGGTAGTCGAATACGCGGATGTATGTGCAATCTGCAGTTAGAACGAGATCCGTTCGTTACGATTTCGAGCGAGTAAACGCATTGGGTTATTGCGACGCCGTTGAATTCCCTGTGGGATCAATGCCGATGGTTTTCACTTGCGACGTATCCCGGAAGTCGTGGTAGAGAAATATCGTAATAGGGAAATATACACGGTGAAATCGATACGTCTCAATTACGTTTAAACCGACCAACGTAACATGTGAATATATTGAACAATTTGGAAATTATCGATGATGTTCGATGTAAAAAAAAAAAAAAAAATTATTTTCTTTTGCTATTGAATCGAACTAGCTGGATTCTGTTCAGTGACAATGGAGGATGCACAGGTTCCGAGAGTCGTGGTGGGTAATCGCATTACGAAGTTTTTGGATTTAAATTACTTCGTTTAATGAGAATTGCGGTTTAATTACATCGCCGCGGACGTTGGACGTATATCTTGTCATCCGCGTTGAGATTAACGCGCAAGAGGTACGCTAAGGTTTTCGTTATTCCTCTTGCAATCTGTAATCGCAATTTTCCACCGTGCCATTCGCCAGGAATTAACGGATTTATCTGCTGTTTATGGTGAAACAGAAGGGACGATGAGAGAGAAAGATGTAGAGGAAACGAGATAGGGAGTTAAAGTGGAACAGAGAGATATGAGACTGGATACAATTAGGTTCTAATTGAAAACGAAGGTTTTAATTTTGCAGATAGTCAGGAAAGCGAAGTCCACGCCCCAGCAGCCGGTACTGCTAGCAGATAAATCGAAGCCTATCGTTCGATCGTATAATGTATCCCGGATTTAAGCTACGGCCGCTAATTGCGCACGGTATTCCGGAACCATTTAAATTGGTTCACCGCGACAGATCTAATCGCTTCAACCGTCCGTTTTGCCCGGGCAATCGCGCTCGGCCACCCGGCAATTCTTTCCCCGATTGGATTCGATTCCTCTGCCACGAATTCTTCCCTCCGTCCTCTTGCATTGTCGCGCACCGCTGGCGCTGGAATTTTTCATCCCTCGGAAATCTCGGCTATGGTGGAAAATTCGTGCCCGCTCGTCGACATCTCACGGAAGTCATCGGTGTACATAGATCTTGGAGCGGATGTCGGCGCGGAGGCGCGCTATTTCGAGCAACGCTTGCCGGAGCAAGAATTTAAATCGGAATTACCGTAGAATACTTCTGCCTTCTCGTACGTTAAGCTGATGGACGTTGGTATTTGTCACTCTACGTTTCTTATGCCCTTCTATTGTTGTTTAGATCGTGAAAATTGCATTTTGCAGCTTGGTGAATTGATTTTTGAATTTTTTCTAAGTTCCTTTTTTTCTATGGCGGTTTTTTTTTATTCTTTTTATTCATTTGTTTCTTCGTGTTTCATACTTCTTGCTGTGTTTGACTGTATCTTCGTGTTTCCATGTTTCTAACTTCTTGTTTCTCTCGGAGGAACTCTTCGACGAATAAAATTTCGCTTGGAGATTGTCGATAGAAATTTAATTCTGAAAATATTCGTATTTGCGCGCGCATGCACGTACATGCCGAGGGAACACGAATCAAATGGACAGATTTTTTCCCCGTCACCCTATTTTCCCTGTTTTTAACGCTGTCAGCACGACGTACGACCCGACGCGATGAAATTTTTCGGCATATCGGAAAAACGCTGCCGCACGACAGCGACAGGTACAATTTTCACTAAAATGAGCCCCGAATTCTTCCCTTCTGCAACCACCGACGTTCCGTTTTGCGGGTAGAAATTCTCTCGAAAATCCAAACACCGAAAGATCGAGAGAGAACGACAACGTGGATAAAAAGCCCTTTAAAATTCAACCTTCAAGAATGTAAATTCATTGAAAACCCTTCAAGAATATTGTCGACCCTTTGAATCAAGAACGGTGCGAAGAAGAATAAGTTCCATCTGCCATCGAAAGTCTCGTGTCCTTTATTAGAAAAGTTGTCGAAGAATCGGTCGAAAAACGCATCAGCCGGTTCGTCGCCTCGGGGATAAAGAAAGACTACGCGGAACGAAACGGAAAAAGAAGCTTTCAGTTCTGGCAGGAAGTGGCTATTACTTGGAAGCATCGGAGGAAAAGTTACCGGGACGTTAGTCCGTGCTCGACTATGCCAGTGCCTTAATAAGCGCCTTAACAACCCGTCTATAAATTTAAGACGATGTAAAATTAGCGGGAACCCAATGTCTGCCTATCCTCGTCCTCTCTTTTCCTTCTTCGGTGCAATCTCGACGTGCACTTTTCCGTAGAACGTTCCATCGAACTCGCCAAGAATAATGGGACCCTCTAACATCTCCTTATTCATCGACGAAACCGATCTACCCAGTTTACACCCCTCGACTTGCCGCGGGGGTAGCAGTGATGGCGGTGATGACTGGTCGACTCGCTCGACCGTACGCCGAAGTCGTTATTAACTGGTATTCCGTGGAGAGTTGGGAGGTAATTCGAGTCCGAACACGCGAATGAAATTGGGTCTTACTTCGCAGGGTTGTGTGCACCTTGGTGCGAATGCTCGTAAGCGATGTAGAGGACGTGAGTGGAATCGGAGAGTCGAGACGATTCAGCCACTCCCTGCGGGCTGACTAGCTGGAAGGGACGTTAGCCATCCTATGCTCGAGACAACGAGAAAACTGGAGCGAGAAGTAATTAATAACGTGATAATCCAGCGAATACCGGTCTTTTATATATATATATGTGTGTGTGTGTGTGTGTGTGGATGTAGATATATACTCTTCTCACGGGTACATCGTCGGTGTTTGGATTTTGGCGTCGCGATTGCCGTTTCTCCGTCGGCTCGGCACCCTTTCGTGGCCCGATTTCAAGATAAATCGGTGAATTATTCCAACAGTAGACAACGAGAATCGCGAGACGATGCGTCAAAGTGCGGTTGTCGTCTGGAGAGCAGGAAACGCGAGTTGGAGGGAGACGGTAAAGCCAGCCAATTCGGTTTCGGCTGGCCGAGCAAAATTGAATCCGACTTCCACGACACGAGTGGCGCACGATCATACATAGATGTGCCGAGGCAGCTCTCGAGAGGCTCTCGAGCAACCCCTAGAAGTATATCATTCTCTCTCTTTCTCTCTTTCTTTTACTATCTCTCTTTCTCTCGTAGCCTCTTTCATCCTTGCGTGCTTCCGGCACGCTTCTCGCGTCGCGGTGTAATCGCGTGACTGATTTAATACGAGAGTCCTCCCGTACGGACGAAGTGGGAGGAAACGATGCGAAAAATCGGAAGGAAAGTGAGAGAACCGACGAGTGCCGTCGGAAGGCAAGAAGTGAAATCCAAACGGAGATACGCGAAGGGCAGAAGAAAAGAGTGGAAAGAGATGGTGAAATGGGGGGGAAAGAAGAAAGATACCGGTGAAGGGTGGATTGCGGGGGAGATTTCAAACGCGCACGATTTACTTTGCAAACGACGAGAAACTCGATAAACTCCGAGGCGCCCTCGATACGACATTCCCGTCTGAAAACTTGGCCAATAAGCGACGAAAACAAGAAAGAGGCGAACCCAGGAGATTGCATAAACGTAAGCAGGTACGTTAACGGCTTCAAAACAGTCGAATATATTTCCAGGATCGACGGCACTTGGTGCCGTTCTTCTTCTCTTTTCTTCGCCGCTTCGGCCGAGATTAAGGTAGACGTGCTTTTTATCAACGTGTCCTGGTTCACCGTGAAATGTGCGACGACGTTTCGACGAACGGGCATTCGCGAGAGGACACGAAACGTTGTAAACAGCGAAGTCTATCGGCGAGAAGTTCCTCTGAGCTTCGAGCTGGAAATTTATGCGAGACGGATTCGTAAAACGGATACTACTTCAAGAGGATGGGTCTTATACTTGTTCTTTTACTCGAGCAAGGCACTTGTTCTTTTACTCGAGAGGTTATTCCATCTAAGACCATAACTTTTAGGTGATTCTAATCCTCGTGACTATAACATAAATATCGCATTTTTAAAGCGACAAGGATTTATCCTGGGTTCCAAATAGTGGTGTACCATTTAAAAAGGAATCATTGAACTATACTATCACAGCAAAAATTTTAATTACTCTGGCAACATCATAAAAAAATAATTCCAAACTGCAAAGGGTGAAAACAACCCTATCGCGAAAGAAACTGCAGTTTTTGTGATATATATACATGGTCTCTGAGATATTCTTTTTGTGGAAGCAACCAGAAATTACAAGATATCAAAAGACCAAGTGTACGGCTTCGAAGGACATTAAACAAAGGTTTGGACAAAAAGGAGGAGCCGGAAATGGGTGCAACCGCGAACAAAAGGGGGAGAAAAGGATCTCGAAAAGCGATGGCCAGGTTGGCCACGTGAATAATATACAAAGTTCGCGTGACTCGGCTCTTTATGACGCAACGAAACGTATCGCATTCCGTAGCTAGGTGCATGTCCCTTCGGACAAAGCCGAAAGAGCGACACAGTGTATCCACGTCCGTTTTGTGTTTGTGATGAAAAAAAAAAGACAACAGGTGAGGGGCGTGCCTGACGCGTGAAATTTTGAAAATGAAATACGACAAGCTTTTATTCTGGAAACGTATATCACGAAATATCGAGTTTATCGAGCCATGGAAAGTCCATCAAAATTGAATTTCTCCTCTTTGTTATCCTGGCCAATTTCATGCTGGACGCGCGGAGAAATTTTTTAAGGAACTACGTCTTGGGAAATTATTTTTTGGTTGTGTTCGAAGTGGACATTCTTTTTATTCTTGTTGGGCAACGATGGTAGGTTGAAATCAATGTCTGAGATATTTCCTCCGGAAACACAAAAGGTTGCTTCGGTTGGAGTTTAACGACTGTTTGAACTTCAGTGATCGATAGCGATTTATCTGCGATGTGCAACGTTCTTGTACCATCTTTGGTCACTATTTTAGGTCCGAAACATCTATCTGTCGGAAGCGATTTTAGTTGCTATCGCAATAGTGTTGTTATCCTTTTTAATCTCGCGAAGTTTATAACGCATTAAGTGAATTTTTTAAAAATCCTGGTATTTTTATTTCGGGAATTGAAAACAGTGAGATTGAAATGAAAAAAAATTTACTAAACAGATCGTCATCCATGGCGTTTAATGACGCTCAAAGAAAACAGCTTCACGTGTCTACTTTAAGGCAGACGGAAAATGGCATTGCCTTCGAAACGACCCGATAGTTTGATAAGATTATTCGTCTAGAAACGGCACGTTTTCCCGGCTGAAAATACACTTAGAAGATGGAGAAATTGCAGACAGAAATTCCTTCCCGAAAATGCTGAAAACGATGGCTTAAAAACAAGAAAACAATTCTCATAAATTGTCTCATTATCCCAAATGATATTCTCAGTGTCGTATCGTCTAGAGAAATTAACGGAAACTTCCTCGAAGTCAATCCGGCTTTTTCGAATTAGAAAATAACAGAAAGCAAGATACCTACAACGATACCAGATAAACGAAGAAAACGAAGCAGTTGAAGTGAAACGAACGCCCTAAGAATTACTTTTACGACCGGAAGACGATACTTCGATTCGCGGCGAACGCGCGTCACTTCAGTTCCGCGGAGCTTAACCTAGGGGTGCAAAAAGATTCGCAAGCTCGAGGCAGAAATCTCGAGCACTGGAAGGTCGACATCGTCGAGGACAAAGAGGCGAGCGGAAGGAGAAGGGCTCGTGCCAAAGCTGGCGCAAAAAATGGTTCAAAGTGCAGAAAAGAGACGGTGAACCAAAGAGAGCGAGAGACAGAGGGAGAGGAAGAAGAGAGAAGAAAAAGAGACTGAGAGACAGAAGAAGAGGAAAGGGAATAGAAGGTTTGCAATTGTGGCTGCGGTACTCGCTGGAAACGCGATTCACGCTCGTCGGAGCCGATCGATGCACCGAGTCGACCGACAGCTGCGGCTGCAGCTGCAGCTGCAGGTAGAACGGAGGCGAAGGGTGGAGAACGGTGGTGAACAGAGGGAGTGCAACCAGGGGGTGGGTTTTGCTCGGAGCCGAGCAGGCAGGTGGCAGGTAGAGCCGGCAGGCTCGACGGAGAAGCGACAGCTCTCTCTTGCGGCTCTCTCCACTCTCGGATCGAAGCAACGACGACGCATTAGCGCTCGTACACCGTTGCCTTCTGAGCGCTTCGCGATAATACCCTAACGTCTGTGTGTCTGGCACGGTGTGCGCGATTCGGCCGTGTGGAAACGCGTGGAAACGTGTGGAGTACGCGTGTATACGCACATAACAGCCAGATACAGGCACGTAGGTGAATGCGTGGGCGACCGCGCGCTCTTCGAATAATAGCGAATGGAACGGGAGCGTACACTTGCACGAAACACACCCACACAAACTCGATGAAGATTCAGGCCGCGCGCAATGTGCTCCGAATGATATGACGTTTATCGTTGCGGGCTATGCGCTACGAGAAGTCGATGAATCTTTTAACTCCCACTTTTTTACCGCTTTTACGCTACAGAGAGAAAGACAGAGAGGAAGATAGAGAGGGAGAGAAAGAAAAAGAGCGAATTTCCCTCGCGTTGGATCCGCGTTTCTCCGCGGGAACCTCGATGTCACGGAATTTCCATTTCCACGTTCGTCGAGAACGGTGTGCACTCCTCCAACCCCCCAACCGCCCCCCGGCGTGTTCCATTTTTTTCGAGGATCAAGTAATTATATTCTCGTTCGTTCCTTTGCCAAAAAACAGAAAATGGGAGAGAGAGAGAGAGAGAGAGAGAGGAGGTAGAGAAGAGGAAGAAAGGAGGGATCGATCGTGGGGATGAATTTAATGGGAGAGTCGTACTATAAATTTTCGCTATCGGCGGGATCGCGGTTGACCGAGTTCCGTGCAATTTTTCTAAGCGTTTCGCCAAAAATATCCACTGTGCGGAGGGTCAGGTAGCAAAAAAGAGTGCGAAAAAAAGAGAGTTAGCGATAAACATCGAGAATCGCGCTAGAGATCCATCAGTGTATCGAGACGCGTCGATTGAAATACCGCGATCGAATGAAGCGGTTTTTTTTTCTCCGTCGCTATTTCTCTCTCTCTTGTTTTCCGCCACCTCTCGCCCAATAGTGTTTACGGATTTTAACACTTTTCAACCAACAAAGTGGATACGAGTGGATCCGGGGGAGTCCCGTATCGCCGCGTCCAATACGAAGCGTGTAAATGACAGGTGTAACGAATGGTCTGATTAATTTGTTCCGGGATGATGATCGATTCGAAAGGAAACTCTTTCGTTTATCGCTCTTTCGCACCGCGATATAACCCAGACCATCGAATTCCACAGTTAAAAATCTTTTTCCGCGTGACGCTTTTCCTGGGCACTCGTTCTGAAGAAAATCACCGTCTACTTTTACGGTATAACCGCGAACAAGTTCGGAGTTGGCGCATACGTTAGAATTTTATGGCGATTCTCTCGCGACCCTGTACCCCCTTGAGCTTGGAATTTTCAGCTAACTCGAACGGGAAGCTTGCCAACTGACGAGCAACTCCCGAGTCGGCCGAATTCGCTAAAGCCACCGCGTTTCATGCTCCTCCACGATCGTCGTTTCTCATAGACGAGCCACTTTTTCCGCGTCGATCGTCCTCCGAGGGAATCCCGATTTAACGCGGTCGAGGAGCAATAAGGGTAGTCGAGATTCGGTGACTTTGCCATTCGTAATTTGAAAAATTGCTCGTATGGTTCGCCGCTCGGAACTGAGCTTTTGTGAGATAATCGTGGTCGTATTGTTCCACGTTTTCCAAGCTAGAAACGTGAAACTCGTACAGTATCTGCTGTCCATCTGTTGATATCAATGTCGACAGTTTACGATTACCGTAAAGATTGATTAAAATGTGTTGCATTCATTTTTAGAACGGAAATATGAATAATTTGAAAATGATCGAAAACCAGTGAAAACATATTTATTGTAATTAAATAGTAGAAACTACGTTAAACAATCTCGTATCATAGATATAGCAAGCTCAGAATATTTGATATGTTAAATGTAAACATTCACGCATCATGCATGCGACTCCACAAAATAAACAGTTCGCAATTACGTAGTTTTTCAAATTTACGCACAAGTCACAAGTATCGTATCGATCGATCTATACACCGTGAAGCATCATCAAAACAATCCTTGGAGCCTGATGGTACCGATTAATTTGATTACAAGCCGATGCAGTCAACGTCTAGCGCCCCTTAGGCGCGGAACGAAACGACCGGAGCACAAGAGGTGTAATTTCAAACCGACAGTAATTCCAAGGTATTGGTGGTCCCGCTATCGTTTCTGTTCCACTTTTTACGTCTTAGTGTCGGCCTACCAAAGGGTCTTCCATCGTGCGGGGACCAGCAGTGGGATCGAAGTTCAGTCATTTTTACGTTCCAGCGGCAGCGCAGTAACGGCGTCCCATAAGACTTCGAAATTTATTTCACCGCGAGCGTATACGTTCTTCGTGGGACGTGTAGCGGCGCTATCACGCGGCAAACGAGAAACTAGAAAATCCAGGGTATAGGAAATTTATTGGCTCGAAAGTTCTCCCTGCATTCGCGAACGAGACGCCCCATTCTCGGATACTCGAGGAGGAAAAAACGTTTTAGCTTCCCGACGGCTGGTAACGTTATCCTTCGATCGTTCTCCGGTTTTACACCGTAAATACTTAATTCCATGGCCCCCGTTGCTGAATACTCGCGTGCCGGCTTCTGCAACTTCCTTCAGCAATATGTACCACGCCGGATGTAATCCTATTACCGTGCCCCAAAACGCTTATGCTTCTCGAACGAACGATTAATACGCGCAAACTTTATCGAACCTGTGGGAAGCAGTCGGCGATGGAACACGACTCAACGTGCACCTGCGGATACGAGGCAATACGATTCGATGGTACCAACGAGGATCCCTTCATCGAATTCGAATAATACTCATAGAAATGGAGAATTCATTCGATGTACTCAAGAGCGACTCGCTTCGAGGGACTTCGTATCGAGTCCTAAAATTATTTTACAGTGGGTTCGAGAGATACAGTAAATTCAAATTCCTTGGTAGTATTGTTAAAACTTTATCAAATCCTCATAAACTACTTATTAACATAATCTTTACAATAAATACAAGTCTTACGTAATCACAATCCTTACAAGTGCACGCAAATCAATTGAATTCATTTTCACAATAATTAACCCACTCTCCACTTGTAACTTCATCGAATGGCTAGAAGCGACATTATCCACAATAATTCCCTGAATTCCGACTTTTTTTACGAGAAGCATCGCGTAAAACGTGCAATGGCGGAGTCGCGATTTTTACGACACCTCGCCGAACCTCATCGTCGACGCGAGTCGGCAGAAGGTTCCGATACGCCTTTAAAAGGGCTATCGTTAAAGCAGGAGAGTCGTAAATCGTCGGTCGTTATGTTTCGGACGCGCCGTTACGGAGGCAGGGAAGGTCCAATTATCGGACGACGTCGAACGGAGAGCGCAACGGCTCGTCCTCTCTCACGAGCCGTCAATCTCGCGGAGTAATACGGTCGACGTAACGAGCGGAAAGGCCGGAGGAAAACCGGCCTCGAACCTTCCTGAATCGCCTCTCTGTCCCATGGCGCATAGATTCTCGCCGATGTTACGCTGCCGGAAGGACATCGGGGACTGGCGACCCCGTCACTGCAACGACGGTCAGGTTGCATCAAACGACGGCAATAGCCGTGCTCGATGGGGTGGTTTCAACGACGATGGTTGCAACCTGGTGGTCAGTAAAGGCAGCGATCATGGAAATGAGGGTCGTCGTTAAAACGTTTGCTCTTTTCGAACGATTTATGCACGCATTTTAACTCCTCAACTACCAAAGATCAATAGATTATCATCCCTTATTGAAATTTCTCTCGTAATTTTCTAAGTTCTTTCATAAATGTGTTATTCTACTGTGAAACAATCGAAAGCTTCCTCTCAGATGCATTCTCCATCTCGCGCATAAA
The DNA here is from genome assembly GCA_910591515.1 of Cerceris rybyensis. NCBI lineage: Eukaryota > Metazoa > Arthropoda > Insecta > Hymenoptera > Crabronidae > Cerceris > Cerceris rybyensis. The sequence goes on along the minus strand of OU342793.1, from coordinate 22,639,246 downwards.
TTCCATCCTAAACTACCCTCCCATCCATTCCACCTTCGCAGCTCTGCGAACATTCAACTTCCAACCACCCTGCGCGTCCACATTATCACCGAACACAGCTGTTCGGTACTTGCGAGAAGTTGGCCACAGCAACGACCATACTGGAAACGTCGTCGCCGGTGACGTCGTGAACGAGAAGGACCACCAGGATGTTGAGAACGACGAGGACAATAGCCATGCTCGATCGAGCAACGGCGACGAGGATGGCAGAAGCTCCGTCGTCGAGGGTGACGGGAACGACAATGGAGATGACGGTCGTCACCACGGCGCCATCTCCTATGAATGCACGTCGTCGAACGTGGCCCAGGGCGAAATTGATTTTGCCACTCGATAGACGGAGGAAGGTGTCGATCGTGTTAGATAATGCCGGTGGAATTTGTCGGTTCTCACCCTGGGGAACGGTGGTCCTACCCTTTCGAGACGACTCGTCGCCTCCGTCGTCGACGTCGTCTTCGTCGTCTAACCTCTGTACGCAGTCTCGCTTGCTATTTTAGCTTCTATCACGGTCGATCAACCAGGACAAAAGTACCGGGGACCTCTAGGTCGATCGATGATATCGGTACTCCGTCGTTTCAATACCAACCGCGAGCTTATTACCGAGCACCTATTACCGGACTGCCATTATTGGCTCTCTCCGCGCAATATCCGGCAGCGATAATTATAGATACATCAGATATTCGTAGCGAACAATGCGACAGGAACGTTGGAGTTATCGAGCAGCCATTCGCAAACGATCCGAGATCGAGGGAGAGTTCGGTGCTCGGCTGTCGTTTGTCCAGCTCGTTAGTATGATAAACCTGGATTCCCTGGTTGTCTTTATCGCCATTTTTATTCCATCCGTAATCCTACCCCATTATCTGCCAACGACGGCAACCGAAATCCATAAGCCGGCCGCATCGGTTTATCGCTTAACGCTTTCGCGATCGACGATTAAACGAGCACGGTATCGGCGTACCAACGACATTTATTTTCCTATCCCCGACGGGAGACGATAAGTCGTCGCAGATGCGCTTTGTTTTCCGTTTCGTGTTTGCTTCGCCAGTCTTTGACGGCCCAGATCAAACTTTACTCTCAACGAAATATCGCCAATCGCATTATCGGCTGTATCGCGAGGCGCCCAGTCATCCCTCGGGGGTGAAAATGAATTAGCGATCGCGATATCGAAAACCCCCCGGGAAATCGTTCTAAAGTGTCGAGACTCTCGAAACAGTTCCCGCTTTTGCTTCCGATGTTTCGCGCTTTTATCGCATTGCCTCTCGCAAAGCGCTCGATGGAAATTCTACCTCTGCTATACTTCTATTATTTATCCTTTTAATTCGCAGACTGGAGGATTCAATATTAACGCAACGTGCACCAGGTTGCGAAAAATCGTTGTGAATTTTTTCATAAATATTTCTGAGAATTTCTACATTCCGTTCTAGTTGTCTGAAAAACGATCAACTGAAAATTCATCGCCTTTTTTTTCTCCAACCGACGTTTCTCTACTTTGGAACACACGGTTTGGTACTATCCTCGTGTCTCCTCGATAGTACCTATATTGCACGCTTTAGGTTGTCGTTTCAGTTTTAGTTTCCCGCTCTAGCAATAGGTATTTTCAGTTTGGTAACCACGACGATATTTCGCCGCGCGTGATGTTTGTAGCCTGAGCGGTAGTCGGCTAAACCAACTTTTCGTCGTTCCTCGCAGAGCATTTATCGGGGACGGGTGTTATGCTGAACGCGACGAGCTTTATGGTCACCCCTATTTTATTGGCGCAACACCTAAATGGACAGATATTCTGCTCTACGCGGTAAAATGCTCCTCGTTTTTTTCACCCTCGCACCCAAATATCCTCTCTTTCTCCCGATCGGTTCTCCGCCCCGGTTTCAACCTTCTGCGTTTCCGTTCTCCAACAGCCACCCTCACTATCGTACCTTCTCTATTTATCCTTCTATTTCTCCCTTTCCAGGCAGTTTTCAGTTTTTCTGTATCTCGGGTGTTTTTCTCTACCTTTTTCCTCCAGTTTCGACACCGCGAACGTGAATGAAATTTTCGACGAGCAACGCGGTGCGCCGCCAGAAATATTCGAAGCTCGCTTTGTCATTGAAGCCGCCGAACACAAAGCCCTACGGTCGTTGTAAAATGTCGTTACATACCTCGCTACGACCGCTCGTTACAGAGCGATGCTTTAAATAATACTGCCAAGGGTCGAACAATGCAGGAACGATGTATTTATTTTAACAATCGCCGAGGGTACGTTTATCCCGTTCACCATCTATGTTTCGCTCTTTTACTCTTTGTCTTTCTCTCTGTCGTTCACAATCGAGATACATGTCCACTCTCGATGCATCTATTCGATGATGCGTGTTCTCGATGTAAGCATGATTTGTATTTCCTGAATGCCTACGCTCTATAGCGGCATTAACACTTAGTCGAGTGCTCGCGAAAATAAATCCGCGCGACAGGATGAACGGAATGTAGGTAGGCGCGAAATAACCGGCTGTAAATTGAATCCAGGGGAGGATGCTGCGTGACAGCGGAAAGAACGAGATCGGAAAACATCGTCCTGTTGTGTGATAATAGCGAACAACATCGCTCGATGGAATGAATCACTGTAAAATGACGAAACGAAATCGGATTTGTGAATGGTGCGTGATTTTATTGAGTCTTTCTTTCGAATAAATTGCACGATTCGGTTGAAACGTTAATCGTTTTGATTTAAGGGTTGATGTGGTAGGTTTACATGAGAGGATGAGAAGGTTATTGTTAGGTTGTTAGCATTGTGCTTTGGTGAAACGATGGAAAGCTTTTTATTTTCAGTACTTCGATGGGAGCTTATAGCTGGGTTGGAGTACAATGTTAATGGATACTTTCGGAGAAAAAGGTTTAATATTTTCTAGGATAGAGGGTACATTTGGGAAATGAACGGACGTTGCATCGGGTGCAAAAATTTCTTCTTACTCTTTTGTATCTTTTGGGTTAATCCTCTGAGGTACAAATTAAATTCTTCCGACATAAAAAACGCAACATTTATAGCTACATATTTTTAGGAAAAATGAGAAAATGGTTCTCCATTGGAAAATTTCTGGTACATAAGGCAAACGTTCTTATTTGCCATAGTTTCTCACGATTACCATTGATTGTCGCGTAACAAATTCTGTGAAACGTATTTTTATGGTAATTTCATTAAGAATAAAATGGTTATAGTTGAATATTCATTTCACCGAGAACCTACACATTAACATGGGTTCCAAACCACCGAGATAATAACGCTTTAAATAATAATAAAAAACAGTAAAGTAACTAGTGAACCATAATAATAACCCAACATATATATTAAATTCCAAGTACCACCGTTATGAAAACAATGGAACCAAAATATTCCCCATTTGTTCGAAATGTTGATCACTACTGTGCCGTCGGAAGGACGATCCGCAAATGTTCTCCAAACGAATACACGGTAGCATCGATCGAGCCGATAACTTGTTCCAGGAATATATGGATTCATTGTTCCCAAGGGGAAACAAACTGGAATCCACATGTGCAACGAGTTTTTTGGTACTTGTGTGTATGTGTTTTTAAATAAATACACAGCTACGTTTAAACGATCAAAAACTCTTTGAAAGAGTACTTCGAAGTTGAATGCTCGTTACAGCCAAAATACCTGTTCGCATATAGCGTTAACCATATTGAAATATCGATTGATTTTGCCTCACATAGTTAGAATAATCAACTGAAATAAAAAAATATCTTGTCATGCATGATTCGAAAATATTTAGTGCATTTTGTTTCGTCAAATATGATAGCTTTTGTTGAATGCTCGGAAAGACAGGTATTTTGAGCGAGAATTCATAAATGGATGACACGATTTAAATGTGTTTCTCATCAAATTCTGAATCACACACGTTTAAACATTCATTTCGAATATAATCGCTTGATGTTAGATGATTCTTGTCCATGGAATACTTTTTTACATGTCACTTGTAGTATTGACTTACTGATTAACGTTATTTCATAAATCGTACAAACTAGATCGGAAATTCTCGATTGTTTTCACAGGTTCGCAATTTTCTAAATGACATGACATTTATACCACGAAGAGACCTTACATCTAAATATATCACTTAGTATATTTATCATTTCAGAATTGAATGGTCTTTGAAAACAGGTTATTATTTTCCAAGACAGTCATATTATTGACGTATCACTTAACATCCCTCAGAAGAATGATAGGAAATGAGGTTTAATTTTTTAAACCGTATCTACTTATTTATAGACTCCATGCAGAATGACAAGTTTTTTTTTTCCAAAAATATGCTAAGTTATAAAGGGACCATTAATTTATTATAATCTATTTAAAGATTAAATATTCTCAGCAGTTAGAGTATTCATTTACACGTCACTTATGGTATTGACAAAGCGATTAATTAAGTCCAGAAAAAACGAACGAAGTAAATCATGAATTTTTAGTTCCATCCACTGATTCGCAGCTTCCAAAGAGAAAATAAACCAAGCCCGTGAACGGAGTACGTTGTTTTTCGCATAAATTCATAGCCGACTCTGGGCGTTCGTTAAAGAGAGAATTAAATTTCCGTGGAGCACAAACGCTCCTTAAATCGACTCCGACGACTCGGTTGCCATTTACGGGGACAAAGCTTAAATTGAGCGGAATGCCGCGAATAATTGTAAATTTGTACAAACGAGAGATTGTTATAGAGAGGAAAGGCGGAGGGGGAGAAGAAAGGAGGAGGACGGGAAAGGGAAAGACAGTCCATTATATATCGCTCGAATATTCGTCTTGAACGTTAACGAACGCCAAGTAGAGTCTCTTTAACGAACAGGAAAACTCGTCCAAACGATTCACTCGCCAGGAAAGAAAATATCTTGCTTTCTTTTTCTCGTTTCTCTTTCCTTATCAACACTCTTTGCGAACGCTTTTTTCATAGAGTGCCATCTCTGAATACTTAGAGCTTCCAATTAATATAACTTTCTCGATTCTGTGACTAAGATAAGACAGAATTCACTGGACCAACGATTTCTGCAAGCTTAATTTTCCTATTCAATCGTAGCTGTGAAATTTTTACCAAAATATCGTCAAGTCTTCTTATCAATGATTAAACTACTCTACGCACAAGAATAAAAGATTTGAAATCTCTTAACTCTAGAACTATCGGCTTTAGATTTATTATATTTCAATATATTAAATAAATGCTTTAGAAAACGAGGAATCAAAAGGTGGAGAAGATGATTAATTCAATAATTCATATTTTATAAGATGGACTTACAATGTCTACTCTATGGCTCTTCAATAGATTTGAAAAGATTAAAACGAGGAATCAAAAGATGGAGAAGATAATTAATTCGGTAATTCATCTTTTATAAGATGGACGTAAAATATCTACTCCATTGCTCTTCTATAAACTTGAAGAGATTTTAGCCAAAATGAGGAACAAATAATTTTAACCACTTTGGTAGTTCTAGTATTAATAGATTGAAATTACGTTAAAACGTTACTATTTGCAACGAAATTTCATCTATCACAGTTACCAATTTGCAAGGAATATTTTCTCTCGCTATTCATTCTCTTGGATACACAATTTATTAAAAAGCGGCACAAAAACAAAAAGAACTTCAACATCAACCGCATATTATTTTGCTCGAGTTATCTCACCGTTCCAAGCCTTTAAAAACAGCAGGCAGAAAAATATTAACCGTCCACCGAGCGTTTGTGGAATTACGAATTATCGATTCCCATGTTGGAGATGGTGGCCGGTTGATTTTCATTTTTCTCCTTCCCCGCCCTCTCCGCTTTCTAAAGTCAACTCAACGCGCTCGATTGGCGGTGTGATCGATCACGAGGGTGGAGAAGAAGAAAAAAAAAGAGCCTGCCGTGAATCCCCGGGCTCCTTTGACCGCACGAGAAATAAGAAAAATACTATAGAGACGCGTGATCGAAGCAAAATAACTATGAGCGATATCGAGCTCGAACCTTTTGGACTTTGATGGTGCTCTCGAGGAAAAATATTAGCGATAAAGCAACGAGTCGCGTCGCACGTCGGGGCCCCGGTAAATCATCCCCCTTCTATGGTTCCCTTCTTCCATGCACCGACAACCAACCCCATCGAATCCACCCCCTGTCGACTCTTTGACGAGTGATATTTTCATCGTTTTTCGAGTGACAACGTTCGAGGAAAGATTAATCACTGAACGTTAAAATGAATTTCTCCTAAAATATGTAGCACCGTGGAGGTATGCCGTTGGTCCATGGTGTAAGTGTTACAAAGTTAGTTTATTGGTTACGTCGACGTTCACCGAACGGCCGACTTTGGTGCTAGCGCGCGATAAGTCATCGCTTGACAAGTAATATTTTTATCGTTTCTGAAAGTGACATTGTTCGACGGATGATTAATCACCTGGTGTCCCGGAGACGAGAGATTTTTATCAATAAAAATACTTGGATATGTTTCGACACGCGTCCGCGCCCGAACGGCGCGCCACGGTTATAAATCGACGTGAAGCGTGAAAATTTTTCAAAGTCCACGTCGCCATTGGCGAAACGAGAATTTCCCGAGGCTACCCCTTTATTCACCTGAACGTTTTTCCGACTTTCAGGGGAATTCTGCAACAGGGCAGGAAGAACTACGAGGAAGCCATTTTGAGCTATCAGCGGGCGATTCACTTCCGGCCTTCGTTAGCTCGTAAGTGTTTCATCATGTTTCTGTATTTTTTTTCCTTTTACGATCGTTGCTACGCTTTTGTTCGGCTTATCGAGGGATTTTGCATTGTTGGCAATCTGTGAAATTCAATTTCAAATATCTGTTCTTTATGATAGAACGGAAATTTATTCGTTTAAGGAACAATAATTTTATTTGAGCTTTAAAAGAGTTATATTTTATTATTGCGGAAAATATTTTATAGATAGATTTTATTAGAAGGAGAATTTTTTCCAATATATACTAAACAATGTAGATATCAAATGTTTGTAAAAAGTTGTGCGCTCAGACGGACAAACCGGTCTCCAAAATGCCGTCTTTTAAATTTGGCACAGCTAAAAATTCTTTTCCTCTCTCATTCGTCTTTTTTCCTTTTTCTATTCATCGATTGTTGAATATTTTAGAATTTTTTGCCTCGTACGGAATATAGTGTCTAAACAAATTAATATTCCAGTACCTTGCCGACTCGATCGGCGTCGTTTCGTCATTTATCCCGATTGATATCTCCCATTTCCGCGGCTTTCGAACAGATGCAAATGGGCTTTAATGTATGGAATTGAAATTAGCAAAACGTAATTTAATATATGCACCTGGTAATATTAATGAACTGCGGTTGCAAATTATCGGTCTTCATTAGGGAGCCGATGCGCGTGAAAAATAGACAGAGCTTTCGTGTTCTCCTTTCACTTTTACATCGACTAATCGATGCTTTGAGAAAAAGAAAATGTTCAATCAATTTGCACTTTTTACTCGAGTCCTTTATTCCTCATTAACCCGCATAGAACGTGCATGACGTAATTTACATCTCATTACTAATTAGCAAATAACTAAAAGAACATATTTTATTCCAGAATAGAGTATTTGTGAAAGAAAACCTTCCAATTACCAGTCATTTCGCACACTCTCTCAACAACCTCACCATTAATTTCTAAAGACATTAAATAGAAACTTTCGTCTCTAAAACAGAATCTTATATTCTTCCTACTAATCATTTGTCTCTGAACTTCAAACAATGCCTAAGATTCACCCTCAGACTTCAATATTCCGCAAGTAGTGCCGAGCTATATGGTAAACCATAACGGAGTTGATTTACTACACGATAAGACGTTGTCAATTGACAATAACCCGGTCATTAAATTAAATCTATTCAGTCCCCCATCTCCATAACAATCCCCATAACGCTCACCACCGTTTACACAGAATTTGCAGCAATATCTTAACCCGTCAAAAGCCACCGATATTTCGCTAGTTTCATCATTACTTCTTAAGTGAAACTCTTTCTATTAAATTCACACCTTTACAAAGCAGAAACTTGAAACATATAACTAAATATATATTCGACAGACATTACCTTTTTAACGTCGATATTTAAATATTCAGTATGTCCGAAAATTCATAAATTACAATTTAATATCATATTACAATATAGCATCATAAATATTATAATTCAAGTTACACGAAATTCCACTGAATTCAATATCACCAGTTACCGGTGACCCCCACGAGTCACCCCCACCCCCTTGCCAAAATGTTAATAGAAATTTCCTCAACATATCCTTCGTCTTCCACTATTTTTTTTCTTTTGCAGATACAACCACCCATCTTCCTTCCCATGTATCTTCAACAATCGTTTCTCCATGTCTCCCGTAGAGTTCTCCATAAAAGTCGTCCAAACTGCATCCAGTCTTCTATAAATCTTGGCTGGCAAAAAATGCTTGCCACTCGAGTGTGCGTCATAAAGCATGCAAGCGGTTGCTGTGTTATTACGCGCATGCACTCCCGGTGCATAGAAGGAAAGTACGCTAACGAGGTGTGGCTGGGAAGTATGCAGTCATTAGGATATCAAAGTGCCCCCGCGAGAGGAACGAAACGGCAGTACCGTTTGCTTTTCCCTCGGCAAAGTCGAGTCGGCGCGTGGCTGCGCCCTCAAAAATGTCGCGCGCTCAAGCCGTGGAAAATTGATCTTCGTCCTTCAAAAACGTAACGCGAAAAGGTATTGTTCTAGCTGGAAAACGTGGACTTTTGAGGCAGAGTATAATTTCATTTAAGCTGGGTGCATTTCGTTGAAATTGTAGTAGCATATAAATGTGGAGGGTGAAATGCACGGTGGAGAGCTCAGTGGTCGTTTAAACCAAATGTTCTTCAACTTTTTTTCACCTGTGGACCTATGCAAGTAAAAGAATTATTTTGAGGTCTAGTAAGGTACTAAAGTCTTAGAAGTACTTGTAAGATTTAGATGATACTAATAATACTGTGTTTTTACTTATCAACCCCTCAGCTTACTTACAGACACTCGTAATGCGATAAATGGAATATTATTTATTTTATTTCTATATTATTAATATTCTGTTTAGCTCATATAAGATAATTAAAAGAAAATAAAAGAATTGTTTTGAGTCCTAGTAAGGTACTAAAGTTTTAGAAGTACTTGTAAAATTTAAATGATACTAATAATACTGTGTTTTTACTTATCAACACCTCAGTTTACTTACAGACACTCGTAATGCGATAAATGGAATATTATTTATTGTATTTCTATATTATTAATATTCTAATTAGCTTATATAAAATGGCAGAAATCAAGGAGAGATTTTGATTTGAGGAATTAATAACGAGGTTTCTTTTTCCACTTCATAGAACGTCACAAACGTAAAAATACGTCTACGGCATGTTTACTCAGACAATTACCTCCCCTTATTTCATAACGTAATATTCAACCAGTACTCATGAATATCGTCCCCGCAATGTTTGGATACCATTCTCCGAGTATTCCTCCGCAATTCCGATTTCTGTCTGCCACTTTGACGTTGCCGAGAAACGTGTAAACCAAGAAAACACGTCGAGTTAATGCACCGACGGAACATTCTTCCTTCCTACGTCTTTAAAAGACTCGTAGAAACCGCACGGATACGCCTGGTACATTCTATCGTATACTCAGAAAAATATTTACTTTCCCCCTGCTTCTATCAGGCAACGATATGTTACTTTAAACAAAGTTGCAGCAAACCCGAGACTACCGGGGTTGTTCGTCCCTGCTCGTTTCCCCGTAACGCAAATATTGCTCCTACTTTCTTTCCCTTCTTTTTGTCATACCGTCGTCTCCAGTTCGCGGTTTCCGTCGCTCTCTTAAAACTCTTCGTATCTTTGCCACACTCATTCTCGGACTTTACCGTAATACTTTTTCTTTCCACTTTTTATCGTACCCTCGTCGAGTCCTTGGTCGAAGATGATATCGTTATCGAAGAATCGTTTTCTCGATTCTCCTCGTCTTCGTTCGAGGAAAAATCCACCTACTGTTCGGCCATTCCAATTGGAACGCAGTTACAGAGACCTCGATGAAGGGGAATTTCTCTGGGTAGTTTCTAGACTATGATCAACGTGATTTTTGTCCGAATACTGGTGAGGTTTTAAACGTATCTTGAGAAGCGAAAAAATCTTTAAGAACCAGAACTCGAGGGTTCCATTTAAGAATAGGAAGCTCCATCTTCATCGGCGCCATGCTTCTCGTTCGCCATATTTGAAAGTCGATGGAGAAGGCAAAGTTTTAAATTGATCGATGTGAAGCCAATCGGCAAAAGCTGTGGAAAGATTCTTCACTGTATAGTCAATTTAAAGCAGAGTGATAAAAAGGACTTGAATGAAATTATCGTGATGAAAACAGAGACACCAAAATGGCGGTTAAATTGGAATCCTCTGAGCGATGCCTCTGTAGAATTTTTCCCGGTTGACACAATAGGCTTTTTGGATTGAAGCTCGTTCCATTCAACTTGACAATTAGCTCTGGTTAAAATTGAAAATACTGATACAGAATAGGAAATAATATTACAGGTCACTAGTGATGTCATAACTAAAGTCACTTAATTCCCTAACAAACTTTCAATTACAATATCTCTCTCTCACCCCCGAATAACCGGAAATTGATTAGACATTGTACTTTGACATAAAAATATTCGTGCAAAGCAGAGAAAAACTAATTAACCACGTCACCTTACAAACCTCCTTTCTTACCCAATTATATGTCTCACCAATTCTATTAAGTCTGTACATTATGCCAAGGGGCTTTCCCGTGTAGTAAATAAAGAAATAAACTATTTTAATTCGTACAGTTTCTACTCCATAACAATGTAGCTTAAATAGACAAAAAAAAAACACTTTAAAACAGACAATGAAATGAGCAAAATATGTTCGACATTCAATGTGTTAAGCCAGAAGCGTTCTCCAAGAAAAGAATTCCGGTTCCTTTGCTTTCTCCTCCAAGCAGAAAGGGCGGAAACGCAATGGAGAACGCGAGAAGGGAAGTAAAACTCGAAAAGGGGAAAGGAAGGAAGGAAAAACCGAGCGATCATTTGTCACGTGGACCGGTAGGTACGATTCACGTACGACGATTTACTTCGAACGTCCTGGGAACGCTTCATTACCGAACAAATACTTGGCCGCAGTGCGATATCGATCTTGTTTTCCGCTTTCCGGTCTCGAGTATTTATTTTTACTCGTGGCGTCATGCTTCTACCGGTGTTCGAGGTTCGACGAGGGTGGTTATCGCTGATAAAGCATAGTTTTACGGTCCCTCGGTACCGGGGTGTTCCATCGAAAAGAATTTTTTTTTTTATTTTACAATTCTGCGCATTGGCGCGCGATTGAATTCACAGCGAGACGATTTCATTTTACGAATATTTTCGGTAATTTCCGGGTCGCTATGAAATTCACGTTGATAAAAGAGAGAATATATCGTGGTGCGGTTTGAATTTTGTGAAAATTATTTGTGCTTGTTGAATAACTTGTATCTCTCTCTCTCTCTCTTTCTCTCGTTTTCTCTCTCTCTTTCATTCCCTTTCGCTATTGAATCATGGTCTTTCCAAACTGAATGAAATGCAGGATTGGTCGGATTGATCACATTCACAAAGGACTCATTTTTAACGTAATGTTTTCTACGAATCGTTGAAAAAGCACCCTTTGGAACGTCAACATTTGCATTCTACCAGCGACTTTTCTCGTCAGCGCGTTGAATTTTCGCAATTACGATACAATGCCCGACGAGCAAAGTATGCCGGTTTACACGGAGAGTCAGCACAGACGAGGAAGATAGGGGATGGAGATACGAACAGAGAAAGATAGACAAAGAGAGAGTAAGAGAGAGAGAAGGGAAGAGAGAACATTTTGGTGTCCGCGCTTTGCTCTCGGAACACATTTGCATCCATAAGCGGACTAGTTCGTGCATATAAAGCAACTATGCACCGCAAGAATACTAACGTGCAAAATACGTCGACTCGGCAGATCTGATCTTTGACCCGAACTGATTACCCGGACTGGCCGAGTTGTTCCATTCGGTGTGTGTTCCCTTATCAAATATTTCCACGTAATTTACCACGATACCAAAGGCTCCTGATTCACGAAATAAAATTCGCCGAGGCTCGTATCTCTGTTGTATCTCCTTTGAACTGGACGTTGTGACATCCTAATTTAATAATGTTCATTTGCGTTGCAAGTATAATCATACATGGTGAATAATTAAATCTCAAACTTCTACTCACTATGTTAGCTTTTATTGTCTCACTGTCTTCCTGTCTATTTGTTCATTTATCCATGTGTCCATTTGTCTACCTGTTCGTTCGTTTGCCCATCTGTCCATCAATCTCTTCGCATGTTTATCTTTTAAAATTTTTATTTCTCAAACCCATCGTACCTACCTTTCTCTCTCTGTCCCCTTCTGATTATTGTGGTTGGTTGGATAAACTCCTAACTTGTTTTGTCTTAATTGAATTCGTAACGCAAAGCTGTTTTGGCGCATCGCGGAAAGTTCGAAATTTAGGCTAATAGTCTCAGCGTTATCAAAGAGCCTGTGAGATTCGTTAACGAGAGAAAATGCTGCCACGATGATTTATTTACGAAATATACGCTGTTGAATTTTTTTTCGAGGCGAATTTGTCGATCGAAAGAAAGGGGAAGAAAAAGGAAGGTAGGAAAAACTGAGAAATGAATCGCAAGGTGTATATTAGTAAGACGTCTTTACACATTGTATATTAAAACTTGGAGGAAGCTTACCAAGTGCCGAGAAAAATGTAATTTATCCCATCTTCCGTTGTACCTTTATTGGAGTAATTTTATCGTCCTCGTAAAATTTGTTATTTGAACCATCGCGCTTGCTTGGTCGATAAGGATAGTATGAATTTCAACCTACATCCCGCAAAGCGTCATCAATAAGTTTCGTTATCATGGATATCGTTGTTCTTCTCATTGAAATATCGATATTTCTTTTTAGCTACACCGACGAACCACCAACCACCGTCTATTTTCGTCAGCTTCTTAAACATTCCCTCCTCGTCGCGTACTTAATTGAATTTCGCCCGGTAAATCGAGCCATCAAACTACGGGGCAAAATAATTAACACTCCACGATGCCGTGACGTCCCTTTAAATTTCCACCGTAACAGTATCGTGGGCCTCTCACGAACGAAAATCTACTTCATTGTTTTGCAAACGAAGCGACAAACATCTCAGATCATTTATTATTATCTTTGTAGCGCTTTTTATCGTATAAAAATTCATTTTTTCAATACACTTCATACAGTTCAAATATACGTCTACTGAAGTAATTTAGCTCTTTCAATAAAGAAACTCTGCTTTATTGCTTTCTAAACGAAACGATAAATCTCAGTGATTAATCATTAGCAATCCGATAGTGCCACTTGCCGATTAAAAGTCCAATTTGACCGTTACATCTTTTAGACGACAAGTAAAACGAAACGGCTAATGCCTCGAAACGAGAGCTGACAGCCGTCGCTGAAAACCACCAAGTAATTTAAATATTTTCGTCGAACATTCTTTTTAATGCAGCTCGTGTCACGTAGAAATGATACCTGCCACCATTCCTTTGTCATTAAAGAACTATACGTGCAAATTAACCAATGAACGGGTTATTCACTCAATTTTACGACCTCGAATGAATGGATGTAGACATTAGCTGTGTACATTGCTAGAAAACTGCTCCGTTCAGCCAATTTTTATTTATTCCATAGAATTTCTATTATTTCGTTAAAGGTCTATTGTTGGAGTAAATTAAAAATCGATTGTCTGATATTTATTAATTGCTTGGTATTTATTAATCCTTCGGGACGTCGACCACGTCTCGATATTTCAATTTTAAACGTCTGGCTTGTTTCAGAAACGTAGATAAATTTAGAGCAATTATAAAGTTTGAAGGAATTTTAACTAACTTTCCATTCTTTGAGTTTCTACTGTCATTTCACCTACGACAGCTTTACCTGAGCTTCATAACATCAAGGTTACAATAAATTAAGAAATAATGTTTAAAAAATTTCCCAAACAGGACTGTAATTATTATTCATAGAATTAGAAATTCGAATTTTCCAGGCAGTGTGTTCGTTCACGAATGTTTCCGAAAATTCGGAATTTTCTCGTTGCTAGTCGCACAGTCCTTGTACAAGAAGAGCAAAGAGCTTCAAACTTTGATGAATTAATATCTTGCTACCGAAGGTACTTACATTAAAGGGGATTCTTAAGTCCGCAAAGTTTCCTACGTAAGACCTAGCCAAATGACAAAGCTTTGAATCGCGAACGAACGGCAAAGACGAATTGTACAGCGAAGGATATTTTATATCTGCAGTTATGAGGTTGCAGACGTTGCAAAACATTGAGTTCTCCCGATTTGTGTTTTATCGCTACCCTCCGTTGGATTTTCTTGCGGATTTTCTTCGTTGCAAGAGAATCGCGTTAAATATATTCTTCTATTAATAGATCACCGAGCAAGATCACATTTTATGAATGAAACTTAGATTATCACTTAGATTGTTCCTTTCCGTTATCTCAATGATTTCTCTACTATAAGATTAAAACGAAAATCACACACGATAATGAGTACAAGTGGACAGTAACATTTGATAAATGCTTAAATTATGGAAACAACATGTTGGAACTTGAATGAAACTTTAAGTGCATGACTAATACCCTTCAAATTAATATTTCAACGGTCTGCCGAAAGGTAAAGTGACTTTGTTGACAGGAGAATTAATTAGTAATGATCAAATTAAAATTTATATTTGTCTTTAATAAATGGAATTTAAATAGCATTTCGTATCAGATTAATTTAATCGATGCTAAAACTACTAATTGTAAATCTGTTAAAATAACTGGTTCTCTATTACAGTAAATATTCAATATCTATCTTATTAAACTTAATTACTTGATCGATCATCTTTTTTACCTCTTATATCCACCACTTAACGAGTCAAGGGAAAAAATTGTATCGCAAACCTATCGTTCTCGATTTGAAGGGATAAATCGACAGCGTCATTGGGAAATCTCTCGAATTGGCATTTATAGGTCGTGTTCGATTAACAAGTTGCGAGGTATAACGCGATAAATTGCTGGGGAAATTTAATATGTTACAGTTACAGCCGGTTCAGTCGATCTTCGAGAACGAGGCTTCAATGGAATTAATGGGAACTCGAGAATTTTAGTATCGCGCGTATCTGCATCGAGATTTCTCGTGCAACGTGTTCACGGTTAATCGGAAACGAAGAGCTCGTAAACAATTTATACCCGGGAAACGAGTCGCGATGAGAAATTCCACGAGTAATAAATTAAAAACGGTGTATACGAATTACAAGCAGAAACTTTACAGGCTGATGGGAGTCCTTGAAATCGCTTCATCTCCGAGAGCTCGTAAACTTTTTCCTTTTAACATCTTTGTTCCTCTTTGAATGCATTCATCTTGAAAAATCATAGGATTTCAAAGCTTTGGAATGATGGAAATTAAATTAAAATCTCAAGAGATACTTTGTCTTGGAGAACTGTTTACGACCTTCGTTCGAAACGAGGAAGAGGTTTGGTTAAGGTAACTTCTTTCAAGAATGAAATTAACCACACGATACGAGAGAAACAAAATTTATTATTTCTTAATTAATACAGTAGTAAAAAAGAATGCTTTGATTTGGCACTGTTGAAAATCCAAGGCGTTAGAAGCACAGATTATTCGGAGAACCTTTGTTTCATGGTGGGGGAATCCCCACCACTCGCCATTTATATAGACAGTTGTACCACCATTTCCATTCTCCATGGATCTTCTCAATCTTCCTCCGTTTGTGTATCGAGAACCAATAAAGATATCAATCCCAAAAGCTCCGTTTTTGCACGAGACAAAGTAAATAGGCACAAAGATCTCATAGAGCGATAGGAAATTCCACGCTGCCGGCAATAAGAAGAAAAACAATATGTTGGAAATTTCTTTGACGACTACGAGTGCAGTATTGACATTCTACCTGTCGCAACGTAAATTCAAGTAGGCACATAAGACCAATGAAACAAGTGGTACTTTAAGCTTACCTTTAATTATAATCCGTGCTTTAAATTGCACGCGAGAAGTAGAACAACTTTCGATTGTTGGCAGTTGAGAAACAAAAGGGAGAAAGAGGGTGGAGAAGGGGTTGGAAGGAAAAGTGTCGAGAGTCCTTTGTAGCAATTTTCGCGCCTCCTGCATGGAAAACCGCACGGTGAAAAGTCTCTCTTTCTCTCTCTCTCCCACCGAGGAAATTCTCCAAGCAGTCTGGCACAATTAAGCCGACATGCGTCGTTGAAATCATTACCTCTGTCGTTTCTGACGGTTTAACGTACCTTAAGTACCCTCGTCGGCGATCATTTTATTCTTGACTATTAAAGTATCGCACGGGTCTTTGAGATGAAAAATATAACAGAGCCGATAACACGACAGTCGATTTTGTTTTCAAAGATCTCGTTCTCTCATTATATCGAAGAAATTTTGGGTAGAGTCTCGAGTTTCTAATTAACAGTCTCGAAATTTAACTCGCTCTACGTTGGGTCTGTAAAACTTCTCTCATGTTATATTTTGTGTCTTGCAACCTCTACAGCTTGGATTCTCCGTGAAGCTATATTGGTCCACATTCAAATTTAGTACTTTAATTCAAATGTGTAACGAGAATTTCACTATTATAGTATATCCATCAGGATAAAGGAGACAGAAAATCTTCCATTGAAATTATACGTCCCAATTTGAATCCTTTTTTCTCCAAGTGTTCTCCACTTAACAACGTACTCTTTGATCTCAGAAACCTCAAGCTAACATGAAAATCTCTACAGCCCTTCGAATGTTTCTTCGAGGAAACGAATAAACACATTTTCCCAAAAGACCAATCGCCCTTCTCCATCCTCTTGGAGAAACTTCGCGTTAATCCACGCGAGAATGAACGTTACTGTCGGAAGTGGAGGCGCAAGACGTAAGAACAACACCGGAAGGCCTCGCTCGTGGAGTTACTCTTTGAACGAGGTCTTCTACAGAAGGAAACGCCTCGGACCAAAGATTCACTGCGACGGAAACTTTCCAGACCATCCGCCGCGTTGGTTTGACTGCGTACGTAAAACGCCTTGCACGATGCACAAGTGACTCAATTAAAGCAAGCAACTTCACGGGAACCCGGAAAACCAACAAGCAAACAGACGTGTCGGCTAACGCTTGTAAAAGCGTAAAGCCACTCTTCCAACCCTCGCGTCTGCACGCGAATCCTGACTTTTGGAATAAATGATTAAAAGCTAGGAGATCGTTTAATATCTGAAACAACTTCGGCAGTGAATTCGTCGAGAAGAATCGTACTCCTTTTGATTTGATTCGTTGCGATCAATTTTTAGCAGACATTTTTACTTGAATTGGAGAAAAGATAACGTTATTGGATTGATGGTAAATTAGTTTTGGTACACGGTCAGCGTTGGATACAGATGGTAATATATTATTACATTTGAAATGGTCTCAAGTACTTCGCCATCTTTGATTTAAAAACGTGGCTCCGTTTTGTTTAACAGATTGACTGACATTGGGTTCACCGACGACCGGCTCTATTGAATTCAATGAAATTTCATATAACTTTCGAAACGTAATATTTATTAATTTTGCGGCACGTTCAGTATTTCAATACTGACATTCAAAAAATAAAATCCTCCTGAACATATATCTATTTGCGGCGTTAGAGTTTCTCCTTTACAAAGGTGGAATTTTAATAGGTGAAACATCACTTCGACAGAAATGATAAAACGAGCGAAATATCCGTAGTCGGTGATTACACAATTTATTGGTTTAATCAAATTCATTCTAATATAATTAGTACAATAATTTCAATCTTCCTATTCGTCCTGGCCAATGTCGTTAATTCGCTGGTTCTCGGTGCACCGAAACGTTTTAGAGGAATTTTCGAAAATCTCATATATCAGAATAACGTCCACCCGTCTGTCGGTCCGTCTTTTTGGAGAACAAGAGAAATCCTCGGATGTCGATGGAAGAACGTCGAGAAACGTGGTGAATGGGTGTTAATCGTCTCCTCTTAGCGGGAATTAAGTAACAAAGCGAGAGCGACATAATTCATTGCGAATAATAACAACGAAGTGTGGCAATGTTGACGTTCGCAAATTAAGCAGACACTCGAAACTCGCTTGTCTGTCGTTATTAGAAATTCCGCGTGCCTTCCGTTACGACATATATCAGTTTATGCGCGTATAATGTCTGCGTGGAAAGAGAGACCAAGCACAAACGAGAAACGGAGAGACATGGAAACAGAGAGTGAAATAGCGAGAGGAAATAGGAACGGAGAGCGAGAGAAAGAGACACGGAAATCCAGCTCGGCATACATGCTCTTAACTGGATTAATCGTAAAGGAAGGGCCACGATCCATTACGAACAAACATACGAGCAGAGGCATATCGATGCTCTCTCAGAGTTGGTTGACCGAACGTCTGTAATTTGGCCCGGATTAGCGTCAGAAATGCCGAGTGTCCCGCTACGTGGATTCTCGTTAGCTTGTAAGTGCGAAATGCACCCTCAAACGGTAGCAACCGCTGTCCGACCTCGTCCCTTCTGCTTTCCCACGATTATTTGGATAAGTTGAAGAATTTTACAATTTTTTGCAATTTGGTAATAATGGACGGATTCTTTTGCAAGACGAGCGAAACGGTGTACGCATTTTTCACATATATCTGAGGGTTGTCTGACGAAACTTTAACTACCTTTGCTCATTTACAGCAGATATATCAGTAGAACTACCGGCGTTAAATCTATTAAATTTCAATTCATTAAATAAGTGCTTCGGACAGAGAGGAATTAAAAGGTAGTCTTCTCTCCTATAAACTTTGAGAATTCTTCGCAAAAATTAGTAGCCAGTCATTTTGACTTTCTTGGTAGTTTTAATGAAATTAGTCACAATTCTATCGCACCCAAATGATATTAATTAAAATTAAATCAACGTAACCAAAGCATCTCCATGATCAACCCCCATCCTCTTTTTTTTCTCCGCAAACTTAAAGCACTCCCCACGCGCAGAAGCGTAGAATAAGTTCATAGGTGGTCGTTGTAACTCTCGAACATCGATCAACGGGAAGTTGGACGGATACGCTTTATGAAATCTTAACATGATTAATTACCAAGCCCGGAAAGTTTTCCACGATCAGACGCCCCGCGACGCATGGAATTCTCGCGGTTCTGCGATACCGCGACGGCACGACGGCCCCGCGAAACGCCGTTGACTTCGAACATCGATCACGAGGAAACTAGATGGATTGCCAGAGCGATACGTTTACCAGAAGCGTAGGTGACTCGAGATCGAAAGGACTTTGATGGAAATCGAGAAGTCTCCTCGTCCCTCCCTCCATCCGGCTGCCCTAGAAACTTGCAGGTTAATGAGGGAAATTAACGAGATCGGTAGAAGCTGCTCGTTTGATTAATGACTCTACGGATGCCGCTTTATATTTATCGGTGGTCTATCCCCAGCGATGGGGTTGCATTCACGAGATCGAACTCGAAGAAAGTTGGAAACACGGGGCTGAATCGCGAGGATGCTCGAGGGAAGCTCACAATCTCCATGTTTCCTTCGTGGCTTCTTCGAGAAACGGTGGAGAGAGTCAGTTGTCCCACCCTCTTTGAACCCCCCAGAAAGACAGAAATGGCCTCCTTTCGACGCGACGAGTTCCTCTGGCTGTGGATAAGTGTCGGGAGACGATGCTAGGATCGTGGGAAATTAGCTGGATTGCTGTACGAGCACTTAACACGATTGATTCGCCCGAACACGGCAATTCGGGTGGAGGACTTCCGCTCTCTACCTCGTCGTTACTCTCCCTCGTCCTCTCTAGGATAGAATTCCTCAAAGGAGACACAGGGTAAGACAGAGAGAGAGAGACGGAGAAACTACCACCATAGAAACTGGAGCGCAAGATTTGCAGAAATTGCTTACGGATTACTCGAACTTCGAGGCATTTAAATGGGATGAAACTGACGTTAATTTCGTTCTGGAACTAATACCTAAGGGCTAGCGATATGAATTTCATTTTTCCTTTGACCCCCGACGCGGAAATAGAAATATCCCTGGTATTAAACCGTTAAAAGGAACGGTTATATTAATTTCGCCCGGTATAAAGTTTCATCCCTTCTACCCTTCTTTTTGCCGACACTTTAGTATCTTTTTTTTGAGTCTAGTTTCGAATTTTTTAAAGGTTACCCGCAGAACGTCTAAAACATCCTGTGAAATACCACAGTTCTCGCTGACTTCTGAGTAAAATTTTCCTTTCAAAATGATATTTTTTTTTCCTCTACTGAAAGCTAGATATCATCGTGAAATTTCAGTGGTAGCCACTCCTCTGTGT
This sequence comes from Cerceris rybyensis, assembly GCA_910591515.1. NCBI lineage: Eukaryota > Metazoa > Arthropoda > Insecta > Hymenoptera > Crabronidae > Cerceris > Cerceris rybyensis. The sequence continues at coordinate 22,618,863 of OU342793.1, read as the reverse complement.
CTTTCAAATCGCACCCTTTCCTTCCGCTGCTTTTAACTAACCCCCGTCTGACCTCTTTATCGGCAGTCGTTACCCTCGCGTTATCCTTCGTCCGTCGAAAGGAAAAAAAGAAGAAAATAGAGACGATGGAAAAGGAAAAAGAAAAGGAAACAGGTAAATGCATTTAGGTGTACACGCGAAGACAGACGTACACAAATATACTCGTGGACGTGCTCCCGCAAACACACGTACACCAAGTCCGAAGAGACTGGACACACCAAGAGCATAAACACCCCTATCGACGATCTCACACATTTCCACCCTCTATTCGATCGATAAACTTCCCTTCTTCCTCGAACACGTCTTCAGCAGGACGTCTTTCCTCCCGTAGAATTTTCCTAGAAACATTCTACAAATTTATCCCTCGGAAAACCTTTTTTTTCACCTTTTACAATATTCCCATTTCACCCTCAACCATCTTCCACCCCGTAATTCCTTCGATCTCCATCTGCGTGGTCAGGATTTGCAGAAATTGTGCTCGTACTCTTTGATTCCATGGAAAATTGAATTCCAAGAGGATAAATAATCGTCGAGATGTACATTCATGCGGATATCTCTTCGATCAGCCAAGCGAATCGGATTATTCGAGACGAGATGCAATTATTCGCGAAGAAGAGACATTCAGAGATGATCGTCTGTCGATTTTGTACAAGGATAGAATTGCAACGTGCGTAATTCCGTTCACGGACCGATCGGAAACAGGGAAACACGAGGAGGACTTGCATTTGCAGGGTGCAGATGCCAGAAGGATGGAACGGAGAGCCGGCAGTGCGGGCTGCGGCGGCCGTCCACAAATTGGCGGCCGATCGACCCACTAATTACACGAGTGACCCGTGTTTTAAAAGCCGCCCCGTTAGCCGAGGATTTACGAGGTTAGCAGGGCCAGCATCGACGCGCCTTGCGTCCGGAGAATGGTGTTACCGCGTCGAATCGTGAAATCGCGAGTGTTCGTGAAACGATCGCAACTGAAAGACGACTACGGTCGCACGAATCACGATACGAATTAATCGGAACGAGAAAAAGCGAGGTTTTCACTTGGACGAAAACAATCGTACGCGGAAAATTCACGAAGACGCTAGGAAAACAAGGGTGGAGAAAAAAAAATGGAAGCAAAGAGAGCGTCAGAGCCGATCGGTCGGAATAATCGATAGATCGTGGCGGGGGAACCGAGCAAGTGGCACGATCGGGCTACGTCTTCCGGAATAGTCAGGTTAACCAGGAAATTGCAAGGCACACACAAAACTCTGCTCCACGATGGAATCTTAATTCCGCGAGCGGCGGAGTTGAATTCACTTTGGTCTCTCTTTTTCCCTCCGCCGTCCCCTTTGCCTTTCCTTACGCCGACTTTCCCTCCAATGCAACCCCCCCTGCCACGGTGCCCCGTGTCTCTCGTCTTATTCGCTTTCTCTCTTTCTCTCTTTCGTAATTAGGAAGCAAACAGAACGGTGGTCTTGCCAAGTTGGCGGAGTCGGAGATGAAACAGCAGTTTCCGTCCGCCCATCCTTCTTCCGCCCCCTTCTTCGGGCCACCCTTTGGTCCTCTTACCACCACCCTTTGGCTCTCTTCAACCTTACCATCCTCTCCACCCTCTTCGCCGTGTGTCGACGGACCACCTGACTCTCTTCTTCGGCTTCATACGATTATGTCGGGGCAAACGGGCACAAAAGCCCGTCGACGATATATTTCACTGCCAAACGCAGAATCCTCGAGGTGTTTCGTACGCTCGCGCTTTCTTTCGCCTTCGTTTCCTCCCGTTCTCTCACTCTCCCCTATTCAACCCCCTCTCCCGTTCCCCCGTCGTGCTTTTCCGTCTTTTTATCTACCCTCCACCAAGGCAAAAGTACCAGAGGAACGTGAGCCTCGAGTCGACCACCGTGAAAAGTCGTCCTCGCGCACGTCCGAGGCCGGGTTTATTTGCTCGGCCGAGGAGGTCCGTACTGAAATTTTTTCCTCGCCGTCGAAAAGTCGTAGGAAAGTGTGTTTTTCATTCGGTGAAATATTACCCGCGCTCGCGTTAAGCGCCCCGCGACGCCCTTTTTTCGGGGATATATATTATACACGGTGTATTTTAACGTCCTCATATTTTACCAACCGAGGGCACCCGGAGGGTGGTGGAAACGCCTGGCTCGTATCTTTTGTCGTAAGAAACTGTTTTGACAAAGCCGATGGTAATTTACTCGTATAATACTACTACTGCCGACACGAACGAAATAAACGTAGTCCTTTCTATTTTTCTCGTGTCGAAATAATTCCTTTCCGGAGACGGTAACATGGAGAAAAACCAACCCCTTGCGTCCATGCGATTTCAATCGAGACGGCAAAGCATCGATGGTAATTCCTCTCCGTGGATCTCTCCGGCAATTGGATCCGGCGAATGCAAAATCGAAGTTGCACGTGGAATTCCAATGTGGACTTTTCCCTGATACGATTACTTGGTCGTCGTTGTTGTTACAACCAAAAAGAAATACAGTTTGTGGCTATCCAATCGTAGGGATTGCAAGTATCGTTCGATTCTGGAGAAAGTTCCATCGGTGTGGGCATTTCGTTCTGAACCAGAATTCTCGTCGAGTTCTGTTAACCCTTTACTTGCATCGGACGAATATATACGTTTTTAGGTGGATGTTGAAGCGGAGGAAGAGTAAGTACACAGTTTCAATTTACTTTCAGGAAATTTGATTCGATATGATGCAACTGGTCCTTCTACTGGTAGGCATAATCATAGGAATGGTTTAGAAGTGGTCAATTGCCCTGAGTTTATTCGGTGGAAAATGTTTTGCTAGAAGTCTCTAAATTAATAGTACAGGCCTTTGCCTCTATTAGCATCTCATTGTCAGTCTGCGGTAACAAATCTTGGTGTTTCTCGCTTGGAATGCGTAGTAGCTGAAGGGTTAAATCTGTGTCCCTTGTGTCTCCTAGTTTACGTTGTAAAGGATAACATATTCTCGCAAGTTGCACGTCGTTCTCGCATTTAATCCAGTTCAATTTACACCTTACCATGATACTAGTACTTTCAAAAATACTACAATCTCTAAAATCATTCCATTTGTATTTTCACCCTCGTAGAGTACAGTCCTTTGTCGATTCTCTGTCCTCCTCGACATCGTTCGACAGTTCTGTTCAAATCAGTCACTGCTGAATCCCGTAGTTCGGTCGCGTAACGAAATTTTCCAAGTTGCGATTAAAAGGCCGGTGAACGGAAAGTAGACGTTACGCTGCTGCGAAATTGCCGTCGAGCCGTAACGGCCGGTCGTTTCGGTGGCTAATAACCCGTCGAAATTTATCGCGTTTCATTTATCCGTCGTAGGGGTGGCCGCTCTTACAATTTCACCCCAGGGCCTAGCGTGTGTATCAGATGTCGTTACAAGTTTTATTACGGTCACGCTGTTTTTTTGTTTTCGACCGATCACGATTACCCGCAACGGCATTGTGCATATACAAAAATTTTGCGATAATTCCAGCTACATTAATCTCGAGTTGTTAATTTAAAAACAGTCTACTGGATTTTACAACCGATATGAGATGGTCGTTGAATGAGAAGGCTAATAGGAATAGAATTATAATGTCTAATTGTAAGAGAACTTGATTGAGTTCTCAATTAATTCTTTCGTTATCACTTGGACATTTATAACGGAGAAAAAATTTAGAGTCCACTGTTGAGAAATGTTTGTGTAAAATGCATTCTATATCGCTATTTCTGTATTTTATAGCACTTTACTATCATTTCATGGCTACTTTCAAGAAATTTACGTTCAGCGAAATAAAGCCTCCGATAAGGACATGTTACATAAAATATGTTTCTGATTTTCTGCAAAATTGGCACCGAAAGGGTTAACATGAAATTAACAGTAAGTGAGTCTTCTTCTTTATCTCATTTGTATCTAATTGATAGAGAAACAGAAAAATACTTTGTCATACCGTTTCCAGCCCTCTTGTAAGCTCAACGGGGTGGTTCTATCAGGAAAAGAGGTGTGTGCTAACAGCTAGCAGGAAAAACTTTCCTATATCATTAAAAATATATACAACTAGATATCTACCCTCTATCTACCCTCTAGGCTAGCATGTCGGACGTTTTATGGCTGTAGAGCGATGCGTAGCCACCGCAGATTTTATCCCCCATAACGATTTTAGCAGACTTTCTCAATGGCTGCTTGCCTCGCGGTAATTTCTATGCCGCGACACGTATGCACGATAATTAATGCACGTATTTACGTAAGTCCTCGTGGAAATTAACGTGACGCTGGTTTCCCTTTTCTGAAAGAAGGGAAAAAGAGGAAGCAGCCGCACCCGGTACGATAACATATCGCCGTCGATCGATTCGTGGGCCACAAAACCTCGACTGTTCGCCGGTGAAATTGCAAATGACAGCCGCATTCGCGGCCGACGCCTATCCAAAATGTCGAAATCGCTTATGAAACTCGTCACTTTCGAATTAATTATGCCACTGCGCGAAACATGCTCGCAAAAACAGCCGGATAATCGTGCTCATTTTCCATCGACACCCGGACGCCTGTACGCCGTATGCGACCCGATATCAAATGGGAAATTAATGCCACAAATGTTCGAATTTGCGAGGGAATTTTAGTCGCTTATAATTTATGGATGTTTCCGAGGGTTCAACGGAAAATACGTCTGCGAGACGTGCTTAGAAACCGAAAGAAAGAACAGTATTTTTTTAAATCGACGTTGTAATAATTTAAAAATTGAATTTAGGAATCCTATCATAATTTTTTTTTTGCCGCAGTGTCAACATATTTTTAGTTTCCTACCGTTATTCATAATAATCACCCTAGAAAGGACCACCAGTCAAGTTTAACACTAGAACTACCGGCCTCAAATCGATCATATTTTAATAAATTAAATGAGTACTTTGAAAACGGGGGAATCAAGCGGCGGAAAATTTGATCGATTGAGTGATTTATGTTTATTGATATAGACGTAGAATATTTATTCTATGACTCTTATATAAACTTGGAAAATTTTTTGAAAAAATTGTGTACCAGTCATTTTGACTGGTTTGGTAGTTCTAGTGTTAATATTGTATCAAAACGATTTCGCATATTATCAAGAAAAAACGAAGAAAGAAGTACTCCCAACAATTAATCGTATCAGATGAAAATTCCCAGACCTTCCTATCTCGCACTTTCTCAGAAATTTTCCGAATCCGCGCGCAATGGCGGTCTCGGCGTATGGAATTACTTATCCCGCGGTTCTCCGCGCAACTTCCCGAACGCGTTTCCCTATCTCCTCCCGTTCTCTCTTTGCGACTTTAATTAACAAAAAGTTGCCGTTAAGTCTAGAAACTGGAACGTCGGAATGGCAATTTCCTAGCCGATCCTCCGCGACCCCTCTTCCTCCACCTCCTCCATATCCTTCTCCTCTTTCCTCTTCCTCTTCCTTCCGCTTCGGTCCGAGGAGCCGCGTCTCGTGCCGGCGCGCACCACGACGATACCTATGCTTCACATTATTTTGAATAAGGAACGAGGCGGGAGTCAGGCAATCCATTTTCCTCGCCGCGATCCCTCGGGATACTCTATGGAATTAGAGTATCCGACCAACCTCCTTTACCGTGGATAACGTTGCGCGACGTTTATACGTGTTACACCTACAAACGCGAACGTATGTACGTATTTGCACACACCTCGTCGAAGGAACACCCGGATATAATATCTTAAAACGTTAGAGAACGGTTGACTGACGAGCCAACGAGTCGACGGGGTGTCTGTTGGGAAATGCTGTAATCGTTATTATGCGTAAGAAATGACACGTGATGCGTGTTGACTTGGTTTTGCGGATGGAAGTCACATGAGAATTGACGGTGATGAAAGCATTGCGCTGAATGTCGATTAGTTTGAAAGCAGAGTGTGCATATGATTTTAAGAAACTGGAGAAGTTGCAGAGATGTTAGGTAGTAGTTGAAGTAACTGCAATTCTTTTCACGTGTGGTGAAAAATATCTATGGAATGGCTGTCGAAACATTTATACATATCTTGTGTAACTGAAGATGATATAATTTGGGAAACAAAGTTGCGGATATGATTTTAAGACATTGGAGAACAGGAGCGAGTGCCTAATAAGCTAACGACTAGATGATGTCTCATAGTAATTAATGTAATTGGTTCAATGCGTAAGGGATGACATTGAGAGCGTGCCGACTTCCTTTTTCACTAGGAAGTCTCATAGGAACTGACGATGATGAAAGTATCGCGTGATGGATGTTGACCGAAGATGGAAACTGTCACTGTAGAGGAAATTCTTTCGCACGTATGGTGGTAACTATTGGTAAAACCATTGGCAATAGTTTTATACGTGTTACATAGAGTCACGTGCACGTGTTGAGAATACCTCGTGAGGGAAAGTCACGGATACAATATTTTAAAACAGGGGCAAACGCGAATGCGTGACTGACGAGCAAACGACACGACAGGGACGCCTGGGAATTGTAATTGGCATTATGAGTTTGAAATAATGTTAGAGGAGTTACTTTCCTCAGCTGATTTCACAATGGAATTGTCGGTGATGACAGTATCGCGTGAAGAATGTTTTTTGAGGGTGCCATGGTGGAAATGGGGTTAAAGAGTTGGCGTTGTAATTAGTACCTCTGATTAAAATAATTTTCCCGTCACCTTTGACAAATTTTTCCTAAATTATAACTCAATATAGTATAGCCTACACAAACTATAAGTCCTAGGTGAAATTATTAAGCCAATTGTATAAAAAAAATATAAAAGCTAATGAAAGATAGCTGTTTCTTTGGTAACAAAGCAATTACGAAATCTGATAAGTTTCTAATTAACGAGGAAACACAAGTGGCAATCGCTTTTGAAATTTATAGAATGCAGTAATTATTTTCATTCATGGAAAATATATCTCCTAACAAAAACCTCCCCTTCTTTAAGCCGATTTCAACTTACGCCGGCAGCTTCGAATTAAAACACATTCTCCCTTTTTAACACTTCAGATATCATGCTGCATGAACACCGAGATTTCGAGGATGAAAAAAAGATTTTTGTTAAACATATTTCAGGTGCCGACAACAGGGAGAATCGTGTTTCAGGACTCGGCTGCTCTGTGCAGAAAAATGCGAGCCAGAACCGGCCTGGAAGAATGTTTCTCTAAAACTTGAAATTTTTAATTAAAGCCATAGCTATCCAGTGCTTTTTGTCTCTGCTCACCCGCATTGTGTTTCGTATCCCTTAACGGAAGATATCGTGCCGTATTAAAATCGGAAAAGAGAACGCAGGAAATTCCACGAGAAACTTGTGAATCGAAAGTTTTTAAAGTTCACGGGGAAGTTGATTAGTATTAATAATTCTCAGTGCCTCATGGAATCCCTTCCAAACACGAATCCATTTTAATTAAAATTTCAAAGAACAGAAAGAGAGAGAGAGGAAAAAGTCGGTGGAGAAAGAGATAAAGGGAGAAAGCATGAGGAGGGGAAGGATGAAAGAAATGTCTGAAGTTAGGTGGAAAGCTAACTTAATCCACGGTCTTTGAAACCTTTCGGATGATTTTACGTCAGAAGTTTCTTCATCTACCGGTCCAACGTTTCACACGATATTTAGTAATTACGCGGAGTCATCCACCGAAATACCTCGAAATGGTTACGCGAGACGTTGCATCTCGTGGTTCCCAGTTCACGAAATTCCCATCCCACCTAGTCGCATGATCGTCTGGTCCCCACTGATGCAAAAATATCCCTCGAAACCCGGAAAATGCCCTTTTAATTAGAAGAAACGTACAGAATAAGGAGCAAATTAGTTTCCGTCATGAATGTCTGAATTTATGCTAAACGACTTCACGAGTCCTTCTTCACCGTCGTTCTTTGTTCGAATTCAATAGGAGCAGCCCTTTTACTTTCAACCACTCCCCTATACTCTCCCACCCTCTTCTCTCCCTATAGACCTTTTTATTTGCCAGCTAAATAGCACAGAAATTGGTCGTTGTCGTTCATTGTATCGTCATTTATTAAATTAAAAATACCATGGATATTCTTTGCATTGAAACCACCGACCAACCTTCAACCCCTCATCCCAACCCTCTCAAATACAATCATCCTTACCCAACCTACTCCATCTTGTTCCCCTTAATTCCAACCAAAAAGAGACTCACCCCGGAACGTAAACCACCCTCGAAATCCTCAACGAATAAATGGAAAAAATTCTCCGGTTCGATTAATATAAATTCATGCGGCGAGCACGATCTCCCTTTAGATTCTTCCCCATGGATGTCTGGCCGGTTGGCTGGCCGCGGATTCTCTCCTTAAATCTCGTAATCCAAGGCTCCGGCTGATCCTTATCGTTTGTCTTTCGCAGAGGCTTACGTGAATCTCGGCGCTGCCCTGGCATCGGTAGGACGTGGCACCGAGGCGGCTGCGGTTTTGCGGACGGGCGCATCCTTGGATGGATCCGGTCTCAAGGACAAAAGGGCTCACGAGGCTGCGAGAGTGCAGGCTCTCTTGCAATTAGGTGCCCTCTACGCCGATCAGGGTAGATTACAAAGGGCCCTCTCCGCGTACAGAGAGGCCCTCCACGCTTTGCCGGATCACTATCCACCTCAGGTCAGTACACCTATCTTGACTGGATGCTCCATTAAGGGCCGAGGACCTTTGTCGTGTCGCGGGAACGTCTGGAACGTGGAGAACGCGACGGAAGGCCGTCGCGTTTCGTCCCTTTGACGGTGAACACGATTTGACGCTCGGATTCTTGATGATTCGGATAATAGAGAAGTTATTTCAGGGGGTGGTATGTGAAATTATTTTTGGGGGAAATTTATTGAGAATCTATCTATGTAGGTATAAATTTAATGTTGAGGATTTGATGTATGAAAAGAATAGATTTTTGAGAATTTATTATAGGGTGGAATGATTCACGTTTTTGTTAGACGGGATGAAAGCAAGGGGGGATGGAGGATCAGGGTGTTTTATGAGGTGTTGAGACAGTTGGGAAATGTACTTTATTGCGGTGTATACGAGTAATTGACTAAATTGTAGATTATGTATTATTGCGTTACGTTAATTGACTGAAATGCGGACGTAAGTGTTGGGAAATGTAAACAGCGTGTACGAAAGTGGCGGTAAATCATAAATACCAAGTTGGAAACGCGATATCCGCGGTCGCACGAGTTTCCATCGAATGACGGGATACGTGGCGTAATAATGTTACATTTCTGACCTAAAACCGTGTATTACGTCCGGAAACATTGGACTTCCGGTGGCCTCAATTTAATCATTTTTTTTTGCCCGGGACACAATGGAGAGGAAAAATGTCGTTCGATGTAGCGGAGAGAAATATATGTATCACAATTAAAAAAGATAGATATATATATGTATCGGACATATCTCTGGAATGCAGCGATGCAACTGCAAAAAAAATGGAGGTACTAGGATTTAACTGTCAATAAACCAAGCAACATTTCCCTGCGTGATTTTTTTCTATCATCGTTGAGAACAGAGTTCACAAGCCGACACAGTTACCAGAATCATCCACCCATATTGGCCGATGATTTTCTAAAAAATTGTGTTCTCGATATAGATATTGTTTACTGGAGCGCATGGAAATCTATGATCGAAGCCAGCCAATTCGCAATTATCCATGCGAGCCGTGTACAAACAATAATCGAGTACTCGTTTGTATGAAGTTATACTTCGATTATTATTGATCCTACCGTAAAGCGATATTAATTGCAGCATTATTGCGATGAACGCATAATTAATTAAAGGGAGTAATTAGTCGAATCCGTCGATCAAAAATATTCGAAAATCGTTATTTATCCCTAACTTTTACGCGTCGAATCTTTGGCGTCCAATATTCGATATTGGAGTTATAGTTTTTTGGGATGTAGGAATAAATCGACGATGCCCGCCGGCTTGAAGACTTTAACGCGCGAAAAGGATTACAGTATTCGTGCAACCAGGCTCACCGAAGCGAATGAAAAACCGATCCGTTCACGAGGGTGAAAAATATCCGCGCAACGGCGTGAAATTCGTGCGCGTAACTGCGGACATTATTTTTTTAAGCTTGTCGTAAAGTCAAATTAAAAATTTCAACCTTCCATAATTCCATGCGCCACGGTCGCTCGAAATAAGGCATTTTTTATGACGCATGAAAAATATCTACAACGCTTCTCTGTCACTATTTCTCTCCCTCTCCTCTCTCGTCATCCCTCTGACACCTTTAATTTTTTAATGTTTATCCATTCGTTCGATAAACCCGTTATAAAAGGTTATCGCAACACCTGTGATAAATATCACTGTTTTTTTATTCCCCCACGATATTATGTACAGTACGCTCTGAATATTAATAGTTTTTCCTAAACGACGTATAATATCGTTCCCCGAAATTGCCCCCGCCAAAAATCGTCGGATAACTGCCCGACCCACCATTCCACGACGTTCTTTCAGGACTTACGGCCGACGATCAACGAGAATTTTTAACTCGATGAATATTTCAAACGATCCTCTCGTAAAATCCGTCCTCACGAGCAACGCGTACCTTTGCCCTATGAAAAGTTCCCTTCGACAACTGCTTTTTATCATCCACCGAAAATCCTAATCGACGTTACTTCATGCAGGATGACTCGCGGCAGTAGAACGATCATCGTCCACCGAGCAAGACGAGGTTGTTTCTTCTTTGGCGCCTTCTTCTTTCCCGAAATTTGCATACAAGAAAAGAGGACATCGGCGAAACATCGATATTTCCAGGCGACCGAGCACGTAGGCAGCACCGTATTCTCGTCGAACTCCCCCGTCGTTTTACCATCCGGAAGAATCGTTCGCGCGAGCGCTACGACCGTTTTCTTTCGTTTCTCCTTTTTCAACCCCCTTTTCCGTTCCTTTTTCCTCCACCTTTACCATCATCTTTCCCACCAATGAGATTCCCTTCGTCGCCAGTACTCGTCGCGAACTTCTCTCGCGAGTTTCTCCTCGAGGGCTGTCCCTCTACACCCTTCCGGCTACCATCACCAACCTTGGTACCATCCGAACCGCAAGCTTCGAGATGTTTTTTTTTTTCTTTCGCAATCCGACGTCCAACTTTTTGGACCAGGCGATGCTGCAACAACGATTCCTACAACGACCGGGTCTTCGCGCTCGGCTTCGATGGAGAAGAGAGAAGTTTGCATTTTTACGAGATACCACCCCTCTTGGCCTCTCCCTCTTCCAGCCACCCGACCGACGCGATACTCGTCCCACTTCTTTCGTCCTGCTTCCATCTACGTGCTCCAACCGTGGCCGCGTTTTGTTCGGCGCATCCTCCTGGAATTCCTGCGCGACAATTTATACGAAAAGTATTTTTCGCCTTTCCGTGGCTCTGGCTACGGATACGCGTGTACGACTTTCTATGGGTGTACATAGAATGGGTTGAGAAAGTGTTGGTGTCCACGGGAGGAGAAAGATCGGGCAGATGCGCCAAGAAAACGGAATTCCTTGGGAATGTCCTCGAGTTTGTCGTGAAATCTATGTCGACGATGGTATAAATTTGGAGGGAAGGAGTTTTTGGTTTTTTGTGGTGGATTTTTTATTTTTGGTAATTGTTGAGATTTCTTTTTTCGAGAGGATAGAATGTAAGTGGAATATTTCACTGATGGACGGACATATTGCGAGCTGGGATACAGTAGGGGATGTAATTGAATATTCTGTTAACCCTTCTATAACGCGATTAATTAATATCGCATGATATGAAAACCGCGCTGTCAGAAACTCAAAATTAGTGCAAACCAGTTTAATTCATATCGTGCAGGATGGAGTATACGTTTTTGGACGTACCGTGGTAAGCATTAGCTTTGATAAAATATGACAATGTTCTATCGTTTCTGCGTTTATAGAGGAATTCCCGTTATGATGGTACCTCATTGTATAAGAGACTTTGCATATATAGTGTCTCTATACGAACGTATATATACAGTCGGCCAAAGTGTCGAGCAATCGTTCGAACATTGCATTATTATCGGCAGAATGGATTTCGAACTAACTTATTCCATTTTCCCTGTGGAGCGAGCGTCGAAGGTATCCTTCGGTGTAATTGATTTTTGATGAAAGATAAGAAACAGTAGAATTTTAATAGACGTCGAAGGAAGAAGTTTTTCTCCTGAAAGTCGAAGAATGGAAAAAGATCACGTAGCTACCGTTTTCATTCGATTTTTTTCCCCTTCTCTACGTAAAACTCTCCGCAATGTTCATCGACGTAAATCTACGTCCAGTCTACGATCCAAGAAGAACCGTCGAAATAATTCGTCCACCATTACGAGGGTGCGAAATACATCGTGGAAACCGAGCAGACCTCGATGGTCGTCGATACGCGATCGTATCGAGCACGAATTGCGAATGAATTTACATGCAAATGCAGGGGAATTTCTAGTTAAATGGAATTAATAATTTATTACTATCTGGCTATTTGGAATTTTAAGGAGCATTCGAACCGGTTGGGCAATCCCACCCTTTTTATTATTCACCGCGCATTGCTTTTATCGTGTGCACGGTGCATTACCTATTACCATCTCCAACGACGCATCCCCTGTTATCACCCCCTGACGCAGTTTCACCCCTCGGAAGCGTTCTATGATCGGTAAATTCGAGAAGTCCGTTCTGGCACGTTTCCACGGAAACTTTTCTTCGTCCGAGGATCCACGTCCAACGGTTGGTAGGGTGGTGCAACCTAATTGATTAAACCTTTCTCACCGGTGGAATCCGAAATATTTGATATCCGGGAAAATTGAAATTCCTCTCTTTAAACTTTTTGCATTCCCCCTATCGTCTACCCCTCTCGTCCGTCTTCGTTTCGCGATCGCCGGACGTAACTCATGCCTCGGCACTAGCCGCTCATGGAAACGCGCCCAAGAATTCACCTGGAGGATGGGAGATCTTTATGAAAATACTCCCGGCGGTTCGGTCGAGCGGAAGTTTCCAAGACGAGGAGTTTGCGCGACGTCCGCTCGCTTAGGCTTTGCGTACACAGGGGAGGAGGGTGAAGAGTAGAGGATAGAAGGGGTTGAAAAGAGAGATGAGGATGAGAAGAAGATGGTAGGATGGACTTCGGTCTTGTGGATATTTAGAGAAGATAGAAATATGAGTTTCTCAGGGAGGTACTTCGTAGATACGCTGCGGAATTACGATCTACGGTTGGCTATTTGTACGTTTTTAACTTCAATAGATGGGAGAAGTTACGGTTTTAGTTGGGCCTAGACCGAAATTACGGTTTACGTTCTGGAACTCGAATGGAGTCTGAATTACCAGGGTTATGATATACGTAGATACCACGTGGGAGAAGTTTCTCTGAACTGACGGCGAGAGGATTTTGAAACTCTGGTATTTAGGAGAGTGTATTTAGCAAGCTATTTAGGAGCCTCTATTCTCATACTCGTCGTGCTCTAATTTGTCTTTTTTACATTTTTCTTTACCATCTCTCAACATTAATTCGTTAAAAGTCTTTCTCTTAAATAAACTAGAACGATGAAACTTTGAAATGAACAACCAAAAAGAAATGAAATCCAGATCTATCCTTTGGAATCCTTTCCACAAAATTCTCCCTTGATGTCCTTCTACGACGAGTTTCACGTATCGTCGAAACGTTTAAAAATTCACACCGTGGACTTTTCCTAGCCGACGAGAAGAACCGGACGACACGATAACGTCCGCGCCTGTCGAGAAATCCCTTCGGCCAAGATAGCCCCTAGAATCGTAAGTTTAAATTGGCCAGCGAGGATGATATCGGGTCGAGATCGGGGCGAACAATGTCGTCGGGAGTTTCCGTGGGAAATGTTCGACCCTCTACTTTCTTCCTTGGTCGAGTTATTATCTCCGAACGATCCCAAGGAACTTCCTCCCTTTCGCAATTAGTTGCAATATCCCGGGATGAAAAAGATCCTCCAGGGGAGTTGAGCCTCGCGCGAAATTTCACCAGGGCGATCACGGTCTCGCACTTTTTCCTGTAATACTGTGAGATCTCTGATCGGTGAGCAGATTCGAAAGGGAGAGTTCTCTTTATTGAAAATAAATAATAGTTCATTGATGTTTCGACTATCGTATGGTCTTACAATTAGTGTTAAGAATTATAACTTATTTCTACGCTGATCCTTTTCTTCGACTTTGAAAACTATGATTATTTGGTTTAGAATGTACTGTTTCATGTTCCATCGCACCGAGGATTTATTTGAATACACATTTTAACTTACGTACTTTAACGTAAGCCATTACCGGACGAATGACCTATTATTAATATTCAGTGGAGGATTTTGAAGAGACCCTAGAGCCTTTGTCAGAAATGAGCTTTGGCTCATAAGTGGAGTAAACCGATAATACAGGACAGGCAATGTCATGCGCAAGAGAAGCAGTACAAGAGCAGGTCAAGCAGTGTAAGCACAGTACAAGCAGTATTGAAACGTGACAGGCAGGAAAGGTATAGTGGTAGCGGGTAAAAAAGATCAACAGTGTTTTATATTAGACAAATTCTTTATTCATTATTTGTATTATATAACATTCTTTGTATCACACATGATAAAATAAAATCGTGTGCTTGTAAGACTATGAGTTATTTACTTAAAATCCTGCCCTGGCTGGTTCCAAATTTCACGTTGAAATAATTTCAGGTGATTTGCGCCCGCTCTGACTTATCACCGACTTGTATCACTTGTCAAATTGTCGAAGTTTTCGAGGAGTGAACTTCAACTCATAAGCGGAGTAAACTGATAATACAGTATAGGCAGTACAGCGGCAGGACAGGCAGGACATCCTCAGGACCGACAGAAAAGGCACAAGACAGGCAGAACAGGAAGCGCAGGCGCAGAGCAAGGAGTATAACAGCAGAAACACATAAGGGGTTCACCACAGCCAGCACAAACGCAGAACAGACAGGACAGCTGCAGGACGACCAACACAACAGCAGGACAGGCAGGGGACATACAGGATAGGCAGTACAGATGCAGAGCAGGCAGCGTATGCGCAGAACAAACAGCACAAGAGCAGGGCAAGCAGTATAAAAGTAGGATGAGCAGTACAGCAGCAGGAGAGACAGCAGAGTAACAGGAGAGGCAATACAGGCTCATCGCAGGCACTATAGTCGCAGGGCATGCAGAGAGCAGTCCAGGATAGACAGTGGACACGGAGGACAAGGAGTAGGAACACCGGCCAGGCAGGAGTGGGTCAACGGTTGCGGTTAAAGAAGTTTAACAGTGTTTTAGAATTAACAAATTCTTTATTCATTATTTATATTATATAACATTCATTGTATTACACAAAATGAAATAAAACTGTGTGTTTCCAAAACTATGAGTTATTTATTTAATAAATCCTGCTCTGCCTCCAAATTTCACGTTGAAACAATTTCACTCGTTTCTTCCGCTTTGCCTGACTTTTCTTTGACTCGTACTACTTGCCAACTTGTCAAAACTTTCCCGAAATGTGAATCAGCTGATAAATGGAGAAAACCAACAACTTCAGGTTGTATCTTTTCGCTCTGTCTGACTTTTCGTCGACTCGTACTACTTGTAACTTTGTCAAATCGTTCTCGACATGTGATTCAGCTGCTAAATGGAGAAAACCAATTACTTCAGGTTGCATCTTTTCGCTTTGTCTGGCTTTTCATCGACTCGTACTACTTGCAAACTTGTATCATTTTGCTGCAAACTTGTCACTCTCAAAAGTTGTATAAGGTAAAGTATCCGACTTTCAATTCTGTCTGACTTATCGTCGACTTTACTACTTGCTCACTTCGACATTTTTCCGAAAAATTTGCAAACCTAGCAAGTAGTATAACCTAGGATAAGTCAGCCCTACTTTTGCGTTTGACTTATCGTCGACTGTACTACTTGCTCACTTTTACATTTTTCCGAAAAATTTGCAAACTCAGCAAGTAGTATAACCTAGGATAAGTCAGACCGACTGTTAGCTCCGTCTGACTTATCCTAGGTTATACTACTTGCTCACTTTGAAATTTTTCCGAAAAATTTGCAAACTTAGCAAGTAGTATAACCTAGGATAAGTCAGACCGACTTTTAGCTCCGTCTGACTTATCATAGACTTTACTACTTGCTCACTTTGAAATTTTTCGGAAAAATTTGCAAACCTAGCAAGTAGTATAACCTAGGATAAGTCAGACCGACTTTTAGCTCCGTCTGACTTATCATCGACTTTACTACTTGCTCACTTTGAAATTTTTCCGAAAAATTTGCAAATCTAGCAAGTAGTATAACCTAGGATAAGTCAGACCGACTTTTAGCTCCGTCTGACTTATCATCGACTTTACTACTTGCTCACTTTGAAATTTTTCCGAAAAATTTGCAAATCTAGCAAGTAGTATAACCTAGGATAAGTCAGACCTACTTTTAGCTCCGTCTGACTTATCATCGACTTTACTACTTGCTCACTTTGAAATTTTTCCGAAAAATTTGCAAATCTAGCAAGTAGTATAACCTAGGATAAGTCAGACCGACTTTTAGCTCCGTCTGACTTATCGTCGACTTTACTACTTACTCACTTTGAAATTTTTCCGAAAAATTTGCAAACCCAGCAAGTAGTATAAACCGAAATTTCTCAGACCTACTTTTAGCTCTGCCTGACTTGTCGTCGACTTGTACTACTTACCCACTTGTAAAATTTTGCTGAAATATTTGTAGACCTCGCAAGTAGTATAAACCAAAATATCTCAGGCAGACTTTTAGCTCTCTTTAAGTTCTCGCTTACCTTGTATCATTTTTCAAGAAAGTAGGTCAAGGTCATAAGTGGAATAAGCCAAAAGATCTCAGACGAATTTCCGCTGTCTTGCTTATCGCTGACTTTTAATACTTACCTGACTTTGATTCTTAGATTGGTGTAAACCACTTTAAAGAACTTAAAACTATGATACGCTCGCTAGGTATTTGTAGAGGATATGGAATTTTAGGAATGGAACAAGGGTAGAACTTAAAAAAATGTAACAATGTTTTCGATTTAACAAATTCTTTATTCATCATTTGCATTACTCAACATAAAAATATGTGATACAATATTCAACTAATACAAAATAATGTGTTTCTAAGACTACAAATTATTTATTCGTTAATTGATAACCTGGCTGTCCTGTATATCTGCCATCCTATGTATGTACTGTCTGCACTACGGTCTCCCGCGCTGTTCTGTATTGTCCTGCGTTGTTTTACACTGTCCTGCGTTGCGTAATTTCGTCCTGTACTGTCCTACGTTGTTTTACACTGTCCTGCGTTGCGCTATTTCGTCCTGTACTGTCCTGTTCTATCTTCTATCAGTTCAGCTTCTCCTGCCTGTTTTGACAAAAAATAAATATTACTATTTTATATTCTTTGAGGTACTACGAAACTTATGTCTGTATAATTTATCTCTAAAACAAATAGTTCTTGAGTTATTATTTATTACGAGTGATTTCCATTTAATAAATTCTTTATTCATCATTTATACTACATAACATAAACGTACGTAATACAGTATTCATGAAATAGAATTATGTGTTTATAAAAGTACAAATTATTTATTTAATAAATACTAGCCTGACTGTCCTGTCTGTCCTGCCAGTTTCCTGTCTGTTCGGCCTCTCTTTTCTGCCTTGCCTTTCTCCTACCAGTCCTGCCTCTCTTCTACTTGTTCTGCGACTTTTCTGTCACCTCACTCAACCTTCCACCTCTTCTGTCTAAATCAATAATATCTTAAACGAATTTAACTAATATCTTTGCACCAAAAACTGCAAAATCACGTTTCATCCTGTAACTATCCTTATGGCAGGAATAGAAATTTCATACTTTGCAGGAAAAGTTGTTTAAGAGATCTTTCAAACAGTATGCCTCAAGATTAATTTACTTTGGGAGTACTTTTTCTATCCTTCTCCGTCTAGACCCTTTGTCAGAGATGACAAGAAATCAGACCAGAGCTGACTAATTCAAACTCAGAGCTTTTAACTCTACGTTCACCATGGCTCTATGAAAACGAAGCACTACTAGTGGCTGTCCAAGTCTCGCTTCATACTCTCGCGTAAATTAATAGTAACTAAATATCTTCCCAAGCAACAATTTACTCCTTTCACCAGCCACATCTAGAATTCGAATTCGTAACACTTCTAATTAAGAAAGACAAACGACATTTCAATAACATCTAAACCTCCAAAAATTCATACATAACTCACCCTCCACGCAACGTCGACCTTTTTCTGCGCTTTTTAGCAGTCCGAGAAATCCAGTCGTAGGCTGCGTATACGGTCTTTTCCATAGCGATACAGCTCGATTGCGAGAATGACGTTAACGACGTGCTTATCGAGGTTGTCGGTGCTATCGAGAAGGGGAAAAGAGAGCTGTTAAACGAAAGGTAAATGAAAATTGTGAACCCCGTTCGTTCACTCTCTCGAGTGGCCAGGCGCGCGCGTGTTTTTTCTCCTCCCTTTTCATCGCGAATAGCGCAATTTTTTCCTCGGCCGTTAGTCGACCGCGTATCACGTGCCTGAACGCATTAAATCCGGCTTAATTTGCTCGTTTCGCAAAAGTCCCGATAAATGTAACCAACCTCGAATCGCTCGCGGGCAAATCGCCATACGCGAATCGACGAAAGGTCAATAGTTCCTGGATAATTAAAATTATCGTATGTTCCTTTTAAACGAAAACTGTTGAAAAAAATGGAAGGTACTTCCACGATGGTGTTCTCCTCGTCCAGCGATTTAATTTATCGTCAGTGCTTAGTCGGCAATTAGTCGGCTCTTGTTATTTACCGGTATTTAGTCCTTTGGAATTTATGGTCTCGTATTTCACGGTGGTCGTTGAATTATTACGCCAGACTTGCCGGCTCGATACGAGTGACGACTGAAGAGACTTCGAAAAAAAAGGAAACAAAAAGAAAAGAAGAGGGTGAAAGGGAAGTGTAAATGGAGAGGGTAAAATCGAAAGGTACTCGGCTTACTTCACGATGAAAATTTCCGAGCAACGTTTCTACGATTCGACGAGTGGCACGATTTTAAACTAGCGCTCGCGCCGAGAGTGTAATTTCCTGTCGCCCGTATGAATTACTCGAAGGCATGCATACGGAATTACTCGAAATCGAGGGTGAAGTTAGAAAAAAGAGGGTGGAGGGTAGAACATAGTTGAAGTCGAGGCGGAAAAGAGTTGAAATTTCGGTAGGGAGACATCGTTAGAAACCAGCAGCACGTTTTCCTTTCCTTTCTTTTCATCGGTTTGAATGTAGACGAGAAAGAGAGGACGAGGTTCGTTCGACAAATGATGAGGACGATCGCGGATCGCGATAATGAGACAATGGGGAGAACCGAGGCGTCGTCGTCGCACAGACATAGAATATCGAGCGTGGTTCCTGTGGAACAGGACGGAAAAGAGGCGCGCTTCGACCGACGAACGTCGCTCCGCCGCGGTGCTGGCTATTATGCGGACGGCTCTCGTAATTATGCGCTCCTCTCTTTTCGAGATCGCAAAGAATTCGCGAGCTGCGAGCACGGTAGACCGTGGCGGCCCCTCGAAACGCGATGGAAATTCCCGCATCGAGGCGCAGACTCGACTTCAATTTCTTTCATTTTGTCTTCTTATTCGTGACTTCCGAGCTGGATAATAAAAATTCGTGTCTTTCGACTTCTTTCTCATCCTATCTTTCTTCTTCCATTTCTTCGTCTACATGACTTTATTTCTTGTCTCTTAATTTTATCTCCATGTGTCTACCTTTCTTCGTTATCATGTTTCTTTATGTGTCTTTATGTATCTTACCATTTTTCTCTGATCATGTTTAGTTTTATCTGTTCTCTTTGTCATCCTACTTCTCCTATGAATAAAAAGCCCGAATACACTGAGAATCTTGCAATTAACGAGTCACCATGCGGAACAGGACCTTCGTACTCGTATCATCGTCCATCCGGAAACTGCAAGTCGGAAGAGTCAGAATTATTCAAGAGCACGGATATTCATCCGTGATTCTTCGCAATGCAGACTTTCGACTCGCCAATTTCACAGTTGAAATGGCGCGTAATTACCTCGTTGCAACGTCCTCGGGAAACAAAGAGTCGCAAACGACGAGCACCATTTTCCCGATTTCGCGTCCAATCGGTCTTCGTCGTTCGTACCAGCAAGGGGGTTTCTTTAACGCTTTTCCCCGTGAAAGACAGCGTTTCTCCGAAGAAGGGGCAATTTTCCGTGAGTTCGGCTTATCCATCGAAGTGATTTAGTCCCGATTGATTCGGTTGGCGAACGAAGAAGGGCGCCGAACCGAGGTGAAACGGGGGACGTTTGAAAGTTTCGCCCAGCGATTTCGTTTTCCCCCTTTGCGAGGCATCAATTATGACCGACAAACTTTACGACTTGCCGTTCATCCCCCGGAGGGATAAGTAGCGGGCGAAGTTTGAAGAAAATCGCTGGAGCTCGATCGGCCGGCTCGGCTGCTAAGAAAAAATTAATAACCGAGAACTTTTTTTTCCCCCTCGATAGAATCGCTCGGTCCTGGTCTTCTTATATCGCCGATACGCCGACACGAAACGATGCGTGACGCGCGTCGATTCGTTAATCAACCGACCCTTCCGATTTCTTTCGTCCCTCTTTATGATCGTTCAATATGAAAAAAAAAGGCGAGAATCATTATCGCCGTTCGCCTTTCATTTTCACCCGGCAAGAGAATTCCAACGTTCTTTTACTCCTACCTTCGGAAAACCAAAAGGGAAAGGGGATGAAATCCGTTAGTCTCGTTATTTGCCAACTTTAATTTTCCCTCGGCAAGTTCCCGCAAGACTTCTCTACCCTTCGGCCAAATGTTCCACGGGACGCGCTCAGGATCGAGGATGGTCGAAAATCCCTCGGTGCGCAACGCATCGACTGCTCCTTTTGTCCGAAAGAGAAGGGCTGCAGGCACGTTTTATATGTCGTTTTAATAACAGAGGGCCGCTTTGTGCAGCAGTGTTTGAGTGGCTAATTAGGTGCTTGCAGCCCTCCGGCCGGCGCACAATGCCGCTCGAGGTAATTTCACGGCCCCTTCTGCTTTCGTCTTCTTCCAACCAATTCTCTGCTTCTCCAACCCTCGTTGGTCCTTCTCTTTCTCTTAACGCGCCCACGCACACGTCCTCTTGCGCGTCTACCAACCCCCAATCTCCATTCTATCCTTCCAACAACCCCTCGGTTTTCGATCCGCGACCTGTCGGACCTAACTTTCACCCAGACTCTATCCTCGCGTTTTACCGTTTCATGAGAAACACCGACGACCTTCGTGTCTAACTCCCCCTTCGATTTTCTCTCGTTTTACCTCGTAGATTTGTCGAGAGCACGTAGAATCCCTCGCAAATTCTTCTTCCCCTTCTTGATTCTTCGAGCTCCTTCAAGCAATTCATAGAGGACTTATAGGATACTATTCACTTTCCTTGCCGTTTTTCGCCTTCTATCTTTCCACTGCAAGGTCGTCCGGAAAAATGGTGATCAGCCAAAAGGGATTGGAGGGGTAGAGAATCGTAGGGTGAAATCGAAGGGAGTCTTTTCTTATCGGGGTCACGCGCGCGAAGATTTCGCTTTTGCTCTCGAGCTTCGACTTCATCGCGACGATACGAATAAATAATCTTTGACGATAGTTTGAGATAAAGTAGAATAGAACTTCAATGACGGACGCGGAAAAGTCGAGAGATGTGCACGAGAAGGAGATACATTTTTACTTCGTTTCTTCATCCTCTTTGTTTCTTTTTATTCAACGTCCAACAGGCTGTAACCGGTGCGATACATCCTGTCGATGGAGGAGAGTTAATGAAATTCCATTTCCTCTCGTTTCTTTTTCAATCCTCTAGCTTTCGACGAATTCATCGCGATACTTCGATAGACGCGCGAGAGATGAACACAGCCGATAAGCTTGACGATACAAAGTAAGAGGAGCAGTTTTTATTCTTCTCGGGGAACGAGTTGAAATTCAATCATCCCATGGTTTTTACGGGCGATCGTCCCAACGGGAATGTTTCTCTTGCGTACGTGCTGGAATATTTAGGCGATTAAACATTTGCAGATTGTCGATCTATCGGATACGTCGGCGTACGCGCTCCGACATGTCCATCGTGCAAAAATTTATGACGTGTCGTAAATATGTAAATAAACCATTACCAGGATGCTCGTATTTCATCGATATCCGATCTGACGCGTGCGTAAACTTTGAGTCGATAATTTTAAACGGGAACAGGCCGATTATAAATTCACCGTTGCATCGAAACAAGACGATACTTCGTGGGATAGAAAGTCACGTGCTTCGAGTTCGAATCGATAATTTGAAACGTGTTCGAGTTTCGATACGATGGCAATCGGTTGATCGTTGCTCGTGGAATGTGATGTAGGGTTAACAATGAGGGAGGAAAAATTATGATAGGGTTGAAGCGTATGTGTTCTCTTGTCACGGCAAATTAAAAAAGTTAGGAGAATGTTTTTAATTAAATTAGCCGAGAGTTTGGATAGGGTAATGTCATGGATGATTGCTGTGTTCACTTTCTTTCTACGTTGTCATTTTAAAACTCACTTCTCGTTGGATTAAAACCGCTCATAATTTTCTCTCATTCTTGTACTTTTTATACCTTTTTTATACTGAGAATTAACTTCACGTAATTATTAATGCCAATTACAAAAACTGGCATATTTCATCTACAAAGTTACTAGAGTCTACTCATCTACGGAGAGAATTTCGTAAAAAGTATCAGCATCTACCGCATAAATATAGTTACACAATTTCTTCTCACGACAGAATATCACCATTTTCTCCAAACGTTCGCAAATATCTCGCGTAAACCGAAATCTCGTTAGGACAAACCGGATAGCAAGCTCGTTTTCCTCGACTCGTTTCTATCGTTTGGGAATAGAGAATTTCAAAATCTGCGAGGTACATCCCAACACTTTACGTAACCGGTCATCCATAGGTTTCCAATGCTTTCCTCAGAAGCATCTAAAAAACACCGAGAAGCTTTTAAATTACAAGCCAACGTCCTTGCTCCACTCCTCCACGCCCAGCTTCAACTACTAACCACTTTTCTCTCTTTTTCTCTCCTCCCCCACGGCAAGCTCCAACCCTCCGCAGGTTTTTGTGTGCAATTTTAATTTTAACGCGAGCCATTCCCTGGCAGTGCTCGCCACCGTACTGGCGCACTTTAATCTTCCAGAAGAACGTCCATTGTGCATCGTCCTGTCGTTTCTCCCTCGTTCTTTCTCCCATCTCTGTTTCTCTTCTCAGTTTTCCTCTTTTCGTCTTACTCTTTCTTTCTGAATCTCTCAGTCACCTCCTCAATCTCTCCTCTACTCTCCTCTCATCCGACTCGCTCCCTTGACACCTTTACCGGGAATTCTGTGCGCTCTGGGCGCACCTTTTCCACTGGATTGTAAAAAAATCGTGGGAAATGGAAGAAGAGAAGAGACGAAGAAGAAAAGAAACGGATAGAACAAGTCCGTGGGCACGGTTGCGTCTCACCACTCGCACGAATTAAGCGCCTTTCCCTACAACCCTTCTATCTACTTCTGTCCCTCGATGTCGTCTTTCTTCGTCATTTCCATGGTTGTTCTACTTTTTGTCGCGTTACAGAATACATTTGGGTAAGGTTTCGCCGAAACTCAGACGATTCTTTGGGAAAGGGTAGAAAGGAAAACGTTAGGAAGAAAGTCTTTTGCAAGGTGCGCATTCAAAGGCTACATCGATGCTTTGTTAACGGGAAGGTTTTTCTCTCGTTCCGTCGTTATTTCTCTTCGCGTTGAAATGTCTTTTAAATACTCGCGACCCTAGAGACTTGGAGTAGTTCGTTGGTCAAAGATGATCTTAAAGGTTTCATTACTTTCTTTTCTTTCTTTCGAGAAACGGGAGTTGGAAATTCAAAAATCTTACTCTCACAATTCACAACTTCGTCGGAGGATAATTTCGTGAAAACATGGAATATCCCTGTGTCGAAAGAGATTCTGACGTAAATTTACGTTAGTCATATATCCTAGCGGCAAGCGGGAAAGTAGATTTATCGATTCGGCTGTCTGATTAAGACGATCCGCACCTACTGGCGACACTAATCCGACCGACAGCCGGTTCCGCTCGACGGCAAAAAGTTACGGCCTTCCTGGCACTAGCTCCCGCGAAACTCTATTCTTACCTATCTACGACGAAAAATCTCCAAAGTTTGCGCCATGTGCTATCGAAGGACCGGCCGGGACCGGCACTACCAGCGGGAGGGAAAAAAAGTCGAGAGAAGTCGAGGAGACTCGTCAGAACTGGACGGCACCATCTTGCTGGATTAGTTTAGTGGACCCTCTTTCTTCTTCTTCTTTTCACTTCATCCTACCATGAACATCCTAGAAACCGGAATAAAAATAATTCCTCCCCTTTGGATATTTTCTTCTTAGGTGTAAAACTACAATTCCGTTTTCTCTCTACGGATCCGAAAACAATTCCGGACGATTCAATCTCCTCGGTCCTTCCGATCGAACCGAAAGGACATCGAGGGAGGCAGGTAAAAATGGTTCCGATAACTCGAGGAAATTTCATCCCTTCGACGATCTTCGACGTTTAAAAATCTCCTTGCACGACGAACGACACCGGTATTCCCGTGAAACTCAACGAGCCAAGGAAAGCGAACGAGTTAGTCGCGAAATGGTAGCTCTGCGAACTCAAACAACGCGAAACGAGAAATGCTATTTCTCTCTCTCTACCTCTCTTTCTACCACCCTCTTTCCATCAAGACGGAAAAAAAAAGTTAGAAGCAAAGGTAGAAAAAGAGAGGAGAGTCGAGGCGCATTATCGATTTCTCGTCAAAGCAGAAGGAAAAGCAGTCTACTAAGTGGGAAAGTCGAGCCTCGAGTCCTTTCCCTGGGGCGAGGAAAACGCGGAGTCTTGGAGAAGAACGGTCGAACGCGCCCTCCAGATCGCGAATAAGTCGAAGCACAGCACCGGGCGCAAAGAGGGAAAGAAAGCGAGAGGAAAAAGGGAGAAAGAGAGAAGCAGAGAAAGAGGCCGTCGGGCCAAAGGTTGCCTGAGACCCGAAGAAATTTAGTTCCCGAAACGAGGGTCTAATCGCCGACGCGATATCTCTCAGGACTTTACGATGCCGTTCGCGCACAACCACGCACACCCTCTGGACGCACCTTGGAAACGTGGAGAACCAGAGGCACGCGCGCACGTACAGACACATACGAGAATCTCGAGGAACCCCTACGTGCCAGCCTGCGGGGTAAAACATCGTCGGCAAGATTACACCGGAGTTTCGCCAGTTTCCGATGTTTTATCGCGATGGCCTTTGCCTCTCTCTCTCATTCTCTCTCTTTAAGTTTCTCTCTTAGTCACACTTGGACATTTTCTCGGGGCAAAGATCCTGGCGGGATCTTACCAGCAGGATCTCGCCGATGGGATCCTGGTGGCGAAATCCCAACGGAGTCACCCTCGGGCTGGCGATGTCGCGGAAAATCGCGCAGCAAAGTTTCGAATAATATGCTAAGGAAACCATATCTTTGGAAGGTGGTGGAAAGAGTGTGGCTGTGGCCAGCTGTTTTGAGATTTTAGAGATATCGGTAGATTTTGAGAAGATGAGTGAAATATTTTGGGTAATGATATTTCGGTGGGGATTTAATTACGAAGTAGTTATGGAGTGGGGTTTTTTTAACACTAGAACTACCGGCCTCAAATCTATCATATTTTAATAAATGAAATAAGTACTTTGAAAAAGGGGGAATCGAGCGCCGGAAAATTTGATCGATTCGGTGATTTATGTTTATTGATATAGACGTAGAATATTTATTCTATGACTCTTATGTAAACTTGGAGAATTTTTTGAAAAAATTGTGTACCAGTCATTTTGACTGGTTTGGTAGTTCTAGTGTTAATGTTTTATGGTTTGGAAAGACGTCGTGGAAAATTTATGGGTATATTATTTAATACTGGATCTACTGACGATTAATTCAATCTATTTAAAATTGTAAAATATATCTGTCCAAAAGGATTAAGTAAGGGGGCGAAAAACTCGGTCTATTAAATCACTCAGTCTTTAAAATAGACATAGAAAATTGAAAAAGAAGGAGTGTTAAGAATTTCAAGAACAGTTTCAAAAAAATTCTGGGGTAGTCATTCTGACTATCTTGGTAGATCTAGTGTTAATGGAAGTAGAAAATACTTGAAGACAGACGTCGCTCTGCTCGACACTAAGGAATGTTGTAGAAATTTCGTGGAAACGGATGTTATTCAAATTTAGGTGCTTTTATCTTGCTTATTTCTAAGCAAATTTTGCTGCAACTGGTCTTTACGTGATCCTTCTACTTTGGAGAGTGTCAAAGTAGTCAAAATAATGTTTCGAAAAGATGATATTGACCTTGATGTAACTTCTATAAGTAAAAAAACGCGAAATTAAATTTTTCATAAAATCGGTCCACCGACAATTCTTGAATAGTTTTTTATTCTGTCGCAAAAAGTGTACACAAAAAATTTTTCCGACTTCTGCTCTAATTGTGCGACCACACGATTGTCGACAAGTCGTGAGATCTTTTTGCTCCTCGTCATTTTTCCATTCTTTCGCTGATGATTTATGACCGAGCCGGAATAATTACACGGTTACGTTAATTTCCAAGTCTGATTAAAATGTCGGAGAGAATCGGATAACGCAGGATAAAAAGTACGGCTAAAAATTGGCCTGCTGGCTGATGATAACGTCCAAATCTATATACCTTTATTTTCAATCCCCGTTTTTAATCAAGTTTAGCCTACGGACATTTAAGTGGATACCTTTTGCTGCACCAACTGATTTACTGAAAATAGAAAATCAACGTTATTTCGAAAAATCTGCTGGTTTAACCCACCAGTACCTCTCGTGAATCCGACCACCGTGCAGTTCCACTGAAATTTTCATTTTCCATACGATTTGATAGGCGAGTTGGTGGAAAAGGAAGGAAAGAAAGAAATTGAAATCCACCGCCATGAGATACGAGACGTGCGTGTAATATAGCCTCGATAAAGGACAATTATTAGAGAACTAATTGAATGTCCGGCAACACGTGCTCTCGCTCGAAAGCATAATCGAGTTACGTCAGTTTCCGATGTTTTATCCGTCTAGCCCTCCACAATGGCCGGTTCGTGGACTCCGAATTGTAACCTGGTGTATAAAGCCGCGCACTCCGAACGGGAAACGGGAGCTTTAAACGAAGCCTAATCTCATAATCCGCCCGACACCGGATATTTGAAACGCCCGCGCCAACGGTAGATCGAGTTATATTCTCGACGATTCGATCGATCATACGGGATTGTTGCCGAAAACGTCGGGAAAAGCTTCGGATCGTTGCTATAGAAATGGTGTGTTGAAAGAAAAAAAAAAGTGTAGATTCGATTGGTTTGCATCTAACGACATTTTGATGGGGTGGAAATAATTCACGATATAGGCACTCGTACCCTTTAGTAATGTAAGGTTCAATTGCAACGGGGGTTAAAGCTCTGTTTAGAGAGATACAGGGGTATTTAGTGGAACGAATTACAATGGTCGAATTATATGGTACGGTGAACTCGATAAATGGCGAGTGAAGATAGAGAGTGACTGTTTTAGAAACTTGAATAAGACAGTGGCTTGATGGAGAGTGTCTGCAATCACTTGATTGAATGTGATATGTATACGATTGACTCACATTTTAAAAGATAATTGGAGAAAAGGAATTAAGTGAAGAATCTAGAGGTAAAAACAAAGAGCTGTGGATGTGAAGCATGAGATGGGAATACGTTATTTGCTTCGTCGTTTATTGAAACAACTGTATAATTATGAATCATCTAACTACCCGATGAGATTTCCAACCACGTACCACTTTGCAACAATTATAAACTTTTCCTCGCTGATACAAGTGGTATCTTTCCTAATGAAAACTGTCATCCCACCTATTAATTAATCCTTGCGTAAAATACACCGGAGATTATATGCAGTAAAACTGAAAAATTAGCGCTAAAGTACAAATTAAATCAAGGAATATTGCTCGTATATTAGCAACACGCGTCCTCCATCGAAGTAGTACTCGCACAGATTTTTGTCCCGAATCTCCAGCGGAAGGACGAACGTTTAATAACGACCTAACGATGATTTAATGAGCAACGAGCTTAAGTAGACCGCGCAACGAAACTTTCAGCTGGACGTTAAAGACCTTTACTCGACGGAACTTTTAACTACTGCCCGACTACTTCTTGTTTTTCTTTCCATCCCCGGCAGGCCCGGATGGCTTTCTGACGTGGACCTAGACGCAATAAACATTCTATTGCTTTACTCTCTCGTTATCCTCGTCCTTCCCTGCCTCGCGAAACTTGCCGCGTAATTACTTTTGCCTTAATCAAATTCCCCTTGCCTCTTGCCCTCGAGAAACGAGAGTCCCCGTTGGAATAATCTTGCCCAATATGCGCGACATCGATCGCAGGAATTTATAAATATCTGGGACGTTCATCGGGCTTCTGGTACACCGAGGATACTGTGAGAGATTCTGCAAGACTTCCGGATAAATCTTTCGTACAAACTTGCTTGTTTGGTGTAATGTTTTAAGTATAATTTCAGTACAAGTTGGATGCTCTTGACCTTGAAATGGTGAATGGTTGAACTTTTGTCAGAGATCGCTGTTGGGGGTGAAAATAGTAGAAATAATTTCTAGGATGAAAGTGAAGATTTTCACCGTACGGTGAATCCTTAATTTTATGTAATTTTCAGTGAAAAGGTTTCCTCTTAAGAGGATCTACCATTTAATTTCATCATCTCGAAAATTTGCAGCGTATTAAAAAATGTTCATTGCGGTGAAATTAAGCGATGCATGGTATATAACGCAAATTAAATTACTATGTCTGACGCAACAGGGATTTATAGTATTAAAAGATTTGTCAAAATTGGATAAACGTCAATTATGAGCCGAGATATTCGAGTATTGGATTCCAGGATTAATTAACAGTCGAATCGTCGTTGCGTCAGATGTCTATTAACTTAATATTCAGTTTCGTGAATATTACCTTTGCGAGAGGAAGAGAAATTTCGATGGAAGCCCAGGGGACATACGATTCGATTCGATGATAATACAGATCGAAATTCGGTCTAGTTCTGGGAACGTCAATCGAATTGTCCCCAGGAATTAATCCATTCAGCCCTGGCTGGCCTTAATCGACCGAGAGATCCTTCTTCGCGCTACCTCGAGACGTTGAATCACCGGAGGCAACTCGAAGAAGAAGAAAAAGGAAAGAAATAGGAAGAATGATTGCAACTGCGGGAATTAGTGCCACGCGTCGAACTGCTTTTTATAGAGCAACTTTGCTTTTGAGACAGATTTTCCATTGTAATATTTAAGTAATTGATGTACATGAAAGTAAAATAAAAGTTATGAATTTGGAATTCTGTTGAATTTTTTTTTTTTAACATTAAGCTGGTGTTGGGTAAAAGTAAAAAAAGTGACAAATTTGGAATTGTATAAAAAAGAAAATATTTAGAAATTACAGTTTCTTCGTCGATGAATTTAATTCCAATTGCGTCTACTTTTAGTCACGTCTAAATGATATTATGCAATTATATTGCAAGTCAAGATTTGTTGATTGAAGGAAACCTACTTCGGAACACATTAGAAAAAAGAAAGGGATGAAGACGTGAAAAGATTCTTACTTAATCAACTCACAGTACGACGTTAATTTCAAATCATTCCATCAAAGTCTGCGGCGCAAGCTCTAACAAATTTCGGTGCGCTGTTTGTTTCAACCGAACTGCATCCAAACTCGCGCTCTCGTTATTTACATAATGTAAATTTAATACAACCGGACATCGTGAATTTGAAATAATTTTCCCAAGTTCCTGCTACCCGGGTTTCGAGTTTGATCAGTTTTCCAACCCCGAATATGGTTTATTTTCGGCGAACGTGTTCAATTGTGTACACACTATACAAACCTTAATTTAATACCACTCCCTAGAATATTAATTCGAAAATTAACGCCAAACTGGATTCACTAACCCGTAACTCCAAAGCTTCGTTGAATTTTCAACCCTTTGCCGTCATGTTTCCGCGGCAACTTACTCCAGGAGGGTGCTTTTATTCCGCCTTAATTTCATTGTCTCACGAATCCGTACGATTATTCGTGTGGATCGCCAAGTTTCGACGACTCCTCGTTGTCGTCCTCGTCGAGCAGCGTCGTTTTAACCATGGATCGTGCTTTCGCGGGGAGACAGAACCGAGAACCGTGGCTCCTTCGCGCGTAATAATTGTGCGATTAACCGGACCGCAGTTTCCGTCGAGTTTTGCCAAATGGCCGCGGTGAACCAAAGTCCGTGACGAGGACGAATCCGTGGGATTAAAACTTGCCGCGGGAGCCGGTATGGCGCGAAGGTGCCCGGGAGAACGTTCGTGGAAACGATTAAATCCACCTTGGGATAAAGAAACAGCTTTGTGAATTAGGGGTTGCGATTTGTACGTTAACTCTCGGCTTTCAGATGGGCACGTGTTTTTGGACAGGTTGGTTATTTTTTTATATCGGTGGATTGGCTTTAATTTTTGTTGTGGTTGAGAATTAAGAGGATGATAGGAGATGTTAGAGAGGAGGGTATTGCGTAGAGCGATGTTCTTTAATTTGTGGTTGAATATAACAGTTTCAGGTACATAAAGAGAAGTTAATTTGTTGGTAAGGAAAGATAGAGTCAACGTTCACAATCAATTGCTATTCGGTTTAAAGTTCAACCTTCTATTTTCCTTGGTTCGATTTTAATTACTTTTTTAGCAGGTACAGAGTTTTACATACGAATGTTTAAGACGAAAAGTGCCAAGGGTGAAAAACGACCGGGTTCTAGTTTTTTGTAGAAATTTCTAAAATTAATATGGCAACTATGTAGCAGATACTTCACTCTTATTTTATAAAACCAGAATTACTTAATTTTCGCCATTTTCACCTGTTGGTTTCTGTTTTTCTAAAAGACGTATTCAGTATATTTAAATAGAATAAATATTAGTCATAGTCATACGCTTAGTCATTTATATTTAATTAATTCTGCATCCTCAAAATGTTCTACCTTCTTGCACTTCTACAGACATCTTAGGTATTTTGGCAAACATTCTTTCTGTCTGCTCTCTAACATTTATCAAATATAGAACTTAACATCCATCATGAGTGCGATTCCATGTTGCAAATCGTCCAATTAACACATTAAATTCAGCTCTATCCATTTGAGAAATTTCGGTTTACCGGAAAACATGCAATTTATAAGACTGCCTAAAGATAAACGGAGCGACCCAGTTTATTTTCAATCAAACATCTATTCCTGAATTATGATCACATAATCTGAACACGTATATATTCGAAGAAATAATACTAAGTATAATTTACTTAAATTGTTTCACACCGTGAAAACTCACCGAGAACGGCATCTAATAGGAATAAATAGATCCGCTGAATTACACATGTTCATAATATTAAATTCCATAGGTCTGTAAACGACATGTAAGAACGTTCTGTAGAATAGAAAATTAAGAACGTCTAAATTATACCTCAGTGAGGCCATAGTACTTTATTAATTACTCAAATAAATTTTTGGCATGATGTTTAGGCCAAAAATATCACGTTATTCGACTCGTTGAGTAAGTAGTAGTACTTAATTAAGCAAGTCATATTCTACATTACATCAAGAAATTCACCACCTATCTTTCATATTTTTATAATTCCAATATGATCATCTCACCTAGAATCTATACTTTTAGATATCTCCTAATTCACCGAACCTACATCATTAGATAATTTCAAAAATATCTCCAAGAACTCTCAAAGATTTGAATTTAGCTCAACCTATTTCTATTCCAAACCCATAACTCCATACCTACCACACCCTCTTCATCCACTTTCTCAAAATGGATTAAACTGTCCTATGAAAATCTCTTTTAACCATAAAAAATCTTCAATCACCGTTCAGTCTTCCGCCCTTAAGACTTTTCACTCAAAACACACCCTAACAAATGCTGACACAACTATAACCACCACATTCTGTTGCTCTCCATCTATTGTGTCGACGACCAGAATGAATCAAAGATGATATCGGTGTTGGGGCTTCAAATATACCAAACTGAACGGCACAGTTTAATCGAATTATTCCCAGCGATTAGTCCTCTTGCCTATCTCGCGTGCATCCCTCCTTTTAGCCGGCACTCGAACCTAGTCACTCGCCTAATTGGCCCGCACGACTTACCGCCCTAATTGTTTGTCCTTTACGTGATCTCGGCATGCAGCCGACTACGACGACAATGACGACAATGACGACGTGATGCCATGTAGCTCTCGCATCCTATGCATTTCTACGATCTTCGACGGAATACGAAGGAATTCGTGAGCCGCGGTGGGAACGTCGAAACGTCGCACGAGAGTAATTATTCGTCGAATTTAATCGAATCAGAGATTCCATAGAGATCCTCTTCCTTGTCAGAATTGCCTCGATGATTCATGTGTAATGATGTGTGAGCCTTACAGGTGAGGATTTATGTGTATGTAATGTAGATAGGTAATGAAAATCGAACGGGGGTGTAATGAGGATGCAGTTAATCAGTTGGGCTCGTTTGAGAAGGTAGATTGGTTAAAGATTTTTTTGCAGGGTGGTTTTCAACGGTGAGTGTACCTCGTAATAGAAATATAGATATCATTTTGAAGTTATCTTTTGAATTAATTTCTACAGCAATATTGATGAATAAATTAAAAATATGGAACTACGGTCGGATATAAAGCACGGAGTGAATGTTGAAATCTTTGGCAGCTCTTGAAAATTTTTTGTGAATTATTGTATATATTATGGAATAGATGCATTTGGAAGTCATCAAAAACAGTATATTATTTGTAGGAAGAAGACATTACTGTAGCTATTGAAAGTGAAAAGTACAAAAGAGAAAATAAACATAATTGGCACCGAGGCATTAGCGTAAGCACAAAGTATTAAAACGAATCCACAGAGAAAGTTTCTCCAAATTGAATCCGTACCCAAGAACTTCAAGACTCAAGCTCCCAATTAGTGCAACCGAGTTCAAATATCTACCATCTGTGGGAGAACTTACCTAAAATATTATTTAATATATCGTAACCTCGCTGGTTCGCAACACATCCAAAACTGTATATGTTACGCAAAATGTCCATGGGAGTTAAAGAAGAAATACGAGACAATGGCGAATACCGAAAGAACAGGGTAAGAGGATTCCACGGTGTTTCCTTTGTGAACGATTCGAGTAATTGGACCGTGTCGCATTGGCCGTCGACATTTACCGCGTCGATGGTAACCGAATTGACAACGATCGATAACGTGAGAGATTAAATTTTCCAATGGAATTTCTAATGAGCCTGTTAGTATCAGTTTTCAAGAGAATCCTCAAGGAAATATATTTTTGGTAGCGTTTCGAGCAGTTAAACTGGGCCGAATTGCATTACAAAGTTGTGTACTTCTGACGAAGTGGAAGAGTATAGAAGATCGATGAATATGCAAACGAAAACTGCAAATTTGGGAAAAACAAAAATGAGCAATTACTGTAAATCGAATTTTGGAAGGAAAAACTTTGGAAAAAAATGTTGGAAGTTCAGGACTAACATAACTGACAAGGGAACATACCGAGGTGTCCCCCTCCGATTTTGATGAAATTTGGCACAGTTGTTCAGTACGCGAGAATAATCGATACGTATTTTTTTATATCTGCTAAGTCGCACGTTTAGGGGGTGAAACCACCCTTCAAAGTTTCGGATTTTTTTCTTTTTTTGCTTATAACTTTGAAACGGTTAATGATAGACATTTTTGATAAATGTACGAAATATTTGTTTTTTCGTCTACTAAAGGCCTACGGAACTTAAAATTTGATTTAACGATTTTTTGTTAATTTTTTATTAAAAAATAACGTGTTTTTCGTTATATCTTTAAAGTTTACGATCCGATTTTAACCAAACTTTTTTTAAATGGTAGAGAAATCAAAAATAAAAGTTACGTGTTTTTGCGTTTTTCCGTAATCTACTCTGGAGTCGTGAAATTAACCCTTTTCTTTTTTAGGGTTTTGGCACTTTACGTTACTATATCTGATCAACGAATGATGATGGGAAAAATGTATTATGCAACAAATACTTCTTTTCTCATCTACTATATTATTGTTTTTGTAAAAAATCAAAATTTGAAAATTTTTTGTTTTGCTTTATAATATTTAGGCTGCGCACATCCGGCGGGACGCGTCAATCACAAACTATCGTAGATATCATAAAATTTCATAAGGGAAAGTTTCATGGATTTTTACATATAAAATAATATATTTATAATTTATTTAAATCACAATTTATTTATAACAAAAAAAATAATTTAATTTATGAATTTAATATACATATACTATTACAGCTTCTATGAAACATATAGTTCGCAAAAATGATATTCTTCTCTGCGATTCTTTATTAATTCTTGTTATCTCTATTATCTTTATTTGATATTAATCTTACCTAAATGAACCCTAACTAAACTAAATTAATCATGTGTGCTGTTTTGTATATAACGTAAATGGTTAACGACAAAAAGTAAATTTATGGAACACAACCTGCCATTATAACATGTGCGTGGTGTAAAAAATCACTTTGTTTTGAACATTTCTTCGTGTAGTACCATTTTTGTGGACTATATGTTCCATAGAAACCATGATAGTTTATGTATATTAAATTAATAAATTAAATTATTTTTTTGTTATAAATAAATTGTGATTTAAATAAATTATAAATATATTCTTTTTATATGTAAAAATCCATGAAACTTTCCCTTATGAAATTTTATGATATCTACGATAGTTTGTGATTGACGCGTCTTGGCGGATGTGCGCAGCCTAAATATTATAAAGCAAAACAAAAATTTTCAAATTTTGATTTTTTACAAAAACAATAATATAGTAGATGAGAAAGGAAGTATTTGTTGCATAATACATTTTTCCCATCATCATTCGTTGATCAGATATAGTAACGTAAAGTGCCAACACCCTAAAAAAGAAAAGGGTTAATTTCACGACTCCAGAGTAGATTATGGAAAAACGCAAAAACACGTAACTTTTATTTTTGATTTCTCTACCATTTAAAAAAAGTTTGGTTAAAATCGGATCGTAAACTTTAAAGATATAACGAAAAACACGTTATTTTTTAATAAAAAATTAACAAAAAATCGTTAAATCAAATTTTAAGTTCCGTAGGCCTTTAGTAGACGAAAAAACAAATATTTCGTACATTTATCAAAAATGTCTATCATTAACCTTTTCAAAGTTATAAGCAAAAAAAGAAAAAAATCCGAAACTTTGAAGGGTGGTTTCACCCCCTAAACGTGCGACTTAGCAGATATAAAAAAATACGTATCGATTATTCTCGCGTACTGAACAACTGTGCCAAATTTCATCAAAATCGGAGGGGGACACCTCGGTATGTTCCCTTGTGAGAAGATCGAATTTCGCAGGTGTCCAATTAGCGAGCATGAGTTCGAATTTCCGCGCTATTTCATGACTATTAGATAGTATTGAATAACAATATCATTGATCTCCCATAAAATAATATTGCACGTAGAAATGAATAGCTGCAGACAGAAAAATTGAAAGAAATATCTATAATTCTTTCCTAAAGTCATTGACCATTTTTTCAAAGATTCTCCTTTCCATAAAAAAAAATCATTCTTATTCAAATCGTAACGCAGTTCCCATTATTCTATGCACCATTCTTCTCTCACAAATTCTGGATGAATTCAGACATCTGCGAACGCAACAATAAAAAGCAACCATGAGAAGATCCCCCTTAGTGTGCACTATCGACGGTCGATTCGGCATTATACGTGCGAGTGCAGTACGCTTGGTTAATTATTCATCGACCGTATAATATTAATCCAAACCAGGTAGCCTGTTTTCTCCCTCCCTCTTTGCCTCTCCCGCGACTCGGCAATTCGGTAAATTTGAAAATTCGAGGGGAAAACGTTCCGTTAATTTCCCAGCAGCCGACTCTACGTTCTCCCGTTAAATTAGATTCGGAGCTTGATTAACCATTCATCCAGCGAGCGCTATTAGAGCTCTTCTTTCCTACGATATCGTCGAGTTACGCGGTGTAGAAAAAAAGAAAGGTGAAAAAAAGGAACATCTGAACGAAAGGAAAGGAAAGAGAAAAGATAGAAAGAAAAAGGAAAACATCAAGTTTAACGGCTCGTCCGAGGTCGTTGGTAAACTGCACTTTGATGCTCGCTTTAAATCCAAGTTACTTTAAATCCCTCGTTAGATCGACGGAGTCTTACGTACCGTGATTTTAACGCGAGGGTGTTACGCGCTTAATTTCGTCCTCGCGTTACGGCACACTTAAGAAATATAACGAACACACGCGGCGCAAGACATTGGAAGGAACTTGCCAATTTCCTAAGTGGATTTTTTTTCCAGCCGCTTTAGCAACCCATCATGACCTCGCGAAATGGTGAGCAGTTTAACGACACTCGCTCGAGAACAATGTTGTACGCTCGACTCGAAGCTATTTAGCATTCGTAAAAAGTAGTTCAAGCACGTAATGATACGAAACAATCGGAGAGACATTAATTTTCCGCTCTATTTTGTAAACGAGTACTCAGACAGATATCTAGCAAAAATGGATTGCATTTGGGAGGAAAATGATTGGTAATTATTCGACGAAGATGCTAAAAGCTAGCATATTATTTTTATAACTTACTTTCCACTTCGAAGAGTGTCTATCCACTGTTATTTTTTATCCATCATCTTCCATCGAAGTAGCTTCATACGTGTCATTTGTTTCTTCCATTTTTACCATTCCATTGTATTTCAACTGTTTCGTGGTGGTACATTCTATCCAAGGAAATTTCAAATTTATTTCTCACCATTCGTGCTCATCAAATTGGATAGTTGAACGACAGTACGGCTCGAAAGATTGAAAGTAATTTGCATTTTAGAGACGTTCGCAAAATTTTCATTCACATACCATAGCACACCATGGCAACTTGAGAGGTCGAAGGTGAAAAATGTACACGTGTTCCCAACGACATGAACGTCCCGGGGTAAAGTATTTTAAAACGGCAATCTCGAGGAATAATGGCGAACGCCGTCGATGATAGGAAGTACGTAAAAGACATGCATCTTGTGGACTTCGAGCGCAGGATATCCTGTGCCTCAAAGCAGCAGCGGTGGTGGCGGCGGTGCATAATACTCTTGAAAAGTAGCCCAAGTGAATAATGACTCCGTACAACGAAGTTTCGAGGCCCCTTAGGGTTTGAACTTTTCCGAGCTGCATTCTTTCGGCCCCGTATTTGCTTTTCTCGAGCGCATTAGCGCGTGCATTCCGCTCCGATGGGAGTTCCTGCCGGATGCATTCCTGCATGACATTCATAAATTTTTATCCGTTTCTCGGAGCTCGACGACCCGGCGCTTTTTGATACGATAATATCGAAAGGCTTTTCGCTACGAAGGGTCTGCATGGCTGGAGAGGTTTTGAAAAATTTCAGAGTTTTGTAAGCCGGATTTGTTATTGAGTTAAACTCCCGGTTTTCATGTATTTATGATAGATTTGAAACTGATAAAATTATTATGGACTATTTAGTAAAAAAATGTTTAAAATATTCAAAATGTGGTATTCGTGGAAGTATTTAGAGAGTCAAATAAATCTCTGGTTGAATTTTTCTTTTTTACCTGTGTTCATTAAAATTGAGATTTACATCAGCAACCGCAGTTTAGTAATTATTAAGCGCTGTTAATGAAATTGGATTGCAATATCTCTATATGTGACAGAGATATATGTTTTTGTTGATTAAATAGTTATTAGTAGATAGTAATATTTAATATCTATTGTCATTTCATTATTACACATTATTGTATATGTCATTTCAACAGGAAAGGTCAAGTAAACAAAGGTTGCAATGCAATTTATAACGCTCGGTGCTCAGAATTATTGGATCGAATGCAATATATCACTGAAATGGAACCCTCTCGCTAAGAAAATCCACTTTTACAGACTATGTAATTATTCAAGTAATTTCAATTAACCTCAAGAGCCTTGACGATCACGTTTACCCTTCCATTGCTCATTAAATCCTGCAACACGTATGCTCGGCTATTCTCACAAAACGGGAGCACTTTTCCGTTGAACGCTACTGTTGCAAAATTTACCTCGCAGCGTCGGAGAGCCTCACGGTACTATTTAAGTACCGAAGAATAAAAAATCGCACCCCCTTCGTGGAATTCAATACTACTGCCGCAGCGCGACGTGGATTCTTTTTCTCTTTGCAAAAAAAAATTACAGCAGTAAACGAATTGGAATAATCGAGACATAAAATCGAAAATGTCGACAATTATTTGACTTTCCTTTCGTCGATCTTTTTGGCTTTTGAGTCGAGAAGAAAGGTTCGCTTTAATCTCAACGTGAAGGAAACTGCGAAGATTCTGTTCTCATAGTATGCTAGAATTTAATGTGACTTTAAAGTCGTTTATTATTAGCAGATATATTATTGCTTGAATTTATTGCACCATTGAAATGAATTAAAAAAAAAATCGAGAAAAGGACGAAGGGAAGCAAGAGAATGTATGTAACTGTTTCGACGTACTGGAAAATGCACTTTTAAATGGTGACTTTTGTAGAATCGCAAATTGCCATAGCTTTTTGAGTGCAATCGCGCGAAACGCTTTGGTTTTACAAAAACATCGAATTTTCGTGCAACGAAGTAATTTATTTCAGTCAGACTGTGCACGGTCCATGGAGGCTTTCATTCGGTTTTAATTACGTCTGTAATACGAATTATTTTCCATTCGGCGCAACATTTTTGAATAACGTCATTTAAAAGTTTCTCTATAACAGAACAGCTAAATGAATAGCACAATTTTTACCTATTATATAAATATGTTCTTTCAATATACGTGTCCATTGAAAATCGTTTCAAAATATTGACAACTGGTACAATAAAAATCTACGATGTCCAATTTTTTTTTTCTACAAAATGAAACCAATTAGAGGTATATAACAAAGTTCGAAGTTTTCTGTAAACAAATTTACAAACGCTTTCAATCTCTTACAATGAATTTTCACGTCAAAATATCGTTTCCTGCTTACTCCGACATACTCTGTGCTCCTATAAAGTTTCATTAACCAACCGAGGCATTTTGCAAACGAAACGCAGAAGACGTGTATGTGTGAGATTCGTATCAACGAAGAATGATAAAAGTCTAACAAAATACTTAATTAAAATAATGAAAATATAGCGGGATGGCAATATTCATTGTTTGCAATTATCGAGTTATCTCAAACATTTTAATTCGACAGACTTTAAACCATAAAATTCATCGAAATTTTCATGCTAAAATACCACATTTTATTATATCAATATGACCAATATTTTCACGAAGATTGATCGACAAAATGCTACGATAAACCGAACGAAAAGTAAAATTTATAAATCCCCAACATTATTAAATTCGTCGAAACTTCGTCAAGTCTTTCAACCCTCGTTTGAAAAGCTTCAAGAGCAACAAATTATTTGATCAAAACACAAATCTGTCGCCAGATGAAAAACTCTGATAACTTCAAACTAAATTCCATTTTTAAACACCACCCACTTAAAATCCTCCCATAAAAATTCTCATCCAGGAAATTCTCAACAACTTCTGCCCCATCCACGTTGGCCCAGTTGAACGTTCGAGGCACGGGCGCGAAGTATTTCACCGGAAGCGGCGCGAGGACCATCGAATCACGGAGCAATCGAGTCCGACGAGCCATAGTCGGATATTCCAGCTTGTTCCCTTCTCCATGCTTTCGCCTTCCGCCATTTGTCTTCACCACTCGCGAAAAAGAGAGAAATAATCTTCCCCTTTCTTTCATTCTTCCATTCCATCTTCTTTGCTTTCTCTCTTTCCCTCCTACCACTTCTTTCTCTCACTTCCGACGGCCTGCACACACCCGGCACCGAACAAAATCATAAAAGTTTTAGCCTACAAGTTCGAGACGCAAGGCCGGCTTGGAAAGAAGCTTTTCGGTGTTAGTCCTTCTTCGCCGTTTGTGTTCTCATCGTGTTCTCCAGTAGGTTGCCCTCGCGTGCACCCCGTCGTACGTGTCTTCCGGAGAACAGTATAAGTGCATCCGTGAGCAATGGGGTTGTGCACCCCCCGTGAGAAATCCCCCAACCCAACGATTCGAGTTTCGTTGGCCATTAGCAGCAGCCGTCGGCCCTGAAAATCAGAAAACTTCGCAAACTGATCTCTTTCGTAGCACCAGCTCCCCCTTTCACCCTCGGGGGTTCTATCTTTCGTACGGCCAATTACATTTGCTCGCACGGATTTATCGTACGCATTGAAATATTAATTGTAACTCGGATCGATTGGGAATATTGAAAAACTCTTGGTTTTACGAGGGAGTTGCTAGGTTGCTTTTTACCGTGGGTTGGCTTCGATGGAAATCGAGTTTTTGAATTCTGTGGGGGATGCTGGGTTGAAGTTCTTTGTTGATGCTTTTGGGAATTCTTTCGGTGTGGTGGACTTGAACCGAAATTGTTTGATGGAGAATTAAAAATTGTAAGATCGATTTTGGAGAGAATAAATAAAAAAGTGAAATTGTGGTGGAGACATTGTAACTAGGGGTTGAAGCGGATTTTTGCATTGATTTATAGATAGTATAGAATTTTTAACACTAAGTCTACGGAAATTGTCAATTTGGCGGGTTTCTACTTTTCTTAAAGACGTTTTTGTATAAACGGCGAAAATTGCAAAACAACATCAACAAACTTCCTCCCTCTCGTGCGAATCGTGAATAGTTTCTCTCAGTTCTTTTCCCGCGCTCGACTTTTCACCCCTTTAAAGGTGGACGATGCGATAAAAAGAAGTCCGAGGAACCAATTCAGGGTTGAATTCCCCGCGTTTCTGCGGGTAGAAAAAGAAGTATCACGAGTAAAAAGCCACGACGAGGGTATCCTGACGATCGTCTCTGTTTTTCAGAGCGTTTACAATCTACTGGGGGAAACTCTATCGAGGCTGCAACAGTACGCGGAAGCTGAGAGGTGGTTTCAAGCGAGTCTGGCCAGCCAGCCTGACCACGTGCCGGCCCACATCACTTACGGAAAACTTTTGGCTCGAAACGTAAGTAGTTACCAGTTTGAGATCGGTTCTCTTTCATCGGGCCGCGGATTCAGTTTCCAAGTTTACCGCGCTCCGACCAATATCGTTTAACGAAATTTCGCTGAGATACGTGACCGCGGGGAGTACGAGATAGCGGAGAAAAATAAAACGCCACTGAAAATCCCCGAAAGTTTGATCGTGCCGGAGCCAAACCGCGGAAACTCGGTTGAAACGTTTCGCGCTATTTGCCAGGTAGCCACCAAGTATGCTTTTTCGGCACACCCGATAATGCACTTCGTGCGAATATACTCGTTCCTCAATTTTTCTCTTTCTTTTTACTACTTTCTCTCTTTTCGTCCATCTATCTGTCTCACGTGATAGTTAAAAGAAGAAGGGCAAAAATTCGCGATACTTGTCACCCAATAAAATCTATCGACCGTGCGAATCTTCCTTGCTGAGAATATCAAACGATAAGAGCGTTGATCGGTAATCGGGATTGCGGTTTCGTCATTCAGTCTGACCACGTACCGACCCACATCACTTAGCAAACCTTCGAGTCGACACGTAAGTAGTTAGTACTATTTTGGTGCACCAGAAGCGACGATCGAACGGTAGGCCCGACCATCGGTTGACCCACATCACTTAAAGAGAACCTCCAACGGGAAACACGAGCAGTTAAGCCGATTCTCCACGATTCACTGAACGTTTCATTCGTTGGACTGGCCAATCGTTGACCGGAAACCGGTATTTCTCCCGAAAACACGTCCGACCTCCTATTGCGGTCGGTGAACGAAAGAGAGAACGAAAGGTTCGAAGCTTTTCAGTACGCCCTTCGTAGCCGAAATAATTTCGGAGCTGTATTTCGTTTCTGTCCCAATTTGTAACTTGAACTTTGCCCTCTTCTGCATTCCGTTTGAAGGCGTGGCCGATTAAAATTATAAAAGAGGAAGAGTACACCGTTAACAAGAGTTTGTAAAACAGGAAGTTTCGTTTGTTCGTAGTACTTGAAACGTAAAGCCGTGTTAATTACGAATATGTATATTTGCCTGGTGTAAAATTCAACATCTCCTAACGAGTATTTCTAATGGGTTTTACCATGTTAAGACGGCATAGACGTGTTTGTATTTAATACGATGACTAATAGTAACTTTGTACATTTACCTCGTCTAAAATGAAGTACCATCGTCTCGTCTATCGAAATGAATATAGATTTAAGTACATTGAACTCTCTAATCTCAAATTATTCTTACGCTTCGAATGAAATTCAATTTTTTTTTTCAACTTAACGACAATAGACCGAATTCCCAATTATCTCAATAATCATTCATGGTTTCTTCCACAGTCGAGTCGCGTGTTGGAAGCCGAGAGATGGTTCCTGAGAGCCCGTAGGTTGGCGCCGGACGATCCAAGCGTGCACCATCATTACGGTAGGTCTGATACCGTTATATCTGCTTCTAATTACGAGCGAAAGTCAGCCTCTTCTCAACGACTTACGCGCCAGTAAAAATTACATTCTTCCCTCCTCCCTTCTTCACGATCCATCGATGGCTTTTCTCTCCCTTTTGTTTCCTACCCCTTCTTTCAACCCTCTTTTGCGCGCTTCCACTGAATTCGAATACAGCATCGAGAACACGGCCTCTCGTAACGATTCATCGTCCGATAAGGAAAGCTTGTTCGTTATTAAACCTGTGAAATATGATCTTTTAAATATCCCGCCCTTCAAACCACTCCCAACGTGCCGTTATAAAGGAAGCAATTCGACGAGTGGATCGTCGCAATTCGGGGGTAACGGTATAATTGATTCCGGTGAAGGCAGCACGTAAATACGACGGAGTTTTGTGGAATTTTCTCGACCTGGAAAGTAGTCCGATGAAGGGAATCGAGGGTGGAAGGAAGCAAAAGGGGCGGACGAGGGTTGCTGAGATTTCGAGAGTCGTTTAATAGGGAAGATAAGAGGATTATCGATTCACAGGTCGATATAAATACCGCTGTAATATTTTTCAAGGAACCTAAGGGGTAAATGTAGGGGAGTTAAGAGTGTCGGTTGAAAGTAGGGCGCGAAAAGGACTATCTAATCGAAAGGGGTGCGAGGGAAAAAATAAGATTCAAAAAGCAGCAGTTCCAGAAGATTCGATTTTGACATTTAAATCAATCATTATCAAATTTAGGAGTAATATAATATGATTTTTGATTCTATATAACAATTTCTCATTTCACACAACTTTTTTATGCTATCTTCCCCTTTTTGGGGATCCAAGAGCGTGCGGTTTTTACCACGTGACCTTTCCATTGCCCTACCCCTTCTTTTAGCCTCGAAGATGACCCGTGACATCAGTCTTGGCATTCTTTATGCCCGATATTAATCTACTGGCGAAAAAAAGTCACGCTCGAGTACTATTTCTTCGGTGGCAAAAAGGCTCGCGGTTTATCTCCCTCGCCGGCACGCGTCATTAGGCACTGGACCACGGAAGGTCGAGTCGTGTATCACGGTGAAAATTTATGGCCACTTTGCCACCGTGGGATTTGTAGGGAAATTTTAAAGATTCTCTTCTCCTCCGCCCTTTGGGTCTCTTCCATTTTGATCTTCGCTCGTCGCCGAGCTCTCTCTTGTCGAGTCCGTAGATAGAATCAAGTTCAATATGTACTCATGAATTTAAATTGAAACGATCGAATTAGAAATCAGGGCCTGTATTGTAAGTAGGGGTCTCGAGGTTTTTTTTTCTCAGATTTCCAGAATTTATATCTGCTTATTTCAAGTATATTATACACTCTTGCGGATGCCTCGAATAGATTGGAGATTGCTAGATTGGAGGTTCTTGTACTTTCAGAGTTGCTCTTGCGTTTGATTACGTTTGCTAAGTGTTTGATAGAATTGGCATCGAAACTTGGTTCTACCGATGTTGACGTTTGAATATGTACGAGAGTAAGTTAGATAACATAGAACTATCTACGAACTTCTTATCGGTAAATAATATTGTAGCAATATTACCAAATTAAACTTCTCCTCTTCCAATTTCCCTTTCGAATCTTTTCAAAAGAAAAATAAATCTTAACGTATCGACATTCCTAAGCTTAAAATCGTCCTACCATTAAATTTCCAGGCCTGTTCCTGACGTCGCAGGGTCGACTATCAGAAGCTGCGGAGGAACAGCTTCGAGCAGCAGAGCTTTCGCGATCAGACTACGAACTCTCCATGGCAGCAGCCTCTGCACTTCGTCAGGCAAATCGGCTAGAAGATGCCGAAACCTGGTACAGACACGCAGCCACCCTGAGGCCCCAGGAGGCCAGGAGTCATACCAATCTCGGAGCAATTCTTCATCTGAACGGCAAATACAAGCAAGCAGCGGCAGCCTACAGGGAAGCCCTCAGGCTGCAACCTGGTGACGCTACGACCATCACGAACCTTCACAAATTGGCGGCCATTCTAGCGTGACCTCGCGACACCTACGGCGAAGGAGTGCGACGCCAC
This sequence comes from Cerceris rybyensis, assembly GCA_910591515.1. Taxonomy (NCBI): domain Eukaryota; kingdom Metazoa; phylum Arthropoda; class Insecta; order Hymenoptera; family Crabronidae; genus Cerceris; species Cerceris rybyensis. The sequence goes on along the minus strand of OU342793.1, from coordinate 22,574,378 downwards.
AAGAAAAATCCAACCGCCAGAGACGAGAGTGTATTATACGACCCCGTGAAAAAGATAAAACCCTCTACCAACTCGCCGTATTTCCCGATCCCTCGTCGACCCCGATCTTCCTCCCGATATTCGTTTGTATCCGTCGGTACCAGCGTCAAGGTCGGGACAAGGACGTCGTCCACGAAGGCCTTGACGCAGGTCTACCGATTCGTATCGCCTGCTATGGTATGTAAAGAATAAAGCTTCCTTTATTTTTCTCTACTCTCAGTCTCTCTTTTATTTCCTTCCCCTACGTATCCCTGGCATTAACATCGCTCGTTTCGACCGTTTCATCCCCCATGGAGAACGTTCTACGTCCCTTCCAAGGGCTGACCGCAAATAAACCCTTCACCCTCTCGTAAACAAAAAGAGCGAAGCCCCAGGCGTTTCGATGAGGCTGACCCCTGATTTCTCTGGAGAGAAACACCCTCGTAGGGAATCGCGATGTTTCAGGTTTCACGGATTTCCACGAACTACCCCTTGCTCGTACCTACCACCGGGAAGGTGCCGAGGCTCCATTAATATCGAATCTATTTGCCTCACGGTACCAAATGGAATATTTAAGTTTACACTTTAAATCACACCCTCCAGCGCGTGGCAAGCGAAAAGAGGAAGCGAGAGGTGAAAGACGGACGATGGTAGCATCGCGAAATGGAGGAAGAGGGAAAAGTAGACATGCCGGAGGGAAAGAAACGAAGAGGGAAAAGAGGAAGAAACGGCACGGAGCCACCTGTCGCTCCCATCGCCCTGGCAGAGACAGTCTCGGCAAACACTCGACGGCCACCGTGGCGGTTACTTACCTTTATTCTGGGAAGAACTCGCTTCGTTATCTTTAAAGCGGAACGTCGTCGAGACGACGACGTCGACGAAGGGGCGAAAGGGTCCTTCGTCTGGTCGCTTCAACCGCGTGCCATTTCGTCTCAACCTTTCGAAGCCTTTCCGCGTGTCTTCCATGACTCTTTCACCCTTCGTCTACTTCCCTCGTAACTGCTTCAGTCGTCTTTTACACGCACTTAGGCAGATTCTACTTTGGAACTGAAAGCTAGTAGACGTTTAGTCTCTTCTCGATTTCCGTAAGTTACTTTGGAACTCAGCAAGAGATAAAAAGGCAAGACTTGTTCTTACGGAAGTCGGGGACTTTTCTACTGAATTTGAACTGTTTTCTTTTTAAATCGGTGCTACATGGTGTCCTTAAACGCCGTTGATTTTCATTTCCGCTCACAGATACTATTGGCAAGACGATTTAGAATGAAAGGATGTACTATGGTGTTTCCTTTCGCTTTAGATTTTTCTTTTTTCATTCCGATTTTTCCTTTTTACTTGCGTCTTCAAGGATTCCATCCCCTTTTCTTCAACTTCAAGAGCATTCACCCTGCAATTCCTCTGTGACATACACTTCGACGAAGTTCTAGCGTGTATAGTTTCCTTTAGAGATTAAACGTATTGTTGTGTTACTCTGTTTTTCCTTTCGACTTGACACTAATTCTTAAGATTAGTCAGAGTCGCGTCTTCCGTCGCGGGGGCGGCTTAACCTCGTGTTTCCTAGACGAGCGCGTGCATCTTCCTGCTCTTATTTTTCTTCCCTAAAGCTCACCTTAAGTTTCTCCTCGATTTCCTTTTTCTTCGACTCTATCCTTCGTAACACGAAGACTAGAGAGTACTTTTCATTAGCTCGCCAGAATGAACACCTTTATTCAGCCCTTTCCACCCTTTCGCTTTAAACGAACGTCTTCTCTTTTCTTATTATAATATTACTGATAAAACTAAAACTAAATGTTTCCGTTGGCGAAATAGAAGACTCATTTATCTAATTTTTTTTAACAATAATTTTATAATTTTTATTAGAAATAGAGGAGTTACGGTGGGTATGAACCTACAGGTTTCCAATTGCTCAAATTAAATTAAAAATCTCTGGAATATGTCGGATGTTTTTCTTAATTATCATTTAATATATACATGGAAAAAAATGGGAATGATAAAATTTGTCCTATTCAAACTCTATGTGCGGCAATTTCGTTTTACAATTTGTTTGAATATAAATTCCTACCTGTACTAATACTGTTGAAGTACGTTTTGCATAAAATTCGTGGAATTTTTAAAATAACTACACTCCAGTGGAACAAAAAGCCCGGCAAACACTGAGACTTGAAAGAGTAAAAGGGATCTATCTGATATTCGTAACTACGGGATTCGAATATTCACAGAATCCTCTCAAAACATTTTCGAATTTTATCAAAGAAATATGCATTCTCTATATTCGAAATATACCATTTAAAATTGTCCGAAGATACGTTACCAAAAATATACAAAATGTATTTTTAATACCATAGACATTTTCCATCTCTATAATTCATAAAAATAGAATTATATATATTCAGTCACGTTACTTTTTTCTACACCTTGATAAAAAAAAATTTCCCATGTATCTATTCATCTCGATACAAAATTGTAACGATTCTAAATACTCTCATTTAATATTGTTAAAATTCTATCATACCAATATTTGATCTCAATTCCTAAACTGACCACGACACATTCCTTCTCCTTTATCCAACTCGATTCCCTCCCTCCAAACATCGTTTTACAAACCTCTCTGTATTTCACTCGACAACTCGAGACTCCAGTATCGATACCTATCTACACCACCAATCTATACCAATACCCTTCCAGCCAACTTGATTTCACCCCCGACGACAATTTCCTCCTCCTCCTTTTTACGAATTTGACTCGACGCTCCTGCGTTTGTTTATCTCCAGCCACTTTTCCTTTTGTTACTCGACATTCCCGTTAGTCGCATCCTTATTGGCATTCCGCTCCTCGCAATTTCCTTCTCGGTTTTCTTCTTTTCCCTGTCTACCCTTCAGCTCGTCTCAACGTTCGTCTCCTATTCGCGTTCTTTCCCATTTTCTTTCGAGCCGCACCGTCTCGCCTCGGAAGACGCAATAAGAAGATGGCCCGGTAGGATAGGCGGACATTTATTATGCCCTAGGAGTCCCCTAGGAACGGCAGGACCGATACAAAAGCGCCCTGGAACAGAAGGAAGCCGCGGAGGAACAAAGAGCCGGAGGAAAACGACGAACCTTCCCTCCGTGAAGCTTAACAACCCCTTTTCCTCTGACTCTCTTCTTCAAAACGAGACACCGAAGCCTTCGGAGGAGGACGATATCGATTCATGGTTACATTTTGTGAGGAATGAGAGGACGAGACGGTTGGACACGTCCTTTCGTTGCTCATTGTTGAGAATCTGGGCGGTGAGGAAGGCTATGGCTGAACGACCTTCCGCGAGGAGAGACAATCGAGGTGTAAATACAATCGGATATTATTAGAGGTACCGGTAAGAAATGTCGTTTTTTCGAACACCTGACGAGCTGAAGAAAGGACTCGTTGAATATTTTGAATGTAAACAATCGTGCTAGATCGATGGAGAGAGATTATATCGAACCGTGAAAGTTATATTTTAGATTAATACTTGTAAATTAAATATCTTTTATTTAAAACAGTTACATACTTTTACGACACTTCTAATACTTATCTTGGTTTGAGAATTCTCTCGTCGTGTCTGCTTAAGGTAGTTCTAGCTAGATTCACAACTAAAAAGCAGGGGCTAACTTCACAGAGGTCATTTCATTCACTTTTTATACATTAAAAAACATCTTTCTCTATAACTATGAAGTAAAAAATTATGAAAAAATTCAATAATATTCCAAAAGCATAAAATAATACATTGCTAATTTTTTATTAGAATCCATCGACTCGTTTTTCCATTAGAAAAATAAATAAAGGACTCAGCATACATTTTTTTCCATAAGGCCCATGTTGAATATGTTATTTTTAAACACGATTTATTCATAAACCGTATGGACGAACTCGTTGAGATTCCGGTTATAATTATGAAATATCATGAAGAATATATTTTCAAAATTTTAAGGAAATCTATCGAAAAATGATAAGTGCCTAGAACTACCTTAAGCCATAACAAGAATAATTTAAAAATTCTATGATTCTGGACCGAGCGAAAACTATAGCTGATAAAGCTGACATACAAAATTGCAGTGAATTTATAGGAAAATGATGAGATCTTGTCTTTGGCTCACAACCAGTAAGTTGAGCACAAATTCGCCGTTATCAGTGGGAAATTTGATATAAATTATTATTTAATATATTGTAGGGGAAAATTATAAAAGTGTAGGGATAGCTCTTAAGTGAATTCTTATGACAACGAAAGATCTTCGGAATATTTCATTTTACGAATATTAAACCAAAGAAGGATAAAAAATCGTTGATAGCTCGTAATATGCAGAAATTGAATTCGATAACGTGACATCGAGGACGCTCGGATACTTCGCAATACGAAGGTAGTAGCATCGTTAGCTCGGGAAATAACGGGTCTCGCGTCTCCGAGATTCTCGGAAGCAGCTTTTCTCGACTTGAAAAATCTTTCTTAATTATCCGGTCCCGTTAAGGATTAAGGCGCAGAGTTGGAGAAAGAGAGAGGACGGTTCGATAAAGCGCAACACAAACAACAAAGTCGACTGTTAGGTTGATCCCGAAAGACGAGCGACTAGGACGTAATCGTCGCGACTGATCCTATTGCAGGATCGATAAGTAATTAAGAGAGGTCGTTTAGTGCTTAATGAAATAGCGTAACTAAGGGACCGAGTAGGAGCGAATTCGCGATCGTTCGCTCGTAAGTGAAACAAAGAGACAGGGATGAAAGAGAGAGAGAGAGAGAGAGAGAGAGAAAATGAGAAATAGAGATAGACATAGAGACAGAGGGAAATAGAGAGAGGAAGAGTGAACATAGGGGAGAGATTGGAGAGGAAGAGAAGGGTAAAATCGGAGTGAATTCTCCGTGCCTTTCCGGTACGGTGCTCTTCGTCACAGTACGTTGATCGCGGCCGAAATGAATCGGTCCATTAACCGTCATCCGTCAAGAGAAAAGACAAACCTCCGGCTCGCAGAGTGGAAAGAAGAAAAAGAGCTGAACGTCGATGGAAAAAGTTGGAGCGAGAGAACAGGTAATTCTCTACCAAGGGACGAACTACCGTCAGGTGCATCGAGGGGACCGACCCGTTGAAATATTCCGTGGGGTCGCGCGTCATTCCAGCTAACAAGGTCGAGTTAGACTCACCGGAAGGTCAAGCGCCACTTTCCCGAGGCTGCTTCCGAGGCTTTTTCCCCCTCTGACCTTTCCTGATTTATTCTTTGCCCTGGCAGGAGCCTGAATAACGGCCTCTGCAAAATTCACTGGATCTCCCCGTTTTATACTCTCCTACGAGCCGGGCAAACACCTGATAATTCGTAATTTATACTTGGAGATACGACGTCGGCTAAATATCGTTTGGAGCGAGGCAACGTTCGGAGTGGAAGGTAATAAAATCAGTCCAGTTTTATCGGGTCCTCGTTGATAATTCTGATTTATCGTTCGCAATATGGAAGACGACCCTGCCGTTGCGTCGATGAGAATGAAGTCCACTCGGAAACAGTTTCGAGTGGAATATTCTTTTTCCAACGAGAAAATTTTCCATGTTAAACGTACACGTTGGTTTTTTCTGATATCAAAAATTCGTTACGCTGCCGATGGTAGAGGAAAACGAAAATGTAAAAGCTATGCAGAAACTTTCACGAGATATATATATGTCTATATATCGTGATCCTATAACGAGAGCTTTCTAATCGAAACGTTTCACCAGGAAGAAATATTCAAGCTATGCAAATAAAATCGTTCCTTGTTTACACAAAGACGTGTACATATGCGCGTAAAACTAGCGCGTACGAAAAAAAAAGAAGAAGACGCGTCTTAAAATCCCATTCGCGTTTTATAGCTCGTAACTCAAGAAAGATGGAGAATTCTGTGAAACTGTAGAGGCCCTGCACGATACATAGTTTATCGAAAGCGTAACGAAACGCCGGATCTTCGAAATTCGCCCGTGGGAAACGCAGTGGCTGCATTTTATTACGACAACCGAAAACTATCCATCCGATGCTCCGGTTCTGGCATACCTCGTAAAAGAGTAACTGCCAAATAAAAAAACCCCAACGAGAAATCGTCCTTCCTGTCGAACCGTCGACGTTATTCTCTATCCTCCACTTTTTTCCATCTTTCTCTTCTCTCTCCTCCTCTAACGGTGGGTTTAAACTCGTTTTCGCGAGGAGAATGCCGATGAGACTGTACTCAGAGAACGCTACTTTAGGGGGTGGTGTTGTTATTACGCACAGAGGGTGAAGTCCCGTCTCGCTGACGCTAACAACGTCGACGATTAAGCGAACGTCAGCTAGCAGCCTCGATGAAACCCTTTTCCTCTTTCCTCTTTTTTTTTTGCACCGAGTCGAAATTGTGCGAGGTAGGCGAGCCGATTAACCGACTCCTCTCGCGAGCTGTCTGCTGATAGCGGCGCGACGCGAATTAAACGGCGAGACGATTGGCGCGACGGCTTGCTAATTATCGCCAATGCGGGGATGGATTTAAACGCATCCCTGGATAAGCCTGGATTTACGGCATTTGAATGGAGGATGACAAACCATGGAAGAATTTCGAGTGATTGCCCGTTTAACCCTTTTGGATTAAAACTTCTGCTCTGGTTAAGAATATTTTTTTTTTTTTTAGAAGAAAGGATAACTTGTTATATTTTTCATAGCAGTTTAATTTTTCCATTCAGGTGTCCTGAGTTTAATTAAATCTTGTAGAACTATGAGCACGTTGGAACAATTAAAAGTATCTAATTTCGTCTTCTTCTATCCTTATATTATTCCATACTAACCACTTTAAGCTACTCATCTAAGATTTTTCCAAAAACAAAGTAAGCTTTTCAGAAGTACCTGCTTTTAAACAGAAATATTAAAGTCAGCTGCGAAAGTACAACAATTAATCAAGAAACGTTAGAATAATACCTAACCCCTGAGACCTACACGGCTTAAAGGGTGCTGTAAAATTCCGACTTACTTTCCCCCAACCAATCAACCATTCTCCAACGCCAGCTTTACCACAGCAACCCCCGTAGTAGGGAGCAACAGCTCTCTCGTACCCTCGGATCCTCACTCGGAGCGGCTTAGCTCGAAAACAGCATGCGGTTGTTGAATGTAATCCCGCGAGTGCATTATTAACGCGAACGATTAACGACTCGGCAAGGATCCGAGGGTGTGCCGTAGTTGCGGGATTCACGCGGGGGTTGCGGAGTTCGCAAAGAGGGTAAACGCGGCGCGCATTCCGCTCGGGCGGGCTGACGCAACCAGCGGGCCCGGAAGTGGCTGTGCATGGTGCACGTCCGCCTAAAATATTCCACCGGTCGGGACTCCAGCTAAGCTAACATCCGAGCTGCTAAAGCGCCTTCAGAGGAGCTTTCTCGCTCGACCCCTATCTACTGTGTCTTCCTTTGCGAAACCCTTCTGCTCTTCGTCTCTCTCGCTCTGCATTCTCCGACCTCTTGCTCCTTCGTCTTTCTCGCTCTCCTTTCTCCATCCTGTTTGTCTTTCATCTTGTTCGCTCTTCCATCTCAATCCGCTTTCTCCTTCTTCTTCCTCGCACACCTTTGTGTTCATTCTACTCTCCTTTTATTTCTATATCAAACTGTCCTTTCTAGCTCATCTTCCTCATTCACCTTTCCCCTTGTCCTCTCTGTACCCTCTTTCTCCGCCTCTTTTTCCACCCCCTTTCTCTTTCATCTTACTCTGTTTATTTTATCTCAAGTCTGTTTCTCCTTCGTCTTGCTTGCTCATCTCTATGTTTCGTCTTTCTCCGTGTCCTTCCTTCATCCTCTTTGTCGTTCTCCTTTCTCTACCGTCTTCCTCCGCCTTTATTTCCACCCTCTTTCTCTTTCATCTCACTCTGTCTGATCTATGTCAAGTGTGGTTCTCCTTTGTCTTGCTCACTCATCTTTATATTTCATCTTCCTCCCCTTCTCGCTACTCTTTCTCCTTCTGTTTTTTTCCACCTCCTTTCTCTTCATCATACTCTGTTTATTCTATCTCAAGTCTGTTTCTCCATCGTCTTGCTCGCTCATCTTTATCTTTCGTGTTTTTCCTTCTCCTTTCTTCAACCCCTTTCTCGCCCTCATTCCGTCTCTACTTCCTCCTTTCTCGTTCTCTATCATCTTTCTCCCGCCTTATCCTTCGCTATCTTTCCCTCTCATCTTCATTCCTCTACTTTCTCTTTCCTGTTCCGCCCTCTCAGCGTCGGCGTGCAGTCGCCTGCAAATTAATACGAGGGAAAGATATACCGGGCAACGGAGAGCCACGTTGGGATTTATATTACTGGCCGACGTATTCCGGTAAGTACAGTCAACGGAGCGCAACGTTTCGCGAGATAAACCTGCCGGCGAGGATCGGATAAATTTGCAGAAATGATTAAAGGGCCGACTGGCACCGTTAGAGGATTGAGAACGAAGCTGCTAATGGTCAGACGGGTTTCGCGGAGAAGGCTTTGCGCGCTTCTTTGAGGGATGCTAGTAGATATGACTCTGTGCGATGGGAGGAAGGAGGGAAGTTTTATGGAAACTTTCAAAGGAGAATACTTTAGTGATACCAGAATAGTAGAGAATAATTCCCGCCAGATTGGAAGCTGAATGTACTTGTTGCCACTTTGTGGCCCCGCAGTTCACTGGAAATCGTTTGACTACTGTCTTTGAATTTATCCAAAGCATTACGTTTTCTAAGTGTTTTCCATCTACGAAATATTCAAAATTACTGCCATAAAAGGGTTAATCTACAATATAAAAAATAGGAACGTAGCTAAATTAAAAAAAGGAGTTACTGAAATTTGATTTCATGGAGAGTGATTAAATAAAAACGTGAGAGAAAGAGCATAAAATATTTGAGACTCCGCTCGTCTACGATGTTCAACTTCAGTGAGTCGAACAAGGCGAAGAAACATGTGTGATCTTGAATCGTGAGGCAAAATTCGTCGAGCTTTCGCTCCAACGCGAATTTCTCGTCGAGAATATTAACGCAATACCGTTCGTGGATGGGGTTTGCCGTGAGATACGTGTCGCGCGAGATCTCGAGAATTAATTAAAATACAAGAAGGCACAGGAGCGGAATGACGAGGGTGCGGGCTACGATGGAGGAAGGAGCGGAAGAAGAAAGGATCCAAAGACGCGATGCTCGGACTAAAGCCATGACTAAAGCCGGAAGGCAGACGGGGTGAGCGACAAAGAGGAAAGGGAGAAAGACAGAGTGTAACGGTGAGAGGGCAGAACGAGAGACCGAGAAAGGAAGAAGGAGAATGAGAAGTCGAAAAGTAGACGACGACGTGGAATTTCACGCTCGTGACGCGGTTTATAATTAAACGCGAGGCGGCCCGCTAATGAAAACAGCTCGACAAACAGCGCGTCGACGTCGCCTCCGTTCGCGTATTCTCTCTCTTCTCTCACCCCCCATAAATCATACCAGCGAAAATTTGCGAGCATGAAGCAACGACGCGAATTGTCCGAAGCGATCGCCTGCACAATGCAATCCGTTGCACAAAGTCACCTTCCATTTTGGTATCGTTTTTGCCTATCGTTTCTAGTCAACCAAAGAACCTTTTAACGATCCCGTATCTCACTGTTCTTCGTCGAATCGCAAATTCAAGATGTGCAATCGAGAAACACCAAACGAGATTCACGAGTGAACGTGGAAACGGGATACTTTCATTGGCTCGTTCAGAGGGTTGAAAGAGAAAGGGGTGAGAGAGGAGGATTGCTGTCGATAGCTCGCGATCGATGCGAAACACGATTGGAAATGGATTACTATTTTTATCGCGACGAACTTCGGGATTTTTTGTCGTTAACACTAGAACTACCAAATCAGTCAAAATGACTGGTACACAATTTTTTCAAAAAAAATTCTCCAAGTTTATATAAGAGTCATCGAATAAATATTCTATGTCTATATCAATAAACATAAATCACCCAATCGATCAAATTTTCCGCCGCTTGATTTTCTCTTTTTCAAAGTACTTATTTACTTTATTAAAATATGTTAGATTTAACGCCGGTAGTTCTAGTGTTAAAGCTTTCTTCGTTGATCGAGAATTTGGAGTAAAAAAGCAGAGGTTCACGAGGGAGAAGATTTAGGAAAAATGGAACAATAAAGAGAAACGCGAGCAGTAGGCGGTAATTCGCGCTCTTCTGCATCATGCGAAAAGGAGAAGCCGTTTAATTCGAGATCATATTGTTAGAACGAATCACCGACTTCCAAATAAACGTCGTCGGCTGTTCTTGAGGATGGCTTGTCCTCTGTGTTAGTGCCACCCCCTGTTTATGTACGGCTTCGTAATTGTGTTTGAGCTAGAAATAACCCGCCATCGAATCCTGCGATCCTTAGCCGAAGAAACTCATGAAAAGGGATTGTTTCTTTGGCGAGAAGACTGTGAGAGTCTTTTGGACTTCCCGCTAATAACTTCCTTGCTAACAATAAGCCACCTTCGCTCCAATATTTCTCTATAATTAATCAGGATTATATCTTTCTCTTTGACATTACTACAATGCATTATAATAATATATATTTTCATTATATATTTCTCGTCAATAATATTAGAAATCGTTTGTCAAACTAAACAGATTTTTTTTTATTTATCATTTGACGGTCGAAATTTACCTGTGAAAAATTTGTGATACGAGAAAATGCAATATAAATTATCAGATTCGACACTTTTTCACCGGTGTGAATTGGTCTTTTGCGAAATTCTCATGAAATTTTCAACGGTCGTTTGCAGTCGCCGGAGGTAAAATCTGGCCGCGAAATTCAATAGATTTAATGTTGGCCCAACTGTGGCACGCGTGAAACGATCCTAACGTTGCGCCGTAAGCGAAACGAAGCCTGCGGCTCGATTAGCTTAATTAAATCAAATATGCCCGTAATTAAATGAACGCATTAAAGCGCGTATGAAGACGGGAGGGATGGATTGGCGGCCTGGGGTAGTCTTAAAATTTTAATAACAGCACGATACGCGACCAAATGCATTTAATTAACCGTAAAAACCACGACCCTTCAAGTTAACACGGTGTGCACCGATTTGATGTTAAGCGCGCGCGACTCGAGAGATCTGTGTATCTCGCGAGACAAAATTGTCTCTTTCCATCCGGAGGGAAAAAGAGAAAAGAAAATAGAGAGAAAAGGGAAACCGAAAATGAGGAAATAGAGAGAATGAAAGAGAGAGAAAAGAGGGAGAACGAAAAACAGGGAATGAGAGAGCGAGAAAAGTTTCATTAGCCTAATGAAACGAGTGACTCGGCAAAAAGCTAGGCCGCAACTACGACCCGCATCCGGCACGAACGCGGATGGAACGCGGATGGTACGCCTAGAGGACGAAATGTACCGGCGTGGTACGCCAGCCCTTTAATTAGAGAAATTAAATTTTCAAACGAAACACACGAGCACGACTTCCGTGTCCTCCTCTTCCTGCGCCTCCTCCACCAATTCGACCCAACCCTTGCGAGATGAGTAGACATCGTAAACATTCCCACGATGATTCGTTTCCTGGACGAAAAGACGACGGGAAGGAACTACCTTTCACCTTTCTCTTTCGATAGCTATCTTATCCGATGCAAAGTGTACCGTAAACTCCATCCGAAGATGTTTGTTCGCTATTACGTCACGCGACGGAGAAGGAAAGACCAACTGGTTGGATTTCCTAAACCTTCCTGGCAAGTTTTCTTGACTCTAAATTCGTAGATTTTAACGATACTCTGGAAGATTGTATGAGTATTTAAAAAAAAAAGATTATCCACATTATATTGTCAATGAGTTTGAATAGAGATGTTTGCTTTCTACTAATTTGTTAATTATCTTGTCGAATAGTACTTTAAAAAGTGAATATTCTAAGGTAGATGGCAAGACGATTGAATTTTTATTTTTATTTCGGAGTCTTGTAGAAGAAAAGTACTTCGAGGAAAGGCCAAGAGATATAATAAAGGCCACAAACCGGCTTAAAGAAAAGTTCGTGAATTGAAGAATGAAATAATTGTCGAAGGAGCGAATTATTCATCCGGATACAGTAAACTTTTCATGAACGTACAAGAAAGGAAGACCGAGGGACTAATTGTAAGCGTCAACCGAAGATTTAAATGCAATTTCAAAGCGTCTCGCAATAAACCGTAGATAACGAAGATCTCATTTCCGAATCCCTTTAATACCCGTTCAAAAGATGACTCGAGCCTCCCTCGGTGGGATCTCCTCCCGTTTCCCCGCCCCGTCTCGTCTTCCGGTGAAAAACCAAAGGGGTAAAATCGAGCTTAATTCGAAGAGATACGGCATCCTCCACCTCGTCGAAAGCTATATTGCCACTCGTGGGAATTTCAGGGCATGCCACTCGGCGTAGTAATTCATTTTACTCCCGTTCCGGGACACTAAATAAGGTTATCATCGCCTTCGCATCTCCGGGTCCTTTCTTCCTCCGCCACTGACTCCACCCTCTTCACTCTTTCTCACGAAGCGCGAAACTAAGTTAGCGGGTATAAATTTCCTTCCATTTTTGTTGCGAGCTTGTCCGTAACTCGTATCGAAACGTGGAGTCGCAGTAACTCGAGAAAACTCAGGGCTAAGTGTATTCTTGGAGAACGGAAGTCATTCTATAATAGGAAAAAGGGAGCTCCATCTTTTCTGATCCTCTTCGATCGTTCGCACAGATACGAGCATCGATTCTTCACTCTTCGAGAAAATTCAATGTACTTGGAAAATTAATTAACAGGTTTCGTAACGAATACTTTCGTCGAGGTTGAATCTTCGTTGGAGGCTTTCAGCTTCGAGTTTTAGCCGAAGAAGTAGCGTACTTGCAAAAGGGGTTGGGGTAATCTTGTAAAACTTTGTCTCCGCGTTGATACATCCTTCGAGAGGGTGCTAGTTGACCGCATGGAAGGGGAAGAAGAAATCACGGGGTAGATAGAGAAGAGAAAAAGTAGGTAAAGGGTGGAAGACGAGGAAGGAAAGACGATGGGGTTAATTCGAGGAGAGGAGGCTATTTTCGCGGAACGTGATATCGCCAAGCAAGGAAACTCTTGGCCTCTGCTTCAACCCCCTAACGAGCTGGCAACTCGTTTTCCTCGCGATCTCGAACACCAAACAGGGTTAGCTCGACTTTCGTTCTCTCGGAACACTGGTCTTCCTTTCCTACTTTATGCTTCTCTTTGGATATCCTGTACATTGAACTTGCACCATGTTAGTCTGTCATTCTCTTTCTGAGCTTTTAAGCCTTCGCGGTATTTGTTCCTCTAATTTATTTCAAGTCTCTAGATCTCTTCGCAAGTCTGTTCACAAATCGGTTGAAGGGAACGTGGACTCTTCTTTCCATCAGCACCTTTGTCTCTCCATCGATGTAACCTATTGTTCATTTAGACATCTGCTCATCTATTTATCTATCTCTCCATCCACATTTCTCCACATTCTGTCGTCCTCTTTCCCGTTATCCTCTCCATTTCGTTCTCACTTCTCGTTACAGCTAAGAAAGCGGTACACGTCGAAGCACCGGGCGGTTAAGAGGCTGCTTACGAGGAACTCGAGGAGGAGAGTAAAGAAAGAAGTCGATAACTACGGCGATAAGTTGGAAGCCAATGAGGATAGAGAAAGTAGAAAAGAGAGAAGAAGTAGAAGAGCGAAGGAAAGTCAGGAAGGGAAGCCGAAAGGAAGGAAGGAAGGAAAAGAACACTGCCAAGACTCTTTGGTCTTGGCTCTCGGACGGTAACTCGATTTGTCGCCCGTCTCGAAGCAGATGGATCGGAAGTAGACGCGAACGTCGGCCGCATTTCAAGCAGGCTACATCCACATCCCCCTCTTATAGGTTTCGCGTGTTTTGCCGGCTCTTCTTCGTCCAGCCGGGAGGATCCACTTGCGAAGCAACAATCGGATCCTTCCTCAGACTCGCTCAAACTTCTCCGTTATCGGTTCTCTCGGACGAACTCTCTCTTTCTCCTCTCCACTACTCGATCGACCTCGGAATTAACTTTCGAGCGTCGTTTAAATATCATCGATTCCTCGAGAAACTCCGACGACACGCGAGATGTTTTAAGGATTTAAAGACAGAATTTTCCGACGAATAGAGAAGGTGTCTTTGGAATGGATGATGGTCTTTTAAAAATGATATTTGGATGAAAGAAAAGACTGTTTTTCTTTTTTAAATGAAATCGAATAATTATCCCACAAAGTACAGAAATACTGGCAAACAGAACGTAAGGAATTCGGGTCGCCGATTTTATTGAAGCTTTATATACTCGTAGAGTAATTCATCTTGGTTAATAATAAATCCTATTATAGGGGCAGACGGTCAATAGTCTTTAAGATATTTGTAATCGATTATATCTCTATCAGTGGCCACATATAAATTTTAATGTGGTGGCATTGAATTTAATTTTGAAAATATAAACCGAAGAAAAAATATATAAAAAAGGCAATGAAATTTTAATTATAAATATCTTAAAAACTATTGACCGCCTGCCCCTATAATAGGGCATATTGTTAATCAGCATGACTTACTCTACGAATACGTGAAATTTCATTAAAATTAGCAACCCGAAGGCCTTGAGTTCTCCTTGGAAGAAGTTTCAAAGGAAACTTCTTCAAATAAAAATCAAACGGTGCTATGACTTCGATGAAAATATCCTTGACTCTTTAACAGTATCCAACGTTTCATTCTCATCCTTGAATTTTTACTTTTTGGTGATAATCCAACCCCTATTTCCATCTCGTCGATCGTTACGCAAAGAATCTCCTTTCGAAATTCTACCCACCCCTTCGTTATCGCCGGGTGGAAAGGGCCAAACTTGCGAATGATCTTAAAGAACCTACCCTCGAAATGGAAACGCTCGCGTCCACTTCTCTTCTCTGGTATGTTCGAACTTGTACGCGGCCGAGTGCCATTTTGCTCCGTTTTCACGAAAAGACTCCTGCTAAGTACACCCAAACAGCCCCGTGCACATAGAGAGAGCGGAAGGTACGAAACTTCGAGTCAGGAACAAGACGAGCACGAAGCCTGGTCTAGTCATTCTCGAATAAGCATCTGTCCGAGAACAACGTTCCAACTTTCTAACAGCTATCCCTTGTAACAGGGGAAGCGGTATTACCTCGGATTTTCCTCCGATTCAACCCTTCACCCTCCATCGAATCCTCTACAGCAACTGAGTTCAACTTATAAATTCCACGCCCTTCCACTTCGATATTGAGCTTAACCAACTCCCAAATTCAAACCTTTAAACCACCATCTAAAAAGGCTGTTCGAACGAATAATCAACAATGGTGAAGTCTAAAATGAGGAACAAAAGCAGAAAGTCAAAAGTCCAATAACGAACGTCAACGTGGTCTCTTAGAGAGGCAAACGAACGCGAAGGACACGGAGGGTGATTCGAACGTGGCGTAAAGAGGGTCGCAGGGTGCGGGTATCACGGTTGCAGAGTGTCGGGGGTGCCATTAACGGGGTGTGTTTTGCGTCCGGGTCGCGCGATCAACTGCGAGTCCCTCCTCTCTAGCTGAGGTAACGGGAGAGAGACGAAGAACCCTCTATTGTTGCCGCTTTACCCGGCATGCATATTTAACGGCCACGTTCCTCTTCCTCCACTGTGCTCTAATTCTATTTCTCTCGCACCCGTGACCTTCTCTTCGACCCTCCATCTTCCTCCATCCCCTATCTCTATCTATCTCTATCTGTCGTGCTTTCATTTCCGCGCTTCGAACCTCGATACGTGGATGGTGCGAGGGAAAGAGGGCAAAACTAATGCACCAAAATCCGTGGGAAAGAACGACGAAGAGCGGCAAGAATCGTACAGTTGCCCTATCTACAGGAAGGGCTGATAATTCCGTCGGACAGTTTACGAGGGTCCACCTCTGCGTATCGATGAAACCCAATTTTGGTTTTTCCCTCGGCTGAAACCTGCCACCGTGCTTTGTGTACGGGTAATCGATTAATTAGGGGGAGTTACGAGAACTTTCGGTGATTAAGGCAATTCGGGAGAATCGACGGCACGACTTATTTTCCGTTGGAAGAAATTATCGCCTCGTTTTACGATGCAGAGCTGGTGCGCTATTGTTCTGCGGAGTTTTGGTGGGATTGTCGATTTAAAGTATTGAGAAGGGGTTGAATTTACTTCGAGCTGAGATATTTAATTGAATAACAATTAATACGTATTTTAAATATTGTAGATATTACTGCTGTTACAATTAAGTATTGCAGGGAATATTTAAATTTATTTTTCACTCGTCAACTACGTGCACGAATATTAATTTACCGGTAGCAATTTAAGTAAAAGGTATAAATGAAAGGAGCAACTACCCCTTGAGTCGCTTTTAGCAAATCTTACTTCCCACCCCTAGTTACTCTCCTACTCTGACTTCCATCGGTACTCTTCAATTTTCGAAAAGTATAAACGATGTAAAAAATTCACAGCCTCGGAAAAAAAGTACCGTAACTCGAGTCTAAAGCATTGCAAAAGGAATGGAATGAAAAAATAAACGTCCCTGTTTGCAGATCGTTTCGCTCGCAGAAATTCGCAGGCGACGTGCGTGCACGCGAAACGCGAGAAATAGCGTGGATAACAGTTTTTACCACGCTTTAACTCGCAGCCGTGCGTCGTGGATGGATTTTTGTGCGGACTATTAACCAACGTAGTTTTAACGAAGTACGGGAGACGAATAATAAATAAATCGGTGCGTTCGATCGCGATAAATCTCGATGAATTATCTGCGATCGGACACGACCGGGGAATTTCGCGCGCCGCAACTCTAACGCAATAACGCTGACGTTATTCGCGATAACGACGTGACGCGGTATCGAAACGCCATCGTCGACCTCGACGCCTGACGATACCTCGAATCCACGCGTCGAAACGACGAAGAACAGTAGAAAGAAACGAATAGAAAATGTGGCATTTTTTGGTCACTGAATATATCCTGTCTCTGATTACTTTTCAGAGTTTTTTAAAGAATTTTGCATTAGATGATTTTAAACAGTGTTAAACATTTTTCGGTCGCCATCGACGCCTTTGACGCCTGACGATACCTCGAATCCACGCGTCGAAACGACGAAGAACAGTCGAAAGAAACGAATAGAAAATGTGGCATTTTTTGGCCACTGAATATATCCTGTCTCTGATTACTTTTCAGAGTTTTTTAAAGAAGTTTGCAAATTGTAATTTTGCATTAGATGATTTTAAACAGTGTTGAACATTTTTCGGTAGCCATCATCGACTTTGACGCCTGACGATACCTCAAATCCACGCGTCGAAACGACGAAGAAGAGTCGAAAGAAACGAATAGAAAATGTGACATTTTTGGTCACTGAATATATCCTGTCTCTGATTACTTTTTATTTTTTTAACACTAGAACGACCAAGCAATTCAAAATGACTTGCTCACACTTTTTTTCCAAAAATTCCCTAAGTTTGCAGAAGAGTTCTAGATTAGAAATTCTAAGTTGATCTAATAAAACACATATTAGAAAACCTATCATATTTTCCACCCCTTGATTCCTCTTCTTCCAAGATTATTATTTAATATATTTAAATGTAATAAATTTAACGTTGGTCGTTCTAGTGTTAAAGAATATTGCAAATTGTAATTTTGCATTAGATGATTTTAAACAGTATTAAACATTTTTCGGCAGCCATCGTGAGCTAGCAACCGTTGCTGTTGCAATGTACAGGTATGCAACTGAGGAAATAATAAATAGTTAAAGTTTTCATCGATTATACAGCCATCATGGAAGGTGTTAATTAGAGAAAATAGTCAAAATTCGAATAAATGAAGTTAGATACAGAAAGAGGAGATGTTGAAAAACTTTCACGACAAACAACCAAATGATAATCAACTCTACGGAATACCAAAGGACAAAATTAAGAGCAAGTCTCCGATGATTAATCGACGTCGTTCTCAGCCTCGTAGTTTCACCACTTTTCACGGATGTCCCTCTTCGTAAAAGCGATCGTTTCAATCGATAACGACGAAGCGCGAATACGTTGGACTAGTTAACAGTGGAATTCGATATGAGCTACGGGGGACGTACAATTAATTATCGACGAGCATAACGACGATCCGGCAAACGATACGATGAAAAGCCAGCTCATATTGTTCGATCATTAGCTGCGTTAATTATCCACCCCCTCTATGAGAAATCGTGCTCTTCGCTTTCCCTCTTCCTTTCCTCAGACACTCTCGGGATCTTCGTATCCGTTTTACGTTTTACTACGGTTGGTGTTACATCACCAAGGAAAATTTCATCCCCGGCATTTCGCATTCACGATAGAATATGGAACAAACAGGAGTTCCTTGTGAAATCCGTTCATCGCTCGAGTATCGAATTCCCAAAAGAGTTCCACGATTCGCTTTACGAGTATCGAATCATATCTCCCGTCGTATCACGCCGCTGTTGAATCGATAACGCGCTCTTCGAGCCTGTCGTTTCCTATTTTCGATTCCTTATTTAACCCTTTCGATTCGCAAGGAACGATACGCCAACGGATTCGTACGTCACGATCGGAAGATGTATTCGCTGGGGAAAAGTTTAATTTTGTTGCTTCTACGATCGTTGCGTGTGACATGCTAATCGTACAAGTTTTTTGTTTGTTTAAAAGTTTAAACTATAAGTAGATAAAAGGCAAAGACGAGAAATAAAATTATGCAAATAGTAATGTATTGCTTTTATGCATCAACATTCTAGTTTTCTGAGAAAAAGGTAGCTTTTTATGGCCAAAGAAACGAGCACTTCTCAATAATGGAAGAAGAACAGATCCCTCCGCAATAGGTTACATATAATGTCGACATAGAATATACGTCGATATTAAAGCCTTATATACTGACAATATAAAACTTATAATACTTATATAGTTATAAAACTTAGTATTTTAATCTTTATCGACTGCTAACTGATTAATCAACCTTCAAAAAATTAACACTCATAGGCCAATAGTTAAGCAATCGGCTGTTACAAATAAAATAAGGGTCTAAGTTGATAAAATGTGAGGTGAATAATGGAAGAGTGTATGTGGATGTGGGAGTAAGGGTGTTTTGGGTGATTGCTCGGGGCCCCGGGTGCGCAAAACCCGTACCTGCTGCATCTAACCGCAACAGGCCCCCTGAGGGATGACCTATCTCAGACTTAACTCAAATCTAACAAAGATACTAGCCAAAGAATAATCTACACCTGCTTCTTCCTATGACACTCATGCCAATAAAAAAATATTATAAATCTACTCACTAAAATAACCTTCCACCTTGCAACTGTATCAAAGTATTTCCTTCAAACTGACCTCAATAAAAAAAATCAAAATCTAACTCTACGTCTAATTAAGGTTTCCCTCAAACATCAATCAAGAAACAATCAACACCTCATTTCTTATCTGCGGGCCAGTCACTGGAGCAACTATCGAGCAGACTGTCGAATAAAATGCAACGAAACGAAATGGAAGTAAAAATAAAGAAAGGGCTACACGAAACCTCCGGTACCTCTGGTACTCGTGTTCCCAGAAAACCAGAAAAGCACTTTAGCTTCCCTCGTGGTTATGGCCCGATTCTGGTCCGCCACCCTTAACCGCACGCGCGCATCTAGCTGCGCTCTCGCGCGCACACAACCCCCATATGAAACACGGATGCGGACGCGTTGCAAGAATACCGGAATATCGGGGATTCAGGGAACATTTCCGGGAAGACCTTGCAAGAGGAATTCACGTTCCCTCGACGCATCATGGATGTAAACTTTTAACGGCTGTTCATGCATCTGCTTGTCGTTTGCGTTCCGGAGATACCATTTGAAACGATTGAAAGATATTGCATTTCTTGCGAGAAAGACAGTTTGATTTGATATGTATTCTATCTACTAGCATGTTAAATGAATGTTCATATGATTGAAAGTATATTAAGAATACATTTTTAATGTCTGGCTTTTCTGATAACAAGAAGGAGATTCTGCGCTTTCGGTTCAATTATCGTGAAGATTGTTACTTGTTCATTCTTATTGGCAAAGGCAGCTATGTCGTTCGTTATCAATATTCCATTGACGATAAGTCGATTGCTCGCAATTGCTGGAAACTGAAGAATATTCCTTTCCGTTTTTAAAGCTGGATGTTCCAGCTTACAATTAGCTGAAAGAGCTTTCTTTATATATCCTATTGACTGAGGTATGAAATTCAATTCGTATCGTTATACCTGGCTTTGTGTGCTTCCTGGTCCTCAATCGTATTTATTGTCAATCTCTCATTTTTATCGACAAACCAATCATCAATTCCGACCTAGATACTTTGTGCAGAAAAATTAAATTGTCAATGGTCATTTAAGCATCAGAGGCTGCCTGTCGAAAATCCTGATGGACGTTGGTTTTAACAATCATAGAAGAAGACTTACACTATATTTTAAACAAAAGAAGGATCCTGCCTCATAAAAAAAACTGATTCTTCACATCCTTCAAACCTTCAACTTCCAATAATTCGAAATTAATCTAATAATCTCACCGTCATCAGTCTCTGCACAAAATAGTAAATCCTCCAGGGCAAACGACCCCAAAAACAGCTCCAAAACATCCCTAAAACTACCTCACCTACGAAACCTCTCGCCGCTTCAACAGTTTTAACCTACCAGTATAACACCATCAGTACCCTTTAATATCCAACAAAAAAATAAAAACTTTTCTCCAACCTCTCCAAAGTATACCGGAACTCTCGCAATTTTGCAAATCAAAGCGCGCCATTTAATGGTATCTCGTGCAAGTTACTTGCGCGCAATCAAGCGTTTAGGAAGAATTGAATTTCAGGACGGTCCTATGCCAGGAATATCCACGGGTTGGCGTGGCTATGAACTGCATTAAATTATAGCGAACTATCCTCTCGAAACTAAGCGCACGATGAATCCATAAAATTAGCGAACAACTTTCCGCCAGGGAAACTTTCATCTTCGTGCTCGTCGGGCCGTTGGCACGAACGGTCCGGTAGCACTGAAATTTGTCGCGTGAATTAATGCCGGTATTAAACGCTGCATCGAAAGCGGCCTAGCCTAATTCGCCAAACTCGCCAACACCGTGTTACAACGACGAAACAACGTATCTCGCGATATTCCCGATGCATCGTTCGCGGCCTGGTGCTCTTGGTGCAACGTGAATTTAACGTTTAACGATGTTTACAGGACGCGAAATTGCAGACGCGCCGACTCGGAAGAGACGAAACGTTCACCGCAAAATATTAATAGAGCCAGCCGGACCGTTTTTAAGCTGCCATTAAAAATACAGTTTTGCGTTTCGTGCTGTTTGTACACGAATTGGTTATTCGCGGTACGATCTCATGCTGACAGAATTATTCTCGTATTTTGGGCTACGCGTACGAGCTGATAGAAGCCCCGTTTGACGAGTTTGTATATCCAACGGTCGATAGTCGCCCGCTACGTTCCAGCTTATGACTGATTTATTCCACTTTGCCGGATAGACGAAAAATTCCTGTCCAGCGATTGCCGTGGGGTTCATTGTGGACCAACCTTTTCTACTGGTTCCCTGTGTTGTCTTTAACAAGTAATGGTATCTTGTTGTCGATATTGTTGCTGGAGATGTATAGCTTAAGGATTGCTCGAGAAATGCAATTAACCCTTTCGATATGAGCGCCGGATATATCTGGCATCCATCTCATGACCTGTGTGACCGAGCACCAGATATGTCCGGCATTCATCTGATGATCCGCGTGTCCAAGTTATATCCGGCGCTTATACCAAAAAGATTAATATTAACCCTGTGTACTCCTATGTCTAGCTACACTCGACACAGCTTTTTGTCACACTTAATGTTTCATATACTAATTATCGACTTTTCGAAATCAACAATAATGTTGCATTTTAACAGAAATACCACGCAGTATCTACAATTGTTCCTAGTATTAAATAAAAACGAATAATCAACAGTAGACAATTTTCCGAGATTATATTTCCTTATCTGACAAAAAGTTATTAAATTAATTCGAAGCGCAAAGGGTTAAAGCTGTAAACGCTACTTGTTAGAACAGACATTGTCTTATCAAATCCTTGGCCTATTATTTCTTGCGTGAGCTAATACGTAATCATTTTGAATTAATTGGTAAAATACAAAATTATCATTGAGTTCTCTGAAGGGATGGGAAAAGGGGATGACGTCTTCCCGAAAAGCAGAAAGTTCAATGGACTTAAATGCGGAAGTAAATGCCCACTAGCTTCATGGCTAATTTTCAATGATTGTGCAATAATTTTCCTAAACGAGATTCGTACATGGAGAATGTCAAGTTAAATAAAAAAAAAACCTCGTTGGTATCTTTTAATAGACGACTTTAACCCTTCGAGTAATTTTTCACTTTGCGCCAACTCAGCAGCGCTGCAAAGCTCTCTACTATTATTTTCCAAGTGCTTCGTTCCCATCGTTACCATAGGCGATCCAGTTGGCGGTGTTGTTTTTCGCAAAATATCGCGAAGCTTTCGAGAGAACTGGAATGGAAGGTCGACGTTGCGAAAGGGCGAAACCGCGACAGGAGAAGCGAGGGGTACTCGCGACGATTAGTGGGTACGCGGGGCTTTTAAAACCGATTAGCGAATTCACGGTCCAACTTTCGGGGCTTGAACTTGTAGAACGGCGTTCCAACGAAATTGCGCGAGAATGAAGCTACCCGTCAGCCTCACTGAAAATGCTCTTAGGAAGATGAATGGAAAGATAATCGTAATCTGTTTACGAGATACTAGACGGTCAAAATGACCCTGTCAAGTGACAAGTTTCGGTACAATTATAAATGACTATGGTACATGTCTGTCTTTCTATGTGTGCGTTTCTTATAACGTCAAGTTTTGTAGCCCCCTCTCATTTGCGTGTTTCACGTTAATGTTTTCGTCAACGTGAAGAGACCGAGGAACGAAACAATCTTCGAGGAGCCAGGATTATCTCCGACGTCTTAATGGAATCGTTGTTTCAGGAATATCTTGCGGGGAAATCACCCCGAGGAATTCTCAACCCTTTCGATGCGGCCGTCGACTATGGTCGACGGTCTTTGAGTTCGTTGTACAGGAAAGTTTGGAATAGTTCAGTTTATTTGATAAATTCTATTCTGTTAAGACGCCTTGATCATTCGTATTTCAAGAAAATTATCACAATAAAAATATCTTCAAATAAGATGCACTGTTCAATTGTTCACATTATTCTATTGACAACTGTTCTCCATATTTATTCTTCTATTTTAGTTCGTTTTACAGGAAACCTCGGAATAGTATCTTTATTTGATAAATTCTCTTCTGTTAACGTGCGTTGATGATTCGTATTTCAAGAATATTATCACAATAAAAATATCTTCGAATAAGATGCACTGTACAATTATTCACATTATTCTATTGACAACTGTTCTCCATATTTATTCTTCTATTTTAGTTCGTTTTACAGGAAACCTCGGAATAGTATCTTTATTTGATAAATTCTCTTCTGTTAACGTGCGTTGATGATTCATATTTCAAGAATATTATTACAATAAAAATATCTTGAAATAAAATGAACTATTCAAAGTTCAGATTATCATATCGATAAGTATTCTCGATATTTATTCTTCTATTTCTATTACAACGAAAGGCTACAATCCCAGCTCGATATCATGGAACCTCGGGCCAATATCGCCCCAATCGAGAGGGTTAAATTCTACTCGAAATGCGGGAATCGTTTCAGAGAGCATTTCAATAATTCCCTGTTCGATCGATTTCCGACCGATGTTACGAATATCCGTTTCACCGAGAACAATTCGGCCGAAGGTTAATAACGATACCGGAAGCGTTAATAAGAATATAATATAATTCTCTAACAGTTCCTTTGGAAGGCTGCCGTCGTTATCTTTCAATCCCTTTCATCGTTCTCGGTTGACGTGTCTCTTCGCAGAGGCGTCTCTGTTAATTAAATTCTGATTCGCATCGCCGTTCCATTTCTTCCTTAATAATCTCACCCTCTGTATGTTTCCCCCCGTACATTTTTCATTCGCGTCCTCTTCCGGCTGTTTTAATTAAGGACTCCTATCCAGCCGAGAATTCGCGAACGCTGCATTCCGATTCGTTTTCTTATCTCTGGATGTGGCTCTATGTGTTTTCCAGGATACACAGGGAGAACTCGAATAATGAATTCACGGTTATTCATGCTAAAAACTATTTTTGGTGATTTTTAAAAAAATTATTATGCCTCTGAAACTTTGTATGAGATTATAATCTAATCTGTTGTTGGTCTGCACTTTCGGTTTTAATTACTGTGGTCATTTAGCCTCGCAGCTACAGTTTGAGGTGGGTTTCACCGAAGCTATGATATATGAAATAATAATTTGAGAAATAATAATAAGATTAAACAATTTACGGTTCGTAAAAATCTTTGTAAAATTTCCTAACACTGTAATGTACCTACCCTCCGATCAGTTAGTTCATAAGATAACTCTTAGAAATATTCTATAAACACAAATATTTTGTACGCGGCTCACTCATCACCATCATTAGTCACACTAGAATCACCACCTCAAGTCCAAAATCCTATTCCTTGTTTTGATCCTTACTCATCCACGAGTCCTCATCCATATCCAAGGTCCAACTTCCTATTCCTACTCCTAGATTCCCAAATACTATCATCCTACTCCCTCTCCTCTTCTAAACCTTTAAAAACCCTACATTCTCACTTCAACTCCTTAATTTCAAAGTAACAAGTTCTCAATTCAAAATCACCAGTTTCTCTTACTCTTACGCTAGTTCAGTTCATCATAATTACTAAGTCCAACGAATTGTGAGAGTCATCTTCTAATTCTAATTCCAAAAACTAAATCTAATACAAGACTCTCACAAGTCCTCATCAAATAATTCGACACTCTGAATCTCTCTTGGAACGAATCGAGTATTTTAATATATAACAGTAGAACTACCGGCATTAAATCTATCATATTTCAATATGTTAAATAAGTACTTTAAAAAAGGAGGAATCGAGTGACAGAAAAAATGATCATTTCGGTGATTTATGTCTTTTGTGATGGACGTAGAATTTTTGTTCCATGGGTCCTCTATGAACTTGGAGAATTTTTGGGAAAAATTGTGTACCAGTCATTTTGACTGGTTTGGTAGTTCTAGTGTTAAAAGTCCTAAAAGTTTAAGTTTCTATTGTTTGGCGGACCTTGAGTGCGAATAACCACAATCCGCTCATTACAACACTATGGCATTTATTTCCCGTTGAATGCAATCATCAGACTTGACAATCATCATGCTATCATTTAAAAAAAAATCCACAATGTCAAGAACTAAAGTCTCAGTCTACAAAGCCACTATTTACAAAATCTCACGTCCATCCTCATCACCGTCACTCGTCCTACTGCCGATATCGTAACATCAAAGCAGAATATGAATCACGTCAAATAAATGTCGACGAGATTCTTACGTCAGACTCTTCAGTTTTCAAGCCTTTTCCTCGCTGGCATTTTCTCGCTTTCCCTCGTCGTTTCTCTGTTCCCTTTCCATCTGTAGTCGCGTCATTCGCACCTGCACGTCCGATATCTAGCTCGCGGCGGTACCATCGCTTTGCAGCCCAGTCTCAGCCGGTTTAATTAGATTTTCAATTAGATTTTAAAATGTGTACCGAGGCTCGCGAACAGCCGGCTTTGTCGCTGGCACGCGTGCAAGTAAATTACTTTCAGCGACGATTACCTTGCCACCCCGTTTACAGCGACTACGTTCAATGCTCTGTTTAAGAGTTAACTACCGATACTCGAGGAATGGGGATCGGTGATTATTTCTGAGAACGCTGCAAATATATGCATTTAAATCTCGCCTAATACAAATCTATATGACAGACTCTTAAATATGGTATTAAGGATTTAATGATTCCTAATTTGAAGGATATTTGAGCTTGCCAAATGGATAAAATCGATAAAACCTAACGTGGAAAAATTTTCATAAAAATCCAAATAGCTTTTACTTCATATTACATGTTGATTTCACCAAATATAAAATGAATAAGGTGCAGAAGCTTTGGAGTTAATCGGATTTACTTCTGAAATAAATTATTTATTATTCGATGGCGAAACAAATTTTGTAAGTTTGATGAAGTTAATCGTTATTATTGAAAAAATTTGTTGCAGATATAAAAAATTGGGACGAGGTTAAATTAAATTTTTAAAAATTCCAAAAACGTGGTTGACCGATTTTGTCTGCGTTGGCTCAGTTAAATAATAAAGCTTGAAGATATTATACCACGAGTGTGTCTTATATTTATTACGATCTACTAATCAAAAGTTACAATTGATTACCCCAGATCAAATAAAAAGTCAGAAAACCCTTCATTAAAGTCACGGAGTGCACTAAGACAAAGGGTGAACCAACGTAGAAAATTGTATCCAATAACGATGCAAATTACAGCCATCAAAGACATCAGAAATTGCGTTCACCTCGTTAATGCCCTCGTCACAAACGTCCAATCAATAATTATAGACCAAACCATACAGACTATTCTCCTAATTGTTGAATCTATTCCCAAATTGCGTATCGAATCTCCGATGCTTTTCACTGACAAGAAAGATAATACCACCCAGATAAGCCGATCCCATAAAATATTCCAATCACATTTTCCACGTTGCACTGCTGATTCATTGCACCGTCAATAAATTAAGAACGCTCATGGTTCGATCAGGTCGACTATTTCAGTCGAATCGACGAGAAAGTTTCCGCGGATGTGTACTTCCGCGAGACTCAACGATTTCCTGGATCCCCATCTCGTAACTCCCGATTTTCCCTTTCGATTCCGTTCCTCAAATATTACCGTCGTCGTGGATTAACCACGGCGTTTCTCATTCCTACCGTTTTCCAGGCCTCCTCTTCATCTCACTTTAACCTCCGTCTCGTTCCAGCAACCCTCTTTCCACCCCCTTGGAACCTCACCTCCTCGCATCCAGCCGTGAAATTTTCAACCGGCGCTGATTTCAATAAGACGCCTCGGGGATCCACGGTAAAGCTCGACTCGCGTCAACTCGCCGAGTTAATATCTTTATGAAACGATAAGGCGCGAGGATAATGAAAGCAACGAAAGGGTCGCGTGATTAAGTGCCCCGCCGCTTCGCGATAAATGAATTCCGGCTGCTGGCAAGCCGTTCCTTCGTTTCCACGAATTTACCTCGATGCAGACTTTCTCTCTTGCTCGGCTTCTCTATTCGTTGGGATTTTTATTAGAAGGGGATTCGAGGGAATTCTTGGTTTATTGTAGAGTCTGGAGGAAGAGGTTTTCTGTGAGATTTTTTTCTGATGAGAGAAGTGTTTGGAATTTTTTTTAGTGCTGGGTGAAGATTGTTGTTAAGGGATGATTGGGTAGTTCGGTGAAAGTTGTGAGATTCAAGAATTAATATTGTGGAATTTGTTAATATATTGGAATCAAAAATAGTAATTTGAAAAGCCATCAGTATTGTGGAATACAGTCTGTACCACAAGAGCGTGGACGCGATATTTGTGAAATCTGATACGTAATTTGTTAAAGACTGTGCTGGTCTAAACATACAAAGTTTCCTCTAATACGCAATAGGTCCAATTCTTTTAGTATCGTTTCTATCTCTGAAAAATTCAGTTCATTTCGAAATAAGTGCCGTATACGTTAAACGATTCGAAGCGGTTTTCTTGTGCTATCACTCGAAAGGTCCTAAAATGACTGTTAGACATGCAGCAAAATATCTGCATAAGTCTCGCGCATTCGTAACTATGTGGGTGCGACGGTATAAAGACAAATTGTGTCGATGATCTCCCTGGTCGAGGTTCGAAACGGGTTACGACAAAACGGGAAGATAAAGCGATTTTACACATTTTTTCGAAAAATCCGACGCTTTCCTTACGTAAAGCGCAAACAATTTTAACTAAAAAGGGCATAGATATAGGTATATTAAAAAGGTATATTATAAAATTACTAATATAGGTATATTTGTATCGAAGCCGTCTTTGTACGGAATGGAAAACACAGAACGGTATTAATGTGTTGGATTGGCCATCTCAGTCCCCCCATGCCAATCCAATCGAAAATGTTTCGTCTGTTATGAAGTACAAACTCCAAGAAAAGCATATTTTCAAAGTGAAAACACTAGTTCGTCGAATTCGAGAGATATGGAAGTCTCTTCCTGTCTCTTATGCTGAAAAGGTGGCTGAGAGCATGCCGAGACGTTGTCAAACGATAATCGCTAATGGTGGAGATTGGACATTTTATTAAAGAAGTGCGTATCAATTTTTTAGATGTACTTTCGATTTATATGATATTTCTTATAAAAAAGTTTTATTCCCACAGAGATATCGCGTCCACGCTCTTGTGATATAGACTGTATGTAAATACTGTTATCATTAACACTAGAACTACCGGCGTCAAATTAACATATTTTAATCAATTAAATAAGTACTTGGAAAAAAGGGGAATTAAGCGGCCGAAAAATTGTATCGATAGGGTGATTCACATTTATTGATATAGAGGTAAAATATTTATTCTATGACTCTTATATAAACTTGGAGAATTTTTTGAACAAATTGTGTACCAGTCATTTTGACTGGTTTGGTAGTTCTAGTGTTAATGATTCTGCTTTAGGAAAATGTAATTTTAGTAAAAGTTCCATTTCAATATAACTAACAAAATAGATCGAATACTGATGTGATTAACTGCGACACCACTCTCATAATTACCAGTGCATATCGAAACTGTCAAATATACCTATTCGTCCAAACTTCCAAACTCACTGTACCATAGACTTCAGTTACCACCAAAATTCTCAAATTTAATTTCCCGTTACAGTTTCACTCCTCCGATCAAATCGCCAAACGTAAATGTCTCAAGAACTTCAGCAATCCGAATAGCAATTATTTTCACGAAACTCGCTGGCATTTAATTCGACGTCGAATCGAGAAACGAGATCCAAATAACGTTCGACTCAAAGAGGCCAGTAGGGTTGGCATCGTCGATGAATCTTTCAACGAGATTTCCATTGTCGGCCCCTTCGGCTCGACTGGCGCGTTTTATTACTCGCTCGTGGCAGCCTCGCGCGTCCAAAGTGCCAATTACGCAGGCAAGGACTCGAGAGGAGGACCCTTTCGGAGCTTGCAGCTCCGTAAGGAGGCTGGCTCCTGCTCCTCGTGGTCTAGGATTCTTTTAATCTCGGAGACAGGATCTCGAAAATTGATTGAACCAGTCTGCACAGGAGGAAGAAACTGTCGGTGCAATTGAAGAGAGAGAAAGTGAGAGAAAGATCGACAGAGACACGAAGAAAGGAGGAGAAAAAGGGAGGAAGTCATAGAAATAAAGGGCAACCAAGATGAAGATGGAGGAGGAAAGTGGAAGGTAGAGAAAACAAGAGAGGAGAGCGAAAACTGGGACAAAATTAAACGACAGAGATGTTCGAAAAATTTCGAGAAACTCGTAGATCGAGGGCGTTTTGTTTGCGCATTGTTTAGAGGTAAAAAAAGGGTTGAACCGAGGTCTCTGGG
The DNA here is from genome assembly GCA_910591515.1 of Cerceris rybyensis. Classification (NCBI taxonomy): domain Eukaryota; kingdom Metazoa; phylum Arthropoda; class Insecta; order Hymenoptera; family Crabronidae; genus Cerceris; species Cerceris rybyensis. Next base: position 22,544,960 of record OU342793.1, on the reverse strand, counting down.
AATTTTATGTTTTTTTTTCGACGCGACTGGCATAATCCCGACGCCCTCGAAGCGTCCAATTATCGTGGACGAGCGTGCTCAAGAGCCCTCGAGAGCTCCGTGGAAAATTCACGATGGCCGTAGCTGGTAGTAGCTGGTCCTTTCGCCCTTCTGCCCCTCGGATAAGGGGCAAAGCGTACGTTGTCTCCGAAAGAGGCAGGAAAATGGGCTGCTATCGTTGCTCCTTTATACTCCGACTTCTTATATTGTTAGACCGATACGCTCCTCTCCTCGGTATTATTCTCCTTGTGAGGACGTTGTTGCGTTGTGCCGGAAGGGTGCTCTTTTAGGGTCGAAGCTGATTCGGGAAAATGTAAAGGTAAACTGTGAGTCCATTTTAAGGAAAATTCACATTTCATATTTAAATAATGGTAGAAATAATATAAATTATAACTTAGAAATGTATCAACGACTATTTTTACTACATACTTATCAAATAAACAAATCAAAGGAAAGCTATTGAAATAAGACTTTTTATTGAAAAACCCATACCTGTATTAATGATGCTGCGACGAGTATACTTGTTAAAATCGTCCGGTTTGAGTCAAGAATCGAGCTGCAGATTGTCAACGATTCTGTACAATTCTCCGATTTTGGAAATTCACTGACGTTTTGAGTCAGTGTAGTGGAGGATTCAAAAATATGACCTGCCTTATAGTGATAAAGGTTCCAAAAAGATAATCAGTTTTCGGTGTCTCGCGTCAAGACTAAAGTTCATCCAAATATGTCTTGAAGGAAAAGCCACACGAAATCAAAAATGGGTGACATCTGTGTGTACCCTGAATTACATTTATCAATATTTGAATATAGTACCTTATAGAATTAGGTCGACATCCAACACCACGTTTATCCATCTCCCAGTTAAAACCTTTTGTCGATTAAATTTTCAGTCTAAGAACCGTGAAACGAACAGAAACGCTTCCAATTCTTTCGTAACACAGGACGAGAAAGCACGCAGCAAATTCTCATCCCCTTTTCGTGAATCGTCACCGGCGACGGTGTCTCGCGTGCCGACATGTCGCGTCGTAACTTCGCAACGCGAATAAAGAATCGTTCTCGGCCATCGTTGGCAATACGGTGGACTTTAATCGTCCAGAAAACGCACTTGGAATTTGAGAACGAATCGAGACGGTCGATCGTGCCAGAAAGCGAGCAGAAGCGGAAAAGCCGTGGCGGGGGAGGACGCGGATCTCGGAGGAGGACGCGATAAATCTCCTGTGGACGGTAGAACAATTCGATGCTCCCTACGAGCTCGCATCCGGCGATACAAAATGTCCGGACGAAGCTCGTCGCTTCAGGAGGAGTCCTTTATTTTCACTCTTACTCTCTGCTTCGACGCGCACGTTCCTCTTTCCGTTTTGCCTGCTCTTGCTCTTTCGTTCCGGTTTTTATCCTCGCATGAATCTATATGCGTTTAAGTTTATATTTTTCCTTTATTTATATCGATCATATCCGTTTGTTATTTTTCTTTCTCTATTTTCGACTCTATGAGCATCTATATATATATACTATACGAACCTTTACGTCTTTCTGGCTCTATCTATCAATATCGATCCGTTGGCGATCTTTATCTTCGGCTCTATTTACTTCGATCAAATATCTACTCGTTTCTCTCTCAAGCTTTCGCTCTAAGTCTCTATTTCCATCTCTATCAGCATTTATCTCTACCTCTATCTCTCTCTGGGTCTATCTATCACCTCGATCTCTGTCTCTCCGTCTCTGTCTCTAATTCTCCTCTTCTTCTCCACATCTATCAATCCATCGATTCATCCACCCATCCATCCATCCGTCAATACATCTACCCCAACTGAAATCTAGCAAAAGCAACGACCCAGGTTTCCAAGAACAGGGAATTCCGTCAATAATACGTGTCATAAAGAGTCCTTTGGAATTCATGGGCTACGCATATATTTTCTACGCTAATAATTTAATTAAATAACTTTTCTCTTTCTGTATCCTACAATTAAAAACGCTATATTCGCTTGACAGAGAAGCTACGATTTTAGGTAGGCTGCAATTTACACACGCTACGATATATTAACCTTTATTCATCCCTGGGGTCTTCTTGGGTCTAAATTGTAATTTAATTTGGTCCAAATCGAGGAAAATTGCACGCAGTAAATATATATTTTACTCCATATATTCATTACAAAGAAAAAGTAAAAGCAATTTTACTTATCCGCTAGAAAATAAACTACAGAACAGAAGAGACCTTAGAGACTTTGATGTAATTTTTTTTAAAAGACAAATGAGGCACATTATTATCCTCTTCTTTATTTTATATTCTTCACTTATTTCTATTTTCTAGTAACACCCTTTATCACGAGAAATATTTGGTTCCGCAATGAAGGTCCCACATTAACGTGGCAAGTGGTATTTCCAAAGTCAAAGAACATTACTAGTCAAAGGACGTATTTGGCAAGAGCCAAGGACCATCCCCAAAGAATGCAATCCGTTTCGAGGACTAAGAGAGAACACGCAAAATCCATGGAACGCGAAGTTCCCCGGAACGTCTGTTCCTCGGACTATTCCGCGTATCGTCGACAGACATTACATCGCAGAGAAACCAATATCGAGAGAAATCTCTCCCTACGACCGCGGCGAGGGTGAAAGGTCGAACATGAGAGGGATAGAGTGAGGGAGAGGGAGAACGAGAGGGTGAAACGCATAGTTGGAATAACGCCTCACGAAAGGGAGCCTGCGGCCCGTCTCGTTACTAGGTGGATGAGACACGCCTAGGGAAACGACGCGGAAACCACCCTCCGGGGTGTGTGTCACCCTCGCGGATGGATGACGGGTGAAATTACGCGAAACCACTTGTGCGAACGCTTCGGGATGAGATTTTAGAGGTAATACTTCCGGAACAGTGGTGCACACTATTCTATTGAAATCCGGCTATCGTTTTTTGTTGTTTTTTTTTTGGTGAAAGAGTTGTTTGTATCTTTTGAGATTTCGATGAATGGAAATTAAACTGTCAGGTGCATACTTTCGAAAGAGTGTAACGATTAATTGATTTTGGATTCGATTTTTACCAAGGAGTTTTAGATTTTAGATGATTGGAAACATTTGTAACATGGTTTCCTGGTCAATGTATTTCCAAAGGGGTGAAATTGATTGTTTCAATTATTCTCCAGGTGTCTTAAGATAGTTACATCGGATGGAGAACATTCGTGGAAAGTGGATCGTTAAATGTAATTCCAAAAGGAAAGAATTGATGTATCCGATCTTTCTCCAAGTGTCTTATCTTCTTGTATCAAGTTACTTTCAAAATATTAAAACAATTTTTTCCTAGTATACTACCAATTATATCAATCAATTGGAGAACATTTATAAAAAATCTATGATCAGCAATAAACCAAAATATGTAAATTTTACCAATTATTCACCAAATGTCCCAACACTTATCTCAGTTGATGCTGAATCCAACATATCTCCAAAAAGAGTGAAATTAATTCCATCGACAATCCTCCAACTGTCTTCTCTACTTATATCAACTTAATTTCAAAATATTAACACTTTACCGACCTGTAGCCGATTAATCGGCTTTTCGGGTCCAACACTTTTGAACTTTTAACCCTTTGCGGCCGGAGGCATTTTTGAATATCGAGAAACAATCAATTATTTAGCGATGACGAAACACTTTTGCATCGGAAAGACAGTCTGTTAATGTATACAAGTTGAAATTTACTCTTTGTAAAATAATATTTCAACGAATATATTTTAATTTTTCAACTCTAACCGTTTATACATGCACCGACAAACTATAACCAATTGTTTTCTCAGGGCGGATATATTCGCCCGTCGTCCGCAAAGGGTTAACTCATTAATTGGTCGCCACGGCAATTAATAAATTATTATTTTTCATTGTGGTTGACTGTGTCAAGGACTCAGTGAAGAAACTTTGCAATTTTCGAAGAGATATCAGTTTCAGGGAAATATTTGCGTGCAAGTGACCGATCAAAAGTGGGTAGGATGTTAATAAATACCAGTCGATAAAGACTTAAATAAATTTCTCTAACTATACTACCAATTATATCAATCAATTGGAGAACATTTATAAAAAATCTATGATCCGTTATAAATCAAAATATGTAAACTCCATCAATTATTCTCCAAATGTCCCAACACTTATCTCAGTTGATGCTGAATTCAATATAACTATCCAACATCTCCCCAAAGAGGGTGAAATTGATTCCATCGATAATCCTCCAGGTGTCTTACCTGTTGATACTCTCCTCTCCGGAGATTCGGCGAACTCGCACGGAACGTCGATCGTCAGGTGACAAGTCTAGGACATTCGAAGGGTCAAAACGCAGCGTAGTCAGCAGGAAGCGTGAGACACGCGTTCCGGAAGTGCAAGCTGGCACTGTGGAATGGGAAACCCCCGTGGGTACGTAAGCACCGTATAAGCGAGTCGAATAAGAGCCAATATTTGCTCGCTCGCGTTGCGAGGTAATCCCGCTCGCTTCTCGCACACGCGACGTGCAGACGTACCGACGACGACGTCAATGTCGACGCTAGGACCGATACCGTCTATACAAACTACCCCTGCCGAAATACCCTTTCCTCTTTGGCCTTCTTTTTTCTTCTCTTTTGCCACGCCATACCAACAGATTCGTCTCTGGCCGAGGTAAGAAGAAGGAATCTTGGCTTTGAAAGAATTCTAAAAGAATCTTGAAAGAGTCCGGATAATTCTTTGTTAAGGCCTTTCGCCGTGGCGACATTTGGTCGAAGGAAAATTGAAGGTTAAACATAGTTTTGTGGAACTCTAGAATTACTTATGCGATTAAAATAGCTACCATGTTTCTCTGAATTATGTCATGGTTATAGTTAAATATTAAATATATTTAACCCTTTGCGGACGGGGACATTTTTGAATATTGACAGATAATCATTTATTCGGCGTTCCAAAAGCACCATTTTATCAGAAATTTCGGTTTTTAACGTATCTGTATTATAAATTACTCCACTTTTAATTATATCTCACCGGTTTTATTTCAATTTTTCAATTTAAATCGTGTATACATACAGCGATAAACTGTAACTATATTTTTTCTCAGACCGCATATATGCGTCGCTAGTCCGCAAAGGGTTAATATTTTCTATTATTAATACTTGAAACGCGACCAGTATTTCACTATTTCCATAATTTCTACTGAGGTGAAACTTTTTCTATTAAATTCATATCTGTATAAAGCAGAAACTTTAAAGATACAGATAGACAGATATTCGGCAGACCTTTATCTTTTTAACGCCAATATTTAAAAATTCAGTATATCCAAAAATTGCAATGTAAAAGTTACATAAAATTATATTGAATTCAATAGCGCCGGTCACCGGTGACTCCTATGGCAGTCAACGTGTTAATATCATTAAAATAAAAAGTGAAAGAGTATTAGTAGGTAGAAGCTTCAGTTACCAATAGTACAATGGCTAGTCAGACACCGATTTCGATATCAATTGATCGATACATGCCGATGCAGCGAGGATGTTTACCTTAACTGGTTGCCACTAGACGGGTAGTTTTAATGGTATATTAGATATAAAGAGTCATTTGCAATTCTAATTACGCGAACCTTATCTACGCTGGCGCACTCGAGCGACGATTTCATGCGAGGCCCCGTTACCACCCTCTTCGTCATCGTCCCCTTCGACTTTTATACCGGAAGTGCAACAAGGACGAGGCGACAATCACAATATTAAAGGGAAATATCAAAGAGAGAGAAACGGAGAAAACTTCACCGAGCAAATAGACGACTCTCCCAGCCTTTTTCAAATTCTTCTAGAATATCTTGAGACACCGATTTATCAAGTCTACCGTGGAATCAAAGTTGCTTGATCCACCATTGAATAATTGTAATTAAAGATTGATAATTAATCAAGGAAATACAGTGAATATAAATATTAATCGGTGGAAGAACTCAAAGTCACCCCTATCTTTCTATCCATAACAGTAAAAGCCCTAAAATACAGCGGAAAAAAATAATTAGCCCTTAGAATAGACATTCAACTATCGAACACGAAAAGAAACTTTGCAACTTAGAAAAGTTTAAGAACACCTGAATGGAAGAACACAAAACAATCCCCATCGTTCGACGATCCAATAAGGAATTAATGCACGTCCGTGTATTTCGCGGTGCCCTTTTTCCACGAGGTTTTAGAAGAACTCATTTTCATCCATCTCCATTGAAAATGTCTCCCGTGTAAAGTTTATAAGTGTTCCGAAGTCCAGAAAAGCTCTTCGGGTTATGCCACTGGCTGGTACAGTGGCACGTTCGTGCAATAACGGTAATCGCCTCGATAAGTATCTCGCTGGCTCTCCTGAGAACACATACTTGCTACTGGATCACGTTTTATTCCCCGTAGAAAAGGAAGTCACGATACAGAAAAGAATACAACGTATTAACGCCAATTACCGGAATTGACGAGTGCAACTACGGATTGCACGTGACGGCTCGATTCGATGCACCCTCGAAAAACGCGGGAAAGAAATTCGAAAGAGAGAAAAAGAGAGGAAGGTGTACGATGCACAATAATTTTATCCGATTAACGTAATTTTCCCGAAAACGAGGAAATGTCATGGAGAATGAAAGAAGAGGAAGGAAAAAGCGACGTGAAAAAGGGAATGAGAAAAGAGCGAGAAAGAAGGAGGAAAGAAGAGGGGGTTGGAAAGAGGAATACAAAATTAAAACGTACGTATTGCCACGGCAGAGTGCCGACTGATATTCCGGGGGCCATAATGCGTGCAGCGTAATTAAATAGACGATTAAACAGATTCAGGGTACCTTCTGATGCTGCACGTTAATTAAGTGCGGAGGGAAGTGAACTTTAAATGAGGAAAGCGCTCGGGTATTCGTAATCTCTGCAGTTAGGCTGAAAGAGTGAGGACCAGAGAGGAAAATAGAGACAGAGAGAGAGACAGAGTGATTCCAAAAGTTTAAAACAGACGTACGTGAAAAAGAATGGAAACTGAGTACATAGCAGATGGGAAGAGCGATATTCGGGGATTCACCTTGAACGTCCAATTGGAAATATCGTTGTATGCCGATGCCTAAATACGATCGATGTTTTAATTAATCCCAGATTTCGATATCGAGCATCGAAGGTATTTAAATTCCAATAAATATTCACCGAGGTTCATCCTTCCTTCTCCGTCAATAGAGTGGACAGAAGGGTTTCTTCTTTCCTTTTCCTCCCTCGAGAGTTCTCGCTCGAGAGTTCTCGCTCGAGCGAACCAACGAATATGCCTCACCGTGAGACAGTTTTCGCATAAATCGTAATTCGGATAAAAATCGCTGGTATAAATTTTAATATTCTTCGCGAGAATTATCGTCCCCGGGGATTGCGAGAGTAACGTCATTTGAACGTTAACACCTGCGGGACGATTTACTTTCGTCTCCGGCTTGATCTTAACGAATTAATTTACATTCCGCGGCGTGGGAGAGATCTGTTTCGAGGGTGGTATTAATCGAGGACTTTTGGGGAGAATTCTTAGAATTATTCTTGAGACGAATGAGTCAAAGGGTGAGGGGTGAGAAATTAGACAATATAAACTTATAGTGGAGCAGAACCTACAGGAGACAAAAATGTAATGACTTTGACGATAAATTAGAAAATGTTCAAAATTTCAAATTAACCACTTGGTAAATGGAATAGACAATTTTTAAGTTTTCCAAAAGCTGTTACATTGAAAATGTCAGTAGATTAGGAGAGTTTTAAATTAGTTCTACGTTATTAATATTGCGTCAAGTTATACCGGTATATCGGAAATCAGTGATAGATTATTACTGCAACAATTAATTCTGTATTATTGCGCGTTCGGTCACAAAAGAAAACGCAAGGCAAGGGGTTAATATTGGAATTTCATCTTTGTCATTGGATAAATATTTTCAACGACTTAATATAAATTAATTTAGTACAACCTACAAACAGTACAAGCTCTAACGATCAAACCAACCCCCTGGCAACACCTCGTCACATTTTTATACATATATGAAAGTTTCATTGATTCAGGAGTCCTAAAAAAAGAAACTAGTTGCAACGAGCACACCTGAAAGCAGCGAATAAACGTCATAACGAAGAGCTGCGAGAGTTAAAAGTAATAATTACCGTAACGACGTACGATAAATGGCAAAAGTAATTATACGATTAGCACAGAAATCAGCAAAGACCGACAAGATTCTCTTTATTCGTCTGGGAAGAACGTTTTTTCACCCTGTTTTTAGATACGTATACATGAATCCTCTCATACGTCAGTTTTCCTCGTTGGTGCAGAGTTTTTTGACGCTCACTGAAACCGTTGCTGTTTCGTGGAGTTACTACCGGCAACGTTAATTGCGTCGCCGTTTCGCTCGGAAAGAATGCATCCTCCGTGAAAGTGTTCAACACCGTAGAGAATCGTAGGCAATCTTTGCAGCAGGTAGTTTCATTTCGTGAGAATCTCCCGATCGCTGAAATTGCGTGAAAGGACGATCGGGCAAACTGCTGCAATTGCAAAACTTACATTTACTTTCGGGGGGTTGAATGACGAGTAGTTCGGGGAGAAGGGAGCAGTAATTGTTTCGTTGGGGTTTTCTAATATCGTTGTCGTAATCTAATAAAATTTCACCAAGATACGACTTCAAAACAAATATAAAGTTACATAGATAAATGTTGATTCTTCTTGGAAATTTGTAATTTTAAAAATTTAAGGTCACTGTTGGGTCAACGATTCATTTATCTAAAAAAAAGTTTACTAGACGATAATCACATTTGATTCTGAAATTCCTGAGCTTTTAAAAATGTCTTGCAATACATTAACCCTTTGTTCTACGATTTCTTTCGTGACTGAGAGCTCGATAACTCAGAATTAATTCCTGAAATAAAAATTTCTCACTGATTTCTAATATTTCATCTACCTAAACACAGTATTAATAGCATTTTCGCTAGATATTCGCCCATCAATTACATATTTTCAATTTAATAAGTTTTAAAATACTTCAAAATTTCCTATTGAATTTACCACGTCACAAGTGTCGCACATTATTGTATACCAAACAATTAAATAATAGTGTAGAGAAGATTTTACAAAGGTGATAACACTGTACCGACCGGTAGCCTATTAACAGGCTTTTCAGACACAATTCTTTTGGACTATTAAATTATTAATCAATTGCCATCGCACTTAATAAATTGCTACTTGTCAATGCGGTTCACAGTGCCAACGACTTAGTGATGAGAATTTGTAATTTTTCAACAGATATCACTTTCAGGGAAATATTTGCGACCAAGTGACCGGTCAGAAGTAGACACGATGTTAAAAAAATACCGGCCGGTAAAGTGTTACAATAATCAAACTCACGCGCACTGTTTCAAAATTCGATCCTCCACCTCCAAGTTCCATCTCCCTCACCAAACAATCATCAAACCAACTACTTTATTACCCAAGCCAGATCAAAGTTTCAAGTACCACAAACGAAAACAAATAAGCCAGCCTTGCTCCTTCATTCCATATTTGTCTCCTGAAAAAAAGGGGAGCATCGAAACAGCCAACGTATTTCGCGTCGATCGTTCGGAAAAACGTCGTCGAAGGACATCGAACGAGACGGTACACGCGTTATTACGTTTTCCATGAGAGTCGAATAAGAAGGGCCAAGAAGGAAAAGGACGAAGAACGGCCGAGAGGGAGGCTGGAGCCGTACTCGGGCAATATGTTCCGAAATTGTTTTACTCCGGATGGGGCAAAGAAAAGATAAAAATGTTCCGTCGTAGCTACGTCGCGTTGCTTCCTGCCCTGCCGAGCGCCGCGGAGTAACTTTTGCGGGATGTGATGTGGAAAATTGGATTCAAGTTTGGGGCGGAGTATAGCCAAGAGAGGGACACGCCGAAGGAGGAAGGGTTTGGCGTTCCAGTGACGAAGAGAGCACGATAAAAGGGGGTAGTGACGGACATGGAAACGGGGGCGAGAGGGTAGAAACGCGAACGGAAGGAAAAAGGGGGGTGTAGAAGTCGCGGTGGAGAAAAAGAGGCGAGGAACTCTCGAGGAACAGGGAGGACATGGGGAAAAGGTTAGCTTCGGAGCAAGGACACGCTTCTTTTATTGTATCTTCACCCTCTTCTGTCTTCCACCCTCTAACTCACTCTTCTTCTTCGTTTCTCTTTCTCTCTTTCTTTCTCCTACCCCTCCCCAATCTATTTTCCTCCGTCGACTTTTCGCTCCTTACCCCCTCGTTTCTCGATACACACGCGAATCTTTGGTGCTCGTGAGGGCGACGCATCCTCTCCACGTATACATGAGAGACTGCGCTTCACGGCTCGACCTTACTTTTCGTGTCTCGTCTACGATTTTCAACTCGACGAAGCGGTTCGACCGAGTAATTCCCTGGTGGCCGGAAGCAGAATCTCTCTCCTCTTCCACCTTGTCGGTCACCCCTTCACTACCCGTACCATTGCCTCCTACGTCGTCATCCAGCGACTTTCAGCTTTTTCTCTATGTAACCTACGTCCCTTTCCCTTATAAACTTATATATAGATGTATGTATATAGACGTATATAAATGTATAAGTATATGTACTTTCCACGACTCGCTTCAACCCCACGAGCACGATGTGCCAATGTCTCGTTTTTCTCCCTGGGAAAAAAACAGACGGCATTGAGAGATCGTCTTGCGTGGTCTGTTTAAACATTAACCATGAAGAGAAAGAACCTCTCGATTATGGCACAAGGCCACGGATCGTTGGGACGGTTTCTTGGAACGATGTAAAAATAGGTGGAATTTGTTCTTTGGTTTTGTTGAAAAGAACCCTTTGGTACTTTGAGATATATTCTTGTTTTATCACCAGGAAGGAATAATTACTTGGACAAAGTAACACAGTAGTCAAAGCTCTTCGTATTGCTGCCAGGATCATTGAAGGGAAGAAAAACGACCTTAATTTCTGCGACCTTTTTCCAGATGAAAGGACAATCGAGCAAACCCGAAAAAAAACCCGAGGACCAAGCCGCCAACGACCTGGAAGTCACCGTCGGAGGCGCAAGACCTCGGAAACCTCAATTACCTTGGTTCACCGGTCATCCAAGGTCCAGCCGATAAAACGGAATCGATAAACGCGTCGACGATACGATTAGCGAGAATTCCATGCGCCGATTTCCCCCAAACTAACTTCGATCCTTCGTCACAAAATCGTTGGCACTTCGATGAAATTACCATTCTCAACCGAAACCGATACTCTGCTGTGGTATTCGATCGTTGGTAGAATTGGGAGGGAAAAAAAAACCCCGAAATTGAATAGCAAAAGGTACAATATTTGCAAAACAACTGGGTATCAAATGGCATGAGAAATGGCAGGTCGAGCAATCACGCAACAATTTTGCAGAGTGGTGGAGTAGCAACAAGATAGAAATAGTCACGAAAAGTCACGAATAGACGAACGCAGAAACGCACGTAGCCGAGTTCACGTCATTTTGAATACCAGACTGAACTTTCTAAACGAGAAAAAAATACCGATGCAACGTACAATAGGAACGGGAAGAATATTTTATTTAAAAGTCCACATACCGAGTACGACTACCGTGAGATTTGAGTTATTGGTGAATGTCTCTCGATGTAATACAGCATTGGCGGACCACGACACAAGAAGAATTTACTGACTACACGATAAAATAGCGATACGTCCAACGCTGGCGTAGATGGGACGTGCGACAAGCTGGTAATACAGGATCTATGAACCATGGAATTTTTTGAAATGTCGTTAAACTCCACCGTGTCAGCAACCTTTGACGATCGATTCTGAGACCGTACAATCGTCTGTTTCTAATATCAAGGATTTCCAAAGAAACATTAAGCTCTCCCAAGTTGTAAAACGTCAAACAAGTCATCCTCTTCGACATTTCTTTCACAGTAATCGATCAACTCCTCAATTTGTTTCAATATTGACACTGTACGCATAACTCTCGACAATTCCAACGGTCAAAATGAATTCTCCCCGTCCTTAACACTAGAACTACCGGCGTTAAATCTATCATATTTCAATATATTAAATAAGTACTTGAAAAAAGGAAGAATCGAGTGACGGAAAGAATGATCATTTCGGTGATTTATGTTTTTTGTGAGGGACGTAGAATTTTTGTTCCATGGGTCTTCTATGAACTTGGGGAATTTTTGGGAAAAATTGTGTACCAGTCATTTTGACTGGTTTGGTAGTTCTAGTGTTAAAGATGGCACAGGACTTTCAGAAGTAAGAGAGCAAATGAAAAAATGCCAAACGATGGAAGAAGAACACCCTAGTCGTGCTCGTTCCCCGACAATCTGTAACTTTGCCATTCGACGTTAACGACCAACCAGTCGGCACTAGGAGAGTCCATGGCTCTTCTCCCTGTTTCACCCTCTCTCACCCTCTGTAGGTAGCAGCTCGACCTCCACTAGCCTCTTTCGCGAGAGAGCACAACCCCCTGTCCCTTTCCTTTGCCCTCGTTTCGAAGTGCCGTCCTTCAAATAAACAGTCTTCACAGGGAAAGGAGGCAAAGCAACGAGGAAGGAAGATGAGAGACGAAGCAATGGCAAAAGTAGAAGAAACCGAATGAGAAGGGTGGGTTTTCGTCGAAAAGCAGCGTGTCCTTTTTGGAAAAAGGATCCGCGATAGTAGTAACGGTTAACGTGTGCTCTCTCCTTCGGTGCAGTAGCTTACTCCTTCTACAAACGTTTCTTGATGAGACCAACGTGGGTAACCGGAACTCGCCACTCCGGGACTCTTTGAGAGCTGGCGCAACTCGCTCGAGGGCCCTTAGAGTTCTTAACGAACGAAATTTTCTCGAGACCTCGAGAATCTAATAGTTTGAGGAACATTTATCGACTGTGCGGCAGATGTCTCGTTGCGACAGCTTTCCTAAATGTTGCTACTTCCAATGTCCCTCGAGATCTCGACCCTGGAGTCGTTAAAGCACGGCTGTGCGACCCACGATTTCGACCTGTCCCCTTCTTCGATGTCATTTGTCGTTTCCTTTGCCTTATTCTAGACTTCTTTCCTATTGTCTGTAATATCAGCGAGATATCAATTTCAGGAGGGTTGCCGTGCAATGTAGATAAGCGTGGTTCAATCTGCCGTCTGGAAACAAGTCGTTTTTCTTCGTTCTCGGTTGTCTCTTCTTTTACTTATTGTCGACCTGATTCTTCTATCATTTTTTTTCAGCTCTAACGGCTGTAGTCTTGTTTGACAATAGTACTCATTGTTATAGGTGGATTTTTAGGCTGAAACTACCCAATTTATGTATATTTATTAAAATTTAAGACTAGAACTACCGGCCTTAAATCTATCATATTTTAATAAATGAAATAAGTACTTTGAAAAAGGGGGAATCGAGCGGCGGAAAATTTGATCGATTGGGTGATTTATGTTTATTGATATAGATGTAGAATATTTATACTATGACTCTTGTGTAAACTTGGAGAGTTTTTTGAAAAAATTGTGTACCAGTCATTTTGACTGGTTTGGTAGTTCTAGTGTTAAATATACTGAGTAAGTACTTTGAAAAAGAATATTTATTAATTAATTTAGGTTTTAGAAAAAGTGGAATATTTATTTTGAAGATAATTATTAGAAAAAGTTGGAAATCGATCATTTTAACCAGCTTGCTGGATTTAGCGTTAAACAGTAGATACTATCATGTATTATATGATAAATTTGAAAAACTTGAAAAAACTTCTCAATGATGATGAAGGAGAATTTGAACTCGGATCCAGTGATAGCGAGTCCGAGAATCTTCATATTTTTTCAGCTTTAAGTACACTACGGTAATTTCATCTTAAGCTTACTGATTTAGATGAGTTTCGAGCCATCGAGGCTCTGATTTACTGAATACTAAATTCAGAAAAATTTCCAGAGGTAGACTTCAATTACTCAGTACATTGAAGTCTGCACCTTCGACTTGAAATCCAATGAAATTTCCTTTTCTATTTAAAAATATTAATTAAAATATCAGCCATGTTTGCTAACCAAGAATCACGACAAGTAGCTAAGAAACTAAATCAGAATTCCTCCACAATGACGATCTGATAATAGAAGGAAAATAACGTCGTCTGACAAGAGAAATCAGGTCTCGAGGAATCGATCATCACGAACAAAATGTGATCCAATGCGATGCTCGTCAGGAGGCAACCTGTTGCCCCGGTTTCAGCTAATTTTACGCCTCGTTCCGACGATCTCTCGCGTAATACGAACCTCGTGTCCATTCGAAATATTAACAACGCGCATTAAACAATTAGTCCTCGTCGATATCCATTTATTCCGGGCGCAGAGAAACCGAGAAACAAAGACCACCGTGTCACGAAGGCAAATTCAATATATCCCAAAACATTAGCTGAAACGAATCAGTATTTTCGGAGATACGAAGTAGGAAATACTCGTAATTATCCACTCTTCTCTAATTACTCTAAATAACCACATGAATAATACGTCTCCAGTAATTGCCGCTTATCGGTATTCATTGGAAATGATCGAAGGAGGGGGGAAAGAAGACGAAGAATAGAAGAAGAGGAGGGGAAGAAAACGAAGCAAGAAAAGGGAGATAAAACGAAGGAAATACAAACTAGGAAGTCCAGCTGGTATATCGAGCACCTGTTGCCCCCCTTGGGATTGGGATTTACATTTTAATAGACAGGAGAACCACCGAGAGAGCTCGCAGTTCTCGACGTTTTCGAGTCATTAGGAAAATGGATCTTCCACCGAAAAACCGACCGTTCTTTTCTTCTCTCCACGCAATATGTCCGGGTGCATTAATGTACGGAATAAAGTCATGGATAACGACAATATATGTCCGTTATGATTCTATGGTAAAATTGGTAAACTCTCCTTACGATTGACGAGGTGTTCTCGTTATAAGTTCGGAGAGATGGACGATTAGTTTGAGAGGACCAGAATTGAGATACAAAGTGTGAAATTGTCAGCAGGAGTTGCAACATGTTTGTAGCCATGGTTATACGGGAACCATCGAAAACTATAGGTACCACGTGAAATGACAAAAGTTATTGAAGCTGAAAAGTATGGAGACAATATGTGGATGCCATATGATGCTCAAATAACGGGCCCAATTTGAAATTCTCTCGCGGTTACCTTTGGGAAATGTTCCCTGCATGATACACTTTGTATCATGGTGTCGGTGATGGGAAGTCTATCGAGTAGGGTGGGTTCTCCATGAAATCCTGGAAAGTTGGTGAAAACTGTGAAAGAACGAAGTGTAGACTGGTCAGAGTTCAAAGAGAAAGTTTACATGAAGAGCGTAACGTCAGAGCTTTTCAGTAATGAGAGAATTTGTATCGTAGAGAGAGAAGAAAGGTTCGATTAATGGGAGAACAATTTTGCAAAAGTGAAGAGAAAGTAAATTGTATGTCCCATAGTAAAATCACCATAGTTGTCGAAGTTGAAAAAAGAAATGACGAATTTTGTTGCTCGACGGAAAGCGACGTGTTAATATCTGAAATATTCGAAATTTAATTGTGACAATTAGAATTCATATTCTCACCGAGGCTCATGTATTCTCTGTGGCACGTATTCGAGACTGAACGACATAAAATGACGGCGGAAAAATTCGTTCGTGCTAGGCGCCCTCGTGGAACGTCAAACTGCCCATTCTACGAAATACGAACGAGCTCGTGATTTCATTTTTGCTGATTTTTTAAAAAGTCTCCAGCTACCTCGAATACCACGAGAAACTAACAGGGTAACAAAAAAAAATGGATACGAAGCTGTGCATTTCGTATTTGTACCTCCCTGTACTCTTTTTTTTTGTTAAACAAATTTTACTCTCTGGACCATGAATTTTAGACGTTCCTCGTGAAAAATAACATCGTTTATTGTTACACTTTACGTCGGCATATTATGGAGTTCCGTATGGAGGGTAGAAAAAAAAAATCGCGCAGCCGCATATACGAGGTCAGTACGCATGAGATAGTTTAAATATCTCTCATATGGCCGCGGACAATTTTTACGAGTTACCTCGTGAAAATTCACCGGTAGCCACTGTCAAAGCGACGTCAAAACGGGACGAGTGCGTTTAAATAATCAAAGTCGACATTTGCGAAAAATCCGACGAACTGCCGGGAATATGGTAAACGATTGTTTCGCACGGGAATTCGCGTAACGTGCTCCGTCGGATTGCCGGTCATTCGGGTTACTCGATGTTAAGTTATATATTTACACTGAAAATACCAATACTCTAGAGTATTTTTTTTACGATGTCGTAAACGACGGAAAACACGTTTATTATCGTGTACTTTTATATTTTCGACGTTAACGATCATTCCGGCGGGAACTACTGTAGGTATAGAGACACTACGATATGGAGGAAAGTTGGGAGAAGTTCGAAATTAGGATTGGAAATTGGTGCAAATATCTGAGAATCGCAGATTCTATCTTGCCCTCTATGTAGCCGCCATAAAGCGGTCTTAACGATCCCCTGTCGGATGGATTTTCAGGAGTTTCTATTGATTCCTCGTGGATTATACGAATCTTGCTGATAACAATTTTCCTAATAACTTTAATCCACCAGAAATCATTAAGAATACATTTTAAGGAGTCATATTTCTGCTACAAATTTCCATTCACTCCTACCTATTATATTTACCATTAAACCTACCTAGTCAATCAAAACGACTGGTTCAGAATTTCTCCTAAAAATTGTCTAAAACCATAGAAGAGCAATGCAGTAAATATTCCACTTCTATCTTATAAAAGCTAAATTAATAAATCATCTTTTTACTTCTTCTTTTCACTCAAACCATAGTACTGATCCAGTATACCTAAATATAATAAATATGACATCGACAGTTCCAGTTTTAAAAAGTTACAAAGATTAATTCAATCAGTCTCTCGAAAACTACCCCCTCTTGCATTCCCCTGTAAAGAAATTAACACAAACAACCGATCCTGAAACTCCCAAATCATATCCAATCTTCACGATCAATCCGAACGTGTCCGTAACCGTAACACCATCGTCAGTTCCACCCTCCATTTTTCTCCATCTGGTTTCCATGGCCCATTTTTCCCCTTTCAAAGAAACGCCATCGTGCACACGTGGATGACTCAGAATTACGTGGCCTATCTTCCTTCGGAAGCGACAGACAGTCGACTACCATTCCGTTTGACTTCTTCTTACACCCCTTGGCACACCCCTTTCCGAAGGGTTGCTCCCGCGGGAAAAGTCTCAGAGCAAGCGAGACACCATACCAAGCTCATGATTCAATCAAGCGAGTTAAAGTGAGCGCAAAATGATGCCGCGTAAACTACGGAGCAACCCTCTTTTCGAGACCCTTCGAGGGTGTCATTTGACTTGATGGTAACACCCTTCGTGCGACTCCATTCATACGTTGCACACGGCCCCGCCCTTGCAACGCGTTGCAACCTTCCTGGTGACACGATCGAAGTGTCAAGCACGTTTTAAGTAGATCTCGGGGTCACGTTACGTAATCCTCTTGAGGTCTGATATTTCCTGAGAAAGGACCGGAGTGGTTGTACAGAGGGAATTGGAAATGACGCGCGAAGACACCCTCTTCGTGAGGACGGCCTCCTGGCCTTTCGCGAAGGTTTCTTTTAAATCAGGAAATTCAATGAAATTAACGATAGCTTGATGAAAAGATTTTGCAGCAATAAATGATTTCTTTTTCTAATTGGTAGAATTTTATTTCAACCTTAAAGGGTTATATCTTTTCCTCTGTTTTATTTAATAAAATAGTATTATGTACATTTTCTGGATTCTGAGGCGATATTTTCTACATGAAATCTATGGGCCATTTAGTGGAGGTATGGGCCCACTACATTTTTTGCGCCAACTGTACCTTGCAGGGAAATACAAGTCGCTCGTAAAGAAACGGATCAATCTTTGTGCTTTTTCAATAAACTTCGCATCCGACTTGTCTGTACATTCATATTTTACAAAATAGAAATCAAGAGGGATCGATATCAATTATAATGTTACCTTTGAGAGATCCCTTAATATTATCTACATTTCTCGATACCCTTTGTACTGGTGCTGTAAAAAGGTGAACAGGTACATTTCCTTCGTATCGTTTCCTCCTCGATTTCTCCATCGAGAAGATATTTCCTCGATCGACGAAAGAAAGAACTAGTAGAACATTCCCTTTGCACCGTTTCCGTGCAACTTTAATTACAACAAACCGTATTACTACATTATTCCATAAGCATTGAGTGAGATACTCGAGCGAATCCTGTTTTACAACTCCATAATTAGTGCACCTCAAATTGTTAAGTTAAATATTAAAATGCAGCCGTTGCACATGGCCCACGGGCTTACCAACAAAACCAGATTAATCGATTTTACCGTGAATTTCTCCCGGCGCCAAATGAGAATTTAACTTTTAATGGAAGTCGCATTACCTCATCTGACACAGCGAGAGCCGATGTTTCAATTTCGTTTACAAATATGCGAAAATAAATATTGATCGACGGGAAAGAGAGTAATGGATCGACAGAGAGAACATTCTCTTCCACTTTCTCTTCCTTTCTTTTTCTGATCCTCAAATGTGTTCTGCCTACCTCTATCTCCGTATCCCATCGAAAAGCAAGGTTTGTCTTTCCTGTTTTTTCTCCTCTTTCTTCCAAACAGTCGCTTCAAATATGCGTCGAGATGTATGGATTTTTCATGGAATAATGGTATGCCGAACGTTTGTAATAACGGAGGAAGTAGAGTTTAAGTAAACGTTCGATTGTAACTTATCCTCGACCATTGAAGGGAATATACTTACTCGAAGAACGAACTACATACTTTCGATTAACACTAGAACTACCGGCGTCAAATCCAACATATTGTAATAAATTAAATAAGTACTTTGAAAAAGGGGGAATCAAGCGACGGAAAATTTGATCAATTGAGTGATTTATGTTTATTGATATAGGTAGACGAAGAATATTTATTCTATGACTCTTATGTAAACCTGGAGAATTTTTTGAAAAAATTGTGTACCAGTCATTTTGACTGGTTCGGTAGTTCTAGTGTTAATACTTTCATATTGGTGAACTTTTCATATTATTTCATCGTTGTAAGGGCGCATTTTATGTATCATTATTAATTAATATATCATTATTTTGTGTCTGCTCCAAACCGGCGATCTTCTGTGCTCCGATCACACTGACGACGGGGCGCGATATTTGTTTTCAATAAACAGAGAAAAGAGCAATTTTCCGCCAATGTCCATGAGAGATATATTATGTGCAACCATATTAAAGATTTTATTTTCTTTGTTAATAAGAATTATTAAACTCCCTCGTCTCCCTACATCGTTAACACTTTGAACGCCACCGGTATATTGCTACTTTCACCACTTTTGCTAAAGTGAAACTTTTTCTGTTAAAATCAAACCTTTATTACATGATAAGAAAACATTAACACTAGAACGACCGACGTTAAATTTATTACATTTAAATATATTAAATAAAAACTTTGGGAAAAGAGGTATCAAGGGGTGGAAAACATGATCGGTTTGGTAATCTCTGTTTTATAACATCAACTTAGAATTTCTAGTCTAGGACTGTCCTGTAAACTTAGGGAATTTTTGGAAAAAAAAGTGAACAAGTCATTTTGACTTGCTTGGTCGTTCTAGTGTTAAAGTGCGCTTGAGAGTTACGGTATTTGTGTTAGAATATCGGTTTGAAGAATAGAAAAAGAAAGAAACCTCAATGCTCTACTGACAGATAAATATTCAAAAAAACTTTATCTTTTTAATGCTAATATTTCAATATTCAGTGTGTCCGAGCATTCATGATTATTCCAGTTTAAATACATGAAGTTTCATTGAATTCAAAAGCACCCGTCACCGATGACCTTCATGGCAGTCAACATGTTAAACGGTAATAAATAAGACTCGAAATGTTTACGTACGGTGAGCAAATAATTGAAGACAGAAAAGAAAAAAACATTGATGGTACGATATTGAAAAAAAATTTAGCAAAAATACAGCTTTCGTGTTACGTCCACGAAAATTTTCTGACCCGAATCGTGCGAATTTCGCTCAGAAATAGCAAGCGTATTTTACTCGATCGGGGAAATATTTCTACGATTTTTCTCTGCGACGATAGAGAAAGAGCGGAGAAAAGGTGGGAATAGGAGAAAGAGAGACACGGAGAAGAGAATCGTAGTAAAAGAAGGCAAAATGAAACTGGCGAGGTGGCTAGATCGTTTCGAAAAAGATCGTCCCGAACGACACGAGCGATTTCTCGATAGCGGTCGCGAGACGACGCGCTTATCGTGCCAGAAAAGCCGCGCGACGCACCAATTCGCGCGGAATCTCGCATTTATCGTTCCGCTTATATCTTTACGAGGCGCTGCCGTTTTTCACGTTCGCTGGGCACGGGAATCGGAATGTGTCGGATAACGCTAGATTCGCACAATGTGGACCGTAGCTGCACGAATTTGGCGTGCATCGACGTCGAAGTGACGAAGTAGAAGTCTGAAAGAGGAATTGGGGCAAAGGTATTTTCTATGGACGTAGCAGGAATTTTTGAAAAGTTTGTAAAATATTTGAAAATCCACAGGAAGTAAAATTGAATATGTCACTTTGTATAGCTGTATGAGAAACATTATGTTGGGGATATAATATTTGTCATACTATGCGAATATACGATGATATTGTATGTAAAAAGACTTCTCTACAAAAGAAAAATTCTCTCGCCAATAAACGAAAGACTCCGTTTTCTTTTTGGTTGTACAGTATGATCGATGAACGGCAAGATACTCTCTTCGCGTACTGTTTAAAAACTGAAAGATGGCTAGGAAACGATAGTACCTCCCACGTTTAATCGCCTATTCCCGCCATTTCGTTTTTGGAACCCTAAACACAGCCTCCTAAAGTAAACACTCTGCATAGTCGTACAATTTTCGCATTTTTACTTGTTTCGCTGAACAAATGCGACGTGGGTATCCCTTCCACGAATCGGACCCACATTCTTTTACCTAGCCATCTTTGAGTTGTCGGACTATAGCTAAGGTGTCTCTTCAGAGTATCTTGAAAAAACTAACATGCTGCACATACAATATCAACAACTTTAATAAATCAAAGTACTCTTTTTAATTTCACCAAGCTCGAAATTTGAAGAATCATTTAACGAAAAGTACCGGTAAAAGTATCTTTTATCTTCCATCTCTCCGGACGATGCAGTATTTCAAACAGAACCGTCCAGATTGAACGTACAGAATCCAGCCATACAGAATGATTCTACCTTAAACAGGAAGAGTACTGAAAAACGAATACGAAATATTCTCAGAAACAAAAGCACCCGTTCGCATTTAATCTCGCAATGCCTCGTGCCATCCGTCTTTGTCGTCTGTATCGTCGGCATCGTCGCCCTCGTCCTTTGCCTCCGGGTTTTCGTCTTCGACGTCGCTCTACCCCAGGATGCCGTTGTTCCTGCCTGCAAGTTACATTCGAGTTCACGAGGTGTTTCCCCTCGAACGTTATTTCTATCTGTGAAGGTAGCTAGAAGCCGATGCAAGCCTCGCGTAGCAGTAAACTCCGGCTCTCCTCCTCGACGTCCTCGTTGTTCTCTTCACCGTCGTTGCGAGCAGAAGCCAGTTGACGCAGTCGGTGACTCGGCCACCTGGGAAATACCGAGTAATGCCCGCAAAGCTGCTTCTCTCTCCTTTTGTTTCCACCTCTTGCTTTCCCTTTTGCTACCCTTTCTCGTCTCGGTTATCACCTTCCTTCTTATCATCTTGGTTCTTTATTCGTGCTGTTCCTTCCGGTTCTTACTTTTAGTCTGTATCATTTTTTCTTATTCTATCTTCTTTGTTGAATGATCTGTGTATTTTTTTTCTTATTTTATTTCTTTCTCCGCTTATGCAGTCAAAGTTCGTGACAATAGTGAACGTATTCGTGGAAATTTCTGGGGGTTTCTATGGCTGCCGCAACTAAATTTACGAGAATGGTCCCCGACGTGGTGAACGCGTACGAGTACGCGTCCATGGTATGATTCATGGGACTTCTTGTCTCGATTCTGACGTATTTGAGTTCAGGACAACTTCCCTCATTTGTCCGTCCTTCGTCCTTCGAGTTCGACAATTCTCCTAAGGCTGAATATTGTAATTTTGCCTGGTGAATACGACCTTGCTAATTGCTCCTCGTGATTCACGATAAGTACAATGTAAAATCATACAGAGAGAAAAAATATATAATTTAATTTCAGTCTAACAACAAATGATATAAACTAATCCGCATTCTACGTATGTTCAAATTCACCGATTTCCGCAAACGATTACATCTCGTCGATCGGGAAAAACCACCCTCCCGCCAGAAACTTTAAAACCTCCGAGACCTTCGTTGAATATTTCACAGAATCCGGAGTTCGTTGGTCCCAACTCGAGAGTATCGCAAAATTACACGATTTCTCTCCATAAATATTAATTCCCTGATTTACTCGTCTTCCATGTAACACCACGTAATGTCTCCTGCAATTCCCAATGTTACCTTTCTTCCTCGACGATTTCTCTCTTCTTTTCTTCCGCATTATAACTTCCGTGGCTCCAAAAATTTAATCATCGTCGTTGAGGAAGAGGATTTCGTACGTTTAGGGGTTGTTTAGGACGATCATTCTTAACAAGTGGTACCAGAATACATTAATTTGCTATTAAATTAGCGAAAAGGTGTAGGAAATTGAGAAGCTCTGATCAGTGCGAGGCATTCTTTGAAGAAGAGGATTTCGTATGTTTAAGGGTAGTTTAGGACGATCAATCTTAACAAGTGGTACCAGAATGCATTAATTTGCTATTAAATTAGCGAAAAGGTATAGGAAATTGGGAAGATCTGATCAGTGCGAGGCATTCTTTGAAGAAGAGGATTTCGTATATTTAGAGGTAGTTTAGGACGGTCATTCTTAACAAGTGGTACCAGAATGTATTAACCGTTTGAGTGCTAAGGAGCGATTTTGCGCTTCTTCCGTTCAGTACTGAAAAGTGCCAAGGTTATCGACCGATAGAATGAATGACACTTTTAGCATAAATAATAAATGTAGTTCAGTAGTATATACTGATTAGGACAGTACAGCTACAACATAGATAATATTTTTAACTAACAAATAAAACACGAATATTTACCATTTGTTAGCAGAAAAACATTGAAATTTTACTTTGTTGCATTCCTCGATACAAAACGAAAGAAGCGCGATTTCGCTGCTTCGCACTTTTCAACCAGATTTTCGCAAAGAGCTCTCGCACTCAAACGGTTAATTCGCTATTAAATTAGCGAAGAGGTATAGGAAATTAAGAGACTCTGATCAGTACGAGGCATTTTTTGTGGCAGAGAATTTCGTATGTTTAAGGGTAGTTTAGGACAATTATTTTCAACGAGTGGTACCACAATGTGTCAAGTCCCTTTTAAATCAACGAAGATGTGCAGGAAATTGAGTAACGTCTCCTGCAATTCCCAATGTTACCTTTCTTCGTCGACGAATCCTCTCTTCTTTTCTTCCCTATTATAACTGCCGTGGCGCGAGAATTTTAATCATAGCAACGGTAGTGTCGTTAATCCCTCTTCTTTGATCCACCACCCCTTCGTTCTCTCGTCTCCTCCCCGTTGAGAATCGAGCTCAAACCTAACGCGAGCTTGACGATCCGGTACAAGGCGTAAAGGACAACTAACGAGGCGATGAGCAAAAAGATTGCAACATCGACGAGATGACGATGATACCAGGAGAGATTCCTCCTCTTGCTCTCGAGATATGGTAAACCATTGCCCCGGGCGATGTATTCCGTCCACCAGACTGCCGTCTCTAACGGGCTCGCGGGACGATCTCTGTAAGCCTTTGAAACCTTTCGTGCATTCTCGTGATACCTGCAAAGAGAAAACGATATGGCCTCAGTGCAACGCCGAAATATTTGTGTATACCTGCCGCCTTCTTCCGATATGCGTTATTCAACGAGGAAGCAACGTCAAGGCTTCTCTCCTCTCTTCTCCGCTCCTCTCATCTCCTTTCCACCGAGCTCGACAATCGCCCTCGATCATACCGCCTCGATATTTGATAAATCTTTCATGAAATATCGATCGAAACCGGTCGGATTTTATTCCATCGAGGGAGAAAAGATACACCGTGGGGTATTTCATAAACAAGTCCATAGAGGGGAGGCTTTTAACGAGGCGCTTATCGCGGGGATGAAAGGAGATCGATTTTTTTATTTCATAAAGAATCTCAATACCGTAGGTTTTTTTCTAGTGAAAGTTTTCTTCCACGGAGCCGATTTATATATATATAAAATGACAATGATTTCGTAGATTCTCGAAGGGGTTGGAAAGCGAGGTATATTCATGCAGGGGTAACCTTTGGATAACGCCGGTGTTTGAAACGCCGAATTTCTTCCGCGTCGGAAAGCGTATTGTTGAAGTTTGAGTATTGTTGCTGAGGATGAAACTCACGAGGTACGAATAGAAGATGGAAGACAGAAATAGAAATAAAAGGAATAAACGTGAGAGGAATCATACAGAAACGGAAAGAGAAAGATGAGAGAGACACTCAGGACAGAACGTAAAGAACGAATTACTCATGAAATCACCATAGATGGAATCAGAGCATAGAATTTTTCATCTCTTTCGTTATTTCACGTCCTTAAAGCAGTTACGAAAAGCGTACCGTCTATTCCACGTAAGAAGCACAGCATCGATCGCGAAGCACTTTAATCCAGCCCCTAAATAACGTCACAAATCTCCGAATCTCTTCGAAACGAGAAAGCGAGCGTTATTGAAATTCCGTCATACTCGAGTGGAAAAGCTCCGAGAGAAACGACAAACAGCGTGGAAGCATGGAGGAACAGCAAAGGGAGGGAACGGAGGAGAGTGTAAAAGCAGAGAGGACAGAGGGCAAAGGGGTGCAAGGAGGAACTCTCCCAGCCTCGACGAGCCGGAGCACACAATTTACCAATCGGTACTCTCCATTATTCGTGTTTACAGCTGCAGGCCGCGAATCAACCGGTTTCCCTCCCTCCCCCTGTTATTTGCCTCGGTCAAATTCAGTTGCAGCCCTGCGGTGGTTTTGAATTAACCATCAATTTTAAGCGCGTTCGACGTCGCTTCCGTTGAGCCTCGGCTGTCAACGAACGCCCACGATGTTTCGAGGGTGTCGTACGTACGTATGCCGGTAGAATTAATTTATGGCCTCACGGGGGTGAGTGTCGAGATATTAAAATAATATCGTCAAAAGAGCTAGGCTCGTTTCACGGCTTTTAATTTTAACGAATCTATTCAACGAACCGATTCCATTTACTTGTGACTTGCTAATGATGATGTTATAGTCTATTTTCGTAGTTAATTAACAAAAATGAAGATAAAAAGATCACGAGGGAAGGAGAGAAAAAAGGAAAAAAATCAGAGGGAAAAAAAAGGTTGATTTAAGAGCCACTGAAAAATTCTACTCCCTCTTTCACCCCGGTGACCTACTTATCTTGCAACTCGAATCAGATTATATCCTGCCCATCGAAGTATCGCCAACTTTCCTTTCACCGATGCAAAAATGTACAACCTCGTTATCTCCGCGGGAAAAGACGGTATTATAGGATCCATACCAGGAAAAACGAACATCGACAACGGTGAACTTCCTTGGGCGATATATCGGTCTGTGACCATTAGGGTAGTTTTTAATTGTTCACGAACCTTGTGGACGACAATGGTTCGTTCTTAAGGATCTAACGATAGTTCGAAGTGTTATCGGGGGCGAATTATTTAGTCGGGAAAGTCCGAGGGCAGACATCGCGAAAGTTACGACGGTAGAAAAGCGCATTTCTATCCCCATTTCTGAGGCCGACTCGTATCTCCGGGGGATCATAATTCCAGCGATATCTCGGATCCTCGTCGTCTCTCGAGCAACCCGACGCGTTACGAACTTACTTTACCACTTGTAACGTTATCGCCGGTGACTCGAGAACACCTCTGACTCCGTGCGATTCGAATTGCACCAGCCGCTCCATTGGAAACCCCGTGGAAAATTATTCCGCTGGTGGAAGCTGTCGATTAGAAGATTTTAACGAGTGCAACTTCTTTTCGTGTAAGAAACTTTCTCCAGTTTGACTTTGAGTAAGTGTTCTGCCTGGATTTTCAAGTATTTTAAGGATTTCTTCGTTTTTCGTTATAGTTTTCAAGAGTGTGGTTATTTTCGAGAGCAATTATTTCTTAGGAGGGGTTGAACTTTTGAGGAAAAGAAATTTCCTTAGGAAAACTACCCTGATGTAATGGAAAATCAAAGACGAGTCTACGATAGCGGAATTCGAATCCCTAACTTTAGAAACTATAGCTGAAATTTCCCTCCAAATAAACTAATATAAAAAAAAATATGCAAGTTCGAAAAGTTCTAAAATTGCCTATAAAAAAAAATTTGCAAGTTTTAAAACAGGAAAGAAGTTATGGAATTTGATATTCTACTTAATTATGCTAATTAAGAAGTTATTAATCAAGACTATAAATATCAGCAAACAAAAAAATGCTAAGGTTGAAGTAAATTACCCTGCAAATTCAACCAAAAAAAGGAGCTCATCAAATAAATGCAATTATCTGCCAAAAATTACGTTAATTAAGTTCCAAGTAATGTTTCCATTAAAAACATAGATTAAAGTATTCGCAGTAAGACGGGAGCCGTCCGAAGGGAAACGGGAACGGCGAGGATAGTAATTTCTGCAAGGAATTTTTCGAAGTTAGTTTCGCGATCTCGTCACGCGTTATATTGCCTCCGGACTTTCTCGAGCGGCGAAATTCGAAGTGCTTCGCGCGTCAGAAAGTAATCTTCGTTCCCTCGTAATTCCTTCGAAGTTACTTTACGATTTCTCGGCTCGTTGTCGCTCGCCCCGGAAACTCCGGCCACGTTACCGAACTTACTTCTCGCCGTGTAACGTTATCGCGGGGAACCATAGGAAGCCTCTTCCTTCTCTACCAATTAGCCACCGTAACCGAACTCGCGCACGTAGACCTATCTTACGGGGACATTATTCGGGCTTCCGCCTCTGTCGCGTTTGCCATTTGCGATATTATAAATCGCATTGTCCCTGGCTTACTTCCCACAACGAAGGAAACTCGGGAAAATAGTAGATAATCGACTAAAAAGTGTAAATGGAATGAATTTTTTATGTGACTTGAGAAAAAGTGTACAAAGACTTCTCTGAGTATGGGCGCTAAAAGATATGTAATGTATTAGGTTGGCAACTAAGTGATTGCGGATTTTAAATGAGAAGGAAAATTGATGAGGGACCCATAAATCGGGTTTCTTGACATAGCCAAGCTGTTTTAATTTTTTTGACTGCATTTATGCGTTACATTGAGCTTCTGTGCAATTTTACGTGTTGTGCTATAGCGATCTGAATCGATAACAGCCTTGATATAAGTCTCACCAACTTTAACTAGACGGCCAGATCGTTGCGTATTTTTCAGTGAAAAATCACCAGAACGGAATTTGGCAAACCAATTTTGACACTGCCTCTCTTTCAAGGCTTCATTCCCATAAACAGCACATAACTTTTTGTGTGCTTGCTATGCATTCTTGCCTTTTCGGAAATAATACAGTAAAATATGTCTGAAAAGTCCGTCTTGTTCTTCCATTTTTAAATTGGAATAAAAACGAAACTAAATAACTAATAAACACAAATTTTTTACTAAATTAAAGGTGGAAGTCCAAACAAACAGAAAACAGTATAGTTTAGGTGCTTTCAACACGTTGACAAACCAAAAGAATGCGCTAAAATTATCTATTGACAAAATCCGCAATGACTTAGTTGCCAACCCAATATATGCAATAGCTGACCAGTATCAGCTATCTCTCAATCCACTAAAATAATACATCTCCAACTGCGCTATCTCTAACAATTTATTCTTACACTGTTAGTTGCTGTCTTATAATTTAATTCTTATTAACCCCTTGCACTATCGGTAAACTCGCAAGAATCCATGCCTAAACCGAACGCCCGATATACGATATCTTGCGACTAACAAAGATTACCGTGCTAATATTTACTTCACGCAATGGAACTTCTGTGAAACGCAAATGAATTTGAATCAAAGTCTAAATTTAATAATCCTGCACGGGGACATACGATCTTATTCGAGATATGAATACTTTGCCTGAGATTAATACCACGAGTCAGACTCGTGATATTCAAGTTTGGCCTAAAATTTTCATCACGAGTCAGACTCGTGGAAATAGTGCAAGTGGTTAATTTCATCATCGCATACTGGTTTACGTTCTGTTATTTTAACTCCCACTTTAACTATAATTCTCTTTTCCCGAATCTTCAAATTTAATTTTTAAATCTACATTTGTAATCAATGCTCTGTACTCTGTTTACTATATAAGAACCTTCCTCTCTATATTACTCTGTATCAAAGGGCATTTGCCCGTTAACTTAAATAAATAATAATAATATGTAAAATTTGATAACAGCTGGAGATAGGAAGTATGGAGAGTAAAAGATTCTGTGGCTGTATTTGTAGGTTGTTTTTCTTCCGCTTATTTTTTTGGGTATTTTTTCGAATCTTAATTACTGTTGCACTGGACTTACTATTTGTTGAGACTACGATTTGTTAACATTAGCACTATTGGTAGGTATTATATCTATTATATTTCAATATATTCAATAAATTCTTTGGGAAAAAAAGGAATAAGGAGATTGAAGAGATAAACGATGAAGTAATCTGTGTTTTATAAGTCCAATATAGAATATCAGCTCTATGACTCTTCTATAATCTTTGACAATTATTCGGAAAAATTGGAAACCAGTCATTTTGACTTGCTTCATGGTCTTAGTGTTAAATAATAAATTTGACAAAATTTCTCAGTTGCAACGAAGGATGATTTAAACTGGATTCTAGTGGTTGCGAGCGCGAAACTATTCTTTTTATATTTGTGTAACTTGAATTGCTTGGTGTCTAAAGGCTTCACAAAGGCCTCAGAATTTTAAATGAGTTCGAAGATACAGAAGTTATAACATTTTCAATAATAATTTAAGTAAATTTCTCATCTCACCGAACTTTTCTAGCCTAACTTGTATAATCAATCGCCTCATAAATGAACACTAGCCTCGACTTATATTTCTAACACATCAAAAATAAAGCACCAATGTGAATTCTCAAACTCTGCAAATCTGCAGCATCAACAACCCCAAAAAACTCAAGCTCCGCGATAATTCCGTAGGCTCGTTGAGGATAATCTCGTGTTTTTCCAGCCGCTTATTATCGAGCCGATGCGAGGTTACATCCGTCCGTGAAATTCCAACTGCAGTCGCAATGCGCGTACACGATGCTTTACAAACAGTCGGTGAAATAACCACGCGTGCGTTAACCCAGGGCGGTGTACTAATTGGGCCAGAAATAGAAAAGTCCGACGTTGGATGTGTTTCATTTGCACCTGACACAAACAACGCTTAAATCCTCAATTACAGTCACGCGCGTACGTAACGCGAACGGAATATTCGTTTGACATGTATCCCCTGTTAATTTTCGTAGCTGACCCTCTCTGTACGCGTTAAACTAACACAAATTACCTTCCGATTTGAGGAATGAACTATCGTAATTTCTTTATCGATGTTCTTCTTCGTATCTCGAAAAGTTTTTCTACTTTCGTGACGCTCATGGAAAACTCGGTTCGACAGGTTTTATATGGAGTTTACGGTATTGTTATCGATTCTGTTCGATATGATGGAGTTTAACACTAGAACTACCGGCGTCAAATCCAACATATTTTAATAAATTAAATAAGTACTTTAAAAAAGGGGGAATCAAGCGGCGGAAAATTTGATCGATTGGGTGATTTATGTTTATTGATATAGACGTAAAATATTTATTCAATGACTCTTATATAAACTTGGAGAATTTTTTGAAAAAATTGAGTACTAGTCATTTTGACTGGTCTGGTAGTTCTAGTGTTAATGTGCGCCTTGATCTATGCGATGGTGAAGTGGGAATTACTGAATGGCGACAGGACGAAGAAACGGAAGAGTCGTTTTTTTTTAGATTCGAGATGAATCCTCTTGAATGTACGATCAGTACGTGTTTCTAAGTTTACGTATTTCCATAGAGAATAATAATTACACGAAAACGTTTACATAGGTTCCCTCTTGATGCTCGTAAATTGCATCCCTTTTTAATAACGAACTTTGAACACTGCATACAGAGAAGTCAAGTGGCAAGAAATTTCTAAACTCCAAATGTACAAACATTAATAAAAAAATCTAAATACAATTTTTAAAATCAAATAATACATAGTTCAACGTATAATATAGGAATTTTGTAAGAAATAAAATCAGAGTGTCATAGGTACAAGATGTTACAAGGGAAAGTATTAAATATATAATAAAATTCTCAGATTCTTCCCAAGAAGTAAAAACAAGTATCAAGAACAAAGACAGCATTGCCACTTAAACGCACTCTTCGCAGAAACGCGTAGAGAAAATCGCAGTAAAGGAAAGGACGAACTAGCCGGCGAAATGGCCCCCAGGCCCCAAGCTCAGATCCAATTAGATTTTTAATAAAAGTTTACCCATCCCGCTGCTCTGTTCCGCGAGTCACGTACCGGTTTGCGTCCCTACGGGCCGAGAAAAAGATTAACTGGTTCCCAGGGTAACCAGCCTTTTGACACCGACCTACCGGATGCCCTTCCGGCAGCGCCGGATTGAAAGGAACTCGGACCACCCTCTTTTCCTTTGGAAATTTCAAAAGCCCCCATAGCAAACGCCTTTCACCTGCCAGTTCGGACACTTTGACACGTGCCTTTCGAGCACCGGCTGCGTAGTACATTCATCAAATTAATACGTCGTGTAGGGTAACGTGCGATATTGTCGAATCCAATACCGATAATGGGCACTTCCGTGCAATTGCTATGGCGCGATGGAAAAGATGACAAATTATGGGGGAAACGCATTAACGAGCGCTGGAGCGATCGAAGGATGCGATGACGGTGATGTTAGAAGTAATGAAAGGTAATATGGGTAATGGTGAAGTTGTCGGTTCAACGTTTTTATGAGGATGAAATATTCTTTGGGGGATATTCACTCAGAGAGGGATACTTTGAGGAAGAGGATTTCGTACGATTAGGGGTAGTTTGGGATGATTATTTTCAACAAGTGGTATCAGAATGTATTAAATTGCTATTAAATTAGCAAAGAGGTATAGGAAATTGAGAGGCTCTGGTCAGTGAGGGGTATTATTTGAGAAAGAGGATTTCGTATGTTTAGGAGTAGTTTGGGATGATTATTTTTAACAACTGGTATCAGAATGTATTAAATTGCTATTAAATTAGCAAAGAAGTATAGGAAGGTGAGAGGTTCTGATCAGTGAGAAGTATTATTTGAGAAAGAGGATTTCATATGTTTAGGAGTAGTTTGGGATGATTATTTTTAACAAGTGGTATCAGAATGTATTAAATTGCTATTAAATTAGCAAAGACGTATAGGAAGTTGAGAAGTTCTGATCAGTGAGAAGTATTATTTGAGAAAGAGTATTTCATATGTTTAGGGATAGTTTGGGATGATTATTTTTAACAAGTGGTATCAGAATGTATTAAATTGCTATTAAATTAGCAAACAGGTATAGGAAGTTGAGAGGTTCTGATCAGTAAGGGGTCTTATTTGAGAAAGAGGATTTCGTATGTTTAGGGGTAGTTTGGGATGATTATTTTTACCAAGTGGTATCAGAATGTAATAAATTAGCAAAAAGGGGAGAAGGAAGTTGAGAGGTCCTGATCAGTGAAAAGTATTATTTGAGAAAGAGGATTTCGTATGTTTAGGGGTAGTTTGGGATGATTATTTTTACCAAGTGGTATCAGAATGTATTAAACTGCTATTAAATTAGCAAAGAGGTATGGGAAGTTGAGAGGTTCTGATGAGCGAGAAGTATTATTTGAGGAATAAGATTTTCTATAATTAGAGGTAGTTTAAGTCAGTCATTGAGCAAGTGGCATTAATAAATTGTCGAGAAATGGCAAATATTTCAACTCCTACCAACCAATTACAAGTCCAAATCTCCACATATCTTCGCACACAAAGCAGACCTTATCAAGCACCATTCCACCCCATTCAACCTCGCCCATTCGTTCAACCCCTTCAGGCTCGACGCCAATGGCGAGACAATCTTTATCTTCGGTTCTTTGCGGGCAACATCCGGTGGCGCATACTCCCTGAAATAAGTATTTCGAATTCGAAGGGTGGGCGGGATCCTTGGCAAGGAGCATCGATGCATAAAGTTCGGCCATGCTGTCCGCGGCACCGACACTAAATTATCACGTACCGGGAAGGCGGAGACGTGAAATCTACGTATTCGTATCTACGCGCATGTACCGGGTGGCCCGATGCCATCGTACGATAAGATCCCATGAAATATATATCCCCAGAAGTTACCACAAAGATAAAGAAAGAGAAATACGCGCCTCTCGTATTTATTATTCCACCGAATAACAAACGACCCATACAAGTTCCAACCCCCGAGGAAGGGTTGTTTCGTAACAGCAAGACACTCCAACGTCCGTTCTCCATTTTATCAGCCCTTCGTCTAAAAGTGTTCTCCAATACGTCGATTACGTCTATTCTCGTACGTGTCGGACGTTAATCTCGAGAATGTTCTCCAGGCTGTATTGTTAGATTTTTAAAACGTATTTACGAGACGAGAGAAATTGCTTCAGGGCTCCATTCAATCGACGATATTTACGACTGGTGCGTGTACCATATTTGTAGGAACGAATGAAAAGCTTCGATCGTGATACTTGTTGGTGATCCATTAAATGTTGAGATCGATGAAGAATTAAAATGACGAAGCGTTCTCCAAGGGAAACTGGAAATGGTGGGTGGTAGCGGTCGAGTTAATTAACGTGAGTAGATCCAACGTTTACAGTGATAAAAATTACTCGCAAGCAAATCTGAGTTCGTTTAATAACTGCTATCCTCGTAATGCAGCTACCTTTCAGTTTTGCTGATTCCGTCAATTCCCTAGCTATCTCAATCGTGGCGCATCGATCCTCCTCCAACTTCCGGAACAGTGTTCTCTCGGTCTCCTGCTTTATAAAATCAACTGGAACTGGATCCATTGAAATTCACTTTGTTATCGCTAACTTTCCTTGATTAAAGTGATCTACTTTTTTTCACTTACTTAGATATACGCTTTCGCCACGAACACCCGACGTTGGAGACTCCATATTTTTTCGAGAGGAAAGAACACTTTACGATGGAAAATGATAATTATCGTCTCCGTTCTGTCGTTATAACGATCTCGTCTCGATATCAGTGCCGAGGAGGGCTTTTGTGAATTCGTAATTCAGCGTGAATGTTTCCGTTTACTTTAAAAATCGAATATTCTTATGTTCTACAAAATGGTTTCAATTTTCATACTACTTTAACTTTGTTTTGAAACTTCGCAAACTTTTTTTTTTGTAGCAATGAAGTCACGAAGGAAATTTGTCTGATATTTAAGTTAACTTGGTTTTCGAACTTTGAAAGAATTCTTTGAAAGATGTATCTGTGAATAATTTTCAGCATGGCAAAAAAATGTGAGAAAAGAGAGTTAAAAATGGAAACGTTATAAAATTTGTATACGAAATTGCCAGGTTAATTTTTGAAAAAGAAACGAAGGTAATCTCGGGGATGCTCTTCGCGTACTCCACAACTTCTGACAAAGTTTCCTCCAAATCGCAATCTCCTAACTGAAAATTACCTGTATCAAGTTCACTTCTAATCATATCTAAACTTCCTCGAGCACAACTCATAACTTAATCCTTGTACCGCGTTAAACTCTTGTCAAAAGTCTATCATACAGAAACAAAAAGCTACTGACTGGCATAAAAAAGCAAATTAACTTCCATATTGATTAATTACACCAGCAACTATAAGTCATGCTACCCTAAAAAATAATCCCTCAAAAACCTCACCCCTAACGATCCATAAACGCCTCACAATTTCCTAATTCTCTCAACCACTCAAATCACCACCACCATCAGAACTCACGCCCTTCTATCACTCAAAGGTATTTATCCCCGATCACCGAATTCAAGAATTCGCAAAATCTAACTCTAAATCCAGCTACCCTGAAAATTAACCCCTCAAAAAATTCGCCCTCAACCATACATAAACGTCTTACAATTTCCACAAATACTCAAACCGTCACCTTCCTCAAAACCAACACCCTTCTACCACTCAAAGTTATCCCCGATCACCAAATTGAAGAATTCGCAAAAATCTAACTCTAAATCCAGCTACCCTGAAAATTAACCCCTCAAAAAATTCACCCTCAATCATACATAAACGTCTTACAATTTACACAAATGCTCAAACCGCCACCTCTATCAAAACCCATCCCCTTATGCCACTCAAAGATATCCTCAATCGCAGAATCGAGCGATTCGCAAAAATGAACCACCCTATACGGGGGAAAACGTAAGCATGTACGTGTACACCCGTGTACATGTATATAAAACCGATCTCGTTCCCTGGAGGCTTCTCCTTCGTCGGGGTGCTAGACGGCGGTCGAGAAAATCCAATCGCTTCCCGACGATATACGTCTTTGTAACTCGATAAGTCGCCCGAGTAATGCGGAGAGGGGGTGTTGGGAAGAAAATTTCGACGTCCAGCAGTAGAAGGAGGTTGAAGGAAGTTGGTGGAGGTTCGAGAACGAAGAAGGACGTTAGAAAAAGAACGAGGGCTTCGTATAAAGAAGGAGGACGAAGGGAAACGCGATGGAGCGAGATCAAAACCTGGAAATCTTATCCCTAGCTACGATATTCCGATGCGCCTCTTCGGTAACACGTGACGCAGCGATTTAAACGAACGTATTCCACCGAGCGGAAGAAAATTGCGGTTCCTTCGGAAGGAACGTATACGTCATTGGATACCACGCCTTCGATGGGACGATCGGTAAATGGAAAATACGCAAAATTGGGGAAACTCGATTAACGAGGCTGTCGGACTTGATGGAAACGACCCTCGGGGTTCTTAAATTAAAGGGTGAAATTAATTGCTAGTAGAACGCACTTTTGCACGACTCGCAGGTGGTAATTTTAAAGCGAGGATTTTGAAGAATTATTTTTCTGGTCTCTTTCATGGAAGAACGAAAGGGGTGGAAGATTTTGCGATTGATTCTATTAAAGGTTAATTTCTGAGGAAGACGTGGGGATAAAATGTTCTTGACGGTTGAAGAATTATTTTTTAGATTTAGAAGAATTTGAAATATCCATGTGTCTTAATTTGTTTATATGGTGTTTTCAATGTGTTACGGATTTTTGGCGATTTAGTTAAGGTTTCGTTATTTCGATCATAAAATAGAGAAGTTATTCTCCATTAATTAAAAGGGCTCTATTTGAATTAAATATTATTCTTTTAAATTGCAATAATATCGTTAAAATCGATGTCAATCATTTATAATTGACAGTGAAAAGTTCCCAGAGAAGAATCCAATTTACAAATGCACATTAACTGCATTATGCATCACTGGATAATACGTCGAGTCTAAACACTCCTGTCACAAACAATTTATCACAATTTTGTAAAGCCAGCCGTGTAATTTTTCACGGGAACTTCCCCAAAAAATAATTCGACGTCCAAATCATTAGTGTCCGTTCATTGTAACAGGAAGATAAAATTGAATTTACAAAGGTACATCAATTTGCCATTTTTCTGCGAGCTTACATATCGTTCGAAGCCAAAAAAGAGGCGAAATAAAGAGCAATGCTTGTGAAGCAAAATAATATTCTATCTCAATTGAAACGAGATCAAAATTCGATATTTTTTCTACGAAGCGCTAAATATAATTAACGTGTTAATTACCGTATGGATTACCAGTGGCTTTTAACTTTACATTGCATTTCAAAATCACATCATATTTCATTGAAACTTCCAGCATTACATTCTGTTGTTTCGCGTCTCTGTGAGGCCAGATGAAGTCGATTTTAAAAAGCGGAATAAATTGTTAATATCTAGTAATTCAATATTTCAAAAGTTGAGTTATCTCAGCTCGCATACAATCATACAGAATGGTGACTCGTAGAAACTTCATACGTGGAAAATTCTTGCAAATATTTTCATTTAAAAGTACAACTGAAAATCCTAAAATTGTCTGCATACCAAAACGCAAGGGGATTACGTGATACGTGAGGGTTGTATTCTGAAATAAATACAGGAAGGAAATGGTTCGCTGTGTTTCCCATCGTCGTTGGGACATTCAACGACGGAAGTGTGTACCTTCGAACTCCATAAATGGCCCTAAAGTCGCACTGATTTTCGAGTTAACTTTACGACGTAGGATATGTTACATAAAACGCGCGCTAAAACGCGCTTTACGTTTAAAGTACCCTTTGGATTTTTTACTGGCGTTAAATTTTACGATGACCCTTCGGTGAAATTTTGAGATAGTTAAACAAATTTCCGAGAAAATCGGACACCAACAAGCCGAGGGATTATTCGACCGATGAAACGCGCTATTGTTTGCAGAAAAAATCTACAATAACGTTGTTATTTCCAAATAAAATATATAAATCTAAACGAAAAAGAGCAACAACATTGAAAATTTGCAAAAACAAAGGAACCTTTCAACAGATATTAATAGTATAGAGAAGAGAAAATAAAAAGAGCATGTAAAGATGGACGATATTAGCGAACAAATGTAATTGTAATATGAAAAATCAAGAGTTTACGAAGACGTCGAGGAAGTAGAAACGTAAATGTCCGCGTTAGAGGTATTTTCAAATGCGGCTTCCGTGTGGATCGAGCTGAATGCATTATTCAAACGTCTGTATTCGTACACGGTAACTTAAATAATGAAATTCAGTAGATCTGAGAAAGGCAACTTTTTGTCCCCGACACGTTTTAACCCGACGCTGTTGGAATATACATGTATATTTTACAGTACACAGAATACCGAAGGAACGGGCAACTTCCATTTGCAAATAACGCGATGCAACTTTTTAATCCAACGTCTAGTTTCGCGCCTTGCAAGACTGCGAATACCGGAAGTTGAGCCTAGGTCGGCGTTCTTTCGGAATTTTTTAAAGCATCGTAACAGAACTAAATGAAGCTGATATCAAATAAAATTCTCTTTTCTTCTTCTACACCTCCATTTAGAAATAACATTTTCAAAAATTACACCAGCATAATTAACCAGTCGTTCTTAATTTTCTTCATAATTCTCAACCATCCCTATATAACAAAATTCTACAATAATAACGAGAAATTTGCGGTAGCACAAAATAGAGAGCGTAATAATCGTGCAAGTAATTACGAAAGAGCATAGAACATGTTTTTAATTAAATAATAAATTATCCCATCCGAGAATATCTAAATGTATGAAACAGACAGTTTTCCATAATTAAATATCGTCGAGTGAAGTAATTCGTGGCGTTTCTCCGACAATAAAAATAGACGAAAAAATCCACCGTAAAAGGTCACGTTAAAACGAAGAGCAACCCTTGGAAAAAGGGTCATACTTTATATTACCAATTCAAAAATTCAACGAGCAATTCGAATCGATCTTCGACTCGTGAGAATTGCCAACATCGAGGTCGTAAGTCTAAGCGGAATTTCACGAGAAGTCGTTGAAAAAAGGGCAACGATAGCGCGATTACGCTTACGGGGGTGATGTCACGAGCTTGCAAGCTTTCTGGGAGAATCTCGACTTCTCGAAGTATGTCGTCACGTGTCGTTAAACCGACGTATTGCATCGGAGTTTGGGTAACCTCGACTTCCTTCTCGGTCGATGCATCGCGTTCGCCAATTAATCAAACTGCTCGAAGGAGGGGGCAATTCGAAAATTGTCTCGTTACTGAGAGCTCGTCCAATTACTTTCTCGTTCGTGGACGAGAGACGGTCCACGCGTCATTACACGCCACCCGCGCCCTTTTTCTTTTGCCCTTTCTAACGTTCCGTACTTCTACCCTCCTCGTATGGTTTTATTATTTTTTTCTCGCGTTGTTTCCACCTTTTTTTCTCTTTTTACCCTTTCTTCCTCTCCTCTTACTTCCTTTTTCTTTGACTCTCTTCTTTCTCACTCCCCTATCTCTTCTTCAACTTCTTTCCGTTGCTATTCCTAAGTCTCTCCCTCTTTCCCTCTTTTTTATTTCTCTCTTTCTATTTCATTATCCCATTCTTTCTCTTTCTTTGCATCATTTCTTCCCTCTTTTGTCTCATTCTTTCCCTCTCTTTGTCCAATTCTTTCTCCCTCTTTGTCTCTCACCCTCCAGGACCATTACGC
This sequence comes from Cerceris rybyensis, assembly GCA_910591515.1. Classification (NCBI taxonomy): domain Eukaryota; kingdom Metazoa; phylum Arthropoda; class Insecta; order Hymenoptera; family Crabronidae; genus Cerceris; species Cerceris rybyensis. The sequence goes on along the minus strand of OU342793.1, from coordinate 22,506,757 downwards.
GTCCCTTACGGGCGAGCAGGTGCACCGAAGCACTCGCCGAAACCACAGACTCGTTTCTGCAAAGAGGGATTCCCTCCCTCTCGCGCGAGGAATAAGAGTCCCGAGCACATTTTGCCTCTCGAATAAATCCGACCGAAAGAACGGCGGGCGAACAACGACACGAACGGCCGGGTGGGAGAGGGTGGTTTTCTGGTAACTCCACGGTCGCCGTTCCTCGAAAGAGGGAAGTAAAACCCGTCGAGCAAAAGGGTTACGCTTGGAGGAGAATAAGGACGAGAACAACAGGGCGATAAAGAAGACGGGGTGAGGGAAATGCCTGGGTGAAGACGAGGAAGGGGTGTGTGCGCGTATGAAGAGCGAAAGATGCGAGGTGGGGAGGAGGAAATGAGAGAAAAGGAGACGAAGAATAGGAAAGGGATGAATGTCGGACTAACTCGACGGTGGTGGTGCACTATGTTATCCCTGAGCCGTAACCGAAGAAGAAGCACAGAAGCAGAGGCGTGCCTCGTACCTCCTTACAAACTGCCGAAACTTTGACTACCGCCCTTCCGCCCTTTGACTGCCGGTCTTACGTGCCACCTCTCGCCCTTAAGTACAACCTGCTCCTTTGCCTGCGATGCGGCTGAACGCGCACGAGGGTATTCTACTTGAGATGCACGGTGCTCTTAAAGAATGACTTCGTCGACGGTCGCTAAATATATCGATGGCAAATTTAGTCGCTGTTTCGAAGCTCGATTAACCTCGATCGACGTTCAAAATAAAGATTGACCTTTGGAGAACAATTAACCGTCACTACATTAATACTAGTTAAAACTATCTAATACTGACGTTTCCTGGACGAAATAATGATTGCCTTTAACACTAGAACTACCAAACCAGTCAAAATGACTGATACACAATTTTTTCCAAAAATTCTCCAAGTTCATAAAAGAGCCATAGAATAAAAATTCTGCGTCCATCGCAATAGACATAAATCACCGAGTTGATCATCTATTTCGCCACTCGATTCCTTCTTTTGCAAAGTACTTATTTAATATATTGAAATATGATAGATTTAACGCCGGTAGTTCTAGTGTTAAGCAGTTAGCTGCGATTGACGATTATACTCGTCATGGAGAAACGGCAGAATTTTGTGTATTGACGAGTATACTTGTCGTGCGCAAATGTTAGCGACCATTGGTTATTTAAATTGTAATTTTGATGAAAATTAAAATATATTCGTAAATTTCAAGATGTTTGAAATATTTTGAGACCGTGCTGAAATAAAAGGAGTAACTAAAAAGTATAAATAATTTAAGATAGATCTACGTTTATCTTTCAATTTTCGCCACAGTTGACTGGTTAAATTTGACAGATCAAAAAGTAAAAAAAAGCGATGAATTCGGACAGCTTTAGATTCATTAAGTAATAATAAGACGATTAATTCTTTCCACAGATTTTCAAATTGAGAATGATTCACGGAGAAGTTACCATATTAGTTAGCTAATGAGTTTAATCGTATACCACGAAGAGAAAAATGACCGTCCAATTTTGGAAAATATCGAAACTTGAGCTTCGTCGTTTTTTGTGCCAATTGTAAAAGAAATTGACATCTGGAAATTTGCCAGAAATTCAGTAGATACCGATGACATTCAGCAACAACCTGGCCCTATTTCCAGATCACCTTCGCCCCCGTTTTTCTATCGTTCCGCGAGAAGTTAAACTTCCGCCGATAGACACGAGAAATTAGCTAAGTTAATTACCACAAAAAAAGACCAACGAACTATCCTCCTTAGCCGATAATTCCGTTGAACGAGCCTGTCTGTTCAGTTATACGAAAAAGCCCGGAAACACGCGGCAGAAGATAATGTATCCTGACGTAGTCTAATAAAGTTCGACAAAATTTCACCGACGTTTATACCTTTCGCGCACGATCTTTGAATCTAAATGATCGTATAGTTCCCCTGGTACTACCGAGAATATGATCGTAGTGAAATGTCGCTGAGAGACAGAGATCGAAAGAGAAGAGAGAGAATATAACAGAGAAAGACAAGAAGAGAGAACGAGAGGGTGAGAGAGAGAGAGATAAGAGGAGGCAGAAGGGTGGTTAACGTGGACTACATCGACTACGTCGCTCTCGGTGCACGGCGTTTGATCGCGAATCGAATGGCTGTAAGTCGAAGTTGGCTTACAAGCGCAATCATGCGCAGAGATCTTTGGGAATTGAATGGCCACTTCGCGTCGCCTCGCAGGATTGGGGAGGAAAGGGGCAAATCGAACAAACTATACGCTATTGCCACGGGTCACGTCTCCTTCTCTCTCGTACCTCGTATTTCTTTGTCTGACTGTCTCTTCATTGTATTTCTTTCTCTCTTTATCCCCCAATTTCCTCTTGATCTCCATTTCTACTGTCTCTCTTCATCCCTTTCTTCATCCTCGCCCCTTAAAATCTTGACGACGCAACTTCAGTTATCCTCCTGAATTCCTCGATTCTCCTGCGTACCAATGTCTAGGCCCATAAAACAAAGGCAAATCGTCACCATCGTTTCACCGTCAGCACCATTCATGATCCTACATTCTTCCAACCCCCTTCGAACTATCTCATCGCAATCTACCATCGCACGCGAAGTTGCATCGGTTAATAAGACGGCGATGTGACGTTCGTTTAAATAGCAACGTTAAAGGAGAACGTGTAACGATGACTTTAGTACGTCTAACGTCGGTAGGACTTTCGTGGACCTCGTCCTAGAACGTAAGAACTACCCTCATAAATCTCCCGAGAGCAGTAATTACGAGGGCAGCAGTGCCGTATGGCACGGCAACGAGCACAGAGTCTACCACTGTTTTCAAATCGTTCGATAATTTTATATTACTCCCGCATGAGACGTTGCATTTAACAATTGCACCGTCTCACGCAATCCACGAGTGTATTGTTACATCGTACGACACGCCTCGTTTTTCTCTCTTCCATTGTGCTTATCGTGTCGTTACATTTCGTTCGGCCAAGGAATTCCAATTTGTCGTGCGAAATACAGCCGATAAGTCGTATTTTCGGGGACGGAGTTTAATGAGAAAATAAATCTCGACGCGTGCAATTTACCACCTAACTGACGTCAAATGGAAATTACCGGTTAACGTAAAACGTTGGTCGAACGACACCTACGGCTAGCCGTATTTCCTCAGGAACATATGAATTACGATACTATCGTGAACGTTTATATTAATATCGGCAATTACAATGGAAGAGGGAATTAAAATTGATGGCAGGACTGTTTCTAATCGAGAGATTCTGAACGTTAACGATTTCAGGAGGTCTCTATAGACACGACAATCTTCCCTAATGGGAAATGGGAATCGAAAGGAAAAAGCTAACGCAGACCTAACCCAGACTTTTCTTCTATGTCTCAAGATTTAATTACAATTATAATCCATTAATATTAATCTCTGCCACTCAACACTAGAACTACCAAGGAGGTCAAAATTATTTTTACTGAATTTTTTAATAATGTCACAATTTGTATTGATATTAATCTCTACCACTTAACACTAGAACTACCAAGGGGGTCAAAATGGCTTCTATTGAAGTCTTTAAAATGTTAAAATTTGTACGGCTGTGTCCCGCTTAACTTTCTATATCTATCTTGTAAAACGTGAGAGATTAAATCCATTTAGTTCAGGTACTGCATATTTCATTTTCTTTCTTCTTAAGTACTTATGTAGTATCTTTAAATATACTGAATTAATAGTCGGTAGTTCTAGGGTTAAAAAAGTTACTAACAAGATCACCCAAAATGTCAACCACAAATCACACAGAAACCCCTCACTTTTCCACAAAATCCAGGCTCTTAATTCAAAACTTACACATTGCCATAAATCAGTGGTAATAATAGAATTGACGAAAGTATTAACAAAAAATTCATCTCTCTTCCCACTACAAAAATGATCTACGATCACCGAAAAGTAGACTGGTACACCGTTATTTAAGCGGCACGAATTGTTGCTCGTCGATTAACGTACGAGGCGCTTCAACTAACGAGAATACGATCGTGGCTGATTTCGGTTGCACTTGCCGCGGTCGAATGTAAAAGAAAAGGGTAGAAAAAAAAGCCGGTCCCGAGATGACTCGTTCATAAATCCACGATGTCGTAATTACCGGAGCACCGAGAGCTTCGCGCTGTGCGCCGCGGAAACGAGCGCGAGAGGGTAGCGATGCTTTCATATCCGCTTTGATTTATTAAGCCGCTTTCGTCGTTCGATATACGATGACTCGCTTATAAGAGCGTAATTCTAATTATAACTGCACGCCGGTTACCGAGGTATAAGGCCGCAATTATCGTTGGCCGCATGCACACTACGATGCAAAATAAAATATCCTTTCCGGAGACCGAATTAATGAGATCCATTAGCGTGTACTTTTCGTTCGATGGACGAAGAGGATTATGGGGTGCCCTAAAGTCATGGAGATTTCCACGAAACACTACGCCAGTTTGATGAAACTCCATCGTAAATATCGGTTGTAAATGTAGATTGTCGTGAGTTTGCTGGATAACGGGTAGAGGAATCTCTGCTGTAACCCTTAGGCGTGTATGGGGTGTCGTGTTTCGTGTTGAGGATTTAAGGGGATTAGAATCATGGTGAATTGGTTAGAAGCTGTTTTAGATCGTTGGGAAATCTCGTGTAGATGTTGAGGTTTTTTCGTGGTTTCTGTGACTCTGTTTTGGTATATGGTGGTGATTTCATTTTGTAATTGCGTCTGTTTGTCACTTGGTGTCATTGTGACTTTGAAGTAATGGGGGTAGAGGGTGGTTATTAAGCAAGAGTTAGTTGGATGGCCACAGATCATTTTTTTATGCTCGTCGATGGCCTATTGGAATATTTATTTTCAACCGGGATATCAAATTTGAATTATAGATGATTAACCCTTTCGCTTCGAGCGCCGCTTATAAGCGGCGACCACGCGACGTCGTCACCCCATATGTCCGGCATCCAAATAATGAATTTACAAGTGACATCGGCAATGTTTTAAGCCTTTTCATATTAAAAATGTAAATTATACTCATTATATTGGAGCAAAGATTGTTTTATTCAGCACAATTGTTTAGGAAAACGTATATACAGGAACATGCGCACTGCACGTATTTCTGGCGCGCGTATTCGTTCAGTGACAGTACTTCGACGGACTGGACTGCCGAAGCGAAAGGGTTAAGTTCACTTTCAGATCTATCTAATGGGTATACAAATAGTCCTAATGGAGTGTAATTTCAAAAAAGTTCCAAGAAATAAACTACACCCTTAAATTTACTCCATGTGCCAAAGAAACGTCAAATAGCTCTTCGACTATTTCAATAAACATGATCCAATCGAGTATCAAAGCCCATATGCAATTTATCGGCTTTCAGATGATCATCCCCGTTACGCGCCGACACGATTAAAGTCCCCCGCACAAATCCAAGAAGATGCTCGATAATTCACAATCAAAAGACATAATCCAGCAGAAAATCTCTCAAACATGATAGACAAAGATATAAACCAAGAGAGACAACCGGACAAAGATAGAAGAAGCAAACCTTCACAACCGCGTCATAACCCAAGTACCAACAAGCGTAAGTGCACGCCGGACCAGTTAACAAGTTGCTAGGTAGTTCGGCGGCCGGCATTGAATAATGTAAAATTTAATTTCAGGCTGACTCCTCGTCGTCATCGACGTGCCTCGCTGGCGCGTTGATTCATACCGTGAAACATTTAGCGCTCGTGAAATTTCCCATGCGACTAGCCAGGATACGGGGATACGCTGTCCGTCTCCCCTTTCTCTGCCCTTCATGGGCTCACGGGCCCGCCGTTCGTCGATGGACGAGAGAACCATCCACTGGAGAACACGTTCGCTCTTTCCGCAATTCGTGCCTCGAATTTAGGACGAAGAGCAACGACGTGCAGAAAGGGAGAAAAAAATGGGATGCCGACGCGAGTCAGAGGGGGTTGGAGAGAGGGAATGGAAAGGGGGTGGAGAGGAAAAAAAAAGGGAGATATAAAGTGTCGACGGGAAGAGACGACGCCGAAGGGGTGAAGGGTAACGGCCCTCCATGGCGAAAAGGGTGGGGAGAAGGGTGGAAAAACGCCAGTGAGCCGCGTTACGGATTAACGGGGCGCCTCTGCCGCTACCCCTACAACGACGATGCACTTTCCGGATATCCGAGCGTCCGGACAGCTCGTGAGATATTCAACGGAGCGAATATCCGGGCAGATTATGCGATTTTCCTTTTTGCCGCGGCCTTCCTCGCCCCTACCCTTGCCACCCCTCTCTGTTTTTTTAGCTACGCCATGGTGAGCCCGAGGGATACAGGCTGAATTTTAGCATAACCGATATCTTTCGAGTACAGGCCCCGATTCGGCCGATCCGGCACGTATCGACGGTCGCGTATGAATCATTTATTAGAAAAGGAAAATTTCACCCGGTCCTCCCCTACTTTTATTGCAAGTTTTGCCACTGGGCAGACGAACGTCACTGAACGATGGGGAGGACGAACGTTTAGCTTTCTGGATCATTGGAATCGTTTAAATGATGAACTACGCAGGAACAAAACTTGAATCATTTGCTACTCTCTTAGATCGAACCAGTGAGATTTCACTGGTACAACCAGTGAATACAAATCTCACTGGCGAACCAGTGAAATTTGCGCCCGCTGCCGCTGCGCCATGCGCCGTGTTTTATTTTTGAATATGCTGACGAGTGAGATTCACTGGTAAACCAGTATACTTTGATGGCCGCCGCGATCACTGGCGGAACCAGTGAGTGCCATTGGTAAACAAGTGAGTTTCCACTGGCGAACCAGTGAAATTCCACTGGTTCGATCTAAGAGAGTAGGTAGTCTAACAAAGGTGAAAGAGATTTACCTGGTATTATTGAAGATCTCGTCCAAAGCATCCCTCAAGATCTTCTCGCTCAAATGACGATACCTCAAGATAATCGCCATACCTCTACCCTTTGCAACCTGTGCATTCTGCGGCTGATCTCCAAAGGAAGGCATTAGGATCATCGGTAAACCATGGTAACTCGCTTCCGACAAGCCTAGAAGTCCACCATGACCCATATAACACTTTACGTTCGGGTGTCCTGAAAATAAGAAGACAAACATTGGTATGTTAAAATAAAGAATCTTTCGGTGTTTCTTCTCTATGTCGCGTGTCTACTTTAAACACGACAGGATCGATCGACGCGTTAACAGGCTCCGACAGCTTCAAAAGCCACAGCGCCTTGTATAGTGTATCAAAAACCTCCTGATTCGTGGCGACGACACGAAATCGGCAAGAATCAGGCCACGGTGGGGCTGCTTCCCTCGCGGGTTTCAAGATCGATTTTCGATGCTGCGGGCGAGGAGTCATCGGAAAAATTCCGTCCCCTAGGTTATCGTGGTAAAAGCTCCTCTTACGTTTCCGCGCCAAGACGTGCCGGGGTATTTCTCACCCTCTTCTCTCGATACTCTCGTCTTTCTGTACGCGTGAAATCCTGCGCGTCAAACGACCAGCCGAAAATCGCGACAAGTTCCGCCTCTAGCGCTTCGAGGGAAATGTTTAAAATACGAGGAGACGTTGACATCCATGGGTATCCTTCACGACGCTCGTAATTCCTCAATGGATAATGAAAGTCGGAGGAAAGCTCCAGAGTTTGCGTAAATCCGGGTGCCCGAATATTCGAATGAAAAATTTCTGGAGTCCCTGTTTATCGTGGGGTTGTCTCCTCTGTGTCTGGTGTCTGTCTTCTTTTTGTCCGTTGGTTGTCTTGTCGCTACCTTTCTCCTGTTTTTTTCTTTGTCTCTGCTTTGTCCACTCTATGTATTTTTTTTCTCTCTTCAGTCTCTTCTCTATCTCCTTTTAATTAATTCTCCTCTATCTCTCCTTTCACTCGTCTCTCTTGATTATCTTCTGTTTTCAATCTCTCTTCTCTCTTCCTTCACTTCTATTTTCAATCTCTCCTTTCTCTGGATCTTCTAGTATCTTCGATCTCTTTTCTCTCTTGATTCTCTTCTATTTTTAATCTCTCCTTTCACTCGTCTCTCTTGATTATCTTCTGTTTTCAATCTCTCTTCCCTCTTCATTCACTTCTATTTTCAATCTCTCCTTTCTCTTGATTTTCTAGTATCTTCAATCTCTCCTCTCCCTTGACTCTTTTCTGTCTTATATCTCTTCTCTATCCTGATTCTCTTCTGTCTTTAATTTCTCCTCTCTCTTGACTCTCTTCAGTCTCCAATCTCTATTGATTCTCTTCCGACTTCTCTCTCTCCTCTGACTCCTTGTCGCTTCTCTGTGTCCTCTCTCTTCTGTCTCTCCTATCACTCCACTCTCTTGATTATCTTCCGTCTCTCCTCTCTGTTTTCTCTCTCTTGATCCTCTTCCGCCTGTTAGTACTCCCACTTCGTTCCTCCTCTTCCACCCCTATTTCACCCTCTCTCATCTCTCTCCATTTTCCTCCCTCGCCGAGAGGGTAGGGCATCACCCTCGCTGTACACAGTTCTGTACCTCCGACGTCGATCCTAATGTCAAATTCCATTACCGCGTCTCCACCCCTCGACTCTCCGTCGACGGATGTACGTGCGGGTTTACGTTACACGTATATGCACCTACGTTTCTCCAAATGTAAGGAAAAGGGAGGAAGGGAACGCCGTCGACGGCTTTAAGGGGATACGGGAAAAGGACGAAGGTTCGGGGAGTACCTCTCGAGGTTTTGCACTCGATGCATCCTCATATCGGCGCACGTCGATACGTGACAGAGGATATCTATCGGCTGGCCTGAATTTTTGCAGGCGACATCGGGAATGCACCGGAGACGAAAAATCGGACGGGCGTTCGCGCGATTTGTTCGAGATTTCCGTCAACCGCGATACATCATGCCGCGCTTGAAATATCCCGCTGAGGGTAATAAGAAGGAAATGCCGTAACGTTGATGGCTTCCGATTGGCATTAACGAGTACGTTCGTCCGACGAACGTTTGCGGTTAAATGGATATCCAATTGGAATCGATTCAACGACATTTCGTTCCTTTCATTTTGTTATTTACGTTGTCGATGGATTTCGCCGGTGAAGATTTACAGATTTAAGTGGATCCTCGATGTCGGAGTTAGATTTGATACAATGGATGAATGAAATTTTTTGGAGACAATTTTATTCTATTTGATATCGTTTGATCTAAACATAATAATAGGGACGGAAGAGCAATGATAGATATGGAGATAAAGGATAGGACTTGCAATCAGTGAGCCTTAGTTTAAATCCCTCTTTTCGAAAGCCATCGAAAACAGTAGTTTTCTGGCGAAATTGCCATTGAACTTAAAGCCGGAAAAGCTATATCAAGATAACAAAAATCTTTCGGCTTCCAAATAACAATAATAGAAAGTACATATAATAATTTATAGACGTTAAAATAGTATTAAAATTGTTCTTTACTCACGAGAACAATTAAGACTAAACTATTATAACGGTTGAAATGGACGGTGCCCAATTTTGCCAAAAATTCGTTAAATTAATTGGAGTGCTAAACAATATGCTACTTCTATCTCACAGAAAATAAATTAATACATCTTTCTTCACCTTTTTACATCCTACAAATTGATACCGGAACAAATATAAAACAGCGCAGAACTAATATTCCATTCTGTTACTTTATTAAAAACACGTAAAACCATGCCCGCTATATTCTGTACTCTTAATGGAAACTAGATGGAAGAGAAGGTTCTTCCATGAAAGGATTTCCATCGGGCTAAACCCGATCTCTCGTGTTGTCCTTGTCTTTGTACCGTTTCAACGTTAACTCTCTGGGGCAGCGTATGTCAACATATTCTCGCACACCCTACATCGTGATATCATTGCCTCCAAAATCAATTCCATTAGTAAATTGTGTGCGAATTTACTGGTTGAAAGCCGAATTGTAAACATATTATGCGCTCGTAAACTCGCAACATGGTGGAAAATACGTTCGCCATAAAATCAGACAAATTTCCAAGAAAAACACGAAAGAAAGAGAATAAAAAACAAAAAGTCAAGAGGATGAATTAAACTAATTTTACAAATTCTGTATAAACGGTAATGTTCGCAGTACTCTGGGAAACTTTGCGATGTATTCGTTTACAGAGGGTGCAAAGTAAAGAGGGCGAGCCGTAGACAGGATCTTATCAGGATCAGGAAGATCAGGAGGCAAGGCTTGGTCCAGAAGACGTAGTCTAGAGAAGGATACAGGATACAGCAGTCACGAAGTAAGATAATAAAATTAAGGCGATCGATCCTAGACTCCGGTAGAATTACGTCGTAGCTTCGGATAGATTATCTGGGCACTAAGATGCCCGCATTGTACGAGAAAGATGAGAAAAGGCCCTTCAAACGCTGGCACTGATAATACTCTTATTTGAAACGACGTTGTCTGTTTTACTACAAATCTTTTTTTTTTTTTTTTTAATGGGAAACTTGCAATTTAACACTAAACCTACCAACACGGTCAAAAGAACAGTTCCATATTTGTGCTAAAAATTTTCTAAATTAATAGAGTAGCCATGAAGTAAATATTCCAGTTCTATCTTATAAAACTGAAATTAATTAACACTAGAACTACCAAACCAGCCAAAATGACTGGTACACAATTTTTTCAAAAAATTCTCCAAGTTTATATAAGAGTCATAGAATAAATATTCTACGTCTATATCAATAAACACGAATCATCCAATCGATCAAATTTTTCAGCGCTTGATTCCCCTTTTTCCAAAGTACTTATTTAATTTATTAAAATATGTTAGATTTGACGCCGGTAGTTCTAGTGTTAATTAATCACCTTCTTCATCTCTTCATTTTTCTTTTTCTACACTAGTATTAACACTAGAACTACCAGCGCTAAATCTATTACATTTAAATGTACTAAATATGTGATTTGAAGAAAGAGAAACTAACAATAAGAAGTGGAAAAAATGATCGCTTTGCTAGTTTATGTTTTATGTGATGGCCGTAGATAATTTATTCTATGACTCTCCTGTAAATTTGGAAAATTTTTTGGAAAAATTGTGTACCAGTCATTTTGACTGGTTTGGTAGTTCTAGTCTTAAGTACATTTAAATTTGAGTACATATAACGTCGGTGGTTTTAGTGTTAAAGAAATATTGAGATGAAAGGGGATGTTTGAGAAAAATGGGAAAGGGATGCTTACACGTTGGTATTCATTTTAATAATCCGTTAGTTCGAAAAGTGTTGCTTATTTTTTCTGCAAACTATTTATTGACCTAGTTCAGGGCTTTAAAAAGAGCAATCGTGCGACTCTACATTTGTAATATCAAAGATAGGAAAGCAGAAGGGACGTAAAAGTTTTCGTATGAAAATTCGTACTCATATCCGGACACGGAGGAAGAAATGAAAACGGGGGAGGTAATCGAACAGGTAATGAAAAATCTTGAAACCCGTTTGAAGCCTGCCGACGGATATGCTGAGTACGTTCAGAAACGCAAATACCGATTGAGATGAAATAAATTCAGGAACGTCTGGAAATGGGAAAAAATAACGATAAATTGAAACTTTGTGTACGAAGAGCACCGATTACTTGCAGTGAAACATTGTAGGTTGCTTTGCTCTTCTGCGCGACAATATTTATATATTTTTAAACAAATAACTCCTTCTAGTGATTACTCTCTGCCTACGAATTCCCGATAACAAAAATATTCTTTCAAGCAAAGATACTAACATTTTCATATTGCGGTTATAAATATCACAAGCACTTATCTGCCCTTCCAACTTCCACAATTACAATCCTAATTTCAATTCTCTAATCTTTCACCTCCAGAATCACCGTCTCCCTTGCAAGATTCCAAAAGACCACAACTTCCTCCTCCACCATCCCTTCTTTCACTCTCCACCCCCTTATTTCAAATTCAAAACGTACTTCTACCTCAACCAATAACATTACAATTCTCTTGCTAATTGATTCTCAAAGTCCATGCACGAGGGTGCAAAGACACTGTCCGCCTTTCTCACCAAGGGGTGGATAGAACGCACAGGGAGAACAATACGAGACCTCTTCTTCTTTGGAAGGTTTAACGGTGATTTATGTTGCCAGGGGGTCGTTAGCGAGTTGCCTAATTAAAGTCGTTTCACCCAACAGACGGAGAGAGATCCAGGGTGAGAGAAAGACAAAGAGTAAGGGGTAGTTGCAACCTGCAAAACTGCTTACACGAAAATTCTATCGGTTTTGTCGGCTCCTTACCGAAACAACGGACCTTTCTCGTGATCTTAGAATTGCCAAAGTATTCGGGACACGATGTCTCTCTTGGAAAACCATGGTTCAGCCCTCAACAACCCCCTTGGAAGGGATTTTCCTGGAGTCTTCGACAAAGGAAGATTATTACGAAAGAGCCACTTGAAAGAGTGGCTTTGCGAGCAATGGAATAATTGCGGTATACTGATCCTTATTTCGTGGAAGACTTGCCAGGGTGAAATGTTTGGTTTTATTCGTTGACGTTGGAAAAGGAAATGCACTGGGACGCACCCCTGAATGGGGCTCGTACCACGGGACCTTTTGTTTGCTGGACAACGGAGAGTACCGACACGAATTGTCGAGGAATCCCTTCGAGCGAGTAATTTTCCAGGCTTTTTAACTCTTTCGATGGACGACCATGATTATAGTCCATCGTTCGAGTAATAATTGAAATCCCTCCGACATTGGGGTGGAGGGAATGCATTTGCAATTTTACTGCTACTGATTTCGTATCGAAGGGGTTGGTTGGTTAAATTTAAAATGTAGAAATTTTATCTAGAAATATGTGGATATTTATATATCGTTAATTTTGTTAAATATATTGGATGATTAACACTTTAACCCTTAAATTCGCGGACTTGCATTTCTGCAACATACTAATTCTATGAGAATAAAAAAAAAATTAACGGATTACGGTTTCTGAACGAACTTTGTCATAGATTATAGTGTACTTTGTACATTTTTGACAGGTGCAGTGGCACCAACTTTCAAATGTTTTAATTATTTGTCAGTTTTAGCGGGTTTTCATCGGCGCGGAAAAAAGTGATATTGGAATAACTTTCCTCGGTCTTTGTTATAATAGAGAAAATAACTGTTTTTATAACTATCATAATACATAGAACTATAATTAAGTATTGAAATATTTTTTTATTCTATTTACATGAGTCAATAATTCCCCATACATCTGCTTACCTAGGAACGCGCAGTGTTGCATAAATGCAACAAAGGATTTTCAGATAATTTAGAAGCTGAATTCTTTCAACAGAATTTTTTAAATATTTTTCCTATAATCTAAACTATATATGGATATTAAAAACACTTTTTATGATTAAAACAATAAAATCGCGAATTTAAGGGTTAATACCTACATTGCAATTGTGATTCGATTACTTTGGTTCGTGGAAGACGAAAAGTTTTATAATTTCTTTAAAAGTATCGTATAATTAGTAATTCAACTTGGGGAAAATATTTAGTACTCGATTACTGTATATCAAAAAGATTGAGTGATTTATAATCTATTTAAAAATACTAGGTGATTAATAACTCAGCTGGTAACAAATATTTGCTACTCGATTAGTCTATATCCAAAGGATTGAATGATTTATGTTTTACTTAAAACAGATATCGAGTAATTAATATTTTACGTTCAAATTGATATCCAATTGTGACCAATATTAATTCTTGAATTAGGTCATGATAAAATTAAGCTTTATAAACCGTTGAAGAAATTGACATAGAATTGTCAGTGCGGAAAAAATAAAACACGAGTAAGATAACGCAGAATCTCTACGTTCTCTTTGAGAAATATAAGCAATGGAAAAATAAAATACCAGTGATCATAAACTGAGTCTCGAACCAGTGACCTTTCATTTGTGGATAACACCACCTAAGCTATCTCAAATCCTCACAAACCGAGTACAATGAGACCTTGGAGAACGCTGGGATGACGTTTCTCCTAGAGAACTTGAAACGTTAAAATAGCATTAAACCAGGTCAATATGAAAAGCGATATATTAGTTTTCAAGCATTATGTAATTCCTATGCGTTGCAACACGCGTCATCCTAACTCAAAACGAAAATACAAATCCTACGTGTCACTTCCGATTTCAACGCTACGATCATTACGCTAAAAACGATCTGAGAAAAATTACTAGTTACATCTACCATCATTAAAATTAATTGTAGCTTCTCGATGATGTAAGGGATGACGTTCAGAATTGTAGGCACACACGCAAGTACGATGTAAAAAATTTCATGAACCGAGAATACTTCAATTTACACCTACTATTATAAAGATTTAGAGACTCTTGTAACTTCTTCTCTACATAATGATATATTAATATAATTTTTCCTGCGACTATTCTTTTCACCCTTTTTCTCTTCGTATTTTCTTCTACTTGAATTCCTGTGCTCAAGTCCACCTGCTTTAGACGAATTTACAATCACCAAAACCAAGATACATTAAATAACAATTAAAGAAAAATATCACAAAAGTGCAACTCCTTACTCGTAACAATGCCTCAGTATCTTTCTTTATCTTTTCAAGCTCACACCAACCGAGATATTCCAACAGCAAGTCATCCCTTCGGTTAATTTATCATCCAAACACCCATTTACGTTTATCAGCGCCTAATTTGAATACCCGTTTTTTGTTTCTCATTTACTTCACACCTACCAAGAAACTTTATTCCGCGAAGCTCTTCAGAAAAAGTTCCAATCATTGTAAGAGAAAAAAAGAAATCCCCAAATAAATCTGACCGCTAGGAAACAACTAATTGCAACTCAGAGACATAAAGATTAAACTCACTGAGCACAGAAGGGCATTACCAGTTCGATATCATTTTGAGGCCACCGAAAGCTCCTCGAATATGCAAGCTTCGGAAGCTTCAAAACTATTTGACGCTCGCCGTGGCTGAATACCGAATACCGAAGCCCTCGAAACTGGTTTCGAGGCCGAAAGCCGCTTTCGATATTTCCCTACGATTCCGGCGTGTCCGCTTCGATTGGTTTCACGGAACCGATCCGAATTTCGATTCTCATCGAGTGCGTCCTCCCAGCTCTTTCGATCTTTCGTTGATATTGTTGTTGCGATTTCGCTACATTACTTGCTGACGGAGTAGGGAAGAACGGGGCTAAAAGTTACCGAGGTAAGTTGTTCCGATTGAAATAACTCCGCGAGGAGAAGAGATAAGAATATTGTGTAAATTTGTAATGAAATGGAACGCCACATTGCACCGACAATAGCCATTTTAACACTAGAACTACGAAACCAGTCAAAATGACTGGTACACAATTTTTTCAAAAAATTCTCCAAGTTTATATAAGAGTCATAGAATAAATATTCTACGTCTATATCAATAAACATAAATCACCCAACAGATCAAAGTTTCGGCCGCTTGATTCCTCCTTTTTCAAAGTACTTATTTAATTTATTAAAATATGTTGGATTTGACGACGGTAGTTCTAGTGTTAAACAAACGAGTAGGACCCGGAACAACTGAACGACAGCACGTGCCTCGCTGGTCCACGTAAGAAAATATTTTCCCATTTGGTATTTGTGGTCTATCTCACGAATGATTCGTACGATATTGTTGAGTCCTACTTAAAATAAACAGACTTGGTTTAACCCATTCACTGCCATCTACGAGATATCTCGTCTTTGCACTATAAGTTGGAATTAATAACTTGGCAATAACAGCCGAACGTGTGTAGCATTTTTGGAAGAAAAATTTTCTTAGTATCACTAGAAGTGTTGAGATTATATTTTTGAATAATTAAATTACTGTTTTAAAAACTTACTGTCATCTTCTCAAATTTTATCACGTAAGCAAATATTTGCTTAGTTTCTCTGGCAGTGAATGGGTTAATCATTTATTGTTTTTTATTTCACAAATAATAGTTTTAACAGATATGGTAACAACTTATCCCGGCTTGTTAACAACATGCCCCAAATCGGGGTAAGTTGTTACTTTCCGACTTTATGCATTAAAAAATTAATAATAAAAGAATCTCTCAAAAAAAAATGACTCAAATAACTGTCTTAATATCGAAATTACATATGTAAGTTGATTTTGATCGAATCGTATGAATACTAAAAGCAAGTCTTTTAACAAATTTTGAAGTTAACTAAAAATCGGAACTTTTAGCCCCGCTCTCCCCTACCGGCTGGGTTTAGACGGCTGACACGCGAATTTCTGTTTTTTTTTTGGAGTTTATGAAATTTCATAATTTTCCATATTTCTTTTTTTTTAACACTATCAGCGAATTTGTAATTAGTAGATAAAAGTGAGTCGTTGGATTCTTTGCTGTCAGAATAATTTATTTCTTCAGTGTTATCACTGAAATACAACTGTTGTCGCTACTTTTGGTATCGCTCAAGGTCAATACTTTAAATATTATCGTAAAAATATAAAAATAGTTGAATATAAAATTCAACGTTATAAGGTAGAAAAGCAGGAAGGACATTTTTAACATCCGTGAAGCTAGTGTTTAAGCCGAATGAATACAAAAAGAAAAAGAATATTACTTGAAGGACTATGATGGATGTAGACTTAAAGTCTTCCAATTAGCTGACCTCAGTTCAAGCCACCATCACCTCCAGAAGATTTGTTTTTAATCATAATTT
Organism: Cerceris rybyensis; assembly: GCA_910591515.1. NCBI lineage: Eukaryota > Metazoa > Arthropoda > Insecta > Hymenoptera > Crabronidae > Cerceris > Cerceris rybyensis. Next base: position 22,490,153 of record OU342793.1, on the reverse strand, counting down.
TCTAAATCATAGCCTCACTTGTTCCTAAACTATCTAAAATTACAGGTTCCAGACAAAATGGCCGTAGTCGTTAAACCTAAAAAAATATAAGAGGAAGCCGACTACACAAAAACAGTGGTACCAGCGATACCAAAGCTTCTAAAATATCACGAGGATTAATTTAAAAGAAGAATTCTCTAAGAACAGAAAAGGAAAACGATAATTGACGTTAATATACAGAGAGACACATGATAACTCTCGAGAGCGACAATGATTCTATTTCAGTGGCAATATCAGCGTTCAAGGTCATCGTACGTTCAGAGTTGATGAGCCGATTTAGTGTTGTATTTCATCCTCGCAATAACTCGTTATAAAATCAATGTTTGCGAGAGGAAGAAAATAATCCATAATTATAAATCTACGAACAAAATCATACGCAATAAAAGTGCATAATGTAAAAAGTACAAGTAGGAAAAAGAAAAAAAGACAATTGTTATCTCCTCATTCACATAATGTCTTTCGAATTAATTTCATTGAGCGAAGTTTTGATTTACGTGAAACGGAGAAAAGTGAAGTGTTATCAATGAAAAATGTCGTATCGTCGTGACAGCCTTTCGTCTTCGTTCTGGATGTAAGAGTTGACAGAATGATACGAAGGAAATTCTCAATTGTCATCGAGTTGACTCGATAGAAATACGATTACGTAATTGCAGACGACGTTAGCCAAATGGTACGACTAGGAAATGACGGTGCAGATATCATTTTGCTTTGAGAAGAAACGATACTGAAAGATAATCTCGCACTCTCTTTCTCTGTCTTCTTTTTCACTTATGTCTCTTCATTCCGAACTGTCTATCGTTATGAAGTCTTCGTGAATTACGCTACAATTTTTCAACGGTTAAATTGACATCTTTTGTCGTCCATTGACTTCTGAGGATGATAATTTTGGAGTGACTGTCTGTTCTCACAAATTGAGAACGTAAATATTTTGAAAATGCAACGAATAAAGAATAGTTTGATAATTCTAGTCGATAAAACTGATTTCTTTGTGTGAACGATGAAATCTACTCGATGTTAATAGCCATGGCATTGAATTACAACAGGAGGTGGAATATTAATTTCACTTTCTACAGCGTTACAGGTATTTTGATCTCGAAAGAAAAAAAGAACTGGCACTTTCGAATATCTAAAGGGCACCTTGACACGTTAGCTACTATAAACTTAATTAAAACAATTTTAATACAGGCGATTCTAATACTTATATTTTTGTTTAATCAGAATTTTTGACGGGCGACATAATTTTCTAATTTAATTGATTTTCTGTTAAGAGAATTAAATCGATTAAAGTAATTTAAAGTTGCGACGGTACTGGCGAAATACAATTTTCCTAAATGTTCTGTAATAGCTGTAAATCACTATTATATTCAGAACAAAGTAACTATTCCATGATATAGAATATTATCAAATTGTTTTCAATAAACTGACAACAGATTGGAAACATAATTGCGACTTCAAAAGGTTAGCATGAGAATAGAGTGTTGATCAACAGCGATCAACGTGGCAATCACCGTGTTAATTATCTAATACAAATAAATTTCTCGCAGAGCGGTGCTTGAGGACGGAATTTCGATACAACACGTTAATAAACATGAATGAAAACACGACTTCAAAGTTTCTCTCGATACTCTACAAAATTCCATGTCATATGAATATATTTCAAATCTTGATTATCCTAAATAATTAAATATCTTCAATAGAACTGAAGACATTACCAAATTTTTTTCAAGAACTTAACAATAAATAAGAGAGATCATTTCACCTCAAAGGGTCAACATCGCAATAAAACTATCAGCTGCAGTTTTCATCATACTCTAGATCAATTATCTGTCAATTATCTTATTTTAAAAAACCTCACTAGTAAGAATTAAAATTATTGCCTTCAATAAATAATGCAGCACTTTAACCCCTTATCTTACGATTTCTATTGTGACCAAGCGTGCAATAACTCAGAATTAATTATTGGAATTGATAAAGTTATCACTGATTTCCGATATAGCGGTATGAATTAACGCAGTATTAATAGCACAGCAGTAATTTCAACGTCTCCTAATCTACTGATATTTCCAACTTAACAGTTTTTGGAAAACTTACAGATTTTCTACTCCGTTTACCGTTTCACGTGTGTCACACGCTATTGTAAGACAAGGTGTTAATCAGAAGCAAAAATAAATATGAAACTTTAAAAAATCTCAGTAATAAGAATTAAGAATACTGCTTTCAATAAATAATGTGACACTTCAATAAGAACCAAAAATAAATATGAAACTTTAAAAATTTCGTTACCCACCCATTATCTCAAACTGCGGTAGCCACTTCTTCACCATCAAATTTTTCGGCTTATACGGCAACTTCTCGACTTCCCACTTCCAAATTACTTTCCTCGGCAACGAACTAATAACATTTAGAATTATATCCAGCTTCTCCTTCGTCATGGATGACGTCTTCACCACAGATCCAAGGTTAAAATACAAAACACCCTCGTGAGCTTCATCGAGGAACTCCTTGATATCCTTCGGCAGAGGTTTCCTCTTCTTCGGTATATGAAGTCCTCCAACTTCAATGACATTCGGTAACAAAGATCTCGATCCATGAAGAGCAAAATGCGTGTTAACCAATAAAGCCGTTGCATTCTGATCAATCTCTGCCAAGTTTGGAATCTTAGGACCAAAAATCTCATTCACAATAGCTTGATCTTCCCATAGGAACCACGTATTGTACATAAGTATGCTCAAATACACCGTCACGGTATTGATCATTCTTCCAATAAAATCCATGGGCCACTTCAAGTTAGAAAATATGCACATAATGTAACTACTCTCCTGTGGATTTCCCAACCGATCATTGGTCCATGGCATGATCTGATGAGACGATAGGTATATAAAAGGTGCATCAAAGTGTGCAACAATGGATAAACAACAATCGGTACTGAAACTCTCCATGATCAGAAGATCAAACTTTTCACCGGAACGAAGCAATTCATGAACTGCAGGATTTCGTAAAACAGTGTTGCAGGTCATCGAAGACAATGCTCTGAGTTGAATCATATCATAGAACCATTTGTAAACAGCATCATTGACATTGTCCAAGTTGAAGACGTTGAGAACCAAACCGGTAGATTCATTGTAGACACTTATATCTCTGTAAGTTGGCAGAGGTTCTTCAGCCTTCGCCTTCGCCGTTCGAGGAAAGTGAGAGATGACCGTCACCTCGTGACCTCGTCGTGCTAACTCTTCGACGAGAGGTTGAAAGAACATGAAGTGACTCTTCCCAGGGAAACCAAAGACCGCTAAGATTTTTAGATTTCTTGATTCAAAGGCGAAGTTGGTGGTGTTGGATGCTGTCGATGTGCAGGACGAAGCGAAGGCCAGAAGAAGCAAGATGATGGATCCGTGAAACGACATGATCTTGGTAAATCTTTCCGAGTTTACCGACACAGTTTCTACGACGAGAATAAACGAATTGAGGTGAACAGAGGGGATAGTGTATATTTAACGAACCGATTCGACAGACAGTGTTTGACCATCTACTCGTTTGAACGGTACTATAATAACTGAGATGTCCGTCGTACAGCTCCGCCTCTAAACCGGGAGAGTTTAGACGAGTGGGATAAGGGCACGTTGCGTGTACCAATAGCTGTCAAGTTGAAGCGATATCGGTTGTGGTTGTGATGTAACGCATTCAATTTTTGATTGAATAGATGACTGTTGGTTTTAAAGACTGTGGACACATTGTTTTTGCAGATAATGCACTGTGGCACTTAACTAGTTTTATGGTAGAGACGTGATAGAAGTGGGAGTGAAGATTAATAATTACTGAACTTGGAAGAAATTCTTCCGTCCCTTTTGAAAGATTTTTCTTAAATTATTATTTTCTAAAACTCGATCTACCAAGACGGTCAAAATGACTTACACTGAATTTTTTAACACTAGATTTACGGGGTCAATTTGACTCATTCAAAATTTGATTACTATATTTATAATATATTGGTTGGTTAATTTTTTAGTAACAAACCTTTCATTTCAATTGATTTGGAACTATTTTCTGTGCAAAAAATTTAAATTTTCTTGTATGATTCAAATTGGCTCAATGCAGAAAAATAGGTATATCAATATCCGTAAATCTAGTGTTAAAAATGCTGTTAAAATTTCTAGAGATGTACTATGCTTAATTTTCTATGTCCGCTTTGTAAAATGTGAGGAATTAAATCAATTTAGTTTCTTGCGCGTTTTCATTCTCTTTTTTCCAAAGTATTTTAAATATACTGAATTAATAATCGGTAGTTTTAGTGCCAACGGTAAACCTACCAAGCCGGTCAAAATGGCCGATTCCCAATTTTTTCTAAAAAATTTCCCTAAATTCATAACATAGGCATGAAGTAAATGTTCCACTTTTGTCTTATAAAACGTAAATTAATTAATTAATCGCCCGCTTTCACCTCTTCTTCCTCCCAAAGCACTTATATATTTAAATAGGAGTCGACATAACGTGTGTAGTTTCAGTATTAATAATCTATCTAAAATTGTAGGTCCCAGCTAAAATTAGCATGGTGTTTAAAAGCGAAAGTCAAAATGAGAAAAAGTAATTATTCAAACTTTCATCACCACTGCAGTATTTCTCCTAAATTATAATCGTTCCGTAAATATAAACCTGGAGTATTTATGCGAAGCAAGCGTAGTAATTAAAACTAAAAAAATATATAAAAAAAGGTACAAATAAATCGTCCTTATCGCTATATAATTCCGCTATAAACAATTGTAGAAACTCTACAAACATTTTCCACTCAACCAAACACATGTTCAACACTTTGTTGAATAAAAGTACAAAAAAATACATAATGGACTGCGATACTTTTAACTGGTCGACGTACAAATGATGGCTTTGGCAAAAAAATGAAATACTCTCTGAGCGTACATTCTGGCCATTAATTATTTCCCGTAAATAATCGAAATTCTCCAAATATCTCGTTACTTCGATACCATCGAGCACCGAATTTTCCCAGTGATTAATGAAACATTTAGTATATTTCGATTGTCCACTTCGGTCCAATTACGGCAATGGGCTTAATGTCGGAAATTTAGAGCGATACTGTACCTCAGTGATAGTTAACTATAATATTAATAGACAACGGAGACTATACTCTTCATTGAGACATTACCTAATGTATCGGAAATTTTTTTCTCTTAGAGAATAATCAATATTAAAATATAATATTTATAGACACGTAAGAGTATTCTCTATGAAGATACTAGGTATACAGTAAAAAACAATTACATGCCGTTGAGTTAACGCTGCAATTATCATACTAAAGTATTAGCATCGACGACACGTGTTTGAAGTATGTAATACGAAAGTTTCCAGTTATTACTACTTTGCATATTTTCTGTATGTATCTATGCATAAAAGACATGTAGTTCAGTTGCAACTTTACTGCTAATAAATATAAAAGTTCTCTTGCGACAGAAGGCCGTAGTTACGTCAAAGTTTGTTATATTTAATAACAGTGATATAACAAAAGTGAGCCAATATGACTTATACAACAGATTGAAGTTTATTGCAAAGAAAACAGTTCCAAATCAATTTAAATGGAAGATTTATCATTAAAAAATTAACCAACCAATATATATATAGGCCAAATTTTGAACGAGCCAAATTGGCTCCGTAAATCTAGTGTTAATCAACAAATGCTGTTGTGCCTGCTTTAGTCCATGAATGTAAGGTATAATAATTTTATTAAAAAGTTACAACAAATTGCTTTTTACGTTCTTGGTTTTTTCTTTGTAGTTGAATCATATAATTTCGTCATCCAACGTCGTTGCTCGTTTGGCGTTCGCAAGAGGACATAAATTCTTTCCTTGCATCTCCGAACAACAGGTAGAGAGGGTGCGTTAGAATGGAGCATGCAGTGAGTCGATACCTTTATTAAATTAGCAGAAAATGCTCTCTTCGTTGATCCGGTTTTACGCCATCACCGAATGAAACTACGTTCTGTACGAATCTCCGTCTCTCTTTCTCTCTTTTTCTCCATGTTTTCGCTCTCTTGCCTTTTGCGAGTCGAGTGCATTAAACGCGGTGATACTTTATGTAATTAAAATCGAATATGCCGGAGAGGATATTCCACGGGTTTTGTTTCTACGTGATAGTAGACTTCTATTTGTCTTACTTTTCGTGGAAAACGGAGCTTCCTCGGACGCGTTACCCGCTGGATTTAATTTCATGGAGATCTTTTTTTCCTACGAATGAATCCGCGTGAAGATTGCCCATTAAGAGATAAAATTATTTGTAATTATCGAACACGTAACTCTGGAAAACTTTACTTTTCCTTTAACCGATGACTTAATAATTTGACGTCGATCGTTAATGACCGGCTATTAACAATTTGAATACTATAGGAAACATCAGTGCTACTACATTCGATGTTTCCAATGACTTTTAAATGACGATATTAACGAGTATTCTAATAAGTTTCTTATTGAAATCGTTAGTGACATTAACCGTGGTGCTCGTTTACGGTGTTTTATATAGAAAGTAAGGGAATAGTTTTCAACATATCTTATAAGTCTTGAATGGTGTTATTATTCATTGCGATCTTTTTTCTTCTTTTAGTTCTGACGTATCTATTTTATATAGTTATATCAATGGAGATGTCTACATCCTGCGGTTGTTTCATTCCAAATCTGTGCCGCTTTAGTGTAACTAATATAATTCAATTTTACAAATTAATTAAATTTACTTTTCAACTGAATATTCCCAAGATAATCTTCGGTCATTTAAATATTTACGGTCTTTCCCAGAAAACTATTGACAGACGCCGTCTGTTTTATCTTAATTCAACGCTTCTTCGTACTTAATTATTTAACTTCATCAATGCTTGCCTTCTAATTTTTCTACCACTATCTTAACCGTAAATAAATAAAACATCCTTGGAACGCTGACGAAACGGGGTCAAGTTGTGCTGTACTTTGGGATATAAAAAGGCAACTCCTGAACTAGCAAAAAGTCTTTCTTGGTCATACAGTCGAAAAGTCACATTATATCATATTTTAGCGTGAAATTGTCACTTCGACTTTCTATCACTCTGCTGTTATTACTGTTTTTAAAGTTTTATGAACTTAAAAGAAATAATAGTGTTTTCGATTAACTAACTCCACCGTTAATATCTCGACTGCATAAAACTATGGACCAGATTAATATTTTTATTAATTACATAACCAAAGAATTTCAAAAGGAGAGTAACTAAGAAAAGCAAGGAGGAACAAGGATTTACGTTACATTCGAACGATCGTATCTACTTTGAGTTTCCTCTTCTCACAGTTCCTCCGTTTAATCCCGTATTTTCCCTCCGCCCCTTTCTTTCAGTTTCCGTTTGCCCCGTGTGCGTTTAATTTCGTATATAACATCGAGACAGTAATATCGTAAAGTAAACATTATTCATATTGAAAGCCGTAAATTCGTCTGCCGTGGATTTGAAAAATATGAGAGAAATTACAAAGCGCATATTGCAACGGCCATGATGTGAAAAACAATGGCATAAGAAGATTAACCGTTTCGACGTTAGGGCCATTAAAAAAGTTACTCCTTTCGATTTCCCGTGTCCGATAAATTCACGCAAGTGAATAAAATCTAAATGGCCGGTGAAAGCGTCATTCTATTGCGATCGGAAAACTTTCGATCACCAAACTGTTCCTTTTTTTTGTTGTCAACAATTTTACGCGAACATTCGAGGTACCGGATTACGAATCAGGTAAAAGGAAATTCGTTGAAGTGACGATGAGAAGATTAAAACTCGAGCGCGCCATTAGAACCCTCAACCGTCATAGTAGTCGCTTTTTGCATTACGCTGTATTTTTATATTTTCTCTTCTTTCTATCACTCTTTTTCCCCAATTTTATTAGTTTTCTTTTTAACGTAATACTAGATTTACGGGAGTGAAATCTGTTAAATTTAAACATATTAAGTAAGTACTTTAACCAGTTAATTGTGGCGACTTCTTTTGTGAAATGTGTGTCACGAAAATCGAGCGATGACAAGTATAGTCGTCAATCACAGCTAACTGATTAAATAGCAAACTAAATTTAATAATAACTGAATTAATTAAATTTCGCACATGACGGATACAGTCGTCAAACACAGCTGACTGGTTAAAGAAAGTGGGATCCATCGAAAAATTAGATGATCAGTTAAGTAATTTGTATATTATACTCGCTGAAAGTTCCCGTGCTTCGCTACGGTTTAACCCTTTGGGTACTAGCGACGCATATATGCGGTCTGAGAAAAAATGTAGTTATAGTTTATCGCCGTATATATACACGATTCAAATTGAAAAGTTGAATTAAAATCGGTGAGATATGATTAAAAGTAGAGTAATTTATAATTCATATACAGTAACAGCCCAAATTTCTGATAAAATTGTGGTTTTGGAACGCTAAATAAATGATTATCTGTCAATATTCAAAAATGTCTCCGTCCGCAAAGGGTTAATATCATTAGGATCATTTAAAACCTACAATATTTTACGTGCTTCGAAACTAAAAAAAAAAACCTTAAAATGTCGAATTTTGAAAAATCCTTTCTTAGTGGGTGCTTATACCCTAGAAGGAACGCTCATGCAAAATTTCAAGTTTCTAGGTCAACTAGTTTCGACTCTGCGTTGATGAGTTTGGCCCATACTTTAACCCCTTAAAACTCCCCCTAAAATTTCGAATTTTTCAAAACCCTTTCTTAGTGAGCACCTAAGATCCAAGGAGAAGGTATGTTCCAAATTTCATTGCAATCCGTTCTGTGGTTTTTTAGATTTCGTGATGAGTGAGTGAGTGAGTGCGTCTGTCAATCAGTCAGTGGTATTTGAGCTTTATATACCAGGTCGTCAAGTATGAAATTTGTAGAAAAATAGGCAAAGTTTGCTCTAGTAAACTACAAGTTTCATTCTTGACGACCTAATATATACATTATCAGGTACATATGAAATACTACTCTTCTGCGTCGCTATAAATCTAGAAACAGTTTCTAAAAAAGTAGAAATCTGTCAATTTGACCGCATCCATAGATGTAGTGACGAAGAAGAGTTAATACATAGATTTAAATATTACGTTCCAGACTATGTAAATATATACACATTAACTAAAGATTCCATAACGGTGACTCTGTAATAAAATACACATCTCTCTGACCCAAACACCCGTTAAAATCCCTAAAAATAGAATCCTATCTATGAAAGGATCAAATAAAAGATAAAATTTTAGAATTGCTTCACGCTAGTCTCGAAACGTGCTCATAGCAACAAATTTGTCAATCAAATCGCTTAATCCCCGTGCCTTTGTTCGCTCGATGATAACAAATCCGTGAAATTAGAACGAACGAGACGGCCCGTTCTCAAAATATCCAGGCCGTATCTAAAAATCGATGTTCTCCGTTGCTCGGAAAACATCCTAAACATGAAAAGCCTCTCGCCTCGTAATTTTTCAGGTGTTTCCACCGTGTACGTACATAGGGTTGAGTCGTATGGAGCTTGGTCCAAGAACGAGGAAAATTGCGAACCCTCGAATGGACCGACGCCGCCGGCGGGCCGTAGGTAATTGGCTAGACTCCATCGGTCTCTCTTGAATTTTCCTTTTTTTTTTATTCTTTCCTCCGGTTTTTTTTCCTACGCCGAGGGAAAACAGAGAGAGGAATGCGGACGTATACGCGAATCGAAAGTCGACGTGTTCGCCTTCCATTTCTCTCTGCGGCTGGTTCTTCTACTGATTTTTCTATCTTTCTCACTTTTACTGTCGGATTGTGTTAGTCTCTTTCATTCTATTGTGTCAGTCCATTTGGATTCTTTTATTTCGAGGTTTGAGTTCTCCAATTTCTTCGTTTATCTCGTCTGATCATCCGTTGGAAATCTGTGCGTTTCGTGCGTTCTCCATTTCAGATGTTTAATTGGTGCTCCGTTTATTGGCTTCTTTAATTTTCTTCTTTGTAGTTTTGCGGATTTAAGTTAGATAATTATTTCTTCTGGTATCTACTGTTTTAGGGAGTCGATGGACCATCGAGGTTGCGATATGTTAATAAATTGCAGGAAGAATCTTTCAGAAGTGACGAGTGATCTGATTTGGCACCCATTGATGCGAAGTCTGAGCCCTTACCTCCGCATCTACCGTACTCCCTGCCCTTTTCTTCATTTTACCTATCTACCTCCATATCTTTCTGCCTTTTATTCTATCTTTTTGTCTTTCTATTATTCAACTTCTCTATCCGTATATAAATCCACCACCATCTCTGCGCCACTATCTCTCCCTCTTCATTTCCACTACTTCAACCCTCTACTCTTCCAACTTTATTTCTCTACAGTCTTCCACCTTTTCCATCCCCATCCCAACCACACACCATCGCCGTAGTTTCTCCCATATTTCCAGCACGCACCTACCACGGTAAACAAAATACCCGTGACCCGAGCGTTGTTGTTTAATTCATGAATCGGCGCGCGGCCACGGGGTTGGAAGATCGTCGACAAATTACTAGGGAAGGGCGATGCGAAAAGCCAGGCGCCGGTGAACGTGTTAATCTAGGCGCCAGTGAAAGGACAGAAATAACGACAACCACGGAAAATGTGGGAGGCCCGAAACGTTCCGCGTTCTCAAACAATTTCATTTAATTAACATCCCGCTAACGGGAACACCCTCGTGCTTCTCGTCCTCCATAGTCCATTATCTGCTTGGGGACTGATTCGATATGGGGCTTACTGACATTTCATTTTATCGGTAACGACCTTGACTGTCGACAAACGTTTCTCCTACTGCGATCGAAGATTTCGCCACTGAAATCGAAAATCAAGGTTGAAAAAATACAAAAATAAATGTCATTTTTCTTCTGCAAATAGTAAATCTATATATATATACATAGTGTAAAAATGAATAGACGGTAGCAGGAATCAAGAGGGGCATTCTAGATTAAATTTTCATCCCTGTGTTTCGAATATTTTCGTTGCAGAGCGATTTCGTTGTTTTCTTTCCAGCATCTTGCTCACGCCAATCTTTCTTCCTCGCCAGTCGACGTTCCTCATAAAAGTTAATAAGCCAGAGGGGCCAAGGTTTGTTGATCCTGAGGAAATTGCGGCGGACCGGGGTGCCTTCCTCGCGACGTTTTATGCTTCTGTTCTATTCGACATTACGTCCGACCTTTCTCTCGCCCCTTCTTCAACCCCTTTCGCTTGGCATCCCTTCGTCACGGATAGTCCTGCACGTCTCCTTTCGTACGTGTCTTCGTATTTATCTCACGCGAATCATCCACCGAAAGAGCAGACACGCGGAATGGTACGTGCTTGGGCTTTCGGTAATTCCAGGGGGTGCGAAAGAAAGAATAATCAACTTGTAGCACTAATGACGATCTGGGAGCTGTCGGTTGTCGTAGGACTAAGGGATGATGAGGAAAGTTTTATAGGTGGTAACGAAAGGGAGGTTAATACGAGGGTGTAAATTAATATTGAAGATAATGGAAAAGATAGGAAGGTGATAAATCAGGCTTTCTATAAAATCTAACTGCTATATGTGAAAGTATTGAAAGGCTTGATAATAGTCACATATCGCGTGGAAGTAGATGACAAGCAATTTGTGAAAAGATTAAAATATAAAATAAAATTCAATCGTAATCTTTTATCTGTTTCTTTCAATGTTTAAGTTTAGATAGAACCTGTTATCAGATTGTACAAACTAGAAGTGAGTAGCTGCAATAATTGCATAAAGACTCTTCTATCAGATTGCATGAAGCAAAAATGTTGAAGATGTCAATAAAAGAGTGTCTACATTTCCAACGTAATCTCTTAGATAGCACAGCAATCAAATATCTATGCAGAAGACCAAAGTCTTCGCAGCACAGTTACACAATAAAAAATAAATGCCTCAATGAGCAAAACATTTGAATATTTTTACCAAGTGCCTTCGTCCTCGCCGAATAAGGACTTAATCCGAGGATACAACAAAAAAAAAGGAAAAGGAAAGGATATTGTCCTAATTGTCCTCTTTGTACGAATCCGTCCTCGTTTTTTTTTAATCTGCTTCCACAAAGTATCTTACACTCGGTGCTTGTAACTCCGCGAGACGACAAACTTTAATACACTTTGCGAGATTCTTTCCCCCTTCTGGCGAAAGAGAGCTAGCCAGAAATTTATTCGTGAAATTATTCCACGCGGAGACGGCTACGTGACTAAATGAAGTTAATGGCGCTTCTCTCGATGCTCGCAAAGGCTGAACTCGAGAAGCCTCCTCGAGGATTCAGCCCGCGAAACTGTATTTAACCATCTTTTCTATCTTCGTCGTCCTTTTTTTTCTCAATTTTTTTATTCTTTTGAACGTTAGAGGGGGAGGGATATTTTGCATCGAAGTGAAATCAGCGCGCATCGATGTGACGCGATTCAATCGCCCGTCCTTTCAATTATTCATCGAAATGAGTTTCCTTTCTTCCACAACGGGGATACCGTCGCTCGCTCATTTTCTCATGGCTCGCGTCACCAATTCCCCTGGAAAATCTAAATATCCATTTTCTATAATCGAAACTGATAATTTCTCTGTCTTCCTCTCACCTTGCTTTCTCATTCTATCTATCGTCCTACCTTTAGTCCCTCTTTACTTCCCTCTTTCTCCATCAATCTCCCTACACTTTGCTCTCTTCTTTCAATCTATCTATTCACTTCTCCTTTCTATCTTCCTTCTTCCCCTACTTTTCCATCTCGTGCATCTACTTTTCTCTCTTCCCTTCTTTCCTTTTCTCTCTGTCCATCTAGCTGCGCTTTCTTCTCCTGTTTCAATCCGTCTATCTTCATCTCCACATCTCTATCTTTCTTCTTCCTTTACTTTTCCATATTGTGCATCTATTTCTATCTCTATACTTCATTCTTTCTCTCCAAAGCACAGACATCGACGCATCCCCAAACGACTTTTCCATTCCGGCTCCAGGTAATATCGCGAAATCCATTAACGCTGTCTCCGTGGACCGCAATCTCGATAGTAGCGCATAAACTCGTCCTCCAAAGAATCGTCGTTTCTAGCGTACGTTACTCTCGAACCAATATATTATCCTGAAGCTCCGCAAAACACCCCCAACGATCCTCCATATACCCAGATGTGACCCCCCATCGTGGCGAATTACTCCAACCCCGCGACGATGCATCTTCAAAAATTGTATGAGCCCTTCTGACACGGAATATCGCCCTTTTTATTACAACTTGCAATAACACGAACATAGGGACGTATACTGGTGTAATTTCCGCTTGGCAAGTTTTCATGGAAATACGTGCATTTCCTCGTGAATCGTCGAAATTTAAGAGAACTGAATCTACGGTGAATGCTGATTGTAGGGAGAGTGGAAGATGGTAGAAATGAGAAGTTGAGTATGGAGTTAAGGATATGAATTTTTAATTAGAGAATCAGAGGTCAAATTTGTATTAGATCTGGGTTAATTTACGTAAATAATTATTTAATGTATTGTAAATTTGCTAAAAGTAAGTTTTACTAAACTATTCGAAAGGGGCTGGGGGCAAAGTAATTATTAACTAAGGAAACTGATACTTAGCCTTCGATTTCCGAAGGAAACTTTATAAGTTGGAAAAGTCGAAGATATTTTTATTCTTCTTTCATTCTAGTCTCATGCCTACCGTAATCACGGTGTTTTTCGTTGTATACTCGTTAATAAAAAATAACTAAGTAAATACCAAAGTGGAAGAATACAAAACTATGAAGAATTTAAACTTCAAACTTTCCAATCAGAAGACCAGTATTCAAATCGCCATTAATTCTGAGACACTTTACCTAAATTATTATTCAAAACACCGTAGCTTGGGTGATACAAATTCAACTCAAATTTCTTCAAATAAAATAAAATAAAGGAAATAAAGTCCTTCCCACGTGACTTTTTTCAGCAACGATTGTCAACATTGTTCCAAAAGGTCGATATTTATTTTAAATGCATACTAGCCGAAAATGTGATTCAAATTAATCTGCAATTAGGTTTGTTCGTTCTCCATGAACACGATGTATCAAATCAAACGTCTTTCTGCGTCAAGAGGACGCCTTCCGCGTGGATGGTATACAAATTAGCATCTGTTAATTCAACCGGCAGGCTTCGTTAGTTCCTCTGTCACGTGCAACTTCGCGGATGAACCGCGGAAATGGTAATTTTAGTATCGACAATCGAGATCTTGATTTCGACACATTTCGCGAAGCTACGATGACGACTTTGAAGATAATTCTTGAGGACAGATGGATGGGGAATATGATTTTAACGTATGATGATAATTGGCAGTCTGAAAATTCCTGATCGAGAGTTCTTTCAATCACAAAGAATTCCCGTCGTCTATGATCAATCTTGCGGCTACCTCTTCCTCAATAAATACTCGAGTTGGAGACGTAACCATGTTCCTGTTGCCTGAGGCAATCCCTTGCATTCTACCTTCGACCTTCCTTCAAATTGTGTACTCGTGTCGCATTCGAACAAACAAGCAAACGAGAGAAAAGAAAAGGAAACTACAGTGAGATGAGAGAAGGGAGAAATTATTTTCCAAAGTGCTATCTAATTTCGGTAACTGCACTGTTACTTCAGATCCTCCTACCACCCCCTAAAACTGCTTCTTATCACTTTGAACTCTCTCAACGCTCAAAAAAACGTGCCCTATTAACCTCGTATATATTTTTCACCCCTAAACACGCAAGCCCAAGGCTTAACTGCGTTCGCATTACAAACAAGAATCACCCCTAACGTTCGACGTTCGATCTCCCCTCAAATTCCATAAAACTGCTGCATTCAAAGAATCAAACAAACGAAAGAAGAGAAAATAAATCACCAAGTATGAAATGAAAGGTAAAAATAATTTCCAAAAGTCCTAGCTAGACCTAATAATCTCACTGTTCCTTCAAGTCCTGCTTCCTCCTCCTAAAACTCCTTCCTGCCACTCTTCATTTTCTCAGCCCTCAAAAAAAGAGTACCCTATCAACCTCGTAGCTACTTTTCACCCCTAAACACGCAAGCCCAAGACTTAACAGCGTTCGCATTACAAGCTAGAACCATCCCTTATGTTCGACGTTCGATCTTCCCTCGAATTGTTCACCCCCAGCGCGACCAGCACGAGAACAAAAAGGAAGATAGGTGGAGGAGAGAATCGAAAATCAGCAGGACGAAGAGGCACGAAAGAATGGAGGAACAGTCGAACGGAGGAAAGCAGAGGGAAAAGAGAGACGGAGAGAGAATGGAGAGGGTTGCCGAGAGGCCAGAGAGACGTATGACTCCCAAGGGAAATTTAGGTGCGACCTCCATGTATCACGGAACCCGGCGTAAGTAGGTACGTAACCGACGTACCTACGCCACATACGTGCAACCTACGATTGTACACGCGTAATACACAATTGCGTTCCATCGACTTGCTCGCCTAAATACGTTACCCTCGATTTAGTAGCGAGGATATCGCGATGCTTCGACAGCTACGAACGGGTTGAAAGATGAATACCAAGTGAGAGAAAATTTGTGCGAAAATCTCAAACTGGTGGACGTACACAAAATTTTGTAATGCTATAATAACTAATTTCTTGGAAGAGAAAATTCAATGGATAGAAAATCTAACCCTTTGCAATCGCGTTAGATTTACGGGCACTAAATATATTAAATAAGTGTTTTGAAAAAAGAGCGATCAATCAACCAAACAAAGTGACCAGTGAAGTAATTTGAATATTATCAGATACATATAAAATATCTACCGCACCGCGTTCTTATAAATTAGGAAATAGTTTCTAAAAAAGTAGAAATCCGTCAATTTAACGGCTTCTGTAAATCTTATGTTAAGAAGAAAACGTGTAATCGCACTTAAAACGAACCTATTAACACTTTACCGACCGGAAGCACTTTTCGGACTCAAGTCCTTTGAACTTTTAACTTATTAATTGGTTGCCGCTCCAATTAATAAATTAACATTTATCATTCCGGTTACCTGTGTTAAGAACTCAGTGACGAGAATTTGTAATTTTCGAATAGATATCTGTGTTAAGGAAGTATTTGTGACCAAGTGATCAGCCAGCAGAGCTGGGCATTATTTCAGATACAATATTTTAAAACTTATTTGAAATATTACTTGAAATCAAAAGTTATTTCACAAAAATATTTCACTATTTGAAATAAATTATGTTATATTTCGTCCAACAAAATAATTGTATGAAATGATTATCTATTCTTTTATTTCGTGAAATACATCAGTTCAAATAATAAAATAACAAGTTATTTTCTTATTTGAGATACGTATTTCAAATGTCAAATGACATGTTTGATGCCCTAAGAATGAAATCTCTTTGCGATGAACTGTTCGAAAAAAGGGTTTTATTGAAAGCAAATGGTGTAAAATAAATCTTTATTGCTACCCATCAATAACTTATTTTCCGAACTAAATATAAATAAGGCGAAATTTCAACTTACAATTAGTATCATACATTTCTCTTAATTATTTCAAATGACTACGCCGAAATAAATTATAATAAAGTTATTATTTGAAATAAATGTACTCAAATAAATTCCTCTCAAATAGTTATTTCATAGAAAGTATTTGAGATAATGTCATTTTCAATAATTAAGTAACTTATTATCTTTATTTGAAATAAAATTTGCCCAGCGCTGTCAGCCAGAAGGGGTAAGATGTTAAAAAAATACCGGTCGGTAAAGTGTTAAAATTAAAATTAGTAAGAATTATATATACCTGAGAAACGTGTTGATTCTTTGCTCTGGTGGCAGAGGGTAGACATACAATGGCAACGGTGAAAGTGCTTCGGTGGCTGAGAGTAGACGAGGGTTGATACCACTTAAGGGATGAATTGCCAAGCAGCACGCAAAAGGAGAGGTATTGGTGATCCAAGAACTCGTCTTCGAATGAATTATACACGCACTGATAGAAGAAAATGATTTAACTCGATCGCGGAGCACTGCGTACCCGTCGGCGGTCACGGGGGAACTGATCGTGAGGCAAGGTGAGCATCGAAATGTCTTATTGTTAAAATTCCTGGAAAAGATACCTGTAGGTTACGGACGTCGAGGACCGCCGAGTTTGTTTTGATTACACGCGACGCTCGCCGTACGCCGTGACCAGTCAAGTGGAAATAACTGCACTCGCTGTTCATAGACTTAATCTTACAGTTGTAAATGGAATTCAACGATATTATTTATTTATCTGTGGCAAAATTATTAATAAAGTGTACTTCAATTAACTACTTGATTATTTATTAACTCATTTCTCAGTTCTTTTTCTGAAGTTGGGATAATTTACTTTTTTCTGCAGTTTTTGATACTTTCAAATTCTTTAGGGTTGGTTTTAGGGGATGTAAAACTTATACATAGATTCATATATGACGTGGGGGTTGCACTTTGAATTGTACTTCAATTTTATACTTGGCTAAGAAATTTTTCTTAACTTCAAAATAGAAGTGAACTCGAAAAGGATGTGCTGATTGAAAACTTTTAACTCTATCTCTGCCATAGTTTTGAATTAATAATTTAATTAACAATTACCTCGGAATAATTGCTGAACTATAAAAATTTCATCTCCAGGCAATCAACCCGAGCGTAATCGATTATACAAACTTCCTTTCTTACTATCGTTCACTTTGAAACACCCTGTCTAAATATTTTCCAACGTCAAAATCTCGGAGATTCAATCTAAAAAAAGGACAAAGAAGGTAGAGAATTTTTTTTCACCACCATTTGCAGATAACTGCACCAGTTGGCTGGCGAATCTCTCGAACTTCTCGACGCGTTTACGCGTACAAGAAAAATGGTTACCTCGTCGCATGTTGCATTAAAGTCAAAAGAGTAACGTTGCAGTTTCTCCTGACATCGCGAAACGACAGGGTGATTCAACTTGAAAGATATTTTCCAAAGAGTTGCTTCTGCTTTAAAAGTATAAATCACGCACCCTTGGAAAGCTCTTCTCGCGGACTATAAAAATCCGCTATCTGATCGCTTTACGCTCGAGGGGTGCAAAGAGCCACGTACAACCATGACTGTTTTCCCTTTCTCCAAATGTAAAACCGCGAGTGCTTTTTATTATACACGACAGAATCGAGGGTAAAAAAAATGCTTGTACGTGAAAACGTTCCGGCCAAAAACAAACCTGTTTCCATTTGCCAACGTTCGATCATCCGTATCGACTCGTTCGAGATGGACGCATTTTTAACGACCATCGCAATTTCGGCGAAATCGTTTTGGATGGAAAAAAGAGATCGAGGATCTGGTTTTTTATTAACTTCCTGACAGAAACGAAACATAATATAGCTTGTAATTATTATTAACCGAAAACCATTGGAGACGTTTTCGAATCGTCAAGTCTGTAATATATTAAATTGTAATTGAAAAAAAATCTACAGCTGACGGACATCTGAACTCATCTAATTTGGAGTCAAAAACGTTTAACTCCACATCCAGCATAGAGTTAAACCAACCTTTCTTCTTTTATTATTTGATAATAAAAAATTATTTGATAATAAAATAAAATTCTACAAAGAATCTTATACAATCAAGTATCATACTATGAATATTAAGTTGAATATGAAATTGAAATTGTATAAGATGCAATTTATTTACATATTTTAGTTGGGCTGAGGAACCGAAACTTTAAATGGAATGGTTTCAAGTTACTGGTGCCGGTCCTAACAAACAACTTATTAATTTCCAATAACTTCTGCCAAGCATTCCCAAAGATAAACCTGCCAAAACAACCTTAATAGTAGAACTACCAAGACATTCAAAATGACTGTTTCATAATTTGTATAGAAGTTCTCCCAACTTAAAAGAGAACCATACAATAGATATTCTACATCCATCTTATAAAACGTACCATACTGAATTAATCATCTGCTCCACCATTTGATTTCTCTTTTCTTGAAATATCTACTTAATATATTTAAATATAACAGATTTAACGCCGGTAGTTGAAGCGTTAAACACGTATGATTCGGAAACCCCATGAAAGCCAATACGCACCTTCATTTTTCTCCCATCGGACATGAAAGATTTCAACGCAAACGGACGTGAAATGGTAATAAAATCGATGCCCCGAATCTGCTCTGGTTTGTAATTGAATCAAATTAATCACTCTCGTCGGGCCAGAGTCTACGGCGACGTTGCGCCACCTCACCATAGAGGACGAAAGAGAGGAGAGTACCAGGAAAGAGTTACCATCTCACCAATTAATACCAGAGAACCTCCGCGTTTCGTTGGAACTTTATAAAACGAATCCAATTACTGGCGACCGTTTGTCAAAGGCTCAAAGCCACGAAAAACTTTCCCCCCGGTTTGGAAATGACGGGGAGTATTTTCCAGCCCCGTCGTCCGCCTCCGTCGACTGAAATAAACGCGGGGCCGACAGGTGTGCGACGTCTATACGACGACACTAAAAGTCACGACCGTAAAACGCCGTCGTAATGGAAAATTTCGGTGGTCTACGAACACCGATATCCGCGGATAGCGTATTTATAAGAGTTTTATGAAGACGCTAATAAAATTCTGCAAACCACCTCTGAAATTAATCTTTCAGCGACCCTTGACCTGACGCTTTGATGGTTCTACTTTTTTCCAATTATGTTGCTTGTGTGATACGAGAGAAATTGAATGAATTGACGTTCAGAGATATCCTTTTTGCGATTGATTTGGATGTTTGTGACATAAAAACGAGGTGAAAGATACATTTAATTAGCAAACGTAATCTCATCGCGTCTAATCTTCTTTTCCTTTTGCTCCTCTTATCTTTATCTTGTACCAGAATTGTAGTCAAAACCTACAATTCTAAATTCTATACTGTCGATGCTATGAGAAATATAATATAAAAAAATTCTAAAGATAACATGAACTGGTTCTCCAACCATCTCACCTACTACCGTAGCCTATAATACACTAACAAGAATCATCCATCCCTCCACGATAACTCTCTTGCAATCAAATGATTCAACAATTCACCCATCAGACCTCTATATCTGCTTAACTCGGCAAATTGATATCATTACACCGCTATCTCCCTTACTTGTATCATCATCATATTGCATAAACATGATTATACACATTCTATAATCCCACCATTCCAACAAGCCGTAAACAATTACATTTCACTTTCTCATCCCTCTCCGGTAATTCCCTGTACGATTACCAGCGTGAAATATGCCTCGAGATGAAACGAACGTCCCATTCAACATCGTCGATAACAGACAAATTCCGAATTTACATACACCACGTAAATCTGACAGATAAGATTGAACGAAGGGGAAAAAATCAAGTTTCGATTTAACGAGGGAGGAAAAGTCTGATTAGCCGGCACATGTAACATGCCTGAGGAAGAGGATTCGCACGATGTGCCGGAGGCTGGCCAACCGCTGTACTCCATTCACAATCAGAGCCCATTGATGCAGGTTCCTCGAACTGAACCACCGGAAAGAACTCACCGAGAGAATCGACCTACATCTAGTACGGATGACCGTGAACCTGATGCTTCTCACCGATATCCTAATTCGACACGTGCCGCGAATTCGTCTTCGGACGACGAGCGGTGAGCATTAGCTCGTTCAAATGGAATTCTAAAACGATTGCGCAAACGTGGAAAAATTACTACCAAGAATTTGTCGAGAATTGAACAGATGGATCGATGTTGAGAATTACAAGTTGTAGAAATATTTCAAATTGGTTTTGGTAGCAAAGATTTTGCGGTTTTTGAGTGTTCGGGTGTTCGTTGACTTTGAGAAATTTTTTGTGGATTTTTATTTAATTGATTGTGATATTGATGATTTAGAAGGAACACTAAACTTACAGAGTCGGTCAAAAGACGGGTAACAATTTTTTTCTAATGATTATTTAAATTTATAGAACAGCTATGAGGTAAATTATTCCACTTGTTTTTTATAAAACTTAAATTAGTTAATTAATCATCTGTTTTGCGTCTTCATTTCTCTTTTTATGAAGTAGTTATTAAGTATGTTTAAATATTAGTAAATATAATGTTGGTAGGTTTAGTGTTGAAACTGTAAGATTTGGATGGAATTGATTGATAACAGTCAAAGGTGAGGGTTGCGAGAAGAAGAAAAGGTAAAAGTTACAGGTAGTGAATCAGAAAGTATCTAGAGAGACTATGTAATAAGATTAAGAACATGGATTTCCAATTAGCTGGTGCAAATTCAAATTCCCGTCAGTTCTGACAAAATTTTCCTAAATTCTTATTTCACCTGATAAATCCTTGGTCATTTACAATGTCTACCGATCATCTTAAAGTCGTCTGTCGACTATGAATCCTAAACGGAAACTTAAGGTCGAATCTTTCCAACTTTTGTGAAAAAATATAGATCCACCCATGTGAGAAGAAGTCCTCCATCGAAAGGTGCATCATTCGAGAACTGGCAGGAGATTTTAAACAACACTGACTTCGAGAAAGCCCTTCTAGCTTACGGTCGAAGGAAAGGATTTCTGTTGGGTCTGTTCCTTTTATGCACGTCGCCGGGTATCCTGAATGGCTTCCACGTGATGGTTTACGTTTTCTATGGGCACACACCGAAACACTGGTGCTCGGTTTCTATACTAGAAAATGCCAATTGGACACCCGAGCAAATACGAAACGTCTCGAGTCCAAGGTAAATAGCAATCCCTGTAATTGCCACACAACGAATTCATCTAATGAATACACCGAGAACCGTGGACGAACAAAATGTATGCTCATTCAATCGAACGAACGTCTGAGAAACTGTTCTTGCTTCGACCTTGGGCCAATTAATTGCAAGTACCATGAAATCATTACGGAAGTCGCTAAAGAATAGAAAGTTACTCCGAAATATATTTGAATGTACTAGAATTCTAATTTTTATATTAAGTTTGTAATTATTACATCTGTTTATGTGTCTGATAATGTTTAAAAAGCGGGTGTAAAAACTCGAGGATTAACTTTACAATGACGACTATTACTAGTGACACGGTAAATAGAATAGAAAATTTTTAAGTTTCCGGAAAAGTATTAAATTAAAAATATCAGACGATCATATTATTTCTATGGTAATTATATAGCGTTAAGTTAAACGACTTATCAGAGATATAAAAAAAATCGAAGGGCAAAGATTAAGCTTCTCGTAGTAAGCTCAGTTACAGTAGTTCTTTGCGCATCATCGGTAATTAATTACTCTAAAATCGTTCTTATTTCTAGTTTAAGGGAATGTAGATAGAACCGCTTTAGAATTTTAATTAAAAGTCTAATTTGAAGAACGATTGCTATAACTAAAAACCTGATATTGAAAACGTGGAACATTTAATTCACCAGTGTATTCAAAACAGGAGATGACATCATAAATATTAGTACGTAAGATCTCTGCTAATTAGTTAAATTAGAAGATAATCACCACCACTTTTCCCTCTGTCATGAAACGAACCCTAAAAACAACTCCAATTTCGAAACGCAAAGTCCTATTCTCCTCTACAAATTACCGAGGTGTTCATTCAATTTTCCTACGCCCTACAGTTTATACCTTCATAACAAACTCGAAGTACTACTTCCAAAGAATTCCATACTTTTTCAAATAACCCAAACTCTCCGCGCGAACTCCATCGAGCCGAGTGCCTCGCAAGTACACCGAACGAATTCGCAGGTTTTACGAGTACCGTTCGAATCCAATGAAACGATACTTGGATAACGAATCGACTTGAGTTCCTAAGAACCTGCCAAACTCTATCATATCACCGGTTTAAATTATTTCACCGATAAACGACCGACAAATTGATGAGGTATTTTTACTACCGCTATTCTACGACCCTGAAAGTCAAGGATGTCTCATCTGGCTAAGAGGATCATAGGGGACCATGATGGATGGGGTGGTAAAAGCATGAATTTCCAATGCCATGAATCTAAAAGATACGAAAAAATAAAAAGTAATTAGACAAATGTCCCTCAACTCTGGGAGATTTTTCTTCAATTTTTATTTCATTTATAATAGCCACATAGATTTGAAATTATCTAAGTAATCAAAGAAACTGAAAAGAACTGATAAATTATTTAATAAAATTAGACAACTACGACAAAATCTATACCTCTATTATTTACAGAACCTATTGTAGATAGTTAATACCTTGATGACCCAGTTAGTGAACCCAACTTCAAATTCCCCTTTCACCTCAGAGAAATTTCATCCCCTATAATAATTGATATCGTAGTCTCGATAAGTCAAACTGCTCTAAAACAAAAATTCTCGCCAGGTGATCGTCATAGTTAAAACGGAAAAAAGACAAATATAAAATAGAGAAGATCGTAAACTATCGATCCTCTTGCCACCCTCTAAACCATTCCTATCCACGTAACTTTGTTATTCTATCGTTTTTCACGTTCTTGTAAAACTCCCATGAATTATGAGAAGCGAGGCGAATGAAATCGCATTCGTCTCGCAATAACAGCGTATACTCGCCAAGTCGAATATCCACGAAGGATAGCAAACAGCCAACATGACGATAGTGGTCTAGATGAAAGAGGAAGAAGGAGAGAGGAAAGAGAAATACTCGAGTGATAAAGCGTCGACGTATATTTTAGACCAGAAGGGTGGTCCAATTGCGAGTATTATGACGAGGATTACGAGCGACTGCGCCGAATGGGGTACGAGGAAGCATTCAAGAAAGTTGGAAAAGAAAAGAGGCCTGCCACCCTCCGATGTGGTCATTTCAGTTACGAGGTGGAGCAACCGGGAACGTCGCTTGTCAGCGAGGTACCCGGAGATGCATTGTGACCAAAGCGATACTCCAAACTTTCGGACGAGTTTTATCAGTCGTCGGGACAGTTAAAACTTTTATCGCGGTGTGTTAAAACGAACAGGGAAATTTGAAAAATTACTACTTGACCGAAAGAGGGTGGGTTACGCGTGAATTTCTCTAGCTTTATTTTTCGATAGAAACAAGTCATGATTTGTATTTTACATTTTTAGCAAGAGTGTATAAATTAATTAAGAATGTCAGAAAATTTAAAAGGTACTATCGTCACTATTTTGAACGAATTGTTCCCACGTATTGGCAAAATTCTTTGGCAGTTTGAAATTCTTTTTAAACTTAAAAACAACAATAATGAAGATTCTTTTAGTGGAATCTGGTGTGCGATCGTTTGGCACTGAAAGCTACCGTTCAAACTGCAGTGTCTGTTGGAAAGTTCTTTGGAGCTTTGACCTTTGGGATCCTGGCTGATAAATATGGCAGAAAGGTGTCTTTTATCATCGCATCCTTTATCTATATCGTCGCTGGACCGCTTGTTGCGTTGACTAATATTTATCAGGTGATGCTGACTGCTAGAATATTCCTTGGAATTGCAGGCCTTGGGGTGTACGAAAGCGCTTATTCATTGGGTAAATTCTATAGTGAATCCTGGTTGATCCAATTAACAATTTTAATTATATAATATAATAGAGCCACTCGAATAACATTCCCTAAACATTTCATTCTACAGTCAGTGAAATCTCACCCCCAGAGTTACGACCAACTTTGGGTATCGCCTTCAACCACAGCTACCCTCTTGGAATCCTTGGCATGGCCGCGATCGCTTACTATGTTCGTGATTGGAGAAAATTGCAACTTTGCATCTCTCTGCCTGCATTGCTCTTGATCATCCACATCTGCCTGATACCAGAAAGTCCAAGATGGCTTTATTACACCGGGCGAAAGAAACGTGCTTGGATGGCCGTTAGGAAGTTTCTTCCACCTGATTCTCAACTCGAATCGTACGGTCGATTAATTCCATTCTCTTGATCTTCACACTGGCTTCTTTTTACTCATTTTATTTTCCATTTTTATCAGCGTAGTCGAAGACAGAGATGACAGAACTGTCCATGTAACTAGAGTTTGTACATTGATGAAGACTAATCTGAAGTTGCTGAAGAATACTGAATTTCGAAGGAGACTCTTCATTTGCTGGACTATCTGGTGTTTCACGGCTATGGCGTATTATTCATTGTCAATCAATGTCGAATACTTTCATTCTTATCCATATCTTTACGTAGCACTGTCAGGTAATTGCGAACATATTTCTTAAACTGTAACTTTGACGAGAGTTCTGAACTAATTATTGTGGCGATAATATGAGTGTCAATACTTTATCTATTCGTCAGTCTTTTAGGTGTAGAAGTACCGATTTGTAAGGTTCTATACATTTAAATCCCAAATCTGAAGAAACTCTCACTATGTCATCCTGATTTCAGTTTAATAGCCCGTCAAGAGAGTGCAGATTTTTAGTCATAATTTGATTTTTAAAGTGAAAGAGTTCTCTA
The DNA here is from genome assembly GCA_910591515.1 of Cerceris rybyensis. Taxonomy (NCBI): domain Eukaryota; kingdom Metazoa; phylum Arthropoda; class Insecta; order Hymenoptera; family Crabronidae; genus Cerceris; species Cerceris rybyensis. The sequence continues at coordinate 22,464,855 of OU342793.1, read as the reverse complement.
CGTCGATTCTTCTTTATGAAATTTGTTATCAGGCTATGAGTGTACCAAGCAAAAAGCCCATTAACCCTTTGCGGTTGGCAGATTTTTCTGAAGGGAGTACCAGCTAGTCTGCTCAATTTAGTTTTTCAAGGTCATTTTTCTCTAAGTGATCACTGACCGCAAAGAGTTAATAGACTTTCGATGGATAAAGTGTTAAGGTATCGTTGTACAACAATGAATAACGAATCTTCGTTTCAGGTGTAGTTGAATGTATTAGCTACATTCTTGCTTTGCCTCTTCTGCGAATATTCGGCAGACGTTCAGCATCCTGCATTTTACTTCTCTTCAGTGCCGGTACTCTTCTGCTTCTTCTTATCGTGCCGACTGATATGGACATACCCAAGCTGACAATCGCATTGTTCGGTCGACTGTGCATCAGCGGTGTATTCTGCATTGTAATTGTTCACGTATGTGAACTCTTCCCTACTACCGTTCGAAATTCTGCAATTGGCAGCAGTTCTGCTTGGGCACACATTGGCAGTACATTTTCACCGTATCTCGTTGACTTCTTTGTAAGTTCTTAAGATAAATCACAACGACTTCTGTAGTACATTCTATATCTAAATGAAGAGTTACAACGAAAGGTCTCTTCTGAGAGAGAAAAAGATAGTGATTTTTATTTTTGCATATCAGACAGTTCATCAAGTTCGTTAGTTTCCGTGATAGTTCTTTCGTGATATTAAAAAATATTTCTTAACTATTGCGCCTTCTGCTGGTTTTCCAGTTACATAAATTATTCAGAATAGTAACGTTACTATGAACTTACGGTAAGCGTAAAGTTTCAGAAGTAATACGTACTTTGGCTTCATATCGTGTGACACTGTGAAAAGTCTGAATGTGTTTTTTCTTCTTTGCTCTTATTGACTAGGATTTTATATAGCATTTGTAAATTGCACACGATCGTTTTTTGACCCGCGTTATATTCTAAAGTCTTCGTTTCATTGAAACAATTCAGATGCAGATAGATCGTAAGTACCTTTTTGTATACCCGCATGATTTCAAAATTGGATTCGTGTAACCGTGGAAAAGATTGCAATCGCGTTAATTGATTGCAGGTAATTTATGGACCATGGGTACCAAGCACTATCTGCGGATTGGTTTTATTCGCGGCTGCCATACTGGCTGAAATATTACCCGAAACTAGAGGCTTGGCTCTCTATAATACATTACAAGATTTCCTCACAAGGTGCCAAGCCAACCCTAAAGAAAGAGTGTCCTTTGGAAATTGTACGATATTCTATTTATGTGGAAAGTGCAAGGGCTTCCACGCACAATGACAGATGTCAACTACTACGTAGATATATTTACATGAATAAAAACTTATTAACCTGGTCTCTACCTCTATCGTATTATTTATATATGTATATAATTTTTGCAGACATAAAATGCATTGTAGAATATGGAATTCAAAGAACTAAGAATGTTTTACATCATACTGTTCGGTGCAAAGATCATTGTTACGTTATCAAGGGGACACCAGAAATGATTTTGCTTTAAAATTAAAAAGAAAAAAAATGAAACTCGAAATTAATTGACGTTAATTTAAAAATACTATACACATACCCTATGCGATAGTGATTACGATCGCATCTAAAGTAATTTAGGTTTATCCACGTACTGTTTACCATGGTGAATAATAGTCGCAAACGTTCCTGCTACCATTGCACCCCAGAATAACATGTAAAGTAAAATTTCGGTAGTATATCTCGAAGGAAGAATAATATGAGCAACCAGCATAGATGAAGCGACAAGAAGAACCAAAGGAAATGTGGCGTAACGCCAATTTCTTTCGGATTCCAAAGGACATTGAACCGATGTACATTCACCATCTTGCACGATGTAACGACCCAAGAATAAATCTAGCGAATCCTATAGAGATAAATTAGCATTACTTACTTAACTATAATGTATATTCTGTCAGTAATTATTACGCACCTGTCGGTAACCATCGGCAAAATTATTTTTATAGTATCTAGTTAAAGAATTCAAACCATCTCTCATAGCGCCTAGTTTCGTACGTTTCCCTGTGCGCGTAAAATCCGTTTTTAGTGCACCAGTGCCGGAATATTGGATGCTTATCACGTCTGCATTATCAGCCCAGACCTAACGACATGATATAATGATTGAAGAGATATTGAAAATAAATTGACAACTGTATATAGTGATTGTCTTTACCCGCTTAAAGTGTTCCTCGATATTTGGATGATCCTCGATTCTCCTAAGTACTTCTAATCTCGATAAAGCATCATTGAGAACTCTCTTTCCTAGCATACTTTGAACAACATTGGTTCTATCAAGGCAGTCGATGCAATTTGTACGAAAGACACCATCCTGTGCCGACAGCAGGGTACCATCTTCCATTAATGTAAAATAACCCATTTGTTCCATTTCGTGTGCCAAACGATCCAGCAAAACGTTCAATCGATCCCACCTCATTCTTCTACATTCTGCATGAAAATCGAAGCTTTCATATTTGATATTTTGATTGTTAATCCGTGCTACCACATCGCGATACGCGTTTTCAAGCGTAGCTTCTGGTCCACGCTGATCGATCTACAAGACGTTCAATGGTTTTTAATTAATAAAGATCCTCAAAACACTAAAACTACCAAGGTAATGAAAAGGTCGGTTTATAATTCTTTACTGTATAAAATCTAAGTCATTTAATTGGCCATCTCTTAATTCAATGTATTTATACAGTATATTTAAATATAACACGTATCAGATTGGTAGTTGCAGTGTTAAATGGAAGAAATATACGGAATATGAGCACAAGCACGCAAAATGGTCACTTACTAAATTCACCAGGATTTGCTTTCCATAATGGAATATCTGAGCGTCAAAATGCCGAGCACAAGCAGTTTGATGGTCCTCGTGAGTGCTCAGCTGTGGTTTAGGTTTATATTTTAAATTCGGCGCTTGATACCAAAATAACGGTATGGAACCACGTGTTTGCACGAAAGATACACGATTTCCATTCACTTCGATCAATTGTTCTGTTTCAACGTAATTGGAAACGTTTCCCGTGGAATCTACACCGCGCGAAAATAATCTTGTTCCCGCGCGATGTACGCTACGTCTTGAAACAATACCTAAATTGAACGAAGTGCTGCCAGTTACGATAATGGTATTCAGTGATACAACTATACAAATGTTAGGGAAAGTAAATTATAAATACTTGATAATTAAAACTAATATTAATGAAGTCACGTATAAATAACATCGCGTGTAAATAGGTGGTTTGTAAAAAACCAAAGTGAATTATTTCATAAGGATACATCCATGAATAATGGGTAAGCAAAATTTGAACTGCTCAGGCCTGGAAGTTAAATCTTGCAAAAGATAAGCATTCCACACGAATCTGAGATCTGCTCTATCGTGAAGTGGCATCTGTATAATAATCACCATATTACATTCAACATGAAATCTAACTAATGAGCTATAATCACAATACAATATTAACCTGTAGAAATTCAGGAGTAGTGTTATGCAATCTTTGCATAGTATGACTAAGATCATAGGTATAACTGAAGTAAAAATATGGTGTATTCAGCACAGATTTTATCATCTCCAAGTACGTAGTATTATTTTGCATCTGTTTCTCACTGAGATGCAGAGAGGATCTTGCATACGGTATAATTTCTGTAGCAACTATTTTATAGATCTGGTGGCCTGCTATCGTTCCAACCTCTACAGCTTCTGTTATAACTATAAGATAACGGCAGGCCAATAATCTTATAGTTCCTATTATACCCCATATCTTCCTGCGACTTGCTGTTGACGGAATTTGACTGGCAGTACCAGCTAGAAAATGCACTGTTGTATTTAAAACTGCTTTTCTATGAAAAGCTATGCTAATGACTCCTCATGAAACAATTAATTACCTTGAGTGTAAATTTGCTGACTCACTCTATCAACTACGAGCAATACCTTAGTGCCGATAGGCTCGACATAGAACTTCTCTGGTGTTATGTATCTGCAGTGAAGGGAAGAGAATTATTCAAGAACAAAGTCCACATATATCCATATCATTTTTAAGAAATCCGCTAGGTACATGCCATTGTAAGCAACAAGAGAGTAACAGTAGAACTACTATTAGAAATACTAGACAAAATAAAGAATACTTACAAATACAACTTGTCATACACATCTGTGTGTAGCTTCATATTGTTGAATAAAAATCCTCGCGGTACGTTAAGCAAATGTACAAAACAGTAAGAACCGAATTTGTAAGGCAAAAAATAAATTACAATAGAAAGTAATTTCGCGGTTTACACATACGCACGTAATATAACGATAAAAATTTCGCTAGAAATAAATTATCAACATGTTGTCAACTCAATATTTTCACAGGCATGATCACAATCTGTCAAAATCGGAGTAACCCCCGCAACTATATTCCCTCCACCTGCACCTATTCTGCGTTACGTTCAGCTACACAGTGCTGCTACTGCTGCACAAATTCAGTATATATAAAAACTAGAGATGGCGTGGAATGCTACTTGTGAATACTTGTTCAATTACTTTCGTTCTCAATTACAATGATTTTTCACAGCGATTTGTAATTTTTTGTAATTGTTCCTGATCGATGATAAGCAAATATTCTTTGCACACGTCATATAACCTGTACGATTTAAATCACTCTAACTCTAATCACCAGAGGGTCCAGGTGTCAATGGGAGTGCCGATATATATCAAAGTTGCAGAAACTTTTCATGTGAATGACTATTATGCATGAATGTATGTATGATTCAAGAGAGAAAATCATAATTTTATCTTAAGTTCCAAATTATTGGTTTATATTAATAAAGTTTCGAGAAACGATTCATTTCAATGCTTGTAGGAGGCGGTAGCGTCACTGAATATAGTGTCTGTACGATACAATAGAAGGCGGTAGCGTCACCGAATTTAGAATCATATATTCAAAATTTGAAATATGGCGCGCTTAACTTATATCATATGTTTCATCACGAACCCCATCAAAGCATTAAAAAGATTAAAAACTGAAAATATGATCCGAATCTCATCTGATGAAAACGAATATAATGTCATTATAAATACCGATCATAAACAAATAATTCTAAAAACCAAAAATGATCAAAAGACGTTTAGAAACTTCTAGATTTGTGGAATTCGCAGCGAATTAGCCCGTTGTTGCTTTCAATGCGAGAAAAAAATATGAAATAAAAGGTTTCAAACCATTGCGAGCAATAACGACCCAGGTCCCACCACGTGGAGGTTGCTGCGACTGGGGACCCAAAAACATCCATCCATCCTCTATCACATTTTGTCTTTCGCGTGAAACACTTTTTCGTAATTTCTTCAAGTTTCAATAACACCAAAATAAACGAAATCTCTTGCTCTATTTCACTGCTATTATCCATCTCACAGTGGAAGATGATAGTTACTGACAGTTACTGATTTTGCGCGCCATCTCTAATGAACATCCTAATACAATTGAGGAGCCAACATTTGGTAAAGTATATTCTCAGTGGTAACACATCCGAAGATGAATGAATGAAAGATAAAGAAGTAATTAAAACATCCTTACAATAACCCTTCACGCAAGAACAAAATAATATAAATAGGAATCCTAATTAATTGACTAAGTTGTATGTCATAGTGGTATCGCTTTTCAGATTACGAATCGTTTTGCTGATTTGTCCACGTGGACAATTGTTTCTCACATGTTTCTAAATAGATGGCAGTAAAGTAACTATTACATAGGCTCAAATAAATTTGAAACCCTAATTCAATTTTCGCGAATATCACGTTAATGAAATTCATTCAAATGGTATATAGTTAACATCAGGAACAAACAAAATGTGAATTCCAGAATTTACATTAGAAGTTTTTACACCAATAACAACTACAATTAAGATACGATTTGAAAAGTGCTTACGAAGGGAAAAGATGGAACGTATAAACGACGGATATGAGAAACAGAAATCATTTTTTTGGAATAGGTCAGTACGATTGGACCACGGAATGGTTATACCACATTTTATATAAGCACCAAGCGATAAATATACGAAACAAGTATTTAAAGATTGTCGAATCTTATTGATAAAACACTGAGGAAACTGGCCGATATCGTTGGCCTCCAGCATAATCATTCGAATTCGTATCTATCTTCCAGACAATTCGGCGAGACCGTCGTTACATCGTCATTCTACTCGAGTGACCTTAGTACCAGAGGTGCCAGACGGAGGGTCAACCGGAATCTTCTTGTAAATCGAAAACTAAGGCATTATAATAAAATATGGTGAGCTTTAACAAAGATTAATAATTATTTCAATATTTAAAACGTATCCTTAGATATTATTAATGTTTATATACCGGATAAATATTTGTTTAACCTACATTCGACCTTCAATGAAGTGACTGAGAAATTACAATTGTCGACTGATGTATAATATAATAAATAATTAATTCATTGTAACATTTATCAAATTCAACCACCTGTAACAATAATATTTGAAGATAGGTTAATAGTAGTACTTAATTTATGTGTAGAGATATTTCTTTTCTCAAGTAAATTTTTTGCTTTGGATAATATCCGATTTCTCTGATTTTGAATATGTTTTGTTGCATTAATTGTATATTGACAGAACAAAGAAATTTATGTGAATAGAGGATTAATTATATTCCTTGTTTTTTTAGGCGGAGCCAATTAATGTGGTGGTAACAGGTGCTGCAGGACAAATTGCATATTCTTTGCTGTACCAAATAGCTGCTGGCAGTGTTTTTGGTCCACAGCAACCGATCAATCTTCGTTTGTTGGATATTCCACAAATGACTGGTGTCTTAAATGGAGTGGTAATGGAACTCCAAGATTTGGCTGCCCCTCTTTTAAGAGGTAGAATGTAATCCTTAATAGCATTGTTATTAATGAAATAACAGACAAATTTTTGGAGATTCGATAGATACAATAAATTTGACAACACTTGTTGAACAAGTTGGAATTGAAAATATGTTATGTAACAATTATATTACATAACAAATTCTATAATCTACTAAAAGTTCAAGAGTATGTAAAATAAGAAAGCTGTTCAATGTGCATGTAAATGTAAATTAACATTGGACAACAGAATGCACTATAAATTGCAAGAATGGAATAAATAATATTACCAAATTCTTCACTTGCAGATGTTTTAGCAACAGCTGATCCAGTTGCTGCTTTTACAAATGCAGCTGCTGCTTTCCTTGTTGGTGCAATGCCTCGAAGAGAAGGTATGGAACGTAAGGATCTATTGGCAGCCAACATAGAAATTTTCAAGGTTCAAGGAGAAGTTTTGGACAAGTATGCTCGCAAGGACGTGAAAGTTTTGGTCGTCGGTAATCCGGCAAATACCAATGCACTAATCTGTTCTCATTATGCACCATCTATACCAAAAGAAAATTTCACGGCCATGACTAGATTGGATCAAAATCGTGCGCAAGCAGCGTTAGCAGCACGTTTAAACGTGCAGGTAAATTGCAAAATATATTGAATATACCTTTATTAAGCTATTCACATTCTTATTTTCTCCATTTAGGTTGACCATGTGAAAAATGTCATTATCTGGGGTAATCACAGCTCAACGCAGTACCCCGACGCTGCACATGCAACCGTGGATGGAAACAAACCCGTGCCATCGGCAATTAATGACGACAATTGGCTGAATAATACCTTCGTTGAAACAATACAGAAACGTGGTGCTGCTGTGATAGCTGCCAGAAAAATGTCATCGGCGATGTCAGCTGCCAAAGCTGCTGGGGATCACATGAGAGATTGGTGGATGGGTACCAAGCCAGGAGAATGGGTGAGCATGGGAGTCGTGTCTGATGGCAGCTATGGAATTCCAAAGGACATTGTGTTCTCTTTCCCAGTCACTATAGAAAAGGGACAATATAAAATCGTTCAAGTGAGTCTTTTTTTTATGTATACTAACTGTATATATGTATATTTGAAGAACTGAAAATGTAAATAATTACGGTACGTTTTAAAGGGACTCTCAGTCAGCGACTTTGCCAGATCGAAGCTCAATATTACAGCTAAAGAACTGGAGGAAGAACGCGCAGAGGCAAATAAAGTGCTTCACAAGTGACTAGATTTTGCAAATGTTCCTCAGGGTGGTTTAACAGCATCAGCAAAGTTATGAAAAATATTATACCCGCTGCGGAAGATATAAATCATGATGTATTTGATGTAGCATAAAGACCATAGTTACCCTTTCGCGTTCATTAAAATGAAACCGAGGGGTTAAACGATAATAAAACAAATCTTATACAAACATTATACGTAGAATTACGAAATATACATAAATATATATATATCTTTTCTATATGGTTAAAGGAATTGTTAATGTATGTCTTTATAATCACAGACTGTAAAAAAAAACGATGTATAAAGACGTGTTATGCTTTATAACGTTTTTTTTTCTTTTATTTTTCTCCCCAAGAATCAATAATAATTTATATTACAGTAATAGTAACTATTTTTCATATCGATATCAATCTTCTTTCACGTTTATATTATCTTTATATCTTTTTCTTCTAGATACTATCATTACAAGTATACTGATTTTTCGCCTATAGTTATAATTATCGAGTGAGCATTAAGTAGCGTATTGTACAAAGATGCAGAGTGCTCAGCTTGCCAGATCTTCTTAACGCTTGCATTGCAATGTTTTACACTTCTGACCATGATTTTTTTGTTTCTTTACTTTTATATATAAAGACACCTGCGTTATCAGAAGTATGGCAGTGGGCTGATATTTGGTTAAAAGGACAAACATTTGAAGCCGTGAAAATTGGTCTAGATGCTAGAAAATATCATTTCCTTCGTGATTAATAAAAACATAGCACTTTGCAGATAGTAAGTCAATTTTGATTTATATCGTCCCTTGCGCGTTCTCATTAGCGCATTATTAACGGTACCACCGAGGCATTCTGGATAAGGAAAATAGAAATTTTCATCGAGCTTGCCTCCCTTGTCTTATTATAACGGTTCACGTTCCAAGCACAACAATTACTTCACAAAAAACAGTACTGACATTCCTTTTAAAGTGAGGAACTATACAGTTTTTGTTCCATGAAGACAGCAAATACACTTGAAAACACTCGCGTAAATTATGTTTCATGAGAAAATACAATTTCTCTCATATTGGACAAAACTTGTAGTACTTTGTAAAAGATCAATACCTGGAACGGATCGCTCGTAAAAACCTGGTTAAATTACAAATGTGTAATTCCTTTACATTTCACATTCATGAATATATAGTAAATTAGTATAAATTCCTCTTCCGAGCATCGTTTCTCCTTTATTTTCTTCCTCTTTTCTCTTTTTAATAATAATAGTTAATTCTATGAGATTATATGAATCGAAAGTAGAGCTTACGGAATCGATCATTAAAAGACATTCTTAAACAAGTAACAAGTAATAGAACTATTTACTTCAATATTATCTGATACATCACATTGACTTTTTTTCGTTTTTAAAGACAAATAATTTTGAATATCTCGTTACCATAGTCTCTCGTGTTTACACTAAGAATATATAAGTCTAGATCATTCGGAAAGATTGTAAAACAAATTTCCGTTCCAGGTGCCATATTTAAATTCGTATCTTAGATCTGTACTAATTCTTATTGGACAATAACTTTATGTTATTTTTTTTTCTCTTTTTCTTTTCTTCAATTAACACCACAGGCCAAACGACTCTGCTTTCATAAGTAGATTGCACATTTCAATCTGTGAAGCAAAGTTCAATTCGCACAGATTAAGGGCGAGCGTATTGTATAACAGTCCCGTTTGTTTTGCCTGAGCATAAACGTAGTTTAATTTAAATGAAATCCTCGCTCCCTGGTTGCAGCCAAGAGTCTTTCTTTAAGTATTTCTTCGGTAGGATACTCTGGCAATTTTAAATAATGAACACAGGTGTTAACAGAAGGATAACCACCTGAACCAGCGTCTACTTTTCGTACAACGGTTAACCTAGGATGTAAATTACATAAACCACCAGGAGGTAGAGCGGAACATCCGGTGGCGAATTGTAAGAAAGCCTTTCTCTCGGGGCCGGTCAATGAAAGTAAGACATTGACGAACCGTTGGAAACCAGGACTGTGGAAAATAAAGAAAATACAGTGTATTAAGTCTGAACACATATAAAAGTAATATAAAATTCTATTCGTGTTTTGAAAATATTGTTAACTACCTTTCTCGCGTGTAACCCAGTTTTGGCTCGGTATAATTGAGCAAATCTTCTCTACTCCACTCCGGATTCTGTTCACCACAGAGCATCGCTCTTATTTCTTCAGGGCTGAAAGCATGGAGCTTTTCCATTGGGAAGACTTTTGAGAAGCCGGACTTAAAAGCTTCTAGTTGCCTACAAATTCCTCGATCAAGACAATAATTGATCGTCAAGTCAGAATACTCTCTTGCATTTTCCATTGTGACATAGACTTCCGAGCCACCTTCTATCAATTCTTCTTGATCGTACCCGAATATTTTCGAGCTCGGTGCATAAGTCATTGTCAATGTCAGATCTTCAATGGCAACAGTCATTCCAGAGGGATGCGTAATATGCAACGAGACCTCCTCGTCGGCAGAACTACGACCATCGGAGAATGTCCTGTCGCGTTTAGCGACTGCATTTTGTATCTCCTTCAAAAATTCACCTCTCACTGGATCAACGAGGATGAGATCCTCGATATCCAACAGCCCAGTGTACCATGGAGAGGGTTCTAACAACGAATATGCTGCATCTGCTTCACCTTCTTCGGAAATAAAGCTACTCGACATACTGGACGATATGCTCTCTTGTGTTACACCAGTGAGACCAATTTTTTCGTTAACGTTATTCGTTATGTCGCCGCGGCACATTAATTTTAGGAAGGGACGGGACAATGGTAAGTCAACTAGTCTATTATCCTGTAAAACTTTCGCTAAGAAAACACCCAAGAACCAGAAGTATCGTACAGCACGATCGCAAGTTGGTGAATCTTGAGGAAGAGGAGCAGGGAATAATCCACTTGGTCGTGTTACGTAATATCCTACGGGTCTGACTTGCTCCCCGGATACGCAAGATTGCTCGACTTCGATTGATTCTTCGTCATCGCACAACCATAGTCCCAAATTTTTACGTTGCAGTTCGGCAGCAACTAAAGCAAAGAATTCTAATGTCGGACCAAGACCGGTACCTTCTTCGCCGACGAATTCAACTTCAAGGATGCTCTTGCGACTTGCATGCACCTGTAATATTCCATTAATAATGTAGAATTGGCAAGATTTTATCTGTCTTTGGTCGAGACCAGAGAAAAATCGGAGAAAAGGAAAAATCCACAAACAAATATATGTTCAAAGACGTAAAATTAGTAATTTCCTTCATCAATAAAAAATTACTGCAGATTAAATTGACGATTATATTGTTTGTATTACCTTTAGTACTTGTTCTGCCCAGTCTAATAATTTCTCTCCCCTAGGTACACTGACTCTCTCGTGCTTCAATCTGCCTACACGAAATTCATGACTGTCGTCGCGTCGTGGACTTAAACCAGGCGCTCTTTGCCTTTCGAGGACGGCATCTCTTTGTGTCTGAAGCCACACAATCGAACGTGATGCACCGAAAGCGGTACAACTGAAGTATAATCGTCTAGTTTCAAACGGTAACAAAAATGGACAGCTCCTCGCTAATTCTTCGCACCAATTCGGTAACGCTCCGGCGGCTAACGCCAGAGGATCTTGAATTTGTTGTACTATCTTATTGGTAATTTTCTTCGACGTGAAATCGTCCGGATGTACCCAGTATGTTGCGTCCTCGGGATCTTCGTAATCGGCGGGTTTACCGTCGTCGCGAGTGGTACTCAGGACGAAGACGTGCCTCAAAAGTTGCAAAACATCTTCTACGGTACACATGGAGGAATTTTGGGTGGAGTTGCGAGAATATAAAGTTACTATCGGCGTTGCCCTGCCCGATGATTCTTCGTCTCTAGCCTCTTTATATATTATACTGTATGCAAATAAAATGAAAGTATTAATCCATGCATTTAATAATTGTCCATAACCCTTTGCACTCCGAATTATATTTCAATTTTGTTACCAGTAGCTCTCAAAGCATTTAAGTACCTAGGATGCAATCCTGGTTTTCTTTCGTAAGTTAACATTTATTGGTTTGGACTTGAAAAAATATCGAGACTCGATAAAAGAGTTCTTGAGATACAAATTAATGTCGAGTCAAACTCGACATAGGAGCGCAAAAGGATAAATTAAGTTATTAGTGTATTTTATATATGACAAAATAATTACGTATAAGTTGGCTCCCATATTCTTCGTAATTTGTCCTGTCTATTGCCTAATTCCATTAACTGCATAAGTTCCTGCACCTCTTGGAAAATACTGGCGTGTGGTTCTAAAAGAGGTATTTCAACATCCGGTATCCCCGGAAGTCCGGGTCCTTTCAACGATAAGGAAAGTCTAGGCATCGGTACCGACCCTGTACGTGTACTCGATTGTGTTTCGCTGCCAGGTGGTGGAACTTCTAAATCCGTTGTCTGTGAACAGCAAGTGTATTGTAATAATAATGTACACCGATGAAATAAGTATGTATTATTGCATTAGTCTGCGCAACTTGCCTGATTGATATTCGTTCTGCCAGGTCGTGGATCGAAAGCAGGAATCAAAGCTGAGAACTGGCGTTTTAAGACGAACTCGTCGTCCCAGGCACGCCTCTTGCTGCTTTGAGGTGTCTCTTCTTCCATGAATGTTGCTAATAAATTACGGCTTACCATAACATCCTCATATTCGCCTTCACAGCCATCGCCTTCTTCTTCGTTCTCTTCGTCATCCTCCTGCAGAAACAATAAATTCAAGACGATCGATTTATTTATCAATTTATTGTCACGATATTGTAATGTAAAATTATAATAATTTTCTATTTACTTCTTGATCATTCTCATCGTTGTCCTCTACTTCCTCAAGAACACCATCTTCGTCGTCTTCTAACTCGGTCAAAAGTGTTGTACCGCCTGTCGTTTTGCCACCACTCGCACTGGAGTTTCCTACGCCGCCGCAAGACTCCAAAAAGTCTTCGAGACTGACCTTTAACCATAACTACTTATTACATTACATAGAAGCATTGCTGATAAGGGAACATCGCGAACTCGAAATTATAATGTTTTATGAAATTGTGGGAAAGATAAAAAGAATATAGTTATTAGACTTTCAAATGGTTTTGTAATATCACAGAAATTCTACAAAAAGAGAGTGGTTCGAGTTCGCGAGGTTCCCTCGCGATTCATTTTTATATATATTTCTTTCTAATTCATTACAATTTATTCTCTTTAAGCTCATCTTTCTGAGGAAACAATTGAATCAGCTTAGATAATTGATGTTACCTGTTCGCTATCGCTGCTAGTACTGGTCAGCGACATTGTGAGGCCTTGGCCTAAGCCTGGTCCAGTTGTTGTAGTAACACCGCTCCCAGCAACTTGTCCGCTGCTAGTCAAACTTGGATAGCTCTGTGCAGTACTAAGAAGACCGCCTGGGAAATTGGGACTTAATGCGAGGCGAACTAAACTCGAAACGCAATTAGTTCCACGTGAATTAGATCCGGTGTTGGAATTAGAAGCCATATGCTGTCCACCAGTGGGTCCTAAAATATTATTAATTTTTATATCCTTAAAGTAACTTATACATAAATGATATCTATCCATAAGAGTATTATTAATGAGAAATACTCAGGGGACAAAAGAAACATAAGTTTCTCGATGATTGACTATTAACATCGCTAAATATTTCCTTTGTTGTTCAATTGTTCCTACTTTCGATTAGTTATCGCATTAGTATCATAAAATAATGAGTATATGAAATTGTGAGACGTAATAATGTTTTAGATGGATAAAATAATGGATTTGAGGTCCGTACATGATCCCAGTCACCCAGCACTGACGTAATCACATATGATAGTCGATGAATTGAATCGTTAAACTGCACAAATACCTTAGCTTATTAATGTGTCATATGTCGTACAGGATTACTTAAAGACTAACCTAACGTTCGTCTTCGTGCCATCGTGGCAAAAGTTTCCAGAAAACCAGTAGCAGCTGCTGGTTCCAAAGTATTGTTAGCATCAGAACAAGCAAGGTTGGGAACAGACACGGACATAGGATTGGTAACCACAACAGGACATCCTCCTGTTGCATTTTGCGTGGACGAGCTAGCTTCTTTGTCCCGGCTACACTCTTTAACAGCTAGTTCAGAGGAAATACGCTCAGTTTGTTGAGTAGTTGCAAGAATTTACATAATGTGAGACAGAATAAAAGAAATTCTTCATTGCAACAACGGTACACTTACATATGTAAGTTTAGACGAACTAATCAAAAGTATTAATGCAATTACCAGTATCATTTGGTGTATTAAATGAAAAGCAATTTAAGTATAACGCGTGAAATAAATGATATATCAGTATTCGTACCATCTGCGATTCCGGAGTGATGCCGTGATACCGATTTAATCCTTAATGAATTCTCATCGGATTCTCCTGATACACTGATTCTAACTGGTACTAGGCTAAGTAACTCTCCGCTCAAAAAGCTATTAGTGTTATTGCGTAATCTGTCGGCTCCTTCTCTGACACGATCTAATACCTCGGCAGCCTCAAAACTCAATAACCCTCCTGCTGGCTGTAAATCCATTATAAAGACATATAAACCATTAGTACGAGAAGAAAAAAATAGATTAATTTTAAATGCAAGACAAATTATTGTAACGATTAAGTAACAAACATCACACCTTATTTCCTCTCACAGCGGAAAACAGCGGCTTTGAACTACTAGATGCACGATTACTGTTACTGTTCCGAGGGAAATCAGTGTTAAGGGCAAGAGTTTCAACAATCGTTGCCAGATCACTTGTCACAGCAGTGTCCGGCCTCGGATGTAACACAACGGACAATTCGTCCGTTGAATTTGCTCCACCCTCGCCAGTTACAGCAACAACCGACTCTGTACGAGCAACTGATAGCACACTCTCTGCTATCAATTCAGCGGCTTGCTGCTTCCCATAAATAAATAATTAATATTACATATTAAACAGCCGAATCTTCACTATATTAATCATTACACTCGTTGCAATTACTAGATTTGTTTTGTTTACTTTCACATGAACAATTACAGAAGAAAAAAGAAACTGATAAAAGCACACTCGTGATTAACGTATAAATTATAAAATATACGAATATCCCGTACCTTAGCTGCCAGATTATCTGCACTCGCTGCCTGATCTGTTGAAGCTACTGAACTACGCATTGCGGTATCTGTACAATCTGGTAAACTAGGGGTGCTACTAGACTTTCGTCCGGGTAAAACACCACTACCATTTTTACTCTTTGCTCCGCTATCAGTATCAAGACCATTACCGACTAATCTCAGATCATACTTTCCTTCTGCACCCATTCTATAAGAATTCGAACCACCATGATCCCATATCACATCGATCCAACCGCTATGCAGTTCCCCTGTTACGGTACCTTCACCTGGAATGAAGTCAAGGAGAATTTAAATACTTTTTATTCCTTCTTCGTAAACTTGGAACTCCTTTTTTCTATAAAACTATATAGGAATCAAAAAATATTAAATGCAAAGACTACAGCAAGCATACCTGGGGGAACACCATCTTGATCTCTCCATTTCCAATCCAAACCTCGTGCAACTCTAACACCGGCCGTCAAGTGACGAAGAACCTGAGTCTTAATAAACCTTCTCTGTTTACGCACACCAGCTTCGGCCTCTCTAGCCGCACGTCCTAGGTCTTCACAAACTCCAGTCACTTCTCCATAAACTTCAAATCCAGAAACTGACAAGTAATGCGTTTGCCCAGATGCATTCTTGCCCATTTGTTGTAAACGCAAATGACGCCAACCCTGTGTTTCATCGCTTGGTGGTTCTAAAGTCCATGTTGCGGTGCTACCAGGCTCATTTAACGATGAGTCATCTACATGAGGATACAATGTGGTCCATGTTACACCGTCTTTCGATGCTTGGAACATCCAATGCCTCAAGCCACTTTTGCCATAACCCTTGGCATGTCTTAATGTGTAAGCGCTTGGAATAATCCAAACACCTAAGTCGATCGAGAACCAAGCACGTTTGTCATCGGTTGTATGACAATTAAGCGCAGAAGGATCACGACTAAAAATATCTTCTGGATGGCCATAAGGTAGATTCCTTCCGTCACTCGAGGTAACGACTACCAAACCGTATTGACCAGGGTTAACCCATTCAGAGCAGGTCTTTGCATTTGTACCAATCCAATAAATTAAGCCGTTTTCATCGAAGTCATGTTGATACTTGAACACTATCCTATTTCCTTCTTTCAGTTTCTTTACGAATGTAAACGTCGATCTGTCATGATCGTGCCACTGTTTTGCTACCATCTTTAGCAAGTGATTCTCTAATTGTTGCACCGTACTCAACGGTTCCATCTTTAAACTTCGTCCGGATCTATCGATCAGAGAGCTCTCGCCAGAAGCCTTCTCCAATCTGAAGCGTAACCGCCTCGTCAAGATTTGTAAACCATAACCAGAACCTGGCGTGTCGTATAGGTAAACGGGTAACTTTTCAATAGATTCTAATACTGAAACCAATTTGTGGACTAGAACTTTCGCAGAATTATGCTCCTTGTTTCCGTCTGAAGTGTGGAAACAATTTTTAAACACGACTATCCTTTGCATCCGGAGCTTCGTGGCTCTTAAAGTCGGTGGCTGTGGTCCTGGAGGAGTTGCCAGTAGAGATAATAATGCTTGCACGAGACCACTAGAATGTAATTCGTAAGCGGATACTTTTCCCTCTTCGTTTAGCAAGATCTTAAGTTCTTCCAGTGCACTCTGCAGAATATTTCGCCATTCTCGGTTTCCAGATTGTTGTTTCTGGCAGGCCTTTTCTATTTGATTGACAATCGCTCCCAACTTAGCCACTACTCCTCGCGGCTGAGCCTGGGCGACTTTAAAGTAACGTTCGTAAATATCCTGAGCTTGCATCTTAACTTTCTGCTTAATGGCCTCGATTTTCGATCTCAATCTTTTTCCTCTTCTGCCGGCCCAACCCGCAGCAAATTCTGGACCTGTACAATAAATAATAATATTGTCTCATACGTCATTATTTACTTAACTCTTCTGTACCTAGTGGTTTTACCCTTTTTTTCTCTATTTTAAGAAATACATGCTGGAGTAGGTTCATTAATGTCAACTTTTTGATATTACAACAAAATAAAAGAAATTATACTTTTTCCATATTGAAGAAATTTAAATTAAGTCTTAACCCTTTGCACTCCTATGTTGAGTGTGATTCGACATTTTTCAAGTCTACACCAATAGATGTTAACGTGCGAAAGAAAACCAGGATTGTATCCTAGAAATTTTTTCAAGAGACATCATGTACTTGCAAATTAGAAAATACAACAATAATGCAAATAAATCAGGTATTTGATTGAATTTCTTTCTTCCTTTATTTACTTAAATTGCCCTATTTTTCAGATCAAGGAAATTTCAAACATAACACTCAAAAGCGTTAGGAGCTACTTGCTACAAAATTGAAATATAATTTGGAGTGCAAAGGTTTAACGGTTAACGTTAGAAAGGAGAACTTGTATTTTTTCACGTACTTAAACTCGTCTCCGCCGTGAAGGAATGCTTCGTTCCACGATTTGATTCGAAAATAAAGCCTGGCAAATCTTCCCTTAAAATAGTTGCCTGTTGCTGACCGTCACTATTATGTATACACAATTCACTCTCTTTTTTGCTTGATAATGCCCAATTCCCTACGACAAGCCGTGTAGTACCAGGACGTGATAGCACGGACTGACTTACAGAATTCGGTGTCACTTGACTACGTGCTCTTTGCAATTTCTCCAAGAATTCACCACGATTCTCTGCAATCGAGATGATCGGTTAATCAAAGTATTCAATGTAGTTACGAGTAGGATGAAGAGTTTTGATGAACCGAATAATGTCGTAGAGGTAGATGCATAGGACATGCCAAGATAAAGGACATTTCATGCATCGATCGTTGATATAGTTACACTAACGGACAGGATAGCGTGCACAACGAGAAGATTTGAACAAGTGTGTACCTACCTTCGGTAGGAAGCGACTCTGTGTTCCTCCCCTTTCCTGTAGGCAGTTAGTAAAACCAGTTATTTACTAAACTATTCCCCTCGCAGAAGTTAATCACAAATGTAGAAGATATAAAATAAAAAAAAGTGATCCGCAAAGAGCCAATTTATCTGACGCAAAAGGGTTGTGAGGGGGTGATAGGAACACTTCAACGAGAAAGATAGTGGCAAGATGGACGAGACGTAGATGATGAATTTCGCTCGATGATATTGTTTAAGAAATGACGTACCTGAAGTGTCCGTTCCAGCTTCAGGACTTCCACTAGAATACATGGTTTGTAATTTCCCATCGAGTATAAACCTAAACCATCCGTTACTTCCGTTTGATAATTCCAAAGCAGCAGCATCGGACCAAACGTAAAGACAATCTCGTCCTCGACATATACACCATTCTTTCCAATGATAAGCTCGTCCTACTAACAGTTCTCTAGCGTCTTCCATTTTTTTCTTTTCTCCTGATTGACTCGATTCCATTTCCGGTTCCGGTGTAGTCTCTTGTGGTCCAGCTAATGCCGCGACTCTCGAAAATACTCCCAATCGTGCGAAATGTTCTAAAAATTCATCTTTCCCTTTTATCATCAAATCTTGGATCATTTGTAGAACCACTAAGTGCCCGTCTTCATCCTCCTATTGAAATTAAAAGAAACAGAAGTTAAATGTACCGTTTCATTGAAGAGTTCATCATCGTCTGGATGAATTATACGAATAGTTTGGACACTTCTTTCCTAACGTTATACAATATGAATAACTATGTAGTCTAAATATACACAGTAGAATGTCATTGGCTGTTTTATTGAGTCTTATTATACGAAACACTGTGTAATAGCACAACTTTAACTTCGAGCCAAAGGTATGCGATCCACTGAAATTACAAGCAAATGCTCTCGATCCAACCAGCAGCAGGCAGACAGTCGACAGAAGTGGACAACCAGCCTTTCGGCTTTCAATCCTGTTTATAAATGTAATCTCTATTAAATGAATCCTGGAAGCTTCTCTAATTCCAACTGTCCTCTTGTGTCAAGTTCTGTGCCAAAAGAAAACGTTGCGCTTTGCGCTAATTTAGCACATAGTTAAAAAAAGTATCTCCACTACGTGTTGTGGATAGCTTTACAGTATTATTGTTGAGCTCATTTTAATTTGATTATGAATAACATAATCTCTTTCCAGCAAAATGAAACAAGACATGCGTAAGTTTGTTAGATCTCACGCTCTGTATAAATTACAAGTAAGACATACTGTTAATTTTAAATGAAATCTTTGCATAACTATTAATGAAATCAATGAGAGTGTATTGGAATTTATGAGCAACACGAAGGAGAAACAAGGGGTTTTCCAACTAGCGATTGACAGAAATATACAACAGACGTTACCGTCTTATTAAGAATGTAGTTCGGGGAACTGGAAGACTTGCGCGATGAAAGGCAGGGCAATTTTGGGCCAATGAACGGCTTGAGAGGCAGAAGTGGTGGTGGTGTTGCCTTTATCTCAAGCTCCTGCGAACAATCTTAACTAAATCGCTAGTATTGTCTATGTGCCTGCCTGCTTGCCTACATATACGTCATGAAACGTTTAAACATTTCGAATAATTCTATGATGGTACTGGCCTATACTTATATGACGATCCTAGAATGATCAAGTGACAAAATCTTGAGAAGGTGTACGATAATGTAGTATGAAACCCACCTCGTTATCTAACACATTAGCGATCACTTCTACGAGCATAGCACCGCATCCTCCAGTTCGATCAGAACCACACGTTTCGACGAGCAAATCTGGCTGAATATAGTGCACCATCTTTCTTATTAAATTTAAACTTGCTTTCCTAACGCTCGGCAACATAGTCGATTGAAACGTTGCACAGAATACTGGTAACAGCCTTTTCAGATAAACTGGAGCCATTTCAGGATCTCCTTTTGGTTCGGTAAATTCTTCAACTTCCGTTTCTGGCTTTCTATGCTCTTGGTTTAGTGGCAACATCCATTCTCCGGGTGATTGTAAAATAGCTGCTACTTCCCTGTGTCCTTCGTCTACTCGTTCTCTGGCTTTGTCTAACGGTGTTTTTCCATCTTCATCTCGTAAGTCAGGATTTGCTCCATGCCTGAGTAAAACTTTCGCAATGGCTGGTCTGCCGAAGCAAGCAGCATAATGAAGACTAGACGATCGTTGGCCTTTATTAACATCGGCTCCTCTATCACATAAAAATTCAACCATTTCTTGGGTACCAAATGCTGATGCCCAATTAAGTAATGTCTGTCCAACGTCATCCATGAAGTTAACTTCAATTCCTCCTGAATCTATAGCTTCTATTAAGGCGTCCGTGTCTTTTGATCGAATACAATCGATTAGTTGTCTGTGTGTCCTTTCTCCAGCGCTATCTAAGCGTCTTAGTCTTGGCAATAATGGACCGGATGGGCCACCAGTCGTATTACGGCCTAATGCTGATCTACCTTCGAAAAGTAATACCAACAGTAAGTCGACTAATCTCATAGAATCTAAAGCGCATCGTTCGTCTCCTTTCAATGCTTTTTCAATTGCATCCGGTAGTTCAGAACGCAAAAGATCGTGTGTTATAGATGGAGATCCTCTGCATAATGTTGATAGAAGACTGATTATAGTGGACACAGAAGCGCAAGATTTTGCTTCTGGAGCAGGAATTGTAGACGCTGTACTGGAGGGTGGAGGGGTCTTTGGATTACCAGAAGTTGCTGCTATCGATGTACTAGGACCTGCTGCATTTGATAACCTACAAATTTTATGAACAATTAATATATTACACCTCTCATATTTCGTCGGTTTTATATACATACCTATATAAAAGTTCAGAAACTAATCCATTACAAGCTAAAGGTGCAGGGTCTGTGCCTCTCCTTGAAAATCTGTCGGCCAGTGATGCAAAACAACGAAGAGCTCCGTCGGCAACGTGCGCATCTTCGTGTTTAAGTAACGTTGACAAAGCCTCAACACAACCAGGCAAAGCTTTATCCAGAGGCTCAATTTTTCCACATAAACGGGTTACTACAGCCATTGCTGAATGCAGAGTGTCGCGGTGAATTCGAGCTCCATGTTCGCGAATAAAGCACAAAGAATAAGGAAGACCACCAGCTTCAAACACAGCACCAGCTTCCCTTGCACAAACCAGTTCTAAAACCTGTAAAAAAATATATTGATAAGTCATTGATTTTTTGGACATTCAGAAGCAGTGTCAGACCTTTATGCACTGCTCAGCCAAGTCCAGACTGGTTCTGGAACCTAATCCTGCACCAGACAAACGGCTGCATATAGCTTTTACAGCACCCTCCATTGCTACTACTCTGCGTGTACATTCTGCAGAAACATCCAAGTAATATGTAATTGCCCGAGCAGTAACTTCTAAGACATTTTCTGGTGCAAGTTCATCCAAAAATATTCGGCATAATGCAGGGAGAAATGTGCGTGGTGGGCAGCTGAAATAAAACGATTTTTTAGGTCAATATAGGATAATTTTAAATTGCATTAATTCCTCAGTTGTAAAAAATATATGACCTAATATCTCTTCAGTAATTTAATGAAATGCTTCCAGTACTACAATATCTACTATTTATGAATAAAAATTATTTACCATTCAAAGCAACGGTCAACATTATCTGACATAAGTAACAACATACATAATTGCTCTAAAGCAATTAATTGCATGTCCCTTTCATCTCCTTGACTCATACTGAGCCATTCCAGTAAAGTTTCAGGATCAACTTCAGCCATCTGCATGAAAAATATACAAGATAGATTTATTATTTACAATCTGCAGTAATAGAAGAAATTCTTTAGAATGAAACAGTGTTGAAGTTCTATTATTAATGTTAATACAAGGACCTAAATAAAAATCGAATTAAAAGTTGTATTAATTAATGCACACAAATATAAAAATAAAGTGGAATGCAATATATTATCTTTAATTTGTTATTATTTTTCTATTTAATACACCCAAAACTTGCCTTATTAGTCTAATAGCACCAGTTGTATGTGTTTTAAACTGACAATCTGAAAAAAGCGAAAAAGAGAATGTTAATTAAAAATTTACGAATATATAAAATTACATTAATTCATGATCAATGTAAATAAAAATAAAATGCTAGTAAGCATCGATGAGATATATAAAACGAAACCGACTAAATATCCCAACAAAGAATGTCGTTGGGAAAAGAGGATACAAAAATAAACATTCAATTTCATCGTGATACTTCTATAATAAGAATTACTTTGACAGCTTTCTCCCTTCCATGCTTCTTTGTCCCCGACGAAACAAAGCTAGAAAAATTCGGATGCACACGTCGATGTTCGTGCATCGTATTATCGTACGATCCCGAATGACGGAACATTCGAGATTGATAAATAAAAACACGTGGTCCGAGATATAATATCATGGAATACCGTACCTCATTAAATCACAATGAAAGGTGAAAATGAAATTTTCGTCATGACGACGGTAATGAGAATGACACGATCATTATAACATTGTATAACCTTTGGAAAACACCGAAGTAACGATTACTATCATACAGGCGCATAGAGTAAATTCAATATATACAAGAAGTAATGATCTATAGTTTGGTAGACACGACCCGCTTACACACAGAGACGTACCGTTGCGCACAGTGTTCCATTATTCGGAAGGGGTCAAGTCGCCATCCTTCTAAAGACGTGTCGTTTTTCCACCACGAAAAACAACGCAATCGTATTAAGGTGCTTGGTCCGTTAGTGATACAAATGCTTTATTGCACCAACGGACCAACGTAGCACTCACCGAGCAAAAAGATCTTACTTTACTCTACTGTCGTCGTACGTATTTCGCCATTTACGCGACGTTCGGTATAGTCTGTATCACAACTCGCAACACTTAATCAGCCGTATTTCTATGAGCGTACGTATCGACGAATGACTTTAGGCAAATTCTCATGGAATCCTTATATTACGACGATTCTTAAGGTCATGATTTAAATTTGTGCTCGTAGAGGGCGATACCGTTTGAACGTAGGGGAAGGAGGAAAACTTTGTCTCATTCAAATCTTCTAACACGAAAAATTCCGGTTTATGTTGGAATAACGAAGACATTCATTATTGTAGGTCAAATAATTTGTGATAAACTTTTTTATGAAAACTTTATCGTGAAAAATTAATTGTACATTCTTATGTACATTCGACTTTACATCCTATTATCGTGAATAAATGCAAACGTGAAACAAAACTTTTATACCTTTCGTAAGATCTGTACTTGTCATGAATTCAATGGAAAATCAATATCACAATAAAATAAAATGTCCTAATGGAAAATCAGTATCACAATAAAATAAAATGTCCTAATGGAAAATCAATATCACAATAAAATAAAATGTAGTAATGGAAAATAATCCTATTATATAATGTACTCCTTAAAATGAATCGTAAACTAATTGCATTGTTGAGTTGTTTCTTGCATTGTACATATCAATGTATTTTTTTCTTCTTCTCCAATGCTAAAACATTTTCAAGTGCTTTAGACTTATACAATAAAAATATTACATATCGATATTCTTATGCTTACCTTTTCGTTCCTGTATAATCTCCTTTCTTCTATCTTTGAGATCCGTAGGCAAATTGTCAAGCATACTTTCAATAAAATTATCAAGAACTATTGACCTGGTCATAGAAGACACAGGTGATCTACAGACAGGACATTCTTTGCGTTTCTTGTTCCAGCATTTTATACAATACTGGCAGAATGTATGTGTACAATTTAACGTCGTTGCTTTAACAAATAATTCTGAACATATACTACAAGTTAACTGTTCGTCCATTATATCACTGACTTTTGTAATTAACTCTGCCTTAGCTTCTGTATCTACATTAGGCTGAGTAGCTGCCGTTAAATCTATAGTATCTAAAACATTATATTTCGAGGTATCATCCTTATTTAAAATTTCTACAAATATACAACTGTCCATTCCCTCTGTAGTCGAACCTGAAGTTTGAAATGAAAAAGAAAATTAATTTATTATCTTAGAGAGGAATGTATACAATAGAACTCTGTATAAAACGGTACTTTTACTAAAATTTGTCAGTGAAATTAATACGATTAAAAGATCGTTCACTTTTTGGTTTTTGAAATACGCAAAATTTAAAAGTGTAAAAGTGAAACATAATGCGGAATGTATCTCCCGCGTTATAAGGCATTCTATTGTATTGTAATAGTACTGAATCTAGAAAATAATACTGTTTTGTAACGTGTTTTCCTTTGCTTCTTGTTGCTTCAAAGCTTTCTCTGTTTCCTTCAACTTCTCCTCTAATACTGTTTTTTCACTCAGTAACTGAGCTTGAATATTTTTTTCTTGCTTTACTCTGTTTTCCATGAGATTCTTCCATTCTGTTTGCTGTTCTTCCCTCCACTTTTCCATTTGCTCTTTCATTTTGACCTCCAACATATCTTTCTCCTGCTTACTCATACTGAGTTCTTCTTGCCACTTCTGTTTCTCTTTGTTGAGTCGTGCTTCAAACTGAATTCTTTCGTTCTCCAATTTTTCCAGCAAATCGGAGTACATGGTTTGTAGATGTTGTTCCTGTTGATTACCAGTTTCTATTTTACCCTCTAAAGTCATAATTTGTTTCTTAAAATCCTCCTTATCTTTTATTGCAGTGTCCTGTTCTCTCAAAAGCGACTCCAACCGAGACTTTAATTCATCTTGCTCTCTCTGCTTTGTCTCTATTTGGTTTTTAAGTACTTTTCTTTGACATTCCTGTTCATGTGCAAGTGTTTTCTGCTCTATCAGAACATTATCAAATATCTGCTCATCTAGTTTCGGCTTTTTAAGGACACGTTCAGTATTCAAAGTAAATACATATTTAAACTCATTGCATGTACTGAATTGTACAGTATCACCATCACGTATCCTTCGACTAATTCCTGAAGAAAGTGGTACGTCATTGAGGAAAGTTACAGATGAACTCAAATCTTTAATACTCCATTCTCCATTCCCCTCGCATCTGAAGATGCAATGCTTCCTAGACACCATTGTATCCAGAATAATTTCATCATTGTCCCTAGCACGACCTATCTTGAACTATCGAAAAAAATTATTTTTACAATCATGATAAGCGAAGTACAGAAATAGCTTGGAAAACAAAATGTTTCTCTATAACATTCATTACCTCATTTTTATCTATATGAATGTCATCTGGCGCGCTGCCACTCTTTTCGAGCCTTATCAAAACAGGCTCAAATGTCTTAACATCGGAATCATCTGTTATTACTCTTTTCTGTAGTTTCGAACCTTCCATTATTTACAAATACAATTCGTGAATGGGAACAGTAACATTACAAACGCATTGAAGACCATTACCACGTAATGTACCTTGTAATTTCATCGACTTCAATTACTTACATTTCATCAGGAATTTATGTTACCGAATTAATATAAACTTTCGAACAAATTTAACTTATTAAAAAATAGTCCTAACAATTCTGTCAACAGTGAGCGGTAAAACAAGTGAAAACAAGTTTCTGAATTTCATATGTTTTAGCGACATCTCACGAGAACCGAAGAAGGTCGGGGGTGAAATAAAAATACTAGGTTAAACGAGAGATAAAATAAGGGTGCACCTCGTATAAACTATAAGAATTAAAAAACTGACACACGCTAGGGGATGAGGGTTAGAGTTTTACAAACCAAATCATAAAAAGAAAGTCGAAGATGAGGCTTCTTTTTTTTGCGGTTTTAATCGCTTTGATTATTTCGCATAAAACCTACCCCTTACGTGAAGGAGATAATAGAAATCTCTATGATTTTAATCTCTTAAATTCTGTTTTTAACATCTAGAAAGACAAATTGCAATACGATATTCTAGTCTTATTAATTTCAAACGCGAACGATTAATTAACGGTTGATTACAAGCTCGATTATCGCGTCTACTTTAATATTACATGATAGCAGTATCGCACCTATCGTACTAATAAAAAATTAAGCTTTTCTAGAAGTTTTAATGACAGAATATAAATTTTAACATTACAATTATGTCTATTATATTTAAATAAATTGAATAACTACTTTGGAATCAAGTGGCAGGGATGACGATGAATTAAATAAATTCATTCTCTGCAATTAGAAATTCTAACTGAAGAAGTACAATGCAAAACGTGAAAAAGCAAAACGTAACCAAGCTATTTCTAACGATTCGTCGTAATTCAGATAATATTTATTTAATAAGTATATAATACATTTAATTTGCCAGCACATGTGAAAGAAAACACACTTCTCGGCGAATAATACTTGTTTTCCTTATACTCGACACCTTCCACAGTTATACCTATACTACTGCTACCGAACATCACTTCACCCGACGTTCACGAGAGTGGAATCTCGCCTTTTTATTTTTTTCATTAAATGAACGTCGTTTCATTTTCATTTATGTCCCGATTTAATTATATATATTTATTTTTTCTTCGATGCGTCAAAGTCGGTACTAGGTCGCACCTGAAACGAGTACATAGTTTCTGCGGGCTTCGCGGTATTATATACAAAAATTTGTATACAGACAAATGTATCGATTTATCCGCGTTTTGGCAATAAAACACACAATTTCAATAATACCATTTCAAATTCCTCTTCACCCGTCGTCGAGGGATGGATTCGAAATATTAGCAATACATCGTCGTTGTCGCCGTAAGGCGTTACTGCCAAATGAAGCATCGGTGACATCGAATTAACAATTGTTACGTAATTGAAATTAATGTGTGTACAGCAAGACCCTGTTTAATTCTATCCCCTTAGACTTCTTAGACTTCAGACGTTTCGTTCAAAGGGAAGAAAATTTAATGTGACGTTAATAAGTCCTAGTTGCACAGCAGAATCATATCTTGTGTGAGTCCTAGACACAATATAAATCGAGCCCTATTTATATAACTTTCTTTCTTTTTGGTCTTGGCAGCTTAGGCCATCAGCCAGAGGAGTGTTTGTTATCAAGTAATCAGATTCTGTATGATTTCATGAATGAAAATGAAATAATGAAGAATGTCATGTCTTTGGGGGGATTTGACCCCGTGTCCTCGCAATTAAAAGTCAAGGAGACTCGTTAGCTCTATTTAATTTTGGGCGCGATCGATTTAAAAATATTCATTTTATTTGTCTATCGCTTAATCGACCCTACTTAATTGCGATTAATCATGAAAATTCTGTACGTTAAGACTCGCCACGTCACATTTTATTTCCTTTGGTATAAAATCTTTCATTAGTTTAAGTTTCTTCACTGTGTTTGGTAATTTATTCGCATGTATCGTATTATAAAGCAGTGTGGCAAAGATTAAACGATTCGATATGTCGAACGTACCGGAAATTCAACTCGTATCGGTAATTAATTAATTAATAGATATCTTAATCGCAGAGATGACGCATGCAAACACGTCACCGAGCACAGTACAGAAGTCTTTTTCTTTTATTTCATGTCTGTGCTATCACATTCTACTTCCTCGGCTATACTACAGTACAAGTTACGTACTATATTAACCCCTTGCAGTATCTACTTCGATGAATCTGACTCGTGATCAGAATTTTCAACTGAACAGGAATATCACGAGTCAAATTCGTAGTTACAATGTCGAGGAATATCACAAATGAGACTCGTAATCGCAATTTTAGCCTGAATATCACTGAGAGTGTAACACTTTCTCAGGTCATCTTTCAAATCGCGGTTTAAGGCTCAGAAAAGTCGACGGTGAGGGTCAACTGCTACATTTCTACCCCAATTTTCGATGGGGTGAATTGTACAGCAAAGGGTTAAGAGTTTCCATGTTTTCTCCAATGACAATACAAGGTCTTACTATACATTTACGTGTACACACATTATTTATATATACACACATGTATATATAGATAAAGTTTACAGAGAAAGGCAAGTATAATCATTTTTTTTTTCAATACGACGAATCAGAAATGTAATCTTACTGTTCGGTCAGCTGCATCTTAGACGAAATTCTTTTCTTCGTTAGTGCAGCGTCTTATCGACATGTACTTTTTTCCTCCACCTCTCTATTCTCATTTTTTCTTCTCCTTTTTTTTTCAACTTCTTCTTCGAGGACAGGATCGATTCGACGGTCGTTGTCTATGTACAGTTTTGCGATAAAAACTAATTTACAAACATCGTTGTCGTTTATGTACAGACGTAATGTATAAACGTATTATACCTTATAAAACGGACATGCGTGTAAAAGTGTCGCGAATCAAACAATACGGTGAACCGAACGTACATTTTCCGTTTCGAGTGATAGACACACACACACACACACACACACGGCCTTAATAATTATAGTCGTGAACAGCCTGTGCGCAATGGTACATCGTATGTATTTTATCGACAAAGAATTTCCAATCGGTGATGTTCAATTTCACGCGAAAAAAGACGAAAAAACGAAGCTCCGTGCCATTTACGCGCATTTTTTCTAAGACGTGTAAACCTCCACGGAATTGTACCATCGAGAATCTTCATTTTTACGAATGGGATTACGTTTTTCTTTTTATCTCCATAGGGGGAGAAAACCACCCGACGCAGTCCCTTTGAGATTAGGTGAATGCAAGAAACGGAAACAATAAAAATGTAAATTTACGTAGCTATCTAAAATGGAAAACTACACATTACAAATACGAAACGAACGTGTACTTGTATCGATGCGTTTTAACACTATTACTGCCACGTCACGTTAAATCGATGAGAAGTGCGCGACTATCCGAAAAAAATAAAATTCTTGTTTATTGTCCATGTTAAGATAGCCGATGAATCCGACAGCTATATATATAATGATATACTATATAATGTGATAAATAATAGTATCAATTATATTATTATATATATGGAATATAGATATGTGTTCATCGTATTCGAAAAGACAATGGAAATTGATGATATTGTTGGGTTGAAAAGATTAACGACAAACGCGAAATCGATGATTCTTTAAGGTCAGACATTCAGCAAGACTTTTGTCTCGCAAAGGGATAGAATCTCGCAAAGAACTCACGTGGCAGTCAAAGTATTTAAACGAACGTTCCTTCATTGTGCGATGTCACGATTATCGAGGCCCTGGAAACGAGAAGGTGCAAAAGTACAGAGCGAAAACACAGTAATTGATTTATCGGGGCTATTGTGATAAGGGAAGTCACGATATCTAGAAAGAATAAATTACCACACCCTTCGAGTAGTCTTCCAATTTAATTCGAAACCATCTCAGCATATTCCTAGAGTAACGAATTAATTCCCAAGCCATTGCAAGTTCTCAAACTCCTTAGTCCTTGCGCTCACTCGTTCGAACTGTCATCGAAATAAAAAATAATTTAAACTTAAACGGCGCGCATCGTCGTACCAACTATGTATACATATGTGTACATATTCATGTCGTCTTTGTATTATCGTGAGAAACGCGCCTCCTCTTCGCAATCAGAAGCATAAATATACAGGTACAGAGGTAATAGAAAAAGTGCGCGTAGAACGTTTAGAAGGAACCGTGTAAAACTCTACTCGGCGCGTTCCATCTGTCTCAATGAGGGGGGATGAGGTATCCCGTTATCCTTGGGAAGTTCGTTGAAATCATTTTCAACATGACTCTGTTAACAATTGTTTACTAAAAAACTTCCTCCAATCAAGGCGTAAAGCCCATCGAAATTCCAATGTTTCACGTAACAAGTGAAAAGGGTCCCGGCAACGTTACTTCGTAGGCTTTCCCCAAGCAAACTGCATTGGCAACGGAGGAATATCGCTGCTCGTCGAGGATTCGTCCTCGCTGCTCGAAGCCGATGTCTCTTCCGAGATCATCGCCTCGCCTCCAGCCTCCTGAGGCCTCTGTCCGGCCGAGCAATCCTCGGCAGCTGCAGCCGCTGCAGCTGCTGCGGCCACAGCAACCGCCATTGCCGGATTTGCCGTCACTGACGTCGAGGATGACGACGTGGTGGATGAGGACGAGGAGGATGAAGACGAGGACGATGACGACGACGGATCGCTCCTCGGTCTTCGCCGTGCGATCGGCGTCGAATTGAAAGCGGGCGACCAAGCGGAATCCTCTACGCGCGCGGAATCCGTAACGGAGATACTTTTAGACCTGGCTCTCATGTCCATGGAAGGCCTTCTGGGTGTCAACCTGAGCGATCCCTGTCGCGATACGGTTGTCGTTGACTCTGGTCTTGCCAATTTCGGAGGTGTTCCTAATGACGACGTCTCCGTCGGTCCCTTCGATTGTTCATCGTCGATTTCTAACGTCCATGAGACCGAATCGCCCTTCTGCACCATGAATTTAACCATCGAGGAGGACTGTGGACCGTTCTTGTCGGTGGTTACTGAATGATCCACATGCTCTGGGCCCAAAGAACGGGAGAGCCTAGGAGTCAGATTCGCAAGAACGGTCACTACCTCGTTTTTTTGACGAAGCCTCCATTGGAGTTCCTCGTTGCGTTGCGCGAGACGTTTGTTCTGCTTCGAGACCTGATGAATTGATTCGTGAAGCACCTCGTTCTCGTGGGATATCTGTCTCTCGGAGGATTCCTTGCATTGGAGTTGTGCCTTGAGATCTTCGCACCTAGCTTCGAGAGAATCGACGCGAAGTAGCAGAGCATCTTTGTCCTCGATTTCACGCCTGATACCATCGAGTTCGGCTCTAAGGGCAGCATTTTCTTGGCTCCTGATTTCAAGGACTGACCTAAGGGACTCGACTTCCGCTGTCAGAGCTGCACCTTGATCGTGAACGACGGATCTTCGTTTCACCTCGGCTTCCTTGCGAATCAGTTCAGCCTCCTGTTCAGCCCTTAGCCTTGCGACAGCTGCACGATGTTCTTTTGTGACTTCATTGAGAGAATCCCTCAGTCTGATCTCACATTTTTGCGCCTCCTCCTGCAGGGCTGCCTCCAGAACGGCGATTTGTTCCGCGTGCCGAATCTCCACTGGGAAAAATCGAGCGGAAATATTTGTTTCAGTGTCTATGACGTCATTCGGATAAATTAAAAAAACGGAAGGAAAACAGAGACGGCGAGGAAGAGTGGAGGGAACGCGGGATTAGGCTCGTCGAACGTGCCAACCTATAATTAACTTCGAATGAACGTTACGTGGGCACTAAATTCAGCGTCCGCGAACTTCGAGCGTCGTACACTTTTGAAAAGTCTATCTTTGAATTATTTACCGCCGTCCCAAGTGCACGGTGTGGTAGTTTATTTTAGAATTTAATTGCCAAATCGAATAGGATGAAATAGTTCTCGGTAAAGTTGAATTTTTACGATAATCAAGCTAGTGTTCATAGGTATTTCACACTTTGCAAAAGTCTGTCATTGAATTATTTACCACCGAGGTGCGCGTAGGCACTGCCAGCATCATGGATTTTAATTAACAATTGCTCCACTTTAAACCTCTACCGTTCGCACCGACATTAGGATCATTATGCTCGTTACCGAGTGAATATGATTATCGTGTAACACGTTCTACCAGCGACCATGTATCATAAAGCAGACACAAAAAGTACCGTCCTCGTTCAACAAAGTACAATGAAGTATAACGATTCTCTAAGGATATCGTATTAACTCGATTGTTTCCTTGGTTCATCGTCTAACACTATTTTTAATTATATTAAATATCTCGTAAATTAAAACAGTGAGATTTCTCAAAAAATATTTGAATGAGGAAATTTGGTAGAATTTATAGAAGAAAGAAGATTTTTGTGAAGTCAATTTTCCTTCATTCAACATCCACTGATCTTGAGGAAGATAAATATTCGCCGCTTGAAATTTCGCGGGAAATAGTTTCTTTAACCAATTTATCGTACTATGATGTTTTTCGTAACATTTTGAACGTTTCACGATGCGTACGCAAATTACGTCAGACCGGAGTTTTCTCCGTGAGGTGTCGGGAAGCCAAAAGGAACGCAAATACTCTTGGCAAGACTTACGCTCTTCACGAAGCTGGTCCAAGGCTCTTCGATGGTCCTCCCTCTCTGAGTCGAGTCTCTCTTCAATGCCGAGGTTTCTAGTTCTCAGCTCATCGATCTCCGAGCACGCCGACAACCATTCTTTTTTCATGTTTTCGCAATCCTTTTTTAACTTCGGAGTTGAAAAGGCATCCAACTGAAGACAACAGAACGTTGTATTAATATTTCACGACCTAGCGTAATTCTAACAATAAGATTCACAAGGATGTACCTACTCTGCTCTATTTTATTTTTCTGTTATTTTAGAAAACAATCTTTTCATGAACATTTTTAAAAAGATACATCTACAAAGTACAAATATTTCCTGTTACACCTTACTAACTCCGTAAGCTTTGAATTTTATGAGAAAGCAAATTGTATTATTAATGCAGAGCTCAATTAACACTAGATCTACCGATGATTAATTCAATGTTTTTGAAATTGTTAAATCAATCTGTTCGAATCAAAAAACTTGATCGATACAATCGCTCACGATCTTCAAGATAGACGTCGAAACATAAAAAAGAAACAGCGTTAAAAATTTCCAGATCATTTTCAAAAAATTCAGAAAAGGTCATTCTGACCATCTTGGTAGATCGAGTGTCAATATGTCCAAATAAAGATCTTATTTGCCACGGAAACCTGATTATTTTCAGCAACTAAATAAAATTTTAATTTTTCATGATCCTATCCTAAGCTCCGAGTAAATACAGACACCCTCAACGAAAGGATTATACTCTCATCCCTTCGAAGGGGCGCAAAGAAGTACCACTCGTATAATCCGCTCAAGGGAACACTTCATCCACGTCACATTTTAAATCTTACCTCATAGGCCAGATACTGCACAGTAATCGAAAGGGCTTGCACGACTTCCTCTGCTTGTTTTAGTCTAACAGCCTCGTAGTGTACGTCAGTTTGGGCAGCTTGATCTCGCGTCTCCAAAGACGCAGCCCTCACCACGTAATTACCGCCGTGCTCCTTAATCTCGCGATCTGCAACCAACGTCACCGGTCCCATCACCATCGAGATTCAACGATCTTCAAAATCTACGATTCCTTCGAGCCTCACTCCTTTCCTGTCTCCCAACATCGATCTCTCTGTCTCAAACTGATCGTTCAACGATCACTGTATCCACAATCTACTTTAAAAACCCTTCAATCTACTTCAAGTTCCGTCACCATCAAGATTCACTGATCTTCAAAATCTACGTTTCCTTCGAGCCTCACTCCTTTCCTGTCTCCCAACATCGATCTCTCTGTCTCAAATAGATCGATCAACGATCATTTCATCCATAATCTATTTCAAAAACCCTTCAACATCGGTTCCATCACCATCGAGATTCAATGATCTTCAAAATCTACATTTCCTTCGAGCATCTCCCCTTTCCTGCATCTCTTACCCAGCATCGATCTCTCTGTCTTAAACTGACCGTTCAACGATCACTTTATCCACAATCTACTTCACCACCGATCCCATCACCATCAAGATTCATCAATCTTCAAACTCTCTAACTTCTCCAAGCCGTCTTTCCTTCTCAACATCGATATTTCTCACTCAAATCGATCGACCAACCATCACTTTATCTACAATCTTCCTCCAAAAAACCCTTCAGCACTGTGATTCTTCATTGCAACCATCTAATCATCGACCAAAGATAATCTCAACTGAGAAACTCGCTAGCTCAACGTATCCAGATATAAAAGCCAGACCAGTTGAACTCGTTGGATTTATTCGTACCGAAGAAAGTCGAGTGGAAAACCCGTCCCGGTGAAAAGCATCGTCTCGCCTCGTGGAAAGTCGGTGCTACCTGTTTTTCCGGATCTTTCCTCCAACCTGACCTCGCGCACCGAGAGAAAAGGGGATCGTCATTGCCGTGACTCGCGGTAAATTCGTTCGTTTCCAGACAATCCTGACGATCATTTGGTCCGACTGCGTCATTCGTGCTTCATCCTCCCATTATTCCTCGATGTACGTGAAAGCATGCAAACGCCCCCGCCTCCCCCTCTTCCTCGTCCTCCTCTGAAGAACTTTAGAGGTGGACAACGAGGCTCATGCACCCGTGTCGAATCGATCGTCTTTATTTCCGAGTCTGTTGGACGTTCAAGAGCACAGACCGGTCAATGAAGAGGCACACTGGGTTAAGGTCGAACGTACACGAGAAACGTGGCCGTCCAACGTGGAAAAATGCCGTGAGGATGCCAAGGATACGAGACTACCTTCCTATGTAGTATATTGAAGTGCGTTGGTTTCTTGTCTGACCGAGATGTCCACGGAAATAGAGGTATTTCGAGCGAACTACGCACCAGGTTGCAAAATTTGTCACTTCCTCACGCTCTTGTTTACTGCGACTGTTCGATCAGCCGGTACACGGATTACTATCGTTAGAGATTGTTTGGAGAATGTTTACGTTTCTTTTTTGTACTAACGTATAGAAGAATATTATGAAATTATTGGAATATTTGTATACATAAGAAAACGTCTGGGAAGTGACTGTATTGGGTGGTGAACGTTTAATTTATAATTTCACCGATTAATGTTGCGTTGAAAGTTTAAATCCAAGTTAAGAACTTTCGATAACGACGAACCGAGATATCGGCATCGCGGCTCTAATCGGAATTGTCATTCCTGACGATTTGCTGGCCAAGTCCGCGGTTCGACTGAATTAGCACGAGCCACAGGCTGCCTCGCGGAGCGACGTATCCCTCCCATCATCCTCTCTTTGTCGGGCACAACCCCTACCACCTTGAAACGAGGTGCAACCTCGAGGATTACCGAGAGGCCAAGAAGACGAGGAAGACGCGATGGACGATGAGATATTCACTGGACACGCGTTTTGCACGCACCGATCCCAGTATGACCCACTATGGTGGAATACGTTTCCATAATTGCCTTGATCGTTGCGCTCCTCGTCGGAGCAAGGATTGGAGGGTCGGTTTTCTGATGGTATCGCTCTTCTGGAGCAACGTTGTTGGTTGGAACGAAAGTATTACGTTCTATAGTCTGAGATTTCAGTTGTCTTTTGATATATTTACTGGATTTGGATTAAAATTGGAGTGACCTTTTTATGATATAAAGTTGTAAGGTGCAAAGTTTGATTGTAAGGGGACTATGAACTTTTAAAATCCAACTTAACCCGACGAAATGAACTCTATCGGAGAGCAAGAGGTACCGAAGACTTTCACCAAAGAGATACTTCTTAAAGTCAACTCTCGGAATGATATTTACCATTTAACAACGCCTCTCCACGTTATACCACATTTGGATTATTACGAGTGGCTCATTAACGACTAGAACTATAGCCGATTGATAAAACTGACCATACCAGGTGTTCCGTAAAGAAGAGGGGAGGGTTTCTATCGTGAAGTCGATGGAAAACGACCGCACGCTCGATCGGCAACGGTACGAGTTATTTCAACGAGACCGTGCTCCGAATAAATTGGCTTTTCCATTTGGAATCGTTCATCCATAAATGGTGGATGGTAAACCGTACTCGTAGACGATGGTGTACGTGTCTGTCGTATAATCGTTGAGAGGATAATGATCCAAGTGATCGACCATCGGATAACCTTCTTCCGCCACTGGATCATCCCTGATCGTCGATTATAAAAGGTCGTTGCGATTTGTGTCACGTATTCGCGTGAATGTACTCGTGAATATGACAAATTAATTGGCAGCAATTCGAGCCACCGTGAAACCTGCTTTCTTTTCATTTTCAACCTGCTCCTTTCGATTTTTAGAAACGCGAGGATATTATAAATATTCATTGGACAGTTTAGGAGTAATATTTTGCAGTCACTGGTGGTACTTTTACTCGGGGACCAATGGATGATGAGCATGAGATGTTTTATAGCGAGGATTTTAAGATAGCCATATTTTGTTGCAAATTACTGGCTCCTATTAAAATCAAGTATTGTATCTTAACAGTTTATGGAATCTTTTACACTGAATTATATTCGCACATATTATCCAATGGAATTAATACAATTTACTAATGTAAAATGAATAAATTATTATTCTATATCTAGATATTTTTATCTTCAACAGTTTCTACCCCGCAATGGTGATTTTAACACTAAAACTACCTGCGATTGATGCAATATATTTCAAGATACTAGAAAAATACATCAAAAGAAAAGAAATTGAGCAAGAAGCTTGATCAATGTAACTTCCTTCATTTTACAAAATAAATATAGAAAATTAACCAAGATATCAAATTTCAAGAACATTTTTAAACAATTCAAAACAAATCATTTTGACGACCTTGGTAATTCTAGTGTTAACTAGATTCGACGTTAATGAAAGTAACCAGACAGGCAAGTGCAACTAAAATTCAACCTTTTGAAGGACACATTTGTGACATTCCCAAAAATCATCATATCGCGTGTAAAATACCAATTCCACGCTAGAATTCAATTATCCCAGCTGTCTTCGCTTCTCTTTTTATAACATTAATATATTTTGCCGTTAAATATAGCAAAGATCGACCTCACAGTTAGCACCCCATACAAATAATGCTACTAATGGCTATTTATCACCGAGACCTCGTGTTACTTGCTCACCTTAAGCCGTAAGTAATCGTCGAACCATCCTACATCCTACCGGCAATTATTCCATGAATGATTAAAGAAATAATAAATTAAGACGAAAGCACGTACGGAACCGTGACTCGTAGAAACTCGACCTACGAGTTTTCTACGATGCACACATGTTCAACCCTCGATAACGATCTTCACGGTTTCGATCATTGTGTTCGCGCGAAACAAAGTTTCGCGTGGCTTTAGGCAAGATGATAAATGATGAACGATTAACCATTTATTGGCAAAAGGAGCGTGGAAACATTCCTGAATATTAATTCGACGCAAGAAATTGCATAGATTCGCGTGAAAACGTACAAACGGAGAGAACGTAAAAGCGCGTAACGCAAGATCGAAAAAAATGCATGGTTCTGGTACATCCGTTAAGACTGGGCAGTCGGCGTGTACATTCTTTAATTAAGCGCACGTGTGGGAATGATTTGTAATTGCGCCATTTTAATTTGCAAGCCAGAAATGGCTATGGAAATAGCGATTTTAACTTGATGATTCTGAAGCTTCGATATTAGTTTGCCGTCATAATTGCCCGTGATATTTCATTTCTATGTTATTTCTCTTAGACTTTAACCTGTTTCTAAACTTCCTGAACCCTAGGACCTTCTGAATGTGATCTTCCTATCTAAAACTCCAAGGTTCCATTCGACACTGAGAATGGTGAATAGGACGGTCCCTAATTACTGGGACCGACTTGAAATCCTGATCCTTTTCCTAAATTACTATTTACGATATATCATACCCTCGTCGGGTTCTATGCCTACAAGTCCCAAGCCGATGGACAATAGCATCTAAAACCGAAATACAAACAACTCATTGTCACTACACATCCTACTCCTCATCTTTTATTACCAACCTCGCATTAAGTAAAGCGAAAAGCAATGTTTCTCTTTTGCGAACATATTTACTTACAAAAAAATACAAATACTTGTTCCTTCTAATTGCTCAAGGTAGACTTCTGCTGGATAAACTGACCAGACGTTAACAATTCATAATCAATTCACACGCAAAATATCCTACTAGATACACCAAAAGAAATCAACATATTCTTCACCTTACGTATCAAACTTCCAAAGAACTTCCAAACCTCTCTCAGCGAAAGTGTTAATCATCAAAAAAAAAATGACCATACGCAAAACGTCCACCCAACTCTTCTCATTTCTCTTCGCTTAAAATCGCTCCTATCGATGATCATCGATCAACGGTTCACTTTCGCGTCCGACAACACCCAACCCATCCAACGTATCCTTCTACCAACGTTGATTGCCCGCGGGTTTTTCAGCGGCATCGAGCGAAAACCGCCGCCACGGGACAAGAGGCAGGGTTTACGATACGAAGGACCAGTGAAAGCTACGACTTTCTTCGAAACGACAGGCCAACCGGAGCTACGAAACGCGTGTACGTTCATGCACCCGAGGAAACGGGTGGAACACGCGTGTTGGTACGTGTGTACACGCACCGCAAAATGACCGTGGGACTTTTTTAGAAACTAGCTACTAACGGAGTAAAGCGGTCAATGAATTGGAAAGCACGACACGACCATGGTTGGTCGAGATGTTCGTCCTAGAGGAAGACAGCAGGCAGACGAGCAATTGGGAGAGATTGGGACCGGGACCAATTGAGCGAGGATTGTCATTCAGGTGATGGAGATTTGAATGATTCGTGGTAGTTTTCTTTTTAGTGATTCAAGGTTGTAGAATGTTTCTACAACTGTTCTGGATGTTGGAGATGTTACAAAGAATAAGAGGTAGGGTGGAGGACATTTGAAGAAAGATTGAAGTGGTACCAGTTGGTACCAAGTAGTGTTTCACTAGTTGTCACCGGTTTTTTTATGGTTTTGAGAGTATTAAGGGTTGTTGGAAGAAGGTATGTATCTGAGTTATTAAATATATGAGGAAATTTGAAGGGGGCAGAACGTTTGGAGAAGGATCGAAGTGGTACCAGTTGGTAGCAAGTGGTTTTTTATTGGTTCTTACCGGTTTTTGATGGGTAGAGAATGTAAAGGGTTGTTGGAAGAAAATATACATCTAAGTTATCGAAAATATAAGAAAATTTGAAGGGTGGAGAACATTTGAAGGATGGAGAACATTTGAAGAGAGATCGAAGTGGTACCAGTTGGTAAATACCAAGTAGTTTTTCACTAGTTGTCACCGGTTTTTTGATGGTTTGAGAATATTAAGAGTTGTTGAAAGAAGACATGTATCTGAGTTATTAAAAATATGAGGAAATTTGAAGGGTGCAGAACGTTTAGAGAAAGATCGAGGTGGTACCAGTTGGTACCAAGTGGTGCGTCACTGGTTGTTACCGGTTTTTTTATGGTTTTGAGAGTATTAAGGGTTGTTGGGAAAAAATGTCTCTGAGTTATTGAAAATATAAGAAAATTGGAGGGATGGAGAACGATGTTGCAGCGAGGAGCGTGACGTAAGTGGTACCAATATGAACCGGCATAATTATCGACGTCACCTTTTTAACGACTTATCGAAAGAGAGACGAATTTGACGGTGTTACAACATATTCTTGCACATTCATAAATTTCCATGCTACTGAAACTTCGTGCTTCGACTTCCGACTTAACGATAGCGGACGATAATTATTTAGTACCCGCTGAGTAACGAGACGTAACGTTTTGCAATCACGCTGGTAATACCTCGCTCTTGAACTTCCGCTAACGATCAAATACCATCACGTAAAGTATCCCATACAATTTCAAACTATCTGTCCGTTGCAACAAAGCCTCATAAACTCCAGAATGTATTACAAAAGAATTCTGACTATCTATAACGAAACTACGGTACTCAAACCATGGGAGAAACTTTATCAACAACTTTCACAACGAGATAACGTATTCTGAATACCGCTGATCGAAAGCCATTTGCAACTTATACATTTTCACCATCGTCTTTCGTAAAGGAAAAAGTATCCACAGATATCAATGATAATAATTCTCTTTTAATTACCTTTCGTAGATGTGATCGAGCACTTCTGCTTCGCCGGAACATTATTTGTTATTATCCTTGTTATTGTCTGCTTCCGCGTCGCAGATGGACTCTTCTCTGAAAACAAAATACGTTGCGTTAACGAGAGCATGTTGAACATTCACCGGTTCACGCTTTGAACGATGTACCAACGAGTTTGTAAGTACCGTACGACGCGAACCGTTTTATCGCTCTTGCTAGGTAAAACCGTACGGGCACGGAAGCGCATATATCACCCGCAATTTCCTCCCGTACGCACCGTGACTTTAAAAAGAAAAAGGAACAACCCACTTTTACCCTGTCGGGCTTCTACGGAAACTTTAATCGCGATGGTGCCACTTATGACTTTCCAGTTCCTGTTCATCTGTGATAATTTGCACTTTTTCCTTATTATAGGAGTTTACGTTGAAAATGTATTTAAAGAAAAATGACTGAAATCCGCCGATTTTGAGATAGCAATGCTAGAAATTAAATATAATTCTTTATCTAGCGGAAGTTTATTAACCCATTGAATGCTGCGTGTGTCAACAGAGGCTGTTACTTTAGAATTCAATGTTTTATAATTTTTACCAAGCTTGCTAATGCATTCTATATTTTGATAAGTACTGCATTCAAATTTAATTACTGTCGAACATATAACTCGATTATCTTCGTCGACAGTTCGAATTTCCGAATCACCATAGCTACGATATCCACATCACGTAGGAACACGACAATAAAGTGACCAAAAACAATAATATATTCCAAGCAACTCCTCGCAATTACTTCATCAAGTGTCGACCAATAAAATAAATCACTTTTCGTATCTACAGGAAGTACAAAGAGGAAACAATATTTACGATAATAAGGGTAAATCATCTCTCCGTTAATTCCAGTCATCCGAAGTCCACGTTCTCTGCACCGACCCAACTTCATTTATCGCGCACGGCGTCGATGATCGCCCGACACGTACAGAGGTCGTGTCACCGCTAACAATGCCAATCACGTATCGCTGTCAGAAACGGGTAGTCACAAATCACGTCCTCCTGGTGAGATATTTCGACGGCGCGACGACGACAATGACGACAACTCAACGACGACTCGAACTGCGGCAAACTAGCCACCAGATAATGACGACTGTGACGAATGCGACGACGATGACGACTTTAACCGCGACACCGACTAGTAGCCACTTCACTGTGACGAGTACGATGATGATAACGACAACTTAATGACGACTCGAACCGCGGCAAGGACTACTAGCCAGCTGATAATGACGACTGCGACGACGGTGACACAGACAATTTCAATGACGAAAACTCAACGAGAGGTGTGAAGAAGACGATTAGAACACCGACGACGATGACGATTCTGACTTCGATCACGCCGAGTACGACGATCACGCGAGACCAGAGCGGAAATGGTGTTCTCCAGTCCACGGTAAACGAAGGACTGCCTTCCGGGGTAATGGCTGGTGCTCGACACGGTCAGGGGGTTTAAATCGCCCGTTTCGTTGCACCTTCAAGGGTGTGTACCGTTAAAATTTTGACCTGACTCGTAAACAAAGCCTACGCCCACGGATAATTACGATGGACGTGGAAGGGCGCCTGTTGGAACGTTTTCCACGAATCGCTTTCCATAATCTTCCTCTCCGAGAGTCACGGACCATGGAACTGGGGAATTTTCTCTGATTCTCTATTTCGAAGGAAAAGGTGAAGAGACAAGGGATATGGTAGGGATGGGAATTTTCCGCCTTTCTGCCTTTGGAGAGGTGTTCATTGTAAATCCGGGGGTGGGAATTTTAGGGGTTGAAGGTATAGGACGGTTGAACAGATGGGGAGATGGAAAGACGAGACAGTTGGTGTTATGGAGGGAGATATTGTGATCTCGGTGGGGATTATGATGGGGTAATTTTGAAAATTGTTACAAAACTTAGGATTTTGTAAATTAAAATCAAAGCTTGTCTTTGGAATCTTATTTTGAAGGAATTGTAAGTTTTGAGGTAAAATTATAATATTTAACTAGATTTAAATTTTGGGAATATTCAAATTTCTGGTAATGTAAATCCGATGAGGTAAGAGGAGCGATGGTGTGATATTGTTAATCTAAAATTGCTTCGTTCAAAATGTATCCTGTTTTCTTAACATATTTCACAGTCGATGGAGCTTCAGGTAGATTAATAATCGAACCGCGTAGTCGCAAAACACGAATAGAGCTTTTGCAGTCACCTAATGTATTTTAAGCGATAAGTCTTTTCGTCGATAGAAAATATGGCCAGTTGCCAGCAATACTTGTCAATGTTGTATGCCTTGCATTGAAAATAGATTCTCTCTCTCGATCAGTCGGCCACCGGTAGCGATTGCTGTTCAATATGCTACTTTCCAATTTTCCATAATCCTATAAAAGTATTTTCAAAAATTCCAAAATTCTTCGAAATATTTAATAGTCTGAACGTAACAAAAACGCTTTCAAAATTCTTGAAACACTGGTAATCGTTAAAAGCGGAGAACGCGTAACGGTATCCGTGTTTTAAATCAAAATTAAAACTGCTTTCCGTGTAATCGCGTTCTACATCGTCCAAGAAATTATAAAGAAGTTATGGTAATTATATTACGTTCATCAAAGTAGTATAGAACACCTCTACATCAATATTGTTACATAAAAACTCGGGTGTTCCTGTTCAAAAATATATAAAGGTTCTTCAAAGTTCTCCAAAGTCTTCGGAAAAATAGTAAATATTTTTCTACTGTACTTGTTGCCTTTAACTGCATATTTCTTAGGCCCCATAAAACTTTAAAACCCATTAAAATTTCCAAGACACTCGGAAATACCTACTTTCCAACGATGCTCCCAAATCTTTTGCCGCACGTGTTTCAAGCTAATTCACGATAAATACCCATCATGTTGGACGCAATAAATAACATCCAGCACTAAACCGGCTGCCAACAAATGTGTACAAGTGCAA
This sequence comes from Cerceris rybyensis, assembly GCA_910591515.1. Taxonomy (NCBI): domain Eukaryota; kingdom Metazoa; phylum Arthropoda; class Insecta; order Hymenoptera; family Crabronidae; genus Cerceris; species Cerceris rybyensis. The sequence goes on along the minus strand of OU342793.1, from coordinate 22,422,225 downwards.
GCACACTTCCATAAGGTCAGGAACGTTTAAAATTTGAAAACCGAAAGAAATAAAAAATCCGGAAAGAAGGAAACCTCTATCTCTTAACCGGTGGACCCGAGTTCAAATCTCCCATCATTTTTGAGAAATTTTTCCTAATTTATCATTCATATATTATAACCTCGGTGACGCTAAACCCTCCTAAGACAATGGGTCCTAAGCCAAATAGCCACAGCTTTTGAAACCATAGGTATACAAAATAAAGCAGACTCTCACAGGGGCTATAGTGGGCAAGAAGAACTTGCAAGTAATGAGCACAAGTTCGAATATCCTGTGACATTCTAAAAAATGTGTCTAACTTATTATTCAATATATAGTAAATAGTAAATAGTTTAATGTAATAGCCTCAGTGACTTTCACAGGAACTATGCTGGGTAATAGGAAGTAAAAGCCCGAACTCACAATGGGCACAAGTTCAAATATCCTGTGACCTTCTAAAAAATTTGTCTAACTTATTATTTAATATATAGTAAATAGCAAATAATTTAATGTAATAGCCCCCGTGATTCTCACAAGGACTATGCTGGGTAATAGGAAGTAAAAGCCCGAACTCACAATGGGCACAAGTTCAAATATCCTGTGACCTTCTAAAAAATTTGTCTAACTTATTATTCAATATATAGTAAATAGTAAATAGTTTAATGAAATAGCCTCAGTGACTTTCACAGGAACTATGCTGGGTAATAGGAAGTAAAAGCCCGAACTCACAATGGGCACAAGTTCAAATATCCTGCGACCTTCTACAAAATTTGTCTAACTTATTATTTAATATATAGTAAATAGTTTAATGTAATAGCCTCAGTGACTTTCACAGGAACTATGCTGGGTAATAGGAAGTAAAAGCCCGAACTCACAATGGGCACAAGTTCAAATATCCTGCGACCTTCTACAAAATTTGTCTAACTTATTATTTAATATATAGTAAATAGTTTAATGTAATAGCCTCAGTGACTTTCACAGGAACTATGCTGGGTAATAGGAAGTAAAAGCCCGAACTCACAATGGACACAAGTTCAAATATCCTGTGACCTTCTAAACAATTTGTCTAACTTATTATTTAATATATAGTAAATAGTAAATAATTTAATATAGTAGCCTCTGTGATTCGGAACCTATCTAAAATACTAGCTTCCAAACGAAGTGATCGTAGCAGTCACAGACGAAAAGTATAAAACAAAAAAGTAAAAGAGCAGCTCTTCCGTCGCCTCGTCTCTCCGACCGGAAGCACGCCGCGATGCCCCCCCCGGCTTTCGTTTCTTCCGTTCAATCATGAAACAAACGCTTACGCTTGCGTGTGTGCGCGTGAAATATATGCAAATCTGCCTGGCAATTTAGGACGAACATATCGTACCCTTCGAACACTTACCGAGATTGACGGGCGAAATTTCTACGCAGTTCTTCTTCGCGTCGAAACTATTCACGCGGCTTTGTTGACTACCACGGCCATTTGCTACCAGTCTTCTTGGTGGATTTACGGATGTCGGTGATCTCTCTGAAAGAAGGAGAAAAGAGGTCGTTTATGGTAATCGTTTTTTAAAATGTTTCGCTGTTAAAGGCCGACCCTGAGGCGTTCATTCAACGCAAAGTAGTTGAAATGACTGGCTTGTAATTTTGTGGATTTTAACACTAACCGTACTATGTGCTGTACCGTTTGTGTATTATTAATGAGAGGCTGTTTTCTGCCCTGTTTTCTATATTTCAATAATGTCCTGCATTTCTTATTGAAAAATATAATCGGTCTTTTATAACTGGTAAAATGACAGGCTATGGTAACAATAGAAATAGATAAATTGATGGTGCAGTTAGTGTTAATGATCGTGAGTATCCAAATTTTCTAAAATTGAGATGATAAAATTTTAGAGCCTCTTGAATTTATAATGGGAAAACTTTTAAACTTGTTTACGTTCATCTTACAGAAGGTACACGATCCTATAGAATTTCTTTCCCCTCTATGTTCCCTCCACTCTGACATAATTATCTGGTACGTCTAAAAATACCGTATTAATAGTCGCTAATTATAGTATCATAACTTTATTATAATCTGACCACCACTTAATCTCGTATTCCCAAGCGAAAAACCATATTAAACATCTTCCAATAATATTTCAAAAGTATGTTTCTAAATTATACAAATATCTAAGCAATTGAAAAGGAAAAAATCCAAATTACCCTAAACACTGAAACTATAAATCTGATTCTCTGAATCCTCGACATGGATTATTAAACAATCGTGTTATTATCATGTACCTCTTTGTCTACGGTGTTCCGATCGATGAAAATTCTTTCATTAATGCGTTTTATTCAAACAACTCATTCTCTTTCGCGGTATTACACGTCGTGCAATTCCGTCGCAGAAGTTTATCGACCTAAAATTCTTCCAATCGATGCCTTCTACCTTAACAGCGTTTTACTCCGTCATCGGAGTTCACGCTCGAGGAGGAGGAGAAGCGGGAACGGAGCTAACTTTAAACCATCCTCGTCGATTATACCAACGAGGAAAAGAAAACGTTTATTATGTACACGAGGCTACACGTTCCCTTCGAACTCGTGCGCGAATAACGACTCTGTGCTGAACTTCTCGCGTTTCTAATTCGCGTTGCACACTCTGTTCTCCGACTGGAGAACAAATTCTGCTTCGATGAAGCCTGTACTAAAAAATTCCACGTGATACGAGTTATTTGCTCAATTTGCGGACTCGTTGAAATTAATTGAATGCTATTTTCTACTGTAGTAAATAATTATTTTTGACACTAAAACTACCGGTGTTGAAAGTGGTATATTTAACTACCGGTGTAAAAAGTGGTATATCTATTGTGTTTAGAAGTACTTTGGAAAGGGAAAAATTAACTGAGAAAGACGATCAATTAAATAGTTTTGTTTTGGTTTTGGTTTTCTCAGATAGACGTGGAATATTTACTACATGGTTCCTTTATCAATTTGGAGAAATTTAAAAAAATTGAAAGCTGGTCGCTCCGACCGCCGTCGCAGTTTTAGTATTAAATATTTCATTAAGTAGCTCAATGATTTAAGTATCGAACTTATTGATTCTCTCTAAAGAGGAATTCTTATAAACAAATTAGAAATCAGTCATTTTGACTGCTACGGTAGTTCTAACATTATTTAAAATGAGAATAGGCAATCTTAAGTTCCAAATTGGAATAAAATATGAGCTATCGAAGAGCAAAAGGATAAATTACCGTCAATCCCTACTCTTTATATTCTACTTCCGTCGTCCACTTGATCCACAAAATTCCAAAGGATCGTTAATTCAACTTTATCGAATAATTTTAAGATGAAACGATTGCGTTCAGTCGGAGCTAGCGACTTAATTGCAGAAGTTTCAAGGAACTTCATAACAAGTGAATTGAACGGATAAAAAAAGCTTGAAAGAAGACTACTTTAATCGACATTCTCACGACTACACCCGACCTGTTTATCATTCCCTGCAATCTTTCGTCTTTGCTCTCGTGGGAGTTGCGGTCCTTGGAACAAACCAAGGAGTGACTTCCCTTCCTTTCTTTCTCCCTTTGCCTCGAGCGATTCTTTTACCACGGAATACCACAATTGATGCATAAAAATGGCAGAACAAACGCCACGATTACAAAAAAGATACGTTATAATTCAATTTCCATAGGTCAGCACGTTCTAAAACGACACTGGAGACAATTTCTTCAGTGTCCATTCACTAAAGGTATCCGCTAGAATGCTTTCGAGTATGTATTCCGATCACGCTATCCGGTCAAGCAGGTAGGTCGATATGTATTTTATCCTTTTCATAAAAATAAAACCACCAATCGGTTTATTTCATTTCTTTTCCTCTCTCTTCACAGTTGACATCGTTTCTCTCGTAAACAACAAATGGGACACTACATTCGGGATTTATAAAGACAAATTTTTCTAAATTGACAACGAAGAAGATCGTTGAATGCCTTTAAACGTCAAAGAGAAATCCCATGACGAGGTGTCGTAAGTAGGGTACCTTTGATCCTTCCCCGTAACGTTTTACACTCGCTTTAAGAGAAAACCGTTCGACCTATCTGCCTCTTCCAGTACTCGTGCAATCACTCGAAAGCCGTTCGCTCGTTCGTATTCGCGTCGTTGGAACTTTCTAGCGTTAAATGAACCAAGAAGAAAAGGACAGGTCGTGGAGATAGCAAAGTCTTTCTAATGATTAGGGGACGCTGAAGAATCCACGAGAAAAGAATCTGTCGTCCGGTCGGTCTATGGGAAGTGCCGATGGCGCGAGGAGGATGGAGAACGCTGCAATTGAAATGGTACCGGAAACGTTCTCCAAGAAGGACCTAGAAAAGTCTGAAAGGATTTGACAGAGGGTGGATGAATCTTTAGACATCCAAGTTGAACACTTTTTACTATAATCGACATAAAAATTGTAGAAAATTATAAAATTGTAAATTCTTGTAAATCTAATTGTAGTCAAATCAGAAAGTGCAGGGAGTATAAGAAAACAAAATACTTTATGGGATTACGAGGGCAACGGGCGTAAAACCTCCGAGTCCTAATTAGTGAACCTGATCTAATCCTCCTACCGCTATTCTTAGGATGTCAAATCTTTAAACCTAACAGTCCTAAAAGCAACCCAAAACTTCTACCTCTTCGATACAACCATCCACCAGTCGAATCCTCCTTATATCATGGACATATACTACCTCGCTTAAAACTGCCGAGTCGCATTTTCCCCGAATCTCTGACGAAATCCGTCCGAAGAGCCGGTCTGCCCTTCGATCCTTGTTGTCCCATTTTGAAGTCTTACTTTCACCATCAGATTTTACCGGCGTTCCATCATCGACGATAGAATAATTTGCAGATTGTACCAAATGATCATCAGCCAGTAGTATCCACATATGCCATGCTCTCGGTCCATCGTGACGATGCAACCGTTGAACATTGTAATCGTTCACATCCTCCGTCTTTCGTCATTTTAATCACCGTTCACCACACGAAAGATCTCTCCGTTTCCTTCAATTTCACTCGCGAAATATCGCCTCACATTGAAACGTCCTCGCGTAGAATTCAATCGCACATTCTATCACTGCATTCTCAACTTCTCACCATGTCCTTTGCGACAATCGAATCGATGAAATTCCATAGAAAAGAGAGAAAGAGGTAGAGAAAAAGAGAGATCGACAGAGAGTAAAAGAATTCTCCGGTTCCACGATCACGTTACTCGCGTTCCTTGCCACGACCTGGTTCGAGAGACGGTACCAACGCGTATCTTTCACCGGTTGAATCGTCGGTGTCCCCCCGGTGTCATGTGGGCTCAACATCTGATTCCTATGGCGATTGCGTAAGCGAGTAGATCGGACCGGGTGCGTACCAGTGGTCGTCGGCCTTGTAAACGCACGTGGCCGGCGGGTGCACCTGTCCCCCGGGGTGGGGACACTGGAGAACCATCGGTGGCGAACGAAGGACGTGCACGCATACGATGGCTACCTCCGAAGATGCCCGGCGTGGAAAGGCAATGCCGGAAATAAACCACGAGTGCCGTTGACCCGTGAGCTTCTCGGGATGCCGCTAATATACGTGGACGAATAGACCGATCGAGGAAATGTTCTATTCTTCGTATATTCCATGCGAAGATTGAATCGAAAGTACACCAAGATTCCATGCGAGTAACGGCATATGGGGAAACTTTCGAGGTCGTGAATCTACGACAGTTTTCATTTTAGAACATTTTCATCCTTCAGGGATCGTATCGATTTTTCAAGTGACTATAAGGGTGTTAATTTGCTGAAGATTTCCAGATTCGTTCCACTGTTCACCAATAACGTCAGTGGAAGTCGGCCGTGACACGGAAATCAGGTCACACTCCGTGTTCCCGGATGCGCGAACGGTTGTACGTGGAAGAACACGAGAGTTTGGAAGAAAAATCGAAGATTTCACGATGAGATTAAAAATAACCCGAAGGGGCTGAACGTCTGACGATAGAATTGCGATTGGGTCACGATCGCGGAGCTTCGATGCACTTTGCACCGTCACCTTGCGGCATTCACTGACGACGATGCACCGGTTCTTCCTCCTCGCTCTCCTGCTTCCTTTTGTCGCGCACACGTACTCCACGCACCCTCAATAAAATCGGTGACCCGAATGGTGTGGAGTAAGAGAAACGCGAGAAACTGGGATGAAGAGAGAAAAAGAGAGGAGAAGATAGAGAAAGAGAAAACCATAGGGTGGAAGATCGGAGAGAGATGGTTCACGATCGAAAGGGTGGGGGTAGTAATGAAGGAAGAGAGATCGAGAGAGAATGAGATATATCGAGAAAAAGAGAGAGATGGGAGACCGGAAATGCAACGCGCGTGCATACAGAACGTCCGAGCGAGCACGAGGTCCGCCGAGGACTGCCGACTGGATGCTGCCATCGGCGCTGTCGCCGTTGCAGCTGCGGCTGCTCGAAGCTGCTCTTTCGTCCCGATGGAGACCAAAGTGTCCAGTGGCGCCGGAAGACGTGGTACCGGCGCCCTTGCACTTTTTCGTAGCTTACTTTCGCGCCTCGTGTACGGGTCGATACGGGGAACACCCTTCTACGCCCACGTTTTACGATCTCATAATCCTACGCCTCACCCTCTGCGGGGGATAAGACTTGCGCGACAATTGAGAATTTTTTGTACGCGTGCATGGAATGCCGAGTGGGAAAGGGAAATTTAAATAATGTGAAGCTATTCTTATTTTACTTTGCTCATTGCCGAGGTTTCCGGAATAGAAACGGAAGGGGGTAGTTTTCAGAGTTGAATCGCGCGGTACTGTCGATAAGGATGTAAACGTTTTTCGGCATCTTCGACCCTTTCCGGACGGAGATTTTTTTGTATAATCGGAAATGATCCTTCGTTTGACAGTGAAAAACCATCTTCTTATCAGAAAATCTGAATGTTAATTTATATAAGTTATGAATTACTATTTACGTAATCATATTTCAATGGTTATATTTCAAAATTTCAACTCCAACCGTTTATAGCTGATAAACTATAATTAGATTCTTTCTCAAATCGGATAAATGCGTCTGTCATCCTCAAAAGGTTAATCAAATCTGATTTGAGAGTTTGGAAGTGGTATCTTTTAAAATACTTTGTTGAACATTTGGTAAAAAATTTCTAGAGTAGGAAATCTGCAGTAAATTAAAGAGAACAAAGGAGCGAGTATGTGAATTTATCTTGGAATGTCTTTTATAGAATAGATCGTGACAACGGAGTGAGAAATCCTCGAGTTCCTAATTCCACGGGGAATTCGCAGATGATGACTGTCATATTAGACTAATTCAGTGATAATTCTTGATCGCCCACGCCATTGATTTAATCTCGCGCTGCGACAAAGAGTCTTACGTTTCTACGCTACTGGGGGTTAGTAGGTACTATCGATATCCTTTGTTACATAGACATGTAGAATATTGCGAGGGCATGCGCGCAAGAAACCCCATGACGTGACGGTAACAGATTATATTGACATTTCGAAAAAGAACTTCGATTCTTCCCTCAACCTAACGCTTCTTTTGGAGACGCAACAAAAATACATCGTCCGATACAACATTTATCACGTACGTGCCATTGTTGCTGTTAGAAATTACTTCCATTGACCTTGAAATTAAAAAGAAAACCTGTGGTACGCGGTCAAACATAATTTAATACCGCAAAATCAGATGGCATCGTATTTACACGAGCTTCAACGTTCTCCAAGGTCTTCCCTTCTTCGTTTGTACCATCCTTCCTCCCTGATTCGCTTATTTTACAACGTAAACACAATTTTTTCTGATTCTAAAGACCTATACAATGATACCGCGAATTCTTTGTCATTCGGATCGATTCGAATAATATTTTATTTTAATTCAATGATTTGACCGATTTCTGAATGTGTTTCCAATGTATTGAATGAATTATCAGTCTCATTGAATTTAACACTAGATCTACGGCAGCTGCCAAATGGACAGTTTCCTCGTTTTTTACAAATTTTTTCCTAATTGATAGAGCAATAGTACAGTAAAAATTTCACGTGTATCTTAGAATACACAAATTACTTTACTGATTTTATTAAATTACTACATGCTAATTTAATATATTTAAATGTACCAGATTTAGCGGTAGATCTAGTGTTAAGTTACCTAAAGCGACACTACTGACGGTAAAGTTAATTGGAAGAAGTTATTTCTACGTTGATAAACATAAAACTATTAAGCAAGCACGAAACGTCTAACGAACGCCACGTCGTAATTAAATTAGCGCATTTATCAAATTGCAGACACTAATTTCACTTACTTGAGTTGTCTTTACTAGGTCCGGAGCTGAGATCACTCAAAGAGCTGCGAACCGAGCTTCTGGCAGTTTCTTGGGTAGGAGATTTTGCTTCTTGCCGACCACGCATTCTCCTGTCAATGAAAAGTCATTTTCGAACTCTTTGATGATACTCTACGAATGGTAATTTCTAAGTTTTGGGATTTTGATAAACTTCTTTTACCTTTTATCTTTATTGTTATTATTATTTGCATCGCCAGCTTTCTTTTGAGTCGAACTCGATGGATTCGACTGATTAAGAGACTGAAGTACCCTAGATTTGACTTCTTTCCTGGGCGATCTCGTTCTCTGTTCGGATTTTCCGGCCTCGATTTTGCTCATCACGGCGTCCCATCGGCCGCCTTTTCTTAACGATCTTTGAGGCCGTCGAGTTTCTTTGTCCATCTCATCCTTCGGTTGAGATTCGATCATAGCCTTCACCTTGGAAACGACGTTTCTCTTCGGCATTTTATATTTTTTTACGGGAATGGGATCCACCTTGCTTTGAACTTTCGTTTTAGAGCCATCACTGTTTCTACTAACTTCGATCACCGTGATCTCAGCAGGTGCCATCGATTCATTCGAATCAGCAGATACGTCCATAGGATTTACAGGAACCTAGATGTTGAAAAAAATTGTTAACCTTGTTCACAATAACGTTCTCGTCATTATCAATGAAATTCTCAACCATTGTGCATTTCTAACGAATCTATTAAAAAGTTCCAATCGATTCTATAGAATTCTACATTGAAACCTCAATGAATAAACATGTCCATACATTTATGAGCACGAAGAATGTCTCGAAACCCCCGCAGGTATTCCGTTCGCAAATACATTCATAGATACAGCACATTACGTACAATGACGAACATCGGTTCTTCAACTACGTGCAACCTACTTTTGCCAACTTGTCAGTATCATTTAACCCTTTCGCTACTGTGAGCGCCTATAGGCGCTTAGAAATTTTGCATTTGTGACACTGAGAGCGCACATGGGTGCTTCATACAGTTTAGCTTTCTAACACGAAAAGCACTTTTACGTTTGTAATATGTATAGCAATACGGTTCAGATAAAAAGATAATACTGTTTTAATATAGTGAAATTCAGGTTTTTGATTATTGAAATATGCTTTCACAAAAAGACATCCCTACTCAAAAATTCTCCGTTCTCGGTGCGTCTCAAAGTCTGCCGTAGTCAAGGGGTTAAAATGCACAACACGTTACAATTTCATCGTCATCAACGAAAATATTTCTCTTCCAAATTGTCTTCTATACTTGCCTGCAGATAATCCATAATGACATGTGAAACATCCGTTTTAGCCGGCGAAGGTTGACTTCTCTGCGATACTTCCGTGTCAACAGTGTCCGGAGTACGATCTTCGTTCTCTTCCGGTGCTTCTTCCGGTGCATGAAGCTCGTCGTGTCTTTTATCAAGATCCGAATAAATTCCACTAGAGTCCATCTCCTCTGCCGTGAAGCTGGGACATCTTCGTCCACCAGGTGCACAAAACAGGGTACCGTCTATAACCTGAGCCTTTCTATCGCCACGAACGATTTCCTCGTGCGCATCAGCGTCACTTTCCGTAAAAAAGTCGGAGTCTGTCATCGGATCTTGGCGACAGGGAGCCGGAAGATTTGGAAGGGGTGGAATAACCGAAGGAGGGTCAGCTCCACGACTTGCAGGTCGTGAGTTTTCTCCGTCACCCTGGTATCCAGCCTCCAAGCTGGTGATACTTGTCACAGATGTGATTAAAGGAAGTGGAGCAGTGCCTCTGACTGGCTCAGCCGGTTTAGGATCTAATGGGAGCTCATCCGGTGATGGTGTTCTCTCGCTGGACGCCTCCTCCGTAGGCTCGACGTCTGCCGAGGGCCTTGAAGCCGAGGCACGGGTCAAAGCTAATCTTGAACCGGCTGATCCTGTTAGATTCTCGCAGGATGGTGTCCTGGAGCACTCCAAGGCAATTGTAAAATCGGTCATTTGGTCTGGTGTCAATATACCAAGGCTCTCATCGTGCTCGAAAGAATTCTGTTTATTGAGCATCAAGTAATGTGGTGTCGCGCTAGCTGCGCTGTCGTTGAACGTGCCTAAGGACGCTTCCAGGAGGCAGCTATCGCCGACATCCTCTATCATGCTCGGCTGAGAATTTTCGAGCAAGCTGGATGAACAGAAAGAGAAACTACATTAACATTTGTTCGAGAACTGCTTTCCATGTGGCTGTTTGGTGAATGACCGCGGGTAATTCAGCCAACTTTCAGGTAGATTTTTCTATTATCCTGTGCAAGACGACGTGAGAGCTCGTATTTTATTCCTATAGGCTCAAATCAGTTAGCTCTCTGCTTTATTGTCCTTTTGACATTTTAGCACCGAGAGACGAACATGGCTTGAATAGCAGGGTCGTAAAGGACGTTTCATAATCTTCGCGAGGACAATCCGTATTATTGTGAATTTCACGCGCCGCGTGTAGAAAAGGTTTTTGCGGGGAAAAATGTCATTTACCGAAATCTTTAAGACACAATAAAAAGACAGGTTTAGAGAAACGATAGAGTTTGAAACATTACCTGAAGAACGTGCTCTTTTCCTCGGTGAAGTGGACCAGCTGTTGCACATCATCCTTTTCAAGGTCCCACACAGGTGATATCGTGAACGCCTTATTTGCCGCGTCTGATGAGAAAATGAAAAGTTATTAATAAATACACATGAAAGTATCCATGATAGTAATTAAATATATATGCAATTCAGAATTGCTTACCATTGATCACCGGGGTGGACGTTGCTCTTAGTGGACACTTCGTCTTCGGGGTAACATTTTCATCTTCTGCATCGACGAACTGCAAGCATCCGGAAAGTACCAGAGAACGACGATGTCCTGGTACCAGGGCGGATGCAGCAGATAGTCTCGCCTTCGGGAAGAAAGACGGACGAGCCGCGCGTGGAACCGGTATACGGCTCTCTCCTACATTCTGCAATTCGAAAAAGCCAAAATGTAAGAATATATTCGAGCAATCTTGAAAAAACGAAGCAGTATTATTAATTTTTTAAATTCTCTCCGTCAACCACCCCCTCAGAGCGCAGCCTCTGTTAACACGCTGACTGCTATGGGGGTTGCCAGTGACAGGGCAATTGAATTCAATGAAATTTCATGTTAGGTTTAAATTGCAATATTTATGTAGCGGTTTTATTGAATCGAATTGAATGTAATTACTAGACTCCGGATGTTTATGCAAATTTCAAATTCAACAAATGCAGTTAAGACAAGAGAACCTATTTAGGGATTTGTTGCACTCGATAAATGTTACAACGAATACCATACTTTGGATATTTCGGATATATTTTTATATTATGTTCGTTTTGTGTATTTTAGCCGTATTCATTTTGTCATAAATGCATAAACATCCGGAGTCTAGTAATTACGTTTTCTATGAGGGTTTCGTATTAGCCAGGAAATGAACAAAAGAATAACAATCGCCAAATGAATGTGTCGCTGTTTCGGCAAATTCTTCGCTTTGTAAATATTCTAACTTCTTGAATACTTAAATATTGGCGTTAAGAAGATAAAAATTTGCTGAATATCGATTTCTTCAGGTTTATAAATATGCGATTTTAACACGTTGCACTAGTATTTCGCTAGCTTCGTCATTTCTACTAAAGTGAAACTTTTTCAATTAAAATCATATTTTTATAAAGCAGAAATTCTAAAGATATTGATAGATATTCAGTAGACCTTTATCTTTCTAACGCCAATATTTAGGTATTAAATATGTTAGAAAATTCATAAATATTGCAATTTAAACGTTACATGAAATTTCATTAAGTTCAATAGCACCGGTCATCGGTGACCCCCATGGCAGTCATCGTGTTAAAACAAAAAGCTTCACTTCATTAGAAATGACAAACTAAGCGAAATACCGGTGGCATTCAACGTGTTAAACTTCTATCAACATCCAATCTACCTTAATTCCAAAAGTCCCAATCTCCTAAACCCTCCACAAACAACGACAATACTTGTCAACATCTTCAACTCAAAAAAAAAAAGAAAACAAAAACAGAACGAGACTCAACTTCAACTCCACTGGCGCGCATCAAACGCGATAGGATTAAACTGGCACATGCCAGCGGAAGAATCGCGAATTCCCCGATTAATTTTCTAATCGACTAAAGCGTCCGTGGGCATGCGCTGCTCGTACACGCAAGCATAAAAGTACATTGTTACTTGCTTTACTACATACGTACAGCGAGGGGCACGATTATATCGTGACAATCGAATTAAATGAAAGCGCGGAGAAAGAGGGCAGCCATAAGACACGATGAGGTTGCGAAAAAGTGGAAAATTTCTCAAGGCCGATCGTAACGTTTGACCCGAACGTGAGCGTTTAGAGTCCGTTGCCCTTGGCCCATCTCCAAATAAAACCCTCCCGTCCCGAGGTGAATCAGAAGTGTCTCTGGTACTTGGCTAATTTAATTTTAGACCCTTAGTCCGTGCACCGCACTTCTCCAACCTCCCCCTCGCGTCCATCGTCATCGTCATCGTCATCGTCGCCGGCTTTACCCTAGGAACGAGGTGTATGGGCCTGCATTGGCCTCTGATCCTTTTTCAACCACTGTACCTTTCGTCGGACGTGACGTCATCGACCCAAACGTCCCAAGACGGATTTTATTGCCCTGTACTTTAAGTTCTTCCATTGTCATGTGCTTCAGGGTTATTGTAGGGGTATTGTAGTTGTGGCACTTTTGAGGATATAATAAGAGTCGAATGAAAATTATGGAAGGTATTTATACTTCTCTGTCTCTGGATTTGACTCTGGGGTTTTATTGTTTAGAGTTGTCATGATACACGTGTTTGGACTTTGCCAAATGTGCATTTGATTGTTCTATTTTGGAGTATAATATTTCAGGAATTTTTGGCGCGACAGGGTTTAATATAATGTAGGGAAGTTATTGTGAAACTAAGTGCGACAATTTTCAGTGATGAATCTTCCTTCGATTGAGGCTAACGCTATAAAAATCTTTTAGATGGTAAGACGATCTCTGACCCAGTATGAGGGATTTATTATAGGCATTTGAGACTTCATCCTCGTTATCGTAGTCCCCTCAGAAAGCAGTTAATCCAGCTTGAGTCGTGCCCTCCGAGTTCTAATGTCACAGCTGATCTCTCCCTCGCGTGAAAGGAACGAAGCCACCCTTGTCGTACCTTCTTCGCTTTATTTAATAGTCCTCTTTGTGCATGTTTTTGTACTTGATTTATTTTAATTGCTATGGTCGTTTTGTCTAAAATCGAGCGTTTTAGATCCCTGAATCACCAGGGTATAATTGATTAAATAATAACTTAGAAAAATTTATTTAGAGGAGGTGGGGTATTTGAACTCTAGTCCGTTAATTAACAGTCCGGGGATCACATTCTATATTCACCATTGACGTAATTTTCCTTCTTTTTACCATAGAAAAGGACGCTTAACGCTCGTAACCTTGTGCTCTACTTGGCGACACGCGAAAACATCGCCGGTGGTCGATTAGCGACCCTCGGTGTACACACATAAGCGGAGAAAAGATTATGGAATCCCCTGGTGCTATTGAGTTATGGGATATTATCAATATTTTAATCATTCTAACACTGTTCTCAAGTGTTCAGATGTTCTGTTTATCTGTCAATGAAAAACATGTTTTTGGAAAAGCATGTTTTATGTCGAATGTTTTGTTTCAAAATGTTATCTATGATGTTGCACACTGTAGTTTAATTTAGTCGATAGCTGAAGAACAATATTTGAGTGATTGGAAATCTTGTTTTCCCGGAATTTATATTGCTACTTTTATCTCTTACTTGTGCCCTTATCTCGCGACCATTTCACTCAGTGTACTTTGGAAACACTAAAAGATAATGCAAACACCGTGCAAACAAAACTCAGTACACCTCTCACGATTTCAATTACATTTTTAATTCCAGCCTGCAATAGATTTTACGCCTCATTTCCTCTAACTTCAATCAATCCTCTCTAACATCCTCATCGATACTTTCACCGTCAATATTCCCATATATTTAATCGCCAGACCTAAAAAATCTTCAAACCACAATATAAATTACTCCAAACAGCCCCATACTAAACAACAATACCTCGTTCACAGAAAAAACCTTCAAAAGTACAGCATAAACTACTCCAACCCCAACATCCACCCTCTCCAAAACCACCTCTCAGAATCTCCTCTAAAAGCCACCTCGTCAACAACCCCCACACGTTTCTCCACTAATCCTCTCGAATCTTCTTCCCAAAAAGCCAAGACTATTGAACCACATACTCCAAAGATCCCCATAATCTCGCACATTCAATTTCCACGTTATTACCCCAACCGTTCTACGACACAGCCACACCATGACGCCTCGACGGCGATGACGTTCTGCGCGCAGTTTCGCGGAGTAACCGGATATATAACGCGAAGCTGCATCATGCCCGCGGTTGTACTAATAATAGTATTACCGATGCTCTCCTCGAAGCAACCAAGGAACCGGGTACACACCGTTTAATAGAGTGCGTTCACCGACGACCCTGTTGAACGGCGCCGTTGCTGAGAACTGGGTTACATCGCGCTGGTTACCACGAACCGCTATGCGACTGCGAACACCGCACGCAAATTTCCCCTTGATGCTCTTTATCTTTTACTTCGCCATGTCGCAGACTATGAGGTGTTGTCTCAGACTCGACAGAAGGTTTGAGAGAGAGATCGAAGAAGAGAGAGAAAGAGGGGGAGGAAAAAAAAGAGTTACACCGGTTTCGATAAAAAGTAGTAGTACTTGGAACGTTATGTATGTTGTAGAGTTTTTCTGTGATAAACAATACATTATTCAGGAGCATATATTACGGGTGTTTGATCTGTGGACTTTACTTTGTGGAGGTTTTTTCACTGATTTTTCTGTTGGATTTGATTTAGAATTTTGTCATTTTTATTTTCATGGTTGATGTAAAAAGTTATGATGTTTAAATGGAATTTATTGGTATTTAAATGAGTAAGTGGTTGGGTGTTGATGTCTTTTAGGTAGAGGATGAAAAGTATGGGCGATTTATCGAGTTCGTTTTGTGAATTATGACACGTATGTGAAGATTACAGCCTGAAGCGAATGTTCGATATGTCTGCTGTGTGTTTCGACATATGCTTCGACCTGTTTCCTCGCAGAGCTCGCACCGTTCAGAAATCCCTTGGCTTTTGTCTTACGGCTCGTCAGCAGTTTAGAATTTTGCAATTTCAACGAACTCTAACGGTGCATCGTTGCTTTTGCAATCCCTTGCTCAGTTACTCGCTTCAAGTCTGAAGATGCATTCAATAGGGAAAGGAATGAATGACTTAGAAAATATGCAAATACTAAGTGGCCCAAAAGGCTATGGTACGTCTGGAATTAAATTCATAGTACCCTTAATCAGTGGTGTCAACGGTAATTCAAATCAACCCCCTATCATTGCTGAAGTGTTGTTCCTAATTTATAATTCTACATGTAGTCTTAATAATTTCGAGTCAATCTAAAACAATTCTTCTCAGAGGAAATAGCAATAGCAATTAAAAGAGAAAAACTATCAAAACAGTATTAAAACATTATTAAATCTATTCAAACAACAAAATTGTACCTATTTTATAAATCAACATATCATAGCCTTAATAATTTCGAGCCAACCTAAGACAATACTTCTCACAGGAAATAATAATAGCAATTAAAACAGAGAAACTATTAAAGAAGAAGATAAAATTCCCTCAATATTTACCAAGCTGGACGCACATTTGTATCGTCTCCATAAACTCTATAACAGTGCATCATATATTCTCCCCACCACAGTTTCCAATGAATCGATGCCACGTCCGAAGAGTTATCATCGATCTAGGAAAATGTCAGGGTCGAAGTGGCGAGGAAAGAGAAGTTTCAACCGATAGGAGAATATTGACGGCCCGAAAGTCAAGCATGATATATCATGTTCGAGTCGTTTGCGAAGAAACCAAGTCAAAGGAGATCGAAAGAGACGTTGACGGGTCGATGACGGCCAAAGGCCAGACTATGAAGCATAACTTTATTTCATTAGGCCTTAATTCGCGACAATTCGAGCCGCCTACCCGACTCTCTTCTGCGAGACGCGAGCAAACTGCGTTAATTGTGAGTTCGTGCACCAACGTTATTCTGCCCTTTCCTTTTCACCGGTGATCTAACGGAATCCCGGGTAGCCTGTGAACTCATCGAACAGTAAAAACGATTGCGGATATATCGTTAATCACGGTCGACCTTAACTAGCAACTTCGTTTGAAGATTTTCCTCCCAGATTTGATCTCTGGACCTTGAAGCCTCGTTTCGAAATTTTGTATGTATTTGTTCTTTCATCAAGATCTTCGTTTCAAAATTGAGCTGCAGTTTGAAGAAAATATTCATTTGTATTTTTTCAATTATGATACTGAAGTCTTGAGATTGAATGTAGGCTATACATTGTCGAGAACTGTGTTACAAATGAAGCAGCAGAATTTTTTCAAAGGTCACGTAGCTCGAGGCCGGGCCAACTATTTGGGAGTCGGTGTCTTCGTCTTGGATCTTTAGTAAATCAATTGCCATCAATTTAAGGAGTTTCTTTGTCAATAGACTAATATGAATTATCATCAAATTTCATTCCAAGCCTCATTGCAAACGAAGAATCCAATAAGAACAAATTTAAGACACCAAATACTCAAAGGATTCTGTAGCTACTCTACAAAACTGTACGCTGCCAAGAATCACCGGAGCAAACTCTAGCAAAAAAAGTGAACGCCGAATTAACAATTCACGAAACACTTTCTAAAAAACCGGAAAGATTCTCTTGAAGCGAGAGTGATTTAAAAAGCGGTAAATAACGGCTTTGATCGTCAGAGATTAATTAAAATTCTGAGAAAAAAGAACCGGCACGATTTCGCCAGCCGGAAGGGCAAAGAGGACGATCGTTTAGTAAACGCCTGCTTGCAATTTACTCGATTCAGTGGCTACGAGCATCAACTAAGCTCACATTCGTGACATAACGGCCATCGTGATCCCATAGCCACATAACTTCGGTTAGTAATTTGAATAGAATTAATTACCACACCTGCACGCTCCTCGAACGTGCGATCCTCGATCGGCCAATGTTTCCTAAGCTCGTGCACACGATTCTACGTGGTATCGACGATAAGATTAGAACCGAAGGCTCGTCCAATGTATCGTATCGAACGACGTTGGACATGGAAAATACACTTCCGTTCTTAGAACAATATTTACACTATGTTATGACGGCTTGAAAGAGTCGTCGCATTAACCCGTTGACCTAGAGGTGAAGTTTGTTGGAGGAGAGAATGATAAATTGCATTTAAAGAATTAATTGAAAGGGGTAAAGGAGTTACTTTGAATTTGATTAATTTCAACTTCTGTTGCTCAGAGATTTTTTTGGAAATTGTTTGATATAGACATGGTAGTTTGGAAATTATTTAGAAGCCTTGAATTTATGTGGAATATGCTGCCATTGTGGGTAGAAATGTACACGTTTCTGTGAAGACTGCAGGCTATTCTTGGAATTCGAGTTTTGCAGTTGGTAGCATTATGCAACGTAATTTTGTAGATGACACGACTGATAGGAATACACAGAAAATTCTCAATTCTCTACGTTATTACAGTGCGACGATTTTATGATCTTTCCTGGAGTACGCGATAATATTGATTTCCTCGTGACGATTTTAGCCCTCGTGCATGTAAATCGAATCCGTAAGTATATTTGCGATTGGATCTACCGTTGGATCTATTCTAGTACATGTTTTATCAATGTTTATTTTATCGTATCTCAAAGTTCTTCCAAAACAAAGCACACTATCTAAAGTTAACCGAATTAAACAGCAAAGACACTTAAACCAACACGATGGTATCGAATCTATTAATCTCTCTATTATCAAATACAAAAATTCCAGACATACCTGATTACAATCCTCACTAAACCATTCCTCGACGTTTCAATAGAACCATTTCGGTTCTCGTAAATAAACTCCACTAAAATACCGGTATTTTCGTGAAACACGTTTCAACAGCAGCGAGCGTGACGACGGCCGACGCGTTAATGAGACAATTAAACCGTATCCCCAAGCGCACCTACGTCTTGACGGTGACCTTCGCGGCATCGAGACCGCGACACGACTGACAATAAATTCCACGATTCTCGGTTCGAGTTGTAAACCCATCTAAAAAAATGCTGACGCGGAAAAAGAGAACGACACTCGATGCACTCGCGTCGGTTCCGGTGCTTTTTCTCGGGATTTCTTCGGCCACCGCATCGCACTCGATTGCGCCGCAACTTTCACCCGCAATGCCGCAGGATAATCCACGATAGAGGAGTAAAAAGGAAATATCACGGATAAAAAAGAATTGTCACTGATAAATCAAAGTTAAAATGGTCCCTTTACAAACGCTATAATTGGTAAGGTGGTAATGTCTTTGAATTTTAACTAGTAGGAGTCAGTTTGAATTTCTCGTTACCTCTACCGCATTTGACCTATGTGACATGTATTTACAGCCTCGGTAGTTCAAAAGTAACTCTGTCAATTCGCCTAGAACCCAATGTTTTAGGTGGGCTCCAAACCATCCAGGCTACGATATGCATATCGAACAGGCACTCAATCTCAAATATATCCCATAGAAGCTACTAATTACAATGAGTTCTGATCCATCATGGTACACTGGGACTATTCGATACGTATACCATAACTTCGTTAGTTCAGAATCGCTACTATAATCATTCCTCCTAAGACCCACTATTTTAGGTGGGTTCGAAAGCCCCAAGGCTACGATATGCATTCGAATAGGCACTCAATCTCGAATATATCCCATAGAAGCTACTAATTACAATGAGTTCTGATCCATCATGGCACACTGGGACTATTCGATACGTATACCATAACTTCGTTAGTTCAGAATCACTACTAAGATCCTAAGACCCCATTACTCCTAAAACCCACTATTTTAGGTGACTTCCAAACTACAGATACTCCCGATGTATAATATTTGATGCTCAAAACCCACTCAAAACAACAGGGCCCATTAAAATAGCTATACAACTCACAACTGAAAAGATACAGAAACAAAACGGTCCCTGCGGTTACCGGAAAGCTCACCGTGAAGCAAGTAGAAACGGACGTTTCTGTCTGACACGTTGCGCATCGACAACTGCGTAAAACTGAGAGACGTGACACGCGACGCGACTCTGCGAGAAAACGGGAGGAAAAGGAGTGGAGAGAGGATGGAAAATGGGAGGAAAAGGCGGGAAAGTCACCGTGGAAAAACTGAGGGAAGAGACGTGGTATACCGTCGTGTTACAACCGGCGCGCGTACGACAATGAAACATTCCGGATTTGTTCACTGATCCTCCGTTGTTTCACCATGAACTGTTAACGCACACTGTACGCAACGGTGAACTATGCAAACGATGGATTTGTAGAGGTTTTACGATTGAACGTGTACAGAGTGCCCGTGATGTTTTGTTGCATGCTTTTGTGGAAGGGGTTGGATGAAAACCGCTGTCGGTGTAGGATGAAAGTATCGAACTGCTTCTATCGCGAGTGAGTTGAAGTGTTTATGGAATCTGAATTATCTCTCATCAATGTTTGAACGTAAGATAATGTGTGCAAGATAATAATAAGAGAAGTGTGATCATTATCACTTTGCGCATACCGTGGCGCTTAATCTCAAGTATGATTAAATTATTTTAATTGATAGATTTCAAATGTGTTTACTCTGCTTTCATTTCTTAGACGTATAGACAGCTCAAAGTCTTAGAAGTACTGGTAGATCTAACGTTCTACCAAACCTAACTTTTCTCACAAAGAACACCTGATTCTCACGGCAATTAAGACATTCTAGAATCTACTCTACAGTTTAAACTAAATCACTAAAAGTCAACTAAACTGGATAAGATCCCAGCATTTTTATTTCATCTGAAACATGAGGAAATATTTATCAGTTGTGTGTTAATATTATTTTATTAAATTTACCTTAGATGACCTGGATTAAGGTATAGTCCACCTATGACTTGTTCTACTAGCTAGAGGCTTCAATCTTTCACGTTTTCACCTATTCCAATCACTTCTGAATGTTATGGAATTATCAAACTCACTTCGCAACATTATGAAATTATCGAACTCACATCGTAAAATTTCCGATGATCAAATCGCTTCAAGACTCGCAAGAAAGCGGATCGAATGCTATCGCTAACTAGACGTATATGTATGTATACGAGCATACGAATGGTATGTTCGTTTGTACACAACCTGGCGAACATACGAACGTATATAAACTGACACTCAGCGGCAACGATTGCTATTCTCCTGAAACACGCGGTTTCTGCATTCACCAGCCCGTGAATCCGTATGCACGGTACCGTGGTATACGCGGGGACTGTTCATAGGCGACGTCATCGTCCTGACAACAAGGCTTCATTTTATGGCGTTTAGAGTCAGCCTCAACATCTTACTCCGACGTTATGAATTACACTTTTAACCCTTTGCGGTTGTATAGATTTCGTCCAAGGTCATCGAGGTTTTAATTAATCTTTGTCATCCAATACGAGTACAAGAGCGAAGGTTACATCAGGATAATTAAACGACTTTTTTTAGGTCAACGCGTGTCAGAGTGTTGTCGATAATATAAGAGTTTCAAAATTGGTTGAGCTATATTGCAACTTTTATTACTAAGTTGAATGTTAAAATAGTTCAATGACATTTAGTCGTACTTTTGAACTTTTGAATTTAGAGTTTCTAGTTTCTTTAGTTTCATTCTACACGAGTCTACCTGGATATTACAATTCAGAAGGTTAATTAATTCTACGAATTCTTCGAAGCAAACTTGTATTACAAACTGCCCAATTTGTCAGGTTGATATCAGTGATGTTTAATTGCAATGTTGCTAAGAATGAAAATGATCCTCCGAGGTAATAACTGTACTAACATCTTCATTAAATGACGGAAGACAAACAAGCTACAAGAGTCTCACAAATTGAAAGACCAAAACAGAAACACGACGATGGAGAAAACAGGTTTCATTGAATTCAACCTGCCAAGCAGATGCTACCGATCGCAATGCGACAATTACGTCAGTACACACCGCGTCCTAATGACTTTCCATGACTTGCAACGGACACGGGTAACCGCAGGTAAAATATAAAGAGTTACGTGTCGACTTTTCTCATCGATTCCACGTACCTACACCGTCGCACGTACAAACTAAGGGGAATAGCCGATGACCAACACCGAAGAGCCAAGTCACGCGTTGCGTCGGCACAAGCCACTTGCAAAAAGACTCGCGATTACGCGTCTACGCTTTTCGCATTGAAAGTCAGAACTACGCTCTCCTCGAGGCATGCAATCTTACGAGCCAATAATTCTCTACTGATGATCAAATTCCAAGGGAATGTACTTTCAAAAAAATTACACTTTATGGATAATTGTATTTGGAAACGGATAACTGGCAATATTTGTGCTCTGTGTAATTTGAGAAGAGTTTTGATTATGTGTGATTAATTACACCAAAGAAATATTCTTTTAAAAAAATTACACTTTATGGCTGGTCGTACTTAGGGAACGAATAAGTAACTAGCAATAGAAATAGTGTTCTGTGTGATTAGGGAAGAGTTCTGATCAGCTGTGATTAATAATTCAAGTTGTACAGAGCCATGGTGAGCAAGGGATTAACAATTGAGGGTGTGTTCAAATGAGTCGCAATTCTGAATTATCATTTAACCCTTTGCGCTCTGAATTATTTTTTTAACTTTTTGTCAGATAAGCAAATATAATCTCGGAAAATTGTCTACTGTTGATTATTCGTTTTTATTTAATACTAGGAACAATTATAGATACTGGGGTGTATTCCTGTTGAAATGCAAAATTATTGTTGATTTGGAAAAGTCGATAATTAGTATATGAAACATTAAGTGTCACAAAAAGCTGTGTCGGGTGTAGCTCGACATAGGAGTAGGATTAATGCAAAGGATCAATACATCATAGCCTCGTTGGTTTATAATCTACCTAAAATGGTAGATTTCGAACGAAATCATTACAGGGTTTAGCCAAAAATACAAGAACAATGGAATTGTACTCACTAACGATTAAAACAATCCTTGTGTAAAGAGATTAAGTACCCTCCAGATTGCAAACTAATGACTTCATCTACTGCACTAATCGTCAGATTGTTTCATTTCAAGAAGCAATGATAAAAACCTTGACAATATTCTATAGTATCAGTAACTTGATATAAAAAATTGGAGAATTCTCGTTGTCAGTTTGAAACGTTATAAAATATTTGGAAAATCACAAATTTCACGTGAGCCCGCACTTTCGACGACGACTCCCCAAAGTTCCGCGCCGTTAGACGAGTCTTTTGTGTCTGACACGCTTATCGATTTTAGGATCGAATTCGCTCCCACAACTACGTCACGACCGGTCCTCGTCGACCTTTATACACATCCGTTCCTACTTCCTCGCCGCGTAAAAATCCCAGCAAGGACCTTGAAAGGCCTCTCCCTCAGCCTCGACGTGCCGACCTGCAAAGACGCATGAGAGTACATACGTTTCAATGTAACGACGTAAGTTTCGATGTAGCGACGAGTAGATGACCGACTCTCTTGTGAATTATCTCAGTGAAATCGTTCTGTCTCACGGTGGAAAATTCGCAGGTGTTCGAATACGTCGAGCAATCCGAAATACTCGGCAAAGCTGGCGCTAATAACGGATGACCCTAATCGAGGGAACGAAGCTGTGGCTGGAATTAGAACCTCATAAATTAGCCATATATTTCAATTTTCCTTTTTATCTTTCTATATTTTTGTTTTTACTTGCTACGGTTATTTAGCCTAGGATTTCGAAATTACAAAAAAATTAACTAGCAACGGCGAAGAAGGATTTGAAGGAAAATTGCAACGACGAAGGCATGTAAACTTGGTTACGTGACTCGAAAGTGGTTACACGGTACGAGATTCCATCATCGTCGGTACATAATTTTGTTTAGTAATCCAGTTATAGCAATTACCAACTCCACCGACGACCTACAGTTTTAGGTGGCTTCCGAACCATCAAGGGCACGGAAACTTGTCTCACGGGTGAGAAATTTCTCACGATTAAGGGTGCATTCTTTCCCCTCCAATTTACAACACCGAGATTATCTATCCAGGAAATTATATTCCTACAGAAAAACTGAGGTCGATAGGTAAATATCCTCATCTCTAAATAATATCTCAAATAATTCTCATCTGGCACTGTACTCCAAAACGCAACCACCATCTTTCTCCTCGCCCTTTCTCTATCCTTTCTGTGCAATATCAAGATTATCCGCGGAGTTGTATTCCTACAGAAAAACTGAGGTCGATAGGTGCTACAATCATCAAATATTTTCCATCTGGCACTGTACTCCAAAACGCAACCACAGTCTCTCTTCCTCTCCTTTTCTCATTCCTCTCCTATTTGCAACATCTAGATTATCCGTAGAATTATATTCCTACAGAAAAACTGAGGTCGATAGGTGCTACAATCATCAAATAATTTCCATCTGGCACTGTACTCCAAAACTCAACCACCGTCTCTCTTTCTCTCCCTTTCTCTTTCCTCTCCTATTTGCAACATCAAGATTATCCATAGAATTATATTCCTACAGAAAAACTGAGGTCGATAGGTGCTATAATCATCAAATAATTCCCATCTGGAACTGTAATCCAAAAACTCAATCACCATCTCTCTCCCTCTCCCTTTCTCTTGTATTTGCAACATCAAGATTATCCATAGAATTATATTCCTACAGAAAAACTGAGGTCGATAGGTGCTATAATCATCAAATAATTTCCATCTGGCACTGTACTCCAAAACGCAACCACCGTCTCTCTTCCTCTCCCTTTCTCTTTCCTCTCCTATTTGCAATATCTAGATTATCCATAGAATTATATTCCTACAGAAAAACTGAGGTCGATAGGTGCTATAATCATCAAATAATTCCCATCTGGAACTGTAATCCAAAAACTCAATCACCATCTCTCTCCCTCTCCCTTTCTCTTTCCTCTTCTATTTGCAACATGAAGATTATCAATAGAATTATATTCCTACAGAAAAACTGAAGCCGATAGGTGGTATAATCTTCAAATAATATCGCAAATAATTCCCATCTGGCACTGTGCTCCAAAACGTTACTAGTTCAGCTACTCCGGTGCAGTCTGCAATCGTGACCACCCTCTCTCTCCCTCTACTTTCCTCTCTCTCCCCAGACAGAAATATAATATAGTGCAGTTGGTCGCAATTCGTAGCGTTTTGGTGCCAACTATGATATATATAATCCACAGAAACACAAGGATGGACCGAGAGATCATGGAGATAGGAAATGTTACGATCGTCGAGCTTCAAACTACACGGCTCGTCTGTTCCGACGTCTGCCTTAATGCGAGCTCGTAATTTATAATCTTAACGCGCCAGGGAAAAGTACGAGGCTGCACGTGATTATGGAAAACGAGCACGACTCGAAAGGACCGTTAAACACGGTGAAAATTTTACCAACGTCGGCACCTGGATAATGGGTCAGTCACGGAGAGCCTCGCTTTTGTAACCAGTTCCCGTGTCTTTTCTTTCTCTCTGTGCTCTTCATGATTGTCAAATAACGCTCGACGAATCAGCCGAGAGTTGTCTTAGTTTTTAACGTTGGAGGTGCTCCATATTTTGACTTTAACTACTATGATCATTTTACCTGAGATTCATGACTTTAGATCAATTCTAATTCACTGAGATTGTGGAGTATTAAGTGTAATTTGAGATAAATCTCGAAATTGCGAGGGGGATTTAAAGTTGAGTACACTTATTGGGAGTTGAAGTTTCTAACTTCAAATCCAGTACAGCTATTTGGGCTTTGTATCTTAATTGTTTCTGCTGTGGTGATTTTACTTAGAATTTATAGTTCTAGATAGATTCAAAATCATTGAGGGTAGAACGCTATAAGCAATTTGAGAAAAATCTCCTATTACAAATGAGTATCTGAAGTTGAGCTCGCTAATTAGGAGTCGGAGCTTCTAATTGCATATCTAAAATAGCTCCTGTCCTTTTATTTTACTGCACCCTTTTACCTAGAACCTACAATTTCAGATAAACTTCACACCACAGTTACCTAGACATTTTAAGCAATAATTCCACAAAGATAATCAAAAGATCCAGATTTATATTGTTCTAACTAATTAACAATCCAATCCCCCAACTCATAATTCTGAACGTATGTTTTTTCTCCCGCGTTTCATAGTTTCGCGTGTAAACTTTACAAAACGCGTGCCTCATGAGCGAGCGAATAAAAACGGAGGCAAGTTTTTAAAACGATTTCATGAATTTATCAACGATCCACATTTTACTTCACGCTCCTGAGAGTCCGTTAGGTTTTCTCCGATAAAAGAATCAGTTTCTAATTAATTTCTCGTTCTATTTATCCTCGCGCTACGTACAAAAGTCTCGTCTCTAGTTTCCGTTTCGACGACGATGTACAACCGAGGCCCGTTTTACGCGGCGACTATACAAAACACAAATGTACTCTTTATCGATTACAAAGCTCACGATGTAGCCGATATGTATGTACATACGAGACATACACGACACGTAGGTATCCTGCTTTATGCTGGATGCGATGCTTCGGGTAATAGGACACGGCCGAGCTAGTAGAAACGGAATTCTGTCGTCAGACGCTCCAAGCACTGTGGTTCAAGATAATTAATCATATGAGATCAATTCTGGTGGCAATGTTCTAGCAAATAGTACCGTTATTATTGTCATTAAAATCATTGATGATGGAATAATCGATGATTAATAATTGTACCCGTACTTTGAATGAAAAAATAATGTTACTTATAGCTTGATGTCGTCGGCAGTACTGTAATAGTTGTTAGAAAATTCTACTGTTGTAGAATACTGTTAGATATGAATGATAAATTGTGTTATGACATTTAAGCAATGAATTCTTGATTGGAATTAATTATTGTACGAGTAGAAATGGCGGTATATTTAAATATATTTTCGATAAAATTGATATTATCGGTTGTTAATTATTCCTTGAAGTATTGAATAAAAATAATCTTAATACAGCTTACGGTAAAGCTCCTTAAATTGATCGTCTATGAATAATTATCTTGGAACTTCAAACCGTATGTAATTAACGAACAGCCACGTTCGAATAATTACGAACAACATCGTAGTGTAACACTCGAGGCTATCGATAAAACCACATCTGCTTCTTGTTTGACGTAATAAAATTAGATACTATTACTTCCACGTGTACTTAAGTGCTTTATATATAACTTCATCAACCCTTCAGACTCGATAAATCAACTGGAGTTTATTTACAAATTCTAATGTCCCTCAATCGCTGAGTCGAGAAAGACCCGACTCATTTCCATTAAGATAGAAATCGTTCTGTTGTACGCTCAAGTTTTCCATACATATCATGCAAATACATTGCGAAATCGTGTTATCAAACATGCTAACGCTTCCGTAAAGTCAAATTCAACCAGTAAGATCATTAGCGTTACTTTAAAACGAGGAGACTATGTGTCGCAGTCCGGCTGATCATGACGGCGCCAAACTACTTTTTCTGCCGAGACAGACCACCGTTCACACAGTCCACGTTATAAATCCACGTAAAATCTCTGCTATTTCCCTATCTACATTCCATCAGCTTCACTCAACAAATCGATTCGAGTCTCATCCTTCACAATATTCCCAAAAGAAACACCGATCAATCGTACCAAGTTTAATAACCGATTCAAGAAACAGCAACAGTTGTCGACGAAATATCAACGAGTATGGAATTCCTCGCGTTATCGAATTCACATGAAATATGATATATCTCAAAAAGATAAAGAAGCATATCGTACAAGGTACAATAGGCGCCACTTAATCGATTCGATAATCGCATGTTTCTTATTTTGATCGGGACTTACCTTCGCCATCGTGTCGTCGTCGTCGTCGTGGGTGGGTCCTAGAGGTACCTCCACTGTGAAAGTGTTTCCTCCCGTTTCCTGGTTCTCGCACTGCAATTCCTCGACGTTGGTCGTTTTCTGGAAAACGGCAATAATGACGTCGCACGCATTCCCAGTCGTTTTTGCCTTCCACGCGACGTTCCTTCCCGATCGCACCCGTGTGTAACTTTCCTTTCGGCGACACGTCGATTACTTGCGGATGCCTTCACGCAGCGACGCTCCCGACGCCGGCGTCGCTGAGAACGACCTTATTGATCGACGCCGTGCGGAGGCGTCGCTACCCGCGAAATGGAGAGAAGGGGTTGCAATTGCCGGTGACGGAGATAGTGCTCGAGGTAGCTGACGGTGGAGGTGGAAACGACAACTGAAGCGCCACAGCCGAAAATGCTTCCGCGAGCTTCTAACGCACACGAGATTCTATGTGGGGGCTATTGTGGAGCGAGGAGGTAGAACTTTGGACTGGCAATCATTGGGCCTTGGTTCAAACCCTCCTTTGCTGCCATTCAGAATTTTTTTCAAATTTAATATTAGATATATCCTGGCTGCGGTCATTTGGAATTGCTACTGAAAAAATAGGGGAGTACGAAGACAAGTAGATTCTACGCGGGGATGTGGTGGGTGGGGAGATAGAGCTTTACACCCCTGGAACTCACGAATAGTAGCAACCTTGAGTTTAAAGTGTCCTCCGTCATCATTCAGAAATTTTTCCTCGTTTATTATTGAATATGTTTGGACCGCGGTCATTCGGTATGGCTACCGAAAGAATATGAAAGGATGAAGAGAAAGTGATTCTATGTGGGGTGGGGAGATAGAGCTTTACACCCCTTGAACTCGCGAATAGTAGCAAGCTTGAGTTTAAATCGGCCTCCGCCACCATTCAGAAATCTGTTCTAATTTATTATTGAATATATTCTGATCAAGGTCATTCGGAATGGCTACCGAAAGAATATGAAAGGATGAAGAGAAAGTGATTCTATGTGGGGTGGGGAGATAGAGCTTTACACCCCTCGAACTCGCGAATAGTAGCAAGCTTGAGTTTAAGTCGTCCTCCGCCACCATTCAGAAATTTTTTCTAATTTATTATTGAATATATTCTGATCGCAGTCATTCGGAATGGCTACCGAAAGAATATGAAAGTATGAAGAGAAATTGATTCTATATGGGATGGGGAGATAGAGCTTTACACCCCTTGAACTCACGAATTGTAATAAGCTAGAGTTTAAATCGTTCTCTGCCACCATTCAGAAATTTTTCCTAGTTTATTATTGAATATATTCTGACCGCTGTCATTCAGAATTGCTACCGAAAAAATACCAGAGTATGAAGAGAAATAGATTCTGCGCAGAGCTATGGTGGGTGAGGAGATAGAGCTTTCCACCCCCTGAACTCTCGATAAGCCATGGACTTGAGTTCAAATTCTCCTCCGCCACCATTCACAAATTTTTCTTAACTTGTATAAATCCTAGCCGCGGTCACTCGGAAGTTACGTAAAACAGTAGATCATAAACGAAATAACAGTAGCAATTGCAACCGAAAAAGTAGGATAATATGAAAAGTAATAGGTTTTACGCGAAGCTATGATAGGTAGGGCGGAGTAAGATTTGCACTGGCAATTAATAGGGCCTGAGTTCAAATCCTCCTCCGCCATTATTAAAAAATATTTCCTAATTTACTAGTCGACAGGTCATAGGCGAACTGACCGTAGTAATTCAAGCCGAAAATTATTCGCAGTAGTCATAGTATGTAAAGAGGTAAAGGTTTGTGCTGCAAATTGGATTTAAATTGGAAACCTCCGATATATCCAGGAAACTTTCATTAATTTTCTGTTCAATATATCCTAGCTACTGTGATTCGAAAACTGTCCAAAACAGTACGTCCCAAACCAATAACTGTAGCAATTGCAACTAAAAAAGTGCTAATGTGAAAAAGGAAATAGATTCTACCTCTAAAGGGAAGCCAAACCGTGCGAAAAAACGCGTTCGACCTCTGGGACCTGTTTTTGTTATTCGCGACGGTTTTAAGTTAAGATCTACCAATGGTTAGTCCAAAATATTGAAAAATATCAAGTGAATGCTTTAAAAGAAGGAAAACGAAGGACGAAAAATAGATCGCGCGTCTGAGCCTTTACCCCTTTATCCACTACATTGCCCTTCAACAAATCGCTTCAAGAAACTTATTTTCACTTACATCTAAATGTACGCTTCGTTGTTTCCTTTGAAACAACCCAAATTTTGTCGTTTCGCGACGTTTATTTTTATAATATTAGTCCCAACAAAACTTTTAAAATACGGTTTGCATAAAAATTAATTCTACGTTAAAAATATCTTCTTATTCCTCAGTTACTGTTTTCTAGTATAGAAAAGGATTTTTAAAGGATTAAAAAGGATATTTTAAAAGTTGTAGTTTTTGTAGAACTTTTTCTTGGGACATATATGTATCATTAGTAGTGAAAGGTTTAAAAACAGACAAGTATACAAACGTTAACAAGCCACGAATGGCTAAAATCAAATGATCGAGGATCGCGCACCTTATGATCTACACGAGGATAAATAAAGAATAAAAGATATCGAAGGAAAACATGAAAAACGTTTTAAGTAACTCGTATCCACAAACTCACCGTAAAAGTATGATCCATCTCGATTATTGTAATTTTTTCCCAGGATTCTCAAAACGTGCGCACACTTCTACGTCGCGTAACAGACTGATAAAATTTCAGACCAAAAACCGAGCAAGAACTGTTTACAATTTCAAACTCACTCGACATTGAATAATCGTGACATAGATATCCTAACGGATCGATGAATTACAAATCGTCCAATAATCGATTTGAAACTCAATCCATTGAATAGAGCCCAAGAGAACAATTGAAATATACTACGGTAACTTGTATAATTTTTAACTAACGTTTCGTAATTTATATTATTGAAATTAAAAATCGTAAGTACAAACTATAAATCGGGGAACAAAGGATGCCACGGATCAATTATAATGGTTATTTAGGATCAGTAAAACAGCACTATTTTCACTGCACGTAGATACACAGATAGATAGCACTTTTTATTCATACTCGGTAACTGCAAAACACAGTGATTACCAGAAATGCAGATACAGTAGCACAGATTAAGATTTCCATGTCACCGATCGAGGGTCGATCGTTTAGTCTATCGAGACAGAGAGAGAATAGATAACAACTATGTCTTACGATCTTGTAACACTCTATCATTCTCTCTCTCTTTCTCTTTACCACAACGATTCCCATCATTTCACGACACAAAATTGCACGATATCGTACTTCCACTCGTGAAAAACTATCCTTATTATCGTGTCGTCGATTAATTTTCTCAATGCATGGTTTCACCTAGCGTAATCCGACACACGATAGTCATTGTCTTTCACCGAATCGTTTATAATAATATACAGCAACATTGACATTCCAAAAACAAAACGCAAAGAAAATATTCAAGGACGAGAGACCGCAGCTTCTGTTATGGTCTTCTAAAAGATAAAACGTGGAATGGATTCTGAAGATCTGTTTTTACACGGCTAAGAAAACTTATTTACACTGACTGACGGCGTTGATCGCGAATCCCTTTCCAAATCACCTGTTTGCTCTTCCTCGCGTGTCTTTTTTTTTTTGCACGCTTCGTATTTACAGGTCTTTGCAGTGTCGTTGGATTTATACTTTCATAGTTTTAGGCATTTACAACTTTGTCGCTAAAGACACAAACGGTTTTCCGTAGGTTTCAAACCATCGAGACTATGGTGATAAACTATTTGGATGTTCCGAGTGTTTATCCTTGAAGTCGTCGTAGTCTCGGATATTTTGCAATAAAGCTGAGAAATTTTTAAAATCTCTTTGTTAACAGAACAAGAATGGATTATTGTCAGTTTGATTTTTTTCGATTTTTATCGCGAGTTTTCATGGTTTTAGCAAAGAGCTAAAACCTTTGATGGGGATTACTACTTTGACCATTGGAAAATCTATTAATTTTCCACACTCGAGGATAGATCGATATTAATTTAATTTAGTTGTTTTTTTATCGTTATGTACTTCGTAGGACACTTGGAAATATCAATTCCAAGGAGAATATAAATATCAGAAGTCACGAAGGCTATTGAAGATTAGTGTCCTTGAAGTCTCCTTGAAGAGACATTGGAGCAAGGGGTTGAAATCCTATCCATATCCTATCCCCATCATCATTACACCCACTTCATGTGTGATAAAACTTCGAACGTTATCTATTCACATTTAAAGTTCTTTATCGCAAGCAAATTACCAAAATTTTTGCTTGGAACGTTTCACGTAAGGCAGAGATACTTGTTAAAGTTTCGTATGCAACGCGGTTACACGTATTTCAGTATCTGCTATAGTAAACTGTTATACTTTTATACATTTCTAATATATATATAGATTATGTATATATATATATTTATTTATTTATGTATGTATGTATATAGTTAATTACGACTGTATAATATAAAAGGCATCCAAGGCACAACTTGGGCGGTATATAATTAAATATACAAATAGTAGCAATATAGTCATCTTTTCAGACGCATTCGAGTTATTCGTTCTGCGTCAGTGATACAGCGAAAAAACCGTATCTTACTTGAAATTCTTTTCTCTTTTTCGTTCCACTTTACACCTAAAGGAACCACGTTGGTGATTTGGAAGCGAGACTCGCGATTAACTCTTGCTGCATCGATTAACGAAGAAGACGAAATGAGAATATCAACGGGAAGGGCTCTATGTATAAGTTTACATATGTAACTATTCATACATACGTCTTACAATAAAGCATTGTGCTCGTTCCGAGTGCAATAAGCTCGATATACCTAAAAAAAAAAACATTCAATTCACAGTTGATTTGATCGGTGCGTCATTTTTAAGATTCGATCGTTCCCTATTATCGTTTTAGCGTGGTCTCGATTAGAAATACATGCGATTTTATTTCTCCTTTTTTTTAAACTAAATAGACTTAACGGGTGATCACGAGAAAAATCAATGAGAGAAATTGAATTCAATGGCAGTACATATTCGAGTATTTTGACTTGCGAGTTAAATCGGTAGAACGAAAGAGGACGTAATGATTGTATTATTGTCTGGCTTCTTTGCACGATTTGTATTTGATAGTTCACGAGGAACGTTTATAGTCAGGGTGAGAAAATCGTGGAATTTGCTCGTCGATCACCCTTGAACGTAATTTGCTAAATTTGGTAGCAAAGAATCACAGCTAGGCACATCGGCAAATAAGTAGTAATTAGCAAGCGGCAGTGAATTCTGTTCCACGGTTCGCAAGTTATCCTTACGTAATATTATATAATCTGTATACCTTCGTTATAATTATAATTGAAGTATGCGTAGGATATACATAAAAGAAATCTTTTGAAATCATTTTAACGGTAAGCCAGAAGATCATTTGAATGTGCGTTGTGTCACAGGTATATTCATCGTCATTGTATTTTAACAATGATTCCGTGTATTCCCGGTAACTACCCACAATAAACAACGAAGAAGGGAAATTGACAATATCGAAGCTGTATATCATTAAACTCCTGTTTTCTCGCAAATACATCAAGAGACACGGACAAAAAGCGTTACTTACACGTTTTATCGATAAAGAATCTTTGATGCCTGGCATTATGATAAACAATTGTATCTTTAATTTCACTTAATCTTGACTCAATGTTCACATGACCTTCTAGCTCATTATCGAACGTATGTGACATAGGATCTTTTGTATGCACAACAATTGCAATATTATTCTCATAGAACTTATACCACTACTTGTCAAAATGTAAGAAGTGAAACTTATAATTTAATATATAAATATATATTGTGCGCGCTTCGTGATTTCTCCATCGAATGGCCATACTTTGTCTGCCAGAAATGGATATGTAACATTTTAAATTTGCGATTTAAATGAAAAGCGTCACATACACACGATTTTGGCACCTTTCAGAGTTTCACTAATTCGAACATTTAATAAGTTACGGTTTTGAGTATAATTAATACCAATTACTTAAATTGCACGTAACGCCACGTAATTAATACACAATATCTTCTATCTAATATTAACTTCTGAAGTTAAAAATTTCCACGAACACTTCTGAAAAGTGCAATTTATATATGTGTGTATATATATATTTGTGTACATATATATATAGAATTCTCACAATACTTTCAAATCTGACAAGTAGCTAGTAAACAGCTCTATGTTAATTGTAACATTAATCGCTTTTAAGGCTACGTCCAAAGGTGGAGCGATACAATATACTTTATACGAACGTTAGGGAACATTTTACGAAAGTACTTTCTACACACATTATCAGATTAAATATTCCAATATGTCATCGAATGCAGTTAACATTCAAACGTCAACGTGAGATCAGCGTCCGATGTCTATATTGAAATATTAATTGCATTGCAATTAGTAAAATTGAAATTCTTAGTCTTACTTTATAGTCTTTATAACGATAGATTCGAATAGTCTAAGGCTTTGTTTAGGCATAAACTGTTTGTTCCAAAGCACGCATATTCAAGGACGTAAACGTGTAGATGTTCGTTCAACCGAAGTCTGAGAATTCATTTTCTATCAGTCGATAGATCGAGTTTGTTTTTTTTCTTGTTAGTCCATTTGAGATTGTTTCGTATCCCGTACGACCTTATACGAGTGTTGAAAACAATCTGGCAAAGCAGTCACGCTACAGCATTAGCAAATATTTCCACAACAATTTCCCATATAAAATAAAGTATTAGGTATTGTTGAATTGATTTGAAAAATATTATTTTTCATATACACGTAAGACATTATATTTATACTATAATTCTCTCCCTATATAACAGCCAAAAAGTTGTACAGCTTTTGTGTGTACATCGTGTGATCTCTAAAATTTTTATACCGCTAATCACGTTCGATACTTACGACTTTTGTAGCTCTTTGCGTTTCACAAAATATCGTACTACCAATTTTTTCTTTTTTTTTTTTTTCATTATGCTGAAATAAGGTAAGTCTCATAGGGACAGTATCGGTGCGCCACTTACCGTTCTTTTCATAAAATTTCTTTCTTATAATGTCTATACCATTCTCGCACTACTTGCATTAAAAACTGCTGTTAAATTATCGTTAAATTTTTTGCCTTATGAAATCTATCAGTCACTATTTTTTTTTCTTTAATGAGCAGAGCACAAATTATGACACAGAACTGATAGCGTTATGAGGAGAACCCATTTGCGTTAACACTTTATCCAACCACTGTAAGGGTCCGTGTAAGTGTGCTTCGATCCAGCAAGGAGTCGACGTAACATCTTGCCGATGATACTCGGCGCCCCACCCTTTCACAAAGGACATTCTATAACAAAAACAATTTTTGATTATATCCTTAAATCACATCATATTTTCGTTAATTTTTCTGCACGCATATCTTACCTTATCGTGCACATTTTTGTTAATTCGTAAACGGCTTCGAAACCATGATTAACACTTTGTGAGAGCAGCTGGGCAAATTCTTGATTATTAAATATTTTCAATGAACATCCTGGTGGAATCTTACAAACGGTACTAGGATGAAATCCATGATGATGATTACAATTTCTAGATTGCACAAATATAGCAGAATCTGAGAGACACTCTGCATAAACTTCACCACCCACATAATAAAGATGCACGCCCTTCCCTATATGTCTTCTTGTATTTTCAATGGTAGAATTACGATTTACATTAGAAAGTTGCCCAAGACAAAAACGGTCAGAGTTATTGCTCGGGTTCGTAAAGCCATCCACAATAACAGAATGTGAATGACAGTGAAAAACTTCACCCACTCTGCAATTTAATTCGTAATATGCGATCGAAGCCCAGTAAGGTGGTTCTTGATAACATACTGGTGCCACTTCGGCAGATCCACTAGTGTCCATTGCTACTGGATCGGGTGGTGGAGACTGTCCAGGTTGGGAGCCATCTTCAGGTGGGGAATATGCTGGGGGTGGTGTTTCTGGTAAACCATTGGTACCGTATGGACTCTGTGGATTCGGGGATGTTGTACTTCCTGGACTTGGAACAGAGCCAACCGAGGACATGGGTGAAGTTGGGTTTACTCCGCTGGTAGATCCAGCATTAAATCCACTGGAGGAATAAGACACATTGTGCGGCATGGTTGGCTCTGCTATTTGTTGAAACGGTAACAAAGAATGACCGGGAGCATACTCCGAGTGCCTAGGGACCAACACTGGAGGAAGCACTGGGCTTTCAACTCTTTTGTAGTGATATGGATTGATGCATACTTCTTTCTGCTTTGCAGAAAAAGGGTACTGACACAATTCCAATGGTTTCAATTCATGGTGAGACTGTAAATCTGGCCATCTCCATACTCTGCAGTAAATTACATGTGGCAAACCCTTACGGTGAGAAACTTGCAATCTACCATCTAAACTTCTTGGAATTGTTACACATTTACTAGGTGTACCCGGGCAACTCAATGCACGTTCTAGCTCCTCTATTGCACCTTTCCTTTTTTTCAATTTCTTAACTAAAGAGTCCACTGCTTTCTCTGCCCATTTCTCTTCTTCATCTCCCTGTTTCCAACCCAGTAACTTCTTTACAGCAGGACTAGTAAAGGAAAATAAACTATTCAATGAAGACATAGGTCCGGAACTCGATGATCCTTCTTCATCATCCATTTTAAAAATACTGTAATTTATAAGTTATGCCTACGATTTTTCTATGGTATTTCCCTTTTTCAAAATCTGTAATTCAAAAAGCACCAGATTTGTCATACTAAACACTATAACACTGAGAACACTCCAAACATCTTGCATTTCGTATTATCTATCTCATTATTCGTAAAATCAATGTTATAAATAAAAATGACATTACATTTATACATCAAAGATACTTCTACAAAGAAAAGCAAAGACGCCACAGTTTCTGATAAAATCACGAAACAAATATAACGCTAAATGTGAGGTTAGATATTCCTCGAATGCTGTAACTACAGGACACAGTGCGCAAAGTATCACAATAAAATAAGGAACAATGTAAACAAGAGAACTATACGGATAGAAAAGTGAATAATAATTACTAACAAGTAAAATATACACTTACCTATGACTCTCTAGCGATCAAGCATTGTTTTTACTACAATCTCCCACTCCTGCTACCACATTCTTGACGCCAAGCTTTCGCCATCACAGTCAAGTAAAAACATTTGTGTGTTTATCGATTCCACGTCTCAACTTTAAGTTACTCTTAATGGTAACGATTCTGTGAATATGACAAGCATCTAAACAAATTTTCTCGTGCTATAGTATCACCACTCGCTACGCTCATATCTTTCTCTCACTCTCTCGCTCCCTCTCTCTTTCCTCTTCTTTCTTTTCCCCTTTTTGTTCTTTCTCTTCCCTCCCTTTTTCTCTCTCAGTCTTCCATTTCTTCTCACTCTTTTTTTTTTCACGTCTCCCTCTTTCTCTCCCTCTCAGTCTTTCATCAACCTTTTTCACTTCAATTCGTGACGATATCGAGGGATTCGCGATGAGCAATAGTAACAGAAAACCACTTTCCGAAATTTCAGGACGTATAACCGCAAGACTTTTTTTTTCTTGTACTCACCGGAATTCAAACATTTAGAGATTACTCCTGTACTATGGATTTTCTCAAATCAAATTCCCTTCGCATATTTTTTTTGCTCAGATGCAACTGCGAATATTTATACGAGAAACAGAACGTCGTATAACAGTATTATGGCGTTGCAGGAACATCATGGCGCCGTGTTTATGAGGATTGGATAGTACGAAAATTCATCGGTGTTATGCACGTTAAACGCGTCTCTTCTTTCTATGAATCGTCAACTTTTATCGTTAATTCATTATCCTACGTTAACGAGGGTTCTGTATTCTACACTTTGTTACTGATACGAGGAACATAATCAATGTATTTACGCGTGACAATAAGATATATACCATTCGCACTACGCAACGACGATGTATTCAACGATAAGGGCTGATCGTAGATAACTCACTTGAAAGAAGAAAAAAAAAAGTGATTCATTAGAAATTATTATGAAATCGTACAACGAGAGAACAGGACTTTGATTAACGAAATATAGATGTTTCTTTATATATCGTCATTTTATCACGGACATATCGTTTCTGACGATATACTTTAATTAATTTCATAGGTTCGTTAAATCGATCATAGTAAAAAGCAGAAAGCTGTGATTGGTACTAAGTGAACGCGAAAAAGGAGGGAGATTTGATTGATTTAATTATACCGTTATCCTTGTCGTTATGAATAAAAAAAGAATGTTGTATTAAAATGATATCACGATAATTTTAATCAATCGTAGAAAAATACTTTTTTGGATTCATACACATATATGGTCAGTAGCGGATAATAATTATCAAAGGAATTCGTTTAATTTGATATCTCCTCGTCGTTATATATGTACAAAATTTTATATGTACACCTTTGTTAATATACATATTGTTTTGCCAATGCTCTTAAAAATTTTGCTTTACGAATATTCGCAGCTTCTCGTTGTATCTCTTCGTTATTATTAGAATTCAATTCCAATAAACCAATCACTTTAATCTGGAAAAAATTATTATATTAACGTACTACTGCCTTAAAATCTCCTTTAAAGAAGAATAAAACTTACTGCAAGTTGCTTTCTATGATGTTCACCACGTTTCGTGTGCAAATATATAAGATATTCAAGAATCGTCGTATCCCATATACAATGGTAATATGCGTCCATGGCATCTGCTGGTGCACAACTTTTCTGATCGCTCGCTGCCATTTTAAATGCTAAAGAATAATCGACTTCTTCTAAAAATTGACATAAAACGGCTGCTTGGGTGTAACATTGTAAATGAGCGCAACATTTAATCATTCGTCTATAAACAAGATCGTCGATCTGAGTCCGTGGTACTGGCTGGCTGAAGAGATCGCTAGCCACCATAATAGCTTCCAAATAATATTTAATTGCACTCTCATAATATCCTAAAACTGAAAATACAATGTTAGTAAGTTAATATTGCCAAGATACTTCAATGGACAAATTACAAACCAAAATTAAGATCTCCCATCAGCCTGAGCCAAGGAACGTTACTTGGATAATATTTGAGAGCCTGAGTTAATAATTGAAATAACAATTCTCCTATGTTTCGAATATTGTAAGAATTCGCACTGAAAAATTAGAAAGTAGTATTATTATAAAATTAATCGAATATTAAGTAATAGTATAGTTGAATTCAAAATTACTTTGGAACACCGGCAGGCCAAAGGGAGAGGTACTGCGTGTGCAATTCAAGGCTAGATTCGTCGCGTAAAACATTACGTAAACGTGCCAACAGTGAAATGACAACAGTAAGGACCATAGGTTCACGAAGTCTACCGAGAGTACCCCCTATACTTGCAACAGCATCTCTGGATGCGCTACCAGCACTGCTTCCACTGTTACCGCTATTGTTTCGTTTTTGCGGTTGATCTCTAGTTGGTCCAAACGCAGCCAAAACTAAAATAATAACACTACATTGTAATATTACATCTTTATGGCACACCTCTCTGTTTTGATACTCACCCATGTCCCAAGCCTCTCTTGGAAATTTGCGCGCACCCTTATATTTAACAATGTCCTGACAAACGCTACTAATTGCCGCAGCAAACTCAGAATAGCTCCATCGTTTTTCTAAACTCGTCAAATAATCCCACTCAGCCATATTGAGAAGAAAGACTGTACAGTATTCAATGATTTCTTGTCGTGGAATAACTTGATCAGTTGCTTGTAATGCTCCTAGACATTGTTTGCATCTTGCAACTAATCCTGGTGTATCACCTAATTCGTTGTATCCTCTTCTTAATTTCATTTATTTTACTGCAATAAATGATGAAGTCTATAACGCTTATACTTACATGCTCCCGTTGCTGGCCAAGTATAAAGACATCTCCATATCTCGATAAGAAGACATTCCCAGTTGACCAATTTACACAACTTAAAAACGAGCGTACTGCCACTTTGTGCGTGCTGTTGTACTTCTTTCTCTAACATGTTAAGAATTTCAATAGCTCCATCAAAGTCCTTCGACATCACTAATTCTCTACTTTTTGCAAGTAACACGTACGAGTAATCTTGAAGGAAACCTCTAGGGAGGGACATTACGACACTTTGTAAGGGAATAGGTAATTCCCAGCAGCTATTCACATGCCATAAGGGTTTCATTCGATGTTTCCCGTCTAAACGTATCAGTATTTCGTGAATCTCATGGGTATTGTACGATTGTATCAATTTCTGTTCTAATTCGAATACTTCTATTCTCGTACTTTCTAAAAAGATCAATATTCATTAGTAATAGAAATAGAACCGTAATTTTTCCGTAGGTTTTTATAATATACGATACTAACTGGTATATGTTGCCAATGGGATACCCCAATCATTCTTTAAGAGTAAATCTGGTACGTCAAGCTCGTCACTAGTTGCACTTTGACGAATTTCACTTAATTCTTTATCGTCAAATAGAGATACATACACCGGATCTCCCAGTATTTTAGAAGCAAGTCCATTAATATTACTTGTGTTCACGAGGTAAAGGAGATAATGAGAAATACGTTTTCTATCTACATCAGTTGCCTTTTCCAGAACATTGCCGAGAGCCTGAAACATCGTTCATGAAATATCGAGGGAGAATAGTTTTGTGATAAATTTTCAAATT
Source organism: Cerceris rybyensis (assembly GCA_910591515.1). Lineage (NCBI taxonomy): Eukaryota > Metazoa > Arthropoda > Insecta > Hymenoptera > Crabronidae > Cerceris > Cerceris rybyensis. The sequence continues at coordinate 22,382,218 of OU342793.1, read as the reverse complement.
GTCTTACCCAAAATAAGACATCGAGACCTTTAGTACCAGCTGCCTGTATTTCTGTTACATAATCGCCAAGAATTATGCTACCATCTAAAATTTTTCGTACGAGATTTAAACACTGAATTTGTAGTAAAAGATCGCGAGCCACTATGAGTTGTCTATTAACGGATCCTCCTTGAATGTCGAGTTCCAAGTTATCCCTGTAGACTTGTGGAACTTCTCTTGAAATGTTATCTGCTTGTAGGATCTGCAGTATGTTCTATTGAAAAAGAAATCATTATTAGTGTATTTTGCGTAGAAAAATGATTTATGAGCATTAGAGAATTACGTACGGTATATTGATCTTTAATAGAAGATTGCAACTGTTGTGTAAGACTAAGACTAACTCCTTCTACAGGTACTTCGCAAGATAAGCAACAACCATCTATGAATTCTTTTCGAACTTTACAGTATAATGAATTTTCAATTTTGCTAGAGCTCTTATACAGCTCCTTTGCTTGTTTAATATGATGCTTTGCATCATGATACTCCTCTTTCAGCAAGTGAAATTTAGCAAGATCGTAATGTATCTGAAATACAAGAGAATTATGTAAATGACTAGTAATTATAAAAATACAAGCCTTTATTAGCGAAATAAAAACCTGGCATTTAAATTCCTCTATGTTAACAGGATGCATATTTTCCCAGTTTTGCTTAATTTCCGTGCTATCTTCTGTCAGCATTTGAAATGTATCAAAAGATAGGATTTTTGGCTTTATATCGTTAGCTTGTAGCACAGTATTTAAAAAGCTTACACTATTAAAAGCTTGCTCTTCCAATTTTCTTATTATATCATCCACTATGCCAGGTGGGACATAAGTAGATTCCTGAATACCTGGACTGATTTACAAAATTATTATAAATTTATATAAAAACCATATACTTTCATTTACGGATACTCAAGATAGAGTACTTGTTTTTTAAACTTAATTGGCTTATTTTTGATTTTATTTGGGTCCTAATGCAATGTAAGGACCCTATGTACTATAAAATCAAAACTAGTAGTACTTAACATTAATTAAGTATACTTAATCTTACATATGAAGGAACTGCTGTTTTGACTGCTTGTTACATAGGGCTCTATAAGTAATTGCTCTAATATGCCACCTATGATATAATACAATTGTAAACAAAACTTGATCGGAAACCCCATGTATCGAATATTTAGGTACAGCTGGTATTTCAACTGCTGTATCAGCAGCTATATAAAACAGATCCTGTAGTAGTGTTAATTGTATTGGTAAAGGCAATTTTCTTTCTAGTATATCCAAGTTCCAATTCAAATGTGCTGCTACTTTCAACGAAAGAATCTTCAAAGCAAGATTTCTATGAGTCCACTTATTAGTACCATTGGGCTTCACTTCATTTACTTCAGTCTCAACAACTTTTACTTCGTTCTCCTTTTGTTCTGAGTTAATGGTCATAAATTTTATTATCAAATCTGTTGCAGAAGGATCTAAAAAAGGAGTATATAAATGAGCGTACAATTTTATGGTGTAGAATTCAAGGTTAGATTATTATTTACCAGGAAATGGCTTAGACAAATGTTGCTGCAATAAGGATGGATTTAATAGAAATTCAAACCAAAGAATAGTATCTGGCGAAATTGGCACAGTGCCTGGCCTTAATAAATCAACATCCATTATCGTATTCTCTCACAACATTCGGTATTCAGTAGTGTTTACACTTTGCGGTCTTTCAAAATTGTTTTAAGGGAATACCGGAAGGCTGCAGATGTCGCTGAAGTTAAAGATAAATAAAAATAAAAAAGAAACACGTGTCACGTGTAAAAGGCGCGATCTTGCAAGTTATGTTTGATCGATGATAAGCATGTCCTGTGACTTTCATCAATTATTAACTTCTTATCATCGAATTTTAACGCAATGGTGAAATTAACGATTGAATACATCGAAAGGAAATGTTCTCAAGCACAATTAAAGAAATCTCTCAGCAAACGATGGAAGAAAAGTCAATTATGGAGCACGACTCATTTGCGTATGAACGATATGTTTATTAGCAGTATTGTAAGTTGTTTATCATTAGGAAACGATAATGACTATTGAAATTTTTAATTTGCCCGTATTAATTACAGGGTAATTTCTCTGCTTTCAAGAATCTCAAAGTAATATATCTACAGAACAATAATATATCGAAAATAGAAAACTTACACTTTGCGTTGAACTTGACGCATCTCTATCTACAGCACAATGCTATAACAAAGATAGAAAATTTGGATCTTCTTTGGAACCTTAAGACGCTTTACATAGGATACAATAGTATTTCCGTTATAGAAGGACTCGAAAATTTACAAAATTTGACCGACTTTCACGTAGAAAATCAAAAAATACCGATTGGTGAATCCCTGTGCTTCGACCCACGAACCATACTTACTCTATCTGTGAGTTCTTAATATAAAGAAGGAGGATATGAGTGTCGTTATTATTGAAACTTTGTTTTAGAACTGTTTGAAAGTACTTAATATCTCTGGTAACAGAATAACATCTTTACACGATATACAAAATTTATACGAACTAGAAGTCCTGGATGCCAGAAACAATTTGATAGATGACATTGACGGTTTAACTGAATGTATAAGTAACTTAACTTCCCTGAGAGATTTATCCTTGCAAGAAAATCCTGTCACTCAACGTTATAGATTCAAGGAAAACTTGATCGCCAATAATAATGCAATAAGTATGTCTACACCTTGGAATTCTATTAAAGTTCTTGATTTAAAGAATGTCAATTTCATAGGAAATTTAAATGGAAAAGTAATAACGGATGTCTGTCGAAGTTTCATGAAGAGATTTCAAATTGAGAAACACCTTCATTATACCAAAAAATCTTCCTCTCAGAGAAAGTTGGATGAAGATATAACAAGTAGGATTTTAAACTAAAATTACCACTATTAAATCTACAATATTTGAATATTTTAAATATATACTTAAAAAAAGAGTAGTGATTTAAAATTCTATCTTAAAAATGCTAATTTTTTTATCAGGTTCATTAAATTTACCGCCAGCTTTTAAGAAATCAATATCGAGGGCTATGTTCCAAAATGTGGGACCAAAATTATCTATTAGTATTTCATCTGCCATTGGAGAAGTGCAGCCACAAATTTTTCCACCCTGGAAGACAGGTAGGAACAATGTACTTTTTTTTATAATTTTAGTTCCACAATTATTGATAAAAACTGAGTATATGAACATATTAAATTTAGCATCAGGTACAAATGCTACAAGGGGTAATCATATAACACCAAGGCCGTTTTGGGGCAACACGGCGAAAGGTAGCAATCAACCTCATGTAACACGCTCCTTAACGAATGGTAAAACAATTACGCTGCCATCGATTTAAGGAAACTACTGAATACAATAAAATTATTTGTCAATCTTACCATTCGTACTGTTTTCTTTTACGGTTTATAAGGTAATAAAAGGATTTGGTTTTACATGACTGCAATGGATTTTTTCCCAATAGAGAATTCGTTCTTCTTCTTCTTTATTAATTGAATATTTGCTTTTACCTTATTAAAGAAAAATTTCAACTCAACTATCGGCTATTAATTATCGCCTGCACGTTGGAAAGTTGTACACAAGATACGGATATAATGTTAGCGGTGGAGTTATGTCGAAGTAAATACAGAAAATTATATACATACAATCTTCTAACGTGATGGCAATATTTTGCATTGAATGAATATACGTAAAATTGAATGTTTCAGTTGATAAAATAAAATACATTGGAATATCATGCACGTAAAAGTTTATAGATGTTCTGATAATTTAATGGTATAGATCATTTTTTTTAAGAATTTAAAAGAAAAAGTGCACAGTTAAAACGTTACAAGTGGGTGTTCGACTAAATCGTGGAGTCTATCGTAGCCTAATTAAAAGTTTCGTTAATTATATAATAATTCTATTATATAATTATTAAATGAACAACAAAAGTATCAAAGTACAAAACAGTATAAACTATATTTGTACGCTGCTTGAAGATTTACATAAATTTCAAATGTTGCTTTATATGACAACAAAAAAACGATATAAAAAACTAAAATGATTCAATAGTATTTTTTCTTTCTTCTCATAATAAATTCTGTAGCCATACAAGCATACGTCTCTTCAAGCAGGGTTAATATAAAATTATAATAATCTTATTTGAAAGATGAATAAATAATTTTTAAATGACACAGGTATTTATGGTACATGTATGTTAGTCACTATAAGCATGGAATGTTAGATACAATACAAACAAATACATAGTTTATAGAATTACATTATACGAAAAGGTACAAGTAGAAAGTCACTTTTTCATTACGGAAATTTTACTATCATTTATAATACGGAGACATTGATCTATGAAATAGGTATTTCAAATCTGCTCACAAATGATGCTTAGAAATTAAGACGATTATGTCTGAAAGATAGATTCAAAATGATAGATTATGAGTCGGTGCATTTCATAAAGACCGAGCAACTTAATAGCTGCCAAAAGAATTACAATCATACCTTAATTGTGTAACAAAATCTAAAATATAAAATGCACTTCGCACGTAGATGGGCAGTGATTATCCTTTGTTCTATACGATCTGACACAACGATACTTATTTCGTATAAACGCACAATAATGCTGGATAGTAACGGTATACAAAGTAAAAATAAAATAATCTGTGTAACCGTTGAGGTAAATACGTTTTTAATGAAGTATACAATGAATAAAATGCAGCGTTCGGTTTACTCAACCCTGAATTTCTTAGAAACTAGCAGATCTATTCGAATACGATTAGATTCATTAGAATAAGAAAGCTTCCGTAAAAAGTAGAAAAGTAAAAAATATTTATTTGCGACAAGTGAACAGAGACATTACGTATTATAAAGTAAATGCTTCTTGTAGAATGCACGAGGGGGTATTATCCACTAATTGTCTCAAACACTTTCTAAAGAACAAAGGTATAAACAGGCCTCCTACAGTGTGATATGCATATCTTAATGTTTCACGATTGCCGCATGTACAATATGCACACTGTTCATACATAAATATACGAAGCCGTGGTTTATTAATATTCATATATGTATATATCTATATATATATATATATTTTTTTTTATGTATTTTTTCAGAATAAAACGGGAATCTCAATATCTTCTTTTCTTTCATTGTAAATAAGAAGTTTCAGACTTTTCTTTTTCTTCTTACTATAATTCTCTGTGTTTTTTCTTTTTCTGTTTTTAAGGAAATTAATTGATCTGTTAAAGGAATAAAATATTGTACGAAATTGTAGTCTTAAAACTACTGAAAGTACAGGCTAAATTTAGACATATACGCTGAACCAATGCATCAAAGCTGTTGGTATGAAGTTTTACATTATGTATATATATATATATTTATATATAATTTATTATCCTATTGGTATTTATTATCAATAATTTCTTCTATTCTCAAATTATACAATTTAAGAGAATCCACACGGTTTCCGGGCATTATATTACTCGTACTTTTTTAATATAATTTCTAAATAAAAATTGTACAGCAGCAATGTCAATAACAATATTTGTTTTACATTGCTAAACATTAATACTTTAGAATTGGGAAACTCTGTGGATCTCTATTCGTTCCATCCTCGAATATCCATGTATAAGTATATGTATGTATACATATATATTTATATTTTATGCATATATTAATCTTTATGTCGAGAGAACTCTGACTTTGTCACGTAATAATCGTTACACAATATTTGGAAAGTCAAAATCTTTCACGAGCAATCAAACTATACAGAGAATTTCCTTTCTTCTTTTTTTTTCTTGCAAATAAGCTATAATTAAATTGCATTCAAGCTGAGACACATTTTACGTGTATTCTCTTACTTGCTCTTTGCAAATCTTACACGGTGTTACTTTCCATACATTCATCCTTGAGTAATTCATTTATATTCGTAGATTCGTAACATTACAATATATGAGTGTGTATATATATATATATATATATTTATTTATTTATATGTATGTATGTAGTAACTGTGTAATATATTTAAATATCTTTGATATTTCAAAGTATTATTCAGCTTGTTTGTATTTTTAAATATTTTTTTTGTCTTTGTCTGCATTAGGCTCAAAGATGAAGCTTAGGAAATAGAAATTCAAATTTTAACAGAAAGCGTAGTGTATAAAGTCAAGAGATCAAGCTCTCTGTGATATATTTCACTATTTAATTTCTAATATTCATATTTCAATTTGAAACGTCCCAACAACATTTTCTTCTTTTTATAAATGTGAATATTAAGATCCCGTTTGTGTTCACGTATTTTAACCGACGAGAAACGTATGTATCAGGGCACTCTGTCCTATTTTTATAACTATGAACAATTCACTCTTTTGTTTACATACGTACATACATAACGGTGTATACATAATATGTATAATATATATTTATGTTCCGTGTATGTAAACATTATATACCCTTAATCATTTGATAATGAACACTGCATATTACGGCACGTGGTGCCGTTGCTTTTTTCCCTTTAAATGGCAGAATTATAAGATTGATGTTTCACGTTCTTTCTTCATTTCCAGCTTGATTTTAAATCAAGCCTAAGCTCGAGTTGTTGGCCAATATCTGCCCTAAAAATCAATGTTTTTCCAATCACCGAGCGAAAAACAAGGTTTACAAATTTTGACTTATCCCTTGATTAAACTCAAGAGAATGCTTACATAGTTATTGACAACGGCAAGATTCAGTCTGATCGTTTATCGTGCATTTTAAGAATGCATGTCAATATATGTATATTATTACATTAAAAGTCAATTCAATTTCTCTCTATCTTCTATATAATCACGAGTTACGTTTTACAGACAAAGAGTGCCCTTTCATATTTTCCTTGTATTTTTCTCAATGGAAATATCTTTAAAATGGTTACTGCGCCGTCTGCTGCTGAATTTCTATTTTTTCTACTGTCATATCGGGGTTCATGGCGGTGGCTTCTTGAATAGCTTCCGCTAAAGCTCGGTCATGATCAATTGGATCACCGTCGGATTGTATTGTTATTTTCTGTTCTACTCTAGTTTCTACGACTCCATCCCTTTCGGTTTTATACTAAAAAAAAGTACATAAATGAAATATAATCTCAAATACATCAACGTTATTAGTACCATATCTCCCGACAATTATTCAGTATATTTAAAAATGTTAAGTCAACTTAGAATAGATCCAGTTTTAAATCTTCCTTATTTTTCATCAAAAACTTAGCTTACCGTTATCGTTTCAACAGTACGAGTTTTACTAGATATAGTCTGAGAACTGACAATCTCTCCAGTTGCACTGTAAGTACCATCTTCGCTCTCAAGAGCTACTTTTCTCGTTTCAGTCGCAACTATCGGCACAGTAGTAGTTGTGGTCACATTACTATCCGGTTCCCCTGTGTAAACGTGCGTTTCCGTTGCAACTACGCCAGCCGGTTCGCCCTGAATCAAATTTAAATACCGATATTTCCTTTTGCAACAGAGACACATGAATAACAAGACGACTAACATGTAACATTGACTCGGCATACGCAGGAGTATAACTTAAAGTATATACAATAATATAATACATGTACACCAAAAATGAAATACAGTAGAACCTGGTATAACTGGACAGATACATTTTGCCTCAGTGTTTCGAAGTCTATCTAAAATAGCATCTCATGCTTTTTCAATCACGTTATACGAGGTCATACTGTATATATCATCCCTTTTACAATGATACCAGGACGATTACTATAATTATGATCCGTTCTGAAGGTTTAAAGAATACCGATAATAAATCTATTTCTATCTCACTTTGTAATCAGTATAGAATGCAATTTAATACAGATGCTTCTTTAATGCTCAATTTGTTATTATTAACGTTTTAATTACAGAAGACAGATGCGTCTCTGCATATCTATTGACATGCAATTTCTAAGTGGCACAATAAAACAAAAAGAGGTTGTATGGTGCATCTGTATAATTTAGCTTTAAACATTTCCAACGGTACAAGTGTCTTATTGTAAGTGGTCGAGCAGATTAAGGTTTTTCATTCGCAGCGCAGGATATACTTGAAGCACATATATACCTTAACGCAGATCCCCTTTTATGAGGCAGCCCCGCAAAATTATGATTCGATCGAGATTCGCATTAGTGCACACGTATTTTCCAATGTAATCGTTTAACCCTTTTTTTATGTTGCTCCTAAAGGATTACCTGATAATATTGATTGTAGAAAGCCTGCTGGTCATCGTCAAGATCAATGGGTGTACCTGAATCACCGCTGCTCGAACTGGACGTACTGAGCCTTCGTGAGAACAGCTACACCATGCAACGTGTTAGCCAAGCCGCCAAAAATTAATTACGAAAAAGAAAAAAAAAAGTAATGAAGTGACGAATGGCATTGGGTTAAATAATAGTTAAATTAGCCAATATTAAATGAATGAAATCAAATATTAATATATCATTTTTTAAACCCTCTCTTCACGATATAAACCTTGTTAAATGTATGTACTGTATGAGTATATATGTACCTGTTGGTGTAACTAATAATTATGTATATAACGTACTCATTAATTGTACTTTAATTGAGGTAAAATAATGTAAATCAAATTATGAATGTTATTAAAATACAATGTACGGCTAATGATTGTCCCACTGATCAATGAATTCAACGATACTGGAATATCACTTAAACGTGGCTTTCGAAACCGTATTTAATGGTATATTAACGCCGCATAAAGTGATATGTGCAATGATCGTGTTACAATAGCACATGATACCAAATCTGTACCGAAACTTAATGTTAGAATATGCTTTAAAAAAAGTCACATGTAGCAATTTACAGAAATGCTTACATGCCTTATGTTCTACCTTCATCGGAGTCTTTCATCAGGAAAATCTATATTACCTGTTCTCCAGAAATTATGTGACTTGTCGTTCGAACTTCTTGCGTAACTACTCTTTGTTCCTGTTTTGTCGCACTGGTTGCAGTTGTATGCGCTACAGTCTTTTCCTCTACCTAACATAAAAAAACAGATAAAAAATCACTAGCCCTAAGCAAAACTCAACAATATAAAAATAATTAACTCCTTGCCCTTCAATGAGTTGCACACGTGATGCGGTTAATGGAATAAGAAATTTTAAAGTTTTCCAAAAGCTATGGAATTAAACGTATCAGGAAACACTGATCAATTCTTATTTAATCGATATAACTATATGAATTATTGCATATGCAATCACAGAACAAATCGTAGAGCAAGCAGTTAAAGACTTCAAAGTTTTCGTTCAATAAGCGGCGCTAAATAAGCTATGTAACATTTCGTATTTCTTTTTCTGATATTTCATAATTTCAATTTCATTACAAACCTGACTGATTTTCTGATTCTTTTCAAGATCCTCATGCATCGTCGCGGTACGTGTCGTAACAGCAGTTGCTGTCATGTAGGGAGCTTTATCATCGTCCGGTGCTTCTGCCTAAATACAACTACAAGGTGACTAATGTCTTACGATAAACAAGCAGTATATCTTTAATTAATAGCAAAATATCGGTACATTCAATTTTCGTATTTCTTTCAATTCTAATTTGAAGACAATTTTCAAAAATAATTCCCTCAAACGTTACACTTGCCAATCATAATGAAAATAGGTAGCTATCAACATGCAATATAAAAATGTACAATACTGTATCAATCATATAGCAGCGTCTAACGTATATTATACATTTCATAAAACAAGCTATTCAGAGTACTCATGAAATCAATGCTATGGAAATATTTCTACAAAAGTTTACAGGCAGCGTAAAATAAAAATTCATTTTTTATATTGGTACCGCTTTTCGAGGTATCGTACTACCGATGTTTTTATGCACAATATTCTGCAAGCAATATCAGGAAACTTGTCTGAAACAACTGATAATAAGTAGGTAGGATAATTTTATGAATATTTCCTATCCTTGTCATCCTGAAAGTTATGAGAGTTACGCTGTTTCGTTTTCTCCTTGCGAAAGGCTGTGACTCCTCTTTTTTTCATTACCTTATTGAGTTGCGTGGAAACTGTTACTTGTCCTGTTCCTCCTGGAGTGAGGTCTTCAACTTTTTCCTCCATGTTTTGAGTCAAACCTTCCTGATCCTTTACTACCGATTGTTTCGTCGTCGTTTTTACTATCGTTGGAGTAGTACTCGAAGTCAATGTTTTTTTTGAATCTGAAGAAACTGGTTTTCCTGTGTGCTCTACATCCTGCAAAACAGAATTACTGTCCATTGGCTGTCTGTTATCAGCGAAAGCAATGCTTTCCTTCTGGATCTTCCGGCATCTCCAAAAGACGTCTTGATTTTTCAGCTCACCAATTTTTACAATTTTCCAGCCATATAAATCTTAAGGTACTTCATGGGAGTTACAGATTTCTCCCAAGCATTATTTTGAGTTATGAATCTTGTATCTTTGAGTACTTTGTCTCTTTCCTTTCTTTTAAATTATAGTTAACCAATTTTTCGCAAAATACAAATACAAACAAGTCATAAATGATATGTGCAAAGAAATAAAAATAAGAAAAAAGGAAGAATTAATAAAAAATCAAACTATTTCAATTCATAAACTTAATAGATATCATTCTCCCATTATCATCATATTTGGTTCTGTGTTTAGGCTTTCTTTTTATCATCTCATCTCTTATCTCGTAATAAACTTATTGTTACCTTGTTAAGCAAAGCTTTATTTTGTTCATCCTCCTGTCTACCGACTGCACGTGTTCCAATTTCAGGATGTGCAGTTCCAGTTCCTAATTTTTGATCGGAAGTCGTAGATATTTGACCAGAAGTTGCAGAAATTTGACCGGAGGTCGCGGAAGAGGGACCAGAAGTTGCAGAAAATTTACCAGAGGTCGCAGAACTCGGGGCAGAAGTCGCAGAACTTTGACCGGAGGTCGCGGAAGAGGGGCCAGAAGTTGCAGAAAATTTACCAGAGGTCACAGAACTCGGGTCAGAAATCGCAGAACTTTGACCGGAGGTCGAAGAAATTTGACCAGAAGTTGCGGAGGGTTGACCGGAAGTCAGTGAACTTTGACCGGTAGTCAAATTCGAACCCCGACTACGATCAGTGAGACGGAAAGGTGACAATTTACTTTTAGAACCATCTACAGGTCGCGATGCATATTCAGACTTTGATTCCATTATTCGCGGTTGACTCGCATTCTGCTGAGAATTAGCACCCTCCTGTCGTAGCTCATTTGCGATAAAGGCTGCCGATGCATTCTTATTATCGATTTCCGTTTGTGGAATTTTTTGTTCTTTTTGCTGTTCCTTCAGACTAGCGGATTCGACATAATTGAGGCCAGGAGTCTTTAATCCTGACGATGGCTTATTTGTGTCTCCATCTTTGGTTTTCCTCTTTTCTGCTGATTCGGCCACTTTCTTTTCTTCACCTGGTGCATAGTTGAATGCTAAACCAGTGGCTTTTCGACTGGCAGCAGTCGGTGATTGCTGATTTTGTACTCCTGGTGATGCTGGTCTGTCCTCGTATGAGAATCCATGCGGTGTGAATGGTTTCCTCGTAGGAGAGGTCTCTGTCTCCTCATAATCATAGGGTTTCGTGTAACTTGGTGTTTGTGGGGATTCTGGTGATGTGGTAGCTTTTTCGGTGCTTTCCTTTTTAGCTGAAGGTTCCGTTTGCTTTTCTGCTACAGAGATATTTGATTCGGTCTCGCTTTTAACCATTGATTCTTCCAATTCTTTGTTCTTCTTTTGCTTCTTCTGCTTTGTGTCCTTCTTTTTCTTACCGAACAGGAAGCCGCCGACGGGACTCTTCGATAATAAACAAAAAGACATGCAATACATGCTAAACATCTGGAGTAGCAACAAACTAATTACAGTCTTTACTGTCTGTCAATTTGTCACAAAGAAGAATTTATTATAAATGATAATAACACAGGAAATGGGTAATAAATTTCAGTCTTTAATTAAGTCTTGTTTGAGAGAGAAAATCAGTTAAAACAAGAATAGTTTAAGAAAATATGTAAATGAATGGTACCAAAAGACAAAGAAATTAAATGTAAGTTCTTTTGTAAAGTAAGAGTAAATGCTAAAAATTGGGCAAATACCACTCAAAAGACCATTCCATGTCGCAATGGAAGCTATAAATTGCACATAAACTAATAAGAAAGCCTATAGGAACTACGTATCGATGCAATGCTATTTTTCTTCGCAATAATTAAACCAATATCCGTGCGTACCTGTTGTCCTGCTTAAATGTATATTTAAACTTCCACATTTATTGCAGCAGGTGAAATCTCAATGTGTCCGACTCCCTATTTCAAAGCACTTACAAATCAAGAGCAAAGAAAGAGGGAATCACTGAATAAACATACATGCAAAGAAACGATGGTAGAAAAGTGTATTGCATGTAACTTTAAAGAATGTTCCAATTTCTATTTAACTAATAACAAATAATACAACATCCATTGGAGAATCTTTCTCTACGAAAATGGCCAACTATTCTTGCTTTATCAAAACTGTACATCATGCTATTGGCACTGATAAAGAAAAAAAAAACGATCTTACTTACCTTCGTTTTTTCTTTCTTTTCTCTATCTTTCTTTTCCGGCGATTCTTTGTCTTTCTTTTCCGGACTTTCCTTATCTTTTTTCTCGGGAGTTTCCTTATCTTTCTTTTCGATTGTTTGCTTATCTTTCTTTTCCGGAGTTTCCTTCTCCTTCTTTTTCGATTCTTTCTTACTAGGTGTCTTTACATCGTTGTTCTCAAGCACGGCGTTTTCATTAATACGATCAGAATAGTTGAGATCGTTATGATTCTCCTTTTCGTTCTCATTTTGCTTATCCTTTTTCTTCTTAGTTAAACCACCGGGCGGTAGGACCGCGATTCCTCCGACCGGTTTCTATAAGTAAATTCATCCTGTCACACGTCATTTCATGCACAAGCAAAAAAGCAGCTCTATTTCTAAGCTACTAAAAAAAAGGTGTACATTTCTTACACTCACTCTTAACATATATGTATACATACATACATATATATAGATATATCGCATGCTTTACAACTAAGTACGGTCTGCGCTCTCAAAAAAATATAATTGCTCTTTTTCACAACCTAACGTACGTCTCCTACAAATCGCCATAGTATTTCATATATCTTCTTTCGCATATTGTAACAATTATTATTTACATCCTGACAGTGTCAATCGAATCTATTGCCATTTCATTTACATCCAAATGGTCGATGAGAAAATCTCTGGTAAAATCGTGATTCGTATGACCTGCATTTTTTTCGGCATGCTTTAACGAATTATCAAACTGAAATTTAGCATTGAGGCGATGGCCGTATGGTATCTCGCAGAAGTTAATGAACTAAAATTAGCGGCATGCACCGATAGAAGAGAGAAAAAAAAATGAAAACACCAAATGGTCACATAGAATGGGTAGAAGTATATCAAATAATGCATGACAGTATCTCCCAGATGAAGTTCTATACCTTTTTGCCACGATCTGCATCGTATTCCCCTTCCAGGCTACTGGTACTGCTGGCTGATGTTGTTCCAGCGCTTGTTTTTCGTGTGAGCTATCGGTGTTAGTTATGTGTCAGTTAGTTTTCATTATTCGAGGCATTAGGACGTGAATTGATTGAATTTAACGTCGTAGAATTAATTCAACCGAAGATACGCATGGGTTTGTATGCCCTAACATGAAATAAAAAATCGTGTCCAGTGATAACTATCTATCTCTACATTTCTTGCGCGGATACTTGGAGTATCCATCGAATTATACAAGTTAACTAACTCGATATCTTTGATTTACTATTAAATCTACATTGAATGGTATTTATTCAAACGGTAATTTAGATAACAGACACACTGAGCTTCAATCTAATCTTTGTTCTTGACGTTAATTAACTTGCATTTCGATCAAACTTCTTGTTAAAACTCTTGGAACAAACGCAATAATTTATCTAATGCATACACCCATGTCTAACACATGGTATACAATGTTTAACATGCCATAGCTACAAATATTAATTGCCTATTTGATTTGAATTAGTAGTGCATGATGATTAGTTCGTATCTCTTGCAAAATATTCGATTTTAGTGATCCAATTGGTGTTTCTTTCGATAGTTTCCCTTACTTAATTAATGTATACATTTTCTATATCAACCTTTCAAGAATAACGCTAGATTCACATCAGAAAACAATGAGATATATCACGTTAACTATCACCGCTATAAATTTATAAGGACAACAGGGATTTTCTTGTTTGAAAGCGTAGACCGCAGATAATGTCACAAAATGAATTCTTTCAAATGAATGTCCGCGAAATTATTTTCAATTTGCATGAATATCTCATGCATCATCTACACGCTATCACAATAATTTCCATACTTCTGAAAATAATCAAATAGAAATGTGGTTCTTTTACCTTCTCCTTTTGCTTTTTGATCGGACTAGGCCGCTGATCTATATGTTCCATATCAGGAATCATTTCAGGCTCGTAACTCATGGTGTGCCTCTTGCTTGGTTCTGAACCATAAGTTTCAACCGGTTTAGGCCCACCTAAGGCTGTATAAGGCAGTCACACTATTTCAAAATCTTAGTATAGTACAAACTCTTAACAGTACATCTAACAGAAAGGCACTTGCGGTATTATTTTAAATAAGATAGTAAGAAACAGAGAGTATTAAAAGTTAAAAAATAAATTATACATATACAAACAAAGTTTTACCATCCATGCTACGAGACGTAGGTCGACGACCGCTCAAAGATCTCTCGAATTGCGGAGGTTGTCTTTCAATTGGAGTCTTTTTGGTCTCATAATGAGTTCTCCCCGAGTACCGGAAACGAGAACCCAAATGCGGTATCAACCCAACTTTCTTTACAGGCTCAGGACTCATGAGTCTAAAATTTTAATTATATGAAAATTATTACACCTACGAAGTTTCAGATATTAAAATCACTAGTTTACAAACAATCGTTCACCTGAAGAAAGTATGATGCTCTACGCAAACTTTCCACAACTTCTTGGCAGCTCTATGATTAGCCAATTTAAAGCCAATAGTAGATTCAAATTGCTCAAACTCGCCAGGTCTGATTTTAATATAGAAATTGTGCCTCTTGTAAGAGATTTTCAATATCTTCGGCCAAGCAAACCTGTTGATTCTCAATCGATCCCTATAAACGAGAAGACCCGACGAACAAACACCTAACATTATATCGACACCCTCGGAATCTTTAGCGGGATGAAGATCAACCCCATACATCGCCAGTTTCTTTGCATTCTCGAGATAATGGAGTTCTGCCTCGGCAGGTGTTTGACCCCTAAAAATATTGACAATTATCTACCAAATGTTCTTGATACTATTCCAACTGATAAGTCATCGTATACGAATCTTCTTATTCAAAAGAATTATGGATGAGTCATTTAACTCGAGAAACTAACTTATGCGTTTTATGCAGATCCATTACTTTTTCCACTAATTCGGGAGTCTGATTGGGAGCAAATTTGAAATCCTTTAAATATGTACGACCGTGTTCATCCGGATCGTAATCACCGACTTCCGATTGTACCAAATACGAGCCCAGAAGAGCATGAGTTACAAACGAGCATGGCAAGCGTCCTGTGATAATATCATTTCTAATTTGAAGGCACAACTGATAACGAGTTATGTCTTCCTGCAATTGTGCTGGGTCTGGCGGATAGAACTTCACTTCGAAGTTAAATTTCCATGGTTCATCTTTCAGGTGATGAAACAAAAAGAGATTTAAAATTAATAAGAATATTTTTAATTAATTTTATAGTATTTTTAAAAATTTTATCCTCCTACTTTTCACGAATTTCACGATCCTTTTGTCCAAATCCAGCCAGTTTCGTGGATCGTGTCTGTCTTCATAGATAAGTCCAAAGTAATCCTTCTCGAGCAAATTCATGCTCTGACATATCATGTCCAGCAACTCCTGACCCTTTGCCTTTCTCTGAAAATATATATTTTCTTAGTCTTCTCTCTTTTCTCATCGATTTCTCGTTCAAAGAATTTTATCATAGGGAAAGCTTACTCAGACGGCAGAAATAATTCTGATAACTTACTTCGACGTGGAAATCTTTGACGGTACCATCGAGTAGAGTGACTTTCGCGAGAGCTGTCTTTCCTTTACTGATTGGACTTTTTGTAGGTGAATTTGTCCCGGTTCCATTCTCTGCCGTTACTTCTGGCGGTCCACCAGCACTTTTCTGTTCTTCCGGCATATTTCAGCCCTGTGCTGCAAATAAAAAGACATACAACTTTAAACGACTGCAAGAAAAACAACCCTGAACTTAGTCTGATTCATTTGCACAGATTTTAGCAGCATCTCTTTCTTTTCTCCATTTCTATACTATGGGGATAACTAGTGACCTGTGCGACTCCATTTAACAAACATTTTTATAATATAGAACTGCGAGGGGTCGATGAGTTAATTGCCCTTCTCCTTCTAAAATTATCACCCTCTAAAATACCCCAGAAAATAATATTCTCAAATTTACATTATTACACACTCCATAATCTTCTTTAATAATTAAATTCTTCCCCTTTCTCCCTCGTTAGTATCGCTATAAAAATACCCTCGTCCTAAGTGTAAAGCACCCTTGCAACTCTTCCATAAGGAGTTATCAATTTCTAACGAGCAACCCCATGCCAAGGGGAATTCTAGAGGAAAATCATTCTTTAACAGGGGTAAGAAAATTTGTTTTATTAATCATTTGCGAAGGATCTCTCGTGCTGGCGCCAAGCTTGAAAAAAAGATCGCGTGTTGGTTCGTTTCGTTGTATCCGAATATAGATCCTCGTCTAGACTAGAGGGTGCCATGCAGAGAAATAATCAATATATGCCAGAGCTTTCAACGTAAACGTAAGGCCTTTTCGATGTTCTATGGCTACGGTTTCTTTGTTACATAAAAAAATGAAAGGAAGAGTAGAGCTCTGGTGAAATTGTAACAAGAGACCGCCTTGAACTTGATCTTCGTAACTTAACAAGAGAATGTGGTACCGATACAGCACATGGCCTTATTTCGAGAGTCTCGTTCGTTTGTTTCTTTTATTTTGTGTGTTTTTTTTTATGGCTTTGAATATCTCACCTAGAACCTACTGTTATAGGTTGTTCTGAACGGCAATGAATTAAATAATAAATTAACAGAAATTTCCCAGGGGATATTTGAACTCAGGCCCACGAGTTATGAATCTTTACCTCCTTATTCACCATAGCCCTTATGATACTGTCGTTCTGCGTATCATGGTCGAAATATACCGAAAGTGGCATAAATATCTCTCCATAATTATGAGAGTAGTCCAACTACTTTTTTATTTTGAGGGTCAAGGTAAGGTAAACGACTTAAGGTAGGTAGTTCTAGGCACTTATCATTTTTCGATAGATTTCCTTAAAATTTTGAAAATATATTCTTCATGATGTTTTATAATTATAACCGGAATCTCAACGAGTTCGTCCACACGGTTTATAAATAAATCGTATTTAAAAATAACATATTTAACATGGACCTTATGGAAAAAATTTTTTGCTGAGTCCGTAAAATCTTTTTTTATTTTTCTAATGGAAAAACGAGTCGATGGATTCTAATAAAAAATTAGCGACGTATTATTTTATGTTTTTGGAATACTATTGAATTTTTTCATAATTTTTTACTTCATAGTTATAGAGAAAGATGTTTTTTTAATGTCTAAAAAGTGAATTAAATGACCTCTGTGAAGTTCGCCCCTGCATTAATTCTTACGCAATTTTTTTCATTTCTAATGAAAAAAGAAACTTTTAGTTCTGAATCCAGCTAGAACTACCTTAATTTTTGTATTTTCTCCAAAGTAGTTGCACTGTAACATACTGCACTTCATTATTGACACCTCAGTTGTTTTCAGATCTTTAGTTTTCTCTACCACGGTGCTTTCACCGTGGATCTGTAGTTTAAGATGAGTTCCATAGCACCGGTGCAATGTCATACATATTAAGTGGACGAAATTTCCCTGTAGTGGTTTCAACTTGTCCCAGAATTCGGTAGACTGCATCGTCCCTTGTCTCAACTATCCGCTAATACTAAGTGGTAATCTCATTACATTAATTAACCGAACCTCTTCAGTTGCCTAAACTGGATTATCATCTACCAGATATATGCAATTTTACCTGGCTTCTGAACTACTAAAACTAAACGTACAAAATAACAGTTTATACGTGCTAAATTGTTGTTTGATTCATCAACTTCCTACAGTCCTCAATTCCAAACTACATAAAAAAAATAATTCTCCAATTTCAACCCCATCTTCTTCCCTTCCAATTTTCACTCCCCTCCTATTCCACCAATTACATATTCTTCAAAATTAACCCGTTGCGGAATAGCGACGCATATATGCGGTCTGAGAAAAAATGTAGTTATAGTCTATCGCCGTATGTATACACGATTCAAATTGAAAAATGGAAATAAAACCGGTCAGATATGATTAAAAGTGGAGTAATTTATAATTCATATACATTAACAGCCCAAATTTCTGATAAAAAGGTGGTTTTGGAACGCCGAATAAATGATTATCTGTCAATATTCAAAAATGTCCCCGTCCGCAAAGGGTTAATAAACAAATTACAAACCATCAATAAATAACCAATTTGGGGCAAAGCCTCATCGATCATTGGGAAGTCAAATCGTTTACCATTTTCGTGTTTATCGAACGCAAAAAAAAAGGTAGGGGAAAATAGTACGACGAGCGATTTCGTAACCTGGACTCGGAAGACAGGTTGTAGTTACGTACTACAGGTACGAGCGTGTGTATTTATCACAGGTCGTTGGCCCTTCTTCAAGACAGAACTTCGCGGTCGGCGTGTGTTTGTGCTTGCGTGTGACACGAATACACGCCACGAGCAATGTTCGGTGCAAAATACGGATACAACGAAGCCTCGTAACATTTATTACAGCCTCCGCCTGTGAAATATCGTTTACAGAACCGAGGAAACATTTGCGCGGCAATTCTGTCTCAATGTAGTGACTCTGTATGTATTAAATATAGAGTAGAACACGCTAAAATATATTTTCTAGTGGGCAGATGTTGTTATCGTTGTGTAAAGTTGTTTTTTGAGCTCCTCTTTCTGAGTTGGTCGCTTTGATGTTCTGTGTTCATTTTAACTATTGCGATTAATGTAGAGATATGAAGAAAAGTAAAGGGAAAGACGTGCAGAAGTAGAAATAGTATTAGAAATAGAGTGAGATAGAGTCAGATAGATAGAGAAAAGTAGAGAGAAAAAAGTATGGTGATAGAAATGGTCAAATAGAGATTGATAAATAGAGAACAGTACAGAGAAAGAAGTGTAGAAATAGAAATAGCGTCGGATGAAGTCATATCGATAGAGAAAAGCAAAGAGAAAGAAGTGCTGAAGTAGAAATAGAGTCGGATAGAGTCAAATAGATAGAGAAGAGCAAAGGGAAAGAAGTGGTGAAGTAGAAATAGAGTCAGATAGAGTCAGACAGAGCCAGATAGATAGAGAAAAGTAAAGAGAAAGAAGTGCTGAAGTAGAAATAGAGTCGGATAGAGTCAAATAAATAGAGAAGAGCAAAGAGAAAGAAGTGCTGAAGTAGAAATAGAGTCGAATAGAGTCAAATAGATAGAGAAGAGCAAAGACAAAAGAAGTGCTGAAGTAGAAATAGAGTCAAATAGAGCCAGATAGATAGAGAAAAGTAAAGAAAAGAAGTGCTGAAGTAGAAATAGAGTCGGATAGAGTCAAATAGATAGAGCAGAGCAAAGAGAAAGAAGTGCTGAACTAGAAATAGAGCCAGATAGAGATGGTCAAGTAGAGAAAAAAATGTGGTAAGGAATCTCTTCTGAAACAATACAGACAACCAATTACATTTCCTGCACCACCATTCTAATACTTTCGTACTAATTTATATCCCCATTTCTATAATTGTTTCCTTTATAAGCACAACAATAGTCTCTAAATTTAACTCTCAAAGTTCTCCAACTTCCCGCCGCATAATTCCACGGTACAAAGTAAAACTTTGTGCTTATATCCACTCTTGCACAATCATACGCCTTATATGCCACATTGGATTAAAAATTAATCGAAATTTAAGTTTGCAATTGCGAATTAAAAATAGCATTCACGGTAAAACCTAACGCGACCCTGACCGACGCGCTCTGCTGACGCGGAATCGAGATCGCGATCAGCAAAACGGCTACCACCAATGTTAAACGGAATGACCACTCGCAAGAAACTCGTCATTTTTCTTGCAAATCAATAGCTGAAAGCATGTCATATATTAATTATTTGTGAAAGATGCATTAATCATTTTTTGACAAAACGTTTTATCGATTTTCAATCGACAATACATGCCGGGCGCTCAAAGACACCAACCAATTGTGTAACCAAAATAAAACTAGTCTGAATAAATCGGACTTCCACGTATTATTTTCACGACCTCGGAGTGTAAGGGTAGATTTTAATGGGGTGGACGCAGTCGCTCTGTGATTCATCTATAAGACAAATCATTTAATTTACACTTTCTAAGATGACCATGAAACTCCTGAAGGATACTAAAATTAAAATAACTTTAACCACAAGCTGAATTTTAAGTCTAACAATTCCAGCAAACATCTACACTAACAAAGGCAAGTGAAATCATTACTGGAGAACGCCTCCGCATTGTCAAGACGACTTAACTCGTCCTATTCTCTTATTATTGCAGTCACAGTAGGCGCCTCCGATAGATAAATTCTCGAGTTAACACTATAACGACCATCGTCGTTAAAATACCATCGATTCTTCCCAAAAAGAAATGAGTCAAGTTGAAAAACGAGTCCAACGAGCTCAAGTAATTGAGAAACCTGTCCACAGAATTTAACTGTCGATTTAATCGTACTTTCCAGCTTCGTCGCCTATTCCTAAGGTAAATTAAAATTGCAATTTTCGAATTTACAGGAAGACGATTTGCCAAACGAGTGTCGCAAATAATGCAATTAATCTGGGGCGTAAAAGCACAGGTGCAGAAAATGCGAATTACGTATCGGCGAATTAAACGGAAGTTACAGTTTAACGATCAATCCTGAACGAATATCGGGTTACGCGACCACCGTAACAACTCTGGACAAAAGACTAATTATATAAATTTCTTTGAACGATTCGTTACGCAACGGTGTTACTCGTGGGGAGCTTTATTTTCTAAAGAACCCTGCGGAGGATTTTTAGAATTTCGGAGAAGCAAAGAATCTTTGAGGTAAACCCGAGTCGAAAAGTCCAGCCTAAAAAGAAACTTCAAATCCTAGATTCTTTTGATCTCTCATTTGCCGCTCAATTATGTATACCATTTTGAACCTCAAAATCCTCAACTAGTGTGTCTACGCGCCTCAAAGTCCTGTAAATATGATTTTTAGGAGTTATATGGACTGATCAGGTAAAATTTGTATTCCAATTTAATCTGACATCCCCTAAAAATATTTCAGAAGTTCCAAGTCTGTCGACTCATATTCTAAAAATAGGGCTTTCAGGAACAAGTTGGAATTAAATTATCATTTTATTCCATATAAATTCTAAATTTCCTAAACCAAATTAATTTTTAGTATATCGAGAATTTTTTTGGACCTCGATCATTCCACTCCAATTCCAATCCAATTCTAAAGCTCCTCATTATAGAATGCTGATGATTATTTTGGGCTGTGTGAAGCCTAAATTGGTCCTAAACTAGGTAAAAGTGGCAAAAAGTAACAAGTATATGTATATGTAACATATTTTTCCATAGTCAGCCTAAATATCCTAAGTTATTTGGTAATTTAGGAGGATTTTGGGCTGACATTTTCGACTCGGGAAGTATTTTTAGCGAAGGGAAGAAAGGTTGCTGGGCAGTTTTGATGTGATTTGATAAACTGGAATTCTATTTAAGTCTCGAATAGTAGGACCACTTTTGGGTTCCTCTGACGTCATTTAAGAATCCTCCTCGATAATTTGTGTTCGCTACCTGCTGTGTCTTGGCCCAAAACATTCGATCTGCGATAAAATAATCGCAGATATTTGTTCATCTTTTCAGTATATTAACATTAGAAATACCAAGTCACTTTGAATCACCACACAACTTGAGAATCTTCAAGTCGATTCTTTTTCTACGATTGTCGATCCTATACCACTCGTTCAAAATCCCAGTTACTTCTCGAGTATGCAAAAAGTCAGTGTTGTTTCTCAAGTATGCAGAAATTTGCAAAATTCCTAGCACTATTTTCTCGTATTTCTTTGCTCGTTTCAAGTCGCGATGCAAGTTCGACCAGGCGATGCCGTCATCGCTGGAAGCAGCCGTCCTTTGCCGTGTGGCTCTTTACTAGACCGATGAGGTAATCGACTAACAAGCCGATTACCAGCGACGTTGGTAACGCGATAAGGGATATAATATATGAAATTAATTCCGGATTGATCGAATTAAACCCTAGGATTTGGTGGAACGACGATGGACGAAATTCCACGGCAATACTTTATCCCGAAACAAACGTGACGGTGTTATCGATCGTGATTAAAGAGCCGTGTAAACTACTCAGGTGAGAGAGCACGCGCGCCTCACTTTCCGGCGTCCTAGAAACAGCCAGTTTTTAGTGCAACGTTCGCCAGGTCTTTTTTTAGCAAAAAATTGCGGATGGAGGAAAACTGGAGGAGATGCTGAGGGTGGAAGAGAAAAAAGAAAGTGGAGAAATGCAGAGAAAAGTAAGGAGAAAGAAGTATGCAAATAGAAATAGAGTCAGATAGATGTAGATAGAGAAAAGTAAAGAGAAAGAAGTGTATAAATAGAAATAGTGCCAGATAGAGATAGATAAATAGAAAAAAGTAAAGAAAAGAAGTGTAGAAATAAAAACAGAGTCAAATGCAGATAGATAAATAAAGGAAAGTAAAGAGAAAGAAGTGTAAAAGTAGAACGAGTTAAATAGAAGTAGCTAGATAGAGGAAGGTGAAAAGAAAGAAGCATAGTAATAGAAATATAGTCGGATAGAGTCAAACAGATAGATAAATGTAAAGAGAAAAAAGTATAGACGTAGAAATAGCGCCAGATAGAGATAGATAAATAGAAAAAAGTAAAGAAAAGAAGTGTAGAAATAAAAATAGAGTGAAATGCAGATAGATAAATAAAGGAAAGTAAAGAGAAAGAAATATAAAAGTAGAACGAGTTAAATAGAGGTAGCTAGATAGAGAAAGGTGAAGAGAAAGAAGCATAGTAATAGAAATATAGTCAGATAGAGTCAGACAGATAGATAAAAGTAAAGAGAAAAAAGTATAGACGTAGAACTAGAGCCAGATAGAGATACATAGATGAAAGTACAGCAACAGAAATAGAGTCATATAGATAGAGAAAATTTAAGATAAAGAAGTACAGAATTGGAGGCAGGTAGAGTCAGATACAAGTTCCAGAAATAATTTTCGGAAGATCGTCGTTACTAACAAAAAGAATCTCTAAAGACCAACGATTCTGGAAAGTATATAACCAAAGACAGTGGCCATCGGAGTGGCATTGGAAATTTAAAACAAGCCGGACTCGTCTCGATCTCCAGAACGGAGAAGAAGAACCGGTCGTTCCTCGTTTCGCTAACGGAGGGGGTCAGTTTAAAGTTTAAAGGCCCTCTGAAAGGGACAAGTTGGTTTCAAAGAGCCTCCCTTTTATTCCCATCGTGACGAGAGAGGTCCTTTTGAACGAGGCGCGTGGGTTTCGCCTTCGTCGTGCCGTCAAAAGGGTTGATATCGTCAAGGAGGGTCGAGGCATGATCCGTGGCACACGCCTACATACATACGAACGACGAACATCTCAACCTTCGTACAGATTAAGGAGCCACCGTCTTAATGAAAGAATTTATGCCTCTTGACATACGGCGCAGAAGATCGGCGAATTGCGCGCGAATGTTTCTTTTTCGTCTGATGTTTCGAAGGCGGCTGTTTATCTCGCTTTGCCGATTTGGAGGAGGAGATTTCGTTAAGGTTCTGGATTGGTGCAAAAATTGGGAGATTGGATAGTACTGGTATCTTTATTTATGGCTGGAACGTTCTATCATACTATCTAAAAACCTTTAAAACATCAATCTTGTTACCAAAATCAGAAAATTGTCCAAAAGCCCTGACAGTCCTTAACACTTTATCGACCGGTATTTTTTTTACATCCCACTCACTTCTGACCGATCACTTGGCCGCAAATACTTCCCTGATACCGATATCTCTTCGAAAATTACAATTTCTCGTCACAGAGTCCTTGGGACAGTTAACCGCAATGATAAACAATAATTTATTAATCGCTGTGTTAACCGATTAATTAGTTAAAACTCCAAAAGGGTTGGGCCTGAAAAGCCTATTAATAGGCTGCCGGTCAATAAAGTGTTAAGTTTGTTAACCCTTTGAGGACTAGCGACGTTAGAGTTGAAAAATTGAAATACAACCGTTTCAGTATAATTAGAGAAATAATAACTTATAATTTATATACATTAACAGCCTAACTTTCTGATAAACAGGTGCTCTTCGATCGAGAAATATATAATTATTCTTAATATTTGAAAATGTCTCCGTCCGCAAAGGGTTAAAACTACAAAATCGAAAGTGGTATCTTCAAAAATAAAGTATTGTGAACCACTACACGGAATACAAGACATCTCAAGTCACTAAACTACATTTCTTCTCACCATATTCCAAGTCGATCAAAATTTCGTTCACTAATTAATTGATCTCTAATAATCGATCGGTATCTCCTTCTCAGCAATCGAAAGTGTCTGCGAATGAAAGGCTATCGCCGAAAAAGGAACGGAATCTGCATACCTATGAGAGCGGGAGTTTATTAACTCAATCGTGCTTCGTAATCCTCCAAGTACGTGAATGAGCGCATGCTAGTCGAGTAGAAGCGGATATGATCGTTTCGTGCGGCCGGCATTTAAAGGCCCCGGTGTTGTGCGCGAGCCAAGCCGCCCTGCCCCAAACAATTAGATCACTTTCTTCGAATCTGACCAAGGTTTCATAGAACACAACAAAAATCCTGAATGACGCCTGTATATAAACAAACTGTACCTCCTCGATGAGTTAAGGCGTTGACTTTCGCGAAGGTCGCAAGAGACCGATGATATTGAAATCTATTTAAATACTGACGTTCAAAACATAAATTCCTGGTGAATATACAGAGTGGTCCACGTAACTTGCGCACCTCGAATAACTTTTAAAGTATGCGTTGTACAAAAGAATGTTATATACAAAAGTTACACGGTTTCAAAGAGTACACTATGTAGTGTGTTAATTTTTTTTATAGGTGGAGGCGTTTCGGAGATTTGAAGGTCAACTTTGTTTTTTTAAACGGAATACTATATTTTTTATTCCAAAATATGGTAGAGTATCGAATTGTGAGCAAAAAAGTATTGACCATTATTAGCCTTAAATCTAATAGGTTACGAGTAATTTCACTTTATTACTTGACAATTTTCTTCGCGTAATATCAAGTTGGAGATTCAACCTTATCACAGATTCTCCGAAGGAACATTGGAGATTTTCTAACGTTCTTAGAGACTGCGAATAGTTTCCAATTACCGTGTTTGCCACAGGCCGAGTTTGGACAGTTTGGAAAATTGTTCGACTTATTGAATTCCATGGTTGCTGGATTTGAGATCGAAGAAATCGATTCTTATAGCACGTATGGTATGTAACAATTTAGAAATAATAATATAAGAAAAAATCTCTTAAAATGAACAGTTATTTTAACTGGAGTGTAGCTCTAGTTGGAGCATCTAGCTTTTAACTTCATATTTATTATAGCCTATCTCTATTCCATAAACGATATTCCTTTTCCATCTTTTTAATCGACTGTCATAGTCTATTTATCAAAGCTTTTGCAATTTTCCAAGTTTTCCAAGCCACCGAATTTTCCTGAACATCGCATCCAAAAAATTCCAATAGCTCGCTGCAAGGGGCATTCCCTGCAGCTATCAAACCCCATCGACAATTATTTATTTCTACCCTTCTCCGCTCGAAAGAGCCGGACGGCGACCGGCTTCGGGCACTGTTTGATCGATCGTCTTCCATGAACACCTTCGACCTGACAATTTTCCGCCCTACGATCACCCACGACTGTTCAAACATTACAGAAAATTGTCCACATTTTATGGGGGCATAATAATTTCCGTGAAACGTGATACCATTGGTAATGCGACGCCGTAGTAGCAAAAAATGAAGGTGCGGTGCAACCAAGGATACTGTGGCTGCAAGGGAAGTGCAAGTGATGAACTTCAACACTAGAATTACCAGCGTGAAATCTATTATAGTTAAATATGTTAAATATGTACCTTACAGCATGGAAAATTAAGACGTTGAAAAGGATGATAGATTCGGTAATTTATGTTTAATACGATGGACGAAGAATATTTACTTTATGGCATAAACCCGTAGAATTTTTGGAAAAAATTGTGTACCAATCATTTTGACTGGCTTGGTAAATCTAGTGTTAAATACTGTGACAATAGACTTGTCACTTTTTATTGAAAATAAGTGCACTAGATTTGTTTAAAGCTATTGTTCGTTTACATTGAAATATAATATACAAAATCCATTCTCGTCTTTGACCCCTTGCCGCACGATACTCGTGATACGTGGAATAGACAATGTTTAAGTTCTCCAAAAATTATTAAATTAAAAATATCAGAGTCTATGACATTTACCCCTTTGCACTCCGAAATAATTTACCGACTTTTCGTCGGATAAGAAAATATACTGTTGGAAAATTCTCTACTGTTTATTATTAATTTCTACTTAATACTACGAAGAATCACAGGGACCGTGGGATATTTATGTTTAGATATAAAACTGTTACTAATTTTGAAAAGGTGATAATTAATAGATGACATGTTAAGTACCTTGGAAAGCTGTGTCGAGTGTAGCTCGACACAAGAGTGCAAAGGGTTAATATTATGTTGAGTTACACGCTATCTGAAATCAGCGATAGATTCTTAGTAGGAAGACAAGAGGTTGACAAAATTTGCCCTCCTACATTAGAAGAGGAAACTATGATTCTCTCACAATCACATTTAAAAACTGCACACACAATTCTTAAATCAGAACCAATGCCACGACTACCAATAACTAAAACTGAAAATCGAAGGTAACATTTCATCATCCCTTCAATTCCAAATAGAGCGCCAATTCACCAAGAATTTCCCACTTCCAAACATTGTTCCAGACACGCAAGACAATTCCACCTTATCCAAATTATTATTGCAATCTCCAAAAGCTCATTTTAATCACTAGACTGCGGATGTTTATGCAAATTTCGAGTTTCAAAAATGCAGGTGAGACAGGAAAACCTATCTAGGGATTTATTGCACTTAATAAACATTACAACAAATACCATACTTTGGATATTTTAGATATATTTTTACATTATGTTCTTTTTCCATATTTTAGTCGTATTTAATTTGTCATAAATGCATAAAAATCCACAGTCTATTAATCACCAACAAAAGCTTCCACCCTAAAATAAAGAACCAGAGTATAATTCTTTTCCTACCACCCCCTAAAACCGCACTTCCAATTCGCAAATTGGAGCCAACAGACATCGCCAACCCCACGATCACCAATTATCAAGTTGAAAATCAGGGGTAGTACTTCATCGCGAACACTTCCGCGCCTGCGACTCGTAGCTCACCGAGGCGTGCATCGACCGGGGTGCATTTCTCCTCGGTGCAGTTACCACAAAACTCATCATGTACTAGCGACCGGTGCTTACTGTTCCGGGAATGATCAAATTGAAAGATACCACGATAAAGCCAAGCTCCGCGCGTTGGTGTTGCGATAATGAAACCAACGACGCGCGAACAAAGACAGGGAGAGAGAGAGAGAGAGGAACGTGGGGTTCTTACGAGAGGTACATATTAATTCCCGTGCGAATATATGCAGAGATCCATGGTCTCTCGAGTTGGAGGCGACTTTTATCGTTTGACAAGGAAGAGAGAGAAAAAGAGGGAAAAAGAGAGAGATCGTAGCAGTCAGCTCAATCCCTGCGATTCTTTTTGTCGTCGTTCAACCCCTTCTTTTCGCGAGCTGCGTGCACCATCACCCGGTGGGTCTTCCGCGTCGCGAAATTCAACGACGAAGGGAGAAACGGGGAGGAAACGAAGAAACGAGAGGGAAGAGGTGCGTGTGTGTGAGGAAGAGAGAGAGAAAGAGAGAGGTTGAAGAAGGAGAGACAGAAATAGAGAGTCTGAAGAGGGAAAGAGAGAGGAAAAGGCGCCTAAAGGGCCTGAGGGAGTCAGAGGGAGAAAGAGAGAAAGAGCAAGAAACGAGAGATGGAAGAGGGGTTGAAAGAGGAAGAAGACCCAGGGAGGGTCGTCGCAAGAGGGCCCTTTGATGCGTGAAATTAAAGGGCTCGAAGCTGCAAAAACGTGAATATAAATTCTACCAGCCAGCTTTCCGAACGATTGTCCTCGGTTTGCATTTCACTCCCTGCCAACCAGACGAACGTTTCTTCTTTGTCTCGCGACGTTTTACGAATTTCGTGTTTCGTTGCTGACGATGGCAATAATAATCCGCCAAACTCACAACAAAGGTTTTTCGTTCAATTTTTCTCACATTGATGTATTATGATGGATGAGAAAATGATAACGATTTTTACAATTTTATCGACGTAGTGCAATACATATATAATTTGCATCTTTCTACAAAGACTACACCTTCATCTGCTATATGTGCGACCATCAATTTATTGTCGAGTTGACGATACAAGATAATTCTTATCTAACATTTCCCTAAGTGTCTATTAACACTAGAATTACCCGACCAGCCAAAATGACTGGTACAAAATTTGTTCAAAAATTCTCCAAGTTTACATAAGAGTCATAGGATAAATATTCTACGTTTATATCAATAAACATAAATCACCGAATCGATCAAATTTTCTGCCGCTTGATTCCTCCTTTTTCAAAGTACTTATTTAATTTATTAAAATATGTTGGATTTGAGGCCGGTAGTTCTAGTGTTAAAAATAGCGCAAAAATTGATTCCTTACAAGTCGAGGGTTTTCTGATCCAGGTTACCCTGAATAATTTGAAAACCCTTTGACTTATTTTTGCCCTAGACACCTATTCAATGCACTGCAAAAGATTAACCCTTTGCAAGAACTTTCCGAGATGGGTCTGCAACTCTAGCCTATATTTATTCAACACACCTATTCATTAAAGCGCAAAGAATTGAAGCTTTGCGCCAGTATTTTTTCTAAAGGCAACCAACGGAACATTTTTAGTTTTTCTCCGTCCACATTTTAAAACTTGTTTTTTAAATAGTAAAAATAACCCAGAAAAAATTGTTTAAAGAGAAAATGTAAAGTGGTAAAGCGTTAAAGATTCGCAACACAGTTGATAAAAAAATGTGACACGTCGTGCAGAAAGTTCGCGTTTTATGAGAAATAAAAAAGAAAGCTTTAATTACGAATCTCTTGGTAAAATGGCAGTTCTACCGAGTCACAAGAATCCCTCGGGTATTTTTCCACGAGAATTCATTCGTAAGTATGCGGGTGGCTGTTAGCTGCACGCAGTGCATGCAAATTAACACATTCTCTGCCGTACAAAAATACCAATATTTTGACATCGTCTCTAGAATTCTATCTCCTTCAACATTGTATTTACCAATGTTAAATCTATTATATTTAGAGATGAAAAATATAATAAAAAATTCTCTCAATATTTCCAAATTTACGTAGAATTGTCAATCTTTGTCAAAATCAAACCTGACACAATGGAAGATTGGAAAAAAACAAGTAAAAAAAAACTGTAACGCCGCTCCTTGATGAGATATCATGTTAGTTCTACGTGACGCATCGCTGGCGAACCGTGCACGTCGATAATTTCTATTAATTTCCATCGTCCACCGTGCAATTAAATCCAACCTCGATGAAATTCCCACTAATTTTTCCCATTTTCCATCGGCATGCTGTACGTAACGTTTCCAGGTATCGTGTAAAAAATGCGGAACGCTACGACTTCCTCTTTCGATCGTTCCTTTCGCATTCTATTTACGCGCCAATGTAAACGCGAATGAGGCAACGGCAGAAGTCGTGCATTTCTCCGACCTCTTCAACAATCCGGTGCAATAACGAGGTCGCTTTTTCTAAGCATATTTTTCTCAGCGTGGAATGAGAGATAATTGGTTGTAGTCTACCCTAACGTTGCACAGACTTCAGAATTCAAAAATTATGACGTATATTCACAGTGCGAAGGATCTATTAATGAGGCTATGGTGACCATGTTTAAATTTGTCCTGGAAGAAGTATTGTCATTGTATAAAAATAAAAATAATTCAGAAAAATTGCTACTTGAAATTACAACTAAAAAAGGCTGGTCTAATCTCAGAAACACGTCAAATGTTTACATAGATTGAATGCTTAAAAAAGTTAGAAAATGAATAAATACCCAAATGGGAGTCATGGAAGGTAATGGGTTTGTTGACAACGCGAACCGTCGATCGTAGAGTAGCAAAGTAGGACTTTGTAAACATGAAAACAGTTATTTTAATTTTAGTATCCTTCAGAAGTTTCGTGGTCATCTTAGGAAGTGTAAATTAAATGAATTATCTCATTGATGAATCACAGTTAGAATTAGTATCCCAGCTATCGGGTCAGAGTTCAACTCTGCCTCTCTACTGTTAGATTTTTCCTAAATTATTATTTAATCTTAAATTTTATCATAGTATCTGTGTTTTCGAACTTAACACTAGACCTACCAAGCCGGTCAAAATACCAGTTCAAAATTTTTTCTAAAAATTGATAGGCTAACCGTAAAGTTAATATTCTACTTCTATCTTATAAAACCTAAATTAGTTAATTAATTATCTTATTTACCTCTTCATTTCTCTTTTTCTACAGTAGTTATTAAGTGTATCTCAATTCAAGAAGACATAACTTCGGTAGTTTCAGTGTTAAAACTATAGCTTTCAGACAGAGTAACATTATAATACCTAAAAGTAAAAAATAAAAGAATAAAAATACTTTCCATTGCACCTAAAGTCATTATGTACCCACAGTAGAATCCCTCTAATGTTACTCTCTCGCTAATGTTGACAGGATACTCCAGTTACTGTTACTTGTATTTTCCCCCACTTGGACTTTTTATTGTCCAATAGAATTTTAGTTTCGTGGCGCGTTATGTGGGTTTGAATGTTTACATGAATCCTTCACTCAAGTTTCAATTCTGCGCATGCTTATGCGCATAGGGGAAAATAAGTCATGAAAAGTGGGGATAGAAGGGAGTGTCAACATTAGCGAATGATCCTGGCCCGAGTTGTCAACATTAGAGGGATTCTACTGTATTCCACAACGTCATAGGAAATTCGTGAGTTTTAAATCTGCTGTCAACGCGAGCCGTCGACCGCAGTAAACGGCGAATACCAAGGTGGAACTTTGTAAACATTGCGCGACGGCTCCGAAGGAGAGTCATTTGACTCCTGGCGCTCGTAGAGTATAGACGTACGGTAATCGCTCGGTACGTACGGCGATTATAAATATATTTGTGAATATTATATAATATATAAACAGCTTCGGGACTATCGAGTCTAAGCATAGATTCTGATCCTTCCACTTGGCGGAAGAGATCTTGTCGATGGATTTTGAATACTTGAACGTCCACTTACTTGGACTCAATTAGTTAGTGTTTATTGTCAATTAGTTAGTTGCACTGCTACATTAGGGCTACGTATACTGACCACTTCACTGCAATTAAATGGAAAGATTATTTGAGCTTAAATCAAATGTGTGTCTCATTGTGTTCCCGAGCCGCTGCGTCCACCCCGTTGGAACCTACCCCTACACTCTGAGGCAAGAGAAAGAGAAAAGAAAAGGTAAATTTACATTATTCGACAGCAGGTTGTTGTATGGTATCGCTGCGATTCCCGCTGTCGCTGCTAATGCGAACACCAAGGTGCGAATGTTGTGGCACAATTTATCAGAGTCGCGAAAGGTTCTGTTCGCATTACACGATACAGTGAATATTATTGGGACGAGTTAACTTGTAAGTATTACCACCAAATTGGAGCATAGAAACAAAGTAACAATATTTTCTGTGTTATTAATTATATTTAAATATGTGTAGCTGTATATTATACGCATCACTTATAACAACAAATGGGCAAAAAACGAAGGAGTTAATATCATTTAGTAAGTTGAAATCAATTGAAATATTCGTACAATATTATTTATTCTATATTCTAAGTGTACGAATACTTTTGTCCCCCACCGTATGCATTAGGGGTACCGAAAAGTAATCAAAATTTTTTTTTGCTAACGAAAAACATTTATTTATTAAAGAAATCTTAAATACTAATTAACAAAATAATTTGCATAATTCTCTAACACTTTTTGCCAGCGTAAAGATAATTGTTCGATGCCCTTTTTAAAAAAGTCCTCCGATTTTTTGTTGAAAGACGTTTCCAATTACGTTTCCACTTTTCCAATTTTGATTACTTTTCGGTACCCCTAATATATTTCTATATTACTTTACATCTTTTTACGTCGTAATAATTTTTCCAAGATAAAGCTTATTGCGAGACACTGAAAAACTATTTCAACATCCACTAATTGAAACTTCCAACCTCCAAGTACCGAGTTACCGTGCGAAGAGAATCTCGATTATATTTTCTCGTGGCTCGTTCCTTCTCTAAGAGTTCTTGGAAACCGTCGAGTAGTAAAATCAAAGAAACGTCTCGCATCCCTGATTTTCCTGCTCTTCCCTTGCTTTCGGTGGAAACGAAAGTGCCACGGTGTTCTTGTTCGTCGTGAAACAACGTATTCTCACGCACTTGTCGGAGCGCAAAAAACTAAACACGACCTGCACTTTGCACGCCAGAGATTCACGCGCGGGAAAGTGCACTCGGTTTCGATTAGCCGGTCCGAGATGCCGTGACGAAAATAGAAAGAAACGAAGAATCGCTGACGATTACGAGTGTGATTCTTCTCAACGACTGTGTAACTTTGTCGTAATGGGAATGCACGTGGCATGGTTTCGTCATGGTAAGAAACTCAATTGTGGCTAGAAAGGAGGTGAATTTAAATTCTTAACGAGACTTTGGTTCTCCAGAGAGCTTTGGAGAACATTGGTACCAGAAGCTCTGTACAGTGAGTAAATTGAACAGTTCTCCTAAAAATTTCGAAAATTTGTATTAACTATTGACCAGCCAGTTTCACTGCCTTGGTAGTTCTAGTGTTAAGGTAGTTCTAGACACTTATCATTTTTCGATAGATTTCCTTAAAATTTTGAAAATATATTCTTCATGATATTTTATAATTATAGCCGGAATCTCAACGAGTTCGTCCACACGGTTTATGAATGAATCGTGTTTAAAAATAACATATTTAACATTGGCCTTATGGAAAAAAATTTTTTGCTGAGTCCGTAAATTCTTTTTTTATTTTTCTAATGGAAAAACGAGTCGATGGATTCTAATAAAAAATTAGCAATGTATTATTTTATACTTTTGGAATATTATTGAATTTTTTCATAATTTTTTACTTCATAGTTATAGAGAAAGATGAAAGTGAATGAAATGGCCTCTGTAAAGTTAGCCCCTGCATTAATTCTTACACAATTTTTTTCATTTCTAATGAAAAAAGAAACTTTTAGTTCTGAATCCAGCTAGAACTACCTTAAAGACTCTAAATCAAAATAATGTAATCGCGAGCTCCGAACAGTGCGACCAAAATTCTGAACTCTGAAGTCATCTTTGGATAGATAAAACTAGATAGAAACTAGAACTTTGGAGAAACTAAAATCTCTGCCCTTGTAGTAGCAATATTTGTAATAAAATATAAAGACACTAATGTTCACAGAGAAATATTAAAAGTATAATAACGAGAAGAAAAGTATCTTAACATTCCTGTACCCACACGTTCTCCAATAATCTCAACACGCCTCCGGAGAACGTTTCTCGCATGATATGACGATAGTACTAAAACGATTCTAATTAGAGACACGAACAGAGGAAAGAGATGTTCCAACAGTGACTCAGAAGCTTTAGGTCCAAGTTCATTGCAAATCCTGACTTTGGTCACGCCGTAATTCCATGGGGCATGAACGTAATACACGCCACGCCTCGTTTACATTCATTTTGCGAAAGTGCTTCTAACGCTTTTCCGTCGTTTCTGTCGCTTCCGGCGATAATTCCATGGAAGACAAGATACAAAGGATTTATCGCTGTGCAAAAGTATCGCGGAAGTCGACGAAACAAGAAAATTCCATAAATATAATTATCACTACAGCTACCAACATGTGTAAAATGATTTCCTTTCAATTTGTTAAAAACATTCCTGAAATTCTTAACACTGTTTCTTTTACAATTTTCTACGTCTATCTTAACCAGTTAACTGTGTCGAAAATTCTTTTGAATTTTGGGCCAAGAAAATCGAGTGACTGGATAAAACTATTTCAAATTATCTGTATACTTTAGTTATTCGTTTTATTTCAGCATGGCCTGAAAAGATTCCAAACATCTTGAAATTTACGAATATATTTTAATTTTCGTGAAAATTACAATTTTCACAATTACAATTGTATAACCAGTGGTAGCTTTTACGCAAGACGAGTATACTCGTCAAATTAAAGACTGTAGGCGATCAAGTTTTTTACCCCCTTCGTTTATTTCATTGAGACATATTTATTTGAGAATTTTTAATATATTGAATTAATCGTCGGTAGATCTTGTGCATCGCAGAAAAGACTGATAATTAAAACGTATTATCAGGGATGTTTCTATAAATGTTATACAACATGATCTTATTTATTTTTCTCGGTTATACGATAAGACGGAGAGAAATCTTGAATGAATGAACGCCGTAAATTGATAACACGAGACGGTAAACCGCGCACGATTACGGCATATGGAATTGCATACCGTTTATAGTAGCGGATTTCTGTCTATAAAGTGAGACTTAATGTTACCAGTTCATTAACCCTTTGTAATCCAAGTTTCTGGGACGATGAGTCGCGTGATGGTACATTCGTGACTCAAAATCGCACTTTTGCGAATATATAAACTAAAATCAATGTTTCGTCGCAAAAAAATAGAGGTCTTTTACAATTAAACCTATAGATTAATCCATTCACTGCTATGAAAAGCAAATATTTGCGTGTCGGAAGTTGGACGGACAGTTTTTAACACTAGAACGACCAAGCAAGTAAAAATGACTTATTCATAATTTTTTCCAATAATTCCCTAAGTTTATAGGGAAATCCTAGACT
The DNA here is from genome assembly GCA_910591515.1 of Cerceris rybyensis. Classification (NCBI taxonomy): domain Eukaryota; kingdom Metazoa; phylum Arthropoda; class Insecta; order Hymenoptera; family Crabronidae; genus Cerceris; species Cerceris rybyensis. The sequence goes on along the minus strand of OU342793.1, from coordinate 22,346,956 downwards.
AGAAATTCTAAGCTGATCTTATAAAACACAAATTTCCAAATTGATCATATTTTCCACCTCTTGATTCCCCTTCTTTCAAAGTACTTATTTAATATATTTGAATGTCATAGATTTAACGCCAGTCGTTCTAGTGTTAAAATTACAAATGGGCCCCTGTAATTTTGAAGTAATAAGAGACACATCTAAGCTTCTACTCTTCAAAATTAATTTTTACCTTCACCAAATATTATAATTGGGTTATGAAAATCCTCAAATTCTTTCCAATACAATGTTTAAAAGTCGATTTTAATTTATCATTAAAAGTTGTACTTTTATTATTTCCTAATTATGCTATCGTGAAACTGATCTTCAGATACCACAGGAAATTCGGACTATAGAGGATTAATTGATTGAAAACTAATTTCTATAGTTACGATACAGCTTCGGTTATTATTGCTAACATATTGATTCAAAGTCTTTCTCTTCTAATGCAAATACAAGATATCCTGTTCTCGGCGATCACTAAGATATTGAATATAAATATATTTATAATATTATATGAAATTCCAATATAGAAAATAGTGGGTTTCAACGACTTAACGATTCTGACGGACTTCAAAATAGTGAAGTCTCAATTACATTTATTTTCTCGGTTCACAGATCTCGGATATACCAGGAAGCTACGGCTGTTCACGTTATAGTTGGCGAACACGATTTTATCGCGAGATATGAGATCCTATGGTAGATATCCACACACTCTAACCATGTGTGGGCACCGATAACGGCACTGAGAATAAGCTAAATCCATTTTCTATCTTGAGAACGGTACATCTATCGTTTTCAACCATCGAATCTAATTGCACAATCATTCATTTACCAATCGTTCAAATAACTTTACAAAATGAAACTTGTTTCTTTAAAAAATGTACAATTTTCTACAATACTTTTCAAATTATTTATAAATATATCATAGCCTCAGAGGTTTTAAGACCCACATAGAGGTCGCAAGCAACGGTTGAAAAATATGAAAGAGGAACAAATGATTCTATCTAAGGCCCATTAGTTGGGCCTCTGAGGTCATTTCTACGCTACATAGTCCTCGGATACGTGTAGGTTTGAATGTACGTATTGGCAAACTCATGTGAAAGCCACGATCCCTCCAAGTTCATTGTAACTTCGACCATGTCGTGCATCACCTTCGATCACGCCACGCCTCCCTACGCACTGGCCGTGAGCTCCCTTTCCTTTTACCTCGCTTGACCCTTCGCGGTTCAATTCATGCTGTCAGTTCCATTCCGATTACAATTTGACAAAATTCTGTCCCACAGAATATCGTACGGCATTTCTAACTGTGACGAATTTCGGGTAAACAAAGAAGTTCGTGCGTTCTTGGTGAAACAAACTTTCTAGACGGCGCAAACTTTTTTGGTTACTTAACCCCTTGTCGTACCAATTACTTTGTGACTGTCTCCACAATAATTCTGAATGAAATTAGTAAAATAAACATTGATCAGTGATATTTGACATATAGTATAATTTAACGTAATATTAACTCTTTAGCGATCGGTACTTTTTAACATCCTACCCACTTCTGATCGGTCACTTGCACGGAAATATTAGGCGTACAAATTAATTCTCGGCCCCCAGATTTCATCGACCACAAAATCTATTCAGATTAGAATTTTTCCAAATTTGAATAGTCATTCTAAAGAGCCATTTGTTAACTTTAAAATAAGATATATCGCATGACTCTACTCCAGACATAACGTGAAATATCATTTGTAGAAGCGATGTCGTTCGATAAGGAACATTTAAGGCACTGTCTTCTTTTTGCGTTTCAACTAAAAAAAAAGAAACGCTATATTGTGCAGCACTTGTAAAAAATGGCTTCAACAGTTTCGAATATTCTCCAGACTTAGCCCCTTCAAATAACCACCTATTTCGATCCCTACGACACCACCTAACTGATTCTCAATTCAAGTAAGTTGAACAGGTCTATAAATGCCTCAATGATTCCATTGATGTGAACCACTATCATTTTTCCGATCTGGAATCCGACAATTACCTGAGAGATGGCAAAAACGTGTAGCAAATGAAGACGATTATGTTTAATATTGAATTTATATCAACATTGTTATAAATAAATGTCAAAGTTAGTAAAAAAAGGCCGAGAATTAATTTGTACACCTAATATTTCCCTGATACTGATATCTCTTTGAAAATTGCAAAGTTTCTTCACTGAGTCCTTGGCACAGTTAACCGCAATGAAAAATAACAATTTCTTAATTTCCGTAGCGGCCAATTAATAAGTTAAAAGCCCAAAAGTGTTGGGCCCGAAAAGTCGATTAATCGACTACCAATCGGTAAAATGTTAATATCGTAATAATAATATTATCGTGTCGCATCTCACTGATATTTTCAATTTAATAGGTTTTGTAAAACTTGAAAATTTCCTTTCCAATTTGTAGCATTACGAGTATCACTAGTTATAATACGACAAGGGGTTAATAATTTCGTGGAATAAGTGCGTAATTTCTTAAAAAGAGATATAAGTCCCTTCACCATATTAAAAAATGCTAATGTTTTTTACAACTAGATGAAACTATTTGTACCGAGAAAAATACTAGTAACTGAAATAACAAGTATGAGTGAATAGTCTGGAAAATTGGCATGAGTATTTTTAAACAAGTTAGCGCAACTCGTAAATATCTCGATTTAGAAGAAAGTAGCTAATTCTGCTTTCAAAATAAACGTTTAGAATAAAGGTAGTATTGAATTGCAAGTGAAAATCGAGCTGATGTAAAATTTGGAATGAAGTATAAAGAGTCGGAGAGAAGATTGGAGCTCACATTGTTTATTTAAGTAGTACTTAAAATCCAATGGAAATAGACATAGATAGCAGATGTATTCCTAATAATAAATCTGCAAGAATAACAAGAAATGGAATACTTTTAGCGTGGTTTATCGAATTTCATTCGTTACAGTGTCAAACTAAGACATTGGTTTAATATCTCACGGTTTCAATCTCGAAATCAATTAATAAAACGACTACTTTAATTTCCTGTGATTTATCATAGAAATTTCTGTCTCCACTTTTCCATCGAAATGGAAAAGAATGTAATTTATGAGATCTTTCATCGATTCTACAAATACAACACCAGCAGGGAAACCTGGAAATATGAAAAAGCATATAGAAGAAAAGCTTTCTGATCGATTGTCGCCAGAGCGTCGAGGCTAATGCGTCTTTCGAAAAAGCCAGTTCTATTTCTCACTCTCTCACCCTGTCTCTCTGTCTCTGCAGTAAAGTGCATAACTGACCTAATTGACGATAATGGGCAAATGCCAGAGAGACGACGAAATTTCGTTAAACGGCACATTTACCGATGAAAGACGTATATATCATGCAGTACCGAAGAGAAGTCTCGCGGGTATCAAAATGTCTCGTTTAGTTCCTTCGTTATGCCATTAAAACAGACTATGTGTCCATTTGGCAAATAGCACGTTGCATTCGAAAATGCACATGAGAAGAATCGTCTTTTTTCCTGCACAATAGCTGAGAACAGTATGCAAAACAGCTGCGGTGAGTTCGGAGATAAAGGCTTAGAAACATAGTCGATAAGTTTTCGGTCACCTTTGGGAAATTTCTTCTAAATTAATATTTAATATATTATACTCTCGGTAATTAGAAATCTATCTAATACAGTAGGCCCTAGATAAATGACTGTAGCTATTGAAGACAAAAAATTACGAAACAAGCAAACGAGAGTGTCAATTAGGGTAGAGTGCAAATCCTCCCTCAACTCTGGGTAATTTCTCCTAGTTTATTATTTAAAATATTATACTCTCGGTAATTAGAAATCTATCTAATACAGTAGGCCCTACGTGAAATGACTGTAGCTATTGAAGGCAAAAAATTACGAAACAAGCAAACTAGAGTGTCGATTACGGTAAAGTTCAAATCCTCCCTCAACTTTGGGAAATTTCTCCTAATTTATTATTTAAAATATTATACTCTCGGTAATTAGAAATCTATCTAAAACAGTAGGACCTACGTGACTTTACTGCAGCTATTGAAGGCAAAAAATTACGAAACAAGCAAACTAGAGTGTCGATTACGGTAAGGTTCAAATCCTCCCTCAACTCTGGGTAATTTCTTCTAAATTATTATTTAAAATATTATACCCTCGGTAATTAGAAATCAATCTAATACAGTAGGCCCTAGATGAAATGACTGTAGCTATTGAAGACAAAAAATTACGAAACAAGCAGACTAAAGTGTCAATTAGGGTAGAGTTCAAATCCTCCCTCAACATTGGGAAATTTCTTCTAAATTATTATTTAAAATATTATACCCTCGGTAATTAGAAATCAATCTAATACAGTAGGCCCTAGATGAAATGACTGTAGCTATTGAAGACAAAAAATTACGAAACAAGCAGACTAAAGTGTCAATTAGGGTAGAGTTCAAATCCTCCCTCAACATTGGGAAATTTCTTCTAAATTATTATTTAAAATATTATACTCTTGGTAATTAGAAATCTATCTAATACAGTAGGCCCTACGTGAAATGACTGTAGCTATTGAAGTCAAAAAATTACGAAACAAGCAAACTACAGTTTCAATTAGGGTAGAGTTCAAATCCTCCCCCAACTCTGGGAAATTTCTCCAAAACTATTATTTAATATTTTATAGCCTCGGTTGTTCGTAATTCAGCTAACCTACTAACAACCTAATTTCTCATTTAACACACCTCACTTTGAAGATTCCAAAGCTACCTAAAACAATCATTCCCAGTCAAAACAACAATAGTAATTTCAATCCTAAAAATACAAAAGAGTAAGATTCTCACGTACAGACACGGTCGATAAACAAATAATAAATTACTCCTATCATATTATTTAATATATCCTAACCCCGGTGCTTTCTAATCCACCTAAAACAATACATCCTAAGCGAAACGATCAATCAAAAAAATACAAAAGAAGAGGAAGGAGAAAAACCGCCTACACGAAAGTATCCTCTCATTTTTCTCACGCTCCCAAATCCCCTAATAATTTCCCCGACCGAAATCAACGCCTCGTTCGTTGATCCTCGGATGGATCTGCAGCTTCGACAGATTTGTGCGAAACATCTTCCAGCTTAATCCGATACGGGGAGAAAGCGGTACATATGGCGAGATATCAGGCGCGTGGCACACTTTGCAGAAGCATTCTGCCCTCAGGGTCGCGCACTAAAGCGGGAATGAAATGGTAGTGACGGAGAATCATGGATACCAGAGACGCATCGTTATTTCAGATTCGTTACTTGTTTTTCTTTCTCGCAGGAAGACGTATTTCTTGCTCCCAAGTTAAACAGATTCTCGTGTAAATTTTGCACGCTTTTTGCGGTGTCCCTGTTACGAGATTCTTCACGTGTATACATGTATATTCATGTGCACGGTATGCATGAGAAAATAAGTGACGTTCTTAGGGATGAAATTTGATACAACGAACACGCGCGGAATGCAACTACTGTATGGAAGCGAGGAAGTGCTACTTTCTATGGTTATAATAAGATTTATTTTTATTCGTCTTAGACTTTCTTCTTTTTGTACACTGAGAACTTAGTTACTGTGGTAATTTCGCTTAAGATGAGCTTAGAGGAGTTCCGAAATTGTACTACATAAACATATTTTTCACCGGACACGAGTTAATTCGTATTTTCATGACCAAATGTTGTTGACCGGTCATAAGTAGACTGCGGATTTTTATGCATTTATGACAAATTTAATACGGCTAAAATATACAAAAAGAACATAATATAAAAATATATCTAAAATATCCAAAGTATGGTATTTGTTGTAATATTTATTAAGTGCAATAAATCCCTAGATAGGTTTTCCTGTCTCATCTGCATTTGTGAAACTCGAAATTTGCATAAACATCCGCAGTCTAGTCATAAGATAACTGGTGTTTTAACAAAAAAATATTATTAAAGGATACCATATTTTTTAAGTTATGATATACCGAAAATATGTACGAAGTTTCACTTAAATTCATTATGTATAAATGAAATATACTGAAGGCACTTTTGAATATCGAGAAACAATTAATTATTTAGCGATGAAAAAACACTTTTTCATCGGAAAGACAGTCTGTTAATGTATACAAGTTGAAATTTACTCTTTGTAAAATAATATTTCAACGATTACATTTTAATTTTTTAACTCTAACCGTTTATATATGCACCGACAAAAGTATAAACAATTTTTTCTCAGGGCGAATATATGCGCCCGTCGTCCTCAAAGGGTTAAATGTCATACTTAATTACGAAATAAATAGCCGGTGCCACTACTAGTTTCAATTCGACAGATTTGGAAAACTTGGAAATTCCTTATCTACTTTACAGTATCACGAATGTCACTCGATGTATGGCAACGGTGATGGATAAGCTTTTTTGTTTAGAACAGTAGAAAAAAGAAGACATTTTGGCGGGCTAGTATAATTCATTGAATATTCTAATTTGTATGGAAATATCTATGGGAACTGCCTCTTAAATGATTCCGTTTAAACACTGCAATTGAAGATTTCATTATTATTATTTTTAAATCTGAGATAGACAGCAGTTTGTTTGTCACTGCATTAAATATCAATTAAAAAATCTGTCCTTATTGCAAGTTTGAGTCGTTAACTCTATAAATGTCATAGTTTATATTTAATATTCTTCAGAATTGTTTCTAAATTCTTTGCTTGGAGTATTTTGTTTGTTTAGCTTGGGTCTAACGGAAACCACCGAAGTTACGAAGTATATTTGAGAAAAATTAACGTTACGGCGCGAAAATTCAAAACTGAGCTCATTCCATCGATGTAATGGGTAAGCTTTCGAACTTAATTTAGCTTTGGAATACAGTGATTACTATTGTAATTAGTAAGAGAAATTTGTAGTTACTAAATTTAGAACTTCGTCATTCAACACGATTGTACACACCCAACATTTTTAATTACTGTATAGAGGTCTCTCGTCCTTCCTAATGAGATGTTCGTTCAAATGTTTGTCAGTGATTAATATGAGACTCAAGTTGTATGTAACATACAAGAAATTAATACGAACGTGAAACCTTCACGAACTTTAATAATCTACCTTCGTTCTAAGATTTTAATTAATTCTAAGATTCAATAATTTTCTTATAACATCTATTGAATATTAAACATCGTATTATTATTTATCACATAAGTATCTTAATATTGTTTGCAATGCTCGATACATAACACAGTAGAAACATGCAACTAAATGTGCAAGAACAGCTTGCACTTTATGTCAGACATTGTTTTTTAATACTCTGTTATCCGGACCAAATGGTATCTCTCCGTCTTTTAATTAAACGTACAACATAACACACAAATGCGGTGGAATGTGTTTACGCATGTTCGTTAATACATGCAACGCGTTATTAAAATACTACGATTCACGGATGTGCAGTAAACATTACTCGACAGTGGTTATACGGCGTATTAAACTCTCGTGAAAGGAGATTCCAACACGAATCAAGGCTCGTAGTCTAATCCGTAAAAAGAAACGTAAGTTTTATCGATATCGTAAACACAATAGCACGATCAAATGGAATTACAAACTCGTACTACATTCTACATGTATATCCTAATATATGAAGTTATAGTTACTGCAGAGATCTTAAGGGAAAAAAGGACGATACGTTTCTTTGTATTTCACAGTTAAAGTTTTACGTTAAATTCAATAATTCGTAAGAAATGCGATACAGTTTACCGTGCGTTATACCACGGTTATGTTTGCAGCCGAAACGAAAAGACTATAGTAAATTTACCTGTAGGATGTAGACGCGATTTCCTATCGAATGATGCACTACGCCGGAACGAAAAAAGTAACGCACGTAGAGAATAATATCACGCAAAAGAAGCACAGGTTTGAAACACTAATTATACTTTTCTCTCGAACAAGTAACGGGGTACTTCCAATCCCAAGCACACTAAACAACTCTCGTTCCAATTCCGTCAACGTCTACGAATACGAAACAGGTCCGTAGAATCGCGGGGCGACGCTGGATGCGGCCACGGCCCATACCCCCACCATTTTCAAATAGTCCCTTGAAGCTTACGATTTTTCTTCATTACGTACCTTAATACTTTGAAAATCGTCGCTCGGCGAACCGTCAGAATTGACGGAATGTTTACATTTACTTTTAAAACACTCGAGACAATGGTACGTTATTTATTTCGCACTAAAACACAACAAATACGGGACTGCTTTTGATGTTCTTACGCGTGAGTCAATATGGCCGACTACATAGGAAAATCAGTTTCTCTGATGACGCAATCGAACGAATACGCCTTAGTTGCGAACATTTTCTCCGATAGATAGCGTCATACGTGTTGCACTTCACGATCGGTAAAGGAGAATTCTAATATGATTGTTAAAGGAAACATCTGTATTATCTGTATGATACTTTTGTATGTCAGTTCTACAACACTGTATGTAATTAATCTTGTAACACGTTTTTTAATGCAGAATTGAAAAATGATAATCGAGTATTATAAAGGAATCTTCATTTTTTAGAAATGTTATATTGTAAATTTTTTAAACATCTTTATCGATTTATGCTAGATGTGTAATACGACTCACCCGCCTCACTCTGTTTGAAAGGCCCGCCGTTTTGGTGTGTAAATTTTGAAGAACGTAGTTACATTAACTGTCTCGCGCAGTATTTCTCGTATTTCTCTTTTGATACCGAATGATACCGAACGCAAACGAAATAACAGGAAGAGAGTATTAAAAGTTAGATTAATATTTATTAGAATTGCTTTCATTCTCTACTTTTTGATCTTTTTAACATCGTATACGCAGTACAACGGACGCAATGGACTGACACGGTCGGTTGCCAACGATAGTCAATTCTACAAGTGATTTACAGTGTTTACAGTGCAGCATTTGTATTCAGCGACGATATAAACATTAATTCAGGTATAAAATTAATCTTTAATTGAATATTCAATAAATTTATTGACATTTTATCTCGTTCAATCGACAAATCATCGAGTAGCGACGATTATATGTATTTACGAAACGTTAGGTTACCGGGTGTATCTTACACTTGACGATATTTTGACATACGGCCTCAAAATTCAGTCCCAATCGTGCATGAAGCTTGTTTTTATGGGACTAACTGTATTATTTTCGATATTCTCATGTAAAATGGCTACTTTCGGGAGATATCACGGTAGAAATAATCAGGATCTTATACAACACCTTAAAAGTAAGTAATATTAAGTATCATTGTATATTTTTAAGTCTGTAGAGCTGCAAAAGTCCTAAACGAGCCTTGTAATCGAGGAAATTTTGCGAAAATAGTTAATAAAAATGTTCGAATGCAATGCAGCGAAGATGTTACTTGGGTTTTTTTCAATCATTATTTTTAGGATCTAGAATAATTAAATCCGATAGGGTCTATGAAGCAATGTCCGCGGTAGATAGAGGAAATTATACTCGTCCAAGCTATGCTTATCTCGATGCCCCACAAGGAATTGGTTATGGCGTTACCATAAGTGCTCCCCATATGGTATATTAATATTCCTTTATATTTACAACATTCATTCATAGACTTGATATTAACTTTCATATCACTTTGTAATTCTTAATTTATTCATTCTCCAAAATGATCTTTGCTAAGCAATATTTTCATTCTATTATATAATTATGTAATATAATGTTACATAGTATATAAGTTGTAAAATTCTTCTGGTAAATATAAAGGAATATGTAATCATTGATAAGAACTAATTTGAAAAAGAAATAACAAGATGGAAGACAGATGAAAATTCTTTAGCATGCTTATGCTCTGGAGATACTCGAAGATAAATTGCGCCAAGGGGGAAGAGCATTGGATGTTGGCTCTGGATCTGGATATTTAACAGCATGTATGGCAATTATGGTCGGGCCCAATGGATCAGCTATTGGCATTGACCATATCCCTGAACTCAAAGCATTAGCGGTAGAAAATATTCAAAAAGACAATCCAGAACTTCTTCGTAGTGGTCGAGTTAAATTAGTTGGTAAATTTCTCTTGCTCATTTTCCAAGCACATGTTTAACAAGAACAAAACATGTTTAGCCTCTAACAAATAAAAAGAATAATATTATATAAGAATTATATAATAATATAGTTGGGGATGGAAGATTGGGATACCCTGAAAAAGCACCATATGATGCTATTCATGTGGGAGCAGCTGCTAAAGAAATGCCACAGCCTGTAAGAGAAGCTTTTGCTTTATTCTAAAGCATTTTATGTTAAATTATTACATTCTAAGTATTTTCATAGCTGATAGATCAGTTAGCTCCTGGGGGAAGACTTGTATTACCAATGGGCCCAGAAAATTCTGACCAGACTTTGGTACAAATTGATAAGACAATGGATGGGAAAATTAAGAAGACATCTCTGCTAAGTGTTGTCTTTGTTCCACTTACCGACAAAGAAAAGCAATATCGATCATGAGATACGTGCATGCTCCAGTAGGTGAGCACAATATTAATATAATTTTAATTTTAATCCTGTACAGTATAACAAAAGGAGATAGTTGTATTTATTTCACAAGTAGCGATAATTCGTCATTTCAACAAATCGAATTACGAAATTATAAATGTATTCTAACAAGGGAATATCATTTCGTGCTCGCGAAAAAAAATTTATACTGTGCTTATTTTAAATGAATGACTATGATACTGACGTGATAACGTATTTATCTTTTTTTCTATCAGCTTTATCGATTATTCTTAGCCCCTGAACAATTCGTACAGTTACAAGTAAATTGGTTGGTTTAAATAGAAACGTGTTTAAGGTAAAATATATAATAGTTTTATCTTAAATATTGTACTATATTTATTTATTCTTAACAATTCTTCGACAATTACAAATAATTGTACACTACGTAATTAGAAATAAATACAACCTTAGAATTTACAATGACTAGAACTGTATTTTTTACAGAATCAGCATATTTCTGCTGATATTAATCTCAGATTTATTATGCAAGATATCACATACAATTATATATGTATATATATATTTTTTTTCGACTCATAAAATATTTTAGACAATTACGGAATGTTTAAGTAAAACGACGAACATCAATACTTAAAAAATAACTTTACGCGGTGTGTCAAATATTATATTCACAATCTTGGTCACAGAGAGTAAAAACTGTTAGATCGTAAAATTTCGATTCAATTAATACAATTTTATATCATAAATTTTCGATAATTTCTTATATAAGATAGGCAGTGAGAATACCTTTTTACCGTATTTACACCTTGGTTCTTAAATCCCAAGAATCATAGTGCTTTGACCATGAATAAGCTGACAGCAGCACCTAATGCCAATCCCATACCAAGAAAAGCTCCCATCATAGCCGATGCAATTTCCTTTTCTTGATGATCTACTATCCTGCAATAATAATTCAGGTTAAATTGACATAGAGATCAGAATAATAATACACACTATTATCTACTTACGTTGGTGCCGAAATAAATGCTATATTGCACAAATAACCATTTGTAATTCCAAACGCAATGGTTATCAAAATATAATAAATATCGTTGTGAATATAAACTGGTAGATTATGTCTTGGTTGTGCATTACAAAACATAAAAGCCGGGACAAACACGACTCTCATGATGCTTAAAAGCATTACTTGCCATGGCTTGTGTCTTGGCTGAAACGAAAACAAATTTCGTCAGATGTATACAAAGATATAGATGTAAACAAATTTCGAATCAAACATAACTTTGTTGTGTAACTCACCCATTGAAAGATACCAGATAATATCCTTCCAGTATAATCACCAGTGCTGAATATAAGATAAGTCACGACAGGTACAAAGTAAATATCTGAGAAAAATAAATTTACAATGTACACAAATCCATATAATAATTTGAACGATATGTACGTTCACTGTGTAGTGCGAAAATATGATATTACCATTCCATGCATACCCTTTTCCTTTGTACTGACTTTCAACCAGTACAGTAACTGCAGGGTACACAGAAAGAGATATGAAAAATACTAAAAATATGCTAATGCCGTACTGCCAGATTCTCTTGATGATACGCATGTAACACACCGTAGTACCTTGCGTAAAAGTTACTTCATTCGTTATCGAAAAATCTGCTTCAACGTGCTCTACCGATTTTTCAGTCATGTGATGCTTAAAAAATGCCTGTATAAGAGAAACAAAAAAGAGTTACTCATAGTATCTAAAGTTTTAATCCTTACATTCCATATACAACAGATTAGATATTCTTTATCTTATTCTCGTGTGTAACTCATTAACATAAGCAACTTATCATACATTACAAAACATCTGTGCAGCAGATGTCAATGATGTGTCTAACAATGAAACTTGTATACGTCAACGCATTAGACACACTTACCGTTCTTTCTAAAATTATATAAGCTATCAAGGAAAAAAATAGTATAGTATCTCCAATGATAAAATACACTAATCCTGAAAGTATAGGGCTTGCTCCAATCCATAGAGACCCGATTTCCGTTATAGCTGTAAAAATACCGCCAAGAGCTTGACCACTCGACATAGCTGTTATATATTTAGGGGAAAAACGTCCAACTATGCCCATCAAGCTACCACCGAAAATTGCACTAGCGGCTAGAAATAAAATGTTTCATTAACGTTATCATATTGAAATTCATTTATTTCAAGTGGCATCGTCCATTTATACATACCATTCACAAGAGCCACGGTTGTCAAAGTAATTATTAAAAACATATTTTGCCCTATAAATCGAAAAATTAATATGTAATTTAAAAGATTCGAAATTAGTAATTTCGTAATTGTGCCTTTCTACTTACATTTATCTGTATTTATTTGTACAAATGCTGTTGTTGCAATAAATAGCAGTAATATTGTACATTGAGATCCTATCATTCTTACTTTTAGAGAGACTCTATTAATTAAAGAACATTTATTATATTAAATGTATTAGCTTTCCTATTATTCAAATATATAGATGTTTAGTGCACTTACCTTTTACTAATGAATGCATTCACTACCAAAAAAAGGGTATTCGGCAATGCACTAGCTACACTCAAGTATGATGTGAAGCTAGCTTGGAGATCTGTTTTCTTTTCAAAATTTTCCACGTGATTGTAGGAAAAATTCCTTGTAGAATTTTCATGTGTTTCTCTAAATTTGTACATCCAATACTGAAGAAAAAAACTTTACATTATTAACGAAAAAATATCAATTGTCATTTATTCAGAAAAAGATTTTATTACTCACATCATCAGCAGTAATGAAAAAACTCCAAGGAATTAATGTATTTATGCCAAGTAAATAAAATACTATGTATGCAAGATTATACCTAAAAAACAAAGCATATGTTTGTGAACAGAATGCATCGGAAAACAGTTTTATTATACGGTTAAAAATTGAATTGACTGTGCATATTCTCCATGAGCTTTGAAAATGTTTGAATTATATTACATACTTGTCGAATGGTTCATATTGTTTTAAGAATGGTTTTTCATCTGGAACAGATACATTTAGATCGTCGACCTCTGTATCTAAGTCATCCTCAAATTCGCTGTCTGATGCACCTCCTAGAAGAGGCCTCCTATTGATGGAATAGGGCATGGTACACCTAAAACATAAATGTTCTAATCAAAAAACAATATTGTACTTTTTGCTGAAATCATATGTATGTAAAATTATATATATATATAAATATAAAATTGGTAAATATGATTTATAAGATTAATAGTATAATAAACCTAGTGGTATTTACTACAAATTATCACAGACATTCTGCAACAATGTACTTACGAAATCGATGAAAAATCTTGTCTAAAAATAAAAACTTTCGTTTCCTAGTTTACGTTTATTCCGGAAGCAGAAGCTATTTACATTTTAAACATCAAATTATGACTTAAAAGCTGGTACATTCCACTATAGCTATTAAGAATGACGCAAACTATCGTACAAAACCATGTTCAATGAACCACATCCACAAAACGATTGGCAATATCTCTAGTCGACTATTGTCTCGCAGCCTCCGAAGGACTCAACTGTACTGAATATACTTTTCATTTTCTCGGCCACCTGTGACCGAGTACAGAGAAAAAAGCATATTCTCTGTGTTCTCTCTCGGAAGAATCTCTTTTAGCGTACAACAATCGTAATGCATTCGTCCGTTCCCCTTCCTCTCACATTCCAAAGACGGAAAACAGCTGAAGTGTATCTGTCAGAATTATCACGAAGACAGTATGACCTGCGTAACAAAACATCAATTGTTACCAACATCTAACGGTATCTACATTTCTGATATTATAGAAAACTTCGAAATATAATGTATCGTATAAAGCTTGTATGTATATATAAAAGGAATATTTACATTTTAAAAAATATTTGGCGTAGATTTATAATCACGATTAAAATATCCGTTATTGAGCTGATAAAGCCGTCTTAAATTGCATCCACAGATTTATCATTGATCGGATAAGTAGAAAGAAAGAGAAAGAATATAAGGTTGAAGTCCAATGTTACACTGAGCTCATGCAGTGACGCCAGCTATTACTACAAACAAGAAACGAAAATGCTAAATTTATATACTGAAAATACGTACAGTAAGGTCGATGAAATTCCATTTCGTTGTACATAAATAGAGTGCATTTTGAAAACTCTTGTTATCGATGAATAAATGTAACTTTTATCGCTTTGTAACGCATAAGCTTCAGCGTTATACGGACGTTAAAATGACATCACGGTAATTCAATTGTGAAAATGTATTGTACGCTTGGAAGATGGTAAATTATATATCTTTTTTATATATATTGTTAAGTCGTATCGATTAATTTTTATAAGAGATTTTTGACAGTCTTTGCAGGAAAGATGCCGTGAGGGCTTTAAGTACGGGAGAACTATCTACTGCACTTCGACCTTTTTATTTTACCGTACATCCCGATCTTTTTGGTCAACATCCTACGCAAAGAGTACGTAGATAATAATTCGAAAAATGAATGATTATTTATAAAAATAGGATATCGTAATACAAAATGGTTTGCGCGTTGTTCTATCCGAACAACGCAATTTATCTTTGAACATAGTTCTAATTGAATATTTATAGAACAAAGGAAGTGATCTTTGCATTATATTCGTACATGATCTTGGACAAGGTTAATAATATTTGATAAGCTTCATATCTGTGTGACTAAATGCACATTAACTTAAACACTGCAAGGTCTTAATATAAAAAACTTAGATATTCGAAAGATTAAACCATTTAAGATGAAATTCGTAAAATAATTGAAATCATTATGAATGATTTTAGTTTGTTTATGATCGTTTTATTTTTAGACAGTAAATGAGAATTCCTTAAAACAATTGAGCTCTATCTTGGAGAACCTGCAGCAACAGAGACCCGTGAGACCGACCACTTTGCCATTTTATTTACGTTCCAAAGATGAGAAGGAAGTAAAAGCTGGTAAATTCACCCTGGTGAAGATACAGCTAAAGGAGAAAGATTTAAAACAAACTGTATTGTCTATTCTTAAGACTTGTGATTTACCTACTACGTTTGTGGACAAGCTTGAAGATGAAAAAACATCTTCAAATTATAAATCTAGATTTTGGCAAAGAAGAGGCACATCTGGAGAAAGGGTAGACTTTTCGGAATTAGAAGATGATCCTCTTTATGCATCTATTATTATGAAAAGAAAAATTAATTTAGAACCAGATACATTAAAGTAAGATTTATATATGATAGGATAAATTTCTTTTTAATTTCATTAATATAATGATATTGATTTTTATGTTCCATTAATTAGGGCATACCTAGAAAAGCACATTAACGAAGTACACGTAAAATTAGAGGCATGTAGACCAATGAGAGAGGAAGTAAGAAAATTAGAAAAGATACTTTGTTCTAAGTTAGGGTTGAAAAATATTATATGGGACTGTGGATGGAACATTGCTCATTATAGAGGCTGTCTATTAGCTTTCAATGCATTAGTTGAACACCATCCAGAACCAATGGAAGTATTAAGAAGTAGGACACTTGTATTTGCCAATGATACAGGCATCAGTTTAGAGGGCAGTGTCATGTTGAATTCAGGAGAAGTTAGACATAATTGGCTTGATGTAAGATAAGAGTTGCTTATGACTACGTACTCTATATTATTTTTCAAAGGTATTTTATCAAAGGTATTTATCTTTTATAGCTTATTAAAAATGTCAAAAAACACGATGTCGTATTGCTAAGATTACCAGCTTTTGAGAAAGCAGTTTCACAAGTTCTTCTCGATATTAAAGTTGGTCGACGGTGCGTAATACATCATATTATTTGAGTGATGGTAAGGCTCAGGGTACTCTATATGTGCAGGAAATTCATGCCCAAAGTAATGGTCAGCCAATATGAGCGACAATTACGGCAACTTACAACGACCCTCTCAGATTATCGAGGAAGAAGAAAATACCCGAATGTTTGGCCATCTGATTTGTCTGCTTACGAGATCGTAATTGAAGCGTTAGTATTGTCTTAGATATTTAATATGTTATACCGTTCTTTTTCTTAGCTTGATTGTAAATGTAGCAAGAAATCAATTAGTTTGCATTTGTAATTAACGGAACGCGTGGATCTGATTTTTAGCGAAGCAGGTCCTTTAATGCTCTCTCCAACTGGACAATTTATCGTGCCATCCTCGTGTCCAAGTTTCCTCTTGATTAATTTTATAACTGAAAATTTGGAAGAGGCTTCAAAAAGATTACACCATTATAACAAGTAAGATCATTTTGTTTTTGAACGAAGATTAAAAAAGAAAGAATGTTTATTTTCCACGATATAATTAAGTAAATATAAATATGTTAAGCGGTAAATTTTTCCAGTATAAAACACGTAGAACGTGACCTTCATGACAGAACGATAAAAGAATTAGGGTTGATTGCTCTTAACAAGGACGACAGCATTACTCCGGATTTAATGATACAGTGTTGCGAACGTTTATTATTGCACAAAATAATCGTAGCACCATTGCTCGAGGGTGTTATGCTTTGGGTGACACATTACTATTCTGTTATGAGTGATGGTGTTTTATGTATACCATGGGATTGGAAACTTTAAGCTTTGTTGAAGAATGCTCTAACAATTTTTACGACCTTCCCCTATTATAAGATTTTTTTAATTACCACACAAATGAATAATTAAGTCTTAAGATTTGTACAAATTCTACATAGCTAACTTGTTACGACGTGTAGATCATATGACATACTATTTTTCTGATAATATAAAACGATAGTCAATATCAGAAGAGCCTGTGGGAAAATAATGTAAATCAAAATAAATGTATATTTTTTCCGTTATTCCATAGATCTACATTCAAAGCTAAGCTCCAAACCCTAGACAGAGCAAACGAGGTTTCTCCTTCTTCCTCCCCCCACATGTTTTACGCTATAGGTACGTTTCGTGACATTGCATAATTGAACTTCCTTCCTTCCTTTCTTTCCTTATATTCTAATGCCTAAAGTTTCATGTTTAATTTCTCATTTATCCAAATTTGAATCGCCCCATTGAACGTTATCAGCAACTTGCTCTCCCTTAATAGCTCTCTCTTCTTCATCATTGAAATGGTCAAACACAAATGTTTCTGTTCCAATTCTTGTCAATACATCATTCAATTTTAATAATTATATTATTGAAATGAATTCGAAATTTTTGTAAAATTATCTGTTTGAAATTTCCAAACTCCCGCGTTGCGGCGCGCTGAAGAATCATTCTCACATTCCGCTTGGAGCCGCCAAAGCATTTACCGATTACGGAATAATAGTACTCTCATTTATCTACTGCAAATTGAAAGACAATAGTACATTTATATTAACGTATATAATATATAATTAATATATATACTATAAACGTTAATAAATGTTTTGAAAGTGTACTATTTTTTTTTTTTAATTCTAAATCGAACTGTACTTTCCGGTAGAATTAATATATTTGAATGACGTTGCGTCTCTGTTAGTATTTTACCCAAAGAATTCTTTCTCTAATGAGATATTGCGATTAATAAACGAAAGTATTTAAAGAATAATATTATTTCATTAAAATTTAAACATTAGGAGTATTAAAGTTCATATATGTATGGAGATTTTTAAAATATTTGAAAAGAAACTTGGCATACTGGTAGTGCCGATGTACTTACCCAATATTCCTCATAATTAAAACATCGTACAATCTTTAATGAAATTGATATTTTGATAAATATACTGATATAATGTTAAAATATCAGGCGTGTAATACCTAACGCTATGTTATCATTAATTATTAACTAGTTCAGACATGTCGCTGTCTGTCGTAAACTGTCGTAAACTATCTGCGTCATGTCCAGATGTTTGTAGATGAGATTTTTATGAGTGTTGATTGACGAAGCTTTAATTACTTTCTGTTTTGTCGTGATTCATTTAAATTGAGGTAAGACTGACGATAAATAATATCGAAGAATACAATAAGGTTGATAGAATAAATTTGACTCTCTATTAATGGAAACGTATGAAACTTCTTTCCATTTTTTTTCGAAATCTGTAAATAACATTCTATTATTGTGTTTGTAAACTCCGAACGGTCAGCATAAATGCATTAAATATTATTGGGTTTTTTGTATTTTTTTTTTTTAGTTTCAAACTGGACTCCTGTATAATAACCTGTTACGAAAAAAATGCAGTGGATTTCACCTTGAAGTCATTGAAACAGGATTCTATTTCTTTTTATTTATTAACCGACAACATCCGTCGAGAAAGTTTCGAATGAAGCACAATTATCGTTATTTATAATTCTCAGAAAATTGTAATCAGTAGAATATTGATTGACATAAATAACGTAATTTTTTATTATTATTTACATGTTGCATATATAAATATGTATGAGAGGCATGTATTTATGACTTAAGCAAATTGTCAAGTAATACAAAACATATGTGAACCGCACTATTCCTGATTTTTGCAATGTTACTATCTATTTTTTATTGAGTTAACTCTTTACATTTGGTCTCTTTGTGTGTACAGGTTAATTCTAAATTAAAACAATGACTCTTATTAAGGGTGTTGGCGACGAAGTAACAGATTTTTTCATTGTTGTGGCCATTCTGTTAATTGGATGGCTCGCCTGGTGTTCAACAAGTATCACAGATCAGCCATTAATACACAGAGTATTTATATTGCGGCATAGAATCGCACGTATTGCCGAACTAGGAGCTACTTATCAAAGTATAAGTTCATTTACTCGATCTGCAAATTTAGAGATATCAGAGCAAGAATCAGTGGAAGCAACTTCAGGCAATAATAATGATACAACATCTAGTTGTCCTGAACCTTCGGTCGCAGGTGATTTGTATTATTAAAGACATCTCAACACGATATAATGATTAACATGAAAATATCTGAATTTTCAATGCATTACAGTAACGGATACAACTGCAGAAGTTTCTCCAGAAGCCAATAGGACGGCAGAAGACACTGCTACCGAGGAAGTATTTATGGAAGCTATGGACTCATTTATTAATGATACTATATCTTTGTTACAAAGGCAAACCAGTAGTAATGGTTCTGAAGCAACAACAACAACAACAACAACAACAGCAATGCCAACAGATACAAGTATACCAACACCAACATGTACAAATACTGCAGAAAATGCAACTGAGAATTCACCAACAAGCAATGATAATGAAATTAGTATAAAACTTAAATTTATAAATGATGATCAAAAAGTCGTTACTGGTAATCTCAAAGAACTGCTTGGAGACTTTAAAAGGTTATTGCCATTTAACGTTTATTGAACGAGGTTTAAGAAAGTAATAAATTAATTTATAAAATATTATAATTTCAGGAGACATTTTCAAACAGAGCTGCAAGCGCAGAAATTGGTTCGTTTAGTTTTTAACGGCCGAATACTACAACCTGATGAACAAACGCTAGAACGTTGTGGATTATACAATGACTGTGTAGTTCATTGTCTAGTCCATCAACCACGACCGGCTTCTGCAGCGTCGCAGGCAGCGACGTTAGATACTTCGTCGTCAATTTATTTCAATCCTCAGTCTTTTTCAGATATACCTAATCGGAGAGTAATTATACCGTTGCATAATGAGTGGGATTTAAGTAGACTTTTAGTGAGCATCGTCACTCTCATATTAGGTCTTGCTTGGTATTCTCGGTACCACTATGCTCAACTATTTACCGCGACTACTACCCTTGCATTGTATGCTCTCACTGCAATTTTCTCTGTTTCCTTCTTCAGCAGTTTCTTTTCGGATCAAGACAATATTAGAAATATTGAATAAAAGAAGTTAGTTTCAAATATTTAAGAAAGCAGCACTCTGAGGACAATTTATCTTGAGGCATAATTTCATACATATGCTTCTAGCATTACATTATCCAAATAATTTCGTTTCGGTACTAAAGATGATGCAACTGGCTATTGATAATTTTGACGAACGGTATAAAATAATTTATTCAAGTAACAAGAGACATACGGCAACGTAATGTAGCGAAGTTATGTTTCTTAACGAAATGAATTCTTATGAGTTTACATTAAAATTGAATTTTGTATATTGTAAAAAGAGACTTTTCTTTGATATCACGGTGTCATTGAAACGTAATGTTAAACTCGAGTCTATGTGTCTGTTACTTAGCGATCATTAAATATCGATTATGTTTATGAAATTGAACGTTGAGAAATATTACGCAATTGTTGAATCTTTAGTTATAATAAAGGTAACAAACTATGTTTACAATGGTGCTGTATTATATTAGTTTGAAGGAGTTTGTTAACATTTTTACATGTTTGCAATTTTTTTCTAATGGGCTCGGACGATCTTTTTGTATATATATTTATGACTTTGTTGGATATGCCAGACCAATATGTCATAAGATGTCATACTTAATGAATTGCGATATTTATTACATTTAAGTTGCAGTTACCGTTAGTATAACTCACACTTAATTGATTTCAGTACAAGACATTAAATGTTATAGCTTTATAAATTCCGAAAAATTATGTCCGAGGGGAGTTACATCGATGTGAGGAATTCCTCTTCTGAATATCATCACCATTGTTGTACACCCTTATAAATAAGTAATTGAAATCCGTCAAAAATTGTCTGAGCGTAAGATCGATCGGAAATATTCACACTCATGACTGTACTGTTTTACAAAAAACACATTTCGTATCTACTATTATTTCAATGTGAGACAAATTTTCTTATTATTCCAGATATACGATATCGATATTCGGACAGGGCAGTGATATTCGTGAATACCTGTGTAATACACTGTACTATAGTAGTTTGTTGAAACTTCGAATTACTAATAATATAATGTTTGTTTTACTGAATATGTATAAATGTCTATTTATTCGATGTTTCGACGTATTCTTATATTCTCTAGTCTGTGAAGGATAAACCAATTGAATGTAAATAAAGGTCTCTCGGAAATTTGAACTTTATAGTATTCAAATGGGGAACTTTGTGATACAAAATTATATTCGAGTTTTATCTGCACATCATTTTTATTTATCATTTTTTAATGTTACAAAGTATAGCTATTCTTTGTTTCAGAATAGAAAATGAGACAAACGACTTACAAAGTCTTTTCCATTAAATAAATAAAGAAAAATTCCATGAAAAATGTTAACTAATGAATTATTAAGTTTTTTACAGCATAAATAAAATACTCTCCCTTACAGGAAACAGGCACTGTATCTTTTACATCCCACATTTAAATTATAATCGTCATTTAAATACATTAGTTCCAGGCATCACTTTTGCAGGATGTTAAATACTTTAAAACTAAAAAAAATCGCATATTTTTATGCAAATAAATAATTTTTAAAATGTTATATCTCTCTTTCTTCGTTAAACTTAATTTAATTGTAATGTTGTACCATGTAATGAACTCGATATTTCAGATAATGATTTTGGGGAACTTGAATAACCCAGAAGATGTAGCCTCTGCTTCAACATTGCATGATCTAAGGTGAAATCTCCTTTAGGATTTTCCAAAAGCACAGTACCTTTACCCAATTCACCATCGATATTAACAAATCGACAGGCTGGATGATGCATTGCTTTAGAACATTGAACACTCGACACATCAATTTTCGTAACTCGTATTGTTTGTTTATGTAAAAGTGATATATCAGTTATATCAGATATCTGCTGGTCGTTGATATATAAATTATATGAACACTGGTAGATACCAAATATTAAATTAATTTCGTGTCTCAATTGTTCGTAAGAAATAGGAGTAAGAGATCCAGGTAACTCCAATAAAATAGTTCCTGTACAACTTGTTGCACCAAACCTTGGTTTTATGTCCACGAGTTCTACATTAACATATTTCAGAAACGGTTCTACGCTCGTTTTATCCTGAACTGCATTACTCTTAACTAAAATCAGTTTCATTTCAGTTCCCTTGATTTTTTGCATCTCTTCTATGATTAAATTCACATTATTTGATATCTTAGATGCATCTTCTTGTGGTGTTTTAGTTGAACTTTCTATAAATTCTTTATGGCTGACAATTACTTTGGCTAAATTACTATTAGAATCTTTTATATCATAGTACACAATAGCGTCATCGGATGGTACCAACTGAGCTTTCTTCCTAAGCTTTTGTACTCTATTTATAATCTCTCTGGCAATTCCTTCATTATGCATACTTTCATCAGGAGTGACATCCAAGAGGATTAAGATATTTCCTTCGCTATGAGCCTCGTATTTATTAGATAACTGATCAGCTGCTGGACCTGTAAAACTGAACATTAGTCTTAGATCTTCTTCCCCTAATTTATGTCCTTGAACGACAATTTCTTTTGTGGAAATAAATGTTTGTAATTGTTCGTTTGTTAACTCTTTAATAGCTTGCATGACAGACTTAAATTCTCCTTTCAGACGTGCACCAAGAACCTTATGATCAGGCTCTGCTCTTAATGTTACACCATACTTTTGTTTATCCGTTGTTACTGTTAATTCTTTTACATTAAGCTCTTCAAGAATGTATCCTTTCAAGGATACTATATTTTTCAGTACTTCTGTATCTTGATGAATTACGACGATTTCTGGCAATGGATACTTTACAGGTATTGTTTTCCTATCTCGTACAACGCGTCCAAGCTCGATTATAGTTTGCATATATGATACAGATGTTTCAATATCTTCGTCAATTAATTCTGGACAGCATTCTGGTATCATTTGATAATGTATACTATCTATATTGTTTTTAGATGGCGGAAGAAGTTTCGCTAAACGTTGATACATGAATTCTGTTAAGAATGGTACAAACGGAGCATTTATGGATACCATTGTATACAGAACCGAAAATAAGGTATTTAATGCATATTGGCAATCAGTCACGTTATTGCCTTCACCTTTAATACGTTTTCTATTCATTCTCACGTACCAATTAGTTAAATTATCGATGTATTGTATTAAATGAGGTACTACAGTATATAACTTATATGCCTGCATTTCTCGTTTAAAAAGCTTCAGTAATGTCTGCGTGAAAGACAATATCCATCTATCCATTATATTATCTGAATAAGACTTGTTAGAATTATCATATACGAAAGTGATCTTCTCCTCTCTCTCAAATCTTTCGATGTTTTGCATCAGAAAACGAAATGCATTGTACCAAGGCAAAAATACATCTTTTATGACATCTCTGACTCCTTCCTCTTTAAATCGTAAATTTTCGGCTCTTACAACTGGCGAATTAATTAAGTACAAACGTAGAGCATCTGCACCAAACTTATTAACAATTTCCATAGGATCGGGATAATTTTTTTTGCGTTTTGACATCTTCTGTCCATCAGATGCAAGGATTAAACCATTAGCAACTAAATTCTTGAATGGTGCTTTTCCAAATAAAGCAGTAGATATTACTAATAAAGTATAAAACCATCCGCGAGTTTGATCAATGCCTTCTGCAATAAAGTCAGCTGGAAAACTTTCATCAAATTCTTTCTGATGTTCAAATGGATAATGCATTTGTGCATATGGCATTGAACCAGACTCAAACCAACAGTCAAAAACCTCGGGTACACGACGTAAAGGTGGATACCCTGGGCGTTTCGAAGGTATAGTTAAATGATCTATACTCTCTCTGTGAATGTCTGTTACTTTTGTGCCAGTCAGTTCTTCCAATTCTGTGATACTTCCAACACATACAACTTCTTGTCCATCTTCTGAAATCCACAAAGGTATTGGATTACCCCAATATCGATTTCTGCTAATGGCCCAATCACGGGCCTCTCTCAACCAATTCCCAAATCGTTTTTCTTTCACATAATCTGGTACCCAGTATGTACTGCTGTTTGCTGTTAAAAGGTTATTCTTTATTGCTTCCACTCGTACAAACCATGAAGGTACAGCCTTATAAATTAATGGAGTATCAGATCTCCAGCAGTAAGGGTAACTATGTTTGGTAGTAGTATGGTGAACCAATCTTTTATTTGATTGAAGATACTTTATGATTTCTTTGTCTGCATCCTTTACATATTTGCCAAGAAAGTCAATAACTGGTTCTATGAAACGGCCACAACTATCAATGGGACAGATCATTTCCTGATCTTTTGTTATGACACCAGCTTCCAGACAACATCTGTAATCATCTTCTCCAAAATATGGAGCTTGATGAACTGTACCTGTTCCAGATTCAGCAGTGACATATGTGTCATTTAATACTACAAAAGCTCCTTTTTCTCTTAAGTGTTCAAAATATGGAAAAGGAGGCTTATATGCTTTCCCCTTTAAATCAGATCCTTTCCTTTTACCTTGAATAGTATATAAATCCTTAGACTTATATATCATTTCCAAGCTTGACTCCAATATGATGTAAATACTTCCTGTAGAATTATCTTTAATTTCTACATATTCAAAATTAGGATTACAACATAATGTCATGTTACTAGGTAGAGTCCATGGTGTAGTGGTCCAAGCCAAAATAGAAACATCAGGTTCATCTACTAGAGGGAATGCAATAACCACAGAAGGATCAACAACATCTTTATAATTTTGTCCAGATTCAAAGTTAGATAGTGGAGTATTACAGCCTGTAGAATAAGGCATTACCTTAACACCCTGGTACACTAGACCTTTATTGTATAGCTCCTTGAAAATCCACCAAATAGATTCCATGTACCAAGGGTATAATGTTTTATAATCATTCTTAAAATCTATCCATCTTCCAATCCTACTAACAATCATTTCCCACTCCTTTGCATACCTCATTACAATACTCCTGCATTCCTTGTTATAATTTCCTATACCCATTTTAGCAACATCATCGGGACCCTTTATATTTAGAGTCCTATCTATTTCAAACTCCACAGGTAAACCGTGAGTGTCCCAACCGAATCTTCTTTCTACATGATAACCACATTGATGTGCATACCTCGTTATAATATCTTTTATTGTACCAGCAAGTATGTGTCCATAATGAGGCAATCCGGTAGCGAAAGGTGGTCCATCGTAAAAGGCATACTTCGGTTTTCCCTTGGACTGTTTCAGACAATTTTGAAAAACATCGAGTTTCTTCCACAATTCTAAGATGTTTTCCTCTTCCTTTGGAAAATTTATCGTCTCCGGTAGTTTTTCTCGCATTTTTCAAGTTACCTCGTTAAACGTATATGAGATATTCAATACCGGCTGGTGAACTGATGCAACTCACACAGTTTAGGGAGCCGTTCACCAAACGGGACACGTATTTTAAGTGTACGTATAGAAATTTTGGAGGTTAGCGCTATAAACCTGGGCACGTGTTACTGCGGAGGAAAGTATAACTTTCACGTTGAGTATATGAACTATGACTTAATATGAAAATATCATGTTTAATTTTTTAATTAGATAATTACTTAGTAGACTAATTTTTGAAAAAATGAGTGATAAACATGCTTCTTATATTTGATACTTATAATTTTCTCAGAGTAAATAATTTCTTAGTCATTAAAGAATTACTATTTTCCATTAGGATAAAGTGACTTATGCCAGTTCTTAAATTTTTTATATTGCAGCAGCCCACTATTTACTCTGGTAAAACTTAGTAAATTAATAATATAATGTTAGTGGACTTTGAAATGAACACAATATCCATACAAAAATGAATGTATATATTTACACTTTCAAGTTCATAGACAGTGTCATATTATACATACAATTATAAATATAATTTATATATTACATAAATAATTATAGATACAGTACTTACTGCAAACATTTTTTTCATGAGAAATTAATTTATTTATTTTTAAAAAATATTTACATACGGCACAAGAATGTATACGTATACGCAATAACAAAAGAATTTTATATATAATATATAAAAAAACTTAAAAAAAACTTGACTAGATACGTCATTATGTGTACACTGGTATGAAAAGGGACAATTAAGTATTTAAGATTGTTGTACTATTCTCGGTCGCTGTGCAGCTATATAAATAACTTGTCTTTGTTCATCGGGATGGATAAGCTCGTCCGTATGTTTCCATCGCCATTTCTTTTCACTCTCCTTAACACGCCTATGGTCAATATAACTAATGACACAGCTTGTCGGTATCCATACAATTGCTGTAGTAATTATTACAGCTCCCACGATATTATCTTTCAAAAACCGAATGACTTTATTGATGTTTATATCTTCGATAATATCCCAGAAACGTTCTACAACATCCTGAACTGTTTTCTCGCATATACCCTAATAAAAATTTCAAACTCAATTAAATTATATGTATCAAAAATAAATTTCAGAAGTAGTAAAACATCCGATTACATTACCTTATTACAAAAACCTTGAATACACGGTGTTCCATCCGGTAAAATATCTTGGTGATCTATCGGAAAGCACGTTTCGTTTAAACTCATTCGACAGCATCTCTTGCACGCATCGACAACTAGAAAGAACATTTGCATATAACAGGTACATTGAAAAAAATATCGGAATCGCACATTCCGTTATAAATACGAAAAAATGTAAACGAAAGTATACTTGTATCACACATGCAACTTTGTAACCCTTGCGTCTCGCAATAAGGTACACATTTTCCAAGCCTGCATTGACCTCTTTCGAGACAAGCAGTACCATCCTTCATCGGTGGAGATCTAGGACATTCACTAGATGCTCCGGTGCATCGCGATTCCTGCTCGCAAGTTGCATATTGTGCCTCTCTGCACTTTGTACTTGGTCGCATATACGCGCAACCTTGGCAACATGGGGAATTTTTGTCACTGTAAAAATAGTATCATTAATTTTATTATCTCCATGAATATGATATATAATATGATTTCAGAATAAGTAAGAACCTGCAAACGGCACCCTGACTTCTACGGAGCTTGCAGTTTTTATCACAGCAAGCATCATTATCTTCCGTTCCTAATAATCCTGCATCACACTCCTCATCTCCTTCAACTCGTAGATTACCACAAAATGATTCTTCGGGTTCGGAAAAGCAACGCCCAGATTTAGCTTGTAAAACCTTTCTAATTGATCTTAGGCTGCACGGTGAAAAACGCTGCAGATGAAAAGATAGTGATAATGAGGATATATATTTCAACGAAATTCATTTCTTATTATACCCCAACGGACCTTGTTGTTTACATCGTATCCACTCACACTGTATGTGTACATGAGATACGAGCCACCTTGACTTGCGCTTGGACTACATTCCTATAAAAATAATCCACTTTATTTCATTACTAGTAGTATATTGAAACTGTGATTATTCCTAATTAGGATACATATTACTTTTGTGAGAGTTGAGATAATTAAAGATAAGTAATTAAAAAACAATTACAGTTATATCTGGATCGTGCTCAGAGCCCCAATTATGACCAAATTCGTGTGCAGTAACTAAGTCAGCTTCTCTTGTGATAACTCTTTGACCATAATGGTTTCTGCTCGAACTGAGACCAGAATTAAGATAAAGCGTATATCCATTTTTGAAGTATTCTACAAAATAAATTATTACATGATTTTATTCGATATATTATTCAATATATTGACCGAAATATATTGCATTTTAGCTCACCTGGCGTACAAATACCACCTACTGAATTTCTACGCGGTGATCCGACGTAAGCTAATCCAAGGATTCCTCCTTCAAATTTAAGATCAGTAAATAAATGAGCCAAACAGAAGTCTTTGTGGCTATACTCCCGACTAAATACCTGGAGGAATAAAAGGAAATCTCGTTAGGCCCGGGTCTACAGTGTAATTGGAATGTATTAATTATACTTAAAATTGAATTAATCCTCGCTTTACCTCCAGTAAGGTACGCACGTCCCATTTTTCTCTAACCATATTATAATGAGTTTCGCCACCTCTTACACGAGTCGGTTCGCTATGAACTACAATTTTTTTTATAACAAAACCCATTCCTTTGAACCCGTCCTGTTCTTGCCGTTCTTGCCATAGAGTATCATTGTATATCTTGTGCACTCTATCAATTAAACTTATCTAGAAATCATGGGAAATGTAAACTGGTAGAGAAATATTTAACTATTAATCGACGATCAATAGAAAATCGCAATTACCAAGTAGTTAATTGTGGTTTTCGTATTACTAGCTCCCATTTCTTGATAGAAACGATAATCTGCAACCAATAATAACGGACACCTGGTTTTTGTCGGAGTATATTCGTACGTTTCTGTTTGTCTTTTCATTCTAGTATGATTATCTGGTGCAAAATGTATTCTTTCCTGGTACATTGATTCATCTTGAATTGGAATATCTGCAGTGTAAATAACTTTTGTTGATATTTTCGTATTAAACATGCATATGAGGAATAATATGAATTGCAGAAGTTGTTACCTAATTCTTCCTTCACGTATCCACAGGTTTTAGGAGCACCATGCGTATGACCCTCGCCGTTTTCGAAATGTTCCCAACTTAACTTTACATCCGAGGACTTATAAATTATCATTGTCTCATTCCCTAAGTGAGGTAGGTGTCTCCAAGATGGCTGAAACAGGTAATAGAATTTATTGGATATAATAAAGTATGTAAATAAATTGCTCAGATATGTTGACACATTAAACGCCGACTACATTTCAGTCATTTAAAGCCTAAACGCCGGATTCGTTGAGAGTGAGAAACCCGCATTATCGCGGGGCCGGCGCTCAATATGTTAAGACAGCATATACAGCATAAACTTATTTTGATGAAATTTTTTAAGTACCTCTATGTGAAAAGTTTCGTCAGAAATCGTAATACTGGCCGTTAAAATACCGTCGCTGATATGTACTTGTGCATGAGAATCAATTTCCCCAAACACACGACCATGATAGAAATTTTCATGGTCTGAAAAAAATAAATAAAGTATAAGAATAGAATATAGTATATGTATACAATAATAATGTAATAATAATTGGTCCAGGATAACTTAATTTCTTTGATTAACAAATTCTATAACTAATTGACAAGTATATACTCAGATTTTCCACCTAAATGTATAGTTTTTTCTTTTCCATCACCAGTGACTTCATAAGCTTTGAACTTGGAATGTATGACCTCCCTTTTTGGGGTCAAGATTAAGCGGAAATAACTGCAAATACAAAGTAGGTTTATTGCAAATCAAAATAATACGTATAAATTAAATTATTAGACTGTAGTAATTAAACATCTCACCGTCCATGGGAATAAAACTCTAATTCACTTATTTTGTTATAAGGGTTATAACTGTGTTGAATACCACGCTTCACAATATTATGTTGAAAGTGGGAGGTATGGAGGGTTTCATAATACTTCAAATTCCTATGTAGTCCATCTGTAGAAAGAAATTTAACAATATAACATCGTTAAATATGTCAAATTACTTAAATCTTAGTGATAAATATAGTGTTGAACCAACTTACATGTATTTTGCATAATCGCGAATAGATAATATAATACAATTGTATTCCTGATTTCCATATCTATCAGGAAATTATCTTACATTAATGAAGTAATATTATTCTTGTCATTTATTTTAATAATACTATTTTTTTAAGGTTATGTGTCATATTAAGTCACTCATTTTCTTTTAATCGTACCCCACGAGAGGAGCGTCGATCGCAAAACAACTTTCTCTTTGCACATGAAACACATAGACATGTTACTCCATGCAAAATAACGTGCTGATACTCGATCATCAATAACAATCGATTGAAGCAATTAAAATTGATAATTTCATTCGAATTAAAAATATTAAATAATAACAATAAAAATACTAAGCAGAAATTAAGTATTTGATATTGAGAAGAAATCCATTTTACAATAGTCTGCAAAAGTGAGATAAAGTTAAAGTATCTCGCTTATCAATTGCCTTGGATGGATCGCTGGCATGTTACAAATATCACGTTGTAACGTTAAGTCATCGATTTAACTATCTCATTAATGATTTCTTTATGACAACGTGTGCTATAGCAATCGATTCGAAATTCTCACAAGTGCCGCTTCTACAATTGAAGTTTAGGTTCTCTGGAACGTGGTAGAACGTTTGCCGACTCTCGGAATCACAAGAAGTCGAAGATCAAGAGTTGCAGTTTATTTCCAATTAATCGCGTGATTAATTTAGAAATACAGAATAATCAATTTTGATTTAAGAAAGCTCCTGCATATAGCGCGTAGAAGAAAGATATAAGATTTAAAATATTATCGAGAATGTCGCAAGAAACAACTCTGTTATATTGTTATAATCGTGGCTGTGGTAAGAAGTTTGATCCGACCGATAATAAGGAAGGTATGTCGTTGCAGTGATACAGAGGAAATAATAAATCAAATAAATTTCAGTACTTTAAATCATTTCTAACAATCTTTTTTTCATTTTAGGAGATTGCATCCATCATCCAGGTTATCCTGTATTTCATGATGCTTACAAAGGCTGGTCCTGCTGTAACAAGAAGTGTATAGATTTTACTGAATTTCTGAATATTAAGGGATGTGCAAAGTCACACCATTCGGATGTAAAGCCACCAGAACCAGAAAAACCTATTGTTGATAAATCAAAGGCTAATGAAATAGTTAAAGTAATTGCCCAACCCCTTAAGAATGGACCTGCCCTAGAAAGGCCTCCTTTTGATACACCACAAGTTACCTTAAAACCCACTGTATCTCCTACTTTGTTAGAACAAATTAAAGGATTGACATCCTCTGTATCAGGAGATACATCACAGATAAAAGTACAAATAGGTCAAAGTTGTAAAAATAATTCTTGTAAAGCGACATATAATGGTCCAGCATCTGATGATGAAACATGCAATCATCATCCTGGTGTGCCTATTTTCCATGAAGGAATGAAGTACTGGTCTTGTTGCAAGAAAAAGACAACAGATTTTTCTACATTCTTGGAACAGCCAGGATGCACACAAGGAAAACATATCTGGATCTCAAAGGTATACCAAAATCATATTATTAATTAAGCAAGATTCTTCTATTTAATTAACATAGTTGAAAATAAGTATAATGGTTGGAAGAATTGAAGTAACATTATTAATAAATAGGTATGTAATGTTATTTTTCAGGATACTGGTAAAAAGGCTCAATGCAGAATGGATTGGCATCAGACTTCAACATTTGTTGTAGTTTCTGTTTATGCAAAAAAATATCAACCAGATCGTTCAGTAGTAAAATTGAATCCTATACGTTTGTCCTTGGATTTATTTTTTATAGAGGAGAATTCACAGTACAATCTGGACTTAGAATTAAGGGGTGTATGTATTTGTAATGTTTATTTATTAACCTATTAAATCCCAAATTAATTTTTCTTTAATTGTCAAGGTACATTGAACAGGTTAGCTTCGGGTGATGATTTTATTTATAAAAATCGTAAAAAAAATAATCGTAATTTTTCTATCAGGTGTAATAATATTAATATACCTTATGGGGGCCTTATGTAATCAATCACTTTTATAGGTTGTTGACGTTGCTGAGAGTAGTGTTAGTATGTTGCCTACCAAAGTGGAGATTAAATTAAGGAAAGGAGAGGCTGGATCCTGGTCAAAGTTGGACTTTCCTAGAAAGACTCCATTAGAAACAGCTGAAAACGAACAGACCGATGACACTATAAGTGCACAAGTTGAGGCTGTTGATCTAAGTGATATTTAATTGTTTACATCCTCATATTCCTCAGAATAAAGATGTACTTGATAATTTTATTTGACATTGAAATGCAATTTCTAAGAGAATAACACATATTTATTTTTTTTGTTTTTCTTTTTCTTTTTTTATGATACTGAGCTAATCTGTACTAAAGTTTAACATTTGAATATCTTGAATAGTATTGGTTCACCATACAGCTTGTCTTTCATGTGAAATCATTTTGAGATAAATAAATTTTTTTAATTTCAGTGTGTATGATTTTTTATATTGTTAATTCTAGGTTGTATTCCGAATGCCGCTGTAACCGCAGAATAGAAATTCAATGCATAAATAATATTCTTTATATTTAATATTGTATTTTTCTATTGACTCTACTAACAACATGGGTCCTATACTAGATACATGTTAAAACTAGACACGCGTGTCAGAAGATTCTATGAAATCGTAACCTCAAATACCATTTACGAGTATTATACATTGTTGATTAAAAAAATATTATTCTAGATTAAAGTTGTACTGTATTTGAAACATTCGTTATATAAAAGTATTATTGAATTGTTTATAATGATGTACATGTAAGAAATTTTCATCGAATAACCTTATCTAAATTTGAGCTAAAGGATTGTAACTCATATTCACTTTTATGTCACTCTAGTGCATAGAAATATTTAAATGATATATATTTAAAAGTGAATCTAGTTAGTACAATGACGGCTATTAATAAATTACGGGTAAGAAATTATCATTGATCTAGCAAAGTGGAGAGGAGGTTCATACGTGTAAAATTTGGAATAACAATGTTGTTGTATATTTTAGATATTAGCAATTCATGGATATGCTCAGTCGGATACGATTTTTAAAGCGAAATTGGGATCTTTAAGGAAAGGATTTAAAAAAGAATTAGATATCACATTTTTAAAAGCACCACACCAAGTTCCAATGAAGGAGAACTTTGGTATTGAAGAGGCAGATTTAGAAGTAGATGGTAATATTCTACTTCTAAGTACAAAGATATATATTATATATCGATAATTGCTTTGAAATCACAAAATAATAACATTGCACATTCTGATTACAGGATATGGATGGTGGTTTAATACAGAAGATCATATATTTAAAGCAATCATTCCAAGCAATTTATCTGTAGGTTTTGAGGACAGTGTGGCTTTAGTAGAGAAAACATTTCGAGAATCTGGCCCTTTTGATGGTATTATAGGTTTTTCTCAAGGGGGAGCATTTGCTACTATACTTTGTTGTATGCAAGAACAAAATTGTAAGATGATTATTATTACTATAAAAAGGATAAGCATAGGAAATTCAGCAAAAACATTTACATTAAGTAAAAATAATTTTTTTCCAGTGCTGCAAATTAAATTTGACTTTGCTATTATTATATCAGGATTTAAATCATTATGCAAACCGCATTCGATATATTATGATACACAAGTGACTATTCCTTCTTTACATATTTATGGAGAAACTGATCAAGTTATTCCAACAGGTTTGATATTGTTTTACAATGGTCGAAGATAACCGTTATATTTCTTTTTCGTTATATACAATTTTTATAATAATGTATTTTTGTTTATAGAAATGGCTGAACAGGTTAGTGAATTATTTATAAATAAGAAAAAATTAGTACACGAAGGTGGTCATTACGTGCCTAGTAAAAAGGAGTATTATAAAGAATTTATCATGGAGATGCTATTAAAAAAAAGTATGTAAAATCTTCAAAGTCTATTTATTATATAATGTAATATTTAAAAATACATGCACACTTTGATCAAATGAAACAATAATACCATTGTTGTTAAAATTATAAATTAGCATTAAATACAGTAGGTTCCCGAATAATGCGAATTACCATAACGTGATATATATACGTATAAAAATTTCTCGAAAATCGTTAATTTTCAAGAAAATTTTGAAGTACGTATAGACTATATTTTATTGAGTATTTTCCATTCTCAATTCGATTTACAGGCAGTTAAAGATATTGAGTAAGCAAACTGTTTGCAACTTTCTTCAGAGTATTAGTTACGATGCTAACGGTTAATATGTTTTATCTTTAAAATATATTAATTAATTTAATTCATTTATAAATTAAGATATCAAATTTTATCATGATTCCACGATAATTTTTTTTTTATCCGTATCGTCTATCATGATAAATCGATATAGTAACGAATTATTGCTATTAAAATAACTAGCTAACATAACAAAACTAAAGAGGATAATATGATGACAATTTGTAATGAAAAAAGATGTTATATTTCATAAGCATGCTTATCATTTGCCCAGCATAACATGTTGACCAAATGTAATCGGTTTTTTTAAAACTTACACGTAATATGTATAATTTATCACATTTTCAAAATTTTTATTTTGCAGTTCTACAATTAATCGTTTAAAAAACTTTTACAGTTAATAGTAATAAATTTTGTATATTAACTATTAAATCATATCTCTACGTATATTTTACAAAATTTAAAGCATCACTTTTTATTCTATTACGAATAGAAAGCTTCTGGAAATTAAAAATTAATAAGACCAGTGTTCTGTGTATGATAAATAGTTCAAAATCATTACGAAAAGACATATTATTGTAAAACGAGATACAAGCTATAACCATAAATTAAATAAGTAACTGAGGTATTTATTCTGCCTCCACATTCATGATAAAATGTTGAGAAATCTTCGTAGCTACATGAAATTATAAGAAATTTTGTTGCTTTAATGTATTGCAAACATGTTATTTTATTATCATCTTCAGTCAAATATTCAAGTACAATATAGTACTCGGCTTTCATTCAGAAGAAGGAAAAAACTGAAGAATCAGCGACTACTTGTTATTACTCTCACTATGGAGGTTTGAAAGTCTCAAAACACTTTGAATATTTTGTATAAACTTGTACATATCTAATATTCACATCATGCTTGCATAAGCATCAGCCACTCTGAATTGCTGTGACGATTGTGAAATTCCATTGAACTCAATGTTTCCTCGTCAGCTGATTCACAATAATTGGTGTAGTTTCAAGGAGATTGTTCTTGGCCATTGGTTTCTTGAGATTTCATAACATCTGGAAGATCTAATGGCAATGACAAAGGTGTAATCTCCAGGGGTTCAAATTGGCCATTTTCTTGACGCACAGCTAATCCTACTAAAGCAGGACACTGTGCTTTCGCGGTTGCACATGTTAATCCATACTCGAATAATCGTTTGCTATCGGACATCACAACATTATCCTTGTTGAATAACTGTTGATTTACAGGTGGTATTTTCAATATACCTACGAAATAATTATAGTCTTCCTGTAGCTCTTTCCATTAACACTTCACAGAGAATTATAGATGTTTATTAAAATTCATTAAGTGCTCTAATAGTAACGTTTACAAGAAATGTCATACTATTGCACTTTGAAGTTTTGATACATTACAGGTATCACGTATCTCACCTTCGATGATTTTTTTAACTTCGAGAACTGTCGAATCATCTTTCGTATCCGTGAATATCGTCATATTTTTTCGTCGGATCATTAGAAACGCATCCTATAGAGTAAATCTTGAGTGTATTTGAGGTTATCCAATTTGAGGGGAAATCGACTGAATATTCCATGAAACGTTAAGGTATTGTTAAAAACTTACCATTATGAATTTAACTATGTACCTAAGAGTGATAAATTTAATTGATATGTGATCTTCGTGTATTAAGTGCTTCGGATTATTATGTTTACTTGGCGATCGTCAGGCTATGGGTGAAAAGTTAAAATAAGGCAGATATCCACGGATCTCAGGGTCATATGAGACACATCATTCGATTGGTTCTTCTTTTCTAAAGTAAACTACGTTTGGCATATTTCTTGTTTATTTAACGAATGGCAATACATTTTATATATTATCTTACAATTCTTAACTTGACGAGGATATTATTTGAATAATTATTTCTGTCTATTGTCAAGTCCTACTGATAAATAAAATGTGAAGATACTTTCATAGATTATAACGAACGTGTTCATACATCAGAAAGTCCATTAAGGGAATTACCGAATTATCTGATTATTACAACTTATAATTAAGAGTTATTAGAGCGGGATAATAAAATTATAACAAAAAGGTATAGCCATTACGTTAATCACTAATGCCTACTATAATTTATATTATTTCGGATGTTCGGGGGTATAGAGGAATATTAAAGTTCATCATTATCTCCTTTCATTAGATCTTCATTTCTCATTTATTAATTTATAAAATTATTAGTACACATTTATATTCTACATGTTTTACATAAATCATTATGTACTTCTCCTATATCCGCATATATTTCTACATAGCGCAATTCAAAATTCATCTTGTTCAATTCCCAGATAAATACATCACGGAAAAATCGCACAGTTGGAGGGCATTAAAAAAAATTTCTTTCAGCTTAATTGCAACGTAAGATTGGAAGTACCCTGAATTAAAAAAAAAAAGACAATGCAAAATCCCACTTGGTAAAGGAACAATGCGCAATCTTTAGCAGGATATTTTTCCAGGACTTTTATGATATTGGTTCTACGTGCTCGGCAGTTCCGATGGGAAGGTCCTTGGCCTTATAGTTGCGGGGGCGTCGAACATTCGTGAATGAATCTCCTTCCGAGATGACGTCACTGGTAGCCGGCAGTATATCCTAAGTCCATGAGAAAAGAGCGATCCATGAGGGAGCGCTTGCGCTTTTCGCAACGACCTCCTGTGCGTGGCGCTTTCGCCCTCTCCAGTAGAGATTCGACGAAAGCTCTGCTGTCCCTTTTGTCACTGCTCGAGTTACACTGCGATGAGGCGAGATGCTACCGTGGCACATAACCGCGGCACATCTCTTAAGGAAGGTTAAACGACTGCGAAATCGTAAAGACTTTTAACGACAGTAGTAAGAAGGAGAACGATAGATAATTCGTTACGTTATGTCCTGGTGTGCGGTGGATGTATCGTGATCGAGAAACAACTTGTAACGTGCGACGTTCATTCGAAATAGGGTTGAATCACGGAATAGGAAAGTCCGCGTCGTGAAAGTAAATCTGTTCCGTTTATTCCTTCGTTTACTTCCGGTGTTACAAATACTCTCTTTTTTTCTCACTTTTTTTTCTTTATCTTTGATTGATCGATAGCCGTGAATTAGGTCGGCTACGAGTCGCGCCCCGAATAGTGAAAATATACATAAAAAAAAGCCGCAAGGGTGAAAGAGATTTTTTCCTACGGTGTTCGACCGAGCACTGGCAGACGTGTCCAACGAAATCTTATATGCCTTGAGCAACGTCGACGTATATGATGAAATTACAGCTGCTCGTAATTGAGACGGATTACTGCTGGAGGAAAGCGTTGCTTAGGTAAGCAAGCGATCGCGCATTTTTACCAAGCTGCTTATGCCTCTAGCGCCTGTCAATAAATGTTAAGCTTCTTTGGGGATGCTACGTTTCACTGTTTATCCATTCTGATGACATACGTAACATTGGATTAACTTAGATAATAGTTTCATAAAGCAATTCTTTGTCCGAGTAGTGATGGAACATGAATTGATTCCATATGTGACGGACGGTATACAAAAAATGCTGTAGTTTACCGCGTTAATTGAAGTACATCATAAATTTACAAGTAATCAACGACCGAAAGCTTCGATAATCGTAAATCGAAAGAATAGAAGCTAGAATTTCTTAAAATAATTTTTAATTACATTCTTGAATTTTTTTAAAAGATTTATTTATAATAGTTTGATCATTGTGTGTATATATTTATTACATAGTTAGTGATTCTTGCATTTTTACGTGTAGGTATTGTAATCATCGTACTGTACATAATTAACATATATCATTTTTATTCACGAATCTTATTATCCTTTACAATAATTTTGTTCATGATTATTCACATGATTATGGTTATCATTTACAAATTTCCAAGTTCTCTACAAAACTCGAAAACATTCAATCGTAAAGTAAAGTTATTTAAATATTATCGTAAAGTAATTTAAATATCCCGCCATTGAACTGATCGATAATATCGTCTATTAGCATCTGTCGGTAGAAAACTTAATCCGACCACAATGATCGCCGCCATGCGTGTATCCCTTCTAAAGAATCTATAGTAGCTCTCGCGAAGAAAATACGCCGATGATTCAGGCTGCTCCGACTTTTTTACGTTTCTCTTTGGCCTGTGTGCGTGGTTCGTGATCGTTCGTCTGACGCCATCTTTATTTTTTTTCATGTGTCAATTTTCTCGGAGTACGAGATATATTGAATATCGCGGAAGCCATGAGTGTAGACAGTGAGTGCGATGAACGAACATTGAACGACCGGTCGTCGAAGTCAAAATGACAGTGTGATCGTGATATGAGTTTGCATCGGAGATCTAGTCTTCAACCATCTTTCAAAGATCGCGAACAACAAAGGGGTCATAAGCCGTCCAGTGTCCATGTAAAATCATTCATTAGAACTCTCTTCCTTTGAAGTATTGTCGGTTAGTTTATGTGTTGTTTGATAAATGTGTTTTTTGCCTACTCGTTTATACTCCTGTGGAATGCATTGCCCGTGGGATAAGTTCGCAGATCCGTACAATTTTGTTGGTTATGTTACAATTACGATCGTCTGTTACAGTCGTTCTTCGTTAAATTGCACGCTTCTTTAGCACGTATCGAGTAGTGAGAACAATACTGATATATTAGTGCGTGTACGTATAAATAAGATGCATAAGTTAAGACTACCTGTCAAGGTCGAATTGCCCAGCGCTTTAACAAGGTATGGTGATGACAGATCTACGGGTATCGATATTGCTTTTCCGAAAAATTTTCTGCTTCGTCGCTGTAACGTCATTCTGTTTATATTTGACTTTGAAATTCTCGATTTCAGACTGTGAACAATGATTAGAATTCTACTCGGTAAAGTCGAATCGTTTGTCTGACATTTTATTCTGTATTTGTGCGGGAAAATTCTGCTTCAAATGCATACGTAGATAGATTCTATTCGTATCTTAAATAGAGTGTGGAAACAGATATGATAATCGTATGCTATAAAATTTAAGTAAGATCATCGCTCCAAATCCAACAGTCTGGAATTTGACGCCATTTTCATAAATCTTTAACATTTACACGCCAATTAGTTTTTGCTTGGTATTGTGCACGTTTAAAGTCTATATGTTTACAATAATTTTAAAGAATCGGTAACGATACATCGTTTTATCATGATGTTTTACTAAATCGATGTAAACATCAGGATTAAATGACACATGTTGTTTGCTCTAGTTTCATCGATGTAGTACAAAAATAACCACGTAATTTCCAATAATCAAATTAGAGCATACATTCCTGAAATCACCGATCTAAGCTTAATTATCGCGTAATCGTAGCTGATATTTTCTTCGAACGCAAAGTTATCATTCGTAACTTCTTCGACATTCTCTCCGTTGAACTTCTTATCATAAAACGCTCAGATTGAGACTCTCCAGAGAATATACGAAGCATATAAATATTCAAGCATCATTTTCCATTTCGGAGTAAAAAGCATCACCAATTTGTTTTAGACTCCATTGTCAAATCACCTGTTCTCGATTCTCCATTAACTTAATATAATAATGACGTGGCATCGAGCCTTACAAACGGAAACATTTGGGCAAACAGCTGACGACACGGTTACACGTAGTTTTTTTTTTCAACGACTTATCACGAAAACCGATTGGTCGCTGATCGTCGTTAAAATATATTCTAACCAATCACAACATAGTTACTTCCCTCCTGCCATTTAAACGACTAACATTGATAATCGAATCGAAAAGCGAAATCAATCGATACTTCGAACGAGAATCAAAATTATTCGCGCCTTCGAATACCTCTTTCACGTTGTAAACACGCTCTTGAACGTCACAAACATGCATCGTAACGAATCAAACTTAAAATTCAGTCAAATCAACGTACAGTATTATCAATAACGAATTCCAAATCGTGAAGAATGAAACGTAAGAAATCTATAATTCCGTTGTTCACGTTGTTCGGAAGCGAATTACTGGCTCTTCTTTGCTAATTGTGCCGCAGTCGCAGAGACGTCCATGCCGCCATTCTTATGGAAAGCAGCTGACCTTGGCAGTCATAAAACCTAATGCAAGCCGCAGGACCCTACCCATTTCTACCGGGCTCTCCTACCATTTAGTTCCTCGTTTCCTGCGACCCGTACGTTTCAGTCTTACGAGTAGTTTCTCCGCGGACACCATCAGCGGTGGCACCCACCACGGTGTCTCTTGCGTTCGGAAAGGTGATCGGTTTGACCGCGATATCGTACCTACAAACCTCCCATGTAAGTCGAAGATCTACGACTCGTATGCTTATAGGTTTATCTTAATAATATTTTAAATTATTCGACTTTCAATGACCCTCTATCGTTTCATTCAAACGTCATGACTTAGTGGAAACGAAGAAGTATGACGGTTAAGTAAATGGGAGAAACACAAATGACATCCGCCAATGTTTTCTTAAGTTCTGGAAGGTCATATTCCTATTAGTGTTATAATAAGTACCATTCGGAGTCACAGTGAAGTGCAGTGTTTTTATTTCACGCTAGGTAGTCTCAACGAGGAAACAATAGTATAAAGAAATGTGATGGAAGTTTCATCGTATTCTGTGAAGGCCCGTATGCCATAAGCCGTGCAGTCTTTCGGGGCAAGTGATCGATCGCTCGTGGTTTCCTGTCGAAGGGTGACGAGGTAAATGCGAGATCTCACCGAACCACCTGTGTGTGTTTTCGAGTGTGAGCGTACTCGCCACTTTATGAGTGCACGTGCACTGGTCGTTCGACTTGAAAGTAGCACTACGGCAATCCAGAATGCTCACCTACGTTCGTAGCTTGTTGGAGTATTTTTGGCATAGTATTTCTCACGAGACCTTGCACGAGTCGATACAGAATCTTGCTTGATCGTTTTAAATCAAAATTCTGATGGTTCATGTCTATCGTTGGAATTTCACTTTGCACGGTGAAACGTTCTGGCGCCGAGTGTCGTTAATCTCTTACAATTAGACTCTGCTTTACAATTAGATACATGTCAGTAGGTAGAATTTCATTTTACATCGTAGAATGTTATGTTTTCGAAGAGTTTCGTTACTCCGTTGCCTTATGGACACATGTCCACAGTTAATGTTTCATTTAACAGGTGAAATGTTATGGTTTCGGAGAGTCTCAGTTATCCTTTGCCTTGCAATTTCATTTTGAGGTTTTGGAGTTAAAGAGATTACTTAATGTTCCACTCCGATGAGTGGATTTAACTCTGTATGGTCCAAATTAATTCTGATATTGCAATTTTAACACTAGATTTACGGATGTTGATATACCTATTTTTCTGAAGTGAGCCAATTTGACTCATACAAGAAAATTGAAGTTCTTTGCAAACAAAATAGATTCAAATCAATTTCAATGAAAGATTTATTATTAAAAAATTTACCAACCAATATATCACATATAGAGTAATAAAATTTTGAATGAGCCAAATTGGCTCCATAAATCTAATGTTAAATAGTGAAATTAATTTGATTCTGTACAAAGTGAAGTACAAAGAATTTCACTATTTTTCAGAAAAAAATTTAATATTTGGTAGAGTTGAAAAATTCTAATTCTTCAACTCTGAAGAATTCAATAGAGTTAAATAATTCGAAGTATAGAACCTTAGGAGTGATTTGTATTACCCCAAAGGACCCCATAGAGGGTCAAACTGGTAAGGTCACTGCTACATCTATTAGTTTATGATGACAAATAGTGTCGAATTTTATTTAAGACAATTTCAAAACAAGAGATGAATGTAGCTCAGACTTAAAGTTAGACTTAAAGGCGCGAAAAACTGATCGAGGGCGAAAATTATATTTTTTTCTCA
The DNA here is from genome assembly GCA_910591515.1 of Cerceris rybyensis. Lineage (NCBI taxonomy): Eukaryota > Metazoa > Arthropoda > Insecta > Hymenoptera > Crabronidae > Cerceris > Cerceris rybyensis. The sequence goes on along the minus strand of OU342793.1, from coordinate 22,304,967 downwards.
AAGGATTAAAACGTTTTGCGATATATGTGTTCTTCTCTGTTTACTTTTAATGTCTTCTGTCTTCGATTTCCACCTCATTTTCGCATTATTTTTCATTTACTGATCGCCAACGTGCTTCGGCACACCTTTGTTTATGCATCAATGGAAATCGTAATCATCGTTAAGGTTACATTATTTTCGATCTCCAATGGACTCGTTTCTGTTTTAATGTTTTGCTTTAATATGTAGAAAAAAATTTAATGATGTACGTGTAATGGGAGCGTGGACGATTATGGTATTGCTTTCAGCGGTTTCTCCAATCTTTTGAAGATTGGAGAGCTCGCTTTTGTATTTGGACAGAGCCAGCAGATCCCTAGGGAGAAACTTTCCAACGGAGGGAACGTGATCCTTTGAAATTGTACTAAATATTTCGCTTTTCCTACTGTGCACTGTATTCTCCTCTTTTGTTCAAAGTAAAGAATGATATTTTTCATAAACTTGGAATTTTGCATGACAATGAGAAAAAAGAAATGGTACTGGTTATTATTCGAATATTTTATCTTACAAATATAATTGTTAGATTTAATTTAACAGGAATTATTGGAATTGCATTTATCCGATTTAACAAAGTTGAAAAGATACGATAAAGTTTTTACCCTGTGCAATTGAATTTTAGTTCGATATGACTTTAACGTTGGATGTAAAGCGGCACAGTCGCGCTTCTTCTTTCTTTCTTTAATATTCGGCATGAATGGCTTCGTTTAACTTACTTGAGACCATTTTACTCGATTAATCTTTCCAACTATTAAACTTATGATATAATTTCCCGAGAAATTCAAATCCTCCACGGTTGTCTCGTATAAAAAAAATTCCACCAAGCGCTGCAGTAATCCTTTTTCATAAAACGCGAATAATTCAGATATAAAGAAATATATAGAATATTCTCAAATATCATTCTAAATATCAAATATAAAGTTCTAAAATTTCACGATCATTTTCACATGGTACCAATCACTTCTGATTTAAAGCGGGGTATGAAATTCCTAAACCACATTGATCTAATTACGCATAGTATAAAAGAAAATGCAACCAACATTATATACATACTTTTTTATACATTCAAAAAAGAACTGTCTTCTCCATTTACGTGATACTAAACCGTGATGTAAATCAGAGATTACGTAGTCGTGAAAATCTTTAAAACATTTCAAGTTACCGTCGAAGTGCGAATGTCAGAACACGATCGCACATATTTACCGTTACGTTTAATGTCTTCGCGCGTTGAACTAGTTTGTAAACTTATATTACCAAAGTCACAATTTCTACATAGAAACTGTTAGTGAGTCTTTCAGAAACAAAGCCAAATAATATTTTAATCGAAGTAACTTGAGTATATATTAACTGTTTATCGTAAGAAGTGTAAATATTTGAATGAGGATTTTTTGCCCATGTAGCTTTAATAATCTTCGGATTTTAATTTATGAGGAAATAGTTGCTTAGCAGGTAATTTTACGATTGGCAATAATACAGAATTTTATCAAGTAAATGATATTTCACGCTCGATAACTTTTGCTTTGCCTTTCATGGTTAAACTCAATACATCAACTTTACTTAACACTAGAGCTACCGGCGTCAAATCGAGCATATTTTCATAAATTAAATAAGTACTTTGAAAAAGGGAGAATCAAGAGCGGAAAAATTTGATCGATTGGGTGATTTATGTTTATTGATATATACGTAGAATATTTATTCTACGACTCTTATATAAACTTGGAGAATTTTTTGAAAAAATTGTATACCAGTCATTTTGACTGGTTTGGTAGTTCTAGTGTTAAAAATAAAGGATGAATTAAAAAAGTAAACTCGAGTTAAGATATGCTTAACTTGAGAAAATAGGAAAAAATGGAGGATAGAGAGTTTGAGGTTTGAATTTATAATTAGTGGCTCCAAGTTAAAATTCAATGTCATTTATAGACTGTTTTAAGTTGCCTAAAACGATTGGTCCTAGGGAAGATGGCAATAACACTTAACTCATTACTAGACTGCGGATGTTTATGCAAATTTCGAGTTTCACAAATGCTGGTGAGACAGGAAAACCTATCTAGGGATTTATTGCACTCAATAAATATTACAACAAATACCATACTTTGGATATTTCAGATATATTTTTACATTATGTCCTTTTTGTATATTTTAGCCGTATTTAATTTGTCATAAATGCATAAAAATCCGCAGTCTGCTCATTACTTTCCATGTTCTCCATGTGGGGATTTATTCATTTTCTAATTCTATTAGCCATCAATTTAGATACTTGACTCTTGAATGGGTTCAATATCTCAATACCTTAGCAAATAAAGAAAGGACAATTGATCTTAGATATTCATACAGATCGTCATATACCTGTTTCGCACCATCGAAGTTTACTTTTACTTATCAGAGAGGAATAATAAAAATCATTAAATGTTGCTGCTTATTTCCAACGAGTTTCACCGGATTGTAAAGTATAAATCGATTCGACCCACAATGTCTGAAAAAATTCTAGAAAATGTAGGGATTATCATTTATGTAAACAGTTGCAAGGTAGCATTCGTCATTCGTCCGCAAAGTTTAGACTTATAGTACATTATACCCTCCGGAAAGTAGTTTCTGTCGCGCATTACACAGTGGTGAATGGAATCGCGATAATTCGTGCCTTTAGAACCAATTTTGGGGAAATTAAACGGGGTGAGTAGTTAATATCAAACAAATATCTCACTAATGGACTTTCTTCTTGCCGCGAAATAACGTCGAATCATAATAACTGTATAAATGACAATTCAAAAGATACCTAAAACAGTTTGTCCTACGACAAATGTAGAATTAACTAGAACTATAAACCGAAAAAGTAGAATAGGAAAAGAAATGACAAAATTGAGGATATAAAGTTTGGAGCGTTGATTTCTAATTAGTTAGACCTATTTCAATTTGTTACAGCAAGTAGAAACGGAACTGCAATTCTGTAGAATCTTTTTATCACAGACGTCGTCTAAAAATTTGTTAAAAAATCATGGAATTTCTATAATTAAAGGATTTCTGTAATTATAGAGTATGGAAGGTGCAGGTGAACGACCACAATGTTTAATTAAAATGTGCCCTATGATCGTTATAATTTCTCTCCGACAATAATATTAGGAAATATCTTTTGAGATCAAAATTCTATAGAATTGGCAGCGTTAGGAATTTCGATAAATTTATAAAAAATTGAAAACGATGTCATTTCGATCATCTTGGTAGATCTACTGTTGAAAAACTAGTATATCAAATAAAATTCAAAGACATATTTTGCACTTTAATTTAGCAGCATCCATTAATGTTTACAGTCGTGCGATATGTCCTTGTATCCTTTGAAATGCTCGTTGTTTGTTTATATCGCGATAATTCGTACTTTTGGAAGTAGTATCGAGACATCAGCGGAGGTGAGTGCTATCCGCCAAAGGCTGAAACGAACGTTTTCTAATTTAGGAATCGTTTTGTCGCGATAAATCGGATTTCATGCGAGAATATAGCGTGAACATTTGATATCAGATCGTTCGGATATAGAAGAAATTAAACCACACGGATACCGTCGTTCTCTTTGATAACTTCGTGACATAGAATTTTCTGATAGACGACTGATCCAGTCTGATAATGAATCTCTCGAGCATTTTTTATTACGTCGAACACGCAGGTATTAAATTCATGATTATCTTCAATGTCATTCGGAAGTTATAATTATAATAGCGTTAGCGTAATGGAAATTTCGATAGAAATGGTCTAAAAAAAAATATTCCTGATGAAATTTACTTTCATTTGATGGACAAACATTGACATCGTAATTATTTCATACTTGTTTTAGAATATCAGAGAATTTTAATTAAAAATTCACAATGATGTTGTTAAATGTAGAAGTAACATCGAGCTAATGTATTGAACTTGATAAGAACGAAGATTAAATGCATTAAATTCATTTATATAAATGCGATAAGAATAATTGGATATGGAAGAAATCTGAGAGTTCGTAATTTTATTTACAGATCACGATAACAGTTTCAACTTTCACGGAAGTTGGAAATTTTTCGGCATTTTTATCGCTGATAAACAGATTTATGGTAAAGTTATATAATTAGGAATTATTGGATCAAATGAGAATATAAGATATGGATTGAAATTTTTAATAATGTCATATATTCAATTGTCCCTTAATTTACGAAGCATTTTATTCTTTGCTAGAAATTTTGAAAGTAACGAGTGTATAAATACAGTAACATCGCCAGGAAAATTCATGGTGTTTGTTTTCTACAAACTGGTTATAATTATTCGGCGATGTTGAAAATTGACACTTTTTACTCCTAATATTTTTTCTTTTGCACTGACACACTTTATTTACGATTACTCCGCGTAAATCAAACAATGAGTGTACATCTTATTTTCCCGAATCGAAAATTTCAGCCCAAAAACCTCCTAAATTACCAAATAACTTAGGATATTTAGGCTGAATATGGAAAAATATGTTACATATAAAAGAATGCAAATTTTAATTCCACAATCGCCCTAAACTTGTTCATTTTTGCCAGTTTTGCCTAGTTTAGAATCAATTTAGGCTTCAAACAGCCCAAAATAATCCTCAGCATTCTTATTTAGACAATTAATCTAACTGTAAGCCGAATATTAAGCCATACATTCTATAATGAGGAGTTTTAGAATCGGATTGGAATTGGAGTGATTTTAGGAGATTTAGAATTTATATGGAATAAAATGATAATGTAATTCCTACTTGCTCCTGAAAGCCCTATTTTTAGAATGAGTCGACAGACTTGGAACTTCTGAAATATTTTTAGGGGATGTCAGATTAAATTGGAATAAAAATTTTACCTGATCAGTCCATATAACTCCTAAAAATCATATTTACATGACTTTGAGGCGCGTAGACACACTAGTTGAGGATTTTGAGGTTCTAAATAGTATACATAATTAAACAGCAAATGAGAAATCAAAAGAATCTAGGATTTGAAGTTTCTTTTTAGGCTGCACTTTTCGACTCGGGTTCACAGCTACCTTCGATAACTAATACGTTGATAAATATCGTAACACACTACATTTTGAAGTAATTAAATCTACAATGATTTCAACTGTGAAAAAACGAGAAATGCATATACATAGATGTAATATCAGGTTTAATCCTCCATACTCGTATTACGTTGAATATGCAGATTCCAAGTTCACAGCTGTTTCCATTTGGAGTTCCGAGAACAGCGAAAATGTTACTGAACGTACGTTTCTCATGGAGATTTTCGCGAGGGGCCGGAAGTAATTAAATTTCGCGTCGTTAGTGATTTTTTAACGAGCGAAATTCCTTCGAGGCTTGAAAATGACGTTAGCACCAAAACGATTTCACCTCGGAAAGCTGCTTCCGGCGCCAAATTTTCATTGTACTCGTCGATCGGTTACGCGGAACGTGAATCAGGAGGAAAACGGGAATGAGTCACGAGCAAAAACGAATAAAAACGTTTGCTTCTGACGTAAGAGTTACGTATATCTTCCAGAACAGTGTTGTCATAGATTATTAGCGCCACCGTGAACTACAATCCCTTTTTTTGGGGACATTTAAATTTTCTCACTCGAAGTTAACTGTTCCATTTTTCTCAACACTGAAATCACTGATTAATTTTTGATTATTATTAGATAATTTTAGTTTCAGAATTACTACAAGCTTCGATAATGTCTTAAAAACATACGTCAACTGCGAAGTGTTAACATTACAGCACCATAAAATTCTCACAATCTCGAAAACAGTAAATCTGAATTGCCAGATTTATATATACGCTTTTCTACCAACGCTCCTATAATTTAGAAAATGACAGAAGGTTTAGTCGATCTTGGAAAAATATTTTTCCATCGACAATGTCATTCGCAAATTCGTAAACAATATTTTCATACATTTATCGTTCCTTCTGTCTTTTAACATCGGGTCATCAGGGTTAATGAGTCCTCAAGGTATATATTTCTTTTCCCCTCTCAATAGCAGGGCAGATAATAAAATTATAGCTTATGAGTAGCTTCGTGCGGTTGCGTAATCCTGAAATTTCTGGAGAATTGTACGGTTGATAGTTTGTTGTCGTGGAATCTCTCGATCTTTGGACGTGTGTTCGTTGATCAATACTTTTTATGGCGATTGCGTTGTGCGTTATAGAGTCGAAGACTGCTGAGAAATTGCATCTTCGTATGGAACTACAGTTATTTTTCTTCTCATGACGTACTTTGTGCAATTCTACTTCTTCGATGGAAGATAAATGTCGAAGACGAAGCAGGAAAGAAACGTAAAGTAAAAATCATGATATAGGATGCTACTTTTACGAAATTCTGAATAATTTATGATATTGAAATCAACTTCCTGTTAGTTTGGGAAAAGAATTGTAAATTATCGTAATTGTGTCTTTTGTATTTCATATTTTTCGAAAGCTTTTCCAAGATTTCTTTCTTTCAAAATATTATTTAACTATGTATTTTTGTTAAGTACTGTAACATTTGAGATAGGAATCAACAATATTTCGAGGCGTTTGAAAATTCCAATTTTCTGCTTTTAGTTCGTTCGCGAAATTATAAACGTCCTTGTACGTTTTTCGCATCAATAAAGGGTATCATTGTTGCCTTATTCTTCAAATATTTTCTGTGGAATTCGTGCTTTGTCATATACTCCTTTTATATTGAACGTTCAAAGTGCACATCAGCAATATTCTCAACTTCCAATTTGAAATTTTCGTTCCACTAAAATAGAAAAAAATATCTTCGTTCAATTAGTTACTGTTTCAAATATCTTTCAATACAATTTATGATAGATCAAAGAAGAATTGTTCTATTTTTAGCTACAATAATAAACAATTTAATTTTATTTAACACGTTGCACGTCATTGGTATTGCACTAATTTAATCATTTTTACTGAAGTGAAACTTTTCTATTAAATTCACATCTTTATAAAGCAGAAACTTTAAAGACACAGATAAATAGATATCGTCAGACTTTTAACTCCAATATTTAAATATTTATTACGTTAAAAAATTCATAAATGATGCAATTTAAATGTTACGCGAAATTTCATCGAATTCAATAGCGCCGGTCACCGGTGACCCCATGGTAGTCAACGTGTTAAAAGTATGTTATATAAACAAAATTAATTTAGAGAAACTAATGACTTTTGTGCCACCTTACATGACTCTTTTGCTTCTGATACCACGAACGTGGTCCGAACCTGTTTTCTCCACGTTTCTTCATTCTCCCCCGCTAAAATGTCTGCAGAGAAAATGATATCTTGTGAATAGCACACATTGATTATCCATCGGCGATATATTTACGAGGAATACTGAAATAAACGTATATTATAGAAAATCGATAAGACGACACGTTGTAGAAATCCAAGGACGTCAACGAGCCGCCATGTCTGCGTTTTGTCTGATTTTCGAAAGTGCGCGCTAATTGTCCCGCGGCATGCAACTTTTAATTAGTCCCTCGTAGAGGTATATTTTCACTGGAATGTTTTCTGTTTCTTTCGGCTGAAAATGCCGCGATTAATTGCAGAAAGAGTATCGGTATATCCTTGGAAAGAGAAATGAAAAATTCTATATTCCAACTTGACAAATGCCACATATTTTTCTATATTTGAAACAATGAGAATATCTTGTTTTATATCGAAGAATTTTCATCTCTGGTTTTTCCTTTTTGCTTTTATTCTGTGGATGCGATGATTAATCTGAACTTGCTGTTACGGTTACTTCCAAGGCATACCGGTACTGTGACGTCACTGGTGAACGGCGCCTGAGCGATTCAATGAAATTGCTCGGCTCAATTTCCAATTATTTTGCGAATAATCAGATATTAGAAGGCAATGAGTTAAATAAGTTAGAATTTCTGTATATTTTCTGGTTTTTCACTTAGCCTACTTTCATAATCACTACGACATTCCTAGTGTTTATTATTCTACCGCTACCAGCTTTAACCTGTTGCTAGACCATTGCCAACATTTATAACATTGTGCATCGCTTCTACACCGTGCAATCGATATTAAACGGCTTACAGTTTTGACGATACATTATCGTACCGTTTGTTGTTAATAAATACTTAATATAGTTCTACTACTAGAACTTTCCGTCACTAAACTTATACCTTTTTGAAGTTTAGGTAGAACAGGTCATTCAGTATTAACACTTGTATGCGTTAAGTCGTAATATGAAGACTACATATCTAAAAACTTGGTAAAAGTTACTATTCAAGTAATAAAATATTGTTGTAATATAAAATTAATGATAAGTTTAATCTCTCAAATGTTTTACCGAGACTACTTTGATAAACACACAAATATTATTTTGAGTGGCGGAATTTCTGTAATTTTTGCATCCATATTTATTTATTTATATTATATGCATGCTTTGTATTTTTGTACTTTTAAATTTTCCAGAAGCGCATGGAAGTCCATGGTTTAATTGTGTGTTTAGGTTCTTTAGGAATTGCAAGTGCAACGTTGCTTTATATCTACATATTTCGCTTTCTAGAATGAGTCATGGATCATCCGTGAGAGATTATCGGGCTAAATAATAATCTCGAACGTTCTTGACATTAGAATTACTGATGTTAAATTTGTTGTATTTCGGTGTATTAAATAAGTATTTTGAACAAAGAGTTATAAAGACTGTGAAAAGTCATTTATATTCTACAATATCGAAGTAGAATATTGAAGTAGACTAAGGATCCTCTATAAAGGAGAATTTTTTTTAAATATTGAGAATTCGTCATTTTCACAGTCGTAGTAGTTTTAGCGTTAAGTAATTAATTTTTTGTAAGAGAAAAGTAGAATATTGATTATGTGACTCCGCTGTAAAGGAGATTTTTTTTTTAAAAATAGGAATCCACTATTTTCCCCTGCCGAAGTAATACTATTGTTTAAACAAATTTAGAACAATATTCTAAATATTTCATCCTGAAAATAACAGTGAGATACATTAAAATCACAAAATACAGGAAGTCTGGTGCAAGCGAAAAACAAATTTTCACCGTCGCGAGTTTTCGCAATGGCGGGGATTTTGTACTACGGTAATTGCATAAGGAGAATCCTATTTTTCCGAGAACTCGAATCGAAATGTCGTCAGGTCTTTAATCCACTTTGCTTATCGTTCGCTAAGTGCAATCATAGAAATTCATGGCGCCGTTGGTTGAAGAGCTTCGCCATCCATTGCAGCTGCGATGCAGACTTTAAAAGTAGTTTATATCGAGAGAAAATAATTTCTTTGCCGTCCAACGCTCCATATTATTTATAACACTCTGCCACATTGTTTACGTCGTTTCTCAGTGGCAATCGAAGCACTTAGACGATGAACTTTTGTCGATTGTTGAAGAACAATTGCGCGATATCGGTTGTTGCATTTATTATTCTTGCTGCTTTTGATCATTTCTCATTGATGAACAACTCGCAAATTAAAAGGGAATTGTGGCAATGGGAATTATTATGCATGGAACATTGTAATTTTGCTCGATATTGCGCCCAGTTTCGCGCGTACGCCTAATTTCAATGGGGTTGTTATAATTTCCATGAATGGCGAATTGAAGGAGAATGGGGTTACCTCTATTGTCGCTAATTAAGACGAAACCGGGAGAAAATTTGATTTTGCATACATAATATAAAAATAATGCCTCGTGTGGTCACAAAATAGCTATAATTAACAAACTGAGATAATTAAAACATACTCTGGTATTCAATTAATTTCCGGTATCTTCTATAATGAATCTAAATGTACACCTATACTAGGACATTTTTTTATATTAATATCAATCATAATTAACCTTTTAAGGACGCATATGTATCTAACAAATCTATAATCTAATCTAATAACCTATAATCTAACAGAAAGTTTAATTATAGTTCGTCGCTGCACGTATACGCGACTAGAGTTGAAGAATTGAAATACAATCGTTGCAATATGATTAACCTGTTAACCGGGGAATTAATTTTTGTTCAACTTGTTTCAAATTGGAATATTTTTTTTTACAGTGAGAAGTAATATCATTACATCTAAAGTACTACGTCAGGATAAAACGCATACGAACGACATAAAATGTAATGCGTTCAACATACTACGTTTAAAAATTTTAAGGAAGAAAAAATCGACAAGCTTACTGGAGTTTTCTTTCAGATATGACGGAATTATTCGTCACGCCCGGTTAACAGGTTAAACAAATAGTAATTTACAATTTATACACATTAACAGTCTAACTTTCCGATAAAAAGGTCATTTTCGATCGTCAAATAAATTATTACCTTTTAATATTCAAAAATGTCTCCGTACGCAACGGTTTAGTACCTTAGTCCATATTGTACCAATAATAATCACATTTGTTAATTATATGGTAAATTATCTTTCTCAATTTTCGAAAATTACATAATAATACTCAACTATCAGTTGAGTAAAGTTACAACAGCACAGTCCAACACTTCTATCGCATTCCTATTTTACACCCAGGGTTAAGTAAACGTTCAGTCGTTTAATAATTACAATTTTCTTCGGCCTTCGAGCGAACGAAGGCGACTAAGTGCTCGTAAAGAAACTAACATCGGTGCGAGCAATTTGAACGGAAACATCTAGATTAATCGTGAGTCTGTCCTGTAATCGGCTTTTCTTGCCACGTGTTGGCAATGTTCGCCCATAGAATGATTCGTTTCTGGGGTCAAAAAGGTCATCGGTCTTTGATGGCCGGGACACTATGGCGGGAAAGGTCTCATTTGGACGCTTATCGTATTCTGTAGGTCAGGGCGTAAGTTCCTCGTTTGAGATGACCTCACGAAACTCTAGAGACCCGAACATTCCTTTCCCTAATTTCTCCTTCCTCATTAACGTCACTGCAAATTGCTGTCGGTTATTAAATACGCGACGGGGTCGAAATTTCGAGGGATTTTATGCGACGGTAATTTCTCATTTCGAGAGCTGTCGTTTTTTCCATTTCTCTTGGCTGGTAGATTTCATTATTTTTTAGTTACAGAAATTATCCTTGTTTAAATACATTATGATTTTTTGGGCTTGATTTCGTAAATTAATATCAGAAATTTTGAGAGTCAGTGCTGATAATTCACTCGTCCTTTTAGCTAGAAATTAATAGATTGAAGTCTTGGAATTTATTTTTATAAATTAAAGATTATTCTCGGTAAAATTTCGTTTAATTTGAAATTTTCTTTAATTATTCATCAATACTAATTGTTTGTAACGAAGTACAGAGGTATAAAGTAAAGAAAGAAGTATAGAAATATTTAACACGTTGAACGCCAACCGTATTTCGCTAGTTTCACTGTTTCTACTGAAGCGAAATTTTTTCTATTAAATTGTAATCTTTATAAAACAGAAAATTTAAAGATACAGATAGATAGATATCTGACAGACCTTTATCTTTTAAACGCCAATATTTAAATATACAGTATGTCTGAAAATTCAGAATTATTACAATTTCAAAGTGACACAAAATTTCATTAAATTCATTAGCGCCGGTCACCGGTGACCCCCACGGCAGTCAACGTGTTAATAACAATTTCACTTATTATTCCTAACAACAGAAATAAAAAAGATAATTGGTTTTGTTTAAGAAAAACAACACACCTCGAAGCCTCAGAAATGATATTTCACTCATCGTAATCTCCCATCTCCTACCCACAGTTAATTACGAATAATAAACGACACGGATTACTCGTAACGAGCGATCGTCGGCATTCCATTGTTTTCTTTCAGTCCCAGAAATATCGCAATTGTTCGACACGTGCCGTTATGTTTGCAACTCCGATTGTATTATTTGTAAATGGGATCATTTACGATTCTCGCCTTATCGAAAACTGCAGGTCGCCCTTGTTGGCTTAGCTGAGATTAGCCAGCTTCAAATACGAATTATCTCTTACAATTGATCGTACCATTTAAACCAAATGCTGTAGCAAATATCCACCCACGTGGAGCTCCTGTCGCTTTCCACCTACGAGCATATCTTCGACACTTGTTTTCACCACTTCCAACTCACATATGCAAATAATGCTCTTCGTAATGAATGTTAGAAGTACTGAAGCAATTAAAATGACGATTTCCTATCTAACACTAAATTTACGGGAGTAAAACCTGTTAGATCGAATGAGGACTTTGGAAAAAGGGGATCAAGTTGCAGAGACGATAGTTAAGTAATTATTGTATTATAAAATTCACGCAAAATATCTTCTATATAGATTTATTATAAATGTCAGAAATGTTTATAGAACGAGTAGGAACCAGTTAATTTGACGACTTTCGTAAATTTAGTGTTAAACTTAATGCTTAACTAGTTTAGTGCTTAACACTAGAACTACGACACCAGTCAAAATGACTGGTACACGATTTTTTCAAAAAATTTTCCAAGTTCATAGAAGAGCCGTAGACCAAAAATTCTGCGTCCATCACAAAAGACATAAATCACTGAATTGATCATCATTTCTGCTACTCGATTTCTTCTTTTTCAAAGTACATATTTAATATATTGAAATATGATAGATTTAACGCCGGTAGTTCTAGTGTTAAAAAAGGTCTCACAGGGTGTTACTGTGGATAAGGAGGTAAATGCTTAGACTCTAAAACACCCTTAAATTTATAAAGAAGCAGTAAAGTAGATATTCCAAGTGTATTTGATAATACATTAAATTCGCTTGCATATTTGTACAATTTTGTATTAAAAGTAATATAAATAATTGTATTATATTGAGATGAAAATAACTTTTATGAACTTCGCCTTTCCCGCCGCACAGGATGAAACGATAAATCGCTGTGCTTCGTTTTCATCCTTCCGAGCGGCGATTAATTAAACATGCGACAGGATTGAGTGATTTCTAGCTCATAAATTCTAATGGAATAAACTCAATCGAGCTTGATGAGAGTTAATACTTAAAAACCATTTGGCCTGGAGACGATGGTTGCGTCTTGGGCGTTAATATGATATTGTGTAGGGGAAAGTTCCTTAATTTGAAGCAGATCCGAAATTGGACCATGGTCTTCATTCACATGGAAATTAACTTAGTATCTCTTTGGGTCAGATTGTAGTTACATTAATAATACATACGTATGGGGGTTAATAGTTAATATTCACTAAGATGGAAATAAAACAACGTAAAATGTTGAATAATTGCGATATTACGAATAATTTATTTTGCAGCCGTGTACAATAATTTTTCTAATTTTTTATAATGAGATTATTAGACGCAAATTTTTATTGGCATAGGAATATAAAGTTAGATTAGCTTTTAACTTGAACTCAACGGATCTCTTGAGGATTGAAGAAGTAGAAAAGATTGGTTTCTTCTCCCTAAAGTTTCTTTATTGCCAAAAAGAACTTCTATTCGGTTAGATAGGACAGACATAACAGAAAGTTATTGTGTTCGGTCGTTAGAAACGGCAGTAACGCGAGGAATTTTTTTTCATGCCTTTCTCCATCGACCATACGTTGTAAAACGTAGCTGGCAGTTATCATAGTTTTCTGCTCGTCGGGTTTTAATGACTGTAATCTCTTCCTGCTAGATTCGTGATAGCATCAAACAATGTCTCTGCACATTCCGCAAGTTTCCTCCGGACATCTCTCGCCTCATCCGTCTTGCAATTTTAGAGAATCTTTTTCAAAGGATGTACGAATACATTCTGCTACGATAACCTCTTGTGTTAGCGCGATAACGATTCCTTAAATACCGAACATGCAATAATTAAGTCAAATTAGAAAGCCGTCTTCGTGTCACGCGAAAGTGTTATCTCTTTGCTGTTAAAAGCGAGCAATATTCGAATTGTAAACGGCACTGATTTTTTACACTAATAAGTATTGGACTTTTAGATTATTCTGCTTACAATTTCACACATAAATTTGACTTTTCAACGGAATTCTACGTTAAATAGTAATTCTATATTTATTAATAATTATTCTGTACTTCAGAGCTGTTTTTTTAAAAGCCGATATCTATTTCCTTGGGCACTTTATCGCATCATTAAAAATAACGGATACATTCTGGGTTCTAATATTATCTGACTCATCCTCTATTAATATCTTGGAATAAAAGGATGAAGGCGGAAAGATACACTGTTTGTTCGCAGTATTCCAAGAGCAGATATATTAAGCAATCATTCGAGGGAATTGTCTCATAATTGGTGGAGATTTAAGCCCGGGTGTTCAAACTAGGATCCCAAGCCTTTACTTCAATACCCACCATAGACTCCCATAAGACATCGCCGCCTTCGGAAGGTCGCTTTCCTCGAGGAACCCTCTCAAACTTCCTCCCTTGGGAATTCCCCATTTGGCGTTTACCGCAAGGGTGGCCAACCCGCAGCCCTGAACATTTTTCCGTACCGCGAGATTATCATCAGTACCATTATTATTATATTATTTATGTTTACATGTAAGAGTAATAGTAAACACAATAATAATAACTCATTATATTTCAATTTTTCACTCTGAAAAAGTGCCTATAGTGAGTCTAAATCTAATTTATAGGGATATATAATTTTATTTGCGGCCCGCGGAGGTATGATGCATTTCCAAAGTGGCCCGCAAGATGATTTGGGTTGGCCACCCCTGGTTTACCGCGACCAGTTCTCGGGTTTTCTTTTCTATTTGTATTTTACAGCTTTAATTGTGACGTTTATTTCATCCGGCTCTTAGGTCCTATTGCTTTACATGGTTTGCAAACCTCCTCATGTATTAATTATTAAAATAGGACTAGATTTTAATCGTTGAATTAATTTCCCCTAGCTTCTACTGTTTTAGGCAGGTCCCAAATCGTTCAGGCTATGGTAAATGAGGAAAAATTTCTCAGTGAGGTACTTGAACTCAGACCCACTGATTGCAAGTCCAAGTCTTATCTTCTGACCCAACATAGTCCCTTGACTTCAATTAATGCACTTTTCAATTGAAACTTGCTTCAATTAATTCAATTATTGCACTTTTAAGTAGATTCCAAGCCACCGAGGCTATGATGACAAATTAGGAAAAGTTTCTCAAAGAGGTATTTGAACTCAGACACAGTGACTGTAAGTCCAAGCCTTCACCTCCTGACCCAGCATAGTTCTTCGACTTTAATTACTATAAATTGATTTATGATTTAGCGTAGATGTTGCTCTTTTAGGTAGGTTCCATGCCACCGAGGCTATGATGACAAATTAGGAAAAAATTTCTCACAGAGGTATCTGAGCTCGGACCCACTAATTGCAAGTCAAAGTATTTACCTCCAGACCCAATATAGTCCCTTGACTTTAATTACTATAATGATTCTGCATAGATCTATGATGACGAATTAGGAAAAATTTCTCAGCCAGGTACTTGAACTCGGATCCACTGATATAAATCCAAACCTTCACCTCCTGACCCAGTATAGTCCTCTGACTTTAATAACTATAATTTGATGTATGATTTAGCGTAGATCTTGCTCTTTTAGGTAGGTCCCAAGCCACCAAGGCTATGACGACAAATTAGGAAAAATTTCTCGAAGAGGTACTTGAACTTGGACCCACCGATTGCTGACCCTTTCCTCTTAACTCATCCCTCGAACTAACATAAACGACTTCTGTTCGCAGGATGGTATTGGACCCCAAGGTCACGAGTCTGCACAGTGATTACGGAAGCTTCGATCGACCATTGGGCGCCGGGGAGGGCCACGAGAGGGACGTCGAGGCAGCGGTTGATGGAAACAGTAACGGGATGGCACAATCGAGCGACGTTTATCAGCGACAGCCATTGTTACCCGGTGCACCGACCAAGAGTAAGGATAAATGGTCCGGGGTAGCGTCCAGCTCGGATTATTACGTAGATGTCGAGGACGAGAAGATCGACAGTCTAGGAAGACATCCTGGTCTACCGAATGGCTCCGGAAATGGCGTCGTCAAGCTCGATATGCCTGCACCACTTCGCGAGGAACCTCGTTTCCCTAAGGAGAAGTGGAAAACTTTTCTTGGTAAGGAATACATGAGTGTCGAACTTTTTTCAGAAGCGTTACCTTAGGTCAGGGGTGGCCAAGCCGCGGCCCGCCTTGGACATTTTTCCATACCACGAGATTATCATCAGTATCATTATTATTATATTATTTATGTTTACATGTAAGAATAATAGTAAACACAATAATAATAACTCGTTATATTTCAATTTTTCACTCTGAAAAAGTGCCTATAGTGAGTCTGAATCTAATTTATAGGGATATATAATTTTATATGCAGCCCGCGGAGTTATGATGCATTTCCAAAGTGGCCCGCAAGATTATTTGGGTTGGCCACCCCTGCCTTAGGTCTTTTGGTTTAACTAGTATCTAGGTGAACCTTACGATCTAGAGGTCTAACTTCTAGGACGTCTAGGAACTACAGCTGGATGGCCTTTAGACTACTGAGACTTTAACATATTAAATGATGATTTAAGAAAAATTTTCAAACATTGACATGGATTTTAATTCATTAATTAGAATTTGTAACTTCACGATCGTAGCTTCCTTTCGAGAGATGAACCTTTGGCGGTAATTTCGACACAGACGTTGCAAAAGCAGCTACATCTATGTAATTTTAATATCCACCTAAAAACTACTTTATACAATTTAGAAAATATAACAGAGTAGGAAGCAATTTAAATATTCAGAGACTTCTTCACTTCCTCTTCAACACACCACTGTGCAGTTTAAATCCCCAAAACTGAGCTGATTAGATATCTCGTCCGATAAGAATCTTTAAGCACTGCAAATGAGATCGCAAATAAGACAATGGTTTCATTGCCACAAGGAGATATAAATTCTCGAATTCCCACTAAACCGAATCTAAAGTTCAAATCACGTCTTACGAGAACTCGTTCCAATTCGTATCCGTAATGCAGCCTCTTTGAAAGCAACTTAAAATTGTAGGTCCTGGGCTATATGACCGTACGAGTTAAAGCTAAAATGAAAGGAATAAACAATATAAAGAGAATGCTGAAAGCTTTCGCTGCAATTCCACTGGCAGGGAAGTCTTTAACGCCGTTTCGTGTGCACTCCACTCCCAACGGGGTGTTCATCTAGATCGAGGTCGTAACGTGGCCTGGTATTTGGTACGAACCTGCTTGGAGGCTGGATTCAATAGCGCTCGAGATCAATTGCTTTTCGTATTAAGTATGTGCTGATGATGTGGATGACCTCGTCTGCTTTCGAGCGGCTTTATTGCTACATTCTTAAATAATGAAAGTAAAGCAACCGAATCGTTACAACTGGTTGCCCCTGACCATCGTATTGAGACACTTAATTATGTCAATTTTTTTAAAATATTTTTTGTAACACGCAAGGGATGATTGCAAAAAAATAGTATTACGTAAAAATATTTATTTTTCTATAGATATATAAAAATTGCATAGGTTTTTATAGGTCCTGTTCACGGTTATTTTTAAATATGACTGTTGCCAGTGTATATATGGTTGTAATTATGAAAGTGGTTGGAATTAATGTCCCGAGGAAATTAAGTTTATTGTACATTATATTCCACTGTACTCTATTATGATAATTTGCAATTATTTTTGTAAGATAGTGTGGTGTAATTATTATTTAAAGTTAATTTAATTTACATATACTTACCAGGTAAAATACGAAGTAGACTATTGGAAAACAGACACGTTGAAGATAGTTTTGTTGTTTTACTAGCTAGTGCGTAATATAAGTGCTGGTATTTTGCCAGTTTCCGGGAATATACGTGATCTTGTATTGCGAATATACCAGGTTTCATCTAAAAACTTTGAGTACACTATATCTGCCAGTGATTGTGAAAATGGTGTGAGTAAAATTTTGAAAAATTAAACCTATCTATTTCACCTATTGCAATATTATAGTACTCCAAATATTCCATCGTTTAAAAGCTGACAATTTTATCTTTACAAAACACAATGAGCTCTGTCAAATAAAAATCTACATATCTGAAAATGATGAATAAATGACTTAGAGTATTGTCATAATTACGGGCACTGATAAAACAGTACAGAAACCGGGTATTGTGCATCCGTAAAAAAGAATATTTCTCGAATCTCTGCCAGCTGGTTGAAATATTTGGGACAAAGAGAATCTAGCTAACAATAAGTGAAGTGGATTCACTTCTTTGGTATCAATAGTTAGGCCGGGGAAGAATAAAATGCACCGCATCAGCTATTCAGTTGCATTGTACAGGATGTTTCAAAAATATCTGACGTGGCTTCCTGGCATTGTTCTCCCTTCTTATAAAACGTTAATTACTGAGTTAATCACCGTTTCCATCTTTTAATTCCTCTTCTACGAAAGTATTTATTTAATATATTCAAATATAATTGATTAAACCCTGATATTTGTAGTTTTACAGAATAATATTAGGATAAAATTTGCAGATTATTTATAATGTATCTTTATTCTCATTTGTTACAGCATTTCTTTTCATGGTCGTAAATTTCATATTGACCACGGCGTCCCTTGCAATGGTGCACGAACGGGTCCCAGATAGAAACACATACGGACCACTTCCGGACGTGGTGCTGGACAATGTCGCCGCTCAGGATTGGGCCCTCAATGTTTCGGAAGTTCTCATTATGATTATGTCCAACTCCGCTATGGTTTTTATCATTTTTCATAAACACAGGTACGTTGTGCTTTCTAGAATAATTACATTTTTAAAAGTAAAACTCTGTGTAATAAGGTGATGAAAACTGGAAGATTAAAGGTTGTAATTAATATTTTTAAACACTTTAAATCGCAAACTCTAAACATTTTGATTTTCAAAGAAAATACCAGTTTCAAAGTAAATGGCACATATAATTTGGAATTTTTTATTTCTAATATAATTTGGTAGATTAACTTTAATCTCGTATCATTTTATCTAAATCCAGTTACGTTGTATGTTTCAGGTTTATCGTTGTTAGGCGGATATTTCTCCTGATGGGTCTGCTGTACATGATGAGAAGTATCACGATGTACGTAACAGTACTGCCGGTAGCCAGTAAAACGTACTTCTGCAGTCCAAAAGCAAATAACACAAGTCCATTGCTTGTTACGAAGAGAGTACTGCAGCTGATTTCTGGCTTCGGCTTGTCTATAAATGGCAAGCACACTTATTGTGGAGATTACATTTACAGCGGTCACACGGTCGTTCTCGTACTTAGTTACCTGATCATTAAGGAGTGTACGTATTTCTTTGATATAAGATCTTATAATGCATCCTTACGAATTATGATTCATGCTAAAAGCACGTGAATGAGATTAGAAATAGCTGATAACTAATAGTAGATAATAGTAATAGTATTGTTATCTTATAATAGGCAGTAGTAAGATAGCGGAATAAAGAATTGTGTTTATTTTGTATCTCTAATCTTTTTCAGATTCCCCAAGAAGATGTCAACCGATTCACTGGCTGGCAGGCCTTGCTGTTCTCGTGGGGGTTATTATGGTGTTGGTGGCTCATGGACATTATACCGTCGACGTCCTTATAGCATATTATGTTACAACACGCTTATGGTATATTTATCATACGTTAGCTAATAACTCGCATCTTAAGGTAAGCAGCTCCTTCACATTTTACATAACATATATAATTACGTATGATTGAATTAATCCTGAATCGTCCTTGAATGTTTATTTATCCAGTTCCAAAATGATTTTATATACGTAACATATATATTTACCTATGATCGAATTAATCCTGCATCATTGCTGAATTTTTATTCGTCCTGTTCCAAAATGATTTTATATAGACAAGATATACATTTACCTATGATTGAATTAATCCTGAAATGTCCTCGAATATGTATTCGTCCTGTTCCCAAATGATTTTATATACATAAGATATATATTTACCTATGATTGAATTAATCCTGAACCGTTATGAAATTTCATTTATTTATTTCTAAAATGATATTATATACACAAGATACGTATTTACCTATGATTGAATTAATCCTGAGTCGTCCTTGAAACCTTACTAATTCAATTTTAAAATGATATTACCCAACGACAAATAGATTGGGTTTGCAAAAAAGTAATTTTGGTTTTTACCGAGAGTTACGTGTTCCGGACGAATTCTTACAATGTTACATTTCTTTTCCTTTGCCAATGAAAAGTTATCACCTTTGCCTTGGTTTAGAAAAAAATTGTGCATTATTTTTTTTTATAATTGTTTGTTTATAGTAAATCTTAACAAAGAGTGTTATTTTTTGATTTTTCGTAAAGACAAAGCTTGGTTGGGAGTTGATGTTACAGTCACCATATAGCCCTGATCTAGCACCATCATATTACTATTTATTTCGAAGTTTGCAAAACTTATTGCATGATAAGACATTGACTGGTGATAAAATCGCATTTAGTTTACTTTTCGCTGATAACGATCAGAATCTCTGTAAAAATGTAATCGTAAATTCGTTGAAAAGATAGCCGAAGACATCGAGCAAAATGGTGAACATAAAATTGATTAAACTTTATTCTTTGTTAAAAAAAATTGATTTTCATTCCGCACTACAAAACCGAAATTACTTTCTTGCCACCCCAATACTAAGTTTGCTGTGTGTTTACTGTGGATGATGAATATTGAAGCGATATTAAAACATTTACAGCAATATGAACCAAACAACTTTTTGGCTCGACTTTGGTGGTTCCCTATTTTCAAATATTTCGAGAAAAATGTGGGCGGCACGGTGCCACGACAATACGACTGGCCTTTACCATGGCCTCGAAGATTCCTAGCCAAACACCCTAATCGAGACAGTTAATGCCTGTCTTAATTTTACGATAGAGGCTGTCAAACAACGGAGTTACTTTTGTTGTATTTGTATATATATACATATATATATATACATAAACATATATGTATACATAATTAGGCTTACAATGTGGAGATAAAGCTTTACTAGAAAATGGTACGAGAGACTTGTAAGCTTTTGTCAGCGTTTGGACAGAGAAACTTCAATGGTATCCGACAAAGGCTTGCAACGTTCACTTCCTTAAATTATATTGTGAACGATAGCAAAAAAAAACAACAAACAATGCTTGTACCGTCATGTTCGTTATCGTCCAATCGCGAAACCTATTTTTCCTTGATTTTGATACGACTTATATAACGTAAGAGATAGGTAACGATAGAACATAGTCCGAAAGAGAGAATCCACGTAGAGAGGGAGGTATTCGAGAGTTACCAACAAATTAGTGTATAAAAATAAATGCTAGATGTTTCTATTTTCAGATACTCCAAATAAGAAACTACGTAGGTATAAAACTACGCTATAATGCGAATTTAGTTTAGCATAAAATACAAAACTGTCGCGTTAACGTGGAATAACTCTGCAGAGAGCGAAAGAGAGAGAGAGAGAGAGAGAGAGAGAGAGAGAGAGAGAGAAAGAAAAAGAAGCAAAAAAGGTTTCTTTTTATATATCTAATTTCGAACAACGATGCAACATTAGAGTAATAAAGGGAGTGTCGTTGCAAAAAGAAAAGAAAAACATAGAGATTCGTTTCTATCGCGAGACCTTCCGCTGGCTAATCTTTTTAAACTCGTTCTCTGATCTTTCAACTTCCAATGCCAATACGATGTCGTTCTTTATACTTACCGCATACGACGACATGCCTTATTCCGATGAAAGTCAATCGAATGAATCGCATTGCAAAATAAACCATGTACGATCGGTATCGATACATGGTACTCAAATCTCTGAAAGCTTTCTCTCGCAGATCCCTTTCAACCCCGAAATTGATTGTATATTATAATTTAATCGTGTACAAAGTAATAGAATTGGCTTTTAGTTGTAGAATATAATCGATTGTGCAATTTCGTGGGACCAAGCAGAACTGCTAATACTGTATTCAAGTAGCGAATGGAAATAATACGATATGAGTTTCATGGGAAATTAATTTCTAACTCCAACGGATGTATCCATTTATATTATTGGAACTTTACACGAACGGGTTAAACTAAAGTAACGTAGAGAAATCAAAGTACTTAACGTTGCTCGCTCTACTTTTTTACATGATCTTTTTTAAAATTACTAATAAATAAGATTATTTACTATTGGATCGTGATGTGTTCTCTTCAAGATCAATCAGAGTCTAACGATACTGCGATTAAAAATTCGACGTGTTTGATAAGAAGTGAGGGAGGGATTCAAACAAAAAAAAAAACGCATGGAAAAATTCGTGGTTCCTCGGAATAAGGTCGTCTACGCTTTACAGGTATATACACACATACACAAGTACACACCGGATGTTGTCACGCATGTATACATAGAAAAACAAACGAACTTTCGAAATCGTGCGAAGAATTGTCGGACGTACGTTCAATTAAAAGTTCATTTCTGTAGAGGAACGAGGCACAAGACAAGAAATAGAAAAGATTATCTCTTCTTCGCACGAGTTCTCTTCCCTCGATCTTCTGCTATCTTGCTAATGTCACAATAATAATTCCTCGCGATTCTTGCCCAGCTCATTTAAGAGCAATCTTCATTCATTTCTTTTTTTTTCAAATATTCGCTCTCTTCGGAGATCGACTAGCACAAATATCATACTTGGAATATTTCATTTCAATCGTGCAGAAAGAAGGAAGTTCTGTGAATCTCATTTCTTCGCTTCACGCAGAAGCGAAGGGTTTTAATCAATTAATCAGGGCGATAATATATTTTTTTGTTTTTTCTTTCTGTTCTCTTTGTCATTACGTCTCGATTGGGTAGCGTCGATGAATATATACTTGTAAAACTGTGTATAGTTATTAAGTAATGTTAAAAAGAAAAAAAGCGACTTGTTGTGTCCTCACTGTGGATACGAATTGTTAATATATCTGTGCAAGAAACAAGAAACTCTCGTTATTCGTCGTGAACTTTATCTGTCGTTCGAGTGACACGTATTTTCGGTAGATAGTTCGCTCTGCGAGTCGTTTAACAATTGTAAGGACGAAGAATCTGAATTGTCATAGAAGAACGTTCGATGTTTCTCCTAATTCTACTTGGAGTTTCTATCGGCGGGAGATTATACGAATTTGACGGTCGTACGGTGAGAAAGGTATAAAGAAAGAATGGAAAATAATAAAGATTGATATGATGTGTGCAAGCATGTATGAAAGGGAGAAAGAGAAACAAAAAGATTGATGTATCATTGAATAAGGAAGATAAAAAGTGACGAATAAGAAAAGGAAACCGTTGGCGTTGTTAACGCATAATTAAGTCTTTTTCCGTCTGTGATGATAAAAAGAGTTGTTGTTGCGCGAATTCTCAAGCGATGCGAAACGAGAATGACCGTAAACGATCCACAAGATGTGCCCAAACGGATACGGCCATCGATGTTTCTTCTTTTTAACCCTCTATGGACCATTTTCTCATCGTATATATGAAGAGCACAATTGCGAAGACGAAACACGGAATAGATCAGAAAAAAAACAACTTCATTCGATTCTTACTATCGGCTACTCAGAAGTTCTTATCTTTAAGAAGATTCGATAGTTTTACAATGACGTAAAGAAGAAAAAAGAACATGTACATCGGTTAAACTTTTAACCACGTCGTATTTCGTGAATACGTTGGACTGTAGGGGGTTAATTACTCATAGATGCGTGTACCAATGAATATATTTTAATAAAAATTAAATGTGGTTCGTAGAGATTCTTTAGATGATGCGCAAAAAAAATATTACGATATGTAAAACGGATCGTTTATGTATGTATCCAATAACGAATTACGTGCATATGTATATACGCGCACTAAATTCTTTCTCACGTGTAATAGAAACAATATAGCGTGCTACAATGTTTAAAGAAAAAAAAAGTATAAATATAATAAAGATTTAACGCGAGAAATTTCAACGATCGCGCAGAATAACAGAAATACATGATACGAATACATGTATATACAGTAGACCCCCGTAAACCATGGCCATAGATATCAGGATTACGTGAAAGTTTAAAAAATAATTCGACCAATTTTTTTTATAGGGAAATCAAAACCATACAACGAGACCAATGCGTTAACGATTCAACTGCGAGTGGATCGTCTTTTATTCTACTTATTTCGAATCATTATCGTTGGTAAATCAATTATATATTGTATATTAGAAAGAATTTTTTTTACGAATATACTGAAATCAAAACTTAGTTATTTTGGATTTACATTTAAGGGAATTTTCTGCTTACAAAGAATCAACGAACTTGCTAATCAGTCCGTAAGTACTAAAGAATACTCTCTGACGATGTAGAATTTATTATAAAAATAGAGGTTACAGTGTACGTAAATGATTCACTAATTTCTTACAAAACTATTAAATTGTCTCGATCGTCGTTACTTGCGATGTCCGCGTTGAAACAATACACAAAATGTCGTAGAACTTAATTAGAGAAACAGAATTATTCTAATGTATTGGTACTTTGTAATGTACTCATTATGCCGAAGGACTGCCGTGCAAATTTCAAAACGAAAAAAAAAGAAACTGTAAATGTAAACATAATACGGGTGTCTACTGTGTGCACGTATAAATTTACTTCTATTACTATTGTTGTTCCTTTGGCAGACACGCTTTCATGCGGTGCAAAAGGGAGAGAATAATCTCGATGTTCTTTAGAAATTAAGTTTGTGACGATGTTTAAATTGCTGGAGGAACGACGATCACTATAATCTGCCAGAGCGATATTAATGATGCGCAAACGAGCGAGAAACGAAGATAAACGTTCCACTGTTAATGCCGTGTATATGCATAACGTGTATGGTGAACAGTAAAATTTCAAGAGGCTATGGTGGGTAAGGAAGTACTTAAAGACTTGGACTCATAACACGACCCAAATTAAAATCCTCCTTCTTCCATTAATGGAAAACTTTTAATGAATAACTTTTTACTACATTCCGGCTTTCATAGTTCAAAATCTATTTAAAACAGTCCGTGCTGGAATAACCTTGGCAACGACTTTGGCAACGACCTTCCCAATTAAAGCTGAAAAATGTAAAAGGAGCAAAACAATAACTGTGACTACGGTGGATAAGGAGATATAGACTCAAACTCAAATTATTAGAAATTAATAGGAAATGAATAGACTCAAATTCAAGTCATCTTCCGTTACCAATTAAAAATTGTTTGAGGCTATCATTTGATACACCATAGTCTTGGTGATTCGGAATCCACCTACGATGGTAAGTCCTAGCTGAAATGGCTGTGGCATTTGAAGCCGAAAAAGAAGAAAAAGTAAAATTCCATACACATTGATACGCATGCACGATGATGAAAGGAAATCATTTACACGCACATGAGATAAAGAAAGGAAGAAAGCTTCTTCTACTTGACGGAAGGGCCTCGTTAAAATGTTTAAAAAACGAAGATGTAAAGTTAGAAAATTCATCTCATTGTATTGAACGAAATACACACGAAACATATAAGCGCACACGTATGCGTGTGTATGTGTGTGTACGGGTTACCGATGCATATGTGTGTTTATATGTATATACATATATATATATTTTTACGTGTAGATATTTTTTGGTAAATTGTTACTATAATCCTATTAGATCGATTAAGTATATGCATATATGTATACATATATATATATATATATCTGTATAATTGTATATATATTTATATATATGTGTGTATATATATAAATGAACGGTATAAATATGTTGTAAATACAAGGATAGTTAAAGCGAACGGAAAGAAACGCTTTTTCATCGTCAACGTGGATTCACTTGAACGAATCAATAAAAGGATTTTTGTTACTGTTTAAAAGCGACGTAGAGACATCTGCCGTTTCTAGTAACAAATATGTATGAATGTATGTATATGTATGTATATCGAACGGTATGAAATGAACATATGTAAATACATATATACATACATCATTTCTGTGCCTGTACGATTGTGTTTCTTCATCTTAAAAAGGACCGGCTGAACGTGTGCAACTTGATTTCTGTTACTTCGTACACTGTACATACAACTCTTGATTGTTATTTATCGTAAAAGTATACTGATATTAATTACAATATTACAGAACAAGAAAACCAATAAGAATAGAAGTGAAAGCAGGTTGTATCGATTTTACTTTGTATCTCTGTAATATCTTTGTAATTTATAATATTTATTACGTTCTCTTTTTTCATACGTTGATGTGATGAAGTTTTAGGTATATATATGTGTGTGTCTATGTATATATGCATATATATATATTTATATACTTTATAAACAGTTACTTTTACATCTCTGACCTAAAGAGGAGCGAATTGTATGTAAAGTTGTATCGTTTTAGCGGAGCAAGAAAATGTTATCGGTGGTTTCTACTTTCATTCTGACAATACGCACCGATATGCTCGGCCAGTTTTAAGACGAATTTCTAGTTTCGAAGAGTGTCGTTCTACAATTTTTTATACGTTTCCCGATTTCATTGATGATTGTAAATTGCTCCAGCGACTGTATGATTTCGGTGATAGGCGCGAGAACACGGAATGATTTCTTGGTTGCATTGTAAAACGAATTTTTGCCGATTCACATGTGCCGATAGCTGCGCTTTCAGTGTATCGATAATGTTAAGAATAATTAGTACGATTTTACGGTTCTAATAAATTCGAAAGCACTGTCACTTAATATGTTGTACTATAATATATATATATATATGTATAAAAAAAACGAACATGTTTTATAATAAGCTCTTAGGTGTGTGTTTCAGGTAAGTTGAATATACGTGTACTTGTTTTTCTATTTTAAACGATATATTTTTATTGTTAAGTAAAACAATCAAAGCTTTTAATAAAAGTATTATTGAACATTGACATCTAGTTACGTTACTCGCATTCCCTGACGATGGAAATTGCCAGCGAAAATTTCTCGATTACTTTTATCGATGTGATAAACATCGATCTTCATTCTGTTCACAGTTCACGGTTGTACGTTGCAAATATTTTTTAGACATCTGTCAAAAATTCACAAGTGATGTAATTAAGATTTTCCCAAATTCTGCGATATGAAAAATAAAAAAGGACGAATAAAAATTACTATCCAACCGAAACTTCATCATTCGTGATCGCACGTTTAAATTACTCAGGCACGTATTCTTAATATGACCCAATTATTTGCTACTTAAAATCTCTATTAATGTTACTTTGCATCGTTAAAAATATCATTTTCCAATGTAGCTTTTAATCATCAAATAGAAAATTCAGAATCACCCCAAAATGGCGGCCAAAACGCCCGAGAAGAAGGTAGAAATCGTCGAAAACTCAGGTAAATCCGGCGAGGGTGACGTAGTCCCAGAAAAAGAGAGAAAGAAAGCACCAAGACACGATTTTGGCAAGAGATGGCATCGATTTCGAATTCTAACACCAAATTCCTCGATCCTCCGTGGTTCTTTCGCAATGAACGATCTCCATTTTAAATATCGCAGCCGTGGTCGTCAAGCTGCACCCTCATCCGTCGTATCAATCGTCTACGGTCGTCTTTTCGAACCGAAAGAATGGACGAAAGATTACGTCGACCAAGTTCTCGAATACGGTGACAAATTATTCCGCCTAAGTGCAATGAGAAATCACGTAAAAGACGACGAATACATGAAGACCAAGTTGGTCCACCCTGAATTTTACATAGCCAATTACAAAGTCCTCGTTTGCGTCGAGGAGACCGGAATTACCGGTAATCTCTTCAGTGAAACCGTAGGTTGTCCAGATTTCGCCGATGGTTTGCACAAATTCTTTCAAAACAATGACTCTGGTGTCGTCACTGCTCAAGGTTCATCCGTAGCAATGTGGCGTCAGTTGGATCTAGGTTTTCTTTTCTTTGACCCTTCACCTTGCGACGAAGAAGGTGTACGACGTCCCGACGGTGTCGCTTGCGTTATGAGGTTGAAATGTATGAACGATCTACGAGATCATTTTCTAAAAAGCATGGATAAACGATACGATTCTAGATATTGCATCGACAAAGTGTCCGTTCTTCGAGTAAACGAAGTCGGTCGTGGATACATCGATCGTCTTCCAAGCAGCAGTCGTCTGACAGTAGATAAAAGTGTCCTTCGTGCGATAAATCCAGTGGATATTGACGAGAATAAATTAGATTGTACGAAACCAGTCCCCAAAGGTGATGTCAAAGTGAAAGCACCAACAACAGCGAAGATCCACAAGGAACCACTATCGATTACCATTTCAAATTTCAGCATCGACCGACACTTTGCTACTGATCCTTTGGTAGATCAGAATTCCTTTGATACCGGGTACTCTTATGAAAATGTCCACGTCAATGTACCATCGACTTTTCGCGAATTACCTGGAAACATGTCGATTCTTCATGGTCTAACGCACGAGGGTAGTGACATATATAAAGGTAAAGGAGCACAAAATGTTGTTAATTGTGCGATGGCTATTGCCATGAAAAAAGTTCATCCGGTGAAGACATGGATGAGACCGAAACTCGACGAAGTCTTGACACTCGGAGATACGTTGTATGCTGACGTAAAAGCTGAGAAACCAACCATAAAATCCATGACTGCAGCGGATTTGGATGATACGAAGATTCAAGTGGAAAATAGAAAGATGGTAATCGACGTTGACTTGATAACAGCAACTGGAACGATCGCTTCTAAGATACCAACAGTGTTGAATTTGAAAAAGGCATTGGAAGAATTTTTTCTCTTAAATACCGAAGGTATTATTGAAAGTTCATCAATGGCTGTAGCGATTTGGAGTCAGGACGACTGTTATTATCTCTTTGATCCTCGACAGTGTGACTCTAACGGTGTTAGAATCAGAGAAGAAAAGGGTGGAAAAGGTGCTAAAGCTGCAGATGCACAGGATAAAAAGAAAGGAAAATGCTGCGTGATCCGATTTCCTGATACTGATTCCCTAGCTGCTCTGTTCATGAAGAATATCGATCAAACGAAGAAGAACGATCGCTTTACGATCAGACATATTACGATTTTAGATGATATTCCAGGCTCTCGTCCTTGGAACGACTTTCAAGCAGGAACTCCTGGTGAAACCTGGATCCTTCGTGGAACAACGTCCAACAACGATGAAGCATTTGAGGATGAGAGCAGAGGAATTCAAGGACTTGCTATGCCAGTAGTTGCTTTGATCAGTGCAAAAGAAACAGCTCCTGCAAAATGGACGAGCGAAACCATCGATGAAGTTATTCGAGAAGGTGATGCTTATTACAATTGGTGCAATCCTCCTGTAGAAACGGAAGAAGAGACAGAACGTTACTTCTTCGTACCGAATCTCAAGAAGAATCTCTACTTTAAGAATAGAAAAGTGAAGATCGACGTTGAAGAATCTACGATAGTTGGCGATATAACATCAGGGCCTGATAGCGATCTACCGAATTTACATAAAGCGATTGTTCAATTCTTTGAGAATCGACAATTTGGCATCGTCGACGTGAAAGGTCTCCACGTTGCTATTTGGAAGGCGGATGAAGATTTAAAAGAAGCAGATAAAGATGTCACAAAGGAAACATTTTATTATTATTTCGATCCAAATCCTAGAAACAATCAGGGTCTTTGGTCCATGGAAGGAGAAGAGGATAATGTTGCCTGCGTAATTCGAACCAAAGATACAAAAGTTTTGGCGAAACTAATCGAAACAAATGCAGGACAAGACGTAGCTACCGGAAACGATTTCGCCATACATGACATGAAAAATATCAACATCGGTCCGGAAATGACCGATGAGGAGATCGAAGAAGATAAACAAATACCCATAAAACCAGACTTGCATCATTACTCTAGTACAGGTGATACAGGAGCAATTTTACTCGGTAGCTTTAATCTCGGCAACGAGACAATATTCAAACGTCAAACCAGAGACAAACAGCAAGCAGCAATTGCCTTGGCAACTTTGGCAATGACAAAATTATATAATCCTCACCTCTGGTACAGAGAGGTCGTCGATGATGTTTTAAAGCTTGGTGACAAAATTACGGCAGAAAATGCAGAGAATTTGCCCGAGGCTGAAGCCGAGGAAGAAACACCAAGAAATTATCTTCTTCCTTCAGAGATCAGCGAGGATTTCACCATAGGAGTAAATCGGATAGCGGTTGGTTTGGAAGAGGAAACAGGATCCGGAAAGATGTCAGACTTGGCTAGACAATTGGAGCAATTTTTCGAAGTTAATACAATGGGGATTTTTCGACAAGATAATATAATGATGCCGATATGGAAGGAGGGAAATGCATACTTTATTTTGGATCCCAGAGGAAGAGACACCAGAGGAGAACCGAGGGAAAAGGATGGAGCTGCTGCGGTGATGTGGTTCACCGATTTAGAATCGTTAGTTACAGCAATTCAAGCTGTAGCGACTGGAGAAGACTTTCTCATTGACAATGTCACCTTGGAAAACAACTATGAAACAAGAATCGCCGAAGGAGAACGTCCTGCGAAGCTCACATCGGGAGAAAATCCTTGGTACCATTTCCCCAAAATGACGGAAGGTGTATGGAGCATCGACGGTGCAGTTAAAATGTCAGATGAAAGATTCAATGAGAACAATCGCAATCAACAAACCGCTGCAATTGCTGTGGTTGCAATTGTTTTTTCGAAAGTTTACGAACCACGTTATTGGACAGCTGCTGTAATCGATCAAGTGATAATCACAGGAGATAAATTACATTCGAAGTGTGTCGAAAGATTAGGCGAAGGTTCTGTACCGAAGATAAATGAAATCATCACGGAATTTTTCCTTTCAACGAGACGAATCGATTTAACGATCAAGGACTGCGTTGAAAGTGGAAGTCTTATCGAGAAACCACCGAAAATACAGAGTCTTCAGACTGGAATTGATAAGTTCTTTGCTAGATACAATTCCGGATCATTGACTGTTAGTGGGAATAAAAACATTGCCATTTGGAAATTCGATAATATTTATTACGCTTTGATACCTGATTGGAGTACTACAACAGGAGAAGAAACGAAAGTTGCACCCAAAGTACTTAGATTCGCCAATTCAGAGATTTTAGTAGGATACCTTCTGCAATTCCTCGGCACAGAAGGTGACTATGAGATCACAGCTATCGACGTCGTCGATTGGAATAAACTTCCTCCCTGGAAATTCGATCCCAGCCCTGCAGTACGTCCTTCCAACCTTCCACCCTTGAATGCCTACAGAAGAGTTCAAGGAGAAGCACGAGCAATTTTGCGCGGCAGTTATCATCAAGGGGATGAAATCTTCCCTGAAGTTCTTCGCAACAAACAAACCGCAGCAAATTGTGTCGTTGCTGTAGGAATGTCCGTAGTGAAGAATCCAGTGACCTGGACGAAGAAAACAATGGATGAAATAATGGCAATCGGTAGCAGCGTGCACAGAGAGACAAAAAAAGCAAAACCGACAAAAGTCAGGATAATTCCAAAGGACATCATTCGCGTATTCTACGTAGGAGTTAATATTCTAACTGCTGACATAGAGGCCAACACCGTAAGCGGCATAGTTGCAATTCCTCCACCAGATCCTGAGGAAAAGAAGAAGAAGAAAGGAAGAGGTCAGAGGAGAAAAGCAAGAGGAGAAAGAGGAAGGAAGAAGGCAAGAGGTACTCAAAGAATTCGTCCTCCACCTCCTCCACCGATTTTATTGGAACAAGGTTTAAAAAAATTCTTCGAAAACAATCGAGCAGGTATTCTAGTAACTGGTCGTGGAATGGTGGCTATATGGAAAGATATGGGAGTTTATTTCATGTACGATCCACGTGCCCGAAGTGACCAAGGGTTACCAGATTTCTATGGTACCTCTTGCGTTATGTGGTTCGCCTGTATGGAACCATTTTACGAGGTTGTCTTTGCGAATATCGACGAACAAGAGAAATACGGACGTTATCAAATCTGCAGAGTGATCATAAAGACTGCCATGATAGAACCTCTACCGTGTCCGGCAGATTTCCGACCTTACTTCGATTGCACTGCTCCATCGATTCCGGTAATGTCGAGGAAGAAGACGACGACTCTTGCCGTGGAAACTATCACGGAGTATAATTTTGTCGATGAGGAATTAAGTGTTTTACGTGGCACTGTGCACATGAATCATCGTACATTCAGTATAAAAGGTAGAGGATATCAAAGTACCGCAATCGCAGCTGTTGCGATAGTCGTAGGACTTCTTCATGTCCCTTCAACATGGACACCTGATTTGATCGATGCTATTTTGAAATACGGTGACCTTTTGCACTCTGACAGTGTTCGAGCAGCTCGTCCAGGTGCTAGGAATTTATCTCCTAGCGAATTACTCACGGTGTTTATCGTTGGAGATTTTCGTGCCACCATACACATTCATGATCATACAGCGGCTGGTTTGCTTCATGCGTTTGACCTTGCAGAAGCATTGACAATGTTTTTCCGATCGAATTGTTCTGGGATATTGCACACCACGAATATGGCAGTTGCTGTGATGCAACATTATGGGAAATTCTATCTTTTCGATCCTTGCTCGAGGAACGATCAGGGAAGACCGAGTTTCGATGGGGCAGCCTGCTTGATGAAGTGTGAAAGTATTATGAAAATGGCGAAGGTGTTTGTCACGAATTGCAATCTTAAGACACCCAATGTTTATACTCTTAATGCTGTAAATGTACTTAGCCTACACTTTTTCTCGGATGCGAAGAGCGCCTGTCCGCCTAAGTGTGAACAGTGAATTTTTTCGATTTTGTAAATTTCTAACGTAGTGGACGTTTTTGAAGTGTCACATATCTTATAATTGTATTGAAATTCGAGTATTGATGATGATTAATACGGTATCTTATCTTTGCATAATTATTTTCAAATTGTATACTCAATCAGAATTATGTTGGTGTATAGAAATAGAAATATAGAAATATGGAAGAAAGAATGATGAATTTCATTCGCCAAAGGGTAAATAATCTTTTGGATAAATGACCGAAGAATAAGGTAATGCCAAATAAACCGACACGGCCGACAACATTCTCAAATTGCTAATTTTATTTATAGGTTTCTTTATGACACAAATCACTTTTAGCATCTACATGAGTAGGAGTACAGGCTATACGAGAATGAATTTGATACAGATCACTTATTAGTGTAAATACAATGTATCTTCAATTACACGCTATAAACTAGATACTTAGAAAACACTGTACAACGCAGCTGAGAACTGTCGGTGATACTTTACAATATTTTACAAGCACTCCTTGAAGCGAGACGAGCCCAATCGTCGGAGTCGTTCGTTTCTCGTGATTTGCTATCATCCACGGGAGGCTATCCTTCCTTTTTTTCTTCTTCTCACGCGAGTTATTCGATGACGTCCTCACGCGGTCTGTAGGCCATGCTTAAAGCGAGTTTGTCCGTTTATTTATTTTTTTTTCGGAAGCTGTTCCACGCAGAGAACCCTTCCCGAGAACGATCAACCTTCCGTTCTACCTTTAAACCCCGTTCACGAAGGAATTTCTTAAGAAACAACGCCGGAACAGCTTCCTGGCCGCCCATGGGGCTTGACGGACCCTCGTGACGTCGCCTCGTCCCTCGCAAAGTGAACTAATTGCCAAGTTCCATGAGCAGAAATCGAGGAGAGAAGGTCCGCGATCGAATTTCGTTTGCCCTCTGTATCCGGCACACAGGGTGTCATTCTTTAGGCTGTGTTTATTGTACGTAAACTCTTCGTGACATTGGCAAAACCATAAACAA
Source organism: Cerceris rybyensis (assembly GCA_910591515.1). Lineage (NCBI taxonomy): Eukaryota > Metazoa > Arthropoda > Insecta > Hymenoptera > Crabronidae > Cerceris > Cerceris rybyensis. Next base: position 22,271,379 of record OU342793.1, on the reverse strand, counting down.
AAAAGTAAACAAGGAAATTTATCAAATTTCTATTTTTTTTCTATTTCTCATATTGCGATAAGAATTAAGTTTCTATCTTACATGACCAAAGAAACAATTTTCTTTGATCTGTCCCTAACTTTTCTGATTTGTTTAATAAAAATCAAATTAAATGCTTTTTCATTTAACTGATTAAATTAATTGCTATGAATTATTCAAGAGGAACGTAAATATGTGTAAAAACAGTAATTGCAGTATCAAAATGTCGTCAATCGTGACAAATTAGAGGTCATATATTATCTAGATAATTATTTAACAGTGTAAAATATCGACATAAAAAAAAGACTTAAATTAGAGTGCAATTTTTTGTTGTTAATTAAAAATTGTGTTTAATTAAGGTAGTTATGGATAATGTCATACGAATGGGTGCATTAAACACACCCTAGAGTATATACCGACCACCCCAACGATCTCTGCCCCCGTAACCAGGCTCTCGTACAGCAGTCATCGTCTCATGCACACACAGAATAATACATCGCACGACTTTTTATTTTTCTTACGAGTCTTTTTTCTTCATCGCGGCTAAACGTCTGTCAGTACAATGGCTAAAGTCCTCTTTTTATTTCTCTCTCTTTAATCTCTCATCTCGTGAACCGCTTGATCGTCCTTGCTCGTACTTACTCGTTCTTTTGGCTACTTCGTCTTCCCGATCGAATCACGACGTTTAAAGGATAATCAAGACGATTGATTCTCTTCTTTTGTACTTCTTTCATCATCTCAATATTCCAGTTTTGCCCTAAAGTCGCGACGATTCATGGAAATTGCAAAAGTAACGATATTGCGATTGGGATGATCGAAATGATTTAAAAATTGACGTATAGCTTTCATACTTCTTGACTTTAATTATTTTAACTTGGTTTCTTTCTGGATCTAAAGCATTTCGAACGATTCGAGTATAGATAATTAGAAAGCAGAAATATGCTAATGACTATGACGTCTTGAACTCTGGCTTGGTTAGTTACAAATTATTTTTATTCTTTTTGCAATCATTATTGAACCCTATTTGATAATTATGTTATTACTAAAGATCAGAATAACTCTTCAAAATCCACAAAGAATCGTCGCTACTTTCAAGTCGACAATTCGGAATAATTTACAGAGATTCTACCGACGAAGAAAAATGCACTTCTCGCAAAAAGTAAGGAATATTTGAAAATGAATATTAAGCAATAAAAAAAAGCATTTGATTTCTTTTTCATTAGATTCAAATATCGAGAAAGTAAACGACAAGACAGTACATATTTTGTATCATTGACAACATACTATATGTGCGTTTGACAGTCTTTGGTGACTATACACCATACTCGTCCAGATTAACATGTTTCTCATATCGCAATAATTAAATTTCCATGAAACAATTTTCTTCAATCTGTCCCTAACTTTTCTGATATTCCCGTTTAATAAATAACAAATCAAATACTTTGTTCATTTAATCGCTACACATTCATTTTAACGTATCCCCCAATTTTTACGAGCAGAATAAAAGTCCTGTGTTCGATCAAGAAACGAAGCAAAGATGGGGGAGAATTGAAAAAAAAAAATCAGACTTCGTATAAAGTAAAAACGCGGTAAAACGAAGAGTAGATTGAAGACCCGCTTTTCTGTTCAAGCGCACGCTCTACGACCGACAGAACGAAGTTTAAACAGATCGTAATGTAAAAAATATGTATTATCAATAATATTGGCATGATGTTCTTGTTATGGCACGTTTAGTTTACTGTTCAGTGACGCGTTTACAAGGTTTATCTTACGTTTCTCGCTATACAGACATCGTGATTATTTCAGTCGGGGGTTCTCGATGGCGGGGTTTCGAGGGGGTTGAGGGTGAAGGGGGATGAACGTAGAAAAGAAAAATGGAAAACGCTTCGCTATTTTTTTCTGTTCTTCGCAGACACACGCACACTCACGTACAAACAGACAGACAGACATTTAAACACAGTCATTCTTCTCGCTCTCTCTTATTTCTTCTTCTTCGCATTGTTTTGCATCGCACTCTTTTCGTGATGATCCAACACCTGTTAAACTTTACTCACACTCACTCTCTCTCTCTCTCTCTCTCTCTGGCTTTCCTCTCATCAAAGTTCTCCATTGCACTTTCCCATTCGTCGCAACAAATGCACCTTAAAACATATTCTATGTACAAAAGCTGCTCCCTAATGAAAACGCACGGAAGAAAAGAAAGAAAGAAAGAAAAAAAGAAAAGGAATCTCAATGAGATTTCTATTGCGCTTCTTCTTCTTCTTCTTTTTTTTGGTCGGTACTTATCGGTAAAGAGAGGGGTCAAATTGCACCGAGGGGTTTTTCTTGAAACAGAACGAACGGAAATTATTTTTTTTTTATAAACGCTAACAATTATCATCGTGATTTGTAACTCATTGAACCTCTTGCCCTACGATTGCCTTCTGTGACCTCGTGTACCATGATAGAGTAATAAATCTCTAAAATAAAGATTTATTAGTGGTCTCAATTATATCGTATACTTTAAAATCAATCTGATAGCTCAGAGATACCTTGATACTATCATGTACCACTGATTTTTTTCAATCTGACAATTTTTATAAAATTCTTGTACCATTTTCTCCACCATAAGTGTCACTAAGGTTTGTAGGGCATGGGGTTAACAGCTGGAATTACGTATACGGCGTATACGGCGCAGGCTTCGTATCGTGAAGTAACGTTTTTCGTTTTATTTCTTTTTTTTTTGTTTGGTTCTTGTGTATTTGTTGATTCGATCGGTAGATAAGGTTTTATTTTCGTCTCTACGCCGAGGAAGTATCCCGAATATTTAGCAATCGAGAAATACGTCGATCGCTCGGACGAGTATCGTTTTTTAAAAAGCACGACTCGAAGATACGGCATTATTTCGCCCTCGCAAGAACACACTGCGATTTTCTCTGCTATTTTACAACTAAACACATTCGTCGTTTGAGCCGTGAATGCAGAACGGCACGGATAACGCATGATGGTGTTTTCTTTCCTATGAAAAATGAAGTCGCATTTGATTATGTTCATCGAGTGTCCAGAGACTCGCTTTTTCGAATTTATTCGTGGAATTTTCGAATGTATTTTTAAGGAGTAATTAGTAAGTCAATTTTAATTTGTGTCAATGCTGATTGAAATTTATAAAAATTAATTTTAGCGCGAATAGGATTGAATTGTTTAATTGGCGAAGTATTAACCCCTTGGATACTACGGTTGTATATATATGTTTAGAAACACAGTCCCGTCGACGTATATATACGCAGTGAGAGTTCGAATATTGACGTATCATCGCACAAATAATGACTTTTATTTTATCGGTCGTTGAACTTTTAATTTGACACTTTACTCTCCGACTTTCTGTAAAAAATCCAATTTACGATCACCTAATAATTGATTATTTTTTATTATTCAAAAAAAGTCTGTACCTGCACAGGGTTAATTGCATCGTGTGACTCTCAGCATTCAAAAATTCCTCGAACATCATTCAAAAATGTAATCCGACTCTCGAACCTGCGCGTATTTATTTCGAACAACGAAATTCTCAAAGCTGAAGAACCCTCGACTCTTTGCAATTCTCAGATTTTCTCCCGACTGCAAAAACTCGACGTTTCTCTATGCGCCGAGAATGCGTTAAGAAATATCTCAATTATTCGAAGTATTTTAATCGTATACAAGTTTCACCGTAGATTCGCATTGTTCTTTAACGTCGAAGCAGTCTCGGGACAATAGAATAACAATTCACAATAAGAATAAAAAGAAACAGGCAAGAATCCGCAAAGAGTCGAATGGCATTGTTAACATTTCTTAAAAATGTAGCGAGAAAACGCAGGAAAAGATTCGAAAAGATTTTATTAAAAATCGCCGTGATTCGATAAAAAAAAGGGAGGGAGATTTCGGGATAATTTTTGGACAGGGAGATATTAAACATATAAAAGAAAAAAAAACGAAAGAAGAATAAAACAATCGCGTATTGCAAAAACGATCATAGACGCCGATAAATAATGCAACACGTTTTAACGCGGCGTCGATCGTGAACGATTGAAAATGGCGCTCGATCAGACCCGATCGATCAAAGTCCCTTGGGACCTTCTCTAAATTGGAAGCTCTCGGTTCGCACTTTCGACGCTAAAACCAGTCTCTTCGTCGCAGTTATTGTCTCCGATAGCTCGAAAGCACGAGTGTTCGTTAGTCGCGTGGTTTCTCCCTCTATCCTCACTTTCTCTGTCTCTTTCTTTCTCTCTTCATCCCCGATTTTGATCCTGGATTAAAAAGTAACAGTAAAAAAAGAAGAAAAAGTAAATGAACGAAAAAAAAAACAGAAATACCAAAGAATGGGAGAAGAAAACAAAATATCTTGTAAAAAAAAAGCGCGAAGGACGAAGAGGTAGGGGTTGTAGGTGGATACATCGAAAATCCATGGTCATCGTTCACGAAAGAGCCGGCTCTCTCGAGTTCGGACAGATTCCTGAGATTTCACCTAAATAGATCGTTTATATTATGCAATGGAGATCCAACGGGATTGGACTGTTCGAGACAGTAGTCCGCAAGAAAATTCTACGATTACGTACCTTGCCAATCGCTTTTAACGCTAGTCTTAACGACAATGAGGGGGATGAGAAGTCATTAGAGTAAATCGGATAATGGCAAATCGGGAGATCGGAACGGCCGAGGGAATCGGGGCGAAGGAAATTCGGCGAAAGAGAGCCGGAAGGGGTACAGGGATAAAGAGGGGAAACAAGGTTCGGCCTAAAAGTAAGGTTTTTTTTCGCACTAAAAAGAGATCTTACACGCTAATTAATCGCACTGTGTATAGACTTTTAAAAAAATAACAAATTACATACAGAAGATAGGTATTTTGACACCGTGAGGTCGAATAAATGAATGATAATAAACGTCTCGCTCGTTCGACTCAATCTTCTTTGCTCTTTGCCCATTCATTTTTTTTTCTCCGCTCGTTTTTTTTTTATCTCTTCGTTACCTTTAGCTACGTCTGCGGTATAATTACTTTATAGAATATAGTACCTGGCACAGGAACATGACCTCTCAGTCATTGGCATCACAACGTAACAAGGACTACGAGCTGTGTCACGCGCACCTTCACCAGCACCCTCGGTCCTTGCGGAGATATACATTCGATAATACACGTACGCAAAACGAAACAAGCACACACGCGCAAAATGCACGTTTGGCCCCTCTTTCTCTCTCTCCCTCTCATACATCATCCGTACACACACTCGGTCACTTCTCTCATTCCCATTCTCCCATTTTTTCCCGTGTGCATTCGCTCGGACTCGCAATCTTTCGTTCTCGAGTGGGTGACTACAGCCAGACACTTGGTCCTGAGTATTTCTGCATCATATTTTCATTTTTGTTCGTTACACGTATTAACGTCCATTTCTAAACTCTCCCTCGCATTCTTTCTCTTTCGACTTTGGACACTGGGTCTACCGGCGAACGAATGTAGCGAGGCTGGATACGATTCGGCCCGAGGATCGGTTCACGATCATCGCATCTAAGAGCGCAAGATCGGATACAACGAACGATAATCCAATTGATCCAAATCATCCGTTTAACGATCAGACCGATAGATTCCTTCGTTCGTTGTCTGATGTCCTCGACGACTCTTTCTATCACCTCGAAGACCAACGTCCTCGCACAGTTTGATCCAAGAGCCTCGTAGAGCTCGAAGCCTTCGATTAATCCAACGAACTCAAAGTTTCCTCGAGCCGCACACATTGTATCGTCCTTCGAAACGTCGATCGAATTGCTTTCACGTTCATCCAAAAAAGCGTAAAATCTTCAACGAGGATCCTCCACGATCGTTCCTTTCTCCAGGACGTTTCAACAGCGACAAACCTCAAGGTATCCTCCCAGTTCTCAATCTCCGCGACGAGCTCGCTCAAGAGGCATCTCCTATCCTCCCAAAGCTTCCTCGACATCCTCGCGATCGCTCCTCCGATCGTCCAGCCTCCTCTCGTCATAATACGTAGATGGACCCTGCAGATGACACCGTGTGTTGCAACAGTCTTGTCACGTGGGTCCGCCCGGGGCTACGTAACACTGATCGCCGGATTTGAGGTGCCCGATGGCGCGGGTACCACTTCACTCTTTATACACTGTCCGGTCAGTTGGTTCACGCTAAGAGGATTGTTGATGTCGTGGGGATTGGTGCCGACCGGGTTACGGTGCGGCGGTGGTGGCTGTTGAACCGGCTGGTTGTGCTGCTGACTGTTCGGGTTAGACGACAGGGGTGGAGGCGGTACCGGGGGTGTCAAGGGGCAGGGACACGGGCTGGCCAGACTCGAGGGCGACGGTAACACCAACGACGGGCTAGCCAGACTAGACAACGCGGACAAACCCCCGGGACTGCTCAGGGACTCGTCCTCCTCGGGAGTACCTGCCTCCCCCACGCTGCCCAGGTTGTCCTCCGAATGATCGTCCTCACCTTCGCCGTCCGCTTCGCCGTCGCCGTCTCCTCCCTCCCCCATGTATCTGATACATTTCTTCTTACGTCTGCGAACAAGCGACGATGAATTAGTCGGTGTTACCAGGATTAATTGGGCTCTTGTGGTTACGATTTTATCGAACGTTCGTCCTTGTTGATTATTTTAAGATTTATAGGATCGATTTTTATTTATTATTTGAGAATGTAATTAAAGGTAACGAGGATGAACGTTCGTTTGGAGAGGTTACATACAGAATTATTACCAACTAAAAGAACATGCGATCACTCCGTAATCGTTGCAAGGTCGAGCGCAGGAAAGTCTTTGTCTGTGATGTTGAAATTTGTAGAATTCGAACGGAATTAACGATGATATCGAGATAATTGAGTTTAAGAAGTGGACGTTCTTGCGCTCGACGATGTTACCGTATCGTTCGACATGGATCACTCGCTGCAAATGCCATGCTCAAAAAGTTCAGACGTAACAAGCATAACGTGTAATAAACGTATACGTGGAAAAACGAAAGTCTCAACAAAAAGAATCGTAATGCCGGGGCACAAAAGGGCAATGGAGTGTTGACGTGGGGGTGGTAGGTGATGGGGATATTGGAACGCTCTTCATCAGCAGGCGAGAACTACGGTGTCCCGAGCAATATCGTCGCGCAACAAGTCGAATCTCGCATAACGCTAAAGCTCACACAGGAACAATCCATTCGCGCGTTAGCAGAGACGAGATTAAAGTGCTCGGTCTTGATCAATGTTACGTGGAACTTGGTATTTATTAACCGATGTCGAAAGCTCTGGACGCGACGCGAAATAGAGCTTTTTCATTCTCGTGCGCGTTCTTTGCACTCGTTTCTTTTCGATCTGGAGCCCATTCGCAAAGAATTCTCTACACGGTTTTCTAACATGTCCGGCTGTACACTTAAAGTGTAAAGTGTAACGTTCACAGACTGAACGAACAAGGAAAGAGGCTTATTTTTTTTTCTTTTTTTTCATCTTTTTTTTTTTACTACTGCAAATTCGCATTCGAAAGTGAGCCCGACCGACCTCGTATTTTACTGCATCGCAGTCGAGACATTCATCGCTCTGCCATTGGCTCTCATTATTTATCTCTTAGCTAGTGAGTTAGTCGATCTCGTATTTCATGAAATACGCTCCGGGATGATATTACACTCTAGGAGATTCGCACAGGCAGATCATGGATATCAAGCGTTAAAGGGTTGTAATCTCTGCTAAAAAAAAAACCAAAAAGAAAACGTCAAAGTAAAAGAAAAACGGCAGACGTTTGTCCGTTCGCGATTTGGCGCGATCGTGCGCAAAGACTCCACGAACGAACAACCCGTTCTTTTTTTTCGGCGACTCTACGAAGCACAAAGAAGTAAGAAGTTCACGCATCGTGGTGTTCTTAATTAAACATACAGAGACTCACGCTGAAAGGAGAAATTATTCAGGTACACAATTCGACACCGAGGAGTTTCTCCACGACGAAGACATTGCGGGGAAACTCGCGCCTTTTTTTACGACGTTGATTACAACGAATAGGAAAATCATATTTATAGATATAGACATATATACGTATACTATCATATAGAGGTAAAAAAAAAATGGAAACATCCGTACAACACATAATTCGCCGTAAACCGTACGAACTGCCATGCCAGAAATTAGGAATAACAATACTCTCTATAGCCAAAACGTTCCGAACCGAAAAGAAAATCAGTTACACGTAGATTAAATATAAATATATATATATGTACGTATATCTATGTATGTATATCTATATATGAATACATATATAACACGTTTGCGTGTTCTCCAAAGTGTATATATATATGAACACATGTATATATATACATAGATGAACATTACAGACCAGCCATGCTAAGGGCAACACTGATTAAAGTTCAACTAAACGAGGGTAATAAATAAACAACAATAATAAGCTGCAAAGAGCCACAACAATGAGAAACAATGCGAGCATTAGGGCGTCGCTGTGCCGCTCACTATGCCACCCCGCTCGTGATATCCTCTCGCTCGAGTATCCCGTGTAACAAGATAAAAAAATACCCCCCAAAAAAAAGAAAAAATCATCAAAAACGATCAACGTACTCAAGAAACCGTAAGAGAGAAGAAGGAAAAGAAAAGAAAAACAAAATAACCATTTAATTGAAACCCAAAAACGATAGGCTTCTCTTTTCAAAACTATCACCCGTAAAGCTATCAACCGATGTGTTTTTTAAAAAGATACATATTTCTTTTCTCTCTTCCACGTTACAAAACAGAGTAAATACAATCCAGAGTGATTTAACGGCTAACGAGCAGAGTTGGCCGAGGATAGCGAGAGAGCCAGCGAGCCCGTAGGTTTAAGTCGGGACTGACCACTGTTTAAGAAGAAGTGTTGCAGTAGAAGGGAGGCGATAGGCTTGACTAGAGATTAACATAAGTGGGTTCTTGCTGAGGCGAGGAAGCATTGGAGGCAGTGTTGGTATTCGGAGGGGCAGTGGCTGCCCCAACTGTTCCTCCACCACCTCCAGCCCCGACCCCTGCCCCCGCGCTACTTCCCACACCGTGATGGATTATGCTCGCGTGGATGCCCATCCCCGCTCCATGCTCCACTGGGCTGCCAAAACCAACCACCAGCCATTAAAGGGGCGCTCGCTTCGACGTTATCACTTTAATCCCACCTTAATCTCACACCGTATCGTCGTCACCCACACGCATCGACCCGGATATATTACTTTTTCTTTTGCTCGATATATACACATACATCTGTGTATATACTTTATGCATTTTTTCTCTTCACCCTATTCCTTTCCTTGCGTTTTTTTTTTTTTTATTATTATTTCTCTTCCTCCAGCAGCATTCTTCGTATCTGCAACGTCGGGGTCGGCGATCATCGTGACCCGAGGGCGCCAGGGTAGTTTTCATCGAGAAAGATGTCTTTTTTTTTTCTTGACTCTTGTTGTTTATATATTTTTTTTTTGATCGTACTCTCATTAAAGAGATGAGAACGACGGCCTTGTAAGGATAACTCACGGTGTGTAGGACGCACGCGTCCAGTTTTAAACGACTCGATTAATCCCTCCTGGCGCCGTCTGTCATACTCTGGATAATGCCGGCCCCGCTGTAACAGACTTGATCGGTTTTAAACGAAACTGCACGTCGCTAGGACTGACATTCGACACGAACAGCGTACGCGATGTTGTGCCGTGTCAATCAGAAAATATGTCTCCCAAATGTTGTCCGCATTTATTGAGATCGGGCTCTAGAAATCTCTACTCTTCTGGTATCCCGCAGTGTCGCTATCGAGGATCTCTGACGCGTCACTGAACGATGACACTTCGTTTGATCTTTTTACGAGAAAATATGTTTTCATCTTGATTCTACATTATGCATGACGTCGCGCGTGAAAGAGGAGACTAAAGAAAAGTATGCGAGCCAGAAAATTATTCGATATGTATTATATCCACGTTTTATCAAGGACTCGAGGGTATTGTCTAATATTTTTGTACAGTAGGTCCTCGATTTACGCGGATTCGTGGTACGTGAATCTTTAGAAGCGAGTGAAAAATCAATTTCAAAGAGAAATTCATCTTTTAATTGACAGAAGTAGAACATTGTTGGTCCATGTATAGCAGAAGCGAAGATAAGTGTTTGTAAAGTATAGACATTTGACTACTTCTTATTGAATTGCACGAGAATCCGCATCCTTAGCCTTCCAACGAGTGTTTTTCGACTAGTATTTCCAAACTGCACAGGAATCGTGTAAGTTGAGGACTTACTGTACTTCTATTATGACTCCTACGGTAGAATTCAATTTCTAACTACGATAGAACAAGTGATAATAATCATCCGATCATTTTGCACACTTAATTGCACTGCTTTTTTATAACGTATCTATTTTCTACTATGAACAACCGTGGATGGGATTCGTCTTCGCCCCTTTAATGAGGTCCATGAGATTCACAAACCCAGCCGGGAGTTGGGGCGTTTGGGCGCACACTATACGGTATTACGTAGTAGTACAGTTACGGAAGTTTTAGTGGCGCTAAAACGGGTGGCTCGTGATACCGCAATAAACTACTATGTGTGGTTCTAGAAGAGATATTTACAAGCAAAGTATACAGTAGTGGTAGTAGTAGTAGTAGTAGTAGTAGTGGTAGTAGTAGTAGTAGTAGTAATAGTAGTAGTAATAGTAGTAGTAGTAGTGTAGTAGACGCCGTCGGTTCGATCCAGCGTGTACCGAAGAGAGAAAGAAAAAAAACATTCATTCCGTTCTTTCTTTGCTTTTTGGAAGACACATTTTCTGACGGCGCGCAGTTCACCGCGCGCTTTCTGCGTTCTCTCGTCCTTCGTTGGTTTTTTCTGTTTTTTTTTTTTGAAAGTTCAGGTTCCGAGCAACGGCTCGGAATAGGTGACCAAACAGAATGCGGATTATACTCTTCTGTCTTTTTTTTTTTATACCACGACGCGATTGATATATTTTACACGTTAACCAGAAAGGAATTACCGTCACTGAGAGAGACCACGTGCTCGGTACGTACGAATAAATTAATGGTGGCACGTTTCGCACACCATAGGTTGTATCGAGTTGACAGTTAGGATAACACTACGCGGTTTTATTCTCTTGTCTTTCAAGTTCCACGATAACATGTGGATGACGGAACGGAGTAGAAGACGAGAATAACGAGAAGTGGTGATATAATTGAGAATATATATATATATGTACTATTGTGCCCGGGTTGCAAAATTATCGAACTTGGCAGAAATCGCCATTAGTGCCGTTCGATGTCTTTATTTTACAATTTTTATCGGCTTGCTTTGGAAACACGAGACGAAGTATCTTCGTGAATTGAAGACATTTCTAAATGTTGTTACAGTTTAGATACCCCAATAAATCAAGTCTGATCATCGAGGAAATATTCTACTCAATCTGTACAGAGCGATTCTTTCTTCTAATAATATCTTAAGTGTTTTCAAATTGAACTTTCTTCAATACCAGAACTATCAGCGGTAATTTAAATTTTGCAATACAGTCGTTGAATATTAGTCTGGCTTTTGCCTCAGTAATTCTAGTCTTACACAACTGTTAAATCTAGAACTACTGTACGTTCTGATTATTATAATTAAATATATTAAATTTTGCAAAGAGAGCAATTTTTGTCGCATACGACAGAAGTTGAATATTCGCCGCATGGCACCATTGTCAATTTAGTTATTGATTTTATTCCCATTGTTAATTATCCAAAAAAATTGGTAACCAGTCATTTTGTTCGTCTTCGTAGTTCTAGTGTTAAAGGTAAGTCAAAGATGATAGATCTCGCGAAGATACTTTGTTTCTCGCGTTCCATTATCACAGCTCATCATCATTCAGCATGTAACTTCTTCTAGTGGAACTACGTGACTGACGTGAGACTTCTAGGTCATCTTGAAACAGCTTTCAAGATCGAATACGTATATACACGCGATCGAAGTAGCGTGTGCAGCTCGACAGACGATATTTCTCTTATTGAGGCAACGAAACGAAACATTCTACACGATGCACACGTACCTGCAGGGTTTGCACCATTGGCTTTGTTGGTCTAATCCGTACCTGGCGCGACACTTCTTCATGTTATTACCTAGAAAATCGAAACAATCGTGATTAGCGCGAGAATTTCAACCAAGACACATAGGAGACACATTTATATCGTCGAATTTCTTTCATTCTGCCAGACTGACGGTAATTGACATAGGTTGAGATTAAAGTTAATGGATCCTCTTTCGTTAAGATTTAATGAGATTGATTGAACACGACATTTAAATAATTCGTTTTCTTTTTTCTTTCTACTTTTTCTTTGGTTTTAATTGCAATGGTTGTATCACATGAGACTAAAAGTTTTACGTGCAATGAAAGATGATGAAATTTATTTAAAGGAATTATAATTATCTTGTTTATAACGCTGAATATTTAGCTTGGTAAATTTTGTAGGTGGTATAATCGTTGAAAATTTGGTGGAATGTGAGAAGAATTTTCTAAAGACACTTATTTTAACACTTATAGTTGTTCGAATATTAAAAAAATGTACTGAACGTATGTCAACTAGTCATGCGTGTAACAGAATGATTTAACCCCTTGAGCTTATGGTTTAATAATATTATTTTTTATCTAAAAATATATAACGATATTATTTTTAAATGATATTAACGTCATTAATAATACTAAAGTCTCGGTTTCAAGCTCAAAAAGTTAAGAAAATCGAGGATACATCATTGAAAAGAGAACCTTCCTGGAAGACGGACGATAGATTTGCAAAGATTATAGAAATTTTCGCAATTATCTCATCAGGAATATATAAAAATAGGATTTCGAGTGTGTCTTGACAATCATACGTTAATTAACACCGCAAATATTCCTTGTCTTCGGGGAAGGATCCAGCGAATCGACAAAAAAGAGATTTTGTCAAGCTGAGTAAAACGGCATGCAGCGTAAAAACGTTAAAAACGGCGTAAAAAACACGATCAAAGATCATATCTACTCATTAATTATGTCGTGATCTGTAGTAAAACGTAAGCTCTAGATATATAAAAATATTAATATGAATGTAAAAAAAGCGCCCGAGCGCGTAGGCGTTCGTGAACGTAAAAAAAAATAAAAATAAACAATACTCGTATGTAAGGGTCGAGAATAATTTGAGTGATTTGATTAGAGGTGATCAGAGAACGGAAAAGAAAACTATGCAAAATAAATTGTGAAAAAAATCAACGGGGATCCAGGCAACGGTTGAAACGATCAAAGGAAAAAAGTGAACTTACACAAAACTCGATAGAAGAAGTATGAAAACAGGGGAAGAGAAGAGTAAGGTAAGAAGTGAAGAACGAGGACAATCAATGAAAAGATAAAGTGAGAGAAATAGAAACATAGAGAGTGAGACAAAGAAAAAAAAAACAGAAAAAGAGAGAGAGAGAGAGACAGAAAGACTGAGTGAAAATTAAACGCTCAAGGATTGTCTGATTGCGGAGTAGGTCCCTGTAAAAATGCAAGATGGCCAGCGTCCCCAAAGTTGTATACGTAATTAATAATTAATAATGCTGTGTCTGTGCGTGTACGTGTACTGAATGCGCTCGTGTTCAATGTTACCACGTATATTTATATATAATTATATAAATATATATATATATATATATATTTTTTTTTTTATCAATATAGAGGTACGCACGTGCACATGCGTACGTGCACGCCCGCTCGCGCGAGTGTATTTAAAAAGTGAACGGAAAAATTCTTTAAATAAAAAAAAAACAAAGAAAGAACAAAGAAGTACCATATAATAAATAAGTTACATATATGTATATATGTATGAACGTTTATGCGTGTGCATGTATAATAATAGTAGTAGTAGTAATAGTAGTAGTAATTAATAATAATAATCATATATATAATATAAAATATATATATATATATATATATACATGTACACATATATATATATACATATATCGACCCAAAACCCCAAGACGGGGGAAAAACATGCAACATAATGTAGTGTAGCAATAAGAATGTATAATAATATAATAGTATATGTAATAATGAGGGGGTGGGGGGGCTGCTGAGGGGTAGTTTTTTTTTTCTTGTGGTTGGGGGGGTTTAGGGTCGGGGGGAATTGTAAGAATGTGTGGAGTGAGGCATGTGGGTACCTCCAGGATCACTGTTTGTGTCTTGTTTGCGCTTCCTCTTCTTAGTTCGGTTGGTATTTGCGCGGGAAGACCAGTCAGGGTACAGCTGCATGTGCAACTGTCTCTCCCGTCGCGCCAACTCATAATACTTGGCCTGTTCCTCTCGCCCTAGCGCGTGCCACTACCGAGAGAGAACCAAACACTTTTTGTAATTGTGCATGAACCGTGGGCTAAACAATATTTTTAATCAAGAAGAAAAAAAAAAAGAGAGAGTTTCACTAATTCTACTGCCGCCACCCTAATATCGCCATATGTCTTTTCGTTTGTCTTTTTTTTTCCCTTTTCTATTCTCATTTGTTCTTTCGTACGTTGCTTTTTATTTACTCAGAGCTAAAACGCTGCGCTATCGTTTTATTACTTATTCCTTTCCTCTTTACGTATACTTTTTTTTTGTGTATATTATATAATATATTCTGTATATATATATATATATCTGCCTTTAATATCTAGCAATCGTCTTTTTCTCGTTCTCTTTCCAATCTTTATCATCTATCGTTCGACGATAGCATCGCTGACTTATTTAATAGCGTTTCAGTAACACTGGGGTCCCTACTTTCCGTTTAAAGTGCTAGAAGAACAGCCTAGATTCTCCCCTCCCCCTCGGTTGCACCGCTATTCGTTGTATCGTCGTTTTCTTTTTTATTAATAAACTCCGAGTATACAGGGTGTCTGATAGAGGATGGTCTCGAGGGTGGCGGTAAAATGGCAACTGAGATATACTCTTTTCGCGTGCACCCGCTCGCAAAGCCCGTGCCTCACCGGACACGACGATTTTCAGCATGGATTTACACTGAAAAAAATATATCGTTTTAGATTTCACTCTGTCAGACATTTACGTTTATCGCGTTCCAACTCAATTTAAACGTGCACGCAAACCGAGTCCCTTTCTGCCTTCGACTCCTTCATTCCCCCTTCAACCCTTCGACGTCGGCTTGTAAGAGTTAAAACGTAATGTCGCTGATAAAGTCTTAAAGAAAAAAAAAAAAAAGGAAATTTCCAACCCCTTTCCTAACTTAGGACGCCTAAATAAGTTCCGATGGTTTTAAGTGAAATTAAAGCAATTTTTTTTCAGTGTACTTCTCTGCATCTATCGCAGTGTTTCGCGCGAGACGAAGACTAATCTTGCGTGGTATAGAAATTTCTCGGTCTAATTGGGAAGACGTTAAATAAAAGGACGAAGGATTCGCACAGGACTGAGCGCGTTTCGAAATTATTCGAGCGGGTTTCCGTTGAAAAGAGCCAAAGGCTAATGCCACCCTCACATCAATACATTTTCGTAAAGTCTACCGTGAGAACGGTTCAATACTTTGCTCGAAAAAGTACCAAAACAAAGTAACAAAGGGTCACGAGAAATGCCTTAGCTCTACCAGACATCCCGTATCTAAGAGAGAAGAGAGAGAGAGAGAGATAGATAGAGAGAGAGAGAGAGTCTTTCGTCTAACACTCTCGCTCTCGTCGTGACGTATTTTCGTTAATACATATACATAACCGGAACATTTTTTTTTTCTCTCCGTGAACGGATACCGCTTTAGGGAGTTTGGCCAGATAAAAAAAAAGAGAGATTACGTAGCGCATGCCGCGAGAGTCCGTTTTTTCTCTGCTGCGCCGCATTCCACAATCCCCACAGACAATCCAATCCAATTCAGTCGAAAAAAACGGAAACAAGTATACATACATATGTATATATATACATATATACGTATATAATTGCATGTGTACATATACATATGAATACATATACATAAAAGCTAAGTATCCTATGCGTACACCTACGTATAAGTATACGCATAAATACTTTCTACATATATACGTATATGTATTCAAGAGCAGTCGGTAAATAGTCTGCACGTTAAAGAGTGAATGCCAAGAAAAAATATATATACATATATATATAATATACATCATACATGTATATAATATATATACATACATATAGATGTAAATGACCAAAAAAAAAAACCAAAAAAGAAACGCACAGAGACTTTGATCGTTTCAATCAACCAGTATAGGTACTATTAATTATTATTATTATAATGAATTATTAAGGGCCTGCTGTTCTAGCACTGGAAAGTGGTACCTCCGGTGGGATCTGCGGAGCGCTCTTTCTTCCTCTTCTTCTTCTTGCTGCCGTATCCGTAGTTATCCCTGGCACTCCAGCCGGGGTATCGTTGCTGGTGCAGATGGCGCTCCTGCCTGGCCGCCTCATAATACCGCGCCTGCTCCTCCCGGCTTAGCGAGTGCCACTGCGTGTCATACCCCCAAAATTCAGATTCACAGATTCACAGTCTCACAGTATTATCCGTGCGCACCGTGTCCCTTTCACGCTTTCTTACGTTTTATTGATTTATTTGTACTGTTTATATATGTATATATATTTATTATTATCATTTATTAATTAATTTTATTATTATTATCGTCATCATCGTCATTATTATTATTCTTTCCTTTAGATTCATTTATTTTCGCAACTTATCTTTCATGTTATACCCTTATTATTACATCCGTCCAAAGTGGACGTAACGAGAGGTGTTCGCCGACACCCACCCCCCTAAGCAATCCGGTTTCTGAATGCGCGAGCCCAACCCTTGGAGACAGAGTTCACGTTTACGGCTTTTTTTTCCATAGATCCCACCTTACGTGCTGTCTATATTCGTACTGAGACACTCTAGCAGACAACGGTTAGTATTTCCGACTGATCCGCGGATCAACGAAAGCGTTAAGACGCATGCAGTATATATATGTATGTACCGGATACGGTGTCCGTCGATGCTCTTTTTTTTTCTTCGAGGAGTCCCCCGGAAGTGGAGAAACTCTAGAAACTGCCAGGTCAATATTTTCCATCCATTCTGAACGAAGGCTCTTTTAAATCGTTTGTTGTAAACTGAGGAATGTAATTATTCTAGATGTCGAGGATTAATGTTGATTAATCGTTCGAGACATTTTATATTTTGCGTGTTTCCAAACCACGAGAGAAGAAAATCTTGACTCTGGCAGACGTCTGTCACCTTTACATCAGGGCTAGAACGCTATATCGATTGAAAGAACTTTACCAAGTTTCGTATGAAAGACAATCGATCAAACGAATGATCTCTATAGGAGAGAAAATTGTTCATTGAAGATTTAAAAATACGAACAGCGTACCTTGATGTAAGAGCTTCCATTCGAATATGCATTAATTTACCAAAAATACACGAATTACTCACTCGTCTTCCCAATATTTGGTTGATCGCAGCACTCTCTTTTAAGGTACACTCTGCCACGACCTTTGCCCTCATCTCCTTCATGTACAGCATAAATGCATTCAAAGGCTTTTTTATATGGGGTTTCTTTTTATCTGTCAAACATCATCGACGGGTATGAGAGGACGTCTCTCTCTCTACATATATATATATTCATATATTTACAGTAAACGAGATATCAGCAATAATAAAAATAGCCGAATAAATCTCGCAAACCAAAATACTACAAAACTTCGCTTACCTTGATTATTCTGTTGCCCTGTATCCTGAGCTTTTGTGTTGTCCGTTTGTAACGACGTCGAATTTTTCTGCTCTACCGTAGACCTGTAAAACAACAAATTTATATGGTAAATCAAAGTGTCATAAAGTTTAACACCTCCGCGTGACAGAAATCCACCGAAGACTCTGCCTTGTTTGTACCGTTTGAAGTAGGGTTGCTTCGCTTCATGATTAAGGGGTTCAGGTTTGGCGCAGGGTAAGGGGTAGGCCGGCGTTGAGTTTTGGGAATTACAAAGCTGTTCCGTCAGATTCGACGTAGGCCCGTCGAAGTAAGGTTGCGGAAGGGTCAAAGGATTCCTGACGAAGTTCTGTGGCGCCGGCCAGTTCATCTGCTGCCACATTCGATGTCTCGCTTCGACCATCGCGAGTAACTGCATAAAGTTGTGTTGTCCACCGTACGGAGGCGGTGTCACGCTCCTAGGTACGGTCATGTTCGACATCTGCATCAGGCTACTCATATAAAGTGCAGTTAAGATCTTATGATCAGCGGTGGGTAATCCGGCAGATTCGCTGGCCTTTACGGCATCCTGAAGTATCGTCATGTTGTCCTCGATCCTTGAATCGGTTTTCTCCTCGTCGATCTTATTGATCGATGTCACGATATTGTCCTCGATCGTCTTTGGTTCGCTATCAGTGTCGCTCTTCTTTATCACCAAGTTCAGTGGCTCCAGACACTCGGGCTCCATCGCCATGCGATCTACTCTGTACTCGTGGGTCTCTCTATACCCACTGTATCGATCAACACCGATCCATCGAACGATCTGCACTCTTCGATCGAATTCACGGTAAAGTCACTTTTCCCTCGATTCTCACAGTTAATTCCTCCTTCAACTCCACAATTCTATCTCTACAACGTTCTATCGCTAATAGAGTACGGTACAATTGAATATCACTGAACGAACTCTCCTTTCCTCGCGTTAGTTCGTACTCGTCGTCTGCATCCTCGTGATCGCGTCCCATCGTACGGTATATACAACACCCCCATGAAACAATTCTCTTTGTAAACAGCACGGTTATGCGCTCATACCGCGTCTATGCTTCTAGGTTGTTCTTCATTCTCCTATCACACAATCACGTATATCTCTGGGTGCATCCAAAGCGGCACTCATCACGCCACGTTTCGTCGTTTCTCTCGTCGCGCATCGTCGTTGATCTTAATGGCTCCATAACGCTCGTACAGGATTTACAATTGGACATCGTTGCCCGCCACGGCGACGATGAAACATCGCAACGCACAGTGAATCATCCTCCAGGACCGGCATTTCCCGTTAGTCTCGCGTGTATCTTCATCGAAACGTCCTTCCGTCGTTTCTCTATCGGACGGAAACATTTCCAGTCCGTTCCGTCATCGTGCGTCTCCTTGGTCCAAACGTGCGGTGCGTTGCGCGTCTCTTTTTCTTTCTCGTTGCTGATATTTTTTCCTATCACGATCACGCGCGACGGCTCACCGAGGCGGACTCTTCACGGTCGTATCTTACCCTCTTTCCCGCAGTCACCGAAAAACCGCGTCGTTCCTGGCGTCGGTGGAATCACCGAGCGGTGTTACGACGATTGATTATCCGCGAGTGCGGAAGGGGTGGCGGGGAGGAGGGCTGCACCGTGGGGCCATCATCGCGATTCATGGCTCCGCAGCAACGACACCCTACCATCCGCCGGTGTATAATTCGCGCGTGGGGGGTGAAGATTGCATTCTCTCTCTGCTTCCCCTGCGTGATGCCTTTTTTTTGGCGGGCTGCGTGGCGCTACCATCGGTATCACCGATGCGGGGTTGTAAGCACTCGCGACGTGGCGAGCTCGTTGGGAGGATGTCCTCTTTCAACGTCTGGTTTCCGTCGTTTCTCTCTCCTTTCCGTTTCGTCTCGAGCCGTTGGGTCGTCGTGAGAGACGTCGTTTTGAAGACCTTCGTGGAATTACCCCGTTGGTACGATATACGCGAGAGTCTACGAGTTCTTCCTCCGTGGACAATGTCAGATTTTGATCTATTAGAATACTCGTAAAAGTGTTCGTAGCAGATCCGTCTCCTCTTTGAATCCGTACGATACGTCTCGAGTTACTCTCGTGAGGAAAACGTCGATGCACGTGGTACACGGGAACAAAGGTCAAGACTTAAAGACCGAGTCGTTAACCCTGCGCGATTCTTTGCTCCGCCGTGTTAAGAGTCCGACTGTGGATGGTACTTTCTCTCCCTCTCTGTTTCTATCTCGTGCTCTCTCTCTGTCTGTCTCACGGAACAAAAATCTGTCGATATCCCAACGAATCATCGCGCGATGTCAGCCTCCTGGCTTCGACGATGTATCACAGTAGTAGCTGATCTTCCATGGTAGATTGCACGCCTCCCACGAACGTATGGAACGCGTGGCCCGGCCATGCGGCTTTGTATACACTGCTCGGGACAAGCGATCGCCCGGGTACTAATGCAAATTAGAAATCTGTTTAAGAGGGTAATGATCAATACATAACCGCCGTCGGCGGCGGCGGTGGCGTCGGCAGGCGCAGACGCTCTGCGAAGAGAGTCATTCGATAAGTGTTATACGTGCCTCGCCGACGAAAGGGGGAACGCGACTCTGCAACGAGGGGTTGGAACCGATGCTCCGAGACGTGCTACCCCCTATATGCTCGTCACTGAAGCTATCCGTTCAACCCCAATTTTACGACGCTTCCTTATCAACGGACGAAACGATAAGCGTCGTCCTTGGATGTCCTTGCATGGATTGGCGCTTGGAGAACCTTCTTTTTCTTATCGATGGAAGGGCATCGTTTTTCATGTTGCACGTTTGGTCGCTCGTACCTGTCGGAATTGCATACACCTCGTAAATCAATCGGGCAATTAAACGTCCGACTTGTTTGCCATCGATTGGAAATACGATATAGTCATCCCTCTGTTACATATCGTCGTTTGGCTGTCGAAAAATCCTGGTATTTCTTTCTCCCTTTTGGTTGATGTCTATTGTTTTTTTTTTATAAATTCTATACGGACAAATGATCGTGAGTCGGTTAAATATATTCTTGGTTTGCATCTATCGATAGGAAACTAAAGTTTCTTCCGTATCAGCGGACGCACCCCTTATACGTCTGAGAGGTGCTTTATCGATCAGAAGGGTAGTTCTTCATTTCGTCGAATTGCAGTGACACGTTTCAATGGGTTCGTGCACTCAGTAAATTATCGACTCGATATACACGACCCTTTTGCCGGTCGGTAGATTTCTTTCGTTGAAATTCATGCGTAATACTCCACGTTACGCTCAGACAGGAGAGAATTACTGATCGAAGAATGCTCGTATGTAAGACGGCTTTCATAATTCATCCGGTGCGAGTAAAAATTCCAAGTTGCACGTGTATCGCAGTATTCGTGCAGTTATCTCAGGTACTTTGTCAACTGCTGACACATTTATGGCATTCTTCGTATCATATCGACACGTAATATTCCTGCTCACGATATCGGGACACTTTTTCCCGGTAACACACTTAGCGAGAACGACCTCGTGCTTGCCAATAATTCGATGGAGGTTTTGATAAATTTCAATTCCTTTTTGCACTGTTGCTTGCATTTTAGAATAAATTAAAAATTCAACTGGTATGTTTCATTTTTACGTTCCATCGATGTTAATCATCAAAGAAGTCTTCATTTTCATTATTTTTTCGCGAGGAAACCGATGAGTGGGAAGATCGCGGTAGAGAAAATAAGGGGTGAGAATCGCAAGGACATACATTTGAAAAATTAATCTGGCAGTAATGTGATTTCGTGAAAATCATCCAGGTGTTGTCGTTATAGTCGAAAAAACGAACCTGTGATTGTGATCCAGGTTGGAATGATCCGTTTTCGGCGCCGAGGAGACTAATGCGTGGGATGCTAGCGCGTGTGCGTGCGGACTTAGTCCAGGATGCGGGGGCATGAGACCCGTCGGCGAAAACCGGTAGAGATCACTGGAAAAATTGTGTGCAATTAAAATGATTATCTTTGGCGCATGCAGAGAAAGAAGAGATGTCAAAATTAATACTAATTAATGCCGATGCCTCGATCAAAGGTTAGACGTTTCGGCATTCTATTTTTAACTGCTAGTATAATATTTTTTTAACAGCTTTAAGGTAGTTTCTGTACTATTATCTACTTTAATGGCAAAACTGATGTAAAGAGGACAATGTATCAGGATATATTAACTTTTTCAAATGACAAAACGTCCAACCTCGCGCGGTTTAAGAGTATCTTCAACCCGTTTGCAGAAACATCGAGTTCTGCTAGCTAATCGAATGGAACTAATTGGTTTACATTAAATACTGTAGAATATGATTACTTTATAATTAGCTATCAATGCTTAATCAAACGTGTCATACGACAGAGACACTGAAAATGTCCGTACAGATGTCAAACCGCAAAGGGTTAAAGCTATTTCACGCGCGCGATAATAATTCACGAAAGACATTAATGTTTAACCGCAACAGTAATTGAAATTACAAGCGTCTCGAACAAATTTACGTGATTCGAATTGCGAGGCTCGGTGAACTCGGACAAATCTGATTTCAATGACCTACTAACCTTGGTAAACTAGAACTTGTGATGGGTAAACTCGTGGGATACGGACTTCGGAAGCCAGCGCTTGCCGGGGAAATGGGGTACATGCTTGGTGTGTGCCTGAAATAAATTAACACTCCTTTTATCCACAAATATCATATCTTTAATTTGTCTTCTCTCAAAATTACCATCTCTCAATTATTCTTCTAAAAGTGAAGGCTAAAAATCAAGCCCATTTGTTTTGCAAAAATCGCTCTCAATTCGGTTACTCTTAAAAAATCCATCCTATCCATCCCTGATACTATTCTTAAAGAGTAAGCTACCAATTGCCCATAATTCTTTTTTATATTGTCATACAACTTTTTTGAACTTCAACCAGAGAGACATAGCCACGATGTAGCGAGGACAAACTTAGAAAATTAACAGAGCGACATCATAAAGAATTTTCCAAAAATATTACAGAAAAAATTAAAAGTATATGTTTTCAAACGTCGAAGCGGATTCTATTGTACGTTAATTCTTATAATACGTATTTTAATCTCTAATCTCTAATTACAACCTTGCTACATCCTGAGCGCGACTATACATCATCACTATAAATGTCCCATCCAGTCTCCGCCATCAAGTATTTCCTCCTCGCCGTCTAGCAAGCTCATACGAAAACGCGTCCAGCCTCTCTAATTGCAAAGAACGGGTCTAATCGTCCGTGGAAAATCTCAATTTAGGGTGGTTCGGCCAGAAAGCAAATAACAAGGAGGGAACCGAGACTCCGATCGAGCTATCACAAGAAGAGGGTGGTTTCGCCCGTTGCTTCTGGCTGGCTTCGAGCAGCCGGAGGACGTTGTTGGGTCACCGTATTCGACCTAATAGACCGGAACTGAGAGGCTGACCGGCTGTGACCGAAGTGCCGATACACGCCACTTCTTACCGTGGTAGAGATTTTCGCGAAAAAAAAGAAGGGAGAAAAAAGTAGGGGAAAAAAAAGAAAGAGGAAACGGAGAACCTGAACAGCGAATCGAGGGAACGAAAAAGAAAGAAGGGGTTGCAGCATCGCGCGCGTTGCTGTTATTTTGCCCATCGACTCGATTTCACCATCGAACCGGTTTCAATAGCCCATGCAATAGGTATTTGCTCAGAAGAGGCCGGAAGATTGACCTCGGTCTGAAAGGATCCTGGCCGAAAGGAGAATCGAGAGTAAATAAAAATCACGTTTATCCTGTTCGAGTGTCGTGCACTCTACGATTAAGCTCGAGTCGAATCGTTAGTACGAAAGGCATATTTAACGGTCGGGGGGAGCTCCTTGAGCGCGGAAAATCGGACGTTTCTCATGTAAATCCATCCACTTTGCATCGGAGAAAAAGCTTACCTATAACCGTTGGATCTTTGGTACGATAAAAATGTATTGGCATAAAGCTATTCAGTCTGTGACGTTTGCTCTCTCCGTCTCTCGTTTACCTCCCGTTTTATATTTATGTTTATCTCTCCTTTTTCTCTATCCTTTACTCTCCGCCGACCGGAGGAAATTCGAGATATTTCATTTGCGTAATCCCTGGCTGCGCTTTGCCGGCGTATAAATTTCCGAGCCATCTCGTTAATGCGAAATTTATATACGTACATTTTCCTATCGCGTAACGGGATAAACGTTCCCTCTTTTTACCAATGTCGACGTCGCTGACGCCTCTATTCTCGAGGTATTTCAACGGAGAGCTTATGGTGCACATAGGCAGAATACGTTTCAACGTAAACGGCGAACGTTGAAACGTCGAAGAAAATTATTTCGCTGATTTTTGCCCGAGCATCTTTCATCTCCTTGAGCATATTGACTTACCAGGAAGCGGCGACTTGCGTCATTTCCGGGCTAAGCATGGGGTACGGATATTGACCCGTGGAGAAGGGATACATCGGCGCTCTCGTGAGACCTGCAACAGACACAAAATGACACTTGAGACTTGAAGATGCGCCTGTTGTTACTTCCCGTTGGTGATTGTCTTGTAGGAAATTGAAAATGCTTTAACTGCTACAACAATTCACATACGCAAAGTATCACTGTCAAGCTTCTTTCATTACATAGAATAATAATAGTAATGTAATATTACTAATGTAAAATAACAATAGAAAATTATCCCTTTCGGTTACCTATCTAATTATAATCACTGCACGAATATATAATTCGAATAACGAATACTATTCTAAGAAAGAACAATATTTAATACTTTTTTTAAACGTCTCCAAGGCTTTCGTCGACGACAGACAAAAAGGGGTAGATAACGATTTCTTTCAAAACATCACGTAACCAAAACAATTCACATTCTATCGGTTAGAAATATCTGCAGTTCATAAACTCAATTCTTTCCCATATTAACAACACTTAACGACGGACCCCCTTCGATATTCAAACGATGCAGTCCCCTATACTCGCTTTCATCCCTTCCCGCGATCATGAAATGTGCGAATCGACGTAAATCGACAGAAGAAAAAAAGCACTAATCCTCCTCTGCAACTGTGGAGCCTTGGCGGAATTACGAACCCACTTAATCCGTCATTAGCGCTTCACCGATTCCTACAATCTCCCCTCAACGAAATAATAATAATAATAACGGCAGGTTATCAGAGTCTACTGGTAAAGTTTGAAAGGGGAACGCTAATGAGCGGCAGAGATATATTTCTGTACGCCGAAATCACGGATAATGTTGGCAAGTGCGGGAAACGAACTCTGCAAAGACAAACAACCGCAATTTGACTAGGACACTTTTTGATCGGCTTCGGTTCATTTGACGCGACACACTCGGGCCCCGGGCCACCGGAATCGACGGTGATCGAAGAGGGGGTTTTTTAGGGGGGTGAGCCACGATAGTGGGGGGCGCGCGCGTATTAACAGATGCAGAATAAACATTATTACGCCGGTAGATCAAAGAAACGCGATCCGATTGGAGGAAAGGAGGACTATGTATTTAATATAGCGTCGGTTTGCAGTACAAACACGAACCGGATGACCCGACAAGCGGGCATTGATCAGCGGCCGCACCCTCTCTAACAACCACCCGACACTCGGTAGAATGTACATACATAATACCCGCCAGGTTTGACGCAATGTCGGTGACGACGATTTTTTCAAACATTAATCGACGTTACACGGTATTGCGATTCGAGACATGCCGTGTTTTCGCGATGGAGAACCGAAATTTTCGTGTATCTTTGAAGTAGATGGATTGATGTCAGTGTAAGTTGTAGAAGGCAGAGAATTTTTTCTTTTTCATCCTTTCTGCTATTTTTCTTGGAGAGCAATTTACAGTACATTTTGAACCACTGAACATGACGGAAATATTATGCAGGGAGAATTATAGGATTTTGCAGTCTTTGATAATTTGAAACTTCTGATTGATGTGATCACAGAAGATAGGTTTCAAAATTCTAATACTGTTATGAAAGAATCCTAAGTAATATTGAGATGAAAAGATAATCTAAATACCTGGCACCCCAGTTTCAAAATATTGAAAGAGATACTTCTATAACAATGCAATCACAGCATGGAATTCATTAAAGAATCATATTCACGAATATAACCCGGGAAATCTAGGATCGTCCAAACGGATCATTATTTTCGAGCGTTACATCGTCGATTTTTCTCCGATCATGCGAGGCAGTCGTTAGAGGAATAGATATCGGCAACTAAATTACGAAAAAGGGGTACGTAGCTTTTACATTGGTATCTAATATAACTGGTACGTGCTGCAGAACCGGTTGTGGCTCCAAGAGAGCCCCAGAAACGTCGGCTGCCGGTATAAGTGGGGTGCCTTTGGCGAGGCGAAGTGTAATTGGCTTCATAAGGGTCGACGAGAAGCGCCCGGAGTATCGGCAAGCCTGAAACCGCTTGACGAGGCCAATACTTCTCTCTTCCTTCCTCTTCTCTCATCCCCTTCTCACTCTCTCTCTCCTCTCTTTCTCTTTTCCCTTCTCTCACTCTCTCTCTCTCTCTCTTCACTTGCTCTCTTCCTATGTCGTTCGTTGTGGCGTATGGACGGATTGGACGGACTCTCTCTCCGCCTTCGCCCTCTTCCTCCCTCGTATTCGTTCCTTTTTGCGTTTCGCGGCTGAATATGTCCCGGAGGCGTGTTTCTGTGCCGGGGACGAGCCACCCCTTTTACGTCCCTTCGTCTCTGCCACGAAATCGGTCAACGCGTGGTTTTCCACGATAGGGCCACTCCGAATCCCACCTCCTCTCGCCCACCCCCGAAAACCCCTCCGAGGGGATAACGACCGTCTATCGCTGGACCGTAAAGAGATCTCGCAATTCGGGATCTCGATTGCGCTCGTACGAATTGTGCGCAAGTTCGTCCGACCGAAACGCGACGATAAGGACGTAAACGGCACTTTAAATCGAGTACTCGAGAAGAGAATTTCGCCGGGTTGATTGGGGATTTGATTGAGGATTTTGAGTCTTGGATTTAATTGGAAATAATTTGGTAATGAGAGGATATGGGAAGAGGAATTATGGAAATCGTGGTGGAAGAGAATCCTAAGTAGGGTCTGTCTTGGACGGCATTATCTACTGCACAGAGAATATGGGGGTTGATGATGCGAGGGCAATTGGAGGTAATTTTAAGAAACTATGCAGTATTCATTTCACGTTTATGCAAAAGACGAAGAAAAATTCCGCTGCCTCAAAACAACTAAAATCAATTTGTCACAATAAACATTTCATTTTGACTTTACAATTATACATCCAGATATGTACATCCCTGTCCAATATCCAAAACACGTAGCACCAAAGTGTCAAAATCTCTAAAAACGAGAATCACATACAACAATATAATATTCCATCTTCTTCTAGCATCCTCCCTCAGAATCATCTCCCGTCGTACATACAAAGTGTTATCGATACCAGGACAATGCCATCGAGGACTCGAGTTTTTAACGACCACGTTGCGTTTTGTAGGGTCCATTATTTTTTGCTGCAATGTCTATCTACACCGTTACTTTTCGGGCCAATATCTACGATAAGAGGAGCCGAAGCAAAGAGTCGATATTGGAACTAGTTACCTCGCTCGACGAGTTACTACAAGAGAATAAGAGAAGAGGAAGAGAGAAAGAGAGAGAGAGAGAGACAGAAAGGAAGGGTGGAATGGTAAAAGCAGTTTGTGGAATCGTAGGAAAGGCTCGTTATCTGCCCAATACCGTACAGGGACGAGGTAAGGGACGAGAATTAGAAGTAGGATTTGTGGAAGAGCGAATAGAAGGATGGCGGACGATACAAGAGGGAATAAGACAGATAGGGGTAGAAGGCGGAGAGCAGAAGGATGGCGACGGGGGTGGAGAATGGAACGGGGTAGGGGGTGGCTCGTAATATCCTGGCGAGTCCGCGGGCTTCGTCATGTGTGCTTAATCACTTTCCAGTCGACTCGGCAGTCTGCAACCCCATTATCGGGGTCTCACCACCCGGAAAATTACTCTTTTATTCTCGAACAACTCGAGCTCCCGGTGTTCCGTGTACCGCGATATTCTGTCTTTCCCTTCCTGCTTCTCGTCTCTCGTCCGCTTTTTTTTTCCTTCCTCTGGTCGACGACTTCGATGGCTTTCGATTTTTTCCTTCCGCGAGTGAAAAAGGGGGAGGAGAGGAGGCACGATTTCGTCCGACTATTTCGTATATTTCGCTCTATTAGAGAACCGTCGTTAATGTTCGCTCGCCCGTGGAGACAGCCAGGAGAAATTCTTGACGTAACAACGATAAAAGGCGCTTCAAAGAGAGATCGAACGTGAAATGGGACGATGCATGTTACGATGGTGGCTGTTGAATGTGTTACTTTATTAAGAGAGACGGACGTGTAACTCTAATTGACAGAACTCATCTTGTTTCTTATTCATCGTGTAAAATCCTAATTTTACATAAAAACAGTAGTAACCTCTTCAACATCTACTCGCATCTTCAATAAATTCAATATCTAAAAATTGAACTACCCTATTGCAAAAATACTATCTTGTACGATCATCGTTAAAATAATATTCTCTAAAGGAGACTCAACTATAATCTTTATCCCACGAAAAATTAGGAAGGGCTTTCTCCCTTCTTTAACCGAAAACGCGAAGTAGAACTTTCTGAAAGAATGAATTTGCAGCAAACACCTTTAACCCTGAACTACACTCTCGAGAAGCACTCGAGAGGCCCTGCTTACAAGGAGGATACGTTGAAGTGGTATTTTAACACTCGAGAGAGATAAAGGTGTATTTACGGTGGCACAAGACGGCGATACGGTAGAATCTCGACAAAGATGTCAAAGTGACCGCAATGTCATTCGAAGGGACAGAAAAACCGGAGAACCTACTCATAAAGGATTACGTGCTCGAAGGATCCCAGCTGGTGGCGAGGGAGAGGGTGAGTGGCTTCTCTGGGACGACGATGAGGGGGCAACGAGTGCAAACTCGTGCAAGGTGGAACGCATTACTTCATTCGTTTGTCTTGCGATTGATAATCACGAGGATCATAGTTTCTTTGCCTTTGTTAAACTATAATCTTTGTACTTTATATCGTTCGATAGAGTGCTCTTGGCAGACCTTTTTGTTTCGGTTCAAATCGATAATCGTAAGTAGCAGCGTTTATTTAGATTATTTAGATTCATTGGCAACTCTTAATAATTAATTAATATAATTATTAAGAGTTTTTCCATCTGGTTGCGATAGGTAAAGGGATGATGTAACAAAGTTATACTCTGCTGCTTTGCCACGCTACAATTTTTCGAAAAAATGCGAACCTTAGCCAAATATGAAACATTGTAATTTCACTTTCACTGCCGATACGTGAAAATATGATACTTGATCAGCGAAATTACTTATCACTGTTGAAGTTGGAAAACTCTTTCTTTAAAATTAGTATGATTTTCGACAAATTGCAAGAAGTAGTGGTCCACTTTCAAACTAAATGATTTATACTGCTAATGAGACAAGACAGAATGACGTGTTAATTGACCGACACGCTATCACTGACCTTTGTCTAGCTGTTGTTTCATTCTCAGCAAAAGAGAAATCCTCAAAGTAGAATAGTACGGTAAACTGAATGAAACGGAGCATGGTATTTTGAAGTTCTCGAGAATTTCCAAAGTGCACCGACGTTTTAGAGGCACAAGGTACGTCTCAACGTTTGAAAGAACGGAAAAATATAGAATAACACAAGGAAGAAACGAGAAAAGACAGACAACCATAGAGAAAAAGAGTGAGACACACGTAGAGAAAAATCGAAAGAGAGAAAAAGAGCGAGAGAGAGAGAGAGAAAGACGAGAATCGGATAAAAAGAAGAAAGACTCATAAGCGCAGAAGTAAAAAAAGAAGAAGACGGGAAGGGGTGAGAGAAGAGAAAAATTAAGCGGATCAATGGCGGAGCTCCGGCGAACCGAAACGCCGGGACCGGGAGCTCTCTCGTTCGTTCTTTCCCTCCCTCTTTAACCCTCTGTATCCCAACCCCTCTCTTTCTCTCGTCTCCACCGCCATGGAATTCTGAAATAAACACGCCGCGGAGATCGAAAAGTGGAGCTAATTAGAAATATATTCGTGGAAGCGAGAGATCAACGCGCGAGTGGGGTGGCGACGTAGTAGCAGGGGATGAAACGGCATCAGAGTGAGAGAAAGACGCAACCAGAAGAGGAAAAAAGTCCTAAAACGAGAGGGAGAAAGAAAGAAACACAGAGAGAGAGAGAGAGAGTGTAAGAGAAACAAGGAGAAAAAGAGACAGAGGAAAGAGGAAGAAGAGACGATAGGAGGGTGAACCAGAGAGGAAGGGAAGTCAGAGGTGGCGGTACTCGGCTGGGTGGTACGTAGCAGGAGAGAACGGGTGAGTGGGTGGCAGGGCTGAACAGGGGCGAAGAGGGAAAGAGAGAAGACCGTCGTACCGAGGGCGGGAGGGACGAAGAAACGTGGAAGGGTGAACTGGAGCCACGCTCGCTGAAGGTACGTGGAGGTACTCGGAGGAAAGCGGAGGAAGGGGGACGACGAAATGCTCGCTCGTTTGCAAGACAAAGAACCCGAGCCGCCGTACGAACTCGTAGTCGTGCATAAACACTATCAACCCCATCTACATATTCCAGGGACTAAGGGGACGAAAGATGGAGAGAGAAGAGGACGAAGTGATAGAGAGAGTAACAAGAGGGAAAGACGAAGAGTGAAAGAGAAAACCTTCCTGGCAAAGGGAGAAGAGAGGAGAGAAAGATAGCGCGCGCGCAAACACGCTCAGAGGCTGGCCGTGTCACCTCTGCGTTGCTGAAACGATACCGGAGCTCTTCGAGAGGTAGCCCGACGATTTACGATCCGAATTAGAAGCGTTCTCCTTTCACCATTTTATTGCAAGAATCTTTAAGGGTCGAGAAATCTACTCGGATTAATGGACCGTAA
This sequence comes from Cerceris rybyensis, assembly GCA_910591515.1. Lineage (NCBI taxonomy): Eukaryota > Metazoa > Arthropoda > Insecta > Hymenoptera > Crabronidae > Cerceris > Cerceris rybyensis. Next base: position 22,240,796 of record OU342793.1, on the reverse strand, counting down.
CTCGAGATATTCCCGATAAGAAACGCCCCCTTTCTTTCAAAATACTCCGATCCCTTTGGTTCTAAATACCGTAAAAGTTGTTAAAAAGACAAATATGAAGATAGTACCGATTCAATATTGTGAAAATTATTATGAAAGTGTTTAATACAATTTGACTTGCACGTTTTTCGTTCATTCATCTTCATTCCTTTAGATCTACAAAAGTCGTTGTAACATCAAGGTACATCGGTCATCGATTAACGCGCACACTGTCTGGAGGGCTCGATAGCGGAGGGACGATAAGGGAGGCGGTCTCGGAGGCGGGTGTAACGAGGGTGGGAAGGAGAGAAGCTGTAGAAATAGAGAGGCCGGTTGAAACCCCCTTGACCCGGCGCCAGAGGGAGGCTGCATGCCTGGCTGATTAGCCTAATGGTGAGTCCTCCTCTTATTCTCCTACTTGACGCCAGTTCGCGAGCCACTCTTCTCTCTCTTATCCCACCCGTCATTCCCACCCACCTTTCTCTCCTCTCTTCCTCTCACTCCACCCTCTGTCTTTCTCTTTCTCTTCTCTATCCTCTCTGGGGACGCTCCGTCCTCTCTACATCCCTGTTCGAGCCATGGCATCGGCGGACCCTTGACTCGATAAGAAATATTCCTTCAATTAGGACCCCGTAGGAATATCAATGTTTGCACGACTACCGACAACGAAAGATCTTTTAACTCGCTACGGGGACAATGATTATGAATACTGCAGAATGGTTGATTCGAGTAGCATGAGACTTTGTGATGTTGGATCGTGATTTCGTTTGGTGTTGTATTTGTTGGAAGATCAGAGCCTTGATTTTCAAATCAGTGGATTACAATGATTGCTTGTAATGTAAAAAATCGATATTTATCGTTAGATTGAGGAAAATTGTTTAACGTTCGATGTAGTTAATTCCAGTTGTTGGTTACAGTGCAAAAAAATTTCTTTGATGTGGAGATTATCTTCCTGAACCTATCTTTATCGTTTTACTATTAAGTTGGAAAACAATCGCTCTTGGATTAAGAGCGAATGAGTGTAGAGTCTGTATTTGGACGAAGTCTAGCCGCAAACGAGATGTGTTTATTCTGTTCGCATATCATGGGGATGTTAATATTTGCGTGGATCGATACAATGAAACGATACGCAAAGAGTTTGCTGGAGCAGACGCGTGCTACTCTGTTACAGGGAAGAAAAGTATTCCATCAATTACAATTCGAGAGGGTTGTCAATATTTGCACCGACTCTAGCGGGTTAGCTTCGTAAAAGAATCATTGATTTAACTCTTATGGAGTTTACGTGTTGCGTGGTTAGTGGAGGAAATATGGGACAACAGTCTCGTTAAAGTGCAACGATGTTTTAATTATATTGCAGTGATCAATTCGAACAAATTTGTTCGCCCATGGGTACTGTTCGTTTCATTATTTATATCGAAATTCTGAGATATCAATCTCAAATATAGTTATCACCGTGGGATATTATCATTGGCAACAGGAATTGAAAATCAAAGGTAACTCTTCGGCATGTACTTCATGAACTGTTTTTGCAATTATTTTTTAACTTTGGTATCATTGGAGAAGCAACCGTTAGTGCAAAGAACTAAAAATAAGTTCTTAAATAATATTACAAAATATGGAACGTTAAATAGTAGAAATTCTCCAAGTTATTACAAATGAAGTAGAAATATCTCGACAGTACTCGTTGCAATCAATGGCGGAAGAGTTAACTTTCCACTGGAAACGCAAGAACAACCTCCACCAGGTACCATCACCATCTGTTGAGCCCAAGCGGGTTTTTCTTCTAATTTTCCAATTTCCATTAATCTTTTCTTACTTACATCTTCATCGTCCGCACCGAAAGATTTCAACCCTTAGCTGTCCGACCTATATATCCAACATTCTATCAACTAAGTAAAATTAATTTCGTAAACAATTCTTTACCATTCATTATTCACTGTCCTTAATTACAATAGTTCACCAATATTAATTAATTGCAATAGAAACCATAGCTCGATGCTAAACAGTAAAAGGTTTAGCCCTTTAAACTTACATCCACCTGCACACTATTCCATTGTAATTAATGTACTACCCATAAAATTTTACCTATGGAATATGACGATGATATCGCATCCTCATCGTTACATCCCTCAATTCTTACACATTACTAAATCCCCACCATTAAATAAACCTGCATAAATAACCATAGAAATTTTTACGAAATTAGCTCCTCTCTAGAAAAATTGGAAAAATACATCGGACCACAAAAGGTTTGAATATGATAGAACATTCTTCCAATAATCCTCTCTTCGAGTCAAATTTAAAAAATGTCTCGTACGACAAATTTCATGAAATAAGTAAGAATTCTCTTTCTGCATGGCTCAACAAAGAAGAATCTTTGGATAAACCGGAAGGGAGCAGGAAATGAGACATCGGGCGCCATATTTGACGCTAATTTGCGATGAACGGTAGACGGGGGAGGGGGCTGACCTGTGGAGGCTGCTGCAGCGAGAAGACGTTTCCAGTGTGCGGGGTGTGTAGGTGGTTGTCCAGGGGTGTCTGATGGCCAGTACTCACCGGCCGCTGCGGCCGCTTTGCCCGCGTCCAGCGTCCCATAAGGTGGGATTCCCATATGGGCGGGCGGTGGTTGAGTCAGGTGGTCCCCGTTCGGGCAGAAGAAGGGCAACCCGCTCGGATGCGTTCCCGCCAGGCCCATCTTACTCGCCTGAAAGAAAAGTTACAAATTGATTATCACTTTTCATATTCTAACAAAAATAATCGATTAATTCTTTTCCTCCTGATTTTAATAAGTTTAATTAATGCTGTGAAACTGTAAAAGGAAATTCTGAAAGGGTGAAAATATTTAGTCATTTAATTTTGTTCGATGGAATGCATGTTTAGCGATGTTTCGAGAGTATATGCTACCCTCATGCGACCGCTCGAGGGGTTTATTAGTCAATCTAATTAATATTATGGCATACAACTCTATTGGACCTCTTTGATGTTAATTTACGAGAAACGTTAGTTGATTTGTTTTTGAACCGAGGCATCGACCCCCCGTTAATCCGGTAGGAAGGATAGAAGAGGTAAGGCCAAAGAGGATTAACAGTCCGAAACCCTCGCAAGAAAGAAAATATACAATTCAATAAACCCCGAAGGGGAGTGGTTATCGAGGACGAGCTCGAGCGTTAATTTGCAAAGACGGCGCGCGCTCCTCGAGGATTCGAGGGCTCGTTCGGCTTTTTCGTCCGTCGGCACGACGTATCGCCAAATTCAAGTGGCTCTTCAAGACTGCTGCGCGACTCCGCTCTCCCTCTCTCTCTTTCTCTCCATCCCTCATCCTTTTTCGTTCTTTGTTAAGTGACAGTCGATGGAATTAGTTCAATCTGCTCGCGAGCTTACAAGGTCGGGACGGATCTGCCCTCGTCTCTTCCTCAGTCTCTCGCGTCATGGGCATCGATCGATACGTCGAGTGGTTGTCTCTTATCAGTCGGTGCTTACCATGAGTGCGGCAGTATCGCGCATCGATCTGACGGCAAGCAGTAGCCCTGGATCGAGGGGTTCCCTTTCCATCCAAGTCAGCACCCTCGACAGCAGACCAACACTCTCTTCCGCGGTTGGCTCGTCCTCCTCCTCTTCTTCCTCCTCTTCGTTGTAATCGGCCCACTTCTCTTCCGCCTCGATCTTCACCCGACACTGATCCTCATCGAGTTCCTTCTTTCTCACGCATCGTGCCAACTCGCTCTCCTCGTCGACGATCCACTTGGTCAGATCGTCGTCGGTCACTTCCAGGCCGACTTCTCTCGCAAGATTGCGAAGCTCCACGAGCAACATTCTATCCTCCTCCTGTTCTCCTAACGCGTGAGTACGCGTGGACAAGGTAGGACCGTCGTTCGCAATCGATCCATCGTTTCGATCTCGCGGCAAGATCCAGCTTCTTGCAAATGTCTCCGATCTCACGCTCAACCACGCACGATGCAAATCGGCGAACGCCTCCTTCAGAGTGAAACCTTTCAGGAAAGTGTCCAACGAGTCTGCAGTTTCCTCGGAGTTCGATACCTTGCACCGATAGATACCGTAGCAGGCTCGAGAAATTACTCCACTGGCCAGACGTACTCTCAGTTCTCTCGCAACGATCTTCGTCTCCAGACAATCTTTTGGGACGACGAACAACCTTACCAAACCGTCGGCAGCAACGCAATCCGCCTCGGATGGTAGATAATCGGCGCTCTCAGCTACCAGTACCGCGCCATCGGGGTGCATAGCCATAGCCGTGACGGCGAACTCCCGATGGAACCACCATAGAAAGAGGTCGACCGTCAATGAGCCTCTACCTCCACCCGCGTAAACGACCGGTTGGCTCAACATGTTGACTCGTCTCAAACAACGTGGCCTCCAGTGACGACCAGCTACGAGCAATCGTGTTCTGTGATGTCCTTCGTGATCAGCCGCCCCCACCACCCACACCCTCTCGCCGTCCGAGCGACCAGCCACGGTGGAGGTGGCGCCTCGTCGTCCCGGCAAATCCCGCCAATCCAGAAAAGACACATGTGCCAAGTATATTCTACTGCGGTCGTAGCTCTCCAGTGCATTCCTCAAGCTCTCGATCGCTGACGGAAGCGATACACCCTGACAGCCAGCTTTTGGATTAGACCCAGCCGACTGTTCGGTTGCCCTCTCGAAAACCGACGACGTAGAGACGGACGAGGAGAACGGCGAGGAGGAGGATACCGTCGATGCGGGGGTGTAGGTCGCTGACGGCGCTGTCGGCGCCGTTAGAGCAGCCGAGGTCGATCGTTTTCCCGCTGCCTGCACCTCTTTTCCAGCGCGCGCCCTCGTAGGACAGTGTCTCTCTTGTTTCCGTTTCCTGATTCGATCCTGATGGTCTCCAACGTAACGAATCGTATCCAAGGTCTCTCGTTGAGTGTCCCGCTCAAGGACGGTCGTATCGTCCTCCTCCCTCGCGTGTTTCTCGCGAGAGAGAATCGAGGCGGAGGTCGACGAGGTAGTCGAGTGTACCGGGGACGAGGCGCTCGAAACGGGGGAACTCGAGCGTCGCGACGAGACCGTCGAGGACGGCGAGGAGAGTGCCGGAGACGACGACAACGACGGGGAACTCGAGGAGGTAGAGACCGTTCGACCGTCGACGTTAGGGGCATCGAGCGGACGATTCTTTTTCGACGGGGCGGCGATCCGATCGCGTCGTCGTTGCCTCGCCGGCCATCGTTGTACCAGGGTGCTGTTTTCACGGGGCTCGAGGCCGCTCTCCAGGGTCTGACGCATGCGTCCCGACCACGACGATCGACCCTCGCACGCCGCTACCACGGACTTACTCGTTCTGGTCGCCACCGTCGCCGTTGTCGTCGTCGTCTTCGACTTGGTCGTAACGACGGTCTCGGTAGTCGCTATCGTATTCGTTCTCGGAGCGTTCTCGGCGAGGGTCCGTTCCTCGAGACCAGTGGTACTTTCTTGGCCAGGGATTCGATGCTGGATGCGCACTTGCCGCCCTTTCCCAGTCACTTTGCTGACACGCGCGCACTTGCTGCCGCGAGGCGACATCGTCCATGAGTTAATATCTGTTCGGACACGATCGGCGATCCCGCGGGAGAGGAATCCCGGGTTCCTCGATCGTCCGAATCTGAGGGATTCGGCGAGGTTTGGGGCGCGCGCGAGCGCTCATCCACGGCGTGCCGGGTTCGCCTACCGAGCGATGACTGAGCGAGCGGCCGCGACGCAGCCGTCAAAGGCCGGAGCGGGAACTAGAAGGCTTTGATGTACCGCCGCCCCGGCGCGCACAAAGCGAAAGCGGCCCCGGCTCGTTGGTTGGCATGCCACGGGGGCGGGGGCGGATAGAGCGAGAGAACGGGAACACGGCGACCGGGCGCCGGAGCAACGGAGACCGAGAGACCGACAGACCGAGAGAGATCGTGAGTGAGAGAGAGAGAAAGATAGAGAGAGACGAAGAGAGACACCGCGCGACTCCCACGAATCGAGAGAGAAGGAGAGATGGAGAACATCCTCGACGCGACAGAGACACGATGGTATCTACCGACGAACGAGACTTAAGCTCGTACCGTGATATCGTCTACCTTCCGTCTCTTCGTGTCACCCTGCGTTGCCTCGTGTTACTCGGTCGTTTTTCTTCAATTCTGACCCATCCAAGTCTCATTGCTTGGTCTGACAGAGATAGGGCACTTATCTCGAAAAAAAACGATTGCTGCATCTATGAAAACGTCCGCTTCTCCGTGTCCGCGAGAAATTTCACTATCGTCCGGACAGAGCTAGCGTACGACCTCGAATGGCAAGTACGCGCAGAAAGGAGGGTCGTTTTCAATAGAACCACGTGGAAAATTTCTTTCAACATTCTACATCGTGCTCTTACCGGTATTACGACTGGGGGCTCTACCTAAAAACGTATATCTCCGCGGAACGTATTTACCGAAAGCAGACGTCACTCCCTCGAAAAGAGAGCGTGTAATCTAGCGGTATTCATCGGTCCTCCTATTTGCACGGGAGAGACGACTCTTTCTCTATAATTGAGCCGAGAGATCGCCGTTTCCGGGACCGACGCGCGTTCCAATATCTCCAGCGTGAAACCTTAAAGCAGACCGGAGAAGGAGGCGTACAAGCTATCGTCTGAAAAAAATCCAACGCCAGAAAAAGTAGAAAAATATGCCATAGTCTCAATGTTTTCCAAAAATGGATGTGCAATGTCTCGCAAATAATCGTTCATACCGATTACGCGCAAACTCAAAAAGTAAACAACGTGGATCTTTATCTAGGAAAACTATATAAAGCCATAACAAACGTTCAACGAGACAGAGACCGATCGTCCGTGGACCTGGAACGTTCCCAGGAGGAGAAAGGATTTCATCCACCGTGCTAGATCTATAATTCTCTCTTTGTCAAAGTACACACCGAACCGTTTCTCGCGTTGTTAAATTGTTGACGTAGCCTCGCAGGAAACCAGTCGCGTTAGAATTCAACCATCTCTTTGTCTCAAACGGCGGACCAAAGTCCGAATCTACTGCTGTCGCCTTTGAAAAATTTACCCTTCGCTATTCGTTACCACAGGCTCGATAGTTATACAATAAAACTGCAGGTTCTCGACGATGCAACGCTGGTATCTCGGTTAATTAATCGTCAAAGAGGAGAATGTATAAACAACGGCAAACAATGACAACGAAAAATGAAACAAAGAATACTCCTGTGGCCAGAGACAAGGTGCAACGTCTATCTTAAAACAGTTTGATGGAATTATCCATCAGAAGTCTACCGATCAACGAGGCTAATTAAGAGGGCAAAAAAGCTCGATTCGGTTTTGCGCATCTCACAGGTGGAATAGGAAGGGCTTAATATCACAAATCGGATTTCGCCTTGGGCGCTGGTCGCGCATGATTATCCGCGTGTCGGCATTTCATAAACGCGTCCACATCAAACGCAGCTGGTCGGTCGATCGCGATAATATTTGTCACGTAGTTGTGGTGCGCGGCGGTAGGTGCGTACCTACCGCGAATATACGTTAATCGATCGGCGTCTGCAGCCGGTACTATGTGCGATTACTTTTGGATACGAACTGTCTCCTTTCGTCATTACGATTCTGTACCATTTTCGTCCAACGACCATGCAGCTTGGACGTTGCGCGCGTCTAATTGTACGCCGCGGACGTCGATCGAAGCGCAAGTAGATTGGGAACGTGCCTGGCTAGACGCGGTGCGCCTGGGCGGTCGAGACATTTTGTGGAGCACATCTTTGTAGAGCGTAACGATTGGAATACGTTATTTTGTACAAAGAGAGAGGAAGATTGATGACATGGTACAGCGAGATGAATTTTTATTGGTGAAGATTTTTCATAAGGTATTTTTTTTAACGCTAGAACTATCACACTAATCGAAATAACTTTCACACAATTTTTGACAAAAATTTTCTAAGTCTATAGAAGAGTTATAGAGTAAATATTCTACGTCCATTTGGAAAAATGCAAATCACTGAATCTTTGAGTATTTAATTAATCGAAATGTGATGGATCTTACGCCAAGTTCTAGTGTTATTTTAGCCTGGATACTTTGGAATTCACAAATACGATTTGACGGTGAAACTACTGGTGTTGGGTCTACCAAAGTTAGCTATACCGAAGAAGTACTTTGGCAAAAGAGAAATTGCGAGGTGAGAAAGATAATTAATTAGTTAATTTACATTTTATAAGATAAAAGTTAAACGTTTACTTCATAGCACCTCCATCTATTTTAATAATTTTAAAATATCAAAGAATTTGCAAAGATTCCTATTAAAATTTTATCGTGTTCAGACTCATGGCTATAAACTTCGAAAGGTTTTAATCGCTGAGACCGATACTTCGTAACACAAAGTTTGCCCAAGTTAGAAACTTATATTATCGCAGTCTTCGGGGAATTAATAGTGATTTACAATGCACTTACGCTTTCCAATCTCTCAAAGCGCAATCGTATTTCAACCTGCGTTCATTACGCCCAAAAAGAAAGAACAAAGTTTAACTGTTTTAATAGAGGGTTGAAGTAAACTCGAACGTTCGAAATTTATCGTCGGTGCGTACAGTAGGTACTATCGAAATGGTAAATTGCAATATCGTGTTCTTCTCGCGCGAATGCCTCCTTTCCTAATAAGAGGCGCGACATTTCGGTCAGACGTATTTCACCGTTGAAAAAGAACGAAAGAAAGGAGTAAAAGAGCCCCTGGGCGAGCGTACACACCCCGAGAAGGAAACTGGACGTACTCGTTTCTGACTAACTGATTTTAGAGTGTAGAAAGTACTAAACGGGAAACGTTGTATCCGAACACGACGCGTTGTACGCGTTTCTTTAGCCGGATGGCGTGCCGTTGTTGCGCCGTGTAGCAGTAGAACTTTTAATTGGGTTATCTGTCCCGGAACGCCGTCAGTTCGCGTCGTTATAGCGTTGATATAGCGTTTCCATGTACCGCCACTGACCCGAATGAAACTATTTTAAAGATAGCACGTAACCGTGTATCCTGTGTATCCAAAACTGCGGTAGAAAACTGAACTCTCTTCGACCGATTTTACCCAAATTACAACTATAGAGATCGTAATCCTTTCGTCGATTCTCTAATTGATGCTTGATGGGTCGACGATTTCGACGTTTATTTGTAAAAGTTCATTCGAATTTGAAATACGACGAAAAAGGAAAAAATTACTTATTGATCTAAATCTAAGCGAAATTTTTATTTGATTCTTTAACGTATCAACTGATGAAATAGCGATTATTGTGACAATTATTTTTATTAAGAAACATTCTATAAAATAGTGGAGATTCTTAAGTAAAATGAGATATTTTAAATTTTCTAAAAATTGTATATCGATTTCTCCTTGGCGCACCGTGTTCCTCTTGAAAGATTATCTAACCAATAAAATGCAAGCCGAAAGGTGGCAGAGTTCGCTATTCTCTATAAAAGGTAGACACCCTGTACCATTCTCCTTCTCTCGGACGAGAGTTTACCATCGATTTAACCCCATTGGAGGAAGCTCCACTCTTTTTCCCCGGCGCACTCGCGAGGATAACATCTACACACGCAGGGCACTCCATCCGGAAGATCGAATCTGGGCCTCGTTCTCTCTACGTGGCGTCAATTCGATTCACCCCATTTGGGATGGAAAAAGCTACGGTGGATCTTATTCCACCCTGCGTGCTAGACGGTCGCGTAACGTCGTAAGAGAACTCGCTCGGTGACATTGAGAGGGTTGTCGTCACATTTCGGTGGCGCGGAATGACGCGGGGTGAAGAAACAAAACGCGCGTTTCCTTTCACCCCCAACCCGACCTCCCCCTTCTGTCTCTGACGTTCCTCGAAATTCGATTTCTTCGTTCGTCTTTTCAGCTTCTCTTGGAACTTCTTCCTTTTTCTACTTTAACGATTTCGATGCTCTTCGAAAGAAAGTTCCTAGCGTTTGGCGAATATTTTGTTTATGGGATTACTTGTAACGGACTGTGGGATATTTTGTTTATATAAAGCCGATGCAGAGAAGCGATCCTGTCTTTGCTCTGATATCGTCGGAGGATCAATGGGGCAGATTTGTGTTTGGACACGGTATTTCAAAGAGCCGGGAACGATATTTGCGTCTGTTTGGATATTTGTACGATGATCCAACGTAATGGGGATGCTGGGATATTTTGAGGTAGGTTCTTGTGTTGGAATTTAATTGGCGGCTGTGAGAGATATTTTTTACATTGAGAAGGACGAAAGAGGGATCAAATATTTACTGAGTTCTCAATGTGTGAAAAATACGAAGAATATTGTATTTTAACGGTGGTTATCGGAAAACAGTAATTGCAAAAGCTAAGTTCTAGAAAATCTCAAGTCTGGGATAGGTTTCGAGCAAAATAAAAGACAATTTTTAATAACTGTATCTTTATTCAGTTCATCTAAATACAAAACATGACACAATTAAAATAACAAAGATTAAAAAGTCTTCACGATTTCCATAAATAGTTGACACAGACGCGGCAAAAGTAAAATCCTTCATTGTACAAAGAAACACCCGATTCGCCAGACTTTCCTTCCCCGATTATTGCACTTTTGTCGCTTCCCCCATCGTCCCTCAATGTTTTTCCAGCCTTGAAATTTCCACCCGCGGGATGTAACGCGTCGGATATTATTTTCTCATTTAACACGCGCCATCAGCTTTTTCACGAGCACAGGGGGATAAGCCGAATCGTAAAGACAGATCTTTCCATCCTTCCGCCGGCATAGAATCGCCTCGTGGCTGGTTTCCGCGAGGGGGTTAGAGCTCAAATTGGCCCGTCTATAGTGGTTCGCTATCGCTCACTCGCTCATTCGTTCGCTCACTCGCTCGTTCGCTCTTTCGCTCGCGTAGTACGAGGTATGCATGAATTATTCGAGATACGTTAATCTGGTTGGCTTCCAGAGAAGCCGGCATCCTCCCTCGACCTTCCTTCCCTCGTTCTCTCTATTTTCCTCTCACCCTTTCGCACGTTCGGGTTCTATCCCCCCTTCCTTTTCTTCTTTCCTCCACCCTTTGCTTCTCTCGCTCACCATCGTTCTTCCTCGTTCTCTTTCTTCCTCCTCTCTCTTTCTCACCCCTTTCTATCTTCCTCTATCTGTCTCTCGTTCCTTCTCTCGCTCTTTCTCTCTCATTTTCGAAGAGGTTGCGCGGAGGCGAGGTCGAAAGGAGGGTAAGAGGGTGAGTGTACGAGCGGGGGTTGGACCGAGTCGAAGCTGCCGCTACCAGGAGGGTGACCGAGAAGGGATACGCGGAAGCGTGGAAGCTTCAGCGAGTGGGAGAAAGAAGAGGAGCAGCTTCGACTGTCGAAGAACGAGGAGAAAGCATCGGAGGAGAAGGAGACAAGAGAGGAAGAGAAAGAGAGAGAGGGGGATGCCGTGAATGGAGCCGCGGTGCACGGAGGAGGCGGTGGCCAACCCCAAGCCGAGGTTGCCGGGGCAACGCGGGAGGCGTAGGCGCTCTGGGGGTAGGGAGGAAGGGTTGCTTCCCTCGTTCGTTCGGTCGACCAGGGCCATGCCACGAGCAGCTTCGGAGAGGAGAGGGTTTTCTCCGCCAAGCTCGCCAGACCCGGGGGTGGCGGAACCATTTGGTGGGGGCAGAGAAATCGTCGAAGGGGTGGTAAGAGTTCGAGACGACCGTCCACGGGAACGACCGGCGGAACACGTTGCTATCGTTCTGTTACTTAAATTTCACCCCCGTCCTCTCTCCTTTCAGTGTATGGTTATACGTGTGTGAGGCTGTTTCACCCTTGCACAGTTTTCACGATTTCGCTCCGATGGCTGTCTTTTGCTGGTCGCACGTTTATTTATTCTTATTTAATTCTCTCGCAGTTGTGAATCGTTTTGGTAGAATGATTTCGTATTTTATTTTTTAAGATGAATTCGAATTTAATTGTAAAAGGAACGAGTTAGAATACTCGTAATTTTATCTTATAGGCTGAAGACAAATGCATGGTGTACGTTTAATAGGAATATCGGCAAATTAATTCTATATTAATTATTGCGTGAAGGGGTTAAAATCCAGATACGATATTTCCATGCACCCCTCTGCACATTCCATTCGATATATCCAACTACTATTCCACGGTCCATCTACTCGCTGCTACTCTCGCGTTTATCTATGCGATTCACCACTTTGTACCTACATGGATTCGCATACATGTACCTGTCTATGTACCTTTCTACGTACAACCTACGTATCCATCTTCCCACCTTTCCCTTCTACTTTCCGTCTCTCCTTGTCGATGATGGATCGGATAATCAAACGAGACAACGAAGAGGCTGCCTGTTCTGCTGCCAGGGCACCGAATATTCACACGCGTGTTCATATTTCACTTGAAGAGAAGCAACACGCGCGAACGCATCACACGACGGATGCTCCGACGATTCTTTTCCACCTGGTACGCTATTTTATCTCGTTTCTCTTGCTTCGAGTATTAGATTACCGTAGAAATCCGAGAGGTCTGTAGAGAAGCGCGCTACTCTTCTTCGCGTAGCGCGCCATGTAATTATCGGCGATTCGTTTATTATAAAGTAAGACAAAACGACCCTCGTTTGACAGAATGTATCTTTCGATTTTGAGGCGAATCAGCGGATGCGATTGGTTTTGTATTCACGCAGGATATTAAGCTTCTCGTATTGCGATTTATTTTTTGTTGAAGTATTCTTTTGAGGGTGAATCAACCCCAAGAGGATTAAAAGTGTGGAGAAACTAATGTCGCAAACAGAGATGACTGAAGGTATGGATAAGTATTCACTGTTTTGGAAAATAATTTCTTTAAAGCGGAAATAATTTTTTAAAACGTGACTCAGTCAATGGTATTTTTTTAAACTTTTCTCCCCCCTTAAAAGGTACTTAAGTTTGAGAAAATTTAACGTTTCTTTTTCAAAGTTGGCAAAATGCTTCGGTATTAGGAAGAAAACGAAATATATCAAATTTAATGCGAGTGCTCTTGAAGATATAATTTTTCCTCAGTAACGGAAGGATGTTTCATAAATATATTTTGAAAATATTAAGATATTGCGAGAGAGAAGTTTAGTCGTAAGTATATGGATTTCTAAACGTCGAGTTAGCTCGCCTTCGACGATTACAGGATTAAGTACGTTTCTACAGTCGTTCGTAAAATCATCCCTTCAGGAAATGGCGGCTTACACGTTGAAAACCCGAAAGACGCGAATATTCGTTAGTTTCGTTGAACGAACACACCTCCCAGTTCTACCAGGAGGCGCGAATATACGCGTACACGAATGGGGAGGCACGTAATCATTATGCACCAGTCACTTGGAATATTTTTTTACGTCATTAGTCAGACATTCCAAGTTTTTTTTTTAAATTTTCACATGAAAATCTAGCATAAGTCGTCGACAAAATTATAATTCTCAACCTCCAAATGTAATGCGGTAATTAGAGCCTTATGACCAACTCATTACGATTGTGTCTTTTTCGTGATACAAATTTTAGTTGTGGCGAGAATTGCATTTGCAATATAAGACAACAAATTGGTAGACTTATAGAAGTGATCAATTATGATAGTTTTAAGCTAAAATCGATGAGCACTAATTAATCCAGTAACAAACAAATTTGAAATTTTCCAACAGCATGTAATAATTTTGCAAATAAACTACAAATTTTATCCAAATTAATAAACCTGAAGTTTCAATGAAATTTCTTTCATCTCTCAAACGATAACACTCACTCTGAGTGATAAATCCAATATTGAAATACCAGAATAAAATATATTAATTAATACCAATGATATAATAATTTCATACAAAACGATTCTACTTTACCAAGTTGTAATTTCCTTAGGAAAAAGTTCACTTAAACATCAAAGTAACACTCAACGTCTTAACGATCACAGAAGTCTCTCAGGTAAACGACAAACGACATCAAATGAGACACTATGTAACAAAAGCTCGAAGAATTTTTGAAACGGCAACAATTGCAAATATTTTTCGTATTCTCGAGTACAGAGACGACGAAAGCGATTACACAGCGGTTCTGTCACCGGCCGATAAGAATTAGAATATAATGGAGCGCGCATAAGCGGCATACGAGCGCACGCGATAATAAGTGCACGTCAAGGGGTAACAGTGATTCATATGCAGACGAAGGTGCCGTGATTAACGATCGTAAGCGTGCCGCTCCTACAGCTATGCAATCCAACTTCTTTCGTGAATCATCGTATTTCCATGTTGGTATATTTTCAGTCAGCTCCGCCGCAGCAACGACGAGCGGCGAATTAAAAAGACAAATGTGACAAAGACAAATAGAGCTGGGTATGAAATATTTGGTGCGTTTCTAGGGACAATGATTCGCGGTTGCATTAGTTTTAGGGATACTTACGGAATTTGGAACGTTTGTAGTTGAAGAATCACTTAAAGATTAGTCTTGTAACGCTGACAAGTGAAAATTGTGATTGTGTGTGCGACAATATTAGTATTTAATAATTCTAAGTATAAATTAGTTATGTAGACACCGATTTTGATGTAAGTCGTAATTTTTCAGGTGAAAATATTGAAGAGAATATTAATCGGTATATTCGGCTAGGTAGATAGATAGATAGAGATAGAGAGAGACTGAGAGAGAAAAGAATGATTAATAAAACAGCTTTAACCATCCCGCCGTTAGATCTTTTCAAAGCGATTTACCCCGCTGCACAAAAGCACCATTACTAAATACAATGAACGGTATTAAAGCATGGAAAAGTTGGGAGGAAAAATCTATCCTAAGGATTAAAAAAACATCCTCCTTAACATCGGCGTGTTTAAAATGATCGCTCTTAAAGTTTGATCTCCATCGAATCAGGATATTTCACCGGGATAGTATTCCTTTATTCAAACGGGCTAATTGCAACCCGGCAATCTCACGATGCTCCAAATGCAATCGCATTTCATTCGGAAGAACGGCCAGCCCGACGAATGGCGGTAGCGAGGAAAAAGGGACAGAATAATTCATCCCTGCTGGCGTACTCCGGGAAATCCAGCTGGAACGTAGGGCGAAAGAACTCAAACGATTTTCATACGTTTCGAGCAAGTTTTCAACTGACGGTTCTAATGTTAATGAGCTTTGCTCGCGCACGCGTATATACGCCGCTGTGATACGCGTATATACGCCGCTGTGATACTCGTGTGGCCGTACAGTCGGCTCGTACAACGCCACCTTGAATGGTGAACCCCATCATGGCACGATGAAAATGTTGGCTTGTACTACTGGTCTTACGTGAGGTCTTCTACCCTGTTTCCTGACTTGCATACTGGTTGGACAGCTGAGTCAAAGAAGTAATGTTAATTGCGATTTATTTCTATCGACTGTGCAGTGAAGATTTAAAATGCGACATGTGGAAAATTTCCATCAAGATGCGGAAAGCTTCTAGTCTATGGATCAGAGAGTGAGGCAGAGTGCGAGAATAGAGATACCAGCGCCCTTTGATTCCCTGAAATATTGTTCCTTGACAACTGTGTGGCTCAAACCAGTTTAAACGACTTATAATTAAGAGAACTTATAATTATGATACGCTCGTTAGGCACTTGTAAAAAATACGGAATATTAGAAATAGGATAAGGATGAAGTTTAACACTGTTTTAGTTTTAGTAAATATTTTATTCCTTGTTTTGTATTGTATAACATTATTTGTATTACACAATATAA
Source organism: Cerceris rybyensis (assembly GCA_910591515.1). Lineage (NCBI taxonomy): Eukaryota > Metazoa > Arthropoda > Insecta > Hymenoptera > Crabronidae > Cerceris > Cerceris rybyensis. Next base: position 22,225,136 of record OU342793.1, on the reverse strand, counting down.
AATAAAACTGTGTGTTTCTAAAACTATGAGTTATTTATTTAATAAATCCTGTCCTCGCTCCAAATTCCACGTTGAAACAATTTCACTCGCTTCTTTCGCTTTGCCTGACTTTCCACTGATTCGTACTACTTGTCAACTTGTATCATTTTTCCGCAAATTTGTCGCTCTCGAAAGCTGCGTAAGGTAAAGTATCCAATTTTCAGGTCCGTCTGACTTATCATCGACTTTACTACTTTCTCACTTTGACATTTTTCTGGAAAATTTGCAAACCTTGCAAGTAGTATAAACTAGGATATATCAGCCCTACTTTTGCGTTTGACTTATCGCCGACTGTACTACTTGCTCACTTTGACATTTTTCCGAAAAATTTGCAAACCTAGCAAGTAGTATAACCTAGGATAAGTCAGACCGACTTTATGTCCGTCTGATTTATCGTCGACTTTACTACTTGCTCACTTTGAAATTTTTCCGAAAAATTTGCAAACCTAGCAAGTAGTATAACCTAGGATAAGTCAGACCGACTTTTAGCTCCGTCTGACTTATCGTCGACTTTACTACTTGCTCACTTTGAAATTTTTCCGAAAAATTTACAAACTTAGCAAGTAGTATAACCTAGGATAAGTCAGACCGACTTTTAGCTCCGTCTGACTTATCGTCGACTTTACTACTTGCTCACTTTGAAATTTTTCCGAAAAATTTGCAAACTTAACAAGTAGTATAACCTAGGATAAGTCAGACCGACTTTTAGCTCCGTCTGACTTATCGTCGACTTTACTACTTGCTCACTTTGAAATTTTTCCGAAAAATTTGCAAACTTAACAAGTAGTATAACCTAGGATAAGTCAGACCGACTTTTAGCTCCGTCTGACTTATCGTCGACTTTACTACTTGCTCACTTTGAAATTTTTCCGAAAAATTTACAAACTTAGCAAGTAGTATAAACTAGGATATCTCAGCCCTACTTTTGCGTCTGACTTATCGTCGACTTTACTACTTTCTCACTTGTGAAATTTTGCCGAAAAATGAGAAAAGTGTATTCAGTAGTATAAATCGAAATATCTCAGACCGACTTTTAGCTCCGACTGACTTATCACCGACTCGCACTTCTTGCCAACTTGTAAAATCCTGCCGAAAAATGTAGAGTCTCACAAGTAGTATAAACCACAATATCTCAGACGGAATTACTGCTCTCCTTGAGTTGCCACTGTTTTGCATCACTTGTGCAACGAGATCAAAGCGGATCAAATCGACTTAAACATTATGAAAGGACTTAAAACTATGATACGCTAATAATATTTGTAGAGAAGGAATTTTAGGAATAGAATAAAGGTACCGGTTAAATAAAATTTAGCAGAGTTTAAGATTTAACACATTCTTTATTCATTATTTGTATCATTATACATATCATACAATAAAATTGCGTGTTTCTAAGATAATGAGTTATTTATTTCATAAAGCCTGTTCTGAATGTCTTCTGGCTATCCTGGCTGCCCCGTGTGTTGTCCTCTGACTATCCTGGTTGTTCCGTGTCTGTCCTGGCTGTCCTATGTCTGCTCTGACTATCCTCAGGCTGTTCTGTGCCTGTCTTTATCCGTCTCCTATCTGTCTCCTGTCTGTCTCGTTCCAACCTTTCTCCGTGATGTTCAATTTTCCAATGGGATAAATTTTACAAACCCCATTCACTATATACCTGCTGCTACAATGACGTGGCATCACGTGATCGAACGCAATAGTCTAGGAAGGGGATTTTCGCAGTTTCATGTGATGTCAAGGTTGCAGTTGCGAAATAGCGGCACACTATTGAAATTAGCAAGTCATTGGCTGTCACCAAATGCAAATTCTGTTTCTTTCTTCTTTAATTATGGCACTGCGGATGTATATACAAATTTCAATATTCATAAATGCTGCTAATAGAAAAGAATCGAAGAAAGGAGAATCTTTTACTCACCAAATGTTATAAAGACTGCCGTATTTTGAACATTTCACTTTCCTTTTATACTACAGACATCTGCGTATTTTAACAGAAATGAATTTGTCATAAATGCACAAATATCCACAATATAATTATTATATGTCGACGACATCCTCGGATAATTTGACCAAGGAATATAAGCATCGTCGAATGTTTTCCCTCGAAGAAACATTAATCACAGTTTTTCAACGTTGCAAAACTGTTAACGGTCGTTGGGATATCGAGTGATACGACGCAGTCAGACTTTTCCCAGCCGTTTACAACTTATTTAGCGATTCACCGTATTTCACTTCATCCCCAAATAGCCGAGTAGTTACACTCGAGCGGGGTAGTTTCGTACAAAAACCAATCTCGAAACTGGAAACATGTAAATTACGAAATCCACTTCGTCAAGAGGGGAGAGATCCGTCGTAACGTTCACGATGAAGGAAAATTAAAAAAAAAACTATTTATTAATTAAAATACAGTTCACGCAGTTGCCTCTCCCGTCTCTTCCTCACTCTTTCTCACTCTTCCCTCTATAGTCACTCCTCTTTTCCGCCTCGAAGGAAACCAGAGATTCTCGAGGGGGAAAAAAATAGAGTAGGTAGCTATCCGTCGCTAATTAGAGTCGAAGTAGGAAATAAAACCCGGTCAGCTCGGCTGGTTAAACGGCAACGGAGGAGCGGTAGCGCACACAGACTCGCTTCGCGTTCGCGATTAATTAACTTCGGTACATTAGCAGCGTTATTAGTGTCCGGTATTCGCGACACGGTTCCCAGTGTCCATAGACGAGCAACCCCCATAGGCTTGGGGTGCGTGCGCGTATTTTCCGCGTGTGTGCGTTTCACAAGCACACCGAGGTGCAAGCGAAACGCCACTCGAACCAATTACCATCCTATTTAACGCGAAGAACTACCACCGTGTTTCCTCCCTCTGCGATTGTGTTTCGAGTACAACCGGAGTTGGAAGTACACAAGTTTTATCCATCCTTAAACGTGTACGTGTTCCTTGGAATATCATATACAAACGAATATCAAAGGGTGAGTGCAGAGAGTAGGATAAGGGTTGATGTCGTCCCTTTGCAGCCAGTGCCTTCAATCCTGACCATTGAATACTAGATCTATTTCTATCCTTCATCCTCATTCTTAACAGTCCTTGCGACCATCTGACAATTTAATCAGATTCAATCGAAATACAAGACACATTCACTCCGGGTGACCCAATTACATTCGACCCGCTAATTACTACAACGTTCGAATACCAAATACAGGTGACAAGAGATACCTGAAAACACAGTCGAACTCTGATTATCGTCTTCGATTCAGGAATGACCTGAGACTCTAGATAACTCTAAAAAGAACTAGTTGCTAACAATGAACGAGGAAGGAAAGTAGAGAACGAAAGAGGAAACGCCGGTAAAAGAGCGACAGACCTTTAGCTAGAAGGGAAGAAATAGTGAAAAGCAGAATAATAAAAGCAGATGGATAGTCAGCCAGATAGAAAGACCAAGCAAGAGAGGAAAAAGGAGGAGAAGAGATAAAGAAGGAGAAAGATAGGAACAGCAGGAGAAACGACGGATAGAGAAAGAGCACAGAGGTTGGCAACGGGGGTGGACGAGCCAGCTACGAGCCAGAGGGGTTATCGATGGTGGCGGATAGTACGTCAGAGCCGGAGGCCGGCTGCGGGGGGTCGACGTCGAGGATTCAAGTGGAAGCTGCGGCCAATCCGAAGGAATCGTCGCCATGGCTACCGGCGCCTGCGTCCACCGGTTTGCATGCAGACGTTCCGCACAAACGTGCCGGCGCCCTTACGAACACACACGTATAAACGCACATTCGCATATAAACGTACGTATAAATGCACACCCACGTGGTCGTTTGAGTGAGCGCGCGCAAATGTAGACGCGCGCGCGCATACTTTCAAACCCATACACGAACGTTCTTCATGGTGAACGTACGGGGTGAGGGTGTTTGCACGAATCTATGGAATGTGCAAATATCGCCTACACCTATGAAATTGATGCGCGTGCCTATTTCGCGCGTTCGCATATTTTTGCAGATATTTTCGCGCATTGTACTCCGTGGAAAAAAATATGCAGGTATAAAAAAGACAGGCGTTGGCGCGATTTACCCTCGTCCCTTTGTCTCCATTTTTCTCTCTCTCCCTACGTTCGTGTCGGTATCGCCTACGGGGTCACCGAAGATAGAACGTTCCTTCCTTTGACCAGCGGCGTTTTATCGTTCGGGCCAGCCCGCGAAATCGCGGGGATCGGGGCCTGGAATTTCTGGCGGTACGAATTTCAGAGAGGTCGACGATCGACTGAATTTACATTGTCGTGGGGAATCTTTCGTGGATGATAGATTGGAATGTTTCTTGGAGAAATTGTTAGGTTTTATTTGAAGGGTAATTGCGAATGGAAAAATATGGGGTTGGAATTAAACTTGTGCTAGAGTGATTACTTATTAATTTTTTTTTGTAAGTATTTGGAATTATATTGAAGCAGTGTGTCGATCATTAGCATTGATGGTATCAAGGAAATTTTCCAAATTGATAGGATCCATATAAAACTTAAGTTACTAAATTAATAACCTTCTTCAGCTTTTGATTTCCCTTTTTCCAAAGTACTTACTTTGTGTATTTAAATATACTTCTTGAAAATCATAAATTATTTTGCTGATTGTGTAACGAATTCAATGACGGAGTGTCAAAATAAAAGCATTATTTAGAATTTGACTTTTAACACTTGTCAATGTACTGTTATACGTCTGATCTTCAAACGCGACAAAAACATCAAGCTTCAGAGAGTTGAAATATTCAAAGAGCTTTAAATAACGCAATAAATATGTGCAAGGGTCTGCAAATAAGCCCAAAACATTGCCATTCCTTTCATCGAGGTTTCATTCGTAAAGTTTGAAACGAGATCGGTCCTGAATGACGTTCTTCGTCAAATGAGAAGTCGCACGCGCCTGTTCGAATGCAAAGAGAGAAAAGCGGAGAATCCTCGAGGAGATGTTTGAAAGTCATTTTTTCCCCGACACCCAGCGCATAAAGCTACGTAAATAAAGTTACGTCTTCGTCTTGTTTGCTTGCCACTTAGAACCGTGAACTTTCTGTCAGTCTCTCTCTCTCTCTCTCTTTGACGTACTTCGTAAAGCCACGAGGAAGTTCCCACCCCCTTTTCGCTGCTTTTCCAGATCTTCGACTTCCGTCCATCGATCCGTTTCATTCGGGACGTTATCTGGGTGAAAGTTGCCGCTAGATTTTCCACAGAGTTCAAATCCTTTTTGAAGTTCAATCCTCTCGAGGTGTCTCATTGGAAGCTCGATTTAGAATCGGCTGCCGCATTCTTCTTTGCACAAAATATCAAAAAGAAAAACCAAGAAGGAAAAGAGCATGGTTCACTGCTTTCATTGGTGTATTACTTTTACTAATAAAATACTTTGATTTTCTCCAATAACTTGTAGTGCATGTAAACTGACAATGAGTATTGTTATCTAAGGGAAGATACTTTGAACAATAAAGTGTTTTTATTACCGTGTAATATTGCAAGTCTGCTGGAACGCAAAATGAGTGACTTAAACCACTGTCATTATTACTGGCACGTGTTTTACCAAATTCAATTCAGTGTCGAAAGACTGCTAATTGTAAGTTTAAAATTGAATGTAATAAGATGTTCTCAGTTTTCTATACGACAATTCAACAAGTATCTCAGTGTCACATTTTCATCTTGGTCGGAAAACACCAGAATTTCCTTCCGTCGTCGACAGAACGATTAATCATGCTACAGGAAGTCAGTGCAACGTTTAATTTACATTGTAGAACTAGTTATATAGGAGTTTCCTGTAACTTCACAAATAAATAAACTTTAGACTTGCGACAATAGATTAAATTCTTTGGTAAGTACATACAAACTTGCTTCTTTTAGTATGATCGATTAAAAAAAAAACTTTATCGAAGATGGGAAAAATCATTTCGAGGATCTGTTGCGAAGAACGCAATACTTGAGCGGTTTTTCTCGTTACGATTCGGCAGACCGTGTCGCCGTCCAAGTATCGCGCAAACTTCGTTTAACCTACTTTCTCATTCGGGGTAGATAACTGTGACAAACTTAAAACCAAGTGTTCTCGCTAACTGTTGCTTCTTTAGGCCACCTTTCGAGGTGTTTCATGCCCTCTCGATGTATGGGGCGGAAAAGGACGCAAAGGGTGCGTGATTCGTCGCCAAATTACCAAAGTGATTTTCATTCGAAATATTCCCAAACAAAGACCATAGTTTATCGCCGATTGGAAGTTACTGTCGAGATGAGCTTTTGTAAAAACTTGGCATTTCTATAGATTTATAAATTACTGTGAATTTTTCTTTCTCATTTACCTGTAACATTATTAGAAAATTAAATACTTAAAGGGAATTAGAGTATCAAAAAAACTGAGAAGTAAAACAATACATTGCCAAATTATTCATTTGCTTTACAAGAGTATGATCAAATAGAATTCTGATAGATGCAAAATTTAATTGGTATGTTTCATAAATATCTCCCAACTTCGATCAGAGACTCGTAACAAACGTGATTCATGTAACAATATATAATTAAAAAAATTATACTCAAGTTTTCTGCATCTTTAATTCGTACTTATAAAGACACCTGTACACTTACGTATCGACGACGTTTTACACTCTAAAATTATATGACATTCAACATTCCGACGTGCAAACCGGTCCCCTTCCTGACGATTACCTCGCGCACGACCCTTCCGCCGTGTCGTATCACGTGAAAATGACGTACTCTGACATAATGGATTTCACTCCCTCCTTTCGACGAACATCAACAAATTTTTCACCGAACGCATACCACGAGGGAGCCATTACATAATCTTTGCGTTTAGGGTTAGGAAAGGCGCACAATGAAGCGCAACTGCGCGTGCGTTCGAGAGGGAGTGTCCGCCAACCCTCTTACGAAAGGGGCGCTCTTTCCCCCTAAATCTTCTCAGACTAGCATTACGTAATTATATATTCCGTAGAAATGCAAGGGCAAACGTAATGGCCCGTGTCTCCTTCTCGAAACCTTTTCAATGAGAATTACCTATAAAATTTCGTCATTTCCAGAGATCATAATGTCCTATTTTTTCATCGCCTCTCTTTGTGTGTTCTTATCATTGTATCAGGGAGTATAGTCGTAGTTAAAATTGATCCAGATTGTAACTTGAACTTTCTATCAACGACAATTTTTATTTTTCCAAATTTTCTAACCACTGATGACTTCTCAATTGGTGTCAGCTACATGAAATTTCCACAAAAGGATTTTAATATGACATCAACGATTAAAAGAAAATTTATCCACTTGAAGAAAAGTGCTCAAGTGATATTGGTATTTCTAATAAATAAGAGGGAAATTTTATAGTGACATGTATAAATGCACCTATCGATCTTCAAGCGTTTGATTTCCAGCGGAAAATCTCCCAAAGCTGACGGGGATTTGAACTCGCTCGCACTAATTGGAAGTTCTACTGTATAGATCCATATTCACTGTAGTCTTGGTTTTCCATGGTACACCATCAATCGTAGCCGATTTTTAAGAGTTTAGCTTACGACCTCGATATATCGTTACTACGACTGTACGTATCAACGTTCCGGTGTTACCTAATACGATAACTCGACCGCGCCCAACGAGCCACTCCATTTATTCGTCAACACGTAAACGAGTAATCAGGCTAATAAAGAACGATGCCCGGCAAACGGGGCCACGAGGACGTCGCACAGTGAAACGAAATGGATAATCAAGGTGGAAAAAAATCATGTCTGCTGACGGATGTTTAATAACATTATTTTCATCTGGACTGTTTGCCGGTACTAATGACAAAATATTTGAAGAATTCCTCTTCATTTTTTTAAGAATTTCAAAGGCATGTCGTAGAATACTTATTTTTATGTACCTGTAATATTATGTTGTAATAAAAATGAAAGTGTAGACGAATGAGAGTGTTATTTTATTATGAACTCCTGCTACTCCTATTCCACATCAGTTTATTTTGCACGCACATCAGTCGGTTTTTTGATTGTTCTACTGCAGCGGAGGTAATTTTTGTAGTGTACGACGTCCACATAATAAATGAACTTCATTGTATGATGACGAAATTAATCCTAAAATTATGTAAATTATATGTAATATTACTAAATATAAAAATGATGAACAATTGGTTCTTGTTAATGGATCAGTTGCAAATGTAAATGGTTAATTATATTATTCTTTCTTCATGTTTTTACTTAAAACTTGGACAGCTTGAGAGACCAATAGATGCAATTCTATGTGATAATCCAAAAATAAGCGATGGATAAAGTGTTAAAGGGAGGATACACGTATGAACTTTGACCTATGGAAAAGCGTCTTCCGTGGTATTATTGACTTTTACACGGATCGATTTGAAATTCTTGCGGTGGTTTTATCGCGGTTGTTCTGCCTCCCTTTGCGCCGATTATAATCGCTCCTATTTGAATCGAGCAGAGGTAAATTAATACAATAGACTTTCCATATAATAGATATCCGAGAGATTAATGCGTAATGCTTTGTAATAATTAATCCCCAGTGATTAGCTTCGTCCTTCCAATTTCACGTTAATTAACGTGCATCGGTGTACAAAGAATTCCACGACGTTTCATTTATGTATGATATTTATCTACGAATATTTTAACAGATCATATTGTAGAATTTTGTTCATCGAATAAAACTTGTTAATCGAACAAAAAAAGATATTGATTCAATATGAAATAAAGAGGAAAAGGAAGCCAGTGAGAGATGATCTATAATTATTTTATACAGGAGTTAATGGGGCACGTAAAAGGCCGCAAGAATCAAACAAGATTCGTAAGATGGGTAAATGTTCGATCGCAAAACATCGCATAGTTTACCCCTTCCGGAACGGAAGTAGTTCTTCTCTGGTAAACGGAAAGTTGTGGCACTCCACTTTCACTGAGCTTCCAGTTTTCTCAACCCCTCCTTGCGGCTTCTCGGTTAACTTTATACTTTCGTTTTGCGACGGAACACCCCCTCGACGAGCCGTAAACTCGGAGAAAAAGTTGCGCATTTAGCGATCGCATCGAGAAACAGGCAAATTACCGGCGGCAGTCGAGAAGAGGGTGCTCAAATAAGTCCACTCGCGAAACCGGTTAACCCCTTCTCCTGAAATTTCTATCCGTGATCTCTTATCGGATGAAATTGATTAGAAATGTTATCTATAGTTCAAAACCTCTTCTTGAAGCCTGTAGACTTCGGTACATTTAGTCAAGTTTATTTTTCGACATCTGTTGCATTTCGGTATTCCCTGGATTAAGTAGTTAAGAAAATTGTAAAAATTTGCACTTGGGATTGGGAACTGAATGTAGCAATTAGGGTTTCTAAGTGTAATTAATTTGACATTTTCTTTTCGTCAATTACATTTTCATTCACCACGTAAAATTATAACAACTTACAAAGTCAAAGTGAAAGTCGGACAGAATTCATATTGAGTACAATCGAAAAAAAAAGATTAATACCATCTCCCGCACGTTTATCCACGAAAACAAGACCATTCTGTCAAAACCGCAGGAGCGTAATGGAAACAACTATTTTCCCACAGAACCCGACGATTCCTTTTGATCCCATTTTCCCGAACACATGAGAGAAGAGGCTCGCAAGGCAGGTTTTCTTTGCTCGTTTCCGTGGCCGTTGGAGAAAGGGAGTGGCAAAAAGTCGGCTGCCTTCGAGGGTGCAAACAGTTTATTTAATCTGAAAAACCTATTTGAGAAAATAAGGGGTGGCGATACGCGCACAGTTCGAGTAGGGGGATGAAGAATGGCATCAAAGGCCGCGCATACGCGCATCCAAAGCTCACATCCATTTTCCTCCACTTCTCTTCGGCTTGCAAGTCGTCCGGATGCGACTTAACGAAAAAGAGACGTTTTCCCAACAAACTTCACAGTTCCTCTTCGCGAATAAGTATGCAAACCAGCGTTGCAAATAGACTTATATATTTGGTAGCTCCCAAAAAAAAGATACGTCTATAACAGACCCCGCGTGATTGTGATGGAACGGCACGAGAAAAAAGGGAGAGGACGTTCTCCAAGTTCAATTTCTCCTCTTCGTCATCGCGTAGAAAACAAAGAAAATCGGGAGCACGAGGTGAAGAAACGCTGTGAGTGCAAATTCGCTCCGCTTTCCGAGTCCTCTTCCGCCTTCGGTAGGCGCGAGGGAAAGGCAAAGTCTCAAAGTGCGACACAGAGAAAGTCCAAAGAAACGAACGTAGGAAAAGCTCGTCCCGTCTGACTGCCCTCCTCCGTTTTCCCCGGCGAACGGGGAGAAAAGTGCGACAATCTGCGTACCGCCTAGACTGTCGAGAGAAAGAGCGTGAAAACCCGAGTCGAAAATTTCAGCCCAAAATCCTCCTAAATTACCAAATAACTTAGGATATTTAGGCTGAATATGGAAAAATATGTTACATATAAAGGAATGCAAATTTTAATTCCACAATCGCCCTACACTTGTTACTTTTTGCCACTTTTACCTAGTTTAGGAGCAATTTAGGCTTCATACAGTCCAAAATAATCCTCAGCATTCTATAATGAGGAGCTTTAGAATTGGATTGGAATTGGAGTGAATTGATCGAGGTCCAAAAAAATTCTCGATATACTAAAAATTAATTTGGTTTAGGAGATTTAGAATTTATATGGAATAAAATGACAATTTAATTCCAACTTGCTCCTGAAAGCCCTATTTTTAGAATATGAGACGACAGACTTGGAACTTCTGAAATATTTTTACAGGATGTCATATTAAATTGGAATAAAAATTTTACCTGATCAGTCCATATAACTCCTAAAAATCATATTTACAGGACTTTGAGGTGCGTAGACATACTAGTTGAGGATTTTGAGGTTCAAAATGGTATACATAATTAAGCGGCAAATGAGAGATCAAAAGAATCTAGGATTTGAAGTTTCTTTTTAGGCTGGACTTTTCGACTCGGGAAGAAGCGAGAAGGATTCAAACAGAGAAAGAGTGAAACGGAGAAAAGGTGAAAAAAATCAGAGAGGGGAGGAGAAAGAAGAAGAGTAATAAAAAAAAAGAGAGAGCAAGAAACGGAACGGTGAAAAAGAACAAAAAAATCAAAGAGGAAAGGAGAACTCCAACGCGTAAAGCGCTTTCCTCGGTTCCTTAAACGCGCGCGTTCGGCGGCAAACACCGGGAACCCTTTGTTTTATAAACATCTCCCGGGTTTGCGCGCAGGGAGAACTCTCCTGTGAGAACGTGGGTACGTGCGTGCATACATCTGCGAGAGGAGACGATTTTTCGCGGGTGTCGAAAGAATCCAAGCGACGGAATCGAGTCGTCGGATGGCGCCGTAGCGAGCAATCAACCAGCTTGCCGAGCGCGTTTGATCCGCGAAATCGCACCGCGCCGCGTAAACGAGGTTTTCACCGGTTTCACCAGTTTACCGCACCCTTCCATTTTTTCCCTCTTTCCCTCTTGCCTTCTACTGTAGCCTCTTTCTCCCTCGCGCGGAGAAGGGAGGAGAAAGACAGGCAGAAAACTCGTCTCAGGTAAGGAAGGTTTACGCGCGAAAATGTATCAGTCCAGGGCAACGAGACGCGTAATTGACGTTTCATTAAAGCACGCACGTTTGATCCGCGGATTTGCACGATGATTGGCTTTAGGAATGGTATGCACTGCAGTTTCTGACTCGATGAATTCGAGCAAGAAGAGAATCAGGGTCTTTCCGCGAAGGGTTAAGGTGACAAAAGATTGGACTCATAGTCAATGGATGAGTTTAAATAATTATCCGGTGTCTATGGGAAGCTTACAATTTTTATTTATATGTATATAATCGAGATGATTCACAGGTTACCTAAAGCAGGAGGTCTCGAAATTAGCAACGGGGAATTCTTTTCAAGGTTCCAAGGAGCTGACTGAATTTTTAATTGAACCAAGCAATATATTTAAAAATATTCAATAAATATACCAGAAGAAATGAGGAAGTCAAGAATCTTTGTCGACTGAATCCCTCGCATTCTGCAAGCTAAAGGAAAGTTAACCCCTTGCCGTACGAGTGACACTGGTGACGTGGTAAATTGGATAGAAATTTTACCAACTTAGTAATATTATTTCTATAATATTAATATTACATTGAACTATGCGATGTACCAAGAATCACTGATCAATTTAATTTTGAGTTATTGCGGAGGCAATCACAAAAGAAGTACTACGGCAAGGGGATAAAGGCAAATTAAAGGAAATTTACAAGAAAAATTGAAGCAACAAATTTAAAACAAAAAATTTTGACCATCTTGATAGATCCATCCATAATTCCAGTTTTATCCAAATGACTCCAACTTTCTTCGTTATCCTTCCCATAAATAATTCTACAGTGAAACGTAAAATCTTAGCGAGGAGATCGCACGTCGTTCAAACGAATCATGGTGTAAATTCGTTCATATTTTTGCGCGATCCCCGTGGCCGCACAAAGCGAACAGTTAAAAGGCAGAGAATCTGGTTATCTACGCGTAGGTCGCGCGTCAAGGAAATCTCTGGTAAACGAAAATGTACTAAGCCCTGCGCTAAGCCCGTAATTGCTACGAACCTCTATTAACTCCCGCGTTTGATCTATCCGGCTCTACTTGTTCTTTGTGCAAACTAAGCTCGACGTCCGCAACAAACGTATTAAACCTTTCTTTCACGTTGCCTGGAGACCGTGGTATCGTCGTTTCTCGATCACAATGCAAATATTCGTCGCGGATCCTAGAACGGTCGTGTAACTGCATGCATTTTTATTAAATCGTAAATACGTCAAAGGATTAAATATTCAAGCGGCGTGAAATGCCTCTCGAGGATGAAGTCCTCTAGTTACGATATACGCCGTGGCTAAGCCGTAATTTTCGCTTTAAATTGTAACGAGTAATTATCCGCTGATTGCGTTAATCTTCCGATTGGAATTTAGCGCGGATGAACGATGATCGTCGATGTACGATGGAAGGGGTTCAATTCTCACGCGGACGATTACTACTTTGGAAGGCTCGTTGTAATATTTTCAAACGGTTACAAGGTTTTTTTTTTGTCAGTTTTGTAATGGTCCACGGATGATTTTATCGCATAGATCACACCCGGTGGAAGAACTGTGTTCACTTTTCGATTTTGTCTCACGCTTTCTCTCTTTTACTCTTCTGCTTGCTCTATGTTTCTATCTTTCTCTCTCCGTGCTTTTTCTCTCTCTCACTCCTCTCTGCACAAGCGGTATTGAGTTTTCGCGGTAACTCGTTTAACTAAGCAGTACGCCGATATTGGTAATCTGCCAATGGCCATTTAAATACCCGGACTGGCCTCCCCTTTTTTTCGCGCGCATTTTCACCGGCAAATGTCATTGTTGACTCTGCTGAAACGTTTAAAAACCGGTCACCGCTGGTATTAAAAGCTTCCCTTCGAAAAAGAATGGAATTATTCGTTCACTCTCCGTCGAAACTTTAACGCAAATTAAACAAATTATCGTCCAACCGGGTCCTCCCGTTTTGAAATTATGTTTTGCGCCGTCATTCTATGCGGACCTGGTTTCAGAAAAAAAAAGAGAAGAGGATTTTGTTGAGGGGAAAAAACGGAAAGAAAGAAAAAAAGGACGAAGGAACGTTCCCCTTTCGTTTTTTCCCCCTTTTTTTTTTAACGTCCGAATGATAACGAGCGGGTGAAATACACGCTATCGGCGCGCAAATTGCGGTCGAATAAACTGTGAGGCATCATTGAAAGTTGGAGGTTTTTAAAGCCCCATTCGAAATGGTTTGTGCGAAAACGTTTTTGCTCCTTTAAAGCCAAAAATGAATATGGCAGAATCCCGGAACGGTAAAAGGCAGAATATATTCGTTTATTTAAAAACAGGATTAATTTAACGTATTAAATACGTACGTCTCCTGTCGCGACAAATATCAATTTCCATGCTCGTTAAAAACAACCGGGTAATGCGCCGCGCGTTAAATTAATATTCCCTGTGCCACCGCCGATCTCTCCAACTAACTTAACTAACAACTGCGTCTGCCACTCTACTAATACAAAAACGACCGTAAAATCCGAGTGAAATAAAAGAGGAACAAAAATCGCCTACCGCCAACAGCGCTGCACCGGTTACCAACTAATGCGCCCTGGTAATTTACAAACTAAATAATAAAAAGTGAACGACACGAATCACAACTTCGCGATGTAATTGAATGTGTGTTCTCATTAAATAAATTCTCACCGACTAGAGAAATTTATTGCCACTTTCCAAATGGCACGAAAGGAAGTTTTCGACTTCAAAGCGTCACACGTCCGAAGATGCTTCTATCGTTAATTTTTCATCTCAGACATTTTGTCTCCGACCCTTGTATTCTTGCGACAAAAGACCCTCGACCCGTTTTCCTTTCGCGAGTGCAGGCCACTCGCTAAAAGCAGTCGAAACTTCCCTGCAGTTATTTTGAAAAATAAACTCTGCGCATAAATACCTTTCTCTACCCTTTAAACATCTTCAAACATTCACTTAACACAGATACCTCCTTTAACTTGTCACTTAATCTCAATTAAGATATAGACCAACAAATTGCACCCTCCTCTATGTCCACTACCCTACCCCTAAAAATTAACACTACCTGACAATCTTCATCGTTCTCTCACGGTTCAGGTAAAATTGCCAAAACCGGAAGTGAAACACCAGGAAGAAAAAATGGCAATAGCAACGGCAACGTCGAAGGAAGACTAAAGAAAGGTCCACGAGTAAGAGAAAAAGAATAAGAAACAGATAGATATAAAGGAAGAAAGAGAAAGAAGAGAAGGGTGGTTTAGTCGGAGGGCCTGGGGACCATAGGGGATGGAGTTACGTCGATGGGGTGGCGTCGGAGGGTGGCTGTCGGCAGGATCAAAGGGCGGTGCTCGTTGGAGCTTTCGAGGCAGGGGGAGGTCGGGCGGGTGGGTTGGAGGGTGGACCGGCAACGGGGCCAGAGGGGTACGAACGATAGGGTGGTAGGAGAGGGTGGTGGAGGCGGGGGTCTCGAATGGAGCCGGCAGACCGGAGGTAGGTGGGTGGTGATGCTCGTGGGTGGAGGCGACAACGAGCAAATCTGATTTTCGCTCCACTTGCTATGCCTCTGGGTCCCTCCTGCAGCCACCCCCTGCAACCAGCCCGTTGCCCCGTTGCCCCGTGGCCACCCTCCTTTCCACCACCCCCCTCGGCAATCCGCCTTTCGCTTTTCCTCGCCGATTTCATCGTGCTCTTTCTCTTCCATGGTAAAGAGAAACTGAGGAGGCACCGTTTCGCGCGGCTTGCCCTCGACTTTGGCATACTTTGGAGCTCCGTGTATTAAGCCGTGGCAACCGCCTACCTGAAACTTTGCCGAACTTTCTCCTGCGTCGGCGTTAATATCGTCGCGGTGAGGAGGTTCATTCGCGTGCACGATGGACGAAGGCCTTGCCAAGGTCGCCGGGAAGGAAAAGCGCGGGGAGAAAAGTAAGAGGAGAGTGGCAAAGTGGTGGAAGCGACGAGATGATATCACGAGATTCAACTACAACGAGGAACGAGATGAAAGTCCGACTAGTATCCATGGAATTCCAATGATTTTGTTAATGCAATCGGACGCCGATGGTTGGGACCACGTGCGTCGATGCCGAATTGGCGGAGCACGAGGGAGAGAAACGGGGCCACAGATTAATTATCGGAAAACGAAACTGAACCGATATTCCGCGTATAAATTATACGCCTTTTAATAGAAAATCAATCCTCCTCGAGAAGATTGCTCGAACGATATCGGTTTCTCTAATAGATTAGAAGAGAATTTTAAAGAGCCACGTATAACCGCGCAACCACCGTCGATCTTCGGACGTTCGATTTTTAACGGTGAACGTTAATCCCCCTTGGTCGATGAGGCTCGTTCAAAGTGGTCAAACAAGAGAAAATCCATTTTAACGGACTTCGCGTTTGATAATTCGCGCGAAATTGGATTGTTACAATTAATTCTCACGCGTCAATTTTTTTTTCTACAATTCCAACGTTTACGTTTGGCAAATTATACGATAAAACGAAGAGGTGAAAGTAACGTCACGTTCGATGCTCGTGTGATTCTCCTCCTCCTCTTGTTCCTCCTCTTCGTCCTCTACGCTTGCGACTCAATGGCATAACGAACCGGCGACATTGAAAAGTTTGCGAGGTTACACATCCTCCCGCTGTTCGCTGGCGACAGGGGGAAAAGGGGAGAATGTATAGAGCGGGAGGTAGCTGTTGCAGCGCAAACTACCTACTAGTATTCGCTTGTAGCTCATAAATGATTTCATCCGTCGATGAATGGATAAGTTACTCAGCAGTCTTGGATCTGTGCAGCGTGTAAACGTCACGATACTACCTGTTCTTCGTACTCTGCATTGTTGACGACAGAGAGTCGTGGCAGGTGGTATAATCTGATCGATGTTTCGTCGGTTTTACTTCATCGCGTTTAACCCCTTGCAAAGACTTTTTTGAATAGTGAGAAATAATTCATTGGGTAATCTTGAACCACTTTGTTACCATAATTTACAAGTTGCTATATGTGTAATGATATTTCAATGATTATATTTTTTAACTCTAACCGTGTATACGTGCACCGATAAGATATAATTTGATTTTATCTGAGACCAGATATATGCGATGATCCTCAAAGGGTCAAATGTGAAATTTTATCTGTTCTATTCATGTAAGAATATCATCTTGGTGCTAGTTTCGAAGTGATTAAAATATTATTCAGAGAAGATTGAAGTTCGCAAATAAGAGTTTACAATATTTCCGAGAAAAAAATTAGAAAAGTCTGATGTGTCGTAAGCGTTAAGAAGGGAGACATTTCAAACACATCGACCGATAAATTAAACGGTCGGCTGATGACGTTCACAGCTCGACATCAAAGTACGGGAAGAGAGGGTAGCACCTATTCCGAAAGACGAGTGACGGCGAGAAGGGTGAAAGAGAGAGGGGTGGCAACGAGAGAAAGGGAAAAGGAGAGGGGGATTCGCAAATTTCCTCGAGGAAAAACTTGATTACGAAATTTAGAAGCGAGCGTTAAAAGGATCGCCCCGAGAAGAGGGGTCTCGGCAGATTGTTATACGGCACGGCTGGAAATGAGGCGCGAACGAAACGTGACATCATCAAGAGAAGTTAATTGCAAACGACGAGATAGTAGATTATAGCACAAACTAGCTCGGCACTTTGTGCGACCCTCGTCGTCTCCGTAGTCTCTCTTCGACCTCTCTCTCTCACTTTGCCTTTCTCCTTACACCTACCTCCGCGCGCGAGAGAGAGAGAGAGCTTATTTTCATGTTCATTTTCTTGCTCGAGTGCCGACAGGAGAGAACAAGAAAGAAGAAAAGAATAATTGCTCTCACCGTCAAGCCGGAGCTCACGATCGACGAACGAATGTTTCGCTAAGACGATTGTATCAAAGTAATCCACAAGCCAATTCTTCCAAAGAAACGTCTCAAAATTCATCCGCAAAAAATTACATCTACCAAACCGAATAAACAATAATAATTCCCAATATTTCCCACAGTTCAATCTTCCGTAAACGTTCCCACGTCGACTTCGATATAAAATAGCAAACTACAAAGTAGATTGAACCTTCGAAAGCACTGTGTCGATTATAAACTGTGCTAAATAAACCGTCTAAAATTACAACCACCATACGAGGTGCCCCCAGGCGTAAATTCTGCTTGGACGATACCGTCTAACCGATGTCGAAGATCCTTATCATTCCCGTAACAGATCCATCAAGATCGTCGTTTCTAGGCCACCTGGCGCAACGTCTCCCCGTTATTACACGTTTAATAACACATCGTAATAATATGTAATTTCCTACGGAGCATACACCATAGCCTACCCTCTACCTTCTGCTTCCACTACTACTATATTCGCGTACATCCATCCCGGAAAAGAGCCGAGTTGGAGCAACGGCGTGACTTCGGTGCAATGACAGGGGAACCGAAACGGATGAATGGACGAAGGAACGAATAGATCGACGTGCCGAGCGGCGGCGCAGAGGGGTTGGTGAGGGTTGGAGGGAAGCTGCAACGAGAGATCGACCCAGGAGGGCCGATGCTATCGCTGTTCTTTGTGACGAGATCCGGCACAATGATATAGCGAGGCTTCTCTATCTCTATCTCTCTCGCTCTTTCTTTCTCTTTCACTCGATATGCGTGCAATATACCCCAGAAGCCCCCTTTTTCCAAGGACCCCAGTACGCTAGGTACGTACGAGCCCCAGCCCATTTCGCTAATAAGGCGTTTCCCAATCTCCGCCTATGAATCGGATACGACGGGGTCAAGCGGAAGAATCGTTGAATTCCAGCTCTCGAGAGCGTACACGATATCCGAAGTATGGCACAGATTGACTTCCGCGTATGGCTGATTAATAGTGGAAACCCATTGTGCTCGCCGATGTTATGAGCTTTTCCCTCCGTTTTTCCATAGAGACACGTTGACGTCCTTGGTTATTGAACGGGCATCGCTTCATCTTCGAACCGTAATAATGAAGGTTGGTGTAGGTCTGACCGTGCACTGTAGTATTCTCCTTAAGAGCGCTGGTCGAGGATCGTGGATGAAGACACGTACCTTCGAGCAGTGATGAAAAATGTAGCCGTTATATGTTTCTAAATATCTTTCTTTACAATCCACCGTCAAGTTTTATCAGGAAACATACCCATCTTCTTATCGATCCTTCCGATCGAAATGCTCGAACTCTAACAAAACTAACGAAAAGTTTCCGTCTCTTTGCAAACCGTAGCCCTCAAAGGAAGATATCGGTGCATTTTCCAAATTAACTCCTAAGATGATCATTCCCGCGCAATTTCCCGCCTTAAAACCAAGGACGAATAAGGATTCATTAGCGAAAACATCCATCGAACGAGCCTTATCGTTCCATCTCGAGCAATCGCATCCAGTAGCCAGAATCCATCGAGGATAGGAGATCCATCGGATGGGATCCCTGTAGCGAAAGCCAGGACGCACGGATCCATCCATGAATCCGTGTAGGTGGCCGCACACGCGTGCTCACGCGAGCTCAGGGATAGACGATAGCCGGAGTATTCGTTCTTTAGTCAAACCTCCGCCCCTTTTCAATCGAGACTTCAAACGGTGGAGCGTGGAATCATGATTGGAACCGGCCGGCTGCTAAGCAAGGGGCTGCTGCTGCTGCCTGGCTGCCTGGCCCGGTTAGTTCGTACGGCGTGTCCGCTCTGCTCGGCTGCGGAGGGGTAACTCCGGGGGCGGTTCTCCACCCGCAATCCCCGTAACTCCACGATCCTCATCCTCCGTGCAGTCCGCTCTCTCCGCTGCCACCGCCACCGTCTCCACGACTCAACTCATGATGAAATTCCTAGCATTCAATCGCAGCACCGGCCGCAACTACCCACATAGAGGAACTCAGTGGGGGTGGGAGGTAGAAGGGTGCCGGATAGACAAGGAGGAACGTGATAGAAGAGGATAGAGAAAGAGGAACGAGGAAAGAGGAAGCGAGACAGAGTGAAATAGAGAGATAAGGGAGAAGGGTGAGTTCGTACTCGTAGAGAAGAGGGCTGGTGTTGGTGCGAGGTATCACAGGCACCAGGATCCTGGCAGGTCTGACACGGTATGGCCACCGATATTCCTCTGGCCACCCCTAGGACGTACGCTGGCAGGGAGGCAACCAGCTGGTACTATGCTCTATGCGCTTGGCTTGCTCGCGTCCGAGCTACGCGCTGGAATTCAAATACAGTCGTGGGGGAGCGAGTCCAGGGGGTTGGCGGGGTAGCAGGGGCGGATAGGTTTCTGCCGAGATTGGAAAATACGATCGATCTCCGCGTACCTCCCTCTCTCCACCCGTTGCTTTCTTTTCGCTCTTATCCTAGTCCTTTCTATCGTATTCGACGTTGCGCAAGGTAAAGAAGAATCCTGACGGTTCGTCGACGATGAAAAGTTAGAGGTTATTACCTCTAAGGGGAATTGGACTTGTCGATAACGACGAATGGGTCATCGATATTAATAGTGGATGCTTGTACGGGTCAAGAATTAAGTTTGGAAGAATTCAAAGGTGATGATTGTCATTGGAGAACGGAGTTTGCGTCTTGACAAGCTCGTTGGACGAGGAAGGTCATCGATGTTGCACCGGGAAGCGTTCTGTATGTAAAAATTCCTTTACTCTTACCGAGTGCAGGTCTTGTTTTTAACGAGAATACCGTAGGGAAAAGAGTGGCAGCCTTTACAGTCTATAGGAACGGCTTGCATTCATGCTGGAATTCAAATATAGTCAGAGAGATAGAGCGAGAGAGAAAGAGAGTGGGCGGTGGCTGATGGCCGAGGAACCAGCTTTCTACCAGGATTGAAATATCCACCATTACCCTTCTTCTTTCTCTCCAATTAAGCCACTCTCTTACCCTTATCACAGTTTAATAACACTTCCTTCCGCTAAATGATTACTTCCAATACCTTCCACTATTCGCGAATCATCATCGATCAACCCCATCGATCCTTTCGGCGCAAACCTGAAACGATCTTGAACTAAGAAAACATCGATCCGGATTAGTCAGACATCCTTAAACATTTGCCCTGCTGGTTGTCGCGACACGTCGGCTCGCGTAATCGAAATTGACGCGTGCGATCCTACGTCGACGTTAGATAGAAACACCGAGATAGGTAGGTACGATTAGAGGAACAGGTATGCTATAACATCGAAGCCAGCGGCTTGCGCTGGAATTCAAATACAGAGAGTCGAGGGGGAGGGTGGAGGTCGGCCGAGATTGTAAAATCGGATCGATCCTTCGTCTCCCTCTCTCGTCGTTTCTCTCTATTTCCCTATTCGTATCTCCGTCCCTCCGGAGGGTCTCTTCCAGCACCACCACCGGCTCCTCGTTCACGGTGTCCTCACCCTAGTTCCTCCTCCGGTCGACTGGCCTGTCTGGTATAAATACCTTCCTATCATATTCCGACACAGAGGTCGATATGACAACGCGTCAGTCTGATGTGGCCAGGAATGAGAAGTTCCATCATGCGGCCATCGATGTTTTTGTCATTGAAAAGGAATTTCCTGCTACTCTTTTTCGCTCTTCATCCCCCCACCGTCACCTACTTCCCACCCTCTATAACCCACCCTCTGGTAAACCCCTCCCGGTTCGTCCGTGCGGATCCATTTGCGGTGATTTCAATTCATACCGCGCGTATTTCGGTTTAAGGACGGCTCGCTGCCGCTCGCAGTCGTTCAAGAAACATGATGTGATTACACCGCTAAGAGCCTTAGGAGAGCTTCAGATTTTAATGGATGAAAGCTTCCCTGAATTACCATTCGGCGTTACGTAGGTTCGGTACGCTTCTTCTCTGTGTCCCAGTAGTAATTCGAGAGAGTGGAGGAACGGTGAACACAACCCTCCCTACTATCTCTCTTCGCTCTTCCTACCACTCTCTATTTCTCTTCGTATTTCTTGCACTTTCTCTCTCTCCCTCTTCAATGGTATCTTCTCTGCCGATTTTAATTCGAGAGTATCTCTCGCACGAGCAGCCGGAATCTTGACGACGCTGCGCCATTTTCTGCCTCGAGAGGATAATAAAGAGAGCGAGGAACAAGCAACGAAGGATACCAACAATTAATATCGTTACTCGATCCCTCCATGAGAACCAGACGGCGGACCATTGAACTCACCCTCCCGAGTCGTTCCAACAGCCTCAGGCTTACTCTCCTGTCCATTAATTCGACCAGCAATTTTTCGCATCTCTTGTACCTTCGTGTTACGTTACGAAAGTAACATTTTCAGCGAAAATCTCTTCAAGAGAGGATTAAAATAACCATTGTTCAAGAGTATTAGAGAAAGATCTCGCCAAAAACAGTCCCCGGGTAGTTCTAATTTCTGCATGGTCTCGAAGGATCAATGGATTTACATCGCTAGACTTTATTTCCCCTGATTTTCCTTCACCACATTTTTTTGCACGTCCGAACGAGTCGATGGAACGGTTAGGCGTTGGCAAAA
The DNA here is from genome assembly GCA_910591515.1 of Cerceris rybyensis. Lineage (NCBI taxonomy): Eukaryota > Metazoa > Arthropoda > Insecta > Hymenoptera > Crabronidae > Cerceris > Cerceris rybyensis. Next base: position 22,203,193 of record OU342793.1, on the reverse strand, counting down.
AAAAACTCTCGAACCGCAGAGGTATATGTACAATATAAATTTGTTCCTTTTTCCTCAACGATCGCCGGTCATTCGTACTGAAATTCACGGATCTCGAGGTTGGCCGTGTGGTTTACGGCGAAATATTCGTATAACCGAGTTGTATTATGGCTGCCACCGAGTCGAGCGTTGGCTGGAAGTTGAGAAGTCTTTGGTGTCAGCAACAGCAGCAGCAGCAGCAAGCAACCCTATGCTTCCTCTCTCTCTCTCCCTCTCTTTCCCTCCCTTCTTCCATCCTCTTCCTTCTTCTCTCTCTCTCCTCCGTCCCTTTCCTCGCCAATGAACTCGCTCAGTTGTTCACGGTAGGATCAGGTAATTAGTTACGTAGCCGTGAGCCCTGTAGCGAGCCCAGGGCAGCCTAAACCTCTCCATCTACGGATAACACTAACAACAACACAACAACAACAACAGGAGCAGCAGCAGCGGCATCAACGGTAACTACAACCACCAGCGTCATTCTCCGGTCGGCTCCAACGAACGAGCTGCCAACAGCCACCGGTTTCCATTTGTCACGTTCGCGGACTTGGCCGCCACAAAGCGTTACCCGTCGACAAAATTTCTGGCGGTCTCTTCTCCCCTCGAGAATGTTCGCCTCTGTATTTTCTACGGCATTACGATAAATAATTCTCGCTTGTATACTCCTCATGGAAAGAGATTTCTTGGGAGGTTCGTCGAGGTGACTTTTCCTCTCCTTTCTCCGGGCGCTTTTCTCCTTTTTCGTATTATCGTCGAGGAAGGAATCGTTTGACGTTGCCTCGTAGCTTTACAGAGGATAAGAATATATCGTTTTAATTATAAGCTTCGGTCTTTGGAGAACGATCAAAAGAAACGTCAAAGATTCGTCGAGGGATGAAAATGACGCGATGCAGTTGAAGATGGCATTTGTTTTATCCCTGACAATTACCTCGACTTGCTTGGTATTGTTCTCCAGATGCTTGTTTCGTGTTGAATATTACATGGAATCTTACGATCGTAGGCAAACGAATGGTTGAGGGTGAACTTATCGAGGAGAGAAGATGATCCTACATTTTCGCCCTTCGTTTCTAATCCAGGATTTGCGTATTTTCCTCCGATGCCGTAGGGGTTCTGGTCTTCTTCTCTTCCTGGAGTCTCCTCCCTTTCTCTCTTCATCTCTTCTCTTCCCTTCTACCTTGCAGACGATGAAAACCTTACAAATATTAAGAATAACCCCTCGACGTCGCGGTACAGCCCTCGTTTCCGTGGACTGCCTCCTGGAAGCCTCTGCAAAGCCGATTTGTTTTGATCTCCTTCCTCGGGGTTTAAGATGTCTCGTTTCCCCCGTAAAAGTATTGCGCGACGTCCGCGCGAAGGGGCGACTTCAAAAGCACGAGGACGATCGTCGAACGAGCGAAAATTCAATTAAACGTCCTGCCGTGGATCTGTCGGGAAAAAGCGATGGGATGCCCTCGTTTCGTTGGCCCGTTTTCGAAGTGTTGAATTCGTTATGGTCGTTGAAGGAGAACGATGGAAGGAAAGCGCCGGCAACGAGACCTCGCGAAATGGGTCACGAAAAAGGTAGCTTAGAAGGGTTATGGTGGCAATGGGGATACAGACTCCGGCACCTAAACAGTCGCTTCGTGTTTGAATCCTCTGGTCGACCTCGAAAACGTTACCTTCGAGGAATCGATCTGGGAAGGAGATGATGACTCATTATATTTGTTTTATAATTCAGACTTAGAATATTTACTGTACGTCTCTCCTATCAATTGGAGGAATAAAGTATCTTATCGATTATTTTGAAGGTCTTGTTAAAACAGTATATTCAACGTTGGAACAGTGGTACGAATAGAATTAAGAATATTGAAGATTTTTAAGTTTCAAATCAATACAAATTTCATCCAGTGAAAAAGGTACTATAAAACAATCGCGCTAAAATTCTCAACACGACCTGTGCTGGCCTCTTCTGGCAGTCGTTACGTCAAAAATCGACGGAGCTCCAGGAGGAGGGTGGAAAAAAAAACGTTAAACGAAACGAAAGCGCAAAAACCCAAGTCGATACAAAGGCTCGCACAAAAGATTCGTTCCGCGTAATGGCTACGTCGGTTGGCGCGTATCGCGGGCAGACTTTAAAACACAAATTAGTAACTGCGTCAATGACATTGATGTGCCGCGAGTCGTTCATGCAAGTACTTTAATTGCTAGCTACAATGCACCTTTCGTGCACCTTCTCTCTCTCCATTCCCTCCCACCATTCTCCCCGTTCTATTCACAAATCTTTTAATAACGAGGCAACGTCGCCTGACGTTTTCTCGTTCGCCATTGAATCGCTCCTCGAGCGAGCAGCCTTTATTTATGAGACCTCCGCGTTTCCCGACGTTGGCACGTTTGATATACTTTGGCAATTAAGTCGTAGCACTTTCCGCCGCGAGACCTCCTAACGGAGAAAAGGAAAACGGATTAAGAAGCATTTCAACGAGGAAGAAAAATGGTCGAGCGGAAAAACATTACTGGCTGGAAAGACTTCTTTCTCTTTCTTTTATTCTTTTCATTTTCTCTTGTTTCGTTTCTTTCTCTCTTTTTTTTTTTAATATATAATTGATATCCCACCCTGTTGGCCGGAAAGGAACCTGTTCAATTAGTTCTGCTATTAGTTGCCGATCGGCAACGAGTCGTTCGATATAATTGACTCACTCGAACGCGGCGTCTCTCTGTTCTCATAAACGAAACGTTTGCAGAAGTAGCCGCGAAAGGTCGTCTACTTTCCAGCTACTTCCTCCTTTTTCTTTCTGTTTGCGATGTACGCCTCTTCGAGATTTATCAAAGGTAATTCGAGAGGTTTGATAAATTCTATACTTAACCGATGGAATAATTAAGCGATCTCTCTACCGGTCGTTCAACTTCTTATCTTATGCGGAGACTCGGATATGATCGGGAGAAAAGCAGACGTCTCGTTGAATGTCGTGTACTTTTTCTAGATTAATTCAATTGGTGGGATGAGGAAGAATCTTACGAATTACAGAGTAGCAATGTTGTTAACGTATTACGAGCAATTATGTGCGGGGGTGTACGAGGCCAAGGAAGACGTCTGATAAATGATCCAACTTTGGGATGAAACTACTTGAGATAGAGTTAAAAGAATATATTGGAATCGCAACAGTAACTTAATTAATTATGACAACTCCGCCACAGAGGGATATGACTAAGCTCGACTTCAAATTCATCGACTCTGGAAAATTAAAAACTGTTCCCCCGTGACAAATTCCCTAAAACAGTAGGCTTAGAGTGAAATAACCACAGTAATTAAATCCGCAAAACTACAAATGGTAAAGAATATTTGCTAATTTAAAAGAGTATTACACTATCTTCTCACAAAAATAAACCGGAAAGAAAAACTACAACTATCAGCAACCATTCAAGATTAATTTTCGAATTGGTATTATGAGTGTTCTGTCAAATCTCGGAACAGAAGCAGCGAAAATATCATAGGTTTCCGACAAAATCGAAGATGAATCCCAAGGGACGTCGGTAACAGTAACGTGGTCACGGCAAAAGGAAAGGAGGGTAGGTTGAATCGCCGGTTGTCAGAGGATTGCCGTTGACGTTGCTGCCGTTGGAAAGCCAGCTAACGGCTTCGTCGTCGTCGTCGTGTCGGCGCTAATGAGCGAGACTTCCAGACACCCTCCACCTCCTGGTGCCGTGCACGTTCAGCCACCGGCGTCACCACCCACCACGACCTAACCAGGAGGAACCAACCCTTGGAATATGAAACCACCTGCCCGACCATTTGCATTTGCCAGAGGATTCGGGTTCCGCTAATTCGGCAAACGCCCGCTTTCTGCTGCTCCAACGTCCCGACCAGATCCGCCGCTGATTGGGGATTAGGGGAGAACCTAACGTCTGACGCAGACCTCTCTCTGCGGACGTTTGAATGAAAAACAAAAAAAACACAAAAAAAAAAGAAAGAGGGAAAGTTACACACTGTGACGTAATGCCTTTTACCGCCGGAGCCATTTAATCGTGCACGCTTAGCCGGACTTCAATTCGGCCCTTTGGAGAACGGAAAGCGACTATGATTATCTGGGATTTTGATGTTTGTATTTCTTCGCGTTTATGAAAGATTCGCGGAGTGTTCGGTTTCATTTAGAATTTCATTTTTTCATTTACAATCTACTTAATCCGCAAGGCGTCGAGCGCAGGAGTTTAATTATTTCGCGGAATCCTTCTTGTAAAAACAGACAATGCATGTCCAGGAAATCTTCGAATTCAAAGGCTGACAAAATCACCGGTTCCGTTAGCCTTCATTACCTTCACTCAATATTCATCGTAGCATTTTTCCATACAATAGAACAAACTTTTCCCTGGCATGCAGCTGTCCGGTTCCGCGCAAATAATAGGCTTAAGGTACGAGCGACTTGGCTATTTTTGAGGAACACTAAATTAACTTCAACATGTGCTCACCAGACCTTCAACCATCAAGAGGAGTGAGGGTCCTAAGACTAAGTACGCACTCTCACTCCTCTTTTCCTCAATAGCAATAGCCGTATCATAAACCTTCGCCTGCGCCGACGATTCACCCCGTGCCACCCTACACGGGCACGTAGGCTTTCCGCCGAGGGTCAACCTGAACCGTGCCACCCTGGGTCCGGACCGCTGTCCCCTCCACCAGTCCAAGGAAACGCAGAGCAATCCCGCCAAAGTGTTCGCGCGTTCTCGGAATTCCCTAGCAAAATTATTTTATTTTGCATAGGGACTTCACCACTTCCGAGGGCGCGTGAATCACATTCTTGGGGGCGTAACTGGTCGGTGGAAGGGGACATTCGGCTCGTGGAGGGCTCTTCCAATTTTTGTGAGGACATTACAGTTTTCAACTTTCACGAGTCAACAGTCTCTCATCCAATTAACACTTTTCTTCAAATTAAGTTTCCGTTACGATTGTTTGTTATATTCACACATTGTTCATCATTAATTGTTGTTGTTCCTTGTTATTTTGATCGTGTTCATTGTTATCTTGTTTGCACATATTTTTTGTTATCTAAATAAACTGTTAAAACTAGTCACGGCTTATTAATTTAAACCGCGACGTACCGGGAGTGACTAAATTCACGGTACATTTTTTGGTCCTTCGAGCCGGATTCTAATTGAAACGAACATTATTGAGTGCATTCCGGAAGTGATAAGTGTGAATAATCAAAATGGCAGTAGAACCCCAAAGCATCAAGGTCCTCATCCAGAGACGTGGCGGCATCAAGAGCCAGATGACGATGATGGAGAATTATATCGAGACATATGCTAGCAAACCGGAACCGAAGATACTGAAGGCGAAATTCAATCGTCTCAAGGAATGCTTCGCTACTTTCGACGGCATCCAGGCTGAATTGGAGGCACTTCGGACCGGCGACGAGATAGACGAGGAGAGAATGACAATGGAAGACAGGTATGTTCGCATAATCGTCCAGGTCGAAGACCTTCTCGCCGTAGAAGGGTCACAGGACGTAGGACCCACGCAAGCTCCTTCTTCCACGCCGACATCCCAGGCTAGTAAACCCGTAAAACTTCCGAAGGCAGAGCTACCTCATTTCGACGGAAAACTTGAGCACTGGCTGTCGTTCAGAGATCGATTTACATCGATGGTCGACAGCCAAGACCATATATCAAATGCGGAAAAATTTAATTATCTCAGATCCGCCTTGTCGGGAGAAGCTTTACAAGTAATCGAGTCTTTCCCAAACACCGACGAAAACTATGCGGAAGCCTGGGAGATGTTGGTAGAGAATTACGCGAACGAGAGGGCAATAATTGTGCGTCACGTAGAACTGATTCTTGAAGCACCGGAGACTGAGCGGAAGGTTCCAGCAACATTGCGCAAATTCTCCAATCATATACAACAGCACCTGCGTTCGTTAAGATCATTGGGTATGCCGATAGATAAGTGGGACATGCTACTTATTCCGATCTTATTACCGAAGTTGGACGAGACAACACATGACGAATTCGAACAGACATTGAAGAGTAATGAATTGCCGACTATAACTGGGTTACTCCATTTTATCACGGAGCGAGCGCGCAGCCTGGAAGGAGCGAAAGCTTCGAGGAAATGCAAGCTCGGTAAGGAAGTCACCGCGCAGAGAACGCAGATACGGAATTACCCGACGAAACAACCGAAATCGGTCAACACTTTCGTAACTGCAACACCAACGACGCAAACACCAACAACAGCAACACCAACGACGCAAAAACCAACGCCGCAAACACCAACGCCGCAAGAGTGCGGATTTTGCGACGATGCGACGCATTCCATACACCGATGCGAACAATTTATTGCAGCATCCGTTCCAGAGAGGCTGACGGCGGTGCGCGATCGAAGTTTGTGCATTAATTGTTTACGAAAGGGACATTTAATGCAAAACTGCAGATCATTTTCGTGCAGACTGTGCAACAAACGGCACAACACGCTCGTACACCATGAAGACACCGAAAAAAAACAACCAGAACCATCAGAACAATGACGGTTACAGCAGCAGAGGAGCAGATTCACATCTCTCACAGCTAACGCAGTCTCTGAGGAATTAATGCCGACAGCAATCGTAAAGGTACGCGACCGCAGAAACAATCTTATAAAAACGCGGCTTCTTTTAGATACGTGTTCCACCGCGAACTTTATTACCGAAACTCTGGCCGAGAAGCTGCAACTGCCAAGAGCACGATGCAGCATCCCAGTCGGAGCACTCAACAACCTGACAACCACAACGAGGCACAGGATCACCGCAACTATCCGATCGATCACCAGCGGAATGGAGAAAACCCTCGAATTTTTTACAATTCCGCAGATCTCGGGTCCGGTTCCTGCGCAGCAAGTGGATCGCAGTTCCATTCGGATGCCTGCCAATCTAACTTTGGCAGATCCAGAATTTCAAAAACCAGCCCCGATCGAAATGCTTCTCGGGTCTGGTCCAACTCTTTCGCTCCTATGTGTGGGGCAAATAACACTGTCGAAGCCTCAGCATCCTGATCTGCTCCTTCAAAAGACACTACTGGGTTGGGTAATCGGCGGCAGCATACAATTGCCCGGCAATCGCGCAACCAAGCAGCAAGAAAACTGTCATGTCACTCAACCTGAGTTCGACATGAAAAAATTCTGGGAGATCGAAGAATGTACCTCGAAACCCCTTCTCTCCCGAGAAGAACAAGCATGTGAAGAACACTTTCAAACATACACCACTAGAGACGAAACAGGACGGTACATAGTAGCGCTGCCGTTTAACCAGAAAAGGGACCGACTGGGAGAATCTTATAATACGGCGTTAAAAAGATTTAACCTGTTACAGCGTCGTTTCCAGAAAAACGAAGCCCTGCAACACCTATACACCGCCGTTATGCAAGAATACATCGAGCTCGGTCACATGTCCGAGGCTCGCATCGAACCACAAGAAGCTTCATACTTCCTTCCACACCACGCCGTCGTGAAAGATACCAGCCTCACAACAAAACTTCGAGTAGTATTCGACGGTTCTGCTAAATCCACCACCGGCGTATCATTGAACGAGGCGCTCATGACTGGACCAACCATTCAAGACGACTTATTTTCCTTGATACTAAGATTTCGATTACACCGATATGTTCTTACAGCGGACATCGAGAAAATGTACCGACAATTCCTGGTCCGGGAAGAAGACAGGAAGTTTCAACGAATTCTTTGGACAGACTCAAACGGTGCCGTGAAACCATACGAATTAAACACCGTCACCTTCGGACTATCGTCAGCTCCATTTCTAGCAACCCGCTGCCTCCAGCAGTTGGCAGACGACGAAGCTGCTACATTCCCGAATGCAGCGAGGATCATCAAGAAAGATATGTACGTGGACGACCTTCTCACTGGAGCAGATACGATGGAGGCGGCCATAGCCCTCAGAGACGAGATTATCCAGTTGTTGAAACGCGGAAATCTCAATCTAAGGCAATGGGCGTCAAACTCGGGAAAACTACTACAGAACCTTCCGCAAGCTAACATCAACACGAAATTGTTAACCGATAAGGACTCCAATCTTAAAACGCTGGGAATTTCATGGAATTCACAACAGGATGTAATCAGTTACACAGTCAATCCGCTGCCAAGCAACTACCGAACCACAAAAAGATCCATTTTGTCAGAGATAGCGAAGATTTTTGATCCTTTAGGCCTGTTGGGTCCCGTTATTTTGACAGCCAAGAAGATAATGCAGCAGATATGGCAGCTGAAACTCGATTGGGACGAATCGGTGCCTGGCAGCATCCAGACCGAATGGACCACCTTTCGGAGTCAGCTACCACTCATCAATGAGCTGCAATTTCCACGACGATTACTGCTACAGAACGCTGTTGAAACCGAGCTGCACGGATTCTGTGATGCCAGCGAGACCGGGTATGGAGCCTGCATTTACCTGCGCTCGACCAACACCGCTGGAGATACACAGTCGAGGCTGCTGTGTGCAAAATCCCGTGTGGCACCTCTCAAAACCATTTCGTTGCCGCGACTGGAACTCTGCGGAGCATTACTTCTCGCATCCCTATTTCAAACAGTAAAGAAATCCATTTCAATCAATTTCAACAGGACTATATTCTGGACCGACTCCATGATAGTGCTGCATTGGATAAACACACCACCGCATCTTTTAAAGACCTTCGTGGCAAACCGCGTCACGGAAATACAGTCGAATACCAGCACGGGACATTGGAGACACATCGTTTCTCAAGACAACCCAGCCGACGCTCTCTCTCGAGGATTATTTCCAAGCGAATTACTCCGAAACACCACGTGGCAGATTGGTCCAGAGTGGCTGAGCAACGACGAAGCGCGCTGGCCACCGTCACGTTTAATTGCAATTCCAGAAATTCCTGAGATAAAAACTAAAACCTGCCTCATTACAGCTCCTGCGCCGAACGACATTTTGATACGATATTCTTCCACTCTCAAACTCAAAAGAATCATCGCCTACTGCCTGCGCTTCAAAGGGAGCAACCGTCGCAGCGGAAGCCCCACAGTAGAAGAATTGGAGATCGCCGAGAAGATCATCTTGCGAATGGTCCAAGAAGAGGGATTCTCCAAGGACGTCTCTGATTTGAAAAGGGGTAACAAGATAAATCCTAAAAGTAAACTTGCTTCCCTGGACCCATTTCTCGACCAAGACGGTCTGTTGCGAGTCGGAGGCCGATTGAAAAACGCACAGGTGACATTCGCTCAAAAACATCCAATTATCCTTCCACGTTCACACCACATTACACACCTTCTCATCGAAGAAGAACACTGTAGAAATCTACACGCAGGGGCACAAACGACCTTGTACGCGATGCGACAGACTTACTGGCCCATCGACGGACGTAACCAAGTCAGGAAGATCATTCGACGGTGCGTCAAGTGTTTCCGTATAAACCCACCGAACACGGATTACATCATGGGAAATCTGCCAGCTGCAAGAGTTACAGAAGCCCCTCCTTTTGAAAACGTGGGGGTAGATTACTGTGGTCCATTTTTTGTAAAGGAAAGGAAATTCCGCAACAGAAAACAGGTGAAAACATACATAGCCGTATTCGTCTGTCTGTGCACGAAGGCCGTTCACTTGGAATTAGTGACAGATATGACCACGGAAGGGTTCATCGCGGCGCTACGCCGATTCATTTCAAGAAGAGGGAAATGTAAGGCCGTTTATTCTGACAATGGTTCCAATTTCGTCGGAGCCAACAACGAACTCAAGGAGCTGCATGAACTCTTGAAATCCGAAACATTTCACCAGGAACTCAAGGACAGGCTGCTTAAGGAGAAAATCGAGTGGCATTTCATTCCACCACGATCGCCACACGTCGGAGGATTATGGGAATCCACGGTGAAAATGGTAAAACACCATCTTCGGCGGGTAATAGGCAACCAATTATTTACCTTCGAAGAATTCAACACCTTTGTCACCGAAATCGAGGCCGTGTTGAACTCCCGTCCTCTCACCCCGCTCTCCTCTGACACCAATGACCTAGCAGCTCTCACTCCGGGTCATTTTCTGATCGGTCGACCACTTAATTGCTTGCCAGATTTAAATTTCAGTGGTATCTCATCAAATCGTCTGTCGAGCTGGCAACACATTCAGAAGATGAAGCGTGATTTCTGGACCCGTTGGTACAAGGAGTACCTGAACGAATTGAACGTCCGCCACAAATGGACCAGTGGAACTCACAACATCCGAGAAGGCACCATGGTCATCCTGAAGGAGGATCAAGTCCCACCAATGCAGTGGATCTTGGGTCGCGTTATCAGAACGCATCCCGGATCGGACGGAGTGACAAGGACAGTCACTGTCCGCACAGCTAACAGCAGCTATACCAGGAACGTGCGCAAACTCGCGCCCTTACCTATCGATGACAATCAAATTCAACCTCATCAGTAGAGCAATTGTTGATCGCTATTCTCTCAACGGGGGGAGTATGTTCGGTTTCATTTAGAATTTCATTTTTTCATTTACAATCTACTTAATCCGCAAGGCGTCGAGCGCAGGAGTTTAATTATTTCGCGGAATCCTTCTTGTAAAAACAGACAATGCATGTCCAGGAAATCTTCGAATTCAAAGGCTGACAAAATCACCGGTTCCGTTAGCCTTCATTACCTTCACTCAATATTCATCGTAGCATTTTTCCATACAATAGAACAAACTTTTCCCTGGCATGCAGCTGTCCGGTTCCGCGCAAATAATAGTCTTAAGGTACGAGCGACTTGGCTATTTTTGAGGAACACTAAATTAACTTCAACATGTGCTCACCAGACCTTCAACCATCAAGAGGAGTGAGGGTCCTAAGACTAAGTACGCACTCTCACTCCTCTTTTCCTCAATAGCAATAGCCGTATCATAAACCTTCGCCTGCGCCGACGATTCACCCCGTGCCACCCTACACGGGCACGTAGGCTTTCCGCCGAGGGTCAACCTGAACCGTGCCACCCTGGGTCCGGACCGCTGTCCCCTCCACCAGTCCAAGGAAACGCAGAGCAATCCCGCCAAAGTGTTCGCGCGTTCTCGGAATTCCCTAGCAAAATTATTTTATTTTGCATAGGGACTTCACCACTTCCGAGGGCGCGTGAATCACATTCTTGGGGGCGTAACTGGTCGGTGGAAGGGGACATTCGGCTCGTGGAGGGCTCTTCCAATTTTTGTGAGGACATTACAGTTTTCAACTTTCACGAGTCAACAGTCTCTCATCCAATTAACACTTTTCTTCAAATTAAGTTTCCGTTACGATTGTTTGTTATATTCACACATTGTTCATCATTAATTGTTGTTGTTCCTTGTTATTTTGATCGTGTTCATTGTTATCTTGTTTGCACATATTTTTTGTTATCTAAATAAACTGTTAAAACTAGTCACGGCTTATTAATTTAAACCGCGACGTACCGGGAGTGACTAAATTCACGGTACACGGAGGTTCAGCCAGAATGTCATAGAAAAATCGTGGACGTCGTTATGTGTTCTGGGTGCGAGGCGGATGAGATTCTCTTTGATACTTCAGGTTCCCGCGAATAATTGACGAGGAGAACGAAACGTCGTTTTATCGGGACGGGGAAATATTTTTCCGCGGGGGATACGCGGATGGAGGAAAGGTTTTAAGATAATGATTCAAGGAACGAGAGGATAGATGAATGCCAAAGGTTGAAGCGTGAGCATTATGATGCAAGTGATATTGAAACTTGTGAGGTGCATCATTTTTTTTTAAGTTTCTCTTTTCTAATCGCTACGATTATTTTACCTACGACTTCCACTCTTGGGTACGTTGTTATATGTGACATTTATTAGCTGTTAGGTGTTCGTGAATCTTACAATGAAAAGGCATGGCCTCGGGTAGCCTATACTATTGAAGCTTTACATACTTGCAGAGTAAGACCTTCTGATTAAAAATCTATCGATTACATCGACCTAAGAAATTTAATGTAAATGTTTGGAATAAGTTTTCTGTAACATTTGTTAACATACATTTGGTATTTAATGTAGTCCCCTAAAGGTGCGCTCTACAGTTCTGTATACGACAGACAATAAAACTTATTATAAATATCTTACAAACTATTGATCGTCTGCTCCTATAGTAGGGTATATTCTTAATCAGAATGACTTACTCTACAAATATGTGAAATTTCAGTAAAATCGGTAACCTGAAGGCCTTGCTATTTCCTTGTTAAAACTCCAAGTGCATAAGTATGGAGAAGAAAACAAGGGTTAATTTCATACTTATTATCCCTTAATTTAAAAAAACAATGAGGGACAGTTTCACGCTATATTGTTTTAGACACGTATCAAATGCACCAACTAATGTATCAGTTTATTCCACTGGAACGTCACCACAGAATCTTTTTACAGCAACATTCCTCTCTTTCTCTCCACTCCGCGGTCGAGTAAAATTCAGTTTGGCAGCGTGCAAATACGTATTTACGCGCGAGAAGAGGCTGGGGTGAAATTACGTGCAATTCCGTAGAATTCGAATTTCGTAATACGTCGGAGGCAGATATTCGTTACGCGGCACTCCCGCGTCTCGTTAAATTCTGAAATCCCCCGTCAAGGCTTTTCGTAAATAATTGACGAGACAGGATAAAACGCATACTTAGACACAGTGCAGGAGAGAAAGAGATATCTACGGTGTGGCTCGTGGGAAGGGAGCAATTTCGACGTTTAAATTCACCGTCGCGAGTTTCGAAGAGTCAATAGAGCGATCGGCGACGGTGGTGGTAGTGATGGCTATGGTGGTGGTGTTGCCGATGGACGAGGGGGCGTGTGGGACTGCGCGAGCAAGCATCAACCCTCGATCGTTGATCCTCGTTGTCGTTGCGTTCCACCGGAGGGTGGAAAAGGAAAAGCTTATATGTACACGACGAAAAATAAAATGGCGGAGTTGTATCGAAGCACCCTGGGATTACGGTAATCTTGGAAGATTTGCATCGTGGAGAATTCTTCCTCCGTGGAAGGGAGGTTGATTGAGAAAATTTAATTGGTGTTACAAAATTGCATAAAGTTTTTTGAAATATTTCGAGCGAAAAGGTCGAGAATTTTTCTTTGGACTTGGAACAAATACCGAATTCTGTATCTTTGCTAGTATTTTACCTTGTATATATTTAAGAGAGCCAATAAAATTTTAATTTCTCTGAATTTTGTATTGTTTTATTCTACTAACCTTGAGGTCTTGTCTTTCGGTCTTCCATATATCCTCTCGTTATGATAAATACTAGGAACTATCACTATTCTAAACGCACGTGCCGTTTTACAATCCTAGTCTATGAGACTGTCGGTGTTACATTACTGCTCAATAAACACTACCCGACAAACATTTCACACACACGAATCTCCTTTAACTCCTCGATTTCCGCTTCCAGTCGCAGAAACTAAGTCAGTCGGCATCGCGAAAGTAAACTTATTTTCACAGCTGCGAAAGCCAACAATTCGTTCGCGGAACGGGCAAAGGATTTCAACGATGAAAGTCCATGAATTTCCAAGAGATTCGAGACGCGACGATTTTCACGATTAAAAATACTCCTCCTTTCTTTCCTTCGGCATTCGACGATCTTCGTTAGAGCGGTATGATTAAAATCAAAGCTGTTAAGCCGTCGCGCTCAGCTTTAACTAACGATTTTCCTCGCCCCTATTGTAATCACTCCCTTCCTTATTTCGTCCTCCTCATTTTCTACCGGCGTTTACGAGAGCGTGCATTAAAAGAGGACTTAATACCGCAGGAACGCGCATCGCCGTTGAATGGGGTGGATCTTCTGCACGCTGATCATCATCCTTTTTCGGAGAATACATAAACCATGCGCTCTTAATGTCGCATATTTTAAATCCGTAAGACGCTGTGCTGCTTATGAAACCCATAAACGTGGATTTCCGCAACGTCCGCAGGTTTGCCTAAGGGGTTGACAATCCCCTGTTCCTCGTTCGATCGTTCCGTACGTCGAGACGATTAGTAAAAAGGACAAAAAGTTGTTCAATCTTCAGATAATTTAGATTCTAACCATCCTAGCTTAAAGTTAAATGTAATAATCATTATCCCTGCAAATCGTAATCGTCCATATGCACTTACGATAGTAAAAATATGAAACTACAATTCATACATTCCAAAAACCTTCGACTTTCTAATTGTACTTCGCGATTATGACAAATCCCGTAATACTATTATCGCATTAAACTCTTCCGGAACAATTATCGACCACCCTAATCCTCCAAATGCCGGGGCTACGTTCTCCCCCGATAAATTACAAATACGAACGTCCAATTGAAACGATACTGCAAAACGTGGCTCGTCGATTAGAGACAGTCGGGCGATAAACGCTCTCGCGTTTCCATTAACATATTAGCGAGAACGAGGAGGAGAAGAAGAAGGATGCGCGACAGGAAAATTGCAGCAAAGCAAAAGCCTTTGACGAGGCCACTCGTTTGGGGTTGGAACGCGACTCGATCGGGGGGATACGTGCACTTTTCTTTCTCCCTCCTCCTCCTCACCTCCCACCCACCATCCTCCTCCAGGTTTCTCCTCTGTTATTTTCCCTCCCGCGCACTCATCCTTCGCCAAAGTGTCCTTCCTTCTCTCATCTCGTCTCTTTTCACTCGCCGCTTTACTAAGTGTTCGCATTTCAAACAATACCCAGGCTACTCTCGCACCCTCATCGGCACCCCTCGCGTACACGCGCCCCGATACGAACAGCACCACCACCTTATCCATTTCTCTCCTTCCGCGGTTCTACCGTGCAGAGTCTATCTACCTTTTCGTATCGCCGTTCCATCTCTCCGTGGCGTTTTTTCATTACTGCATATCCAACCCCCGTTTTGTTCGCCGCTGCCGACCGAAGGGGACAAGAGCCTTCTCTCGACGGCCGTCTCGAAGCTAACCCGAATATCGCCCGTGGAAAATGAGCAATGGAAGAGGCTACGACTATTTCTTTTCTTCTTTCTTTTCTTTCTTATGTTGTACGTGTTGTTTGATGGGGTTGCACGAATATTTACGCATTGAGTGTTAAGACGAATTTGCTTTACTCTTGGTAGAACTGACAAAGTTGTAATACTTTGTGTGTGTAAAGATACTGAAGAAGGTTGAAGAAAGGATGTTCAATTAGGTAATTTAGTTTTGATAGAATAGAAGTGGAAGATTTGTCGAAGGGCTCCCTTTTTAATTGGGCGAAATTTTGAAATGGTTGGATGGCGGTCATTTCGACAAACTTGGTAGTTTTTGCCTTAATAAATTGCATTAATTTTCATTGAAAGACTACTTATATTTGATTTCTATTATTTATTCTATTTTTGACTCTAGAAACTGATTTGATGATGGAGAATAGAAAAAGCGCGACCGCGCCGCGTGGCACTCAAATGGTGAAATATTTTACTTTGCGTCATCCGGAGCACGAGAAAAGGGGTGGATAAGAGTGACGTTTAAATTGGTAAAAATAAGACGACGGTGATTCAGGGCGGTGAAAGTAAAAATGAGCGTGAAAAAGGCGCGAAACGAATGTTACCAAAGCGGAGATTATTTCGGGGATCTAGAGTTTCCCGCGGTTTCGTTATCGCGTGCCGTGCTCTTTACGGGGGATAAAAATGCATATACCACCCTACTTCTCTTTCTCTCCTCGGCCATTTAAGTAGCTCGAAACGGAAAGTCTCCCCCTGTGGATGAAAAAGCCCTCGTGCTGGCTTTTGTGATATTTCACTTCGCCAGTGGTTGCACTGCGTGCACGCGCGATACCTTCGATACTTTTTTTCTCCTGCTAAAACGTTTTGAGCTCGTTATTTGTCGGTTAAACGAGAATTTGAGGGAGTAAAGAGATACAATTAAAATTTGTCGATTATCTAAAATCAGAGAAGACTAAGAATATTTTCAATTGTCATTGAGATTGTAACGTCAGTGTGGGATAATTTAAGATTAATGTTATGTTTCTTTCATTTTTTAGATAAAGTCGAGTGCAACCTTTTTTGGGGCGAGTACATTTTTTAACGAGATGGAGCGAAGAAATGTAAAGTGTGCGTAAAAGAAAAGATACTTTCCTCTCGACACAACGCCTGACAGAGGGATGATTCTGGATGGGCGAGACCAGAGTACATGAAAATGAACGAGCCGTTTTCAATCTCTAAGAAGAGAAGTATCAAGAACTGTAAAATTCCCAAAATAATATAATTTCAAAAATAAACTTCTTTAATTAAGAAAATTTTCTTCATTCTTACTATACCTCTATTCCACTTCTTCCTCTAATTATCTAAATTTATGCAAGTCCCAAGAGATCTTTGCAACTATATGAAATATTCTAGCATTCTTTATTCAATTTTTCTCAACGATAGAAATAGCTAAGAAAAAGATGCAAGACCACTTTAAGAATTCTAAAAACCAAATTAATTCCAGAAGTATCGAAAACGTTGATATCGGATACAGCTCGGCACGGGATTGCAAAAAGTTCAATACCAAACAAATCTCGTTACCAAAAGATTAACACCGTTCTTCCCTCCAAAAAAATTGATCTCCCTGTCGCTCATTAATCCCGTGAAAACGATAGTCAATTAAAAGTCACAGAGAGGTCAAAATCGAGCGCAAAAGTTCATTCGTCCCGAGCGACCAGGTCGCATGGAGAAAGATCGGAGAATCCGGTGATCGGTGTTCGGACCTCCGATGTCAAGGTCGTACGACTTTCGGTACACAAACGCCGAGTGCCCGGCGGGCGCAACTCTGCGCACGATGACAAATAAACTGCGAGCCGTGTGTCGACGGTTTAATCCATTTATCCTGCCGTTATAAACGATTGAGCAGGAGTAATTTCATTCTGCGGTTTTGGCTTTCGCACCCGACGGCCTCGCGTCAGAGCTCTCCTCCCTTCGTCTCTCTCTCTCTTTCACTCTCCTCTCTTCCTCTCCTCTTGCGCACCACCGCTTTCTCTCTCTCTCTCTCCTGGTGAGTTCACGCCTACTCCCTTCACCCCGGCAAAATTGCACGGTGAACTTCTGAAAACCGCATATCGAATTTTACCTAGCTTTATATTAGTCGAACGGATATTCCGGTTGGGGATGAAATAGTTTGGAGAAACGGAAGTGTCTACTGGTCGGAGCGATGTTCATCGAATGCTGCGTGAAACTAGGATTTGCCTCAATGTATGGAGGTTTAGAAATTTATGGTGGAATTGAAGATAGAGGAGGGTACCATAAATTGGAGGGTTGGAGGGTGAAGATTCTTTGATTCTGGTATAAGATGGTGGGTTTTTCGTTACTTAATTCATACTTGGTGCATCGATGAAAGAAAAATACGTAATTTAGTTGGACAAGTTCTGAGACATGATCTTCCGAGGTACACGAGGGAGACAGGTCTCTGTGTTCTTTCATCCACTTTCCAGGGCTTCCCATTCTATCCAATCTCGTTGCTCTATCAGTTTCCCATGCCCGATTCCATTTCATGGGTTATCTTTTAATCGATTTAAGTCTGCCTTTGCCACGTACTGTTATTCGTATCGCTTCCATCCTCCGTACTCTTCCTATCTCTCTTTCATTCACTCTCTCTCTCGCTACCTCTCATCATCGATGCTCAACCAAACGTCAGAAACATCTTTCATGTACATTCGACTTCGATCAAATTCGCGTCAGTCTACCTTAACGCGAAATGTCCATTAAAAACGTACGTCCGAACGAAGCCATTTGTACCGGTTAATCTCCCAACGAAATTGACAAACCAAAAAACGTTTCCCTCGTCAGCGTCGATCAACGAGATACATTCAGAATCGCGTACTCTCGACGTGCATGCCAAGACGTCCCATAAATTTTCCTCGAGGAAGGAAGGTTATTGGCGAAGATGGGTAATCCGGCGTGATCCAAGATTCGCAAAGTTTGCCAATAGGGCTCCGGCGCACAGTGGCGCACAGTTCGGACATCGGCTTGGATTCCATGAGGATGGGTGGAGGAGAGTAGGACGAGAGGGCCGGCTATCTCGTATCTCGTATAATAAAAGCCGGAGAAGACCCGTGGGGCTTTGTGTACGTGGCCGGGGGTCCGCGAGGATAACACCGAGGACAGACGCACGGGGAGAGAGGAGAAGATAGAAGGGAAGAAAGGACGTGCCAGAGAAATAGAGAGAGAGAGAGAGAGAGAGAGAGAAAGAGATGAAGAGAGAAAGAGCAAACAGAGAGAGACGGAAAGACACGAAAAGGGAAGGTAAAGTAAGAGAGAAATATACAGAGCAAGAGAGACCGAGACAAGAAGAGAAACGTAGGTTGGACGACGAGACGACCGAGAGGATTGGGTCGAAGGAAGAAGGAAGAGAAAAGACGAAGGGACGAGGAGCAAGGGAGGATAGAAAGGACGACGATGGCAGCAGACGACAGGGAACACGGTATGGATGCTGGAGAGAGACTCGTTCCAATATACTAAGAGCGGATACGCAAACCCACAGGCAACGGCCAGTCCCCCACGGTTCGGTATCGCTGCTGGCTGCCGCCTGTCGCTGGTCCTGCTTCTGCCATTGTTGCTGCCGCTGTTACTCTTACTACTACTACCTATCCTACCTACTATCCGCGACATCATCCTCCTACCCCTATCGAGGAGGGAGCGTCGTCTCATTGTGAGCCGCAGCCCATTTATTTACGTTTCTGGAACTTTTTAATCCGATGAGATATCTCGCTTTATCTCTTTCTTCTTCTTTGCTCTCCTTCTTTTTTCTTGCTGGCCCGAAGAGAGACCTCCTCGACTCTATCGAGGAGGATTTCATTCTACGAGTGACTTCGAGACGGCGTATCAAACGAGTAGAAACGAAGCTAGAGATTGAGAAGTTTTCCGACTGCCTCGTTTAACCCTTTAAGCCGAGGGTGAACCTAGTTACCTAGTGCTAAATTGTACGCGTATCTTTGGAGTAATTAAGAGTCGTTGCCACGAAGTAAAGAGGTTGCAAAATTGATTGGGACTTCGTGTGTGTTTCAATTGGTGCAATGAAGACATTTGGCAAGAATGTGATTTCAAACTTGGCCTAAATGATTAATACGATAAGTCACTTGTCTTGCATTGTAGCAGTATACGTTATGATATGGAAAATGTTCTTGATAGAAATTACAAGAAATTGAATTATTTAATGGAGATGGTAATTGATAGAGAAACTTGAACACGATTACGAAGTTGAATCTTCTTGCTGCCTCGTACATTTCCTACAATTGATTTGCAACTCTTGAATATCCTCGTTTCCCGGTGTCGAATTTCTTTATCTGCTCGCAGAAGTTGCTGTTATTCATTTGCACGACACTCGAGACTCTTCGGTGGTCGATGGAACAGTGCCAAGAATTTCACGATGAAAGTACGAATTGATTCGATTGGCTCGATTCGCAACGTACCGTTAAAGCTTTTGATGATGGATCTCGCGAACGTGCGCCAAACTTGCCACAATTTTGCTCGTTCGATGATTCTCTCACACTTCTTGCAACGATGTTAAATAACACGAAGAGACATAAATTTTTATGTATAAAAAGTAAATTTAAAAAATAATGGGGTTATAGATGACGCAGAAGTTGAAACAAAAATGCAGAATAATATCAAGAACAATAACTATTAAAATGTTACGGGACCCTTTACATTAATCGGTGAATTCCTACGAAAGAATTTGCCGCGAAAAAATGCAACTTCAAACGACAAGTTGACGGGGCGCACGAATATATCGAGAGATCGAGAGAAGTGCAAGAACTATCCGCGATTTGATATAACGGTGAATCGTGGTAGGATAAAACAGTGCGGGGAGAAGTTAGGAGGAACGTCGTAACAATGCTGGGCCAGTCGGTCGGTCGGTATGATGTGGGAAATTCCGTGGAAGTTGGAGCCCCGAAACTCAAACTAGCGCCGAAGTTATGAACTATTTCAATGAGTTTACCGGAGTTACTCGTTGGCGGTTAGTTGATTACCCTGGTCTCTCCAATTTGCGAATTTACATTAAACACGAGTGCCCAGGCTATCGCGCGAAAACTCCCACGAGCCGTTAAGCTCGCGCTCGCGGATTACCAAGCGCACGCTCCTGAAGAAAGTCGAGTCGTACTCCCTTTCACCCTCCTTGTCTTTCTTCCAACCCTTTTTCTCCGTCTGCCGAGTAATTTCTTGCGGGCGTTTAAGTACCGTTACTTTCGTCTCTTTGATCTGCAAAGAAGTAAAAAATGCGCGAGAATATTCAGGAGTATTTCCATCGTCTAAACTCACCCTATCGACGTTCCAACCAAACTGTCGATCTTCCATCAATCCCAACAAGTTTTCTCCAAAGATTCCAACCCCCTCTTATCCTCCGATGAAATATACGCATTGCCAGTTAGTTCTGTCAACCCTCGCTCGCTATTTAACGATACGAACTCGCGGAAAGTAACAAAGGAGCCGCGCAGATGGCAAAGGAAATTAGGGTGCGCCCTGCTCGAAGGTACAATGGTCAGCCAGTCTGACTTTTCAGTCGGTTTCTCCGAGATCCCGTTTCCTCTCGAGTCCGTCCATCCTCGTGGCCGCGGAAACCGACACAATCGGCTTCCTCCCCGCGAGAGGAAAAGAGGAGGAAGAGGTACGCCGGTTGCGTCGGGTTGCCGGCGACGTTTTCAACGTTCGCCACGTCAAAAAGAGGGGTAAGACGCGGGGGATGAGAGAAAGGAGGGCCGAGAGGGTAAACAGGGTGGATGGAGGATGAGAAGAGACGAAGAGAAGACAGATCTTGCCCCTGCAGGCTTGCTTTAATTCGCTGATTAGGCGGGAACGACAAGGAGCGGAAGATAATCGGGCTTTCAGTCGCGGCACTTTTCAATCCTCTTCCTCTTCTCGGAGTTGTTCCTTTCACCGCTGCATCCCCGCGGTAGGGGGTTGCCGCGAGGATTCCGAAGAAGTCGACTCACCCCGCGACTCCTCTCTCCACCCTGTTCTCGTCGATGTCGTCGACGACGACGTCGTCATCGTCGTCGTCGTGGTCGTCCTTTTTTGAACCCCCTCGAACACGCTCTCTCCTCGATACTTCTGCTATGGTCTTCCTTCCTCGTTTTCTTCCTCCTCGTCCTCCTCTTCTTGTTCTTTTGCTTTTCCTTCGTGTCGCGGCAACCTCGTTATCGTACGCTAACGCGACTATCTCTGCTCGTTCTTATAATGCCATTCAAGGTAAAATGTGAATGTACTTTCCCAACTAAAGTTTCCGAGCATTCGGCGTGCTAATAATGCGAGCACTCGTCCCTGGCGTCATTTTTTTTTCTTGACTTCCTACGCTGTCGATTCGACTTCCTTGCCTCTCCACTCTCATTCAGCTATTTCTCTCCTCGTCTCTTAGATTTTTTTTCCTCTTCGCTCCTTCCCGATATGACTTTTCTTCTCCTTGTTATCGTGCTCGTTGCTTCTCTTTCGTGACTTTTTTCCATGGATTTTTGCAAAGGGTTACACTTTGGTTGCGGTTGCGGTTTTGAGGAACGACGTGCCACGAGAGCCACCAGATTTTTACTCGTGTGGTATATCTTTTATTCGTATCGACAATATTTCTTATTTTCTCCATACCCTTAATAACAATTAAAGATTCTCAAAAACAAAATCTTCTAATCGTATCATCTCTCGTTCTACAATCAGCCTATTTACAGTTGAACGCGCCAAACTATCTTCCCGTTGATAAAATTCGTGTAAGCAAATTCGCTCCGTAATGCGATTATCGTGAAATTAACGACCATGACGAGAACACGAAAGTAGATATCCACCATCGACCTCGTTACCAAGGTTCTCATCGGTACTCGGACACCCTCTGAAAGAGACAGGAAAAGATAAAGAATGAAAGAAAGAGAAAGAAATCGGAAAGAAGAAAAAAAGTATCACGTTATATCGGAAGATCTCCGCGAGGTAATTGTTTTCGCTCGATTTATTAACATAATCCGATGTCTGGCGAAAAAGGAGGAGGTAACGAGGAACCCCCGGTAATTGCCGTCGGCAGGGCGAGCGCGTCACGCGTGTGCTCGCGCCGCTTAATTCGCCGAGGTGGTCGGGGCAGAAGGGAAATTATGAACGCGGTTGCACGCACTGCAACGCCGATGCAGTAGAGGCCGATACAGAGAATACGAGCATAGGCGAGTGCAAGAGTGCGTGCTACCTGTGTACGTGCATATATTGCATGCGTGAAGAAGTTTGTGCGTGCGTGCACGTCAGATCGTTGGTGTGTGAGAGAAGGTATACATAATGCCCGCGAAAGCCGTAATTTTTTCATTATAACCGCCGGCGGAACAAATACCCGCGGTAGCAATTCCTGCTGAAGCGTCCTCTTAGCGCTCTCGTCCCACGAGCGGGTGTGTTTTCTGTCTTCTCCTTCTCTACTTTTTTTTTTCTCCCTCTCTATCCAATCCACCGTTCTCCTTTCCACCCTACACCCCGGGATCCCTTTTCTCCTCCCTTGTTCCAGTTCTCTGTCTTTCGGCTCTTTCTCGCTTCTCTTAATGCGCGAGTAGTACAATAAGGGAAGCCAGAGGCCTCGGCACGGCCCATTAAAAACTTGCAATTAGCATTTAAAATATAAACCTTCGGAGCCGGAGAGACAAAGTGAGATGTCTAATGAAAGGGGAGGCCTTTTGGATTGGCTAAATGCCTTTCAGCCGCGGCTGAGCACCCGCGCGGTTTAAATGGAACTCACCCCTGATTGGCCGCCACCACCACCATTAGCCAACGTCGAAACGGCGCCTACACCTCTAACCCCCCGCGGTAGTTTTGCTCCTTCGCGTTCCTTCGCCTTCGACTCCGTTCCCTCGTTTCCTCTCTTGCTTCCTCCGAAGGTTTCCTCTCTCGTTTCTTTTTTCTCGATGAAGAGAGCGAACCAACGACGAGGGGTTTCATGGGGGTACGGGGGGTTTCGCGGCTCCCACGAGGCGAAGAGAGGGTGGAGAAGCATGGGCGGTGAAGGGGTCAGAAGGATTTTGCACTCGGATTTATCTCGGCGTACCGCTCGAGCCTCCGCTCTTCTCTCTTTCATCGTTTATACCTTTTTCTCCTTTTTTGCGCATCTATCTCTCCTTTCGACGTTGATCCCGAGTAAACAAAGGAGGCACCGACTATGCCTCGACTAAGTATCGAGAACGCGGCTCTTCGGTATTTTCCAGAAAGCCAAAGAGAGCCAGCTACCAGCGAGAGAGCAAAGGTCGATTTTTTCGTTCGGCTAGTTCGCCGTCTTTTCACGGACGCCTCACGGACACAGGATCGCGCGAGGGAGCGAATCGTTGAGCGAGGGACGTGAAAATGGCCGTATTCAAAATCGAGCTTGATTTTCGCGAGATTACTTCGAAAAACCAACGTTCAACCTGGCGATGAGGACGTATCCTATTGGATACCTCGGTCCTGCTGCCCTTTCAAGCCATACGGAGACCGGACGGGAACCGTTTATCCCCTTCTTGCAGCACGTTGCGAACAAACGCGCCTTTCCGTGCGTCCTTAGGCACCCCTTTTGTTCATCGGATAAACCAAATGACCGTATCGCCGGTTCTACAACATCTAACTGCAAGGAAGTATCCTAAATCGATTCATACTCTAGACAATCTTGAGCGATAATCATGTTGAATATTTCTTTGGCAAAATAAAGCAAAAAACAGTCGCTACTGTTGCCTTTTGAAAAAGATCGTTCAACGAATCCATCCAAGTATTCCGATTCTAAAGAGTCGCTCGACACGGAGAAATCCGTTCAGCAATCCTCAGCATCCCAAAGGGTTAAGAGCTCCGCAAGGACTAAGGTACCTGGATGAAACTTCAATTCCCACGGTAGAGCATTCCAGGTTCGTAGATCCGGCGAATCAAAGTTCTACCCTGACAGGGTAGATACCTCCATTTGGACCGCGACAAGCACCCCCGAGCAGGAAGAATGAGATCTTCTCTCGAGGTAGGTTCGTAGGAGGAAGTAGTATAAAGGGGGTGGCAAGGAGGAAAGCCAGACTCGGAGCAAGAGATGAAGAGAGAAGGTAAGAAGAGAGGGGCGCGTTAATAATTTGCACTCGGACGAGTCCATTGTCCTGCGGCAGGCGCACGCGACCGTTCCAATTATGGCACTCCGCCTTGTCGAGGCTCCAACCGGGTTGCTCTCCACTCTCGTCTCCGCCCTCGTCTATCCCTTGCTCCTTCCTTCCTCTCTTGCTCATTTCTACGCGCTGGATACCACGGAGCTCCTTTTCACCCCGAGAATTTTAATTACAATCGCAATTATCCCCCCAAGAAAGTTTTGCCTGAATACCCGCGGACTAACAATCCGACGACACGTACCGTCGGTGATCATCCTTCTACTTCCACTGGCGAAAGAACGAATGAAAGAGCGAGATAGAACGAGAAACGACAACCAAGACTACCAAGACCACGACGATGAGGCGATGAGGACGATGAGGACCACGCATCATGGTCTAATCCAGCGTTCGCGGTGGCTCTTCCGTTTGTTTTTACCTCCTTCTCTCGTGACTCCTGAAATCTCATTACCGCTAGACGTATGCTCCTGAGAACCTCGAGAACGATGACGAACGTGGAAAGAAACTCTGCGGCCCGAATCGTGCTACCCCTTTTCCTCCGTCACATCCCTTTCGTTTCGTTTCGACGTCGAACTCTGAAAAGACTCGCGCGACGTAGCTATTCGTCTTTACGCTTCGTGAAGATGAAACAACCTCCTTCTCGAGATTTCGGAGTCACCTTCTTGTTGTGTCTCGTCGACTTAGAGGACGTACGTGTTCTCGCTACTCGGAGAGCCACTTCTCTGAGATCTTCCCTACGACTTCTTTCCCCCGGGGGCAACATGAAGTTTACGCTGGACGAGAAGAAACGTGACTTTCCGAAATCTACAAAAACTTTGGAGTAGAGCTCGAACACTTTTTTTTTTTCTACGACTTAAACGGTTTAGCCCTCTGTACCTGTTGTTTCGCGGTGGCGAAGAGGACGGTAGAAACTCGTTTCTAGTTTGGAACGATGGTAGCAGTTTTAGAGTTAATATTATAGTTTACAAAACTAGAATCTTTCATTCCTTACCTTATCTATTTCCTTCTATAAGACAATTCGTAATTTTTTCTCCAAGTTTGAATGCATCAACTGCAGAATTTAATTCAGGGTGAATTGTAACTTTAGGAAAATCAGTTCGTGTCAGGATCAAAGCTAACGTTTTAAACGCTATATTTATATTATTTGCAACTAATTAACCAGGCGAAATAGATAAAGTAATTTCTCTTCAACCGACCATAGACAGTGCCAATCAACTTGAACCCTCCTTCGCCGAAGACATCGCCATTGAAACCTACAACTCCAAACGAGTCGTAGCTGCAATTCACGCGGACGAGCACGAGACGTTTGCAAAGATCGTGAGAGAAGTTCATTTATCCGAGGTAAACGTTAAGGAGGTCGTGATGTTGCAGTACCTTGGCCGAGACCTTCGTGAAGCGGCAGCACCGCTGGCACGTCACGGCTCGGTAATAATCACGGCGGTAGGTGTATCGCGAGCCTCCGCGGAGTAATTGAGAAACGTTCTCGTGTTCGACCACGACTTGGCTACCGTTTGCAGGGCCCCACCACTAATAGGCCAGTTGGCACGCACGCGATTCATTCATAAAATCTTCGCCGTTCTCCACAACGCCGCACCATCGACCGAATCCGTTCCTTTTACGAGACCCGAGACTTGCTTTTGAATCATCGCGTTTCGAGCTCTTTTTCGCACGAGATGAACAAAGCAAAGAACCAGCAGTGGCTTCGATTCGGTAGGTGTTCAATCGCAAACGGAACGAGGAGCAAACGCGAAAAAGACGTAGCCGAGATTCTCAGAGGGGGGATAATGACTACCGTCGGAATGCTCGATTTTGTCGGACGGATCACGCGAACGTGCTATAATTTTAGGTTTAACGCCTAGCTATCTCTCGTTAGCTAAAAAAACGCTTTTATTCTGGTATCCACCTTTTTACGTCCTCACCGTCGAACCTGATTGTGTATAGTGTAACACCATTCTTAAGAAAGGAGCTTGAAAAGTGTTGCGGCGGGGAACTTCCATCCGAGAACCCATAGTATCTTCGTACCACTCAGATAATATTTCTTTTTCTCTTCTTCTCCTCGATGCCTTAAAATACTCGATCATTGAAACTAATATCTAAAATAATACCCACTCTCAAGTGAATCACTCTGATAGAATGCAATCGTTGCACAGTTAATTATTTGATCCATGCAAAATTCCATCATCTTCAACTTTCTAGAGGACCAAGAGAAGTAATCGAAAGTTTCACCAGCGGAAGTCTACACGGCGGACGCTCGTTCGCGGCTAGATTCGTATTAGAGGCATGGGGTCAGCCCGTCTCGGGTGACCTCCGGCAAAAGAGGTCGAGCGAGGAGGCGTAGAACCGCGGAGGATAGAAAGAGGAAGAAACGAAGGACGAAGGAGGGCAGAGGAAGAGGCAGCAGCCGCGTCTATCCTACTAAGTGGTACACAACTACTTTATAAGTGATGTGCTAACGAAGTGTGTAACAGGCGGTAAATAAGGAACCTGTAATTACGGACGGCGTGCCGCGAACGCGGAGAGGGCCACCCACGAGTCCACCATCGGCTTCTACCACCACCTCCTCCGGATCTCAACGTCCAAGTCACGTGAGAGAGGACGGACAAGGAGGCGAAAAGCCGTCCTCCGTGCAAACTGGACACCGTTGTTGCGGAGGAGCTACGAACGATGAACATCTGGGTCAGTCTCTCGTCGAAGAGACTAGTTATCGTGCAAAAACAAAGACTACCGACGCGTATGGTAGACATGAGATGGGTTCTATGGTCGTCTCGTATTCCTGGAGAGTATGAAGTAATGGATGTTTGATGGTAAACGCATCAACGACCACTCTGGATTCTCAGGGATACGTGTCCCCGGGGAAAAGGACTTCTCGGTAGTTGCGGTACGGGAGAGAGAGGTTTGCTTTTTCGAAAACGCGCTAAACCGCGAGCCGGTGATTCGTCAGAAAGAGTAACACTGCACGAACATGCTTTTTGACTTGTCGATTACATGGAAACGTTTTGTATTCGTCGAGTGGACGAATACAGAGAGTCGATTTTACGTATGCCGCGTTCTTCGACTTCTTCGAGGGTAGATTTGCATTGCTGGGTAGATCGTAGTTGGAGAGAGGTTCTTTTTTTCCATGAATTGCAAGATAAGGCGATAGATGTAGGATTAGAGAGGCGGGATTTTTGTAAGGACAATGCGCGAACACTGGTCACGAGTCTTTCCGGTATTAGTGGTATTAGACCTCTGGTGGTTTAAGTAGATGCAGAAAGGGTAGAAGGGTTGAAAAGGAGAAAGAGAGGGTGAGAGAGAAAGAGAGAGAGAAAGAGAGCGACTTTTTCTAGCGATGCCAATCGGCAGACCCCGGGGAGCCATAAAATTTCTTTCCCCGTTCCGTCCTAACTCGTTCTCACGCAACTCGAGCGCGAGCTTCTTGCCTCGCGGTGATCACGAAGAAGGGAAACGCTCCAACAAGACTTTTTTTCCTCGCTCAACGAGTAGTTCTACGGTATACCACGCGTTACACGTTTTTCCGATAACGCGAAAGCGGAATAATATTCAACGGAAACTTCCATTACCAAAAAGGGACCAAACACCCCGATTCTCACTCTTCCCACGTCGGATTTGTTCGCAAACATCCATCCAAGAACATTAGCACTTTTACGACGTTTAGTTTTGCCTGCTCTGCTCGCTTCTTCGAGGACCTACGTTTTTAAGAGGGTTTCAAATCAGGTAGGCTATAATATACACTCGATTTGGAACCCACTTTATATTATACGTCTTCCGGCGTATCACAGTGGCAATTAAAGTAAAAAAAAGAGAGGTATGTTATCGCACAAGGAATTTACCATAAACTCCGACGACTGGGACTACAGATTGAAACTACAGGATCTGGAGAGTACTTACAATTTTTTGCTAAATGCTCTTGAGCGATTAACCACTTTTGTGAAACTACGTACTTTACAAATCAATCGAATTGACTGACCTACGATAGCCACATTTATTTGACGCATCAAACGTCAGGGTATTCAGTAAATCACTCAAGTATTTGTCAATATCTATCGTTACTAGTTGAGACACTCACAAAATCGCCAAAAAAAAGTATCAAATCAAAACTAGATGAAGCAAAAAAGCGCAATCACTGGACATCATCACAACCCTCCACTCGAAAGAACTATTAAAATTGTAAATTTCAAAAGTAATCTTTAATAAAATTAAATTGAAGAAATATGCCAACTTTCTTTTACCTTGAATGAGAATCTCTATCCTCCTACAACATACCTTCTCCCACTCTCTAACCGAATTCAAAAGACACCCATCCAACTGACCGTGAACCCTCAAATTAGAGCGATCCACGCTAGAAACAGTGTCCTCGCTCAACGTCGGCGATAATCGCGGGAAACGAGCATAGTCCGGCTAAACGACAGATCACGCTCGTTAGCTCGTTATCTGTCCCGGTAGCTCGGCTATCACCGCTTCTCTCTAACTTCAACGGTACTTTGCTCCGTCTCTCAACCGAATCTCCCCTTCTTCCTTCCTCACGTCCATTCATCCCCGTCGTTCTACCGTGCGTTATTAATAAAACGAGAGAAACCCGACGTTGGTCTATCTAAACAGACGAGCGCGTGCACGACGGTCTCGCAAAAAAAGGAGAGTCCAGGAAGTGCCTTAGAAGCGGGACATTGTCGACGTTCACGAGCGAAATAGCTCTAGAACGTGGACCGTCCTTGCCGCGCTGAAAATTGCGGCGCCGCGGAGCGCCAGACACCGCTCATTAGCTCATTATCGTGCTGCTACCGGCACAGCTCCTACTTGCATCGTTTCTGCACTCTTCTTCCACCTTCTCGTCTATTCCACTTCGCGTTTCACCCTACCTACCCCCTTTCGTCGAGCGTGTACCCTTTCCCCGGGCTGATTCACTCACGCTGCAATCACGCAGAAGTTGCGTAAGCGTGTATGTTTGGATGCGTGAGGGTGTACGAACATGGTAGGGCTACGTTAAGGGGTTACGTACCTTTGATTACGTCGATAAAATCGATTTTTGAAAATTACGTACTCCGTTGGAACGATCTGGAATATTCTTGAGATGTCTTCTGTTTGGAAATTTGTGAAGTTGTGGTATTTAGGGGTGGGAAAGTTTGGATGGTTGGTTGAGGAGAAGTAGAGGTGGTTCTTGTTGAAGATGGTTTCTTTTTTTCAGAAGTATTTGAGAAATTCGAAAGTCAATTTTGAGAATTATAATAATTTTCTTCACTCGTTGGAGGTAGTTGTTCAGGGTTTGTCGAATCGAATTTTGAACACTTGCCTGTTTTTTTTATACAATTAACGAAGAAATTTGACAATGTACTTTGCAGATTGAAGGCTGAGTCGAATGAAAACGGGATGCATTGCGAGGAATGGAATTTCAAGTTGATAATGGCAATGCAATTTGTCCAATAAAATATTAAGCGAAGTACGTGAACGTAGTGTTCTACGTTAAGTACGTTGTACGTACTCGGTATTTCTTAAGAGCTCGCTGGTTCGCGGATCAAACGATGCTGACATTCCTTCCCATGTCACGTCTTCTTCTAAAAAGTTTCACATTAGAGGAAGCGGAGGAGAACCAACTGCCCGGTCTGCACGCTTGCTGGATATTGATACTCTGGATTTCTGCATTTGGGGATAGGTTATGCCGCATGTTCCTCGAACTATAATCGATTATCTCCTGCTATTTATTTTGCAGAAGGTTTCACGAAACGAGGTAGAAAATATTCGACTCACGAAGTCTTGGATAACTCGATTAACTCCTTTCCGTGTGATTTCTTTTCTGACTGAGTTAACAATAATTCAGAATTAATTGTAAAAAAAAAACAATTAATATCGCATTAATAGAATAAAAATAATTTTATCGTATCGTGATCCACTGATACTTAGAATTAATTGTAATTTAATTGTAATTGTTAATTTAATTTAAAGGTTATTTTAACAAGATTAACCTTACAAGATTTGTTCATCCGCTTTTCCATTATTTTGCGATTTTTATAATTGCATTCGTGATACATTGTAAACGGAAGGTGTAAATTCAAATTGTTCATTTCTCAATCTTCAGTAATGTAAGACGAAAATTTCTGTCTTGTAGTTCTCAATCTGTCGTAACTAAAGCACAAGTACTTTAATCCTTAACTAATTTTACGATCTCACTGTATCATAGCTGTGACTACACAGGCAGTAGAATACGCCGTCAAAGTCAGACGCCACATTAACGGAACCAACTTCGGCGCATGTGTGCATGTATATCAGTTACTGCATACGTGTTTCAGCGTACGTGAATGAAATAAAGCCGAAAACACTCTGCCACGTGGTAAGGACACAATGTTCTTTGAACGTGCCGTGAGTTCAGGTTGAACCTCACGAAATGATAGACTAAATCTATTGATATTCTAGCTTCTAAAAAAAATTTCTTATTCTAAGAAAGATGCTGCTTTTTGTTAAAGTAAAGCTTCAGTTTCCATCGTCCAGAGGATTCCATGAGTTATCGTCGACTTAACGAGAGATGCATCGCAATGAAATGGATAAATTCGTGTCGCGTGCTCTAAATCTGAATAAATTGGTCGAGTGCGTGGCTAACGATCGCTCGTGAATCCATGGAAGATCACGGAGAGTACAGTAGATTTGCGTTGCAAGGCCAGACTAGAACCAGACGAGAACAACGATTTAAATACGTGGGTTTATGGAGTCCCTCGTTTGAGTCAATTTACGGTTGAGCTCTCGTGATAGCACACTTTATGTCTCGCTTTGCGGTAGTAAAACTATTTCGTCGACGATGAATGCCATGCAGTTTTGCCTTACTTACGAAGCACCTGCTCGTGGAGTTTTATAAGGTAACACTGCGACTCACCTGAAACAGAAAGATAAACGATGTTAGAAAGATACGAAAGCAGACTGCTGTGCGTCGATTGGCAAATATTGTCTCATTTAGTTTGTCCCTTCGTTATCGGAAATTTCTATGTTAACAATTTAACAGGAGGGCTTATCAAATTGAATTTTGTATGAATGTTTTTTGAAATTTCCATCGCTACTTCTTTTCCAATTTTCAAGGCTTATTAAATCCTTAACATCCAATGACGTCTGGAGACGTCTATTAAAGAAATTGCAAGAAAATTGGTGAAAATCCAACAAAGAATTACATAATAAAAATGCCGGTAACCTTTAAGAAATCCAACAAAAATGATGTTATTGTTCATCTAAATTTGTGAAATCAAAAACTTGTTAATTGAATGCGGAAAGGTTGCAACGGAGACTGGGAACAATTTCAAGGGAAAAGGGTAACGACAATTCGCCCTGTTGGTAGGGCAACCAGCAAAGGGGAAGAGGATCGTCCTCGACGGTGTCTCGCGTGCTTGCGCTTACATAATACGCGCGAGAGGGGGTTGCAATTATTTGCTCGGCTGCAATACTATCTATATCTGTTCCGATCCGTGTTTGCCGTTCCCATGTTGACAAGCGTTCCGCGTTCGGACTACGCACGACGAGCCGTTTATATATTTGTACACGTAGGCTCGTTTACACTTATAGCGAGCAAGCCGCTTCGATTACACGATAGCCATGTATCCATACAGCTATCGCTCGCGCCATGGCAAAATAAAATAAGATCAACAAAGAGAGGCAGAAAAAAACCGGGTGGTCCCGGTTAGTCCAACTGTTAATTGGTCTGCTTATCGTTGACCCAATTACGGCCGCGTATGTTTTTCCCTTTTTTTTTCAAATGAAATCATCAGGTAACAAGCGTGTAATATATTTTTCAATGCATCGGAAAAATTCAATGATTCATTGAAAATGCACTGCAACCTGTTAACGCATCATTCGTTAATTTCCAATCGCAACCCCTTTGCGCCATTTAATCCCACCGGATGCGCACAAAAAGATACACTGTATTTCCAAACACTGTACCTTTATTCTAAGAATAGGGATTTTCAAGCATGCAGAAGTTTACCGAGTTGCAAGCTACATCGTGCGAATAGGATGACCTTTTGACGTGCAAAAGATCAACGTGAGAGATGAATCATTGTTGCAAACAGTTTCGCAAGATTCTTTAAGATCATTTTAAGACGGTACCAAAATGGCGGACAACGCGCCGTCTCTGATTTCATCCCTGATATTCTTCTCCGCTTGTAAAGTTTGAGTGGAAAATGAAGAAATTATTTAAGTATTATTATGCAAGAAATCATTCTTTCTAACTTAAAAATCCTTCAACAACGAAATGTCTACGTGGATGGAACCAAGATGATCCTAGATGTATTTGTAATTACAGAGGCACGCATCGCAGAGGGGAAAAAAAAACTCACACGATCCAATTCCACGTGTCTATCCGACTATCTATGGATCGGCACGCAAATAATTTCGCGGGCAATCGAGCACGCGAACGGTGTTTCCCTGTGTACCTTGGCATAACCGCTGACAGCCGATAACCCGGTCTACGACGATATTGGAGTCACGCGGCTCGTATGTCCGTCCTATTACACGGAGCATTACCACTGTCAACACACGCGCACGCATAATAACGGTTATTAGATATGCCCTTCCCGGTTACGGGGTTTGCCCTACGTATTACCGGCACCACCCGCTTCTCCAGGATCCATGCATATGGTCCCATGCCACTGGATCCGTTCGAGGCATCTTCGTTTATGGTAACGACCGGCAAGATGATGGGTAAATGATGCGAATTTTGATTAACGCATTGACTACCAACGTTAGGGAGATTTTGTTTTGATTATTTCTTTTGTAATTTTGATCCTTGAAAAATGTTGTTGTGTATTGTGTTTTTTTCAGTTTGCTTAGGATTTAGTGTTTTGAGTGGATTTGAAATTACAGGATTAGTAATGTATAGACTGCGGATGTTTATGCAAATTTAGAGTTTCACAAATGCAGGTGAGACAGGAAAACCTATCTAGGGATTTATTGCACTTAATAAATATTACAACAAATACCATACTTTGGATATTTTAGATATATTTTTATATTATGTTCTTTTTGTATATTTTAGCCGTATTTAATTTGTCATAAATGCATAAAAATCCGCAGTCTAGTAATGTATTATGAAGAGTCTACCTAATATCTTAGATAGAGCAAAGAACTTGAGACAAGTACTAAAATAACGGTTCATTGAAAATTGAACGACCTATTCACGATAAGTTTAATTTTCTCAGAGAATCGGAAAAGATAACTGAAACAAATAGAAATGAAGTTTCTTATGCTCATTTCTGATAGATATTGCAAGAGTATTAAGGTATTTATGATCAATACAGTCGTCATCGAGGCAGGACATATTGTGCTGCTATGGTAAATCGCAATGAAGCTGCTTTCTCGGTTTCGACAATTTAATGGATACCTCGGTACACGTGACGACAGACGACTGTCTCGAGGGCAACGGAGCGAACCTGTACTTTTCGCTGTAACAGGCAGGTACCTGCGGTCGGTGGACGAAAACAACAGGAAGCTCTCTGGAACACGGATAGTCATAATAAGGAAGATGCTTTTTTTCCCTCCTTTTCTTCCCTCGCTGACCATTACGAGGAGAAAGAACCTCACTCTCCCGCGGATTCCGAATCGACGGTAATTATTATCCAAGTAGCATAATTATCTTCATTAAGCCACAATTGGACCTTCACAATAGCGCATTACGATTTATCGGATTTAATGAGAATGTCGCAAAAAGTAAAACCGCAATTCCAAAGACTTTCAAGTAAACCGACAAAAAAAAAAGGATCTTAAGAATTCTCATTGAAATTTCCGAAAAATTACAATCCTCTCTTCATCCTTTTGTCCCATTCTGTCACAGATCCTTCAACAACCACTGGCTATCGTCTGAAATTCTTTAATTAATCGTCATTCGAACTTTGCGTCAAGTTGTCCGATTGCTCGTCCGAGAATGATCTTCCTTTCAGCGTGAGCAAGTACCCAACAACGATCGTCGTGTAAGCACATTTTGTCAACTAAAGGGGGGTGCTCGTCTCTCCGCTAAGCGCACCCTACTGATTTCAACCCCCTCTTGTCCCCTCCTCTCGTTCCCCGCGCGTGTCGCAGTAGCCGTAGAGGCAAACAAAGCTGAGAACATCATATGCAGGTAGGATTATAGCCGACCACCCCTTTTTTGGTTTACGAGGATGACGAGCCACCCTACTGCCGGCCCGATGAACTTCTGCCAGGCTAGTCCCGATCTACGTTCCCTCGGTTCGCGGGCTGATCCATCTCGATTCGATCACCATGAAGGGTGGGGTTAGTTGGGCGCATCGAGAGAACATTAGGTGGGTGAGGTCGCCCCGTATAGGATAGAGAAACAGGGACAGCGAGATGGATGTTAAATGCACAAAAGTGTAACTGCATTGTCAAATGGAAAAATCCCCCCCGGGACGTCGATGGTACAATAATGGGAGCGATTATAATCTTGTCTACCCCCTAGGGGTACTCTCATTCTCCCCGTGGCCCGCTATCCCGTGTCATCCTCGGTCTATCCGGCTCTCCTCGTGTCTCTGGCTCACCTTGCTCACCCTACACTCTCTGTACACGTTGGTTACGTTGGGGTGTATCTTGTTCGACTATTGACTAGATCCATCTTCTTCTCTCGTTCTCTCCCTCTTCGTTGCACCCTCGTGTAAATACCCGTGCGTCGACGTATCTCTATCTCACTTTTTCCTGTTCTCGTTTTCGAGAATCCCCGTGTCCCCAGTTAATACCCCATGCACGACACACCGTAGCCTAATTAAGTGCGCATAATGGATCCGACAGTTGTGCGTACTGTACGGACGGATAGAAAATGCGTGTCCCCGGTTACACCCCTTGTCTTCTGCGCTCGTTCTTGGACATCTCGAAAAGCTCGAAAGCTTGCGAAAAAAAGAAGAGAGAAAGAGAAAAAGAGGGAGATTCATAGAGAAAGAAAAAGAGGCGCCTGTGAGAGTCGACCGAGGTCGCGGCTCGTTTGGCCTGACTTTTTCAGGAACGTTCTCCTCGCCTCGGGGACCTTGATATCGCATTGTGCGTATGAAGAAGAATAAACGTAGAAAAAAAAATATGTAGACTCGCGCAACTCTACTACCAGGCGAAATTTTAAGGCGTTTCGGGCTCGTTAAAATTTTATACCTCGAATAACGCGACTCGTCGATAGGCTCGTAAAATTTTTACGACGACGCCGAGGACGTTGGTACGTGTCCAAGGATCTCGAATAGGAGTGAAATCGAATTGCCGATTTTCGATCGTCTTCTCGATCCCACCACGTGGTTATGTTGCACCGTAATCGCATTAAATCATACACACATCCCTCGACGACTTTTTCTCGTTATGGTATTGCCATGGTCTATGTTACGGGTACCCAACGATGGCTCGTCTGCATCGAGTAACCGGGCGCGAACGTCGGCCAGCTGTCACGACTCGGGACGCATATATACGTTTCCTCGACATTCCAGTTTTATCGGGCACCGAATCGGCGATCAATCTCTATCCGTGTCTCTCGCTAAGCGCTGCTCTCACGAAACGAGCAACGAAAACGCGAATTGACGAGAGAAGGAGAATGAAAAAAAGAATGAAAGAGAGAACGAGATCGAGAATGAAAAAGAGACAGAGAAAATGTCCCCGGGATGAATTCGATAGGATTATTTCCAGCTATCCGACTCTATCCGCGACTTAGAAACGAAAAAACAAGTAAACCTGGAGTTATGTCGCCCCGATACTCCAAACCAGTTTCGAGCGAGTCGACTCATTAAATAAATCTCTCTTTACATTCTAATGATCGCTTCATTGAGGCTATCAATCGACGTACACGTGAGGTATCTCGAGCTGCTGGTAGCTTTTGCGAGAAACTGGGATTTTCTTGCTACATGGAGAGCAGTACGACACTCGGGTTTCTCCTTCTTAGTAATTACGGAAGCAGATTTTGAAGGAAGTCGAACCTTCTCGTCGAAATTATGCCACGTAAATTATTACAAGGGACATATTTCCACCGATTTTATGGGTGTGTCGTGTGTGTCGTGAAAAATTTTGATCGAGCGAATGCGATGCTTGACGACGTTCTGGCACGATCGTTTCAACGTTCTACTGGGTTTTTTCCATTACGGGCGAAATGAAACACCGGTACTTCCCCGAATTTGGTATTCTAAACCGGTTCGCGCGTACTCGATTTATTCCTACTTTGGCATACTTTTAAGCACGATCTTACGCGACTCGATGATCCACTCGGCAATTCATAATTCTTCTACGGAGCTACGTCTTTTCACGTTTGATCAGAGACATGAGGAGTGCGCGGCATTCACACCCTCCACGGTTCAGACGTGGTTGACTTATTCTACTTGGAAGTCTTTTTGAAAAAGTGTTTGTGCTTTTGGGGGAAATTTAAAACGAAATGTGATAGCACTTGTTCAGATATCGAGATAATAATGTTTAAGCTAAAAATTAAAATGGATTTTAATCAGTAGATTAGAATTGAAATCTTCGACGTATCGCAGAAATGGATTAGGTTAAAGTGCATTTAACTTTAGAAATACTGGATTTAAATCTATTATATTTAAATATATTGAATGAGTACTTCGGGAACCGAGAAATGAAGACATGAAGAGGATGATTAATTAAGTAATTTAGATTTTGTAAGATAGAAATGAAATATTTAATGCATAGCACTCCTATCAATTTTGAGAAATTTTAAAGCGTATTGGCCACCGGTCATTTTGACCGCCTTGGTAGATTTAACGTTAATTCACTTGATTCTGAACGAAATGACCATAGTACTTGCAGCGAAAAAAGATATATAAAAGATGAATGGCGCAACGTTGGATTTTTGCCGAAATGCTTGCTCGAAAAATACGCGAATTTCCTTACTTCCACGAAAGCACAGCTTTCCAACGATTTTCCAAAAGGAAACCATACCCCCGGTAATGCTTAACCCGAACGAAGAGAAAAGGAAGGGAGTTGCCGAGGCGAGGGAACGGAAAGTAGAATCAGCGGAATGGGGTAGACGCGGAGCGAAGAGGAAGGAAACGCGAGGAGAGGACGAAGAAGAGGAGAAGGAGGACGAGGAGTAAGAGGAAACTGCGGGGGCGTCGGGGAGGGAGGCTTTCCAGCTCGACGGAGCCAATTCAGACCCGGAATTTATCCTATCAATTTCTGCTCGGTGGAGTGGCAAAGAGCTCGGCAGTTCGGCTCGCCGTTCGCTATATTAACGCTACAAAATTCTGCGCTTCTGGCCGGCCACGGAAAATCCGCGCGTTTCGACGCTCCTCGCGGAACACGCTCGTTTTCCACGCCCTTTCGACTTCATCCGGCCGATGTTGCTTGCGCGCAAAAACCTCTTGTTTTGTCATTTTTACACTAACGAATTTACCATATATGAATCTTGCGCTCTAACTTCTGCAAAGGACAACTTTGTTCATCGATGTTCTTTTAAAACTTACCCCTTCGAAGGTACCTGTAGTTAGATGTAATCATCGCTGTTGAAGAAGGTAGGACTGATGATCGATGGGATCTTTGAAATTAAAACGAAGACAGTCGTCTAATGAAACGAGGTGTTCCGGTATGCCCGATGGATATCGCGGGAAAAGATTCTTTATCAATTTCCGATGGGCAGTCAACGAACGGTTTGTTCGATTTTTCAGGCGGCACAGCTTTTTTCGTGTACCTACGAACCAACCCCTTTCGCTCCGGCGGACAATAAAGAGCGGCAGCAACGAATACGTAAGCCACGTCGAAATGATTACTTCTAAAAATCCGAGCAGAGGCGCGCTCCTATTTTTAGCCATCGCTCGCGAAATCATAGCGGTGCCTATTATTTCCCTGCACAGATTGTACTAATCGGTAAGACGAACGAGGAACGCGGAAGAGGGAGACGGAATATTCGAGGAGGCAAAGGTGGCGTAGACAGGGGTAGTGAAAAACAGAGAGAAAGAGAGAGAGGATAGAAGGGTGGAGGTAGGAGGAGTCGGATAGGATGGACCTCTTTAGGTTTAGCGGAGCAAATAATGCAGCAGGGAGAGAGCCTAGTCGGGCTTTCCATGCGGAAGACCAGCGAACCGATCACACTGATCTTTGCCAAAAACAATACCCTGCCCGCCTTTGAATTCCACTGGCAAAATACGGGCGCTAGGTGAGTCACCGTCGAGCGAACATACACGCGCGCTCAACTCTCCTCTTCTATGCTTTTCTCGCTCTCTCTTTATCTCTCTCTCTTTCGTATTCTCTTGCCTACAACCCCCTCTTATCTAAATACACGTGTAGCTATGTCTGACTTAAGGGTTTTAGCGCGTGCGGTTGGACGTGCGCGCCTTCGAGTGGATTCCTCGACCCTTGACGTGCTCTTACCGATCAGAAGCGTCTTTATTATGATGTGTCAACCGAGCTACGATCCGAGCTGATTGCAATGTTTGACAAACGTCGCCGTCATGAGACTCTATCGGACGATGAACCTTCCTGGGGAACGGATCGCTCGGAAATGAGCGAGGATTTTAGATAATTCCGATTCCTGAGTAAGCCAGCCAATGATATGTATCGTAAACAGTGAAGAAAAGATGGAAATCGGTATCGAAGAACTTACAGTTTGTTTTTGTATCATCTGTTTTGATTAGTATCACATGTATTGTCATCTTACCGGGAAATCCTAGTATGATCACTTCGAAAGCATCAAAATGTGCCATACTTAACCCTTTGCACTCGAGAGACGAATTCTATTTTTTTGTTTCCGGTACGATAAGATTTTGTATCCCAAATTTGTTCATAGACTCGACTCGGCCTGCGTTCTTTATATAAAATTATTTTAAAGTGTCTGTAAAACACTTGCCTAATATAGCTGAAATCGCCTCGAATTGCTATTTCGCCCAAACGAAAATTTCCTCGAGTGCAAAGGGTCACATTAATCATAATAAAGAAAGACCAGTGAATCGAAATCTTTTTAAAACCCAAAAATTCCAAAGGTAGATGAAGAACAACGAACCCAACCAAACCGGAAGAAGAACCCCTCAAGATCTCCATGATATCCCTTATCCTCGATCTTCCCCGATCGGACTTACAAAACAATCGTTTCTCAATTACCCAACCGCACGTTACGGGGTTCGAACTTCGCTTAATAAAAGTACGCCTTCTTCGCTCGCTCGCGCATCGAGCGTTGTATCGTATTCGCATTATGCAAACGGGCGAAATTTACGCGCGAAAGTGCATGCGAAAACACGTCTTCTCGCTGGAGCGAGCGAGCGAACGATGTTCTCCATGTGTGCGCGTAACCGCGCGTTTCTCGTTCATGCCTCGGGGTATCGAAACAGTAATTCAAATGAACCCTCCTCTTCTCGTTATCCGATCTTACCGGCGCGCAACGAGACACGTGCGAAACGCGACAAGATAGTGATCAGGAGAGCCAAGCAACGAAGAAAGCGAGAGCGAACCGTAGAACGATGGAAATCGAGATAGAACGAAAGAGAAAGAGAAAGGAAGAAATAAGAGGAGAGGAGAGTATTGCTGGAGGCTCGGTTCTTCGTATTTATCTCGACGAATTTATCGACGGATAGGGAGGAAAATAATATGGAGTCGATCGCGCGCGCCTCGATGAACGATTAGAGATCTAATCCTTAAGATCGTTTAATTGCTTCACAGTCAAACGGAAATACGACTTGTCTCGGAGTGTTTGTCCTGATGATGGTGAATCCTCGATTTTTGTATTTTTTGGGAATTAAGTAAATGATATGGTTATTTTATATGAAACTTACTCTTTTAGGTGGGTTCCGATTCATTGGAAGGATAATATGGGTATTTGAATTTTGGGGATGATTTAAAAAATTTGTAACTGGGGAGGTTTTGCCTTTGTCCTATTGTGTAACGATTAGGATTGCAAGGGTTGAATCGAGCCATCTGGTAGAGGAATCAAAACGATTAATGCGAAAATATCTCCCAGAGACTGATTTTCTCTATGAACGAAAATTGACTTCCGATCGTTCGTGTTTGCTGGATAATTTGCGAGACGGCAAGAGGGGTAAAGAGAGACCTTCGTACTTCATCCCCGTGGCTACCGGATACCGGGGGGAGGGGAGCGTATAAATCTGTCGGTTTCAACGTGACTCGCATAAAAAACCAGTTAGCAATTTCACGGCCAAGCAGTTTCAGAGCGAAAAACAAGTCGTGATTCCTCGTCAAAACAAATTCGACAGCGGAGCACCAATTTCCG
The DNA here is from genome assembly GCA_910591515.1 of Cerceris rybyensis. Taxonomy (NCBI): domain Eukaryota; kingdom Metazoa; phylum Arthropoda; class Insecta; order Hymenoptera; family Crabronidae; genus Cerceris; species Cerceris rybyensis. The sequence continues at coordinate 22,163,069 of OU342793.1, read as the reverse complement.
AGCGGTGCTTTTTCAATCCTTTTTTCCCGCGCGGCTTCCAAAAGGGCGGAGTGACGGAGGGCGGGAAAAAAATTGATAATGGATTAATAACTACCGGGCCGGCCGATGACGTTAATTATTTTCAACCGGAAAAAGGCCGCGAAAGATTGACAGGTATGAAACACCGGGTGAAAAGGTTCGACGGAAGGAGGGGGATAGATCGAACGGACGTGAAAAGCGCGCACAACGGGGAAAAAAAAAGTTAATTTTCGAAAAACGAATTTCGAGCGCGGCATCACCCTTCGCTCTCCTCCTCAACCCCCGTGTGCTTGTTACCTACAACGGGAATCGGACGTCGGGCTTTTTTTTTATCCATTGACGAGAGGTGCTTTTTTTTTTAAGTCTGGCTAAAAAAATCAGAAACGATTACATGTAGCCTGTCCAACAAAATTACCTCGACAAGAGAGATATTGGGAAAAAAAGTAGACGTTTGGTGAACCTCATGAAATGGTTAGAGTGACAGGACTTTTAAATAGGAGGCAAACGCGAGACCCTCTACGGGAACCGCGAAGTCAGTGAACACTTTGTCCGCGCGAACAATCGATTTCTCGATCATAACAAGGAGTACCGGTTTCAGTCACCGCAGCCAGCCACCGTTCGTCTCGCCTCGCTCCGCCTCGCCACTTAAAAATCCGTAGAATAATTCGTCGCGGCTATAGGGACGAACGAGGAGATGGCTATGGGGTAGGAAAGATCGGTGAGAGTGGTAGAGAAGAGAGAAAAAGAGAGAAAGAGCCGAAGAGAGAGCAAGAGAAGAGGGGGTGGATGCACGAAACCCGGTTGCTCCGTCAGTGGGGTCCCTTTTTTTATGAATATTCGAACACGCGCCAATAAATTCGAATGTGCACGACGGAAGGGTCGCCAGACGTGAAGTGGTAGTCCGTTTGCCGTCGATAGGTTCGCCCGTTGGTCTGGTAGGGCTTTGACAAAGGGTGATGTACGCGTTCCCGTGCGTGTGCGTGTTCGGTGCACGAGAGCGCAAGCGTGTGCACGGTTATATTCCGAAGGTAAAGAGGGGCAGGTATCGCGAAACTCTCCCTGCACCAAAGAACCACCACCAACATAACCGAAAACGCACGTTCCCCTTGCCTCCGATCACCCTTGCTCCACTCTCGAGCTTCTTGTCCGAAATGGAGAGAGAAAACTACCAACCCCTTCGCGGAACTGGAATTTTCTCCCGCTCCCTTGACTCTTCGAGTTATTTAAATTTGTTGCTCGAACGCAGCTCTCGTTCGAGAGCTCGGTTATTCGTTTGGCTAAACGTCTATTATTGGAAGAAATGAATTTTAAGAGTTGAAGAATAGCTCTACTAAGAATTGTCCAAAGGAGAAACAGGTTTTCTGGCAAAAGTGGAACTATTTGCTTGTTTTGTCGCCTATTTGTGTATCTTTTATGGACAAGAGTCGAAATGGGGTCGGTCCGTCGGGGTGAATCGGACGTCGCGGTTCTTTCGATCTCGAACGGAACGAGCGGACCGTGCGGGGCACACGCAGGAATCCTACTCTCGGCAAGAATACAAGGGGGTAGAAGGCGAGGGAACCGGAGGAAGGGTAACGGGGACGAAGGACTGGTGTATGGAAAGTGAAAGAGACACACACAAGCGCCTCTCGCTGGCTAATGCAGCGCGGTGAAATATTCATCAGTCTGCCTGCCTGCCTCGGTGGCGCGGGCCAGCCCACCCTTTATATTTCGTAATTACCCTCCCAGCCCCGTCCTTCCACCTCGAGCCAGCCTCCCCAGTCGCCTCCTCCGTTCTCCTACCTTCCCTTTCCTCTTCCTCTCTTCGTCATCGCCGTCAAACTCCTCGTCTCAGGCCTCCGGCCCTCCTCCCTTCGTTCTTCTCTTCTACCCCGAAACCACCATTTCCAATCCCCGCTTTTCTGTCACCTCCCCCAATGAGCGTCGCTCTAATTTCCACGCCGACAGCATCCAAGAACCGTGTCCCCGGAATAAACTTTGCCTCTACGTGGATTTTCTATCGAGACGTTTCATTATTCTGAATCGTCACGATTATTCCATACGCGACCCATCTAAAACGATATGTCGAAGGTGTAAAAAAAAAGAGTTACATCATTCTTTTTAAAATTATCTACTTAAAATGACTTCACCTAGTGGTCAGGTCACTTGCTATAGAGAGAACAACGATTTATCTTTTCACGAACGTGTACCAGCGAGGAGTGCAACCTCGTTCTCCAAAGTATCTCCGAACGATCCGGTCCAATAAACTCACCCCCTCGAGGCGGATGGCGCTGCAACGTTTACCCGAAACCCCGTAACTCTTTAAGGCACGGGTCGGCACTCCGAAATAGCGGGGAAAGGCGACAAAGGCGTGATATCGTGCCGGTGAAAGTCGATCGAGACGCCCATGTATCCTGGGCAACGACCGGAGGTCTAAATATTTATACGCTAATGCCTATGCGTCGGTTCGAACATCAAAGACGAGGCTGCTCGATCCCTCCTGCATAGTTCGTAAAAATAAATTCCCGTCGGTCGGTGCGCGCTACCCCAACGTCCTCCTCGACGTTATCCGACGTCATCGTCGTAGTCGACGACATCGTTCTACTACTCGTCGTAGTCGAGGGGTTCGAAAAGCCATGGGGTGTGCTCCGGCCTAAACCCAACCTCGGTTCTGCATCTATCCCCCGCAGGGCTGATACGCACGCGAAAACACGAGTTGTGTGCCCCGAGCAAACACTAGACACCGAGGAGAAGGAGAAAGAACCGGAAGAAGTAGACGAAGAAGACGACGACCACGATGACGAAGAAGAAGAAGACATAGAAGAAGTGGTAGAACCTCTGCGGAGTCGCCGAGACGTTAAAGCAAACACAGAGTCACATACGCAGTCACACGTCGAGCCCTGGGGTGGTTCCCCGATGGTTCTCTCTTCCCGGCGATGCTTCTACCCGCAGAAAGTCGAATTTCTTTTGCGAGACGCCTCGAGAGATACCTTTTGTGTCGACATTATCCCACTAGCTCGTACGATGACCCGAAGAAACAAACGGGTAATCGGTTATTGTCAAAGTCAAAAGTGTATCGTGAGATTAAAAAAAAATATTCAACTTTAATCTACTAATAAGCACAAACCGGAAGAGAAGAAAAACACCAATGGGCATTTGACGGTTCCTGAAGCTACCTGCCAAAGGTACAAGATCTTAAGGAGTACAGTACGGTTGATTAGCCCCGGAAGAGCTTTCGACGCGCCCGAATCTCGATGGCACATCGACGGAAACCACGATGAATCGGAAAATCTCAAATCCTTCCACGCATCGCTGCTTCCTCATGGCGACGGCACAATGGTCCACGAAGAAAGCACGAACATCGTCCCGAGGGGTGGCGACCTCGGAGGGGTTGGTCTCCTCTTTTTCGCACGGCTATGCGGTTTATAAATTGCGGGAGTGTGCACACAATGGCCAGGGCCAGGGTAACTCTGTTATCGCGGTCCGGTAAGCGGCCGGACAATGTCTCCTCTATGGTTAGGGCTTCTTCCTCTCCGGCTGCTTGCCTACCTCTTCTCTCGCTTCCTTCTTCGTTCTCCCGCTAGCTGATCCCACTCGAGCGGTCACGGACGTCCAAATATTTGCTCGAAATCTATATCCACGGTGGTCCCCCTTCGTGCGTCAAAAGATCGTCGGAGGCGCCTTTATTATTCCGGAATAATCGTGGCTCGGTTCATCGGGCGCATCAGCCCGGAATTTGGAATCTCGAAATTCGTTTTTCGCCATTGTACAAACGTCGAATGGAGAATGTTTCTCTTTTACCTCACCGTTTTCACCCTGTCTCACTTCTATGCGTTTCGATATCATTGTCGAAATGCGAACTGATTCTCTGGCCAAAATTCCAGGACGTGGAACGTATTCGTTCCTTCTTCTCCGTACTTGTTAAACTCCTTTGTGCGTAGGTGGGCAAGCGTGAAATCTCCAAACGTTCCTCTCTGCTTATAAACTCACCCCGGGACTTTATTCGTTTTTAATGTTCTAGTATATTTCAATGTAAAACCTGTTCTTCGAATAGGAATTCCATAATATGAAATTTTCTATTCACCACGATAGTGTAGGGGGAATTTCTATTAGACTATTGTAGTAGAATATGAAAATATAGTGTTGCGATGAAATCATGAGTCTTGGAAAAATACACGATTTTTTTCTTGGAAGATGAATACGGTCAAAATATTTTTGTGGGTTTGGTGAAAGGTAAAATTAGCATTCGACTTGTCGTTGAAGGGATAAGGGCCACTTATTCGTTTTAGAAGTCTCCGAAATGCCGGTCATTCGTCAGTCGATACGTACTATTTCGCGAAATTGCAGACTCGTCACGCATGAAGACGAAGTCGACGCCACGTAATTTTGTAGGTGGAATATGTCGTAGTACGTTGATACGGGACATCAAGTATTCATCGATGGGGACGGGGAACACGACTTTCATTGTCAACGGGAATCTTGAAGCCGACAGTGACATGCAAGCAGGAAGCAGGTTCCCGATAGGTGTTAGGAGTAAGGGGTAAGAGGAAGGCGAGGATAGTTGTCATCAGAGAATGATAGGATCTTTGACAAATTGTAGGCGTTTTAATAAAAAAGTGACGATTAAAAGAATAATTAAATACAGTTATTTACTCACGACATAAAAGATTACCCTGAAGATTGGTTTATGGTGGTTGGTGGTTTACACTTACCTGAAACAGAAATAAAGAAATATGTTAGTGAAATAATTCCTATTAATTATTAGTATTATAATCATTAGTTACGATATTTTTTCAAGTGGTTCAAAACACAATTCCCGTATTTGAAAGACGATTGTCAAGACTGAAGGAAAATTCGAATAATCGGCAAAGACCCTTCGTCGCGATCGCTTTAGAACTTTTTTCAAGGATCGTATTACTTTTTCGATCCTTACGCAGTCACGAGAAACGATGCATCTTCAGAAATATTGGCCTGTAACAATGGCATACAGGCTCGCCCTTTTTCCTCTCTCTCTCTTTCCCTGTCGGTGACAGATATTGCCAGTATTTACGAAAAAGCGAAACCTCTTTGTGAGGTAGATTAATAAAACCAGCTCATCCTCGGAGCAAAGCCGGCACACGACGGCGCTGTCTGTCGTGAATTCCACGGTTTTCGCTGATCCGGCAGAAACTAGATCGTATTGCAAGGTGCTTTTTTCATGACGCCAAGTACCACCGGAACCCTCATTGTAATCCCCCTCCCCCGTCGGCTTCTCCGACTCGAGCATCGATTTTCGAATCGGCGATTCGGTTCTTTCACCCAGCTTCACGATCCTCGCCAATGTTTGAATGGAGATTTAAAGCGATTCCTATTTTTGAAATACGATGTAAAAAGAAAAAAAGAAGAGACTGATATTGGACGGTATTTGGCATCATTTAAATATGGCTTGTTAACAACAGACCTACACGGAAGTCCGTCTAATTAATGGGTTCTTACTTTTTTCTATAAACACTTCTGAAAATTGGAGAATCAGTACACTGAATATTTCATGTGTATCTTATGACCGATAAATTGCTTAATTGATCATCCTTTTCGTCAATTGATCACTCTTTTTTCAAAATATTTATCTAATATGTTTAAGTGTAACAGACTTAACTGAAATATTAAGTGAAGAAGAAATATAGTATATAATATAGTATATATAATAAAGTAGAAGAAGAAATATTTCTGTGACGATAAAAATGTTTGGTGAGAACTATGATAAGTTAAAAATTAAAAAGAAGTAAGGGAATTGCCGAAGTGGGCAATAATATCGGCAGTATCTGCCTTGTTGTCTACAACCCACTTAAAACAATAAGCACATAGTGTCAATTATCGTATCCCTTAAAGTTGAAAAAATACAAAAAAAAGGGAGAGAATCGTATTTCCTATTTTTTATGTAGAAAAATTAGTCCATCATTAATAGAAAATAATTCAGAAAATTTCGAAATTAATGTAGAGATATCAATTCTTCGTTGTTGGAGCAAGTAGCATCGCCCCATTTCCGGCACTCGGAACGAAGAAAACGATGGGCGAAATTAAAAGACGTTTACCGGAAGACGCCCTCCTAATATCTCGGAGTAAATCGATTGGTTATTCGCTCAAGCGAAATCGCATCACGACTCGTCATTCAATAAAAACAAGACGGGCGGGGAGCGATAAACCACTTAAGGCCACTCGATATCCCCGGCTGAAGAGTTGCTTGGAAAGAAAGGGAAAAGAAGACTGCGGGAAAGAAGCGTGACGATGTACACTTACCAGCGTGTCCTTATAAGATTTCGTTAGTGTGTGTGCAAACGCTTAATTCCGCGGGAGAACAGATTTTTTCCAATTTTTACATCGACGTTTCATCGAAAGACTTTACCGTGAATTATTAGTCTCTAACGATGAAAATATTAAGGGTTAATTTATAATCTGAATTATTTAATTAATATTTTATCAGTTGTGTGAAATTCACTTAATGAAATTTTCGCAAACGTTTTAGACGAAGCTGCAAGTAATTAAAAACGGGAAAAATTAATTTAATGGAATACCTAAAAATATTCGCTTATTAAAATCTTATTAATTCATTCCCATCAGCAATTTCAGTGGCTGCCTCTGTCCGAATAAACACGTTCAAAGAATTTTTCAAATTCCAATATGAAACTCCTCTCTTCAAACTCTTCAATAAAATTGAAAAAAGAAAATCCAAACCTCACTTAAACTCTCTACCAACAATTCCTATTGCTCCGCCATCTTGGTCTCCATATATTCCACAACAAGACTTCTATGAATACGTCAATTAATAGCTGCACACACGATTAAAAAGAAAAGGCGAACAATATTGAAAACGCATACTTGGGCGAGTCTATTAGAGAAAAACAATCGACAAAATACTCTCTTGAAAGAATGACTGGCACACATATCGACGCGCATGGACGTTTTTCCTGCAATGGCGGAGACTTAGACGACGACGACGACGAAGAGGAGAAGAATAACGACGACATTCACAACGTTCTCTATTCGCCTTCTACTCCTTCTTCTATTTCCGTCGTGTTTCGTTACCCCGCTGGAGCCCCACGAATGCTCCACGCACACGCGTTTAAGGGGCACCGGCTCTCGCATGCACAAACAGGAATAATAAGACGGTAGGTAGGTGAAGCCATTAAATATGCATCTCGCGTCATTTGGGGGACGCGGGTCATTATTCCATCCGCTGTCTGTCGCGCTGCTGAGAGACTCGAGTCCATCCGCGGCAAGGCTGTCGGTCGATCGAACGATGTCCTTTCCGCGAACAGACCAACGGAAGAGAAGGACCGAAAAATACGAGTTGTAGGTGTCTCGTTTGCCAATGCGACAGGTGAACGGTATTTTTAGACGGGCTGGATTCTAGAGAGATTTTTCAGATAGGCGTTCACTTGGAATTCTTTGGCGAACATGTCGAAGATACGGAAACAATTACTGGGGGTGTGAAATGTTTGGGGATGTTGAATTAGCAAGAAAGTTATTTCGGTTTTTAGTGAGTGCTTTGGAATCTTTGGGAAATTTGTTCTAAATTGTTCTGTTACATATCAGCTTCGATGGTTTAAACCCTAAGACATTAGACTATAACTGAAATCATTTAACACTAGATTTACCAGCATGAAATCTATTGTATTTAAATATGTTAAATATGTACGTTAAAGCAGAGAAAATTAAGATGCGGAAAAGCTGATAGATTCGGTAATTTATGTTTTATACGATGGACGAAGAATATTTATTCTATGGCTCTCTCATAAACCTGTAGAATTTTTGGAAAACATTGTGTACCAATCATTTTGACTGGCTTGGTAAATCTAGTGTTAATGTATCATAGTCTTGTAGATTCAAAACTCACCTAAAACAGCCTAGGCGAAATAATCGCTTGAAGTTGAACAGAAAAAGGAGACTAAAACGACAATTTCATCGCGTTCAACAAATCTACGGTATTTCGCGACCTATTTCAACTGCATCGAGAACAGCTTCCCCCTCGCGATCAGTCGATTCAACCGGCCATCTTCAGCCACCTCGTGAAAAGAAGAATCCCAAGCGGAAGTACCGACGAAATACGAAGCAATCGTCTCCGCGTTTCCCTCGAAAGGTCCTCGAACGAGCACGAAAACTCCCAGTTTCCCCGATAATCGCGGTGATTTATTCTGAAATGGAGAAAAAAAAAAAGGGAGAGCCCCGTCAGGGCAGTTGGTGCTCTTCCCGGCCATTGGAATGAAACGATGCGCGGTTAAGAGGTCCCTTGCTTCTCTCTTCTCGTCTTCTCCTTCGAGAGGAACCGGAAACGAGGTTCGCCAATACGTCGCGGGGTTTTATACGACGCGTAGTACGAGGTCTTCTTGAATTTTCGAGAGCACCAGTGCCAGATAGAGCACCGAGTTCTCTCGAGTTCTCGAAGGAGCTCGCCTTTTGCGCGATCATCCGCGTTAAATCTACGACCTCGAAGTTTCGAAGGAAAAAGGGAGGAAAGGAGAGAAAGAGAGGAAAAGCTCGAGGAACCACGAAGTCATAATAATCCCCGTGGTTTAAGGAGCCGCCGGTTGGAGGAAGAAGAGCGACTGGTCCGATCATTAAATTGTTCCGGCCGTGGTTAACACTAGGAAGAGGCGGAGAACGACAGAAAGGGTGAGAGAGAGAAAGAGAAGAGGCGGCTGGCTTCAATGTGGGAGGCGCACTTCCCGCGATTGATCAATTAACAAGTGCATTAGAAAATAATGAGGCTCCTCGGTGTACGCGGCGATGGCCTGCGCGTATCGTGATGCAGGTCCAGCTTGGTCGCGCGGACGATCGAAGAGAAATACGCGTCTCTCGGACGAAGTGGACGTTTGTCGTTCGGTGTTTGCGTAAGTCCACGTGTACCAGAGTGCGTAAGATCGAGCATGGCCACGCGAACACCGTGTGGCAATTCTGATGCAATAATTAAACAAGATTCCTCGTGAAAATTATTCCGACGGTTCAAAATATTCTACTCGTTTTAACGGTGAAACGTGGGTTCTTCTTTTTGGAGAAGGATGCGATTTTTTCATTTTCCAGCATGTCAAATTTGAATAAGCGTACGATACAAGGTGGTATTCAAACGTGAAGCTACAAGTTGTTACTTCCATCCATCCATCCCTTTGGCTACTACGTTGCAATAAAATGATCGATTTCCAACGTTCCACGCGGAGCATCGCGCGCTAATTAAATCCAAGATCGTGCTTGCAAACGCGATAGGTAATTGCACGTTACGTCTCGCGCGCATAATCGTGCGCGTACCTTCCAACGACACAAAGGGGATCGACTCTCCTCCTTTGAATTACAATGCCAGTCGAAGCAAGAAAATTTCTACGGTGTCCGCCCTCGAAGGATTCGCGGGGGCGGCGAACGTCGAGAACAGAAGAGAGAGCAAAAAGAAGGAGAGATACTTTCGTGCGCATCCACCTGCTCGCAGTGGCTGGTTATTGCCAAGGATATGCACCTATACGCATGCACATTCCTGCAACACTCTGACGCAAGAGGCAGTTGTCTAATTGCGAGATACTCCTCGCGGCGGTGGGCGTATAATCCGTTTTTCTTCTTTCCGCCGGTACTGCTAACTACTTACAGCGAGCTGCCGAGCAGTCGGAAAGACCCGCGAGTTTCTCGGCTTGCTCGAATTTACGCGCGCGAGTTAACGCTGCTAATCCGACGGGAATTAATTGGCGAATCGAAAGGGCGTAGACTGTATGTCGAAATTAAATAAGACGTCACGATCGTGGCCGGAATTTCAATCGACGTTCGCGCAGAAATTAGCGAGTCGGACGTGCTCGAGACGGAGCTAGAAATTTTAATCCTTCTGCAGTTTTGGGGTAAGGCATTTTTGAAAGTCGTGTTAATTTCATTTTTATTTAAATAACTCCGCTATGTGGAGCTATGGAATGGGGTTTATTTGTTCATTTTTCAAGCATAATTTTAATTCACCTGAAATAAGAAAGAAAGTAGTCGCATGTGGGGAATTTTTCTCAAATTATTATACTACTTGATATCGCAATCTTTGTGTTTCCACCCTATGCACTGCTATAGCTTCGTTCTAGAAAAAAAAATACTTTAGGATTTTACTGCTAAATAACACCAAGAATACTTCTGTAGAATCGCTCTGGACATTTTTCTCTAGCACTAACATAAATTCTATATTGCTAGAACGATTCATTTCCACTCCTAAAAATACAATTGTTAACGATCTCCAACAAACTGCAACTATAATTCCTCCACGATACGATACTTGCGAAGTCAGAAATCTAAGAACAAAAAATCTCAGCAAAATCCAAAGCACAACACCGATTTTCTTTCGGGCGGACTACCAATCGCACATAGCCACTTTCAAGTCGGATCGCCGCGTAAAACCGGTAAGACGTCTTTCCGCTCGCGCGATGAGCGTCGATACGCGTCTCTCGTCGTATAATCCGCTTTTCTTCTCTATCCATCGTAAGGATAGAATGAAACGATCTTCTCGCCGGTATCCACCGTGTCCTCGAGGTCGATCGAGCGAGTCGTCACCGCGGGATTTGCCGTGAGAATTTCAAGGCGCACCCCGATATCTTGGCCGGCTTTGGGAGAGTAGTTCGACTTTTTCACCGATCGGCAGTGTCGGTTGTCTCGGATGATCGCAGAAACGCTCGCTCTCTCGGCTCTCGGTTGCGTTCTCGAGGTGCATTCTAATGCGATCGATGATCGTGCCGTGGCGGATCGTTTCACGCGATGCATTAACGATGGCCCGCGATAAATAACGAGAAACGCCCCACGCGATCGGCCAATGGAGATTTGAATAGTGGGGAGATCAAATTTTTGAAGCAGAATATTTCTGGATCGCGACGGATCCTCGTCGAGGAATTTCGTGAATTTCGCTCGGTAATCCCGATAACGCGGAAACGATATATGCGTGTACATGCGTACATATATAATTGTTCACTCTCTTTCTCGTTTCTCTTCTCTCTCTCTCTCTCTTTTTCTCTTTGCTCTCGCTACCGGCCGAGTTTCCCATGGAAATATATGAAATAATAACAATCATCGCGTATCATAATATTGCCGCGGATATTAGAGCGCGGGCGCGCATCTTTTCCCCGTGAATTTCAACGATATTGAATAAAATTTAATGAATTTATACAGACGCGTAATTGCATTATAAAACATCGCGGCAATTATTGTCACAATTTCAAATTAATCCGCCGTAAAATAACTCGATACGATGCGGAGGGGCCGGTGGCGAATGAAAAATTTCATCCTGGGAATATAATAAAATGCCGGTACTCGAAAACGTTGGAGTCCGTGCGTCGTACAAACAGAGCCAAAACGGGACGAGTTGCGGGGGAGGAAAAAAGTTTTTGCAACACGGCCGCCGTTTAGTTTCTACCTGCCACAGGCGCTCGGGGGTGCGGATAAAAATAGCCCAGGTTACTGAAATAATTATGCGCCATGATTACGATCTCCGGACCCGGATGGAGGACGATTAGCGTGTGTGCGAGAACGTGTATACCCGTATGCGCGGTTGATCGTTATTAATATTCTACCAACGGCGCTCCCAGTGCCATTCCTTTGCGTATCCTGTATGTATGGGTAGAATCTACCTGCTCTTTCGCGACCTTACGAATTCCACGTAGGAATCTTCAACGATTTCCAGAAAACCCACCCGTGGATCGTAGTATCGGAAATCTGACTACCGTTTCCGCAACGATTCGAACGTCCAATCGCTTAGGGATTTTTATTCTCGAGTACCTTTTCTATTCTGCTGGCTTATGAGTTTTTATACATTTAGGAAAATATCGTTTATTCATGAAATAGAAAAATGAGGTACAAGGCAAAAGTTATGGAACTACGAGGAGGTTCGTATAAATCTCGACCTAGTTGAAATGAGAATGTTAGTTGAGTATGTAGGTGATACTTGATTTCATTTTGCGAGTTGAAAAGTGTCTTATATATTTTAGAATTTAATTAAAAGATGAGCCTTATGAGAGATCTTGTTCGAAGTATAAAACTGTAATGAAAGTTTAGAACTGATTGTGTGAGAAGGGAGACAAAGAGAGTAGATAAATAGTCCGATTTCAGACAGTTATAGGGCACGCGAAAGTTTTCAGGCTGTGTAAACGATCGCACGGATCCCTTGATCTACACGATTACCTTTTTTCGCTTAAGCGACACGGCATCGATCAGACCTGGAGAACGGTTTACTCTGACGGCCAAGGGCCAGAACCGACGATCGTGTACAATGCCTCGGTAGATCCGTGAATAACGGATCATTCCTCCTCAAAAATTCCGTTTGTCCTTCGTTCTAGCGCCATGGTCCTTCGGACAATTCTCAGTTTCCGTTTCACTGTTTTCACTCTTCGTCTCTGCCTCCGCTTCCGCCTCTTCCGCTTTACACAGATTTCACCTTGACTGATACTTCCGCTCTTACATTTTACAATGTACTTCAAAAATTACATCTAGTAAAATTACATCTTTCGTTCAAAATTTATCTGACTGCTCAAAGTCACTCCTTTCTCCAAATCCAAGTAATTTCCACTGAAAGACTATTACTTCCCATCCTCACCCTCAGTCTGGCCAATCAGAACCATTCAAATAAAAGCAAAACCACAGCTTGCCTACATTTCCTCTGCAATCCAATGATATAGCGCTTCCATAACAAAACCAGGTACCAAACGCAACTAGACAATCATCCCCTCTTTAACTCACCTATCTTGTAAATTTGAAATAACTTCGATGACGCATAAAGCGTTCGAGGAACTCGCACGAGAATTGTAAATATAAAACGTCCAACGTGTAATAAGCAGTGCGGTTAACTCGTCACTTAGCAAATCCGATCAAGAGGTCGCATCGACAAAGAGGATCTTTCTTCCCTCGTCGACGTCGCAGGATAATAATGCCGCAAAATTACACGGCACGATTGCACGACGATTGACAGGTCGTACGTGCAAGAGAAAGAAAAAGGATGGAGAAAAGGGAGGGAAAAAAAAAGAACGGAAAAAGAAAAAGAGGAAGGAAAAGAAATTACTCGGCGGCGATGACGGTGGCCGGGCCTCGACGAGGGGGTCGCAAAAGGCAGAGCGCGGGCGGAATTAAAGGTGAACGACGGAGGTGTGCCTATGTATGTTTAATCGCGATCGAGTATTCCGTTTGGAGGGCACGAGAGGACCCTTCGACGGAGGACCGAAGAGAGTGTCGCAGGATAAGGGGTAGCCGAGGGTGGAACGCGGACTCGAGGGTAGCCGGAGAGTCCTGCGAGCTCGATATGTAATTTTCTCTCTATCCACCCCTTATCTTCCTTCTCTTCGCATTTCCGCGCAATGTCGCTACGAAACGTTTGTTAGCTTGTTCTAATGGGAGAACTTGCTGATAATTATTGTTGAAATTCCTTAGTTGAATTGTGTGCAAATATTCTTGAAGTAATGTCGACTGAAGTATACGAGAAAATTGTAGTTGAACATTTATCGATCGCTTGTGAAGTTTTATTGTGACGTATTAATTGCAGGGGAGCTATGGTGGATATGGAGTTGAAGGCTAGGACTCCCAATTAGCGAGAGTGTGTACCAATCCCTCGTCGGTCCTTGACAATTTTTCTGATTTCATAATAATAATCTAAGTGGAGTAAAATTACTTAAATTATCTTAGATAATCTTAACAATTAGATCCGGAAGAATATAAGAACAAAATAACTGCAACAAAATACTTAAAGTAGTACTTTGGAATTTAAGTTGCATATAAGATTCAGATATTTCTGCAAATTTCACATTGTTTGCAGACGTCTTGACTCGACAATACGACAGATTCTAATTTCCTATTGAAAGAATCAAAGGACACGAACATGTTCCGATGTTTCACAGATTTCCATCTCACCCCATCACATTTCGAGTCAGTGGCGACAGGATTTCAGCAGACATTTCGAAGGCTAGATAGGAGGGGTGGGTTTTCCATAGTGGAAAATATCGCGGAATAATTTTACGTCCGGTTACTTTGTAACTGGTATTAACAAAACTCGCGCACAGCGGGATTCAATTTCCGCGTAACATAATTAATGTCAAAGCCAACCTAGAATGTCCGTATGCCGGTAGAGACGATTTAATTACTGGGAGAAACGTAGCCCGTGTAAGGTTACGATTAACATCGTCTATGCCTCGCGTATACTAATGAATGTAAACAACGTCGGACATGGTATAAGGAAACGCAATTCGCGCGTATCTCGTCTGCTCTAACGCGTATGAATGGTTGGCTGCATTCCATAATGACACCTACGTTTGTGCGCCAACGATTATTCTCGAAATAATTGTGCATTGTGCCATCAATCTCCAGGATCGCTCGTTAAAAAGGAATGGAGGCGAGAAAAGAGTTGCAGTCAATTTGGTGGCGGATACTCCTTCGATTTTTTTCTCATCCGACAGATTTTTTTTTACATCGCCTCCATATATGGATGTCTTCGTTAATTAACGGAGAATCGGACTGGATTTGCTTTGAGACTGGTATATAATTTGTGTAGATACGTTAATGACGATCGGAGATGAGCATTGTGTTTCTTCTCTGTCTTAGTTCCTACATTTTGTACAAGCTAATACGAATCTTATCTATGTTTTTGTAAATCAATTGCTAATCTGGTGTATCAATTGTTCGTCTATTGTTCCTCATTTGACCCTCTCACAAACACCCGCTCCAAAACGCATTAAAAAAACAACACCAATCTCTCTCATCCTCCCTCGATAAAACTCCACAAAAGTCTCCCATCGTGAGCCACCAATCTACAAAAAAAATTAACTTCAATAAATTCCAATCAGAAAAGAAGTCTCGTCAGTTCTCAAACCGCAAAGCCAAACCACCTAACTCAAATAAAACAACACGCACGCATCATCCCCCCGATAAGTGTTCGCCAGCGAGAAAAGACAAGATTAAGTGGTATAACGCGAGGGGTAAACAGTGCTCACAGGGTGAAATCGGCACTCGATATCAAGGAGAGCGAGAAATCAAAGAAATCGTTGTTTCCGTGCAGCACGAAAGGAAAGCCGGGAAAAAGAGGGCTGCTATCGGGGGTGGCTTTTAGGTAAGGGCGGAGATTGAGGATCCAGGGGTGCGGTGGTCTAAGGATAATGCCTATTTAGTTGCCACGTTGTCCACCACGCACAAAGTCCTCCCTTGCGAACGATGCAACATTAATGTCCCACTCCGGATTACATGGTTCGTGAATGTGTGCCATGCACGTATATATACGTCCGGACCTGATATACGTGCCGTGCAGAGAGAAAGAACGAGAGGGGAAGAGAAAGGTAGCGCAGGAAGAATAAAAGGCACGAAAGGCTCGCACCGAACTTCTACACCTGCGGCGTGGAATCCCTTCGGGTAATCCACCGCCCACAATCAATCACTGCTGCACCGTTTCCAGCAGCACGGATTTGAGCACGCCAGGAAAGAATGGGACTCGCTCGACGAAGAAAGCCTCGTCGAGGTGGAAAAAAGTGTGTTAGAGACGCGAGTGCCGCCGGCCGCGTTTCAATGCGATGTTGCATCTTTGATTTGTGAATCGTTGTTATTTCTTTCTCAGCTTTTCTCTCCTGGTTATACGAAGATTGTTGTTTAGAATTCCTTCTGAATGGTTATTCGGTGGATTAAATCGTGCTTTTATGGTATTAAATATAGGGAATAGAGAAAAGGAGAGAGAGAGAGAGAGAGAGAGAGAGAGGAAAAAAAGGAATATCGTAAGGGTAAGTGTTCCTGGAGCGTTGCAACGTGGCGTAGCGTTGCTGCCATTTTCATTCGTTTCACTCCGTTGATTCCTTCTTGGGATTATTACTCGTAGATTTATTTTTTGCTCGTTATTCACCGAGCTAAATTACACTTGTATTATCGCTCGGTATGGTTGGGTGTTCTTTGTTTAAAACGAAGGAGAGACAATCGTAAAAGGAAGAACTCGGAGGGAATAGAGACGTTTCTAATACACTCGAGAGCACCGATCTTCAAGTGAGTTTTGAGGTAAGCGAGGATTTCGTCGATAAAGCGTCGCCGATAATGGCACCGTTCGCGCGTAAGAGGACTTAAAGTTTAAAGGCACGGAAGAGAATGCACGTAGGTTCGATCGGGATGTATTATTCAAGCCGTCCGATCGAGGGGAAATTTTCTTACCCCTGAAAAAGAAGAGACGAGTCTCGTAGGCCCCATCGCAGCCCTCCTCGTTTCAATCGTCGTCGTCGTCGTCGTCGACGACGTGGAAAGACTTCTTTCATTATAAATGGGAAACGATTCTCTACCTTGGCAGCATTAACTCTCCTCGACGTTCAAGTCGTCCGAGAACCGCGGAATCATCCGTCGAATCTTTCCCCTGCGGCTCTTACAGGGACAATGGGCCCGATAAGAAATTCACGAGGCACCATAAGCCGTGCTGGTTCGCTCGAGGGCAAGGGCAGGTCAGGGAACAATACGTCTCCGAGGTGTACCGGTAACTTTGGGACTACCTCAATGGACGATTACGAGGAGAACAGGGTTAACGGTGTTATAAAGCTGGTGTCTTTTGGCTGGATAGAATTTTTCAATTATTTGAACTGTAAGGAGATTTCGCTTTGAAGGTCGAACGTTACTGATTCAAGGGAGCTCGTGTTTTGAAGGAAAACTTTAATACTAGACAGGTTACCAATTACACATAGAAACCTACAGTAATAGCCACGAACTTCTCGATGTTCTCGATCATTAAATTATATAAGAATAATTTAGTAAATTTTCATTTTCATATCAAAAGGAATTTCGAGGGTAATGACCAGACTGCGGATTATTATGCATTTATGACAAATTAAACACGGCTAAAATATACAAAAAGGACATAATATAAAAATATATCTAAAATATCCGAAGTATGGTATTTGTTGTAATATTTATTGAGTGCAATAAATCCCTAGATAGGTTTTCCTGTCTCACCTGCATTTTCGAAACTTGAAATTTGCATAAACATCCGCAGTCTAGTAATGACATACTGTGTGATAAGCAGACTAAGAAATAGTCGAAGAAACTGTTAGATTTGAACGATGTGTATAATTAACTCCTTTGCAATTAACCTCGGTGAACTTTACGGTATAAATAAAAATAATTGCAAGTCAGTAGATACAAAAATCAATTATCCTGAAAAGAAATAATCTTTATGGGTATGGAGATTGAACAAATCGCGTGATAATCTCACCAATTTCGAATTTTATAACGCCCTCCCGGCGCATCGGACTGCCCTCGACCTTCTCCGAGACTAAACTATCAACGAAACGAGGCAAGAAGACGCATTAATAATACGATCTCGTCGGTCATTCCACCGAGATGGACGGACGGACGGACGGGACGGTGTTAGGAACCACATTTTTCAAGTCATGCCTGTTAATGCGGTGAACAAGGGGCCGAGCTGGGGCCCTCAATGGCGTACGCATCGAGGGGCCCTGATAGAACGGTGAAAAAAATTAATTACGCCCACTCGCTGATTTTACTGTTCGCGATAATCGACGGCCGACAGTTTCTGCTTAAAGAACTTTTTTTGCACACTCAACGCAATCTAATTGGCACAAAAAATTCAAACGCGATCAATTTCTATCCATTACGCGATACTTTATATCCCAATTTCTCAACCGTCCTGATAGTCCATTATCCTCGAATAAAAAGACATCCAATACCGGTTTCAAGGAACCATATAACACAAATTCAAGCATTCCTATCATCGATCCCATTCTTTGTAGGAATCACAATGAATAAAATAATCATAGGTGATTATAGCAGAGGTAAAAGATCAGATAAGTAATTAGTGGATCGAAGTTGAAATTCTTTCTCCGTCACCTCTAAGATATTTTACCTGTGATAAATATTATGCAGAGATGGCACGTTCTCGAATCTTTACAAACTAGATGACACAGAGGCAAGGAAACTGGGCCTGAGGCCCCACCTTATCCCCTCCAATTCGGACATAACGTATAGGGATGCTTTCGTATCCGTAGAGGTATACGAAAGAGCAACGTAAGCTTAATTCTATCTATACATGTTTTCAAGTCGCAATTATTTTCTTAAGTACGCTATTCTTTCTCAATCCTAACGCTCTTAACACATTAAAATACACTTTCTATTATAGTAATAAATATTAATCCTTACTATCACTACGCCAATGTGTTCGAGCCCTCGCTCGTTATCGTTCTATCTCATTCTGTTTACATGCTTCACCTTGGCGACTTCTGCTCGCGTGATATACTTGCAGATATTCTTGATATAGCCACAATAGCAAAGCAAACTAACTAACAAATACGTGTGATTGGCATAAGAAATCAAATTGAATCGGAACAGAAACAGCCCATCTCTGCATATCGCATCATAATCTCCATGATTTGGAACCTACCGAAAGTAGCGGGTCCTAATGACCACAGCAGATAGAACCAAAAAGTACAAAGGAGAGGAAGAAAGAAACACGATCGTTTTGCCAATGAGGCCCCTTATCCGAGCAATGTCTAGCCTCGTTTTGACTCATGTTTCAAGAACAAGCAATCGCATAGGTGGTCGTACCGATCCCATTACGTTCCCTCTCGCAATCTCCGTTCTTCGCGCAACATCTGTCGCTCTCTCGCTCGCGAAATTGGCCGCTCTTTCAACGAGACGTCGATTCAAGGCCACGCATGGGTCAGGATGATACGTGCATCGAGGCTTCGTCGATTTCTCTCTACCCGCTGTTATGGGTGTGACGGCTGACCCCACACCGATGTCGCATGATACACTGTGACGTGACGGAATGGCAAGCTCTCCAACGGCGGATAGAGTTAGCGCGAATTGGCTCTACCCTCGCTGAATATGTAATGGCAGAAAATTGTACGCCACACGCGGGATGTATTTTCTCGTATACGTTGTAACGGGAGAGACAAACGAACGATTGAGAGGAACGAGACGAGCGAAAATACAGGGAAGCTACGTATGCCCGTTACAATTAAACGTGTACAGTAAGATCCCGCTTAACGCTGATTATATATAAATGCGCAGGATATTCATGAATTATTGTAAGTTACAAGAAGTGAAAGCCTTTCTAACGGCGATCTTAAAGAATTATTGGAACAACAAGTGCACGTAAATTACGAAATTAGCGTTTCTGATGATAAGGAACCAAAGGAACTCTCAACGGATTTTCTAAAAAAAAGTTTAGCCACCGTAACAGAAATTATGGATAATATTTGTACAAAATTGTGTACAGATTACAATTATTTACAATAATTTTGTAAATTTTGATAGAAGTTCAAGAGCAAGATAAAGAGTCATTGATGCGGTGTCGTGCTATCGACAACTGCTTGTTGAACGAAACGGGAAAAGAGAAACGTCATGAGGAAGAACCTTCTTCGTCACAAACACGACAAGTTTACTCGAACTTTTTTTGACTTTCATGAATGTTTCATGAATAAAAATTGTTATTAGGAATAAATAAAAAAAGAACTGATAAATTTTCCTACTCTTTGTTCTGTTTCACTTATCCCTATTATTTACGTGTTAAGATGACGTCGTTTAACGCTGATTCGTTTAGCGCTGGAACTTATTGGGTTACTTACATTTTGGAGTAGAAGAGGAAAAAGAAGTAGATTCTCCGACGTAAAGAAACTTCGACAACAACGACGATGTAGAATTATGCAGAGAAGAGATGTCGAAGGAAAGATGCGAAGGATGTGATCCTAGAAGGATCCTGCGACGAAAACTGCCTGTGTTGTCATCTTCTACACTGCCCGAACGACTATGGCCGAGAACTCGGACGGAACAAAAGCCACGGACGTTACGCGGTGGCCATTCGGCTAATGTCGATGTTACTCGGTTTATTATCGTCGAACGGAGCAAATCCGCGAAAAGGATAAACACCTTCAACCGAGTTGTCCTCGCAACGGTCGGGTCATGAATGGGAGGCCAATGTTTAATTATGGAGAAAGGTCAAAGATGCGAAATGAGACGACGATTTGGCACACGGGAATTTTGCCCAGTTCGACGTAGCTCGCCGTCATATTTCTTTGGCGCGAAGACAAATGAGAAGTATTAAGTACCCAGGAGATGATCTACGAGGAACGAGATCCCACGCGGCTCATTGTTTCACGGCGATTCGACCCTGGCCCACGCTCCCTGAAACTTCGAAGCCGCGCCTCGTTGGCTTGCCCCGCGAAATGGAGATCACGCCGGTGGATTGTTCCTTCCTTTGGCCCCCTCTGCCCCCACTACCCCTTTGGTTATTGTCTCGAAGTAGAAACGAGGTCTATCGAAAACTTGTACTTGCGATCGATCGTGAATCTCTCTCCGAGAGAACGTGCAAAAAAATCAGCACTTGCCGGAAAGTGTACATTCCTTAGGTTGATGAAAAAGGGTGGAAGGACGACAGAGTTTATTTGAAGTTCAATACGAGAGAATGCAATGAATGAACTTTGGTTTGCAGCTTGATGGAATTTCTGAGGATTGATTGTCACTACAAATACTGATGATAGACGACTGACTGTGATGTCAAATGATATTTAATTAATTGGGCCAGTGTTTTAGAATTCCGAAGTTTGCGAGGACAAAATTTCACACAATTCAAATGGCAGTAAACGTGTTGAGAGTTTATCTCCTCTTCGGTTTTCGTAAAAAAAGTATTTTACCAAGAGCGGATACAAGCTCGCGAAAAGATGGCAAAGTATCGTTAACGCGCAAATGCCACGATATAACCGACGTTTTCCCGTGACGTCAGAAAGTAACGTTGTTAACCGAAGAAAGTACATCGTTAACGAGGGCTCCTAGCTTGGCGTACTTGCGCATGAAAAATTAAAACCTGAAAGCAAACGGATTTCCCCGGCTGCCTTTGACGAGGTGCAGGAGGAGGACACGCGGTTCCTAGCCGTATCCTTGTGTTTCACGCATTTTTCCCCGCGACGCTTTTCTCGCTTCCTCCCGCGGCGGGAAATTAACGAGGGAATATTTCGTTTTCAAAGGATCGAGCGAGCCCAACGAGAAGGGCAACCGGTGAGGAGCAAAGAAAGTGGGGGAGGTACCGAGCGAACGAGCGGTTTGCCACTTTATTCGAGCGACATTCCCATCCTGTCGCGTCTCGTCTCCGTTTTGTAATCATGAATTTCGTCGACGACGTCATTAACGTGGATTAACGGCAGCGTTAAGGGAAGAGTCGCGCCTCCCTTCGTCCATCTTTCTCTCGCTAACTTCGCGAAGGGACGCATCGTCGTAATCGTTTCCCTGCAAAGACGATTTCGAGGGTCCAATCTCCGTATTCGGCGATTCTTCCGTTGCTACGGGCGAATATAACGACAAAACGTGAAAAAAGAACGCACGCATTCAACAAAATCGCCCTCCGCCTTACAAAAACCTCGATTCCGATTTCAGAAGTCTCAACACCGTTTTCCCCTCAATCGTTTTCGGTCCCATCGCTAAAGACTCGTTTTAAAAATTTGCGCGCAACCAAGGATCGTGCGATCGCACGAAAACCCTTCGTTCGAAGAATTCCCAAGCGAGACAACCACGATACGCTTATCGATCTTCCCCGACGGACCTTTCACCGAGATCGCAATCCGCATCGACGACGATCGACGAACATCGGAAAGACGCGCCTCCCATTTAAAGCGGAACACGCCCACGCGACGAAAGAGGACGCGAACGAGAGCGATAACTCTTGCGAGAGGCATCGGTCGAAACATGATCCACGTGGCGCCGACGTCATACCAAACGACTCGGACTCGCGTCTCCCGACAATCGACATCCAATTTACATTTGAATCACGCGCGCCTCCGCCGTATCCCCGTCGCGCTTCGACTGTAACGAAATCCCTGAACTCCTCGTAAATCGTTCCCCCGTGGACGGGCCGCAATTTTCGGGTGACACACGCCCGCTTCGTTCCGGCTACGCCACTGCGGGGCCACACGGTGCCGTGTGGTAGTTCGTCCAGGTGATTACGCTGTCGCTCGGGGCCCGTCCTCGCCGGTTCCTGCGTCTTCCCCCGCCCGTCTTGCCTGGTCTTGGGGCCCACTCCCCACTAGTACGGCCTTTCGAGTTGGGCCTCGTGCGAAGCCGTGCCGTGTACACGTATGAACGCACACACTCGGACATGATAAACCGACTGGACCACCTTATGTCCTCAAACGGTGAGAAGGGACGAGAAGAGGAGGAGGGAAACGAGCGAGGCGCAAGGAGAACGGTGAGGGAAGACGAAACGGGGAGCCGGAGGGCCAGAGGGGAGCCTCGTCTCGCAGCAATCGCTTTGGTCACGCCAACGCTACCCCTCTCTCCCACTTTAATCAGGTGTTAAATACGAGCATCGTTGCACACCTCGAGTATTCCCACCACGACCACACCGTTATCGAGGAGGTCCGAGGCGAGGATCTCTGCTCTTCCTCCTCTTCGGTTTCTCCCTCCCTTCGATAACTTTCCGGCATATACGCCTTCTTTGCTTTCCGGTGGAACCGTCGCGATAGCAATTGCGGAGAACGAGAGAGGGAGAGAGAACCGAGACGACAGGTGCGCATCGGAGATCGCTCGTTAGCGAAGGAGGGTAGGGTGATTCGAGGAAGAACTCTCGAACTCTATGCTCGATGGTCCGAAAACGAGTCTTTGTCGTGAACCAGATTCGACTGAGATCCCCTCGCAACTCTATCGTCGAAATAAACGGTGAGCCGAATCGTACGTCAGTTAGGAAACAATGATCGAAGAAGTCTGAGGTGGCGGTCCAAGGGTGCGAGATTCGAAAAGCTCGACTGAACGCGAAGCCGAAGAAACAATCGGTACCTCGATTGAATCGCAGCTCGACGCGGAACCGATTAGCCTCGAGTGGCGCGGTTACGCGACACGCGAGGTCACGAGGTGTGCCTATGGAAAAGGTGCTGAGTAGCAAAGCCGAAGGCGCCTCGTCTCGACGAGCGAGGAACACGCCCCACGGCGGTTGTCTCGTCTGGGTTCGATCATCGAACGTAGGAACGGATGGAATGGGTGAGGCGCGAGAAAGGGAGACGGAGAAAAGGAAAAGAGAGCAGAAGAGAGGGAGAAAGAGGATAGAAGAAGGAATCAGTCAGCCACCCAGCCCGCCAGTCAACCAGCCAGTCCGTCAGTCAAGCCGTCGCGGCTCGTTCTCCGTCGCTCGTTCGCTCGCTTACTCGCTCGCTACTCGGTGTGTTAATTAGTTAAGGTTGTTGGTCGGGGACTAAATTACACCTCCGGAGCTACTCAAAGGAAGCAATTACTGGTGGCGCAACCCGGAGGGGGACTCGTGAGTCTCGCGAGGGGAAGAGCAAGAGAGTGAGAGAGAGTGAGAAGGAGAGCGAGAGAGTATAGAAGAGAGGGCGAGATGTTAGGAGCGAACGAACGAGCGAGGAAGAGACGTATATAAGCGAGCAAGTAAGCAAGTAAGCAAGTAAGCAAGCGGACGAGCAAGCGGACGAGCGTGCGAGCGAGGAAGCGAGCAGGCGAGCCAGTCAGTCAGCCAGTCAGTCAGCCAGTCAGGCAACCAGTCGGTCGGCTTAGCTAGCAGCTTCTCGCATAGCTCGTCGAGCCGGCGGTGTGCAGGAGCGACACCCGCCTGCCTGTTTCTCCGCTACTGCTAACGCCGCTCACGGTTTTCCTGTCGATCCGTCTCAATGCGCCCGGTACACGTGACTCGCTTCGTGCCCACTTTTATGTTCAACGACCTGCCACCCCTTCTTCTTCTCGTCCCTCCTGACCCAGCCTCCCGCCATTGGTGCACGTTCTCGTTCGAGTACCCCCGGCCGATACACCACCTACCTCCCCCACCTCGTCCTCACCCTCAACCCCCTTGCCACCTTTCTTTTCCTACGCTGTTCCACCCCTGGTTGCGCTCGTTACACCATGTACATCCCCGGAGCCTGGAGGCGCGCGGGGGTGGCATTGATTTTCAAACTGCCAGCGCTCTCGGCGCTAGTTTGCCAAAATACCGTGCGCGCTACCCTTCTCGAACCCTCTGTGCCCTATCGTGTTTTTTTTATCCGTTTTTCAAACTCCGACTCTTCCGGTCAAAGGTAAATGAGATGGAAGAGGTGCGAGCATCTACCTACGTGCCCACGCATCCACCACAGCGAGGGATTATTTTTTGAGACTGAATTACGAGCTGGTCGTTCAGGTGGAAGGAGAAAAATTCAGAAACCACAGTCGGAAGGTGGATGGTTTCCTCGGAGATATATTATGGAGTGGGGTTTTAATGGAAACAGGGTTATGTGTTGTTTTCTGTATTATTTTCAATTAGAATTGCTACGGTTTCCGTAGATTTTCCGTAGATCCTGATTTTATGGCGCTGCAGGAGGATTTGATCTTGGATATAACATAGTTTATTCTCAAATAGAGAATACTATAATCGAACCTCACACAGCCTCATCGGCGGTCATCAACAGGGGATGCGTTAATCCGTTCGTGCAATCAGCGAGGCCTTGGATGAATTCGGATGAAAGTTAAAAGTACAGGAAAATCGTCATCGAGGAAATTTTTTTGTTTCGCTTTTACGCGTAGGATAATAGGCAAGCAGGGGAAAAGGACGAGTCAGGGCACAAAGCAAAGAGATGAGAAATTTCCGGAGATTTATTACAGGGAGCAGAGGATTGAAAGCACGCAGCAAGGTGATGCTCAATCAGTCTCCATCGCGATCGAGGGTGCACCCTCTCCTGCACCCATACAAGCCCACACACGCGGACAATAAAAGTCTTACGGAGGAGCCAATCGACGTTTCTTCCTGCGAACGAACCGTCGACGAACCCTTGGACAGAAACTCCGACTCCGCCTGCCCACTTTTCTGTTTGTCACGATTCATCCTTAATTCATAATTGCACGGTCTACCGTCAGACATCGTCGCTGATTGAAGATTACAGCTATTTTCTTCGTTTCATTTCTTAGCTCTTATTAATTTCCATTGAATTTTCATTCCTGCTTTCTCGAAGAGAGAGAAGAAAAAAATCCAGAAACGAGGTCGGAAGAAGCCCGACGTTTCGACGGGGATGAAAGTGGAACGGCGAAAACGTAGGAACGTTGATGAAAAGGAAAAAGAAAAGAAAAATTCAACGAAGAGGATAATGAAAGAAAGAACTTGAGGAATACGTATGAGCGAGAACACCCAAAACTGAGAACCAGCGGCAGTCGTGAGATGCGATGGGTTTTTAGATATTTCCCTCCAAAACCCCATGTGGTAACGACGACAGTGGCCCATGGTGAACAACTTCGACTCCGTTTCGAGTCTGAATGTAACGTCGGAGTTCCTAGAAAGCCCGGCCCTCGAGATTCGAGACTCTCTCTTCTCGTTTCAGCATCCACGACACAATGCATGCCGCGTCCCTTTTCTCCTCGTGCCTCTCCCCTGCCTTTTTGCAAAACTCCATCGTCCTACGCATTTTTCTCCACTCTCCTGCCCAGTTTCTCTCTTCGAGGCGACTTATGGTGGACGAAAAATTCGGACGACGTTTCGACGGGATCACCTAAAACTGGGCGAATTCAAATTTTGCAAAGTAGAACTTTGTAGTTCGAAATTCGTGCGAGTATGCAAACGAGCTGTTAGGCGGTGGTACTTTAGAGAGATTTCATTCTGCGATTGTATAGGTTGAATCTTTTGCAAGTTTCTTCTAGGACTGCTTCCTCGACGTAACTTTGCCGATGTTTTCTTTGGCGAACGCCTTTCCTTCGATCTATTTCTTTACAGAATTGTCTTATTCGACAATGTCTTTTGCGTCAATTATTATAAGCGTATCTTTAGCGGATTTCTTTACAGTAAACATTATTCCTAACTTTTGCAACTAATAAAAAATACGTAGAATATCTCCATCCAAGATTCTCCTTAAAATGCATATAAATGTGAGAATAAATCTTGGTCGATGCATCGAGAAAGTCTTCGTCGATGAGCTGAAGTAAGTTTGCATATCTCAAACTCTGTGGCAGTAACAATCGTAGTAAGTGAAGCTAAAGATACAAAAGCCACGACTGGGACCCCATAAAACGGGAGAATAGAACGTTCAATATCGAAGAGCCAAGGAACACCTTGTATGGTTCGCCTTCCACGAACGAGAGAAATCTTCCCCGAGTCGTCGAAGAATTCTCGATAGGATCGCAATTAGCTCGCAAGAAGGAACAGGAATGCATTACAAGTCCTCTTAGTTATATCAGTCTCGATGCTGTCAACTGTAGAGGTGGACACGCGAAGAGGACATTTCCGATTGACACTGACGAACAGTCCCACCGATGAGCCAGTCCTGAACGATCTTGGGTGACTTCAGCTCGCATTTATTCTTCGTAGAAACGAAGAACCTCTGTAAAAGGATCATCCACTATCGTATTAAGCCTTTCGTAGCCACGGGAACGATATCGCATGAGAATATCTTCCAAGGAGACGCACCTAGTGCGTTTCACTTTGCAAAACTTGAGAAATTTCATTTTTTCAATCCTCCATTGCTCTTCGTCTCGTAAATCTTCCCAAGTTTTATAATCATTTCGTCCAATCATTCCTCTTATACTTTCTTGCATCCTTCTTGAACGACTCCACGACAGAATTATCCACCGAAGAGATCCCGCGAAAAGAGGCATTTCGCCCAGAGAAGCGTAGACGAGCAAGCCAGAATTTCCACCTCGCTGACGGAAGGACGACCGCGCGTCCTCTTCGCGCCAATCGTCGTTGAAAAAAAAAAAGATGGCTTCAGGGCTGAGAACAATGAAGCGGCTTGATTTGTTCTAGCGCCTCACCGCGCGACGCTCCGGATTATGCCCGGAAGTCTTCTCTTTATCTGCCGGGTATTCGTGTGTCCGTCCGTCTGATTCTCCCACAAACACGAGCCTAGACGAGCGCAAACACGGTGAGGCCGGCTCGTGCACCGACGTGGATAGAAAATGTGTAAGGAGAACACGACACGCACGCGTCGTCGGCGCGGTTATCATCGTGCCTGAAGCTACCGACACCGAGAGTCGTCGGCGAATCCTCGTGCATACATCGGCAGGGAGAGGATTCCAGCAACTGCCATTACCAGAGGCGGCGGTCGCACGCGGAGAACGCTGCCAGCATCGCCACCGACACCGACGCCGACGCTACCGGCACCATCGCCAGCGTCGATCCTACCACCGACAACGGTTCACCCACCATCCTCCTCGTCACGGTCCTCGTCACCGTGGCGGACCGATGCATTGTGTACGGAGGACGTGTCTCTCGTTTCTCTCTTTCACCCTTCCTTCGTCCTTCTCTCTTTAGCTTTTGGTCTCTCTCTCTTTTTCCAGCGCACCGAGAAAACCCTGAATGACAGCGGCACAAACACCGCCCGCGGGAATATTAAAAACGTTCCGTGGGACACTGTCGGGTTGGAAGAAGTACGAGGGGAATCGCAGAAGGGATACTCTGCCATTCGCGCGACTGCCGCTGCCGTACCACGTAAGCATGACGAATAACAAGCCCCGCGGTTCTGTGTCATCGCCTCGCTCCTCCTAACTCGGCCGTGGATGTATAACGCACCGAGACGTCAGCGTGCTCGTCCTCGCTCGTTCTTTCCGTGGAGAAAAAGAGAAAGAGGAGAGGAGATAGTCTCTCATCCATCCTAGAGCATGCAATTTCTCTCTGACACGAACGGAATAGTGGATTTGCGTCTTTCCAATGTGAATACTCTCTTGAGAGACCGATAAGCGATACTCCATGGAAACCGGACTCGCGATGGCTACGAATTCCGTCGAGACGAGCATTTAGACGGCTCCGATCGAACATCGCGTCGCCCGATAGCTTCGACCGAGCGTGACGAGAAAAAATCCGGCTCTCGATGCTCGACCACAGGTATGCGACGAAGTTCTGGGTGAATGCACGAGCTGGAACTCGTTGGTAATAGAATCCAGGGACTTTTGACGCGGACAGTTTCGCTATTTGTGGAATTTTAATCGCAGATTTTCATAATCGCAGATTCATCTTTCGCGCCGTTTCTCCAGAGTGTTAAAACGATGCTCGCCGCTTGCATTCCTTTTTTATTGAATTTTAAAAATATAATCTACACAACCATGAATTCTATCGTCAAGTCGACGATCATCTATTTGATGTTTTACGATGAGACCAAGGGAATGGACGTTTGCAGGGGCATTTGGCGATTTAAAACACGCGCGCGCGTAACGCGTAATTTCGGGCACGCGGCTTTATAGGGGGATGATCTCCGATATTCGACCGAGAATTAGACGTGGCAGGGCATCAAAGGGCTATCTCGCCCCCGAAATGCCTGCGATTACTCGCGACGCATCGAGGCCGCGTAGTCGAACCTCTGGAATTCTGGTATGTCCTTGATGCTCGATCAGGACGAATCGAAGTCCTGAATTCCCGCGCGACCGTGCGCTTACGCACACGCCCGGCACGGCTTCCAAGCTTACCTTCGGATAAGGAACAAAAATGGAGAGGAGCGAAGGAGAGCACACGTGAAGAAACGAACGAAAGCAAGCGAGAAAGTGAGAACGGGTGAAAGGAGATGAGGAGAAAAGAAGGAAGGAACGAGGCGTAGGCAAAGCAGCCGTAATAATGGACGAGAAAACGAGACGTGGACGAGTCGAGTCGAGTCGAGGCAAGAGCAACAGGAACAGCGGGGTGGATCGGGACGAGAGGGGAGAAGCAAACGAGAAAGAGAAAGATAAAGGTAGAAAGAGTGAAAGAGACGAGAAGCGACGACGACGAAGAGCAGCTACGCAAACCCGGTCGAGCGAGAGCAGACCGGAGCGGAGCGAAGCGAAGCGGAGCCGTTGCGGAGGCGACGTGGCTCGGTCGTGTTTTATTTACTTAAGACCAGTAGCGAGCTCGGCGCAGGTAGAATTCCACAGCTGGAATCTTAATAAGGGTGGGCAGGGGTTCTCCCCCGCTTCTTCCTTCGTCCCTCTCACCGCAGTTCCTGTCCTTACTCCCTTCTTCTTTCGGGTGTCTCGTCGGAAGGAATCGCAGTTTCTTTTTTCTCCTTTTCTTCCATTCGTTCCCTCTTCTTCATCTTCTATTTCTTCCAGACCCTCCTGCTTTCCCTATATAGCGCGTCCATCCAGATGAAGATTATCAAGCGGAAGTTTGGACTCGTACATGACCAAATGTACGCAGCTGGTAGCGGCTTGCATACTCGACTTTATTTTCGGACGGTGTACCAACACGAGTTATGGAAATATCGTGGGTATTTCTGCCGTAACATCGATCGAGAGGAATCTCTCCACCTCTTGTTCATCCCTACCACCCCCCTTCCCCTCGTTCATCGTGTAACGTCGCGGTAATGTCGACTTCAATCTACGGATAGTGGCGCGTCGATAATCGTTATCAGAGCCATCGGCTCGCTAATGGCGAGTGATAATAACGCATAGAATTTCACCGTGTATCCGCGTTTATATTTATCGAGATTACGAGTGGCCAGATACACAGCGTTACAGGGTTGCACGGGGGTGTGGATTGGAGAGAACCCTCTCGCGAGGAGGAAGGATGAGAGAGAAAGAAGAGAGAGGGAGAGAAAGAGAATGGTGGAGAGGAGAGGGAGATAGAGGGGAGAGAAGACGAGAGAAAAAGAAAGAGAGAAAACTGGAGAGAGAATATCGCTGGTGGGTGCTGGCAAAATTATTGTGTCCGCCTAACTAATCCATACCGCAACGTATGCAACCCTCAACCCCTGGATGCATGGAGTGCGTGCTACAGTCAAGTGCGCCACTGCGCGAGATTCTGTACCGGGTGGCTCTAAAGCATCGTTAAAATAACGCGCGTCGAGACTTTTTTTTCACCGAATTTTGCATCCCGGTGTATGGCGAACGATCGATGATACTTTTGTCGATGCAGAAAATCGGATCGTCCAGTGGCGAACGATGGAATCGATTTAATTAGCACGGTAAATCGAAGAACTCGATGAATTCGTTAGGCAATGGATACGCGGGTTTAAACGTTTCGACATAATTTTTACCAATTAATGCCCTGGAATTCCTGCATCCGGTGTGACTCTTTCCAAACTCGTCCTCTCCGAACGGATATCACATTTCGACGGTAACAAATTATTTTCTCTCCGGTAAAAAGTATCTTGCGTGTCCTATTAACCGTAAATATTCTCGTCGATCCTAATAACTTCATTTAACGTGGAACTTTTTTTTGCAGCGAGATACTAAAAAATTCGGTGGAGCGATTGTGAAAAATTATTTTTCACGAGTTAATGGAAATTATGATTAAAATTTCAATGTAATATAATTCTAAAAGCTGCAGATTATTCAAAACATAAGCATTTAGAAAAAAATCTAATTGATATTAAATTAAATTCAACTTTTCTACCAACTCTTTACCATACCAAATATTCAAATCTTCAACATCAACTCGACAAAAAGAAATGAAGAGAATCTAAAAATCACTCCAAATCTAGCAACCCCAAAAACTTATCCTCTTCTCTCCCACTCGTAATGACATTTCGCACCCTGAAAAAAATATTCGCAAAATTCCCGCACCAGTTAACCGGTTAACCGGAAATCCACCGAGTCATAAGCCAATATCGAAGCGTTTAATTTCCAGCAAATAAAAACTCGTCTATCCAATCGAAAACAGAAAATCCCAGTAGACGACAACGAGACAGCATCGCCGGAAACCGCACGGAATTCTTGGCTACCCCCGCGTAAGCAGAGATGTAATTTTGCCCCGGAGTGTACCCCCTTGCTCTCCTCGCGTGTGCTCGAGCGAACGTGGGCAGTGCACAGGGATGCACACATGCGTGCACACGTGTATCACGGCACGCACGTGCTAAATTGTGGGGCGCGGTTGCCGTCGCAGATCGTCGCGCGACGAGGAAGCCTGCCATCCTCTTCTCGCCTCTTCCTCGTGCAAAACCGGAAATGCATCCCGCGAGTCCCCCATAACGATCGTGACTCGAGAAGAAGCTGGTTAAAATCGGATAAAGCTGCGATTCGTAAAGATACCGGCTAAAACTGACTAATGTCACGGTTCAAGATGAAACTAACTAAAATCACAATTTAGGAAGCAACTGGTTAAAATTGGCTGTCGCGATTCAAGAAAAAAACTAACTAAAATCATGATTCAAGAAGGAACCGGCTAACATCGACTAATGTGGCGATTCAGGAAGGAACTTGGTGAACGACAAACGTGGGTGCATTTAATTCATTGCAATTACTTGGTCGTTCATTTCGCAGGCTGTAATTCACCCACGGTTGTTTTTCACGCAAGGACGTTGAGTATCTTCCGCTTTACTCGCTAGGTTTACGTAATTAGTACTCCCCTGAGGAGAGTGTTGAAGAATCCTGTGATTTTAGCATTCAGATATTAAATGTTTTAATCATTCCACCTAAAAATGAGACATGTGTATCACCAAGGACGTGATAACCGATCGATGAATACCGCTCTAACCGGAACCTTCGCGGTACCACGTGTAAGTGCAAAGTGGGCCAATCCCTCTCGGCGCAAAGTGCCCACCAAATAATTCAAACCAGAGCAAACAGGTACATCAAGACGTACATTCGAAAGAGAATGAAAAGCTTCTCGGTTCGAGCATCGAAGCGATCAGGATTGGAGAGCAACCATCGCGGAAGCGGAAAACCGAGGATCATTCTCCATCGCGCATCGAGGAGAGGGTTGACGTTACGTAGAAACGATTACCCGATATAGTTGTAACCCTCGACGGCTCGTCGATATATAAAACGCGGAACGAGTAGGACAAAGGGGGCGCGCGCAGGATCAGGGTTGCGAGGAGAGCAGGATCTCGCATAATGTGCGTGTAACACACCCTACTCATCACGCGCCACTTGCTCCCCTCCCGTTCGTCCCTTGTACCGGATCGACCCCAGAAAATCAACCCGGCCCTGAGCCTACCTTCTCCTCTCTCTCTCTCTTCCTGTCTCTCCCTGCGGTGTAATACCGTCTCTCTCGTTCGTGCACGCTCCTTGTTGGCTCGCTGACTCGCACATGCGAGTTATGTTTATATTATGATATTAATAGAGGGTAATACGCGACCTCCATCGGTAGTGTCGGTAGCAGCAGGTTGTTTGTCGGCTTCGAGAGGGCGTTCAGGACCGTACGTAACGTCGAGTGGACCCTGGGGGCACTCTTCGAAAATCCCTCGAATCGTTTCGCTCATCTTTCTCTCTTACTCTGTGCTCTTCACTTTCTCTCATCCATCGCATTGCCCTTTCTCTTTCTTTTTCTTCTTCCATCTATCTTTCTCGGTGAAATACCGTGTTCTCTTGGAGCGAGAAAAGCAATTTCGTTGTTGGGAAATTGCAGCGACGATTGGATGGCATCCTTTACCGTCGCGATTTCCTTTGACCGGCTCGATAGAAATGAGAAGCATTCCGCGTTTCTAATTGAACCGATTATGTCGCCAAATGGTGTCACAATTGTTTGCATTAAGTTTTACCGAGTCAGAGGAAGAAAAACCTCCTTCATTCTTAATGTATCTAAGATTATCCGATAAAAATGTCCGATCAAAGAGAAGATTTCTAAGATTTCTAACCAATTAATGAATTCTATCGAAAGCAGCGATTTCCAGGGTGCGTCATTTATCCCCATAAATCCGTCGCGTTGCTTTAAAACATTGTACGACGAGCATGCGGGTGATAACGAGCCGAAAATAACGTTCGGAAACGAGACGGGGTCTCTCCGTAGCGATGAATCGGCGGATCTACCGCAGTTGTGGCAGGTCCCAAAAGTAGTCGTGACAGGGAGCATTAATTGTGCGTTTTAGGGTTTGGTATGGGGGCACGAGCGGGGAAACGAAAGAAGTTGAAAGAGGAGAGATCGAGGGAGAAGAAAGAGAGAAAACGGACGCCGAGAGATGGAGAGGGCCTCTTCCGCTATAAATTACACGGCTACGAGGATCCGTGGGCCGAAGAGTCGAGACCCTATGCGGTTCTAGAGAGGGCCAGCCTATGATTTCCGTGGCCCAAAATGTGAATTTTTGGCGGCGGTAGGACGGGTGAAAAACACACGAGAAGAGAGCGAGAAAGGATATCGTTTAAGTGGCCGACGAAAGAGAGGGAGAGGAGGAGAGGATATCCCGGGAACTCCGGGTCGTTCTGCCGACTGGCCTACCTCCTTCCGTCTCGGCTGGCTGGCATCTAATTCGAAAAGGGCAACCCCCTTAGGACCCGCATCTCGTTACGCGGAACATCGTGTAATTAGCACGTCGTTGCGATCTCGTCTCTAGACGCCTAGCGTGCCAGTGTGGAGCTCGATATACGTGTATAGGATTCTCCTAAACGAATCATCCCCCGTAAGTTCTACCGCCACCATCGGTAGACAGGGAGTTTCCTCTTCTTTGAAATTGTTGAGATCGAACGTTTCCGGTTGTCTCGAGATTATAAAATTACGAAAAAATTAGCTAGTCTGGGATTATAATCGAACGGTGCAGCACTTTCGAAGGATACTAGAATCAGTTTTTTTTAAAGCTCTCTTGTCACGACCTTCCGTCGACCGACGAATTATTAGCGTACACGGTGCGGTTAAACAATTGAGAAAGCCCGCCGTGAAAACTACGAGCGTAAAGCGTGTTTTTAATGACGCGCTGAAGTCTAGTTACAGCAGCAGTAACAGAGCAAAAACGACCCGGAAAGCACCCGCAAGGTTCGTGAAAGCGAAAAAAACTTTCAGCCTTTAAAAGCTCGATTCATACGGCAAAATGTACGCCATTCATTTAAGCGAGGCAACGTTGAATACATTACTCGAGGTTCGACGGAACGGGTAAATGCAAACTTGCAACTATTTTATTTCTCGTCCGGAAAAAATCCTCCTACGTCTGCGTACCCCGCGCGCAATCACTTAGCTACGGAAATTCGTGCCCTTCGTTTCACCCGGTGTACCATCGGTATTACCAGGGGTCCCGCCGCTTTCCCTCTATACATTTTCGTGTACAAAAATTCTCCCGAGTTACACCGGGCCGCCGATTTCACGCTAGATTAATCTCGAAAGATTTTACGTTACAATGAAAACGGAATACGCTCTCTGATATTAACCCCTTCGCCGTTGCGAGCGTAACTACACCCGAGGTTAAACGTTAGCAGCGTACGAGAAGAGACTCTACAGTCGTTCAAATTCTTTTCTTCCTTTCCTTTCGTATATTTGACTTTAGCCAGTATGGTCATTACCCTCGACACAGTTCAGGTGAGCATGAAACCATTAGAACTATGATATTCTAGAAGGTAACTAAAAGAAAAATCTCTTTAGTGCTACTTTGGCTACCAACACAGATTCTTCTCTGTAAACGGAAGCTATTGAATCATTTGAGACATTAATTCACGGTCCAAATGATAATCGCAGCTTAGGATATTAATTTTATTGTTCTCTTCTAGTCATTCGTTCAACCTCGTAGAGACAACCTTTCATAGAACTCAAGCTTCGCCGAAGACAGAGCCACTGAGGATCGGTGGACGATCAGGTGCGCGGTGCGATGGAAAATTCAAATAAAAACCATACAACAAGAATATATGACGTGGAATTTGACCGCCATTGTTTAACGATATTGAATTACCCCCACCTATTCAAACGGGCCGATCAACAGAGCCGAACTTTTCGTATTTCATGCGGTTCGTGCTTGCATTGGTGCCCTCTCCTGTCTCCCCGCGTCGCGCTTCCCGCCGCGCGCTCTCTTTGTGCCGCGTCAAATTCGATATCGAGTTATTTTTCAGCGTGATTACATTAATTACCCGGCGACGCAGGCGCACCTCTGATCGGCAGGCGCGATCGCTGTAACGTCGTTCCACGGTTATTCAGCCGAGAACACGAGGTGTTTCTATTTTCGAAATTTAACACGATTATGAGCAACGTGCAGTTCAGTCCGTCGATCGGCAGTTTCTGTCGTTCATTGCGTTTTCTTTGTGACGAACGACCATCTCGGTCCGTTCAGAGGGTTATAAATGAATTCTCATCGATGGCTACTCGCGATGGTTAAAAGCGACGGTTAAAAGCAATAGCGCAAAAGGGGTAGGTGCAGGGGGTGTAATTGACCGTAACTATACGTTTGTCAGAGAAGTTTGTAAATTTCTTGATACGTTCTATCTCTTTTGACGATGAATCGTAACGAAGAATCTTCGTTAAACGGAGTTAAAGATCAGCGATGAGAGGGAAAGCTACGATGGAGTTTCAATCGTGATAAAGGAATGGAATTATCGATAATAGAGGTGGCATTGCCGCGGAAACTGGAAACCGACGATCCAGATTAATTTAACGACCAACGACGACGAATTGGAGAACATCTGTGCATCCAAGTTCACGATAATTCCATGTTACGTAAGGCCATATCGGAACGATCTACGGATAAACAATGAGAGCTCGCGTACGCGCGTATTACAAACCCATTACCCACTAATCCAATCACTATGGGTTGCTAATTCTCGTTGCAATTCACGCACGATTAAACCACAACGCGATATATCTCGCGATGGATAAATACGCGCGGATACACGAACACGGAAAAGAAAGGGTTATCGAGAGAGACTCCTCTCTCGTTTTCTCTCAAGAAATCTGCCAGTGAGACTCCAAAGAACCGTCGATTTTCGCAAAGCCGCCAGGGGCGGTTACACGCTCAAAGAGTATCCGTTTAAAAGTCTCGAACGTATGATCCGTTTCGTGTGATCGGATCACCGAAGAAAATTAGAAACGAACCTCTCCTCCAACGGATGCGTGCAACTCGTTAGATCAATGGTTCCGCCGCCCATTTACTCGGTTCTCTCTCTTCAGCTGCTTCTCTTTTTAGAGTTCTCTCGCTTTTTCGCTCTCTCGCGGCATAACATTTATATCGGTAACGCTCTCCCTCCTCAACCCCTCGGAGAAGGCGCTGCCGCCACCAGCATCGCTACCACCACCCATCGTCATCATCCGCAGCATCCAACCTATCTCGGTGACGATGGGCCGGTTCCCCAAGCGGAGCGGCGTTGATGCTAAGCTAAGCGAAGGTTCGCTCTTTGATCTTCTGCTTCCTATATATAAACACGAGTACGAGCAAGAGAGAGAAAGAGAGGAGGGGTGAGAAACTGCGAGCTCGCCGGAGAGAGACAACCAAGACCGAGAAAGAGGATATATATCGCGGGTGGAGAGAAGAGAGAGGAGAAACGAAAGAGAGAAGGAGATGGAGGGTAAAGAGATGGCCTCCAATCCGTCCTATCTCTTGCGTGGGGTCTTTATACGTCCGACTGTATTCCCCCACATCCATTATCTGCATACGTACCGGGGATACATCATACCAGCGTAACGTGCTCACGGCTCCTCGTTTTCTCTCTCTTTACTTTCTTCCACGTTTCGGGGCCTCGTCTTCTCTTCGTTTCTCCTCAATCCTTTCTAGCATGGATCGTAGACAGCGGGTCATCGTAAACTTTGCGCAAGATATAAACGTCGCCCCGGAGTAGAGCCGCTAGAGCATCACGGCCCTGGCACATCCGCGCGGAAATAATAAATTACAACGTCGAGCCGGTACGAAAGAGTCTGATTGCTGCGAAGGAGGCTACTTCGTCACGGATTAATCGAATTACCGACCTATCGGCGATCGTTAATGCGCACTAGTAACGCAGATTGGACGATTTGCATCGTTAAATCGTTCCATCGGCGCGTGTGCTGGTACGGTTGCTCGATGAGCGGATGGTTTGAACTTTGCACTCTTTCGGACTCCAGATGAGTTGGATGGAGATGTGAGAAGTAGATGATGTCTGTATCGTATGAACTTCAAATTCTTTCGATGCGGCTGACACAGTGGTCTGTCAATTTTAATGAAAAATATTCAAAACTTGGAAGCTACGATAAGAAAGGGAAAGCTATGATTCGCTATCACTAACTCCGATCTTCAATTTTGCTCCATAAGCTAAAGGAGATGTTTCCTAATCTATTATCCGCTATATCATAGCATTAGCTCGAAACTCCTTTAAACAATAGATAAAAAAATACATAAGAAATACCTTGATCCAATCTTCCAAACCTCAGAAAATTCCGCGTGCCATTTGGAGAACGGAATCGTATTTTCCAAAGGTAGAAAAATGCAACAGACATTTTTCCCTCTCCGGAATGAAACATCTCCCGTAGCTGCGCATCAATCTCGTTGACCCGCTTATCCCGTTTGCTCAAAGAAGGCAAAATGTTGCGCGAAATTCCGGCAGCGACAATACCGCGGCTGTCGCGCGGCAAATTGCGCGTGCCGCTTTCTAACGAGAAGTATCAAGAGAGCCGCATAAGCAACCGGTGACACGAGGCGCGCCTGCATTTTGCCACCGGCGGAATGGAATAAGGTCCTGTGCCTCGTCTCAGACGTTTAACAAAGGAGGAAATAATAACCGGTTAATGAAACAGACTCTCAATGTTTTACGAGGCACGCGAAAGCAGCCACACATATCGGATGCTCGTGTCGATGTGTGAGTTGGTTGGTAAGCAGCCGGACGTGACATGTCGCGTGCCACGAAACGCCCGAGACAAAGTATTTGTCGA
Organism: Cerceris rybyensis; assembly: GCA_910591515.1. Lineage (NCBI taxonomy): Eukaryota > Metazoa > Arthropoda > Insecta > Hymenoptera > Crabronidae > Cerceris > Cerceris rybyensis. Next base: position 22,125,694 of record OU342793.1, on the reverse strand, counting down.
ACTATTGTCTCGTGCAGATGACAAACGACTGTTCGAGATTGCGTCGAGAAGCGCGTGGACGAACGCCTCGTTTGAAACATTGTAATCTTTGGTATCGACAACGGTAACTGCGCAGATAGGACGACAGTTTCATCAGTCAATGTTGGAAGATGACAGAATTCCTCGGTTAAGGCTGTCTCAGATCGTTTTGTCGGTAGCAAAGTGCACGTGGATTAATGCAAGAGCACGGTTGCAGCAGACGCTCTCCTCAGCGAGAATGTTAACGTTCGTAGGATAAGAAAGGAGCGCAAGTAAAAATAACCGGTCGCGTTGCTTAGCATGGAGCGTAGATTTCGTAATTGGAGGAGTGGCAGAGTCGAAGATGAAAGAAGGAATAATCGAGAGGATATAAATTAAGTCCAATTTGCTACCGCCATGTTTCTGAACGCGGCTGAGCTGACTTGAACCTTTCAACTCATATCGAGAAATCCGAATTGGTAAAATGGTTCATCTACCGAAATCATAGTAGCCGAATATACTTTTACAAATATCAATGGATGAAGAAATCAAGAATTGTATTGAAACTTTGAAAGAATTCATTTACCAAGTGAAATCTCGCAATATCCTTCATTACGATTACTTTGCTTTTCCTTTGCCATTTGCAGATCGTGACATTTTGCGCGGCGTACGTCGACTCATAATTCTGTAAAAAGGCGATATCGTTTTAACGAGAGAAACTACGAGAGAGTGTATTTTTGCAATGCTAATTCCAATCCATGATCGTTAGAAACGCTCGACGCGAAGCCGCCGATCGCAGCTTTGCTTTGTAGATTAACGTTAAATTGATTATTTATTGGACGCCGTTGACAATAGCCGCAATGATTACATACTCTTGCCCGCTCATTTGTTCGTTCGCGTGTCTCTCTCGTGCGAATCGTGCCTCTCTCCTTTTTCTCTTTTTCCCTCCAATGTTTGTCTCGCGCGCAACCCAGGTGTTTTTATTTGTTCGTTTCGTGCCAGAGAGAATGACGAGGAGAGATGGTTGAGAAAGAGAGACGAGAGAAAAAAAAAAGATAGAGAGAGAATCAGAGCGGAATGGTTAACATTTGAAAAAAAAAATAAAAAAAAATTCGAGGGAAAGCGAAACTCCGAGCGATTACAGGATAATAATTAACTCGATGACCGCGCTTCCCCGTATAGCGGCCGAAAATTTTACGCGCTAAATTATTCAAGTATTTACAACAAACGTAGAGGCGGGGAATATATTTCGTTCGATGCCGATATGAATTTTACAGAGATTTATCGAGCGTAAAGTTTGCCGAACCAATCTGCTTTGTCTTCGTTAATGAGCTTTTGCCATCGAAGAATACAAAATGCTAGAAAATTGCCGGGAAAATTCAAAGGGCCGTTAGTTGCGTTAAAATAACGCGGCGTGTAATGCGGAATATATTTAATGTTTAATTGCATGAAACGAAAATTCGAGGGAAATAAAGATCCTTTAGAGAAGATAGATCAGTTTAAACGTAAAACCTTTGTGCAAGTTATGCAATGTTTCCCGTGTGTTTTCCTATTTTAATAGTTCCCCTCGTTCGTTACCTTCTACAGCAACGAGTTAAAAATCTGTGTAGGTAATCACGCGATGTAATTGCATTTCGTTTAAATTCGATGATCGTTGACTTGTTTCATTAAAAAGAAAAACAAAAAAAAACAACGGAATACGTGAACGTAAGAGAATCATTGCGGCCCGTTCATCGATACTCTTCCTGGAGAAGAAATAGAATGACGACATCACGAGGTAAGCTTACAGGGCAGAGAGAGAAAAAGGGCCACCATGGTAGGGTTATTGCGCGACAAGATATCTATCTCGGTAGACCAAGAAAAATCCGGAATTATGATTGTCGACCGGATAAAAAATTTCGCGGCAATACCGGCTGGAATTGCGGTAACTGGTCTCACGGGAAGGAATAAACGAGAAAGGGACGAAAAACGAAGGAAAAGGGAAGAAAAGACTTGCGAAAAGATTCCGGAGAGCCGGTCTCGCCGCAATGCCGATTCCCTGGCTATTCGCAACCGCAAACTCGTGCCCGATGTACCTCCTGAGATCGTTATTGCTCGGCGATTGTTACCATTTTACCGATTCTCCGGAGAACACATTCTCTCCCTTGTAACCTTCGGAAAAAAGTGCACAGTAATACGACTTAATAGAAGATGCGAGAAGAAAAAGAAATATGAAAATTCAACGGCTCGTATGAGAAAGAAAATCCGCTAGATCGTTCCTACAGAATCATCGATACCACGATCGTTCAATTCACTTCGGCGTATAATTTCGCGCGGGAAAAAAACGTCCCGCGCCGGCAGTTTAAATAAATGACCACTCGATTAATCACCGTGATCCGATAATAAATATTTAAACCGCGTCGATCCGTCGCTTTGAAAGGGTGAATGCTAAAATAGAAAAAAAAAGAAAGAAAATATGGAAAGGAAACGAGAGAACAGTTAATACCTGACGAAATGAGATATACGTCGAGGAATAATTGCGTAGCTATCGAAGCGTTCTGCTTGGACGACGTCGAAGTGGCAATCGAAGGAAGAATGAAGATAAAAGAGAAAAAAGGATGCAACGAAAGAGGAGATCCGACTACATTGCCGATCGGGGTTTCGCCCCTGGCGCCGATTAGGCCGCAATTAGGTCGATATTGTTATGTTAATGGCGGATAGCCAGGGGGATAATATTAGGGTGAGCCGTGGGGGAATGATGTTATAATATTTCAACACCAGTTCCCTGGGGTTGCCGGTGCTCAATTGATAAATCATTTCGTAAGTGGCGGGGTGCGATATCATATTCATATTCCACGAGAGAAAAAGAGCGAGAAGAGGGAGCGACGGGGTGCAAAACGATGGATAACCCTGCCACTAAGCATCGTATTTGCTGGGGCTTCAATTCAAGGATCATGGATCACCGCAAATAATCGTAACTCCCGCCAAATAGCCCAACGCCGATGCGCAACAACTTCTCTTACATCTTCTTCAACTCGAAATAATATAATAATTTATTTCATTCTAAGATCACCCTATCCACATTTTCTTCGAAATTAAGAAATGTCCAGAACACAAATGTAATTACCATAAGAGCTACGATCGGGTCGTCACAAAGTCAAAGTCACGAATGAACTTGTAAAAGGTCCGAAATCCGAAATCATAGAAACACCTGTAAGCAAACACCATAGAACCGACCACTCCGAACTTGAAATTTCAAGGTGAAAGGTACGCGACAGGTGCACCGTAACAAATCGGAGGCGCGTGCACTCGTTCGTCACTATTTCGGCGTTAAACGAGACAGATACGGCATCTGCGTGACGATCCACCCCCGGCGTGCGCCTCGTGCGGATAGTGGTTTATATTGCGGCGAGAGTATAAAGGAGAGGGTGATAGACAACCGCATGCAATTGATGGGGTGCAAACGGGGTCGACCGCGCCTGCCAGCCTTTCCTAACAGCCATATTACGCGGGTGTTATATTTATTTAATACGTCAGTCGGCCGAGGGGTTTCTATGGGCGCGAGTATTACACGAGTTATTATTTCTGTCGGTGGCTTTAGGGTCCCTCTCTTCAATGACGGCTAGTCGACTAGTCGAGCGATACGGCCCCATTGTAATCGGCCGAGGAGTGGGCCGTTTTGACGCCCGTTGGGGTGAACACGATACTTCTCACAGTCGCTCCAATGAGAGATATTAGGGGAGAGGATGATTCGTGTAGATTAGTATAAAGTATCGAGAGAACGTTCGCACAATGGGCTAAACGCAGCGTGAAATCAATTAGCGGACTACCGAGTTTTGTATTGAGTGGTTATGAAAATATGTGGGTGTCTTGGGGCATGATTCTTCGAAATTCGATGAAGCAACGTCCAATGCTTCTTTTTTCATAGAAAATTTAATATATATCAACGAAACTTGGTTATTAACCCCTTCCCTTACGATTTCTTTTGTGACCGATCGCGCAATAACTCAGAGTTAATTGTTGAAATAATAATCTGTCATTGATTTTCAACATAACGGTATAAGTTAACGCAATATTAATAGCATAGAATTAATTTTAAAGTCTCCTGATCATTTTCGATTCAATAGAATTCGGAAAACTTAAAAATTTTCCATTCTATTTACCGCGTCACGTGTGTCAAGCGTCTTGTTAAGGCAAGGGGTTAATTGAAACAGTAAGAACAGTTTTACGTTAAAAAATTACTAATTTTCAAATCAATTCCTTTCATCGAGTTTGCATGCTAAGTCCTCCTAACCCAAGAGATTTCTCACGTTCGAAAGTGCGAACGGACACGATCCATGCAAATCGGTTCGTCCGAACGACGAGTTAGAGACGCGCATAAACGGAAGAGGCTCGTAACAGCAGTAGGTTGCACTTAAAGGCTGTTACAGCACGCCAGAGAAAACTACCGTTCTACTCGAAGACCACCCACGAAGGTAGACGTTACGGATAGCTGCCGATTGAATCGGTGGGGTGAATACGATACTTCTCACAGTCGACGAGGATCGTCGGATTAGGCTAATGCACCCTACCCGCAACTCTGTTCCACCATCACTCTCCTGGCCTCTCGTTCTATTACGGTCTGACGAACCTATATCGGGGCTAAGTAAGAGTCCATCGACTCTTGGACAAAGCCCTCCAGCTGTATTGCTGGTCGGTCTGTGCCGGTTATAGTTTTAATACCCTCGTCAGATAGCCAAATCTCGGTCGTTCTTTTCTTTACGATCGTCACGGTAGTCTCGCGTCCGACATTTTATGATACTCCTTCTCGCGGTAGCACGACGTTTCCATTTGGCACGGTGTGCCTCCTTGTAAAGAGGCAGAGGAAAAATTGTGTGGGGGGTTGTCCAAATTTTATCTCTAAAAATGTGGGAGATAAATAATAATTTGGATTTTTTAAATTTGTAGTCGTTGGGGAGTTCGTTGCTGTTGCAATTTTGTTGCTCGCTTATCGTTGCACTTGTGACTGATAAAATTTACATCTAAATTGTAACTATGAATGGTAGACTGTTCTCTTTGTCAGAATCTGACAGTATCAGGCAATATTAATTTTTTCCAAGAGAGAGTTCCATAAATCCGGAACCTTTGCAATCGGTGCAAGAATTGGGTCGAATTTTTTTTAAACAATAACTATGGTATTGTCACAAACTTTTCAGTTTTCAATCCATTATTCAAATTTCCAATTAAAATTAATTTTACATTTGATATTGTCAACATCACCGAACATCAGGTATCACACACCATACGTGGAACTTCCTCGAAAAATTACCCTTACAGTTGCCACGAATTACTTGCTCGCAACCAAACTCCGTATCTCCTTCCCCATGTTCGGAGCACCATACCAAACATCTGTATCGTTCACCGTACTCTTCGAAGAGCCTTAAGTAAAATAAGTTCACTTACTCTCTCTTCCTCCTCCGTCTCTCTCTAGCTGACCAACAGAGTCGTCTACGAAAGCAAAGGCTGCACTTACCTGAAACACAGAGAACAAGAAAGAGAAGGTTAATGGCGGTAGATCTCGAAATTCTTACAATACGAAGTCGAAGACAATACGACGGGAAACAATGAAGAAGGAAGGAGGACTCGTTTGCACGAACGAAAGGGAGAAACGCGCAAGTATATACATATATATTTTTGTCTTTCTTGTTGCATTGGTAGCTTCGCAAAGGAAAAGGGCCTAGTAGGATAGGGAGAAGGACGAGAAAGCGTCAGGTGAGGCTAGGAGGAGGCCAGGACTTCGACGGAGCAAGGCACGTCATATTTTATCGCCGTCATTACCGCGGGCCTCCCTTTCCGAACCGAACGGGCCGTCCCTTTGAGATGCAGGGCATAACGTGACGAGGCGTAGGGACTCATTACACGATATAATAAAATTTCACCAAAAAGCCAGTTAGTCGAGGGCCCTCGATAAAAGCCAGTGGCGTAGAGGTCCAGTCGAGATCGCATCTCCCACCCCTATGGACCGGACGTGCTTTTTACCAAACGACTCTAGCGTGGAATTCGTTTATTCACGTTTGAAAAATTATGCAAACAGAATTTTAAAATAATGTACCGACGGCGCGGCCACGCGCTTTATATATGGGCTCGATGGAAATGACCGGACGAGATTAATTAATTATCGCCATGCAGATTTAAATGCCAATCAGTTTCCCGAGCGCGCTGCGACCGTACCTCTCTCTTCCCCTCCTCTCATCGTGAGCCGTTTCGAGTTTTTAGTGTAAATTAAAAAAAAATTAATTTCGTCAATGAAATAAACGGCGACGCACCGTCGCGGGAGATATAAAATATACAGGGAATTTTTCAACGGTCGAATATCATTTGCGACGATTCTAACAGTTGGTTGGTATCTGTACTGATCGTATTTGGGGTATTATGTTTTGAGGTGAATTCTTGTATTTAATTAATGTCATTATTTTGCTTAGAAGTACAGTTTTAGATGGCTCCGAAACTGCGGTCTATGATTCTCAAATTGGCCCAAATCAATTCCCCGAATTGATAGATAAGGCATCAAATAAATATTCAATAACACCCGTAGTTCTAGGGTTAATATCGTCTCTATGGAATTTATGGGGCCTAACCACGTTAACGGGCCCTATACTTGTACGAACTTCGAGGTTGAGACTTCCAATTAGAGGATACCACTTCAAATCTCCGTCACTTTTGGCAAGTTTTTCCCAATTTATCTCTCCATATATCATACCCTCGATCTTTCTTCATCCACTTAAAAATATAGGTTTTACAGAAAAGAATCATTCCACCTAAACCTGAAATGCACCGTCAATTGCGCAAATAAACGAACATACTTCCTCCATGCCATCGCTGCTACTCGACATCTCCCATAAATAACACAATCGACATCAAAAAATGTACACATTATCGTCCATCGGCGAATCGACTCGCTTCGACGGAGAATTCATCGGCGATGTGGTGCGAGCGGAAAAAGGTGTGCCATCGTAGAACGGAAATAAAATTATCGTCACAAAGGAACTATAGGTGAGCGTCGCTCGTACATCCACGTCATAATCAACGGTTCCTACTTGCGGCCGATATGTGGGTCAAAATCCGAAATAACGCAATAACGACGGCAAAAGCGAGCAAAGAGCATCGCGGAAGCACGAACGACAATCAAATTGAGAATGGCCGAGCGGAGAAATGCGAGAGGCGATGAGATAACTAGCCGTCGCGGCTGTAACACACCGAAACGCGAGAGCGCTGCTGAATGATAAAGGGTGAAATTCCTTATCGGCAGCCACGGGTTTCGCTCGATTAAAGTGTTTGACGAGGGTACCGGGAGGGGCGGGTGACTGCCGGAGTGAGGAGGAGGGACGGTGAGAGAGGTAAGTCGGGAGGCGAAGGTGCCAGAATCGAGGTAGGTCGACATCGGTGTATATTGTTCATAAATTAAGTATATAAAACCGTCGCGGTGTCGGTCTCTTTGATGCCAGATAGGCGGCAAACGCGTTTCCTCTATTTACAAGGTAGGCTTGCCAGTCCGTGAAGATAGAACGAGATGGGGGAATCGTGGGGGAGCACGAGCTAGCGAACGAGTTAGACGAAGAAAGAGAGAGTTTGAATCGGGGAAAGAGAGAAGAGGATAGGAGAGATCGAGAGGCAGAGAAACGAGAGCGCGCGATAAGGTGCACTGATTAAGCATTAAGAATTAACAGATTTCGCTCCGTCGTTGCAGCGAGAGCACAGAGAACGTGCGCGCGTATCGACGTCGGTCGTATTACCGAGTTGCAAGATTTATGCGACTCGCGTATGTAATATTTGCGACCTCCCGTTCCGTCCAATAATAACGTTGCCTAGAATCCCATTATCAGCTCTCCCGTTGACTATCATCGGGCCGGAGAGGCGCTACGTACCCGGACAAATTTTATCGTCGAGGAATTCGCTCGAGTCACGCGTATCCGGTACCAAACGGTAATTATATTTCAATTCACGATGTTCCAGATTAAACTGCGAGATAAGTTGAAAAACGTCGGAGGGTTGAATGCATTCCCAGGATCTATTTCCGAGCGGGAGCAACGAGTATCCGAAAGGGGTCGGACGCGCGAGAGGTTCGTCGGTAATTTTTCTCGGGTCTCGTGTCGTGCCACGGCGAAATCCCGCCTCCCTCGAATCCGGCGTGTCGCGAAGTGCCCGCGCCCATATAATATCGAAAAAGCAGCAATTTGCCGGCCGGCCCGCCGCCAATTATCGACGAGACCACGGCGGCCACGTGGAATCCTGGTCGTTAGGGTAGTTAACGAGTTCGCTGGCACGTGACACGAGCGGCCTCGCCGCGCGCTCGAGATCCCCGATGCACGAGACGTTAACACGCGCGTCGTCACCGACACCGAGAAGCCGAACACGCTGCCTCTGGAGAACGCAGAGGTGAGGAGAGAGAATCAAAAAGAGAGAAGACAAAGGAGAGAGAGAGAGAGAGAGAGAGAGAGAGAGTGAGAGAGTGATTCGATTGAGAACCACTGCATGGCACGTCCGGTGGGGACTGGCTCGACGCAGGGACGAAGGAGAGATGCTCGTGGAGGCGAAAAGAGGGATCGAGGAGCAGGAAAAGGGAGGCAAGGGAGGGGAAAAGGACGGAGGATCGAGAGAAGGGCAGCGCGCGGGAGGAAGAGTCCAGGGCCGTGCTCGGATTTCTGCGAGCCCCTTTCCGGCTTCTCTCTTCGCCGCCTCCGCGAGTTCTTCGTGGAAGAGGAGTATTAAAACGAGTTAAACGAGGTACCAAGTTGTTTTTTCAATGGTCGGTAGATTCAAAATGCGCGGATTCCTAGAAAACCCGAATCTGTTTCGATGTCATCGCGGAGGAAAGAAACGTCGTCGAAATCATTGGCGTCGAGGACGTTTGAAAATAGGGGCGGTGTTTCGAGGATGATGCGATTTTTATTTCTGGACGAGAATTCGCCCCTCTCTTTCGATCAGTACGAAGATCTTCGAGGAAGAGAGCAGAGTCACGATCGAGCTACTCGAGTCTTTGGAATCATGTGGGAAGACACATTTCCAAAATGTCAGCGCAAAGGAAAACGAGTACCAGCGAGAAGCAACCCCCGGGCATTGAGGCACCCTAGACCGATTATTGCCTCTCAACCACCTACCGTCGAGATCGTAAGAAATCTCGAATTGGAGGGAGCTTATCAAGCGAGCTTTTTTCCCCCTGTTTTCGAGACGAGGAGGTACAACGCATAGTGCATCGGGTCTCGAGTGCGGAAAAAGGAGGATGCGAAGTCGCCCCATCGTGAGTAGCTCGGCCGGCATGGAACGCGGAGGAGCCAAGCGACGGAGTGAAAAAGGGAGAGGAACGAAAGAGGACAAAGAGGAGGAACGAAGCACAAGAGGGAGAAAGAGCATAGTCGTAGAAAAGGCTGATAGATCGTGTCGCGAGGGCTGGTGGAGGGCGTCCAGCAACTGCGTCAGTAACGAGGAACGGCAGCGACGTCGTCGGCTACGGCGGCAGTGGAGGCGACACCCACTACGTGCGCGCACACACATCCTCGCGCGCACTTCCACGTACTCTCCTCTTTCTCTCCTTCCTCCTCTTGCCCTCTTCCCACTCTTCCTCTTTCCACGTCCGAGCATCTTCCTCCTCCCGGTCTAACCATATTTCTCCGCGCGCTACCCATTCGTCTCGTTTCGTTTTCCGTTCTCTCGCTAAATCTTTTTCTCCCTCTCGTTTTCCTCACCTCTCTGTTTTGATCACTCTTCTCCTCTTTGCACTCCCTCGCGCGGCTACTCTATCTCTGGCGAACGCGCGCGCGCGGCCAATATTCCTCTCGGGTACAATGTTGCCGCGTCTGATGCGCGGCATCACCGCGCCAGGGGCGTATGCAGACGGGGCTCGAATGAATTCAAGAGACTTGAAATACGAATTTCAAGCGCAATAGTCCGTGACTTTCGACGCCTCTGGGAGCGAGCGTTGCTCGTGGCTTGATTGAATCGCGAGCGAGCGAGCGAGGGGACTGGACCGATGCCTTCGTTTCGAAGTTGCGGATACCAAGGGGGCTCTTTGAATTGCTAAACTGAGAATAATTGTTGGGTACCACAGGCTGTGACATTGGAGGCGGACAATGAGTGGAAGCAGTTCTATCTTGTTTTGTGTTTCGAACTCCATCCTTGAAGAGACACTTTTGGAAATGTTGATCGATTCAATGAAATAGATTAAATGGGAATATAAGAAAATTGGAAAGAAGATACTCGACGAGGCTATCTTGAAACGCGTCCTTCGAATGATCCATTCGAGAGATCCTTATAAATTCGTCGCTCCTCCAACGCGGAACTTGGAAGCAGCGTGGGCGAGGGTTAACGGTTAAAGTTAATTTACATTTTACAACGACAATGTATTCAGGAATGGCAGTGCCACCGTAAGGAAAGACTAAGATTAACAGACGAACGAATGGGAGTTCTCTGTGCATGCATCGAGCATTTCTGGATCGTCTTAAAAGCGGTCCTGCTGGCGCGTACGTATGTATGTACAAGCGCAGCAACGTGGGCGTCGCCACTTCGTAACAATTTATCGGAACACGAAACCACGTTACCCGACTCGATAAATAAATCCGAGGTTTATTTGGGCTCCTCGTACCGTCAATAAAGCGACCGAAACGCGCTCAACTCCCGCACGTGCACCTTGCGCCGTTGCGACGTTCCTCCTACACCCCTACTCGATCAACCACAATAACGCCCATGAAAATCCCTCAAATAACGTTAACTTCGTGACCAACAATTTGTAAATACGTCCACAAGAAAAGTAACTACCAAACCTACAACCATCGCTTCCAATCCATTATCTTAACTTTACCACCTACTGCAACCGCACTTCCGGAAGTCAGATGGTACCAAGTCAAACTTCGCCGTTTACCGTAATCGGTCGAAGACCGTCCACACCTTACGCATAGAAAAACGCGGCAAAATGGAGAAACGGAATCGCAAGACGGATCGCGAGGTGGTTTTACGTGGGCGCTAACATGAGGAAAGTATCTCCTCCCGTGGGCTCGTCTTTAGATAGGAAGAGGAACGCGGCAAACGAAGCTACGGGATAGGGCGTGCTGAATGCAGCAGCGTGCGCTCGCCTCGTGCCGGATATCCCTCGCGGGAGAGCCAGGGCTCGGCGGAGCGACTGAAAGCGGAGCAGCTAAATGAGTGCTTTCCACGCTACTGGATGATGGATGAATGCCTACACGTTTGCCGCCGTCGCTAGATAAGGAGACGAATGATTGCTATACGTGCCTGGTTTGCTCTAAACGCGCCGAGGGAATTGCTGCTCTCTCAGGCTGCTCCGCGAGTCGAGTCGTTGGGTATACCTCTCTCTCTCTCTCTTTCTCTCTCTCCTCTGATTCTCTCTTTCCTCTCTCCTGTTCCATTCCTCTTGGCTTCTTCTCTCGTTGCTGGCGATGCTGCAGTTGGCATAGCAACGTGCCGCAATAGCAGCAACGAGAGTGCATCGCGGCCGCGTGTGCGTTTCTCTCGGTTCCGTGCGAGCGATGTCTCCCAGTGGTAAGTCGGTGTCGTTGTTACCACTTATCGCAAAAACTGATCCGACGCGGTTTCCGAGCCACGCGAGTTCGTCCGTGGAATATGTTAAAGCGACCGTTTAAGGGATACCGGCCGCCTAAGGGGCGAGGATCGTCGGCCTGGTGGAACGCGCAGGGCGAGGAGGATTCTCTCTTGCGAGTCGTTACTTTGTCGGAGATCGCCAACTTTTGTCGGAGCCAAAGAAAATTTACTTCGACCGCCACCGGGAAGTCGACGTCTCACAGCTTCCCGGATGATCGCGAGACCTTCGTGCGGGCATACTGAGAGACTTTGATCTTTGAGGAAACTTAATCCCTAGTGGTTGACGCTGTAGAATGAAATTCGCGATGATTCTTCCTAACCCTGGTGAACGAAATGTGTGACAATAGGTTGGAACTTTGCATCGCGAGAACTCCGAATGCGCCAGGAGGATCGGAGGAAATACAATATTTATATTGATGCCGCGCGCCAGTCGGGCTCGGTATTTAAGTTGTGTAAATCCAATATAAACGCCAAACCTGTAATAAATAACCTCTCGGCTAGTCGAAGAAGGAGAGAGAAGCAAAGAGGTGGATGAGAGGAAGAAGGAGAGACTCGTAGAGAACCATGAAGTGAAAAGAGATGAAAGAGGGCACGAAGAGGTACACAGGGGGGCATGGAGAAAAAGAGAGAAAGAGAGAAGCCGGGTAGAGGTTATATTATATACCTGCCTTGGGGCCTTCAGCCTTCGCCTTCGAGAACGAGATGAGAAAGCATCGGTTCTCTCTCCCGCGGAGTCGGGGGGACCAAGAAGTAAAGGCAGAAGTAGGAGGAACGAGAGAGGTATCCTCCGAAAAGAGGGCGGAGGAGTTTTGACCCTTCGCTAACGGGACCCTTCTTCGCTTCTTTCTCGCTCATAACGCGAATCCCTCGACCCTCGGCCCAAATAATAGTCTTCGAGCCGAGAGGCCCACATGGAAACGAGACACCTACGCTCTCTTCGACTCTCGGCACCGTTCTTCCTTCGCGAGACCCCCGTCTTTCTCTCCATCCCTCTTCCTCGCTCCCTCGTTGCCCTCCGTGGGGCCCCTTCTTTCGCCTACTCTCGACTACTCCAGTTTCTGCGTTACGCAATACGAAATCGCAGGGCAGGTGCCACTCCTAGACAAGGTCGACGTCAGTCAACCGAGAAACTAGAGGCGCCGAAGAGGACGGAGGAGGAAAGGAGAACGGAGGCGCTTAGAAATCAAGACGACACGGTTTGACGAGGTGAACTTCCATGGGGTTCCGTTCGAGGGGATCGTCTCGATATGGGTGGTAGAAGACGAGAACCGAGGGAGATATCGCGCGGCAGGTACCCACAGGTTGGAACCTAACCATCTTTCCTCCTCGAGGGTACACGGTCTCTTCGATAATTCCATTCGTAGATGTCACGTTTCTCGGTGATTCCATCGGGCTACGTTTATTTTTGAGCATCGTCAAGAAAGTTGGTTACGAGCCCATGTCGATGATCGATCGAACCGTGCTCAAAAATTAAAGGGATTTTTATTTCGTCACGTGGACTACGAAGGGTACGAAGTCGAAGGCCTCCCCCCGATCAGCGGGATTAAGTTCTCCTTTGAGAAACTTTCGTGATATACGTATCATAGACTCAGTGGTTTGGAAACCACCTAAAACAGCAGTCAAACGAGAAAGACCACTGCACTTAAAGGTGAAAAAAATAAGAAAAGTTCGTCACGCAATCTACCGCGTTAGCAACGTGCAACCTTGATTTTAGCGCTCCCGTTTGCCCGTCGGTGCGCAACCTTGGTAGCGCTGTTCGCAAATTGATTTCGCAATTTCGCGTCACGAACAATCGCCGTTAATGCTAAGAGAGTACGCCGATCCGCGGAGGCCGATCGCGCGAACCGTGCCCTACGTATTACCATTAGGCGAGTCGAGGTCGAAACGGAGAGAACGAGAAACGGGGTGTGGCGAGCGAAATGCAATTACGTGAAAGTGTATCGGGGCACCGGAGACAACGGCATCCTGTATCCTGCGACGAAAACTTCATCTGGAGGTTACGGTGGTTATTTTACTAAAGGACGAGACTTCTAGTTTTTTGGGAGCGCATTCAAATGTTCTGTTACCACGTAGAAATTCGCTCTATTTCATGCGTTTAGGATAGTGAAAAAGAAAGAGAGGCGCGCGGTAACCCATCAAAGCAGCAGTACGGGCACTGAGTAGCTTAACATCGAAGATGTAATGAATTGATGCGAATTTACTGCGACAGCGTGCTCTCCCTGATGATAATTCCTTTTCAAGCATTTTTCTGCAAAGTTCTTAATGAAAGGGGTACTAAACGATCCAATATTTATGTGATAACGCCAGTGGTTCTGATCTCACCTGAGACTAAAGGTCGTAAAGGAAGAAATAGTCGTTCTGGGCTTTAGACGATGGATAGTAGCAACCTCAGATTCGGCGAGGTTTTACAAACATTCGGCTGAATCTTTCGGTTGCACTTCACTTCCGAAGTTAGAGTTGAACGGGCGAATTGTCGGCGTAACGGGAAAACAAAACGACCGTGCCTATGGAGCGTAATTACACGAAGCTCCTTGGATTTTAAGTGGAGACTGAGAAATTGAATAGTTCCACGTTCTTGATTCGAGGGTAGGTAGAACTTTCGATAGGGCTCGAAGTACAAGTAGAATCGACATAATTGAGCTTTAGAGGGCCTCTATTACTTCCGTAGATTGGCTTTTTTCTACTTAGATTATTGATTTGTATGCAACGCTGCATATTCACCATCGTACAATGGCTCTTCTCTCTTGGCACCATCCAGACTAGATACATGTAACGAATATTTCTTTCAAGATAACGCACTCGAAAGATCTCGTCATCTAATCCATCATTGCGAATAACTATGTTCAAAATATTTAAATCTAATCTAATAAGATCTGCTATGATCTAATAACATCTATATTAGATATTTAAATCTATGGTACACGTACTTAAAAAATAGACTTTTCCAAGCCAGAAACGGGTCTATTTAAAAAAGCTACGTATTCTCCATTCTTGCGCCGATACGAATGCACCGATGGAACCTCCGCCATGTCAAAAGGTTGCATTGCGATTCGAACAATAAGATAACTCTTCCGAGTGATCCGGAGAAGCTCAATGGTTTTCGCCAAACGAACAGCGAACTACGACAATACACCTTCGAGGACTATCGAGGCGTTTCGAAGCGATGCTTTTGCACCGCTGATGTACAAGGTACGGTCTAGTACAGAGACTACTGCCGTTGGTAATTACCCATCGTAAATCGTGCCGTTCACCGAGGCTGCTCTCTCGAGTAACAAGCCGGCCAACTTGGAAGACAACGACGAAGGAACTCGAGTTCGTCGAGGCAACCGCGCCTCGGAAGAAGAGCTCGATGAAATAAGAAGCCTGCTGGTTTCTCTTTCTTTCTCTTTTCCTCTCGATCATTCTCTTTCACTATCTATCTTTCTCTCGTACAATCTCCATTCTCCTGTCTCTTTCTCTCTATTTCTCTCGTCCTTTTTTTTTATTCTTTCTCGCTTCATCTATCTTTCCTTCTCTCTCTTTCCTTTCTCCGTTTCTCAGGTGCCGGTGCAGTCATTCGTCTTTGTACCGCGTCTCAAATGACTTCTCTCGGCGATTGATTATCCTCGTTCGTAAAAATCCGCACGCCATTTTACGGATAATTGGAACACATCGCGAACATGTGAATCCGTTCGAGACGAAGTGGAGGAAGAGAAAGAAAAAGAAGAAGGTAGAAGTCACGTTATACCGTGGAGCTTCGAGTAACACCTGTACGTAATTTATTAGATTCTTTCGACAAACGCCGCACCTTTCGGGACAATGCGACGTCGTCGAGAATGGATCTAATCGAATGCGCGCAAAGAAGCAGGTCGCGTTTCGCATTGGACGTAAAACGACGAGGGCGTTGCGACGTGATGCGGAAAAATGGTAGATTGAATTCTTCGCAAGGTGCTTCGGATTACACTGAAACGAGGTGGAAATGACTACGTCTACGATAATCCTCAGAGTAGATTCTAGAATTTTCTAACACGATAGAGGGGATATGGTCGATTTTTTCAAAATTATCGTTTAACTTTGACTACCGTCTGTCACACGGTCAAGCCGGACAGTTTCGTGCTCTTAACCCCTTGCCGTACAACTTCTTTTCGATTGTCACCGCTATAATTCAGAATTAAATTGGTAAAATAAAAATTGATCGATGATTCTTCGTTCTACTATTATTTCACGTAATATTAATATTATAGAAATAATTCTATCGTCTCGCATCTCCCTGATATTTTCAATTTCACAGGTTCTGCAAAAGTTGAAAATTTCCTTTCAAATTTATCCCATCATGAGTGTCACCCGTTATTGTACGGCAAGGGGTAGAAGTATACATATCAGAATGTAGTCTACCAAAACAATTAACACCATGGACCACAGTTTTACACACGAATCTCGGCTTGAAGTTGCGTGGATGGAAATGTATTACCATTAAAACTGCATAAGACACCCTCTTCCTATTGAGGCTTCCATTCGCACAGGTAAAATTATCTTAGAGGAACAAAACTTAGAAGTAATCTATCGTAAGGTCTTCTTCTTACAGCAGTAGTCAACAACAATTACAAATCCCACGCAAAGCAACTACAGCAATTAACACGTTGCCGCAAATGACGGCTATAGCCGTCCTGCACATTTTTGTACTAATGTATTTATTTCTTAATTACTCAGTAATACACCGAAAAAAAGATGTAACATTCCAGATAACATATCAATTGTTCTTTTTGTGCGATTTTTCATGCTTTAAAAGTTCGTAATATGTTCGTGCGTGATTCTGAGCACTTTTGTCAAATTAAAAGTATGCGGCAACGGGTTAAAACAAGAAAAATTACAAAAGATAAAAAGGAAAAAATAACAAGCCGAATATTTCACGCAGAGAGTCGCCTTATCGCGTCTCCATGTTCGTTCGATCGGTTATTTCGTCCACGGAAGGGCCTTCCGCGCTCTACAAGTGCATCTTAACGCTTCGTTGCAACGGGCAGAGATTTAGCTCGCGCGTTTCGGCGCAATTACGCCTGTTAATGGCACGGCGTTATGGCGTCACACGGTTTCTCTCCGAGCAAGAGGCCGGCCGGTGCTGGTGCACGCGCGCGCGAATGCGAGCGTGAGCGCACACTCGCTGCATAACGAAAAGTGCGAAGGCACCAAAGTTACAAGAGGATAAAAGGATGCATGCTTCGAGCTTTTACGGACGAGCGATGGCGAAGTGCGAAAAAGAGACGAAGGGAGGGATATAGAGTGTGGGAGTCGAAGAGAGAGGAGACGAGAAGAAGCGCGGGAAAGAACGACAGAGAAAGAGCGCACGCATTATCTAAATGCGCGACACTCTGTGCGCTCGCGTAGCCACCCCTTCCCTCCGCATCAGAAGCTGCCGGATCTTCTTCCTTTTCGTCGCTCCCTCTCGTTCTTGCTCTCTCGTATTCCTCTCCCTAAGTACAGCGTATTCCAAGTGCTGTCCAACGACTGTTAAGTGGACAATCTTCGAGTTCTCCGACCGTCAGCAGTAGCCAGTCGAGACGCGAGAGTTACGGAGAAAGTCGGGTTTTGTACGCGTCGCGAATTCACGTTTAACGGATCAACGATGTTTCGACTGGCGCCGACGATTTTACGGGGTATACGCGTCAATTTGGAAATTTTACGCGTTACTGGCCTCGATCGGAGCAATTAGACCGGATTAATATAGAACGCGGCATACCCGATCACCGTTCAACGGCCGATTCCGATGGAAATGTCTCCTCAATTTACGTAATTACAGGGATCTCGAGTATCGGGAATAAATACGCCCAAAGGACACAAGGTGTGTCGAACGACGTATCAAGAAACCAGAATCGGAGAACGGAATCGATAGATTTCAATTGCAGAACTAAACGCCGCTCCCGACACTCCTCTCTGTCCTGGTATTTTGCTCTAATTCACTTTGTTCCAGCAGTCATGGTTTTCTTCATCGTCTTTAACCAGTCAAGTGTGTTTGACGACTATATCCGTCATGGAGAAATGACATATATTTCGTGTCATGACGACTATCTCTGTTATGTGGGAAATTTAGTTACCATTTGCTATTTAACCAGTTAGCTGTGATAGACGTGTATACTCGCCATCCCTTAATCTTCCTGACTCACGTATAATAAATAGGTAGATGCGCACTCTCAAAAGAAGTCGCCACAGTTAACTGGTTAAATGTATTTCAATGTGCACCGATCTCTGGTTGGATAATCGGATGATATTTTCGTCGAAGGAGTGTCAACTACGAGAAATTTTTTAATTAATTAGTTACTTAATAACGAGCACAAGTACTGGGCGTGTAAACGCATTTTTGATGTCTGCGTTGCACCGAAGTCGAGGCAATCTCGGTAGAATCGCGTTTGAAACATTTACTTCTTTAAACGTGGAGGATTCTTCCAGCTGTCCAGTCACACCTGTCCACTTGGGTGTCCTGGAGAATCGCGAGTATGTCTTTACTCGAATCTACTATCTGCGTAAGTCCCCGACATGTCGACAACGAGTGGACAAATTAGTTGGAAGACATCTGCCGAGGGTTTAAACGCTACTTGGCTTAAACGGGGGCTTGCTCTTGAGATTATTCTCAAAGTGTGCTCCTTTTTTATTACAATTTATTACAGTGGATTAAAAGGTGTACACGACGGAAACAAAGTCGCAGAATTCTCGAAAGTTAAGATCGACCAAGGTGCAACAAAGAAACGTGGACTACTCGGTGCCGAATACTTTAGAGGCGTGCGTACATTGTGAGCCAAATACCGCGGCTATTTCAAACGTGTTCGATGTTAATTGCAGATGAAACTATTTTAAGGTTGCAGAGAGGATTGGAATTGACAAGGTGTTATTCTATATTAAAGTACCAAATGCTACGCTCATTTTGCTTACAATCTAGCAGTCTAAATGAATTCTAAACAATCGTTACTATGATGAACCATAGTGCAGGAGAAGTCTTACAGAGATGACAGAAATTTCCGAAGACAACTGCCTCGATTTGAAGTCCTGCCTCGCAACAGCGATTCTCTCGTCCTCAGACACGTTATTTTTCCTCCAATAAAAAACGTTCTCCGTTACGGTGGCACGCCGAGGAACCCCGAAAGGTGTCGAAATCGGCGAAGGTGCGATATACGACGTTGCAGCTGCACCGACCGACAGGGTCCGTGGCCCGCGAGGCAAAATATCATCGGCCAATTCGACGAACGATCGCTCGTAAATTACTATACCCGAGCCTTCGCGCAGGATATTCGCGCTGGCTGCACACGGTACCGAAAAACGTAGCCTTCGAATTCCCTCGATGCATCCACAGGATGCAAAGGATATCTGACTGCACTTTCAGCCCGGAGGAAAGTCTTCGACGAGAGAAGAACTTTGGTGGGCCAATTCCACGAGAGTGATCGCAAAGGGAGCTTGTTATCGCGATAATGACACGATTCACTCTTTGATTCGATTCTTTCGGTAGTCGACGATGAAGAACGGAAAGGTATGCGACTCTCGTCTCAAGATAATACGACGACCGGAGCGAACCGTGCTCCAAGGCGGACGTTGATTTGATACCCGACTTATGCACAGGCTTCCTGGGGTGAGGTATGAGATGTTGCGAATCTCCTTTCAGTGGTTTTCGATCTACACGAAGTATCCTCGCAATTTTCAATGAATTTCATTCTATTCTTATTAATTTCTACGAGAATACTGATACCAGTTGAAATATACGAGGACACATTCCACCTAATTGGTTTCCAGTGGTACAGTTCTAATTAAAAAATCAAATCCAAAGGATCCTCCATTCACAAAAGGAACCAAAGACCACTGTGCCACGATTCGATCTCCAGCAACAGATCGGCGTGAGGAGACAACCCGAAGGAGAGGAATTCGCTTGCACGAAGAGCGCGAGCGAGAGGCAGCGAAAGAGAAAGAGGAACGAAGAAGGGCAAAGATGGAGAGACAGAGAGACAATGACACGCAGACCGCGCTGGTGGTGGCCAGCTAGGGGAATGCAAATAACAGGAGGCGCCGATGTTTTCGAGTCGGCTAGTAAACCGGGCAGGGGGACGAGAGAGCGTGTTTCACCGATGGTTAGCGTCAAATATTTGGTGCGTGCGCGAGGTATGGCAACGCCGCGCACTCCGAGGGCCTCCGTCTCCTCCTCTTCCTATTCCACCACCGGCTTCTCCTCCGTCGCCACTTCGCTGCTACCGACGCCACTGCCATCGCCACCTCCTCTTCTACCTCCTCCTCTTTCGCCTCTTTCTCCTCCACCCCGTGCACCTTCATCGTGTTCAACCGCCACCTCCGTGCTACCGCGGTACGCGTTGCGCGCGATAGCGTCACACCGCGCAAACTAATTAATTAGTTGCTTTTCTAACACCGAGGCTAGCCGCCACCGCTGACGGCCGAGTACCCCCGCGGACTCGGACCACCGCGTTGTCCTACGGCAACTTTCCTGCTCTGGACGTGCAGAATTCGTCGAAGCGTCTACCACGAGGTGTCGAGGATATTGGAGTTGTGGCTTTTGGAGGGTGGGTTGCATCGAGAGCTTTGATTTCTGAAGGATATTCAAGGACGAGAAGAAGTTATATTGTAGTTGGTTATATTGGTGAGATGGATCTTGAGATGTATTGTAGTTTGAGAAAGAGGATGTTGGTTGTGTCTTTGGAATTGTACACTGTTTTGCTTTTGGGTTCGAAGAATTAGAATTTTGGGGAGATTTGGGAAATTAAATAGTAATTTAGACAAAATTATTATTGAGGATTAGAATTAGAGTTGAGTAATTGGAAGTACTTTGAGCAAGTGTTTAGAGTCGTTCCCTAATGATGTTGAGTTGTGAAGAAGATTGGATTCATCTCGTTTTATGCAAAATTTCTGGACCATCTTTCAAACGAAGCTACTTGTTTCTATCTATTAACCCATTCGAGACCAATTGCACACCGTGTGTGCAATGCATTTCCGAGCCAAAAAAGACCGACTGCACACCGTGTGTGCAATGATCTTGAATTGCAATTATCAGTCATTAAAGAAAAAACAGCCCTCGAAATAAAACTAGCTCAAAATAAAAGGTATCTTACAAATGTGTAAACATTACATTTGATATTTGGTTCAATTTCGATCCTAAAGCAGGTGACCCAAAGCCACAATCATTAGAAATACAAGAAGTGGTACATATAAAGCCAAAAGTTATCGGTCTTTCTGGATAGTGTCAAAAAAAATGCACGGTCTCGAATGGGTTAAGGATATCTACCTCGTGATACTAAATTGATAGGAGCGTAGAGTCGAGAAAGTTGCAAAATTTCCTAAGCGCCTCTTTGACATTGTCCCAATTGCAAGAAGGTCAGTAGTCCGCCAAATCCGTATCCAACACCGCACACCGTCAAATCGTCACGGTCTTCATGAATACCGCATGGGACTTAATAGCACCGATACCTTTCGAGGGCAAAGGGCTAACAAAAGAGTGCAGCGGAACGAGGTGTTTGGTATGGCACTCGTACAGAAATGTAAATGTAGCAGATGCCACTCCGCTCGAAATTCACCCCGCGTCTCCTCTTTTCCCAGAAATTCGTGCGCGCTCTAAATATTTCTTTCCGTCGAGGGCGAAAAAAGCGCATGCTCCGTGCGAAAATGAAAAGGGCGAAGGCATTCGGCGAGGTACGTCGTTCGAGCTATCGAACGTGGCGATTACGTTCGCACGGAACTCGTTCGCTGTATTTGTATGCGCTGCGTCTCGCAAAAAGTTCTACTGGAAGTCCCGGGCTCTCCTTTGTAACCGTGGACTCTTTAGGATTCCTGCCCCTCCTTAGACAATTTGCCGGTCGCCTCCATAAACGGACAGCGCTGCCCGGTTCGCATAGTCAACCCGTTTCCTGTCATTAGCGCATTAAAGGTTCACCGCCGAGGCGAGAGTATACCACCGCCCCTCGCGTAGAACGTTCACCAGATCGGCGAACCTGATTTTCGAGAATGACCTTCGACCATGTGCTCTCTATTTTCTATATTTCCTGATGCATTCGTTGTTTCAAGTATTAAAATGAAGACATAATTCAAGCTCTATCTCTCTTTCTCTGTGACCGTGTTTTTTTTTCTCGTTTCAAAGCGCGATGTCGATCTCGTGGAAATGAAAAGTGAGAAATTATCTGGGAGAACGATCTGCTCAAACTAACGAGCATTCGGTGATACCGTAATTACTTTAATGAAGAACAACGTGAAAACACGCGACCTGGTACTCGAGGTGTAGATTAAATTAAACTTACAACGTGCTCTTACGAAATTTCTAACGAACACCATCGATCCTCGGGAATTCGTTTGCCCGTTGGTTACCCGTAGTCGTTTGTGTACCAAAAGGACACGGATCGCGTATCATCGCGCGTCTTCGTGCAACGAAGAAAAAAAGGACGAAGGAATCGCAAGGCAGGGGAGCGCGAGAATACCGAGGGACCAACGATACGAACAAATTGCGAGGAGCACCGACGCCATTAAAGGAGCGAAAGCGGCAAAAATCTGAACGCCGTCTCTCCCTCCTTCCCTCTGTCCCTCTCTGAGCAACAGTTCCCTCTTGGCGAACCCTCCTCACCTTTCACAATTCGTTTCCGCTTCGTCCTGCTGTCGCCGAGAGTGCCAACAATGATACCAACGAGAGGAACGACGAGATATACCATAGGCGCCTAATGACACGCGAAATTCTACCGTCTCTGCGTAATTTCCACGGTGTAGTATCTCCGTTACGTTAATTCCATAAGGCGGGGAAAAGATGGGAAGAGGAAATTCGACATCCTTTGATCGATAAACTGAATCGAGGAAGGGAGTGGCGGGAAATTGAAAAGAAAAAATAATAAGGATGAAAATTTCCATATCTGAAATAAAACAAATAGTAAATGAGCAGGTACGATGGATATGCTGATAAAGACTCAAGCTAGTGTGATACAAATAATTTTTTCAAAATAGATTAAAGATCTCAACACTACAACTAGCAGCCATAAATCCATCATATCTACTTATACTAGAGAAATACTTCAAAAAAAGGAAAACCAAGAGGGTTGAAGAATATAAAATTCACTACTGTACGATTTACAAGATAGACGGCAATCAACGGACCCAAAGATCTAAGCCTTAACACGTTCACGACGGGGCCTGAATGTAGTGTTCCTACCATGGGCGGTTGTGTTTTTCGTATTTTCTTCTATCCGGTAGCGTAGTCATACAAAAAAGGCGTTGATTTGTCTGAACAAATGCAATCTTATTATAGCTGCTTAAGAAAAACAGTCCAATATAATATTATATTATATGATATAAAGATCTAAATGAATTTACCACTTACAGTAATTTATTCTTTAAATGGGACAAACATGAAATGTACCACCAGTGGCTCAGCCCGCCCGATGGGACAGACAAAAATGTACCACCGGTGGTTCAGCCCGTCGTGAACGTGTTAAACAACTAATCAGCCTAACTCAAAAATCAAAAAGAAAAGTTAAAAATTCACAAAAAAATGCTCTAAATCGGTGATGCCCAATGTGCTCACCGACGTCAACATCCAACCCTTCGCCTGTCCTAAACTTCCTTCAGTCACCCTCATTAAAACGAATCGATGAAAACTACCAAAAATCCCTTCCCCGAGAGGAATCATGGAACGTCGTCTCGTATCGTGGAAAAGAATCGAAAGGACATCGAAAGAACAATTTGGCCATAGTTCCCTCTCGAAGGAAGGGTCCGGCATTACGGAAGCTCGGCGCCGACGCACGAAGGGCGGGACAAGGGCGCGGCCACGGCTCGTTCTCCCAATTTCGCGGGGTGCGCCTGAAACGAGGTGCCGTTGCAGCGCAAGGACCCCCTCAATTATCGGACGGTGGTGATTTAAGGCGAGCCTCGTGTAGGAGGGCAACATTTTCGCAGCGGTCTTCTCGACCAATCGTCCGGGCAACGACCAACTGGTAATCAACCGGCGGAAGATTAACGAGACGCTAAAACGAAGAAGTTCACTTATGAATAAATCAATATCGATAAACGTAAGACGCGTTACGTATTTGCAATAAGCCCCCAGGATTTATGTACACCGACGGAACACGCGCGCTTCTATCGCCTTTTTTTTTTCTTCCACTCGTCTCCCCTTCGACTTCCTTCGACCGGCTACATCCCGACGGATGAGAAATTTATTTCTGGACCGTGGAGCGTCAAAGTATCGAGGAGAAGAGCACGTTACGCTGTTACGCGAGCCTGCTGGAACGTTTCGTAATTGTAATTACGATAATCTTTATTTTTTTATAGGCTGAAAGGACAACGATATTTTGGGATGATTGAAGAGAGGTGGAAGGAAGTGGGCTTTGTGGATTTTCTATTTTGTTGTGGAAAATTAATAGAATTGTGGTGCATTATTGTATTGGGTGTTTTGTAAATGGTTAGTTAGCAGACTGCGGATTTTTATGCATTTATGACAAATTAAATACGGCTAAAGTGCACAAAAAGGACATAATATAAAAATATATCTAAAATATCCAAAGTATGGTATTTGTTGTAATATTTATTGAGTTCAATAAATCCCTAGATAGGTTTTCCTGTCTCACCTGCATTTGTGAAAGTCGAAATTTGCATAAACATCCGCAGTCTATTAATTAGTAAAAGTGAAAATATTCAGGGCACCTAAGGAAAGGATTGGTGGGAAGGAAATTTAATGAAGACGTAAGCTAATGTGGAACTAAAAAATTACAAATTCCCATAGCACGTGGTGGATCGCTCTTAATATGGAAACTATAAATTCTAAAGGAAAAGTTTCAACACCGATACTCGATAGGATCTTAAATCTGTTAGTCTCATCGAAAAGTTCGAGCGCCTTGTCGAACGTAGCGCAAATAGCGCAACGACAAAGCTTGAAGACTCGAGTAACCGGTAATTTAAAATAATTAGAGCAGAATCGAGATGGCAGTTGATTTAGAGGTTGCAACTACGAGAGTTATTATCGAAGTAATTCCCGTGAGGATTTTCTCGTTTGTCAGACGGTGGTGAATTAACGCGTGCAACGTGTAAGCGATTATCTTGCTAGAATCCGAGGGAGGCTAAGTCTCGACCATCCGGCTTCCCGGCTAACCACGGCCTTTCTACACGGCCGTGGATCCGTCAGAAGCCACTATTTAGCTTCTTCTCTCCTTCATTCAGCGACCTTTATAAAAACACGCCGAGAGCCCGAGACTCTTTAACCGGCAAGAACGTTGCGCCGTGAATGCATAATGCGATCGGCGCACCGCCCAGACCGCGTTACGTTTCCATTATTTTTCTTATTCGAAAAACGACTTTAAATACCACATGCTCAGAGCACCCTTTCGATACGGTATCGAATTATAATTCAGTATTCGCGATGGTTCGATGTTCATTCCCGCGCAAATTTATGGCGCGGAAAGTTACACGTGGGATCCCATTTCGGTAAAGTATTCAAGACGGGTAATTGAAAACGGACATTATTATTATACAGTCGTTAATTGAATCTAATTAATATTCGAGTACAATATACACCGGATGATTCCGGTGGAAGGTGCCTCCTTCGAGTTTTAATCGCGGACTGTGAAAAAAAAAATATTGCTGTATCGTCTTACCTACGTAACTCCTCTCACTTCGTGACGGTTATCGCACGATGCCAATCGATAATTAACAAATACTCTGGGTGATTATCTTGGTCTAATTGCTGGTATTATTAATATCGTTTATTCCACGCAGAACCGTAAAAAATAACGCAAACGATAATGAACGATGGCAAAGGGCGAGACGAGCACGGTGTTGCGGCTGTTATTAAGTAAGATTAACCCGTGTTAGCAGTCACGGTAGCGCGAGGATTCTTCACGCTACCTTGAATATCGTTTCACGATGTAACGGGTGGTCCGTTGAGAAAATGCCGAAAGTTTCCTTTTCCTCGGTTGACGCGTGGTTTCTGCTCCAATGGATCGTTTAGAGCGACGTCTTCCCGCGTGATAATGCTCAACGGAGAGCATTACTTTCGTCCTCGTAACGATAAGGAGTGAGATATGCGTAAACAGTAGCCGTGGTATTCGATAACGCGAAGACAGCACCCGACGTCTCGGTGTTGCCTACCGGAGGACAAACAACCTGGCATCTTCGTCGAGATTCGTCGAGGTGAGATAAGGAGAGAGGATTTGACATTGAGCATTTTTCATATGGAAGCTGCTGAAATGCGAAAATTATAATTTTCGCTGATTCGAAACTCAGCGGAAAGTGTAGATTCTATTTGGAACAATCGCAATTGTTGCAATATAAAACTTCGAAAAATCAAGAATCTTATTTTCGAAACGTGTATACAATTACTTCTGCCTAACAAGAACTTGAATTTCCAATGAAAGAAATTTCTACCTAGAAATGTATGTTATTAACACTAGAACTACCAGCCTCAAATCTATGATATTTTAATAAATTAAATAAGTACTTTGAAAAAGGAGGAATCAAGCGGCGGAAAATTTGATCGATTGGGTGATTTATGTTTATTGATATAGACGTAGAATATTTATTCTATGATTCTTATGTAAACTTGGAGAATTTTTTGAAGAAATTGTGTACCAGTCATTTTGACTGGTTTGGTAGTTCTAGTGTTAAATAACCATTGAACCACCTGCATTCTCTTTTCGTGTAACTATAAAACAACCCCATACATTGAACCATCCTCGAACAGCCCTCGTACACGGCAATCCCGTTTAATAATACGAGAAGATAAATTCTCCTCGGCACAAAAATATCGAGCAGCCACGGACGGAAAGCCGGTCAGGTTAAACTTGAAATCGTGCTAAAACAATGGGTCCCATCGTCGGCGAGAGAGGGGAAGAGGGTGAGAGGGGCCTCGGTTGAAAGGCGAGGAGAGGACCCGACCGCGAGTTTCGGGTCCTAACCAGGAACGTTCTTTTTTCGGATCTCCCCCGTGGAACCCGAGAAACAATAACCGAAACCTGCCGACCGGTCCCCGGCTCGCTGAATGAATAAACCAGCGTCAAGATCGAGCTCGCTGCTGGGGCCTGGAGGCCATGTGGACTGCTCTCGGTCGAAAGGGCGTTTCGTCCGCGCGACGGGACGGAAGAGAGAAGGCAGGACGGAGAAGAAGGGCCCCGGTTGCCAAGGGCTATAATAATAACTAACATGAGGTTGCGTTAAACGCCACATTAGTCACATCCGATAATGATAAAGCCGTGTGCCAGGAACGTTCGCTCGGCGCCGATATAAACAGACCACCGCGTGCTCTCGACGTGTATACGCATCGTGCGTGCCTGCCTCTTGACAATTTTGTACGCCTTTTACCTACGGCTATAGGTAGACGTAACGGCTATTAGGCGTGCGAGTCGAAGGTCGAAAGTCGTACGTTCGATATGCTCTTGGACAGGTACCGAGATATCCTCTCGGAGGCTGGGTCTTCCTGACCGCGTGGACCTTAGGATAACTGGAAGCTAGAGGTCGACCCTTTCATTTTTTACCGTTTAATTGCAAACTGGGAATGATTTTTATACAGGATTTGTTTCATTATTGCGATGGATTCGTTCGTGGGCAAGTTTCGTGAAATATAATGCGTTTGGGTGTAGTCGTTCATACTGACATTCCGATATTAACACTAGGTATACGGCAGCTTTAAAAGTAATGGGTACCTACTTATTTGAAAAATTCTCCTCAAATTAATAGAGCAGTAGTGTAGTAAATATTTCTCGGGTATTTTATAATATACAAATTATTTAAATGATCATACAATTCTAGTAATTGATCCATCTTTCTGCGTGATACTTATTTAACCTGTTAACCGGGGAATTAATTTTTGTTCAACTTGTTTCAAATTGGAATATTTTTTTTTACAGTGAGAAGTAATATCATTACATCTAAAGTACTATGTCAGGATTAAACGGATACGAACGACATAAAATGTAATGCGTTCAACATATTGCGTTTAAAAATTTTAAGGAAGAAAAAATCGACAAGCTTACTGGAGTTTTCTTTCAGATATGACGGAATTATTCGTCACGCCCGGTTAACAGGTTAATATATTTAAACCGGCTAGACTTAGCAACCGTAGATCTAGTGCTAAAGAAGTATTTGGGCGAAACGGACAATCGAATCGATAACTTATTTGTTACAAAAACTAATTGGAATATTTACTATACGGTACCTATATACACTCAAAGAATTCTAAAAAAATTCGAAACCAGTCATTTTGACTGCCTTGATAGTTGATGAAAATGTGCAAATATTGCTCATACACATTGGTACCATTGTGACAACGCTAAAAGTTCAGTTTTTACGGTGTCTGCTACCCGATCATCTCTGTACAATATGGCGATCTTCTGAACTGTATAAATTCTCAAGTGATTGCAATTCCCAGGAGACAAAATCAACGAAGAAAGCGACAAGAAGCGAGTAATATTTGGTAGTACGATAAAACCAAGCGGGTATCGCGGACTTGGCAAAAATCTGGTCGTCTCTGACGCGAGTTGGTGCGCTAATCGACAAAGAGTCGACTGTTGTAGCGCGAGCCTCGGTTAACCATGAAGGGCTTAACGGTCTCGTCGAGGCGAAGCGATTTAAAGCCGTGGGTGTTCGTTGCTCGGTTGTATGACGTAGCACCCAGAGGGCACACGTCGCGTGTTTCTGATAACAATGATAGCGTTGTCTCCGCTTTCAAACTTGTCAGCGGCGAGACGAGAAATTCTGAACGGGAAAACTACGCCCGAACGCGACGTTATCCGAAGATTAACTCTTTGCGGCCGTGTTTTATTAAGAACAAAATGTATAATTCTACTTATAACAAAACTACGAATATCTTAATAAGTATTACAAATACCTCAGAAACATGTTGATTCTTCGCTTTTGTGACTGAGAGTAGACTTAATAGCAGCCTTGAAAGTGCTTCGACGGCTGAGAGAAGACGTGAGAGCACTAACTGAGAGTTGATACCACTGAAGGGATGAATCACCAAGTAATCCGCAAAAAGAAAGGTAGTTGATGATGTAGAACTTCATCTTCGAAAGTATTGTTCGCGCACTAATAGTTAAAAATGATTGGATCCGATCGCGGAGCACTGATTACTCGTCGGCGGCCGAGGGCAAACTGATAGCGAGACGAACTTAGAAACGACTTGTTATTATTAACGGGTCAATGAGATAAACATCTGCATGGTGCGATCGTCGAGGAGTGTCGTGTATATTTTGACAACACGCAATGGTCGTTGTACTCGTCAATTAACACGTTGAACGCTACCGGTATTTCGTCAGTTTCATTATTTCTACTGGAGTAAAAGTTTTTCTATTAAATTCACATCTTTACAAAGCAGAAACTTTAAAGATGCAAACAGTTGATATTCAACAGAGCTTTATCTTTTAAACGCCAATATTAAAATATTCAGCATGTCCGAAAATTCAGAAATATTGCAATTTAGCACTTTATCGACCGGTATTTTTTTAACATCGTACTCATTTCTGACCAATCACTTGGCCGCAAACACTTCCCTGATATCGATATCTCCTCGAAATTTAGAAATTCTCGTCACTGAGTTCTTAGCACAGCAACCCACAATGGCAAATAATAATTTATTAATTGCCATGACAACCGATTAATAAGTTAAACATCCAAATGGATTGGGCCCAAAAAGTCTACTAACAGGCTACGGGTCAATAAAGTGTTAAATGTTCATTGAGTTTAATAGCGGCGGTTACCGGTGACCCCCATGGCAGTCAACGTGTTAATGAAGTGAAAATTACTGTTCTTAACCGAAGGTTCATACCACTGTAAAGATGAGTTACCAAGATGCTCACAAAAAGAGAGATACGTGGCGATTCTGAATCTCACCAACGAAAAAATTATACGCGCACTAATATGTGCAAATAATTTTACGCGATCACGGAGCAGTGATTACTTGTCGGCGGTCACGGGAGAACTGATAGCAAGGCGAGGCGAGCGTCGAATGGCTTATTGTTAAGATTCGTGGAAAGGATACCTGTAGGTTACTGTCGCCGAGGACCGCCGAGTTTGTTTTGATTACACGCGGCTCTCGTCGTTCGCCGTGACCAGTGAGGTGGAAATAATTTGCAACTAGTTGCCGGTAGAATGAGTCTTAAAACTGTATATAGAATTAAAAAATATTATTGGAGTCGCCGTTTTAACGGACGACAGGTACTGCACGTTTACGTGGTTCTTCGCGGTGACTGTAAAAGTGATTTAAATAAAAAATTTCAATAATTGAATTTATCTAGCTAAAAAAATGTAAGGGTTGAACAAAAAATCGACAACCAACCTAAATTGCAATATGGTGAACCTATTTTGTAAAAATAGAAACGGAATTGGCTGCTTCATAGAAGTAGTCACATGATTGTACGTAGCTCAACGCACATCTCAGAAAGAGACTCTAAATATTTCAAATCGTACAATAAATAATACGTCCGATTGTCATAATTGCCGATACAATTAATTATTTTCGTAGGCGGCCCGTGAGATTCACGTATCGACGGAAAGCCCTTCAGGGGAGATCAATTATCTCCATTAGCTGCGCGTATATCGTTAACGAGGAGTAAGAGGAGCATCGTCGCGCGTAATATCGTTAATTGATTCTCGTCTTCGAGGAAAGAGAGCAACGCGAAAGAAATTCGCCCAACGTCGGTGTTTATGGTGTCCGGTATGCGATCGAATGATCCGATACGCCGCAGAGGGAGAAATCTCATTTTGACAAAACTGTAAAAGCCGCGGGATAACTCCTAATTAGAATTACCGCCGATCGTTTCCAAGGTAATCGAAAACAGCCTCGTAGGGTTAAGGCAAAAGCAAGTAAAAAACCGAGAGATATTACAGTCGTCGTAACGGCCCACGAACGGCGACTACACGACGTGGTAATTACGTAATTACGTAATTCGCCACGGCAATTACCAAAGTTTTAATTGCCACAAGCCGTAAGCGGCTCTGCAATAATATCATTATTCTCGACCACTCGCGACTCCCAAACGAAACGTAGAACGATCGTCCCGTAACGTCCGAGAGGACCACCATTAGCATTCGAATTAAGGACGAATTACAACTTCGTATCTTAACTTCGACGAATGTCCATCTGTGAAAAAAAGAATGTCAAAATACCGATCGTCTTTTCTTCATCTCGTTGAGTACATCTCTCTTTCTCCCTTTTCACCGTCGTTTTCTTGCTTCTCTGAATTTTAAGGACCCACCGTTCCTTTCGCTCCTCGAGAACCGCTATGAATATGTATCCCGGCAACGTCGAAGAGGCAGGTGCGAAGTTTTGCAAAGCCTTCTTCTTCCTGCTACGCAATTCGCCCTTAATGGGCACTCTCTGACTATTATCTACGCCCCAAAAAGCCCTACCACTTCCATACCCCCGGCGTTTCACTTGGACAGGAGAGACGAGCCGCGTAGGTATAGTGCTTCTGAGCACCAGACTAATAGCGCGACCATATCGGTTGCCCATCTCGAACGCTTCGAGACTCGAAGCGCGATGGCTCCTACTACCCCATAAACGAACGAGAATATTGCTAAATTTCACCGATACATCCATGTCCTCGCCAAAAAGCCCGCAGACCGCTCCTTTATCTTCTTGGAAAATAAACGATGCGCGCTATTTGGCCCGTGATACTTGCTTGCCGAGAAATTCGAATTTTGAACGGGGCAGGATGAATGGATTTCGATGAGAGGCGTTGGTTTAGTATTTTTTAATTTAACCCTTAAATTCGCGGAGTTGCATTTCTGCAACATACTAATTCTATGAGAATAAAAAAAAAATCTGAACGGATTACGGTTTCTGAACGAACTTTGTCATAGACTATGGTGTACTTTGTAAATTTTTGACAAGTGCAGTGGCACTAACTTTCAAATGTTTTAATTATTTCTCAGTTTTAGCGGGTTTTCATCGGCGCGGAAAAAAGTGATATTGGAATAACTTTCCTCGGTCTTTGTTATAATCGAGAAAATAGCTGTTTTTATAACTATCATAATAAATAGAACTATAGTTAAGTACTAAAATATTTTTTGATGCTATTT
Source organism: Cerceris rybyensis (assembly GCA_910591515.1). Lineage (NCBI taxonomy): Eukaryota > Metazoa > Arthropoda > Insecta > Hymenoptera > Crabronidae > Cerceris > Cerceris rybyensis. The sequence goes on along the minus strand of OU342793.1, from coordinate 22,094,125 downwards.
ACATGAGTCAATAATTCCCCATACATCTGCTTACCTAGGAACGCGCAGTGTTGCATAAATGCGACACAGGATTTTCAGGTAATTTAGAAGCTGAATTCTTTCAAAAGAATTTTTTTAATATTTTTCCTATAATCTATACTATATATGGATATTAAAAACATTTTTTCTGATTAAAAAAATAAAATCGCGCATTTAAGGGTTAATACGGCTGTATTTTGACACAGAACAGCATTTAAATTATATGTGCTGGCGTTGTAGGTAGTTCGATAACATTTTTGCAAATTATTGCATAGTTGGCAATAATATTTTTAACCTTTTTGATTGAACATTCTATTTCTATGAAAATCGAATGGAGAAAACGGTAAGGAAAGTAATTTTGAGTTCACATTTGATAAGCTGTCTTGTAATCCCTGGGATGAAAAAAGTGTAATTCTACTCAGATAGAGATATTTTATGACACGTTTAACATAACTATGTACGCCTTCTTATTTTTCGATCCTCGCGTAAAATCATTGATAAAATGGAATGAGCTAATTCTAATTAACGATCACGAACGGAATGGTGTAACCTCACCGTATCAATTCTTAGCTGAATTGAAGCTAAAGAAAACGTCTGGAGAGAAAATAAAGACGTAACACGTTTTTGTAACTGCTCTCCAACCGAGGCAACGGCGCGAACGTAATTACGCGAACGTAACGACTATTAGGTGCAAATGAATATTTCCACGATGATAATTACCGCCGGCGGGGTATAATAACGATTCGCGCGATAGTATTAATATGCGAACTGGATTAAACGTATTTTACGACGAACTAACGTAACTCGTTACCGAACGGAAAGAACGCCAAGTATTTCGAGCGGAATACCAGCAGACGATTACCGCGATACGAATCTCCAGTAAACAATCGTAATTTCCCCCAATCGTCGAACAAAGCTCAACGATTCGAAATGAAGTTACAATTTGGTATGGCAGTGGCACCGTAGGGCAATTTGAAGAATCGGAAAATTGAAATCAAACGAATTGTGGTTTCGTGAGAATTTCAGCAAAAGGGTCGACATTGCGTCACGCGAAGACAGGTAAAACAGTGGCTTGTAAAGGTGGGCAAAATAGAGGCTCCAGTCACGCAATCACGAAACAACCCTTCGGACTCTGAAGGCTGTCCCTTTCAGCCGGTTTCTCACCGTCTTCTTCTCGAGGATCATTAATTAAAAGACACCCAAGTTGTCATCTTAGCTCCGAACACGACGATATTGTTACTTGCAAAGCTTCTTGGATTCGTTCTACGAATGTCTCAAGGATCTAAGGTTCTCTCTCGTGGATTTTGAAAATTCTATTCGTCGAAGTGATTCAACTGAATGAAGGACTCTCTTTGGATGATCCTCTGCAACGCTTTTACGCCTATGCAGCCACGTAGAGAAATCATTTGTCAACAACGCGGCGGTATTCCAGCAATTTACCAACGCGCGCGGTAAAGTTGTCGGTTGCAACGTGTCGAGTTCGAGCAATTTACGCATACTCGCGCGGAATATCCTGGTTTCGCATTAGCGAAGATCGTGCGTGTATGCACACGTATTCGACGTTAATTCCGCGCGCACTTTTAATTCTGCTCGAGGCGTTTGAAATTTTACCGTACTTTCGATCTGAAATAATTAATTCGTTCGTTCTGTCCGGACGTTCTTTTTTTTCTACTTTTTCCATTTTAACGTCAAAGTACCTTCGTGTTCGCGCATACCGCGACAATTTTTCGCGAGGCCTCTTCGCCTTGCTCTACATAGCTGCCTATATACGAAGCCGTTCCACGGAACGCATTAATTTTTCACATAGTCTATTTTAACCCTTTGCGTATGGACTTTGCCAAGGTTGACTCGCAATTTTGAATATCATTTCTGTTCTGGGTATGCGTTAAATGTAGGTGCTTAGAAAGTGTGGACATTTCGCAAGAAATAGGAGTAGCATTGAATTGTTTTTTTATATTTTAACATCAGTTAGTTCATTTTTGGGTTGTAAGTGATGAGTCAGTGGTGCATGAAAGCTAGAGATTTGGATGGATTTAAGAGAATCACGGATTTGATATTTTAACTCCTTGACATACGATGGAGTTTTGGGAGACGTCAATTGTTTCATGTGTTATTGTAGTCTTTGAAGTCTCGAAGCCGTTAGGAACTGTCTCCGGTGGACACAGTACAGTATATTGTTGAATTATTCAATTATTTCACTTGTGCGTCAACAGGACTACTAATTTACTATTTTATGATGTTAGTTACTGTCCGTTCAACCTAATTGCATGTTATATGCCAATGGAAATTTCAAAACAAAATGTTCTGTTTGTAAACTTGCATATAGCTGTTCAGTTGGACCAAATTAAATAGTATTTTTCGGACGCGTCAGATTCCATTTGTATGTCAAGAGGTTAACCGTTTGAATTTCCACGCACAGTGGTTGAATTTCAGCCAAATGTGCCAAGCAGCGCGCAGGCGCTTCTTTGTCTCTCGCTATGAAAACATGGGAATTTTTCAACATAGAATCACAACATTGCAATCGTACTGCGTGGGCATTGAATTAAATAATAACTTAGGAAAAGAACAACAATTTTTATCAACTGACAAGAGCTTGGAAATCTAAAGATACCGTTAAAAGAAACTCTGAAACATCTAATATCGATTCGAAAGTAAAACGATGACTATTCTGCAATCGCAGCAACCTTTAAAATTACAAATTCGCGAGCAAAGCTTAAATCGTGAAGTGCATGAAAAAAAGGTTAAGGAAAGGATGGAAATTGTTACGAATAGAATGGAGTTCGATGCAAACTCGTAAATTCGAATCAGCGCAAGGTCCTGCATCGTCGTGTCGGTGTAATTCTTGCTAAACTCGAAGCTACGATTTACGTTCCGCGAGATGCGGTACACGTTGCTCACGTTAATTCTTCTGGCAAGAGAACGAAAGAGAGACGAAAGCGAGCGAAAACGGTGGGGAGGTGCTCCATAAATATTAATTCCGCCAGGTCCCGTCGGTTTTCCGTCGTAATTTCTTTCCTGTCGTTCGAGAAGAGCGCACGTATCTCCGAGAAACGCTTAATTTCCGTAGGATCCACCGTTAGAAAGGTTACGCGTAGAAAAGGATTCACGTATGTACGAGCTCGTTGTAAATTAAAATGCAAACGTGAACCTATCAGCCTTTCCGGGCAGCCGGCCGAATAAAAACTTTACGAGCGGCGCGTTAATAATTTTGCAAAGAGACGGAAAAACGAGATGGTCATCCCGCGCATAAAGTCATTCTGGAGATACAAAAATATCCTGTGCCCGAGGAACTCGAATAAAGGACCACCTCCACAAAATCGAAATTCCTCCACAGTTTCGGAATTTCTAATAAATTGTTTGGTAACAATTTTGGCAAAGTCCTTCTACGGATGCAAAGAAACTACCATGACTATTCAAATTCCTTCTCTGCAATATTTTTTAGTAAACTAATAACTTAGTGTATTATATCTTCAGTGGTCCTGGAGCCACCTAAACTGAAACTTCTACTCCCAAATATCCCTCCTACTTGCAATTCCGCCTCTGCAATATTTTTTTATAAATTAATACTTAGTATATTATATCCTCAGTGGTCCTGGAGCCACCTAAAACTGAAACTTCTACTCCCAAGTATCCCTCCTACTTGCAATTCCTCCGCAAATTGCAAACACCTAACAAATCGTTCTTCGGATTTGTAAAAAATCCTTTTCAACCTAAAAAACTACCGTTTTTTCTCAATAACCGAAGACTCAAGATCACCTATCGTTCCAAGATCTTTCGTATTCCTATCAGCAAACTGTTCTATTCTTTGGAGACAGAGGGAAATCCCGCGGCAACGTGAGCCAAAGCAAATGTTGGAACCGTGGAGGGTGCGATCTGGCTATGTCACGCCAGCAGGAAATTGGACGCGAGCGTGCACCGCTAAGGAATAAATATTAAACAGACAATAAAAGCTCGCGCACGGACAAAGAGCATAATGAAGCGGCGGAAAACGCGAGCTGGTAAACAATAACAGGGACGGGGACAGGGAGCAGTGGCCAATTGCGGTAAACAATAAGAAGCGACGAATCGCAATGGACTTTTTTTTGGCGAACCACAGGAGTGGCCTAGCGTGACGTCACATTTTTTGCAGGTCGCTCATAATAGCGAAGCTTACCAGCTTACCAGCTATTACCGCGGACTGGCACGCCTCTCTCATCGTTCACCACCGAGCCGCGGCAATATACTTCTCTCCTTCTCTCTCTCTCTCTCTCTCTGGTTTCTTTTACCTCTTTCCTTCTCTTCGTCTTCTTCACCTCTTTTGCCTCTTTTGCCTCTCCACCCTCGGTAAAGAGAGTCTGCGCCTTACTACCGGTGACACGACCTCGCACGATTATACACCTTTCCCCGTGTGCTATACGAGCATCGTTGAGATACTTTCTCGCGACGTTCTACGTTTAATGGTCCCGATAAATACTCTTCTTCTCGACCGCGGAGTATATCGTTGGACGTGGAACCTCGTACAGGTTTCTATGGTCGTCGGATGTTCCACGGATGTTATAAGGATGTTGTATGTATCGGGCTGTTTCGTGAATTGTCGAGGAAATATTTCTTACTTTATTCTATTCGCCGATAACGATGCTCGAGGTATCGAAGTTTCTTAGACTCAAAGTGGAATTTCACGGTTATTAAAGCGAGTAGCCGTCTATGCGACTAATAACTCGAAAGTTTAAACGACTTTACGTTTAACGTAAGATAATTTCGCACTAGTTAGGGATACTCGTCTCTACGGTCTCTCTATCTTTCTTTCTCATTCTCCGCCCCCGCACGTACTTTCCGTATTTTTATCTTAAACGTTGCACGGGCCGAGCGAACCTGGCAAAAGCTAGGAGGGAAAACTTGTTCGGTAGTTAGAGACTGCGAGAGTAACGCGATTCTTTTTTCGTTACACCGACGAAAGTTCTCGGCTCGCGGGAACAAAAAGAATCTGCTCTTGCGTGGAAGCGAAACGCCTCGGGTAACGGCGCGCGTTTTTAGCGGCGGCCCTTTCAGCGACTGTTTAAACCCACCAGGCAGAATATTTTAATTGGAAGATCGTCCCGATTGCGTTACCGGGCGCTTACATAATTCCACGCGTTTCCCCGGTATCTACAATTTGTATAAACAAAGTGGACAACGCGTGCGCCTTTTGTTTTGCAGTCGAACCCCCGCTCCTCCCGCTCTTTCCTGCCCCACCACGTCCTTTCATCCCCTGCCCTGCCATCCCCGGAAACGCGAAACGCTGTTATTTCCCCGCGCAACAATAATCGTACGTCGGTGTTGTCGTTTTGTTCGCGCGACAACGAAATTGCTCGCGCGGTATCAAACACGCCACGCCTTTATCTCGAATTACAAACTGCAAACGAGCAGGGATTTCTCTTTTTAGAAAAAAAGAACGAGAGAGAGAGAGAGAGGGAAGGAGAGGGGAGGTAGAATTTTGAAAGTGTATTTGGAAGGGACGATTTGGAATTGATATTTTTCGTGAGGGGTTCGTTTTGATCGGGGTATCATTAAGGAGATTTTAAAGTGCGATGAAATTGTGAACTTGGAGAACCTGGTTCCTAATTGAGAGTTAGAGTTTGTTATATTGTGGAAGAGCGCTGTATTTCGCGGGGAATGCTTTCAGAGTTTCATGAATTTCGTGTTGCTGGAGATTTGGAATGCAAACATTGAAAGTACCGACGACTAAAATTCTCTGGAGTAGATGTAAATGTAAAAAAAAAGAAAATCTGGAGCTATGATGAGTATGAAGTCGAAGACTCGCCTTACCAATTAGTCTCGGAGACTAATATGAAATTTATGACTGATTAAGATAACGATGGAAAACATACTTCCAATTTGCACCATGAACTATTATTAAATTACAAAGGAACTATGATTTCTGTGAAGTTAAAAGCTCGCTCTCCCAATTAACGTGCCTGAGTTCAAGTTCTTCGTCACCTCTGCTAGATTTTTCCTTGCAGATATGCACATCGTAGCCTCGGTGGCTCCGAATCAGTGTCGCATTTGGAGGTTCTAGGTGAAATTACCACCTAACATTCTATTTAACATCTTGTATCACTACCTTTACATAGCAACATCTTTTGTCACAAAGTCAATGAAAAAATGCAAAACAATTATCGTATTTAACACTAGAACTACCAAACCAGTCAAAATGACTGGTACACAATTTTTTTCAAAAAATTCTCCAAGTTTACATAAGAGTCATAGAATAAATATTCTACGTCTATATCAATAAATATAAATCACCCAATCGATCAAATTTCCCGCCGCTTGATTCCCCCTTTTTCAAAGTACTTATTTAATTTACTAAAATATGATAGATTTGAGGCCGGTAGTTCTAGTGTAAAAAGGTTGCTGAATGAATTTCATCTTCATCATGAAAATTGATGCCGCTGATGCATCGTATCAGCTGAAACGTTGATCCAAAATGATCTTCGTTTCGACGTGTTTCAGGAGCGAGGTTCGGATAAGGAACGCACATATCCGAGAAACGGCGACGTTACGAACCACACGATAAATTCCTACAAACGTAATCCACGGTGCGACACACAAGGCTTTCCACCGTGCTATATCCACATCTCAAGGTGAATGATGCAAATGCCAATGCGGTCGACGGTCTCTTAACCGTGCAACTACGTTGCATCCGTTCACTTGCTTCGTGAACCCGATAAACAACAAACGACAATGCTGAGAGCTACTTTTATCTGGATGCTTGAAGTGTTCCTGCCTCGCCCGATTGTTTAAAGTTGCCAGGGCTTTGTAATAAAATTCATCGCATGATGCATTACATTAATCATCCCCGCGTGTTAAGAGTGTCTCGTTAGGCCGCCTTTCTAATTGATTTAATCTACGGTTATCTGCACGAACGGTGTACGCGTGTATTATATTCCCTATCTCTCTTTCGACATTAAGTTTTTTTCATTTTCCGGTTTCTCTAAGTTCATTTTGCGTAGGACCTCCTGCTTTAAGTGGATTCTGAATCACCGAGAGAATGACGTGCGGCTCACGTGAGAAAAATTTGTCAGTGGTAACGACAGATCAGAATTTGGACCCGCTAATTGGGAGTTCAGATGTATCAAGACGTTTATATGCTATTTATGTCGCAAAAGTTGAAACTTCAAAAGAGGCCATCAATTAATCGCATGCCGTTCGAAGAAATTCATGAAAATCAACACGGTAAAGACTGAATTCTTTTCTCAAATTGTTTCAGAAGGAATTCCGACCGATCGAAGTTGAGGAGGTTGACGATTTCACTTAGAGATAGCCGAGGTCACGACAGACCCCTAAGGCCGTTCCGTCTGGAGTTTAAACCGCTTCTGTGCGCGGTCGAAACGGGCTGTTGGGAGTTCGCGCTGTAATAACCGAGCTTCGTGGAGCCGTTTCCATTGCAAAACGCTGAGAAAAAGAAGGAGAAAAATAGGGGAAGAGGGGAGGATTTCAACCCCACCTCTGTTCTGTGTACTCGCCGAGTAGCATTTCCACCGGCGAGACCGTTCCGCTTTTTTGTCCCTTCGAATGAAAAAGCGGGTAGCATGGGCTTGTTTTGTGTCCACGGAAGGTATCGACGGTCGGCCGACAATTTAAAGAAGGCAAAATGCCAAAGCCCCCGCGTAAAACCTCCCTTTTCCTCCCTCCGAGAACTCTTCTCCTCCCTCTCTTCTTCCCCATTGCAGGATCCGCGGTGTTTCCCTCCTCAGCCACCCACCTTTACCCATGGCTTTTCACCCACCTGCCGTCATCGTAAAAACTGTGCTTTACGATTTCTCGAAACTGACCGGTCCTTGCTGTCTCGAGATCCTTCGTTCTGTACCTGTCTCTTTTACTCTCTCTAGATTCCTCCTTCTGTTGGGGTTCGTTCCACGAGATTCTGACGAACCGTGACGGAATCCAACGAGAGGGGGACACATTGTTGCTCTTTCTGCGGTCGACAATGAGACGGATCACTTAACGATACCTCTCCTCTTCTCTCTACCTTCCTTTTCTTCTTCAACCCCCTTGATATTTCATGTTCGCCATTTGTGCTACAATTTGAGGCCATTCAGGCCTTCTACGAAGTTTACCGGGGGAATGATTTCTTCGAGAATCTCGTAAAATCTCATGTAATCTCTTCGACTCTCGATCGAGGTTCTCGTCGACGAAGTACTACTTTGAGCGTGAGAAAAATATTTAAACTCATCTGGTTCGATTAACGTTACCACGTGAGGGTAAGAGTGTAATATTGTTTTTTATGATTTTAAGATCAATGGCAAAGCGAAGAAGTAGCAGAGACGTAGAAAAAGTGGAACGATTACAAAGAGGATGCGTCGTCTATTTGAAGATCACCATGGCTGGATGTTCTCTCGAAGGAGAGAGGAGAAGAGAAACCGCCTCTTCGAGCCGAAAACCGTACGCGCTATAAACTTCCTGCGGCGAGGGGCTTAAAATAACCATGGCAAGAAACGAGCGGAAAGGGCGAGGGAGAATCGTTCTTGTACTTCGATTAAAAGGGTTCCCGCCAAGCAAAGTCGAACTCGCGCGCTCGAACGACAAGCAACCCGCTCCGCGGAGAAGCAGCGCATTTCTTTTTCCCCCCTTAGACTTTTCAACAATCTCCGATCGTAAGTTAACAAAGAAGCGGCGCACAGTAGAACTCGACTTTCGTTCGATTTCTACGTGAACGTTAATTCCAACGAAACCTCCCCCTACGGAGGAAAAAATTCCAGCGACTGCGGTTCAATTTGCTCGTGGTTCACGCTTCGTTATTGGCTTTAAATCACGAACGGCAGTTTCGATCTGCGGGTGGTACGAACTTCTGTAAACAGGTTTTGCCTTCCCCTTAGTTTTATTCTCTTAGCGGTGCCCGATGGGAGTAAATTGAATTTTCTGTTAAAACAAAAGTCGACGCAAAGGTGTAAATTTTCTTATTAACTGCCTACCACCTGCTAGTCCAGAGAAATATCGAGCTCGGCTATTCGTTCCGATCGATTAATCGTAATAAAACCAGCGAGAACTTGCTGACAGAAACGAAATTATCCCTGGACTTGATTCTCCACGATTTATTACAATCAGCCGACCGTTTCCTCACGAAAAACTGACCGACGCGTGTGCGACTTTGCCTCCAATTAATTAATCTTTAACGTGTATGCTACAACAGCCAGCTCCGACTGCTGAGCGGCTTGGGCGTTGTCAAAGTCGATTAAACGGATCGTAATTTTTAAATGATGTCGAGGAAGATTTAATATTAATGTTACATTTCACTCTTCATCCTTAATACGTTAAACGCCACGTCCCTGGGGGCCGGTCTTTGATTTTTCGCTTATATGGACGTTGATCAATGAAAATCAATGATCAGTTTTCTATCTAAGCTGCGCTATCGCGCCTGACCAAGCCGTAATTAGTGATTTTACGTAAGAAATAGAATATTTTGTTAAAAATTAATGTAGGTTCATAAAACAAATAAGAAGGTACCGTCTAATAAAGAACTTAAAAGAAAAGTGTAGTAAATACCAGTCTCTAGAAACAGGCGTGGCGCTTAACACATTGAGCGCCGGTCCCGCAATAATGTGGGTTTTTTTTTTTATATGGATATTCGTTCATCTCACAGATCAAAAGATGATCGCCCTCAGAAACTTTAGAGTGATATGAAGAAATATAAAGAGGCTAGAATCACTCAGTCAAGTAAAAAAAATTGCGAAAATATATTAAGTATTAAATATTTTCTTCAGCTACTTACTGTTCAGAGAGGAGCAAAATAAAATTAATTTCACAAAACTTTCTGTCACTGGTTATTCATTATTTTTAATTATATCAATAACTATAGGTACTGAAGGATATTTAGGTGATATTACACAATAATTATGAATTGGGAAAATCGATATTAAATTATCAGGAATTCAATCATCAGAAGCTATGTCGAGTCGTGCTCGACATAGGAACGGGAAGAGTTAACATGTTAACTTGTTAATACACTACTATAGAAGCATTTTTCTCTCATACCTTTATCCCGTGCATAAATTTTAATAAATAATTTGACAAAAAATGAAATTCCACTTAGAAAACATCCTCCCGTTTAATCTACACCCACTTAATTTAAAATAAAAAAAATAACAATAATCTCGACCAAGAAAAAAACAATAATTTCAATGAACATAAACCACCGCTAATTATATCGCTTTATTACCCCGATAAAAGTAACCGGATAAAACAAACGGAACGCGTCGATCGTTTACCGCGATGATCATCCAGGCAACGTAAATCACAGGCGTCAAAGCCCAGCCGTATCTCGTGTACTCTGAAAAAGTCAATGACAGCTCGAATGCCGGTAGCATTCACGGCCGGTCAAAAGCGAAATTACAATGATTGTTCGGGCCAGCGTGCACTTACGGTTGTCAAGTAAGGATTATCTCGCGTCTAAGTGGTCGTCACGTGGCTGTAAGTCTCCCGGCCAACGCGAACGTGACCCACTTGATCCTGTCCATATAATGTGTCGTAACAGTGTCGGTCATAGCCGTCGTTCGATCGAACGAACGATCGCAAACGATCGATCGATCGGCCGATCGATTAATAAATATACGAGCACGGATAAAGCGCGTAGATCGACGGTAGCCGGTAACCGAATGCGAACCAACTATCCTCGGTACATTCTCGCCGTTGCTGTGCAACTGGAGTTATGGTCGACATTGTCCTACATTCTCAGACGGTCGCAAACGACGGATTCCCTTCTCCGATTACGACGCAACAATACGATTTACCCACGCTTTACCGTGATATTCTTCGTATCGTTGTCTATAACAAGAAACTTTAAGAATCATTGGTATGAGTGCGCACGAGTTACCAGGAGTCGCGCGCTCCTTGAAAGTCGCTAATAAGCCGATGTTAACGAGGCACGCTATAAAAGATAGTAAATTACGATTAGCTTCTATTTATAAGCGACGGACAGTAGCAGCCGATCTATCAGTCCGTAATATAGGAGAACAATAATGGTGCACTGCTTTGAAGCGCACCGGTATAATGGGGTTAGAGTAGGTTTATTATGGACTAATATGCATGCGTATCGATGACGACACACGAGAGCATACAGGTACAGGGGGTGGTGGTGGTATCGAGGAGGAACAGAGAGAAAGAGGGATGAAGAGGATGAGAGAGAAAGAGAGAAAGACGGACAGACGTATAGAGACGATAGACAGGTGGCTCGATGGTAATTTTTCATCGACGTTCGATCGGTATGTTGAATTATTAATCAGAAAATGGCAAAAGGGTGCAACGGTATTGCTATGAGATTAAAGAAGTGGCGGGGAAAAGACCGCCGAAGAAAAACGTATGCATTCAACTTTCAAAATTGAAGCTTGTATTACCTACATAGCTCGCCCTTATAAATATTCCGTAACGATGCACCGGCTAGATTGATTTCCCAATTAAATGTAAATGAACGGACGGGGGTAAGAGGCGAGGCGGGACGAGTTTTATAATATCCAGTTGCAACCGAAGGAGGAGCCGCGCGGCTCCCGAAAGTCGTATCTAAGTAGATAGCACGAGCGGTCAATAAATTAATTATTCACCGAATAACCGACCTCCTCGCGTCTCTCGTTTCGTCCCTTTTCCAAGGCTGTTAGTCCTCCTCTCGCTACGATATTTATGATCCTCCCTGGTATTTATTTTGGCTCATTTGTCCCTCGGAAACTGCCGCGTCATCCGGGCAAACTTTCAGATTCTTTTTTGGGCTCCTACCTCCGAGACCTCCCTCCCTCCCTCTACCCTTCTCCCTCTCCATCACTCTAAACTCTTTCGGCCTCTCAGGTGAAAACCGATTGCAGACCCTTCTTTAACGACGTTCTCGTTGAGACGTCTTAATGAACGAGTCGCGGAATTGTGCTCCCAAAACGAGGCATCCGTGTGCCTTCTCACTCTTTCTCTCCCTCCTCTTATTTTTTTTCCTTCTCCCGGACGATTTAATTGAGTTAGAATTAACACGGCTCTAAGGATTCTTTTATCCGTAAGAATCCTCGCTTCGTTTCGTCCGAGGCAAACGAGTTCTCAGGTATTCCCTGCGATTCCACTTGCTCGTCCGGTAGTCGAATCTTCGTCTTCGACGAGTTTCAACGAGGAGAACGTAATCGTTCATAGACCCGAAAAATTTGGCAGGTCGGAAACTGTCTATTTGCAGATCGCTGCCGTTTGTAAAGAAATACAAGTCGAGGAGGAAAACGATCATTGCCCTCTCTTTCCGTTCTCAACGCGCACCCTGTAAACGTTGCACGATTTCCGCAAACATTTTGGGGTCCCGTTTTCAGGGTAGTTAGTTCTGGACATTCTCCGATATTCACGGCCCACCCTACTATTTATTCTGGCTCATTTGTCCCTCCGGAAAAGGCTGCGTCATTCGAAGCAACCTCACCGAAGAACCTTTCTCGTCTACTACCGTGAATCCCCCCATGGCGGAGACTTCACGAAAAGGGACTCAGGTGTTAACTAAAAACGGCCACTGGCCCGACATTAATGCGATATTGGAACTCTCCGTTCGTCTGAGAATTCCAACGTGGGACGAGAAGAAAAGTCTGGCACCGGTTGAAAGGAAAAGTCAGAGAAATTCTTAGAAACCAGATTATCACTTGTCCTTTCACCCGTCTAGGAAGACATTTTCATCGCAACCTGCGCAACTTTGGTAAATCATCGCGACCTCTAACATTTTCACCGATAAATCACGAGACGCTTCACGGTTCGTTACTATTTCTTAATGGAAGGAACGTGAAAAGTACACGGAGAACTTTTTATTCATCTTTCACTTACAAAGTTTATTGAATTCTACTTTAAATTCCTGCGCCAAAGTCGTAGATGAAGGGGCACAAGAACACGCGTGGAAACTTAATAGTTTGGGATTCAACTTTCTCTGAAGCAATTGACCCTAGACTTATTGCAAATTAAGCTTTAAATTAACAAATTCTATGTTTTATTAAATTAATGTGGATTCGGGGCGGATTCCTCCTATAAGAATTTAGGAGAAGAGGACGTGAGAAAGAATTTCCATTAGGGAGAAGTCTGACCCAGAAAATCTCGACGTTAACATTTAGCCCACTAAATTGGTAGATCTTCCATCGCAACCTTACGAATTGGCGTTACTGCTGAAAAATGCACGATGAATAGCGTCTACTTTGTTTTTTTCTTGGCGATCGGCTAAGTGTTAAGCTACTTAGGCCAAGTACGCTGCTTGGATCGGTTACCACGCTTCTTTCTTTGGCAGATTTCAAGGTTCCAACTACACAGAGGCAATATATTCTTCCACTACTATTTTCCACGATTTCTGGACCACATGGTGATTAATTTTCACACTTTTAAATATATTCGTAACAAATAAAAGAACATTTCTTACCGTCAAGGAAAAAATTCCATAACGATCAGACCGAATGTATACACGGTGGCAGCGTTTACAAAATCACATCGTGACTCTCGTTCACGGTGACTCGTCAAAAGTGACGAGAGAAGAACGTCGAAGGAACGTTTCGGAAGGAGAAACTCGTTCGAAACTAACGACGGCTGAGTCGTTTGTGCTAGACGAACGATCAACCACCAAGACGGAAGATCGCGCGAGGCACGTAAGACTTGCGTAACGTCGTCGGGCAAACGAGATTCCTGAAATCCAGCTTGCTCGCCGATTATGTCAAACGAACGAGGAGAAGAGAATCTCGAGACGGGATGGACGCGACGAGGAGATAAATTTTGCCGGCCGAGAGAATCCGCGCGACACACGCTCGTGTCGAGTCGTTTGTTCTTAATGAGACAAAGAATTTAACTAAAGCGAAGGAGTTCTCGTTTTTAGGGAATACTTGTGAGACAGTCGGGTTACAATTATCGAGTATTCTTAGTTCCAGGAATTGAGAGGTCTTCCAATATAAAATATTAAATTGCTGAAGTATAAAATGTGACAGTGGGTTTTCTATCGCACAGTTAACAGATTTACAGTCGTTAAATCTGATACATTTAAATATATGAAATAAAAATAATATGAAATAAAAAATACGTTGAATGAAGTAATTTGTACATTCTGCGATACACGTGAAATTTTTACTCTACTACTTTTCTATCAATTTGGGAAAATTTTTTAAAAAAGTAGGAACCCGTCAATTTTACGGCTGCTGTGGATCTGGTGTTAAAAAAATTTGGTGGAGTGAAAGAAATTTGATTGTTCAATGTCCTGTTGACTTTTTCTAGCTGAGAGTCTTTGAAAGATCACCTGTTCCATTTTTTGCACCTTGAGGGCAACTCATCATTGTAGAGTAAGAAATAATCCTTTGTGGGCCGAATGAAGTACAACGATTTAATCAGCTAAGTGAAATAAATGAGAAATGATCAAGTTAAATGATTATCTCTGTTGATTTAAAAGAATTCCATTCTCAGAAGTCAAGTAAAATGAAGCAGGAGGAAATTGTGTTTTGTCAGAGGAAAATTAAATTCGCCAAAGTTCAAAGATTTTTCTAGATACTGGCTGATCGTGGAGAGAACGATTCGAATCTTGCAAATGTTCCCACGTTAAACGAACGGAGAGAACAACAATTAGTAGGGTTGTTGGGGACAAAGAACTAGGCAGTGTACGTAATGGAGTCGCGTATCTTGCAGCCATCTTGGCATTAGTGGTCCACGCGGTATTATCCCTCGAAAAAGGACAATCCCTTGGTTTGTACCCTCCACGGAGGATCGAGGTTGGTCAGGTCCTTAAACACAAAAGTACTTAACCACGAACGCCGAAATGCCTAATGGCGCCTTCGCACCAGGTAGAATTTCTACTCTTAGGATCTAACCAGCTTCTCCTCTTGCCTTCCGCGTCATCCTTGGATCCCTTCGATTCAAAAAATGGTCATTCCAATCCCCCCACAACTGAACAATAGACCCACGGAAGCCTCGTTTCATAAGCGTTGAATTTTCTAAACAAGTTCCACCCTAACGTGTCACGATTCGTAGTATTCTACAAGAGGGATGAACTTTTCGATTTCACTTTCACGACAAACACCATTGTCAATTTATCCGAAATACTTCTCGACAAATAGTACAACCCATGATAAAATTACAATCGCCATCGTAAAACTCGATTCGAATCTGCTCGTTCATGCGTCACTCCAAGGAATTCCATCTTACCGCAATTATCTGAAGGAAGAAAACAAGGAGGAATTCTTCCCACGAATTCAAAGATCGAGCAAACCATTAGACATGCCTATTACACTTCCTCCAGGTATTAAGTTTACGCGACAGAAAACAAGGCTGGAACAAATAACGCATGAAATTTCGTAAATGAAGATGCAGATCCAATTGTGCGCTACTTAAAACTCTCAGCGGGTGTCCATAGGTTGAAAAACCGGAGTGTAATTCCGTGGTGAATTTTTGTGTCGCAACTGGAGCGAAACTCGGCACAGTATGCAGGCTTGATCGCAGGACAAAAAAGGAGCTACCCAATACGGGTAAGGAAATCCAGCGAAATCTCTTCCCACGAGATAGACTTCACCGTCCGGAGCGATCAGCGAACAATTAGCAGCCGAGAGAACGGCACTTGTGGCGAGAAGGGCACGTTGAAGTACGAGAAACGCGAAATAGGTAGAAGCAAGGCAGCAAAGCATATATCGCGCGGACATCTTTGGAGTACGCGGCAAGGCTTCAACCCTCTCCTCTCTGGTGGCCCTTCTCTCTCGCTCGTGTCTCCACAATGAGAACAATGCCGCTGGTCTTCCGCCGGAGCGGACGGACAAAGCGCCATTCCACGACAAAACCATCGTCACCATCGTCACCATCGCGCCGTCGTCCTCGTTCTCTTCTCGTCGTCGTCGTCACCGTGGAGTCTCTGGGCCTGCGAAGGAGCAGAACTCGAGAGCAGCCAGCAACGGGCTCGAGAGAGCATTATGAGCGCTCTCTCAAAACGTACATTTTCGCTCTTTCGTGAGGTGTGCTCGCACCAAAAAAAAGGGAGAGAACGAGAGAGCGAGAGAAACGTAAAAAGACTGAGGAAAAGGGCAAAGGAGAGAGTAAGGAGAGAGTTGGAGAAAAGAGGAGCAACAGCTACGTTGCTGTGCCCATTATATTGTTTTGAATTAAGCGCGCCGAGGCTGGTTGGCTGGGTTGGATTTTAATATAAGGGTTTTGGATTTCACGTGGATCCACCGACCCCAATTCCTCTCCGTTCCCCATGGTTCTGTTGGAACCCCCTGGTAGCAGGTCATTCCGAGTTCTCCATGCTACGGAAGAGAATTCTTCCCCCTGATTTCTCTCTCTTAGTTCTTCTCTTCACTTTTCTACCATTCCTACCCTTCATACCTTGATTCTTCTCTCTTCTTCGTCGTAATATTTCTCTCTGTCATTTCTCTTCCTGTTTCTTCATCTCTCTTCGTTTTCTCGCGAAGCTACACTCCGATACGCCTGTTATTTTCAGCAACCCCGTCGAATCGAGTTCTTTTTAATTGGTGGGACGTTTGCGCGTTTCCGTGCGCAGCACATGCAACGTGCAACGTCCGTTTTATTTTTCTTCCTCTTTTTGTTCCACCCTTCTCTTCCTGGCTTCTCCGTCGTGCGCCTCTTTCCCTGTTGTTTTTCGACGGCTGCACGAATTCTAGGCATCGTTCCTTTGTCAGGGTCGCGACCAACTTACCGGGACGTCGGTGCATTAGTCGACGTCGGTGCAGTTTGGCGAACGATGCGCGACTCGGAATGTTTGAGCGCTAATGGCGAACGGCGACGCTCGCGAATAGCCGTGCCACGAAGATCGTTTCTTTCGCGCCACTATCTTTTTGCTTCTTTTTCGATGGGTGATTGCGTCAAAGAGAACTTAGCGTTGATTCTTGACGCTGATGGGTTTGATGCCGACCGCGAAACTTTTGATGTGTTATAATAATTTCGTCAATTTTGATCTCTTTAGAATTCAAATTGGAGGGTAGAGGATAATTAAATTCAGGATGAATGTAAAATAGAAGTCTTTCAGTGCACAGAAATTTTCTGCGACCGATGATCCATCTTATTCGAGTCTGATTAATGAAAGTTTGAGGATGGAAGTTTCCTCAAAGTACTAAACTTCGGATTTGCCACTTTGCATCGAAAGTTAATTTTACGTTTGGATTCAAGTTAGATTAGATTACGTTTGACCACAGTATTTATCTATAATTTTGTATAACATACTAATCTTAACACTAGAACTACCAAGGCAGTTAAAATGACTGGTACATTTTTTTTCTAAATATTTTACAAATTTACAAGGAAGCTGCGGAATTAATATAAACATAAATTACTGAATTAATCATCTGTTCCACCTTGTAATTCCTCCTTTTCTAAAGTACTAATTTATTATATTTAAATATGATTGATTCAACGCCGGTAGTTCTAGTGTGAACTGAATAATTTATTTACCATTTTTGTGCATTAGAATAACGTAAATTTTCAGTTCGCATTAGAGAATTTTCCCAAGTATCTTCATAAAAATTCTCAGTTGTTCTCCAACGATACCTGGACGCGAAGTTCTACCGCGAAAACCGAAGGAAAGCTCGTTGGTACGCCTCTCAAAGGCGTTGCCCAGTGCTTTGTATTCTACAAAGTGCACTCGCGTACGGAACACGCGCTGTTTAGCAAATTGTCGCTTCACCGTGATCCTTAATCGGCCAAGATCGTAGCAGCAGGTCGAACACGAGAGGACACACTCGATAGTCCCTTCTCGAACGACACGATCTCGCAACAATACGACCAAATTTCGCGCGTGCTCGAGATAGCGCATGTTTGAACATTCCCTCGATACGTGTTCGACTCGTCGTCCGTAATAGCTGATAAAAAGTTTAAATTTTTGCGCGGGAATAGAGGAGCCAATAGCAATTTACAGGACTGGAATCCCGTTTTACCACTTACTGTGGAGAGAGGCGGAAAAAAGTGGGATAAACGACGATAACGAGAATCCCAGGTAAATGTGACAAATGAAAAACATTGACCCGTTTAAACCGTGGAACGTTTTCGCACAATCGGCGATAGACCGACGTTGAAAGGTTTTCCATTTGCGAAAATTTTCGGTGGTGGAGAAATAACGAAACAATCGCGGCTTCGATCTACGTTTCATCAACGATACTTCTACTATTTTACCTAAAATGAGAATACTGTAAATTTTCAATATCAATTGCCAAACACTGAAAAATCGTATTTCGAAAATTTACACAGGTGGAGAAATTACAACACACTCCCGACATCAATCTACGATCCTCCAACCTGTCTACTTCAACTATAATTTTAAATGAGAATAAAAATTCTAATATAAATTGTCAAATCACGTTACACAAAGTGTATATAAAAAAAATATAAAAAAAATCTAATCCGCATAATTTTGGAAAAAATAAAAAAAGAAAAGCTAATTACAATACATCATTCAATTCTTTTCACAAACAACTTGACAGTCCCCAATCTCTCCAGCGTCGAAACAAACCTGTAAGCAATAATGGCGCGCAGGAAGCAAGCGCGCTCGAAAATAATCGTCCCCGTTGCGCGGCCCATTGAAGCTCCCCGTTCTCGATTCTATTACGAAGATCGTCCGTGAACGCTTCATTCAGAAATAGTGTTTGTAGTCGGATTTCGGGTGAAACTCCTTTCGCGCCCATTTCTGTCGGAGGTAAGCGTACGAGGGTTCGCCGAGACACGCTCGTTGTCGGAAATAACGACATAATGACATGGTAGAAGATGAGTGCCCGAGGTAGGTAAATCCGAGACAAGGTAGAAGAACCGACGAGCGAAAAGGACGGACGAAGAGAGAAACCAGACTGGACGGCCGTTGTTCAGTGGGGGATATCGTCGAAGAGAGGAAAGGGAAGACGGTGTGCGAGCTCGGGCATCGTTCCGAAGAGCCAAGAGGCTCGGAAGCGTTGCTGACCATCCTCGGGTACCCCGGTGGTTCGTCAACTACGAGGAGAGAACCGAGAAGTCGAGGAGAGCTCAATAACCACTCTCGAGCAACGGCTACGTCACGCAACCCTTTATCGACGACTCGCTCTAATTTTATTTACGGCTCATTACCATCGACCACTACCCATCGGGTAGTTCGATTCCATTAGAACATTTGCGGAAGAATAATTGCTTCCTTTCGAGGATCGGGCTTCCTGGAAGCTCTTAGGCGCGGAAGCTCTTCGTGGTACGCTGTTGAGAACTTGCGAAGTTTACGATGGGAAAACGGGACGTGATTTGTGATTGGGAATTTTAATTGTTTTCTTGGAGCAATTCAAAAGAGGGGCGTTGTTGGAAACCAGAAAAATGGCATTACCGGTAAATCGCGACATCTTTAGAAATCGGTAATTATGTGTATGATGAGACGTACGTGAGGAATATCGCGTTCCCTCTCACTCTCTGTAAAACCTTACGTGTGAAAAGTCGTGTATGTAAAAAGTGTACTGCGCCAATAAATATACTTAGACAAAGAGGATTCTATTCACTGCGAATAACCAATATAACACAACTAGCAGTTATAAATTACAACAGGAGTAGAGGTTTTTGGGGGGAATCTGAACGTTTTGGATGATTGTAGGTTTATCAGCTTGGAAGAAAATTTGTCGGCACCCTCGCGGAAGGAGCTGCGATATAATCAATTTTATCAGGTTGACCCGAGTGAGTCGAGATACTTTAACGTGATCTACGATCAACGCACGAAATCGGCGAATATCGTGACACGCAACGGCGACAGAAATAGTCCGGCGTCAAAATAAAACGCACCCCGATGGTCTATCCCAGCGAGGGTCTCTTTAACGACGAAATCGGCCCAATTTTGCCGACTATTTAGCAAAGCCGTACTCGGACCCATACAGCCAGGGAAATTAGCCGTCCGTCGAAACGCACAGTCTGTCCTGGTAACGCGCTGAAAATCCATTCGGCGTAACAATGCCGCCAGGGGTAGAAGGGGGGTATGGAGTGCACGGGAATCTGAAAATTTCATTCATCCCGCGGAGAGAGGCCCTCTTCATTTTATCCAACGTGCGCAGCTTTTTTAACCCGTCCCTAATACCATCGACCGGTAGCGTGGCTCCCCCGTTTCCGATTTTACACGGCTCGTCGCTAAATTGCCATTGTCACGTACTTTCGATGTAAATCGCTCGCAAAACAAGTTCTCTCCAGTGCGACTGATTTCCCGTATCCGGTAAACGACGAGTACACAGGTCGGTTCGTACTCGACTAGAGTGCGTATTCGATTCGCGTAATCGCGTTGCTAATGGCGCTAATTACTTGTCTGGCGCGCCGATATCCCATTACCCTCGATATTTGCCAGACATATTAATTTCGAGCGAGGAAGGAAAAATAAAAAATGACGGTACACTGTCGAAGCTCGATGGTGCGATATTGCAGCGTGTCGAATTGAGGACGAAGTCACGCGGTTGCCGAGGATAATAAATACTGGCGAAAAAGAGGATGGAATCGACGAAACACGGTAGGCCGAGGACGGTGGCGAAGCCACGCATCGGACCGATAGAATTAATTACTTAAACGCGATATTACGCGCAAGATGGATAAGCGGATACGTGGAGAGGGTGAGAGGACGAGGAAGAGAGAGAGAAAGAAAGAGACTGAGTGAATCCTAGCGGCATTTTCGTCGGCAGTTAATCACGGTGAGCGAGCGCGAAGAATGTACGGTCGTAAATAAATCGTGAATCCAATTTGTGGGTACCATAAATCAATACCGGTATCACGATTCAAAGGGGTTGGAGAACGCCTCCAAGTTAAGCCCCACGCGGAACAAAAGACGCGACAGACGGGGGACCCGGTATGCCGTGAGACAAAGGGCCACTGTAAACGTGCGAATTTTCCCAAAGACAAAACGAAAGCAAAGATGGACAATACACTCACCATAGAGACAGGAATGGGTCCTCCGGCGCCATTCGGGTACGGGTACGGCGAGACGAGGTAGCCCATGTTGAACGACGAGGTATGCGGCGTTGGATCCACCTTTCCTGTTTACGAACAAGAGATACATTTTATTACAAGCGTGAACAATTCAACGCATTTATCTTCATTCGCTTATCGTTCAAATCATAAGGGACAAAACAGGAAAATCAAATCGCCAGGTTGTCTCGAGAAGCAACATGGCCCGAGTTGCTCAAGGTATCATGGATATCCATATTTATTCCCTCGTTATCTCGAAGTCTAACGTAAAAAGCACTCGAGCGATCCTACTTGACGCTTTCCCCCGGGTAATTAGAGTCTCGACGCAATGGAGAACAAGGTGGGGCGCGTAAGCCCCACGTTTTTCCGCGCCTTCGACGTTTCGCCCGTTGCGCGTTAAAACAATTCCGTTTAATGGATCGGGGAGAGTCATTCGCGTTTGCATTAGTAGAGGAAATCCTGGCAGCCTGGAGAACCTGCTCTCGAAGGATACGAAACGATCGGTATCGTTTCGTCGGTGTAGCCTATCCTCCTCCTGGTACCCTCTCGGTTCCCTCAAGATACCTTTCCCTGTACCCTTCCGATTCCCTCTCTGGTACCCACTCTGATTCTCCTACCGACCCCCTCCTCTGTCCTTTAACGTTCTCGATGGACGACGTTGCGCGCCTCGCTCGAGAAACGTTTCGAGTTTATCCGTTCTGCGAAACTGGATCGCGCCGAGCAACAAGAATCCGCACGAAGGACTTCGAGTGATACCGATCGTCTCTCTCTCCGGACTGCCGGCAGCAGGGCGTCCTCTCGATTCTACAGCTTCTCGAGGCGGATCCTCGCGCGCCTCGGGGAACCACCGGTGAACGCGGTACGTTCCGCGAAACTCGATCGTTTCGAGAGGCAGAAACCTGCTTTCAGGATTCGAACTGATAACTATCGTCCTGATCCGCCCGGCCGGTCTGAGTTACCATCGCGATTCCTCTCGGCTAGATCTTATCGTTCGGCCGAGGGGAATCTTTAGGTGATCGCTAGCGCCATTATTTTATAGGGAGAAGTTCCATCGTAGCTGGAGGCACGGTAGCGCCGCTTATTCCCGGGGAAATTTGTTGCTATAGTAAATTAATCCTTGCATCGCCATGGAGCGAATGCGGAGCGATAGTGGAGAATGGGTTTCTATCTTTTTTTTTTTCTTAACTTAATGAGTCTGGGTGAGTTTGGGATTGGATCTTTAAGGGGCTGTTTTCTAAGGTGGGATGGGAGGGTGTTGATTGTGGCTTTATTTTAATTACGAAGAGTGTACTAATCTGGTTGGAAGGGTATGGTTATAGGTACTTCGTTTTATCGTGTATGATAATTTTCATACGATATAGATCTACTTTTTTGAAGCTTCATGTAGGAACAAGAGAATCTGCGGTTTCTCCAAAAGCTCTCGGAGAAACTATTTCCATGCCTGACGCATCTCGACGTTATCCTAAAATCTGACGCATGAAAATTTCCAAACGCGCATACCAACGAACCGACGATCGCAAAGACGAGATCGATTCCCCGAAGCCTCCGACAATTTCCGACCGTCCCTGGAGAACGGAACGCGCGGTTACGGCGCCGGAAATAACGCCAACTTAGCGCCACGATGCAGCCTTGCTGATCGATTCGTCATACATCGTGTCACAGTTGCGGTACATATAAAGATAGAGGCTCGAATTCTCAATTAACCTGCCTAAATTCACATTCATACAAGCATTTCTTTAAATTATTACTTAATCTTTTGTGTTTCAAGCAGTGAGATCGCGCTCCTCAGATTTTGTGTCGAAAAATCCCACTACATTTCGAACGGTATGGACAACTGAGCGCTATTGTGCTCTTCGAGTTTTTTCGATCGTGTTTTTTTAATACAGTAGAAGCCCGCTGTAATCAACTCAGAAAATCTTGATTCTTTCGATGTATTCAACTTTCTCCTCCAACGCTTTTCATCCCCTCTCTGCATTACGAATGTATCTATCTTCTTTTATCAGAATGTTTCTCCCTGCGCATCGACATGCGCAGAAAGTCCAAAATAGGTTGCCACTGAGCATAATACTTCAAAATACTTAACCTTCAAAATAAGTGCAATTTTATGCGTAAATATAAAAATTAATTAATGAATATGCCGAAATTAAGAGAAAGATTTGAATACCGCGCTTTCTTTGCGAATTCTTATTGGTTGGTATTTGTTTTGGCGGGGAAATTGACTACGGTGAAAGCCTTGAGTTGACTACAATGAAATGTTGCCTACAGCGGGGTTGATTACAGCGGGCTTCTACTGTAGCCTCTGGGACTCAAACGGTTAATAGTGTCTTAACTACTATTAACCTCAAATGTCTAGATCCTAGGTGAAACGACAGTTGAAGCCAAACTACAACAAACCACAGTTTCGGGTCTCCAGAGGCGCATCAAGGCAGAATTCAGCGGCGCTTAAACGGTCGACTCGACCAGCAGCGACCATGAAAGAGTTAATTCTTCATTCGCGATCTCGATCGTCCCTCGACGCAAGACCATTGACCTTTTCCGAGTAGTAGAGTTTCACGGCGCGCGGGCGCGCTCGTTTGCCCCGAGTTATTAAGACGCGCGCGAGCAGAGGCTTCAACAGAAGAGGAACGGACCGTACGCATCGGCGCAATTCACACGACTGCGGACGATTAAATTGTCAGCTACGCGACTCTATAAATAACGTAACGCGCGCATACCGCGGACTTTCGTCGGAATCGCCGGCGATTCTCGTTTTATCGCTGCGACGACCGAGCGTCACGAGCACCGATGAAAACTGCCTCGATCCTCTCTCCGGCTCTCGTTCGTCTTCGAACTGGCCTTCGTGTACTTCGATGTTCTTCACGGAGCAAATCGAGTACTCGCATTCAATGAAAGTTTTATCTGCGAAGTCCGAGGAATCCGACCGACCAAATTAATAGAACGTCTCGGACAATTTCTCGCGAGATCGTCGAGAATGTCGCTGTCGTTTGGAGGAAGACGTGGAAACTATGAGTTCTACTGTAAATGTTGGTGATCCGATTGAAAAGTTTGGGTAGTCATTTTCAAAGTGTATTTGTTATTTACCGCGTTGATTGCTGGTGACGTTGCATATTGATATTGAATTATATTGAAACATAGATTTTGCTGTTTCACTTCTCTGTGTAGAATCTATGCAGAGAGAAATGAAATCGATCTCCATTAGTGGGTTGGAGTTAATAATAATTTTCTCAATTAATGCCCACTAGCCTGAACGATTATACGTAATACAGTACATCCTGGACAAAATTACCGAATCACTTAAAACCTCAATATCGAAGAACAACAACGAAACAACCCCTAACACCCGATCACTCACCGTTCAAAACCAAGTGCTCAAAATCAACGTCAAACTTTCCTATAACTCTGCAACAATTATCGAGCTTGCCACAACTCGTTGAAAATTTCGCCCAGCTTCCAAAGATCAGAAGAAGGAAGCGTTATGTTTCGTTGTAGCCACGGCACACCAGTTTCTCTCTTTCTCTCTCCGAGTGCATATACTGAGTGCACATGTGCGTCACACTCCTCGCGCCAAAGTTTATTGCCGGCTCGTTCTCTCAGAGTTCCCTCCTTCCTTTCCATCTCGATCGGTGCCTCCTCTTCCTCCACGTTCCTCCGTTCTTCCAACTGCCACTATACAGACTCAAAGTTCGTGCTCCCTCTTTTTCTCTCTCGCTTTTACCCTTTCGCCTTGCTCTCTTTCCCTCGTCTCCTGCGGGTTTGTTTACTTCGCAGTCTTGTTGGAATAATACTTCGGGACGGTAATTATAGATACCCCGGGCTTCACAATGCACGACTCCGTCACACGTTTTGCCATGCCGCGCACCGGAGGGTGTTGCTCGATGCCGATGCGATGTTAAACACCATGAAAATTTATACATCTGTCACGCGACTCATGTTTACCCAGTGTAAGAACTATCGAACGTGTTTTTGCACCTTTGAAGAACTTTTGCCGTTGTTTTTAGTACTTTTAGACTTGGTTCGAATCTATCGTGTATGATTCTACTATTAGGATATAGAAAGAAGTCACTCGATATGATCACGGGGTAAGGGGAAACTCGTAGTGTCTTATTCCTATCGTAATGACCAGACTGCGGATTTTTATGCATTTATGACAAATTAAATACGGCTAAAATATACAAAAAGGACATAATATAAAAGTATATCTAAAATATCTGAAGTATGGTATTTGTTGTAATATTTATTGAGTGCAATAAATCCCTAGATAGGTTTTCCTGTCTCACCTGCATTTGTGAAACTCGAAATTTGCATAAACATCCGCAGTCCAGTAATGACCCTTAAAACCTGAACTCGGCGAATGAGAAACGAAATTAAACTCTTGTTGACAAGTGTTTTTTTCGACCAGTCACGCATTAGAATCGATAGTACGGAGGACGAGGGATGTTTCTTACTCGTGGGGCAAATTGGAGCCAACTACTTGTGAAGAGATTTCTCTCTAAACCCTCAGAATATAGGGTTGTAATTGGGAGAGGTATAATAATTGCGCGGGAAAAATTCTTACGTCTGAGTTTGAAAAGTGTTGGGAATTATAAGAAAGAGAATTTTAGAATCAAATGCAATTGACTAAAAAACCGGGTTCAATTACGTAAAATTGACCCCTGTCGTGTTGCATCCTCGTAGTCCTTCCATCAGAAACTGATATTCCAACAAACCCACGATACGTACAGATAATACATAGTGACGTATCCCCGTTGTACAATCTCCTATTAATATTTCACTACCCCACACGAACGTTCTCCCGCGGCCTGTTATTTCTCTCTTTCACAGAATACCAAAACGTTTACGCGTTTTCTTTGATCAATCGTAACGGATTACAATTGCGGTACAGTCACATACCGCAAAAAAAAAGGAAATAGAGAAGAGTAAAAAGAGGAATAAAAAAAAATGACAAATAGAGAAGCAACGTTTTAAAGAACAATGTTTTGGTAAAACTGAACGCTGCAGGGGGGTTTCCACGACAAAGGGGTCGCAAGGAGAAAAATGCAATTTAGAAAAACGCATCCCGTCGGTGCACCGCGTCGTCGGGGAGTACAGGAGAAAGAGGCCGAAGCTATCCAAAGTGCACGGGTTCTTAAACAATATCCATGTTCGGAGTTACTCGCGATTCTGCATCGACGATTCCTGGAAAGGCGCCATTAGAACAGAGGAGGCAAAGAGCGGAAGCCGCGAAGAGATTATTATGGGTTTGCATGTTCCGAGTGCCCTCGATTTCGAGCCGAGTATTCGCGAGTATTGTCTGCAGCAGACATCATTTTCGTTTGACGGGGAGGAGAAAAAAAAATCAAGGACGAACCCTGTGTCTCTCTGTCATGAAAGATAATTTTTTTTCCTCTCTTCACGCATAGAGGGGAGGCAAGAGGGTGACGATGATCAACGTCGTGCTCGGTAACGAGACGTGAGAGGAGAGAAGAGGACACGGAACTCGTCGTTTGTACCTGGCTCTCTTCCTCGACGACTCGGCGAATCAAGGAAATTCGAGAGAAATCCTTTCCTTCGGAAATATGTGCTTGGTGCACCGTAACGCGTGGCTAAACGATGCGCCATGGTCTTTTGGGAGTCCTTCAAATTGGATGAAATATTTGTTTGCGAAAATTATGAAAATTTGGGTGGCTCTTTTGGAGACAGTTTTGTCGTGTGCCGTTGAAAAAAGTGCATATCTTCGAGAATATGGTGCAAAATAAGATATATATTTCGACTTTACCTCTAACCTAAAAATTGGCAAAATTCAACAATACTATTGAGATCACTTCTATGACATCACGTTTGCAGTACAATTAACACTGTATCTTGGACTACTTTGTACATTGTTATTTCACTAATTCAACTAATTCGACATGAAGCTAAATAAAGAAGAAACGTTTTTGTAGTCGTTAAAGAATCATGGCAAAAATGATGGCATTTAGAGAAGATCTCCCTTCTGAAGCTTTCGTTGCCTACGAGAAGCAAAAAGGGAGAAGACCACTGGGTTTGAACCAGGATCGTTAAATTCCCGCCAAATTCGAGGTCCGAATCGGGAACCGAATTCGGGCTAAAAAGGACACAGGAGCAAAAGAGCGTGCCGTTAATGCCATTATGAGCAAGCTCGTGTGTACAGCTTGTTGTCGGCTGGTAAATTACTATAATTGTGAAGTTCCGGCGATTTTTAGATTAGCTCTGGTCCATCAACGGTATATGCCTACCTACCGACCTGCCGACACTGCACCGCAACCCGACGGTTCTCAAATCCTACCTCGTCCCATCTTTCAAACCTTTCTCAGAACCTCCTCCACCCATGAATCTTCAAATATCAACAGAAAAAAAAGATACACATCTAATTTCTATCCTTTCATTGTATTTCATCACAGAAAATCTCCCCATACAAATTTCCTTCTCAAATGTTTCCACGTGTCGACTGTTTTACTTGGATCGAAGAGAAGGAACTTTCTGCAAATTCAAATTAATTCTGTGAATCAGTCCGTGCCGGGAATACGATTTCTTTGCCAGGATTCTCGCAAGATCTACCAGGTTCGTTTGTCTCCCATGGGAGAAACCAATGGGAGAGGAAAAAAAGCCAAGGATTACAGCGACCCCCTCCAAGCAGTTCGAAGGATCTTTCGGATTCCTGCGGAGACCGGAGGCTACGGGCCTATTGGCCTCTGTCAATAGAAATCTGTGCTCTCGTCTCTTCTCTACGAGCATCTCGTGACCCCACGACACGGGGGGCCCCTCTTGCTAGTCGGAAAGAAATCGAGGGGGATGGACCGAGGCACCTAAGAATTTTCCCCTCTTGAAAGATTTGTGCAACAAGTGCAGCGTCCTGGTTGCAGATGGGTTTGCAGGTTGTAGGAATGACGTTAATGAATTTTGGATGATTTTAGGATATTTATTGTTGACGGAAAATAGAATATTAGTAGCTAAAGATTAGAAGAGATGGTGGTTGGTATGATGGGGGATGGAGGTAGAGACTGTGAGTCTCAATTGGTGGAGCGGAGCACAAATTTTCGTTATTTAGTAAGTTTTCATAATATTGGAGTTACTTAACTGGTCACAGGTCGGATTAATCTCCCTTTTTCAAAGTAACTTGATACATTACAGCTTGAATGATTTGGAACCTGAGTAAATCATCGTTTCTTTTACAGGGGTTGTTTTAGATAAATAAAATTCTCGAAATCGTCTCGACCAAGTAAACGTAGATGACCCAAGCCCCAAAGGTACAAATTGCAAGGGAAATTTCGTAACAAAGTGGAAAACAGACGTCACTGAAAATCGAAGGAGACGGAAGATCGGTTCCAAGAAGTTCAGGAACCCGGTTTCCGGCACAGAGAGGCGCTTTCGGTAAAACACCGACGTGAAAATACATGGGAGCGTGTAACTGGTGACCCTCGACGCGGGAGGTCCGTGTAAAAGAAATTAGAGGGCAAAGAAGGGGGACCGAGCAGAGGGCACCGAGAAATTTACTGTCCAGACATGCTTTGTGCAACAAGTGCCACGTCGTGGTCACGGTGCGCCTGTTGACTCTGATGAATTTCCTCGGAAATCTGCGTTCTCTATTGTCCACCGAATCGGAATTTCTAAAGGACACCACGGCCCTTCTTACGGGTCCTCGTGTATCCTAAACCAAAGGATAATTATTCGCATACACGTAGGAGAAAAGTTGGCATCTATTTGACCAAGAATCTTCACAGGTCGACGTTCATTAGAAAGCGACTAAGTTCTCGCAGAGGCGAGGACAGAATCCAACGATCGTAGCGATGAAATTTGCATAATATAAAGGTAGAAAGACCGAACTAGTTGCTGGTACAACGCAACCCGATGAAAGACGTCGGAAAATCTAGATGAACACGTGCACGGGACGATCCGAGACAACGAAACGGGTTTTCGCCGTATAAAGATCACCAAGTAGGCGCACCCTCGTAATGGGACCCGGAGATTCCTGACGGGCCCCGAGGCCAGACCCACTGTCACGTACTCGAGAGGCCTGCGACGTGGTAGTCGGTTAGAATCCGAGCGTGCCTGCAGCAGCAGCAACACAGGAATCGATGCAATCACGGGCCTTCCACGGTTTCATTTCCTCTGGATTCCCAACTCGATGGGATCGGAGACTTTTGCGAGACCATCGCCGGACGTTTCGTTCCGATTCAATTTACAATCTCGATGTCGAGGATGGAGTACCGTTTGGAAATTAGAAATTTTACCATTAACACGGTAATCTGTCGGATTTCTAAGAGGAAATGAGATGAGTTCTGTCTCTTGGGAATGTTTCTCGTTTCCGGTGTTCCAGGTTGGATGGCCTTTGTGAAAGGATCTTTCAGAATGCGATTTCGTTCTAGAAGAGAAACCCAATGTTCCTCCTATTAGCATGGGTCCTTAAAGGGACCCTTGGAAGTGTCTTTCACTTTTACACAGATAAATTTCCACCAGCTACGAAACAAGAGCCGGGGGCTCTTGAAAATTTTCAAGTTTTGTCATAGATTCCGGCGAAACCGCATACGAAAACTCAGAGGCCCCGGGTTGACCGGAGGTCAAGTCGGACCCGAAGAGGGTCGTTGCAATCTACAGGGGTGAAGAAGGACAAGAGATATCCTCGTGAAGGAAAGTAGAGGAGAGAAGAGGAGGAGAGAGGAGAAGAGGGCAGGGGCCCCGAGGCAAGACCTACTGCCGGGGGCCTCGGCAGGCACATAGGTGGTTTTGACTCGGCACGGTCCCCGGCACGGCAAGGCCCGTGCGAAGGAAAGCAACAAAAGAACGAGAAGACGAAGAGGACGAAGGAGGAAGGAGAAGAAGAAGAGAAGAAGGAGACGGAAAGTGCCTGGGTCTGCCTGTTTGACCGCCGCCTGGGCTGGCTGCTCGACTGCCTCCGTCTCCCTCTTTCACTCTCCTCCCTCTCACGATCATTCTCTCTTTCTCTCTCTTCACCTCTGGCTGGCTCGTCTCGTCTCGTAACAAGAGACGGCGCGGACAATGGGTGCCGTGGCAGCGCCTTCGGCCAAGGCTGCTTCGCTCGCACCGCGCCGCTTCGAAACACCATCTACGATTGCTCGAATCGCCCAATTCCATGGAATTCTTCCAGTTTCTCCCGCCATTTCCGCGACTTCGAGTTGCCAAATCGAGTATTGTTTACTCGAGTCCAATGGAAATGTAAAAGTTATTTTCATTTTTCTTATTAACCCTTTAACGAACAATGACGTCTCGGAGACGTCATGGACTGTCTCCGGTGGACGTACAGTATGTTATTAACCCTCTATAGTCCCAATTTTTTGTGGTATCCGACGCTCTATTTTACCATTGTATAATTAGAAAATGATAAAAGTACTATTTTAAATAATGAATTCAACCGGAATTTTAAATAGCGAGCTGCAAAGAATTTTATGGCTTCACGAGCTGTATTATATTTGCCAATGTAAACATTTGACATTGAAGAATAGAAGCTTAGATGTATCTTGCGTTATCTCAAAGTCACAGAGATCTATAGAGGGTTAAATTATGTAATTATTTCACTCTTGCGTCAACAGAACTACTAATTTATTATTGTATAATGTTAGTTAATTATCAATGGAAATTTCGAAATAAAATATTCTGTTTCTAAGCTTCCACGTAACTGCTCGGTTGGGCAAAATGTTTTCCGGACGTGACAAATTCTATTTTATTTGTATGTCAAGGAGTTAACACCTCTCCGTCAACTTCGACAACTTATCCGAGGTCGTAGGATCTTCTTTCTTTCAAATAAAAGTTCTCGAGTGGCATAAATGCAATTGCGTGTACCGGCGGATTAAGTGAATTAAACGGATTAAACTTTTCTTCGTAGACTTTGAGTGAACCGCGCAAATAAAGTGCGATTATCCAACGTATCCCATGACTGATCGGTTCGAGCATGAATCTAAACCCGTTTATGTCCAGTCGTTTTGACGGTTTTACGAGCTTCCAAGTATATTTCGCCGAAGAGATCGAGATAGAAGGAGAGTAGAGGAGAGTATGGCGGTAATAACACGAGAAAGAGGAACGTTTCACCCGTACACGGGCCGACGGGGGTTTTACGATGGTAATGGGGCGAGATAAAGCTGAGATAACTGGGGACGCCTCGAGAAGAAAGCGAGAGCGTGACGAGAGTCTACGATAACGGTTTAAAAAAGGAGAGCTGCCCGTTATTGTCCAGCGATGAGTTTTTAATCGGCCGAGATATCTCTTTGGACAGTCGACCGATCAAAGAGGCAACCTATGGGGTCAACAGTTTTCCATGCTTCTCGATGGTATGGTGCATCGTCCAAGACGAATAGCTTCCTCTTGGAGTTTCTATGATTAATTATCAATATAATCTCCTCATTTGAATAATCTATCTATGAAAGAAGATAAAAAAAGAAAAACAAGAGAAAGAATTCAGGTCAATAATTAAAATGCAGGTGGAAATCCAATATCGATAAGGATTGATCGTCGCTTCTGGCTTCAACGCTTAATGTTCCTGTCGAGCTTGAGCTCTAATACTTAAAAAAATCTAGCTATCGCATTAGTCCAGTCGAATATAAGTGAAGAGAATCGTATGCGCGCTTCGACGCCTCGTCGATGTCTCCGACGACTATCGGATCCGTGTCACTCGAGACCATAATAAAGCCTCTTCGGATGGGACGGTTTCTTCACGGTGCTGCAGGTAGCGACCAAAAGGAGATTAGACGCACAAAGTTCCAAGTTTTGACAGGTCCATGGAACGACAAGATCGATTTCTATGGACACGGTGTTGGTTCCCCAAAAGAGCGCATATTCAACGAAAAACATGCACATATACTCTACATAAGTTCAACCATCTTTCATTTCTCGGTAGATTTTTCCTAAATTATAATTCAATATATCGTAACGTCAATAGTTCAAAATCCAGCAAAAATTGGGTGCTCTTGGGCGCAATGACCGTAAGCAGGTAAAATACAGAGAGGAAAAAAGGAAGAAGAAGAGGAACCAGGCGACACTCGTGGTCTTCCGTTTTAGTCCAACGTCGACGCAGAAATGCGTCCGGTGATAATTTCCAGAAAGAAATAAACTCGAGCCGTGGAATTTCTCCCGGGGCGTGCACGCGCGATGATATTTCGGTCCGACGACCTTCCGTCCGGAAAGGAGTATTCCAAGTCGACCAAGAGCATCCGCTCGCCGCGCGTGCTACTCTCAGTTTTCTAGGGAAACCGTGGCCTATTAACGTTACACCGGCCGACTTCGTATACGACTTACGGAAGACCGAGTCAAAGAGAATTTACGAGGAGCAATGAACGAAAAGAAAAGTGCGAGCAACAACGGGAAGATCGTTGTTTCACGATTTTCCCTGAGTCTCATCAAAAACGGCAAATTCGAACGATGATTTCGTCGAAAGTGAAAGAAACAGAAAGTTAAAACGACAAAATACCGTGCGAACGTTCTCTAAAATTCAGTGATGTATTCGAGAACACACGAAATTCGATGGAAACACGGGTGGTCGTGAATCTAAGGTGGCAATCACCATTATGAGTTAACGAGTGCAAATACACCTGCCGTAGCATCGTTGGACACCTGGTTTCTGCATCTTTTAACGCAACAGTAGAACAAAAATTTCGTGATTTTTATCTACTCCTGCGTGTTTTCGGAAAAATCAGTATAATCGAGGGGAACGTAAATCGCGGGGAATTAAAAGTCCCAGGATATCAGGCTGCGATGTCGCACCAGTGGGAATCGACTTGTCGCGAGGAAGAGAGACGGAACGGGAGAAGCGTAGGGTAATTTATGCAAAAAGTGGGCCCCTCTCGAAACGAGAGTGCGAGCAAGGGATCGAAGGAGGAATCGGCAACGTCGCAAAGCATGGAGTAGCCGACGGTACCGAGGCTGGGGCCTACGGCCCTGCGTTCTTGGCCTCGGGCTGCCCGTGGAGAGGGGCCACGGGGGCAGAGGGACCTCGCTAGGGCCCCACTGTCCACGGAGAGGGGGCAAGGAGACACACGGGCACCCACTCCTCTACCGGTATATATTTCTCTCCGTCTCTTTTTCTTATTCTCTCTCGCGTTAGTTCTCTCCTCTTTTCTCGTTCTCTCGTCCTCTCTCCTTTTCGTCTCCCCTCGGCCCTT
Source organism: Cerceris rybyensis (assembly GCA_910591515.1). NCBI lineage: Eukaryota > Metazoa > Arthropoda > Insecta > Hymenoptera > Crabronidae > Cerceris > Cerceris rybyensis. Next base: position 22,061,138 of record OU342793.1, on the reverse strand, counting down.
TTTCATCCACCTTCTTCGCTCTCTCTTTCTCCCTTTCTCGCTGTCTCCTTTGTGCGTGCACACATCGACGTTGTATGCCATATCAGTGCATTCTCGGTCCCAAAGCCGAGGCCTGACCATCGACGAAAACGTGGCGAGCACAGTGACACCGGGACACCGAGAGCTCGGTCGTCAGCATCGTAAGGTGCAAGGATAACAAGACGATAAAGTCCCAAATTAGGGGCCTGCTTCTTCTCTCGCCGCGAACGAGAGTGCGTAGTTTCGCGGGGCTGAAATCGCGATCGGGTGTATGACTATCGATGCATTAGAATTAACGAATCGATGAAACTTTTATAAGTCCTGTATTTGGTGGAAGGATAATCTCGGTACCAGGGTCTAAGTTGACGAAACCACTAACAGTATGATGTAGTAAATAGTTTAAGAAATATCTCCTATCATCTCACATTGTAGCCCACCTGTCAGGCTATTTTAAGACCCTAAGGATGTTCGATTCTCAGATTCCATCCTCATCGATTTGCCTTCGATAGACGTTCGAACTATCGGAACTATCGAACCTAGGAAGAGGACAGTCACGCGTGGCACAAACACGTACACGCGTGACTTCCGTCACGGTAGACGACTCCGGTACTCAAGGCTCATCCTCGCGGAAGAGCGAAGAAAAAAAGAAGCGTATACTCATCGAATAAATTTAATGCTCGTGAGATAAGCCTCTCGACAACTCTTGTCGGAACGTTTACCTCTCTCGCTACTGCGGAACGAGATCGATATTTTGACACGGGGATAAAAAAAGGGTGTGAGAGTAAAATGAAGACGAACATACTACTAACGGGCCCCGGAATCGTGGCACGATTACCTCGTCGACAGAGGGGAAGCGTTATCTTGGCAGAGATAAGATTAGCGAATCTATAAGCGGAGACTCACCGGCGAGAAAGCGCGAAAGGACCTTCGGATGAGCAACGACGGCGTTAACTACGGACAAGCCGTGACTAATAATCTCCGGGAGATTCCTTCGTGCACGATAATTAATTTCCCAGATCGTTGATCAGCGATCGGAGATTTTTCTTTTCTCAGCGTAAGCTATTTTTTTGCCGCGCACCTGCCGCGTGGGAGTAAAAGGCTTCCACGATGTTGCATCCTGGAAACTTTTTAATTCCGTTGAAACAGCCGCAGGTAGGAATTTCGCGGGCGTGAAAAAATTCCGTGGTATTTCCATCCTTTTGCTCGTTTCGTCGGGATGTAAAGGAAACACTATAGACATCATGGAGAAAACGTATCTTTAAAGGAAAAAAAAGGGAGAAAAAAAAAAGATCGTCGATACTCAAGATGGAAGATCGTAGCGTATAGAAAATCCAAAGAGTTTGTAGGAGTGTCGGTTCGATAATAAAATGATAAAATCTTTGAAATATAATTAGTCACTCGGCGAGCTATCGTCGGTTAATTTGCACGAGCGGTGATTCGATGCTTCGGTGGAACCTTATGCTCATCGTACAGAGGGAGAAGAAGAGGGGCCTCAGTCCCCTCGGCGATCGTCTCGTGCCACGTGTGCACCTTGGTACTCGCAGGTTATGTCCGAGCAACGACAGGAAAAAGAGAGGGCGGAGGAGGAGAAAGAGGAGGCGGAGGAGGCAGTGGCAGAGGAAGAGGAACACGAGAGGAGGAAAGGAGCGGTGGCCGCAATGCGCCGTCGTGTACCGAAGTAGCAAGTGTCGGCCCCGTCGGCTACGCCCATATAAATCCTTAGTTACCTAGTCGCTTTACGAGATACAATTATTTACCGAGACCGAGCGGCTACCTTATTTAGCCTTAGTTAACTCACCGCCCGATGCCACCGAGATCCGATTGATCGGAAGCTCCTCTTTCGCGGGCCTCGCCTTTGTCTCTGGTGCCGTACCACTTTTTTCTTGACTTACTTCACCCCTCGTGAGCATTCTCTATGCCAATCGATTCCTTCCTGCTCTGCTGCGATCTCACGATTTGCTGTGAGATCGTAGACACGAGGAGGGGATGTTTAACTTGTCAGGGGGTGAGTTAACTCCGCGAGGCGCGAAGATGTCGGGTATCGTTCAACAGAAACAAGAAGTCACTTCTGTCGATTACGGAGTAAGGGGACAGCGTCTACTTCCACGATATCAATGCTGAAAATGCGACAATAACGAAGAACGGTCGAAAAGAAAACATTTCTTTCATTGTTTCTGTGACTATGTAACGAACGTAAGTCTTTTTCGGCCAGTAGCGCATTAAAATCGAACATGACGTCAGAATGACGGATTTGTCTCTACCCATCGAGCGAATCGGGACAAACTGCTTGCTAAGTGACTTCTTTGTTCTGTTGAATGGTAGAAGACTTCGTAAGTCGTCAATTGGAGATGATGTATTTCGTAGCCTCGATTAGATTTAGATTTAGTTAGAAGTCTAATTAAAAGGATGAATTTGGAACTACTTTTAATGATTGATGAAGACGAATTATAGCTAAAGAAACAACACTTTCTTCACATTGTAGGAAAAGGGGAGTTTTTGGTCAATAAGTTACAGTGTATGTGTATTGACAGAAGACTTCGACATCTATTGAGGCCTTACAATGAAACTACAACGACGATGGGGATTTAGGACCCCAAATAATGGGCCTCAGTTCGAAAGCCCTGGGCGCAATCTCTAACAAAATTCTCTCACGCGATATTACACAGTGGATCAGTTGAAATCCATATAAAACTATAGATATTTCTCTATGCAATCGTAACAGCTGAAACAACATAATTTTCCCATACAAATTTCCTCTTCTCCTCAGTGAATGGTAACAACGATCACAAGGAATACGACGCATTAATGCCAGACTTCGATCTACACTCGCTTCACTTCGAACGATACGAAAGTATTAATTACAAGACAGAAAACATAAATCTTCAAGACGCGTCAAAGTCCACGCCCCAGCAGCGACGTTCGACGTAATATCAATCGAGAAGTAATTACAATCTCTCAGGAAATGATGTTGCAACCAGCATCGCAGTGGCAAAGGAAAATCGCACAAAGCAATAACGTCGACCCTTAGCAGAAATTCGCCGCTTGTAAATCATTCTCCATGCTTAACCTGACATTAGCGTGACAGGGTGTTATCCAGGCACGGTCATTTTAGCATATGGTTAACAGATGCCACAGAGTCGTGCCTTTTTAACGAACCCAAGGCGTCAATAATTTCCACGTGTAGGAGCGTCAGAGACAAGTCGATTTTACATCTCGAATCGATTTTCCATACGTGTCTGTTCCGCAAGGACCATCGAAGAATCGAATGTTGTCCCGAAAAACGAGGACCCGATCGTTGTTACGCGCGCTTACGGTTGGGCCCTAAATGGCTTTTCGAGCAGAGGCGAAGAAGGGCGGCAGAGTTTCGAAAGCCGGACTAGGCTGCTCTAAACAAAGAGCTTTACAGCCATATTTATAGTTGTCGTAAAACACTACGCAGATTGCTAACCTTCGTTCGACGGACGCAGAGGAGGTTTGTGTGTTCCGTGTGCCTCGTTTCCCATCTTTCTTTATTCCTTTCTCGTTACGTTCTCTTTCTTCCTTTCTATCTCTTCTTCTACCTTGTTCTCTCTCGTTCTACCGATCGGTGAACACAGTGTGCCTCCACGTTCCCTCGCTTTCACCGTCGAGGCTCCGTTTCCTTCTTTCCGTTCTTTCTCTCCTTTTTTTTTCCTCTTCTCCTTTCGTTTTCGTATGCAAACCGAGAAGATGCTCTCTTATCCTCTCGCTTCTTTTTACATTTTGCCCGTCGACTGTTATGGTCGTGCCCGTCGAGGACTCGTGGGCTTTAGGTAGGTTTCGAAACACCGGGGCTGATGTTGGGCGAATGGCGACGGAAAGATCCTTTTTTTACGTATGTTATTTCCAAACGTGAACTTTCTTCTGTACCATGTTACCTTCTACTTTTTACAATTCAGATTTCATGAAATAAGAGACAAAAATTTGGATGCACGCAATGCTGATGTGAAAAATATCAAGGGATTGAAACTTTCGTCAATTAAGTTTAGATAACGATTTAGATCTATTTGTAATTTTAAGTTATTTCTTCTTTACGATACTTCTTCTCCGTTTGCTCTTATTTCTTCCTCCTTTCACTTCTCAGCGTTTTTACTCTCCTCTCTTGGTATCTTTCTCTCTCGAAATCTCGTTGCAGTTCCCTCAACCGCCAACCGGCTTTCGCGTCCGTCCCTCCATAATCGTAATTGGCGCGCGCCCGCGGTCATACTCGCGGAAATGGCGTAATTAGCGAGAGTTAATCAAACACCGGCATTCTCCCATCTACCCTTCTCTCTTTACCTCCCGGGCTTCTTCGATTCCAAGAGTATTTCTTTCTCGGAAGAAGGAGCAACATCGCCGCACGAACTGGACGCGATCTTCTCGCGTTAATTGACTGGAGAGTCGTACAGTCGAACAACTTTGTTTGACGAAAATCGTTTCGACAGGGTCTCGAAAGGAAACGGGGAGGACAGAACCTGAATCGTAACCACGGGGCGGAGAGAAAAACCGGTATTTTTGGTGAACATGGCTTATTATCATACGCGCGTTCACCTTCCCCTCTTTTTTCCATCGTCCTTTTGCAGTGGCGCGACTCTTGAAACAAAACTAACCGCACTTTATTGCGCCAGGGAACGAGCTTCGATTGAAGATGCAACGAATATCGAGAACCGATCGTATCGTCCGATAGATATCGTTGTAATTTAATCCTTTGCACGCCGCGCGTACGTTTGGAATAAATTGTCGGGCGGAGCGGTCGAAAAGTGGCGCAAAATTTGAATTTATCGAGCGACGGAATGCAAAAATTCCACGGCCAGAGAACTAATCCTGGACAAATTTTTTATTTCATATATTCACAAACGATAATCAGCCGTTTCATCTAATTATAGTGAATATTTAAAGTTTCTATAAAAAAAAGAATTCTATAAGAGCCGTAATCTGAAACCTGACGAAAATCACGCCCGCTCTTATCGTATAACTGGTCAATTACTAATCAACGATCCGAGGAAACGTTTGCGGCGAATTATTTAATTCCAATCTTTGCTAATCTCCTCAAAGAACGATGGCTTGCGTGAGTAAATATTTTGGCGCGCGCGTACGCTCCTCGTTTCGCGATAACGCGCGCCAGATTCGCGAATCGTGCCACAATGTTATTAAATTGCCGGCCCGCGTTTCCTCGAAAGCCAGAAAGTTGCGTGCGAACACGCGAACGTGCGCACTTCGTATCGCAGCTCGGAAACGATTTCATCGGGAAGCAATCGCGCGGGATTTTTGAGATCAACGTCATCGATAGTCAGAAGGAACCACGGATACCGATATATTCTTCCCCACCGAGGAAAATCGTTGCGCGTGACCTTATGGACGAAGATACCGGACCCTTCGCGAGCTAAAGATCGGCCAACGATACGGAAATATGTGCGCGAAGGAAGGTAACCGCGGCTTATCTTGTTATCGGTGTCGATCGAAAGGTGCGATTACCGCGGCACGTCTTCTTGGGGATTAGCGTTCGTTAAAAGGTCGTATTAGAAGCCGCAAGGAACTTCATTTACAGCTGTGTTGGGATGAAGCTGAAGGTTTCCACTTTTGTTGAAATCTATCAATTTTAATCTGCATTCGGTTTACTACAGTGTCTACTGTCTTTTCTGAACCTGTTGACTATCTTTTGCTAATGAATACGATTTGTTTTTACTTTTTCATTGTAATAAGTTATTGAGAATTATGTGTATTATTTGCATTTAATAAGTCTCAGTTTGGGAAGAGCTCAGAGACAGATGAAGATTAAGAAATATTAAATAATCCTTTAATCCTTTCTCTATGAGAAGTGACTATAATCACCCGTGACAATTTCACAAGTTGTATTAATACTAATTGTTGGATCGTATTTTGTAATTGAATGTTTTTTAAACACCAACAGTTTTTATAGTGTGTTGGAACAAATTCGCGGAAAAGGACTCCGTAGCGAAAAAATCTCGTTAAGATTTCAAACTTTTTCCAATTGACTTTTCCGTAGAAGATCAGATTCACGGGAACATTGATTTACGAAGAAAGCCGTGTTTGCCAGCGAGCCAGGCGGTTTCTTATCGTCGACGCGAATGTCTAACAAGTTTGCCGACGTACTACCCGCGCGAGATAAGGCTATTTGCTGATTTCCTTTCAATTAGCTAAAATATAGTACACGGGCCATCCCTGGCCATTACATATGCGCGGCATCGTGCGTTTTTACGCGACAACGTTGCGTGACAATGCGAATCGGGAGAACCACGTGGCCAGCACGTGTCGCAGGTCAGGGACCGGATCTCTCGGTGTCCGTCAAAAGAGCAAAGTACTGGACACAAGAGATACGTTTACTTTGGACTTTTTGATTCACTAAGAAATTACTCAAACCAACATATAACAGAGTGACATAAATAAAGATTTAAATTCCATAGAATCGAAAAAGAATAATGTTCAATTTACTTTCATCTTCCTCGTCAATGCCTTACATTATTCCAATTAAATTATCCACAAATATCAAAGTTCCTACCATAAGGACAAGAATAAACTAACAAGCTCTCCTTAGTCCTTTTTAGGGAAATTTTTTCCTAAATATCATCATTACGAAGAAAAGTATTCGTAAGAGACCCTAAGGAGGGACACATTAATAACCTAAATTTACATTCTACCATAAAAACTCAAAATCTTCCGCGAGAGATTCTATCTCCCTCGTAAACGCGCCAGTGGACCAAATATATTTTCCAAGAGCTGCCTCCGTTTCACATTTCTCCCTCTTCGTTTTTCTTCTATTCTATCCCTCTCGAAAAGGCGTTTTACGTGGAAATTTGTTTAACCATTTATAAAGGAAGGTGCAAGCACCACCGCGGGGTGTAGTTTCCGAAGCCACGGGGATGGGTCCGAACAGGGATGGGGCCCTCTTCTCGGGCAACCTCTCCGAATGCAAGAAGTCCGGCAGGTAGGCTCGTTAGCGAGCAGGTAGGTAGGTAGAGGCGAGTCAGGGTAGGTGTATAATGCTGACTGTAGCCGGTGTGTCTGTATTCATGTACCGGGTGTTCCAATAATTCCCATAAAAACCTCATGTTTTCCTTCCCAAAACGACAAGCTCATGATTTTCTCCGGTGTCTCAGAATACTTCGAGATTACGAGAGACAAACTCGATACGCTCGCCGTTTTATCAAACTACAATGGTGACGTTTCCATGAAACGATCTCGACGTGAAGTAACGAGAAACTCCGGGTCTTTCGTTGTACTCGGAAGTCGTTGATTAAACGACAGTATATTCACGAGGTTGTATACGAATTTCGCAACGTCTCGAAACGACTCGCGACAAAACAACGACGTTTCGTGAGACTCGAAGTTGTATTTAAGTCGGCACGTTGTATTTAATGGATTCTTGACGATCAAACACAAGTATCGCTGGAACGTTCCGGGCAACGGGTGGCCAGAAATAGACGGTAAAGTTAGAAACACGATGGATGTGAACGGCGAGCGTATCGCGCCGGAAGTTCCGCACGTTTTCTCGTGCAGACGAACGATCCCGCGTCTCGGGAATGTTACCCCGTCACCCGGTATACCGTGTAGAGCGTAAGAAATGGGTGGGTTAGCTCTCCAAGAGGAGGCGAAGTAAGAAGAGAAAAGGAAGCGGGCCGTAGGGGCGAGCGAGATCGAAGCGCGGAAAGAAGTGAGAGAGAAAAAGACAGAAGGGAAGATAGAGAGGCAAAGGAGACAGAAGACAGGCGTGAAGAGGAGGGTAGGATAGAAAGAGAGAGAAGAGAGAGAACTCGCTTGGGTGCCATGTGCATCGGTGAGCGGATACACACCGTAAGGTTCGGAGGGAAGGTATTCGGGCAAGTTCAGGGTGATGCAGCAGCGGGTCTTTCCTCTCTCCCTTCATCCTTTCCTTCGTCCTTCTTTCTCCTTTCCTCACTAATTCTCTATCGTGCGCATATTCCTCCTCCATTTCTCTCTCTCGTTAACCCGCTCGTTTTCTCTCTTCCTCTCTCTCATGGTCTCTCCGATCGAGTCGTTCTCTTCTCCGCCACCTCCCTCGCTTAAAACTACGCTCCTTCTCTCTCAGCTTTGCCGATCGACTCGCTGTTTCTCAGCTCCTCTCTGCTAAAACTCACTCTTTCCTCTCTCTCTCGCTTTCATCCTCCGGGTCGAGCAACGCGAAGCCACCTCCTTTGCCCTTTCCGTCTCTCGACTCCTCCACGGCTGTATCGGGGCTGCTCGTTTCGTCTCGTTTCGTTTTTCGTCTCTGAGGATAAGCCTACGGTACGCTCGAGGCGATCTAGGCGCCCAACCGCCTACACGCGAACTCGTCAATTACTTCGCACAACGAGACACATCGTTTATGGTTCTCCCTGACTCTCTCGCACTCTTCCTCTCTTCCTCTATCATGTTCTTTCCCTCTATCTTCCTCCTTCTAGCATGTATCCGCCTATCTCGCTCCCGTTCGCGCCATCCTTCGCTCGAGTTGCATACGATATTTGCGCCGAGATGCAATCCGGAGGCGGAGGCAGTTTCCAAGTAGCGACAAAGTGTGTATATCGCGCCGACAGCCTGCAAGCTTTCCCGAACACCGGCGCGCGCGTTACCAGTGGCAGAAAATCTCTGCGATATTCGCAGAATTTGCATCGTGTCTCGTCGAAAGGGGAGGAGAGGCGGAGAGAGAGAGAGAGAAAAAAAAGGAACGGGAGTGATTCGGCGTTGGAGTTCTCCTCTCGGTTCTCCAAAGACTCTTATAGCGTTGGTCTTTTAATGGGGGAAAGATGGATGCTTTTTTTATGGGTTAGATTATTTTGCAGGATCTTGATAAAAATACTAATAATAATAAAAAGAATGCACGAGAGCGAGTACCAGGATCTTGACGATGGTAATGCGTCGACGAAGAACGTAGATCTGTTATAATACACGGGAGTCGTAAAACACACGAGCAAAGTTTTAAAACTTTCCAAACAAGATAAAACTTTTGGCTGTGCCACGAAAGATCGGATGTTTGCCCAACTATATGTATTATTCTAATATTTATTTTACACGAAACGTCAGTGAAGATAAGGTCGCGCGCGAGACCAACTTTCCCGCCACTTTCGTAGAACGATCTTCCAACTAATAATCGCTGTTTCTCCCGCGCTCGTTTGAATACGCGTAATATCGATAACGTGCCAAGTCGATGATTCTTGGATGCGCGAAACGACAACGCGTTTATTATATACGCGAGAATTTCTACGGCGTAATGTTGAGCGATAATACGCCATACAAATATACTTAGTCATTGTTGTGGCCAACGAGGCATGTCACGTTTGATAATCGGCAGTTAGGCCATTGCACCGAAAGCGCAACCAGCCAAACGATTCGACAAATCCGTGCGAGCATGAAATCTTTAACGCTTTCGCGCGCCCAATTATTTTGGCGGACCTGAAACTGGAAACTTCGATGTTGCGGTATCGCGTTGCAAAACAGAGGGGGAAAAAAAAAACTTTTGGAAATGTACATTCGAGTATTGTGTTTGCGGATACGTGAATTTTATGCGGGCGAGATTTATGAATTTGATATGATGAATTGGAGATGTGTAGGATTAAAGGGCTGAGCTATTAATATCGCGGAATAATAGGCTACTGTTGGGCTACTGATGAGTCGATGGCCAGATGACTGGAGAAATTTGAAGAAATTTGGTATTTTGTGCAATATACAAAACGTATAAATTAATTTTCTAAGAATTCTAATAATTATTTAACTCCTTGTCCTCCTTGAGGCAATAACTTAGTGTAAGCAATAATTTAGAATTGATTTCTGAAACAACAGTTTGATTGCTCTGAACCGACTCATATATTTAACTCAATAGTTTTTGGAAAACTTCAAAATTTCCTTCAAATTATTCATTTGCTCCTCGATTAAAATTAAATGGAGACATTAAACTCATTAAAAGTGGATTTAAAAATTAAGGAATACGTGTTGCTCCATATCTCTAGAATTGGGTTAAGTGTGAATATAAATGGTGAAATTCCAAACGATCATACGTTTAAATTTGTGAATTACGGTAAAAGGGAAGGTGAAATTCTATTTTGTTCTGTAAAGACTGGAGTTGAATTTAATTTCACATGTCACTAGGTTGTTTTTTATTACGTTTAGTAATTTTCGAGCTACGACACCTACAAGATTCCCTCCTCCCTCTTGTTGCGAATTGTGCCGGTGAAAGACGCAATTTGAAGAGTGTTCGTGTATTTCAAAATTACACTCGCGAGTCAGCAGCACGCACAAGTGAAACACAGCGCGAATGAAAGAGAAAGAGAGTGAAATAAAGAGAGAGAAAGAGAGAGACGAAGAGAGCATGTTCTGCTTTGCATTTTCTGCTATTATACCGATACATCGTTAGTGCACCTCCGGTTTGGAGCACGCAATGCTTCTGAAATTATAGTCGAAAATTTGGACCCTCGAGTTCCCTTTTAAGAACTCGATAGCTCTGCACCCATTACGCGTATTAAATTCCATACAAAAAGAATGCAGCATCCACCAATTTGTGTATTGCCACTTTCAAAGGAGTGTGTGGCCGATTCTTTGCGAAAATTAAATTCAAAGTACCATCGTAGTCTTTCGCTTTGACTAATAATGACAAAAACGTGAGAATCACTGAAACCGGCATTGTGAAGTAAACATCGAACGTTTAATATAATTTTAATAATTGTTTTGCATCGATTAACAGCTTGCACTGCGCTGGAAATTATATTTGGTCATAGCTATGACATTGTTTTCAATCTGAATCGTACAAAAATCCTGTAGAAACTTCATATTTGTGTCTCCTCGTATTTGACACTAGAGTTGCGGAAAATTGACGGGTTTCTACATTTTTTAAAAATATTCCTCAAATGTATAGAGAAGTATTACGGTAGATATTTTAAGCGTGTTTTATAATACACAAATTACTTGCATTTTTTGCCGCTTAGCATCCGGAAATCTAGTGTTAATGACACTTTAGACTAGTATAATAAAGCATGTTTCAGTAAAAAAATAAGATATAAAATTGCTATCATAAATCAGGAATTTAGTTTGTCAAATTGCACATTGTGTTACTTTCTCACAACACTCATGACCTAGAGAATGACACAAGGCACCTTGTGATTTTTCAAAAACTATCAAATTGAAAAAATCAGTTGAACTACAATTGTAATTATCAAATTATTTGTATACCACCAGCAATTTACTGACATACACAGTCGGAAAAGAAATCGCAGGAGCAATAGGGTAAATAATTAATCCATCAAATTGCTCCTCTCATTCACTTATTTACCTAAATCACTATCATCTACTTACTCATCCGAATCACTGTACTTTATCGCGTGTCCCGACGACGTGTTACAAAAACAAGGAGATGAACGACGATCAAAATAGATTTAACAAAAATTACAAGGGAAAAAAAAATTCAACGATGAATGGGCCGATGTGAAATTTGACGTGTCACGTGCAAATTGATCTTCTAACGGGAAACTAGTTCCAGCGAGCATAAAAAAGGGTCTAGTGAAGTAATTGATGCCAAGATTAATCCCACCTCGGCCTCCTCTAGCCTTCCTCGAAGCACTATAATTAACCACTTAAGCGATTACGACGGATCTCGACGTAACATTTTGCACGTTCCTCCTCCTCTTCCATCGCGAGTGCAACGAATTCTGATCCCTGCATTATTTGCGCGTAATTGTACGTAGCAAAAAGTGATTTCCACGTTACACGCGCCTTTCATGGAGTTGCTACTGTTAATGGGAGATAAATCGATCGATGATCCGTTCCATGGCATCTATGACATCATGTTCGATAGCCTGCGATCGCGTGGAGAAAGATGCAATTTTGTAAGGCTATTAGAGAGACTATTGTTGCAAATTGACCTTTAACACTTTCGTCAAGACGTATACCGGTTATCTGTTTTTGGATCCTGATTTGCAATTCACAAGTGCTGAGTTTGTAGATGTTTGTTTTCAAATAGATGGTTCTAATTTCATAGGATTTAGATTCAGCTTGAGAGGATACGAATTATTAAGGTAAAAATACATAATTTGAAGTTTTATTTGTTTGAAACTTAGAGATGGTGGTTGTGGACACAAACTTCTAATCGGTTGAGCAAATAACTAACACTTATTGTATGTAGAAAATGTATCTAGTGGATGATACGTTGAATAATTTAGAAAACTATCAATTGTAGCCAGAATTTCAGATGGGTTCCGAGTGATTGAGAATTTGTTACATTAAATAATTAAGCAAAAATGTCTCGGAGGTGACGGAGAATTTGAACTAACTACTAATTGCCAGTTCGAGCCTGTAACTTCGTACCGTCAGAACCAACGATGACTTCTTCACACGCTGAGTTTAGTAGTTACTAAATTGAAGGGAGCTTCTCGCAAAATTAAGAACTAATATTGACAAATTTGCTGATACATTCGATAATAAAATTCTACCGTAAAATAAGTAAAGTTCTATTAAATACAAAATTCCTACCATCTCCTAGAATCCTAGAACCTCTATCAAATCTGTGACGCCAATAGAGAAATTTTTATTCAAATCTAAGCAACCAATCAATCAAAATACTTAGGCATTAAACATCCTAAGATAACAAATTTCAAGCAAAGCTATATTTTCTACTCTCCACTATCGTTATCACCTCTCACACCCGACAATTATCATTTTCACCGCACTAAAACTCCCCACATCGAACCCTAACAAAACTACACCAACTTCTCCACCACTAATTGATCAAACACCTCCTTTTACTCCTCCTCTCAACGATTCCCCGAAACATTCAACCACCAAACCCCTCAAACAGGTCTCTCAAGAACAACATATCCTCCTAATTAATAATTACAAACGCATCTTCGAATCCAGTGTCAACGCTCAGGAAATTCCAAACGAACGAGGCATGTAACGCGTTAAAGTGTTTTGGCAACAAAGTGACAGGTCACACAGTAGCGCGACATCGATTTGTCAGTGACAAAGTCTGTCTTTAGGGAAGAAGCAACGGAGGTGGAAGCCAGCAGAGGATCTTCGTCTCATTGTATAGCCCCAGCTACTAACGAGTTACAATTTGTTTGAAACCTGTCGCGAGAATAACAGCGTTCCGTAAACTTCGGTCAATTTCCCTCGGCAAATTGGGATTAACTTTCCCTGTAATTTCTCCCCGGGCACCCGCCACGTCGGTGTTCCTCGTATTCGCTCCATGTTACACTTTTAATGCCGCGGATACGATTATCCTCGGACGATTACGTAAGGTAAAATGCGCGCCACGCACTCGGGAGAGTTCCTTGTGCTCGACAGATCTTTCCACGTGTTTTATAGCGGGAACTGTGACAACGTTGAGACATCGGTGTTCTTTTTTTCTTTTCTTTTTCAGACGAGGAAAGAGACAATGTAAGGTGGAAGGAGAGAAATGTTTATCACGGCTTCTGCGGCGTATCTGTGTGTTCGAAGTGGCTTGAGATTTTGAGAGGTTCTTGGAAGACGAAAGTTGGAGAAATATTGGAAGATGGTGGATACGATGAAGTATGAGTCATTGAGACTTTTGTGTTTGATGTTACTTGCGATTGGGAGAGTGGCTTGAATTATGATCGTGAGAGATTAGAAGTTATCGGTTATTTTCAAATACGATGATGTAGATTGGAGGATATGACGAAGAGCGGGAGGTTTGGTGGGTATATTAAGTTGAGTTTGAGTCTTTGGTACTTTTGGGGAAGTTTTAATTAGTGACTAAATAATTCGATGGTCTCGATGTTGTAATTTCGAGCTAAAATTGTGGGTATTTTGCGAAGTGGCTGTAGTTACACGTTTTAACACTCGATGATTATATATCGTAGTTAGTGACACTCCTTTGGCAGTGTAAATACGAATAATTGAAAATACAGAGTTTGTGTTTTATATTAGGTGTTCTGTATCAAACTATGACCAAATGGCGCTTCCTTTTAGTTGACTCTGCTGTGCACAATGAAAAAGACTTTTGAATTTGTCTTACTAACGTTAGATAAATATTATTCCTACGAGTTTCAGCTGATATTGCAACCCGGTATTCTTTCATTACCTACAATTGTTTCAGTCAGCACTAAAAGGATTGCAGCGAAAATACAAGGCAGCAACCAAAGTAAATTACAATAGAGCAAATCTACTTTGTGGGAATGGTGTACAAATGAGATTCCTGAACAAACCTAATATTCACCTCGTTAAACAAAGCTCAAGATCCATTCCTAAACAAGAATATAAAATATTCCAAAACGAAGAATAAGTAACTTAAACCATCATAATTGCCAACAGGTTAATAACACGTCATAAAATGTAGTAGACCGTAAGAGAGATTAAAAATGTTTAAAGTGAGAATGAAAGTTCATTGTAGCGGATTTCCAACGTCCCGTCTAGCGTAATGTTAATTACAATATTAGTCGACTTACACGCGCCATAATTCCATTCGTTTCTTCGCAATAAAATGATTCGCGTTATCCGTGCACCAGCGAAAGGACGATATAGCAAACGCGCGTATCTGATTTTCATTGGGTGCGCGCCAACGAAATCAGAAACAAGGGAATAACCGTGTTCGCGACAGTTTCGTCGGCATGCCGCGTGCACCGTAATAGAATAATAATCAAAACAATCGTTTCGCCGCTGTATGCGACTAAAACGATATTCTTAATAACGACGTATTATAAGCGACGGAAACGCTTTGTAACCGCGGTATCGGTCAAAGAGAGAAAAAGAGAGAAAGACCGACACGACCGAAGCAAATACATAGAGCGAGAGAGACAAAGAGAGAGAGGAAGATAGAGTGAAACAGTGGAGCGGCACATGAATTATCATTAGGACATAAAAGTGATTTGCCACGAGTATATTACATTACGAGATCGTAAGATAACCGCCTACAATGGCACGAATTTATATGAATCAGAGTTGCCCCCACGACACGCATAAACTATCGCGACGTCTTATCAGATTTCATAGTTAGACAACGATAAAAGTCCGACGGTGAAGCAACGTTCGAGGACGCACGAATTTATCTCCATTGCCGACAGGTTTCTAATCGATCCGATATTCGACTAGTTATTGCTAACTCTATCTAAATCTCTCTTCGGCTGCTTTCAACGAGATTATTTCGAGCTTTCGATGCACGTGCCGAATCGTCGAATTTGATGGAAAGTTATAATCGCTGCTGGTGTTTGATATCACGTTTTGCGGCTACTTTAGGTGGGTAGAATTCTTTGAGGTATATCGTAAATGGGGGACTGACGAAGGTCACAACTGTGGACGCTTTGGGTTGGGAGAATCTTGGGAACGGTCGATGCAAGGACACGCGAAGATTCGGTGACTTGTATGAAATTTTGTAAACAGACAAACTAAACTGTGCTTAAGTCCTTGCCGTATAATGAGGAGTGCTACTTGTGACGCGATAATAAATGGAATAGTCAATTTTGGAGTGGGCCAAAAATTATTTGGTTACTAGTATCAGTGGGTCTTGATGAAATAAAATTAATTCTACGCTATTCAATATTCAATATCATTTACTATATCTGCAATTAGGGGTTAGATTGTTATTTTAGTAATTAATTCAGAGTCATTGCATATTTAAAGTATAAACGAAATGGCACGGCAAGGGGTTAACGAAACTGTTAGGAAGAAATACGATATTTCCTTGGAGTTCTTTGGAGATTTTTGTTATTTTAAAATATTCTTTTTTCTACTTGTCATGGTTTGAAAATTATGGCGAGTAAGGTGAAAACGACGTTTTCGATGTGAAGATATTCACTTGTCAAAATTAGTATTAGGGTTTGCGAGATCTTCCTGTTACCTGCCCGAAACTTCTCCTATTTTCACCAAAACGAAACCGCGATCATTCCTCCTGATAGGGAGAACACCGATGCATTTCCTGCATAGCAGTCCTTTCGGAATTCGAGCCTTAACTTAAATCGACGCGTATCTATCGCCATCGCTGTCTAAAAGCCGACGCAAAGGGACAACCGGAATTCCTATCCATCGTGCAAAGCATCAATCTCTCCACAGGAATCGCAGTGCCGCTAACAGCGACGTTTTTCCAATGTATAGAATTTTCAAGCTTATAGGATAGACTTATTCTAGTTAACCGTCTAAGCCGACGGAAGATGTAGAAGAAAATGTTTCGTGACTTACCAAAAACGGGGCTGAGATCCGATCTTGCTGATGTCTTGCCAGTCGTTGCGTAGCTTCCACCGGCGAGCGAGCCCTTTTCCTGTAACACACATTCACGGCTTCTTAATGGCGACGTCCTTAGGCTGTCACGAAGAGGCAGATAACAGAAGTGGAGACAGAGACGATAGGTTGCACGGAAGCACAATAATTTGGATAATTCGAGAAGCGAAAAGGGAATTTATGCTAGCGACGAAAACCATGACATGGTGTCTGAGCCGACGGCATTCGAGTTTGAATCTTCTTGCCGTCGCTGTCCTGAATTTGTTCGCAAAAAATGTGTTTTTCTAGCTCGATGACACTCGGATAATCGTCTTTGACGTATGATCGTAGGTAGCAAGGTAGAAAAACAAACGAGGAGAGGGGAAACAGTGCGGAGACTTCGAGAATAATGCAGAACGGCGCACCTCGGATTCCGTGAGGTCGATGAGAGAACTCTTCTCCTCGGTGAGGTTCTCGGAGGACCTCTTCTCGTCCTCGCCCTCATCCTTGAAGACCTTGACCTCGTCCTCGCTGCCGAGATCGTCGCCGCCGCCGCTGCTGCTCACGTGCGGCATTATTGCTGGCCGAACGACGGCCACCGTCTTTCCTGTCTTCTTCGTCCACGGAACTCACACGAGAGGTATGTCCGGCTCGAGTCCCGGACCGAGGAGGTTAAACGATAGATTCGGTCGAGGTTGGAATTACGAAAGCTGATCCTCCTGACGCGAAACGCGAGTCTCTACGCGAGAGACGAGACAAGATGAGAGCGATGCGACGCGTTACGACGCACCGGCGTTTTCGCCTACGACGCGGTCCGTCGGATCGAGGCGTCTCGAGAGGTTAAACGACCGCTCTCGATTTCTAAAGGACGCACGACACTCGCGCCCTTCTCTTTCACTGGCCCGCACTGACAGAATACAGAGGAAGGAGCAAACACAGAGAACGGTTCACCGTCACCTCGTCACCTAGGCTGACGCCTCCGGGGCACAGCCGTCGTCGTAGTCTTCGTCGTCGTCGTCGCCGCCGTCGCAATCGCTCACGAATGTGGCAACGGCTTCACACTTTTTCGCCGAACGTGCACAAGAATCGTTGCACCGAAATAAAACCGCGACGAGTTACGATCAAAGATGCACCACCAGTCAAAACACACGATGCTTTATCTCTCGACGAGAGCCCGCGAGCACAGGCAGACAGAGGACGAGTGAAGGAGGAGAAGGAGAAGGAGAAGGATCGCGACGACGAGAGGACGCGCGTGGCTCCGTTTCCTCGCGTATTAACCGAAACGTAATCTCACCGAAGATACGAGAGGACCGCGTGGGACGGCCGGCACGGAGGGAGGAGAGGAGGTGCGCGATGTGGGCACTGGAAACAAGGGGGGACGGGAAGAGGTCACGGTGGAACGCGATCGTAGGTGGTAGTGGCGGGCCGTGCGTCGGTAACGGCGCGGCCAGCGACTCTCGGCGCCTCGTGTTTTCGCTCGTTTCTTTCGTTTCTTATTGCCTGCACCGGTCGCATAGTCCGCGCGCCACGTATCCGCGCGACGGTGGCCACGATGCTTCTGCGAGCGCGCGATGCTGCTCCTGTTGATGCTGATGCGATTCTGGCTGCGGGCGGATGCGAAGGACACGCGCGACGAGTACGGCACCGCGACGACGGCGACGACGCTGCTGTTCTTGCTGTTGTTGTTGACGGTGCACGCGCCGGTCGGCCATCGTGCCCGTGGTAAGGTCCCGAGGTGCGTGTTTCCGTATCTCGCCCCGACTACGATGGCTCGATGCGCTCTGCCTGGATGCTCGGTGCCGACTGCCGGTGACGGTGAGCTCGGGCGGGCGGCTCTCCCACGCGACGACCAATCACGACGCCGGATTCACCGCCGCGGCTTCCCTCGCCGACGCGCCACCTTGCCCCCACCCCGCCCCCCGCGAGGCCTCCGCGAGCCCTCCGCCGGCCAGTCATGGCAGGCAAGGCGGCGAACCGACCCCACCCGAACCTTTGCGAACTCACCCGAACTTCTGGCACCGTCTTCGCCACCGCCACCGGCATCGCCACCGCCGTCGCCACCGCCGCCACCGCCACCACCGCCACCACCGCCACCGTCGCCACCGCTACCGCGAGATTCTACGGTGCGTTGCGATGCGTTTTCACGGTGCGAGAGGACCATCGCCGATTCTCCTGTCTCCTCTGAAACTCCCCTTCCTACCCGGAATCGGACCGACGAGATCTTTACCCCTTAGCGAACTTATTTACTGCTTCATGCTATATTGTTCTGCAGAGTTTTACTGAGATTTATGTTTTTCTTGCCTATTAAATTTTCGATGGCTGTCGGTACTGTTTTCTTTTGTTTGATTTGTAGGATTGAGTTAACGATGCTGCGATAGGCGTTTTGTCTTACGATTTAATTACTTTGGTGGTGTAGCTTTAATTGTACTCGTAATGTTTATGATGAAATCTTTCGATACGAAGAAAAAAAACTTATTGTTTGATACGCTTTTCAACGAAAATAACGGAAAGATATGGTTACGAAACGTTTTCTCGCCATAGTCTGTTACCACCGAAGGCAGGTGCGTGCGTGATTTCTTTATAGCCGCGGGTAAACGATAATTTATGATAATATATGCGCCTGCCGCTGTCCTTCTATCCAATTTCCGTATTTAATTAAAATCTGGACGAAAACACGCGTACCCTTATTATCCCCTAACAAACCTGCCTTTTTTTTATTGTATAGACATCCATAAAAAAGAACGCGTGCGCAAAATTATGCGCGTGGAAAGTACCCTGTCTATTTGGCGTACAATAAATTACGCGAACGAGGTTATGGTTCGATCGAAAAACAATAACTCGCGTTTAAAATATTTTATCTCACTAAAAGGACGAAAAATCATTTTTGATTAAATGCACGAAAATATCATCAGCATCGTTACCTTTGATTATCCAAATCCTAATATATTTGTCGGAATTATCAATTACTGCTCGAATTACGGTTATGGTTTGCGAGCATACGAATTAACGTGCATGTAATTTCTTCGCTACTCCCATAAATCTTATCAACAAATCGTAATTGCGTGGACCGAGAGTAGTTGTCGGGGTTCTTTGATAGAAGCGCGTGAATCACGTCGACAAAACAAATTCTTGAAAATGACAAACGAGCTGCGAGGATAGACCAGCGAAATCTCAAATGGCCGTGTTAACCTTAGTGTGAGAAAATCAAGAAGCTAATCTGAGTGCCGGCGACGTGTTTTCCAAAATTACGACGATGTCGCTGGAGAAACGTCTTACGTTGAAACATATATAACGGCAGAGCGCAAGAAAACTCGATACGCGACGAAAAGCATTTAAAATCGTATCACTGTCATGGCGTGCGCCAAGTGCATTCCAACTGCCTCCCTCTCCTTGAGAATGTGCATGCATGCTTTACGAACTTTAAGGGGTTCGAGTAATCGTCAAGAAGTGCCGTTTTTTTGATAGAATAAAGTATTTAAGAAGTAAACGTCTAACAGGATTGCTAATAAAATTTGTACTAACTTATAGTTTGTGTGGAGTCATTGTCATTTGCACTTACCGTTAACTGGCCCTCTATACGACGACATATTCATTTTCAAAGATTCCACCGCTAAACCGTTGCAACCCCGAATCCTTTCCGTGATGAATTTCTTCCGTGAATCCTGCGATGTAGGGCGAAATTGAACCAATATACCTGCAATTAACGATTATATATTGTTATTTGTCGTCATATGCATAATTTTTGCATTCTATCTACTAAAAGTTTTTCCAAAGTTCTACAAGGTTATGTTCTAATAAAAATAATATAAAGAGGACATAACTCACGTTATTACTGCATAACTATCATTGAATGCAAGCGCGAAATGAAATTAATAGATCGAACACACTATTTAAACAAGCCGTGAACATATTTTACACTATTTTAAAAATTCTGTAGGAGAACGAAACGAAGAGGAAGAAGACGATTCGCGCGGGTTCGAAAAACTAAAGGAGTCGTGCAGAGACATCTGTATTCAGCGCGGTATTTAAACTTCAAATTACGCCGTTCTGTGTCGATAATATTAATATTCCACTTTATCGGCTTCCGAGTAAGCAATAATTTGTCATTTTTCTATTAATAGTATTTCAATTAATTGAATTATAAATTAGTATGAAAATTAAATTTCGAAAATAGTTTATAAAAAATACATTTTGATTTATTTAAATTTTATAGCAGATTAAAATGTGTCGATAATGGTAGGATTTTATAAGTTTTTTCTTATATTAGCTCGATTTCGTTTTGTTAAAAATCTTGGCAATTTTCTTCCCGACGATCTTGAACGTTGCAATTCCAAGCGTTGCACTTTCTGCTCCAAGTCGTGCAACAGCGTTGTTAATTCCACGTTGTTGTTTACGTACTTTGCAGTCATTAGCGAGCTGGAAAAAAGTCCTTAAGCTTCTTAAACTTCCGAGTTCATGATACAATTATTAATTAAATCGGGAAACCGTCCGCGGTTTACCGCAGTGTGACAAAAGTGCCGGGTTTACGACGCTAACTTATTTACCTTTCGTTCTCGTGCAAGCTCTTTGAAGCTAACGAAAACAGAGCTTCAACCAGCACCGCTGGTATGCCAGATGATGATTCATGAAAATAATTTTCATGACAGCCGAAAGTAATTTTTGTGGGAATGACACGTCTCGAGTTTAACAGCAGCCTTAACCGAGGATGTAGCCAATTGCTGCGAAAGATTCGATGTGATGTCACCCTTTCTAAATGCGCCACGAATTCAGCTTGTTTCAGCAATCGACGAACATGACCCTAGACGTGCACAAAACTCGTATTAACATTACATTTCGCTACGTTCAAACGTCTAGGAAATTGCCAATTGCATGAAAAATAAAATTGGATCGTCGTACAATAAATTCACAAAACCGCAAGTATATCGTATCTTCGGTAATTCGGAATCCACTTAACATTTTAGGCCCTCGTCAGTTCGAGTGCAGCAATTTAAGCGAAAAATATTTAAATCCAGTCTGAAGTAGCAATATTATGGAAAAAATTGTAATATAATATTTTTTTTAATATGAAAGCTTGAGTATTCTCTCGAAACTTATAATTCAGCCGAAATTTCTCGACTGCCTGACCTACATCGTTAACGCTAAATATACCAACATACTTCCTAATATATTTAAAAAATGTACAAAAAATTGGCCCCTTCCTAAACAATTCCACTTAAATTCCCTTCTCCCTACCATTCTTCTTTCTTTGACATTTTTCTTCTCATTTCTTTACATTTACAATTTCTACCCTCATGAACATTACTTTATGTTCCCCTAACTCTCACATATTTATTATCTCAGATTCTTGAATTACCCCCGGGAGTTTTAGTATTAAAATCAGGAGACTGCAATCTCCAGAAAGTTTGATTGCCCGTACGATTGCAAAGTTTCGATATCGGCAAATCGTACCTCCTTCTCGAGACCTTGAATGTCGTTGACCGCAAGACCGATCATGAGGTTCATCAGGACGATACTGGCGAGCATGACGAAAGCAAGGAACACGAGCCTGCTCGTGGTTGGTAGGAAGGAACTCCCATTCCTCTCGTCCGAGAACAGATCCCCGTACTCGTACTCACCCATCATCATTACCACGGTCTTCACGACGGCCCTCCAGGAATCGCGAAACTGGTCGTTCCCGTGGAACAAAACGGCGAAGCTCAACGCGAATCCGACAATCAGGCAGACGAACGCCAGGAGAACCTGAGAGGAAATAAAAAGCTCCGGATGCGCGTTGTTATAATCGCGAGGGTGGCGAGTGTAGGGTAGGGGTACGCAAGTGGGTCCTGATGGGAGCCGCATCAACGAGAGGAGACATTTAGAACTTTGGTCTTCCCTGAGCTTTTCATTTCTAACGATATTCGCTGAAGGGAAAAGCTCATCGCTCTTACCTTTCTCCTCGTATAAATGCAGATCTTCCGTGACACGTGGAATTAAAACTTCCCTCCTATCGAACTTAACTTCACGTCTGTCCAATCAACCCTTTTCCTACTACAATACGTCGATTATCGAGGGTATCTTTTATAATTTGCGTTTCCTTCTTAACGAGAAAATCGAGTCGAACCCTCGTTTGTTCTTATTTTATGTGGAATATTATTTTAGCGCAACGTGATTGGGATCGTTTCGTATTTATGACATGTTTGCCGGTGATATTCACTGACCTTGAGAATATTCCTCAGTACCGTAGAGAACATGAGTGCATAATATCCCCAGGTTGGGAAACGGCCGACTAACAGCATCATTTGCATCCAGCCCAGCAAAATTGCCACGCTGATGGAATGTAACACCCACTGTGAGGGGTGCTGAGGGCCGTTTAATATTTCTTCCCCTGGCTCTATCGCGATCTTCATCGCGTTCCCGGCTGCCACGGATATCACCAGTGATATCGACGTGCAGATTAACGACAGCCACGTCTCGAATTCTATCAAATAATGTCTGCGAGGGACGATTACGAGCAATTACAACGGACGTCATTCCGATGTGATTTAACCCTTTTAGTGTCGAACGATGATACATCAGTCTCGAAAAGCTTCAAAGACGACAATTAGTCGGATATTTCACGAGGGTTTACACTTATCTAAATAATTATTTTAATAAAAATTGTGTTATACAATGGAACCCATTGAATTGTGCACATTATATTTCTACAGCTAACGTGGTAAGATTTTATGATCAGTTTCCACTTTTTAAACGGAGACATAGAATTTTGAAAATCTTCCCCTATTAAGCCACGATTAAGAGAGCAAATTTGTAAATATTATCGTTTGAAAGTCACAAGAAAAGTTACCAAATTCGGGACACTGGTCATCGGTGACCCTCGTGATATTTAATGACTTGAAACTCAACATTTACGATTTACATTGTTGATCGTCAGTAAAAGGGTTAATGGAGAAAGGTTCCTCTTAGTTCCCACGACAGTTACATCGTGTGTCGTTTCGTAATAAAATTAATTACATCATTAGTAATCGCACCTTGGCACCATTAACACCTGGGCCATATTGTGAAACAAAAGAACGGAGGAGCAAGAGGCGAGAATCCTTCGCGATAAGCTGCAGTCAGTTGCATGATGGATTAAAATTATGGCATAGCTCGAGAGAGAGACAACGAAGATAACGTGGACCAGGAGAAGAAGAAAGAAAAACCCTCTTAGCTTCGTCCACTTGAGCCTCAGAAACGTTTCCACGAGAGGATGCTGCAGTATCGTCAATTGTTCCTCGACCGAGGCTCCTTGAATGATCGCCGCGACTACTCCCATTTGTAGTTCGCCCTTCGGAGCCAATATGCTAAAGTCGACGGTGATCTTTGATCAAAGGAATTATTATTAATAAAAATTCAAAGTGATCTTCATCGAGAAAAATTCAGGTGTCCTCCTACTCCATAATAAAAGTTAGTGTTTCAAGAATACAATCGTGTCTTCGTGCTTGGTGATTGAATATTTTAAACGTGAAGTTTAAAATAATGAAATAAATTATTTTTAATCTATCTCTTGAAATACTAACCCTGTTGAGACTATAATGAGTGTAAAATCAAAGGCTCAGACTTTTAATTACAAATAATATAATATAATAAGACATTGAATAAAAAATAATGAAGTAAATTATTTTTAGTCTATTTCTTGGAATATTGAATTTTGGTGAGACAATAATGAATTTCAAATCAAAGGATCAGACTTCTAATTAGGGGATTCGAGTACAAATCTCTTCATCTGTGACAAAGTTTTCCTAAATTATTAGCTAATAATATTGTATTCTCCCTTCTCCAGGACCCATTAACAGTAGTATGCCACAAACCGAATGACCATGACAGTTAAAACCGCAAAGCTACAAAACAAAACAGACGAACTTTCATGAATAAAGTAGGAGGACACTAAAATTCGTTCCCTCACTTGTCCGTTGCTATCCAAGGTATTTCTGTTTAATCGCACACGAGAATCCAGGATATCCGTTAGAAATGGCAAGGGTCGCGGTACGTGAGCAAATATGGCATCGATAACAGTGACACCAATTTTGGTTTTCGCGGCGAGATTACCACCATGCTCGATCAACGCTCGCGCGCACTCACGATGACCTTGATAAGATGCTCTGTGAAGCGGTGTCCGATTAATCTGAATGTCAGCAAATAATGTAAAACGATAATTCCAACGAAGACAACGAAAATAAAGGAGTTCGCGTAAGCGTAAAACGTAACCATGGTGAATACAGTGGCAAAGGAAGCACCTTGTCAGGAACGTCAACGTCGATGCGATTTATAACAGTCAGAAGAGCCATAAGTGTATCCAAGTTTCCATTGCTCGCAGCAATGTGAAGTGGAGTGCTTCCGGTACTTTTACAACGGCATAGAGGCCATGCACCGGCTTCCAATAATTTTTTCGTAGCAATGGAACTTCCTAGGGCTGCAGCGTGATGCAATGCTGTTGTACCTTTGCAAAGTGAAATTATCGTTTCATTAAAAGACATTCTTAGTCGTAACAATTGTTCAAAGTTACGTATCGACCGCAATGATATCATTGTCTTCTATAACTCGATACGATGGTTACGTAAGTATCGATTCATCATCGCTACCTGTGTCCGGATGAATAACATTCGCGGATGCTTTTGCAGATATGAGAATCTCAATAGTTTCGTCGAATTTCGACACTTCCTTGAGGTTGACACGATTCACCGTCGAACTGGCGAGAAGAAGAGGCGTAATTCCACGATCGTCTAGAACGTTAACGTTTGCTCCAGCGTTTGTTAATATTCTGACGACGTTAGGGTGATTATTCTTCACCGCCTGATGGAGCGGAGTCCTTCCCCAACATTCTGGCAGTGGTAACTGAAGAGAGAATCGTGTCATCGTTTTTTTTCTAATTTTATTTGGTGTATTTTAGGAATTTCAGGGAGAAATGGGAATAATTTGTACTTATCTATCAATGATAAATATTTAAGGACTATATGGAGTTGATTTTGACTAGGAAGAAAGAGTTAGAGAAAAGTTCTTCAATTTTAAAAGGTTTTTATATTGGATTCTTGTCAGGAGAGGATGCAAATCAATTTTAATTTTTTAAAAATTGAAATATAAATGATAAAAAGTAGTATAATACCAACATTTCGTCCCACCATGCTGGAAGTTGTCAAAGAACATGTAATATTCTTGGAGCAAGAACTGACGCCAACTCTGATCTCCACGGTTGCACCACATTGAAGAAGCCACTTGACCACTTCGACATTTCCACGATGAGCCGCGTAAAACAGAGCACATCTTCCGATTTTATCCTCGGCATTAACGTCTGCACCCCTTTTGTAAAGTAGATCGAGCAATTCTATTTCGCCTTGCCAAGCAGCTAACTGCAATGCCGTGACACGAAGAGGACCCAAAGGTCGTAGGATATCATTATCATAATTTCTTTCAAGGATTTCCAAAGCTTCTGCAATCTTGCCATTTTCTATAGCCAACATAAATTTAACACGGCTGTCATCGCAAGCATTTATACCCATGCTCCGTTTATTCGACAAGACTATCGATCCTGAAGAAGACCTGTTACTCCGTCACGTGTTTGCAGTCGACTGACACGAAAATGTAATTAATACGCACATGCATTTGCTAATCCCTAATCGGAGGAAGTGGCAAACGAAGGATGTGGTCATGCTCTACATTGATACTCCCATCGCTGTCAATAATTACCTCCTAATTCAAACTTATCGTTATCCTCCATCGTCCTAAATTCAATATCGCTCTTCGTTAACCCCAATTTACCTAACACAACATCAA
Organism: Cerceris rybyensis; assembly: GCA_910591515.1. Taxonomy (NCBI): domain Eukaryota; kingdom Metazoa; phylum Arthropoda; class Insecta; order Hymenoptera; family Crabronidae; genus Cerceris; species Cerceris rybyensis. Next base: position 22,035,185 of record OU342793.1, on the reverse strand, counting down.
ACCCTCCAAGCTACTTTGCCCATCCGCGAGTATCAGTATTCAGCTTCACTTTCTCGAAACTACGAAACACAAAGAGAATCCTTCGAAACTCGAGCGTTTCAACCATACGATCTTCGAGAGGAAGACTCGAAGCTAAAAAAAAAACATTTCAATGCCCACGGCTACCGTAAGCCACGGAATCCCCGTAAGTGTATTCATCCGGTATCCAGGAATCTCCATGCATCTCTATCGGCGATCTCTCCGGCTTCGGTATTCCAAATGCACCCGAGCGCTCCGTTATTTGCGTATAACCACCGGCCTGTCGATCTGAATACTCATGAACCCTTCGTTACTTAAGTATGCGCTTCTGATAACGAATCTGTCAACAATGGATAACGGGATATCTTTCTCTCTCTGGTAGGAGCATCGGAAGAAAGCAATTCATCGAGGGAAGCCAACTTGAGTCCCAACCGTTACCAGTCACGAGCTGTAATACACCTACACGTAATCGCACACATTTGTACCCACTATCGTCCACACACATACGAGCAAACCATACAATTAGATTCTACGACGACGAACAGGGACATACAAACACAAACACGCGTATCTAATCCTTACCACAAGTTCTCCTAAACGTACGTACAACTGGCGCAAACAAAGACAGATACCAGTTTCAAGCGTATATTCGTGCTGACGCGGCCTTAACATGGGTTTCTTGCATCCACACACACACACGTGAAACACGTCAGGCCGGCATTAACACACGTTCGCACGCTCAATCAACTGGAGAGTATCGCGTTACCTTGCAGAACTCTGGGGCCAGTACGCGCTTGACCACGCTGCTGAAAGCATCTTTTCGTGACTTACGTGCCAGTGTTTCAAGAAAGAGTTGTGTCAGTAAGGCAACAAAATGCCCAACTGTCCTAAGTGCGATAAGCCTGTCTACTTTGGTGAGTAGAGATGCACTTGTAATTAGACGCGACAAAGAAAAACATGGTATTTGGGGGTTTTGGGGGAGAAATGTAGAATTTTAATTATTTTACGAGTTTGAGAGGATTTAGAGTATGTAGTGGGTAAATGATAGTTATTTTATTAAAATTTTTTAATGTCGTGAGTGATGATCGTGTTCAGTGTTATAAAATCTATAAAAATTGGTATAAGTATTCTTTGGGTAAGAAAAAGGTCAGTTTTGTAGGCCAGTGTTATCGGGGTATAGGGGTATGCATGCGTTGTCGGTTATGCGCATGTAAATCAACATGTTGTTAACGTGCGATAATTACTTAATGGGTTAACTCGTTTGTGAATTTCATTTGAGAATTATCTAACTGGCACTGTTGAATTTTGCATACCTTAGAGGACAACTCTGAGGCGGAAGTTTTGGAGCGGTATTTGAAATCGTCAATTTTGGAGAACATTAGGAGTACCACGACTTTGCCCTCAGTTTTATAAAAAAGAAAATTTTATTTAATCATTTTCAACGATATAATTAGGATAGTACCACATAATTTCTTGGTAATTAGCGAAAATCATTTTGAAACCAACGACAGTGAATATTGATAGTAATCCGTACAATCGTATCGCGAATTTCCGTCAGTTGAGCGCTCTTTTTCGCGTTCTCCAAAAGCGACGTGAATCCATCTACTCGGTTACAATTGTACGATCCATTCTACGATATCCAATATCCGGCATAACTGGTCGCGAATTTCACGTTTCGCCATCAAGGTAGATTCTCTCAGCGAGCTGGTAAACGTAAAACACTGACAGCAATGATGTCATTGTACGACCTCGTGGTCCACCTTGACAAACATTATGTCAGCCTCGTTTCGATGTCCGCTAGCGGATGCGTAATACGAACATAAGCGATGAGTAACATCCATCTCGATTTCTCCGTCGAACGATCGTAAACTAGAATATTAATTGTAAGTTTTTGTAATTATAATTGATTCTTTGCTGCATCGTGGACTTTGAAGTTGCTCCTTCAAACAGATAGCCGCCGGGCGAACTTTGTAATTTGTAATTGATCAGAGCGCACCAACGATAACTATAGCAGATATCGACGTATTCGTAGTAAATAACTTTCGATAGTATCGCGAATTAAACTCAAGCATATATAATAGTGTGGGGATAATTTTGTGTATTCCCTTATCACTTGAATACAATCATTTTTATCGCTAACCGTTCTGGCATTTTAAATATATCTATTTTTACCGTATCCTATCACTTGACCGGTTATGAAATAAGTTTTATACTTTTCCGAAATAAATGCAGAACATTGCCAATTTAACACTTTACCGACCGGAATTTTTTTAACATCCTACACCCTTCTGACCGATAACTCGGTCATAAATACTTCCTTGATACAGATATCTATTCGAAAATTACAAATTCTCGCCACTGAATCCTTAACAGAGATAACCGCAATGATAAATGATAATTTATTAATTGGAGTGGAAACCAATTAATTAGTTAAAAGTTCAAAGGCGTTGGGTCCAAAAATCCTATTAATAGGCTTCCGGTCGGTAAAGTGTTAATATAGCAAACGCAGAAAATGTTAGTGTTAACACTAGAACTTCCAAGCAAGTCAAAATGATTGGTTACCAATTTTTCCCCAAAATTCTGCAAGTTATCTTTTCAATTCCTTGATTCTGCTTTTCTCAAAGTACTTATTTAATATATCGAAATATGATAGATTCAACTCCAGTAGTTCTAGTTGTTAATAGAACACTTTGACGCATTATTAATTTACATTTTCTTTGCGCAGAGTGGGAAAATTTTGCTACAAACTCGATCGTATATTATTTAACACACTCTTTTCCAGCTTAGCCAAGTCGTCCATCAGTTTCATTAACATCGACTATCCCGTCTTGTCGGCAGTAATTAAGGATAACGCAACGTCCTCGAGAGTGTTTCAAAGTAACACTTTAAGTGAGCGCGCGCTAACCGGTCGAGTATCGTGAGTAGCATTATCACCGGACAATTGTGCACTTTTCTAACATCGTGCTTCCTCGCATCCCGCGATAAAATGGACTACGAGTACAGTTTATGATAGCGCGTACGTTGGAACCCTACATGCTTGCTTCGAGAGAGAGAGCGAACGTGCTCGTAGAAGCTTTCGCATTCAGTTCTTCGTTTTTAATTGCGCGCTTCCTCTTTTCGAGCGCCTTTTTAGACGGCCGTTAAAGCACTATTAGTGTTGAAAGCGGATTTTTTTCTGAATGCGCAGCTTTCGCTGCGTATATGGGCTTTCAAATCGGTGCAAGTAGGCGTGCGAAATGGATACCGAGCCAAGGGGCGAATTAGAAGGGATGACACTCCTCTTTCTTGTATCGCGGAAAGAGTTTCAAAGGCAAGAAGGTCATTGGCCCAAAACTCTTATTTCCTTTGGGGAGCGGGAGTTACGTTTTAACTGGAGGTAAAACCGTATTCGCTAGAAGTTGGCTTGTTTGGCGTTGATAACTGCACCTGAGGACCGAGTTAACACTTTTTGCAGGAGTCACATCTACCTGTAATTAGCTCAAGTCTGTCAAGTCGAATAAATTTGAAAAATTTCTTACTCGACATGTAGAATTTTAGTTGTTTTGGAATTTCAGGAAGTTTGCAATAACACGGTTTTACGAAGATAGCTATTTTACAGAAATTTGCAGTAAAGGAGCGGAAATATGAAGGTGTGTCGAAGCTGCGAAAGATAATTGCGCCTTGTTAGTTAAATATTGAAAATTTCATGTTCACCGACTAGGAAATAGTATTAAAATCGACATGCGATGTACAGAGTTTACTCCAGTAACTCGATTTCCAGCAAGGAAACAGCAGTAAATACCTGCTACGAGTTCATGCAAATAAACGCGCATTTCATTAATCCTTAATGCAGTTTTGCAAATGCAGGCCCGGAGAATGCGTTCGTTACTTCTCGGTGTGTGCGAGCAAAGTAGCTTTTCAATCTTTTGACCGAAGGCGAAATCCGCCTAGGGGATGAACGAGAAAGCATCCGAGGGTAAGAAGCCGCATTCGCAGCTTTCTCCTTGCGTTTTCTTTGTTTCTGCGGAAGCATTCTGCGAGCGACGCGTTCCGCAAAAGCTCGATGCTTTTTGAGGTGGCCACGAAGAGTTTCGACTCTTTGGAGAAACGAAAGAACATAGAAATGTCGAGGTAAGCTACGATCTGACGATTTCGGCGACGTTTGATGACGTGGAACTTTCAACGCGGTTGTATATGTTAATTAACCCCTTGCCGTACAATAACGAATGACACTCGTATTGCGATAAATTGGATAGAAATTTTTTCAATTTTTCAAAACCTTTGAAATTGAAAATATCAATTATCAATTTAATGTCGACTTATTTCGAAGGCAGCTACAGAAGAAATCGCACGACAAGCAGTTAACTGGATTCTGTGGTGTTTATAAAGTCAAAGTCTCGGACTATCGATTAGTGGTCTTGAAATGAAATAATATAGGCGGTTCAAAGTCTACCTGGAGTTGTTTTATGCAAAAAAAAAAACGTAGCAATGAAAGGCGACAAATATGCAAAGGTAGGATATCTTAATTCCTTGAATGCGAAAACTCTGTCGCAGTAGAATGAGAACCATTTGCAAGCGATTAGGAATTGTGCAACGACGTAGGCTTTTGCGCACGAGACAAGCAACGTTTCCAAAGTTCGCGTAATTTTACGACGTTCGAAATACTTTATTTACGCTGTCGTGACAATTGCGAGTATGCAAAGTAACGCTTCGAGGCGAGGTGCGATGCGACCTTTCCGTCGGCGAATTATTTGCGATGTGAGCGCCTACAAACTCGAGGCTGCTCCAATGCGAAACGAATAGCGCTAAATGCCATTGCTAGTTGACAGTATTTTCTTTAAAGTATCTCAAAACTTTCAGTAATTTTCAAATTTTCCAAGATGGACAACTCCAAATCTATTCTCAACTTGAGACCATACTATTTATCTGAAGGTCACTCTCTCAACCTTAACAAAATTGTCATTATTCCATAAAAAAAAAATTCTTTTTCCTGGAACTTATATCCTCAAAAAAAAAGAAAACTCAACATATTCATCTCTACAAAATGACCCACGCGTTTGAATATTAAGTAAATCCGTCCACCTCGACGACCGCACGTTCTTCGTGCGGGAAAGAATGGAAAAGAGGAGTAACGGAAAAGAAGGGAAACCCCGAGGAACCGGGGAAAGTGTACCGAGTCACGTTGCATCGAAAGCAACAACAATAAAGTGTCCAGCGGCGAGGACAGCAACAACGGTCTCCGTGGGAGAGGAGAGGGCACCTACGGATGGGTAATAATAAGAAGAACAGAGAGGAAACTGGTTTGCAGAAGAATAGCCTTGGTTCGTGGCAGTATTCGTGGCTAGGGAGAAGGAGGAGAAGGTTTCGACGAGGGAAGAGCCACCTCCTTCTCCCTTAACCCCCTCGTTTAGAGGCTGTTGGTGGGAGAAAGCCACGACGAGGGTTTTTTTCAGGGCCTTTTCTCGCGGGGAGAAGGAAAAGAAGCAGAAGGAGAAGGAGGTGGAGGATGAGATGAAGGAGGACCAGGAGAAGGGTAGTGGCGGACGGTGGTTTGAAAGAAGGGAGAAGGAGAGTGAGCGGCGGGGGTAGAGAATGGTCTACCGGAGGAAATAAAAAAAAAAGAAGGAAGAAGCAGGGAAAGACTAGGGGATGATGTTCCAAGCCTATGCAATCAGCAGCCGCCGATTGTTTGGCGCCGGGGCGCAACGATCCGTGCACGGCACTGTCTGCCTTTTCGCGCTGCCACTGCACAGCAGCAATGCTTGACGATTATGCACTCGCTTCTCCGCCGTCAGATAATTAGGAGTTAATTAACTAATGGCCCTTTATGCGTACCCTTCTTGCTCCACCCCTCTCTTCCTCTCTTTCTTTCTATTTCCGTCCCCCTTCCTCTATTTTCCTTTCTCTCTTTCTCTCTCTTTTACCCCAACCTCGTTCGGCTCCTTTTTCCCTCTTTCAACCCCCCTCCTCTTTTCCTTCTTTTTCTCTCGCACTTTTTCTTCTTCCGTGCGATTCCTTCTTCTCCGTCATCCCTCTCCTCTGTCGACCCCTTTAGACCCCTGGGTCTCTCCGCTCCTCGTCATTTTCCAATTCCCCTCGCTGGCACCACCGTCCTTTGTGCTCTTTCTTAGACACGGAGGAACGTTTGAATGCCAACCACCAGCCCGCCACGGTCCGTGCCTTTTTTGTCTTCCCCGTGAGGTTTGATATGCCGTAATGGCATGACGCACTGCGACGCACCGAAGGAGAAAGCTCGCGTACACTCGCTTCTCTGATTTCGCGGCCCTATTGTAGTCGAGAGGCGAACGCGCGAATCGCGAGCGTTTCGAAATAACGGGAACACGTGAAACACTCGTTGGACCGTTTATTCGGTGCCTTTGCGATTCGAGATCTTTTGTTGGCGATAAGATCGATTGCTTTTCTCGGTCGTCGGGACGATCTGGATGATAGGTATCGGTGATACTTGGGAAGATGAGGTGTAACTGAGAGAGGATGTGTCACTTGCGGTTAAACTTTCCGTCCCGATTGAATTTCATACTTGGTGCTGTATCTTTTTAGTAAGACACAATCGAATAGCTGTATCATCATCATCGAGGACTGTGGTGGATATGGAGTTAATGATTAGAACTTTCAGTGGGCTCAAGTACAAATCTCCTATCATCTATGAAATTTTGGAGGATTGAAATCTACGTGAAACAATAGGTCTCAAACGCAATGAATTTATAAATTTCTGTACATTTATATCTACTGTAAGAAATTTCTCTCACTATGCAAATCATTGCTGAACCTCCGATTACTAACGTCGTTGCTCATTGTGGTACCGAGTTAGCAGTTGTTTCTCGCACGGAACGCCTCGCAGGCAAAGGGTGAAACAACCCTTCAGGGGAACGCGAGTACTGTGTGACCGTGCGTACCACTCATTTTTTCCACGCATCCTACGGCACAGCTGGGATTACGGGTTGCACGCGAAGGAATATATTCAAGAAAGAGACGAACGATTCAACGAACCCCCTGTATCATCGCGCAATTAGATTTATTCGCCAGACAGGAGCCAAGACGGTTCTCGATTAATTAAGTAGCGTTTACTCGTGGGCGGATTCGTGCAACAATGCTAACAGCGGACGTGTCCCGACGTCCTTTCTGATTCGCGTCACCCTTTCAAACCTTCACGATTATTCGCAGTCGGCAGGAGCAACATCAGCGGCAGCCCGATACGTTCTACCCTCTTTCTCTCTTCTTCTAATCCTCTGTCAGCTTCTTTTTTCGCGAATCCTCCGACACAAATTGTCCGCGTCCGCACGTGGGAATTGAAAACGCTGCTAATGCATAATACGAGTGCACGGGGTGGCGGTAAGAAAATATTTTCTAAAGCATCAGGATGTCGTCGTTCCTCTTTGTCAGCGCGTCAAGCCTACGCACAGAGAGGCCCGGAGGGTGTTTCGCGTTCGCGCCTTTAATGAATGAGAACTGCCGATCGCCTCCGTCGGGAATTACCCATTGAATTTTATAATCACGAAATTGCTAATGGAAGAGTACCGCAACGGTCTCGCTGCTGCACCAGCCGCTGGTGTAATTGCAGTTGCGAGCAACCCACATGGGGATGACCCTTCTCGTTTTGCGAAAGGATCGGTAAGGAGAATGAATTCTCCACTCTGCACCGGATACGGCAAACGGTCTCGCGAACTATCGTGAGAGTGATAAGACAGATGATTTTATCATTGTCATTTTATATTTAATGCGTGTAACTATGTCACACGGTATGAAAAAAACGATGATGAGAGTGTTTGACAACTTTATTAAGCCCGTTCTTTGGCAAATAATTGTTTATTTTATTTGCGGTGGAATTTGGGACGGTAGTTTAACTCGTGTATTCGTTGTTTTGAGATGTTAAGACTACTTTTTCAAACAGGACTTTAAGAGTTGGCTGTCCAGTGACATCAGACTCGTGTCAGCAATCTACAGATTTGAATGTTGATTGCTTAAAGTTTCTTTACACCTTAGACGTTTTTCTTTTCCAATTTCTTTCTAGTTTAAATCTAGTGTGGTTATTTATACTCTTGTGCCCTCAGAAATTTGAGCCGATCTCAAGGAATTAATGCAATTTTCATGTTTTTCTGGGATACACTTTAAAATCTGTGTGACAAAATGGTTTAGTTTTTTTTTTCATTTGCACAAAGTAGTTGCATCATATCGCAATATAAATTGGCGCAGCACGACATAACGCGATGAATATAACATTTTGTGTTAAATCGCTTTCATAATCATCACAGCACATATGTCGCGCCGTTCCATAATCCCAATTAGTACCAAAAATTTCTGAATACCATTGAACTTCTGAGGTTTCTTTATCGAGAACGCGGTGAGTATGGCTTTATTCATATGGATTAAGGCCATACGAATAGAGTTGGTCGATTATTTCCCTAGTCTCGTTTAGATGATAGGTCGATGGATGCATTAATAAGGGTGCAACTGACTCGAGACTTGACCTGTGCAATTTAATTAAACAGGTATTCACGTGTGATTAATTTCTTGCTTCCAGCCGAGAGGAAGACCTCTCTGGGCAAGGATTGGCATGGTTCGTGTTTGCGTTGCGAAAAGTGCAACAAGACTTTAACACCCGGTAGTCATTCCGAACACGAGGGTAAGCCTTACTGCAATCATCCCTGTTACTCTGCCCTCTTCGGTCCTGGTGGTAAGTATTAAGATGAATATTTTTTATTATATTAAGAACTTTTATATTAAGAACTTGAATTACTTTTTTTTGAAAATTTTGCAGTTCTTTTAAAGATCTATATGAAAATTTTGAATGCAATCATTTTTATTAGACTACTCTTTGGTGTGATTTTCTTAAAGCTATCGTTTGTCTAATGCAGTCCTTGCTTGTTAAACGATTAATAAGATTTAATTGACGATAATAAATTGTATTATAAAAAATGTGCACTTTTTTTTGCATTGCAGGCTTCGGACGTGGCGGTGCGGAGAGTTATGTGTACAACAAATGAAGAATTTAATTATAATGCGGCGATCTATACTTATTATTAACACAATCCTGTTACCTGCAACTTAGAATGTATATTTAATTAATGGTAGATACTCGGCAATTAGATTGCATAGGCATAAACATGTCTCGATTGAAAGCTTAGTTCCGCATGTGCAGCATAAATAAGGCAGCCTTGTTGATTAATAATTAATGTTATGAGGGATTTAAAATAATTTTTTACAAGAATACACTGTGTACTGTGTACAGCATCTGTTTTGCGTTTGTAATATTCAATAAAAATTTAATGATACGTTAGACGTGTCGATTAACATTTTTCACTGTCGGTAACTGGCTTGTGCTGTTTGTAGATAAACGGGGTAGCTTGGATTTCAAGAGATGATGTTTGATCAATTGAGCAAAGGTTTTTGATAGAGAAGTTAGCGATCTATTCATTAGATGGCACTGTCTGTTCTACTTTTTGTAATAAACAGAGCATATAACTTTTCCAAAGTTTCTTTCTTTTTTATTTATAATGTTGCCTTCAAATTTGTAAAGTATTAAAATCTTGCAAATTTGTATAAACTATAATCTCTTTCAGGTATTATCCATATTCTTTGTCTAAAAACTTTATTTATGAAAGAGAACTTAAATAAAGTCACCCTATAAAGAGTTGCGATTTTGAAAACAAATGATTCAGCCCGCAAAATGCAAAGAACAAAAATATTCTAATATTAAATTATTTTTATTTATGATTTCCCAGACATTCTAACTGTATCGTAAGACCGTATCAGCAACAACGAAAAAGGAAATTCCACGGACAAATTGTTACAACAAAACATAATAGTAATAAAAATATCAAGTTTCTATAGAAATTTGAAATTATTGGAATTTTCTTTTCGGATAAAATAATAATTTTCTATTATTATTTCTATGGAAAAATAATAGACAGCGTTATTGGACAAGGCACACGTGCATCTTTGTATTCATATAAACCTCATATTTATTTAAAAAGGATGTACAGAGTTTTGTTTGCAAGTATCAACAGCGAGACTCGGCAAGAGCGGCGCACGGAACAATAATATCACACGGGACGAATGACGAAAATAAAAAAGAGAAAACAGTTTCGTTCGAATGAAAAGAAAAAAAAAACGAATCCGCGGGTCGCAGCATCCGAGCCGGAATCTGGAATTCACGAAATTCACAATTCGTGCTGGCCGGGATACTGCGTCTCCGTGGCGTATATACACGAATGGTGCCCTAAAAAAAAAATTTCCTGCTTCCTTTCGTAACAATTCATTTTCACGATACGAAATTATTTATCTTGCTTCCTCGTTAAAACTTCCATCCTATGGAAGGTTAAAAACTTTTACTGCAAATATTGCTTTTTCGACGGGTTTCTTTGGCAAAACTTATTACACATAGGTTCGTCGTTACAATTAATAAATAATAAAGACATTAAATAATAATATAATAATGATGAAAATAATATAATAGCAATAATTAGAATAATAATAATAAAATAATAATAATAATAATCGTGATAATAATGAAAAGAGCGATAATAGCAAATAGAATAATAATTCAATAATCATCGTCGTTATGATAATAGTAATAGAGTAACAATGTCAAAGTACGCATTAGTCAAATTACGCTCGTGACATAATCGCACTGAACGTCAGACCCGAATTATTTGACCCATCTTCTCGATCGAAGGTACAAGACGGCATGAATATGCAATTGTCAGAATTTACTTTCTCAATTCGACGAAATTTCCAATCGGTCGTGCGATATGAAAAAAAAAAGAAAAAAAAAGATTCGAGATCTATTGCTTGAGGAAGAGTCGCGATTGAGAAATAACATGAGATTCGAGATAGACGGTAGACTCGAAATACTGACTATTGCAATCTCTTGCCTTTCTTTCTTTTTCTTTCTCTTTCTCCAACACACCATCCTCTTTCATTCTCTCTCACTCCCTTTCTCTCTTGCCGCTTTTGACAATCCCGTTCTCCTTGCACACGGTTTTCTTGTTTTATTTTTTTCTTTTAACGACACGCAACGCTACGATACGACGATTTTTAAAATAGCAATTAGCTAACAACGAATTCGCAATTACGAAGTTCGTGTAACGTAATCGCCGCGGAGACAACGAACAGGCTAAAGAACGCAACTAGGAGGAAGGGAGGAAGGGAGAAAGGGATAAGAGTGTTCGAAGGTGATGAAAATTTCGAAGGATCGGACGAGAAAACCGATTCGTGAGGAAGGAAATTCAAAGATTCGTCTGACGCCCGGGATCGATGGACAATGTGAACATTTACGAGCACGCATCGGATCGGCTTTCGAGAATCTTTCAACCTGATAATTTTGTGCTGGCAAAAGTTCCACGGCAAGGTGAAAAAGTCCGCGCGAGTCACTCGGTTTGCGTTCTTCGAGATCGAACTTACGTAGAAATCACTGGTATCGAGTTACATTTATACGATTCGCGTGAAAAGAATTAATCAATTGCAAGATAATTTTGACTACAGCAAAATTTCAACGAGGAAATCTACTTCACGGTAGATTTCCTAAGCGATAGAATTATCTTGGAGCGATGCATCTATAATTTCCAACCCGTCATCGTGATTACGATTAATAATACCGTGAAATAATACATTAAAATTGCATTTCAAACAAATAACCGCGCTACGCGCGTGATCGTCGGTCAGGAAATTTACAAATATCTTTTCATCCGTGGATAAAAGAAGAATGCGCGCCAAATAGAATAAAATAAAACGATTAATTATAGTTAATATTTCCAACGAAGCGATTACGATTTAAATTTCAAATATGCGCGCCAAGATGTCGCCCGTGAACGACTACGCATAGCCATGCGCATAGAATTGCGAGTGAATTTTAAATAATTATACTACAAATTAACATTTTCGTCCGTTAATCATAGAAATCACGAGCGCACATAATTTCTCATTAAGATCTCCGAGCCTCGACGTTAATTACGCTTTCGTGATAGTTTTCTCGGGCGTTCCGCACGACGCGAAGCCGGAAGTAACTTGACTTCCGCGGTAGAGCGAGAGAGCCAATGGCGTCAAATGGAACACGGGAACAAGTGCGATCTGACGGTCATCAAGGAAGTGTCCAGTGTTACGCTTGCAAAATTACCTCGCAGGAAGAACTTTGTTATACCTGCGCATTCGAATGCCGTTGGACGACTAACGTTGACCGGCGAATAATTACAGATCGGATGGTAATTGCAATTTCACGTTACGTATACTAACCCCCATCCTCGGTTCGTCATGCCACCGACCGAGATTGACTCGCGGGCGCCAACTCGTCTTTCGTCTACGACTTTCACGCTTTCCCGATTCCGACGTATTCCTTCGTTTCTTTTTTCCTCAATTGTTTCGCACGCGTTCGTCGATCCTGCGCGTCGCTCGCACATACGTATTTTATTTACATCTAAAAAGTCGCTTAAAACCGCCTTGTTAAAACTCTGCCATTGCCGTAGCTACGCGACATACTCGTCTTTCGTTCGGCAATCCGTCTGTGGTCTTTGGTTTCTACAAAAAATATATATAGTATCCTTAACAGTAGTGATCGTTACGTCGATTCCTGATTTAAAAATCTCAATAAACTTATCGATTACTCTATTATATATATTTATATTGTTTTGTTGAGAGGGGTTTGGGGGGGGGGTAGAGGGGGGAGTCGTCGTGCCTATAGAAATAAGAACGTGCCGTTGGGGCGGTTGACTTTGTTACATGGGTATACGTGTATATATATAATTTTTTCATTTTATATATATGTACATGCCTCCAAACCGTCGGTACCAAATGCGCTCGATAACATTCCGTATCTTCGTGATCGCTGTGCACGGATTTATCAGAAATGTACGGGCGCATTTGAAATAGGAACGGTAGATCTCGGGCATCGCGTAGAAATTATGCTAACTGAGGATCGTTAAATTAGTCTACCTACGGCTGCGCGCTCTATAGAGAGTACCGGCGCTGTCGGTAAAGTTGCAGGATTAACCTGCAATGCCAACCGCGGCGCGTTAGCGTCGTTTTCGACGTGTCCGGACGAAACACTCGAACCGTCAACATTGCCGTTCGAAGAGTCGTTTTAAACGGTACGTACATCATCGTTAACGATGACAAGTTATATTCGACGAGCACGATTGTCGTCCTATGATGTTAAAAATACTCGAACGACGACTCTCGGTGTAAGGATTGTCCGTCAATGACGGCACTCGTTGCCGACAACGAGTACACCGGCAATGCGTAGGGTCTCGACACGCCAATGTCAGGTATATCTTATTCGATATTCGATTTGTTCCACTAGTAGGTATCGTACGACGTTATCGTACGACCTCTCCGATGGTACAATCTTCGTCATTGATTAAAAATTTGTTCAAAAGTCTATTTCTCTCTCGGTTATCAGAACGATCGTATCGAACGTTTTATCGATGCGAACGTATACACGACGCTTCGACTTTCGAGGTTAGCGTCTTTCGAATTGATCGGCTGAAATTTCAAAGTGGCATTGGCGTAATCAGTGTTTGTCCAAATCACCGATGACCGCTCGCTTAGGCGTTTCATTTCCCGGTACGAAGTTCGAGTTGGCCATCGATCTTTCTCCTTCCTAAAGTGTCCCGACTTTATTTGGCAATGGTGGCCTCTTCGTCTCTTCGCGTTTCATCTCGAGCAGTTTCATGGAGATCATTTCTTAATTTCAGTGTGGTTCCTTCTGATATGGCGTCCATCGTTTGCTGGTTGCCGATCCCACTCCAGGAAGACACTCTGCCCGGAGTTGCACTCCTGTACGATTCGTCGATCAAGCAAGATAGAGGTCGGTCGGCGTGGAAGTGTGATCCGGTTTCGTGCATGCACTTCCGGTGGGTGATGCTGCACTTGCACCGCTACTCGCCCTGGTGGCTGCCAAGGGCGAGCGACTAGCCACGTCTGTGCTGTTCTCCGGTCCTCCGTTGCATCCGCCGCCCTGCTGCGAATTGTTGTGGGAAGACGCCAGCGTGTCCCCGTTGCAGTAATAGTACGTGGAGTCTGCGGATAAAGGTAGGAATTTTTATTTATACAGTCAATCATGAAATTCGGACGAATCTGGATTTCGTTATTTGATTTAACGGAGTGAGACTCGTACTGAGAAGTTTTACACTTTGTGGGCCAAGCAGTTCTTTTACCATTACATTTAACTTCATGTTTGATGATGAATTAGCGATTGGATTCTTTTTTTCTTTTGTACTTACGATCGTCATTTATATAACTGTTTGGTAATCATGTAACGTTAGTGCAAGATTTCATGTTGCACTTTTTTTTAAAGAAGGAATAATATTTCAAGGCTTCAGAGATACGTGAAACTTGCAAGTTTCTTTAGTATTTTACAATTGTTAAATTCAGTTGTACGTGTCTCAATGCGTTAAACGAAGACTACTTTATTCATAGTAACCTAAATTATTTGGATCTTGGATTGCGTATTATATATCTCGAAAAAGTTTAATGCGAATCACCGATACAGTCCGTTGCTTCTAAACAGAGCTCCGCACAATTTAACTAGAGTGCGAAACGAGACTTTCCTTTTTTAAGTCTCCACGTGACATATGTTTTCTCTGTTATATTGCTATCTCGTGATATTGATTTTAATAACCGTCGTTAAATCACTTCTCGGTTAGTTATAATTATCGAATCTTACGAAACACAGCACGAGAAGAGGGAAAAAGTACAACTCGCGTCGGCGAGACTTCGGTGTTAAGTGCGGATATACGTTACGTCATGTGCACGAGTTAGAAACATATCGTATGTCCAATAAAAAATTGTTTATTATTCTATTCATTCTCGCTCGCGAGACACATTTAGCCTGTACACATTTCACCGAGAGATATTGCGATCCTTGGAGTATCTCTAGTCATCTATTATGAAAGGTAGACGCTGAGTCGCGGTTACTTTAGAACCGGACCAGTCTTGGTCTTATTTTTTTTTTCTCTCCAGCTCGCTCTTATGAATTGCAATCCGAAACGTGAAGTACGCTCAAGAGGAATTTATCCAAGCTATTCTTTTCAATTTTTTTCTTTCAACTCGTAAAAGTTTGTCTCATCGAAAATGTTTTTCACCGCGGTTTAAAAGTATTACGATGCAAAAGAGAATCCATTTTGCTACGTAACATTCGAAACCCGATTATTAGTATTACCTGAATTCAGACTACCAGAGAGTTAGTACTTGACATTTCGTTGACCCTAATCTAATCGGTACTCATACTCACTGTTTACTTACTGAGCAACCCGCTTGTCGCTGCTCCATAACCGTAGCCACTGTATGGTGCACTAGAGTACTGAGAATACGCTGCGCTATACGCGTAGTCACCACCACCTAAACAAATTTTACCATAAATTAAAACGATGCAATCTTCCATTTACTTTTGAATCGATAACATTTCAATTGTCTCGTTCGCAGCTCAGAGCGCGAATTGCCGATCATTTGTACCGTTTATCTTGCAAGTGTATCACAGAAACGATTAACCATTTCGATGCTACCGGTGATTATAGCCAGCCATTGTCGGACTTCATTCTATTAGTGACTACAGTCAGACATTGTCAGACAGTCAGCCATTGCTCGCTCCATTCCAATGCTGATTACAGTAATGCTACAAAGTTTGACGTTACAATTTTGTTCAAAAGCTACATTGCCTTACAAACTATAAACCATAACTACCCCCTCGCAATATCAAATTCACATTTGAAGTTTCCAAACATCATTTGCACAGTACCCAAAGGCAGCCGCATCGAAAGGGTTAATTGAATTAAATCTCTTTACGAGACTCTTCCAAAATATTCAATAACAATTTTCAAGCTTTCCTCGATGAAACTAGTAATCCAACTTGAAAAACAAACAATGTAATTTCAAATCGCGAACGAGATCAACAAACTACTCCATTCTAGGCGGGTAAGTCGGAGCTTTTCCACAACGCCCTGACTTACCCTCTCTGCATCGGTCACAGTTTTGCAGATCCACCGACGAGGCACTGAACATACAGCCTCGTCCATGGTGGATTTCTCGGAAGAGGGTTGGGAGCTTTTTTACCCTCGGTTAACATACCAGCAAGCTATCTCTTTGTACTCACCGGTGGCGTAGTGTCCGAAACTGGGGAGCATCGTGGAGTACGGTGGTATCGCAGATGCTACCTGGGGCTGAGAAACTGGCGGCTGCAAGACCGTCAGTCCGGGATCCCCTCCGGGGGTGTTAGGGGCCGCGGGGGTGGCGTTTGTCTCGTTCTGCAACGAAATCGGGGGACTTTGCTCGCCCCCACCGGCCCCCACCCCCACATACGACACTGCGACGGTACTGCTCTCTGCTATGGCCATGCACAACACAACACGACATTCGTATCAAGCACTAGCTAACGATCAGCGCCTTACGTCTAAAGCTTAATTAAAATCCTCGTTGGGGTTGCGGACGGTGGGCCGGTAATCGTTGGGATTTTATGGCGAGGTGTTGGGATATAGGATCTAGAGCTTTTAAATATTGCTCTCTGTATATTTTTCGCTTTTTCATATGATTATTTTAACTTGAGGCTGAAATTTTCTGCGGGGGTGAAATCACCGAGGCTGTTGTGTATGATGTTATTTGGGAGAAACCTCCTAGAAACGATGAGGTTGAAGACGCTTCCACTAATTGGAAGTTAACCCTTAGGACCAATTTACTAAAGTCTCTTCTTAAATTGACTGATTTCATTAGCAATTTCTTTAGGCTGTGCCAATTTCGAGCATTGAAAGATCGATATTGGCTACAGATCCTGGCGAATCTGATTTCCTAAATATAGTACTTTGAATATTGTTAATTCCATAGTTAGATTTTGCAAATCCGGTCGATAATTGTACGTGTTAGGCCTGTCTTCGTTTCATAAATTTATTTTCTGAGATGTGTATGGATGGAGGGAGGGATGAGGGATAAGTTGTACTGTCGCGGTAACAAATTAAAATTAAACATTTCGTTAGATAGTCAAATTCAAAAAACACGGAGATATTAGTTGCGCGCTTATTTCGAGGCTGAAAATTTTAATGCTCGTCGTACGGGTACTCGTTACTGGGCACGACCGTAAGAAAACTAAAGAGGTGGCGAACTCACCGGTGGTGTGGTAAGGAGACATGTTAGCCCCGTCCAATGTTTGGCTCAATTTTAGTTCTTGCATCGTCAGTGGCGCGAGCGGCGTCAAAGTACCACCTGCTATTAAGGGATCCCCATTTTTCCGTTATTGCGATTTTCGAATTGTCGGCTGACAATCAAGGCGGAACGTTTAATGACGCGCAATTCGCGGGAAAGTCGTTAGAATTGTTTGAGAAGACGTCGAACTTGTTAGTCGACCGTGAACAATTAGAATAAACCACGATAGTAGAAGCTAACTCTACGAATTTCAACCCCTTGTGCTATGAATTCTTTTGACTTTAAATCCCACAATTAACACCAGTACTACCGGTACTATCCTTACAAGATAGACGTGAAATATCTTTTGGATAGTTTTTCTTTAAATTCTGCAAATTGTTATAAGAAATTGGGAATCAGTTATTTTTAACGCATTGGTAGTTTTGGTGTTGACTGCAGAATTGCTGACATACTAGTTTAACTGTGATCTTTGCTATTTCGTGTAGTTGAAAATAGAATTAGCAGCACGATAGGTAAATAATTCAATAGTAATCTCACTGATTACGTTAACTGTGTTATTTCCTTCCCTGCGTTAAAAGTAACCCTCGCTGCTGTAGAGCAAGAAGTCACCGTAATTCGTCGTCACCACATCGGAAATCTTTCTAAATACAGACATAGAGAGAACACTCCCAGCAAAACCCGATCAAGAATCTTTTTATCGAAACGTTGGCCTGACTCGTACATATTAACGGTCGAGCCAGCAATCCGTGCAATCGACTTGGCCCGCTCGCGTCGTCCTTCAAAAATTCTTCGATCACCGAGCGAAGATCCCCGATTGAATTTCATGAGATGAAGCGGCCGTTACACGCTTCGCTTCGTCCATTCCGAAAAGCACCGAACGAGAGAATTCGCGGTGCAGCGTGACCGAGTTGTTCGCAACACGTGCCACCCAGAGAAAGTTCCTCCGTTGTACGTATCCACACGGGTATATCCAGTGTCGATGGTTACTTTTCAATGGCATTTCCCGCGCTTAGACGTTCCGCCGTTGATCGGCCGCATTTAAACGGCGCAAAGGAGAGAACAGAGAAAGAGAAAATAGAGAAAGTGAAATAGAGCGAAAGAAATAGGAAACAGGATAATGGCGAAGATCGAGATAGAAGCCTGGTGAAGAGGTGCAACTATACTCCATGGACGGTACACGAGAGACCGATCGAGTGAAAGAGAGACCGAAGAAGCTGGGAACGTAGGACAAGATACCCCGATTTACCAGGCTACATTGGAGGTCGCAGGTACGTGTCTGGAGAGAAAGAGATCCAAAGAGAATCAAAGACGAAGGGAACAGGCAGAAGGTTCGAGTAAGAGACACGTATAGGTATAGATATATATAAACCCCCAAGCCGAGAACACCGAACCACCGAGTGGAGTCTTCCGCCACCTCCTCTGGCACTACCGCCGCTGCTCAGCCCAGCTCATGCATTATTAAAGCCATGTATTTAGCCGATATGGGTATGCAAAGCAAGACGTAAGCCGCAATAATAAGCGTACAGGGAAGAGGGAGGAAGGAAGGTGGAGGTGGAGATGGTGGAGGGAAAAGGGAGAGAAGGATGGAGAATGAGGTAACGAAGAAGAAGGGATGGTGGTTTGGTAGGTCGACGGAAAGGGGCTTGGTACAGAGTATTATATACAAGAGGTTGTGGTGCACACACTGTCCAGGATTTTGTGCGAAGGAGGGATGACGGAAGAGGAGGGTGCAGGAGAACGTAGAAGGGTGCAAGGAGGGTGAAAAGAGAGAGAACGACTCGCTCACCTATGGTGCCCCCTATGGGCGGGGTGTAAAGATGGGGCGTTTGCGCCTGCGTCATCGTGCTGATGGTGCCCAGGGAGTCGTAGAGCTCGGCGGAGGTGGCAATAGCGTTCCCGGGGAATCCTCCGTGTTCGTAGTAACCTCCGCCACCGCCACCGCCACCTCCACCTCCGCCACCTCCGCCACCGCCACCGCCGCCGCCACTTCCGCCGGTTCCGCCGCCGTTCGTGCCGCCGGTTGCACCACCACCTCCACCGCCGAGCTCGCTCAGGAGCTTGTGCTCGTCCTTGATGCTCCATTTACTCGACCACAGCTGCGACAGAAGGTGGATGCTCGAGTAGCCGAACTTCTAACGTTGAAAAATCTGAGCTTACTTGCGTCGAGGGGTCAAAGGTTACGCGAATATTGGTTATCGGTCGCGGGAGGCTCAGTTGATTGATTTAAGTAATACATCGAAGGATTGTTTTTAAAGATTTCTTAAATTGAACGATGGTTTTGCGTTTGTTCTAATGATTGGCCTATAGATGAGATAGCTCGTCGAGGGATGCACTTACATTCGAGTATAGTTGGTCGCCGTTGTAGTTGCCCCTTTGTCTCTTGAGGTCGTCTTCTGGATGATCGTTCAGGTCACGGTTGTCTTCTATAGACAAATAAAACAAAAAGATAACATAAATCTCTTCCATTCTATCTTAAAACTAGATCATTTTTCATCCGCGTAAAGTAACAAAACTCAACCCCCATTAACTCATATTCCTATCCGATCGTCGACTCTATCGGCGAACACTCGTCACTTCAAAACGAACGAACGATTTCGGTCTCCCAATGCGATTTCGTGTCTATCCTATCTACGGCAATACGCGCTCACAACGCGAAATACATTCGCGTATTACCCGAGGAATCAAGACACAAATTAAACGTGGCCGCGCGAAACTAAATTGAATCTGTCGGTGGGTTCGACGCAGCCTGCGCGTAGACGCTGTATGGCATTGATAGATAGAGAAACAATTTCGATTCCATTATATGTCTTTATTATCTCCCGGCTATCCTGGCGGTTTAATATAGAAACAAGCACGTGGGACGAGTGTCGGTACATCGGTGGGGGATGGAGGATGGTACCCTTTTAGTGGCCGTCGCGGGGAGAGGGTGAGTAGGTGGACGGGGAAGGACGAAACTGACCAACGATTCCACCCTGTAGAAGGGGGAGAACGAACGAATCGAGGTGGGGGTCGATGGTCCAACGTTCGGGGTATCTCGAATAATTAAATGACCATCCGAGGGTAGATGGGTGGGGTACGTAGCATAGGGCTCGTTAAACCTCCCTGTCAAGTTGTGATTGTCCGGCCGGCCGACGGTCCCGACCATTCGAGCGGCAGGGTTTGTTCCTGGACCGCTATAAAACCCCCGTTTCAAACACGGCGCACCGGTACCATCGGGCTTCCGTGGAGTTGCTTGAATTTTACGATTCGATCGGCCGAGTTAATCGCGCGCCCAGGTATCCTACCTACCGGACACTGACTTTCGTGAAACGTTGTTGCAGGGATTTCATTTTGAGCTTAATATACGCTCACGATCCTCTCGAGGGTATTTAATTCGATGGGATTGCGAGGATGTAGATTTTTTTCGGGGATAAACGATATTTGGTTTTAGGATTGCAATCTTTTTCCTACGATTTTTTACATTGACTCTGTGATTATGTTAATTAGGACATTTTAGGTGGACGTGGAATCATTGATGCAGCGATACACTAATTAAGTGGAAAAAGTTGCGGAAATTTGGAATTCCGATCTTTAATCAGAGATATATGCCTTCAACTCCATAATTACTACACTCACTAATAGAAATTCTGTCATACTATTTTTCTAAGTTATAGAAGGTGATGTCAAAAGTCTATTTTTAGAAATGCCCCTACAAAATGTATTCTCTAAGGCTTTTACTCCAAAATGTATTTTTATAGTTGGCACAAAATCATAATCACCGGTCCTTGACAGATTTGACAGTGGTTGAGTTATGACGGAAGGAAGGTCATCGGTTTTCCCCCTTCCAAAAAGAGCAGTAAATCGAATAATTCGATCGTTGCCGGAGAGGGCAAAACGTACGAGAGCGCGTTCGCGTTATTCGAAAGCAATTGAGTCAATGTTAAGCAATACAATACACGGGTAATAATGGACTTTGGGGTGAATCTGGTCCCGGTGTGTCCCCTACGTCCACGAATATAGGGTGGAACACGGCCAGGCTTTTGGATTCTGCATGGGGCAAACGCGGGCAGATGTAACGCGACAACAAACAGCCCCGATAGATTGCAATGCTTCCCTCGAGAGGTTCTTCGTAAATTCCTAATAAGCTTCGGGAATTCTTCGTTTCGACTTGCCTTCGCTTTCTTTCTTTGAAAATCTCCAAATAAAACAAAAACACTAACTGATCATAGATTTCATCGAATATAAACAAACTTTCTTTTGATTCCACTAAACAAACATCAACAATAGAAACATGAATTCTCTAAGAAGGCACTTTTTCTACTTTTTTTATAATCTGCTGGATCAGTTGCGCGTTGCAAAGACAAGCGAGGAAGTCGTCACCGTTTGCTCGTTGAAATTCCAACGAGTTAGGAGGCCCATGTAGATACATCGATGATCTCCCAGGAGGACAGGGAGACTAATGTGTCGTTGGGTCGAGATAGAAGCCGCTGTGGTCTGTGAAGTTTATAATCTAATACGTGTACCCTCAGCGGCCGCAAAACATTGAGTGCTCTCGCCGCGGATGCGACCACTTTTGCGACCGCATATCGCCGCTCTCATAATCCGATTATATCGAATTACTCGTGTACCATCGGCATCGCTTCGCTCGCTACATACGAATCGATACGTCTCTCTACGCGAAAACCCATTCGCGGGATTTTGATTGGGGGTAGAGTCGAACCTTTCCACGGGATAGAGTCGCGAAAACTCGGTTACTTGCTTGGGAATCTATTTAATCTTTCGTAAAAATCTCTCGATTCGAATCGATCTATTGGAACATCGTGGAGAATCTTGCAACGATCAAATTACCGTAATAACCAATTACTCCATAACACGAAGCAATTATTACATTCGTAACGAAGCAATTATTGAATTTTCTCAAAACTACTCGATTCTCGATGTAATAAATTCACTGGCAAATTAACGCCGTCTGACGTCTAATTGCCTGCTGGAATCTACGTTAATTACACCGATGAGGAATTCATGCTTTAAATAAAACCAAGCGCTTATCGGATTTACCGTCAGGACGATGTGAAAAAAAGCGATTTGTGAGCAGTCTCTGAAACTCGGAAAAAAAAGTATGAGTGGCGAATCGTCTTGAAATTGGCGTACGCCATGAAACGGAGCGCAAAGTTTTCTCTCCTCGGTTGGAGCAGTGTCGGTCACGTGTACGCGGCACGTGTCAGGAATATTTCGGGATACGTTATTCACGCAATGACAGGAGAATGAATCGCAGCACGTGCTACGCGACGTTTGACCGATAACCTTGCTGTATGTGTTGCTAATCTTGGTCGAGTCGCGACAAGAGACTGGTGAAATGGCTCGATCGTTGGCAAATAAGAGTCATCGTTGGACTCGAAGTTGGCACGTAGATAGAAAATATTATCCGGTTGATAGAATCGTCTCCAATAATCCAAAGTTACCGAGACGATTACGAAAAACAAGAATAATAATGACATCGCGTGTAAAACCATTTTCCCAACTGGCTTTGCGTTTAATTCGCCGAGATAATAATCCAGCCTTCCCTTTGTCTCGGAGTAAATAAGGCGACGAAAATTCCGAGATACCCGGCCAACAATGGAGAGCTTACAAATTGAGTCGGACGATTCCTGTAACGTCACCGTGGCATTATCGTCTCACTTTTCGCGAAACTGTTCAACTCCGCCATTGTTCGCGATTCCGGCGCGTGAACCAGCCGCGAAACTTGTACCGATTTACTCGACTGTAACTTCGATCCGGGTGATATCTTATTTCTTCTCTTAAGTTTACGTAACGTTGCTAAGTGTCGCGAATGAAACGTACCTTGCGATGTCTCGAATCGATCACTCCAAATCTCTTTGTACAAGTTACTCGATTTTTCCTACCTCTTATCATTTCTATTATTTTCATGCCGTTAGTCAATGAGAAACTTCGAGCAGATTACGCGCGTTTCGTTCCAATTCTAAGCAAAGATGCCGGAAGGCAAGAAGCTTAGGATCTAGAAGTTGCAATGACGGAAGAGGAATCGTCGGTCGAAAGGACGTGGCATTTCAATGACTCACCGTCATCGGCGCGTTTCCTCTTGATGTTATTGCCATTGGGATCCTGATGGTGAGCTGGGATTCCCAAGATACCACTGATACTGTAAGCGTTGGGAGCGGTTGCAGTAGGATGACCCGCCGCTGTCGCAGGTGCATGGGCTATCACCGACACGGAACCACCCGATCCAGGTTGACCTTGTTGTTGACCTTGCTGCTGCTGCGCCTGCTGTTGCTGATGCGCGTGCTTCGCCTTCTCTGCTGCTTTGTTCCTCACGATCCTGCGGACAATGGATCGCGATGTACGGATTTACCAGTCATTAAGACACCCGCGGCGATCTTGGAATACTTCATTCGACAGGGATGATTTACGGTTGAAAAAGAAATTCACAATTGTTCCTGTTGTTCTTTAAATCAGGCTTAACTACTGCGATCATTTCGTGGAAAGTCTACGCTTTGGGGTAAATTCATCTGAGAGATGATCCGTTAAATGATAATTTAGGATAAATCTGGAAGAGATGATAAAGATATGAAGTTGAGTTTGTTAATTGAAAATCTGGACTCTTGTAAGAGGTTGTAAAAATTTATAATTACTTAGGTTTAGAAAGCAATTGAAACGAGTTCTGATAACCTCTTCTTGAAACGATCGTTGATTAAGTATGCCACAACAAAACATTCATAATTAACCGTTTGAATCCTATCGTATAAATCATATCGATCCCGCTCATCGATTGGCAACCTTGTTCCTATTCCGGAACCGAGCCGTTTGACTCTTCCATTCTGGTAACCGAGAATCGGAAGATACCGATCCACCATGGACAGGGGTTATACGATGATTAATTACGATTACGCGGGTCACTTGACGCACAATCATTCCCCACAGGCGATGTACAGAGTGTTGCAAAAGTAGTTGTCATGGCTTTCAGGGGTTGTTCTATACCCTTAGATTGATGCAAATAAATTTTCTTTATTGTCTCGCCGCATTTCGAAAAGGTGCACGCGAGATATCGTTACTTGTATTATACAAAATTAAAAAAACGGTGGACTGGTGCACCAAACTAGGAAGGAAAGTGCAAGGGCTTTTATTCTTCGCCCCAGGACGGCCCTTGAGCGACCCAGTCACCGAACGTAGATCGTTAACATCCTCGTAGTCTCCAAAAAATTACATAGATCGATTTTATTGCAAAGAGAATAATGTTCAATACCTTAATACAGAAACAGACCGATAAAAAAATTACTTCATAAATATTTTTTCGAAACCCATCCCTCAGGTAAGCCTAATAAAAATCTGCATTCGGATGGTCAACTGTCCTTTTGTTGCCAGGCACTGTACTTTTTCAGTCTGTCAAGCAAACATTTGATACAGCAGTGTTTTTGTAGCATCTGGTTATATAAATAAATAATATCGATAAATTTCATGTACAATTTTAAGTTTAATTCTACGAGCAATGAGAGCAATTATTTCCACATCACTGGGCAAGAGGTACGTTGACCGTTGCGTGTTGCCAAAATATACTCGGCGAAACTCGACGGCCGTAACCCACAGGTGTCCTTTCCGCGAATCTTAACAATAAGCCATTTCGATGCTCGCCTCGCCTCGCTATCAGTTCCCCCGTGACCGCCGACGAGTAATCAGTGCTCCGCGATCGAGTTCAACTATTTTCACATATTAGTGCGCGTATAATACTTTCGAAGACGAGCTTCTGGATCACCAAATACGTCTCTTTTTGCGGCCTACTTGGTCATTCATCCTCACAGTGGTATCAACCCTTACTTGGCGGCCGTACGTCTACTCTCAACCCCCAAAGCACTTTCACCGTGGCCATTGGATATCTACCCTCAGCCACCCATACAAGGAATCAACATATTTTTGAGGTATGAATAATTTTTATCACGATTTTAATAGTTATGTTTTAAGTGCGATTACACATTTGATTTTTAATTAAATACGATGTCAAAGGGTTAATGTAAGGGTGCTAGAAGACCAGTTCGGAACTAGAATTCAGATCTGTAATCTGTTTGTTCGTTTTACGTAGATTTTTTGTGACAAACATTTTTATATTTAATACGTTATGTAATCCTGAAATGATTTTTATTAAACTTTGCTGAGAAATAGTTCTTGGGGGAATATTTAACACGTATTTTTTTTATCGGTCTCTCTCTGTATTAAGGTGGTAAAAATGACTCTTTTTGCAATGTAATATATCTATGTAATTTTTCGGAGTTTACGAAGATGTCAATGATCTGCGTTCGATGTCATGTTCGCTCAAGGGCACTCCTGGGGAGAAAAAACATAAACATTTGCGCTTTCCTTCCTAATTCGGTCACTCAGTCCTCAATTTTCAAATTTCATGTAGCACTAGTAAGGACATCTCCTGTGTTTCTTTCCAAAGAGTCTAAGACCTCAAAGCTTGACTCATTCAGCTAAAATTCAATCGCAAAAACGCAATTAAAAGTTGATTTGCATAAAAACGCTTTGTCTTTGACCCATGATCCTTCTTAGATATTTTACGAACGTACTAAACAAACACGATGAGTCAATAAAAAAAATTTGCTACCCTCTCGCGAATTTTACGGCGGGTTCTTTTACGAATTCAAGCAAGGGTGTAGAACAACCCCTGAAAACCATGACAAATAATTTTGAAACACCCTGTACCAGAGCGTTCACGGTGGCGTCGTTCACTTACACATCTTCGAATCGAGTGTAGCAAACCTCTTCGTACTCGAATACAGAAACGCCTACGGAGGTGTATCTACACATCGTAGTAAAAGTGTACGCGTACAGAGAAACGTACGTTGTTCGCCATTGTTCCGGACAGGCCTGTCGGAGAGCCTCCACCTTCGATACAGAATAGCTACATGACTCTGCGGAACGGTCGCGTATCATAATCGCATCAAGGAGTCGGCAGACGCGAGGCACCTATAACGAAGCCTCGTGCCCCCCTTCAAACCGTCGGACGGCTATGCACCGAGTGCTTATTATCCGTGATATATTGTGCGTGCGGTTTCAATGGTCAGCCAGTCCGACGTCGGTATCAATTATCCTGGCGAATATTCACGGCGGCGTTGTTAATCTCGCCGCGTACGAGTTCCTACGTACTACTCCGCTTCGCGGAAGAAGAAGCCGGTACCGGAGGCTCCCGAGAGGCGCCAATGACCGACGTCTACGCCCTTCGAGCTTCGTTGAACTCGACGTTTCTTGGTGGAATTATTCTTGAGGATTTCGAAAGTCTTCCTCGTTAGGAGAGAACGTATGGTTGCTTTTGGAAGAGAGAAATAATTTTCAGGACTAACATAAGAATAGACTTTTTCTCACTGTCATTCTGTATTTTGGGTTTAATCGTTGCAGTTGACTCGCAGGGTATAATATTACTGAGCAACAATTTATCAAGAATTAGGTAGGAGATTTTACTGATTTACAGACAAGATCTTTTAAAGTCTTCAAGTTTGATTTTCTTTGAATATTTTGAACAGCTACGTTACACTTTGTTCAGAAACTATTAGCATTCTAATCATCTCCCAAACGGCGATCGTCGAGGGAGAATTTTTCCAACAGTTGTACTCCATCGAGGGGTTAGCGTACAATGATAGTCCCCCAGATAGGGGTGTTCAACGACACTTGAAATAAAGTACAATTTGAAATTAGTAAACCAAATTCTTCCCGTTGATCCGCAAATCGTAGAAAACAGTGTATACAATCTCTTCTCGTTTTTTCCGCACTGTTTTCCGAACACGACAGGTCAATGGTTTCTCATCGGGATGGGTCAGCGCGTAATGGATCGGCATTAAGTCCTTCGTTTCTATCGTGAATGTGTTTGTGGGCTAGGTAATCGTGGGGGTGCGAGCTACGGCGATCAATCAGATGACACCTGTTGCCCAATCTCCCTGGTTCGTTCGCCACCTTCGCCAATTCGCAACAATTAGCACCGATCCTTATCAGGGTTAGGCTCTAGGGTGGCTAGGTACCAACATACGTTAAACTCACGCTATACCATACGTTATCAGAGCCCCT
Organism: Cerceris rybyensis; assembly: GCA_910591515.1. Taxonomy (NCBI): domain Eukaryota; kingdom Metazoa; phylum Arthropoda; class Insecta; order Hymenoptera; family Crabronidae; genus Cerceris; species Cerceris rybyensis. The sequence goes on along the minus strand of OU342793.1, from coordinate 22,007,999 downwards.
TCTAGAGAATTCTACGTCGAAAATAATTATCGGATCAATGGTATTTTTTGCTCCTTACCATCCCTCTTTCCCCGAGAGTGCTGAGAATTAACGGGAGCCGTTGAGTTTTTTTGTTTACCCGGCTAGAAAGGAAAATAGTGAAGTAAGAAAGGGACTTAATGGTTTCCTTGATTTAATTGCTCGAACGTCCCAGCCTTTGATTTTCCTTCGGTGAAAACGCGAGCCCCTCGTCGGTCTATGATGAAAATCAGACGCGTGGCTTCCGCGAAATGCAGTAAAACGTAACGACTTCACTTGCGGCATAATGAGGGTAATCGACAATCTAATAAGTGCAACGACGCCAGAAGAGAGTGTCCGTACAACAGGTGCAGATTTTATCGGTATACAGATGGCGCGAACCGTTGCCGCACGATATTTCCAGTGGCGACTATACACGGTGAGGTTTTCGTTGAAATTCATTGCACGAACCGTTCCGATTCTCTAATTAGCATCGCGTAATTGTTCGCTATCGATGCATTTCTGGGCATTAACGATCGACTTGCCTTTTTTTCTTTCAACGTGTTGCGCGAATTAAGTAACTCAGGCGCGAATTAAAAAAAGAAATGTACATTGGCAGAATTATAAGCAAGCTTCGTGCCAGCCGTGGCAGTTTTGTACAATTATTTCGAGTTAAGGTACTTTAGAATATTTATAAGCTTTTCGAAATGTCGAGAAGTAGAAGAGAGGAAGGTTTCAATGGCGAGAGGAATATCGATTTGTATAAAAACAAGGACCACAGTTAAGGACACCGAGAGAGTCTTTTATGGGCAGAGGTCGACGGGAAAATCGAGGAGAGAGAACGGGAATGAAGTTCATACGATGTAACCGCAACGTTCTAACGGCAGTACAATGCTTCGCCCTTCTATCTCAATTTTCTACTCTCGTACTTCTCGATTTTCCTCCGCTCTCCTTGCACTTCATGTAATCATTGAGTATCTCCTTACTCTCGTGACATTTTCTACGTCCTCGTTGCAATCTATGGACCGCGACGTCGTAGGCTGCTATGGGATTTGGATTCGAATTTCACGCACTGTAATGCCTTCTCATCGCGCAGGGGTTAAAGATCATCGAGGAGCACGTGAGACGGATTTTAATATTGTGGACGATTCTACGAAAATCATTCACGATGAACAATTTCTTACTTTATTCCGTTATATACCCTATTCTATTTACTCTATTTTACCAGGCAGCTTCCCACTTTATTCTCCTAGTTATTCCATTCCACTTGGTCTATTCTATTAAATAGTTTCTAGAATTTTCAAAATTATACTCGTTATAAGCAGCGTCTTTAACCCATTCACTGCCAACTACGAGATATCTCGTGGTTGCACTACAAGTTTCAATTAATAAGTTGGCAATAACAGCCGAACGTGTATAGCATTTTTGGAACAAAAATGTTCTTAGTATTAGTACAAATGTTGAGATTATATTTTTGAATAATTAAATTAATGTTTAAAGAACTTACTATCGTCTTCTCAAATTTTATCACGTAAGATAATATTTGCTTAGTTTTTCTGGCAGTGAATGGGTTAATCTACAACACGTGCCACGTTACCAGGAGATTTAAAAAATTTTTAACTGATTTCTTTATCAGGCTCAATACGACAGCAATTATTTTTCTCCAAATATAATTATTCATTATTCTATTCCCACAATTCAAACACGTCATAATTCTCTTATGTTATTATTATCCTATTAATTGTGGTCAATATCAATGAAACAAATGAAGAAATTAATTTTTATCATATATTTTAATATTACTGATTTGTCAAAATTGCAAGCTATTTAGTAGAAAATATTGCGCCATCACCGTGACAGAATATGCACATTCTAAACTCGACGGTCGTTCGCCGTATTTCGAATAACGGGCCTACATTTTAGTATGGATTTGCGACTTTGCTGTCGGGCAGAAAGAGGGTGAAACTGTCGCTGCTGGAAAATCACGCGGTGGTTTTGGTTGGTGAAGGGGAGGTGGGCAGAGGAAAGCTTGCCAATCCTTTGCGGGAGTGTACGAGGAGGGATTTTGTGCGAGTGGCACGGGTATGCTTTTGCTCTCTTCATCCCTTCGTGAGCTTTCTCCGTTGCTCTAGCTGTTACGACGCCTTGGAGAAAGCAGAGGTGGTGCCTGTTGGAAGGCTAAGCAGAATTATGAGGGTAGAGCGTGTCGAGGGTGCCACGTGGGAAGAAGCTATGCCTCCCCTGGCGCCATCCGATCGTTCCCCAACGACCACTCCTGAACTAAACTGCTCGACTATCTACTCCGAAATCCCACCGATTCGGACGAGTCAACCTTTCTTGGCTTTCGTTTTAAGCGTCCGGTCTTTCGGATACTGCGTAAGTCGTAATCGCATAAGTGGATGGACGAAAATTGGTCCGTACGTTTCAACAGGTTCGGGATTAATGACGAAACTGAGGAGTAGCGAGAGTTCTTTCTGTGTTTATTTAACACTAGAACTGTCGAGTCAGTCAAAATTACTTCTTAATTCTTTGTAAATGTCTCCAAATTTATGGTAGAAGTCGAAGTAGATATTCTACATCCATCTCATAAAATATAAATTACCGAACCGATAATCTTTCTCGCCTTCTTCATTCTTCGTCTTTCAAAGTATTTAGCCAATATAATGAAATATCGATATAACACCGGTAATTTTACTGTTAATTGAGCAAAAGGAAAAACTTTTTTTTGTAATTTAAGAGTGAGTGTTTTCCAGGTAAAAATTTCTGGTAGATTGACACAGTGTCTGAAGTATCAGTTCCATAGTCGGAACGACAATACGTAGAGATCAGAACAGAATTACAAGTGTGAGAGAATGTGAAGAAAAACGTAAAGAATCCTCAAAGCCCATACTCCTTAAAGCCTTTAGTTTAGAAACATCAATTCATCTCTTTACCAGACTGATTTACCAATTTACACACGTGTCACGAGATTCTCCTATTTTCCTTCAAGCAGCAATAGGGCATTGAACACCAATTATTCGCGCATTCGACCGCACATCGTCTCTCGTCTCTGCGCAATATTCTTTGTATCCCATATACGTCGATAATCCTGGCGAGTAAGTTCGCCAGATCTCACGGTTAGCCAGATTTCTAACAAACGGTAACTCGGACGCATGGAACATACCGAGAGGGCAACTTTTCACATCGATATATATCTACGGTACTCTCCTTTTCTCCTGGCTCCTTAGGATCGGCGTAAAATCGTCGGTACGGTGGGAGTTCTCGGAGTATAAGTGGAGTACGGAATAGTTGGTACGATGGCGGAGGATGGGCTCGGTCGTGCCACGGCTCTGGAACCACAAACTTTAATGTTGGCATTACTTTTATGCGCGACTTTATGCCAAGTATCCCATCAAATATATGACCCACGCTCCTCCACGCTTTCCCGGAGGGGGCGAGCACCTCTGTGCCCCCTTCTTACGCTCCACCGGCCCCCTTCCCAACGCCCGGCTAAATTATTGCGAATAAAACTTTATACTCAAATTACCTCTACGCCAACTTTATCGCATTTCGCCCGGTGGAGCGGCCTCTCCTTCCAGCAGCCGCCACCATCCACCACCCTCTGACAGTTCCTCCGTCGAGGGTTGGTGACTGGGAGGACTTAAATTTTCTTCCGTAGATCGAGGTTAATTTCGTCGGATTAAATATCACCTTATCCCGTCGATTCTTACGAGGGAATTTTTGAAAATCGTTCATGACGACGGTGGTCGATCGACGGAGGTATAAAACTCGGTTCTCTTTTTTTGTTCTCACTCTGATTATTAACGAAAGTCATTCGACAAGATTGGTTTGATTGATTTGATTACGAATAGATAGGTGAATAAGGTTCTTCTCATGTGTGCTGGGAATTACGACACTGATTTATGTAAGTCATCTTTCTTCGTGTTGGCAAATTTAGAAATATATTTTAAGCTTTGTATCATTTCTAGAAATTATCTAAATCGTATTGTAATTATTTTTTTACGTTCCTGGTGACGTTGTATACGCCCACTTATTTTTTTGCGACTGTAAACGAGAAATTACTAGCTATAAGATCGTCAGACGATAGAACCAAGCCACTTGCCACGAGCCGCAAGAGCATTAAGTCGCTCTATTCGCGGTGTTAATGCGGACTTTAAAGTTATTACGTCCCATTATATTCTGGAGAGGATTGCGGGGGATTTCAGGTGGCTTTGGAGGATTTAGCAGTCCCGGGGCAGATGCTCCGAGTGTACCCCACCGACACCATCAGAACGGAACTCCTCTTTCTCTTGAATCCAAAGTCAAGAGGAGAAGGAAGATGGCAAGTGAGAGAAGCTACCGGAGAAAGAGCGAGAGAGAATCGCACAACTATTCCGTCGAGCTGTAGACACAATACGGGACTCGCTCCACGGCCATTGTACGCCCTTCAGAGCCACACAATGGCTGGAAAAGGTGTATCCTGATATTCCACCACCTCTCGAGAGGCTGTAATATACCCCAAGCGCACTGTACTTGCCGCTTCTCGGTATACTACGGTGTGATTCTTGAACAAAAGCTACTCTACAGAAGGTAAGGTTTACCATTTCTATTCTCGGTGTTATCTTTCCACTGAAAATTAATTATTCCGTTGATCGAGGATATCGCAAAAGAATCGTGTCGATATTCTTCAACGGCTATCTCATCTTTGTTGAAAAAGAGCTAGAAACAAATCACAAATGAGTTCATTAGGCAGAACTGTACGTTGCGATGATACAGTACAATTTTCATTTTCAACGATAAAGTCTAAAATTCTCTCTGTTACTAGGAACATTCCAAATGGATCTTCTTCTTAGACCCTGTCTCAGGTATGAGTAAGATTAAAGCAGAGCACCGTAGCACGAAGTGGCCTACCGTTTCGATGCCACCCCAGTATCGCATCCCAGTCATTTTGATGAAGTGTCCCCCTCGTACCAGGGACGAGTATATTATTATATCCGGGGACGTAGTTCGCATTGTCAAACAGCAGCTGCCTGCTCCGTACACACAACTATATTAACTCTGACACCGTACGACCACCGTGAGCATCGCTTACATCGGTGAGTCTCCGTACGTAGACTAGAGAGAACTGTTTGCGTGTTTGTTTGCGATGCCTACCGCCCGGACAACAAAAGGTGTTCTTCTAACAATGATACCGGCGAGTCAACAGTCACGACGATCCTCTAAGCACAATGTAACACACGATTTATAATATATCGCCTCTACCAACACTTCATCCCCTCTCGAGGCTACCGAGGGAAGTCAAGAGGCTCTATGTGCGAACTATTATGCTACCGATGTCGAAATCTATTCGTACTTCGAAGAATCGATCCTTTTGGGTCGTCTCGAATCGAACGCGTCGATCCTTCAAATTTTTTTCTGCTTAAAAGTCAATTTATATTTCGATGTAGAGGTTGAAGCTCGGGTTTGATGGACGACGTTGCTTCGTGGAGATGCGTAATGATATTGTGGTGTGTATTAATAAGATTGGTGTGGTATTTTCTTTTAACTTTTCGATTTAATCGAGTATGGAATGAAGAGCATTTGTTGCAGTTGTTTCTACTTGTTTGATGAAGATATTGATGTAAAGATTATTAGGTAGAGAGGTCAATTAGAGAAGAGTTGAGTAGAAGAAGAATATTTGTAGGACGGAAAGTTTGAACCGTTTTGCGAATCAAGGTGGTAATGTTATTGTGTAATAATTAGACTGCGGATGTTTATGCAAATTTCGAGTTTCAAAAATGCAGGTGAGACAGGAAAACCTATCTAGGGTTTTATTGCATTTAATAAATATTACAACAAATACCATACTTCGGATATTTTAGATATATTTTTATATTATGTTCTTTTTGTATATTTTAGCCGTATTTAATTTGTCATAAATGCATAAAAATCCGCAGTATAGTAATAATTTTACTAAAATCTTTCGAAGGTTACCCTGTGCCCTAGATAATTGAGAGTGCGAGCTTTCGATGCAGTATACATCATAGTTCTCGATTTTTCTTTTGTTTTTAAGTTTAAGAATTTTTATATTTTAGAAGTATCGTTAAAATATATCGATATTCGACATTTCTACTTTGAATAGGATAGAGGATTGTGGCTTTTACTGTTGGCAAAATTTCAGTATCGTAGCACGAGTCCTATCGGCTGACGTCGCCATTTTGCGCCACGGTCGATTACTAGGCATATTACGCTGACCGTGCGCTGTACAATAATATTCGATTAAACTTCCCCGCGATTACTTCATTGGAAATCGTCGATTAATTCTCGAGTATCCGATGGTTCATTAACTGTCAATCATGAACGTCGTTCAACTATTAAACGCCAGGTTTTTCGAGTCATCGTGTACTGTATAGAAGTCGTTCTTTCATTAATAATATTAACATTACAGTAATCTTTGAATCAATCGTATCATCCCATCGACAACGCAATGAAACGTGTCAAACATTTTCACTTTCATGCATTCGTGGGAATGGAAACAATAGTGGTTTATATTATACTTCCCTTGTCCCTCAAAATAGTTAGTGGGACAACAATCGTCTCTGTTAAACGAATTATTTTTTAATCATATTTGCACAGTAGTTTCACCGTATCCTTTCACTTATCTTGGTACAACGCAAAATAAATTCAATTCATTGACTCAACCGACTTTCACAACCCCTTGCTCCCCAGCAAGGGGCGAGACTTGTGTTTTCTGTAAATGAAACAGAAAACTTTCAAGTTTTACAAAACCTATCATATTGAAAATATCATTGAGATACAATACGATCAAATTTTATTAATATAACATGAACTCTCTATAGAATCACCTATTTAATTTTTACTTTGGCAATGTAATTCTGAACTATTGGGAAGAAGTCACAAAAGAAATCGTACAGCAAGAGGTTAATAATCTACCAATTAACCCGTTGCCGCACACTTTTAATTTGACGAAAGTGCTCAGAAACACACACGAAAATATTTTGAACCTTTTAAGCATGAAAAATCGCACACAAAGAACAATTGATATGTTATCTGGAATGTTATATCTTTTTTTCGGTGTATTACTGAGTACTTAACAAATAAATACATTAGTACAAAAATGTGCAGGACGGCTATAGCCGTCATTTGCGGCAAGTGTTAAGGAATCATCAAACGTTATTCTTTACGTGTATAGTGAAGAAATCTTTATCGTTGCAAATCCGTAAGATCGACGATGCCAATGTCGGACAATTTTGACGGTGCAGTGCTCGAGTAAGTTTGGTATTCCAGCTCTCGGCCAAGAACAAAAGGGGACGAAGCATTATGGGCTGGCAGAGTAGGCGGCCATCCGGTTTCATTGCGGTTCCGTCTGTCCTCTGACGTTTCCACGGCAACCTGGATTGCGTATCTCTAGCGTCGTGGTCGTCCTCATCGTTGTCTTCCCCGTCATTGTTGTGGTTGTCGTCGTCCTGCTTGTCGTCGACATCGACGTTCAGCCTGAGAATCTCTTTTGCTCTTCCTCTCCCTTTCTTTCTTGTTCTCTCTCTCTCTCTTCTCATCTCATCTCATCTCATCTCCCTTTCTCCACCTTCCACCGATATCAGCGTGCTTTCCTTCGTCAGTTGGTGGGAATACGGAGGGCCCGTAATTGTAACTTCATTTGAGGCTAATTTCGGCCGGAGGGTATGATGAAACGCGGTAATAATTGCGTTATCCAGACAAAGGACGGTTATGGATACGCGCCGTCGCTGCTCCTGGCTCTCCCAACGTGGAGCATCATCCCCGAATCCTCCGCCCAACCCCGAGGGTGCTCTTGGATAAGGTAGGAGGGGTTTAGCCGCTCTTGCTCGTTTGTTCTGCAAGTATGGCTGCTTTAACGAAACTCCGGAGTACCCGTGCACCATATTGTTTTTTTTTTATCAACTACTCGAGCACCTCTTTGTCTTTCAACGTTTTCCCGCCGTGGTTTGGATTTTAATTTCTTAGCTTTTGTCAGATACTAGGATGTTACAGTTACTCTTATCAGGGTGGTCGCAGAACGCATCTGAGGATTTCTCCTTTATCGAATTTACCAGCAGGATGGAGTTTGTAAAAAATGTTTTCCATCTTCCTTTGAAAACGGAATCTTCTTTGAATATAAAGGAAATTAGGGTGCAAAAATTATGTTATATTTAAGCAAAGGTTTACGCACACACATTGACCTTACTTTTTACATAGTAGCTTCAGGATGTGTCTAGTGTAGATAAAATATTAACGGAAAACGTCTCGTCTAAGAAAGGCTAGCATCAACCCCCATTAAATTTCCTTGCGAGGTAGAACCCGGAAGTCATCAACCGTCGAAATCATTCTCTTTCAAAAATCTCGACCCTGCGTTCGAGGAGTATGCCTTCAAAAAGGTGGCGATCGATTTGAAAAATTGATTCCTTTTGCGGATGAATAGATCCGCGGACGAGTGCCTGTTCCTCGGCCACCGGAGGAGGGTCGTCCCTCCCGCAGAGTCGATGGAATGGTAAATAAGGTACTCGGTAGGCAGGCGTTATTTATGGGGATGTAATTTAATAAGCGAAAGATGAACAGGGAGATACCAGTGACGCGGAGCGTAAAGCCGAAAGTGGCATGAAAGTAGCAGCCATCCTATTGGCCACCCTTGTCTTTCTCTTTCTCTTTCTCGACGTGGAGAACAGCCGGCCATATGGCCGGGCTCCTGCACTGCTAGCTCGCAACTCCAAGGTTCCGGGGGTGCGAAATGATATGGAAGTAATGGAGAGCAAAGCAGACCCCGTTGCGCCTCTACGGGAGATTGACCCGTACGATAGCAGAAAAGGAGAGCGACGCTTTACCGTTCGCTGGAGAAAGCGATGACAGATTGATACAATTCCATCGAGATTCGACGCGACAGATTTTCTGCCAACTGTTGTCGCCGCGATGGTCATTACGTCGAATTAAAGTTACAGGGAGGAAATGATAAATCGCTCATGGTGTACGATGATTCTGAACGATCGAGGAATTGATAATATAAAAGAATAGAGACTACAAATCTATGAACCTTGTCAATAGAACAGGTCATTTTCGAATTATTCCAACAGAAAAGATCATCACCATTGTCACGATTGCTTACGAGAAAATCTGTCTTTCAAAACGAGTGCATACTTAAGACACAGAAAACCGGTGAAGTTTGCAAAGGGCGAAACCTCGACCGAGATTCGACCAGCCCTGCAAAGAAGATCCACGAGCGGAACAACAGGAAGTCAAGGGGATCCGCGTGTTCTTCCCTTATCCCCGATATCGACTCTATCGAAGCCGCAAGAAAGGGCGAACGCAAGGCACACGCGAGACCGTGACGTTGGGGCTGCGTCGAGGAAACGAGAAGAAGGAGGCTGTGAACCCGGCGTAAAGCCCTCGGGCGAACCTCGCTCCTTATCGATCTGCCCCTGAGACTTCTCCGACCAAGAAGCCAGGACAAGGAGAAGCAACGTGGTTCTCCGGAAAGAGAAGAGAGAGAGAATGGAAGTAGAGAGTAGAGTGGTGAGCTCTGGGTTAGGTCTGTGTACGTGTAAGATAGACCTCAACCGAGAGGGCCGGCTACTCGAGCGTGACTCCGCAGCCCAACTCGAGCCTATCAATATTTCCTCCCGAAATCCGCTGCGTTACCTTTGCCAATTCCTCTTTTCTTATTTTCCACCTCTCCGATCTTCTTAATCCTCTCTGCCTTTCACGACGTTCGTCTACCTTATTCGTCGTTCTCCAAGATGATTCCATTAAATGGTCTCCCTTCCATTGACTTTACGATCGAACGTAGTTTTCCGATTTAAAGATACTAGGAAGATTTCATTCGAATTTGAAGCACGGAAGGAGAGATTGCAGATATATCGAGGAAGATGTCGGATCGTAAACGCGACAGTTATTTTGGCACATCAGATATCCGATAAAGTATCTTAGAAAGAAGACAGGAAACGAGAAAAGGTTGCTTCGTCGGCGTTTTACCAGACGAGGAAGAAGCTCAAAACTGTTAGCGTCCAATCTTCCTCCCGTTTTTCGCCTGTTTTTCCGCTCTCCTCGATTCTGTCTCATACTCAGGATATATAACTGTTATTTTTCGCGAAAGCCACTCCATTATTTCGCTCTACTCGTCCACTTTTTTTTCACCCTTCGCCCACCTCCTCCACTGCTCGCTTCCTTTCTCTACCGTTTCTCTCTTTTTCTTTGCTTCTCCGTCGCTCTCTCGTTCACCACCGTTCTCGTTCCAAAGTGCTCTGGCAAAGCAGGACAATACATTATATTAGTCGTATCATTATTTCTCCGTACGAAAGCTACCTCGAAGCTAGAAAAACCGAGACACGCTCATAATGGGAGAAATCCCGGTGCAACCGTAGTCCGACCACTGACGTTCCTAATTTCTGCTTCTACTGGAAAAATCTCGCTTGATATCTCATCCTCCTCTTTACGTCAGTCTCTTTTCATCTTCGTAATCTCTTCCGCCAACTGCTGCACATTTTCCACTGATAATTCCCTTTTTACACACTTTCAACGACAGATTTCAACGTCATATATTTATCATAATCAGATTTGTTAAAATCCACTTAAAACTGTACTTCGAAGGCAAAGTAATCATAGCAATTCAAATCAAGATACAGCAAATTAACACTTTATCGCCCGGAAGCCTATTAATAGGCGTTTCGGGTCCAAAGCCTTTGAACTTTTAACTTATTAATCGGTTGCCACTACAATTAATAAATTGTCATTTATCATTGCGGTTACCTGTGTCAACGACTCAGTGACGAGAATTTGTAATTTTCGAACAGATATCTGTATCAAGGAAGTATTTGTGGCCAAGTGATCGTTCAGAAGAGGGTAGAATGTTAAAAAAATACCGGCCGATAAAGTGTTAACACTGTAAAACACGAAAGAACAAAAAGAATGACACCCCTCATTATTTTCCACGTCACAAGTGACTTGTCATTTCATTAATTCGTCCCACATTTCGACTATTCGCGACTTCTTGCAGAACTAGCCTCTCGGTATCCACGCGATCAATCGGCGTGAACAATCACTTAAGAGGAAGGCACGTTTCCCGTGTAGTGCTTTTCAGGCAGCGGAACATCTCGCGTTTCTATCCGTTGCTCGGTGAGCGGAAATATATTTACCTACACAGAGGAAGAGAGGAAGAGCAAGGAAGAGAGAGGAATGGAGAGAGTCAGGGTGGAAGGTTGCGGGTTCGGTGTACGTGAGTGGGTGAAGGTAGGTTGGATAGGTACATGTAGATAGCGAGGTAGGTAGGTAAGTATCCGCGGGGTAAGTTTTTCCAGGCGATCTGCTCTCCGGATTCAGATCAATACCCGCCATCTGGGCCTTGGGTCGGGGGGATACGGACAAGGCGGAAAAGGAGAAGGTGGATGGCGAGATCGTGCGAGCACGAGCAACCGAGAAAGAAAGAGAGACGGAGAGAGATAGAGAGATGGAGAGAGAGAGAGAGAGAGAAGATCACTGGTAGAAGGTGGAGGAGTCACTGGAGCAACAAGCCACCGCCGCACCCTCGACTGCAATCCTAGACACATCGAAAACCTCGGCCAGAGAGCAATTCCTGTAGCTACGTACGCCCACGTTTCACGCTGCCACGAGTATGGCGACTTGTCGTCACCGTGAAAGAATACGAATGTGCGTGTACCCTGTTAACGGATCTCGCGCGATCGCTTTTCAACGGGCTCGTTCATTCGACGTGTCGCAAATTGGCGACATAGAAAAGGATCAAGCATCTTGGTCTATCTTTTTTTTCTCATCTAAATTTATAGAAACTTTCAAAATACTGACAAAACGGTAATACCGCGGACGGAAATCGATGGAGAACATCGATCAAACGTGGCAAAGCGCCGGCACAATCGACTGGTTGGAAGATTCCCCTGGAAGATTTAAATCGCCGTACCTAACACTTCCGCATAACGTACGCGCTAACTAATTTGCGTGCGTTTCCATTAGCGGCCGTGGCCGACGGAAATCGCGTTAGTGGATTTCACTTGTAGGCAATTCGATCCGCATTACGCTCGATTACATTATCAGGCCTGCGGGCAAGCAGGGAGGAAGATGGAACGAGGGACGAGCTATGAAGTAGGTGTGTATGGGGAATGTCGGATGAGGAGGGAGATAAGGTCTTAAGTAGCGACTGATTAAATCTCAGGACATATGCGAATCGATCAATGGTACCACCGGTGGTCCCTTTCTCTCCCTTATCTCTATTTCTACTACTTTTTCTCCCTTTCTCTTCTTCATTTCTATCTCTTTTCTTTCTCTCTGTTTTCGTCGAACACATCCTCCTGGCTTTTCTACCACTCGAAAAGGGGGATCCACAGAGTTCAGTTTGTGCGGTGCTGATACGCTGTAATACTGTCCCGCGGGAGTTGTCTCCCTTCTTCCTATGGCATCCCTTTTCGATATTCTTCTTCTACCAGTCCCCTCTTTACCCTTCCCCGGTTAGATTCACTGGGCGATGTAAAAACACTTGAATTAATCGGCCCATTCCCGAAGGAACCTGCGAAAGGTCAATGGGATCGGGGTGACGAAGCGGGTGCACACTTATCTCGATGCACATTTGGGGGCTCGGAATACTCAACCCCCGTTTCGAGGACGGTGCTAGATAACTAATCGCTCCCATCGGCGATTCGTGCGAGCATATGTCGCAGGACTTTAATTCGTGGAGCTGCTTTCGAAACGATAGATTTCGTTGTTCGAACGATTCCATTAAGTTTTGACAATGATTGAGAACGTAGCGGTGGAGATTCCTTTAAATTCTTGTTCCAACTCTGGCGTATATAACGGCTCGTAATTACCGATCGCGAAAGTTGCAAGGAATTAGCATATTAACGAGGGAAAGTGAAGTGCGATAAACTCACCGATTGATGGAAGACACGGATGGCACGTTGTCTTGAGAACAAATGCCTTCGGCGAGCAACCTGTCCCTTATCTCCCAAGCGAACATGGTAGGATTGTCCCTCTTGTAATTGGCGATCGCCTCGACGACCGGTGGCGTTGCTACCTTCGGCTTCGAGCCGCCTATCACGCCAGCCTTGAAGCTACCTGTTTCGTAATACCTGCGAACAAAAAGAATTAACGGATAATTGCCTTCATTCCATTTTACATTCTTTAGACAGACTTCAAGGAGATTCGAGATACTTTGAGGACATTCTCGCACCGCCTTTTCGAGAATAGCTGCTAAGAATTGTCTCGATGTATCGATATCATATATATTGTCTTTCGAACTTCATATATAAGGCTGATAATACTGTATCGTATTGAATTTTTCTAACTGACAATTTTTCCAATTCCAAACCCTTCGATACGTGTAGGCTCGATATTCCAAGCGAAACTCTTAAGTTGAAATATAGGACAGAAGTATCTTACAGGAACAAGCGCTGTTCAAATTCCATTTCCTTCTAATTAGAAATTTCAACGGCATTAAGACAAATACTGTGTACAATTTGGGAATACTTGACACATTGAACGACGGCTAAATATCTGCTACCAAATTTAATATATTTCATAATGTTGCCATTTAAATATATATCAAATTTAAATGCACCAAGTTATGCGCAATTTAAAAGTAATAGTACTGCCTTCTTTAGACTCTTCAGTTTTGCGTGTTCCTCAAGAGAGAATAATACGACTGACATTGATCGATAAAATCTAAAATCACATATTTGAAATCCAGCTTTATCGCGAGACCGGCATGCAACGTGTTAAAATTCCCGCAAGAATATAGGAACCATCGAAGTCTGGCCATAGTCCTGCAGATCTCCATTCTCTCCTTCGGTCCAGTTCAATGGAACAAGAGAACCCGAGAGAAAGATAGACAGAAACGATCGTTTTTCCCGCGGCGGGCGGCCAACGTCGGAATAACGAATCGCCGTCCAGCGGCGCGTCAACGACCGGCTGTTTTAAAACAAACGGCTTCTGCCCCCCGCTGTCGCTCCTCCTTCCTCCCCTATCACCATATCATTCCACCTTCCTCTCTCTTTCTCTCATCTCTATTCATCTCCTGTTCTCTCCTTCCGTCCCTCAGCCTCCCACCAGGCCTGTTATATGCGCGCGATGGGCAATCGCGATTGGCCCGTCGTGAACGCGCCCTTTGTGCCTAATTAGTTAAATAATATCTTCGCTCGTGCTTAAATTCAATTACGGCAGAAAGCCCGCAATAATGGTCCGCTTGTGGGCCGCCTTGATGGATGTGGGTCCGCCGCCACCGCCGCCGGCGTCGACTCATACCCGACGGATATCTCGCCAATTTTGCACGCGTTAGATACTATGTACTCTCGATTCCACGTTGGATTTTAAATGGACCGAAATTTTGCCGGAGGAAAATCAATCGATTATCTGAGACTGCATTTCGATGGAAGAGAAATGTGGGAGCTTAAAAGGGGTGGTTACTATTAGGTAAAGAAATGTCCTTTTTTTCATGCATGTGATGGGATAATTTAGGGGTGAAATTTTGAAAGGTGAAACTTGAAGTATGTGTCAGTGATTTTTTTTATTGCCGACTCTCCTGGTTTTTTATGAAATTGGAAATCTAATGGAGTAAAATCGGCCAATAATTTCGAAACTCTCTCGTTCTCCGAGACCAGCTCAATTTTTCCACGAAAATGGAGGGCGTTCTAATCGATAGTCACGGTCATCGAAGTATGAACTCCATTTAAATCGATCTGCACGTAAGCGTAGACGCGATATCGTTATTAATCGAGAGAAAGAAATTGAAACTCGCCAGGAAATAAAGTATTACTAATAGTATTAAGAATACCATTTCCTGCCGATACAAAACACCACGAAGAGAAAGCAGCGTCTACCACGTTGCCGATCGTCGTCGTCTCGTGAAAGCTCGAAATTGATCCGGCATGCTGAAACTCGATTATTCCTGCGACACAGTCGCGTTTCGCTTTTGTCCCACGTCCGTGAAAAAGCTGCAAAAATTTCGCGTTCTTCGACTACCATTTCCCGTTTATCTAACAGATTTCACGAGAGATCGGTGAGATTGACTTTCGTCGACGTTCCTCGTAATTCGTCGAACGAATTGCGTTTAGGCGCGTCCGGGAAATCGACTAGGTCTATTCTCAAACGATGAGCTCCCGTTCGACGATAGTCTCCCTCTTTTCTCAACTGGGGCGAACAAAAAACGATTATCCGTGAACCTGCAGCTAAAAGCATTGTACGAGCGAGAGCACCCTTAAACAGCCGTTGCGGCGCTACCCCGCATCGAAATTATGACGATTATATCTGGCGTAAAACCCCATTCTCGACCCACATGGCAATCCTCACCCGTTGATATTTCGCCCTTTCTCGCCCGCCCCTCACCTTCCGCCGTGAAATGGCTATTACATCGCGGGATTTTTAAAATTGACCTCGGCAATGGGAACATTCGCCCTCGTTGCATTAATTTCGATTTAAATGGCCACGAAACTCACGTTAAACTGAAACAGTCGATCTAACGACGGAATTCCGTTTTCGATGGTGATATATCGTGCGCTTTAGTTGGGGTAGTTTTTATAGTTTGTAATTTCGGAAACAGCATATCTTGTTAATCAGAGAAATTAGTGTTTCGTCATTTTTGAGGGAGGATTGTTAATTTCTTTTACTGAAAGGTGAAGCTTGAAGTGGTATTTCTCTTCGTTGTTAATTTTGTACTTTTTAGATTTGGATTGTTGGACCTTGGGATTGCTTGAAATATATTTATATATTTTTTGTAGAATTATTGAGATTATACAATTTCTGGACACTGGTAATGTTGAAAAAAAGTTGTAAAATCTAGATGTAAGTAAAATCTGCGCAACTTAAAGCCAAGGCAGAGGAGGATACGGTCTTCTCGTATTTCCTTCGACCGGAATTCAAAAAGCACTTTGTATCTTCGCGGCGGTTGTCGGAAAAGGTTTCTCCGCCGAAGGTCCATATGGATTCGAAGGGTTCTGCAAACGTTTCAACGCCGTCTCTCGCGATTTTACGGCGCCTCATCTGGTCAGAATTCGGCAACATGCTTTCGCTGAAGTTAGCACGTCGAAATTGTCGCAATTCCACGAAAAACCGACACACTCCGTCGCGACGTATCATCGACGCGTGACTGCGTAAACTTTCGACGTTAACGACACCTCCTCGAGGAGATCCGAGCTCGTTTTCGCTGTAATTCGTGGCTGTTAAGTTACATTTATCCGCGAAAAACAGTTTTATCGTTTGTGCAATACATGTTTTGCTAGTATAAGTTTATTTGTTGCTGAAATCATTCTCGCACAATTGCAATAGAAGAGTCTAGGTCTGCATTCTTTGGCTTCGTTGGCTCTGAGAAATTTGCAATTAATAATATACTTACTCAAATATTTCAGGAGAGATTAATATTATGACAATCATGTTTTTTTTCAAATTATTCAATACAGAGAGGTAGCCAAAATGTCGGAAATTATTATATTACAGGTAACTCCTAAACGAAGCGGTCGCAATAAAATCAATGCATAGTTGTAATTTATGAGCATTTTGTGCTTGTGAATAATTTTACACACGTTCATTTTATATATTAAGCGAGCAAGGATTTCAGCAACCGTGATTTCTAAATTTTACTTCGTCGATGGTATTACGACATCGGCCACGAAAAAGTGTTATAATATTGCGTCGAACGAGAGAGGTTTGAAAAATTTTTTCGAAGAAAAAGTTGAGGTTACTTCATCCCGACTTAATTTATTCGTGCTGTTGTTTTTAAACCAGTCATTAGGAAATCGAAATTGCGTCAGCGGGTGGTTCGATTGCACTTCTTTCCCGTTCGAATTGCACTCGCACTATTCGCGTCGTATCGGATAATAGTGGAAATGCAGCGCACGCCGTCCAAGTTATCGATTAGATCAGTTATAAATCCATTCAAAAATAAGTACGTGTCGACGTTAATATAGCTATTAATTTCTGTTTATAACAGGTTACCACTAATAACATTATGCAATAAATCGTTTGGTATCGTATTTGATTAAAATCGGAACAGATATACATCGTTATAGGAATAACGATTGCGCGCGATTAATCCACTTCGTAGACTATTTCAATTCGGTAGCGATTTTTACAGCTATTATCGTTATCTACTATGATCATTTCGACTAAGTTTACCTACATACTAAAACATACCGTAGACCATGAATATTAAGTAATATTTTACGAAATGATGTGAAAATTACACCTCTTTCAACCATATCTTTGATGCAAAGAAATGAGCAATCTTCTCGCCAAATTAAATTTCCTCGATTACTACATTTTCATTACATTTCAAGACTACAACGTTACACTGACGTTAAACTTTTCATTATAGGAAATCGATCAGTAAATTTTCATTAGTACCATTGAGAAAATACTCGACTCAATCACTAGAGAAACCGTAAGTAAAGGGTTAAACAAATCTCCCATTAAATTTTTCGACAAAACAGAAATTAAAATCTGAATCACCCTCGTCAAGTAACTCTATCCGCAATTCGAAATACAGAGGGACAAAGAGAGAGAAAGAGAAAGAAAGAAAATATAGGAAACGGTACTAGAAGCAGCAAAGTAGTAAATAATCCAGCGAGCCTATTATGCGGCATACGTGAAAGAGCGGAGAGTATGACAATGATATTCCAGCGGCAGGGACGAATGACATTCGGGCCATCAAAACGGCACGAGGCCACCCGTTATATAATGCGGGGTGGAGGGTGGAAAAAACATGGAAACCGCATATCGTCGCACTCGCTGGCACCCCCTGGCAGAAGAGGGAAGGAGGGAAACGTGGTGGAGAAGGTGGGGTGGTTCCTTCCTTCCGGCGTCGCCGTTTCGTCCCCGGGTTCGTTCGCCTCGCGGTCCTAACAGCGTCTTTAATTAAATCACTCCGACCCAGGAATAGTCTCCTTTTTTGCCGTACTTCTATTCCGTTTCTCTGTCTTTTTTCCTTCGTCTCTCTTTCTCCGTCTGTCCCCTTGGTTTCTCTTTTCTCCTTATATTTTTCCTTCTTCCCCCATGGCGGGCAATTCCTGCGGCCTTGGCCACTCTGCCGCGAGGAAATTACGGTGTTGCGTTTGGCAAGCTGAGCTTGATCTTCTCGTAAATCATTCGCGCTTTCACGTCAGCCTTTTGTTTGGAATCGGTGAATTAGACACTCGTCGGTGCAGAAAATCTTTTTCGAACGAACGCCCGCTGAGAGTTTGGAAAGACGTCAATGAAATGAGACGTTGAATACAGCATATTGTGGTATCTTTTTTCAAAATACAATTGCAACAGTTTATCCACAGTTACAAAATCTCACGAAGGTAGAAATTTAAAATGGAACTCGTTAAATTAAAGTATGACCCTTTAACTCTATATTCGTCAAAGTTGCGTTCAATTAAAACCACTCTCTCTATCGTCGTAAACCAAAAACCAATCATCGATCAAATCATTCGACACCTATACCTGCAAGACTCGATCGCAACAATTATCGAGTTTGCACGCAAAGCCAATGGAGCAATCTGCAAAATCGAAGGAGGATCGAAGAGACGGCAAGAAGAAAAAGCAAGACTGTTGCCGTCGGAGCAAGTGTCTTCGAAGGGGGCTGCGGTTGTAACGGATACAGGAGAGACCTCGATGGCGCCGGAACGTTGTCGGTACTCACCTCGACAGTATCTTGGATACACAGCCGTGAGATACCCTGAGTTGTCTGGAAATGTCGCACGGTCGGACGCCGCTGTGCGCTAGCTCGACGATCCTCTGCCTTACTACATCCGGTAGGGGCCTTCCGTTCACGAAGACGCCGCCGAGTTGGTTAACTCCGCCGTGGCCTGGAAAATGGAAATCGATAGTGCATTAGCCAACTGGACCCTTCTGCGACTACCGAGTGCGAGTTTCCGCGTGACGGAGAAACTTCTCTCTTGTGAAATCGGAATGGTAAGGGCGATTCGCGCGTCGATCCTGGCTTTACGAGTTTCGTTGGTGCGATGGATGGTAGCAAGGAACTTTCATAAATTGCCTCCAGAAATGTAACTTACAGAGAAAGGTATATTTTTTGAGAATAGACGACTCATTTGGACTAGAATCTACTGTTTTAGGTGGAATTGCTATTATTTTATTTTTTTTTCTCCGTTAGGAAGTGTTTTTAAGATATTGTAAGTGAATTATTCTAAGCTGGTTATCAACGTGAAAAAGTTAATTATTAAGTAAGATGTATAGTGTTTTCCCCGATTCTTTTCCCCATTGATGGAGCACTCTGTTGCTCTATTCAATGTGCAAACCAAACTCCGCACCCCGCTTCGTTTGCAGCATTATTTTCGCGCATTAAAGCCTCCTAACGCGATAACTTCGACCTAATATCGTAATGGAGGGTCCTGGTTCACGACATATGTCCTCGTGTTCGTGCCAGTGCACCGATGATTCGATGATCATCGGTGCTTCTGACCCTCGACAAGAAAGAGCCAACTTGGCCGCCGGTACTCTCATGGTCTGTGACGGCTCAGACGAATCATCCCCCTTCTTTCAGCTTCTTTTTGCTCCCTCAATCAACTTCTTCTGCTCGAGGTGCATTAATGCCTATCAGAGTGGCCGGTCTAGTCATAAGTCATATAGGGAATAATAAAGTTACCGTTCCACGCGTCGATAATCGATATTTGATTCGATGCTTTCCAACGTCCGGTAGAATCTCTTCAATAAAACATCATCGTTTTACAAATTACCCGAAATTAACATAACCTATTAATATAAATTACGCGATACTTATCTTCCTGACCTCGGAATATTGCAAAATTTTCTCAGTGACTTTGACCAGATATTTTCCACTATAAATTTTCATAAATCACCCCTCGGTAACGTCAAACCGACAGCCACGAATTGATCCATCAATCGTTGGTTCAGTTTGACAAAACTATCGAATGTAATGATACCACGTTCCCGACTGCATATTCCCGGCAGAAGTTCCATTATTACAGAAACGACCGAAAGCTCCATGGCGCGTGAACACCGATCCCTTTTTTTTCTTCTCGTCGATCGCGCGTCGTCCTGCAACGCGATCTCATCGCCGGAGGAAGACAATGAGGGGTTCCGCGATCATTACTAGAAACGATACGCGCTTTCCGGTCGCAAATCAATTCGCTCTCGCGTTTATGGTCGCATCCCCGTGGCGCGGCCGGTAGTCAGGGGGACATCGTTGGAATCATGGTGGCAATGCCAGGACGAAAGCACCATGACTACCCCTACGCGCTCACACACGCCGTCACGCCTGCTGACCACAACTATACGAGGGCCCTGAATTCACCCTGGACCACCCCCGTCCTCAAATCCAGCGTACTCGTACCGAGCACTACGAATTGTCCCTGCCGTTGTTTCGCTCTGGACACCGCACTACCCGAGCTTATTATCCGTCCACCACCGTTCCGCGTTTCTAGGCTACGTCGGATCTGGTTTTCCTCCTATCACGAAATTCCTCTGTTGTTTTACCGTTTTGCGATTGTTTCTGGTGTCTTGAACTCTTTACCAGGGATATAAATAGAGAGGAAATATTTCTGAGCATGCTTAATGAGGGAGGATTAAAAAAATCAAGTACAGGGAGTAGTATGATATAGAGAAATTGAAATTAGACTTAATATCAGCAGATCTATTTTCTTATAATGGTTAAACTTGTTCTTCTGTGTTTTTTTTTATGGTAATGGAAAATTGAACGTATCGATATCACCGATAAATATCGATCCTCAGGCATGGGTTGAAAACGACCGACTAATTTATATCTCCTATAATCGTACCTCGAGTATTCTACACCTGTTTCCCGCTCGATTCTGTCTTATTTGCGTAATTTTATCAGCGTTTGAGCCGGTAATTGGAGAAAGCTAGAATATTCCTCCCGATCAATCACAGTTTGAGTTAGTCAGCGTAGAAAGAACGATGTAAAACAAGGTGACCCGACTGCGCGGTCAGGTAACGCGCGCCACTTCCGGCGTGGCACGATCTTTTGAGCAATCGGCAATTATCGAGTTATCGGTACGTTTATCGGTATCAGAATTTCTCGCTTTAAGAAACACGATTATCCCGCGCAAAGAACACATCCTTTCCACCGTCTCGTTTTAACGTGTATCTTACATTACGAAGAGTTATATCCTGTCCGGTGAACTCGACGTGCGAAATTATTGCATTTGCGAGATCGAGATAACGATTCGTAGAAATTAGAAACTGACGTTAAGCCAGGGGCGTTGCTGCACACGAGTGAAGAAAAAGGAGAGATAACACGAGGAACGTGCGTCTGCTCCAGTTTTACGCGCCACCGGAAACAACCTCCTCCGGTCCTACGTTGTTTCGGAGCCAATATAAAAGGAGGCTTCTACGATAGCGGTACACGATCACGTACCGATGTACGTGTGTACATCAGGAGCCAAGAACTTTGATATAGATTCCCGAACAGTCACTCGATATTTCTCCGACATCGCGCTGCTTTGTTCCTGTATTACATTACGTTCTGCCGTTACGTATTGCTGGCGCGCTCGAATAAGATAGACTTTATTACTCGATCGTTTGAAACATAGATGGGGGGAAAAAAAAGCGAACGATTCGTTGCTACGATAAGGCGACTTATTTTGGATATTCGTCTCGATGCTTTCAATAAAACCAATCGGAATTACGATACGACCAATAATTCGTACGGGTATTAATGTAATTTCGATTGTACGGAATTTTGGACGATTTACGATACTGAAGATGGTGACGGCGGAATGTATAGGAATTGAGGAACGTATTGCAATGGAATCGATATTGTTTATGAGATTTTTAATATCATTTTGGTAGACGATATTAGTTTGTCTTTACGAGGCGCGAAATTTACTCGAACTTTGTATTGTGAGTGTGTGCCAGATGAGAATTAATTGATAAAATTAAAGATTTCAGAAATGATTCTTCCTATTTTGTATCCTTTGAAATGAAGCTGACAATGTGAGAATTAATTTGCAATTATTGTAGTGTATAGTACTTGACAGTCCAAGAAAAAAATTAGATTTATTCACTTCAGTTTTTGTATGACAAATCTGAATCAATATTGCAAGTGAGGAGATTGAAAAACGAAATTCCTATGTTACTGCAAAAAAATTGGTAGTAGCAATTACTTAAATCGCAATGCTGTAAGAGTTATTACCGATTACTTAAGTCGCAATGCTATAAGAGGTATTAGCGATCACTTAAATCGTAATACTTTAATGGGATGTACGAAGTCGAAGAAAAAGAAGTTCAAGTGCAAAGAGTTTAACGCCAGCTTCGATCGCTCCTAATTGCATTTCTTCATCGTCCCGACTTGTGCGTAATCGGTGCAAGAGATTAGTTGCAAAGCGACTATTTCACGAATAGAGCCCGATGCGATCTGCGACCGCGCCGTTCTTGTTAATGTTTCATAATTATTATCATCCCATTAGTTTTAACGTACCCGCCGACCGCCTATAAACGAGCGTACGGAGCGCTCGATGTTGGTTTCGATCGTTGCTACTTTAAAACGACAGTCGGACCCGCCTAATTAATACGCCCTGATTGCTAATTAGATAGAAACGCCCGCGGATCAGGAAGTCTCTGCTTCTTTCTTTTCACCCGCCACACTGTTTTTTTACTCTCTCCTTCTCTTCCATTCGTGGCTAATATTCCACGTGAAATTGTTGCCACGTTACTAACATTAAATTTTACACTTTTGCGCCTTCATGCGCGATTACTCGTTACGCTGTATTTTCTATTAATTTTATTAAACCTGCCCCCTCTTACGCGTGTATATTTTACAGCGTTGCAACTATACTCGATGCTGGTACATTTACGAGCCAGGGTAAATTTCTCCTCGCGATCTCTATGTATCAAGAGGATAGAATTTATTGGAATATTCTCGTGAACATAATTTCACGCGGTGAGGGATATTGATTTTCATCGTTTTGATAAAAAGTCGACAGGAGAAAACGATAGCGCGGACGGTCTGCGATCTTGAAAGTGCTTTCAGAAGTACGAGCCGGAAAATTTTCGTCGGGTATTTGTTATTCGACGCGCGAGATTTCACTATAAATTCAGTAGAGAGAGAGGGAGAGAGATAGTGAGTTGGATGAAGAGAGAAAAAGAGAGAGAGAAACGGTGAATCTTGCGAATGGTTCGTACGCAAATCGGAGACTGCAACGATTGCGGTTTAGTTTTTTACTGGGTACCAAACACCGGCTGCGGATTGGACAGCGAACGAAGGCCATTGAATTTCTTGTTTTCGCCCTCCCATTTGTCCACCGACACTACGGATTTGTCGATCTTTTTCGCGACGTTTTGGATCTCCTGTCTTTTCGTCGTTCCGATTAATCGCCAATGAACTCCAAGAGAAATCGATTCTTACGTTATGCTCTCACGATCTGGGAAAATCTTCTTTCTCTTGATATTTCTTGCGGACCGTTTAAAATCGGATTCAAGTCTTATTAAATGTGTTGCTCGAAAAACTGGAGAGTCGTTTTTCTAATGCATGATTTTGCGATTGTTTAACATCGATCGAATGGTGGAGGGTGATATTTTTAACAACTTATTAGATATGCGACGGGAAAATATTAGAAACAAGTTGTAAATTTAAAAGAGAATAGATGAATAGATGCATAGAATTATTTTGTGAATAACTTGTGTTCTCCACTCTGGTAGTGTTAAACGCGCAAGGGACCAAAGTATAAAATATTGTATAAAATAACAATTGCAGCACTATGCGGATAAAAGATTTGACAATTTGATAGTAACATTCCATTTTATTCATGCTGATACCTTGCCAACCGACGATTCAAAGACAACTGACTTCTACTGTCCGCGAAACACGAAAAATTAGACTAAACAATAAAACATTAACTTCCATAAAATACAAGCACAATAAACTAACATATTTTATATTTTATAATATTCTTGTAACAGTGACCGACTGTTCCTACGTCCGTCGCAGAGCAAGACTTCAAAAATTCAGAGTGAGATCTTCTCAGTTGTTCGCAAATTTCACTAAGCCGGGAAAAAAGCATAATCACTAAATTAATGTAGAAATGAACGATTAAATTACAATGATAATTGAGAAGCTTACAGGTGTAATATTCCATCATATTCTGATTATATCGATAGGCAGTGCTGAGGTCCATCGCGGTACCTCAGTAGCCGACGGCCGTCGGCTGTGGGAATCCAGGTGGTTCCTCTCGCCGCGTAGATTTATATATAATATAAGAAACGTATCCAAAGGTCCGTCGGTTCTATTGACCTCCGATAAAGACCTCTTACACGCTTCTAACAGTGGCTTTCGTCTCTTTTTTAGGAGGAGCGCCAGCCTATGGTGACGCGGTACAATGACTGTCATCAGGAACGTCTTTGTGCCGGACGACGGGTGGCTTCGGCGAGCACCCGGTCGACCGTTTCTTCATTTTCGTCAATCGAGAGCTCGATCCTTCCTGCTTCTTTTCCTCTCTTCTGTCTACCAAATACACAAGAAATAAGAAATTCCTTCACACCACTCCCGACATCACTGAACTTCACTTCGACGAACGTTCCTGGGGAATGATTCTTTCTCCGGAGGACAGTATCTCGTGCACCTCATTACCATGGGGTAAGTCACTGTTTTGAAAGTACTTGGTGATATTAATTATTTAGAAAGTGCTTATCAACGTCCGAATATTACACAGCAAGAACTCTTTCATTGCACGGCCGATTTCTCGCGATAGTAACCGCGAATATCACGATATTCTTGTTCGAAGTTGCTGATCTCTTCGACAGTCTAAGAGAACGTTCAAAGGAAATGCTATTTTAATCACAGCGCACCCACTTTCCTCCACGATCACTTGCGTCGTGTTAATCCAGTTCACCGTATCCAAATAGTCGAACGTACACTTCGATTAACTTGTTCGAACCTGTCAGCACCGACAATTACACCCAGATAAATGAACTTTCGTCCAGTACATTATACGGGATATTCTCTTGAAGTGCAAAGTATCCAATAAAATCATTTTCAATGGATACCACCAAAAGATACACCTTCTACCGTACTGTCTTTCTCTTGATTTCTATCGTGTCGAAAGTGTTATTCACGCGCGAGAAGAAAACAATAAAATTCAAATCCAGAAGTTCCGTCGAACCGGAAACTAATATTCCCAACGATCCGCGATCATCGTTCTCCACTCTCTCGGATTCACCAACGGAACGCGTCCCGATGCAGGGGTGAGATCGAGATATTTTCTCGGTCACGTCTGACTCTCGTTATCGTTATCAGTCGCGGTGACACGGTGGCTGGACCCCAAAAAGCGGCACGGTCGTGCGGTAACAACGACGCGAAAGCACGAAGGAGGCTTCTGCCGACGGGCACACGTGACTTCGCCAAGCTTTTCGACCCCCGCCCCGTACAGAGAGCTTTCATCCCCACGCGTTTCGCAACCCCGCCTTTTGCATCCCTCGATCAGCATCCAGCCAGGAGGATCCGCGATGCCATTGGTCGACCTAGGATCACGTGTAGCCGAGGTGGGGTGCTTTGCGACGCGGGGTTTCTACGGAAACGCCGGCAGCGTCGCGCGGGATAACGTCGTTATTGGCATCGGCATTAGGGGAAGAGAGTAAAGCGCGCCCGGGAGGAGAACGAGGAGGAAGAGTAGACCGAGTCAGAGTCGTAGGAGGAGGAGGAGATGGAGGAAGAGGTGGAGGAATCGGGATGGAAGAGGCAAAGGTTGCGAAATAAACGTTCGCCGGCTGGTCTACCGCCAACAGTCCCACGCGAAATCACGCGGCGCACACCCCCGTGAGCACTGCTTATTCATGAGGGTGTCCTTCTTCGGGAGGTTCTACCTTGCTCCTTGGATACCATGTCTCGCCTTATCGATTTTATTTATTTAAGACTTTCCCTTTGTCGCTCCACTTCTTCCGAGATACTTCTCCATCAGTGTTAGGGTAGTTTGACTGGCTACTTTTTTATCCTCCACCGTCCTGAATGTCCTTCCTGGCTGAATTCTTCGATTACTGCTGGTGAAACCGTTGGTCCCGCAGAGAGGGTGAGATTCGAGGAAATAGAGCGCGGGATGGGAATTGTTACTTGGTACGACAAAGGGAGGAATAAATTTGGGCAATGACGTTGGATACGATTAACGTTGAAGATTTTAAGAATAGCTCTGTTTGTCACTTAGCTTCCTTTTTTCGTAGGATATTCCTCTTGCAAGGTCACAGAATTATGTCCTTTCGTTGGTACATTTTGCACCACGACGAATATGCGACATTTATTCGTCACAGGTTTAGTTTTCTAAGATTGCAGCACTGTTATCATTTTTAGTTAAATTACACGGAAAATCACTAATTTTCTTCTTTACAAAATGGCAGTGGAAAACAGATGAATATTGTGTCGATGAAATATACGACGTTTTTCGAAGCAAAAAGTCAACGATTGTCGTCGAACACAACAGGTAGAAGCATATCGAGCCCTGACGGGACTAATTACGAGACTGATTACGTCGAGACAAATACCATGGACACCGTCCATCGTCCGTGGGGGACGCATAGGTGCAAGAGGGAGGAAAGGGCTAGGAATCTGCAAGTTGGCCGGGTTTTGGTGGGGAGCTCACGAAGGTGGGGAGGATATACTGGTTTACAAACTGCGGCGCACTCCACGCTGGATACTTTCCTTGGGAACTTGTACCCAAGTATAACATTTTCCCGTAATTTGTGGACACTTTATTCCCCGGAAGAAACTTATCACTTTTATGCACATTACGGCTCGAAAGTTAGGCAATGCACGATACATTCCGATTATCTACCCTTACGATGAATCTAATAATTCGTCTCCTCTAGCAGTTCGCCGATTTATACCCCGTATCTTTAAACATTCGCGCGTAATATTACCAAAACAAAAATGAGGCCAACCTAACGGCCTCAACTACCATTTTACGGAAAACTTTGCCTTATAATTCCTACGAAACCATTCGTAATTTCTATCTGACGATTCTACCAACAAAATGAAATTTATGTTTGACAATTCTATCCTCTTGAATGGATAAAATGGTCGATTATTCGAAAAATCTCCCTCAAAAATTGCCCACTGTCGTCGTAACGGTAAATGGTGCATGAAACAGATACGATTCTCAGGAGGACAGAAAAAAAAATGTGTACCGAGAGCCGTGGAAAGAGCGAGGTCGCCGACTATGCCCCCCTATAGGGCAAGAAGAGGGACCACAGAGGGCCCCCACCTATCTAAACGTTGCTCTGGGAAGGTCTGGACTCTCTGTTCGGAGTCGCTCGGATCGGCAGGATTGCCCGGAAGGTGCGGTCAGCCATCGGCGTCGGTGGGACCGCCGTTGGGCCGCGAATCTCACAAGGGTCCGGTTTACATTCGAGTGTGTTCTTTCATGACTCCTTTCTTTATTTCATTCCTCCTTTTCCTCCGTGTCCGACTCCGACGCCTTCCTTCACCGCCTCCTCGTCCACCCCCCGCGGGCTTGACATTAGATACGTGAGATCGGAAAACGTGCGTCTTGTCAAACGATGTTCGTTGCGCAACCGGTCTACGTGACACCGTCGCTACCTTCCAAGGGGAAGGTGGGGTGTCGCGACTTCCTATCTAGACGAGTGACTGTTGTGTTTCTGCGTTTTCGATTGACGAGAGCATCGAGATCGATTTCAGGAATACCACTCCATCCTGTTACGAGAACTTCTTGACCTTTCTTGTCGATGCTGGTAATGAAGAGATAATGAGTTTTTTTGGTGTTTGTTTTGGAGCTTGATCGTTAGGGTTGCTCCATTTAGGAATCAGTTTTGGAATAGAAGGTAAGATGAATATGTTAGGAGAGAGGAGGATTTGAACTCTGATCTTTAATTGGAAGGTCGATGGTTTTCCTGTAGAATTACCAATGTAATCGAAATGTCTGGTTTTTTATTTTATATACAAATGACCCAAGCTTGTCGGAGAATCATAGAGAAGACATTCCACATCCATTTCATAGGATGTAAATTACTTATTCAATCATTTAACTTCGATACTTTTAATGCCAACTTCATAATCATAACCTACGCTTAAGATTACTCCTCTTTTCTACTTTTCCATTAATTTCTATGGTAATTTCAGTTATGAACTATAGTTCCGATGCATCAATTTCTGTACCTTTTATATCATCTATTCACCCTACAATTTTTACAGTCCCTTTGATTCTCTCATCCCACAATTTTAAATGCGAACCGTACCACCTAAAACCATCCCCTCATCTTTAATTCCACCTCTTAATCCTGTATCTAGATGTCTTGTATCTAAACAATATTTCACATTTTTATAAAAAAAAAGAAATCCTCTTAGTCCCATGAATTTTTTTCCCCTCGATAGCAACCCCCAGAAACTTTTTGGTTCACCTGACGCGTGATCCTCAGTGGCAGAGACCGCGCGCCACCGCGGATCCATTCGTCATTACCACGTCGGAGGACCTAATCTCAGGAGGATCTCCTGAGATTACACTTTGGCATATCATTTGACTGAACGAACGAGCGGCTCTGCTCGCGTTGACGGGCAATATGTCCTCTACATGACTGCACCGGCAACTCGACGCGAGACGCATTTGCCTGCGAATGGGGACGCACTGCGATTGCGGACCCAAAGGCCCGCCAGTAGAGCAGAGGGTCGAAGTATATTTGGGAGCGACCTATGGTGTTTGTAGTGGTGGAAGAGGCGGGGGTAGATGCAGATGAGCTTGGTGCTCTGGATGCATCGATCATTGGGGTAATGTGGGTGCATCGTGCTTCTGGGTATCCCTAATCGGTATCTAGACGACCTCCTATCCTTCCTAATCCGTCGGCCAACCACTGCATTAATCTCATTTGTCATAGGAAAGCTCGAGACTTAAAAGTCAAAAGTATATTTTCTTTTGAGATTCTTGTCTCTATGATATTTTCAATGATTCTTTCAAAGGTTTGAAATATAAGTTTTGTAAATAGTAGAGAAGGATATTAATGTTTTACTTAATGTACTCTAGTTTGGAAGAAAAATACGGAAAAGATTTATCCTCCCTCATTCGAAACGTCGTAGAAATCATAAGCGCAAAAACGGTAGTTTTACAAGTGTCCTACAAAATTCGGTAACTACTCTACAAAAGATTAACCCCCGACAGAATTACCCCGGGAGTAGAGGGATGGAACGGTGGGCGGCGATAACTTACGAGATTTGATGTAAATAGCACACTTACTTATTCGCCACTGTCGCGCGGTACAAGTTAAAAATACGGAGGCCAAGGTGAGGGGTGCCAGGAGAAAAGGAAGAAGGAACAAGAAAGAGTACGAGAGAGAAAGAGAGAAAGAGAGAGGAGAGTGACTTTTTTGCGTAATGAAAGCAATCAATTCAAGTCCCTGCCTCCACCTTCTCTCGGCAAAGGGGAGGGAAAGAGGGGTTGGGAGATCGTGCTCCGGCTTTGCTCTTTCTCTATCGTTACTCCCTCTTATCCCGATTCGGGTAAGGACGGAAAAAAGAGGGTAGGGGTAGTAACTCACTCTCGCCTCACCCTGCTACCCTCTTTCTTGCCACCCCAACAGTGGCCGGGACCACTTTTGTAGTCATCATAAAATGCCCTGCTTTCAAGTTCCGACGATTGCTACTCTTTTTTTTCCTGACCCTCCCATTCGAGGGTAGTGCGGCGGTAGGAAATAACGAAGTGGTGAGTTCAGGAGGAGCTAAGGGAGGGACACACGGGAGAGAGGGAAGCGAAAGAGGGAGACCGAGGTGAAGCAGGTTAATCCTAAGTATTTCTGTAGGGGGTGCGAGTATCTGGGCTCGTGGACGAGAGCCTGGAGGGAAGGACCTCTTTAAAACAGCACTAAAGTATCGTTAATCTTGGAAGGAGAGGCTCTTACTTTCGCCGGGACAAACTAGTTAGACACATCCGCTTGATACAAAAATAAATTGCGATCGTGCGCGATAGATCTTTGCTGCCAGATCGGCGCATCATGGAACTTTTTTCTCCAATGTTGATAGACCAAATTTCTTCTTCTCCCTGCTATATTTTAATTTTATTTGATATGATTTCGGCTGAAACCTACAGTTTTATGGATTTCGAATCGTCGAGGTTATTTTATTTAAAAGGACAGTAAAGAATTGTGTGTCAAGTCTCTTACTATAATTAAAAAATGATACAAGTTTCTATATGAAATTATATCTTACAATTCTATATATTCCTTGACGATTTTGAAGATTAATTTGAGGAAGACAATTTCGGTATATTTCCAACCGAAGACTGAATGACTTTTGCTCGAGTTTACCGCAGTTTCTTATGCCTGTTTACACGTAATGAACTTCACACCGACGGAATGAGTATTATTCTTCGACGTGGGAAAACTTACGAAATATTCTCTAAATGTTACAATGGAATTTCTCGATGACAGAGAGACAGTAATGGAGAAGACGAGCGAGAGAGAAAGATAGTTTCCCGAGGGTAATGCTAAATGTCAAACACAAAACCCTCCACCATCCCCAAGAGAACTAAAGGCCATAGCATCGTAATATGATTACGTGCTGTCCGTCATCCCCTTGTTTAGACGCGATTATTGCGCGTACGACCAACCATCACGATTCGCCGACGAATTTATGGTGGTATATAACATCTGATAATAAACAGTCTCTTTCTTTTCTCTCCTTCTCTCATTATAATGAGTACCGTTGAGCCAGGGGCTTAATTAAATCAAAAGATCGTTTGGTATTGGTGTTCAATTAAGCGGCGCGCGAAAGTGTGGGAATTGCTGATATCTCTACCTCTTCTATCTTTCCCTCTCTCTCTTTCTACATGAATATATATTCGTTTAAATT
The DNA here is from genome assembly GCA_910591515.1 of Cerceris rybyensis. Lineage (NCBI taxonomy): Eukaryota > Metazoa > Arthropoda > Insecta > Hymenoptera > Crabronidae > Cerceris > Cerceris rybyensis. Next base: position 21,977,266 of record OU342793.1, on the reverse strand, counting down.
GAAAAACAGTTTCAGAAGCAGCAAGAAACGATAATTACAAAATAACCGAACGTATTATAAATACGGCCCGCCACGTAGCAGATATAATTCGTGTAACTGATTTCTCCCATTTTTATTCCCCGTTTACCTTTTACGTATCCGATATCGCGAATGCTCGTGCGCGCACCGCCATGGCGATTATCTCATTAGGTAAGACGATTGCTCAATGTTTTGCGTAAATGGTCGGAAAAACTTACTGTACAATATAACAGACGATTCGAGACTTCGACGACGACTTCCACGGTTGGAACGACAATCATCTTTCCACAGATCAATCACATCCACTACGACAGACATGTCGCTGCACGCTCGTATCGCAGCCCGTCGATAAATAAAAACAACTATTCTTTCTCAGACAATGGGACATTCGACGATTTCCAATCTCCACGGGTAATACGATCTCTCGCGAATGACGGTTTTTCGTATTAGCTTGGACAACTTCCCTCGTCTAAGGACGCGCTCACTACTGAATGGATTATAAACGTTGAACCTTCGAGTACTAATGCTTACTATTTATGTTTGCGTCTTTCCCGTGACCGATATTCCCTGTAACGCCGAATACACGCGACGATAAATATCGTTTATAATAATCCTCCAAATTTCACGGTACGACGAATCATCCAGAAATTGAATACTCGTCCCTTTACATTCTCATGGCTTAACGGGCAAATTTTCAAAACGAATAAGGAGAAATATTCTCTGTAACGTATGTGTTACAATATTTCTTTACTCGGAGTTATTATACCATAGAATAACTTCATATCGTTGCACTTGCCACTTTGTAATACAACACGAGTATCTTAAGGGAACCAGAAGATCTATTTCTATCTGGAATTCAAAACGAGCCAGCGCAGCAGTGCAGCTTTCTTGCATTTCCGCGATAACTCGGTGAACATTCCGGAGATTCGTTGTATTAAGCATGAATAGCGTTACGGTAGCGGTTGAAAGAAGGGTTATGCCGCATACGTATAACGCAGAAGGGCAAAGGAAGGGATCCACTCGAGTGGTTTGTCGTTTGTGGTGGGTGGAAAGCTCGCGAACTTCACCCTAAGTACAAAGGCACGCGGATAAAGCGGAAGAGGGACGAAGAGGAGAGGAGGAGGGTTGTAGAGAGAAAGAGAAAGAGCAAGTGAGAGGGAAAGGAGAACGGTTGCAGGATCATAGCTAGCACGTGCTGTCGCGTGTCGGCGAGCCCTTGTGATCTATGTGCCGTCACTGCACCACCTACATATATATGCATGAAAATTATTGCTACATCGGCCAAATATACCCTTCCTAATGTTCCATCCTGATACTCCCGCTCGACGACCATCGCTTCGATTTACCAAAATATTTTCAAACCTATCGATCGTTGCTGGCTAATAGCTGACTTTTAGTCTGGCTGAAATACGAACTGGCTCGTAAGGATTTCTATTAACCCCTTGTCGTACAACAACGAGTTAGAATCATGATACGATATAATTATTTTTGTAATGAATTAATTCTATAATGAATTACAGATTCATTTTTATTTTACCAATTTTACCAATATAATTAATTAACACTAGAAAGACCGACCAAGTCTAAATGACTTGTTCACATTTTTTTCCAAAAATTTTCTAAGTTTATAGGAGAGTCCTGGACTAGAAATTCTAAGTTGATCTTATGAAACACAGATTATCAAACTGATCATATTTTCCACCCCTTGATTCCTCTTCATCCAAAGTTCTTATTTAAAATATTTAAATGTAATAAATTTAACGTCGGTCGTTCTAGTGTTAAAATCGTAGGGCAAGAGGTTAAATCGGATTACTTTATGAATTAGATTTTTAATTGCTTGGTATTAATTGCATCGATGAGTATTCTTTTGACGGATTTATTAGTAATTGTATACCGTTTGAAGTAGCAAGAGCTAACGATATTTGTCTCCTTGTTGTAATTTGTTGCAACATAGAGAAGATGGTCACTGGGGTGCTGTGAAGGGCAAAGCCGGAGAAAGGTGAATCGATGTTACAAAAATCACTCTACCAAATCTTGCCAGTTGGTGAAGGCTCTTTGACGAACACGATTTTTATTTGTAACTTCAAACAGCAAACGTCGTTGGTCCCGTCGCATATTTACGTCGATAGTGCCGAAAGAGACTCTGTATCCGGGAAGTTATAAGAAGGGTGGTGGAATATTTAAGCGCGAAGAAACCTGGAGCTCCGAGAGCGGATCTTTCCCCCGCAAAGAGACGCGAAAAAGATCTCTTTTGGCGTCCGGAGGTGGTGATGCGGTCGTGAATAAGGGTGGGTGGTGTGCCTCCAGGGGGTTTAACTTGGGGGTTGGTGCATATTTCACGGTTGGTGGTCCCATCTCGCGGAGACAATCTGAACCAGCGCGGATACATCATCGCGTGACGCCACGTAATAACCTCTTGGGCCAGACCGAGCGCCTTTCAAAACCCTCTTATTTATTCATCTCACCTCGTCCTTGCTCTTTCTTTTTCTTACCGCATCCCATCCCTTCTCCGTAAACCCATGGAACGCCCTTTGTGCTATCTTCGCCCGGCTCGCAAGCAAGCGGGGCTTGAAATTTTACGGGAATTTCAGGGGATGCTTCCGCGGAGGAACCATTTTACTTAAATGTCCGCGTCTTGTTTTAGCCAGTGGAACGTTTGTTCTTGTTATTGCTGGAAATTCGTGGCTGTTGTTTTATTTCGTTCTCTTTGATATTGCAGCGAAGTAGTTTTATAGATGGAAAACACGGTAGAATTAATATTTGTGCCGTTATTTTAAAAGTAGTATAAGTCCAGTTTGGAGAAAAATGTATTTAAGTCAACCTTAGCTAAATATCTGTGTCTTCTTCTCGAGTTTCGGATAGGAAAGTAAATAGAATGAGATATTGTTATAGTTTTGTTTAAAATGGTCCAATTGTTACTTGTGAAAGCATGAAAGCTTGTATAGAAACTTTCAAATATCTCAACACAAGAAAAAAGAAATTTAATGTTAGTAGTTCTGAATTAGCCACGTCAGTTATAGGTAATATGAAAAGTAATCTTCTTCTCCTGTGATACAAATATATTAGAAATTGTCTTCATATAACAAACTTTGATATTTTTTGACAAACGCTTGTTGGTTCCTTCACTGCGTCAAACAGAGGCTGTCAAACGAACAACAAGCATGACAATGTATCGCGATATTTGAAGATAATTCATCGCTTTCGTGATTTTTTTATGCGGGAAACACGAGGCAAATGTTCGAACAATTTGTCAGTTAGCGTGAAATAATCAGGAGCAGACTGACCGAAGAAGAAATCATCGATCAGACGCAAGAGTTGGCATAGCGCGTGGCATTCCGCGAATAGCGGCTAATCCATCAGCGAATTCTCGTATCGCTTACCGCCTCGCTTTTTCTTTCCGCGGCATCCTCGTGCTGTTTTAGCGCCAGATGTTGCACGGACGTGCATAAGCACGTCGATGAAGGATTCGCGGTGAAGACGAAAAGAAGTCGGGCGAGATACTTCACACCCTTTGCAGGGTCGTGCTTGCTTGCCTTTGTATAATCGACCCTAATCCACTTCGGTGGTTTTCACAAGAATCTATCAGCTTGGGTGGCTTTCTAATTCTGCGACTATAATAAGTACATACATTATATTAATTAAATCCTCTCATCCAGAATGAACCAACAAAATAAAGTCATCACAAAGGGGTGATGCTGCATGTGAAATTTACCCCTTCCCGTACAATAACGAGTGATACTCGTGGATAGAAAATTCTCAAGTTCTCCAAAACCAATCAAATTGAAAATATCAGTTAACAATTTAATTCTGAGTTATTGCGGAGGCAGTCATAAAAGAAATAGTACGGCAAGAGATCCCAAAATCGTATCCAAGCTCAAGCCTTTAATCATCCCTGAGGGAATCTTCCAGCATCATCGTTTCCAATCTCACAATTCCAATGATTCAAAATTCCCTAAAGCTGCAGATCTCAACAAAAATCATATTTTCAACGAGGCAAAATCACAACAAAAAAATGAATAATCAGCCTGAAACCTGCATATACCCACGCACCGAAATAGTCTCCGCCATATAGAGTTATCGAAGTCACACAATTACGAGTGGCCGAGTGTGCACAAAAGGGCAAAGAAAAGTTGACGTTACACGTTAGAATTAATGGATAGGAACAGAATGGAAGTCGCATATTTCCGCGGAGCGGAGAAATATCGTCGAGCCAAGGCGGCACGGCCCTGGCCGTTAAGATAATAATAATCTCGCGGTTACGAATCTTTTCGTAGAGAGAAGAGAGAAAGGGTGAAAGAGAACGAAGTAGAAAGAGAGAAAGAGAAAGGCGTACGAGCGTACACGCATGTCGACACACGTACTTGACTCTTCTGGTGTAACGCGCCCGGCAGAGAGGCTATTTGTCGGATGACAAACGAGCGTCGGGCTACGTGGGTGGCTTCGGGAGTCGCGGGAAATGGTGAGCACCGCTCCGTGTCGCCGCACGCGCTTTCGTTTCGTTCGGTTTTCAGAATCGAATTCGGATGCGGGCTGAATTCGAACGCCCGCCGTTGGGAGAGCTGAGTTGTTGCACCTCCGCCACCTCGCAAAGTTGAACGAATGTTCCGCTGGATTGGAGAAGATACCACCGAGGAACGTGGCAATGCACGACAAGTGTATTCGTGTCCGACGAAATTCGAACGAATTTATTTATGAATACTCAGCTTCCGCATTGATATTCGTAGGAAATTGTGCGAGAGAGGTCTCGTGTGGCTGCATTGACCATTATAACAAACGGAGTTGTGAAGCTGTGGATCGGGTTATAGATAGGAGAAGTCGAAGATTGTCTTTTCAATTTGTCAGAGATGACGGAGTTTGAACTTGCGATCATTAATCTTGAGTTTCAATCTTTGATTCTACATTCAATGTAAGATCTTGGACGTAGTCTTGAAGAATATAAACAAATTTAACTGTTCTCCACGATCATCTTCTACATCTTTCTCAACAACATTCATTCGATACAATCAACGAAACGGTTGCAAAAAAAAATGATAATTGCTGGAGAACAACTCCCGTTTTCCATTCGTCGAAGATCAGAATCGATGAACAAACCGTCAAGACGGAAACCACCGCAGATTCGAATTTGTTCTGGCACTGTTGCGGCTAGTACCGTAGATCAGCACTAGCATCATAGCTCAGAGCCACGTACAGAGAGTGGATGCATTTCGGTGGCCGGTACGGTAACGTTTCACGCACGCACACGTGCGTTTCTCCACCTACATGAGAGCACATAGGCCCCTGTATGTGTGCCTGGGAGGCACATAATGTCTAATGGGGGTGATTGTGCTCGCGCTCCGTGACGGATCAATCTGCCACCCCCTTCAACCCCCTTCTCTGGCTCGAGGAGAGACCGAGACGAGAGACGGCGCAGGAGAGACCAAGCGAGACAGAGAGAGGAATCATGAGAGAGGGAGAAATCAGGAGAGAGAGAGAGAGAGATGAGTAAATCCCTTGGTCTCACCAAACCGAAACCCAAGCACGGACTCGCGTGGATAACGCGCCTATTCGTCATACCTCCCGAAGGGCTGGAATTAGACGCTGGGAGCATTATTAATCGATGACCGTCGCTATCCAACTCGTGCTTCGAGCAACCGCCAAATTTGCTTCCCTAGAACCAACAACCGAGAAGGTCTCCCTGGTCGAAGGAGACCGTGGAAATCTTTTCAAAGGGTGATTGCGTGGCAATTAACCCCGTTACGCTGGGTTTGCGACCGGGTAACCCTCGAGAGTTTTCACGTTAGGAGACTTCTTTCATCGAGATTATTCTCATTGTAGAATATTCTTACAATTCTCGTGAGTAGATCGATCTATCCTTCGATTATTCGCGAAGAATCAGCCACCAAGGATCGTCACGAGTCTCCAAGTAAACGTCCTCTTCCGCTTTTCACCCCCTCGGGAACTCTTCGAGTACTCCGTGACGTTCTCCGAACTAATCTAATATCGAATAAATCCTGGGTAAATTTACGTAATAACGAATGCCCACTGGTAAATATATTCCTCTCGCTATAACCCATGCATAAGTATATTACCCCGTACTATAAATAGGGCCTCGTTATCAGAGTTGAAATATACCCTGCCCGGGGGAAAAGCTATTTTAATTACCGGGTTAGACACAAGCAATTCGCCGGGAAACTTTCCGGACGGCGCGTATACCCCGGTGCGCTGATATCTCGGACACCCAACTAGTTAACCAGGAAAAGCAATATTTTATATGGTACGTAGAAACATTTATAAGTGTATCTGCGTAACCTGTTCTCCCTGGTTTCCAGGCTGCGTTCTGGAAGCGAGTATGGTATAGAGTAACGAGGCGATCTCTCATATCGCGCCGCCCACGTGCACCGTTGACACAAACACGGCCATGCGCGTATTCCGATCGGTCGAAAAACCGCTCGACGTCGAGATCGAGAAATGCTAGCAACGAGGAAGGAAGGCCGCTTAATTCTTTATACCCCGCTGCCTGTTGGTACCGCGTATCTGAAAGGCTACTTGAAGGGTCATTTAACATTGTATCCTGCCGATGTTCTCTGCCTCTTATATCGCGTACTTCTTCCCCGTCTGCATACCATCGAGAAGTTTATGTATCGATAATCGACCTGGAAAATGCACCGCGTTTCTGCCGGTTTTGCGTTCTACCACCCTCTTTCGCGGAGTTTTGGAGAAATTTTACTTGGAGATGAGTACGCGATGGTAGCTGGTCGCGATCTCGTTGGTTAATTCCAACGAATGGGAGAAAATTGACCTTTGACCATCTGATTGTAAGTTCTATATATGAAGGGCAGACTATGATTATGGGAATTTTTGTTGTTAATATCTTGGATGCAGACGTTTGTCATTGGTGAGATCTGATGGCTTTTGATATGAAATTGAAATTGATCAAACATGCCTGATTCCAGTTGCTGCATTTGAATCACTGATGAAGGAAATTTAGAAGATATGTAAGATAGTTAGCGTGTGAATTTTTACGACTATCATGCAATATTCCTTCGATGACTTTCCTTCATCTACATTTAGCACCCTTAGAACGGAAGTTGAATCACAGAAACCAGTTAGAATTTCTGCGACGATTAATTTCTAAAAAAAATACCCTCGTCAATGAGCATAATCCCTTTTAATCGTTGTTATTAACGAGTTCGATGTCCAGTCGATGATTGGACGGATTCATCGATTTATTCAGACGCCATTTCACGACCTGCTTTCGCACGGCGCATTAATCGAGTATCGTTCGATATTAATTGAACGAAACCCGCTCGATCTAAGGGTGATTTAAGTCGATCAACGGAGCAAGGGGGAAGCCGGTTCTCCTTTCTTGGCGAACGTCGGCTCGGTTTCGTCCTTACCCACCGAGGTTGGTTAGCTGCAAAGGTACGACACTGTTTTCAGCAACGGTCTACCGAGGCACAGATGGCAGCAGAAGGTTGTCGCAAAAATTTTGCAACAATAGAAACAGCGGTATCATTGAAAATCGAAGATGCGCTCCACCCCTCAAAGAATCACGGAATCCTTCGCACTCCTTAAACTTTTTATCCGTCAAGTCACTTTTTGTCAGTTTGATTTTATTCAGTTATATAGTAGAAAAAATTTTCTTTACCGTTTCTTTAAGATCTCTGTAGCGAAATTCTATTAGCGAATCTACGGTTACACCGGAAGTTAGATTTTATTAGGACATATACCTTCACCTCGCGTTGATAAATGTCGGATTAGACGTTACAAAAACACGATACGCCCTGTACAAAGTTACTGTTGTTTCTTTTGTTACATATATGCCGTTTATAAGCAACATGACGCTGATGAACAGATAAGAAAAGTTCGTTATCCGCACACCTGATCTTAATGGACGCGATATATCAGGATATAAACGCCGAGAGGTGAAATGAGATCGCGACGTTTGCTTTTCTGTTTCCCTGGATGTTACGCACCGTCGGATTACGACTGTTTTTCTTAAGTGACAGTATATCGTCTATTAAATTATACGAGCAATTACATGCATTTAATACGTTTATTAGGTTCTCTTCCGTACGAAATTAACGAGTCCATAAACAGATCTCTTGTCAATGAGAAAATGAATCGTTCGTTGCACTTAACACCGCCTTTCGAAGGTGAATCTTCTCGCGTTTAAATCGTGCAAATAAAATTACAAAATCGTAGATTCACGAAAAATCCAATGGCCTTTCGACGATTCCCTCGAGAAGGTCGGACAGGTGGAAAATTCAACCGATTGCCTATTTTCACGACTTTGAGAATCTTAGTCAGTTAATAACGATTCTTAGAACACAGAAGCATGTTCGTTGATTGCGAACTCCGATTATCCGCGTTTTTTGCTGTCCTCCTGAGGAATAATTGACCGTCGTTTATTCCACCGCCCGTATTATAATTACACGTATAAGTCGTAAATGGTTTTTGCACGGTAACAATTCAGATTTTTGCAGGGCAAAAAGGACCCCGATAATACCAATCATCCGAGATCCCGGTGACTTGGTCCGCGCCAATTTTTGCGGTCTTACATGAGCAATAACCGCGTGCCGTTTGTTCCGGGGGGGATTCGTATTATAATTACGCCGATACTCCAGTTCATTCACGATGTTTTGCGAAATAACGATCAGAGGCTGCTTTCCAACCTGCATAAATCCCTGATTGATGCTTTTTTTTCAATCCTAACTGTTCCGTGTACGAGCGGTTTCGATTAGACTCGTTAAAGAGAAGGTAAATTAACCTCGCGCGCTCTTAATCCTTTTGTCAATGCAAATTTATGTCTGGAAAAACGATTGGCGGAATGTGCAAGGTGTTTTGCGTTTGGCTAAATCGACAGTTCGTGGAGAGTACGTTTTTGAGGGTGGATGTGGAGTGAAGGGCTGTACTGTAAATCAACCCCTTGGCCTGCAACTTTGTGGTGTAGAATAGGGTATTGAAAAATTTGAGAAATTACTATCAATTTAGACAGTTTTTACAAAAATTGGTAGGATTAGTGTTAAGAAAAGGAAACATTCGCACAAGAGGCTCTGATGGGTTCAAAGTTTAAGTGTTTAAATTGAAATAGCCATTACCAAGAGGAGTTTTCTCCCCTAACCATCATTCAATATACCACACCCTCAGTAATTCAGAATCCACCTCAAACTTTAAGTCCCATTCAACCTAACCATACGAGTTAATCCCTAAAATAGAAAAAAACAAAGGGTACAAGCTCTGCGGTCCCTCGTGCCCTTCACTTTCCCCGTACGCTTCTAATTGCACAAGATACACCAATCTGGTAATTTTTTGCCCAACCCCAAAACACTCAGGATCGTTCTCACCAAATCTCCATGGACGTTGCTCGGGTGGTTTTTGTATAATGAAAATTCTCGATACTGCGAATCCAGGTCGATCGACGTCGAAGTTGGACTGTCGGTAGTTCTGCGGTCGTGTCGGCCAATAATTGACCGGCTTTCGTCCCGGCGCGTATATTATAAATGCGTGCACAGCTACCAAGCAGGTATCCGACGGCGGTGCTGGTGGGTAGTTAAGAAGTGGCTGCAGGTTCGACGTGACGTGTTATGGCTTTAACCGCAACAACGCGCCTCCGACCGCAGGAACCCTTTACTTTGCTCTTTACTCCCGGGGCCCTCGCACCACCCTCCCACTCTTCCCTTCGCTACCTCGCCCATAATTACTCCGCGATGATACCAATGGTATCGATCATCATCTCAGCTACCCCTCGTTCTCCGATTCTTCGCCGAGCTGTAATCCCCATTAGATACCGTAATTACACCCCGGTATTATGTACCGATGCCACGTTTCTACGTACTATTCCGACGTTCTTTTTGTCAGAGACTGGTAGCTGCGTTCTTTAGCTTCAGATCCAACCGGTATCCTTGATCCTATTGGACACGTTGGATGTGGAACTTTGAATTTCTTTCGAGTCTGAAAATAATCCTGCGCTACCAAGGACACAGGAAGGGTAGCGAAGGTCAAGAAAGTTAGAATATTAATTTTTGCCGGGGACCATAAATTTTTTAATGCCTATGTCCATTGAATCCGCCATTTTGGTCTTGGAAATTTGAAGTTCGGATTGAGAGCAACTGTGCTACGTCTCGTGTTATTTTTGCAAGACAAATTTAGCACCGAATCGAGTCGCTTCCGTTGTAAATCATAGGCGCACTGGAGGCGTGGATTTATTTTAGAGTCCATTTCGTAGCATCGGCTCACGGAGGATGAGTCATGGAAGTATTGTTTGGCCGGACGGAGGAGATACAACACAAATCATTTCCTGCTGTATCCCTATCTATCTGCCTTCGCGTTTACGCTGCTCCCATCGTGTGCGTGGAAATATACGTGCGTGCATGCGTGCATGCCGCGGTTCTGTACGTTGTGTATGTGGAACGACGCACAACGCATCTCACGCTCGAGTGCACGCATCGTGCAATCGTCTAGCATTGGACGCGTGCACGCGACGAGCGTCGTTTTGCGAAAACGGTTTTATATTTCGCGGATGATGTTGCGGACTTTTTGTACAATTTCATGAAATACGGCGCGTGCTTCTGCAGGTGCGCGACTACTCTTACCTCCTGTCCCGGTGGAATCGTCTTTTTCATGCGATCTTTAATACGACCAATGCCGTACCGGTCATCGATGACCAGGGTTGTTTCTCGACGTTAACACTTTTAAGGGATCGACTCCATAGATTTACGTTTTTGCACGATACCACTTTACGAACGGCTATCGTAGATATATGTTTTTGCACACGGTGTTTTTTTGAGGACAATTTTTCTCCGTATAAAACTCAGTATACGAATTTTGTATGGGTTCCAAGGTGCAAACGTAAAAGTAGTCAGAACCACTCAACACTATAGCTATGCAAAATTTACTTATTTTTAGTATTCATATAGGGATACTTTCGAGATGGTGCCCACAGTCTCATTTATTACTAGTTAAAGATTTATTAATTTCAAATACAGAAAACTAAAAATATGAAACTATGAGTATAAACATTTAAAAGAATAATAAAAATGAGCAGTAACAGTTATGTCGTCTTTAACCATCCACGTTTCTTCTCGAAATCTCTCTGTCACTCACTAATTCTCTCACTCCCTCATTCAATCTGCATTCCTACATTAGTTACAACAAAAGAGCGAGCTTTCCTCCAATGTTGTTCAAGAAAGTTAAAAAAATTGCTCACCCCTATCCTAGACGAAACCACCACACCCCAAATCCTATCTCACAAAGGCTTTAAAAATACTCCGTCCAAAGGAGCGATACAAATGCTTCCCCTAACAGCTTCCGACGCGTTTGAAAGTGCTATCCTTCCACCCCATATTTCCATCATTGACTATTCGTCTTCCCACGCATAACGGGGACTCCAGGCGATCGTTCGACGGAAGTCCCGAGTTTCGTGTCCACGGATATCGACGTCCTTGCAGAGAGACTGATACCGAGCTCGCTTAGCCACGACTGAAACAAGATCACGGCGAGAGCAGAAAATGACACGATGCCGCAGGCAAGAGGATGCCGGGAGGCTCGTGCAGACCGAGTAATGAATGCCGGTAATCCTTCGAACAGGGCATACACTGCTGGATATTTCCCGCGTGCCGGAACCGTAGATTTTGCTCTTCTTATGAATCCATCGATCGTACTTAGAACGACGAGTCGCGTAAGTCTTTCGGGGCGTGCTAATTTGTCGGGTTTCACGGTAGCGTTAAATACCGTGCGAGTAGTTGAGCGAGGCCATTTAACGACAAACGCAACGTCGTGGATTCGTTCATCCAGATCTGATATATACTTTGAACCATTCCCGTGTCTTTCAATTCTATTAATTCAATTATATTGAGGAAGCAATCGGACGCACGGTAACGGGCCGTAGTTACGAATCGCTTCCTTCGCGAACGATCATCCTCTTGCGAACATTAATTACAACGTCCTACCTGTCGCTGGTATCGCTCAATTTGTTCGCCCGCAGGAATGTTCCTGCCCATAACGGATACGCTATATTTCGCGGCATTTTTCCTGACGGTCTTGCATTCCATTGCACGCGTATGTCCATCCCTCCTCTCTCCGTTCTTCTGCATATGCGTCGCATTAAACTATTCATCTGCACCGTTAAAATATACTAACACGCTCCGTTACTTTTCCTCGTTACTTACCAATGTCTATTGCGTCTCTCGAAGCTCGAGCGTTGTTTTTTTATCTCGCTGTTGAGATTACACAAAAATTGTTATTTATTCCATCGTTGAATGTTGCTCGAATGCTCGACGGTAATGAAAAATCATTGGTTTCACGGTAAATAGTCCTATAGTCAAACGGAGTTACGCGACGTGCTCCTTTTTTCGTGGAATTGCAGCAAATAATTAAACTCTGCGACTGTGAGAAATAATCTGTTAACTTCGAGCTTCTACAGGGCAATATACATGTATTTATGTTGTGCAAGGAGTTACTGCACTTACATTTATTTACAAGGAACAACCTGTTTCTCAAAAATTACTATCTTTTTTATTCAGCGAAGAAAACGGTCAACCTTTCAAATAACCGTACATCAGGCATAAGCTACCTGTAAATTACACAAATCCTTCGCACGGAATCACAATCACAATTACCGATACCACAATCATTCAGCGAAAACGCTTTGACCCCACTGCTCTTCTCCGCTCTATCTGCTCCAAAATGAAGATTATATTTTAATTTTAAATTTTTTCTAACGTGAACCTTCCTCCATCGAGACACTATTCTCTAAGAATCTGTAGTATAAATGTAGAGAACACCAAGATTAAATCTTCCATTCTCCCCAACGTTGCATCCTTGCCCCCCAAAAATTCACCCCGACGGATGACACCGTCCAAGACCAAGGGTGTCCCATATAAATAACTACCATCGAATCGTCCACTCGCGTCTCCTCTCCCCGCACCAGATGGCCTGCCGTAATGACATGATTGCATACCTTCCACACACGCTCCCTCCATGTTTTCCTTACCTGAGATACGTGCCGTTTCTCCTTGCGCACGGACAGGGTGGAGGAGGAAGAGGCGGCAGTGTCGGTGAAACGGTGGAGGAGGAGGATAACGAGGGAGGAGAGAGAGAGAGAGAGAGAGAGAGGAAGGACAAGAGAAGGACCGGACGGTCGGAGGGGACCGGCAGGGGCCTTTCCCTAATAAGATACTGGCACGTACGCGGTTCACCACACGCGAGCACGGTACGATCGTATTGCAGGAGGTACCGGGCGAATAGGCATACCGATACACAACTTTGTGCCCCGGTATAACCGCGAATAAATCCTCTAATCTAATTGATACGGCCGCCGGTATGCAGCCTCGACGGTGCTACACGCTAAAACGGTCGTTGTTAAGTAGCCCCAGCGCGGAGATAGAGCCGAGGATTGCAGTGCATCGAGGAAAAACGATGCTCAGGTGGGATGCCCGGTGTATTATAACGGAGGTAGGCCTCTCGTGAGCGCACCAGGAGGCAATGGGGAACGCTTTCTTCGCGATCAAGACTGTCCCAGGATGAACAGGGGGATGCGGAGTTCGGTTTTTCAAGTACTTCCGCTGGGAGTGCCGGTGACGTTACGATTATCCGATTGACTCATTAAAGAGATTCATATGGGAATATTGGCGAGGAAGAGATGAACAAATTTTTCAATGTCTGGTTTAGATTTTGAAAGGATGAGTCGAAGGATGGAAGGGGTTAATGGTGATTGATGTTGCCAAGTTTGATGAAGTTTTTTGAGAAATATTTCTATCAGGAATATTTTGTAAAAAATGTAAGGTAAAATGAAAAGATGAGAGTTATTTAAGAGAGTAATAATTGAGGTGTGCTACGAAGCCGCCTGGACAACGGTGGAGATAAATTCGAAACGGAATCGTATCGGTTCGCGAACCGGTTCGCACGAAGGTGACGATCAGATTCTGTCGTTCCTAACAAGCATCACCCGTACACGATATCTGTAACTATTGCGTAACTATTGCGCGTTACGTATGCACAAATGGCAGGTTATCTTTATGACTACCAACATAGCGAACATACCTGGCCTATTCTCTCTGTCCCTTTCCCTCGCTATTTACATACAGTTCGATTTCAAATTACTCCAGTCAGATTTACCTCGATACTCCGCAATCCTAGCAATTTTTTCTCCGTATATTTACAAAGTGGAAACCTATTCCTTTTAAAATTCATTAGTACTCTCCCTCTTCCCCTTTAAACCTCGTTAAATTTCGAATCACCATCAACACAGAAATTGGCGCGCTTTTCTTTTCATCGGCTCTCACTTGGAGTTTATTACCAATATTTTCCATTGCGCAACGTGTGCCTAGTTATTTCGTTTTCTTTGACACACATCGTTCTCCCGGCGATTGAATGGAACGAGGAGAGATCTAATTGCAAAGAGAACGAAAGAGAGGAAAATAAAGAATCCAACGGTCGTACGTCGTTCGCTAATGATCTTCCTGGCCCTCGAGCCACGGTGCACGATGTCGACCGCGATAGAGCTGTTTTATGGCGCACTTCACCGTTCATCTGTCTGTCGAAATCAAAGGAAATGAGATCGCAGCCGTGCCTCCCGCTGTACATCGGCTTCAACATATATACCTAACGTATCTCGAAGCATCCATGCGAATGAAATAGTTCCGACTGCGTCATGCACCACGGTATGGGATCGAGGCGGTGCCATTCGTGGAAATATCATAAACGGTTTCATTAATAAGAGAGATACGGTAGAGGAGAAAAACGGCGATATCTCGGTAGAAATTTCCGAAGTAACGTTTATGCCCCGGGAGGCTGAGTAATTGCGCCTTCCATAGTTGCGAGAACTCACCGGGTATCTTAAAACGAACGCGAGCCGGTTGATATTGCCGCTAAACGTATCGTCGAGTTATACCGGACGTGGAACTCGGTAACATTGCAGAAAGACTGCAAGGGTATGTTTGGAACGAGATGAAACTAGATACCGGCTTGTCGGTTAAAATTACGAAGAAACTTATTAAGTTGACCAACATCGTTACCATGAGTCCTGCCATGCCGGAACGAGGAAAAGGGGTGGCGGTCTCGAGACGTCGATAACGTTCTCGCGAAACCTGGTGAACCGAGTTTCTCTCCGTGTCTCCAGCTTAATTATTGCTTTTCGACTGGACTCTCTGATATCGTTACTAGGAAAGTTCCATCGGAGGGAAAGGGGTAAGAGAGTAAGGTCTCTCTGAGCAGAGAGCCGGAGGAAAGTCGAAGGAAGGGCCCCCCACGAGCCACGAGCAAGCCCAGCTCTCCGTGTGGTCTCCGCTACGCCTCGCGGCGACCTCATCCCTTCTGCTTGCCACGACCATCCTCCTTTTCCTCCTTCTCATAGTCCTCCTCCTCCTCCTCCTCCTCTTCTTCTTCTTCTTCTCGCCGGCGCTCTCTCCTCTCCTTGGTGAACATAAATCTCGGTAGGTTGCATTTATACTTAATGTTGCCAATATCCCGCTTGATCCTCTCTCCCCCTCTCCTCCTACCTTCTGATTTCACTCTCTTTGTCGATCTCTTTAGTTCGTTCTTTCTCCTCTCTCTTTCCCTTCTTTATTAGCCGAGAGACCCACCACCCGGCAGACTCGAGAAGAGTACGACACGCTGCTCCTCAGGTTCACCCGGTCAACCCTGGCGAGGGTGAATTTATCGTCTCCCTGGTAATGGATAGCCACGATGCCGTACGTCATCGGCGTTTCGTGTAAGATTGTTCAGCTTCGTGCCAAGACTTTTCTTCGCGAATCAAACGTGGAGATGGTACTAGACAGGTCTCTCGTTTTCGTCGTTTTAGTTATGAATCTTTATTACGATTTTTGTAGGATAATGTAACTTTCTTCTTACGACGTAGGGTTAAAATGATTGCGGATATGTGGTGGATAATTAAAGGTTTTTGAATTTTTCGACAGCTTCGAATTGAGGAGCCATGTATTTACAATCATAGGAAATGGGGTAAATGTAGAAACACGTTAACTTTCGATTTTTAAGATAAACTCAATTTCATGGTTCGCCATTCTACGAGGACCGGGTTACTTTGTAGAAGTTCCATTGATTTTGCATTTTACCGATTCCTCAGCGATCTCTTGCTCTCGATGCAACGAGGAGGCAATTCTAACCGAACTGCATTCTAGCAATGCACTTGGACAATCAGGCGCACAGATCAGCCAAAGTGGACGAGCACGATCCACGTGAAGGATGAAACTGCATCACTGCCGGGTCTCGGGCACGAATTCTACTCTCAGCCGCGTTGGTGTACTCGACGTGTTTGGCTTGGTCGTGACCTTGAACGACCCTACAGCCACGAGAATTACTTATCGAACTTCCTCGCAACAGTTGCACAGTTCCTGGTCTGTAAATAGCGTTGCACCTGCTTCCAGATACTCCAAACGTAACGTAGATGAACTCTCCCCTGCGTTCTTCTTATTTTGTACTTTTTCCCTTAACTCCTCCTTCAAACCATTGAAATTTAAATATACCTATTTCTACCAAAACCAGTTGGGATGACTGCTCTTTAGAAAAAGTGCTCAATGGGGTTACCAGTTTTTTACTTTTAAAAAATGACAATTATTATCGTCGAATATTTTATCCTGAATCTACTAACATCTAAAGAGTTTCCCCTTGTGTAGAAATGTATCTTAAGGATGACAGAAAATCCATTGGAATTTCACAAACTCGCCAGACTCGTAAAGGGTGGTTCTCACGTGTGCTCAAACGTCAAGAGGAAACGAGAACGGGGGTTTACCGTGTGCGCTCGCGAGTACCAGCTATCTACGAGCTCACCAGGGCCGTTTTTCTGTCAATCTCCGCGTGATCCCTGTAATTTCCTGTCTAGAAAACCACGCCATGGCTTTAATGCTCCATTGTCTCAGCCATGCTCCCTCCCCGCTACACTCTGACTGGGGACCGCACTACTCCCAGTTTACTCCCACTATTTTAACTATGAACAGCGGCTCTCAATCGCCATCCTTTTAGCATCCATGGGACATCTTCTTTCCATTTCATTTTCCTTCGAAAGTAGAGTAAGCAGCAAGTAACAAAAACTGATCAACAGCCATGGAATGCTTTTCGTTGATTAATATCCTGGAATGTTATGATTCGAAGCGATGTTCGTTTTTAATTCAGTGTTTTTGTTCAAGTCGGCCTCGTTTCTCCAATGATCCTATCTTCATTTACTACGCAGTACGTTCCAGGAAACATTTTACGACGCTTGGTACAGATAGGAACGTCAGTGCTGGTGATAATTGTTCCACCGTTGTGGAGCTAAACGCGAGTTTTCGTTGCGGTCGTCGTCTCTTACCCCGTCGCGACGAATTACGTGTAATCGTTCGCAAATTAGTAAATTCATGGCAGTCGCGTGGAAGCGAGACTCACGGGGTTTTAGAATGGTCCAAATCTTTCGTGATGTTAAGCTTTGTCGTTGGGAATTAATAGAAAAAATCATTGACAGTTATCAGCTGTCTTTGGTCTATTTCGTTACTTCAACTAGAAGGTCATAGTAGGGTCAAAGTTGGAATCAGCTGTACATCAAGTAACACTTCATTTACTATGCACCCAGACTCTTAATATTACATATACTACAAAATACCTGATTATTATTCAATGAAATTTCAAAATTTCGCAGAATTTAGAAACTCCATGGATCAACGACTCCCACGGTAGCATATTAAATAAAATTACCCCCTCGAAAATCCATCGTCTCTTAGCCTCCACGTCTGATCTTTACGATCCTCAAAATGAACACAGCAGGGAACAACGTTGATGAACAATCGTCAAGAAAGAATCGTAAAAAAGAGGAAAATCCTGCATTGTTTCGTTGATTTCAGGGCACAGTAGGATCGAGGGCACGCGGGGTTGCGTTCAAACAGAAACAAAGTGGCCGCAGAGAAGTGCGGTTAAGGGGCCCCGTAGAGGGTCTGCAAAGGGACCTATGGGTGGGGGGACGAGAGAAGGGGCAGGAGCATTGTGATGTACGGAGATCGGTCACACGATAGACCCGGTCAAGGACGTGCTCCACGTCGGGTTCCCAAGCAACCGGCACACTCGTGTAAGTACGCGTGTGTCTGAACGCCTCCTCTTTTACCTCTGCTTTCCTCCTCCTCTTGCGTTCATCCTACCTTTTGCACCCTGAACAATCCCTCTGCACGAAGAATTCACGTGCATCGTGGAAAAGTAAATTAGTTCGTTAGGGTAATGAAAAGCGAGAGGTATAATTAGGGGTTTGTTTTTGAATAATCGTCGACTATAACGTTCACTCTTGGAAATGTGTCGCACGCGGTCCCGCTGAAACTATGTTAGGGGAATGCACGAACCGGCGTGTTTTTCGTAATTACTGTAATTTCGTGGAAATTACAGTAGCACGAAATTGCAAGGAGTACAACGTGTGGAGATACACGACAATGAAATATCTGAGGAAAGTAGTTCGTTAGTATTAATTTGTACATATTTTTTTATTACTCTTCGAAGTTATTCCACTTCGATTCAAGGAATAAGGGAGAGTTTCTGATATATATATGAAAATTATCAAGTATCTTAACGAGCACGATTATTAGATGGTTTATTAAATCCATGAAACGTGTTTGTTCCTTATTAGTACGATTGGTGAGAGCACGATATTGAAATCGTGATTCGAAGCTATCTGAAAATGGCTCGAGTTTGGGCCGAAACTGGCACGGTTTGCGAAATATACGAGATCGTATCGGTCACCGAAGTGTAGTAAATCGGTGTCACTCGTACCGTGGCTGCCATTTCTGCCAGCTAATGCAATTAGATAGCTGGTGGTGGTAGCACGCGCTCCGCAATCCATGGCGCGGTTAGGGCGGGCGTGTTATGTACACTTTCGCTATACAACGCGGTGTAACCTCGTCTGACCTCCCCCACTGGCCTTCCTGTCTGACTCGTAACCCTTTCTTCTGCTTCTTGTTGGATAAACGTGCTCTTCTTTTGCTTCAGAGTCGATTCAAGTGGATAAAGAGAGATGAGCCATATCTATAGATATTGGCAGATTCGATACGTCATTTGGCTGCGTGTAGTACTTCATATAAAATGCCACTTTGTGCCACATACTCTTTCTGTGTAGTACGTTAAAGTTTAAAACGTTGGATTAGATTTTTAGCAAGCCTCCAAATTGATCTTACGTCAGGAACATTCACCGGATTAGAATGTCCGTCTGACAAGTAGTTACGTTACTTTCGTAGCCAGACAGCTTGGCTCTTACGCGCTGTGTTTTCGGTTGGAGAACCGTTCTCCATTGACTTTTTCTTGACCATTTCTACCGGTTCCTGATTCTTTACGATAAGAAATGAAACTGATATATGATAATTTGTTATTTCAACTGTTTTAGAGAACTTTAATAAACGGAACCAATTTGCAATTGTATAATTAGTACATGTAGTCCATTATCTCCGGTTTATCTTTCACAAAATCAGCATGGCCGTTATCATTTCGATTTATCGAATCTTTAGTTCTTTGTGGTAATTATAAATCAGGTTGAAAAAGAGTGTGGACTCTCGTAGGGAGAAAAATTGTCCGCTCACGAATTGCTCCCGGAAGTTTTACGTTCTTCGGCGGTAGACTATGTCGGTTGGACGAGTTGGTTGCAGGTGCACAAGTGCATCCTCCCCGTGGTTGTGTTGTACCTTCTGCTGGTTCCCCACGGCCTGGTGCCGTGCTGCCGACGGGTCGATCTGACCTCTCGTTTCCTGCAATTTGGCGTTCTTGAAAATCAATGTGCACCGGGCTATCTCGCGGTTCCCATCGCGCCACTGGCGGCTGCAGTTTCGGTCTGGGTCCCCTCTTGAGAAACTTTAAAACCGGAGACGGGGTTAAAGAAAAAGAATGAACGACTATAAAACTCCTGATGAGACTTTCGCTCTCTGAATTTCACGTGATTTCAGTTTACACTGTAGAATGTTACGTGGTATCTTTCGTTTCACCGGAAATGAAATTTTCAAGAGTGATTGAAATTATCATAGATATAATATGCATTTTTGTACAAAGTTAGGTATTGTCAGTTATTTTTTTAATACTTTTATTAGTTTTTTATGAGAAATTGGTCGAGATTTTTGGAAGTTTCTTTGTAATTATGTGCAACGTATTAATTGGATGGCTAGGTTAAATAATTTTTGTAAGGAGAATAGAAAAAATTTCTTATTTTATATTCCTTCGTGGTGCGTTGAATCATCACTTCCTTTTTCGAGCATCAGCCGCAAAACAATTGCGAAAAGGAGGTGTGCAATTGCGCCTCTCCTTGGGAACACCTTGCGAAATCGATGTCGCGCGATAGTGCCCGCGATATACGCGCATATGATGATTATAATGATGATTACTCATGGCCGGGTTTTCGTCGGCGATGCACGCGCGAAAAGAGAAAAATCATATCTTACGAGAATCCCTTTGTTACACCGGATCGTCTTACAAATAACGAATACAATCAAACACGCCAAATCTCCAACCGTTAATAAAAACACAAAACATGTAGCACATGGTAAGATCATTTTTGTGCGAAGAATCCCAAAGAAGCATCATCGATCGAAGATGACGAAGGATATTTTAATGGATGTAAACCGTTTTGATCGGCATTCACCAATGGATTGCACCAGATATTGATTTCCAAGGGCCATTGTCTCGGCATTGAGCAACGTGCTGAAGATAAATCGAGCTCGATGTTGCATCTCCCTCGACCAATAAATCCATCTGCCGGTTTATGCAACAGGTGGATATCCTCTTTACAAGAGCGTTTCCATTTTCTTTCGACAGATCTCCGGCCGATTGCAAAATCTTTCTATATCGTGCGATTAATTAAAATCGAAAACCGCGCGCCATCCAAACTGCGCATGCTCTACACTCGAGTTCTACTCGCGCTCGTTACGAAGTACCGAGTGGAAAAAAAGCGAGTGCCGCAAGTTTCAGCCGGCGTTAGACAATTCGCGAGGAAAATTCAACGAGCACTTTCGATGATCGCGCACACGCTCACAGCAGACGGCAGCGAGCAAAGCGAGTCGCCGACGGAAACAATGGGGGCCGCGGGAGCAAACGCAAGGACGATCCCACGTCGTCGTCGTTGGTCCCGTCTTACCTGCGTCATGGTAGGAGCAACGCGTGTTAAACCTGCGAACCGATTTCATTATACCATTTCTCTCCACCCGACACACGCTTGCTCGCCTATCTTTCAGGCTCGATCGCGCATCGTGCGAGAAGGAGAACGGTCGAAACAGAGAATTCTCTTAAGCCAAATAAGAAAATAATCCTGAGAAAAGGAGCTCTAGACTTTTAACTTCAATTTGCAAACTTTTACGAATAGATAATATTTCTTAGACTTTTACAAATTGGAGTCCAGAGCTTTGAACTTTTTCGCAATAGAAGACATTTCGCGCGCGGAAAGTGGAAAGTCTTGAAATCCAAAAGAGAAGAATCGTTGAATGTATCGAGAGAAAATGGAAGATCATCGAATGCAACGATCGTGATACCTCGTGCATTTGCATCGATACAATTTCCAAGCCTTGAATGAATCGTTGCTTGGTCGATCCCTGGCGCCCTTTCTCTCGTTTGTCCGTATCTCGCTGCACTTTGATCCCATAAAGTATTTATGCTAATGACAATGCTAATCGTGTGAAGTCAGCACCTAAACACCGTCGTCGGGGGAGTCGGTGCACGTCTCGACTTCTCCGTCGAGCGTTTGGCGCGCGAACAGAAAACGAACGACAAACCAGCACGGCAACGTTGACTCCGAATTAAATAAACGGGAGCTGCAAATGCTTGCAATCATTATCGGTTCAATTTATTCGCTCGTTAAGGACTTTGATTTCACTCAGGAATTACACGGTGATTAGGTCTGCCTCCGTGGCCTCGTTAAACACGCATGATTTTGAAAAAGAGATACGATTCCCGGAATCTGTAATATCACCAGAACCCTCCTCTGTCCTACCACGGGACTTTCTTTTTTTTTTATTCATCCGTAGAACGGAGCCCGCGGGAAGTAATTTCCGTTTCTTTTATTTCGTCTTACTCTATTGGGTGTTTTGCTACACGGCAGAGTTCTCTCGTCATTAGTCCTACCCTGAACTGGTAGACCGAACGAGGTGGCCGGAATCGAGCTCGCTCGGATTGCTGCTCGTGCCTCGTAATCCCGCCCAATCGACGGCAAAAACCAGATGAATTCACCGCGTAACAACGTAACGACAACGATCTACTCTAATGGCTGTTTCTATATACGCAACGGAGTACTCAATTCAAAGATACGAGGAGGTGTTGTTAACGTTTCCACGGCCGATGGTAGCCTGCATTTATATTTCGATTAATTCCTCCCGTTTTTTCTCTACTCTTTCCCCTCGTTCTGCTTGAAAAATTAGTCACCTCTCCCAATAAATTACCAGCTTCCCCCTTTTTTTTTCTCCTTTCATCCAACGAAACGATAATCGACACGGAGTAGCCATCCCTTCGAATCCTACGCTATATACGTTATTTCTTATCGGCAAGTAAGTGTAAGCCCGAGAGAAAGACCAAATGGGAATAGAATCCAATTTGCCGCACTCCCTGGCAGTATATCTTCGGTTCGGCCGACTGCCAATTTCAGATAGAGACGTAACGTTTCCACGAAGAAGTCTTAGATCGACAAGGACTACCCGTTTCGTTGGACGGGATAAACTCCTCATTGAGACCAAGCAGAGGGAACGGGCCCACGTGTCGGGACAGTCGGTCCCTCCTGTCTCGCCTCTTATAGCACTGCTGATCCGAGAAACGATTTCTCGGTCCGCGGAGCCGGCGCGCCGACCAGAAAGTCATACGGTCGCCGATCGGACTGCACGACTTTGCACCGTTCGCCTTGCATCCCATTCCGAATAAATTATCGTTCATACGTCGACTGTCGGCGTGCACGCTCCTCGAACCCGAGGACGTGTCGCGGTCGGGGCGTACAACGGGGCCCGCCCAATGAGACGGAAGCCGGCTTCCGTGGCAATCGTGACCAACGGCGCCGAGTTCGAGGGAAAAAGTTCCCCTGTGCTTTTACAAGTGTGCTGTAATAAGCCGTTGGATGAAGAAAGAGTTCGCTTTCGAAGTTTATTCTGCGATGGATTCGGAGAGATTTAGCTTAGAATTGAATCATTGGATATGCAAGGTGATAAGAGGGAATTTGTAGGGATGAATTAATTTTGAGGATACCAGCGGAGAATAGGAGAGAGTATTTTGCATGAAACTGGACATCGTGATCAATGGCGCCGATTTCGAGGGAAACAAATTGCCCTGTGTTTTTAGAAGTGTGCTGTAATAAGCAATGAATGAAGGAAAAGTCTGCTTTCGAATTTTATTCTACGATAGATTAGGAGAGATTTAGTTTGGAATCGAATCGTGGAATGTGTGAGTTGATAAGAGGGAAGTTTGTTGGGATGAATTAATTTTGAGGATACCAGCGGAGAATAGGAGAGAGTATTTTGCATGAAACTGGACATCGTGACCGATGACGCCGAGTTCGGGGGAAAAAGTTGCCCTGTACTTTTACAAGTGTGCTGTAATAAGCCATTGGATGAAGAAAAAATCTGCTTTCGAATTTTATTCTACGATTGATTGGAAGAGATTTAGTTTAGAATCGAATCATGGAATGTGTGAGGTGATGAGAGGGAAGTTTGTTGGGATGAATTAATTTTGAGGATATCAGTGGAGAATAGGAGAGAGTATTTTGTACGAAACGAAGCCAAGCTTCGAAGCTTGAGCGAAATACACGTTGGCAGTCACGACAAAAGGTTAAACCGTCTTGTGGCAACTGAAACTGCCTGTTGGTTCCGTGTCTCTCACCCGAACTCCATCGACGTACCTTTGGAGTTACTCTTTGAGTTTAACAATATGGCGATTATCCCACGGTTCAGGGTTGAAAAGATTCCAGAAAGATTTAATTTGAAGGCAGAGGAATATGAGGTTTTGTTCATAGTGGAGCATCGAAGTCGAGCGAAGGTGGGAAAACGTTAGAATGATTTTCGAAACTTCTTTTCACCGTTTCTTGCGTTGCTCGTTCGGAATAGGTGAGGACCTCGGGGAAAGGGAGAACCTCGGCTATGGTGTTTTCACTGTGTATTTACGGAAATTGCGGAGCCCGCGGGCTGCTACTTTTCTGCCGACAGTGATTCGTATACTACAACGGCCGCCGGGGGAACGATTACAGTTCTCTTGCACTTCTAAGAACCGTTGTCCTTAAGGTCCCGAGACCTTCGGGTTGGTACTTCTTCCTCTTCTTATCTCGCCATGGTACCGGCCATGGTACAACCTTCCTGGAGCATGACTTCCTCTAAAGACGATTGTTAAGCGCCGAGCGATGGTGACGGAAATCTTTGATAAACTTCGGTATTGATTCTGAATTTGAGAGCTTTTTAATTTGAACTACGATATTATCTTCTTATGAGCAAAAATGTACGTTGAAAATAATTACTCCTTTACTGTCTGTGGAACTTGCAATTCCTAGTCAAACTGAAGTGCTGTTTAGGCACCTTTATGTAATTTTTTCTGCTTTTTTATTTAACGTATCACAGCTTTGGTGTTTCAAAAACCACCTAAAATAGTAGGTCATAGGGGTGACTATGGCAGATGAAGATTAAAAAAACTATAAGAAA
Source organism: Cerceris rybyensis (assembly GCA_910591515.1). Taxonomy (NCBI): domain Eukaryota; kingdom Metazoa; phylum Arthropoda; class Insecta; order Hymenoptera; family Crabronidae; genus Cerceris; species Cerceris rybyensis. The sequence goes on along the minus strand of OU342793.1, from coordinate 21,952,664 downwards.
AAAAGGTTGTCCCTCTAGTAGTACCTTTCCAACAATTACAGATTTTTCACATGCCTTTCCTAAGCCATTCTTGCCATTTGCTTGTGCAGAGTAAACTTCACATTCAGCAAGTTTTGAAATAATTTAACAACCACCGTTACTTTCAAATTGTTGTACCTTATTTCCACTACTATTCTCTGATCTGGGATAAGAACCATCTTCTTCGCCCATTAGATCGTTATTCCACCTTGTTAGAAAATTTCTGCCGTTAATCGAACATTTCCACCAGTACCCTATTCGGAAAGCCATACATTACACATGCACAACCCTTAAGAAGCACTCGAGGCAACGAAACGGAATGCAGGAAAATTGAGTATCAAAGTAAAACGCGTCTCATAGTACACCTTAAAAGGTCGCACGCGCGACGAACCTTAAATGGGAGTCGGGATATGGGTCGCGAGAAATTCTGAATTGTCAAAGCGAGAGTGCCGTTTAATGCGTACACCATGAATGTGCTCGTTAGGCGAATCTCTGCAAACGCGTTCAAAGGAGAGCGCAAAATGCCTACTTGATTCGCAACTAGCCTTTTCTCGATTCCCGCCATGAAATTGTAGGGTGAATGAGAAGAATCATTGGTGAGAAGTGCGATTTGATTAATTCTTTGCAAAGTACGATTGAATAATTGATTGGATGAGTTATGTGTCTTTACGTCATTAATGAAATTTCAATTTCACTGAAATGGTTTTACATTGCTGGATTGCATCGTGTCGTTATAGGAAAATGAAATAAAAAAAATGGAGAGTCATATTTTTAGGATAACACTCATTCGCAGAGTAGATAGTTTTTTCGAGGTTACAGTTTTTAATGGAATTTTTTGCGACCATCAGGTTATATCTGCATTATAGTTTGACTTTCTAGAAAGTAGGGAAGTATAAATTGGTAGATTGGAAAATTTCTTTTCTACCATTACGTGTTTTCGAATTTTCCTGTCTTTCTCGTGACATTAATATTCTCGTTACTTCAATTTCACAGCCGCAAATCTTCGGTAATAAGTTGAATTCGCTATTATCTGTGATCCGTGCCTCCTTAAAGTAGCTCTGTTAATAATCGTGCCTTATTTGCATACTTTATCGTACTTCCTTGGATTTCCTGAGCACCTAGAGATGGCGAATACTAGCGGTTAACCACATTCTGCACACCAGCGGATACTGTTAACACGCACCGTGACACGCGAATGCGACAAGATAATTGAAAATTAAACGCAGGAATTGGGACTACCTATCGCCGTTAATTGGCAGATAAATTGTCGGCTGCCCGATCGTCTTCTTCGGGAGGGGATTCGCCTTTAAATATATTAATAGAATAATCCGACAAGCTTAATTGGCGAGAAAGAAGTAAATGGTCTCGCGTACGCATTATTTCCCCCCTGCTATTTCATCGACATAAAATTAAGAAGCCGAAGACCGTTAAGCAAATAAATACACGTAGTCTCGACACCCATGGTGCAATTACACCGACGAAAGTTCTTTCTTTCCGCGAGCATTCCGACGATGGGTCAGAAAGCCCTTTTTAACATCGTTTCTGAGTATTTTCTTGCAAGTAGAGCTCGACAGATATTAATTAGTTATACCGTTAGATATACCACCGTACGTACTTATCAGGCGTTAGGTAAGCTTGAAACACCGATTATGAGATAACGAGTCTTTTTCTATCTCTCTTCCTATCTATCCATCTATCTCTCTCTCTCTCTCTATCTCCCTAACTCCTTCTCCGCTCTCTGAAACAACTCCGACTACATTAAACCCACGCTGGCCATACGAGGAAGAGTATCGAGAGACAAGTAGATCCTACTTGTTATCGCTCGGAACTCGATCGTCCCAAACTCCATCGGCGATCCCCGGACAGGTAGGATCAGAGATCAGTGGCGGAATTTCAGGTCGTTGCCGAGATAAGCCAGATTGCATATCTCGCGCATAGTCCTCCAGCAACTGGACTCTAGAAACGGGAACGAGCCGCATCCGCTATATAGAAGGCGCGGCACCGTACGAGCAAGCCTTAAAGCCCGGAAGAAGGTTCGTCGGGTTCTGAGCGTGTATACCAACCGAGGCAGTATTCAATACCATCGATAATAAAATCATGCCGGCACCATTCGAACGTCGATATACCTGTACGTGTATGCGCGCGAGCGAGCTAGTCTCTCTTCTATGTACGTTAGAGGTCGTATACCATGAAGAACGTGTGCTCGACGTACAGGGAGTACCGAGCAGCTGGGTGCATCATCGTCATTAGGGTCTCCGCGGCATTGGCCTGGGGCTAATGACTGTATTGGACCTACCAGAACGACGACTATGTCGTTAGATCGATCGGATCTCATTGTCTTGGTTCAGTTTCTTTTTTCGTGGCTATTGTTAACAGTGCGACTATTCGACGATGATATAGGGAGGATAGTTTAAGGGTATCACATTTTTTTGCTACCTTTTTTTAGTGCGTTAATTTTGGAGTATTGAGGAGATTGCTTTAATATTTATGTCCTGATAAGGCAGGTAATGTTCCTCGTAGAATTTTTTTGTGGCTATTATTAACAGTGCGGTTATTCGAAGGTGATATAGGGAGGATGGTTGAAAGGTATCACATTTTTTTGCTACCTTTTTTTAGTGCGTTAATTTTGGAGTATTGAGGAGATTATTTTAATACTTATGTCCTGATAAGGCAGGTAATGTTCCTCATAGAATTTTTTTGTGGCTATTGTTAACAGTGCGATTATTCGAAGGTGATATAAGGAGGATAGTTGAAAGGTATCACGTTTTTTTGATACCTTTTTTTAGTGCGTTAATTTTGGAGTATCGATGAGATTGTTGATTGATCGTCTCATATTGTGAGAGAGTAATCTTCCTCGTGGAATTGTCATTCTTGAAGATTTGAAACTACTTGGTTTCGGTTAAATGAGTGGCAAGATAGGGCTAATGAAATCGATTTGGCCAATCATTCGCTTTCTCCGGATTGCGTATATCGCAGGCGAGTGCACTCTCGATGATATTTCATCGTCATTTGGTTTTCTGGGAGATCGAAATCCTCGAAGCATGTACGGTCTGACAAATTATACGGTTCGGTGGGACGTGGACCCCACGAAAATACCAAATTGTACCTTGCAGGCTAGTCCTGACCTGGGTTTACCGGTAGCACTCTCGCTTTCGATTTTTTTCTCTGCCGGTGATGCACCTGCAACGACCGCTGCCGCTCGTGAAAAAAAGGCCAACGGCGGCCCTCGGACTTTCGCTCGGCAAAAACGTTACCGGTTGCTCGACGTGTTTACTCGAGATATATTTAAACGCGCGTTACTCCGATCGGCATGTTTGCTCTTATTAACCACGAAGACTTGCTTCCTGTAGATCTTACAGTCCCAGATTCATTGCGATAAGGAGTGAAATGGAGATAATTTGAGACTCCAGGTCTTCCGTTAAGCCTCGATACTTGGAGTTAATTTGCAATTATGTAATCAATATGTGTGTCGCTGATTATGAAAGTGATCCGAGTTATAAATTTCAAGAATCAAACTTATCATTTGCTCCGCCCTGCACCAATTAATGTTACAATTACTGTTGCCAAACTCATTCTACACAAAATGAAACCGTTTAACGTACTTAATACTTGTCTCATTACAACCAATTCCAAACCAAAAAGAAACCTAAACAACTCAAAACCGAGTATAAATCGAACAACGATCTGGAATATCCTACCCCCACAAATTTGACAATTCTCAGCCCACTCAAAACTCAACAATACCAAGCCACACTTCAATTAACAACATCTACAAAAGTCTATACACTTGGCAAGTAAATTGCTTCAAATTGAACCACCGTCATAATCACCGTCACTTCCAATCATCCCGCCCATTGATCAACCCCTACCAAAAAGTCTACAATTAACACCCTCATTTCCAAGCTGTCCAATCAAACGATAAATCAAACTCCATCGATGCAAGTATCAACATCTCAACAGAATCTCCAAGAAAAAAACCTCGACCCACGACAAACACTTGGCACAGGACGCAGCAAATATAATCGTTCGAGAAAGGACGACGACCTTGGCCGGCATGGGGAGCTTGAAAGTAGAATTTTCCCAGTGTTTGGATAAATCAGAGCGGAATAGGCGTGCACCAGGCATCAGTGATGCTTAAGAGGTCAGTCTTGTACCCCTCGAGGCCCTGCACGTCCCTGTTCCCCGGGGCAAGGACGCCCACAGTTCCCTCACCTTCTTCGACATCTGCCCGATCGGTGGCTGGTCGGTGCTCCTGGCTCTTCTGGCTTCTGGCACTGCCGGCAAGTTAACCGGCACCACCTGACCATCGCCGGGAGCCTCTTCCTTTGCGAAGAATTCGCGCATTCCGCTATACGAGGCGCATTACCAGCAACAAGAGCAACGAGAGTCAACGACTAATGCTACCTACGCGGCATCTCTCCTCTGCTCTGCATCGACTCTCTGCCTATGGTGTTTTTCTCCTACTCTCTAGCCACGGGGACTGTTCGATGCGGCGGACAAACTCACGGAATTACGAGTAACGCGATATGACCTAGGTACGTGAGCAGGTATATATACGAGCTCCGTTGCTGGAGAGACCAAAAGGAATGGAACGTAGCAGTGGAAATGGCACGCTGAGGTCACACGGGTCGGGTTGATGGAAGGTCGTTGCTACTTTGTTTTCTTAGCGAGTAGTGGGCGGGGTTGAAGAATTTTTGTCTTTCTATGCTACCGTGATTTATTGAATGACGGCTCGATGGAAATTGAGTAATTATAATGGTGTCATTCGTTTGATCGATAGTAAGGTGTTATCTGAATGAAAGCGATGCTCATACTGGGAAATTGGTTTGATAGTTTTATCGAGAGGGTAGTGGAAGTTTGTAAGTTTTTTATTTTAATATTTGTTAACCCTTTGCACTCCTATGTCGAGCTACACTCGACACAGCGTTTTGTGACACTTAATGTTTTATATAATAATTATCGACTTTTCGAAATCAACAATAATTTTGCATTTCAACAGGAATACGCCGCAGTATCTACAATTGTTCCTGGTATGAAATAAAAATGAATAATGAACAGTAGACAATTTTCCGAGATTATATTTGCTTATCTGACAAAAAGTTAATAAAATAATTCGGAGCGCAAAGGGTTAAAGGGTATTAGAGTGTATTTAACACATCGCATGCGGATGTTTTGTAACCCCTCGTTAAGACTCGATAGGAAAACTTGTTGAAAAATTTGCACGAATTTTATTTTTACAAAAAATCAGTATAAACTGGAAACTGTTTCCTGTCTAAATTGGAAAGTATATTTAACTTTTCAAATCTAAGTGATTGATAGCACGAATCGCCTTTTTTAAACTGTCTATGAGCAGTTTCTGAAAAAAGTATTTTTACGTGGCTCGCATACAATGTGTTAATAATGGGATAAATAGTGGAATGAATTTATATAGGGTAAGTTTGTTACGTAGGAGTTATTGTTGGGCTCGCATTCGTTGATAGTTGTCATGGAAATTGTATTCGCAGAAGATTGAGCAATTAGAATTACAGGTTGGATGTAATGCTTGTAATACCTTAGAATTAATCACGCTCGTAAAGAGTAAATTGCGCGTGAAACAATAATCGGATCTCTTGGTTTTCTTCGCGCTTTAAGACGTTTCCTTGACCTCTCCCGTCATCGGGAATCGGTCTCACAGTGCAGGCAGACCGGACACTCGGGAAATTGCGAGTAACGCGATATATCCGCACTTCGTTGAGTCTCTTGGGAAATGAAGCAACGACGCGAAGCATTCTCTCGACGGACGACTGCCACTGACAAGGTCTCCGAAGTCTAATCTAGATCTTAACGATCATACGATCCTTCGTATTCGACGTTTTGTTCAACGAAAAAATGAGGTTAAGCGCGATAAACCTGCGATTAATACCCATGAATTAGAACGTTTCGATATCGTTGTAATTATAGAGTTTCGCGATGATTAAATTCGATTTATCCATCGAAATGAGATAACCGATACGAGAGGGGAAAAAAGTTTGAAGAATGACGCGCGATTAAATTAAACAAAAATAAGCAGAAATCTGTGCAATCTCTGCAACCGCCTCGTCGAAGGAATCAATTCGATTTAATCATTGGTTCTTGTCCGCGCTCGATGCCAGCGAAATTACGAGCAGAACGATAAGTTCGTATTTCTTCAGCAACAGAACTTAAAAGAATAAATAGCGCCGAAAGGTCTCCAGGGTTAACCGGCTTCTTCTTCTTCTTCTCTGGAATACGAGCTTCATATTCCAATCTCATCGACAGAAAACTTAATCGAACCGTTGCGTATCAATTAAAAGAATAAAACCACGTTTTTGCGACTATCCAGGAATCTTATATCGTGAATTAATTCCTCAACGTCAGCCTTGTTACTCATCCGAGACGGGCTCGCCTTTAATCTTCCGCAACTTAAACGAGATCAATCTCATTGTCCGCCGTAATCCTTTCATCTATTGATACAACATTTTCATTCAACGATAGAACAAATAATCTTGCTCAATTCAAAGTCTGAATTTCACCAGCAAAGCAAATAATCAACCACTTAAATTTTCATTGCACTCCTTCGGGAACTTCCGCGTCATTTAACGTCTTAAATTCAATCCGCCATCGAATTCTAAATTTATATTATCATATTATCCCATAGATTCAGTGATCAAAAACCATATTTTTCTCTCCACCTACAATCACGAAACTTCCACGCAAGCGGAATTGCAAAACGTCACGGACTTCGCGTTCGCCACTTTTGATTCCGATAAGCAAATCGCGGCTACCTGTATGCGCATGTGCACACGCGTGCGCTGACTCTCCTATCCGTTCAAACGGATTATACAATGTCGTGACATAAGATTCAGCCGAGTGACTCAGTGGAGCCGTGAACGGGGTGTTGATTGAGTGGTAAGATCACTCGAGCGCCAATTCATCGGCTTTCCACCAGCAGTGCAGTACATTAGCTTCTCTGAAGGGCGCGCTCCCCATGAACTGCCGCCTAAAATAAACCGTTTATGCTAATAAACTGACGGCGAATAAATCATTCGCGCCTCGTCTTCTGGCGGGTTTGCGAGTCGCGGATAATTTCGAACGAGACGCGCGCCAACTTGCTATCCTGCTACTAGACGCGCCGGAACGTTATGATTAAGCGGGACGATGCACGTGAACGGCACACCGTAAATAATTTCCGCTTGTATCGACGGAATACTTATTTCGATGCTCTCGTAATTGCGGTTTATTGCGCCGTTTCCTCGAACGAATTTTAAGTCCTGGTGAAATGGCGATAGAATCGGTGGTGCCCTTGTTACTTAATTTAAGATAAAATCGTAATTCGAGTGTTACGGCTGAGAGGTACAACTTTGGGAATATTAATTGCTTTGATAATAATTTCCTTGCTTTTATTTTCTTTCTCTTACTCTCTTTTTATCCCTTTGCATTTATACGTGTAGAGAATTCTGCATTCCTTTTTTTTTAAGGTTCACTTGCGCGTATTTAAGTTAGATTCGTGCAAACGAGTGTACCCGTAAAAGAACCGTTATTAAGGTTATATTAATCGCGGCACGGGTCGATTAGGTATGGCGATATTTTTACAGTAACGATATTCCAGGAAGTGAAAGCACGTTAATGGACACGGTAAGACGCGGAGGTTAATTGAAAAATCAAGGAGAAGTGACTGTACAGCGAACGGATAATAAGGAATAATGAAAAAAAAGAAGGAGATCGAAAAAACTTTAAGGTCGATCTCTGCGCGATGCCGATACGAGTCTTCGAATATCTTCTCATTACGTTCTACCGCTCGTTGCAGACGTCCATCGTACATTTAACGATTTTGCAACAAAATTCTACAATTACAACGCGACCTCCTACCGTTCACGTTGCAGATAATAACATAATCGATTTCCTCATCTCAAGATGTTCGTTAGAAATCGCAAAATTTACTGCCTTCAAGAGTTATATAAAAAATAATACAGGACTTTGAGAGAGAGAGAGAAAGTTCGATTATCCTTGAAATCCACGTACATCGAGTACCTAAATCAGGTATAATATTTCTTTCGGTGAATTTGCACGTGCACTCCCCCGGTAGCCGTAATTAATGGATTCTAAAGGCACGTTTTGCGTCGTTTTTACACCTGCTCGTCCAGGCGTTTAGCATAAAAGTCTTCATTCGCAGTGTCGCGATCGCGAGCGAGACAACCGCGACACGGTCCACCGTGGCTGGTGCAATAAATTAGCAACGAGAGGGCCGCGGGCGATCGACGAAGACCCCCTTCCGATCCTCCTTTAACTGTACACGCCAATTAATCGAAGTACCGGGAACCTGGTAATAGTATATCTCTCCTTACTGCTCTCGCTGCTGTCCTCGCCAAGGTATAAGCGAAACGTGCTAATCTCCGACGCCTCACGGTTCCTCCTCTTACTCTTCTCGTTCCTTTAACCCCCTCTGGCTTCTCTTTCTACCTGTCGTCGGTTTCCTCGGACAAATTCCCATCGTTACAGATCGAGAGCTTCGAGGAAGTCCTTGGTTCTCTCTCCTGGAGACTTTATTGTCGACTGTCCTTCTGTCGTGGAGTTTCGTGCGAAAGTTGCCTCATCGAGGAACGTACTCTTTTCATTTTGAACATTTTTCAGAATATCGACTGGAGACGGAGATGCGTGGAATATATTTTGCGAGTTAACTGCCATGCGAGTGGAATGAGATATTGAGGGATGTTAAGGGATGTGGTTTTATTGGATGTGTTGCGACGCGCTGTCGTGAGGAATATTTCTGAATTAGATCGTCAAATGTAGAAACTTTCTGTAGGTCCTGTAGCTAGATAGGATAATAAACCGTGCCTAGGTACGAACTTAACAAGGCGAGGGGAGTGGAAGCGAAATGTTTTTCCACGTTTGATAGAAGAGTTCGCTCATCTTCTTTGAGAGTCCGTATACCTCCCCTCAATAATAACTATATAAACAGGTACATTCTGTGGTCTTTCGCCATATTAGTTCAGACAGAGAACGTTATTCCATTGTTTTAAGTTAGTAATTCGACATTCAGCGTGTACAGTGACATTAAGTCACTGTAAATATGTTTAACACTAGAACTACCAAACCAGTCAAAATGACTGGTACACACTTTTCTCCAAAAATTTTTCAAGTTCATAGGACAGCCATAGAACAAAAATTCTACGTCCATCACAAACGACACAAATCACCGAATTGACCATCCTTTCCGCCACTCGATTCCTCCTTTTTCAAAGTACTTATTGAATATATTGAAATATAATGGATTTAACGCCGGTAGTTCTAGTGTTAATTTCAATTCAGTTCTATTTTGTGAACCATCAGCCGAGAATTCGCGATTGAATCACGTATGAAAGCATTCTTTTCAATTTGCTACGTAACAGTATGGATGTCTTGTTAGGATTAATGGGTGGAGAATGAAGATGTTCGTTAATGTGCTTAATTAGGAGCAATGCAAGATGGAGGTGTTAGGGTGAGTTGAGGAAGAATGAGATCTTTGGGTTTGTGGACAACAGGGTATGTTGTTTTTGCAAGTTCGATGTTCATAATTTAACGCGAAATGGAGTCGAAGGTGGAATTGGTGTAGTAAATACATGACGTTTTAGGAGTACGAGAGAACGGCGACAGTACTGAACGCCATTACCGGTTTTGCCGTTGGCCTTACTGGTCCAATTGCGTAATCTGACTTATATAATTTTAACGCTAGATTTTTTATGGAGGTTACGGTAATGCAAACAGATCGCGAGAACGTAGCGTTTAGCGATAATTAGCTCGGCTCGCACTACTCACCGCGGTTTCCTCGAATTCCCCCCTTATCAGCGGTACGTCACATAAACTTAAATTAACTTCAAATACCGCCGTGGCAATATGGAACTTCTAATAAGCGAAACATTTATTTTCCATCGGCTTCTCTCTTTTTTTTTTCCTCACAATTTTCCACATTCAATTGAACTTTACATTTTTATATTGAACCGATCGCAATTAACTTTAACCGAACGCTGAAAGCTTCAAGATTACACGGTCTCTAACGATGTTAATAATTTCCTTAACGAATCTTACACACGCAACGTTGCAAAATACCGATCGCAGATACGACAACCAATTTGCAAATATCGATGGAGGAATATTTAAGATCGTTTTCACAAAAGCGTCCATTTACCAGCCAGAGTTAAACGAATCTAGAGATTTTCTTGTGGCCTTCAATTAAGTATCAACGTAACGATTTTCTCAAATTTTTACAATTATCAGTATCAGAAATCATTCCACACTCCATGCAAGTTCTTCCGCAAAAAATTCCATCCGCTGCAACTCAGCATGCTTAAAACACGACACACTTTAACCACACACCATAGAAACGCATTTTATCCTATCTCAAAACCATCAGCCTCGACTCACGGTCCTATAAACTAACTAGAAACGAATCTCGAGCAAAATATAATTTGAATTCCTAAACGAATGTGCACGCGTACAACCAACGACCCCTCGTTGGCGAACTTTATCGGCAATGGGTTTCGTCGATTCTATGGACTCAAAGGCCGAGCACCGGGTGTCGGTGTATCGTATAATAATATAAATGCGGATTCACCCTCCCTCTGCTCATAGAATTTGTAAGCATAACCATATCACAGGACTCTGAGCGAGGGTACGTCGTTGTTAAACATGAGATCGCATTGGATCTCGCATGTACCTGCGTTGCACGGTGCATCGCATTAAAACGAGTCTCGAGGCGGCAGTGGTCTGTTCCTTCGCCGCGGTTGTAGTCAGCCGCGCAAGATCTTCGGTGGACGTCTTCTGCACTTCCGTGTATTATTTTCACGGCATTGTGACGTGTAGTTTTCACGCCAGTGGTAATTAAATGACATTGTCTATCTGGAATTGTTTTATGGAATTTTTCTTACATTTAGAATGACGATAAGATTCGATGGAAGAGATTTATACTGGGGATACACGAACAAGTCACTCGGTATGAGGTATAAGGGGAGACTGTCCTAGAACTTATATCTTATTTACATCGTATCGGCCCTTGCAATCTTAGCTCGGCGAATGACAACTAAAACTTAATTTTTATTTTGTCGTTAAGAACATTTTCGACTAGTCACTCATTAGAACTGAAATTTGAAAGGATGAGACACGTCTCCTATCCATTGGGGATAAGAGTAAACCACTTATCGAGTGACTTCTTCCTAAATTTCACTTATAGATTGGCCGCGAGACACTCGAGACGCGGTAAGTGGAATAGGAAATTTTGAATCCATTAAAAAATTGTAAAATCAAAATAGGAGCTCCCTTGGCCACTCACAGCTGTATCTGTCACAAAGTAACCGGACATAGGTGGCTCTGATTTGAGCTCAGTCTCAGAAATAGGAAGTTTTAGCAGTCAGTCCCACTGCGGCTAGCTAAAAGTCTCCATGTCAAAAGCAAAACTCTCAGCCACAGAGCGCATCTCATTTTCCCGAAGGTTTTCCGTTATCCGCCCTCGAAAGGGCAGCTATCCGTCCACGTTTCCGTCGCGGCTTGCCAAGGGTGATGGCTGATAAACACGGACAAGGCCCGACGTGTACCTACGTGTCGGTTGGCTCGACGTAGTCACGCGAGGAGTCGTACCTTTTTTCGTTCATCGTCCTCCTCCTCCTCGACGAGTCGGTCGGTCGTTGGTCTCTTCCGCGTGCCGATTTAGACGTCTCCGCTCTTGATATCCAATTCCGATCTAAACGAGATCCAGTCGAGTAAGGAGCAATCGTTTCTCGATTTCTTAAGTTAGATGAAATCGTTCGATCGGCATGGTTCTTCGGTTCCTTCTTACCGCGTTACGTTCTCATAAATTTTCAATCTGAGACTTCATCTTCTTCCTTTTATCTACCTCGATGAAGTGGTGAGTTTATAAGTATATTCTTGTAGATTATTGTTCCATTGTATTTACAATAACTATAATATGAATTAACTGTACGAGGAACGAGAGCAAGTATTTTCATATCATTAATCGACAAGGACGATCACGGTTGCGTGTTGTCAAAACATACTCGGCGGATTCTTGGCGATCGCACCTCGCAGGTATTCATCACCTTAATCCTCTAACAATAACAACTCGTTTCCAAGTTCGTCTCGCTATCAGTTCCCCCGTGACCGCCGACGAGTAATCACTGCTCCGTGATCGAGTCCAATCATTTTCATATATTAGTGTATATACAATATTTCGGGGGTGAGATTCAGAATCTCCCTTTCATCTCTTGAGATTTAGAACCCCTCTTTTTATGAACCACTTGATAATTAATTTTTATATTCGCATCCTGGGTTAAAAATAATTATTTGCATTTCACTAACCGAGGAGAATGAATACGGTTCGTTTTCAAAATATGGTCGGCGGTCCTCGGCAGTCTTCGGTGATCACACCATACAGGAGTTCGTCTATTTGACCCGTTGACAATAACAAGTCGTTTCGAAGTTCGTCTCGCTATCAGTTCCCCCGTGACCGCCGACGAGTAATCACTGCTCCGTGATTGAGTCCAATAATTTTCATATATTGCTGTATATACAATATTTCGGGGGTGAGATTCAGAATCACCCTTTCATCTCTTGAGATTTGGAACCTCTCTTTTTATGAGCCACTTGATAATTCATTTTTATATTCGTATCTTGGGTAAAAATAATTATTTGCATTTCACTAACCGAGGAGAATGACTACGGTTCGTTTTCAAAACATGGTCGGCGGTCCTCGGCAGTCCTCGGTGATCACACCATACACGAGTTCGTCTATTTGACCTGTTGACAATAACAAGTCGTCTCGAAGTTCGTCGCGCTATCAGTTCCCCCGTGACCGCCGATCAGTAAACACTTCTTCGTGATCGATTCCAATAATTTTCATATATTAGTGCGTGTATAATACTTTCGGGAGTGAGACGCAGAATCACCAAATACCTCTCTTTTTGTGGTCGACTTGGAGATCCATCCTTGCAGTAGTATCAGCCCTTAGTGGTCGTACGTCTACTCTTCAGCCACCAATGGACTTTCGTCGCCGCCATCGTAGGTCTACTCTCAGCTAGCAGAGCAAGTAATCGACACGTTTTTGAGGTATTTGTAATTTGTATTAACATATTAGTAGTTGTGTTTTGAAGTGCGATTACATATCTTGTTACCGAAACACGGCAGCAGAGGATTAGTGAAATGTATTAGAAGAGAAATATAGTAATTCCTTTGGCACGAAAGTTTTAATATGTAACTCTAATAGTATTTTTCGTGCCGAATTCAAATATGTAGTCTACTTGTCTCCACCATGTAGAGTTTTTTTTGTGACAAGCACTTCTATATTTAATAAGTCCTATAATCTTAAACTTGAGAATGCCATTGAACAAAACATGGTGCATTCATATGAAGGAATTTTGCGAATGTACTTCTCTGATTAATGTAGCACTGTTAATATTCTTTGATAATTTACTTTCAAAAAAGACAGTCAATTTTATAGAACAGTGTTATCGTTTACAATTGTCCAACCACAATCAAAGTAACTCGTTACAATGCTCGATCGTAGACTCTCGTTAATTATCCATCCCTCTTCACCCCAACGTCTCATGTTCGTTCACGTTGAACACTAACAATATCGTGTTAATACGTCGACGAACCAGCTCGATAATCCAATGCCTCGATGAGTTCCAAGTATAGTTTTTCTTATTCCACTTTAATCATTAAAGAGGTTCAAAGTAGTCGAAGGCAACTGATAGTAGGTCAGCTTCGAAGGCAATACGTTGCAAGAAGGAAGTGATTCCGCCGCCGGAGGAGTTCCCATGAGGAATCGGTAAATTTCTGTAGCTCGGTATCCAAGCAATAACCAATAATCGTTCACTGTGACCGCAGAAAATGTCCATCTCTAAGATCGAGCCAGAAAGAACACCCTGGAGGGTAGAGTTCTTTGCTTCCTCTCTCCTATCGACGTGCTCTTCATCCACTTCTCTCGTAGCTCGTCTTCCTTTCCGCGATTAGGTCGATTCTCTAGGATCGGTTCTCGCGAAAGCCGGCGTGAGATCTTGAGAGTCGATTGACCGTTTGTAGAACGATAATAACGAAGTCGACGGTGCTGGTATGCCGGCATGATTATTTCTTAACCGTGTACGATCCGACCTGTTATGGGGAATCCGCGGAAAGACGATATCGTGATCTACGACGATCGTCTTTCGGTCCGCGATCCTAATTTCGTCTCGAGTCACGCCAGCTGCAGGAATCGTCGGTTTAATCGTCGGCTTATCGTGCTAGCATTTAATGAATCCAAATTGATTGCACGGAGTGGCTCCGTGGAAGATCGCTCTGGCAACTGTATCTTCGTTAAATATTATATCCGCGTAATAAGATACGATTGAGATATATCTGTATGATTTAACGGGCAATAAAAGTAACTAGGAAAAAACCACACCGTTCCTGGAACGTCTATCAGTAAGGATAATTAGATTCAATAAAACACTTGGAGAAAAAAGTCGTAAACATTTATACAGAAAGTGTAATAGCGCTATTAAAAATGCAGAAGGACAGTAAACCCGTCGCGGTGTATGATTCACCCGTTGAGACTTAAACCAAGCGAACGGAGTATACCTTAAAGGTTCATCCAGACTGGAGACAATTATTAAAAGTATTGGTTGTAAATTTTGACAAAATATGGTCCCCAAATTGGACCAACAGTTTCGATACTCTAATATCAAATTATATCTTTGTACTCTCTAATATCCAACGTCATCCAAACTAATTACATTCTTGTATTCTTTCGATTTTATCTGTTACCACCATTTCTCCCAGTGTTCATAATATACAAACAGAATGTCTCAAAACTACATCCACGTTCGAAATTCCTTCAAAGATCCTAGAAGAATCACTGGTTGAAACGATTGTTTCCAATCTGGACGTGCCTTAAGGCATCTTCGTAGATCGAAGAGCCAGTACCCAAGGAACAACACGGACCCCACGTAGCTCGTGCTCGCAAAGATTCTCCTCCACCTGTTACGACGTGGAGGATCGTACCGGCCGGTAAATAGCGTATTTACTCGGCCATATTCCGTCGACGGTAAACCGCGGCGGCGGTCAATAAAATAACATTGATATTTCCCTATACAGGGCATGGCCTACCTACGACGCCTCGTTAGAACGGTTGTTTATCGTCGTTATTATTACGTACCACATGCATTATGCTCTCTCCCCCTTAGTACCTGATTATATACCTACAGGTGGTTGCAAAATGATTGCTCGCTGCCGAAGAGGATCGCGAGGGATCTCCACGATATCTCGGCCGAAGGGACCTAGGGAGAACGAAGGGAGGTAGATGAGTATCGTTCGACTATGAGCATGATTTCGAGCTCGTAGACGCGTTGTACGATATGAATTTCACGATACGGGGCATCTATCGATCTAACGATCTACCGGACACGATCGTAACCGACGTTTAGAATCGTTCTTCCTCCTTGGCCGCACGGTCGTCTCGTGGTTCTCTTTTTTTTCTTCTCTTGGAATAGTTTCGATTCGGTTGATCGTTGCGAGAGGATCGATATATGGGAAACTTGGAAAGACTGGGGTATGGTAGCGACTCAACGAGCACCTACGTTTTCGCACGGGGGAAGAAGATTGCGACGGGATAGATCGACGATGATCCAGGCGAATATTATATATCCGTTGAAGAGCCATCACGAAATACATGTTGGCTGATGATACGGCAACGGGAGATAAGGTGCCGGTTGAATGTCTTTGCCCGATCGCTATCAGTTTCCGGATCGACCGAGTGAGACGTCAGTTCGACGACAGGTTTATAAATAAAAGATCGCTCGATTGTAATTAGCATATTTTCTCGAGCGCATTTCTCTCGTGCGTCGAATAACTTCGAGACGATTATTGTCGGTGGTGGGCTTGCTTCGACGTTCCGCAAATTGCATCGCGGAAAATCGAAGGAAAAAAAAACGTTGCAGGTGATTTTTATCGGGATAGACCGGTTTTTGTCTCTTCGAAATTCTATGCCAACGTTCGGTCGCGGTCCAGCGACGTCGTTGGAAATTGCGTCTACGTGAACTTGAGGAAATTCGAATGATTATTGGAGAAACGATTACTTTCATTGGCAAAAAGTTGAGAGGTTTTGTTGATTGACGGTGAAAGCTGATATTATATTACAATTGTTTTGTACCATCTTGACTTTTACCCTTATGCTCATTTCGTTTAGAGCTCACTGCTTTAACTTCACACCCGTAGCATTCACGTAAGTATTTTTCATCGTAAATTTATTATTACCAGAGACTTTATTCGTCCAAACTTTCAACAATACTCGTGCCATTGTTCCAATTTTTATCACCTTCATCGCAACATCGAGAGCTCCGTTCAGCTCTCGTATCATCTCTGCCGGACAACCTTCGTCTCCTTCGTCCTCCTTCTTGCAGTTATTGTCGCAGCCACGACTCGTAAACATAATTACGGTTGGTTTTTATTTCCACGACTTTTTTACGTCCAACAGGAACGTCGGTGCTCCTGTTACCTTTTACGACCGTGGCCTTTTCTCTGTCAAGGCATGTGGAGTTATTAGGGAATGCGGGCGAATTCGCGCTCTTATGGTTCGCCCTTCGCTCTTTCCGCTACCACTGTCACTGTCGTTTCGCCATTCTACGATCCACTGACATTTACTAGGACGACTGGTATACGATCGTGCACGTATACTCTGAAAGGGTTAGAGGTGAATTGCACTCAACCCTGTTGCTATTGACGATGGCTTTTGTAACTTAACTTTATTCCATCAGTGCGCAGGACATGTTTTAACCTCTGCATTATTTTGCGCTCCAAATTCTCTTAATTTTATTTGTCACATTTAAGAGCTTATATATGTATTTTTAGTTAAGTGAATCTCTAAGACAGGAATCAACAGTCAGCAGCTTTATCGTTTAAAAACTTTGACTCTTTAGTTTAAGTAACATTTAAATTTTAGTTTAAATAATTTTTATTTAACATCCACAGCACATTTGCCTATTTGGCCGTTTATTTGTATTATTGATGTGAAAAAACATGGTCCATTGTTAATAAAAGATTGTCGACCCCTCGCTAGGATTAAGATTGAGCGAGAAACTTTATTATAATAGTGCAACTTTGGCCGGCATCATAAAGAATTTTCGACGTTTTACTTAAGAGTCCATCAGCCAGGATAAAGTACAGTTTTAACTAGCTTCAATTATATGCAATTGAAATAGTAATTACAACCATTCTAGATTAAATTAATTTCCTATCTGTGACATAACCTTCAGTTAATAATTACACCAACGCTTCAAGCACGTCTGGCAACGCATGCAACATCGCAAACTCTGCGCACAAGACACGAACATCGCGTTATTTGTCGTCCAACGTAAACTCGACATTGATTGCTTTTGGTATCAAAGGCGTACTGGCAAAAATTCTCTTAATGCTGATATACGTAGCACGTAAGCACGGAAGTAACTTTCTTGTAACGTCCCTCTCAAATTCCGTGGAAATTTTTAAATCCATGGTCAGATTTCGTTCCAGGGTGTTCAATGTGTTTTATTTGCGGGGGTGGCGGAGGCACTAACTTGAATATCCTCGTTAACTCTTCCGGGGCACCTAGAGATGACGTTTTGCTAATGTTCACCACCTTGCATGCCATAAATTCTGCAAAACCCGTCGAAGCCGAGGTTTTAATTAATTTTGAGCACCGACCAAGTTTCAATGCCCTGGAATATTATTATTTGTCAATTGGCTGCAGTTTCTGTCGAGGTATTGCGAGAGAAATACAATATATTGTTTTTAAAATATAACTATCGCTAGTTTCTTATGGAAATTCAGTTTGCAGCAAGATCTCCCTTGTAGCAACGAATGTGTGAGCCGAAGGGTTTTGTCATTAAACCACTTTATCACTCAAAACGACTGGTTTCTAATTGTTTAGAAAATTCTCCCAATTGATAAGGGAACCTACAGTAAATATGTCACGTCTATCTTAGAAAACAGAAATTACTTAACCAATCATCTTTTTCACTCCTTGATTCTTCTTTTTCCAAAATATTTATTTGGTATATTTCAATATAATAGATTTAACTGACAGCGTTACATCTACTCATATTTAATATACCGAATAAGTGCTTTGAGTAATGAAGAATCAAGAGATGAAAGCGATGATTAATTAACTAATTTACGTTTTATAAAATAGAAGTGGAATATTTGCTTTATAGTTTCCCTATCAATTCATGGAATTTTTAGAAAAAATTGACAACCTGTCATTTTGATCAGCTTGGTAGGTTTAGTGTTAAAACTAGTTTAAGTGTTAAATACAAGCTCATCGTAGTGCTAAGTGTAAAATATTGAACTCAGATTCCAGCGTTTACGTTAAACATAGCTCCGCTTTAAGGCCCGATCCTATCTATCTCCAGGAGGAAAACGATGAAAAAGTGTAAACATTAAAACTGACAATATTTCTGATTTATACTTTAAAATCTTTCCTAGTCATTAAGCTATTTCCATGACTGCACAAAATGTTCCCCAAGAACGGTAAAATCTTTAGTATCATGCGATCTTTAGAGCGCTTCGATTCTTCCATAAACGCGGAGGGTAAATATAAATACTTTAATATCCCGTAATTACAGTATTTCGTTGATACTGCTAAATGAACGTTTAGAAGGAATAGCAAATATTTAATTCGGCACGCAGACTGCACTTAAGTGCACGTCTGTGTGCATCGTAACAGAAGGACCGAGCGGTATTTACGAGAGACGACGCCCATGGTCTGCTATGCACTGTCCTTCCCTCTACGATGCAATTAACAATTTTTCCATTTATACGCAAAGCTATAAACCTGAACCTGGCGACGATACTTTTTCTTTACCTATTGACATTTTCATTAATTTCCGGGGGACGATCGGTGGTAGCCTAAGGAAGATTTTAGTACCTTCTCATCGGTCTGGACTTGCTTTTCGCGTCAATTTATTGTTTATTAGCGCGGGCATTTTCACGATCGTAAAGTTCTTATTAGTGTTGGGCATTCCAATCTTTTCGTATTACCTACGACGCGCCGTTTTACCGCCTTAAACGAGGATTCCACTCGGTTTACTTCGTAACATCTTCCGTGTAAGATTTCCAAATAGGGGAGACTAATTGGAATACGAATAAATCGAGATACAAGAAGTTTGAGAGGGCTATGGCTGATAAAAAGATAAAGACTCTCACTTCTAATTAGTGGGTCCAAGTTCAAATCTTCCTCCTCCATAAATTAAAGTGAACACCTTTGAAAAATTGTCCCCATTTTTTTTTATTTAATATATCACAGTTTCAGTGACTTAAACTACCTAAAACAACGGGTCCTCCAAAGCTGTTGAAGTTGAAAAGTATAGGATAAATCTCTTATCTTAGAATTGATTAAAATTTTGTAAGGAACTCGCAGAGTATTTTATACGATCGTCAAGTACGAATTTGCGTATAGGAGTGTAGCATTGCACGTCATAAAGCAGCCGATAATGACGTCGCGATATAATAACGATCGGTGGACCATTGTTGGCGGCTGTTAAGGAGCCGTGAATGCACACTGTTCGCGTGGACTCAACGAGCCATGGCGAAAAGTGCATGCGCTATGCTTCTCGCTATCCTTAACAATCGGTAATGTTAGTTCTGGCATCCACGGTACGCCAGCTATTCATCTTCACCTTTTTACGGGTATACGCGTATTTACCTGAGTGTACTTTGCTCGCGTCTGTCCCTCGTCTGACTCGTGCCATTAATTCTTCACGATTCTATGGCGAATTAAAGAGGACGTTGTTTTCTGTATCGAATTTTCCTATTAGACTTTGCCTCGAATTTTTTAAAGACTTCTAACTTTCCATACATCTCGGTTTGAGTTCAATGACTAGGAGGTTGAAGTCCAGACAACATGAAGATATTTTTTTATTAAAAGAAATCGAGACGATGATAAACTGTTGAAGGTAAAAAAGATTTACAGATAAACATCGTTCAATTTTTTCAAGCTACACGTCGAATCACACATTGGTCAGGTTCACCGCGTGATTCGCGCTTCGGGGAGCGTTTCTAGTGGTTAGCAATATCATTATTTCGAGCAGAATGATAATTGAACGATTGCGTCGGTTTAACGAGCACGCTCGTGGCCGCCGATTGTTTCGGGACACGTGCCCAACGCAACCGTGACGGGCGACGTAACATTCATTCATTCCTGTTCTGTTTTCTGAATTGCACGAATATGAATACGGTTGTTCTTAGCCTGAACATTGTCCGAGAAACATCCGTACACCTCGCGTTACACGCTTGGAATTTTAATTACCTTTTGCCGGACACCGTTGACTCGAATTGAAGGTTTTTCGAGTGAAACGAGTGCGAAGGTTTTAGGTACTTTAGAATGTATATAATATAACATCCATTCTTTTTCATTTTAAATTATAATTTTAAGCACAGTGACTTCCGTTGTGCAGTGCTCAACTCTCAAGTAGAATGCGCCTGCGCAGAAGGCAAAGTGTTTCAGCGTCAAGTAGAATAAGGTGGCAATAAACTCGTAAGATTCCAAGCATTGCAACGCACAAAGAGAATTAGAATTGGATCGATTTATCCAGGATTTATTTAACGGAATTCTTCGTATAATTTATTTTATACCTAATTTTTTATTCTCTTGAAATATTAGCTATTTTATTCAATTCAGAGAATCAAAGTTATCTGTTATTCTTTCGTCTCAACTCTGAAACGTCGACAAGACGGGCGTAGGAATTTTCGAGAGGCTTTCTCGTAGAATTCGGAGGAGAAAGAATGTCGCGGCTTCCACCGAAAATCATTTTGCAACGCGGCGTGACAGCCTATCATCCTGAAACCGCAATCCCGGTTATTGTACACCCGCGTAACAGTACGGATGGGTCGGTGGACTCGGCTCTGCGGCCACGCCAACCATTATCCGCGTCCGGTCAAGTGTTTCTAAACTACGACCAGTAACCCCGTGTCCATTTGGCGCCCGTGGACATTTAAATCCAATGCCTTCGTAATTATCAAACTTAATTTTCCTATAATATTTTTTCCCCTCAAGTTATCCTCTACAGTCGTATTTTTCTCACCGATAATTATCTTACGCGAATACGGTAAAAGTCTGAATTGATTTCTTGCCGTATAATCATGCTTATCGATGGAAAAATAATACGGTTGAAATTTAATTTAATAGGGTAATAACTCGATCAACGGTATCTACGGTTAATTGTAAATGAAGAGGATTTATAGGAGTAAAGTAACTAAAGTAATAACAATTACAATCAGAGGAGTAATAAAATCTTCGGCCACGTGTCGACGTTGTTAATTTATAAAAAATGCGTTACTTCTATCAGCACGATCGACCGTTAATATCGAAGTAAACTTTCACGAGAAACTTCTTCGACTATCTGCAGCTATGGATCTGCATACTCGGAGAGAAACAACGAGGAATCGCATTTAGAGTGACGATTGTTTTTCTCGTTTCAGGAAACGATCCTCTCATATCGTTTTCGATAAGGAACGACGTCACGCACGGCCGTAAATCGAGAATTAACGAGGAAACTCGGACGACACCGGTGAGTACTAGATTTTCGCTTGCCCGCCATGCTTTCTACCTCGCGAACGATGCGTTTTCGAACAATTTGCGACAATGCGACGCGCTCTGGTTCGTTAACTGTCGCGGACCGGCCGACAGAGAGAAGGAAGGAGCTCGGGACACGTTCGTCTCTCGAACGGTTTAATCATTTATCGTAGAGAACGCTCGTTTGCGACGTTGGACTTAAATTTCACCAAATTCTCGCAATACAATTTAACATTTCCGCTCTGTTTTTTTTTTAACACCTTGCCGGTGGCACATTTTAGCGTTTTACTCCTCGCTGTGAGCGATGTCTGTGCAAACATATTCTACTATTTTAGGTGAATTTTTAACAATTGGGGCTAGGATATGTTAAATAATAAATTAGAAATTTAGAAGTTACTTCCAGATTTAACACTTTGAACGCCACTCGTATTTTGCTAGTTTCAACATTTATACTAAAGTGAAACTTTTTCTACTAAAATCGCATCTTAACGAAGCAGAAAGACAATAGATGTATAATCAACAGGACTTTACCTTTTTAATGCAAATATTGAAATGCTGCTATAGTATAGAAAATTCGTTAATATTATGATTTAAATGTAATATGAAATTTTATTGCAGTAATAGGGTCGATGAAGAGCGACCACCATGCCGTTCAACGTGTTAATAATTAATTCCTCAACCTCAACACTTATTTAACCCTTTTGGTTCCGGACGACGATATATCGTCGTTAGCAATAGTGCTAACATTGGTCAACGAAGGATTAATATTCGGTTTCCAATAGGATATCAGTAATTTTATGATAAATAATTGTAAATAGACAGTTTATGCTCTATATTGCATGTTCTATATGAAACTATTGCCAAATCGCAATTGTTTTTATTATCAT
Organism: Cerceris rybyensis; assembly: GCA_910591515.1. NCBI lineage: Eukaryota > Metazoa > Arthropoda > Insecta > Hymenoptera > Crabronidae > Cerceris > Cerceris rybyensis. The sequence goes on along the minus strand of OU342793.1, from coordinate 21,930,212 downwards.
CTATATTTGTCATTAATTCAATCAATTTTTTCGGTCGGCACTAAAAGGGTTAAAATATCCCTCTGTAATCGTGATAGAAGTATTTCACATTTAATTATTCACTTTAAACATATTTTTGAGAAGAATGAGTTCAAAATGAGATTTTATGCCGGTGTACTTTCTACCCGGGTATCCGTGAATATCGAAGGTGCTCGTACGCGGATTCGCGAAGGAGGCAAAAAAAGCACGGTGAGATGATCTCGGTCAACGATCGGTTTCCGGCACATAGCACGATCACATATAATCATCATCTAATTATTAATCCTCTTACCGAGACGTTCATGACATCGAATTATTTATCAGGACAATTAATAGCGCGTCAGCTTTTATAATAAATCTACAAGTTTATCTATAAACATGTAGGAATTTGCAAGATAACAGACAAGTTTGAAAATTTCCCTTATTTTGGAAAATAGTAGATATATAACCGTTACATTCGTAATCGTTGAAGTTTAAGTAGAATCCAAATTTTTACATTCACCTTTAATGCGGATTAAGAAACCAGGACGTTAAAAAGGAAACGGCGAATACCAGTCAGATAGGTAGACGTAATTCGTAGACGATAAAAAGGAGATTACAGAATACATAGAAATTTTTCTCGATACAAAGAAGCGTCACGATTATCGGTGTCTCAATTAATCGGAATTTCGATTGGAAATGTTTCGCGGCGCCTGAAGCGAGCACGGCATCTCTCCACAGGTGCACACGAGTCACGAGTTACGATATGTGAAGTATGTTGAACAGGGAGGAAGATAGGACATGGTGAAAAAAGTACGAAAAGAGAAGAAAATGTAAAAAGGAGAAGGTCAAAGAAGGAGTAAGAGAGGAAGAAGATGAGGATGGAAAAAAAGAGTAAGAAAGAAAAAGATGAAGGAGGGAGGAGGAAAAAGGAGAAAATTCACGGCAAAGCCACGTTACCCGGAGCGTCACGCGAGGCCGTGATTGGTGCATGGCGCATTAGTAACCTGTTTGTTGGCCGATAAAACAGCTATCGTTTAAAGATTTACTAGATTTATAGACCGGTCATAGAGCGGTCCGCGAATGCTGCTAAGCAGATTGCTCAGGTACCTTGCAATCTCTCGTAGTTAGGTACGAGAGTTCCCCGAGACGAGTGCTCCTCTGGTGTCTACACGTTGTATCCCAAGACCACGGCGATCTCCGGGTAGATCGGCTCAACTCGCTGATTGCGAGTTGTCGTTAATCATATGTGCGTTGGGAGCCTCACTTTTGGAATTCGCGAATGAGTAATAACCGAGCGGCTCTGTGATCCTCGGATCAACCTCAATTACTTTGGATTTTCCGGCTCGTCGTCCTATCCGGCATTGCAGATTTTAATCTACGGACGGTAGATTCGTTCATTAATAAATCCATTTTTCCACGTTGCAATGACTGTCAGCAGTCGTAACGGTACTCTAGACTCAAACAATTAACATGGGAGAGTCAAGGATATTCGTCTTAGTCCACTGTCAATTTCCTTCTTTTTTTTTTTTTACTCTACGGTAGTTGGTACTCGACGTGCTACAGTTAACCGTCGTCGTTAGGACATCGTGGAAACGTTAAGACAAGATTGCATCGCTGCTACGTCGCGTCGAACGGCATCCAGAAGGAAGAATTTTCCATTACCCCCGATCTTACGAAGCTAGCGAGTATCATCCCTTAACTGGAATTCAAGTATCCCGGATATCAACGCGGTATCTCCCTGATGGTACTTTCAACCGTGGATGCTTCAAAATGCTTTTTCAGTTTCTCGATCGAAACGCCGATAAATCGCTACTCGCGTACGCGGTTAGGACTGGCAGTAACTATGGGAATCACCAGGGATCCTAAGGGCTCTAGGATGCATTGAAATTCCGCTCTTCGAGTCAAAGGACGAACCGACGGGAGCTTCTTCTTGGAAGTTAGAACGCAGGCTGATGCATTAAAGAGAGAGAGAGCTAGATAGGTGGAAAGAAAGAGAGAAAGATGGAGAAGCCAAAGAAGTGAAAGAGAGAAAAAGAGAAGGAGAGGAGAGGGAAAAGGGTAGGGTTAAGAGGCTCGAGTGGTATTCCGGATCAATTAACCGAACGGCGCTGAGGTTAACGCGGATATGAAAAGGGACGACGGCGTTACTAAGCCGAGCGAACGAGGCCTCAGGTATGCGTGTACGCAGATGGCGAAGACTCGCATCTACCGGCCATAAGCTATACCAGACATTCGTAATACAGTCGAGAGTTGTTTATCGTGTGAAACGCATGCAAAGGAAAACGAATTGTCAGCATTTGCTTTGAAGAATTTGATACTTTAGAAATTTTCTCTGTAGCTCGTCATTTGTGTCTTTTTTCGACACTAATAACGATATTGTCGATTGGACACATCCTTTGAAGCTGGACATCAGAGCAGCGTGTTAACACTAAACCTACCGACGTTATATCTACTAAAATCTAAATATACTCAATAACCACCTTACACAAAGAGAAGTGGAGAGATAAAGTAGACAATTAATTGTCTCATTTTGCTTTTGTAAGATAGAAGAGGAATATTTACTTCATGGCTACTTTATTAATTTAGATCATTTTTAGAAAATATTTTGGTAGTGGTCTTTTGACCGCCTTGGTAGGTTTAGTGTTAATATTCGAGCGAAGTAGTTCCAGCCGCCATGGTCAGACGGAGCCTGATGCATCGGCGATCGTCGATGCGCCATTACTTTTATATGCAGACTTTTCAGCTGTTAAAATTAACATCATCATCAGTCTATTCTTTCTGTAGCCTACATTTATTTTGTCAAAGCACCCCCTACGCAGAAATTAGCATAAAAGTTAGAGGGGTTACTCGGGAAGACGTATGTTACTCCACCCTAAAGATACGAGTTTACACCATGCAGCGATAAAAATAATTCGACGACAACAAAATTCGTAAGGATTGCTGTATAATTAAACTATTAGCAGTAAAATTCCAGTGATGTAGCAAGAATTCTTCCTTGATCGCTCACGCACGGAATTCGTGGCATTGAATACATTTAAGAGCGGTTCGAGAGCAGTCTGGTCGAAACTTATATTACGTCTTATCAGGCCGATCGCAGAACTGCAGAGTTACGTTCCAAGTTAAGTTCCAAGCCGTGAGATAATGGAACACGATCTATCAGCCCTTCTGGTAGCCATATAAATCTAAATAACGATACAAATAGTCGACTTTCGAGAGCGAACGATATCGCGAATATTTCCAGACGTGATAAAACCATTCCCGTTTCTCACGCTTACCCTAAGAGAATCAATTTCGCCCTGGATAAACGAGAGTGGGAATCTTTCGCGAGTTTTGCTCGCGTGGTGCTTCCGAAAAATGTGCAGACTCTTGATAATTCCTGGTGAATGGCAGAGCTATAGGTCGAACGTTTGTAAAACCAGCGAAGAAACGTTTATCGTGGAAATACAAACGAGATTGTCACCTGAATATGCGTGAGCACGCGCCCCCGTACTCCCCACGTTATGTTCTTGCACCAGGTGTTCACCTTTGCGGGATCGAATCTTGATCGTTATCTCAACTCTTGACGACGTCAGAAAAATTTGTGATGAAAATTACTTGCGGTTTTATGAGGACTTTTAAGTGACTTTAAAGAAACTATAGATGTCAAAGATTCTATTGTAACAGAGGAATGTCGCAAAATGCCAATAACCAATCCAGATATATGATAGTTCCTGTAAAGTTATTTGATCCCTTTTTTTCATGTGCAAATTTTCGTGTTAAAGGGATGAAAATCGTCCTTGAAGTTAGAGTTGCAAAGTACATCTTGGTTAATGTCTCGAAAGGTAGTGAAATTAGAGCAATTGTAGAAATTGATGAAATCAGTTTTTTTTTGTGACAAAGGGTGTAGATTATTTTTTTAAATCTCCATTTATTAAAATAGTGTATATATCTCAGGTAATTTTGCCAAGTCTACGTGGATAAGTTTTCTTGAGTATTTGTTTGTAGAAACTATATGATCAACATAGAATTAGAATAAATTGGTAATTTCATTGTAGGTGTAATTGGAAAAGAGTGTAAATAAGTGATAGAGTCGAATTAGGATTCCTGTTGCCTCCAGGTTTGACTATAAGTTACTGAAACTCTCCAAATAAAGTTGCAAATATATTTGCTAATATTTAGGACAACGTACACCCCCGCTCACTAGGTATTCGGTCACCCGTTATATATGTAACACGCCAGTTTACACGCGGATGTATTTGCTAAGCGGATGTATTCTCACCTGTGCGTTTTCCATACATTGCCGGCTACCACTTGCCGTCTAGTCCACCTATCACCTACCGGGCAAAACACAGTGGTCATTGTTTACGAGATTGTTTGTTAATACGACACACTGAACACGGATCTGTTTGCCGTGAAACTCCATCTTCACGAGCGGCGCATCAAAGTAAAGTTAAACTTAAAAGCCGACCCAGCAAAGTGACGATATTTTCGTTAAAAAATTAACTCTTAACTTAAAACCACCTTCATCGGTAAATGCAATTAGCTACCCTTCTTAAACAGTTTAATTCGAATTAAGTAGACTGCGTGAATAACTGCATCAAAAATTTAACACTAGATCTACCGACAATTAATTCAATATATCTAAAATTGTCAAATAAATATGTCCGATTTAAATCAGTGATTCTTCAAGATAGAAACTTGGAAAAGAAACAGCGTTAGGAATTTCAGGAACGTTTGCAGAAAATTCTGCGAACGTCATTTTGACCACCTTGGAAGATCTAGTGTTAATGAGGATGCATTAAAGTACCACAAAATTGATTGTTTTACGTAATTGATGTTAAAAATCAGGACAAATTCTATTGGTTATCGGTCGAGCTATTGAAAGGACACTGGTTGCAATCAGGAACAGCCGTGAGCTCCTAGAATTCTGATATATATACGTCGTCCCGCGAGCGCGGAAGCGGAGGATTACAAGCGGTCTTCTTTATCGGGCCAACTTATCATAGACTTTTGTGAGACGGGGCGGTTATGCAAATAAACCTCTTTCTCTCTCTCTGTTTCTTCCTCTCGTATTCTTTTTATAGAGAAAACATTCATGGCGTGGCTGGACCTTACCGTAAGGCCCTTCTGGCGAACGCCTCTGCCAACCAGTCGTCTTTTAACATATGGTCGAGATGGCCGAGCTTTACTATCGACTTAACTTTGCTCTCAGACAAAACAACTGTGACTGTTTTATAAATCACTACGAATATTTCAATCGTCTATTTTTTCTCGATGGAATACTGATTGTAATAATTTCATTGACACCATAGCAAAAAGTTGCTTAAGTAGCCAAGAATCTTCAACACTAATTGTAAGACTATCAGCGTTCAATCTAGCACAATTAAATATATTAATACTACAACTACAGAGGCAGTCAAAACGACTTTATTGTAATTTTTTTTTTAAATTTCCAAAATTTATAGAAAAGCAATATAACACATATTCTGCATCTCTTGATTCCATTTTTTCTAAGGTTAGATAAATTACTTTAGGAGGAATGGAAACAGCCGATGGAAATTATAATTAATTCCGTAATTTATGTTTTATAAGATGAACGTAAAATGTCTAGAATATAATTCGTCCATAAACTAGGAGAATTTTTATAAAAATTTAGCAACCAGTCATTCAGTCTGCCTTGATAGTTCTAGTGTTAAAAACTTTACTGCAACTCGTGCTAAAAGCCCAGCAGGCATACGCACGCGGAACTGTTTAGTTCGTGCTCATACCTTCCAGGGAAATCATCCGCATTATCCTCGAGCACGATGAGATTATGATAATTCAGTCGATGTCCTGGCGAGGTAGAGGATTTTTCCGTCTCGCCTCTAACGATCGATATATCAACGTTGCTAGCGACGATAAGACGACATCGATAAAACTTGCCGCGACGATGCTAATCGAAAATTGGGTTTACCGCTTTACCACCTGAGTTTCTCCATGGGGTTTCTACGTTACAGTTGCAGACATTCAACCAACGCTGCAGTTTTCTGTCTATTTTAATTGGAATTATATCACGAGCCTCGCAACAGATATACGAATTTAAACGTTGTTGCAATTAATGCAGCTTTGGTGAATCATAACAGTTATACGATTATCAGGTTCAGGTTTTAAATTCTGATTTTATATTCGTGCGATGATCATACTTCGTCTCTCCTGAAACTTATCTCATTTTATCGGTCGGCAGTACCATCTACAACTTTAGCATTGTAAAAAGTTTTACGATTCTTTTGGCGGCAGAGTGAAAATGTTTAACGAAGAAAGATGCAATTGTTTGTGAATTGATAGACGAATCGTTGCGGTTTATCATCAAGACTGACTCGCCGCGTCGGAGAAGATTTATGCCGAGTTGTTATTCGCGTTGTTCGGTCAGGTAGCGACATTTATATGTACGTTACATCCTCAATTATAGTTATTAGTTCACTGTTAATGGCCTATAAAAATTTTATGCAGCTGCCTGACTGGTCTGGTCGTTTGCACGGAATGGTCCAGTTCAAATATTCTCTGTTCCGTTATAAGCGATGGTTAAGATATTCCGTAATTTTTCACATTTCGCCAGGCCGTCAATTTAGGAAAATTATTAATGTAAAAACCGACACGTGTTATCGTCGCGTTTGCTTTTCAAGCAAAATATACGATGTATGTCATCGTTTAACACTTTGCCTCGTAACACCGAGTTGACTGCAACGTAAATTACAACGTGAATGAATATCCTTTTGGCTGTTCATGCAATGCATTTAACGCTTAAACGTAGCACTATTGTGAACAGAATTCCAAAGTAAACAATCCAATTTGTGTCAAACTCTATATCACATTTTCTTAGATTTTAATTCCCACGATCCTGTGTTTCGAATAACAAACACTATAATATATTAGCCAAAAACGAACAGAGACTTTAACCAGTCTCTAACAATTAGGAATTCAAACTTTCAACTCAATAAGAAAACAACCTCCTTCTAAACCGTTAACATTAATTACTCCAAAAACCAATCCTTCTCTCTAATCCTTCACCAATTCGTGCAAATCTTGCCCAAACAATCTGCACAATTCCACAAAAGAAAGAAAGAAACCTCAAATCTCAAAAGTTCAATCTCGAAAGCTCGCCCGGAAGGGAAAACCCGAGAAACCATGCTCAAAGGAAACCACCAAGAAGTAACCATGCAGAAGCAAAACCAAGCGAGCTCGAACCGAGCGAGAAAGAAGTCCCGATACGATCTTTAATTGTTCCCGCTCGATGCGCAAAAATCGGACCGAAGTGGACTCGTGTAGAGCACAGGCCCCACACGTTGGGCCCGGATACGGTTTCGCGGTTGCAGATACGCGCGCATGGTGCGCAGAAGGTGAAAGGTCACCGTTGGCTACCGCCGGCTGAACGACGTTGGAAAACCGTCGGCGAGCCGCGGCGGGCGGGCTGACTTTGTTTCGCAATAATTGGGACCGGCCGTGTAAGAGTTACATTTGCGCCTATGTGCAGGCCCCGGGAATTCTACGAGCGTGTGCAGACATCGGCGTATCCCTGGCAGCAATGTGGAGCGAATTGTTGCGAGCACGCACGCCCGTTACGGCACTCCGTGTCGACCGCCACGATCGATAGATCGCTTTGTCGATCTTTGAATGTCGATTGAAACGTTCTTTCTTGTCGGTGGTAAAAGTACAACGGCACAGGAACGGTGCCTTGTCTCGAGGACTGGGGACAAGAGTTTTATCGTGCAGAACTTTTGCAGGTTTTTAAGAAAAATCGACTGCGGACCTTTTGACCGTTCCTTGGTGGTGGAACTGGGTTGTTAGGGTGATATGAGGAAGCGGAGGACTTTGTAAGAGCTCATTTTGGAAAGTAAATTCAAAATATTGTACCTTTTGAAAGACTCTACGATAGAAGAAGGTAGATCTCTTCGCTAGAACTATAGTCAGACAATTAAAAGATGGCCGGAACCAGCGACTCCTCCGTTTTCAACTGCCTATTCTCGTCATTTCGTTTTTGGAATCTCCAAACCCAACTTCCTAAAGAAAACTACTATAAAGAGTGTTTATTTTAGGAGAACTGGGTTTGGAAATTCCAAAAACAAAATGCCAAAAATGGTCTATTAAAAACGAGAGGTTCCACGTCTCCTACTCATCTTTCACTTGTCGGGTTATATATACCGAATCGGTCAAAGTGACCGGTTCTCATTTCTTTTTTAAAATTCCTCTAATCGATAGAAGTGTAACCCATCAAATATTCCACGTCTATCATAACTAGACTGCGGATGTTTATGCAAATTTCGAGTTTCACAAATGCAGGTGAGACAGGAAAATTTATCTAGGCATTTATTGCACTCCATAAATATTACAACAAATACCATACTTTGGATATTTTAGATATATTTTTATATTATGTCCTTTTTGTATATTTTAGCCGTATTTAATTTGTCATAAATGCATAAAAATCCGCAGTCTGATCATAACAAATAAAAATTACTTAACTAATCATCTTTTTCACCTCTTCACTCCTCTTATCCCAAATTATATATTAGATATAATCTAAGTGTGCTAGATTTAAATCCAACACTTCTAGTATTAAATCGTAATCTACTTTTCTCTTAGTTAATATGCAATTTGAGTAATCCGGAAGCGACACATCATACACAATCGGCTGCATGCATTGCAACGCTTCGATTCGAAGAGTCAAAGACCGATAAAGAGGCGGGCGGACACTGGGCGCCAATCGTCGTAATTGGGTCTCTGCGGAAATTACGAGGATACAGGGGTATAGGCGCGTAAAAGCAACGACCTACTTGGTTGCCGCGGGAGGCGAGCAACGAAGCCAGGTAAAAAGAAACGAGAGTTAACACGTAGAAATTGCGTGGGCTCGGAGGCCTTATCGCGTCCCTCATCACTCGGTGGACAGCTTAGAGAGAAGCCGGTCGACCAGGCTCGGCATTGCCGACGGAAAAATCGCGAGCACGGCTTATTCTGGACTTTCTCCAAGCTCAAGTAGCTACTTGTATTATATCGAAACTCGAACAACTCCTATCCGATCGTCCTCGCGGCGACCTCGTCCCGTAGGCGTGCTGGCACCTGCTATGCGGCGTCGATTCGTCGCGAGGGAATTCATAAATGCGAATTAGAATTCATCTTGGTAATAACACGACAAGTACCTACCGCGCCTGTAATTTTCCGCGGCTGGTAATCTCGAATTGTTGGCACAATGAATCATTGTGTCTCATTGATCCGTGGGGAAACTTTTGTTTCCACTGAAACAATCGACACCGTGGGGTGTAAAATTATCCAACGTTGAGCTTAGAATCTTCGTGAAATTACTCAAACGACTTTCGATTCGATTCGATATCGACTGACAATGAGTAACGTGGAAAAACCGGCGGCTCCGCGTCCGCTCGATCTGGAAGTTTCATCGTGGGAGGTATGGGAATAAACGATCATTCCAACTTGAGTATAATCTCCATTGTAAACGCTCTCGACGATTAAAACAAAGAACATAGAGGATAAACTATATTATACACATTTTCTACATTATAAACTTTATACAAACACAGATAACTCAAACCACTCACAAAACTATAAATCCTAGCAAAATGATCCTACCATTCAAAGCTGAAAATTACCACAAAAAGGAATTCCAATCTCGAATGAAGACTCGACAACAGAAAATGAGAAAACGGAGACTATAAACGTTCATAGATCAACCGATACCAGATCAACGATCCCAGTTTCGAAACCCAGAGACATCGAGCTCTAATCCAGTTTCTCCCATCGGCCCACGTTATCACCAATAAACCGCCCCACGACCAGGAAGAAGAACCGGAGTAACATCTTTAGTCCCCGTTGCCGAAGAGTTTCCCCAGTACTGGCTCTCGGAACGGTGGTTTCGTATCTCTGACAATACTCGTTTCATATTCGCTGAACTATGTAATGCAGGAACAGAGATTAATAATTTGCAGTTCCCACCCCGGTATTATCGGGGCACGAGGCAGGCGGATTGCGAACATCATGCACCGGGAGAGCGAGCGGTGTGTTCAGCAGCCGCGGCTGCAGGGTCGACCGGTCACGATGGCTCGGGTAATGATAGCCTGCCCTCGCCTCATAATCAGTCCCCCATCTTAATTTATGTTTGCCCCTGCCCGTCCGTCCATCCGTTTGTCCGTCCGTCCGTTCGTTCGTTCATCCGACTCCTCTTCGATGTAGGTACCTGCTCACTGCTGGCTCTTTACTCCCGCTAATTTACCGTAATTCGACTGCGAGACAAGCAACGTACTTTTGATTCTGTCGCTGATTTGTTACGAGCATGTCGACCTACCTGACCGATCCACGAGGATTCTACTTCCGGTGGATGTCGGAGAAGGGAAGGGTTGAATGTTGCGCGAAGAATCTTGCATTTGATGGATCATTCGGTAGATTTGGAACGTGACAATTTTGATGATTGAAAAAGTCATTTAAAATTGTTGAAATTTTTTCATTCCTAGGTGAAATGATTTTAATGGTTGAAACTGAGAAGAATGTAGAAGAGGAACAATGGAGTTGGATGAAGACGATAATAGGTCGTGATTATTCATACGAAGAGGGTACAGAATAGGTAAAGGTTATTATCGAAGAATTCGTTAAATCAATCGCACTGATTAGTTTGACCTATACCGATGTTTCTCCGAGTCTTAGGATCAAACGATCTTTTGTTCTCTCTGCAATGGAGTTTTAACGTAAGTTTAAGTAATCGTTGCTACGAAAGAAGTATTTACATTTCTTAACGGATAGATAGGAAATCTCTCGTAAGCACGATGCACTTAAGGTATTTATAAAACGAAAGCGGTATCCCTAAAACGTGTAACCTGTTTTCACGCGAATGAAGACACACGGTTTCATTAACGTCTACCAAGGTATTTACATTCTACCCGTGGTACCGTCAATTATCCACGCATAGTCTCGTTGTCACATTTCTACCATAAACGCGAACGGCCGACGCACCCCGCGTCGATTGCTCAATGGCGAACGATTTGCATACGGATCGATCGATCGCCATGAGATCGTGAACGCAAACACGTCGGATCGGTTCGTTGAAAATCGCAATGCGATCTTGGCGCGTTCCTCTCAGATTATGATGTTCGATCACTTATCAGATTCCGTGCCTGTTATTTCACGGGCATAAAGTATCCTTCGGCCGCTAATGATTTCTTCGCGGCGGAATTTCCGATCGAATTCTCATTCGCCACGTCGGCGACGCTTAAATTGCAGGTGCGCAGCCTCCATGATACGTACGCATGTGTATCTTCGACTTAACCAACGGTGTTTAAAGAAAATTTATCTTCCATGATAATACTTCGGTGCTAGGAATTCCTTCAATCCGTGGAAACTTCAGGTATCACTTGGAACAATTCGCTGATCTTAAGAATAGGCACTTGCTGAGAATTTTTGAAAATCTGAATCAAATCTTGATTGTAGCCACAATCGAATTTCCAAGTACCACGATTTTGCTTAAGTACCATTATGATATTTCTTGCACTCTTAGATTTTTTGACAAATACACTTATTTAACATTTTTCGAATTTTATTCTTCAATTTCTTCAATCGGTCCGACGTTCAACGTGATGTTCTTGGAAATCTCCGGGTTTCCTCGCACTCCCCCTCTCTTCGGGTGAATAGGAGACTTCTGGAAATCCTTGGTGAAATTTGGCGGGAAAAACTTGACAAATCCTTTGCTAATTTTCACCGTGCGCTCGATGGTTCACGGCACGAACGCAACATCACGTCCGTTCTTGGCGATCGAGTGCGTTAATCTGAGAGCGGACAAAATAATCCGACGGCGGAGGAAACGCGTCGGCTGAATACCTCAGCGGCCATTAATCGAACGGTTGGATGGTCAAGAACCAGTTCGCAATCAGTTCAACCGGAAAACTGGGGCGGGGAGTTCTCGTGTTCACGTGGCACACGCACGTGCGTTTGTGCACACCTTGCCATGCACTTTGTATTTCGCGCGCGATCTTCGAAGCTCTTGAACTCCCTCCCCCATGGAAGGTTTGAGAAGAAAAATAATTTCTTATCAAACATCTTCTAGTTTTTCAGACTCGTATTCCGTCTCATCAAAGTTAGAATAGATTAAATGATAATATAAAATATTATTCCACAATTAGTTAGCATCGAACCCTTAACACTAGATTTACCAGCGCGAAATCTATTACATTTACATATGTTAAATATGTACCTTAAAGCAAGGAAAATTAAGGCGTGGAAAAGATGATAGATTCGGTAATTTATGTTTTATACGATGGACAAAGAATATTTATGCTACGCCTCTCTCATAAACACGTAGAATTTTTGGAAAAAATTGTGTACCAGTCATTTTGACTGGCTTGGTAAATCTAGTGTTAACTTCGTACCCACCGTTCACCCCTCTTTCACATACCCCTTTACCGCAAACAAAAACTGTTCCAAGTATTAAAACAATTTTAAAATACTATCTAAAGCCATTAAAAAACTCTCCACCAAGCATGTCAAAATCCTGGCCCACAAAAAATATCCTTGCGACCAATCAAGTCAGACATCTCAAATGTCAAGAAAAAAACATTAATTTCGTTCTCCTTGATTTTCATAGTAAACCAACGTTTCTATAAAAGTTTGAAGCTTCTTCGTTTTCAGACCCCAAATAAACCTAAACGTTGTTCATTTGACCCGTGTTAGCCTTTGAGTTTCACATGCTTGCCCTATATTCTACACTGAAGCCTCGACTAATCGGAAACCCAGGCTAGTCGTCGCACGTAAGGCAATCGAGAAGTGCAGACTGCGTTTAATGCACCTATGAACACCAATCGGGCGAGCATTCACGTTAATGCGTTGTGTCCTTTAGCCAGGGTATAATTGCGAGATATCTGTCGCTCGACGGAGGTCTAGGTCTAGGAATCCATTGCGAGGCTAGGCACTCGGGGCTGATATAGTCGAGTGCTCGCGAGGGTGCAACGTGTGGCCTCGTTACGTTAATGGCGTCATGCTCTGGCGCCCCACAGACTACTCTACGGGCCAGTTGGATCGACCACTCGATACTCATTGCAAACCAGTCGACATGGGCCCTTTCCGAATCTGCCAATCCTCTCACAGACTATCTACCCTCCATCGTTTACTGGAACGTCGTTAAAATACTTTACAAAGAGAAAAATGGAAAAAAAAGAACGTAAAGAAATAACCAGCGCGTATCGAGTTACCTCGAAAGAATTCACCCAGAAGAAATTGATTTCACGTTAGATCGCAACATCTGGTATAAATTCCATGGAAATTAGCATGGATATTTTATATACTCAAGCATCTTCTGGAATGCGGCGGGATACGTTGCACGTTGGTCGTACGATGAAATAATTCGACGATACGTTGTAACATACCGTAAAACGTTCCGTCGTAAAATTAGCGTTCCATCGGATCGTAAAAAAGTATATCGCGCCACCGATACCCGCGAAATTGAACTTCTCCGCGTTCCTCTCTCGCGTACATCGATGCTTCACAAGTTTCACGAAGACTGCGAGTCAGCGATGCAGCGCGACGTAAATTATTTTCGCGTATCGAGCATAAAGATGGAAGCTCCCCTGCGTGATTGGAGTTTCACGTATCGACTCGAAACGATCGATACGAGGACGATCGTCGAGCTCATCGATTCGAGGCTGGATGATCGTGATCGTTAACGTATAATACGACGGCTTCTAGTATCGTCGTATCGATAGAGACGACCACCTTCCAGGTTTCCTCGTCTACTTTCTCCGCGGTCCACTGAGATCTGTATTATTAGCCGATCTGGAATTCGCTATCGATCTTTCGGCCCTCGTGAGCATACACGTCTTAGGCTTATTGAAATTCTTCGGGCACACTCGTTTCAATAAATGCGTCCCATAAATGGCCGGTAGCGTTCCAGTTTTATCAGGATAGTAGTTTTATTAATTCCACGACTGACTGCGTTATTCTCCGGTTCTATAAATAATTCTTAAATACTCACGACTGCTCCGTTGTCGTGTAATTAATATGAAAAAAAAAATAGTTTTATCGCACTTATCAGACCGTTAAACGTTAGCCGCGATTATGCGCGATCGACGATCGGTTCTACTTTCTTGGGACGGAATGATTTAACTGTTACGAGCCAGGACGATGTTTCACGAGGATACATCGAGGAGGAAGAAGATCGAAAAATTTCGTTTGGAACGCAACGATGAAAATTGCAACGACGTTACGATGTTTTACGACCGCCTGTAAACGTTGCCGTGAGAAACATGGGATTAAATATTGCACGGCTGTCGACCGACGTTACGTGTCTTCGACCGGAGACACGTCGGTCTTATTAAGAATAATGAGGTATCGGTGAAGGAAGAAGTAAAAAAAAAAAAGGAAAATGATAAAAAGAAACGTAACATACGCTCGTCACAGCGAGGTGTATAGAATGCGCGTAATTAATACCTTCATGAAAGGAAATAATTGCTCGGTTACACATTGCACTGGCCAATGTCCGCGGGTAACGACACAACGTCTGACTCCGTGTCATCGATTTGCCTCGAGTTTCTCATATTACTCATACACGAGCTTTCTAGAATTAGTTTATAACGGGACACGATACGCGCAAGTTCCTTCAAGGCGAGCAACCCGGCGATGCAACGACTCTTCTCGCTTGTAAATTCGTCCTCGTATCCGCGGCTTCGATCGTCAACTCCGAGCTTTCACACGTTTTACGATTACCACGCTCGAACGATCGAGTTTCGAATAATCACGCTCGAGCGAAATGTAAATTGACTTCAGCCTCCTTAAGGATCGGTAAGATCACTGTACCATGATACACGCATGCTCGCGATATTTATTACAGTGTCGCGGCACGAGAGATGAGAGATTTTATTTTCGATGAGACGACATCGACCTACATAAAAGGTGGAACGTGAAATTTTGCGAGTATCGGAAGTCTGGATGATCGCTTCGCGATCGGCGCACGCGCTAAAATCGATCGTTTCGCATTACTGACTATTGCCACGTGGCTGAAGGATTGGCTATTGGCACGAGAATCGTTGGTAAAAGTTTCGTCATTGGTGATTTTGTTTGATGACGAGGTGAAAGGAAGAATCTGAAAAATTCACCTTGATCTATAGCGAGCGTTGTTCTCTTTATTCTCGATTAATTGTATCACGGTGAGTTCTGGTGCACGCCCTACGATAGTGTCATCGGTGGTGAAATCCTACGGTATAATTCTACGGCTACGTGTTAGGACTGATACTTGTAAATATATGTAAGCATTGATAATCTTGGTAGAATATTCATCTCAGTTTACACGCTAATAATCTACTCGGTAAGTTAGAATAACCACAAGAATGAAGCCGCAGTCAGAATACGAACGCCTGATATAAATTATCCAACCTCAATTACAAACAATTGTTATGTACCGACTCTCTGATTAGGATTAGTGATATCTTTACAAATAGTTTGAACATCGACAACGTGCCATCCCCCAAAATCCTATTTTCTGTCCTCGACAGTCACCCTTCCTTTCTCATCCCCAAATCGCCGTTCCAAGTTTAAAAATTCGCGCTCTTTTACTTTGACCTTTCGACTCCCTAACACCGTCATCCTACTTCCACTCCTTTCGCGAAAATCTTTAAAAACCTTGAGCTCATTTACATCAAAGTTCAGTTCAATTTTCATTGGTCTTAAGTTCACAAGTCACTACTAATTCCAATTCACTGTCAATTTTAAGTCATTGCTAATTCTAATTCAAGCTCTTGCAAGTTCAATACTCATCTCATCGCCCAGTTCTCATTATTCTCTTACTCTCGAGATTATCTCATTAACATCTGTATCGCTGTTTGAACGAGACAAAGCTTAACCCCTTAACCTACGATTTCTTTTCTAATGGGGCGTGTAAAGACTCAAAATTAATTCCTGAAATCAAAAGGTTTCACTGATTTCTGATATCTCGTGATATTAATGGCACAGAAATACCGTTTCGTGATCGGTTGATATTGTCAATTCAATACTTTTTGGAAGGCTACCAAATTTCTTATTCCATTTTCCGTAGTCCATTTTACGAGTCTCACACGTAGTTGTAGCCTAAGGGGTTAAATATATCACACTCCAAAAAGTAAAAGTTCCTTCTTCCAATGAATGCAGAAGAGCGAATAACCTTATTCGCCATTCCAATCTCGTACAGCTAGAAAATTCAAAATACCGCATCCCTGATAAAACCAAAGTAACGAAAGCCGACAAACGTCAGACAATCTACCTCTCCATCCATGACTCAAGACCGTACAATGTACCTATTCGCTTATCCTCGATCACTGAACTTTCGCCGCGGAAGACCGGTGGAGGTGTTCGAGTAAAACACTTTCCTCGCATTTCATTCGAGCAGCTTAAACGCTGGTATACCAACGAGGACGGTTTAAAGCCATTATAAGACGCAACGAGACGCGCAAACACAACCGAGACCACGTTCGGGTTCTCTCGTTGCCGCAACTGCACTTCCTCCGACTGTTGTTTGCGCAAGTATCTCTACGTACTATTCCGTACTCGAGCATTACGAAGCGGCGTTTACATTGGCAGAAAAGCAGGTACCTCCGAGGTTGTTATCTGTGTACGTTCAGGGGGAAACGTGTTCGCGTGCACACGCACGTATTTGCTGGTTACTGGTGCTAACGCAGGTTAAACGGGGAACTCTGTAAGACCTCAGGGTTCGAATTAAGTGGGACTCGAAGCCACACCGAGACGAGGATGTAGGAGGCAATCGAAGATTTCGAGAAACCTATGGTAAAGCAATGTTATCGGTACTAACTTGCCGCTTCTACGTCGATACACCTTGAGGTTATTGAAAGAGGCGTGGATGTTTAAGGAGATCCAAATCCTGATTTATTTTTCCATCGATTTGATCCATGGAAAAATCGACATACTTGGTTCCGGGGTGATAGGGTTCAAACTTGAAAATGAAATAATTCATGACAGCTGATATGTGCTCTCTCGATTGGAAATTATTTATTGGAAGATACATAGTATCAGGATCTTATTGGAGAAAATTGTGACTGTTTTAACGCACTGTCTGGTTTAAGTGAAACTCGAAAGTTTCTATTACCCGGAAAGCTATCGGGCTATCTTTAATTTACGTGTGCTTGTATTTTACATATCTTTTGCATATCTCAATCCACCACGTCAAATTTCCGACGTAGCGCGACGGGGTCGAGGAGAGATCGCGGCATCGTTTTTCCACGTGAAAAATGGCAACTCGACCGACCAAAAAACTATGGAGAATCCGTTTTCGATGATCGGTATGCACCTACGATGATACCGTTGCGAACCGGAGCCACACCCTCGTTCATATATACGGGTATCCATACACACGCGATGAAACCAACGGCAGATACACGTGACTATGTATACACCGGCAGTTGTACCGATTGTATCTCAGCGTCCCGACGTGCTAGAGCCAGGGAAAAGGGAAGAGTCGCATGGAATTCGAAGCGAAACCACAGATTCTTCTCTTAATCTTGATACACGATGACTACCCATCGAATTCACGAAATTCCCAAACGATTCTCCCCTCAGCGACTCTCCAAAATTCTAAAGAAACGTGCAAGAGCTTCCGAAAGATCGTTGTCTTTCGAAATTGAATTATTTTTCTTCCACCTCGATACAATATTTTCTGACTCGAAAGGGATACAAGAGAATGACAAAAATTGTCGATCAAAATGATTCAAAGTTGGTAAACGAAAACAGGCAATGCCTTCGTGTCTACGATTCCAAACGGCGATCGTTTCTACCTCGGTGTATTTGCATCCACAAATAATTTACACACTCGTGACACTAGAAAATCGAACGTACGGACGGCAGACAGAAATTACACGATTATCCCGTCGAAATTGGCACGGTAGAACCGACACTGCTCTCCCTCGTCCCGGCACAGATACGGTCGGCGTGCATTGCTAAACGCATTATAACTCCCCCCTTTCGGCTTGTCATTAAACCAGTATCCTAGACAACTGGCGCTGATTATTTAGCAATACAAATCATTCTGCGCGCCAATTCTTTCTCTCTTTCCTTCTCGGTGTCTCTTTGTTTCTCTCTATGCAATCTTTCTTCGTCCTTCTTCATCTTTACGTTATAGTCGTTTATCTTGCTCTTTTCCTCGCTTTGCAAGTCCTCCCTGTTCCCTCCCCGTCCTCTCTTTGCCTCTTTTCCAAGCGAGTTCTCGCGTGCGCGGGCGTGGTACGTACCACTTACGCGAGAGGCGAACGAAACACACGTACGACGCGTACAATCGCATCGGTCGATCGTAGGTATATGCTAGGTGTACAGTTGTGTGCATCAGATACCAGCCGGAGAAACAGTTTTGTTGATTAGCGAGCTCGTTGAACCGGCCGTATTACTTTGTCGAATCGTAGAAACGTTCCCTCTCGAGGAATTATGCCGATCGGTAGCATTAAATATCGTCGCCGGTGTCGCTTTATCGGCGATTTTCGAGCACTTGCGCGACCCCGACGACAACGACTATCAAAGTCGAGTCGCGTTAAAGGCCACGTAATTTCTTGGTCTCTAGAGTTTCTCGATTTCTTGTCGGAGACATTTCTAATAGAGGACGTTGGAGATTGAGGTGAGCTTTAGGTAATCGAAATTATAATGCCATAAATAATAATGATAGATAAATTTTCCAAGAATGTTAAGAACTTGAACTCGTGTCCATTAAGTAGGAAGACAAGCCTCTAATTTTCCATCGAACCTGAACTAGTAAGTTCTCTTTCTTATTAATTAGACTTCGTTAAATTCTAAAGTCTTAGATATAAAGAATACAACGTTACAAATACTTCTGCAACTCGTATAATTTTGCTACAGCAATTGACTCGTTAAATTACGAGACATAGACTTCCGACACGATCCGAAAGCCAAAGGACCTCTCCGTTTTCCAGGTACGCCCTCGAACATTACGATCTCGCGCGTTCGATGACTCATCGAGCCTAAGATTCGCGATAACGCGTTATCGTGCTGCCTGTCGGTCGAGTCGATTTTATCGCTGGTACTGCTGCTAATCAACACAGAGTAAAGAGAGAAACTCGCGATGGTAGATCGGAGAAAGAAGGACCAATGGAGAACAGAACAGGCTGACCTCGCTTCCTGAATCTCCTACGGGACGGTGGCATCGTCTGACAGACGGTAGGCTTACGTTACTTTGCGCCGGGGCGGGCATTCGAAGCAACAAAATAGTTAATGTCGATGAAATCAAGCATGAACGGTACCGAGTGTCGATCTTACGGAATCGTAGCTCGAATCCATAGATCGATTTTACTCCACGTCGATTTTCTCTCGTTGTTTGACCCACAGTGTAATCTAAAATAATCGTTATCCAGCAGTTCCTTAACGCTACCATAATTTACTCGGACTTATCAGCGTACCAGGTCGACTCTGATCTTCCTGGGGACTCATTTTCCAACCGATACTCGCAACTCTGGCGCACACGGTCCAATTGCAAGTTACCCATGATTTTTCTTGTACCTGGATATCGTGTTACTCTCCAAAGAGCAACTTTTTAGCAGACAGTTCGGCTCGACTGTTTCTCGGTAGATTGCGCGCGATTTAATCAGCGACAGGATCTCGTGTACCTTCGACGCGAGTTTTGCCCGAGCTTAACGGCGCTTCGATTCCTCGATGTCTTCATCTTCCGCGAAACAAATTCCACGGGAAGAAATTACATTTACATGTATCGAGTCGTCCCGCCAATAGTCACCGACACCAAGAGCGCATATTTTCGTCGTATCCAGATTCCCGATGAGGATCTTCGTGAACGGTCTCGCACTAGTGAATCTATCCTTCGACTTCCGCTTATCTGTCGTATTCTCGGGTTCGCCGTAAGATATAATCGACCTGGAGGATCTCGCGTCGTATCCAGAGATTTTTACGACCCTACGTGAAATCGTCGCGGTCGAAGTCGTTATCCTAGACGAGGAGATAATGCTAGATCGAACGAAGTAATCCGGGTAAGCAAATGCTTCGATCGGCAGGCAAGGTATGCGGGAGCTCGAGCAACGCGTATGACCGCGGAGAGCCGCATTATCGTGAGATTACGTAAGCGCGCGGCACACCGTGTGCTTGTGTTACGCTATAATTAGGACCGGACTGGCATAACCGAGCCAGGGAGAGCAAATGCCCTCGGTGTGCACCACGGCCGATCGGATTAATAAATGCCGATAAACCTTTATGCGGCAGACGACTCCTGCGGCGGAGTTCTCGATCGGAGGTACAACGAAAGGACGATGGCGGATGTCGATGGTGAAAGGGCGTGGATTTTGATCGGTGGAGTTGGAGAATGGAAGGTGATTTATGGGTAGAGAATTAGATTATGTTTGTGGCGCATTATGTATGTTGGGGGTTTATAGTTGCTTAGGTTTGACAAACTTGCTGGTATCAGTTGCAGTGGAAGTTATTTTAATCCACCTTCCATATTCTCCATTTGGGGATTTAGGAAGTTTCTACGTCTTTTAGCGTTCAGTTTTGATATTTGATATGCTTTTGAGCGGTTATTAATTTGTCGAGGACAAGGTATAGACAATGGAACTACCAAGACAGTGCAGATTATCGGGACCCAAGTTTTTCCAAAAAATTTCTAATAGAATTAACTAGAAACTTTGAGAAATTTTGCAAACAATTGTGTACCAGGCATCTCGACTAGCTTGTAGTTCCATCGTTAATTTATCAAAGACAACGCATTAACATTGAAACTACCAAGCAGTTCAGTTGACTGGTACACAATTTTGTCCAAAAATTTTCTTACAGAATTAACTATAAGTTTTGAGAATTTTTGCACAGTTGTGTACCAGGCATCTCGACAAGGTCGGCGGTTCCACCGTTAATACGTTGTCTTCGATAAATTAATAACCGCACGCTGCGAACGTTCCCTCGATCCCGGACCATAGAAGTGCGACTCATTTCTCCGGTTCTCTCCCTGTAAGTGGCGAAAATCAAGATCTCGCGATTCTTCTCCACGACGTACAGTCGATTAATACCCAGATGTAATTATCCCCGGCAAAGGGAAGGGCACGTACGAGAATAAAGGACAGAGAGAAAAGGGCAGCCGTCGTGGCGTGAGCCTCGACGGTGGAAAAAGGAGAAATGAGAATCGTCCATCCGAAGGAAAACGGAGGAGGAGTGAGAGAGAAGGGTGAAGAAAAAGAGAAGAACGAAAAGGGAGAGTAGAAGGCGGAGGTTGTTAAGCTGCCGAGGGAACGAAATCCTGACAGATTTCATCGTAGGCTGACGTAAACAATTTGCGAATGTAAATACCTGTTGAATATTGAGCGCGCCGAGAGACCTCGAGGGGCCTCGCACTAGCCTCACACCTTACAACCATTTACCCTTTAAACTTGTGATTACCTCCACCGGCATCTTCCACCTACCGCGACGAACCACGTGTATACACATCGAGATTTTCACGTCAATGGTATAAATTATGGAAGCTTTATAAATGGACATCGAATCGTTCACCTATTTCTTTCGTCGTTAGAATTTATTTCTACAATTTCAAATCTTGATCATCCTCTTTCCAATGATCCGTAACTCGTCCTCCTCCGACAGGAGGAAATATCATTTTCAAGGCTCGTTCATAAATTTCCAACATTTGTAACGACAGAGAAACGTTTCAATGCCGTTTACATGTAATTCCAATGTATCCGTTAATATACGTTTAACGATTTAACAACGTCCCGAACCCTGATACGGTGTCCACTAACGGACTACATTCACGACAGATTTACGATCGGTTTTCCTCGCACGATGGTATTTCGAGGAGGGACGAAAAAGAAAATGCAAAAAAAAAATTGGAAACATTATCGCAGTATGATTAATGAATGGACTGTTTAACTCGGCCGCTATCAAATCGGAGCAATGATACGTGGGTAATTTATCACCAAGTATCCCGAACGGAATCAAAGTTTATCCGTATGTCCGAGCAATTAGATCGCGCGAGAGCCGTGCGCCGAAGTCGTGGGATGCATAAGAGCCGATAAGGACGTGTGTTAGGATAATTGGTAATTTCTCACAATCGATCCCGATATCTGATAACGTATCGATATGTCAGAGAACTTTCGCGATTTTCTTGCGTTTAATTATAACGGTATCAATGATAACGGTTCGCGTTAACGCCGAACTTCTACCGTGTCGACTGACACACGTTCGAACTGTAATTGCTACTTATTTCGAGTTACCGGGGTCTCCCGGTGAGGTGTTCGCGATGCACCGGATACACCTGCCGGTATCGCACCTTCTTATCGATTTCTTTCCATTAACAAGATCGAGGTGGAACTCTGGAGCACTCACCGTCCTGATTTATCCCATGGCTGCCGTCATCTGTTCAACAGAAAAACAGAAACTCATATCAGAATGTGGAATCAACGTTGAGAAGGATATAATAATTATATCTTAACCGGTAGACGTCTACCACTGGAACTGGAGCACTTTCATGATTTTCATTTATATCGACGACTCTCGTCGTGGGTATCTACCTTGTACAACGAGTTTCCTGTACGGTAAACTTCATCGCAACATCTATTGCAAATTTACGTGAATGAACTCCAGTAAAACCAAAGAATTTTCAATACGTTGCGAGTCGACTATTTCATCTGTCTCGTTATTTCTATCGGAGGGAAACTTTGCATTAAAATTGCACCGTTACAAAGTAGAGCCACCGAAGCGACAAATATTCTAATATCAGTATATTTAACATATGAACTCTCAAACATCATCATTAACCCTTTCTGGCCTCAATTATTCCCTTAATTTTCATAGTAAGTTAAATAAAATTAAACTTGTAATATTTTCTATGATTCGTTATCCATTTTTTAAAATGATATCAATAACTATACGTATTGACGGACATTTAGGTAATATTGCAAAGTCATTGTCAAATTGGAAACTGGATATTAAATTGTCAGAAAATATAATCAAGTGAAAATCTATGTCGAGTACTGCTCCAGTTAAGGGTTAAGAGTCCCATGAATTTTTATTGAACTTAGCATCACCTTTCATCATTGACCACCATAACTTCAATATTAATTTGAAAATACCTCAAGTATCTCTACCGATCTAAGGATCGTCATTATTTCTTCAATAAAATGTATAATCATCCTCATGACAATTATCCAATCACGACGAAACCAACGAACAATCCTCTCATTCTCGATCCTCCGCAACAAAGTGTCGAAGTTCGATGGCACTTGGCAGCCCCGTGCGTTCAATTGCAATGCAAAAAGAAACTTCATAGTGGCGCGCGTTGCGGATCATGACGACTTGCAACCGAGTGCGATAGGAACCTGCACGGCAACCTATTTGTACTTGGGTCTCGTATCGCGGCATCGCGCTGTGTTCCTTTATTTAACCCCATAAATAACCGCCGCTATCTCACCCCGAATGCTTTCGTACTAAATACGAACACAGACGCGCGGCGAAATATTACGTGCTGCCAGTCACTCTGTTACGGGGTTGGCACGATGGGAATCCCCATGAGCAATCCGTGAGGGCATCCAACGGAAAGAATGCCTTGCCACGGTTCTTTTTAAAAGGGTTAAAAGACCGGGAGAATGTAGCAACGCTGGACGATCCTTCTATCGTGCTTATCGGAGCCTTCGCGAAATCGCGAGAGGATTCTTCCTCGTGTTTCTACCTTCAACTCGATGACCTTGCGGTTATAATTGATGGGATAACACTTGACACCCTGTATTGAGAGAATTTTGAGACTTGTGCAAATTTGGTAATAGTTGTGCAATAGATTTAGAAATTTTAGAAATTTGAGCATTTTGCACATTTTTGCTAGGAACTAAGATTTTGAAGTTTTGATACTTTATTAATATGATTTAATATGGTAGAATGAAAATTTAGTAAATACTACGGTAGAGGGTACGTTTACAGAGTCATTTGGAATTTCTTTGAGAATGTCTTTTTTTCAGTCTTAGTGCTTGTCTTTAGAATTTAATTCAAAGAGTTGGTTTTAACTGAGCAATTTCTTGTCGGTCTTCGAAGGAGATATAGTTTTCAACGCTGCTAGTAGGAATTTTTTATTGGCATATTTATTGAAACGATATCGTCGCGGAAAACAGTTCGATTAGGTTGAGAAATGAACTCGTTAATTTCCGAGGACAGTGAATTCCGGGGGCAGGTTTCACATCGTGCAAAGCAACTGTGTTTTCTTGGAGAGGTCGACGCTTTCGATGCGCTTAAAATTAATATCCATGGATAGAAGTTTAATATTTCACGTCGGTATCTTTCTCCTCTGCGACAACTTGCAAAGTTCGAGGTGCCGGAAGCGAGAAGAAGAGGATTAATAACAATAAAATATATTCTGCAAGAATTGATGACACGATAATAAATTGCAGTGAAGAAAAGATATTAAAAAAAAAATTCTACAATCTCCAAGGCATCATGAATGAAAAGACATCAATAAGATATAATAAAGATTTAACTTAGAGACTCATGGAGATTTTTTTCCAAATTAACTAAAATATTATTTTCTCTCTCAATTAAAATATTATTTTCTCTGATGACATTTAAAATTAAAAAAATAATAGAAGAAAAATGAAGATGTAGGTATAAATCTCTACATTATAATTTCGCCATACCAAGAAATGTATAATTAAGTCTCGTGTTGTTAATTCTAATTGAAGAATCATTCTGATGGAAGGAAATTAGAAAATTGAAATTAAACGGGGCGATCTTTAAGAGAAGAAATTACGGTTGCATCGCGGAATAAGGGAAGTACATAATTCTCCATGGAATTACCCTCGGTACGCACGAAGTTGTGATTGGCGCACATAAGTATTAATTACAAATTAATGCAGCTAGATAACCCAACGCCATTAGAGATAATCAAGGCTCGATCTCGATGTCCATGCGGCGCGACAACGAGCCGGCAGCTTCAAGCTGGCAATTAAAACATTGTCGCCTAATCTGCGACGCGAAGTAATCGAAGAGCAAAAAACAGGATGGACGTAGAAATGCAATTTATCGTCTCACCGATTTGCACATTTTGTCCAACTTATTTTCTAGTACGGCGAAATACTCACTGTTACTCATTTGCCTTGGACGTTTTTCAAATTACAAATATTCTGATTTCAGAGATAAAATGACTCCCTTCAACTTAGTCAATAATTACGACTAAGTACTTTGAGAACACTTTGATTTATTACACCTTTGAATATTTCATTTATTCTATTTTACAGATTCTCATAATTTTCCTACTCATTTCTGTTTTATTATCATAGAAAAGAAATATGAAATATTGTTACGTTTTTGGAAATGTTTTTTTTTTATTTATTTATTCCGATAATAGATATATTGAAAAACAGGAAGAAACGTGGAAAATGAGGGAATCCGCGATTCTCGATTGACAGTGAATTATAGGCTTTGTTCGTCACTATCGAGACGATCTTCCTCGGGTCTCGTCATCGGCCGTAAGAATAACGATACCGATCTCTGACGATCGAGATATAGGTACGATGCCCCGAGGTGGTCCTGCGTGATCAATTTAATTCGAATAGCTCGACGTCGCTCAGCGTGAGACGACAAATATTTAGAATTGCATTAACAAAGGCTTAGCTTTGATTAACGTTAACGTCAGCCAATGCAATTAGTATCGGTCGCGATACAATTGCCTGATATATTAAACGGGTGAAAAGAATGGCTCGCGGACGGCTGATTACATTTAAACAAATAACTAATCGATTAACCATGTGCAACGCGTTACGATGAAAACAATGTCGAAATAAGTGCCTATATCTGTAATCTCTCTTCTTTTGTACTTTACAATGTCAATTATTGTCCAGAATCTACGGATCTAATTAACCCCTACCGTATGATTCATTTTATTCCTACCTCTACAGTAATTCAGAATTAAAATTGCTAAAAAAATTTGTCGAAATCCAAACCAATCAAATTAATAGGTTGCTATTTTTTATAAATATTTCACAAAATCTGCAAACACTACGCTAGATATTTCTCGCGTATCTTATGACACTTAACTGATCATCTCCTTTGCCGCTTCATCCCCCTTTTTTCAAAGTATCTATAATATATCGAAGTACAACAGATTTTAAAGCCGCTACATCTAATGATGAGAGACTCGCCATTAATTCTATAACCACCATAGTTCAATCTCCTAATCTTTCGTTATTAAAATCTCCATCGATCCACGAAACTCGAGCAAAAATCATTGATCCACTAGAGCCAATCAGGAAGTTACGTGATCGCATCCGAAGAGCGAATAAAAGCGTGTGCCACACGCGCGTGTGGTCTCCAGACTGATCGCGGCTCTTTCTGTCAAATACTTGATATCATTAGATTTAACGACCCCTCCTGGCTCTCTTCCTCCTTCTCCTATCCTTCTTTCACCTGGTCTCTCCGTCTCGTCTCATGCCGTGTCAGTGGCTGCTGCCACGGCGGCAGCCTTTCATCTTCCTTAACCAGCGCCACTCACCTCCAGCATTCAGAACGACTGTGTACGTATACTCGCGACTCGACCACCAACAGGACCCTGATCTCAGTCCGCGGTGTAATCATTGAGGATCCGTAGAACTCTGCGGATTCTCCTGCCATTTTTCGCAATTTTTCGCGTCTGCTCGAGTAGTTGTTCTAGGGGGTGCGCTTCGAGGGTTGGATGTGGAGTAGGCTTGTTAGAAGTAATGAGACTGTTAGGAAGAAGGTTTTCGTGGTTATGGGATTGAAGGATTTGTAAGTTCATTGTAAATTGGAAAGAATTTTCTTTTATTAAATCTATGTGTGGGTTGAAGAAGATATTCCAGTTCTCAATACCTCTGGAGATTTTTTCTATGGTTAATTATTAAGATTACTTTGATAGTTTGAAGTTTATCTGAAATTTTACATTATAGAAGATACGATCACAGAAATTGAAGTTTGGGTTAATAGAGCAGTCGTCAAATAGAAAAATCTAGAGGAGGATATCCTAGAAAATCTAGGAAATTTAGAAATTTAATCATCTTGCATCGCCAAACTGTTAACTTGTAGAACAAGAAATGATAGTAATCATGGTAATATGGAATTAGAAGTCTCTTCTTTTTTTTTAAGACAGAATTAATTCCCTTTTTTTCTTGGATCGAAATCTTTTCAAAAAATATAAATCCCATTGTATTGGGATCGACTGAAGACAATTTTGAAAAAGGAAAAGGATTACAACTGCCGAGAACTTTGAAGCACATCGTGTACTGTATATACGCGTACTCGAAAAGATCCTTGTCGAGAAACTCGAGGCAAGTTGAGCTAACTCGATTGTTCCGTACGGAACAAGGAGCTCTTTCACGCGAGTCTCGTTCCGGCGGTCTTTGATGAAGGTTCGGCATGGTGTCCCGCGGCACGTATCGCCTGGGTTGATGTCCCAGAAGGATAAGATTCAATTAAGTCGACATTGCAGCAATGATAAAGAATGGGAGAATTTTGGTGTCTCGATGCACCGATGCGCTTCGCTTAATGACTCTTGCGATCATACTTTTTCTCCTTGCACAGAAATATCTGTAATTGAATCTATCACCACTTTTTAAAAGATTTCCAATAAATAATATTAACACAAAAACTACCGCCGTTACATCTACTAAAAAATTTAGATTTATTGAACAAGTACGGAAAAAGGTATGGAAATGTATGGAAAAAGATAAATCAAGAAGTGAAAGGATTAGTTGATTAACTAATTTAGGCTTTATACGATAGAAGTAGAATTTTTACTTCACGGCTCCCCTATCGATTTAGATAGTTTTTTGAAAAAATTGAGAACCTGTCATTTTGACCGACTTGGTAGGTTTAGTGTTAAATATTTCTATTTAAGATTAATATCAGATCACCATAGAGGGAATAAACTCTGTCTAAAATTGTATAGAAAAATATGGATTGTTCTCATTGTTAAAAAGTAAAAGCGAGGAGATGAAAAGATCATTAATCTTCGAATGTTGACTAGCGTTCAATTTTAAAATAGATTCTACCAAAAACTCCGCGCTTCTTGCCAGCCCGTAGAAAGGCAAACTCGAACTTCGTACGATTTTACACCCAGCAGTCTGAAAGTTCCGTCCAACTATTTCTGAATTCCAAGTTGACTCAGCGAAGCTGATGCACCGTCATCATGCGCGATCGTAATAGAAGCATCGGCCGTGTAGACGAAGATTTATCGTCGCTTTCCACGAAGCACGTGCCCCGACCTTTTTGTCGGTGCAACATTCCTATTGGATCTATATGTATGCATGTATCTCTATTTTCATATCTATATATATACATAAATATAAAGAAAATATGACTATGTTATTAGCTGTCGTTACATCGTTCGGGCGTCGATCGACGCGAGCAAAGTAGCACCGTTTTGCTCGTGATGTTCGAAGCTAATTATCGAACATAATTATCGAACGTCAAGACGCTCGCAACGGTTGGAGATAAGAAAATCTCGAATGATATATCGGTTCTAAATTCGATGAATTCAAAGGTAAATAAGAATCATGTTTTTGTCACTTCCCAATAAATCAATTAGATCGGTTCAACCTGAGATGAGTAATAGAAGATGACTTCAGAATAGATCATAGGGAATTGATGATATATGGAAATTCTAATGATAAATTCAGGTTGGATTTGATACGTGAGCTTGTGTGGACGAGTTTATGTAATGGTCTGATGGCAATGTACGAAAGCGAAGAGGAGCAGGTATTTCAAGAATGTCCAGAAGTGTGATGATCCACGTCGGCAAGTGAAGAACCAGTATACAAGTGTCGGCATCACCTGGGGTCGTTTTTGCAGGGTGGACGTTAGCTCGACAACGCGGACAAGAAGAAGACCAATTACGATGATAAAACATCGTCCGTACGAGTGCTGCTCGTCGTTTCCACGAGCGCCGAAACTCGCTTGTACGTTTTGCAAACGTGCGAATAACCCTTAACAAATTTCTCTCGAATTCCACGACTCAAGTAATTTCAACGATATTAACACTGCAACTTCGAAGACAAAAAAATGACTGGTTCATCATTTCTTATGAAAATTCTCCATTTTATAAGGGTGCCATAGAGCAGATATTTTCCGGCATGATAAAATGTTTTCTATAATATAAATATTCCATTAAATTACACAATACATTAAAAATCAATTTTTATTTCTAAATTTAATTTTGAATTATTGCTGAGGCAATCGCAAAAGAAATCAAGATGTTAACGCCAGGAGTTCAAGCATCAAGAATAGTTCTTAAAGATAAATATATCTAACAATCGCGGGAAAGTGTCGTCGTGAACGTAATTTATCTTCTCATGAAGTAACAGAAACGAAAACATTAATTTGACTCTTTCCTACGAGTATAATGATACCTTATAAGTAAAAAAAGTTAACAAGGGATTCGTAAGAAGAAACATACGTTTTTTCTTGGAGTCCTCGTGCATACCTCCGGGTGTCGCAGCTCCATGATTATGATGGTGGAGGGCTAGAGGGTCCTGAGGATGCGGATGAATGGCGGCCAGGGCACTTCCGGCTGGATCACCTGGGTTCACCCCGACCCCGACCCCCAGGTGAAGAGCACCATGCTGCGTCGTGTGTGCCGGAAGCTCCATGCTGATCATAGCACGCCACCCTTCTTCCAACCCTCTTCTCCCGCCACCCTCCTCCGCCTCGTACAACACCTCGCTGATTTGGACGAGGTGTCCGGTCAACCCCTCGCCACCTGAAAGAATCGATCAAATCGAAATATTATTTTTATTGTATAACATTGCTTCCATGGATCATCCATCTATTTTCAACAACATGTCCAAGATAAAATTCCAAAAAGATACGACATACTGATACACAGCGCGAGGAATTTGCAAACAGTGCGAAGAAATGGATACATCTCAAATCGGAATTCTTCAATTAAATTTTCGCAAAGAATTCAGCACCAGAATTCTTCATATCGACATCCACGTCACCCAAGATCCGCTGAATGATAAAAAAATTTGACTCTCAGCAATCTAGGCGCGTTTCGTCCTGCTTTCTTTTAATCGCCCCACAGCCGTTGAGTCGGCGGTCTTCTTTCACAAAACTGTTACACTCCTTCGATCGACGATTCCCTTAGCTGGCCTAGGGAATGGTGCAAGAATACCGTAGACAATGAGATCTCGGGATCGTCTAGTAGCGACCGACGGAAGCCAACCACTGGCGTATCCCGGATGAGGAGAGTACCACAAAAATAAGTCTCGGTGGTCCAACCGCGGTGGAATTGCCTTTGCTACGCTTTTTACGCCCGGAGTAGATAATTTCTTCGTTCCTTTCTACGTAATGGCCCACCGGGTGATCTTTTTTGCTTATTACGTCGAGAAGGCCGCCAAGAAGGAGCGACATAGCCCGCTAGTCGATGGGGCCCTAGGAGAGATTCACCGATGAATGAAAGAATGAATGAACCGTCATTTTGGTCGGCCTCTCACCGATACTCATCTGCTTGGAGACTTCGATCTTCGACGGGCACCTGATTTAAAGCCTCCAATGAGATTTCTTTCCCTATGCACTTTGAGGAGAATAGAAAAAAAGTGTTCGTATGTCGATCACTTCGAATTTTGATTCTGAGTTACAACATGAGGGATGAAAATAATTTGTGGAAGATTGACTGATTTTGCAACCCTTGATCTTCACATATTGATGAAGTGAATATTCTCCTGATTACAGTGACGTAGTTTTACTGTTAACTAAAACTATTATGCTTAGCGTCAAGTGGCTAGTAATTGCAAAAAACTACGATATATCGAAGAATAATTGAAGAAAAATTTCCCAAAGATATCGAAGATTCCTTCTCGTCGTAGAATGGCCCATAATTAATCGCTTTGCACTAAATCTGCAGAAAATTAAGATGAATAGAGAAACCAACCCTCTCGATTCTTACGAGCAGTTCAGTAAAAGAAGAACAACGTAAAATCTTCTCAAGCTGGCATTATCTACCAAGCCAATTGTCATTGGCCGTTCTCCGGTCATCCGTGAAATTTGAAACAGCTCCCGAGTTTAGTCTCTCCGATGCAATCTTTAGAAATTCCGAATGCGTGGGAGTCCAGTAGCTCCACGATTATCTTCAACTTTCTACAATCCTCTTCGATCTCTTTCCCCTAATCAATTCCCATCCTAATCGATTTCAACGAGTCGTCCGCAAGATACAAATCACGTACCATCAAGAAAAGCCTAGAGAGAGAAAATCAGAGAAAAAAAAAATCAAACCAACAACGTCCACGTAAAAACACCACAAACCGAGGCAGTGGTGAGCGTCTAAAGTGATAATTTACCACGGCAATCTTCATTTCCTCTCCTCGAATCAGAAGAGGGTAAAAAGCCAAGGAGGAAGAAGAGGAAACGTCGAAACGACGAGTTTGCCATCTTACAAGAAAAGAAAGCGCGAGCTCAAATAGCTCGCTCGAGGGTAGCAAAAAAAGGGTTAGAAACCTATCGAAAACAAGTACGAGGATGATTGTTTAGCTCGTAGCCCCATAGAGAAGAGTTTCAAGCTTCTCTTACGGTGTTTCGCAGACTCGCAAAGGGGACTCGTGCTACCAACCTGAGGCCTTCCTAATGGACCCTGGAATGTAGCTAGAACGCCGAGTAAACGTCAGGTAAAAGCCAGACGGATCGTGTTCGGCAAGGGGAGAAAGGAGGCGGTAGTCGGTGCTAGACTCGAATGGCCTTAAGTAAAGCAAAGTGGGTGAGTCGTCGACGGGCAAAGTACACGTAAAGACCAGCCTGGGTGAGTCGTTGGTGGACTCTCTTCTCTCTGTAACCGTGGGAGTCGGCCCGTACCCGGGTGGCACGGTATATACGCACTCGCTAAAACCATTGTTTATGGCAACCCTGAACGCCCGCGTACTTCGCTAACTAGACCCTCTCACGGGGGCCCGTTCGAGATGCTCTTTCGAAGACCGGAGGTAACTGTCGGAGGTGGACGTGAAAACTTGGAGGAGCAACGAGCTTTAGGCGGGGAAGTTTGTTTGCGTTGGGAGAAAGAATGCTGGATTTATCGTGTGTGGTCGACACGAGGGACGGTTTGGTTTGAGATATTTAAATTTTTTGATACACAGTTTGCTGTTAAACGTTTCTGGTCGATGAGAGGTTATAGGATAAATGTCGATACCAGATCAATATGGATGTAAGCAAAATGGCCGACGCGAACGGTAGCAGAGATTCGAATGCCGAATACAATGCACTGTGCACCTTCTCTGCATCAGTACAAAATTTAGAAATAATTCCCTCCTACCAGATTATATTCTTGGGCCACTGTCTCAATCAGACGTTGCTAGTTAATTTATCTAACCAACAGAATATCCAAAAAAACCAAATCAATATAGATGTAAGCAAAATCCCCGATACAAACACTAATAGAGATTCAACTGCCCAGTACAATGCACTTTGAATCATCCCTGCATCGGTGCAACATTTAGAATTAATTCTTCCCTACCAGATTATAATCTTGGGTCACTGTCTCAATCAGACGTTGCTAGTTAATTTATCTAACCAACAAAATATCCAAAAAAAATGAAATCAACATAGATGTAAGCAAAATCCCCGATACAAACACTAATAGAGATTCAACTGCCCAGTACAATGCACTTTGAATCATCCCTGCATCGGTGCAACATTTAGAATTAATTCTTCCCTACCAGATTATAATCTTGGCCCACTGTCTCAATTAGACGTTGCTGATCAATCTATCCAACAAACAATACTTCTTAAATAAATATCGATACCAAATAAACAAAATCCCCTATATAAACGATAATAAAAATTCAACTGCCCAGTAAAATGCACTTTGCATCAACCCTCCATCGGTGGTACATTTAAAAATGATTCCCACCAACTACATTATACTATATGTCCAAGCCGCCCGTTAAACTTTCTTATCATCGCCGAAAATCCAGTCGAATTACGAACCATAACAGTGAGGTGCGCAAATGTAAACATTAATCGAGAAGCCTCGGAAGAGTATCAAACGTATGACCTTTTACGCAAACAGTAACCAGTCGAGAGCGACAGCGCTCACGGGCACCGGCAGTTCAGTACGTCCGGCGTAGCAGCGCGGTACAGTAGCCGTTGGAACGTGCAGCTACCTTCGGCACCTTCTTCCACCGCTTCTTTCTCTTCCTCGTCGATCACCCAACTGGCTGTAATGGCGGTGCTCTCGGAGCTTAACAACGCGTGACAATATGCATCAAGAAATTGCTCGACCGAGGAACAACTCTGGCTGCGCTTCTCGACGGTACTGCAACACTCTCGAATGCATCGGTGGAGGTGCAGGTACATCGAGGTATGTAACCGATTCTTCTTCGTGTACCTGCGTACCTATACCATCAATTTTGTTGTATTCGAGGTAATAATATTCGAAAAGACTACGGTCAGTCTCACGCGAAAACGTCGATACATTATGCAACTTCTCGGTTCATAAACGAACGTTATTCGCCTGGTATTTCCAATGGAATTCTCGAAAGGTTCTTCCCCGAATCACCACCTCCCGTGGGATCGCACGGTGGAAAGCGTCGAAGGGTGGCGCCTTACAGTCATGTTTATTAATCTATTCGAATTGCCCTGTGGAATTTGTAATACTCTGGGACGATCTATATGGTAGGATATTTCGAGAATTTTCTCACTTCCGTGTTGCATACCTTCTCACGTACCACCTTCAAGATTTTTTGCACAGCATAAAATCGGGCAATGGAGCGCGACAGTGCGGCAATTTCGACATTCGTACTTTACCCTATCTATCTAGTTTCGACGTTAATTACGTTAATTCTGAAATACCATTTACAAATCTCCGTATATCTTTCCCACATCTATCAATTATCATCCGATAGAAAATCAACATCGATCGGACGTTAAACGTCGATCGATAGAAAAATTTATAGAATGAAGGTGAACTTGCGTCAGCTACGCCCGGTACTTTATTTTATCTAGATCCCACATCCACCCGTTGAGAAGTTACTACCGTTACATTAATGATCGTTAGCCATCAATAGACATTTAATTCGTCAATTTGAATGCAACTCCAATACGACTTATCAGGAGGTGCATTCATTTGCAACAGATAGCGAGATTCCACGAGGTGTCCCGTTTTTCTAAATACCGTTTTGCACGTTCTAATGGTAATTATCACGGGTATGTGGACTGACGGACATTCGTCTCGCGAGATGTTGGAGTATCGGTTCGTAAGCACGCGAACGATCAACGATCATGAATATTCAGTCGAGGCGTATCCTCCTCGTCGACGCAATCTACCAACGAAGGATTAACATCGGCTACCGATCGAGCTTTCAGCCAACAAAAAGATATCTCTCCCGCTCATTAACCCCATTACCCGTACTTGGCCACCGCCGGAGCGCACGTGGTACCAACACACGTCTGATTCGCATATGCATATGCATATCTGCCTTTAATACGCGTAGAGTACAGTGCACGCCGTAAAGTTGCAACATCGTGGTCTTAATGCATCGAGATACTTGCCGTTTTAACGTATCTTCGTATAAGGTGACATAATTTATCTTATTATTAATTACTTAAACGACGAATATTGTCGGTTAAAATTATCGTTTGCTCGATATTCGTCTCTTAAAATGAGCAAACGATAATTTTAACTGACTATGTTTGTCGTTTAAAAAATTAATAATAAGATAAGATATGTCATCTTACGTGAGGATATGGTAATACGACAAGTAAGCAAACGATTATGAATCTGAACTTGATTGGCTCGTGATTTCAAGGTGATTGGGATGAATGTACTTTGCTTCTGTTCCTTGAAATTGTGGGAGAATTGAGAGACTGATATTATTAATTTCAACGACATGTTCTATAGGTCCTGAAGAATGATGTTCATAGATTTTTCTATAGATTTTGCATTGAGGTGCTGATGTTAAATTATGGAAATGATATTAAATGTATAATTGTTTTCAGCTTTAGCACTCCTATTCTATAACCACACGAATAAACAATTATCTTTAAAATTAGCACCCCCAATCTATAGATATGAAGATACATAACTGTTTTGACCTTCAAAACGGTTACTACAAATACATACAGACATATAACTATTTTCAGCTTTATCACTCTTACTCCAAAACGACATAGTTTTCAAAATACTTTAATGCAATATCATACAAATAATAACCCTCAACGTATTGTTCTTGAATATATTAAACAATAATCCATCCCCCAAAACTAGCTAGAATTTGATCTCCAATCCACTCAAACTTCTCCCCTCAAAATTTACCCTCGTCAACCCACAAAAATATCTCGCACATCGACTTTTTCCCAAAGGTTCTTTTAATAATTCAACAAAGACCAGCCGTTATATCGTTCATAATCCTTATCGTCTACTATACGCTACACACGTTGTTGTTCCCCGTGCGGTCGACGTTCGAACGGCGTGTGGTGTCTTGTTAATGAACAAAAATCCACGAGTCTACTGGAGCATGGCGAGAGAACAACCCACGTAAAGGTACCTACGTAAGTGCGTTTACGCTGAATGTACATATATACATTGCCCAGCGTGTCTGACAGGCTCGATTCGCGGTTTGTCTGCGAGCCGGCTGGGTCAAGTAATTCCAGTTCAGTCGAACCGTCCCGTCGTATGGTAAATATAAGCCAGGAAGGTGGGGAATGTTGGAGCGGGTCGAGTAAAAGGGAAAGACGTGCCGGTTTCGTGAATAAGTGACTTTCGATGAACCACCTGTGGCACGTGCCAGTAACGAGCGGTCTTGCGTGAGCGTGTGCGACTCGAATGCCATGATTTTCTCGCTACCGTGGAAACGAGAAACGTGCTTTTTCTCGCGGTGATCTAACTTCGCATGTTGCTGGTCAAATTGGCTGATACCACAGCTTATGTCAACCTTATGGAGAACTTTACGACACTGAGGTCACAGATGGGACAGTGAGGTCAAGTTGTTCCTATATTTCAGATAGATATAGCGACTACTGTCGCCGTCTGCATTTTAATTAACACTAGAACTACCAAACCAGTCAAAATGACTGGTACACAATTTTTTCCAAAAATTCTCCAAGTTTACATAAGAGTCATAGAATAAATATTCTACATCTATATCAATAAATATAAATCACCCAATCGATCAAATTTTCCGCCGCTTGATTCCACCTTTTTCAAAGTATTTATTTAATTTATTAAAATATGATAGATTTGAGGCCGGTAGTTCTAGTGTTAAGAATTATATTAAATTCTGAGGGTTGTGATAAGTTAATTAACGAATCGATTTTCCAATTAGCGGATATATTTTTTAACTAATTCTTTAAACCGTAGGTTCCAAGCTAAGTAACCATAGTTCTTCCAGTCGAATAATATTATTTAAAAAATCAATGTTAATTGTGATAAGTGTGGAATTAATGACTCGATTTCTCTCAATTAGAAAAATTTTCAAAGAATTCCTCAAAACCGTAGGCCGTAAGCTAAATAATCATAGCACTTAGACTTGAAAAATATTTAAAAAAAACAGCAACATGAATTCTGATTAATACGGTAGACGTTTGAAGGATATAAATCAGCTTAGATCATATTAACGAGATACTCTCAAACAATATAAATCGTACGTCAATCGTTAGAATGCGAATTCTCCAGAACTAATAACATTTCCAATGTACTGCCTTCCGATGACATAATGTCCTAACGGTGCACAATGAAACGCACGTAATAATGGTGCACCTTATATGGATCCTTTATTTCGAGAAGCGATTCAAGTACAAGAATTCCACGGCGTGGTTGATTGACCAGCAAAAGGAATCGAGCTTCCAATTCCGGTTTTCCGTGCGCGAACATTAAAGCAAAACAAGAAGGAGTCACGCAGCGAATGAGCCTCAAAGAGTCACGTATAATAAACTAATAGGACGCTTCGGTTATTAGGTGCCGCATCCACGTAATATACGACGTTTCAAGGGAGAAATAGGAAACTATTTCTCAACCAATGTATCGGTATATATCAGAGATATTATATTCAGTGCACTTCTTAGAGTACAGAATATTTCCAAGGATTAATCCTCCCGATTTCTATGAACTCACGAACGACTTTTGCACGACCATTGCCCGACCATTGCCCCATCCTTGTCCGTAATAGCGAATACTTTACAACCGTAACGTCTAATAACTCGTTCCTCTTTGTATTTTGAATATGTCGACTCGTTAGACTACCAGTTCTACTTGGTTACCCATGAATTAATTGCACGAGTTATCGCATGAACAAGAATAAATTTGACGAATTGTATCTACAACGAATCATACATTTGCCACGAGACTTAACACTTAGCCGACCGATCGGGTAGATCTACCCATTTCCAAGCTAGACGATGGCCGACCGATCGGGTATTATTTTTAACCTGAGGAACACTTCTTTCTCTATAGAGCGTCTTATTTCTATAGAGTACAACATATAATAAAATGCACCAATTTTTGAAGTCTTTTAATGGCCATCATTACGGCTCTACGCAGAAAAATGCGCGGTGGACAGCGCAGTTTGGCTTTCCGAGCGCGGTGGAAACTGTACAGGTCTCTGTGGCGCATGCAATCGGCTGAGTGTTAAAAAGAAACGATGAAAAGTTCTGGATCACAGGTTTTTCTGGGGTTTGCAAAGCATCTTTCGATTCCGGTTTTCCATCTGTCGATAAATGGCAAAAGGAAAGACAGAGGAGGCTGAGGTAGGGACAGATAGATCGAAAGGTAGAGAGAAAGAGAGGAGAAGTAGGAGAAAGAGGCGGGTAAGTAAGTTTTAAAGAGCCACCTGTGGAACCCGTGGCACGTGCCACACTCGGTCTAATCCCAAGTTGCTCCCTTCGGTCCCGTCCCCATCGTGCAACGCTAGGTAGCAGGTAACAGGTACCAAGGTGCATCCCACCATTCCTGAGATCAGCTGCTGCATCTGGTAACGGCATCCTCGTCTCCTCTTTCGAGTCCTGACCGGTGATTACATCTACATTCTATATAAACGCCGGTTCCGTGATTATCTGGCTACTTCATCTGCCGATTCCTTGACCCTCGGCGTTTCTACCATCGTCGGGGGTCTCCTTCTTTTTCTATGCCCATCACCCTGTTCGAACTCCTTTGTGATGATGTAGGTGGAATTTTTTTAAAGGTACTGTGATTTTCTAGATAAATTTATCCCTGCTGATTATAGAATTTTCAGTTTCTCGATAAGGTACAATTAAATAGGAATATACACGAAAATTTCACCCTTGGAGTTACAAGATTTGCGACTCGTTCGTCGGAATGTTATTGTAAAACCTCACAGATTCTTATCAAACGTGTTGCATCGATAGATATAAAGTAATCGGTAAAATTGTCGAAGAAAGGTAATTCTTGTCCGTTTTATATGTGGACTGTCAAAGGGAGGTGGTCCACCCATAGAGAAGGGGATGATGCCCATCCCGAAAAACTCGAATTCTGCATGTCCACAGCTTGAGTTACTACGTGCAAAACTTTGACTTGTACCACGTAAGATTTATGGTCCTACCTCGGTACAGGGCATGTAGAAAGTGTCTATGCACTTTTTAATTTGTTGACAGACCTCGCAAATAATATTTCACGACGATTTACATCGCGACAGAACGATCTTGTCGAATCAAGCGCAAAAATGAACATTATCGTATGTGCGTATTTATCGCCGATGTTTCATCGTTAAACGAGCAACAAAAAGCAATGTAGTAAGTGCTACAGATTAATAAGTCGTTAAATAACCACGTAACACTGCGGATAGGAGCGAAAGTCGAATTAGCAAAACCAACGTCATTCTGGCATGTCACTTAACATTACTCACTCGGAACGAGTTTGTGGTAATGGAACAATAATTAATGCAACGTACGGTCAATTAACTCGACGTTTCTAACCCAGGAATAGTACTCTCGGTAAAGGCACGGAAAACTCTCGATAAAACCAAGCAACGATTCCTTTTGGCTTCCATGTCAGCGCTACGATTCCGCCAGGTTTATCATCGATCCTCGCAATTTCAGGCCATTAGAAGCGTTAATGGCGTCGCGGAAAAAGCGGTCCAGCCAGAAGCTCGTATGTGGTTGTGCACGGTAATCAATCAGACGATCGCTTAATCGACCGCCATTCGATAATTACAAAGTCAATCGTCTATCGAATCGGCAATCTCGCCGGGTAATGGCCGGTTTGGTCACCCGGCCAGGAGAAGCCTATGGGGAACGACGAGAGCAGGGGAAAGGCGTTCACGAGGCGTTCGTGACCGGAGGTGGAACTATGACAAATCTCTCGACCTGCTACCGGAAATTAATATTGACTTTTTGTTCGTACGAGGAATCAAATCTAAAGGCGAAACAGTGAGAATTATTGAATTCGACACGCGGTAGGATCGACCACGTATTTCTTTCACTTACCGAAAACCTATCAAAAGTCAATGGAACGACTATGGAATAATGTTAAGAGTCAACGTTAAGAATTCATTTCCAATTACTTAAATCTAGAATTTTACTGTTACCAGTTGTATCTTCCTTGCGACGTTTAATAACGATAAATTGAAACGGAAGAGGACTTAAGTCTCGTGGAATTTCAAACCGCATTGAAAGTTGCACGAATGAAATTTATACGATTAGGTGAGTACACGAAATTTGATTCCGTTCGTAGAATGAAAGAAAAGGGGTGGAAATGTGTAATCACGAGACAGCTATCGAAATGTATCGTCTTGACTCGATTTTCTCGTTTCTCTGTACCGGCGATAACCTGGTGGTGTTGCTTCTATATAGTCGCAACTGGGGAGAGTAGATGGGACGATCGTGCGTGAAGATAGAAAAGTTGTAAAGCTGGTCGTGCCTCTCAGAAGCGGGCCGATTCGTTGCGTGCAGAAATGTACATTCTGCATTAGAATATTTCAATTTCTATCGGGTGCTCTACGTTATTCATATCTACCTGCAAATGCGTGGGCTATAGTGCGGTAATAAGTTTCATAACGCTGTGATATCGCCAATGGGAAATTCTATAAAGACAATCGGACCGCTTCGCCTCATGAAATTCTAAGCGTCAAATAATCGAGCTATTGCGAAATTCTAAGCTGCTAGTGTGACGGATATTATTGTCGGTACTTTCGTCGCGTTTTACACTGCATACCGAGATATAGCCTGCTAACATGTACAGGGTGTTTCCATAAAATTATAGTACTCTTGAAATTACAATAACATTCAAGTGCCTACCACTTTGTTCTCAATTTGAAAATTAATAGCAAAAAGTTATGAGTAATTTTTGGAGCCATTCTGGATATAATCACTGCTTTCCTACAATTCTATTAGTTCAATTCAGTATCAAAGAATAATTACATGATAAAAATCCTCTGCTTAACCCCTTGCCCTACAATGACGAGTGACACTCGTGACGAGATAAATGAGATAAACAATTTTCAAATTTTACGAAACCTATCAAATTGAAAATATTAATAAGTTATACGATATATCAAGAATCACTGATCAATTTTTATTTCTCGAATCAAATTCTGAATTATAGCGTAGACAATCGCAAAACAAATCGTAGGGCAAGGGGTTAATTAATTCAGTTACAAGACAGATTTTCGTAGACGAACAATGGTTTAGATACCGTTGGTCGAAAATTGTCATAAAAAAACCGACTTTCCTGAGAGGTATCGGCCGATGCTTAGTCACGGTCATGTAGATTTCGAGGCAGAAATTTTTGTCATCGTTCTCGCTGTTTTGCCCGTTTTAACGGTAACGCCGACGCTCGCAGGCACCGTTGATAAATTCATTGTACTTCGGAAACAGTGAGAGAGGGAGGGAGAAAGAAAGATTTCGATCGAGGCAACACAATTCCTCGATCGTTCAGGATCAGGTGGATAATCGGTAGATTATACACGCGCCTAACTGTAACA
Source organism: Cerceris rybyensis (assembly GCA_910591515.1). Lineage (NCBI taxonomy): Eukaryota > Metazoa > Arthropoda > Insecta > Hymenoptera > Crabronidae > Cerceris > Cerceris rybyensis. Next base: position 21,889,380 of record OU342793.1, on the reverse strand, counting down.
CCGTCGACTCTCTGTGTTTTTTTCTCCTCACGGGGACTGGTCGTGCCTCTTCTTTCTTCCTTTCCTCACGTTCGCTCTGAATACCCGTTTCTCAAAGACGAAAGGATGTTCCGACCGAGTGCACAACCACCTGCCGAAATGTCTCTGTTATCGTCTCTTTCGCTATCAACGATAGCTCTTGGAATTTCGCAACTTTTTGCAGGATTTTTTTAAACGGAGTAATCAATTTCTGTGATAGACGAACCGGCGTGGATGGAAAAAAGCGTGGGACAAGATTGAATGAAACGTAACAGTAAAGTATATTAAGGATTTTTAATAGTTGGCTTCCTATATTCTTTCTGCGATTTTCTCTGGTCACAAGGTCAGGTAACAGTATAGACTCTTTAGGTAATTACCAAAATCAACTATTGAAGCCTCTGCGGTCAGACTATCGTGATAGTGAAGTCCAGTTCTAGACTGTAGTATCTCAGAGAAGGATAAGAAGGGGTTCAACCTTCTCAAGGTCCTAAATTCTTAGCTAAATTTTGCATAGACACTAATTTCCAGAAGCATCAAAACTCATTCTCATTTTCACCTGCCGAACAACTGACAAATCGATGTCAAAAAGTAGCTATAGGTTCTACCTTAATATCTAAAGCCATAAAAAATTTCCTTTGTTCACCAAACCGAAACATTATTAACCCTTTGCACTCCTATGTCGAGCTACACTCGACACAGCTTTTTGTGACACTTAATGTTTCATATACTAATTATCGACTTTTCGAAATCAACAATAATTTTGCATTTTAACAGGAATACACCGCAGTATCTACAATAGTTCCTATTATTAAATAAAAATGAATAATCAACAGTAGACAATTTTCCCAGATTATATTTGCTTATCTGACAAAAAGTTACTAACATAATTCGGAGCGCAAAGGGTTAAGAATCATTCTCAGTTCTCCGTTCAACATGTCCCGAAAACTTGACCAATACGAATCACTTGCAATGAGGGTGTGAAAGTCAGGTGTCTCGCGATTCGTGCGCGAAGAATCTCGCGAAAGGGCAAGCAGGTTCTACCTTCCGACATTCGCTTGCGTGGCGCCTGAAAGATCGGGTCGTTCGGCTCTCGGTGGCCGTTCTAGGTTGCCAGTCCAGTCCAGTTGAGTTGAGTTGCCTTCTACTTGCTAGTCCGCCCACCCTTCCTTGTGGCCGAGCTTCTACAGTCAGTGAAGGTCCAGGCCGCGTGCCACCTTGCATTTTTATCGATTCCAAGCCGATAACCACTGCGGTGGATCTGCAGCGCAGTTTCTTACACTTTCACGATCTTCCAGTGCAAACTAGACAGCGGATACCGCGCACGGAATACAAGAGCACTTTCGATTCGTTGCAGTCCGAGGGATTTTACTGAATCGTGGCTATTCCTATGGGACTCGGAATGAAAATTACAACACGATGAATATAGATCGATTTTTCTCAACACGCAGAAAGACACCTGGCTGTTACGCTCTTCGTTGGAGGTCTCTGATCGAATAGTCGGAAAGGTGTTGTTATTTTGAATTTTATCAAGAAACTTTGCTATACAGGAAGCCAGAGTATTTGAAAATGTTATTGTAATTGGAACGACGAGCGTGACAGAGATCTGGTGTCTCAATTTGAACTAGGTGATTGAACTTAATATCGATTTGGCGCGGTTTAACGCGAAACGCGAAAACGTAGCCGTACTTTCGCAAAGATCAGCGCTATTTTGCTGGGAAACAGCGTCGAGCACAGCGAACGCATTAATTTCTGGTAGCGATTCGAAACGATTTTTTTGAATCCCAATGATATCCCGTTTTCTCAGATCAGAGAAGCCTGTATTATAGCGTGGTCACTGCATTTATTCAGAATCGATTCCGCCAGCCGGAACAGCTTCATTGAAATTCATTTTTGCCTAGTCTACAAGTGTGAAATTCACTTTGCGTTTCTACAGAGGCCACGTGAAAATGTCTTCGTGTTTGAACACCGATATCAAAAGTCCGAACGGTGGAGCGAGGGCAGAAAGAAACGAGAGAAGGTAGAAAAAAATAGGTGTGGAAGATGGTAGGGGAAAGAAGAAGGAGACCGGCGTGTACAATTGATTGGTCCTGGCACATCCTGCCCCTCGTCCTCCATCCTTCCTTCATGGGAAAGTCGTCCACCGCAGGCCTCCCGTGCTTTTTGTGCCCATCCACCTCTTCCATAATCGGTTTTCTCACTTCTCCCCCACCGTCCCTCCTCCCCCGCCGAACAAACTAATATCGATCTATCGTGTACCGTTTCTTTCTTCCGCGAGACGCTGCATAACCGTCGGATAGACAGTAATTCCGATTTCGATGGACTCTCAAACGGTGCACGGTGTTGCCAGAGCAATCTGACGTTTTGACAATTAATCTTAATGTTTCAGTGCTATATACGTTTTGCGCCTGCACATTTGGATGTTTTAACACTAAAACTACCGATGTTATATCCACTAAAATTTATATATAATAAACAAGTACTCTGGAAAAAGACAAATTAAGAAGTGAAACGATTAGTTAGTTAACTAATTTAAGCTTTATATGATAGAAGTAGAATTTTTACTTCACAACTGCCCTATGAATTTAGATAGTTTTTTGAAAAAATTGAAAACCGGTCATTATGACCGGCCTGGTAGGTTTAGTGTTAATTAACTGTTTGAGTAGAAAAGTTAAGTGTCGTCCTCATTATATTTCTATACCAAATTTATTTTGACAGTCTATATTAACTTCATGTCTTGCAATGATACTCTTTCAAAGGCATTTTTATATTTCCATCGTAAACTAATCGATGTGATAGTAGCTTAACTATTTGATGACGATGCAGTGTAGTGCAAAATTAAACAGTACATTTAAGTCTAAAACTTCAAAATTAAATCGTCAGGCAGGGGGTTAATTGAAAGCCGACGAAGTCACGCTATCATATTATCTACTAGTTAACGATTTTGAATTAAGATTCGTATCTACCATAGTCGAAACAAAACGATCAGAAGTCTGAAGCGACAAAGCAGAAAGCAACAAAAGGATCTAGAAAAAAAAGAGTATAGAAGTCAAAGACACATCGACGTCCCTTCGATAGACGTCTCATTCATAAAGGGGGACGTCGATGAGGTGTTACTACGATTACTTGGCCATGATCGGACAGGTGTGTACAAGTGAAATCTCGTCGACGCTCCTAAACGCAGGAAAGACCGATATTGGCAGATCGGTTATGCCCGACGGAGACGAATCGATTGCCGGTCGAAGCAAAGCGAGAAGTAACTGGATTCGCCGGCGATGATGATGACCGACTTCGAGGGCAGCCGACTCGCTTCGCGATCGTTTCCTGCGGCACCAGGAAGGATATCGACTTTGCCGTTCGACCGAGCGTTTCTATTATTCTCGGATTTATTGGATTAGCGGACGTATACGCCTCTGGGATAAAGAATAGCTTCTCGAGAAGATACGCGTATGCTCGCGCGATCGTGTGTCTGCTGGATCTACCTGGGTTCGAGATGGATCGAATAATTGAGAAATAAAGACAATTCGAAGTCGCTTTGCGTTCTTGCACGATCGTGTTTTCTTGACTTTGATAGACGCCTCGCGCTATTGCTAGATGCAGATTCTTTCGATTTTTTTCTACTAACATAGATCATAGAGAAATATTTATTGATGGTAGATGTAAAAGTTGGCGAGGAAACTTGCGAATCATCCAATCGATCTGGGTATATTGAAGAATTTCATTCGTTTTGCAAATATCTTGTAAAACCCGCGGCACCAAGAGATCATGGAAAACATCCCCTATGATTCCATCATTGTATAAAACCATCGTCATTTTCTTTTAACGACGATTCACGAGACTCGCGTCCTGCATTAAATCCATTTCTTCTTCATCCGTTGAACGTGCTTCTTCCTCGCTCTTTTTCCCTGCGATTTCCTAACGTAACACCTTCTCTTCTCGTTCTGCTTGTACAAACAAAACAGTACCAAGTTCTCGCGCCTCCACTTTTAGCCCGGCATTTTTTTCGACTCGGTAGATACAGAGGATAAAGAAGAAGCGAACCAATGCAAATTTTTAGATTCGAAGGAGCACCAACGATCGGTGCAGGCACGTCTTCGACGAAGAATCTTGCACAAGACAAGACGCGCTCGATTGCGTTAAAGCGGAAAAATAATGGATGTTTTGTGATCCATCCATCCGTCCGTCCGTCTGTCCGTTCACTCAACCCGAAGCACTGAGTTTCAAAGCCGTTGTGTGCCAACACACGGACGTGCACCACCTCCGCCTTCGTCCTCCTCCGCCTCCTTCCTTCGGTACTCTGTACTGTACCTGACAGCCTGAAGCCCCGGCGAGTAAGTAAAATAAGTGCTTCTATCCGTTGCGAGGGCGGCCACCGCCTGGTAATTCTGTTCCACATGCGCCTCTAATACGCGTCCTCTGTGCGGGACTTTCCTAAGTGCCGTTCAACGTACACCTCCACTAGGATCCTACTTTCACGGGATTCTACGAAGAGCTGACTTTTTGGGTTGCTGAACTTTGACTAGAGCTCACTGTTTTTGGTACCTCTCGATTCACTGAGGCTACGATGCGCTTATTATGTAAGACAAATTTCCTAGGATGAAGTAGTTTTCTAGAGTTTATTGCTAGGCTGAATTGCTAACTCTTTACCAAGTATATCACCTTTTGTATCTTTTTTTTTTTAACTTAGAATGATACGATGGTATAGTTACAGTCCGACAACTGAAAGATGGCTAGGGTACGGCAGAGCCTCTACTTTTCAATGGCCTGTTCCCGCCATTTCGTTTTTTGCAACCCTCAAACCTAGACTTCTAAATTAAACAATTGGCATTATCATTTACTGTAACATTGTGAATTTAAGAATTCCAAAACCGTAATGACGAAAGTGGGCAACAGAAAACGAAATACTCCACTGTTTTCTAGTCATCTTTCAGTTGTCGGACTATAGGAGCCCCAGTTTTAGACACCTTGACACACTAGCTTCCAATACAGGGCAACTCTCTCACACCTACCAAATTTTATTTTACTTCATATACCACACCTACCTGTTATTCTACTTCAAGAAAATATTAACTCAACACTTATATGTAGGATTGGAGAACAGCTTATCGACACTTCACCAGCTCCTTTTCCAAAACGACTTCATCTAGAAATGTTAACTCGTCCAACCGCCCCGCATTTCCCTAGTATTTCAACTTGGATTATTTTATTTTTCCTCCATAACATTCTGAATTAAAGTATTTCAAAACCGAAATAAGGGGAATGGGCTACAGAAAACGAAATACTCCACTGGTTTCTAGTCATCTTTAAGTTGTCGGACTATAAGAGCCCCAGTTTTAGACACCTCGGCACACTAGCTTCCAATACAGGGCAACTCTCTCACGCCTAACAAATTTTATTTTACTTTATGAAGTAAAGTGTGGTATATGTACCACACCTACCTGTTATTCTACTTCAAGAAAATATTAACTCAACACTTATATATAGGATTGGAGAACAGCTTATCAACATTTCACAAGCTCCTTTTCCAAAACGACTTCATCCAGAAATGTTAACTCGTCCAACCGCCCCGCATTTCCCTCGTATCTCAACTTGGATTATTTTATTTTTCCTCCAACCTCGATAGAATTCCGGGACCAGATTTTTCCCTAATTACGTTGAACAGAAACGCCATACCGGTAAACCGGGACCGTCGTTAATGCGAAGTTGCCGGAACGCGGATTAGATCGCGGACGTTCGCCTACACTCGGCGTAGGAGAGTGCAATCGCAGAAGCACGTTGATGCAGACGCGGAAGGATGCGAGAGATGCAGGTAGATGCAGGTAGATCGGTAACACACGTGCGATCCGAGCACGAGTCACCGATCGGCCACGCCACCGATTCGCGTACTTACGTATGCGTTAACGCACGTCCCGGTGATATCCTCGGAGATAGGTTCGCCGTTGGCGGTTAACGTCGACGTACCAGGAAGAACTCCTGGCCATCGATTGTCGAGATCTAGCCTCCTCTTCCTGGCTGAGCAGAGTTAGCTTGGAACAATACGGTCGGCAGTTGATCGACGCGATTACCGTTTATCCTGATAATAATTACTATTCGATTATACTCGTTACTGTTAGACGGCCGGCCGACGTGGACGAAATTGATATGTCATGGAAAACGATGGGTTCGGTGCATGGGCTTTTGTTACGTAATGCTCACAAGTTGTGATTGACGGTTTGTGGAGCGTGTTCTTCTCTCGTTTTGGAATTTTTATGCTGCCAATTGTTGGTGCAAATTATTTGATTGCGATTCAATTGCTGTGATTATGATCAATATACTTTTTCAACCATTAGAAATCTATATGTACTAATTTGTAGTACACAAGTGAGAGAGGAATAGAATAATCACCTTGTTTTATATACATTTTAAGCTTGTCACCAGAACACTACCAACAATTAAATTAATACACTTTATTACACTATTCAAATCTGTTAAAAATAAATAAACGAAAGAGTCAAGAAAATTAATCGATTCAATCATTAGTGCTCTACGTGATAAACTTAGAACATTTAACAAGTAGGAATTTTAGGGATCTTTCAAAAGTATTCAGGACAAGTTCGTTAAATCTTCTAGGTAGTCCTACTACTTAGCAGTTAAGGATACAAATAATTTTTCAGAAGTCATTAGAAAACGGCGAGAAAACGAAATTATGAGTCGAAGAAGGAGAACAAGAGAGAGAACGAAATATTTCCTTTCGGGTAGCCTTGGCAGGTTGATTAGCCCGCGAGATATTCAACCGTGAGTGTCCGCGAAGTCCGTCGGTACCTGACACGTAATGAGGCGACCTTGGACGAAGGCGGGTGGCACAGGAAGTCGACAAGGTTTTTATCAGGCCGACAGAAGCGTTCGTTCCTGCTCGGCTTAACGATCGCACGGAAACAAGCCTCAATTCCTTAAAATCCCAAAATACTTGTCGATCTTCCAAGTAGTCGACGAATAGCGTTACGAAATCAAACGGTGCCAATTATCTTTGCGAATGTTCGACGTAATCTGACATTAAGACGAAAATATGGCAACTCAGAAAAACCAATTAACGTTTGTCGATGTTACTCTGTTTTTATTTGCAACATTTAAACGCGTAGAATGGAGGTAATTCTTGGCCAGTAAAAGTTGTAGGTGCCTTTGCGTGTTCGTCGTTGGAATCAAAGTTTAAAATCGCCTCCGCTTTGTCGGACCCTCGTCGCGCCTTTCCTTTTCACTCTCGAGCCAGTTGCGTCACGGGTTCCCCTGTGCCGGATGGGCCCAACGGACGTCAAATTCCTCCTTTTTTTTTCCACTCGACTTGCATCCGCCCAACGTCGCGGCGCAATTGAAGGAAAATCAGGTCGCTTTGACGGTTTCGTCTGCGTCATGGTGACGCCCGTTTTGACCATTGTCGCGGAAGAAGACAACGCGCCGAATGGACTGACGATAATCGAGGAAGTTTCCTGATAAACGAGGGATTTCTACTTAAATTGCGCAATTAAGATAATTCGGCTATTTTATGATTGTCGAGGATTGGACAGTGTGACCTTTGAATTTTATTTAACTCATTTTCCGCGGTAGGAATTATTTTTTTTTTTTTTATGATAGTTAACACTACAACTGCTATAATCATATCTATTATATTTAATTTTATTCACTAAGAAATTTAGGTAGAAGTCGGTTTTTAGATGAAAATTGAAGTCGGTGACTTGTACCGCCTTGGAAGTTTTACTGTTAACCATACTTCAAGAAGGATGTGTACCCTTATCTTATTCAATGTCTTTGATAATTCTCTACACTTGAATTTAGCGACAAATTGCCTCAAACTTTTCACTACCATAATTTTTTCTCGACGTTCTGAAAATCTACCAAAACTTCTGCCTCCATCTATCCGAAAAGCCTCGCCTCAATAACCGTAAAAAAATGCCAGAACAAGGAAGACGTCTCAGACGACTGTTAATTTTAATATATTCAGAATTTCGAAAGTACACGATCATTTGTACACTCCTTCCGGCTAAAAACGTTGGCGTGAAATCCGCTCGCGTTATTAAGCGCAAGATCGATAACCATGGTTAAGCAATTCATGGAGATTTCTTTGAAAAGCGAAAGTGACTTCCTTCGAAGTTATCGAGGCCGTGATGCACGTACATACAATAAACTACCCAAATGCCGCTGGACGAATCCTCGACTTGCCTCCAAACGACTCGGAAAAGGGCGGTGAAGAAGAAGAAAGCAAAACGGAGCGGAATGGTAGAGCACATAAACTCACCGAAGAAGTAACTGCGACGTTTATAACGTATCCGAGGATATACGCACCATTCGGAACACAAAACACTCGTACGATAGTCTGTGTGCCAGCTCGCATGCTCCTTTCTGGAGTACTGTAATGTTCGTGAATTACGGGACACCCTTTTCCTCTGTACAGTCTAATTGACGTCTTACAAGGACTCTAGAAAGGCTACTCTTCGTCGAATTTGAAGAATCGCCTTGCTCTGTCTGCGAAACGGGTAGAATTGATAATAAAATGCACTCGGAAGATACCGTAAACGCGTGCAGATGTAACGTTATAAGAGAATGGAGAATGCACTTTTGAAATAACCTGCATCCGACTCTTTAAAATAGTCATACTAAAGTCCCTGAGAATCTTTTTGAACCCCTAAGGTATGTTCTACTAAAAAGTCTCTCTATTTTTTTTACAGAAACTTCATTGAGAATATTTTGTAATATACTTTGCATACAAAATTATAACATTGGTAATCTTAAGGGTATAGGATATTTACAAAATTTTGATAGTGATTAAAAGTTTGTTTGGATCTGCAGTGTTTGATTCGCAGAGGGACAGGAGGATTCTGAAGTTTTGATTTTTATTTTCTTACTTGATAGTTTTGTTTTAATTCCTATGGTCATGTCAAAATACTGCGCCATTGTAGCTATGCGATATGGAAAAACTCCACTTATCCTAGCCTCCTGTAATCATTCTCATAATCAGTATCGTACGTAAAAGAGACAGTGTCACGTTGAAAATTTCGCTAAAAATTGGCGAAGATAAAGATCAAACAGTTAAGTATTTAATGGTCACCGATCTCTCGAAATCAAAGTCGTCGCCTTGCAGAAGGTGAAACACAATGGCGGTCGAAACGTGCCGCAAAAGAGATTCGATCCGATCCTCTGATATCGGTGAATACGTACGTGCTCGCAAATAATGATTGTTAAACAAGCGGCACCCTGTCCACTGAACCGTTCGGCGCATCGGTGCATTCTGCAAGTGCTAAACTTGCATTGACCGGCACCTCGTTAAGAAGTTGCTGCAGAATTTCTATAACAGATATATATATATACAACCCCCAAGGAGGAACTGATACTCTCGCGAGCAATTGAGAAAGTATTTCTACACGTCATCTTTTGTCCCTTCGAAAGGGCGTACTCGTTCGTTGCGTCTTTCGCAAGGACGTGCCGATGTAATTGAGGTAACAGTCGATGCAATTAGCGCGATATCGTAAATCGGGGTCTCCCGGACAAGGGGAGAAAGTAACGGGGAATTAAAAAATGAATAGTTCGATAAATCGTCAAGCTGGTTTGTCGAATTAAAAAGGTACATGGAATCGCCGGCGACGAGACTAAGAGGTGGAATCATTTTACGGTTCTCTTTGACTTAATGACGATGGTTGTAAAGCTAGTATTAAATCTGGTACATGCTTGCTGATGTAGTTTGCATGTTCGAGCACCACTCCGTGGAATAGTAGGTGCTACGTGCTGTAAATTTGCTCTCAACGGCACCTCGTTAAGACGTGTTTCAGTAAAATCCAGGGGAAAATATGGAACCTTCTCTGGAATACTGTTCGCCGCTTCTGATCGCACATTTGCGAAATTAAGAGAATCTTAGATTCACTGGTGTTATAATCATTATTTATATCTATTGATAAATACACTTCTTAATACTGTGTAATAATGTGATAATTAAACATATCTCGATTACTGTACAATATTTAATTGTACCAAACGTAGAACGCTTGTAAGGAAGTCCAAACAATATACACAAACTTTAACTCTTACACTGTGTCCATTAATTAATTAAGATCAGAAATTATCAATGATTCATCCCTGTATTATCGTGACGATACTCGATCCACCGTGAAAGAACAAGTTAACAAAAACGGCGCGTGAAATTTTCACAAATTCGATCTCCCGCGGATTCGGCATACATAGCACCACTTGTAAAAGAAACTTCTCAGACTCCACCCTCTTTTCGCGTCTAAGAAAATTGCCAACTTGACAGCTTCGACAGATAATCGCGACTCAGTCGAACCAAGACGAGGCTCACGGACAAAGGATCTTAATTAATATAGTAACGAAGATAAGATCCTCTTCTTTGAACCTCGACTTCGAACTGGCCCTCAGAGAGAAGGAGAAAGAGGGAAACAAGGTGGGAGCATTGCACCAGATCGAATCGAGTCGAAGAGTCACTCGAACTTCAACTTCCACCGAGTCATTCTCCGGTCCCTTCGGTCCCTCGGGCTTCGTCAAAGGGCATACTCTATTAACTGCTCGCATTATCGCGGCGTGCACTTCCAATTAGTTCGTCTTAACGCACCGTGAGAATTTTTCGTCGTGCGTATCCTTCGCTGGATTCATGATTTACGAAGATTCGCGAGCCATCGATGCAGGCAGATCCGTTCGGACACATGATTGGAAAAGATAGGTCAATATGTATCGACAATTATGATCGTGATCTTGTAATTGAGTAATTCAGTCTTTTCTTTGAGTTAGGATCTATTCTTTCGCCTTAAGGTACCACAATATGTTTTGTATAGTGGGAAATTTATCAAGTTAACTATTTCCAATCCCTAGGTCTACTTAATGCGATAGTAATGACAGACTCCCACAAAATTTCTTAAATTAATAGAAACACAGTACACTAGATATTCTACGTCTATCATCTAATATACAAACTACCCATACTTCTGTTTACCCCTTGATTCCTCTTCAGTCAATCTACTTTCTTAATATTATTAAGCAATACCCGATATAATGCTACGGTCGATAGTCCTAGTCGGCACCGTGGGTTTGAAATAAAACGTTGTTACTTTTTCTATAAAAGTCTACTCTTTATTTAATATGTCCAGAAGGTTTTTGTGTGAACAATCATCTCGTAACAATACATTTTACTATAATAAATAAAGCATTAATATTAGGGGTGCCGGAAAGTAATGGTCCAATTATGCTCATTATCAATAACCTTTTTCCATCAAGTGTGCAAATTTTCAATGTTGGACCTATAAAAATCGATTAATTTTGAACAAAGTATCTAGAGAAACGATGTTACCTTCCGGTACCCCTAATAGTTCCACTATTAAGACACTTTCAAATTTTCCCTCAACTTGTTGACATCTCGTAACAAAGTATTTCTAACACTCCAAAAAAATTCTCTTACCGTTGATCCATTCTCGACTAACCAAGCAAAAATTTGTTGTTTCAGATGAACTCGGAAGGAGCGTCGATGAACTTGTTTCACCATCGAACAACCGGAATGGCTTTACTGGCTCGGAGGGTACCTCTTAAAACGACTGGAAACTTTTGCTACACATGGTACGTGCGAGCAACAGGAGGTTATTTGCTAGATAAATCTTGACCCGCCTCCTTGCATGCCGCGCGATACCCGATCGACGTTCGGTCGATCGTGTACGCTCGAGAGCAGACCTCATTCACGTGCCTTGCAAGAGCAGAAACGGCTGCGTTCACCATGCCTATCCTACGCCCTGCACCTGATACTAGGTACATACCCGGTGCATCGACTCGCCGTTGGTCACCTTTCTTTGAGCGGAGATCGTCGTTTCCGCGCTGCAACTTGCTCTCGTCTTTTTAATTGCATTGCGTATCCTTGAATTCCGACGATAATGGCGGTGATAATGTTAACGCGTCGAATGCCGAGCGAGTGACCGGTGATCGACGTTACCGAATTGAATTTCCGTGTTCGGATGATAGGCAATTATTGGGGTTTCACCCTGGAGCTATGAAGATGGTCAAAACGATTGGTTCTCAATTTTTGCAGAAATTTTCCAAGTGCATAGGACAACTTTAGAGAATATATTCTTCTGTCTTTTCCATCTGCTGATTCTACTTCTTCCGAGGTACTTATTTAGTATCTATGTTATATGTATTCAATTTTTGATATGCTGAATAAGTAATTTGGACGAAGAGAAATGAAGAAGTGGAAAAGATGATCGATTAATTAATTTAAGTTTTATTAGGTGCAAATGGAATATTTATTGCATGGTTCCCCCCTATTAGTGTTTAATTTTACAAATTGGAACTATTTGTTTAAAAGAGTTTCAATTCTGATAGAAATTTTTGACTACTACCCCCAAATTGGACCACTTAGGAGTATCAGCAAAACATTCAGAAAGTATAGACCACTTCTCACCAACACTTCCTACTAATCTCCCAATCCCTTTGGAGAGCTTTCACGACAAATGTACCGTCAGATTTCTGATATCGTCCGAAGAACCCCTTATTTTCCATTTCCTCTTTGCTCATCCACGAAAAAGCGTGCATATCATTTTGCGTGCGCATCGGAACGAGTTCTGGTCACGTGCTATACCGATTTCCAACGGCTGCGTTTAACGTACGGCGTTTCGATACACCTGATACCTGCGAGTCGCACTTGTTGCACGCCCCAACATTACAGGGCACTAATTCGTGCTGTGACGGTTTTCTACGGTGACGCACGTACCGACACGGAAAATATCCGGTCATTTATGGGGGTGGCGAACGTACTACACCTGCCCGCGTACCTACAAATAGGGGGGTTTTAGACCGAGCCGTGCGACGTGGAATGTAAATTGTCTCTTCCTGTCGGCAAATAATTATATTCTCGCCTGTGTTTTTCAATATCGCTGGGACAGCCCTGAATCAGGGCACGGCCGGTGGGAAACAATTGCGTTCCGGGAGAAATTTTTATGCTTCTTTTACGGCGGTCGTTTCGAAGAACGGTAACATTGCGGAGACACGATTTTAGCGAGATAATTGGGAACGTGACTCATTGGTACGGTTTTTTTTGTTGGTATTCTGATTTTTTATAGGTAGTGCAAGAACCACGGATGATCTTAATGCCTAATAATGCTTCATAGGTGCAGGCAAATTGCTAATTGTTGTGTTAGGAATTATCATGAAAAAATAGGGAGAGTATACTTATTATTTGAAAATTACAAAAGTAGAGACTTAGATTCTAACAAGTATTTTTGTAATTTACGGGAATAAGTAAGAATATTCAACTATTAAGGTCCAATATGTTTGGATGGACTTTGCATTTGATTCGATAATTATGACAGTCCCAGATTTTATTACCGTAAGAAATCTGAAGTGAAATTGATTAAAATGGCAGCCGCAGAAAACAGCTCGAGCGGTTTTTCAAATTTTCTACAAAAACAAGCGTGATCGACGGATAACGATTGCGCTAAGTGCAGGGTTGTGTAGGATGCACTGAGTGCACCTGATGCCGGCTAGCTTATTACGCGTACGTCGGCACACCGACACACTCCCAGGTACGGTGCACGCCGGCGACGAAACGGCGGAATACCCGTCGTTTCCCACGGAAATTTCCGGCAATTTGCGAAACGTTCCAACGCGCGTCTCCTCGCCGTGCCAAGGTCGCCTCGTAGAAGGCGTCGTAACACTTTCTCGAAGTGCAACGATTGCTGACTCCTGCCGTTCCTTTTTCGTGGCCCGAAGTCAAAGGAAGCAGCGAAGATACGGTTAAAACTGAGGCTTTGAATAAGTTTGCTCGAAGAACACAGACATACGCAATTTTTTCGTGTGCTGAGATTGTAATTGGCAACGAAGTGGCAATAGCATTGATAAACTCAAAAATTTAATGTAACTTTGGTCACGTTGGTGGTGTTTCATTAATCGAGACAGGATGATTTTAAGGGAGAAAAATGGCTGAAGGGATTCTAGTTTTTATGTCACGTTACCTTGAATAGAAATTTTATTTAGTGGATTGCAGGATTTTTGGTGTTTCTTGTGGCAATATAATAGTTAGCACTGTCGACTTTACTCTTATTAAATTTGCATATAGTAAATAAGTATTTTGAAAGAAGGAGCAATAAATTGGAGAGACGGTCAGTCGAGGAATTTTTATTTTGTAAGATAGATGTGGAATAATTACTATATGGCCCTTTTATTAATGTGGGGAATTTGTATAAATAATGAGTCGTTTTGGTTGTACGATGGTTTTAGTTTTCAGATAAGAGAAATGTTAAGGAACTATTTCATTGGAAAAATGGAGAATAGTCCGTAGTTCAAGAGCCGTCGAGGAAATTGAAGTTAGAAAATTCATTCAAGTTAGTTATTAATTATGAGGATAAACGAACGCTAATATTTACTAACGTGCTAATACACTCCAACTTGAAGTATTAGCTTACAATAAGAATAATAATTTCCATTTTCAAATGGAGATTACACGCCATGACGAAGTAACTCGAAAAGCCTTAAGGTGCAAACAGGAAGCAGAACTCAAACAGTCAAAGCCGCAAATCGATCAGCACTCTGCTACCAAATGCAAAAGGGTTAAATAATCATGATTGCCCAGCTTCCACGTAGGCGATACAAATTCGTCTTCTATCCAACCGCGAACGATCGACGTTCTTAATTGCATCGTTGAGAATATCGTTCCAAGTAAGAGAAACAACCGATGAGAGAAAATTAACAAATCCATTACCCACTACTACAACACATAATTCACACGATACGTAGGCGGAAGTTGATTTTAATTCATGCAAACTGATTGACACGCTTTTATCATCTCTAATGCACCGGGCCGATTGCGAAACGATGCAACGCGACTCCACTCTCCGTGCGCAACAAGGGTGCATCGAACATGTTATCCGAACATCGTAAATAGTTTTAATATCTGCTCAACAGGAATATATCACGTTTGACGCGCACGCATTCCATGCTGCACGGCACGATGCATCGCATGTGCATCGATCGATGCACACGACTTTCGTGTGGACATTAATTAATTCCATATACGCGAAAAATCGCGCACATGCTCAACTTTTAGTATTCCTAGTTAATAAACGAGTCTACTACGAGCGGACACGCAATTAAACACCGACGGATTCGTATACTTTTCCTCAGCGTCGTTAATCAAACGCGACGAAACTCGTCTCGGCTGGAGAACTCTAAAAAGCGACTAGTTCGGATGCAATATTTAATGTGGCCGTTTTTAGTAATATCAATTAAAAGCGGCTATTAAAGGCGGCAAAATTGTTTCGGAAAACGACACGCCGGCATCGAGCGGAGAACGAGAGATGGTATAAAATACGCGCTGTAACTCTTTAAGTCTACGAGAGAAGACTACCTCGTGGCTCTCTCATTACGGTAACGGCGCATTAAGTCATCCTCGCTTTCATAACGTCTCGTAAAGTGATTTACGAGATTCAATTGCCTTTCCTTCTCGTCGCCCCGGCGTGCAAGCTTTGCATTGCCGCCGCTGCGTCTGCAACATCGACGGACGCGAAAAAGGCGGAGAACGAAGCGAATATTTGTTCAGAGAGAAAAAGGAAGAAGATGAAAGAAAGGCTTTCTCCTGTGCAGTAGTTTAACGCACAATATTGCGACGCGGTTCATTGCCGTAGGAAGAATAACGAGCGACGAAACGATCGGTTAGCACCGATGACTTTTTTGGGTCTTCGTTTGATGTTTTTGGTGGCAGCAAGTATTTCACGATTTTTTGGGGATTTTAGAGAGTGACTAAGTTTATTATTTGGGATTTAGAAATTTCTGTTAGGTGGTGTTATGGTATAACTAGAGATGAATGATCACCGTAGAGCTTGCACACTTGGAATCAGTCGCTTAACGCAGCTAAAAGCGCGAAGACTTGAATCGTCACGACATTTTTTTTTTTCTGATACTTTGCGAATTAAGTAAAGTGTCTTTGTCATTTTGCGTAAATATATGCAGATATATGAAATTAATAAAAAAAAAGGACAGTTCCTTGCGTGCACAAGTTCCTTAAAATCGGCGCAAAATATAGGCGGGCCCGATCTTAGCCTCTAAATTCACGGCGAAATTCCCAGTTATTTTATTACCACTCAATGAGCCGTATCCAATTAAAGCTGCGA
This sequence comes from Cerceris rybyensis, assembly GCA_910591515.1. Taxonomy (NCBI): domain Eukaryota; kingdom Metazoa; phylum Arthropoda; class Insecta; order Hymenoptera; family Crabronidae; genus Cerceris; species Cerceris rybyensis. The sequence goes on along the minus strand of OU342793.1, from coordinate 21,873,241 downwards.
GAAATCGTTACTCGATTTATGCTCCCACCTCGTTCCTCGAAGCGATCCGGAGTTTACTCCGATCCTGGCCGCAAACGATGGAAAACGTCGGACTGCCATGTCATAATTTTAATGGGGGTAATTACAATTATCGACGTGTTAATCGCCGTTACAATAAATCCCATTACACGTCGACGACGTGGTAACACACTAGGCAGAGAAACGTCCGATGAGTTTCACGGCATAGCAGCCTCACGAGGGACGTGTAGGAAAAAATGAATTTAGTCAGTGCATTCAGTTCGAAGCAAAACGACAGTTCCATTAGCTTCAACGTATCGGTTGTTTTCTAATGCAACTCTTATGCATTCGTCCGCGTCGAGATTTTCTCGTGAAAGACGGAAGAAATTGGAAATCGAACTATCGCATTCATTATTTACGATGCTCATGAGAGCATCGTCGTTTCTAATAATTCAATAAACGACGTGTGGCAATAATTATTCCACTTGTCCGATGCAATCGAGCCTGATTGGAGTTAACTGCATCGTCGTGTGCGTGCAGGTATCGAACCGGGCAAGAAAGTGTATAAACTCGTACCGGCTCCCTGATTGATACAGATGACTACATCCGACTGATGTGTGGGCCCCGTAGAAGGAGGCGCCGAAGAACAGGTTCGCGCATCCCCTGTGAATTGAATGGCTTTGCGAACGATGGAAAAAGGGACTTTTCGAAACGGTGATAACAGTCTGTTGTGACTCGACAGGTGGATCGAAAGGAACGAGAGAATCTAGATTCGATGACTTGGTCGATGATGTTGTATCGGAGTTGATCGTTCCTTCGGGAACATCGAAGGGGGATTGATTGAAATCGTGTTGCGTGGGATTTAGAGATGATTAAGGAAATGTCTTTTAATGAGCAAGCAATTCTGAAAATTCTTTTTCCAAAATAGTTATTTAGTATTTAAAGTTGATGATTAGTACATGCAAAATCTACGATATACTGTATCTTTTGGTTTCCAAGTTCGTTCGTAATAATTCCATTATTTTCGAATTCAGAATAGTTTGTATAATTTTATTTTATACATTTATGAAATTGTTCTACAACAAACGAAATTAAGGATCATAGAAATTTATGTGGAGCAAGCACGTGAAAAATTTAGGCAGAATTTTTCACGCTCACATCCTTAATTCACTGTGACGGGGATGAGACCAAGTGCAAAATTAGTTTCCGATCGTGCACCTTGTTTTGCCGATCTTTCAGAGTCACAGAGACCGCAGAGTGGCTCGATAGGCTCGCAATCCATTCGGTAGCGAATTAGAAATTAGTTGTCTCGCATTTACATACCGCGCAGGTGGCTGGCCGCCGTTAGACCGGTCACTGTTTTCAGGGTAAAACGAGTTTCACGACGGTGAAGAAAAAGTCCGGAGACTTGTAGCACGAAACCGGTGCAATAAAGATCCATGATCTACGCTGTGCGACATTAGCAAACGCAATGAGCAAAAGTATGCCATCGAGAAAAAATTCGACGCTTAAAACCCACACATCCGAGATATCTCGTGGCACTCGCTTATCGTCCACGAAGCCAATCAAAGTTAACATTCATCCGAAGAAATTTCAAAAAACAAACACCGAAAATTTAAAAAAAGTAAAATACTCGGCTTAAAATCGCATACCATCGTAATTAAGCATCGAGCGCGTCAAGTTTGCCAGTTTAAACGGTAACAACCATGCACCACCGTCCGTACGACCCTTGGGGTACCATTAAAACCTCATAATTCGTTCATGGAGGTATATTTACCTCGCGCGCCACTGGAAATGCGGGGACTGTAATTTCCATCGGATAACACTCTTCCTATAGAAATCAGAATCTGTAAATGTAGAAATAGAAACGCGTAAGATGGAAGGCCGTCGGCTAAACGGATTATTGGATCAAAAGGATTCGAACGCGGATAAATATACGGTTACGAAGGATAATAATGTCGATGGATACCGAGCCGATTGAAATCATGCCGATCGCTACGAATAACGTAAAACAGCGATATCATCGAGCTCAATATCCCCAGCTAACGATACCCTGTCGTTGGAAATTGTCGAACGTGTCACGAGGGTCGGATAAGTAAGGACTCGCGGTGAAACAGAACGGAGAAAGAGAAAGAGCCTCGATAGTCAATGCGTCAAGGGCCACCGATAAAACCGATGGTCAAACGCCATAAATCCGTCTCTATCCATGGTCTCCCGTGCAATCTCGAAGGACGAGAGAGTATCACGGACTAGTCCGCGAAACGAGCCGGCAAGGAGGAGGCTGGTTAGTCGTTCAGGAGCGCAGAGTCGAGGTGGTTTGCAAGTGGAATGGATATATATAGGTAGACGGGATCGGTGCCAGGTGTGGCGGACTCCGATGCAGGAAGAGAGAGAATAGATAAAATGAAATATTTGTTGGTTCTCTTGGACGCGACCGGGAGTTACTTTCCTAGGGAGGAACGTTCTTGTGCTCGTCCAAGAACGACGTTACGCGATCGTCGACTAAAAGCACGCGCACTTTGTTTTTGCTCACGATCATGATATCAAATCACGAATACTTCTCCATTTCTTGTCAACCTGAACAATTTGATAGACATTCAACAATCTAGAATTATTCCATCTTTGATACTTAACCCATTGACAATTTATCCCAAGACATTCACGGGCGGAGCGTCAACTACCATACGGTTTATCCCTAATCTACCAAAAGATATCAAAGTCTATGACTAGATTCTTTGCTTCCTCTGTTTTCTAAGATTATTCTAACTATAGAAGGCAACGTGGTTTTACGTTTAAACACCTTTTCGGGTCAGAATTCGTAATTTTTAAGGGGTTAACATGCCTTTCAAGCTCAGAACGATGGTCGTAACGTTCAAACAGATTACAGCGACCATCGTCAAAACCTGACGAAAGTACGGTCAGCGTTGTCACAACTCGACAAATCCCGAACGTGGGCGGAAAAACTGTGAGAAATCTCGAACGGAAAAGAAGCATGTTTGCCAACTAACGCAAGTACGAGCACCTCGTGCAACCAGCGAGTGTACGGACAAGCGACTATAAATAGATCGGAGCTACCTGTAGACGCTCTCAGTCCGGTACAGTTGCGAGCTAGGCGGTGCAGCGTGGTGCGCGGCACCACGGCACCACGGCACCATGGTACCATGGCACCACGGCATCGCGCCACATGCGGAGAGCACATGCGGCGAACGCTCGCTTGAACGGCTAACTGTATAACCGCGCGACGGCTTGCGAGACCGGCAGAGAAGCGCACCGTGGCACGCCGCAATTAACCACCGGACAACTTGCTAGCCGGATAATAAACGAAATAAGAAGACAGGGAAGACACCCTGGCACCCGCGCCGCATCCTTGACATGGCCGCGATCGGATTGACTACCACCTAGACCGCATTCCGTGCTTAGATCGCGATAATCGACGATTCAAGATTGTCCATCCTGAACGAGGACTTGGGTTGGTTCTGTTTCTTTGACTCGGAGAACCGGAAGATTCATGGAGGATGAGAGAAGTCATAGGTCGAATCGTTGATAAAGTTAAGTGGATGGATAGAATAAGAAATTTGAAAAAAATTGGAATAAGAAAATGAAAGAATCGAGAGATTTCCGGTTACGTAGATCGAAGATGAATGGAGGATGTTGAGGTGGATGTAGAGAATCGAGCTGTTGAAAGCACTTAATCTCCTTTGGATCTTAACCACGTCGAAAACACGGAAGGCGCGCTAATAACGAAATAAGAGAAACGCCAACCGGCATTGAGCGTGATCTCTTCTTTAATCGCATTCCTAATGTTACGTTGTATCACTTTGTTGCCGATGGATGAGTCATGTGGAACACCGATAGACGGCAGATTAGATCGGTCGTACGTTTTGAAACGGATTATTGCTTAGACCACATTCCAACCTACATATAGCCCGCAATAGAGGCGCAAATGGTACGCTTTGCTTTTCTATGTAATATGCATAAAACTCGCCTAAGGAAACGGGAAGATGTTCGCGCAATTGACGCTGATATCCAGGTGGAAAATTCAAGAAGATCGGTTCAACTGCCACTCGTGGGATGTTGTTATCAACTTTTTTATTATCATAATCGACCGAGCTTATCGTGATATAGGATCACTCGACCGTTCGATTGTAGTGTTATAAATTTCAACCACCTTCTACTGGAATGCGCCTTCCCGTAAAGGATTCTTCACATTTTTGAGATTATTTTTCAAAATTTGAAACGACACTTCTCTACATTCATGATGAAACTTGAAATTCTTCATGAACTGATTTGTATATTTAAAGTCTACCATTATAAACAATTGTTTCAACCTTGCGATTGTATCTCTCCTTGTTTAGAATCTTGCGATTCTGTTTATCTTATGCAAAAAAGTTTACGTGAAATCAGTCTGATTGTGAGCGCAAAGACAACGAGCCCATTAACACGTTGAACGCCACCAGTATTTCGCATGTTTTATCATTTTTATTAAAGTAAAGCTGTTTCTATTAAAATTATATCTTAGATAAATATCTAGTCAACGAGACTTTACCTCTTCGATGCCAATATTTAAATATCTAATGCATAAGGAAATTTATAAATGATACAATTTTAAAATCGTATGAAATATAATTGAATTGAACAGTGCAGATCACCGAAAGCCCCCATGGCATTAAACGTGTTAAGAAGGTGTTACCAAATTCAATTATTTCATCGTCCCCGTGGAAAGGAGGGACGAAAGTATTCGCGTCGATCGATCGATTATGAGCGGTTTGAAGGATTGCACGATGCCGCAACTTCGCAACAAGAGGAATCGCAGAGTTCGATGCGAAATGACAGTACAAAATTACTCCGATGTCCAGCTGAGATAATGGTCTTCAAGTCGAACTAACGTTTGCCGTATGATTGGTTAGAGTTTCCGTCGAGTTACGGCGCACCACCGTGCTGACGGACGTTATTTATTACGAGCGTTGAACACTTAGAACATTTATAACACGAAGCACGAAGAAAATACCTTGTTACTTGACCCAGTGATCTCGAAACTTTTCCCAACTTCCAACCAGTACCGATAGGCCCGGCGTTGAATTTATTTACACGCACGAACAAATGTATCACCGGCGAATTCTTGGCCGCAATGTATGACGGTAATATCATAATTCTACCAAATGCCGTTCGATATTATGTGGCTATATTTTTCGAGATAAAATAAACGTCCAAGTGCGCGACGATAACGACGTTTAGCCGAGTTACGCAACTGGTATCCCTTTAATCCTTTGCGGTTCGAATTATTTTATTAATTTTTGAGCTCAGGAAAATTGATATTACAAAGCTGTGTACCATTGATTAGCTATTTTCGTTCGGCATGAATAATAGACGGTCATTTCGTTAGGGATATTTTTAGATACCCTCAATCTTTATTTTTAAATTGCACGTCTATTTGCAAGTACATAAGCATCTACAATTATTCCTCTTATCGAATAAAAGATAATACCAAACGGTAAAAAATTTACCCAGATCAGTTTTCCACGGGCAACAAATTTGGATAGAAATGAGAAATTATATTCGAGTCACTAACTGAGATTTAAGTCGATAAGGAATTAAGTAATGTAGAAAATTTGCCCAGATCAGTTTTACATAGGTAACAAATTTGGGTAGAAATAAAAAAGTATTTTCTACTCACTAAGAGAACTTAAGTCGATAGTAAATTAAGTACTGTGGAGAACCTCGTCGATTATTACGCGAAATAGGACTACAGATGGTTAATTCGTTTTTCATTTTAATTTACGATTACCGTGCCATATATTAAACCCCAGGAAGTGACGGTATTATGTCGACAAAAAATAGCAGTTGAAATGTTTTATCAAAGGCGAACAAGGCCTTCGACCCTATCCACTGTCAACCCTTGTTCCCTTAACAACCAACGAATTTCGACTGTCTTTAACGAGTGCCACCTGACGCGACAACTGCCCCTAAGATGGCAGTTGTCTTGGAAAGTGTTCTCGCAGGGTGCATCAGGTAAGGGTGCAAGGGTAAAAATGGGCAGATGCTACCGACTCGCGATTAGAAAACGAAAATTTTTGAAATAATGGGCCAACGAATCCGACGGGGGAAACGGCGGGCTAACTCGATCGTAGTCGAATACGACGATGTCTTATCCATCTCGATCTCCTCGAATTCGATGGAAAGATACAGCTGCCATCACGGAGGACGAGGATTTCACGTGCCGGCAGATCTCGATTGAAGCAGAAACGATTAGGCTCGAGCATTCGTTTCATAATTTGACGGTTCAAAAGAATTGTTGAGAAGCGGAAGCGCCCGTGTATTCAAGCTTGATGCACGCTGATGAAAAGTTGGAATTAATTCTTTGAAGGCTTCTTTGCTTTTTGGGAAGTATATATGTATTTCTTAGGGTATTTATACTAGAACTACTTGCAACTTCTATATTTATCTTTGCATAAATTTAAAGATGAATATTTAAAAATTAACCCCTTGTCGTACAAACCTAGATGACACTCGTGAATTCTTCCAAAAACTATTAAATTATAAACATCAGTTGGTCATGATTCCATCAAATTATTTCTATTCTATTAATGTTGTGTTAATTAGAGATAGATTGTTATTTTAGCAATTAATTCTGAGTTATTGCTTATTCAGTCAGAAAAGAATCACTCGATAAAGGGTTAATTCGGTTATGTTAATTTTTTCTGTCGATATTGTCAGGATTTTATATTTCTACGTTAATTATCCTTTTCACTTGAATCACTGTTATCAGATACTGCCAAATTTTTCTTTAGTATTCTAACGGTTCATCTCAGATGCAGAAATCAAAAATTATTCTTCTTAAGGTCCTGATACTTCATTGCCGTCGGCGCAAATCATCATGAAACGTTTCAACAATCATCGACAAAGTTTTCTCGCGAATTCTTCACCTTCCACGGAATCAATACGAAGTTTTGCAAATTTTCTCACATTGAAAATCGAGCGATGCTCTTACGTATTCTCGGCGCCTCGTTCGAAAATCCTTCCCGCCAGTTTTTGCGGGCCGCTCGTCGGTCATTAGCTACGCCAGAAGATCTATCATTATTGCGTACGAGCGACTATCTATAATTGGCGAATGTAAACACACAGCATGGCCAGGTGCGTGTATCTGTTCACGAGTGTGAGTTATGTACGCGTAATCGTCGTTGCTCCATTCAGAATCTACGTATTCGAGATGCTTTTGTAAGACACTGTTTCGCGCAAGAGATAGCGGTCAACGAAACCCATGGTTTTCGATAATTCCAAATTATGCCCTTTGCCAGACAAGCCTCCATTAAACAGCAAAATTTCGTGTTAGCTATCAAAGTCCTACGTAAATGAAAATATAATTCCAACGACACAACGTGCAATTTTTGCAAGATAGCAGTTCGTTTCTTTCACTCGACGAACGTAAGTTGGTAGCAAATTACATATCATTTAATTATATCGATAAATTTGTACGTTAACTGGTATAATTTAGTGTCGATTTTACCTGAATACGGATCGCTTCGTCGTGATCGTCTTCGTCGTCCACTTGTATCCCTCCGGTACCTTCTAACCACGCGTTAAAGTCTCTGAATATTCACTGAACACCGCGGCAACACTTCACCGTTCGTGTACCTCGTCGCACCGTGCACAGTCGTCTCTCATACCCGCACAAGGATGCACGTTTCTCTCCCTCACAGAACAAGCCTTCGATCGATCACCTTCCAATACTTCCGAGTCTATCAATTTACTTCACGACAGTTTTTCATGCACGAAACACGAACGGCTCGGTAATCCCAGTTGCGTCGATGGACGATGCCGATAAAACGAGCACGTTCGATGAATCTTAGTGCAACTGTGCAATGATATCTTCAATTTTGATCGTTTTAATTTTATCGATGGAAGGACTGAAGGATTTGTCGTTGACTTTTCAAAGATAAACCTCAAATTTCAATGATGATCGTTCGACACCTCGCGATTCCTTTCAGCATCCTCGTCATCCTCGAAGAATCCTTCTTGCGTTGGTATAGGATGTTGCTGACGTTTGCACGGACGTGTCGAAGCGAGGTGGTCAATCACCATAGATCAGGTGTCCATTAAGAGTGACCGGCTCGTTGGTCACCGTTGCGCGAAACCTTCCGGATCGCTGATCCCAGTGATCGCGTGGCTGGACGCGTGTGACGCCAAGGGTGGGGGTGTTGTTGGTTCGACGGGTGCAAGAGGTAATCTTACGCCCCGATAGATCGTCGGCGACGCGATAGGAACGATAAAATCCACAACACGATCGTTTAGTCACAGTTCCGTCGCGGCCGAAGGCACGAATAGTTGTTCCCGCTCGAATTACAAGACCGACGTTATCCAAGTTCATCCGACTAGTATCGTACGTAACGATTCTCTGGATTTCTACAAGGTGATTTCTATGATCTCTTCTAAGAGACTTTTAGAATTCTGTCGGAAAGAAATAGATAACCAAAAAAAAAAAAAATACGACACAGCACAATTCGACGAATCTAAACGTCCATCCCAAGAAGATCTCCTTGCTCCTATGATCATCGAAGAAGGATCATGACGAGGAGGGATTTACCGGACGGCAGCACGAAGGGACGAAACTTCGGATCCTCCTTTCGAATCTCTCTATCGAGGATCGGCGCGATACGATCGAACGAGAGAGAACCAACGCGAAACGGTCGAATCGATAAATGCTCGCCGATGCGTGTGATCTCGAGGACGAGCACGGTGACGGACGAAGAAGGCAGTCGTTATCCTTCCGAGGACGAGCAGCCACCGTGGTACCAGACGAGCCTTGGTCCCGCGCTTACGTCCTACGTCTTCGTGTATACGTTCGCCGTTCTACCTCGTGGAGCGTGCAGCAGGAGGCGTGCTGTCCCGGACTGGACTAGCCTGGGCCCCTGGAGTAGAGAGGGCCGGTCGCGCTTCACCTCCGCTTCACCGGCCTCCCTCCACTCGGACGCGGCTCTCCTGCCTGCCTGACTGCCTCTCTCCCTCTCTTTTATTCTCTTTCTCGCTTCAACCTTCTGCTTTCGTTCCTTCCTTCGCGTAAGCCTCGAACCGAGTACTGAGGCTTACCTGTCTCTCCCTCCCCCTTGTGCCGCGACCTCTCGCGATATCAGTGGGCCGAGGGAGAGAAAGACGGAGTTGGACGTGAACACCGACTGAGAGAGGAAGTGCTCTTCCCTGGGTCTTTGAGGGGGAGTGAGAGAAAGAGGGAAAAAAGGGGGAGAGGGAAAGAGGGAGAGGTACGATGAAAACGGCCCCTCTCTTGTTACTTTCTTGAAGTCCTTTGGTGGACTCTTGTACCAAGACGCCCCCACAGTGGTACGAGGTGTGGAGAGAGACTGGATCTTGGCTGACGAAGAGTTTCAAGCTCTTGAGATGACGAGTAAGTTTAGGGGACGTTGAGGTTTTTGTTTTTTCGAGGTTCTTTTGGTGTATTTTCAACTTGTTTGGAGAACTTGGATGGAGAGTCTTTGCGGTATTCTGAGGATTTATAGAGGAGTTACTTGATAAGTGGTTTGCTCTGATTCGATCGACGAGGAGGAGACGTCCTTCGTCCTTCCGCAGAATTCAAGGGCCCATACGATGGGAATGAGGCAGTACGAGGACAGTCTCGCCTTACTTCATAACGAGTGACTTCTTTCTGTGTCCTCAGGATAGTTGAGAAACTTGCTGGTGTATTTTTCGTTTGAGTTTGTAATCTGTTCTATTCTTGATTCTTTTTTTTCTTTAGGAATCCTGGATTGTAATTCCTAGGGTACTTGGAGAGGAGCTGTAGTTTTAGATTGATTTCGAACCAATGGGTACATGATCCAAATTTTAAGTAATAACTTAGAAAAAATCTCCAAGATTTGTCTTTATCTCCTTACCTTATCAAATTATAATTATATTCACGACTTGGTTTCACTCTAGCTGACATTTCATCATCTAAAACTTTAATCAAGTCAAGACACTGGCCCAATTTGGGGATGGACTATTATAATATTATTCTATGCTTCAAAGCACAATATTCCAAGCTGATTGAGTAGCTGGTAGTTTGCCACGTTGAGAATGAATCTACCGTCGGAAGATTGAACTTTTGCTCGTAAATTCCTTATCCAAAATTCCATGGCGTTTCGGATCCATCCACGGAGTTCACACCGTCACCGTTATGGGCGGAACCAAGCGGAACCACGCTTCCTGCACAGAACAAAACTGCCCTCCCTCCCTCCTCAGTAAATTGGAGTTTGGGCAAAGTTGTTGCTTTGCGTTTATATTACTATGCTGCTTGTAAATCACCACGCATCGGACTCGACGGAACGCGTAGGCGTGTGAAACGGATCGAACGGAAGGGCATTCAATTTTGGTATAAATTTCTAGCGGATAGATCGCAGGATATGACTAGTGGCATTTCCATTCCGGAAACGTAATATCCTGAAAGTATTCCGACTCGAATATGTTCTTCCTATCGCTGCCGAAATGCAAGCATCCTCGCTGTCGTTGGATTAATTTATCCCAAAGGTACCATTTCTTATATAATTTTCACTTTGTCCCCATCAAGGTTAATTGTTAATACTAACCACACTATAATCGGTCAAGTGGCCGATTCAATGAAATGACGCTATATAATTTTATATACTATTAAGCAAAGACTATTCTACGTTGCTTCCTATATTAAGTTGATAGTCTTTTGAATTTGTTCAGAATGGTATTATTATTTTGTAGCTGGTCACATCTGCTATGATAAGAATAAGTATCTACAAAGTGTCGGTATGGTTAATGTTAATATTTTTTTTTGTTCTCATTTGGAGAGTGTGGTAGTGGTCGATGCGATACTGTATCATCTGATTACATCTTCCGTCGTCCAACATTTAGCATCTCCGAATCTCTTAACTTCCATTCTTCTCTTAAAAGTCCTTCGACCATTCTTCAAATCGTAATTATTAAATATAATTTCCCCTATCAAAAAATTGCACCCCTCAAAAGCGTCCCCACGGAAAAGTTCATTTCCTCCTATACCCTAACAAAATCTTTGCATTCCCTCCCTTCAATTTGTCATGCTCTCTTCGAAGTCACTCGTATGCGTGGAATGTTACAAACAAGCTCTTAAGTGCTATTTAACGTTGCCAAATGAAAAGTCGAGCACACATCCTGTCCGGCTGGCTCAACGGTCGTACCGTAAAAAGGTATGTGCAACACCTCTCTTCATCCGCTTCGGCCGAATAGTTATGCACCCCTTTGCCGGTCGGGCTACCAGCCTGCAACAATTCTAATGTCCATGAGTCTATGTTCGGTGTTGGTTGCACTTGCTGAAACAGCTGTGGCACCTGTTCCCGGCTGGTGGCGTAAGGTGCAACGTTTCCCCTATGTGCCCTGCACTCATCCGTCGCGTTTCTACCGTCGACCCTGTAATATCCGCCGGAATGGATCATTGGACCTGGGTTAATGGTACCCAGACGCGCCTACTTTTCTTTCCAGGTTCTCGTTCATCGGTGTAGTTATTAACCGACGGCGAGGAAACGGTCAGAGAAGTATGAAGAAGGTTGAAGCGATATCGACTTCGGTTTTAATGCTGGTAGATTCTCTATTAGATCTAATTGATAATAATAAGATGATGATACTGGAGGATCTCATCTGACGCAGGACCTTCCAGGTTGGATGAGTTTCCTGTTACATAGGATCCGCGCTTATAAATTTTCTCAGTCATCAGAATCGACTGCCTATTTTCCATGTCACCCGATGAACCTTCCAGTTATCAACGCACAGAATAATTATTAATCATCAAAGTGTCCCATGGTGGATCACGTCTCAATAACTTTCTTCCAATAGCTCAGCGTTTCCCAAATTTCTTCGCCTACGCACTAGTACTTTGTGTAAAATTTGTACGCCGCCCCAATATTACTTAAAATGCTATCTTTAATTATTGATAAGTGAGGAACTAAAAAATCAGGTTATTTATTTGAAATGGATTTAATTTTTGTCTCGTGAAAGGGAGAATAATAAACCCGCTAGCAGGGTGAACGAACAAAAGGAAAATCGTCTGACCCAGTTGGCAGTCATAGAGACGGGCCCAAAAAAAGCGCGGGAAACACATGGCCGAAAAACGGCGACGAAGAAAGGTGGATCAGCTGGTCTTCGCGGTCAATATCGGGAGCGTGCTGGCCCGACCGTTAAACGCCCTTCACCCTTCGCGAAGGTGAGCGCACATGGCTCCTACGTCGAAGGGCCTACGCTCCTCGAAGACACGCACGTTCCTCCTTCGCCGGTGTTCTTATTAATGGCATACATTATTAGAGGCTATGGGGATGGTATAGTAACGGCCGCGTCAACGGTCCCGGGCACCTGACGCCTTGTAACGAGTTGGGCCTTTGTAGGGGCGGGGCCCTTTCGTCCCTTTTCGTCACGAGCACGTCGGCAACTCCTCTGCCACGCAACTCCGGTAGCCGGGCTATTCTTGTCGCGTTTAAGAAACGCGATGCGCCCTTCCGATAAAGAGAATCGATCGGCGATCGATTTAAGGACGTGTTTGTAGGTATTTCTTGGGACAGCCTTTTTAATCGAGTGAAGTTAACTGCGGGATATTTGAACGACATTGAGATTTTGATACTTGATTGATATAAAGATGATTTGATGAAGCGGGAGAGGAAGATTGAAAGGGGTAATTATTTTTAAAATACGTTTTAGATAATATTGTTGAAAGCGTTTATTGAACGATGGTCGAATTTTATATTGTTGATTTATCAACAATATATTTTTTCAAATTTATTGTCTATGTATTGTTATGAATTATTGTCAAAAAATTATATAGTTTCATTTCGTTGAGCCATCTGACAAGGTAGTGTTGCCAGTAACAGCAAGTAAGAAAATTTGAAGCTAGGTTTAAGATGTTAAGTAAGACTAATTCCAAGTAACAGTTTAGTCAGATAAATTATTAGGAACGAAAGAATCGGACGTCCGACGAGAATTACAGGTACGTTCCTCCAGAGAGAAGGTAATTTTCAGCCGTCCGCCTCCGGGAGAAGGCGCAAATGAAGATCTTGAAATTAGTTGCACAACAGGACTTAACGAAGAGTACGTTGCTATCCCGGTTGCCACCGTGAACTCGAGATAACAGAATCGAGACACGGATCTCCTGTTCGGACGTTGAAACGTGCATAGACGTAGCATACACGGTGCCCCATGAACGCCAAGTTGCATCGCCGGCGGCTCTGGGCGTTGCAGGACGCGCATCGAGAAATAGAAAATAGAAAATGGAAGCACCGAATACGTGGTATACGAGTGAAAGCAGGTCGTTTCATTTATCCCAGCATATTAGTATATTTCCACAAACAAATCGAATGCTTTTAAATATTCATCATTCCTGAAATCCATCACGAAAGTCTACAAAAATTCTTCTCCATACCAGTTACAAAAAATACCCCGTAGCTTATAAAACTGTGACATATCGGCTGAATATCTTCCTGAATAATTAACCATATCGTTTCGAACAACAACTGAATCTTCCGTATTACGCAGCTGCATTACTTCCCGTTGCAATTCACCTCGATACTCGACATCCACGCGAATAATTCCGAACCATTATCCCCGTATTCCACCCGGAAGTTAATAATAACACCAGGGTGCGCTCAAAGAACGACCAAAGAATCCTCACGATCGAAAACGTGGAGAATCAAGTGGATTAAAGATCCAACAAAAATGGATCGTCATCGATCACTTGAGATAGATGCACCCTGAGATCCGTATCAGCTGGAAAAACAATTCTGAGGCAAACGGCGATGTAATCGTAGGTCAGCGAATACAGCACCGCCAGCAGGTGCGACTTTCTTTCAGCCCTGCCGGACGTGGGGCAGGTAATGTCTTTCACTCCTCTACGCTTCCAACCCGCTCGCTTTTTCTTATCCGTCGCGCTCGCTTCCAACGTGAATTCATTACTTATCTTACGACGTGAAAACGTTATCCTGCCATCTGACCACTTGAAACTGTGAATGTTTGAGTGTATAAATTACCCTCGTTTCACGGTGTAATCCGGTAATTCCGATAATTCGAACCTGATAGGAGAAATTCAAATTTCCATGGAATAATTCATAGGCTTGCGCGCTCGCGTCGTAAATCAGCCCGTTGCATGAGCTTTAATTAAGATACCCCTTTAACGTACGGATCCTGGACGGATTGAATGTGTAAAGGTTAACGCTAACCGTACCGGCCAAATCACCGGTTCATTGAAATGAAAATACATTATTTTTTGTTCTATTAAGTAAAGACTGCTACGTACATACATTGTTTCCTATATTAAGTTGATAGTAATTTGCATTTCTTCGAAAGGTAGTATTTTTATTTCGTAGCCGGTCACTGGATCTGGTAGAGTAAGAGTAAGTTTCTATTCAGCGAGTAAGTCTCTCTTCAACAGTAAGTTTCTATTAGGTAGTACAGTTTAAGGGGCTACTCACCCTAGTTTTAGATCAGTAATGAACCACGACCACAAGGTACGAAGCAATGATTCAGAAAAAATCTTCCAGAGGTGATAGGGACTTGATCTCATGACTGGTTGTCCAGTTCTTTAACTTGGTATCCATCATAATCCCTGAAACACGTTTTCCAAACACGCGGAATCATTTTATGTTTTCACTGAACACGGTATGCTACTTATCGTTTCAACGCCTTCATCGGTACCTTTCGGCACCGGATTACGCAGCCGCTGGCAACATCCCATCTTCATCGTACCGCTGAATGTAATGAGAAAATAACACGAAATTACACACCCCGACCGAGCGTGCCCCGACCGGTCTGCCACGATGCCGTTCGGTATTCGATTTGAAACGCTGAAGAGAATGTTGAGGAAAGGTTGAAGGGCTCGCCCCACTGTTAGTTTGCCTCTTCATTTTCGAAATACGATAGCATTGGCTGTAATAAATTCGCGAGCAAGAAGTATTGTCGATTGCACGCTGCGGTTTGTTAAGATCGCTGAAATTGTCGGTTGGTAGACGAAGGGATTTAATAGATGATTGTCGGTGATACTTGCTATTGTACCGATGAACTTTATACGTTCTGGGCTTAATAGTCTTTAATTTTTCATCTGTTAGGATTGAGTTGATAATTTATTTAGTATAGGTAAAAATTTAATTACAGTTTAGTACTTGTAGATTGTTTGATCTCAATTTGCAACTCTTTAGGAAATTTTGCACGTATCCATCGATCCAAAGGTATAGAACGCCTGGTAGATTATGAGAAATGGTTTTGAAACGCCCTATACCTGACAGAGATTCAGTTATTACTCATCAAAGTAAATGTGTCTGTTTGCACATCATGAAAGTTGAACGGAAAGAAACCCTCGCATCTTTAAAAGTAATTGGTCGACTCGTCAACGAAGGATCCCCGATGAGACGGTGCTCGTCTATCCGTCGTAGTTAAAGTATCAAACGTGAAGACGTTGTTAGCCTCTTAACGGGTACTCAACCGGTCTACCTCTTCACCGCTTCATCCAAACACTTAAGATCTTCTCGCCTCCGGCTACATTTATAGTGGACACTGCAAGTGATCCTAGAAGCGATGCTCCGCGCACGACGCGACATAAACGAGCGTGTACGTCTTCATGTAGCCACCGCTAAACAACCTCGTGTCCTCATATATCAAATCGTCCATCGTAAATAGAGTTTGCGAATGTACATTCGTTCAAGAAGATCATTAAGTCGAAGAACACGGGCGAATCTGCTCCAAAAAGCTATTCAACCGTTAATTCAAACACCTGAGAGAAAATCCGGTGATAATTTCCCAATTCATCTTCCGCAAAAGTCTTCTTGTTTTGCGATGCTCCTTAAAACGGTTCGCGCGAATCGCGTAGAACTGAATACCTGTTTTCTTTAACTTCCTTGATGACCAACGGTATATGGTGTACGTTATGTAGTATGCAGTCTCAGCCATGATGTAGCAAGCTCGTAAAATCGGTTAGGTAATAAATACAAGTGTCTCAGTTACTGCAACAAAGACAAAAATGTAACATTCAGACCGGCACCACGTGTCACACAATTATTCCTCGCTGAGTCTTAACCTCCCATTAACGGATACTTGACCCTCTACTATATAAAAATTACAAATCCCAACGAAAGAATCAATTCCAATTACCATAAACCAGAATAATCTCGTATCTCGTAGCGCGCATATACGCCCATTTGACTCTAAGGCCCAAAACTTTACAACCTCGCCATATCGTAACTACGATCATAATACAATAAAAGAAAAAGATATCAAACAGATCCAAAATCTCTCATCAATCAAGCTCTCAAGACGCTTCAAAGTGTTGCAACACCTAAAAAAAGACCTGCAAAAAAAACAGCTAAACTTCCATCGCACTTCTGCATTTGGTACCGACGGAAGCATCAGGAGCGTCGAGAGCCGACAGGCTCGTTTGTCGCGTGGCTGATACGGCCCGACATCGGTCGAAGTCACCCGAGCAGAAGTCGAATAGAGTCGAACAGAGTCGAAGCGAGTCGAGGGTTCGCGACCCTGTCGGGACCGGCCGGTGACCGTCGCGACTCTGTCGGCTCCTGCAGTCTCGGTGGTGGGGCGATTCGGCTGTCCTCAGTCGCGGAGGGCCGTGCGGAGCCAGAGAGGGCCCGAACGCCAGCGGAGGGAGAAGGAAGAGGGCCCGGAGGGGCCAGAGAGCAACGGCGGACACGGCCGCGGGTGATTACGTCGCCTGTCGGCGCGGAACTGTCTCCTCCTACCCGCGGCGCCCACCGTGCTCCGATTGGCCGGGCTCCCTGCCGAGGAAACGTACCGACTCCTCTTTCGTCTTTCTGCTTGCCTCTCTCCTCTCTCTTCTCCTCTCCTCTGTCATTTTTGTCCGTCTCTCTTCCCTCATCACTCTTTCTCTCTCGCGCGGTCTCCCTCTTTTTTCCTCCTTTTTGAGTCCCCTTTTTTTCTGCCGCTCGATGCGCCACTCGGCCCGTCGTTCCTCCTCGGTTTCGGAGTTTTCTGTTCTTTCTGATATATACTACCGAGAGACATGTTTCTCGTTTCTTTCTCCGACATTACATTTTTTGCCCTTTTTACAATCTTCGCGGATGAACCGCGATAATGGTGTCCGCCATTTGCATTAATCCTGGAGAGAATACAATTTGAGATTGGGCCTTATGAAAGGACGATTGAAAAATGTTGCTGAAACGTAGCGAATATTGTTAAAGTAACGATTAAATTGTGCCAATCTACGAAACGACATTTCGCGAATAGCGAATTGAAAATGTGCAGAGGCTCTCGCACGAAAGAGGATTTTTCATCGCGGCTCTCAATTTGCGTACGGTTAAAAAGTTCGAGATATTTTACGTGAAATTGCGTCCGGTCTGGCTTTGCATGCTCGCATTGCACCACACGTACAGTGCATGCATACAAATCCCACAGAATTTATCGGGTCGAATCGCGACTCTTTGCACGCGATTCCGCGGAATGCCCGCCGCGAGCGGCTCCCGCAAAAAGAATTTCACTCCCGTAACGAAGTGAAAATTGTGCTACCACGAGCGCACCTCCGTTTGTGTGTAAACGTTAGTCCACCGCTAAAACATCATCCTACTTTCGTTTCAGGGCGGAAGCAAATAAATTCGCGACATCAAAGCACTCCCGTATGAATTTTTTATCACGTCTCCTGACCTGAAAAAAGCACGGGAAATTCGGAAATATGAGGTTCCGTGGTTTTGGTTTACCACCCTTTTTATGGGAGATTTTACTATCAGTTAATGTCATTTTTATTTTTTTATATTTAATGCCTTACGTTTTTTCTATATTTAATATTTTACTGTCTCAATTATCTGAAAATTAGTGGAGATTTTTGCGCTACTATTTTCAGTACTTAAGTTGCAATTAATCGTTTGGTATTTTAATAATCTCGAACAAAAATAGACTTATGGAAGTTGTAGAAATTATAAATTCTTTTGCACAATTTTCTGCATCGCGATTTTACTCAACATAAAGGGGAAAGTGTTTCAACTTGTGAATTTTTAGAACCTCTAGTTCTTTCACACACTTTTCTGGATTTTACTATAACATGGATGTAGAAAAGCAAGGTGTTAATATTCTCTCCAGTAAATTGGAAAGTCACAAAATATAAACAGCTGCAAAACAGCACTTAACTTTTAATGACTGTGTACAGTTATTAAATTAATTTCTAACAGCATTTCTCTTCTTGTTCCTCAAACGGCCAATTTAAAGTGGTCACAGTCGACCAGGTAACGTTTGAAAATTAATTAAATCCCAATCATTTCCCCGAATAATAAAACTCGACCTCTAATTCCCACTGTACCGCGTGAACCGGTTTCATTTAAAGTCCCGACAAGTTCGGAACACAGTCCACGATGTTTTCATCGATTTCGTCGAGCGTTAAACGTTTTCTTGGTCAAGTAACCGTGACACACCTCTCGCTCGTCCGACGATTTTACCTGGAGCGATTCCTCTCGTGGCGATCTCGATCGAACGACTCTCCCACGACGAGGATTTAGAGAAACCTAATTCCTCTAACGGATGATGACCGCGACAAACTACTAAACAACGATGCAAAACCGATGGTCACGATTCTACCAAGAAATTGACTCTTCAAATTATTACCGTGTCGAAGAAAATTACTTAAGATCGGAGAAAGCACGAGGATTGCTCAATTTGTCTTCGTTTTTGCGAAAATCCACGACGCAATTTACGGACGTGAATTTCAGAGCACTTTTTGTCTGACAAAGCCGAGAATAATTGAGCTTTCTATTCGAACTTGTTGAGAATATTGCTTGATAAAATGTCAAAATTATTATTAACATTGTGGACGACTTTGACATATGATTGTCGAGTAATTAAGAACGGAAATGGATATTAGGGGACGAGATAGAAATCCGGGAAGTATATTAATTTTCCTGCCGCTTTGTCGAATAGAGGACATAAGAGGGATGAGAGGGTGAGATAAGAGGGTAGACCCATTGCGACAAACTCAGATAACCATCGGACGTCGTCGGGCTGTGTCTTCGTAGCTGTTTAAACAGTACAGAAAGGACGGCACGATAAAAATTAGAAGAGGAGTACCGTCGGCACGCTCCTGGAAAGACGCACCTGGTCACACCTGTCCTCCTGATATGATCGTTTTGCGAAATATATCAACGAAACCTCGCCAGAGGCTAATTCCATTGGAGATGTGTCTATTTAAGACACATTTTTTTGGTTTATCTCCAAATTTAGACATCTTGATGAATGATGAAGGTTGAATAGCATCGATAACTTTATCCTAGAATTTTAATCTCGCAAGTAAAATATGAATTTCCTTGAGAACTTACATATTATATATGTAAAGCATGGAATCTTTCATTTTTGAGGTTGAAGAATCGTTTAAAAATTGCAATCTACAGTGAAACAATTATTGAAAAATAAAAAAGAATAGATGCTGTGTTAACATCAGGAAAGTGAACGATTTATCACTAAAATTTGAAGAAATTTCTACGTGACATTATAATACTAAGTAAGTTAATTAATACTAAGCAAGTCTCCAAGAACGAGCACATCCAAAATCGACAAACCCTAGTTCAAAATCGAAACTTCGGAATGGCAAAAAATATTTAAAAAATCAGCATCAATTTGCATCAGACAATAAAACAAGCATCCCCTCATCGAGTAGAAAGTAAGATCTGTCTGGAAGCGATCATGTTCTGCAAGTGGCAAAGGAGATTCGATATGGTTGTCTCCAGTGGCTGGAAGAATCAGTAAAGAGTGTCCTGGAACTCTCCAACTCCTAAATCATCGACACCACATATAATCACTCTCAATCAAACCCCAAAACACTTGCTACCCTCCGTCAGTTCCCAAAACATCAGTACCGCAGAAAATCGCCAAAAAATCAACATCGATTTGGCAGACAATAAAACAACTTGCACCGCTCATCGAGCAGAACGTGAAATCTCTCGGCAAGCGATGATCGTCTGCAGGTGGCAAAAGAGAATCGACATGGTTATTTCCAGTGGCTGGAAGGATCGGCAAAGCTTGAAACGGGGGTGTCCCGAAGAACCGCACCTGGTCGCACCTGCCTCGTGTCGCTTCAAGAGTTAGTTTCGTGGGCAGAAGCACGACTGCCGGGGGTTATGATCTCTGGACCGTGACGAGACACTCTGCACTTGGTACTTCTAGGTAAATGCCGTCGATGCTGAGATTTTGCCCTGCGAAGGAAAAATATCGAGGGTTTTTCACGGTGCGGTGATGCGGCTTTGAAGTAGGAGGATGAATTTGATTAGGGTGATTTTCGGTGGGAATTATATTTGGATTTTATTAGGGCAATTTTAGGGTGGAGTAATGTCAGGATGATATAAGTGAGGGTTGTACTGTTAGGAT
Organism: Cerceris rybyensis; assembly: GCA_910591515.1. Taxonomy (NCBI): domain Eukaryota; kingdom Metazoa; phylum Arthropoda; class Insecta; order Hymenoptera; family Crabronidae; genus Cerceris; species Cerceris rybyensis. Next base: position 21,852,910 of record OU342793.1, on the reverse strand, counting down.
AGGTCATTTGGATTGGGGTGAATGTGGAGTTAAACTGTTGATCTATCATGATGAGTGACACTGGTGAGTAAAAAATGGAGTAAAAAGACGTGACGACTTGAAAAATTTGTCAAGCTGATAAAATTCATGGGTTCTGGAAGAGTGAAATTTTTTATTGCAATTATTTCGTGTCTAGATTTAATGTATAGAGTCAGGGGTGAAGAATAAAGGTATGAAGTGCTAATTAATGAATCGATGATGCGATTTCCGAATGGTGATCTCAATTTTGAATTGGTTTATCGTCGATTTTCAGAGAATTGTTGCGATACGATTCTTGAATTACGATTATAAGCAATGTGACCTAAATTCTAGACAAAAATATTATACTTGTTAGCTGGGCAAGTTGTAAAAATGAAGAAAGTAGTACAAATACAGAACTGTGATTCTTCCACGGTACATGTAATTCGAGAAACACAGAATGTTTCGGTACTCGAGTCAACAGGGTATATATTACCGGTTGGTTTGCGATCGAGTTAGCAAGAAACGGATTCTAAAACGGAAGATTAAAACCAAAGATCGATCGATCGTGATCAGAGAACATGGATGATCGTCTTATTTCAAGACAAACTTGGTCGAGCGTGGTAACCAATAGTTTCCATTACGAATCATGGATATCCGAAAGTGCGATTCCTTTGATCGTAACTTTAATTACAACCGGCGATTTACTACGCTGCTTTTTTTCCTTTAAATGAGAACGAAAGATCGTGCGATTGATTGCAGGTCCCAGACACCTGTTAAACCGATGAATCTCGTTTATCGCTAAACGTTCTATTTAACTTTTCGACGTTCCCTCTCAGCTGAGAAAGTCTCTCCTTCCAATAGAATTTGTTTTCCAAAAATACTTTCTACCACTTATTAACTCACCATAATCGAAAAAAAATCAAAATCAAGTCCACTGACTCCAACTTTTATCTCCTCGTCCACCATAATCCCCCGCAAGTATTAAAATTCGCAAAATTGTATACCTCCTAAAAATTTCTAAACTACAGCATGTTTACCTAGTTTACCATTTTTTCTTCTACGATCATTTCAACTAAGCTTTAAGTTGGTTCTAAACTATCAATATTAACACTTCTTTGAAACAGCACTAATGAGAAGACGCCCATGAGTTCCACGATTTATCAAAAATCATCGAATTTCCGGTTCAACGCGCTATTTCCAAGAAACGTCAGGTTCGCCCTCGCCTCAGGGCTGCTGCATTCGTTCTCTTAAATACGATCGAAGCCGATCCGTTAATGATTGTGCAATTTACCGCAGGAGTAATTTACATCGGGAAGAGGTTTAGCCGGTGGCAAGGCAGCGAGGATAACGGTACCGGAGGACGCGCGATGTCGCCGCGGGTCATGACTATGCTAATGATGGATCTAAACGCTACCCCGTGCCGGTTCGAGCTCATTCATAAAGCAAGAAACTATTGAATGAACATAAGAAAACGACGGTCGCGTTTTGCACGGAAAAATTCCGGCGTGCGAAGCGAGACGATCGTTGAAATGTTTCGCGCGAGGCAATTATGTTCGGCACGAGATGGAAATCGAATTATGGATGAGTAATAAGTGGTTAATTAAAGGAGCAGATGTATATTTAACTTAGACTTCTTGCGAATAGTAGAATTATTACAAACGTTGCTTTGAAATTTCAAATAAGTAGGAATTAGGAGCGGTAAAAGATTTTTTCTTCGAAAATCTTCGTGCCTCGATACAACCCCTAATTCTAGGACCACTTTACAAAACGAAGTACAACCCATCACCAGAAAGCCCAGAGTAATAGTAAATATTACTTTGAAATATTGAAATTGGATGAAAGAATCAAAAATTATAAACAGTTACTCCTAAAACATAGTCAACCATGGAAAAAAAAACAAACTACACGCTATACACCGCGCTAATTTCAGCGGTAAGTCGAATTCATAAGGTATAGCAATGGAAGATCTTCTCGTTCAGTCACCAACTACCTTTATCTAAAAGAAGATGATCTCTCCATTCAGTAATCAATTGTCGTTGTCTGAAAAGGAGAGATCTCTCCGTCCAGTCATCAACTGTCTTCCTCTGAAACGGAGAAATCTCCCCATTCAGTCGGCTAAGTATTAATTTATCCAACGAGATATGAACCCATCTAAAATCTTTTCTAGACGATATAATTCTACGCGAAATAGCCACAGCTATCAATAATTACCCCTCCTTGAACCCTCACACCTAAACTGCACGCACCTCCCAAACATCAACATCCCTAACCCAATTCAAGGGGTAATTTCTCAAACAGTACAACCCGTCATCTCATACCGTAACCCGCAAAACCGAGGACGCGATATCTCGAAAAACCAGTGGCGTTGAATCGCCGATCAAAGTGCATCCGATCGGCCGAAGAAAAAAGCAGGGGCAAAACGCTAGGAGTGGAGGTTGATCGAGTCACGAATCCCGGAGGCGCAAAGGCCGAAAGCGATTTCAGGTGTGAGATCGTCGATCGCCACGAAATGATGGCCGCGGAGCTACTACGAGGTCCGTAATATCGATATTAGCATTCGCAGGTGTATTATTTACACGCGTAGACGAGGGAGGCTTGCGGTTGCTCATCCCCGTGCCCTTCTCTGACCGTGGGGCGATAATCGTCCCCGCTACCACGAGGGTACCGGGATAGATTAAATTGGGACAGGTAGCTGCCAAGTGAACTGAAGAGTATCGAAGTCACGTGCGGCCTCCGCACGACCGGAAACACGGTATAAAGCAGCCGAGACCCCTCCAGAGCTGCGATGTAGCGTTGCGTTCCTGCTGCGCTTTCGATGCAGTTTCGCGCCGATCGAAATCTCGGTGGGAGATGGCGAGATGCAGGACGATGTGTGACGTGGTAGTTGGAGTGGGGTAATTTGTGGATTTTTTTTAAATATTTATAATGGAGTTTACTTATGGATTGATGATGGAGGTGAAATTTAGGGAGGATGGGTTGAGGGAGGGAAGGATGTCGTAATGTACTGTTTAATAGCAGAGGGTCGAAGGGGTCGAAATGAGAGGCTTGTACTTTTTTCAATTTTTTGACATTTATAGAGGAGCGGAAAGTATGTAGTAGAGATTTCATATTTTTAGTCGATTTGAGAGTTGAGTTGTCGATAAGTAGAATAATGCAAACTTTATTTGAAGGTTTGAGATAGATTCGTAAGGCACGTCGTTTTGTGCAAGCGAAACTGTCTGAAGTATCCGGTAGCATGAATTGAGCAAGATAGCTAAATACGAATGGATTAATGGGAAGAATTTTTCAATGCCATTTCTGAAGCACGACAGATTCTTTATCGTGGAACATTATTAATATTATATCTCGCAAGATAGGATTTCTCGCTCTAATTGCAACCGTAATAGTCTGACTCTAAGCCGATAATAAATTTTGTCCTGTAATGTATTCAATTATTCTATCATTATCAATAAATTCACGGCTGAAGGTACGACTGATAATACGTTGAAAGTTTTTCATCGGTTAAATTAGGATTAAAGTATTTCCAGCACGCTCGTCTTGGTGCACAATGTTTTACAACGTTTCACGACATTTTCCATCGATAATCGTATGGTACTGACCGTGGATAATTCGAAAAACCGTGCACGATACGCGGAGGCACAGCATTCGCCGTAATAAGGCAGTCGTAAAGTTGCAAATTGATTGCAAAGAAAAACGGTAACATACATTCGCGCTAACTTACGATCATAACGGTTGTCGTTTCGAGGTCTGAATAAGTCGAGAGACGTCTTTTAAGAGCGCTGGTAGAAGGGGAACGAGGTGGAAAAGAAGGAAAAGAATTAATAAAACAGCACTCCGGCAAGATGGAAAGTGGTTCTCTCGGAAATTACCAAGCGGACTGTTTACTGTTACCGTATTGGAAATTATATCGCGACATAGACGCGACGGTGAACCTGTCAAAAAGGAAAAGACTAAGGAGAACTGGATTCGAGATCATGCCGGACGGTGCACCGGTTGCGGAACCATCGTTGATGCAAAACAAATTCTTTAATCTACGCAAATAACGTCCGCTTTATACTTTACAGTTTACGTAGCTCATTGCAATTCAAGATTAAAGCTTATCGGTGAGAGGAGAGTTGTAAATTCTTATTTCAAGATGTTACGTGACGTGTCTGAATCTTTTGAACGTTAATTTGACAGCACCTTTTTAACGTGGGAAAAGAATGTCTGATTTGATAGATCATCAAAATGACAGAATTTAAGTATTCATGTTTTGTGCAAAGTTGCAGGAGAAATGAGGAAGAAGGGGTTGAGAAAAAAAAACTTGTAACTTTTTCGTGTCTCTCTTTGGTATTTATTTAGATAATGTTGCAGCGGTTGTCGTAAGAATTTCTTGCAACGATCTCCACGGAATCCTGGATACTTTTACTTCAACAAAGGAGCTCGTTGGGCGATCCTCCACGTAATTCCGTGGTAGTGTTGCTTCCTCCGCAAAGTTGGAAATGTTGTCTTTTATCTCGGCTATTTCTTGCACGCATTCCCCTATGTAAAATCGAGTCGAGCTGGAACGCCTTACGAATGCGTACCGGAAGGGTCATCGGTGAAAGAAATCGTTGATGTCTGCAAATACATGCAAAACTTGAATCGATGGAAAAAAAATCTAAATTGCAATCGATAAGTCCTCCATAAAATTGATCAGCTAATTATCCCTGGCGGGAAGTATTGCTAGAGTCTAACTGAATTTTTTAAGGAAACAGAAATTTATCAACAAAAAAAAAATACAAAGCAAAGTAACAAAATATATTTTTTAAAATGGAATTCTTATAATCCATTGAATTTACTAGACGCAAAAGGAAAAGGGAAATTAATATCGTCAAAGGGATTAGAAATTCAACGGCAATAAAAGCGAAGAAAATATAGTTCAGTATTGCCAGCTTTGAAATTATATTAAAGAAATTATTGTCCTCATTCCAACGCGTCTTTAAATTTTTTAACTTCATCATAACTAAACTTTCTAGCAATCTCTACATCGTCTCTTCAAATTGTATTTCCTGTTCTTACGGACTAACCATTACCGATTTCAAAGTTCTCGCTATTTTTAATTTTCCCGATGAAAAACATTCACGAAAATCGTGCAGCAGACAGAATGTATTTAAATTTGAAGAGTTTTGAAACAGTCGCACGATCAGCCGTCTATCGACTCTTACTTTCGATTCGCGAAACCTATCGGCAACTGGACACACGGCATTTATATCCTCTCGTCGTACCGGTACTGTTATCAGTTGTCTTTGTGTTATAAATTAAGAGAAAGTATATCGCAACCTCATGCAAGTCCGCTGGTTGCACTGGCAATGCACCGAGTGCCGGGGCGAATCAGAGCTGAACTATCGGTCTGTATCGATGCTCGCAGAGCTTCGAGTTGACACAGATAACTCGTTGGGGACGACGATGTCCGCGTCAGCGGCTTTTACATCGTGATTTCTGTTGATTCGTAGCTTGGAACTTAATTATTCGAATTGGGAAAGCTGGGATTTTTATTGGATTGAAATTTTGGAATTTTTGGAAATTTTATTTGAAGGTAGATTCATGTTTGTTGGACATTTAGAGAGTGGATTAAGACACGCTTGATTAATAAATTATAGTGCAGTACACAAATTTAGTGAAGTGGTATCAAGTGAGAGGAAATGAAGTTTTTAAGAATTCAATTTACAGTTCTGTTTTAAACACAAATGCATTACACCCTAAGTCTCTGCAGATCTCTACAATATTGTAAATTATATATCTGCAATTTGATATAAAATTTAAAAACATATTAAATTCGTGATTTTTTATAATATTGTAGATAAAAATCTATCTTCAATTATCGATCATGCTCCCAACGATATAATCTCAACGAAAAGAATCCACAATTTCAACGTCCACTGACTTCAGCATATTTCCAAGTGCTCCAAAACCAAATTACCCAATACCCTCCACCAAGAAAAATCTCTCAGCTCCTTCTCAGTCTCCATTAACATTTAACACTCGTAAATACTTCAGCAATCATAATTCACAATCCCCTCTGTCGCCGTTATCACCGAAGCAAAACTAGGATACAAACCGTTGACTTTTACATCCAACAAAACGTCGTTCGAACGATTCCTCTCGATTCATTGATCATTCCAAAGGACCTTAACATTTGGAATATCGGTCGATCGTAAAGTCGAACGGCGAAACACGAGGCCGTATTAATTCGACAGCATACGCAGAAATGCCCGGTGTCCCGGTAATTTGTGTTAAGGCACGTCGATCGGTATCGCGGCTTGTTTTTAACAATGGGTATTAATATCGATCAGTCGTAAAGACAGTGCACGAGCGTGTACGGCCGCGCTTGATAAACCCGCTGAATTATCGCTTTTACGACACCTTAATGCCCGGCGCATGCTTGTTCACCCGGCGCTACTTTACTGCCGCTTGTCTCCTTGTCTCTGCCGTTATGCACTCGCCATTTGCTGTCATTATCGCTCACAAGAAGGGGAGACGATTAACCCTTTTGATGGTGGAGTCGTATATATACGCCCTCGTGTACGCCCTTGTTAGTTATCCGTGATATTACGCGCTAGTATTATACTTGTGACCAGGACTGACGTGATCTTTTGCGGGGACAGGTTGAAAAATTTTGCAGGTTCAAAAATACACATTTAAATCCGAAACTTTGATATTAACATTTAATGTCAACGTTTGGGACACGCTGAATATTCAATCTTACTGTAGACCGGATAGAATAATAACTCGGTATGAGATATAGAGTAAAGGACGACTGTTCTCGCGTCGCCTTATTCCCATCGTTTTGGCCCTTAACCCTTTGCGCTCCGAATTATTTTTTTAACTTTTTGTCAGATAAGCAAATATAATCTCGGAAAATTGTCTACTATTGATTATTCGTTTTTATTTAATACTAGGAACAATTGTAGATACTGCGGTGTATTCCTGTTAAAATGCAAAATTATTGTTGATTTAGAAAAGTCGATAATTAGTACATGAAACATTAAGTGTCACAGAAAGCTGTGTCGAGTGTAGCTCGACATAGGAGTGCAAAGGGTTAAATCCTGAGCTCGGCGAATGACAACCGAAAACTAAACTCTTATTTTGTCGTTAAGTGCTTTTTCGGCCAGGCATTAGAATCGAAAAATGCGTGAGGACAAGGGACGTCTTCTACCTGTTGGGCGAATCAGAGAAAATCACTTATCAAGTGACTTCTTCCTAAATTTCTGCAGTATATAGGGGCTCCTGCAAAATGGCTGATGAGTTTCTTAGACCGAGGTCTTTAAAACGCGAGACCAGATTCCAGCGAAAGAAATTTAGTACGGAATTTTATACCAACGATTAATAATAACAAAGTGAAAATGATCAAAATAATAATTTGGGTAGTAGATGAACGAACTGAGACTAGGGAGCTTCATATTCCTGCGGAACTTCTTCCGCAAGATATCTCTTCAGCACCGCATAACACCTGAAGAGAAACGTTATGAAGTACACTTTCAAGGATCATCTACAGTAGGAAAGTAAAAAATTACCGGATATATATCATCGATGAGAGTAATATATTGTTGAGTGATCGATGTTTCGCGTGAAGTGTAAAGTGGAGAGAGTTATTATTATTATTAACGACGCTCCGCAATTAAATTGTCAGGTGGTTACGGTGAAGCTTGGTTTGAAGCACGCTCTATTTACGAGATTAACTTATGCGAGAGGCGCATATGTATGGTTCTTGTATATTTTATTTAACCCGAGTATTTTACTTTTTACGAATCGATATGTAATTAAAGGAACTTGTGGAGCAGAATCAATCTCATTTTTCTTCGTATCTGATTTAACAAACAGTTGCAGTTTACTTAAATTGAATATCTTCAATTTTCCGGGACATGGACGCCCACGAGAGACGAGCAATCAACTAAAACGCTTTAATTTAATTTGTTTTCTTCCATGCGCGCTCTATTTACACGGTTAATTCATATATGGAAAACTTATAAATGCAGTTCGAGTTCATTGCATTTGATCTCAGTATTTTCCTTCCTACAAATTGATATATAATTGCAGAAGCTTATGGCGTATAATCATCCCAACATTCTTGACATCCAATTCCCATCACTGTCAACTTCACTTAAATTCTCTGTTCTCCCCAGCAGTACAATAACAATTAACATTCCCCATGCAGTCAATTAACTTGAAAATTTCCATGTTTTACAAAACCTCTCTAGTATCATTAATCAATTTTTATTTCACCAACTTAATTCTAAATTATTGCAAAGACATTAACCAAATAAGTCACCCGACAAGGAATTAAATTTAACACCTACAATCATCCTAATTATCATCATCCATTTTCAACCATCACACCTGCATATCAAAACCGATTCAAAAGGAACTCATATCACTTCCTACGCAACTCTCCATCAATCCGACAAAAAAATATCCTCAAACATATCGTTCTACAACGTCCAAAAAATCCTTGCTGCTCTTGTCGCGTATTTTTTCCCGCTTTTTCATTCTTGCCGAAACGGGGACCAATATCTCGGACGTCCGCCCCCTGATATCTACGAGCAGTGAAAGCTAGGTGTGGAATAAGAGGCGTGACAAATCGTAGAATTAGGTCGATCAACGTACACACGGAACATATGCGCGAATCTAGACACCTAAGTGCGCCAGTATACAAGCAAGAAATTGCAATCGTCGTGAAACACCGAGAGGAAGGTTGTTGCGTCTCTCCGTTGTCTTTCTATCTCGTCTCTGTCGATCGTTTACGGTCGTACGCACCGATTGCATGGCGTTGTATGCACCGTGCACGTTGCAGTCGGTGATTAATCCCCGTACACATGCCCATAATTCGCCCCTGAATCGACTTGCAAACGGGGCCGACTGGGCGGATTAAATAAGAGCTTTTCAATACGGCTTCTGGTGTTATCTATCTGATTCTGTGTTATTAGCCCTGCCACCCGGCTATGAATTGATATACGCACAGTTGCGACTAGTTTCTGTGAACGTGTGTTGTCGCACGAAGGAACGTTTTCCTTCGAGCCGTTCGAGCTGTTCGACTTTTTCTTATTGCAGAACGATCAATGTCAATTTGATAATTGCAAGTTCTGCGTTCGATTCGCGCTTTATGGTTTCCGGTATTGATTATGCATTTTGCAAGAGTAAGAGAATCAGTTTGCAAATTCTCGATGAGGATATTGCAGAGGTTTGCCGATTGGTTTCTTTTTTGCGGAAGGAAAGTTTAGATTGATAATGAAATTTCTGTGATAGCGAAACAGAGATTATTTTGCTTCGATTGATTTATAGTTTTAAGTGAATTTTTAATTAGGAATATCTTTAACCTCATGTCGTACAATAACGAGTGACTCTTGTGATGGGATAAATTGAGAAGGAAATTTTCTAGTTTTGCAAAACTTATCAAATTTAAAATATCAGTGAGATTTTATTTTACAAATTTAATTTTGAATTATTATAGTGGCAGTCACAAAAGAAATTGTGCGGCAAAGGGTTAATTAAGAATTGGAGTCTATGATTTTATAGCAAACATAGGAAATAATCAGTTTGATGTTCGGAAATTATGTAACATTCGATAGTAGAAGAGATTCAACAGAATCGCATTGAAACGCAGAAGCTAACAGACAATGTGGTAAGGAAATTTGCTTCACCGGACGATTCTACATCCACGGCCATTCTTCATCTCGCGTATGAGCCACTCTTCTAGAAGACTAGTCGAACCAGTGTAACACGAACAAGAACCAAGGCAAAAAAGTGCAACCATTGTTGCTAGTACCTGTTACCAGCTGCCGCGGCACAATACAAGCACGCTTCCTTTGCGACCGCGAAAAATAATCCCGCTTTGTCTATGATGCGCAGATCTGCACCACAATGCACCGACGCTCGTGCAAGCTGTCTCGTAGTCGTAGCTAAAGTGCATTTTCAGGGTGAACCCGGGTTCCCTTAGACCGTCCTTCTGTTCAAGTAATATGTACACCGTCACACGAGACTCTTTCAACGGATCGAGTCTACTTGAATTCTGCCCTACGTCTTTTTTACAAGTAACAGATAAATTTAAAGTTCTTGAAAATTTAATGACGATCCTTTTCGATTACTTAGAACGCAAACATCTTTAATTCACTATTATAGAAATTGCAAGAGAATAGTCAAACTTCTTCGAATTATATTTCCTGACCAATATGATTTATTATAATAGGAAAAGTAATTTCTCCTAAAATTACCAGTCAGCCTGGAACATATTACGGAATTCACTCGTACATCTTATCGTAATTAGGAATGAATAAATTAGCAAAACAATCGCAGGAACACGATTGTTAACAATTCAAATTGCAATTTCTGGCCAAAGTAAAAATACTCCTGTAAACTTCAAGCTTCTTCGCAGCGTGCATGAAATGGCGATGGTGGGGTCGCGATGCATCGCACGAACAGGTTGCACCTTGCGTTATTAATTCATTCGCAACGCTAGTCGACACGGGCATCGTGATCCATCGCGAATAAAACGCCTCGTCGCCGTTGAGCGACACTAACGAGGCCTCCGGGCTACGATGAACCGGTGTTTAAATTTCTTAAATCAACGTCACCCCTTTCAACGCGCCTCGACGTCCTCAACAATCTTCGTCCCCGGGCGAAAACGTCGACATCGATCTTTGTCTTGAGATTCCCTTCGGAATTAATACACCAAACGATCGGACAACTTCACATAATCTGTTCATTACATAGAAAAGTAATTTTTTTCATCATAGATATCGCCATAAATTAGTTAACACTAAATCTATGAATGATTAATCCAATATATCTAAAACTTTGGATAGATATGTTAGAAAAAAAATATCTCGACAATTATCGCTTCGATAATAATCCTGCAAATGTTTAATGTTCCATCGCGAACGAGTCTGCGCTATATCGTGTGAGAGAACAAAGATTTCTACATCTAGGAAATCGCCACCTGCTTTCGATTCACCGTGAAGCCCGCAAAAAAGTCCGTGACTCAACGCTGCAAAGAGAAATCAGGCGACAAATCGAACGACGATCTTAATTCTCTCCGAGGCTCCGTACACCTGCCTCCAGTGGCCGATTTCTTTTGGACATAATTCATTGTATAATATTAATGAATAAATTTCGTAACTCAATCTAGCTGGAGAAAAACGGGCGCGTTCGGATTCCATAGAATATTCGAGCTATTTGTTTCTTACTTTGCCATCTAATTAACTTTGTCCAATATTTTGGTGCTTACTCGTACAAGGTCCTTGAGAAAATTAAAAGTGCTGCTGAAATGCTTCAGAGAATTTTCTTAACACTAGAGCCACCAAGCAAGTCAGAATAACTCGTTCGTAATTTCTTCTATCAGTTCTCCAAGTTTGTAGAACACTCATAGAGTAAATACTTTACGTTGATCTTATAAAATACAGATTTTTGAATCGACCATTTTTTCCGCTTAATCTCTCTTTTCTCATAGTACGTATTTAATATATTGAAATACAATAGATTTAATACCGGTAATTCTAGTGTTAAAAATCATTATAATGTTACTAGTTAAATACTTGTCTGATTTTTTTAAAAAATCAAATACTGTTATTATTAACAAGTGGAATTGCAAAGATTACCGTCAACTTTCTATTGAATTCTCTGAAATTTTGTATGCCCTTTAAATTTTAATATTCATTAATTTAAATTCGCTAATTTATTGAGTACCTAAAAGTTTTATTACAATAAAGAACTGTTGAGAGTATAACTATTTTAACCTTTAGGATTTCCATTGTGCAAAGTCTTGATTTTAAGAGAAAAAGTTTCACTTCGGTAGAAGTAATGAAACTATCGAAACACAGGTATCATTCAATGTGTAAATCATTGAAGAAATATTTGAAGGCGGTTATTTTATGCCAGACTTTTTTCCAAATGAAAAAATGAACTCGCAAGAAGTTAAAGAAAACCGTACAAAGAAAATTTGTTGGGAAAATGTGGCATCGTAGGTGGCCCATCGAAGGTATGGTTTTTCGAGTACGCCCCAGGGTTTCACGTTAATTAAAACGAATCACCGAAACCCATGCCGAATTTTGTCTTCCTGTCTCGTCGGTACGCGTTTCAAAATAACTCGACGAAATTCTGCTTCTGTTACTCTTACGAAGCGTTCGAGTACTTTCCTTTCACTTCTAAATCTCACCATACGCCTACATTATTGTATTACGTAATACATTGTATAATATATTACGTAACGTGTACATACAAAATTACGAATACAATTCAGAAACGGCTTGGAGAAAAAAATGAAATCGCACATTTTACAAAAACTGCACGCGCGGTCACGCATCGGACAGTTTTACTTTCCTTTCGAGATTTTTGCATGCAATTAACGCCGGCAAAGGTGTCTCGATTATAGAAGAAAGTAGATTGGTAATTAAATACTTATTTCGTAGAGTCGATAATAATAAAAAATTTCTTATTCCGCCTTTTTTGTTTTATGATTATGTCGCCTAGGTGCTACAGATTTAGATGTTCTCAATTCGGAGTTATAGCCTTTCACCCCATAACCACCATAGTCCCTAGCACGCCTTATTAACTCCAGAACTACCAAGGCAGTCAAAATGGCTGGTCCCTCATTTTTCATAAAAATTCTCCAAGTTTCCATAAAAGTCACAGAGTAAATATTCTACTTTCATCTCATAAAATAGAAATTAATTAATTATCTTTCCAACCTTTCAATTCCTCTTCATCCAAAGTGCTTACTATATTCACAGTAGCTTTATTATAATTCTTACCTTTACCTCCACATATTTCAATGCTAATTATTGAACTCAAATTACTCCCAATTCCACTTTCCAACAATTACTTACCAAATCGCAACCTACTCGCCCAATTTCCAACCATATTCCACCCTATCTCATTTTCTAAAATGCTTCCAAAGCTTATAAATTTCCTCAAACCCCCTTCAACATTCGCAACAACCCCGTTACCATCCCCAAAGCAATGTTGGCCCATTTATATGACACCGCACGGCAAAGCATTGTTCCCGCAAGAGCGAACTTCCGGGACCACGAGACCATGGTCCATGGCGCGCGCGTCAAACGAAAGCATCGTAAAAAAATAAGAGGACGAGGAGGAAGCAGAAAAATCGGCACACGGATACATCGATCGACGGGGTCAAACCGGCGGAGAAAAAGAATGGCAGCATTTAAAGAGGGCTTAAAGTCATCGCGGACGTAATCGGCCCTGTCGATCTTCGGTGGCCCTCTCCGGTGCCATAATCCCGAGCGAAGAACACGTCCCTCCATTCAGCGGGTCCTCGAGCCAGTTGGCATTGATCATTGTGTCTCACACGATCGCCTCATAATAGGCCACGTCGTTTTCATCGTTCCCCGTTGCTGATACGAGAATAAAGAGTCGATCGGTGTCTGGCTTGTTTCGCCGGTCTTTTCGCTTCCTCTGTCCTTTTTATTTTCTTCCTTTTCATCTCTCGCTCTCTCCTTCTCATCGATTGGTCTCTCTTCAACTTTCTTTGTGTCCTCTCATTGTGATCGTGGATCAGTGGATCAACCGCGTTTGGAGTGCGGACAACGTGAAACGCACTGACTCTCAAAAGCACGTTTCCACGGCGTGGACCGTACTTGCAACGTGGATCGGGGGTGTCTGATAAGATCGTGATCGATCGTACGCGAGATCGATATTTCGTCTGTCTTCTACTCGGTGGATTTGTCGGGTGAAACAAGAGGAATCTTTCTTTTTTCGAGACAGGAGAGAACTGGAGTGAGGGAAATTCGGTGATACCGAGGTCGATAGCGGGAGAGATACTTATCGTGTTGGATGTTCAAATTAAATCTAAATACGCAACATTGTGGCGAGGGAGAGTTCGTTTCTTGATGCTGTTTTTGCCGAGAGAGATATTTCAATCCTTTGATGTCTTATTCTTTTGCTGTCGGATTAGAAGATCCTTAACACAGTTGTTTCATAAAAAATTATTCATTATAAATAGGTCTAACGAATTCTGCACGAGTCTAACTTAAAGCTAACTTGGTAATTTAACACGTTGACTGTCATGGGGGTCACCGGTGACCGGCACTAATAAATTCAATGAAATTTTATCTAACTTTTAAATTGCAATATTTATGAATTTTCAAACGTATTGAATATTTAAATATAGGCGATAAAAAGATAAAGGTCTGCCGGATATCTATCTATCAGCGTTTTTTAAGTTTCTGATTTATAAAGATGTGATTTTAATAGAAAAGATTTCACGTCGATAGAAATGATAAAATTAACGATATACCGATGGCGTTCAAAGTGTTAATTATTCAATAATTACAAATTACTTTGCAAAACTTAGCCCTTTTGATTTTCCCTTTCACATTAACATTATCACTCCTTCTGGTCTTGCATCGTCTTCTACTTGTCCGTACTCCATTCCCTACCAAAGTTTACGCAAGTTTTCACAATGTCGGACGTTGATGTTCAGTCTGGGAAAGACAGAAAGGCGGGCATCGTCCGATTAGCGACGTCGCTGTTGCAACATCGAGGGCTGAATCTAGGAAAAGAAAAATGCACGCAGAAGAAGAGAGCCAGGATGTCGGGATGATACACATTATAGGCCGGCCATTATTACGCAGAAGCCCTGCCTCTTTCTACGCAACGCAAGCCGGAAGGCCGACTACCGCGTGTCTGCTTTTCCTGCATGAATGAAATGTAATTTAAGCTTACTCAAGTACCCGTATTTCCATTCATCTCGCATTAACGTGGACGAAACTCCTACGTTTACCGTGCAATGTGTCCCTCACGCGACGGACATCGACGGAGCTCTCGCGGAGACAGTTGGAAGCCATGGTTGCGGTGTCCTCTGCAAATTTCTATTGTAATACGTTTTCTCAATTTGATATTGCAAGTTTAATTCCATTTCTTAGTCGTAACACTTAGATTTTCTAAAAATTTTTAATAATCTTCAAGAATCTTTTATATTGATGTATAAAGATGGAATTTTCTCTACGACTTCTACTTTGACTTTGCGTGCAGTAACTCAGAATTAATTCAGGAAATAAAAATTTCTCTCGGATTTTTGATATCTCGGGCAATTGAACGGAATATTAATAGTTTAGAAATAATTTAATCGATGTTTTCAACTTAATAGTTCTTACAGAACTTCAAAATCTCATACAAGTGTCAAACCCTATCGTATGGTTAGGCTAAGGGGTTAATTGAAGCAACACAACTCAAGATTCTCAAATATTCTTTATTAACATTTCAGAAGTGCAGTACATATTGTTCTATTCTAAGCTTACAATTGCTTACTGTGAAGTAAACTCTAGAATATCGATATTATTGATAAACAAAGAAATTTTCGTAATTTCTAACGAGTGTTACTTACTCGAAAGAGGAAGACAGAGATTCTTCAACAGAGGTTCCTGGGTTTCCGCACAATTTAACGAGCACAGGGCAAAATGCATGGCCGGTGAAAGTAGGTGTCCTTTGCGAAACGCGAATTCTAGGTAGGTGGAAGTCTCTCGAGGCTTTAATCGCGAGACATCGAGCTGCCTGTTTTGCCAGGGGAGAGTGGCGCAGGGGGCAGGAAGGGGGTAAAAATCGGTGAAGAGGAATCATGGCTGGATGCACTCCCTCCCTGGGTTCACGCACTTTTACCGTCTGCCAGCATCGGCATTGCTTCTGCATTTTTCGAGGGGAAACCGACGACCTGTTGAGCCTGTTGTCCTACTGGGAGGAATCGCTCGCAGTGTTCGTAAAATAATTGTGCAAATATTGCTGTCCGAACGAGCCAGAGGAAACAATTTGTTTAATGGCAAAAGGGAACTCCATTTTGGTGAAATTTCCTGGTACTTGTTTGACATTTCTTCTTCCCAAAGAATATCATTCCATAGAGAGTTATTGAATTTTCTACAGTTATAAATTTTCAGATAGTAGAGTTTCTCGATGAACATAATTTAACGTCAGAGTAGAAAGTCAATCATCAGAGACGAGCTTGATAGTAAATGAATTAAATTTTCAATTAGAGAAATTGAGAACTTAAAGATTTTAGTAAATCAATTATAAAACATATCGCTGCCCATCTTGATTGCATAAGTAATACCATTTGTAAATTACAATACGTTTAAAACTTCTCTGTCATAGTATACAGGAATGCAGAAAATGTTATACAGTCGAACTAATAAATCTAAAATATCAAAACTAAACAATCGCAGGAAAAACAAATCATAACTCATT
The DNA here is from genome assembly GCA_910591515.1 of Cerceris rybyensis. Classification (NCBI taxonomy): domain Eukaryota; kingdom Metazoa; phylum Arthropoda; class Insecta; order Hymenoptera; family Crabronidae; genus Cerceris; species Cerceris rybyensis. Next base: position 21,836,701 of record OU342793.1, on the reverse strand, counting down.
CCATGGTTCATAATTGCATTTGCACTTTCACGTCGCTCGAATTTTCCCCTGTAACGAGCGCAATACCGTTTCCAACGTCTCGAAGCGATCATAACGTGAAAATCAAAGCGACTCGCGAAACAATATGCTTTCTTGCGGGCTGCCACGATGCTCCACTTTCCCTCCGATCTTCTTTTTTCTTTTAATAACACACATCAGATCCAGTTGTAACGATCGGTGTTCGTCATCGGTGCACGACAAATTACGTTTTACATAATGTCTCTGCTCGATACGTCCGTCGACGACGAGCCACGGTCTCCCCTTGGGTTCTATAAAAAGAGAGAGAGACCAGGAGGACGTACAATTGTCAGTTTTCGCCCGATAGCACGACCGACAATGACTAAATTCGCGACAATCGCGATCGTCCTTTTGGCCGGCACTGTTTCGCGTTCTCAGAGGATCCTTCGTGACAACGACCCATGGAAATTAAAATTGAACGAGAGAAGAACACGGTCTACAGGTGAATTGGAATTTATTGTTTGATAGAGATTAGAAGTTTTCAGATTTTATGGGGTGTTTAGTCGATCAGAGTTTGCTAGATCTTATTGGTTGATTAGTTGATTAGAGTTTGCTCGATTTTACCAGTTAACTGGTAGATCGGAGTTCATAAAATTTCATCAATTGATCCGAGTTTATCAGATTTTACCTGTCAATCAGTTGATCAGAATTTATTAGACTCGTCTTATCTACTTTAAAAACTATTATTGTGCAGTTATAACGCAGAATAGAATAGAATTGCAGTTTTACTATATATAATGTTAAAAATATGAATCATTGCAAGAAAGACATATTGTTTGAACGTTTCTTCAAGTTCGATTTTCAAGTTGTAAGAAAATTTAGAACAGGAATATAAGTTTTGAAGTCAAAAAGTATCGTATCCCTCGTTCAACGATTTAAGGTACTGTTGACGAAGACATCAGAGATATCTTCCGAAGAATCTCCAATGGAGCATCGAACGAAAGAGACGACAAGAAGTTAGTAAAACTTGTGAAAAATGAAATCATCGAAACAGCACGAAAAATCAAAACACCTGCGGGCTCGATCGAAGCGGCTGCTCAAAGAGCTCAAAGAATGGTTTCTGAATTGACGGCAGCTTACACGACGGCGATTTACAAGTCAAAATCTACATTGGATGCCAGAGTGAATTTTGGCCGTTTCCAAAACGTCGTCCAGGAGATCGTCGATTTCATAAAGAACGGACAATTTGTGGAGCAAGATTTCTCACCATAGTTTAAATAAGTGTCTCATATTTTCCCTGTTTTATATTATACTTCAATCTATGTCAAACATCACATTGAAATACGTTGTAGAATCATCTCATCAGCTGTAGGAAATTATATCGCACACGGCTCTCCCTTTATTAAAATGTTTTTGAAGTAAGCCCAATAATTAGGGTGCTACCACGAGAATTAATTTTAAAATACTTCTCTGAACAAGTTAAATCAGTAATTATTTTCCTAAATTGTCATTTAATATACCATGACTTCAGTTACTCGACCTCAACCAAAAACTGCATGTCTCAAAACCGAAATTCACGATAATAAAATAGTGCAGACAAAATAAAACCCTAAAAACAAAAACCAACAACTCCATAGAAAAGATATTTCCATCTACAATCTACACTTTACATGATCTTATTAAATCATCCTACAAAAAGCAGTTGCACAAATAAATCCACCGATCCTAAGAGCTAATTGTCAAACTACAAAACTTCTGCACTTCCCACAAAATGGAAAATCACTCTGACCTTTCTCCCCGAGAAAATCTGGAGAACGGACCAACGAACGAGTAATATCGATAAGATCGTCTTCGACGCGTATCGAAGAATTTCCTTCATTCTCTTATTAAATTATTGTACAAAAAACACCTGCACAAATCAACCCACCGATCCTAAGAGCTAATTGTCAAACGACAAAGACTGTGCACTTCCCACAAAATGGAAAATTACTCTGACCTTTCTCCCTGAGGAAATCTGGAGAACGGACCAACGAACGAGTAATATCGATAAGATCATCTTCGAACGCGTGCCAAAGATGATTTTCTCCATTGAGATCATGAAATTCCTGCTCTCCTCGCCATAAGACGAGTGTGGCAACAAAATTATTCCCGCTGACGTATGAGTCAGGCAGACGATCCATTGTAAAAGCGGCATGGGCTCATAATCTGGCGATGTAGGATCTCCAGGCCGAGCTGACCGGAACTGCGCCTATGCTCTCTCGCCGGAAGTGCCGCTGCCACATGTAGTAATATAAATTATAATGCCCTTACGGTTTTTCCTTTCGTAGATTTGCATTTAAAACACCGGAATGGCATTGTCGTCGGAATCGGCGAATACGATTTTCATGGAAATAAGAAAACCATCTGGCTCGCGCGATATCAGACTGACTAACGTGAATAGAAGTTTGCGTGTACGCACGTTTCCATGCACGCGGAACTTTACGAACGATGTTTGTTTTTTTTTTATTACTGCGAGAAGAAACGGAGAAAACGATTGTTGATTTTCATCTAATCGTGCCAAGGCTAATCGGAGATCGAATCTGAAAACGGCTCGCTTTCACCGACTCGGACAATGGACTTACGAGAAGGATGCTCTTCCGATGCTTTGCGTTTAATTCGACGTAGAAAACTAGCAGTTTTTCCAGGCTGTTGGAACTTTCTGGGAGGATAAAGTGTGCTCGTTCTTTTGTAAATATGCTGAAGAATATTTGAAAAGTGTTACGCGGAACGTAAGCAAAGAAGAGGGAGTTTGTGAGACTTGTTACTCGACATTCATTCTAAAAATATAATGGATCGCAAATCTCATTGTTTGTTAGCGTAAAAAAATTACAATCTCAAAAATTAAATACTCCATAAACGATAAAACTGAAATGTTTATTCGTAATTTAAATAATCAGATTGAATTAAAGTTGATGTTTGATTAATCTCTTCCAATGAGAAATGAACTTGAAATTGGATTTCCATTCGGTCGCAGAAAGAGGAAATAATCCCTGTAACAGAGGATTCTGAGACAAACGTGAAGTCTTCCGTAGAATTTCGTGTCGCCGTCGAACATCCAACGACGTAGCAGCGTCCCTGTATTTTATATGGGAAACTGATTCGAGCACGGGCAAGAGGAGGATAATACAACACAGGGGCATTTTGTTTTGTTGCGCAAGAGGATAATAAACATCGCTCGGCCCTGCTACCGTGCCGACTAGATAGCTACAGCGATGAAACAATGCGGCATTGTCCAGGCAACCTCTGCCGCCAAAGCACAGCCGAACCCAGGCACCGTGTTAAGTCATGAACGGGTGTTGCACGAGTTTAGAAACGTCGAGGTATCCAGGATAACCGTGCTTCGACCCTCGAAACTTGTATCGATTCTTGTCAATTAATAAGATGCTTTAAAAACCAATACATCCTCCATCCCCATTGATCTTTTCGGATACTCCAAATTGAAAGATTAATCTACATAATTAAAAATCACATCAATTAACTAATTTAAGTCTAATGAATAAGGAGATAAAGGCTTGAACTTACAGTCAGTGAGTCAAAGTTTCCTTCCTCCACCATCACCTTCAGAAAATTCCTCCCAAAGTATCATATTCTACACCATAACTTCGATGGTTCAAAACCCACTTAAAGCAATATCTCCCACATGAAATAACCATAACTAACAACACCGAAGATTGCAAGTAAACGAAAATTAATACCATTATTCTCATTTCACAAGAAAATGATTTTTCAAACAATTTTCAACGACCACCCAGCTAGAATGAGTAAGAACGGGATACGAAGAAAAAGGGCGACAGCATCGTCTCGCAGACTCCTGAAAAATCTCGCGAAAGAGGACCTAAGGTCACAAAGGTTAAAGGGACACCACTGAGGTGAAGTCAAATACCGAGGAAGGCGCGTCTAGCCGTAATACCGAAAGAAACTCTGGAGCGGGAGCAGCGGCATTCCGCAGGGCATAACTTAAGCGAGCCCTGAGCTCACGAAGAGAAGAGACGGGTCACGACGCCATGTGTGCGGCCTACCAACCACACCCACCACCTATTTATTTATGTCTACCTCACGGCTTTTTGTTCGTACCACTGAGCTTTCATTGCGCCGTTGTGCCGCGAACAATCGAGGAGCCGGCGGATCCGTTGGAAAAATTCTCTTGAAGAAATCGCCCTCTGGAGTCTCTTCCTGTCCTCGACAGTCGGAATCTGGGACGATTCTTCTGACAAGAAAGTACTGCAGACTTAGGACAGTAAGTTAAACGAGATTTGTGATACTAATTGTCCTTTAGCTGGGAATTTCTTGGGAAAGGAGCGGCCAAGTAGTTTCGTCTGGTTAAGGATCAGACGGTGCTGATGAAGTCTTTGTACCGTAAACTATAACAGAAGAGTCAACTTGGAATTTGTATAATTAAATCAGTGGTTATACAAAATGCGGGAATTTTGGAAATTCAAAAGATTTTTTCAATTATTTAACACTAGTAGTACAGACGATAAGTCTGCTACGTTTGAATAGATTGAATACATGCTTTGAGAAATGGAGGTTCGCAAGGTCAAAGTGAATGATGAGTTAAGTAGAACATTTATTCTACTGTTTGTCTAGAAATTCAAATTTTTATAACCATGTCAGAAGTCCTGTTATTTTGATAATTTCGGTAGTTTTGGTGCTAATAACTGTAAACGAAATTTCCTTGAGATCGCGGTAGAATAAAGGACAGTACTTTGAGGAAGTGTTTAAGAACACACGTCCAATTCGTTCATTCGGCCTTGCATGAGAATTTGGCGGCAGGACGACTCTTCTTTTCCGGAACTAGCGCAGAAAAATATAAAAATGCATCGCGCGTTCAGTCTTGCCGCGGAATCGTGAGGACGATGCCGAGCAGATAAGCCTTTAGCGAAACACGAAGCAGCTCTAAATGCGGAAACTCCGAGGCATCTGCGCCGACGACACTCGTTGATCCGAATCCCTTTTGTTCTCTGAATTCCAGCATTTTGTCCAGTTCTCTTTATCTTCGTGGGAATTGAAGTAATTCTTCCCCACCATCGTGCTTTACGGTGCAGAAATTTTCGTCAACGTTTTAATTAACAGCAAAGTAATTCGTCATTTTTGCATCTTTCTTGCATACTATGTGCAATTTTTGTAAAAATTTTCCATACGAGGATTTGAACTTGAGCCTAATGATTGCGAGACCAATTCTTTATCTCCTTATCCGTCATGGCCTCCAATTAATTCTACAGTCACAAATATTATTTGACACTACTTTATCATTTAACTTTCTATACAGAACGATAAAAGTTTTCAAATTTCACGAGCTGCAAAATTTGTCATCGAAAACCAGAAAGTGTAAAAATATTTATACACAAAAGTCATCCTTTCACCACCTTTCCAAATTCAAACGTATACCTGTTATCATATCTTCCTTAATGAATTTACTATCTTAAGGTCTGCTCATATTTAAATGCGCCCTCATTAAAGACACCTTTAAATACCTCCGTATCACTAATTACGCCAACCGTAACATTCGACTTCCGAATATACAAATAATAATCTCCCAAGAAATGTGAACCTAACGATTCCAGTCACGAATATTCGACACCCTTAACGGAACATTAATTAGCCAATATTACCGTAGCACATGAACAATTCGAAGCAAAGTATCGGTACGTCAAAATAATTATCTACAGACTCGCCCGATTCTCCGTATAAAGTAGCCGACGATCGTCCATTCGCGTTTATCGCGCACAAATTAATCCAATTAGCTGAAGTATAAATTCAAAGGCGAGCATACGTAGGAAAGAGGCAGTATACACGACCGATCCAACTCGTTAATCTTACGCACGTTAAGAATAATAATAATAATAATAATAATTACAAAGAGAAGAGAGGAACGAGGAAAAAAAATGACGAAGAAGAAGGAACGGTCGACCTAACGATAACGTTTAATTATCGCCCACCTTAGAATTTCCTCTGATATTTACCGTTACAGGCTATACGCCTGTTGTACAAATATAGCACGCCTCGTGATTCGCGCCTACGTATTAAGGCCCGCAACCGTTAATAACGCGCAAAGTGCCTAAAACTGCAACTCCGCTCGCCACATTGCACCTCCGCCTCTGCCACCGGCTGATTCTAAACAGACCAGAACATCAGGAACATCCCTACTATTTTTCCATCTTTCCATCTACTTAAAGACAGCCTCGCAGTAGATTCGTCGATTGGATTTTCACGAGGAATGATGCAACAAAAGCGCGACTGCTTTGATTTGCAGATGTGGCTTGCATGGCCGCGGAGATCGAAACGGGAATATTTTAGATGAAGAAGAACGTACCGTTAGGAACCGTGGACTTTGTCTTGACTTCCGGTTTCGCCCTTCATGATTGTCTTGGAGATCTTGTTTGGAATTTTTAAGTGTTTTTTTGTTTGTTTTACTGATTTGATAGTCATTTTTGTGGATTTAATTTCTTCTAGTATATATCATATATATCTTTGGTTGGAGATACAGGTTCAAATTACAACTGTATAAATAAATAGTTTAAAAATCGAATTTGCCCGCTTTGTAATTATATTTAAAAACCCCTTCGCATTTCGACGAAGACCGATCCGTCGGTCTCTTTCGATCCAACTTCGTTTATTTTATACCTCCCCCTCCTCAATTAAACTTTCCTTCCGTGCAATAACTATAATTCCGCTCATTAATTAAACTCTACTAATCTCTCATTTCAGAAGCAAGATCGTAGGTATCCTCGTTTAGCAGCAAGAAAGAAATTAATAAAGGAATCACGTTCTTATCTCTCACCGCTGGCGGAGCCAACTGCTGTTTCGCTTGAAACCCTCAAACCGGAACAGTGGCCTCCCGTAATGGAAAAAAGAGGAGGATGAGGAGGAAGAGGATAAAGGGAGGAGAGGAGGAGGGCAAAAAGAAAAAAAGAACCAAAGGAGGAAACCACTTGAAACTACCTACGGTAACGCGACACAGAGTTACGATCGTGCAACCAAAGCGCGCGCGTGCTCGCGTCTATAGGTCTTTCTTTTCCATCGTTCCTACTCTTTTTTTTTCTTCTTCTTCTTCTTTTCTATCCTTCGCCTCGATTAATTCGCGCTCGCGCGCACGCGCGTCCTTATATCGCAGCTCGATCGCTGCCGCGAAGGCGGCGGCGGCGGCAGCGCTTTTTAAATAACTATAATGAGGGCAATTATCGTGTGCGCCGGCAAGCAGAGTGTGACGAGTCGTTGTTACACATTGCGGCACGGAGGATGATCGTTCGTGGTAGATGAAGGAATAGCACGAAAGCGGCGATGGACGTACCGGAGAACGTGGGGTGGTGGGGATTGGAGAACAGTTTCTAGATTGGAGAACCAAAAGGAGGAAATGTAGACACGAAAGAAGGGGTTGGAAGAGTGGAGAACGGACTACGGAATATACAACGGAAGAGGAAGAGGAAGAGGATGATGGAAAATTCAAGGAAGCATGAAAAGATGAACGTGGACGTCGAAGAATTAAGATGGCAGGTGGTTGGAGGCTTTGGAAAATGAGAAATGTTCTTGAGCATCGACGAAGAAGAGTTAGAAGGACGAACGTGTAATAAGTTAGAGAGGATAGTCGATCGTTAAATAATCGGAGAAGGGAACAAATTAGAGAGAATCGAGAGAGAAGGGGGGTGGAAGCGAGGACGAAGAGGAGACGAAGAGAAGAATGGCAGGTAAGAGGTATAGGAGAGAGGAGAAGAGAGAGGAGAGACAGGCAGCGCGTGGCAAACCTCTCCCCCTTTAAGATCCTCTCCTTCTCCTTCGTGCGGTGCCTCCGTCCGTGCAACCACCTCCGCTGCTCGGGGCCTTAACTACTTTCTTATTCGCTCGTTTCAGGCCGGCCTTACGGGCCCGTGCATAATGCCTCGGCGCTCCTTACGCATGCTGAACGTCAAACTTACCCCTTCCGTCGCTACACCTCTCACGCCATCTTCCTCCTCCTCCACCTCCGCCTCCTCCTCCCCGGAAGACTCTACCCCGAGAGGAACTGCGGGTCAGAGACTGCCAGGCATATTCGACGCAGACTCGTGGCTCGTGCCTAGATCCATTGGCGTCCGACTTCGCTAAATTCTATCGTTACGATACACAATAACTAAGCAAATAATTCTTCCCAATTTCACACAATACTCTTTAAATTCTCATGATTATGAAATCTTCAGCTCTGCCCTTGAAAATGGAGAACACTATACTAATTCCGGTACATCTTTTTCTAAAGTCTGGAAGACTTAACTTACTGAAATATAAGTCAGTATGATCCTGTGCATATTTAACTTGTGATTTTATGTCAAGGGTGCAGCCCTTAATCTAATCGAAGAAAGAAAAGTAAAATTAAAGTACCAAGTTTGACGTATCTTTTCTTTGTCACCCAACAACCCCTATGAAAGCTAAAAAACGGAGCAAATCAGATCTCCCTAACGATCAATGTTCTCCAATCCGTCAGGAGAGAAAAAGCGATTAAATTTTCCCGTAGAAAGGTCATTTCTCATAGTCAATGTGGCAGGATAGAAACACCATAAAAGACAATTCCTCGTCTTTATTCGGGCGACGCCGATGTGCTAATATAACGAGAAACGTGGCGGCTGTTGCGCGGAGCGTACGGGAGCGAAGTAGCCTCGCTTATGGTCCGGTGGTGCCCGAGGAGCATAACAGCTCGCGGAGCATAACGCCACGAGCCATCATATCCTCCTTCCAGAAACCCTCTCTGAAGGTGTACCTCCCCTCTGTCGTCTTCCTCCGTTCTACCTCTTCGAGTTCCCTCCTCGAATCCTCGCGAGAGAGCACGAGTCTCCCTCGACTCGCTACATGCGATATACACGCGCGTTCAGCTACATGTCACGCGTGCCTCCACTTTGCTCGCGCGCCGATATCTCTGTGGGGGTGTACGAATATGCGAACTTACCATTAACGAGCACTGCTTGCTGGTTATGGCTCGTGCAAGTTGCGAGGATCAGACGAGCGTTCATAGAGTCTTCTTGTTTGAGGGTTGATTTGATACTCTGCTGTCACTGATTTGTAGGGTAGTTTTTATGTAAGGGTTAGAGGATACCACGAGGAATTGTTCTTGAATTCTACACTTTGAATTTAATTGCTGTGGTCATCTTTTCTGATTGTAAATCTTGGTTTCAGGTGGGCTGCAAGCCACCGAGGGTTGTAGTGTATTAAATAGTACCTAATTTAAGAAGAATTTATCAGAGATGATGGGGATGAAAGAATGAAGATAATTGAGAATTCTAATCTTTAAATTTACATCCACCATACTGCTACTGTAATAGGGTAGCCCGTCACAGTCGAGTCTACTGAATGAAAATCCTAAACTTTAAGTTCTACATCCACCATATCACTACTGTAATAGGGTAGTCTCTGACACTCGGTATCTCCCTACCCTCCATCAAACGTGACATATGACCTAACTTACAAATTCAATCCATGTTCATTAATTCCCTAGCTGTACATAAAATTCTCTTAAATTAGACTCACATCAACAATTGATCCTCTACCGATCTAATCTCTCTATACGAACTTAAAAAAACTTGAACTCACACACTACCGACATAAATCCCCCCATACCCAAAGCTCAAGCATTTTGCGTACCAAGCCAGTTTCAAAAATCCATGATCCCCCATTGCCGTGAAACAATGAGAGCCAGATAGATAGGAAAAAAGGCAGAAAAAGAGAGAAAGAGAGAGAGAGAAAGATCGAAACCAAGCAGAGTTCGTGCATGCGCGTGTATACAATGCCTACGATCGTGAAAGTACGTGTATTCGCGAAGGTAGGTGCGCGTGCACGTACATTTATGCAGAGGCACTGCTGGCTTCCGCGAACTAGATCGGGCGAGCAGATATTAGGAGCGCGTCTGCCCCGGTTGCCATTGCGGCAAACTGCTGGTCATTGTCCACCGTCGGCCACAGGAAGTACATGCCGGCCAGCGAGGGAGCAGAAAGGAGCGAAAGAGATTTTTCGGTAGGATAATCCTGGAGAAACTACGGGACTGACGAACCGCGGATTGTCGCGGCGATGACGTTGCGACGTGATGAGAAAACGTGGATCTATCTACGTTACATTAAATACTTCATATTTGACACTTTCTGCAAGTCTCTTCTCATTGTAGCCTATCATTTCAGCCATTAAAAAAAATCTCGTTAAGGCGAGAGAATAGGAATGAGTTGATATCCTCCCTCGTCACAACTAGGAAATTTTTCAATAGTCGAGTATTAGTTCAATAGTTTGATGTATACTTAAAATAGCATCTCCTAGGCAAAATCATCACGGCAATTAAAGCTATAAAGTATAGAAAAAAATATTTAAACCCCTTAAACAAAAGAAGTTTTGTCAACTGTCTTTGGCTCTCCACTATAAACTGTTAGTCTGGATTTTTCAAAGCAATGGAGGTAGTTCAACTCTTGTTAAAAGATTACAGTAAATTCTTCGTCTAATTTATAACACAAAAAAGGAATTTTCACGCATCATAGCAACGTTACTTTTGTCACCTAGACGTCATTAGTTCTCCATGATCGTGACAACGAGGAGGAGGCTACACGGGTTTCTATTCTATTTTTTTTTTCGACAGAATTTACGGTGCCGTTGCGACGAATAATCGTTGACCGTCGCGGGCAGGAAGCCGACGAGGAGGTTGGCCACGAAGAGATTTTCGGTACGATAATCGTAGGGAAACTCCGGACGCCCATTGTGACAATGGCCTCACGAGGCAGTGCGATAATTGCACCGGTAATAACGCGGCAAAGAGAAAGAGCCTCTCTGGCTATCTTCCTTCTCCTATCTTTCCCCGTTTCTTCGCGGAAAAATCCTGCAAACTACACAAAATAATTGAGAAATCGTTTGCATTCGATGTGCATGTAAAAGTACACGGAACACCTAAAATCGAGTGGCAGGGAGAACTATGTATTCTTCGACTTGTTTTTTTTTTCTACAACATTTTATTGCATCGATATTGCATGTGTTGGAACAATTTGTAGAAGTTCTGCAACGATGAGGAGTACTGTAAATTAGTCATGTAACGCGTTTCTCCTGGAGGAATGTTACTTCATTTTTCACTGTAGACAGTTTTCGGTGGTAACAGTTCTTTTCGAATTTCTAAGTAACGTACGCCTTTGATACTAAGCTCTGATAGACGTAGATAGAAAATTTCAGATTGTCGATCGCGAAAATATGAGTGATGTCAAAATAATTAATTCCTAACTTTATTTTTATCATTCTCCTATCTTTTAGTAAGCAATTAAATCGATCAATTATTACATAAAGTGAAAAGAAATATCATTTTCTTTTTAGTATCTAGCAGTACATTTCTGATCATGCTATCGCAACCGAGGTCTACTTTACAAGAAATAAGTATTCTGTCTTTTTTTTTTACACAAATAAATTTGTTCACACTTTAAAAAACGACATGTCTTCTCGCTTTATCTAATATATCAATCGTCAAGAGCTCTGGTATCAGTTCCCCCCCTTCAATAACTCCGACACTCAAAAACCAAGAGAAAGTCCGTGCTTTTACGCCCACGGGGACCTCCTTCGCCAATAATTATTACAACTGCATTACACGCAAATAATAATTATTCCACGTAACGATCGCCATGCAATTTCGCGATATTATACGACGTCGTATCTCGTCGCGGCGTTATTGGGCCGCACGCGAAGCAAGAAATAATAAGTATTAACCTTTCCGTGTGGCAAACATCGCGTTTGATACTAGAATTACGTTTGTTCCTGACAGACTCTCGTGATCTCGATTCGGAAAGGATTAATTTCCTGTTTTCTCTTATTTCTTTCCCCCGTTGCGTCGTAGAGGAGGACAAACCAGGAGGAAGAAATCGAGGGGAGGGTAAAAGTAAGTGAATGAGTGGATCCAAGTGGAAGTTGGAAGGAGAAGAATCGTCAGGGCGGCACCTGACCGGAAAGCGTCACAGTCGGCGCATTCAGCCTCGTTCTTTCCTTTCCCTTCTCCTCGGACTTCGCCTCTTTAGCCAACCTCTTCCTCCTACGAGGACGAAGGGTTGCTGCTCTTCCCTTCTGTTACGGGAGGGAGGTACCACTTCCCTTCTTTCCCTCGTGCTAAAAATCAAGCTACTTTTCTCGTATAAATTCTGTTTTTTTTCACAAGGGCTTGCTGTTTTTTTTCTGTCACTTTTTTTTGTTTCATGATCGTGATTGTTTTGGGAAAGTATACCGTTTGGATTTTATTGCATTCTGGATTTAAGTGATATGTTCATTTTACGTGAGATCTACAGTTTTAGGTAGATTGCAAATTATTGGTGATATGATATTATGTGTTATGAAAAAAAATATCAGAGAAATTAGGAGCGCTTGAATTCGAAGCATATAGGAGGGAGTTGAAGCTTCAATGATTTTAAGTCATGAAAATATTTCAATTCAGAAGTTATCCTCACTTCAGTATTCCAACAAAAGGGTCATACTACTAACAATTTCATATAAAAAACAAATATCCATTAATCTCCACGATTACAAAAAAAATCCCTTAGAACACTGGACTATGCAACCACGAAGACTCCTTGAAAAAAATGTTGAACGTCAGTTAAAAGTGGATCGACGAAGGGAAGACTCCAATAGAGATGGAAGTACAGCGGAGAAGAAAGAGAAAAAGAGAGAGGGTCGGACGGAGGGAGAGAAGGAGTAGGTAAGGACACATAATAGCAGGATGTTACAACGCCCGTGTCCGGTACATAAGTATCTGGTTTCATAAATGAAAGTGTCTTCATTCATAGATACATATTTCCATACAATTGCCGCTATTGGTTCGTATCTTATGATATCGCCATTATGTGTGGGCCGGCGCATTACATATGTACATAGCACCATTATATACAAATTCCTAGTAATGCGGTGCTACTGCTGCATTAATGATAAAGTTGTTTAGATACCGCGATATTACGTGGCCACGGGGACGTGCAATTTTTCTTGCCCGAAAAATAAAAGAAGAAAGGATGACTTCGGGAAATCTGCGCAAATTGCTCGTTCCAAGTGCGAATTATATCGTGCTTTTCACTAAAACTACTTCAAAAAAAAGGGAAGGAGGGACTATTTACATCTACGAGTTTTATATTCTCTCTCACTATGAAAATTATACATTGTACCACGTAGAGTTACCATAAAATTTCTAAAAAATCTCACCACCATTTGCTCCCTTCTTTCTGCCACAAGTTCCACACGGATTGTAAGCCAAAGGATTAAAATACAAATAATATGCGTTTGCAATACCATTTCCCATCAAGAACACAGCATTCTCTGGTAGCATCGAATAAATCTACCTCGATGACGTCGCGCACGACGGACGCGCCCTGTGCGCTAGGTAGGAAGTCATCCTTCCTAACATCCACACAGTCCACACAGGAAATCTCAGACGCACCCACCGAAACAGCCCGCCCTCACCGTCGGAGTCGATTTAATGTTTCGTTTCCTCTGCGACGATAAGGGGCTACAATTTTATAGAACCAGCCCTCCACTCACCAGCTACACGAAAATCAAAGGAAGAAGGTACGTACGATTTACAATTAGAGACCCTCGTCAACTATCTGCTCCTAGCGGAAGAAGTACGAGGAGACGGCCAGACCGAAAAGTTAGACTTCGAAAACTCTGTCTAATGGCGCGTCTGTGATGGATATCGAAAAAAGATTTTAATAATAAGAAAAAAAAGAGGGAGAGTTGAAGAATTGAATATAGAAAATAGAGTCAACTCCATAGCCACCTTTATAAATTTTTTTATAAATTACCATTTAATATATCACAACTTCGGTATTTGGTAAAACAATATGTCTCAAACTAAATGATCACAGCAGCAACAACCGAAAAGAGCAAAAAAACAAAATAATTGTTAACTTCAGTCTTCTAAACTCTCTTACCCCCTTCCATAATCGCCGACAAGAGTACCACAACATTCTAAACTCATTCCATGTCATTATACGCCCATAGACAATAAAATCTACATCATGATTCGATCAATCTGGTTTAATAAACCCACAGGTTTCTATTCTACACCAAGAATGGATCGAAGAAAGGGTGAATTCCAGCGAACAAAATCGTAGCTCGTCGGAGTTTCGCATCTGTCGTGCGACCTCGTTACCCTGGATTTTTCCCGCGATGAATCGGGCCGAGAGTGGACGACGGGAAGGCAGATAATACCTGTGCGGGATAGTAAATTTTATAAAATAATACCCTCTCGGGGCTGCATATTCATTTTTCCGGAGGGTCCTCCCTGCGACTGCCGGTCCGTCCGGGGCGAGTCGTCTACATATGTATGAGCTTCTGCTGGACTGGCCGGTCATGCCTCGGCGAATCGAGCTTTCTGCTCTTTATTTTTCCTGCCCTCGCCTTCGGCCCTTTCCACGGTGCTAGATAAACAACAGGGTTGAGCCAAAAAAAAAGGGGTGGGTAAGCCGGATGATTAGCACTACTCACCCTCCCTGTTTCCTTCCTTCCTCCCTTCCGTGTGCAACCCGCGTAACGATGCTCCTCGACTTTGGATCGCTTCGAGTAGTTATAATTTCAGGTGTACCGATGAGAGAAACTTTCTTGCATGTTCAGTAAATGTCGTGGAATCGCTGTGATACGTTGTATTTTTATTTAAGGTGATTCTCTACTTCTTTTGTAATTTTTCTGTCGATTTTAAGAGGAAACTGTTGCTATATTTCAAGAGGGTATGTCGAACGGCGATGGTGAATTGATTGCTGCGAAGAATCATGAAAAAAATAATTTGATGTTAACACTAGAACTAACGGTGTTATATCTACTATATTTAGATACGCTGAGTAAGTACTTTGGCCAAATAGAAATCGGGAGGTGAAAAAGAATAAAGTAACTTAAGTTTTATAATAAAGAAATTATCATCTTGATCGCCTTGGTAGTTACAATGTTAAACAACAAAAGCTTTAAGTTCTAAGCAGAATAAGCGAAGCAATTAAAGCAAACAAAAAATACAAAAGCAGAAGAGGAAGAAAAATGATCTATAACTAATTTCCAACTCTAATATCACTTAAAAATTCCACTCTGCTCTAGTGGTCCCTCGTCAAATTTCAATCGCACCTGCCCCAAAGAATTTTCCTCGGTTCTGAAAAAAAAGATTGGCTACGTCCGCGTCACTTTTCCTCGGCGTTCGTCTAAGAAAAGCAACGCGCTCGCTGGCTTGCATTAAAGAGCAATTAGCCGCGGCTCGCGAGCACGCTGATGCCCGGAAGCGATAGAAGCGGGCCGCGCGTGCCACCCTTACCTTTTCTTCGTCCATCGGCAACGTATGCGTGCACCATACATGTCCACACATCCGCATCTCGATACGGAACACCACAATGTCTTACCTGCACGCTCGTCTTGCAGTTAAGAGGGCTCTTTCTTTCTTACCTGCCTTCTCTAGCCTCGGATGTACAACGGCGATACTTGAAAAAATATCAAACTTATGGCGGAGATTCTTGACAAGCATGAACTCTAAATTAATTTTCTTTTTTTATAAAAAGTCATCTAAAAAAGTGGTACTAGAATAGATTGTAGTAGTTGAAGTCGAAAAAAAATGAGAGTAGCTGCAATGTCAGTTTATTGTGTTTATAGAGTTGAAATATACGTTTAATTATTCTGAAAACAATTGAAGTATCTCCAGGGGCCCGATCGAAATCAGAGAGAGACTGATTCGATCGGGTATGGGCCTTACGACCCCAGAGTCCCGAGTAAAAGAGTTCCTCAGAACCTGCCAGTCTCTGGCAGGACGAGATTTTGCATTCTTGAGGAGCTGTAGTTTTGCTTAATTAGGGGATGTTTTAGTACTCTGTTAATTATTGTTAGAGAAAGGATTCAAATATTTGAAGGGTAATTTACTTTATACCCGGTCTTTACTAGAACCTTAATACTCCATTTTGTCAATACCTCAGCGAGGACTGCTAAATGCATAAAAAATTATTTACCGATATGTCACAAGCAAGCATCAAACCATTCCTTCCCAGTTAATAAAGTGCCGTTGCAACAAACGGTCGCACTTGATATTCCCCATAATCATACACAGTCCCCATAAGGAGTCAGAAATCAGCATTTAATAACGAACTATCTTATCCATGATACGTCGAATTAATTGATTCGTTTTAACGATAAAAAGGAGCGAGAACCCCGCTGAAAGTCGTGCCGGTTCTCCAGAGGGTACGGCCGAAAGTATAAACCGGCGTGTCAGTGGTCTCTCTCTATTTTCTTTTCTTTCTCTTTCCCTCTTCTTCTTCTTCTTCTTCTTCCTCCTCTTTATTCGTTCTGGCTGTGACCGTTTCCCCACCTCTCTCTTTCCTTCCTGCCGTAAGGAGCCCGCTCAATTACCGACGCAGATAATCATTATCGCGGAAACTGCATCGCCGGGCCTCATTGCCCCAATCCTTAATTAACCGCCGGCCAGACGGTAATTGGTACGGGCCGGTGTACGACACTCGATCCATTGGCGAGAACAAAGGGCACGTGGTGGAATAACGAATATCCAGGAGGGATCACGAACGAATTTGCCCTCTTTTATCCGAAAAACGCGCAAGCTTATGCGGTCAGCTTCGTGCGGGGACTGAACGATGTGCAGAGTGGCGATAGAGGGGCAATAGCATCGTTCTTGGGTGTTAATTAAGATTGTTACGGTACTCTTGAAATACTGGAGGTAATAATGGTGCAGGATATTCGTAAAATTCAATGGTATTTATATTTATGCAATTTAGATGAAAGATATTCTCATTTGAAAAAAAAGGTTTTTAACACTAGAACTGAATTGTATTTGAATATATTGCATTAGTATTTTGAAAAAAGAGAAATGCAGAAGTGAGGAAGATGATTAATTAAGTTAGTTGGATTTTATGGGATAGACGTGGAATATTTGCTGCCCTATTAGTTTGGAGAATTTTTAGGAAAAATTGGGAACCGGTTATTTTAATTGGTAGTTTTAGTGTTAAAAATTTTATCGAGGCTGTGAGATAGTTCAGTGTACGTTAATTTTTAGATGAAGAAAAATATTATCTTTTATCAGGTGAATATTGCAAAAATGAGAAGTATTTCATCGTTGAATGATAAACTATGTGGTAAACAGAACGGCCTTCGTGTTTGCATTGCAACGGACTTTCATCGTTGCTCCATATTCAGTAGAAATTCCTAAAATCGGTGACATTATAACTACAGGATTGCAATTCCAGTCTTACATAAAGTTACAACTCCCAGACCGCTTTGGTAATGCACAGGTCACGAATCCAGTATTTCAACCTTCCCCTTTATTAAATGCCTGACAACTAATGTAACTGTTTTCTTAAACTGGTTTCGCACGTTGACGAGAAAAATCAAAGTTGCAAATTGAACGTTTCGAATTGCCTCCTTAATAAGAAAACTATTCCTCGCCATGCTCTGCATTCACATGCAAATAATATCCATTGTAATAATAATTAGTCTTATCGCGATTACTCATCCAAGAATGTGTCCACGATTGTACAAAACGTAGTTCTGCAGAGAGAATCGCATATAAAAGGCTGTACAGTCAAATCGCGAAATGGCAAACGAAGGGGATTTTCCTTCTATGTGGCAATGGTCTGCCATGGTGGAGACTATTGCGAAGATGTAAATTTGAATCATATTATTAATTGTTAAGACAAAATATCGAATTATCAGGTCTTTACAAGGACTCCTAACTTGCTTGCTGGAAAAAGTTGTAGGATCCTGCTCAAAAACTGAAACAATGTGATTAATAATAGTAAAAAAAGTAATTAAATTCTTGGCAAATTGAAAAGTAGATCTATTAACAATTATTATAGTGGTAAGTAAACTAATCAGAAGGAAGTGAACGCAGAAGACCGGGAAATTTATAGATCCAATCGCGTGCAGTCTAAGAGTGTGCAGACTTAATCATAACATAATTAATTAATAAGTAACGTCAGATATTTCATGAAGTTTTCAAAGATAATTAAGAGTTATGATTAAAACTTCCCATGACAATATTTACAATAATCTTCAAAATGTAGACTATAAAATTTTCATAAAACCTTAACAATTCAGAAGAACTAACACAAGTGACCCTAGAAAGAACAACCCTTCCGTTTGAATTTAAACTGCTATGGTAATTTCGACTAAGATCCACTACTTCAGGTAGATGCAGAAGCATCAAGGCTTCGACATACTAATTGTAAACGTATAAATAATAAATTCTTGAAAATTCCATGAACTTAACAAGGGAGGGTTGAAATTGTAAAGAACAACCCTCCCAATTGCCACAACGAGAATCGACTGTACTTCCACACACTTTATTTCTTCTAGTAGCTTCTTCTAGTATCCTCCACGTTCTTTCGATAAAATACCGGATAAATTTAATACCGTAACATGCACGCGCGTGTGCACACGCGACCGAACACGCATGCTACGGTTAATTGTAATTTATGCTCCAACGACTTAGGTCTACGTCTCCAACGCGGTAACTTCATTTATATAGTCCACGCTTTTTGTCTCCGATCTTTGATTAATTTTGCGAAATAACCCGTTTAATTAATCGGCAACTAACTCGCAAAACACGCATACGAGCGCAATATTATTCAACGGGAATACACATCGCCATTCTCGGCTCGCAAACTCGCTCGAGCGGGATTTCGAAGTCTCCCGCTTCCTTTAATTTCCATTGGGAAAAATTACAGTCTCGTAACCGCGAAATATCATTAATAAATCGCTATTAAGATGGCAAGGACCTTCGATGAGAAATTTAATTGGTTTCTGTTCCGCTCGGCAACGATCCAATGATTGTTCAATTGCAGGATGATATAGTTATGATATAGAGAGCTAATTATTATTGCAATTCTAAGAGAGGTAAAAAATTTCGATCGTTTATTCGATCCATGCTCGTTCGATCATGGTAACGAGGATCAAGTTATCCTCGGAATTTATCGAATTTTTTCGAGTAAATAGAGTGATTTGTATGGAAATAAATGAAACGTCGCTAGGAAGTTTATTAGAGCTGGTATTCCTTTAAATGTCGCGTTCTAACATAGTAGTTCACTTCGCAATTAGGAAGATGTTTTACCGGATAGAAAATAAAGTTTAAAGTTCATTGATCTTCGTTAAGCGTATCACAAAAAGTATAATTTAATTGGGAAGATTAATGTAACGTGTTTATTAACAGTAGATTTAAAAATATATTCAGACACCTGTCTTGTTGTATATAAACCCTCAAAGAGTTAAAGTATCATGCACATACCCAGCAAACAGAAGAAAGTGCATGGTATCCATTGTCTCAACATGAAGATCCGATTTTCCCTCGATCTCGCTTTGTCTCGATCGTTCGCCAAGGAAAAAGAACAATTCGATCGAAACCCGACGAAATAGGGATGCCCAAGGATATCGACAAGGAAGGGTCGTGGATTATTGAGCGGGCAAAGATAAAAGGTCGGTTTGGCATCCATAAAGCAAAGTGCAAGCGGCTCCACTTTATGCTGATCGATTTGTGGTGATTTTATAACTTCGCCTGTCTATAGTTCTCCTCACGGCGATGGAGCGGTTCAAACGGACCGCGATATTTTATATCCGCGGCGTAAACGCAAAATGTAGCTTTACATATCCTGAGCAAAAGAAGCCGAAACCGGCAGTTTTCTTAGACGAAGTTCCATCGTGCCGCACTTGGCCAGAAATATCGACAAAGGTTTTTAAATCGGGAAAGACGGGGAGCGAGAAGTTTGAAAATTGTGCTATTGCCCAGTGATGCAATATATCGACTGATATATCGGTGTGATTGTCTGGTTTAAAGTGTAGGTTTTGAATTTAGTATTACTTTAGTTTATTAACTCCTTTTCTAAGGAGGAAAGCACACTGTCATAGTGAAATTTGCTTTGATAGTAATATGCAATAATAGGGATCATTATAATTAAATATTCGTCAGTTGACAGTATATAATTTATTTCTGAATCTCTTATACTGTATAAATAATATTACACAATACATAATTGTATCCCGTATTTTATACTGTAAATAAGTATTACTCTCTGATAATCGAACGGATATGCGCTATATTATTGTTCCGATTATATTTCTCTCTTTCAACACTTGCTTCTTCCAAGGAACGACACTATCAATATGTAATTATGCTGCCGACACGTTGATAATTGCGAAACGATTGTAGAGTCAGCACTCGTGGTTCGTTTCACTTACAGGAACCAAATTATATTTGCATTGTCATTCTCAACACTAGATCTACGAAAGCCGTCAAATTATCAGGTTCCTATATTCTTCATAAAAGTTTCTCACACTTCCGGAGAAGCAATACTGTAGATTCTTCATGTACATCTTACAATATACAAATTACTTACATAATCTTCTTTGCCACTTGATTCCTCTTTTTCAAAGTACTTATTTAACACATATAAGTATAATAGATTTAGCGACCGTAGATCTAGTGTTAAGGATCTACCGATGTAATCAAGGAGATCAAGATACTTTGAAAGTCTCTCAGACTTTCCGGAAGATATATATACGTGTGTCAATATTACTTTGTATTAAAAATAGTGTATGTTAGACGTGCACGAGATCTGCACATCAGAGGACTGCAGAGAAAAAATTTGTTACTCGGTAAAATTTTAGAAATAAGGTTGGGTGGAGTAAATGACGTTTCTTAAAACACAGCTCTGCTGTATAAATCTCTTGCGCGTCTGGTGTGTGTTAAGGACACTTTAAATAGGACACTTTGACTCCGAAGAACCATCACATTCCAAGGGAAAATCCTCGGCTGCCAAAGCAAGAACTTCTTCGCAAACTCGTTTATAAACCCAGGCATCGCCTTTTAATCTTTTCCTTCGAATGCCTACCAGTGGCTTATCGTTCGTAAGACCCTCTAAAAAACAGACTTCTAATTCAAAGGAGCATGCATTCCTAGAACAAAACGGTCTCGTTAAGTCTTTAACGTTCTCCGTAGAATCCTCGGTCTCTCCTTGAAGAATGAACCTAAAAAAAAAATTTTTATAGTCATGCATGACGTTAAAATAAATTCGTTAGTTTCTATAGAATTTTTACCCTTTCTGATGACACATGATTCCTTTACGGCGAAGCGCTCTGCGTAACTGCGAAAGCACGTACTTCGGATCGTCGCTGGATGTCGACGATACGTTGTAGAGGCCCTAAGAAAAGGATGACAGGGTATTATTCGAAATTCTTTTGATAGGAATAGTATTTTGGAGCGAAGAAACACATACTTTTCCCGAGAGTGTGTTCGGTTGATCGGGATCGACATTTTCATTTTTTACACGCCTTTTTGGGGTGAGAACGCATCTTACACGATTTAAGCCACGCTCCAGACCCATTATTACTTTTCTTGCACTTCCCGGCGTAGATGAGTGTGACTCCCTGTTAATTTTACTTTGCTTAGTAATTATCTTTTTACACTCCCATTATCGTGTAATACTACCTTGTATCCGATATAGGTGTATTCGGTGTAGAAGCAAGTCTCTCTTTTTCGTTGGACCTTTTTGTAGGAACTGAAATAAATTTGTTCAACTTTAATATATAAACGTTAAATTCGCTGAAGATTTGATTTTAATTACATAAATAATTAGATACATAATAAATGAAGATTAAGGGACAAGTAGAGAAAAGGAAAGGAACTAATAGAAAGGTAATATATACCTTCTAGAAGGGTTTGAGGTAAAGAATTCGTACACGCAGGCATTCTTAACTCCAAATTGTCTTTGTTCGCAAGTCGTAGGTCTTCCCTGACTAATTATCTGCTTTGCACACTACTAAAGCAATTTATGGCACTTGGAAACTTTCATTAAAGTTTCTAATTAGATGCCTAGCATCACCTAATTAGAAATAAACTTAAGAAAATATATTACAGAACGGAGTCTGTAATGTGTACGAAGCACGAACTAAATTTGCAACTTCGACAAAAAAGGATCGGTGCTTGTAAATGGAATTCATTTATATGTGGATATATTTACGGGAAATTAATTTTTATTACGGCTCAAATGAGATTTGCATAGATCGTTGAAAGAATAGTACAAGCATAATACGAATATTATCTAACATACCAGGAGAAAATGTATCCTCCACTTCTTTACTTCTTAATCTTTTCCTTCCTGGCAATCGTGGTTCCATGAAATTATTTGCTTCATTGCTCTCTGCGAACATAAATATTTAAATGGTGCTTATTATTAAAAAATGTGATATTAGCAGTGTAAAGAAGAAAGAACTTACCAGTTTCAGGAGTTTTTGGCAAAACATTATAAGTTGCATCTGATACTGGTGATTTTTTATTTACTTTATTTCTCGGAGAATGATCAAGTTTCGTTATAAAATTATTAACACCTCCTTCGTACTGAAACGAATTTGTTTTAATCCTAATAAAAATACGCTTTACTGCTGATAACAAACGAACAAATATATTACTTCGTGCTTGAAGTGAGACTTTGCAGCAGATGATATCCTTAGAGAAAGTCCACGGAGCTTTCTGTCTAACAGTAACAAATAAGTTGCTGTCCTATAATCCGTCCGATCACTAGTTACAAGCTTTTTCCATATATCTGAAGCATTTTCGCTACATATCGCGGACATAGTACTCAATACATCATCGTCCTTCTCAAACTGTAAAAACGTACAAGTATCATCTTCATTTAAATATCGCAAATCGAACGTTTTATAAGAATGAGAAAAAAATCTCTTACATTAGTTTTATGAACAAACGAAACAGGATTGAGAAATCCTGCTGTAATCCATGGATGATTGCACAATTCTTGAATAGTAATTCTCTTTTTTGGATCTACTTGCAGCATTGCCCGAATCAGTCTTTTACTGCTGTTAGATAACCAGTTTGGTTCATCATATTTACCGCTCTGAAATTCGTTTGCCATTACAAATACTTTTAAGCAAAACCACTCAAAATTGAAAAAAGCTCACAAGAATTTTCCTGTAAAGATTCTCTATGCTGTTGTCGTCGAATGGAAGGAATCCGCAGAGTAATGCATAAAGCAGAACACCCATACTCCAGATATCTACCTCAGAACCTTCAAAATCGATATTAAATGATTATATTGTTTAACAAACAAAATTGCATTATTCTACAAATGATAATCTGGGTGACATCAATGAAAAAAACAATTTTTCACACCTAAATATTTTTTTCCTAGTATGAGTTCTGGTGCAGCATAAGTTGGAGAGCCACAAGAAGTTTGCAAATGCGATTCTATTCCATTCTTTGGTTTTGCACACAATCCAAAATCTATAAGTTTCAAATTTTCTTCCTTGTCCAATAGAACATTTTCCTATACAGAATAAAATAGTTTCAGTTACAATAATTAGAACTTAAAAGAAAAGAATAACTTACTGGCTTTAAATCACGATGAGCATATCCTAAGCTATGTAGGTATGCTACTGCTGAGACAATTTGACGAAAAAATTTACGAGATTCTGTTTCAGAAAGTCTATTTTTCTCCACTACAATTAAATAAATAGATACTATTATTGAATCTACTACCTCTTTGCATATTTAAGTGATAGAATTCTTATTGACAAATCAATATTACCTATATGATCGAATAACTCTCCACCGGAGCAATATTCTATAACTAAGAAATAGTGACTCTCCGTTTCTATGACCTGATACAGCCTACATATATGTTGATGCAACAAAGTCTTCAGTGCTTCAACTTCTAGCTTAACTCTTGACAAATCATCCTGAAAATTCAAAACCCAATTAAAATTAAATCTACATAAAATCTGTGCAATGTTAAAAGACACCTACACCTAATGCAGCCTTATCCATTATCTTAATAGCAACTTTTTCACCGGTTGCAATGTGAATAGCCAGTTTAACTTTTGCAAAACCCCCGCTCCCAATTGTCTTCTCCAGATCGTATAATCCTTTGAGCGCAGCATATCGCACCATTCTTGCAAATTGACGAGAAATTAAAGAACAACGCTGTAATTATGCGCTGTCAATCGCATCACTTTTGAACTCGCAATTTGTAACGTAAACAATTTTCGAAAGCCAATCAAGACTACGAATCGTTTTGGTGCAACTTTAATTGTCAATACTGCCAATATAAAAGTACAACTTGAAGTTGAACGACAAAGATTGTTAAGGCGTGTGTCTAAAAGAAAGTGGAGTTTCTTGAAACGATATTACTTTTGTTACCCCATACATGTTCTATATATATGAACATCAGTAAAAAATGGTCTAATTTTATACAAAACAAGTTAAAGTATTTAGAATAATTATTTTAGTCTGCGATCATCATGCGAAGAGTTAAAGAGCAGCGGCGTAAAGGAGAGGTGTCTCAGTTTTATTTCATCGGCGCTAAAGAATCTCCTTTTACCATGAAGCAGTTATAGTATTTTATTAATCAGATACATTATAAACTCGCCTATCTATTGTATTTTTTATTATTCTTTTAGCGTGCTATCTTTTATAAATTTTCGTTTTTACACTATAAAGATTGTCGACTACCTGGGAGAAAATGGTAAACCTGTGAACGGTGCCTAGTGAGTGATGAAAATCTGACAGCTATGGTTAAAGCCAGTTAAGGCCGCTACAGGAGCTTCTTAGGGTTAGGAGCATGTAGCATTTCTAAGTAAAGTGATTAAAAAAATATATTATCAAACATAAGTGGTTTCGTATTATCCGTGAGAAAAATGACAGTTATGGACTTCTTTGGTTGTGCCTTTTTGGCATTTGGCCCACCCCTAGCTATGTTTACGTTCACAGTCGCGGCCGAACCTATTAGGATTATTATATTAATAGCCAGTGCTTTTTTCTGGCTGATTTCTTTGTTGTTGTCATCGGTGCTCTGGTACGCTGTAGTACCGTTGCAAAATCATCTCGCATTCGGATTGGTGTTTTCCGTGTTATTTCAAGAAGCATTCAGGTGATTATCATTTATATAAATTATCCTGATTGAATTAAATGTCAGAAATTTATTAATTCCATCTATTGTTTCGTCGATCTAATGGTTTTTTCAAAAATGAAATAACATATGTTAATATTATCTTTCTTTATGTATTTCTTTTGTAGATATCTCTTGTATTGGGTACTCAGGAAAGCCGAAAGAGGTTTAGAAAAAGTGACAACAACACATGTGGCAGATAGCAGACACGTGTTTGCTTATGTCTGTGGTCTTGGCTTTGGTTTTATGAGCGGTGCCTTCGCTCTAGTCAATGTCTTAGCGGATGCAGTCGGACCTGGTACAATGGGACTTTGGCAAGGCACAGAATATTTCTTTATAATATCTGCAGCCACTACTCTTTGCTTTATTCTTTTACACACGTTCTGGGGTGTAGTATTTTTCTCAGCCCTAGACAAACAGAATTGGGGGCAAGTTATATGGGTGGTTGGCTCTCATCTGTTTGTCTCGTGTATGACTTTGCTCAATGTGCATCAAGCTTACATAGCCAGTACTTTATCCGCTTATGTGATTTTGATGATAACAACTGCACTTGCGTTTAAAGTCGCAGGTGGAAGAGCACAAAATATAACTCACTGCTTTGCAAGGAAATGAGGATGGACAATTTTTTGATACAGAGATAATAAATTATTAGTCATGTTTGACAAAAGTATAGGTGTCTCAAAATGACAGTATCCTCTGTTCGTTAGGTATTAGCCTATAAGAGAATTGTTCGCTGCTCTGATATAATTCTGTGTAAAAGATATGTGTATCATTAAGCAAACAAGCAAAAGGCGTCTTATTCTTTGGTATTATTAAACAGACTAACGACGACCAGGTAAATATGTTAAGTATACAAATAGGTTGTCAAAATGAGACATTGAGACCTATCAAATATCCACACTTGACCAATTGAGTGAGGGAGTTCGAAATTTATCTTCATATTACACAGTGTTCAAAACTGAACTGTGTTCTAGATCTTAGTATATGTATAATCCCAGATTAAAGATTTTTTTTCGATAATTTCGTTCCACTTAGTCTCGATACGTTCTAGCATTAAATTTTTTAATCAAGCTGCTAGTCCGTCCCTGAACCCATCGAAACAGTTGTACAACCGAACTAGAATAACGTTTCGATTCTAGCCAACATTGAGATGTACAGTGATCATCTTGTACCTCAAAGGAAACTTTAAAACGTGTGCGAGTGTACATATGGTGTGAATGTATGTATGCGTATATAGCGTATGTTATGCGACAAAAGAAGAATACATTTGTGTAACAATTTGCGCATTAAATTTACAAAAAAAAAACAACAAACTGTTCAAATAGATTATATATAAACGCTGGTAAAATACGAGGAATTGTTCATTGATTTTTGTACGCAGAAGAAAGACCCATTAATATTTGTAATATAAATATTTACCGTGACACGTGTATATCTGGGATTTTGTTTCAGTAAACCATTTCAGAATGGTATATTATTCGATTCATATTACATTTCGTCTATCATTCAAATAAAAACATTTTTGTACAATCGAAGATACGTTTAATAACGACCCTTACTCTTACTGTCGATCTTCAACATCATCGACTAATCACCACAGGGATGAAATGATTCATCAATGCGGGACCAAACGCAACGATGATAATTTGCAATTTATGTAAAAAATTTAGACAATATCTGTTTTATTTAAAAATCTTGCAATAAATGTTTTGAGCACATCGAGTTATCGAGATAAGAGTTATGAGTTGAAGATATTAATTAATCACAGTCAAATTATACAGCATTCGGAACGTACATTCACGCGATATTCGGCGATACGTTTGAAGTGTCTTTTAGCGATAAAACATGTATATTTAATTCAAAATAGAACTGCATGAAAATGTATTCAACAATTTTCACCCTGTGGAACGATTGGCTTCCTATTTCAGTCTATTCAAATATCTACGAGCTTGTTAAAGATGCCATAAGTAATTCCATTTTATTTAAAAAATTCTTCCCCTCCATCTTGTCCCATCGTACTTCCTTGAAGGAGCCACCCAAATTTTCCCACTTCCTTTCTCGTACTAATTGTCCAGGGAAGAAGTCCTTTCTAGGAGAATGAGCAATTGCTACTTGTACGCCCGTTGGTGGTTCACACCTAACAGCTATCATCCTAAAGATAACAACAATTGTATCGCATTAAATTTGTCGTATCGATATCAAGTTTATCAGAAAAAAATCTTATTAATATCTACCTATCACCTATCGGAGAAGCTAAGATACAACTGCTAGCATTTCCTAATGGCTCTACAGCACCCAGACCAAGGTGCGAACTGTTAGCTAAAAATTGCCAGCCCATGCATTTTGCGAGTGCTTGCACGGCTGTTATTTGATGTTGGTAAATCTGTAATTAAAAAGTTAATGAGAAATATATTACAATAATTTTACATGAATATTATAAAAAGACGAACCTGACATATAATCAGGTTTCGTAATTCCTGTGGTTCATAGCTCATGTGCATTACTCTACCATCTCGGCAAACGCATTTCAACGATTTCTCTCCAACGTGTACAACGAGCGATGTTCGACATACGCTATCATATCCGTGTGTTAAAATATTAATTTTCACGCAAGATTGCGTTGGCGAGTTTAATGCATTCCAATGCGAAACAATTAGGGGATCCTTAACTTCCTTTGCTATTGTGTCTAAAACGTATTCGGTACGCAAACGCATGAAGAAATGCTGCGCTTGTTGGATAATTTGTTCTAATAAAGTTTGACTCTTAGTCATTTCTAAAAGTTCGTATCTATCCGCTGCCGTTGGGCCAGCCAAGCATCTTCGTTTGCTAGGACCAAGAGGCCCAGAAGAAGGATGCGGGAATGGATGATGAGTATTCTTATGATGCACTTCGCGTAATAACTGATGCAGAGAATGTTCCAACACGTGATCATGATCACTTTTATGAGGCGGCGGAGCAGAAGGCTTTTTATCGTTGCCTGTACTATGACAAAGTCCTATAATTAATTGAATTCCTGGTAGTACCTGAAGGAAGATGGAATCGATGTAACGAGTAATTTGTAAGTATTAGTTCAGGTATGGATTGATAAAGTATATAATTACTGTTGCCATTATTTGATTTCCGACTACCATATGAGGTATAGGAGCACGCAAGTGTACGGCTTCTCGTGCTAATTGACTGAATAATTCTTTACAAAATAATACATTCTGTGCAGCCTCTAACTTCTGTTGCCAGTGCATATCAGCATTCGAACTGTGTGCACTGCTATTAAGCAAACTAATGTTTGCACTGCACAGATCTTCTTGATCTAAAGAGCATACAATGAGGACTTTGTTATATTTGTTACATTTCTTTGTTCTGTGAAACAATTATGATTTTCACCTTTCTGACATAATACTTCTATGTAGGCAACACCCTGCAATTCGCTAGGAATAGTAACTCGTAACGCGGAAGATTTCGAATTTGAAGGATGACTCTGTCCTGTAGTATTATTACTAGCATTAGGGGATGCTGGAGGACTAGTACTACTTTTTTCCTCCTCCTCTGCTTTTGTAACTTCAAACATACCAGTCTGGGCATATTTTGAACCAGCTACAAATGTTTAGTATAATAATATATTATAATCATGATTACCAGTATCTTTGAAAAATCACAATTTTGCACCTGTTCTATAACTAAGATCACCAATAATGGAATTGGAGACCTTTTTTAAACGCCAATTTTGCCTCAGTCTCAGCAATTCAATATGAAAGTCAGGTGTTGATCGATTTCTAGCTAACTCATTCTGACAATTTCTCAATCTCTCTGCACCCATCATCAGTACAGATGCAGCTCCAGCCAATGCCTTCTTTCTGGCATATACTTGTATCATTGGTTTCACCTCAGCAGATTCCTGTGGTACGGGATCTAACACCATATAATGTTTTTCCTTTGCTATGGCAAGAACATCTGCCAGTACACATACCTCGGTCAAAGCGTTTCTACAAGATAAAGTGTAAATATTCTTTATATACATCAAACACCATTGTCAATACTTTGAAGCAAATTATTTCGTTTAGGCAAAAATTAATGTGAAGAAATGTTAAAAAACATAATTAAGTGCCTCAGCTTATTCCTAACGCTATCCCATGGCCATAAGGATGATTGAAAAGAGGCAGAATCTTTTGTATCTTCCTCACTCTTTTCTCCACTTTCAGATTGCTCTTTCTTAATTTCTTCTCCATTTGTCTTACTGAAGTCAATTTTTTGCGCAATCTTTGCCAAATTCTCGGACAATGTAAGGGGTCTGAAAACAAAGGATAGTTAATTTAAATAGTTAATATTCTATATTAGAAAATAATTTGATTTATAATGTAAAATGAAATCTGAGGTTAAGATGTCAAAGACCATGGATTCACATTAATGCTGTTGGGTTAAACAGAAACTTTATCATTGATAAATGTTAATCGTAGATTAATATGTTACGTACGCTTGATAAATTTCTTGGCCATCGTAAGTTATTTCTTGAATTTGATTCTCGATCGGTGCTTCGACAGAAACATTAACGGAATACGCCATTATTATTGTTTTGTTGTGACAGTGTTACCAGTTTGGAAGATATGAAATATAATTGTAACTAGAAAGGCTAAACTTTCAAGTTTTAGCAGAAATGACGCAAAATTAATTTGACCAACAATGTAAGCACTGTGTTAGCGCAAAACTTAGCTTTTGTATATGAGAGTTTCTAAATGAACTTATGAATTAACCCTAGATCACTAACCTTATTTTTCGACGCTTAACAATAACCTTCGTTTCTTCGACTACGGTGTTTACAAAACGGGTTAAAGGGTATTATTTAAATAAAATTTAAACATGTTTTTTTCTATTATTAAAGATAGGTATTTATTTATTACGATACGTTAACTAATATGGCATACTTATTAAATCCGCGTCGTCGAATCGACGAAGGTTAGTGATCTAGGGTTAAAATCTCAATGTTAATTATGCCTATCTAATTGTAAAATAAATGCCTAAAATTCTGTAATTGAATTAATATTAGAGATATATAACGAATTTGATAATACAACATTTTGTTGCGGTTATTAAAATTGGAAATTGGTCCATTTTACATATAGAACAGGGTCGACAAGCTGTAATGGGCTCAGCGGTTCCGAGTTACGCCCCGCTCAGCTAGCAGGTGGCGATAGTGACGCTACTCACACATACACACCGAATTGAAGAATTTCAACTACACTAGCAAGAGAGAATCGGTGTGATTCTGTTGGATTCTGTTACCGCGAGTAAATCGCTCAAGACGAAAACGTGTAGCCAAAAGAATTCTAGACATAATTATTATTTATTTCATAGTTCTTATACTTATTATAATTATTAAAATACTGTTATAATTTAAGTTGTTTCCCTTTTTAAGTATGAAACAAAGGAAGAAACGTTCGGTTATTTTCTGTAAAGAAAACAGAGGTTAGAAAGTGTATGTGTTCCTATGTACACCTATGTATATTATAATTCTTTTTTATTGTGAATGTTAATAAAAAATAGTTAATTGAAACATAACGTTGTTATTTTAATTTAAAAATAAAATTGTAAAGAAAACAAGGCCAACTTTAGAATTTAATCACTGTATATACATTGATATAGATAGGTATGCTATACATAAATTTATGCCTTTAGTTCTCCGCTCAGCTAAAAGCGGCGCTGTTTGCGGACCTTTTTCATACACGGCAGCTTGTCTACCCTGGTATGAAACAAAGGAAGAAACGTTCGGTTATTTTCTGTAAAGAAAACAGAGGTTAGAAAGTGTATGTGTTCCTATGTACACCTATGTATATTATAATTCTTTTTTATTGTGAATGTTAATAAAAAATAGTTAATTGAAACATAACGTTGTTATTTTAATTTAAAAATAAAATTGTAAAGAAAACAAGGCCAACTTTAGAATTTAATCACTGTATATACATTGATATAGATAGGTATGCTATACATAAATTTATGCCTTTAGTTCTCCGCTCAGCTAAAAGCGGCGCTGTTTGCGGACCTTTTTCATACACGGCAGCTTGTCTACCCTGATATAGAATCAAACTGCGATGCATTTAGGAAAACTGAAATTTTACCGGGATTTCAATCCATGTATTACCAATCTATTACAGAGGCCTTATTGTTACGAAACGTGTTTTGAATGATATATTTGTTGTAACACTTTGATTTTGTTTATTATTTAAGAATTAAGTTATGTCGAAGGTGAATACTTTATTCAATTACTTTACATCGCCGAAAACTCCTAAGCAATCGAGCAATAAGGCTGCGATTACTGAAAAGCCGGAGACACCGAAAAGAACGAAAGAACAAAGAAACAAAGGTAATACCGGTAAACCTTTTAAATGTACATGTTTAACGTAATTAAACGACTCATTATATGATGCAGATTATATTTTGTATAAAATGAGCCTGCATATATTGTCATTTATTTTTTCAATTGTTTGTCTTATTAGATATAAATACAATGTATTTCAATATTTAAATTTGTATTGTATTATTGCACTTAGCAAAAACTCCCAGTAAGGGAAAAGAAAATCAGGAGGTAGAGGATAGGAAAAGGGTTTACAAGGACGATGAAGACGATGTACCAGTTCAATCAAAACCTAAAAAACGAAGACTAATTATTCCTGAAGATGATTCTGGGGAGGACTCTGCAGATGACTTTAAACCTGGTCTGTATTTCATTGTAATAAATTAATTACATGTATTATATTTTTAATAAAGGAATTCACTAACATAATTATTATATAGATCCTGAAGATGAATCAAATGAGTCTGATTCAGGATCTGAAGGGGTTGCTGAAAGTGAACCAGAAACTCAGAGTGATGAAGAAACACCAGAGGTAGAAAGTATATTAATAAATTTAATCATGGTAGCATTTTAATTACTATTCACAATTTATGTTGTAGAAAAAGAGGAAACTAAAGAATGGCACTGGAAAAGGATCTAAAACAGGAAAGTCAACAAATTCGAACAAGGTTAAATCTTTTTGCTATGTTTTTCTTATTGTCAGTTATTCTGTACATGTAAATATATTAATGTTATAAATAAAATTTTATTAGGTCAAGAAGGAGCCACAGCAAATCCAACAAAATTCAGGCCAAGGCTCAAACATTACCACAGAATCCTGGCCTCACTTGAAATATGACTTCCTACAACCAAACAAAATCAGAGATATCAATAGAAAATCACCCAGTGATCCAAATTATGATCCAAAAACTGTTTATGTTCCACCTGAATTTTTAAATTCACAGTCACCTGTAAGACTTTAACTATAGTTTGCGTGAAACAATGTATTGTTTGATGGCAACTTAAGTGGTAATTAAATTAATTATTACAGGCGATGAGGCAATGGTGGGAATTGAAACACAGACATTTTGATTGCGTTTTGTTCTTTAAAGTCGGAAAATTCTATGAATTATATCACATGGATGCAGTGATTGGAGTTAACGAACTTAATCTTACATATATGAGAGTAAGTTGCTTTTGTGCTTTTCACATCTTTATAGCAGATTGAAATGTGAGTAAGTAATTCCAGGGTGAATTCGCGCATTCTGGATTCCCTGAAATCGGATACGGCCGATTTTCCGCGAGTCTTATCGAAAGAGGGTACAAAGTTGCTCGCGTTGAACAGACAGAAAATCCGGAAATGATGGCACAGCGTTGTAAACAAAGTAAGTTTTAAGTAATGCATATTATTTTGTTGGTTTACAAATTTGTTTGCTGAAAGTTTACTGTATTTTTTACTTCAGTGACCAGGCCGTCTAAGTTCGACAAGGTCGTCAAACGAGAAATTTGTCAAATAACCAGCAAAGGTACACGAGTGTACACTGCATTGGATGTAGAAGCATCAACGCCGAATTCTAATTATTTTTTGTCACTCGTCGAAAAGTGTCCACCTGGTGCAAAAGTATCTCAGTATGGAGTATGTTTCTTGGACACCACAATAGGAGACTTTTATTTAGGACAGTTTGAGGATGACCGTTGTAACTCTAGACTGCTGACTTTACTCGCTCATTATCCACCAGTCCATGTGAGTAATATACTTCTTTTCGTGTATAACGGAAAATCAGTTTTGATAATATTTTAATCATGGAATTTTAGGTCGTATACGAGCGCGGTGATTTGTCTCCAAAAACTATGCAAATTTTGAATACTACTTTAACTGCATGCATCAAGGAATCGCTTATTCGTGAAACTCAATTTTGGTCTCCCTTGACAACTTTAAAAGTAAGTATAAACGTATCATATTTTTATATCAAGTCTTATTAAATTTTATTAATTTAAATACGTTGTGAATCTTAAAGAATCTTCACGAAGGAGAATACTTCAAGACCTCAACAGACTCAAGCTTCACATGGCCAGAAGGATTGAAGCCGTATCTTAATGAAAGTCGGTATTTTAATACAGTTCATATAAACGTCGTAAAATTTATACAATTGTTATTATTTATTATAATTGTAGGAGACAGCTTAGGTTTGACACCCGCCGATGACAAAGAGTTAGCGATACACGCTTTAGGAGGATGCATCTACTTGCTCAAGGAATATTTTCTTGAACAGCAGCTATTAGCACAAGGTCGTTTCAAATCATACGTTCCGCCTGATACTGTGAGCACAGGATCGTCCGAAGTTTCGAAAATGGCCAATAACATGGTAATTACGAAGATTACATTATAATATATGTAATGTTGAGTAGTTAAATTCATTCTATTATTATTAGGTTTTGGATGCTATTACCATCAACAACTTAAGAATTTTCGGCGATGGTTCTCTGCTGAAAACTTTGGATCGTTGCTGTACTGCGTTTGGCAAAAGGTATACCTGTTTAAGCTGACGATAATTATTGTAATTTTAATACTTTTTATTCAATTAATTTCAGATTACTGCGAGAATGGATTTGTAGACCATCTTGTCGCAAAAATGTTATACTCGAACGACAAGAAGCCATACAAGAACTAATGGATCGGTCAGATGTAGTACAATCTGCTCGTGGCATTTTGGCCGAACTTCCTGATCTCGAAAGATTGCTAAGCAAGTTAGTTTAAATTATTCTTACATCGATTAAAATATAAACAAAACAATTTAGAAGAGGTAAAGTAATTTTTCAATGTTAATAGAATCCATGCTCAAGGAAATGCAGCTAGAATGAACAATCATCCTGATGGAAGAGCGATTATGTTTGAGGGACAAACTTATTCTAAGAGAAAAATTATAGACTTCATTACCACACTTAGCGGATTCGAAAAAGTCTTGAACGTGGTTGAACTGTTTAATGGTAAGCATTTGAACAGTTTCTATGGAATATTTATCGAGTTATAATAGCTCCATTACATTTTGTTACTTTTTAGATTTCAACAGCAGCTTACTAAGTCGATGTCTTAAGATTGAACCAGACGGTGAATTTCCTTCTTTAAGAGAAAGTTTAGATTACTTCAAGGTACATCATTTAATTTATTTTAACTTGTGATGATATACGATAGAGTAATATAATTATGTATATATTTTTTTAGACTGCATTCGATCACGAAGAGGCAAAGAAACAGGGATGTATCGTTCCGAAAAAGGGAGTTGATGACGAATATGATTCTACTTTAATCGAACTTTCGGAGGTGAAGAAGGATGCTGAACGATATCTTGAAAAGCAAAGACAGCATTTTGGCGTAAAAGTTACGTATCATGGCTCTGATAAAAAAAGATATCAGATTGAGATTCCTGAGTCTCAGACTAAGAAAGTTGGCTCCGGGTACGAATTGCAGTCACAGAGAAAAGGGTTCAAACGTTACTATACTGCTGAAGCAAAGGTTTGTTGTTTAAAAATGCCGGAAATAGGACATTACAGGTGAACATCGGGCAAATATAATAACACATATGAACTATTTACAGGAACTCTTAAATCGACAAATAAATGCCGAAGAACACCGAGACAAAGTATTGAAGGATCTTAATAGAAGAATATTTGCACAGTTCAGCCAGAAATATGATATGTGGAGCACGGCTGTTTACAAATTATCCATTTTGGATGTTCTCATTTCCTTGGCAGAATATGCTCACAGTGGAGATATGTGTATTCCCGAAATTAACGATGGATCAGATGGAAAGGTAATTACATTGCTGTAATCCTAATATTACAGCTCCTCGAGGAATTTTAAATAAGTTAGTTTGGAAAATATAGATTTTCATTGATATACGAGATGGAAGGCATCCCTGCATTACATCCGATAATTTCATTCCTAACGATACATTGTTGGCGTGTGATAATTCTGCTTCCTTCGTGATCCTAACTGGTCCAAACATGGGAGGAAAATCGACTCTTATGCGTCAAGTTGCATTGATCACTATAATGTCACAAATAGTAAGTTTCATTTTGTGTAATGTCACGTAATACATGTTATCAGAATGTCCTCAGAATTTGACGTATTCTTAATTTTACAGGGATGTTACGTTCCGGCGAGTTCCTGTCGTTTAACATCAGTGGACCGTATTTTCACAAGATTGGGAGCGAATGATGATATTCTGGCTGGTCAGAGTACCTTCTTAGTTGAACTAAGCGAAACTGCAGCGATATTGCAGCATGCTACACCCCATTCTTTAGTTTTACTTGATGAATTGGGTGAGTAAATGCACTCACAATATTTTTACAATAATCTGGAAAATATTACAGATGGCCTGCATATTAAAAATGCATTTTGTAGGTCGAGGTACGTCGACGTACGACGGCACAGCAATAGCAGCATCAGTTGTAGATGCACTTACGAAATTAAAGTGCCGCACGTTATTCTCAACGCATTATCATTCTCTCGTGGAAGATTATAAGAATAATAATGACGTTACATTGGCACATATGGTGAGTGAATTGTGATTTATTTATATTTCTGGTGAACGCATTTTTTTTATTATTATTCTATAGGCTTGTATGGTGGAGACGGAAGAGGAAGATGAAATATCTCAGGAAACAGTAACATTTTTGTATAAACTAAGCGAAGGAGCTTGTCCAAAATCTTATGGTTTTAATGCTGCACGATTAGCTGGTGTGCCATCGGTTATTACAAATAGAGCGCATGAAATTTCAAAGAAACTCGAACAAGAGACGCATTACAAACATATTTTTACTGCTCTCTGCAAAAATAATGGTTCATCGGTAAAACATCTCCTTGCCACATTATAGAAAGACGTGCTACGAAAAATTATATTTTGAATCTTTCTGTCTTGCTCGTAAATTTACAAAAACTGTACTCGAATAATTTATACTTATAATAATGCTACAGTATTAATATTTTGTTATGCCATAAGTATTTATAATCGTTTTTTTGTACCTTTAAAAATATCGTTTTGAAATATCCATACGTGTATTTTAATAATAAAATCGTTCAAGTTGAAAGGCAAACAATCGAATTACATGTGACTTTAAATCACCCACGAAGGTGAAAACATTTAAATGCGACATATTAATTACATTAAACAGATAATAAAGATAAGGATATCATGGAACATGGAAATAACAGGAACGTTTGTTGCTTACAAAATTTTATTAATTAATGCCAGAGTACAAAAAGGCTATGACGAATACGTTGCGTTACAAACAATTTAGTTTTACTCACACCAAACGACAAAGAAACTGTTTAAACTCAAAAGAGAATTGTGTGCACGAGGCCTTGCCGTGAAATAAATACATTCATTACGAGTTATCATGAGAAAAGAAGAAGCAGAACGTAAGGTTTACATAACTAAACGAGTATTATAGTTACATCATCTGACAAGATTTCTTTTCTACCTGAAAACTAGTCGTCGGTGTACAGCGACAAATCGGTCAAATAATAATTATTGTTACGCTGACAAACGAGCGAGTAAAAATGATATCCGTTAATTCCCTAAAATATGATTAGTATCCTATCTTCTTGTAAAGATAATTTACGCGCAGTACTGCGTGAAGCCGCTTGTCGAAGATTTAAAAAAAAAAGAAGAGATACCGTGCTCTAAAATCGCATTCATGCAGGAAGAGAAAATATATCGTTGTGAAGTCACGGAAAAATTAAGAAAGCACTTGACTTGTTTCAATGGATTACATGATTTACTTTTATTTTTCGATTAACATATGCCTACTTCTAATGTACAATTCCGAAATTTCATCAAACATTTCCTAATATTATTCGAGCGCTTTCTGCACGTTTAAATTCCTTATTCTTTTCCCCCTCGACTTTCTTCTTTCTCTCTATTAATAATCAATTGATTCTTCGATCGCAAAACCAATCAATATCTGCAGTCTATATTTTAAAAAAGCGTGTTAACCTTGCGCTCTTCTGATCTGTCTCAGAATTTCGCAGGACTTACTCCCGAAATATTACTTTCTTCGATTTTTCGATCCCCGGCTCGAAATTGATCGAAAAATGTATTTCCATCGACTAATATCTTTCCCTCTATCCTTCAACTCTTCCCTTTTACATTTCTGTTCTATTATAGCTCGGGGATTATCATGAATTACGTTTACAAGTAACAATGGTTTTAGGGTATTAAAAAGATGAATTTACGACTGGATCGGGACAAAATCTTTCGATAAAGAAAAAGATGTTTCTCTCTCTCTCAAAAAAACAGACTTCTATTTCCACACCCTCCTTTTTCAAGATCTAAACGAAGTGACAAACTCTATCTCTTAAAGTAATGCGTTAGAAAACAAAGAAAGAACTGTGAGAACATAGTTTCAAGGAATGATACTTTTTTCATCGGCCGAAAAACTATTTTGTCCGCCTCGGCAATTAGGACCTTAATGGCTCGATCGACAAAGGAAGATACTATTATCTTTTTCTCGCGATTCCCTCTTTTCCCTTTCAGTGCATTGACTCAATCTGTTTTGAAGTTCCGCGCGAAAATCTATCAACTTCCGGTGCACTCGAAATCAAATCAACAACAATTCCAAACAATTCAATAACATGGACCAAATCTTTGAAACCAAATCAGTTAAATCACACTTAAACATTTCAAAATGATCGTCTCAAACAAGCCAATCGATTTACGAATACCAAAGAGGAAATATAAAATCGTCAATAATGAATTCTCCAATTCCGGAAGTCCAAGCGGTACCACTTGGTATCGCCGATGACCTTATCATTTCAAAGTGAAAACTGTATCGCATTCTCGAAACATGAAATTTTATTACTACCTCGTCTAGCACTGAAAGGGTTTTGTCGCGCAGGAGGATGCCGAGAAGCGGTTAAATCCCGATGGACGTCTTTTTTTTTACCAAAGGCCGGATGAATATCCGCCCGGTGGTACGCGATTGCGCGGTGCAGCCTTCGCCGCTGGCGACGAGTCGCTCGATTTCTCGCCGATGCTGGAATTCGAGCTCGATGTTCCATTCTGCATCGCTGGACCGTTGTTCTGCGATTCGGACGTGTAGCCAGTTCCAGTTACCGGGTTACCATCTGCGAAGAGTATTTTTTATTCTTAAATCATTCTTAGAACACTCGATCTTGCGGTCACTTGGTACCGCTTTCAAAATTATGAAGTTTGAAATGAATCTCGTTATTTTTGTTTGTTTTAAACCTCTATGGTATGGCCATTGTGTATAGTAAAATTTGACAACACAGTCGGAGATATCGAATGTTTGGTATTGATTTTAGTGTTCATTGTATTGCTGGTAAGGGTATTTGTGATCATTGGTTGATTAGGAACATATGTGAACGAGGGGTGAACGCAGTCACCACCTGCTGATGACTGTTGTCACCCACGTTAGACGTTATCTTTGGTTTGATGGATGACGTCAATATCGTGTGAGGATATAACACTAAAACTACCAAACCAGCCAAAATGACTGGTACCAAATTACTTCCAAATATTCTCCAAGCTTATAGAAGAGTCATAGAATAAATATTATATGTGCACCTCAAAAAATAGAAATTATCAAATTGATTAAGGTTTTAGCCTCTTCGTTCCTGTTTTTCAAGGCACTTATTTAATAAATTGAAATATAATAGATTTAAGGCTGGTAGTACTGGCGTTAATATTGTCACTCTTGTTGATGGTATCTGGACACGAGGAGTAATTATGGTTCCGAGTTGACGTTGATATAGACACGTATGGTTGCATATAGCTAATATAATTGCCAACTGCCGTCTGTAGTCAGTTACGGTGAAGCTATCTTCTTTCGTTGCCTAAGGAAGGATATGTAGTATATCCCACGATCACAATCTGAACGACTGATCAACAGTCTCAAGTAACAGTTTCAATATTGGCCTTGCAGAAAGGGTTAAAGCATACAAATAGTAGTAATATCGATCCTACTTGGACGTTTGATTACCGATCATTTCATTTATCGTCATAGATCTAAGGAACGTATCACACAAACACTTCATCTAGGACTCGTTGCTATGATTTCTTTTGTAGCTGAACAAATTTTGTATAAATCGGCATGCAGTTGTTATCAGGAGTACAAATGTCTATACTTTTTTCGGTGCATCATTGCAAACATAATTTAATACTTTTATGTATACCTCACATTAGCATTTCTTCGATTTACAGTAACCCGGTGAATAAAAGTTCACATTTAAAAAAGTGTAAAATATACAAACAGCATTAAAGTTTAAATACATTGAAAATCAAAACGCAATACTTAAAAATATAGTATCTCTTAAAGCAAAATCTTCACTCAGGATTATATAGACCTGAGGAGAACAGTGGAATTGAAATTGGTTGCTATTTTATGTGTGAAATGTCATGCTTGCAATATGTTCATCAATTCTCACGTTTTTATACGCCTGATAACGAAATGAGTCACAGGAACACGAGAAGTATCACGAAATCCACATGCTGATCCTTCTAACCCACGACTTTCGTAGTACACTACCCGAAACGGCAGACGTAATTTTTAGATTATGTTCGAAAGGGTACAGGAAAACGCAGGAAATTTACTTCGAACAGGCATTTAAGCGGCAAACCGTAACAAACGATCGATCAAGACCGATGAGAGGATCGCACGATTTATAGAACTACTTTTAGGATCTTCGACTATGCAAGACAATAACGCTCAATCAATCTTCTACGATGTACAGATGAACTTACCGTTTCTTCTATAGACTATGCGTTGACTTATGAAGAACTGCCGAAGAATTGCTTAAATCACAAAGACTGATAACGCTTCTTATCAATTGCATTCGATAATTTTTTAAATGAATATTCATTTTTTAACGAAAACGTGATTTAAACAAGACCAAGGTAGATGGACGAAGGACAAAATGAAGTTGGATAAAAATGAGAATGGAAATTTTCGCTATGCGATCTTCAGTTGGATTATCATCAAATATAGTTATCATTATATTTGTCTTTTCTTGAAAGAAAATAATATTCCTTTAATCGATCGCTTCACGAAAATAGAATAAAATAAGAGGGGAAAGTTGGTGGATCGTTTCTATGGTAACTTTTCCTCCGCATTTTTGCGAACATGATTCTATCCGATGTCTGATTGAAACACACACCGCTTACACAGATAACTAAAGAGCTATTAATCATTCAACTACTTGCGCACTATAAAACAAGTCTAAGACACACTAAAACATGAAATAAAAGAAATGTATCTGTGAACTGTTTGAAGCATAATTCCGACAAGGGAAGTTCGGGATCTGATACACTCCAATTTTGATGAAACTTTGAAATTTATTAGATATATCTAAGAAAATAAGTGGAATTCGTTCCCTCGTGAGTACTTCCCTTGTGAGTAGTTCATCTATGAAACATAAAAGTGTCGTAGAATTATAGTACATGTTATATCATTATAACCAGTCGATATTTTCATAAATCAGGGTAAACGTAACAGAATCCAATCCTCTTCTTTGGAAATGACACTCAAAATATCACTAAAATTTCTCATGGGATAAAAAAAATGATAATAAAATTAAAGTAACAGCATTTGACCAATTATCTGGATTTGTATTCTCTCCTCCTCTAACTTTTCTGAAGTAACATTTTCTGCACAACTTGTTCTCCACTCTGAAGACGTTGAAGGACTGTGCTATTAGAAAAAATCTCCCTTAAATTTTAGGGATTAATAGCTCAAAACTATTATATTATTGTCCACTTAATTGAATATTCATAACAATCTTTATATTATTGCATTAAATATCATTGTCTTTCAACGTCTATCATCGTGTAAACCCTTTGAGTATTACTGACGCATATATACGTTCTTTATCTTGGTCTGTGGACAGAAGCAAAAATGATCAGTCTCTGAACCGGCCACATGTACTTATACTATAACAATCTTAGTAATTACAACATAAAGGAACCCATTCATTTCGGTCAATGATCGTAGTCATACATTCTAGAGCCAACTGGTACATCGATATGGTGCACCGTACGCGTCCAAGTGTTCCGTTTACAAAGAGTCCTCTAAAGTGGTCCGTACTCAAAGGGTTAACGCGACTTTCAACCCTTTCGCTGCTAAGAGTGATTACAGTGGCTTGCATCAAAAAATGAGTAGCCTGGCAAAGACTCTTGGCTTTAACAGAATACGGTACACTAAGGGAATTGAATGTGGTACCCCATGCAAGTGATTACCCCATTAAACTCAGTCACGTGTACTGTACGTCACGGAAAGGTAGAAGTCTTCTCTCTACTAACTACTATAAAGATTGTCGTATTTAATTTCCTTAAGTGGACCACATTAGAAGGTTGAGAATATCATCATGTTTTAACTGCGGGATAGTTTGAAGAAGTCCTAAGAATTATTGCAGTTGAACTGAAGGATTAATCGCTTGTCCTACGATTTTTTATGGCATGGTGTGCAATAATTAAGTATAAATTTATTGAAGCCAAAAATCGCTAATAGTTTAATATCACCATTTCTCATTGCAGTAAAGTAACTTCACAATTTTTAATATAACAATTCTATATAAATTCAAAATAAACGACTCATACACCATAAATATTTCTGACAACAAAAGAACAATTCTACGGTACCGCTCACTGCCAGCAATTGTAAACAAACAGTTTTTAGAAAACCTCAAATTTTTCTATTTCAACCTCTACAAGTTTAGTTCTTCATCGAACGGCAAGTGATAAACAAAGAGCACCTCGTCGCAGTTAAACCTTCAAATCCTGTAATACAATTGCCATTATAATTGCTCGAATCAATACAATAAACCCAACTAACAAAACACAATCAGCAGCCACTGTTCTCTCCACGCAACCCAACAGCCTTGGCCCATACGCCCATGACCGTATGGTCACCTTATGGCCAATCTCAGCCATAGCGAAAGGGTTGAATGCAGTACATGATGCATAAATTTGCTTCCTCTTCGTAGACAAACAAAATAAAATCAAATCCTGTTTATCACGGGAGTCCAGGACGAATAGTGAGTATGAGGAGAGGTAGGAGAAAGTTTGGACGGTGTAAAGAAAAAAAAAAAGGGCCGTCGTTTTAAGATCGGCAAAAAAGTGACGTTACCTCGACACCTTCGTGCGTTGCGTCTGACGGGCGTCACGTCAACTCCGTCTCCGGTGACCGGGTTGCGCGTTACGCAGGACGTTCCACCTGCCAGGATTCGAGCGGGGGAGGAAGGCACAGAGGACGACAGTTCACAGCCGGCGCACGCAAAGCGATACGCAACCAGAATTCACCACCACCCCCATGCACCGAGAGATCGTAGCGAAACCCATAACCGTAACCCAACCAACATGTGTTAGTGCACCGGTATTGTTCGGACGGACGAGTCAAAGGTAGATGTTTTTATTTTCAGTTTATTTTTTCAATTTTTTTTTTAACACTAACCGTACCAATTTGCGGTAGAGGAATATTCTTGGGCGAATGTTCAGGAATTAAATGACTGGTTAAATAGAAATTTGTAATTTTTTGTATTATTAATTGTAAAATGACTAGTCCTCAATTTCTTTTGAAAAATTGATGTAATTGATAGGAGAGAGGCGCATATTTCACGCGTATCTTACTTAATTGATCATTTTTTTATCTTCTTGATTTCTGATTTTACAAAGTAGTTACTTAGTTTATTTAAATACAGTAGGTATGAGGCTGGTTCTCCTTTTTGATATATATTGAAAGTTATTAAAAGTTATGGTTTCTAAATGATTCGAACATTTATACTCTCTTTTGAGAGTATAGAACTATTTTATGCCTGAGACAATTTAAAAAAAAATTGTAATCGATATAATTTTGAGATCAATAGTGTAATAATAATAATTTATTATTACTTAAGAAATAACGACATCTTGGATTCGTCCGTACGAGGAAGATGGATACGGAAATAAGTCGGAAAATGCGTGTATTGTATTTAAAGTATTGTGTGAAAGAAAGCAAGCAAAAGCAAGAATGAATCTCGCAGAAAAATGGGGCTTATTTGATCGTCTCGTCCGTTTACGATGAGAAAATAAAGGTTTTAATGGGAAACAGGAAGAAAATAGAGACTAAGTACGAAAATCGCTCAAACGTTTTTCCAAATCTACCGGTTAAATTGTCACACGGCAAACCCAAGCATTACTTTTCACGATGAAATCATAGAAACAATTCTATTAATGGTGCATTAATCGCAGAAAATACCGGAGAATACGCTGAAAATTTAATCGGATTTCAATAGCACAACTCATTCACAGTTTGCGGAAAAAAAGGTGCGAATGTAAAACAAAAATACAAACGCCACGAGGAAATTAAATATTTCATAGGATTGCACGTTTTATTCCGGGCAATTTAAAAATCCAATACTCTTGGAACAAAAATAACTTCGCGCTAAACAATAACGTCTCTGTGAGTAGGATTTATTGAAAAGTCCATACTGTATGGAAAAAACGAAAACTCTTTTCGACGCAAGCGGAAAATGAGAGTTGCTGCCAATTTTTACGAGGATTAACTTAAAAACTAAGCGATAAGAATGGCGCGTACTAACTTAAAATATGTGTTTCTATCATCGTGGCAGGCCCTAAGGTATTTTACGAAATTATATCGAGCAAAATTATCATATTATACGCTTATTATCCGGTTTGTATAATTATGAAAAACAATTTGAAACTTTCTCTACGCAGCTAAGTTCAAAGATGATGGAAAAATGTACGAAACAATGATATTAACCGCGAATTTTAAACGCTCGAGAGATCGAAGGTGGTATTCTATCTTACTTTTCATTTTTCTCTTTCTATTTCGATTCTCAAAATGAAGCGCGACTTTTAATAATTAAAAAAGAACAGTGTGGGATATAAGTGTCGTGTCATCTACTCGAATGTGTCATTACACACTTACG
Organism: Cerceris rybyensis; assembly: GCA_910591515.1. Classification (NCBI taxonomy): domain Eukaryota; kingdom Metazoa; phylum Arthropoda; class Insecta; order Hymenoptera; family Crabronidae; genus Cerceris; species Cerceris rybyensis. The sequence continues at coordinate 21,792,519 of OU342793.1, read as the reverse complement.
AAATCGTTTGTTTCTCCTAAAAGCTGCTTGCGAACAATTCAAGAGAATGGTACTTTTATGGTAAAGCTACAGATTAGTCATAAAAATGAATTGGCAATAAGAAGTTCATTCGTGTCTCGCTAGCTCCAAATCGATAAAACTGAAGACTTTTCCGTACGACATTGTTAAAGAAAAAAAAAGGCTGTTCTCATTTACGAACGAAGAGGACTCGAGAGAAGCTTGAGTATTTCGTTTGAATGTCGCGACTATCGAGAGAAAAAGCTTGAAAACTTCATAAAGGTATTCACGTTCTACGTTCAAGGTATAAAATAGACGAGCAACAATTACGAAATTAATTGTTTAACCGTAAAAAGAGAGCCTGCGACACACACACACAGACACATATTTCAAGATAGGTCGAATACAGTGCGAGTTATAAGTGTATTATTAATATTATTATTATTAATTGCAGTTCGAACGATTGCACGATCGTGTCCGGCGGTGTAAGAAAATCGCAGAAATCAACAAGAAGTTTGCATCGTCTAAGATTCAAAGATAGACAAACTTAAACGAAACGATTCGAGGCCTGAGACCTCGGATAAATATGCAAAGAAACGTTTCGATTTACGCTGGAAGCGTGAAGAAAAGCTTTCACCGAAATCGGTGTCGCATCACCGTGGTAAAAATTATTGCAAGTAATTAGCGATCTTTAACGAGGAGAGCCTGGAATTTGTAATAGTCGATTTTGTCGATATTTAAAGTCTCGTTGGAAAATTGCAATACTGAGTTATTGAATGTTAGAGATAAAACGATTAATGTTAAAACGTATAGAATGGTTCTACTTAACACGTTCGCCACCACTTTGGAGAATCGTTCGCCACCAGAACACGTTGCATTTTACTGCCTTTCTTCAATTCAATGTCTGCTCTACGTTATGTACACATAAAGTGCAATAAACGAGCCAACCGAGCAGTTTACATAATGCGTCATAAATATGTAACCAGACGTCAATTCGCTTATGCATTCATGAAACGAAAAGTTATTATCGTCGTGCATAAATGGCGTTGATCGCTCGTGAGAATCCTTAGACGTATATGATGCGTGCTGGCGAACATTTTAACACCATCAGACGATTTAGTTTGTTACAAGCACAATTTCACATCGTGTCTCCATCGAATTACCCTAAAGAGACACGTTGGGTTGTAATGTAAATTTGTTCGTTCATTTTTTGTTCGAAATGCATTCAATTACAAGAAACTGGTACGTTTCAATAACAGCACAGATTGAATCCAGGAAAATGTGGCAAAATTGATCATACGAACAGCAAAATTTAGTATCATGTTAAAGTGTGCTGTCTTTGATTCACAAAACTAAGTCAGTCTACAAAAGGATTTAGCCGGATAATGGTGAAAAAAGTATCAAGTCAATTTATCCAACTAGATCTTTTCTATTCTTTAAAACGCTCCACAATACAGTTCTCCAATACCTGTTTAACTACTTTCCAAACTGTATCATGCCTTAGTAATCCTCCAAAGAAACATAACATTGCCAACAAAACAAATTCACCTAACAACCCAACATAATCGAAACTCTGTCGAATTAACTTGACAATTACACAAACATCATCCTAACTCGATCAAACTACAGCAAACATATACATAATCTACAAACGTTCCAACGTACCAAGACCACTGACAAAATTCTCGACAAAATCGACGATTACGCAAATAAACATAAACTATAGACTCTCCTCGCAGTAAAAGAATGAACTACGATACCCGTGACACAAGTGCAACTCGTAGCCGCGCTCTCACCCTCGCACCGTACACCAGAGAGTTCACCCGGACAAGAGAGTTTCCTTCGGCAAAGACGAGGGAGCTGGCCGAGAGGTAGGAAAAGCCTTACCTGTGATATCGTTGCTCGAATTGTTTCCATTGCTGACGGCATAGCCGTTGATGACGCTCGATACAGAGTCGGAGCTGGTGGTGCTTTTCGCGGGCGACGTCGCGGCGCCCGACGACACCGAAGAGGACGACGACCCCCCGCTGAGGGAGATATTGCTGCGCATGTGATTTTTCGCGTTTGGGGTGGTGGGTGGGGCATCGGGAGGGCCAAACAGGCGATTGTATGTATCATTACCGGGCTTGGTGCAACGTGCCGAGTCGTTGCTGTTGCTGGTACTGTTCGGAACATCGCCGAACAAAGCTGAGCCCAGCTGCGATTGGTTGTGATTCTTCACGCGACGTGGGCTTGTTTCTTCTGGTGCCGAGCCGAAAATGTCGCTGCTACCACCACCAGGGGGTTTCAACACCCTGAAAGCAAACAAGAAGATTGATTATATTTCTGAATGATGAAGAAAGCAGAAAAATTCGGGAACTGATATATTTCAAAGTTTTCTTGTATGTAGAAGTCTCGGTAAGGATGAGGAGAAGAGACGGTGGAAAGTGGGATATAACTATGGTGACCATATGTCCTTTATTTAACACTAGAACTACCGAACCAGTCAAAATGACTGGTACACAATTTTTTCCACAACTTTTCCAAGTTCAACGAAGAACCATAGAACAAAAATTCTGCGTCCATCACAAAAGACATAAATCACTGAATTGATGATCCTTTCTGCTACTCGATTCCTTCTTTTTCAAAGTACTTATTTAATATATTGAAATATAATAGATTTAACGCCGGTAGTTCTAAGTGTTAAGAGGTCAGTCCTGTATTTCACTGCTCTGTCCCCTAACTTTATTCCTTTTCTAAAACACGTTTTGTCCTTCATTTTGTTAAGTGGATCTAAAGTTAAAAAAATGTTTTTATTTTAATGAACTCTATGGAATTTTATGACATTTTAAATCATGGACCGACACTGTTAAAAGAAAATAATTGTACTGAAAAATATCGAAATTAATGGTATTTAAATTTTTAAAATGAGTGTTTATGTTTAGTAATTAAGATTGTTTAAAATTTTAACGTAAGCATTGTTGTATTCTACTATTTTCGCAATGAATGTTATGAACTTACGAAGTTTATAAGGTATGTTTTTATTTTCTTTAATATGTCCTCTACTTTCTCCCCCAAAATATAGTCAGCGTAGGTATAACTATACCAAGGATCTATAATAAGGATCTATCGATAGATAGACACGAGTTCAAATCCCCGTTATTTCTCGGAGATTATAAAATCTATTAAGTTTGATGGCTAATAAGATATCATCGTTACGCTAATGAATTATTTAGGTTAATTGATCTATGAATTGTCATTTAACGGTGATTCGAAAGCCATTAAAGTTATTGATACTTGACAGAACTACTACATTATTTAAACCTACATTCTATTTACGATTCTACTATCTCACGACAGCATCACAAGATTAAGCGCCGAAGTTTTTACAAAATAAATTGCAATGGAGTCATGCTCAAATAGAATTAACAATTCCAACAGCCTCTGCAATAGATCCAAAATAAAAAAACAGATTGCTGGTCCACGCAACGGGCTTGATATTCATTTCGTTAAGTGTTTTCAATCGCCACAGAGTCGGCCGAATCTCGACGTGCAACGTGCAGCAAAAGGGACGATGAAAAGCTTTGTTCCTCTGCCGACGATCGCCGGCAGCAAAGAACAACTACTGGTCCCCACGGCGGAAGGACTCGATCCAATTTGCTCGATAAATCTGCGCTGATTTCTGCGTAACGAGGGTCGTGGCTCTCGGCTGGATGCGTGGCACGCGCGCTTTGTCGCGTGCGCTGCCATCCAGCAGAAGAGGAGAGGAGAACAAAACTGGGGAAGGGAATGGATTTGCAGGACGAGCCGCCGGCAATTAAGAGTATGGAATTCGTTCTTTGTCTTCTTTTTTTTTCATCCGACGCCGCCTACGTGCGAGGGGCGAGATTTTAAGGCCCGTCTTCATTAGCGAGACGATTTCAATTAACGAAAAAAAAAGAGACGAGAGGCTGCACGGGAACGATTTCGAAACTTTTGCGAATGGAAATGTCGTATTTTTGTTTGCGATGAATGTACGTACTGGTAATTATGATAATGAGTTGAATATTCTTTCTGATTGCAAACGATCAAGATTTTCTGCACAGTAGTGCTGTTGAGTGGTGTAATTGTCATTGGTACACGTATAGAAATTTTACAGTAATTATTGCTGTAGTTTTTCTCATTTTAAAGAATTTATGTTACTATTTAGAACTTCGGCAAAGTACTTTTCAATTTGTTATTATTATTTTAATGTACGACGTAAATGTGACTAAAAATGTAATTGAATTGTTTAAATTTCAAAATACAGGTTGTTCTCATAATCACTGGCATGTTAGAATTCGATGGTAAGAAAAAGTCAGGCAATTAACATTCCTATCGAGCATTCGAGGTTGTCCGTTTGCATTTTTCTCGAACTGGATTGAGCACTATCGTCGAGGAGTCGTTAAACTCGCGATTAAATAATCGTTCCAGTCTAATTAACTGCACGGCGAGATCTCGCCTTAAAATGCAGGATACTGCACGTTTCATCGGTATAGTGATAAATCAACGTTTCCTCGTTGCAGTGTCTCGGATAATTGAACGTCCGACGCGCGTTTGATGGAAACGTTCGAGGAGCTAGGCATCGAGGAAGTTTAATGTTCCGGGCTCGTGCACTACTCGCGCGTTTAAGTTCTACGCTTCGTTTAGCGTTAAAATCCAGAAAAGAGTCATAGTTCATGTCTAAACAGGTTTCACTTGCCTCATTTTTCATTTGTTGGTCTTCAACAATTTACAAAAACACAGCGTTTAAAATCAGAAAAGACAGTACCACAAAGGATTTCATAATAAATGACAATAATTGGCAATATTCTCTATCATTAGACTGCCCAAATTCGACGTCAATACAATTAACACTAAAGCTATCACAGCTGTCAAAATGGCAGGATCTCAATTTATACAAAAAGTTCTCTAAACTAACATGGCAGACGTACAGTAAAAATTTCACGTTTATCTTAATAAACACAAACTACTTAATTTATCATCTTTCTCACTTCTTTATTCCTATTTTTCAAACATATTCACCATATAAAAATGTAAATGTAAACTACCTTGCAAAATAAAAATTAATATATTCTACCAGCCAACTTGAATTTCACTACGTGGCTCCATCACTCTCAAGAGTATAAAATAACTCTTTTACAAAGCGTGCTCCACCATCATCCATCATTTGTCCTTTTCTCCATAGAATTCTCAAAAATAACGGTAACAATAATTATTTGAAGTACTTCAGTTCGGAGAGGCAGGCAATATCTCAACTGCACAGAGTTCTTTGTCGCGTTTCGCAGACGTTTAAGTCCCATAGACGGGAGAGTAAATAACGAGGATAATCAATCGACCGTAGGAAGCAAGGAATCCTGGAGGGGACAGGATGGGTGCGCCGGGAAATATGTTGGATGACGTACGGCGACGCCTCTGCGTCTTCTTTTCGACGTCGATACTCGTGTTAATAGGGCCGTCAACCTGTTTCGCGTTCATTCGATGCATCCTCGAGAGAGTATTGGCAGTTAGGCGCCACGTTTTACTCCGAATAGCGACACGATGACGATAGAATACACCCTGGTATGCGTTAACGAGTCATTAGCGCATGGTTGACATGAGTAACGAGTCGTTAAGAATTGACACGATGAAACCTTTTGAGATTATGTCGTTCTGTAGGCTCGATTGGATAATGAGAGTTGACATATTTAGAAGAATCTGTCAACCCTTAATAATTGGGGTGTTTTATGAGTGGCAGCAACTTGGAGAAATGTTAAGCTTCATTCGTGAATGAAGGTGAGTTGTGAATTTGACTTTAATTTCATTAAAGTGTGAGGGTAATTGTAAATTAAGTTACGTCTGGAGGAATAGCACTTTTTGTGAAAGAGTAAATGTTATCTAAACTTTTTCCGTACTATAATGAGTGACACACGTGATGCGATAAATTAGAAAGGAAATTTTCAAGTTATGCAAAACCTATTAAATTGAAAATATCGGTAAGAGGGAGCACAATTAAGTTATTTCTATAATATTAGCATTACATTAATTTAGAAGATACGTCAAGAATCACTAATCAATTTTTCAATTTTCGTTTTAATAATTGAATTCTGAAGTGTTGTGAAGGCAGTCAGAAAATAAATTAATTCTTTTTAATTGGGTAGAGTTGCAATGATAAATCGATGTAATTATACTGAGTGGGTTGAATTATGGCGAGGGTAGGATGTGTCTGAAAAACTAAGAGTGTTAAATGTTAATTATTAATATTTGTTTCCGGTAATATAAGGCTTAACTAAGTTTATTGATCGATTTGAAGGGCTCAGAAAATATTCACGTTCTACATATGCTTTCTGCTTTCGTCAATATTCAATATCCTCTGTGAATTTATATAAGAGTTCCAAGGAAACATTTTCCGCCTATGCGTTACTTACGAAACGGCGTTGCATAGGCTGACTATTTTTACTTTATCATCCTTAAAAATGTTACTCATTCGTTTATTGCTACTCCTAATTATTTCCATACATTGAAATTATAATAGTCCGACTCTACAATCAAATCAGATGTATCATCATAAATAATCACCGCAAGTAATCATCGACCGCTTTCTTCATTACCCCAGATGTAATTTTCTCACGGACGTCTTATCGTCATATATGCTCATACGATTAGAATAAATTGATTTAAAAGGCAGAACGCAAATGAAACGCATCCTCAGGAAGTTTACGCGAGATAATAAAAACATCTTTCTATCGACGATGTAACGTTAATGTTGTGCTCGTTGATGCACGGCTATTACCGATCCCATCCAATTTATGTCAGCTGTGCTTCACGGACTAACAGCTGGTAGCACAAAACTCATGGGCTTTCATCGTACTCTAATAGTTGTATTTTATTACCCTATGGTGCAAATAAATCGACGACGGATAACGGTAGCGAAGGTTCCCAGTTAGTCCGAGGAGAAGAAAGTGGATCAGGACACTTTCAAGAACGATATCTACCGATACAAGACGATACATCGATTGATTCAAGAGTCATCGAAATCTTACACCGGATGACAATTATACTTGACGATGGAAGCTTCCATTTGTTGCAATCAACGAATGCATAGATGTGAAATCGATGGAATGGTAAATACTTTTTAATACTCTAACTATTTGATAATTTTTGCAAGTTTCTAGCTATTCTTCCCCTTTATTTTTCTATAACTATCTTCATAAATGTAAGGAATTGTATTGTTCAGCATTGTTTCCCTTGTTCTTATTCTGTTGATATATTTCTTATATTATAATATATATAATCAATCGTCGATAGGTTTAATGTTAAAAATGCTTGACCCACAAGCGAGATTTAACCTTTTGAGTATAAAGATCCAAAAGTTCCACTCAATCACTTCTACCAAAAAAATCGTACAAACCCACAATTAAATACCGATTCGTTAAGACTATAATTAAAATAATAATACAACGTAAAAAGATCACCCTAAGCTATTAGTACATCGATTGCAACGACGTGACAATTATTAGATTATCGCGTTGTTTCTCACCGCGAAAGAGGGATATATCGATTAGACGGCACGTGACATAACGCCACGAACACATGCGATACACGTTCTCGTTCATGGTGTTCACGGTGTTCCCGTGTCGAGCAACATTCTCGCGTATAATTTTCCACGGCTGAAAATGGCTCTACGTTATATTATATTTCGTGCCACTCTCTCAACGGTCGTTCACCGTTGCGTTCCTAATAGATTATCGAACAATTGAATAACAGACGTCGGAGCCACTATTCGTATGCAACGCTTTATTACATTTTACCGTGACGATGCAACGGCTTCTAACATAATGTTGCTGTCGTGCGAATAAATGCAATTCGTGAAATATTTGCGACGTTTAATCGAGCGAGGCGAGAAAATAGAACGTTGGATTCATTGTGTTGTTTCTGAGTCATGATAAGTGGGATTCAGGTTTCACAGAATAAGTGAAATGGCTTTTTGTCGACTGATAAGAGGTGGTTTGTTGAATTTTATTATCGTGGCAGATGAATGGAAATAATTACAGTATAGTAATTGTGACGAGATAATGATAAAGAAAAAGAAAAATCGTGTTGGAGCTTTCGACTGCAAAATTTTACGTTATGTGGGAGTTGAATAAGAGATGCAAATTGTTCGCCATTCAGAAAGTGCAAAGTTGTTCTGGATATTAAGTACAGTAAGATACCAGTATAAATTCCTTTTTCTTATTCATGGTTTTCAGCTTCTAATTTAATTTCAGCACCTGTCATTTTAACGATGTACTGTGTTAATTTCTTTATATAGTCAGCATTTTGAACTTGAACCCCATATCGATACATCCTGATTGAAGAACGACGATGAAAGCTCTTCTTTGTATTCGAAGGCATTGAAACTTTTGCAGGACAGGCAGCTACACTTTTCTCAAATAATAATAGAGAATAAGGTCGTGCCATGTTTCGCGACATCACCTTCCGCGTCGTCCTGTCACGACATTTCCAATGCTCGATAAAAAAATAGCTAGAAAGACACTGTCAGAGTCGAATAAAAGCTGAGAATAATCGATAGATTCTCAAACACGCGACGACGGCTTTAAAACGAAACTACTCGTCCCTTAAGACCTGCCTGTCCTGTCTGCTCTGTATGTCTCCTAATTTTTCTGATACATAGCTCAAAAGCTCATATTTTTGGAGGAAATTAAACATTTTGTCTAAATATTCGTTTTAGAGATAAGTTATATATACTATAATATTTATTTTCTGTCAAAACAGGCAGGAGAGAGGCTGCGCAGATAGGAGACAGCGCAGGACAGTATTGAACAAGACAAGACAGTGCAGGAGAGTCGGAAAGCACAGTACTGTCAGGACAACAAGCACATGCACAGGACAACTCGGACATCTAGCATATACACAGGACAATCAGGACAGCTAGGGAAGCCAGAACATGTACAGGACAGCCCAGGGACATCATATATATATTATAGATAATTTGTAGTCTTAGAAACACAGAATTGTATTTAATGACTATTGTATCATATACGTTTATATTCTGTATCACATTGTATACATACATGTTATGTAATACAAATGATGAATAAAGAATTTATTAACTCGAAAATACTGTTCAACTTTTTTAAGCTCCACTCTTGTTCCATTCCTAAAATTCGATATCCTCTACAAATACCTAGCGAGTCTATTATAGTTTTAAGTTCTTTAAATTGGTCTACACCAATATAAGAATTAAAGTCAGGTAAGTATAAAAAGTCAGCGATAAGCAAGACAGCGGAAATTCGTCTGAGATCTTTTCGTTTATTCCACTTATGACCTTGACCTACTTTCTTGAAAAATGATGCAAGGTAAGTGAGAGAAGTTAAGCAGAGCTAAAAGTCCGCCTGAGATATTTTGGTTTATACTACTTGCGAGGTCTGCAAATTTATCAGCGAAATTTTACAAGTGGGTAAGTAGTGCAAGTCGACGATAAGTCAAACGCAAAAGTAGGGCTGACTTATCCTAGGGTATACTACTTACTGGATTCTCAAATTTTTCGGGAAAATTTCAAAGTGAAAAAGTAGTAAAATCGACGATAAGTCAGACGGAGCTAAAAGTCGGTCTGACTTATCCTAGGTTATACTACTTGCTGGATTCTCAAATTTTTCGGAAATTTTTCAAAGTGAACAAGTAGTAAAATCGACGATAAGTCAGACGGAGCTAAAAGTCGGTCTGAGTTATCCTAGGTTATACTACTTTCTGGATTCTCAAATTTTTCGGAAAAATTTCAAAGTGAACAAGTAGTAAAATCGACGATAAGTCAGACGGAGCTAAAAGTCGGTCTGACTTATCCTAGGTTATACTACTTGCTGGATTCTCAAATTTTTCGGAAAAATTTCAAAGTGAACAAGTAGTAAAATCGACGATAAGTCAGACGGAGCTAAAAGTCGGTCTGACTTATCCTAGGTTATACTACTTGCTGGATTCTCAAATTTTTCGGAAAAATTTCAAAGTGAACAAGTAGTAAAATCGACGATAAGTCAGACGGAGCTAAAAGTCGGTCTGACTTATCCTAGGTTATACTACTTGCTGGATTCTCAAATTTTTCGGAAAAATTTCAAAGTGAGCAAGTAGTAAAATCGACGATAAGTCAAACGCAAAAGTAGGTCTGACTATTCCTAGGTTATACTACTTGTTGAATTGGCAAATTTTTCGGAAAAATTCCAAAGTGAGCAAGTAGTAAAATCGACGATAAGTCAGACGGAGCTAAAAATCGAATACTTTACCTTAAACAGCTTTCGACAGTGACAAATTTGCGACAAAGTGATACACGATGACAAGTAGTACGAGTCGACGAAAAGTCAGACAAAGCGAAAAAATACAACGTGGAGTTATTAGTTTTCTCCATTTACGAGCTGAATCATTTCAGGAAAGATTTGACAAGTTGGCAAGTAGTACGAGTCAGTGGAAAGTCAGACAAAGTAAAGAAAGCGAGTGAAATTGATTCAACGTGGAATTCGGAGCCAGGGTAGGATTTATTAAATAAATAAGTCATAGTTTCAGAAATACAATTTTATTTTATGTTGTATAGTATAAATAAACGTAATACAAGTAATGAATTTCTTAAATCTAAAATCTGCCCTGACCCTGTACTGCCTGTCCCGAGGTTGGACTGCTTATCCTGCTCTTTTACTGCTTCTTGATCCTTTGTACCGATTGTCTTCCTCTTGTACTACTTGTACTGCGTATGCACTACCTGCTCTGAAGTTCGCCTGCTTGTCCTGTTCTTCTACTACGTCTCGTGGTTTTATACTGTTTGTCCTGCGCTTGTTCTGTTCTTGTACTGCGCATGCACTGCCTGTCCTGAGTCTACACTGCTTGTCCTGCTCTTGTACTGCGCGTACACTGCCTGCTCCAAGGTCGGTTTACCTGTCCTGCTCTTGTACTGCTTGTCGTGCTTTTATACTGCTTGCCCTACTGTTGTACTACTTGTACTGCGCATGCACTGCCTTTTCTGAGCCTGGTCTGCATGTCCTGTGCTTTACTGCTTGTCCTGCTCTTCTACTGCTTGCTTGTCTTGCGTTTATTATTGGTTTACTCCACTTTTGAGTTGAAGCTCAATTGAAGCAGAGTTTAGGGTCTATTCTCAATGCTCCAATAAATATTAACGATTAGGACTTCGAAGAGCAATAGCTTACGTTGAAGAAAATAAGTTAAAATGCGTATTCAAAGTCTCGATTTGGAATGTACCATGGTCTTGCGTAACTACCCCTACGGTAAGGGTTGCGGATTCATACTTTGCTGGAAGATATTGTTAAAGTGACCTATCGAATGGTATACCTCAATATTTATTATCTTTGGGGGCACTTTTACCATGATTATCCAGCTAAACCCTTTTACGAACTTTAGAGAACGAGACCTTTATTTTCTATGTTAAGTATTCTGAATACGAAATTCGCCATAAAATCCACTGCGTGCAATACGATTTATTCATATCGTAAGAATATACATGCCGCTCTCTCGTTGTAAAGGAGCATTACGCCAGATGTATTTTCATCGGCATTATGCGCAACATTTTCACGTATATATACAATATATTAGCCTTTTGTATTTCCTGCGATCATATCGTAGAATACTCTACTTTCAAACTTGACATACGCGCTGTGCAAATATGCTTCTGCGTTATTATTTGCCTGAATACGTGGCATTGGTGCTGCGAACCCTCGCAAAACAACTTTCTACCTATTTGCCATTTTTTAAAGACTTTTCTCAATATGTCGATAACGTTGCGTTTCAGCAATGTCGTATCTAGTGCACGCTCCAGTAGCTGGAGGTCATTCCCCTTTTATTGTAGAATTTTTTTATCCAATTTCAGTACCATTGCGTTTCCAGTTTAGTATTTAGAAGGTGGAGTTCATTTAAAGTATAAAAAAAAAGATCCGGACATTGCGAACTTGGCACCTTGGACTACGGTGCTTGGTGAAAACGCTAATTATTCGGTGCTCTTTCATAGATCTTTAAAATTCCTATAGCTCGTTGTTTAATCCTTTACCTTACAACGTGTCACACTCCTGACATCGTAAATGGAATAGGCAATTTTCAATTCTTTCAAAAACTGTTAAATGGAAAATAACTTTTGGTCCAAAAACGATCAAATTATTTCTACACTATTAATATTACGTTCATTAATACGAAATATCAGAAATCAGTGAGATCTTTTTATCTCAGGAATTAATTCTAAGCTAAAGCACGCATAGGTATAAAAGAAATCATAGGGCAAGGGGTTAATAAGGTTATTATATGCAAAAAGCTTCTATTACAACAATTCTAATTTTATTTTTGGTGCATCTACCAGCTGCCTATTGCAATAATCTTAATATTAAATATTATATTTTTGCCACGTTTCTATCACAGTAACTTTTATATTAAAACATTATACTTCTAGTTCCCTGTCGCAATACTTTTACATCAAACTTTATACTTCTTCTAAATCTCTATCATAATAATTCTATATCAACCTTCATAAATCTTTTACATACATGTTGCAACAATTTCTTCTGGTTTTCTTCCACGCAAGTTTAACACGAATGGGACAAAGTCCTTGAAGAAAGAAGCATCGTAAAATGCAAGGTTGAAGTAAAGATCAAGAGGACAGGTAAAGAAACTCCCGCGTAAATGGATCGTTTCGGTGAAAATGCAGCAGCAATAAGGAGTCACGCTCGAGTACTTGTAAGAACGTCCTGGCTCCTGGCAACAACGTGTGAGGTCCAGAAGATACCGATAACAAAACTCACTATTGTTGCCGACACGGCGTACAATCCTCTATCGGATTTTGGACAATGGTCATTGTTCCGACATTTAATTACCACATTGCGATGGAAGGCAATACTTCCTCTATTTCACATCCAGCTAAATATTTAATCGCGGCTAATAAAGTCAAAAATCGGTTGCGTTCTCCACGACACGGTTATTCTCTCGTTCTTAACCGCGATACGACGCAACGATTGGTATAATTGTTGGAATGGTAATTGTAAGATTATGTTAATTATTACAATAATTCGTGGGAGTCCTGCCTGAATATTCAAATGATCGACCGTGACACGATATATCGTTTTTTCTTGAGCTGTTTCACGTTCAAGTTGGCACGCAAGTAATGCAGGCGTTGTAAAACATTTGCAGAATAGTGATTATCGGAATCTTAGGACTTTTTATTTTCTCAAATGTAGTTTTTCAATTATTTATTATCTTTGACTAATTCTTTTTTACTATTCGCAATTAAACAAATGTCTAATTTCTGTATAAAATGTTAGTGTTTCCAATTAAACTTAACACTAGCTCTACAGGAGTCGTCTAATTGACGGGTTCCCACACTTTTAAAAGTATTTCTCAAATTTATAGCGAAAGAGTACAGCAGATATTTGAAGTGCATCTTTTACTAAACAAATTACTTAACTGATTATATTTGTTGCCACTTATCTAATCTTTTTTCGAGATACCTATTTAATACATTTAAATACACCAGATTTAGCAGTCGTAAATCTAATATTGATATCGGAGTACAACAAGGAACACCAGTGACTGCGATGGAAGTCAACGTGTTAATGATCGTATTCTTGAAAATTGTAATATTTAAATAAATGAAGATAAATGGCAATAAAGACAAAATACAGACTGTCGTCGATTTAGCTGGATTTTCTCGAGAACACTGCAAACGTAAGCTCGTCGTGTTGCCGGCAAAACGTAGGTAGAGAGACAGGAAGAAGCTGACGTATCAACTGCTCGCAAGCAGGCTCGGAAATTACGAGTAGGTTTAGGTTTCTTTACGACGGGATATCGAGTTAAAGCAACCGCGAGGAACCACGACTGCCGTTGCGACAAGGAATAAATTTGATTTTTGTAACAGCCCGGAACACTTCCTTGTTAAAGAGCATTCAAATTTCTCCGCCTCTACAATTCCAGGTTTGTTTAAACGTTTTGTCTGTGAGTCTGCTGGTAGAAAGCTACATATTAAGTAAACAAATTTGCTGCTTGCTTTGCCAGTTTGTTTGAAGAAAAGAAGTAGGACTGGAGAAATTTCTAGCGAAGAATGTTTGCGTATTGTCGGTAGTTGGAAAATCTAGGAATATTAAATGAACCCTTTGTTTGAATGAGGTGAACTGAATATTAAATTTCAAAGGGAATGGAGTACTTTAATTCTAACATTTTCCTAAATTATCTACGTCTATGGTGTTTATTCGTTCGGAAGTAAATTACTGAAATCAAACCATAGCTAATAAACGCTTTAACTGCAATGGAGGTCACCGGTGACCGGCGCTATTGAATTCAATGAAATTTTAAATCGCAATATTTATGCATTTTCGGGCATACTAAAAATATTTAAATATTTGCGTTAGAAAGACAAAGGTCTGCCGATTACTTATTTATCTATATCTTTAAAGTTTCTGCTTTACAAAAATGTTAATTTAATAGAAAAAGTTCCACTTCAGTATGAATGATAATACTAGCAAATTACCGGTGATGTTCAACGTGTTAATGACATTACTAATAATGTTATATATCTTATATCAAATGGCCTATTTTATTTAATAATCTCAACTTCCAAGACTTCGCAGTAGTTTTAATCACTTCACCAAAAAATCCTCAACTAATCAATGAAAATTCTAAATTCTAAACATTCTCTACACTAATTTCAATATTTAGCTTCGAGAATTCTTCGAGAAATCGACTTCTAACAGCCAGGTCACATCGACCTCGATAACTTAATAGTCTCCATCGCAGATTTCTCGCTCAAAGTCGATTGTTCGATGAAACTGCACGCATTGTTACGCAACAAGTCGTAGGAAACGAATCTCAGGGTGCATAGTCACAGGGTTATAATTGCAGACGGCAATTATTCCCATGAGCCTCGTTCATGTAAAACCGGCACGTGTGAATCAGCAGACGTCCTGTCACTCCTCTGTCTCGATTCGATTCCTCCTATATATCCCGATATCTCTTTCACAGCTGGCACAATAGAAATCGAATTAGCAAGCATTAGTGCCGATTCAAATGCCGAACAATTTTTCCCTCTTTCGAGCGATCGATGCGCGTTGAAATCATCGATAGCTCGAGGTGCAGCAATTAATCCTCTGAATCGAAAGCTCTTGCATCAGACGGAATGACTGTCGGTCTTTGTTTATTCTTGCATTGAAAGAAAAATGTTGAACTTACCGATCGTCGAGACAAGTGACGGTAAGAAATACTGGTATGGTCTCTGTTCAACGGGAGTTCTTTCTTTTTTATATTTTTTACCTTTAGCACGTTAAAACTCCACTGATATTTCAGTCTTTTTATCGTTTCTACCGAAGTGATATTTTTCCTATTAAAATCCTATTTTTATAAAGCAGAAAAAGATACAAATAGATATATGTTCAGTAGGATTTTATATTTTACACGCCAGTATTTAAATACTGAATGTGTTAGAAAATTTGTAA
Organism: Cerceris rybyensis; assembly: GCA_910591515.1. Classification (NCBI taxonomy): domain Eukaryota; kingdom Metazoa; phylum Arthropoda; class Insecta; order Hymenoptera; family Crabronidae; genus Cerceris; species Cerceris rybyensis. The sequence continues at coordinate 21,777,082 of OU342793.1, read as the reverse complement.
ATTGAAAAGTAGTAGGTGTTAAGTTCTTTGATCATTTCTCTAGGGCCCATGATTTTAGATGGTACATTAAATAATGATTAAGAAACATTTCTCAAACGTGATGCAGGAGGACTTGAACTCGAGACTAATTAAAAGTCGGAACCTTTATCTTCTTTTTCACCCAGCTCCTTGATGTTAATTACCATACTTATTTTATTTGAACCCTGTTTTTGGTGCTTTCCGAACCGTCCAAGCTATCACATATTAAATAATGATCAGAAAAACTATGCTAAACGAAGAAGGACTCAAACCTAATTAAACCTCCATCCTCACAATAGCCCCATACGAGAATTTCTTACGTACACGGTACTCAGAATATAATTTATAAAATCCTTTACCTTTGGATACCTCGCCGACGTTTCATTGAGTCTACTTCACAATGGTGTTTTCCACTTTGTTGAAGGTTTATATTATTACCCATTATTTCCTTGGAAGAAACGGGTAAAATTTGCATCGAGTCACAGTATCGTCGAGGTTTCCACCAAGTAAAATTAGAGGATAGAAATAATTACAGTCTCCGTGTCGGACTATTGTTGCGCGGATGTCCCGTCGTAATTGATGAGTTTGCGACATCCTCCAGCAGCAAACAACGCGTCGCAACCCATATAGAGTTAAGGTATAATAAAATGCAAATTCATGCGTCTACCGGTAACTCGAAAAGTCCTCCTAAGTGGATCGTTAAATCAATCTGAGTGATTCTTCGCTCAGCACGAGGATTTATGCGGTGGGTAAAACGCGGTAGGGAAAACAACTGTGCTACCGATTAGGTAAACGATCGTAAGAATCAAGAGGTAAAGGATAATACCGTGCTCCCTAATTACATCGTTCTATGTTCAACTACGAGAAAATACCGTGTCGAGGAATACGTAAAACAGATTCAAGCCGGAGCCTTAATAGGTTTTCGATCGTCGTTGAGCTTATAAGGAAGCCGGGAGTTCCCCATCGAAAAATGAAATACCTTATGTAATGAATCGTGGACGGGCGCAGCAAGTAATAGACGAACTTTATGAGAAATTAACTAATTGGCCAATTACGCCCCTGCCCAAGCTGATCGGATAGGATAATCGATCGTCCCGTTCGGTTCCGGAGAAATCGACGATTTATCCCCCTTTCGAGGCCGTCTCTCTTTCCTCTCGACTAACGATCGTCTATCAGCTATCCTTTCTTGAGTGTACTTAGGGAAAATTCAATCTCGATGTTCGTCCATGTAAACGAAAATCGTGGATAATAAACTACCGGAGTTTCGCCGACGTGATATCGGTACGCATAGCTCTTAGGTACTCGACTGTAACAGCGGTGTGATATAACGCATAGATATGCAATGTGCAAGGTGAACGTGGATTTCGAGGGAAATAAAGGCAATTTTTCAATACGACCTTTTTAACGATCGCTTTAACGATTGAGACAGATAGAATGGAGAACATTCGCGCTGGTGATTATGAAAATGATAGAGGAAATATTGTAATTATGGCTTCATTTTTGTTGCACCAGTGTACATTGTAATATATGGAACCACTTTTTAGAAGTGACAAAAATTTTAACCGATTAACTGAGTTAATAATTATCTCGTTGGGTAAATGACTCACTTTAGTGTCACAATTCTCAGCAAGGTAGGGAGTTTTAACTCAATGCCTCTATGCTGCGGATATACGTAACCAATTTTTTCAACTTTAAAAATTCCTCTGTTCTAATTCAGTAATTTATCACAACATTTAATGAAGTATGACTAAACTAAAGTCACTTTTACCACAGATTTTATACCGTTCTACTGTCTATTTATAGAATTTTTTTAATCATTCTGTTTTTACAAATACTTTTCAGGTAAGTCAATAGTCAGGGCGATGCATTATCGATAAATCGAATGAGACATTTGCGTGTACAAGTTACAATTTGTCTCCGTTTAAAGCGTAACGAAGAAAATTACTTGCCAGGTACTTTTTACAATGGAACATTAGTTGGTTATTTGGACGACGATCGATCGAAAGGTAATCTTTTTTTTGTGTCGCCTCTCTTATCTGACCATAGATGCGGCGTGTATGTGCAAGTACGAGGTGGTAATACAATGGTGGATCAATAGACAGAGTCAATGCTCCGTAAAAGGGGAGGGTATAAATAAAAGTATCGGTGTAGGTGGTATAGAGAGGCGATATCAATGGCGCAACCAATCGTATCAACCACCGACCGCGAGTCACGGCATGTTTCCTTTCTTTAATGTTCGTGTCGAGGAGCCATGATCGGCTCGTTATCGTGTCTCTGTAGAATTAGCAACTGCTTTATTGTCGTAATAATTCCCATTTTCCGTCGAATATCCTCCGGCAATTTTCAGAGAACCTAAGTGCTGCGATAAAGGCTGCTCTCGCGTTCGATTAGAGAGGTACCAAGCTAGAGGAAATAATTTCTCGAATATCGAGAGAGAATTCATGGTAATTGATGATATGATTTGTACTGCGATCGTAGAAGTTGATACTGAAGCTTATTGAAATCTTCTAACGATAATAAATATTTGTCTATAGAAAATTTAAAGCCGGAGTAATTTTTAATTCACGTGTGATTTAACACAATTCAACTCTTTCAACAAAGACAACTCCTTCTTCTCTTTGTTCTATATTTAGAGACTTCAATTTCTTTAAATATTCCACCTACTGCCTACAATGTCAAATCTGTTCCAAATCTTCCAAGCTGATGATATGCACAAAAGAAAAATTGTCTAGAGCCACCTAAAATTCAAACTTGTCCTTACTAATTAAAAATCCGACCTTCCAACTTTAAAGTGCAGGGTCAAAACCACTTTAATGATTGCACAATTTTGCCAGTACACCTACTTCACCATTAGCCCCATACCCTGTGCAGTTCTTACCGCAACTTTTCATAACTCACCGCAAAAGAACCTCGCCCTTTCTGTTCCTCCTATCGCCATTTCTAGATAACCACAAAGAAACACTTTGTGAATAGAATTCGCAGGAAAGAGGAACAAAACGATCGGAAATGTACGATAGGAAAGGTAAGGTCCAGACGGAGTCAGCATTAACGGGGCTTCCACGCGTCACGCCTACAAAATCCGCCTTTTCTCGTAGGAAGCCCCGAGGAACGGTATCCACGAAAGCTCTCACGAGGGGGGAAGCCATCACGGGGAAACAATATGTCCACCCTCTTTCGTGTCCACTCGACAATGGGGGGTGAGTAACCCCATCTCGAGCATCGGCCGAGGGTTGCTGCACATCCGGAAGGAGCGTCTCGTTTGCCGTAACGCGATACGTTTCGATACACGTGGAAGCACGAGACACGTCTCCGGCTCGTTTTACACGTGGAACCGAGTCAAGCGTCGAGGAAATCGTAAAAGAATTAATACCTGGGGGGAGGATTATTAACCCTTTCAAAGGAGAAGGCTTATGGACGCGCCGTTGGATGGGGGGTTGATAGGTGTGAAGGGTAAGTTCCTTGTTTTCCCTGCTTTGCATATTTTGATTTTAATTGATGCGGTCAGATTGATGATAATCTAATGTTTTGAGTGGATTTTTACACTGGGATTTATATTATATTTATATTTGGATATTTTGATTTCAATTGATGCGGTCAGTTTGATGATAATCTAATGTTTTGAGTGGATTTTTAGGCTGGGATTCATATTTGAATATTTTGGTTTTAATTGATGCGGTCAGTTTGATGATAATCTAATGTTTTGAGTGGATTTTTAGACTGGGATTTATATTTGGATAGTTTGGTTTTAATTGATGCGGTCAGTTTGATGATAATCTAATGTTTTGGGTAGATTTTTAGACTGGGATTTATATTATATTTATATTTGGAAAATTTGATTTTAATTGACGCGGTCAGTTTGATGATAATCTACTGTTTTGGGGGAATTTTTACACTGTAATGTATTAAATAATTGAGGGCAAATTTCTGAGAGTTAAACTTGGAGACAGTAATTAGGAGGGAAGCCTTTATAGAATTATTCAGCGTAGCCCTTTGACTCTGATTGATAAGGTCATTTTAATTACGATTTGCTGATTTAAGCGGATTCGAAGTAGTGAGGCTATGATATGTTAAATGATAGTTTGGGGAAAAATTACGAGATGAAATAATGAACTTTTATTAAGTTACATAAAATGTTTCGTACTTTCTATGGATTCTGCAATCTCCAAAATGAAAAGAGACATTGACTTCGATTAGAATGAAAGTCAAATGGGCGATTGTAGAATACGTGACCGGATCCAAATAAGAGCGAGTTTTTAACCGCGATCTCTTGCCAAAGTCGCTGATACGTTCTGGTTTAATTTACAATGACGAAACGAAAACGTTTTTGCCAGAGAATTCACGGAAGCTTTCGTGAAAGGAGCTCAAGAGCCAAGTAGGATAACGCGATATAAATATCTGGTACTTAATCGTTATTTATCGACGAGCCGTACGATGTATTACGATTCTTCGGTTATTAATGTATGGAGAAAAAGAATTATAAATAACCCGCGAGATCACGAAATATTTCGTATCAAACTTCTACCCCAAGTCGAATGTAAAAATCAAAAAATCTTCAACTAGCGATGCACATCAAATTACAATAAAAATTATAATTAATAAAATCCTATTGCGACGCAAATTCCTACAAATTGCTTCAACTATTTGATCGAGATAAATACGTGTATCGCCACATTTGTCCAGACGTAAGAATAATTTAAAAAAAGTTGCTGTCACCCACGCACCGTTTAACAATGTGCCTCATTATCCTCGTTAAAGACGGACTCGTTAAGGAGGCTAATCGTCGATTGATAATTATTCGTGAATTAGACCCACCCGTTTAAGGTATCCTCTCGAATGAAATTGACATTGGTTTCTTCTTCTTTTTTCCGTGTCGCCCGTGCCATTTGTACAAATCATCCTTCGTTCCGCGAACAATTTACCAATTACCTTTTTATCGATTAAACAATACAGTCGAAGCCCTTTTTTTCCTCTCTTATTGCAAATGAAAAAATAATTCATTATCCTTCGACTTATTTTACCTCAAAGTAATATTTTCTCGCTGTCCAAGTAAATCGTGGTTTTGCAAAGTACTGCATTTCTGAGGTTTCTTTTTATTTTTTTGCACGATGGCCCAAATCCTATGCGACACAATAATCGACTCGTTGGCAATTCCGTGGCTGTCTTAGCGATTCCTATTGCTGGCATTTTTCCCGAATAGTCGGAGTCACTTTAGCTGGGTCAAGATCGGTTAACCGTATATAGGGATTCTCAAGTGGGACATGATTCCATCCTTGCGTGGAGATCCCGTATAACTGTTCAAATATTAACCAATACCGTCTCCATCTTTTCGAGTATAGATTTTTATCGAAGTTACTGCTTGATCAGCGATATCAAACGTGGTAACAAGATTGGACAGAGCGTAAGAACACTTTGGGTGAAGATAAAAGATAAGACGAGGTTTTGCTTCCTCTCTACTTTGAAATTTTTCATTTTAGTTCCCTTTTTATTTGTATTTCTTTGACATTAACCCTTTGCGGACGGAGACATTTTTGAATATTGACAGATAATCATCTATTTGGCGGTCCAAAACCACCTTTTTATTAGAAAGTTAGGCTGGACATCTATGTAAATTATAAATCACTTCACATTTAATCTTACTTCACCGATTGTATTTGAATTTTTCAACTTTAAACGTGTATACACACGGCGATACACTATGATTACATTTTTCCTCAGGCCGCATATATGCGTCGCTAGTCCGCAAAGGGTTAACTGGATCACTTAGTCTAAAACCTTTCGTTTTAGGTAAAAATTGATTAAAAATAGCTTCTCATCTACACAAGTTTTTATCGTTTATTGGATTTTGGATCGATGGATAATTGAAAATTTCCTAGGAAGTATTTTATCATGATGCGACACACTTGCAAATAATGTTTTTCCCCTATTCTCTCCGTAAAGTGAAACCTCGAAACCGTAAAACCCGACCTGCCGTATTTCTGTTTCGATGTACTCGTAAAGTGCGCTGCCTTCGGGTCGTAATTTTTTTCGGTATCTATGACATTCATCGAACAGGTTACACAAAGACCAGCGGGAGAAGTTCAAGATGTAGCAGGGAACGGCTTCTTGTTTATCACTCGAGGACAAAGGCAGCACTGTGCCCGGGGTTCCATAGAGAAAGCATTGTAACGGGAGCATCGATGAGAAACCACGCACGAATGCTCATCCCTTCTGCCTGATAAGAATCGATCTCGATCATAGAGATCGAAACGCGATAACGAGTTTACTAACAGCTTCGTACTTGATGCCCTTTCGCGGTATTGTATGTGCGAACAGGTGCGAATGTGACTTGAATTTCGCGTATTCATTTTTATCTTGCGTCGAATCGATCATTCTTCGAGGTTTCCCAATAAGCTGGCTTTAATTCTGAAGAATGTCGACATGTATCTTTTAAATGTTGGGGAGTTTATTGGAAAATTGTTGAGTTTGAAGTTGTAGAAAAAATTGTTGTTGGTACGATGAAATATAGCAATTAAGAGATAAATATAGTTTTAACTTCTCTGAGAGGCACGATTCATCCGCAAAAAGTTAACACTCGACACTCAAAAGATCAGATGAGTGCTGCGAGTGAGGAGCAATTGTTTTTTTCTGTGGAAAGTTGAATGAAATTGCGTATAATTTTGGTTAATGTTGTGATTTTAGTAAATGTTCTTCGCTGTTAATTATGTTCATGGAGAAACTGAAAAGAAACGTTTGATGGGGACGATGAAATTGAAGAGGAGGAATTGCGCGGCAGGAGACTGCAGTGGCTGATAATGAAAGCATATTCTACTTAAGATTCTTCCAGCTAATTCAGATGTCTCTTGTAAAACACTTTTGGCGAATAGAATGACAAAATTGTTATAGATTTCATTGCGATACTTAATTGTGCAAAGGTAGATAACAATAAAGAAGCATCTTGTATTAAAAAAACATTAACTATTCCACAAATTTTGGAAACCACACTATCATAAAAAAGAAGTGTACCTAAATTCTTCGCTTTACTTTATTCTACCAGTTGCTTTAATTAAATCTATAGATTTGTAACAATAGTAATATCTTTTTTCATTGAAACTGAAGTTTAATTCATACACTACATATAAAAAATATCTCAGATGCATTTAAATGCTCCGCCAGTAACTTTGAACCGCATATACACCCACTTTACCCCCAAAACTTTATAAAAACAGAGAAATGAACCAAATAAGAATCCTACCAACGATAATAATTATTTTACAATAACACGCCGCAACGAGTGAAAGTAATCAGAGACACGTCACGATCATCTAAGCTTTCATAAAGGTTAATTAAATCAGCGACTACAATTCACCATAGAGGAATTAAAATTGCACCAAATATCCATTGATTTTCACTCCAAGATACCATCAACTTTTCATTCTCCGCCACAACGTTGCGAAATTCTTGGACCGCGAATCTTCCAACGAGTCATTAAACTTTTGAGCATAAGCCGCTAGAACGAGGACAGAAATCCGGAAACCGAAACCCGAACAATTAACGCCATTCCTTGGATTTCATTCGAACCTTGGCGTAGGTGTCTCCGCAAAACGTCTCCTGGCAGCGAAGTATAGCGAAAAATCATGACGACGGCAATTAAGTACAAAGTGCCTCGAGGTGACATCCGTATAATTACGGCAGACTCTCTGAGCGGAGTACACGTCAATTACCCGAGGGCGTTGACCACATTTTAACGAAGCTCAATTGCATAAATCTTCGGCCACGGTGTAACACAAAGTCTCGAGAATTTTCTTCGCATACGGAATCATCAAAGACTCGTCTCCTTTTTCGTTTTCTCGTTCGTCGACTTTAGAATTCACGGTAAGGAAAGAAAGTATAGTTGAGATCTGTAACTTTGAGAACAATTCGTCGTTCACGGAGACTAATTAATTTTTGAGGGTTCTTTCTCGACGGAAGGAAAGAGGAAGAGGAAGAAGAGAGAGAGGAAAAAAAGGAGCCGCGAAGTAAAGCGATTAGGTGGCTGATTCTTCCTGCGGCGAGCAAGACGGCTGATAAACCGCGGAGCAACAGTCACGCTTTCTAAATCCACCTGCCCCCCCTCTTCTCTTTCGATCTCCCTGTATTTCTTTATTTCGATGCATCGACTTTTAATTGGCACGTCGAGCACGCGTATTTTTATTATTTCATCCGATGGCATATTTATGACGTCTGCCGTACTCGATACGCTCTTTATTTAATTGCGCTGATCGACAATTCCTTCTAAGACCGTCTCATTATTTCTATAGAATGATTATTCGAACGTTCACATTGGTATTCTTGATACTAAGAACTTTTCTTTCGAAAGACCAAGGATGAGGGAGGGGTATGGTCGTTGAATACGTGAAAGGCAATTTCCTGAGAAACATCCTGACAATTTTTATCGCTGAAACCACTTAGGTACCTTTACTGATAGAACTCCGGGTCGAACTGATACGATTTTACACGGTTTGGATTTTTTTCAACGGGTACTGAGGAGGCGAGATTAGAAAACAATGGCTGGAAACATGTCGGAACTAATTGACAAACTGGTTGCTGAGATATTTGAAAAATGTTTTAAGACAATAGGTTAGCTTTTTATGTTTTGTTTTTTTTTCTAAAGAGGCCGTTGCATCGAACAAAAAGGATGGTATTTTGGGTTTGATAAGGGAAGGAATTTATTTAATTTTAAGTCAAAATTGTCAGGGCTACCGCGAAGGGTGCGCTGCAGCACAGTTTCCAAAGTGGCGACCAGATTCAAGGACTACCTCGCGAGACGTAAATCGATCGGAGCTGTCACGCTTGACATCGACTAAAGCCACATCCTGTCACATTATAATTTCCCCTGTCCTTCGACTACAACCTTTTTCCGTAATTTTCTATCAAATAAGATTCACCCTTTCACGATTATCCAGTATATAAAAAGCACATATACAATGTATCCCCCTTATTCATAGCAATTCATCAACACCCACGTCAAATACTCATAGTCCCCCCATTCAAAAGAAAATTCTTGCCGCACACACTCCAAAGTATTAATCGATACAAGAGAAAATACTCGAAAAAAAGTAAATGGAAAGGCTTCGAAGAAACTTAAAAGAATACCTTCCAACAGAATCGATAAAGAAAGACCCGCGTCTCTAGGAGCCCTCTCGGATCTTCCCGGATCCGGTCGTGTGCGTCGATTGGAAATCCGCAGTGCGGTACACAGAACAGACTCCCAGTTACCTTTTCTTTCCATATCCGACGTTGTCCAGCTCGACGTGCCTGTATGCCGCGTAAGTCGCCATAACACCTCCGGTTACTTTCGACGGTCCCTCTGGCAAGAAGAGTACGCGAATACCCTCTGAGCAAGGCCTGGCTCGAGGTCTTTCCTGACCGGCACACAGAAATAGCTCCCGGTGTCCCGCGAAGTGGGCTCGAGGGCAAAAATCGACCAGCGCGAAGTTCCTACGTTCCAGAAGCTAACCGAACGTCCTTGACTGTTGGGTGTAGCAAGATCGGGTGGTGATTCTCTTCCTCTTCCTGTTCCAATCGCGTATGCGATCCTCCCCGTGGAAAAGGTCACGATTAATAGCTGCCGAAGACCGTGTCCACAGTCGGTGCCGCGTTCAGGCGAGAAACTGGCAGCCGAACGAGGATCCAGCCAGTATATAATGCCTCCTCCACCGGTGCTTCCCTCCTCTCGCTCGGTCTCTCTCCCCCTCGCTCAAACGGTCTCTCCTACGTCCTCTCCTAGCTCCGTTCCTCTCTCTCTCTCCCGTCTCTCTTTCTTTTCTCCCCTGTGAGCTTTTTCACTCGGATCTTCTCGCTCTGTCTGACTTCCTTCGATCTTTCTCTTTTTTCTCTCTCTCTCTCTATCCAACTCTCCCTTTCTCCCTTCTCTCACCTCAACCTCTTTCTCTTTCTCTTTCTCTCGTAGGATCTCTTTTGTACGGTTTTCTGCAAGCTCTTTCACAGACGGATTTTCTTTCCGCTCTGGAACCTCGTTCCCTCTCTATCTAACCTAGCTCGACGCCAGTACACCAGGAGCTACCATCCCGCGCCACCTCCCCGACGGTGCTGTATGCACTTCCACCCCCGTTGGGGAAGGCCGACGACGCCGACGCCGACGCCGACGTCGTGCATTCACCTCAATCAATACGCTCGGCGAACCAGACCGGGGGACCGGTACCAGAGGGGTGGAGGAGGGACGTGCCATCGCGTAGGCATCGCGTCCTGTGTTTGCTGCATGTGCACGCTGATGCACGTGCGGACTCGAGCGAACGGAGATAATGAGGAGGAGAACGGGAGAAGGAGGGACGGAGGAGCCTGGTTACCGGGCAAGGGCTCCGAACGATCGTTAGGGATACGTAGCGCGAGCCTTCCGGATTGTCGGCCGATTCTCAGACAGTGGCGAATTTCGAGTAGTCTTGGTACGATGTTTTGATCCTTTCCGGTGAGAGATTTCTCGACATTCCTCGACTACGGTGGTTAGAGGGTTTGACTTTGGGAAATTCCAGATTCTCTGTTGTTTGGGAGACACTGTAGGATTTAATTTTCTGATTGTTGTAGGTGGAGTGATAGATTGAGTGAATTAGAGTGTTGATTTTCATTTGGATTGTAGATGTTTAGATTAGTTGAGTTGAAAAGGAAGAGAGGTGGAGAAGATTCTGGAAACTTCAAATTGGAGGTGGGGGGGAATGTTGAGATAGTTTGAGAATTATTGTGCAATTTTGTTGGTATGGTTACTGGATTGTAGAATATTCTAGGTTTATTATGGTTGGAGGAATATTGTTATACTTGTAGGTCGATTTTTCTTGAATATTTACGCTGAACGAGCAAAAATTTCTGCCTCTCGATAAAAAGGAACGATGTCGATGGCACAGTTAGATCGGCACTGTCGCTCGCATTTGCCGTAAACCGCAAGAGCCTGATTTTAGGAAGCGGTTTTACCATTCGTAACTTTTTATATTGATCCAGAGAGAGAGTGGCTTCGCATTAACACAAACTTGCCATTGTGTTTGTGTATATACGTGCTTGCAAACCGACCCGTTCAGTCATCGGCGATCAATGAAACTTCAGAGGGACGAAGATCTCTCACGATCGCGATTTCATTGCGGTTTCATTGCGATTTTACTGCCCCCAAGGAAAGATTGTCTTTCGCCTCTCCCGGAGATGTTATTCGACTCGGCGCGTTGGTGCACACCGACGCTTGCAGCTATTTGTAATTACACGTTGGAAAGCTTACAGCACGCGAGTTTGCGAATAAAAAAGGAATCGATGCTCGATATGCATGCATGCTGCATGGATGATCGATCCTTTCTTTGCAGCACTTTCAAAGCTAAAAACAATCTCGATGGAAACGCTGTATCGTCGTCGTCTCGATACACTTTGCGTGTAATAGGATGTTTTACTTGTCCCAGCTGTTAGTTGTTAATATTTTATATTTGTTAACCCTCTATGGGCTGAATTTTCTGTGATATCTGAAGATTAGTTGCACGATAGCACATTAGAAAATAATAAAAGTACTATTATAAATAATAAATTTTACTTGATTTTGAAACGTTGGATTGTAATGAATTCCATTGTATTGAAGAGCTAACTTGAAATATTTGAGAAAGTTAAAAAATCAATTTTGAAAAGTAAAAGCTTAGATTTGATTTGTGTTACTTCAAAGTTACACGGGTCCACAGAGGGTTAAATTAATTTTTAATGATTTTATAATTGTTTTTAATATTTAGACTTGGCTGATGAGACGAATGTCAGCTTCTTAAGGAGCGCAATTTTTTCTCATTTATGCAAAGTAGTTTTCCCATATATTATGATGCAATTTGACGTAGGAAAATGAGTGGAAAGTTTAATTTAGCAAAGTTTTACTTTGCGAAAGTTTTACGCAGTTGAGATCTACATTCCATCTAAATGGGTTCTGAATCCAATGGCGGAGCAGCGTCCGGTGGGCGATTCATTATTTTCAAATTAATTTCCTGTGATTTCTTCGTCCTATGTCGCGATGAAAGAAGGATTATTCTTCCTTGGAGCAATGATTGTCGATTTTCCTTTACAATAGGCTTGGACGATTACAATGAATGGCTCTATTCATTATAAATCGTTGACTGTTCAATGCCTTAGGCAAAGTCCTCCTTAATTTTTTATTATTCTTTCACTATGCGTAAAGAATAACAAAAATAGAATTTTTTTATATGGACAACTTTCTTAATTCCCATCACAAAGATTAAAACTCCTTCAAAGTAATTCAAACGCCACTTATTCTTTCATTGTTAAGTTTAAACATTCATAAATATTGAATATTAACACGTTCACTGCCGTGGGGGTCATCGGTGACCGGCGCTATTGAATTCAATGAAATTTTATGTCACTTTGAAATTGCAATATTTATGAATTTTCAGGCATACTATATATTTAAATATTGGTGTTCAACACTAGAAGTACCGGCGTCAAATCCAACATATTTTAATAAATTAAATAAGTACTTTAGAAAAGGGGGGATCAAGCGGCAGAAAATTTAATCGATTGGGTGATTTATGTTTATATAAACTATAAACGACTCTTATATAAACTTGGAGAATTTGTTGAAAAAATTGTGTACCAGTCATTTTGACTGGTCTGGTAGTTCTAGTGTTAAAAGATAAAGGTCTGCCGAATACCTATCTATCTGTATCTTTAAAGTTTCTGTTTTATAAAGATGTGAATTTAATAGAAAGAATTTCGCTTCAGTAGAAACAGTGAAACTAGCGAAATACGGTTGGCGTTCAACGTGTTAATATCAACAATTTCCTAATTGAAACTAAAAACCCACAAAACTGATTCGATAGGTTCTCGTTAAAATTAATCCAAATCCACCGCTGAATAAAAAGATATTAAGGACCCACTATATTCGCTCTTTTCACGCAAATATCGTTCGCAGGATTAAGTCGCCATATTGATCCTCAAAGGAGTCAATACTTGATCCTTTTTGTAGTCTTCCACTTCTGCAGACTCCATACAGACGCTTTTCCTAGATGGTCATCCACTTCTGGAGGACATATACGTGCGTTCTTCGTAGAAAAGGGGTTAAAAAAAGCCCCTTCGCAGTCGAGGACATTCGTGTCCCCTTTTCGGATCACGCGCGAATGCTCAACGAGACGGATTGTGCGTAGACTATGCGAAATTTTAAGGGTTTCGGTGGTGCGTTTTAACGGGGTGGGAGAGAAGGAGACAAAGGGTTGTTCTTGCTAGCTTGGAACACGAGCCGTTCATCGGGGGGATGTTTTTCGGTCCGGCCATAACGCCCTTTGAGTAATTGACTGATTAAATTCTCGCTCCCCCTATGGCCTTTTAAGAGTCGACGATATACGGGCCTCGGGTTACTGGAAATTGAACTATGGGGACCGGCAATGAATTCGCGTTGTAATTCCACCGACGAGCTGGTGATCGATACGTCGAGAAGAACGGAAGCACGGAGACTGTTTAACTGTCGCGTCTCGCTTTTAATTGCGAAGTTTTAGCAACTTTAAGAGCCAAGATTGGCCGCTTTAACGATGGATCTACCAACTTTTTGTTCTAATTAAATATATTAAATAGATACTTAAAAAAAGTAGCAATGAAGCTGATGATTTAAATAATTTATGTATTGCGAGATAAGAAAGTAGAAATCCGTCAATTTGGCAACTGTCATAGATCCAGTGTTGAATATTTTAGGAGGATCAAATGTAACTTTTCAATTTTTGTATTTTTTTCAATTTTAAGACAGAGAATTATAAACACAAAGTGAGATATATTGGGAGAATCAAACAATAGGGTTTCTTTTGATCCAGTAAATTTTCAAAAGTCGAAGCAAGAGTATCATAGATTGCAAATCTTTCCACATATATCATCCTACGTAGACATTAATTTCCAAGAAATCTAATAAATCATAGTACATTGTGTTTTGAACGTTAAGCACGTGGTATAAAACAATTACATTATCCTCATCGTAGAAACTCGTGCAGTAAACCGTGCCTTAAAAACGTACACTTTAACCGTTAGAAACGCAGCCATCTAATTTCCATAGACCATAGGAAATGTAAACCAGTATTACCTGAACATTCGTAATATTATATTGAAAATTTCTGTAATCCAATTACCAGAATAATCTCCTCGATAACTATAGTTTCACGGGATCGAATCAGCCATGATCGATACGGTACATTACATGCACGTAATGGTAATTGTTTATTGATTTACAAGCAAGCATTTCGACGGATTGTGGATATCGTATTATTTATGGACGATTATACACCGAGATCGTATTTCGTTAAGGAGCGGCAGCGTGCACGTTTTACTGCGCTCACCGATCGTTTGCGTGGCGAACCTTATTTCCGCTGGACGATGAAGAATACCAAGGCTGACTCTCTCATTGAATCCAACGAGCATTTGTGGATCTTAAGGTAAAGTACTATAATTTATCCCTGATAGTATTTCTTCTGTCCTTTAATGGGCCTTGCACTTCTTGTAACCGCATCTCGCAACGGTAACCATACGTTTAGTTACGCAAGTATTCTTTCTTGCACCATTAACGGGCATTTCGTTTCAGGAAAAGAAGTGCACATTGTATCGACTACCTTTTACAACGTCCTTCTAAACTACGAAGGACGAAAATTCAATCTTCGTTTGAGCGTTATACTGTAATCTGTTGATGTGTTCAATTATGATTAATAATTTGGATGAGAATTGTAGTGTGAAGTGGATCGATACGGTGTACGAGACATCTCGAGTGGAATAAGAACTGGAGGGATGACTAGAGGTGGAACGATCGTCTTTAATTAGAAATGTTAACAGGTTGAACGGCATGGGGGTCACCAGTGGCCGGAGCTATTAAATTCAATTTAATAATTAGTAATTTCAATTAGCAACTTTCTAATGCACTCGATATTTAAATATTGCCATTAAAAGGGCACAGTCCTGTTAACTATATATTTATTTGCAACTTTGAAGTATCTGCTTTTTATAGATTTGATTTTATTGGAACTTCCACTCATGTAAAAATCATGGAATCTCGCAGCACGTGCTGCAAATCGAGACGATTGAGAATATTTTTAAATGAATCCTCGCGAATATCCTCCATAATCTCCATTTTAATCCTAAAATTACTACCCTAGATCTACTGTAAGATAATTAACACGTTGAATGCCACTGATATTTCACTTGTTTTACCATTTCTATTAAATTGATATTTTTCTTATTAAACTCCCATCTTTGTAAACCAGAAACTTTGAAAACACAAATAGATATATGTTCAGCAGGGTTTTATCTGCAGAAAGTTACTATTTAAATATTAAATGTGTTAGAAAATTCAGAAATATCACAATTTCAAAGTCACATGAAATTTCATTGAATTCAATAGCGCCGTTGTGCCCCACGTCAGTCAACGGATTAATTCAATAATCCAAATTTTATAAAATGAACCTAGAAGTTTTTATAAAAATTGTGTAATCAGTCATTCAGGCTGCCTTGATAGTCTCACTCTTAAAACATTCAAATTCCCAACTGCCTTCTAACACTCTCAACGAATCTCAAACGTTTCCAAAGAAACGAAGAACTTGCGGAAGTTCTTTCCGCGATCCAGTTAGCTCCTCGGAACCTATACACTTTGCAAGCCGTTTCCACCTTAGATTCCAAGATCCCCATCGAAATCCACGTCTCGAGGTCGAGGTTCGTAACGAGTGGCCCCGATGGGCGGAGTTCTCTCGATGAAACGGTACCGAAACGCGGTTATACACTTGGTTTCCGTTTCGAGCGGACGTGTAGCGGTGTACACACAGGGTGAGCACCGTTGCCGTGGCAAAAGGAATAGAGGAGCCGCGAAGCTAAAATACAGTGAGCTAACATTAGACGGTAGGCATCCGCGATATTTTATTTTTACGATTATGCTCCACCATCAGCCGGCAGGAGGAGTCTGCTGTAACGTTCGTTACACCCTACTCAAACATCTTTCTTACTCTTGCTCTAATTCTCTTTCTCTTTCGTTCTCTATTGGGACATAACACTCTCGTCACGCTGCGATTAGATTTCGGAGGGAAAAAAGGGTATTGGGTAACGGTACTGGAAGAAGGCCATTGTGTTGGACCGAAGAAACCTTTTGAAATGGTGGTCTCGACTGTGCTGTGATTGTAAGTACTAGTAAATTGTAAGTACTTGCTGGTATATTAATTAGGTGGTTTTGGAGCACGGTGATAATTGTTATTAAGTAATAAATGTTAGGAGAGTTGCATCTTTGGAAGTTTGTGCGAGTTTTAGAAACAGTTGATAATACGTTTTTAACCCTAGATCACTAACCTTATTTTTCGACGCTTAACACTAACCTTCGTCTCTTGGACTACGGTGTTTACAAAAGGGGTTAAAGGGTATTATTTAAATAAAATTTAACCCTTTGCGGACTAGGGACGCATATATGCGGTCTGAGGAAAATTGCGATTATAATTTATCATCGTATGTATAAACGCTTAAAATTGAAAAATTGAAATACAACTGGTCAGATATGATTAAAAGTGGAGTAATTTATATTTTATACGCATTTATAACCCAAATTTCTGATGAAAAGGTAGTTTTGGACCACCGAATAAATGATTATCTGTCCATATTCAAAAATGTCTCCGTCCGCAAAGGGTTAAACATGTTTTTTTCTATTATTAAAGATAGGTATTTATTTATTACGATAACGTTAACTAATATGGCATACTTATTAAATCCGTGTCGTCGAATCGACGAAGGTTAGTGATCTAGGGTTAAATAGCTTGGTGAAAAGTTAATTTTTTCATTCGGGGACCCTTTTTTTATTTTAGTAATAAAGGTGTGATTCTTGGAGTGCTTGGTTGCTTTTTTATAATTTTACGTATGTTAAATATCTTTAAGTTAATTTTCAGCCATGAAAAAGCAGCAAACGTCGGAGAAAAACGGGAGAGAAAAATTCCCAAAGGTGACATTGACAAGACCCGACCCGGTAGCCGCGCGTGCGTGCTGAAAATGAATTTTAATTAAATCGTATGCCATGGGGTTAATTACCGCGGAAACGTCGTCATGAAAATTGATGAGGATGGATGAAAATGAAACGGCGGAAGGTGAAAACCTTGACAGTGACGGCGTATCGGCTTTGTTCCGCGATGATCACCATGGAGGAGATTTCGTTCGAGGACGACCTTCTGAATGCTTCATTGGAGCGGATGAACATTATATTAGGCAATCGAATCTTCGTCTTTCAAACTGCGTAGCGATGAAATAACATCGTTGACATTGATACGCATTTTAATTTTATGCTTGATTAAGGACTTACGTATCGTTGATAAAATGAAAAAGAATTTTTTAAGTCTTAACTACTTTAGTCATTTCGATCATGACCTACGGTTTTAATTGTTCTCCCTTCCACCAAGATGATGATAAAATGACCTGACAAAAATTTCTCAACAATGATGAAGAACAATTTGAACTCAAGTTGATAGCCAGAAACTCTAACTTCCTTGCTCACCGTAGTTCGTAAAAATAGATTTAAAAAAAAATGAAATATATGCATAAGATTCTTTTAACACTAGAACTACCGGCGTCAAATCTAATATATTTTAATAAATTAAATGAGTACTTTGAAAAAGGGAGAATTAAGCGGCGGTAAATTTTATCGATTGGGTGATTTATGTTTATTGATATAGAAGTAGAATATTTATCCTATGACTCTTGTATAAACTTGGAGAATTTTTTGAAAAAATTGTGTACCAGTCATTTTGACTGGTTTGGTAGTTCTAGTGTTAAAATGTTCCTTCAATATTTTACTTTGACATTTGTTTCCTGCCAGGAATAAACTAGAGAGAAAAAGCTTCTAAACAATAATAAAACGAAGAAGAGAACCGAGAGGCGGCGCTTATCGTGAAACCAACGTCCTTAGTATGTTCTACACTAATTACCCGTAATTCGTTGTACATGCAGAAGAGATAAATCTATGTTAAACTCACGTGAGCTAATAACGGACACGGATGGAAAATTGTCAGGTGAAAAGAAAAGGAAAGAATTTAAATATATGTAACACTATAGTACCGTATCAAGATCTGGCACAGAAGTCAATTATTACGCTGATAATAATTAAAACAGAGGCAACCGGTATTATCGTTGAAACCGGTCAAAAGATACGCATCGATGCTAGCACGAAACTAGAATTGGCCAATAATTTATCATTAGTATTCTTTTCTATAGGCAGTACAGATACCACTGTGCACATCATTCCAAGGTGGTACGTTTTGTTCGTGTCCTGATAAGTCGTTCGGTTGACTCTTGCAATCTCGCTGAATGATTTATATTACTTTCGATATTTCCGTGGAAAAAGGGTGACCGGTCTCGGTGTGCTTTCAGCGTTCCATTAATCTTTGGTCAAGCTACGATCCCACCGTTTATCACTGATAAAACGTACTTGCATTTTTCGACGAGGTGTAAAACAGTGGGAGAACGGGGACAAAGAAAACGCTGGTATTTTCCTTGTGGAACATATTATGCAGAAAAGCACTCTACTAATTGTATAGGTGACTATAACATTAGTTTATCTAAGTCTCCTACTTAGCTGACAACAAATTGAACAATTCAAGCAGTAAAATGTTAAAGCATCTCATACCATGGGAGAAATCTTAAGCCAGAGAATGTGATCTGAACGAAAGTGTCGTCGACTTTTTCCTCTACCCTTTATCTCTTTCAATTTTCACCGAACGATCTTTTGCACGGTTTCTAATTTAACTGTATGAGGTATTAACCTACAATAACTGGTATTCGTTAATGGTGTCGAATAATACAGACTGCATCTCTCCAAGCAATAAGAAACGTATTTGTTCCTTTCTCGGGGTCTATACAAATCAATCCAACGATGATAAATTCACGGTGGATTCTATGAGGATTAAATCTCCTTAAAATTGTATACCAAGCGTCTCATTCCGAGGACGAAAGGAGTTTTGAGTAAGACACATAAACCGAAGATAAATCGCGTATTAGTGTGTTTGAGTTAACGCTTTACTTCTCAAACGACAGCAGGAAATGTGCGCTTCTAGATTATGCAGCCTTTTAAACGTTAACGCGACACAGATAAATTTCATTTCTCTCGACTGTTGCAGTTGCATTGAATATTAGTCGTCGCGGATAAGGCATCTTGTCTTCATGGGTGGTATGAGACACGGAAACGGGTCGTTTTCACCATGTGCTTGAAAAGACGAACCGTTGAATGAGTATGGTCAACAAGCGACGGTATGTGGGAAATTTATGGAAAATAAAATTCATTTGACTACGGATACGGTGATGTTTTATGGACCAATTTGATTTTAGGTAGTCAAGGTTTTACGATCGGGGTGTAAAGTTGCTGTTAAATCAACGTACTTTTTAGTTTTGGTGAAAGAAGTCTGTCGGAATGAAAAGAAGGAAGACGATGTTACGTGGAATTTGTGGATTTTTCTGGGAAAAGTGAGAGAGCTGTGGAGACATTGGATCATTGAAAGAATAGCCGGATGAACGGTGTGAATAATTGTGTAGGGATTCTTTCAAGTACGTGAGATTTCTTGGGTGAAAGTCGTTGAGATTTCTGCACCTATTTTACCGAAATGACGATACGTAGAAATGGAATAATTGTCAAGAGTATGATATCGTTGAAGAATGTAAATTCTAAAGAAGAAAGAGGGAAAGTTTGAACGTCATATCGTTAACGGAATATACGGATGGTCAGTATAACTAATCGTACAAGAGTTTCTTCGAATACCCAAGAGAATCGTAGTAGATTTCTCGGTGAAAGTCATTAAAATTATTGTATTTTTTTGTCGAAATGACGATTTAAATGGAATAATTTTTCTGATCAACAGCGGGACATCGTCAAAATTGAAGCTTATAATGAAAAAGATGGGAAAGTCAGTTGCTTGGATGCACCATTAAAAGAGCGCACGAATTACCACTGTGGCTGACCGTACGAGGATTTCTTCAAATACGCGATCTGCCTGGAGGAGATTTCTTGGTGAAAGTCATTAGGATTATTTGTACGTCCGTGATGTGCCAGTAGGTATATAGGTTGCAGTACTTTGACAAACGACAAAACAAATCCAGACGTCGCTGCATCATTATCGCCTTCGTCTTGTCCCGGCGAGATGAGATTGACTGTCATTACGTCGGTAACGCGACTGCACGCTGAGAAAAGGATAACTAATCGCTAAGTTTATTCGTCAGATTTGACACGCAAGCTCCGCTATGATCGAGGAAACTGTAACTACCGTAAGTCACGTTGCAATCCCAACGGCAAACGTTGCGCTCGGAATGCCGCGTAAACATTTCTTAAACATTCTGCAATGGTTACATAAAAATTGCAATCTCCAATTTTAAAACAATCTACAAACATCACTCTTTCAAAGAACAAAAGCAATTTGCAACAGTATTGATAAAAGTTTCGCAAACGTAACTTTAAAAATAAAGCGATCAATTGCCACTGTAAAGTTTATATTAGTGAAAATTCATACTTATCTTTCCCAATTCGCTTGAATCATCGAAGAATCATTGCTCCAGCATGTCCAAAGAGAAACTCAAACCGACCATCACGA